>OZ008370.1:110098719-112750138 GCA_963931995.1 Phaonia tiefii | reverse complement strand
AGCATTTGAGACCTTTCCGGTACTTATTATTGCTGAATCATCTGCATAGAAAGCGGCAGCTTGATTTGTTGGTATTTTAAAATCCGAGATGTATATTGAGTATAATATAGGTGATAGGACCGAACCTTGTGGAACACCGGCTGGTATATTTCTTAATGATGATTCTGCATCATCAATACAAACGCTGAAGTTGCGGCCGGATAAAAAACTTTTGACAATTTTTTGTAGATAGATCGGGAAATTAAAATTATTTAGTTTGAAGATGATGCCGTCATGCCATACCGAATCAAATGCTTTTTCAATATCCAGTAGAACCATCCCTGTACTTTTTCGGTTATTCTTATTCTCTGATATTATGTTAACAACTCTCTTTAGTTGGTGCACGGTGGAGTGTCCTTTCCTGAATCCAAATTGTTCTTTGTTTAAAATGCCGTTTTCCTCCGCAAATTCAGATATTCTTCGTAATATTATTTTTTCGAATATTTTCCCAATTATGCTTAGCATACTAATTGGCCTGTAGCTTGAAGGGGATTTGATATTCTTTCCACGTTTCAAAATTGGGATAACTTTAGCATTTTTGAATATACTGGGGAAGTAACCGTTGATTAAGCACCAATTAAAAACAATAGTCAGCGCGTTGAAAAATACATTAGACATTTGCTTTACCAACACTGGTTTTATACCATCTTTACCAGGTGATTTGTTGTTCTTCAGTTTCTTTGTGTAATATCTCACTTCTTCCAACGATGTAAGATCAGCTGTTTCGCACGTGTTAGTCTGAGAGTTTAACCAATTGACATAATTCGCCACATTCTGATCAACTGGAGAGCTAATTGTCTGTGTTGTGCAGTGAGAGTTTTCAAAGACGTCAGCTACTGCATTGGCTATATTCTCACTGTTTTGAGTATCAACACCATCAACAGTCATGACATTAACAGCTGACTTTTTACCTCTCATTGCTTTTGTCAATTTAAAGAATTTTTTGCTGCCGTGTGGAAGTTTTTCTAAAAACTTAGTCCAATTGGAATTAATATCTGCAAATATGTGAAAATCAATCAACCTGGTGAGCAGGTTTAAGGTGCATTTCAGAGACGGTTTTTGGGGTGGAGAAGCTCGTTGAAGTTTTCGGGTGTATCTATTCCTTTGGCCAATGAGATACAAGCTTAATTGGGAAAGCCTTCGCAGCCACGGTTGTCGTTCTCTTCTTGGAACTTTTCTATCTGCTTCTTGAAGGGTATTTGTAATTTTTAATAGAATTTCTTCAATATTTGAAGTAGTTATTCTTGTAGATTGCAGGTATCGGATTTGATCATCAACTAGTTGTCTGATTGAGGTCCAATTAGCATCGCCGTATGATGGTGCCGTAAATGTCTTATGGATGACGGAACCAAATATTTCGCAGGTGATTGGTACATGGTCTGAGCATAAAAGGCCCGGGTGTGTTTCAATAGCCGATATGTTAAGACTAGAGTTGGTCAAAAGAATATCTAAAACCGAGGGCTGAATTTGGCCCACGCCTTGTCCAAAACGGGTAAATGTAGACGGAGCATAAATATAATAGTTGTTTTGTAATTGATGGTTGTAGAGAGAATTACCAGCAGAATTGTTTTTATAGCAGTTCCAGCTAGTATGATGGGCATTCAAATCGCCAAAAATAAAGAATTCATTTGCTGATGTGGTGATTTTATTGAGATCTTCGGTGAAATTTGCAGTATATTTAGGGTTATATGCAGAAATTAGTCTGATTTGTCTTCCATTTATTTCTACTGAAATTGCTACAGTCTCCATTGTTGTTGTTCCCAAGTTTGGCAAACAGCTGTGAGGGATAGACTCTCTTATTGCTATTAAAACCCCACCTCCGTGGGTATTTCTGTCATTTCTGTAGACCTTAAAGTTCAACAGTCGAAATTTGTGATGAGTCTTTAAAAAGGTTTCATTAATTAGTATTATGTCAATTCTTTTTTCGTGAAGGACTTGTTCAAGTTGTGCAATTACTGAGTGATTTGTGATGCCTTGGGAGTTCCAGTGCATAACGTGAAGGCTATGTATTCTCTTTACATTTACATTTTCGGTCACCAGAAGCAAACAAAAGATTGTGTACTAACTCCGAGTATAGGAATCTCTTCTGGAGACATGTACAAATCGATTGGTATATGTCTCATTATCCAGAAAATAAAGTTGCGTGAGCTATAGGGTGAACAGTTTTGAAAAAGTGTGAAATATTTTCATATATGTGGCCAAAATACGCATTTACATTTTCGGTCACCAAAAGCCAACAAAAGATTGTGTACTAACTCCGAGTATAAGGATCTCTTCCGAAGACATGTACAAATCGATTGGTATATGTCTCCAGAAGAGATCCCTATACTCGGAGTTAGTACACAATCTTTTGTTTGCTTCTGGTGACCGAAAATGTAAATGCGTATTTTGGCCACATATATGAAAATATTTCACACTTTTTCAAAACTGTTCACCCTATAGCTCACGCAACTTTATTTTCTGGATAATGAGACGTATACCAATCGATTTGTACATATCTCCAGAAGAGATCCCTATACTCGGAGTTAGTACAAAATCTTTTGTTTGCTTTTGGTGACCGAAAATGTAAATTCGAATTTTGGCCACATATATGAAAATATTTCACACTTTTTCAAAACTGTTCACCCTATAGCTCACGCAACTTTATTTTCTGGATGATGAGACATATACCAATCGATTTGTACATGTCTCCGGAAGAGATCCCTATACTCGGACTTAGTACACAATCTTTTGTTTGCTTCTGGTGACCGAAAATGTAAATTCGAATTTTGGCCACATATATGAAAATATTTCACACTTTTTCAAAACTGTTCACCCTATAGCTCACGCAACTTTATTTTCTGGATAATGAGACGTATACCAATCGATTTGTACATATCTCCAGAAGAGATCCTTATACTCGGAGTTAGTACACAATCTTTTGTTTGCTTTTGATGACCGAAAATGTAAATGCGTATTTTGGCCACATATATGAAAATATTTCACACTTTTTCAAAACTGTTCAACCTATAGCTCACGCAACTTTATTTTCTGGATAATGAGACATATACCAATCGATTTGTACATGTCTCCGGAAGAGATCCCTATACTCGGAGTTAGTACACAATCTTTTGTTTGCTTCTGGTGACCGAAAATGTAAATGCGTATTTTGGCCACATATATGAAAATATTTCACACTTTTTCAAAACTGTTCACCCTATAGCTCACGCAACTTTATTTTCTGGATAATGAGACATATACCAATCGATTTGTACATGTCTTCGGAAGAGATCCTTATACTCGGAGTTAGTACACAATCTTTTGTTTGCTTTTGGTGACCGAAAATGTAAATGCGTATTTTGGCCACATATATGAAAATATTTCACACTTTTTCAAAACTGTTCACCCTATAGCTCACGCAACTTTATTTTCTGGATAATGAGACATATACCAATCGATTTGTACATGTCTACAGAAGAGATCCCTTTACTCGGAGTTAGTACACAATCTTTTGTTTGCTTCTGGTGACCGAAAATGTAAATGCGTATTTTGGCCACATATATGAAAATATTTCACACTTTTTCAAAACTGTTCACCCTATAGCTCACGCAACTTTATTTTCTGGATGATGAGACATATACCAATCGATTTGTACATGTCTCCGGAAGAGATCCCTATACTCGGACTTAGTACACAATCTTTTGTTTGCTTCTGGTGACCGAAAATGTAAATTCGTATTTTGGCCACATATATGAAAATATTTCACACTTTTTCAAAACTGTTCACCCTATAGCTCACGCAACTTTATTTTCTGGATAATGAGACGTATACCAATCGATTTGTACATGTCTCCGGAAGAGATCCCTATACTCGGAGTTAGTACACAATCTTTTGTTTGCTTCTGGTGACCGAAAATGTAAATTCGTATTTTGGCCACATATATGAAAATATTTCACACTTTTTCAAAACTGTTCACCCTATAGCTCACGCAACTTTATTTTCTGGATAATGAGACATATACCAATCGATTTGTACATGTCTACAGACGAGATCCCTATACTCGGAGTTAGTACACAATCTTTTGTTTGCTTCTGGTGACCGAAAATGTAAATGCGTATTTTGGCCACATATATGAAAATATTTCACACTTTTTCAAAACTGTTCACCCTATAGCTCACGCAACTTTATTTTCTGGATGATGAGACATATACCAATCGATTTGTACATGTCTCCGGAAGAGATCCCTATACTCGGACTTAGTACACAATCTTTTGTTTGCTTCTGGTGACCGAAAATGTAAATTCGTATTTTGGCCACATATATGAAAATATTTCACACTTTTTCAAAACTGTTCACCCTATAGCTCACGCAACTTTATTTTCTGGATAATGAGACGTATACCAATCGATTTGTACATGTCTCCGGAAGAGATCCCTATACTCGGAGTTAGTACACAATCTTTTGTTTGCTTCTGGTGACCGAAAATGTAAATTCGTATTTTGGCCACATATATGAAAATATTTCACACTTTTTCAAAACTGTTCACCCTATAGCTCACGCAACTTTATTTTCTGGATAATGAGACGTATACCAATCGATTTGTACATATGTCCAGAAGAGATCCTTATACTCGGAGTTAGTACACAATCTTTTGTTTGCTTTTGGTGACCGAAAATGTAAATGCGTATTTTGGCCACATATATGAAAATATTTCACACTTTTTCAAAACTGTTCACCCTATAGCTCACGCAACTTTATTTTCTGGATAATGAGACATATACCAATCGATTTGTACATGTCTCCAGAAGAGATCCTTATACTCGGAGTTAGTACACAATCTTTTGTTTGCTTCTGGTGACCGAAAATGTAAATGCGTATTTTGGCCACATATATGAAAATATTTCACACTTTTTCAAAACTGTTCACCCTATAGCTCACGCAACTTTATTTTCTGGATAATGAGACATATACCAATCGATTTGTACATGTCTCCGGAAGAGATCCCTATACTCGGAGTTAGTACACAATCTTTTGTTTGCTTCTGGTGACCGAAAATGTAAATGCGTATTTTGGCCACATATATGAAAATATTTCACACTTTTTCAAAACTGTTCACCCTATAGCTCACGCAAATTTATTTTCTGGATAATGATACATATACCAATCGATTTGTACATGTCTCCCGAAGAGATCCTTATACTCGGAGTGAACGCACAATGTGGTGTTCGTTGCTGGTGGTCGGAAATGCAAGTGCATTTTTTGGCCACTCTTATGAAGATGTTTTGCACTTTCTCACCCTATAGCTCACACAATTTAATTTTCTGGCCAATGACCAACAAAGCACTCGATTTGTACGTGTCTCCGGAGTGGATTCTAATATTCCGAAGGGCTACACAATCTTTCGTTTCGTGTTGCAGAACAAAATAATTAAACTAAAATTTGCCCATATTCATTTAACAAAACAATTTTTTATTTAATTTCAATAAAATACTTTATTTTATTCATATTATCAACAAATCATTTCACATTTTATTTTTGTTAATTTATATTAGCGATGAAAACAATTTTAGAAAATATTTTTCTTTTGCTAACAAATTTGTTTGTTTACATTTTGTAAAATCTTCTGCTTTTTGTTCTCATTCCATCAAAAATCTTCTGTTTTTGTGCCATTTCATTTGTTTCTAATTTGATTTTGTTACAATTTAGTCTGGAACAGAATGGAAATGAAATTCTGCTCGATTGAAATCTTCTGCTTTTTTCTTCTGTTTTCTTCACGGCGATAAACATAACTACATGAAAACAAAACAGCTGTTGTCAAGAGTTATCAGCTGTTTGCATTTATCTTATATTTAGACTTGCCATTCATGAGCATGAGCTTGATCGATTAGTCTTTATTTGCCTGAGGAATTTGAAAAAATATTACCAAAACATTTTGTGAACATAATAATGATACAAATACAAGGTAGTAGCGTCAGCCCATATGGTTTCCTTTGTCTACATTTCATCGTACCCAGTAAATATCAAAGTTGTTTGTGTGAGTGCATTCTCTTTTGATTTCATCTATCTATGTTCACAATTGCAAATGCATGTGTACATTTTTAACAGCTGATTTTGACAATAACTGGGTATTGAAATTACAACAATGCTAATGCCACTGCCTTGTATTTGTATCATGAGTGATGCGAACAACTTCGAGTACATTCTTATTTGGTATGAAGGACGGTAAACCCATAGACCTCCTGTTAACGTTAATAAAAATACATTGAGAAAATGAAAGCGGTACTTTATACCTACGATAAAAGATAACCGCATATTGAGAAAGTGGCCCTAAAATAAGACTAGACATTAACGGCAGGATGGAGGCTAAATGAAAAAAAATTAAACTTGTTTTAACACTATTATGTTACAACCTACTATTATCAACCATATTGTTTACTTTTGCTTTGTTTTGTGTCTAGACTAACATATGTTGGTAAATTTCTTGTTTAATGGGATTCCTTCAATAAATTAAACGTCATAGATATAGTTGCAAGTAAACATTGGATGGTGGAAAGCATGGGTTCAATAATACCAGATACAGATACAGGATTTCGAGTTTTTGTGCCAAAATAGTTGTGTTAAATGCAATACAAATGCATACCAAAGATAAAAGTCAACAAAAAAGTTCAAAATACATTTAAATTTCACAGTTCTATACGAAAACGAAATGAAGTGCTGTAAGTTAATTTTTGTCGAATTTCTCTCATTTCCACAAACGTATTATAATATTTGAAATTTAAAAAAGTTCAATCTCAAAGGTACAAAATTACAAAAATATCAAAATTTTACTCTTTTTTTACTCCTAACAAGCTTTTTTGGTGGTTCTTCTGTAGCGGAAAAACGAAGCGCTTTTTTTAAACGCGTTTTTCTCAATAACTTCTTTTCGGCGCAGAGGTCCCTTTTCGTGGAGCAAGTCAGATATATTGAAGTTTTGAATCCTATAAAAAGTAAATTTAGAAAAGCCAAAGTGAAAGAAGTTTAATAAAACAAGAAAATTTTTCTTTGAAATTTACAAAAAGTTCAATATCAAAGGTACAAAATTACAAAAATATCAAAATTTTACTCTTTTTTTACTCCTAACACGCTTTTTTGGTGGTTCTTCTGTCGCGGAAAAACGAAGCGCTTTTTTTAAACGCGTTTTTCTCAATAACTTCTTTTCGGCGCAGAGGTCCCTTTTCGTGGAGCAAGTCAGATATATTGCAGTTTTGAATCCTATAAAAAGTAAATTTAGAAAAGCCAAAGTGAAAGAAGTTTAAAAAAAGAAAATTTTCCTAAATAAGTGACTTTTCTAAAAAAACAAATAAATACCTATTCATATTCTTAAACAAAGTACCTTTTCTTAAACAAAATACCTTATCTTAAAGAAGTACATTTGCTTCAAAAAGTAAATTTTCAGACAAAAGTACTTAAAAAAGTAAATTTTCTTACAACAAATTGCATTTTCTTAAAAACAATGTATAGGATTGTCTTTTCGTCACGATTTTATTAATTAATTCTAATATTTCGACCAACTTCGTTGGCCATTTTCAAGGATCTAATACAAGAAAAAAAAACAAAGAATTTTATACATTAGTAAATCAATATAAACAAAGAATACAATAAATATATATTTTCCATTTCCAAGGGAATAAAAAGTTGTAATTACATTGCGAGATAACACAAAATGCGTAGAAACTTTTCCGCAAGCTTATGTCAAGTGATTTTGCCCTTCCTCTAAAATTGTTGAATAGTATGCCTATACACTTTCCTCCGTTGGAACGTCAATTATGTGTAACATCTCCTGAAAGAGACGTCGAGAGTACTTTTTCTCTTCAGTAAGAATTTCCACTTCGTCAAAGTTAGGTTTATGTCCAGTTAATCTTATTTAACGGAATTAACAACTTATTTTTTGCTAATATTGTTTTGGGTACATTTTTTAATATTGGTTTGACAGTAAAGTAAATGGTTCATGTAATATCCCGATTTTATTTTTGTGGGTAATTAATAATTTGATTGTCGTGAATCTTGAGTAGTATCAAATTTGCTGACGTGAGGTTGCCTGACTGAACATGAGTAGCTAAATGTCTTCGTGCGTGAGTGCCATCTCTAGTTGTTTCCGCACATATCCTATGTTGATCAACAAGTTCGATGGGGAACGTCCATTAAATTACGAATATTTGCACATAAGAACATAACTTTTGCAACAGTTAAAATCTTACCTTTATTATGCATCTATTGCCATATGGTATATTCTTTTTGGCGTAGAATACGTCTTACCTTACGGTATAGGGAGTCATGTCAGATTGTTATTGTTGTAATCTTTATTTCATTGATTATGAGGAAACGGCGAGATAACTTTTTTTACAAATTTTTTTGTAGGTAAATGAAGATGTTATCTTTCGTTTGATATACATTTCATATTGGTTGATATCTTCCTAATATTTAAATTTCTCAAATGAAAATTGTTTAAACACATACACTCAAACATATGTGTGGTGTTTGGTTGAGTGTTTGAGTAGCGTGAACACAAACTATGCTGCTGTTTCAGTGTGGACACAAACCTTCGGCTGTTGTTTTAATTGATGAAATATTGAAATTTCGTATATTTACTTATGTATTTAAGTGAAACAAAATGTTAAATATGAATTTGAATTTAACATGGATATATAATTATAAAAAATATATGAAAATATACATTTTTATGTTAAATGAAAGTGCTGCCAAGTAAGCAAAATAACAATGCTGCGTGATGCTGTTTGACAGCAGCTGACAGTTGACGTTTAGTAAATTAAAATAAAAACTATTCTATTGGACTATTGGATTTCGAATATAATCCAATACATTTAATTTGAATTATATTCGAAACGATGGTCCCACAACTATTGATAACACAACCATTGACTTAGTTTTTGCGAGAAATTTGAGTGTTAATTTAAAAACATATTTATCCTATTTTTCCTATCATATTATCAAAAGTAACTTTCAAATAATCAAATTGATTTGCGTCTGTTTTATCATTTATCCTTACTCTTTTAATTTAAAAACATATTTATCCTATTTTTCCTACCATAAGCTTATGTATATTTAGCAATATGTCAAAAAAAAGTGGTTTTTCCAATTTAAAGATATATGTACCAAATTATATGTACTGATTTGGGGATACATTCGGCTATCTAAAATGCTCATAGGGTAGCCCTCAATTACATGATATGTGAATTATAGGGTGTTCTTGTTGTCATTGATTTTTCAACTGATTACGAATTTTTTCCTGTAATTTTATTAATATCCGAAAAACTGGAATTTTTTAATTTTTTACAATAAACTGGGTTAGTAGCCTTTCATTTAAGATGAATATTTCATTCGTACACTGAGAGAAAAAAAATTATTATAATAATAAGTGGTAAAGGTTTAAAATGGCACAAAAACGGCTAAAGATTTTTGGCCAAAATTTTCTATTTCTCGTTTAGAACCTTAAAATCTTAAATTCTACCAAGGCGCTTCGCAGTACAATGTTTCGTTTGGAAAAAAAATTTAAAAAACTTCAAGAAAAATGGAAAAAATCCAAAATTTTTAGCTTTTTTACCTTCCTCAACTCATAACGTCCAAACTAAGCTTTGTGACGTGAAGCGCCTTGGTGGAATTTTAGATTTTAAGGTTCTAAACGAGAAATAGAAAATTTTGGCCAAAAATCTTTAGCCGTTTTTGTGCCATTTTAAATGAAAAAGTCGTAAATCTACCTTTACCACTTATTATTATAATAATTTTTTTTCTCTC
Organism: Phaonia tiefii; assembly: GCA_963931995.1. Lineage (NCBI taxonomy): Eukaryota > Metazoa > Arthropoda > Insecta > Diptera > Muscidae > Phaonia > Phaonia tiefii. The sequence goes on along the minus strand of OZ008370.1, from coordinate 112,740,328 downwards.
AGTGTACGAATGAAATATTCATCTTAAATGAAAGGCTACTAACCCAGTTTATTGTAAAAAATTCAAAAATTCCAATTTTTTTTTTTTTAATTTAATTTTTTAATTTTTAAGCCCACGAAAATGGTTAAACTGTGTTATATTTTGAAATACAACTAATTTTTTAAAAAAAACTCGTGGAATAAATATTGTTTCTGAGTCCCCAAAGATTCATATTCAACAATAAAAAAGTTATTTTTCGCAAAAAGTCGTTTTTGACATATTGCTATGTATATTATCAAAAGTAACTATCAAATAAATAAATTCATTTGCTTATGTTATTTATCATTTATTGTTATATATGTTTTCTGTCTTATCGGATGGCGTATTCTACGTTAAACTTAATGGCCGTGTCTCTGACACAGCCTGCAGGGACAGTCCGTGGCCGAAGGCCTCGGACAACTGTCTGCCGTTTTTTTGTTTGTTTTTAACTGTTTTGACTAACAAAATTCACATTTTAATTTTTAATACTTATAAGTATTCAACATTTATTAAAGGCCATATTTGGAGGTTTTTAAATTTACCTCTCTTTTCGATATTTACATTATTTGCATATGTTTTTTTACAAATTTCACATTTACTCTACTGATCTTTAAGAATTTTTTTTAATTTATTTTTTTTTTCAAATGAATATCATATTAGCACATTTGATTACTGATTCCTCTCTTTTTAATTTCTTTTTCTTCTTTTGCATAAAAATATTAATTGATATTGATAATTAATATTAATTCTTGTGAACACAGACACAAACACATCTGAAACGTATTTCGATTTTCTATTTAAAAGGCCAATTAAAACACACAAAACACAAAAACAAGTTTAGGAATGATTTTCAATTGCACACACTCATTTACAACTAAATACTAATTTTCTATTTTGATTATTTTATGCTTTTCTCTTTATTTTCTTTTCTTTTCACTTCATTTTAACACCCGTCGTGTACTAAACTTGCTTGAACTTTCAACTTATTCATTTTAACGAACGGAAACGCGAGGTCGTTTAATACTCGAAACAAATGCAGTAAAACATGCGAAAATCGAACCTATAAAATTACATATTGGTAATTGCCGACTACTACAGTAATATATTTTTCAACGATCACTCAGATTTCACATTGAACAGAAGACAGTTAGTTCTTCTCCATACAAATGTTGTTGTTTCTCACAAAAACACACACACATTCACTTTCAGCAAAAGTTTAGGAACAGACCTAGTATAGATCGGCACGTCCAATTTTTTTGATTTTTTTTTTGGTTGTAGGGATCGCTATTTTAAGTAAAAAAAGTAAAATAAAAAAATCGGGGGAAACCCCTATTTTGGGAGTTACGGGCCAAGTAGCCCTGGCAGGGACCTATGTTGCTCGTACCGTGTGGTAGAACTTTTGGAAAATCGTTAAATTTATATTGCAATTAGTCGCCCGGCCGTCCGGCCGGGCTCAGGCAGGGGGGTTAAAATTCCCTCTGTACCTGAAGTCGATGTGTGGCAAAATCCGAAAAATCACTCGATTGCTTGAAAAAAAAATATTTTCTGGATATTTTTAAAAATCCGATACGTGGATAACTAAGCAGTTAGAACTTTTGGAAAATCGTTAAATTTATATTGCAATTAGTCGCCCGGCCGTCCGGCCGGGCTCAGGCAGGGGGGTTAAAATTCCCTCTGTACCTGAAGTCGATGTGTGGCAAAATCCGAAAAATCACTCGATTGCTTGAAAAAAAAATATTTTCTGGATATTTTTAAAAATCCGATACGTGGATAACTAAGCAGTTATCGAAAAAATGTATTTATTTATTTTTGTTTATTTCGACTCGTTTTACACAAAAAAGTTGTGAAATCGGTCCCATAACACGGCACCACACTCGTAGTATCATCCTGTATGTCCGAACTTTGGGTGCCCACAACTCCGAAAATAGGCGTTGCCCCCCATTTTTTTATTTAATTTTTTTTACTTAAAATTAAAAGTTCTATCCAATGGTAATAGTTTGGAGCCGAAGCGAGTTGCCGACCTATTCTAGGTTTAAGCCGAAATGTCTAACAATTTTTAATGTCGTTCACTTCTATTGCATTTCCTATATAATACTTTTATATATGGTACTCCCTTCTGGCTATGGATAACATTTAACTATTTGAAATTACAACCGTGAGAAAAACTGTCCACTCTCGTTGCCGGTCGGCCATATGTAGTTGTTGCTTTTTGATGTTTTTAGTTTAGTTTTGCACATAACATCACTTGTTCTTAATAGTGAACAGATTGTCTAACACTGTTTAAACATTTCTATAACATTTTGTTAGTAATAAATGTAGTTTTTCTTAATTCAAAGAAGATAGAAAAAACTAAAACAACGGTAGAAACTTTCGCTCTTTACTATTGGACAGAGATGCCATATTTAATAAGTGGACTTCAACAGCATACACCGGAACAGTGTTACCAGATTAGAATTTTTGGTGCAATTCCAGACTTTTTTCTTGGCTTCTGCACTTTTTTCTGCACCCTTTTAGCACCCTTTTGGGCACATGTTGGAATCTTTTAACTTTTCTCCCTTATCTTTTAGTATTTTTGTTGATAAATTAAATGTTTTCTAGTATGAATCATAGATAAAGTAAACAAATGTATGAAGAACAAGTGTTGGGAAAATGTTAGTGTAATGGGTAATTTTCTAGATGTCGTTGAAAGCAATAAATGGGATTTTTTTGTTCCCAAAAAAAAAAGTCAAAAAATATGACAATAAAAATCTAAAATTTCATATCAAAAGAAAAATTAATTTTCAACAAAAATATCAAGAATACAACGCGTTACTTAACGTAGAATATCTGATGGCCATCGAATTACAAAATTTTCCCACAATTTTGAATAAACGCCAATGAACATTATGGGAAACTTCAGTGAAAGTGACAGTAGTACAAGACAGCACCTAGTGAACAAAGTTGGCAATGGTCGCGCTATATCTATTATTTCCTTTATCTATGGTATGAATGTCTATTTTTGTGGTATAGTAAGAAGAAACTCTAAACTAACGGTTATTTGGAATCAAGAATTATAAAATAACTATAATTATCACGGGTTTGAATGTCAAGTATATGTATATGTGGACTGACATTTAAAAAAAGCGTATTAGTTTAGACGTTTTTATTATGAATTATAAAAAAAGCCATTAATTTAAAAAAAAACAATGAGTGTTCGAACTCACGGGCGATGTGTTAACACCTTTTTGTTACACGGTAACTGTTCGATTTCTATGAACACATTAGTAAATGTTATATTGGGGGGAAAAAAATAGTTTTTATGCTGAAGGCTCTTTTGCTATTGCACTTTCTTTTTTCTTACATCTGCTTTTAACATGTTTTGTCATTAACAAAGCGACGACAATCTGCTTGTTTGAATGCTGACATACAACTGAATAAAAAGCAATATTTAGCTCACTGAAATAATAACAATTGTAAATATAGTAGTACACATGATAAAAATACTCATGGTAGATGCAGGAGGTGTTGTTGTAGCTGATGGCACGACAAATGTCGCCAGTGTTTTTGAGTCATTCAATTCCTTCCATGAGTTCTCTATACTATTCAATACTCTGGCGACGACGACCTCGTTGTTTGTCCGCTGCCGCTACATCAATACCATCATACTTATTTTCATGCAGCGATTATTGTTGTACACCAACCACGTATGTTATGTTAACGCTGTGTGTTGTTAGCATGTGTTCACTTTGATAGATTGCCCTACCCGTGCATAACATCTATATCTTGAAAAATGGTTTCTCATTACATCCAATGGAAGACTGGGGAGAGCTTCTCACAACCAGTGACCAGTGCGCTTTCTATTTTCACACTCACTGATTGGTACCTACGGTATTTTGAGAATCTTTTTCATGGATAAGTACTTGATAATGTAAGGTGGTCAGAGAAGGGATCGAACCCACGATCTCACCAACCAGCTCATTAAATATTAAGGGAAATAAATTATACTTCTATGTACGGAAAATATGACTGAATCAAACAAGTTTATTAATCCATTGCATGTTGTTTTATGAATATGGTATTATTAGTTAAAACCGTGTATACGGTCCTAGAGTCCAATTTTTTTTTACCAGGTTTAAGAAAGGAAACCGATTATATAAAATCATTTACTTGGTTAATCGTTTTTTTCTATTCCTATCCTATTCGAATACATATAATTTTATATTTGTATTTCAAAAAAAAAATTTCCAACGGAAAAAACGTAATTGTCGATTTTTAAGTTTTAGCATTTTTTTAAGCAAGTATAACTTTTGGCGTAGAATACGTCTAACCTTACGGTATAGGGAGTCATGTCAGATTGTTATTGTTGTAATCTTTATTTCATTGATTATGAGGAAACGGCGAGATAACTTTTTTTAAAAATTTTTTTGTAGGTAAATGAAGATGTTATCTTTCGTTTGATATACATTTCATATTGGTTGATATCTTCCTAATATTTAAATTTCTCAAATGAAAATTGTTTAAACACATACACTCAAACATATGTGTGGTGTTTGGTTGAGTGTTTGAGTTTGTAGCGTGAACACAAACTATGCTGCTGTTTCAGTGTGGACACAATCCTTCGGCTGTTGTTTTGATTGATGAAATATTGAAATTTCGTATATTTACTTATGCATTTAAGTTAAAAAAAAAACCGTTTCCCATTACATCCCATGAAGGGATTGGGGAGAGCTTCTCACAATCAGTGAGCTGTGCGCTTTCTAATTTTTCACTCAATGATTGGGACCTACAGTTTTTACACCGATTCCGAACGGTATTTTGAGAAGCTTTTTCATGGCTAAATACTCGATAGTGTCGCCGTCACTATGCGAGGTGACCGCCGCCGAAAGATTTTTTTTTAAGGTGGTCAGAGCGGGGTTCGAACCCGGGATCTCATGTACAAGAGGCGCGCACACTACCCATTGCACCACCGACGGCCACGACAAAAACAAACTGTTAAATGTTAAATGTGAATTTGAATTTAACATGGATATATAATTATAAAAAATATATGAAAAAATTAATTCGTACATTTTTATGTTAAATGAAAGTGCTGCCAAGTAAGCAAAATAACAATGCTGCTTGATGCTGTTTGACAGCAGCTGACAGTTGACGTTTAGTAAATTAAAATAAAAACTTCTAATCAAAAAGGCACCTACACGAAATACAAGAAAGCAACGAGTGGTTGTTATGCAGAGATATAAATACTCAGGTAAGTTTTGTGTTCCCTGGTTTATAAAGGGTGCGCCAAATAACTTTTTTTTTTTGAAAATGCTATATAAAAAAAATAACGTAGAATACGTCTTACCTTACGGTATGAGGAGTCATGTCAGGTTTTTATTGTTGTAATCTTTATTTCATTGAATTTGAGGAAACGGCTAGATGAATTTTTTTAAAATTTTTTTTGTAGGTAAATGAAGATGTTATCTTTCGTTTGATATACTTTTCATATTGGTTGATATATTTCTAGTATTTTAATTTCTCAAATGAAAATTGTTTAAACACATACACTCAAACATATGTGTGTTGTTTTGGTTGAGTGTTTTTGGTTGCTCAACATTGCTTAGGAACAAACGAACAGCATGCTAATGTTGCTTGGCAACATGTATCTAGTAAAAAGTGAAACAAACAGTAAGCTAACGTAATAAAGCTTTTTTGCGAAAGCTTCAATAAAGCTGTTGTAACATTAATTTTGAATTGTAAAGCGTAAAGCTTTCACACAACGCTCGAATGCTAATGCGAAGACTCGATAAGGTAACCTTTTTTAATATTAGGGCGGCCCTTTCAACATTCGCAGAACTTATTTCAATAAAAATATTAATTAAAATACATAAATTAAATTAAGTTTAAAAAAATTGAACATAATATTTTTTTTTTAAACGGACTTGAATCAAATGCCGTTGGTAAATATAAAAATTACAGCAGACAGTTGTCCGAGGCCTTCGGCCACGGACTGTCCCTGCAGGCTGTGTCAGAGACACGGCCATTAAGTTTAACGTAGAATACGCCATCCGATAAGACAGAAAACATATATAACAATAAATGATAAATAATATAAGCAAATGAATTTATTGTTATATATGTTTTCTGTCTTATCGGATGGCGTATTCTACGTTAAACTTAATGGCCGTGTCTCTGACACAGCCTGCAGGACAGTCCGTGGCCGAAGGCCTCGGACAACTGTCTGCTGTAATTTGTTATTTGAAAGCACAATTCTTCTGGTTAATAATGGAAAATAATTTTCTTCAAATGGCTGCCTCGGCTGGCCTACACGATCCGACCAATTTTTAAGCACATTATCGATTGTGTGCAGCTGTATTTCACCAATGGCTTCACGAATACAATGGGTCATGGGATGAAATATAGGCTACTCAGAATCCTGGACTTGTGAGTACAGCGCGATTTACTTCGCATTTATATTTCGAAAAGCAATCCATCAGAAAATTTGCGAAATTTTGTTTTGTTTTAAAAATTATACAGCGGCCAAAAATTCAAGGTTGCCAATATAACCACCATTAAGCAACTGAAGTTGCCAGCTGTCAGTTTCCAGTTGCCATATGTATGTAATAACTTTTCGGCAACTGACAACGCAGCTGAGGATCGGCTGCTATCGATAATCGACCCATTAGAATATAATATATATATTATATATATTTATCAGCGCCCTGACGCAATGGCTGAATACAGGACAATACACTTTTAGGTTGGCGTTCCCCTTATGGAGAAGACTTCACTAATGAAAGAATTTTTTATTTAGGAACATTTTAAATTGGCGTGACACTAAATCAGAGAGCACTTGATCAGCCAGAAGAATAGTTTTGCAGTGTGCTACGCCAATTCACACGGGTCCAGTTCGAATATAGAAAAATATCGTCCCTGCTAAAATATAATCGTTAAGAGAACATGCACTAGAACTAAATGATTAAACAAAGGTCCTGATCATAGGTCTGTCTGTGAACTTTACCGGTAAAAAATATCAAGTAACTATTTTTGAGAGAGTAAGGTAGATTTTACTCTCTAAGCAGAAAATATCACAGAAAGTACACACACCACATCCAGTAAAAACTTGCAAGAAATAAGAACTTTTGTATGTAAACAGCTGGCTTTAAATGTACACATTTAAAGAACCAGTAACTGCAGTTCGAATAAAACATTACATATCACCAAATATTATCTACTCCTAGATTTAGAAATACGATTTATGAATCTGTATTATTTTTAAATGATATAGTTAAAGATTAACTTCAAAGCATTAAAAAATCTTTTTTACTCTAAAAAATAAAATTCTAATGAGTAATTTGTTATTTTACGTTGTTTATATCATATATTTATATACACATAGATTTGTTATTCGTCTCATCTGATATTTCTCTTTGAATTTCTTCCATGAGGAAACACACTTCACAACAAATTGTGCGAACATCGAACAAAATCATCCATTTTTTATTTTGTACATTCACAATGTTCATATATTTACATATTTTGATCATTCACAGTAACAATTTCAACTGGGTTTATCAAACCTCAGCGACAGAATTCTTCCCCTGACGTTAAAACTGGCAACTTCCATAAGTTCGTTTCCTTCAATCATAAAATCGATGAGCGAGTTGACAAATCTATGTATGAACAAACCAATAACGTAACAAACGAACAAAATGAAAACAATGCGATAGATAACCTGAATGAATAAATCTTGAACACGACTATCGCTATTCCGATAAGTGCTTTATTTTTACTGAAATGGTGTTCTGGGCACTACTTTTTCTCTAAATCCGGTGATTAGAAATCGTCCGGCAAATGAAGTGAAGTGTTCTTAATTGATCATGGTAGAGTAAGACCTGGTTCTACCACTTTTTGGTTCTCTTTTACCAGGGTTGCCAAATTGCGCACATCCTCTGGTCGTCTAACCTTTGATCGACTTTGTACCTTTAATTGCCTTCATGCTAAAAAAGTGAATTTTGCTGAAAAAAGCTGAATCTTAAAAAATCAACAATTGCAGGACTACTAATTGCTTTATCATGTGTTTATGTCAGTTATCGTTTTTTTCGTTAAAAAAGTTTTTTTGGCGTAGAATACGTCTTACCTTACGGTATAGGGAGTCATGTCAGATTGTTATTGTTGTAATCTTTATTTCATTGATTAGGAGGAAACGGCGAGATAACTTTTTTTAAAAATTTGTTTGTAGGTAAATGAAGATGATATCTTTCGTTTGATATACATTTCATATTGGTTGATATCTTCCTAATATTTAAATTTCTCAAATGAAAATTGTTTAAACACATACAGTCAAACATATGTGTGGTGTTTGGTTGAGTGTTGAGTGTTTCAGTGTGGACACAAACCTTCGGCTGTTGTTTTGATTGATGAAATATTGAAATTTCGTATATTTACTTATGTATTTAAGTGAAACAAAATGTTAAATGTGAATTTGAATTTAGCATGGATATATAATTATAAAAAATATAAATCAAATTGATTTGCGTCTGTTATTTATCATTTATCCTTACTCTTTTAATTTAAAAACATATTTATCCTATTTTTCCTACCATAAGCTTATGTATATTATCAAAAGTAACTATCAAATAAATAAATTCATTTGCTTATGTTATTTATCATTTATTGTTATATATGTTTTCTGTCTTGTCGGTGGCCGAAGGCCTCGGACAACTGTCTGCTGTATTTTTTTTTAAATACTCTTGAATTTGTTATAAAAACGGTATATCGGTTTTATTACAGTAGTATACAATAGAATAGGATATATCAAATGTAATACATTGGACATGCATTGCCTATGCAACTCAAAAACGGTTAACCAAGTAAATGATTTAATAACATCGGCTTTCGTTTTTAAACCTGATAAAAAAATTGGACTCTAGAGCCGTATACACGGTTTTGACTTATAATAACACCTTCCTAACAACATGCAATGTATCAATCAATATTTTTTTGATTCAGTCATATTTTCCATATATATGAGTGGCCCTTGGTGGTACAATGGTTAGTGTGCGCGGCACTTGTACATGAGAACGGGGGTTCGATCCCTCTCTGACCACCTTAGATTTCTTCAGACGACAGTCACCTCGCTTAGTGATGGCGATACTATCTAGTGCTTAGCCATGAAAAAGTTTTTTAAAATATCGTTCGGAACCTGTGTTAAACTGTAGGTCCCAATCAGTGAGTGTAAAACTAGAAAGTGCACAGGCCACTGGTTGTGAGAAACTACTTTTTTTAAATATTTTATGAAATTCTTAATAAAAACGTCTAAACCAACACGCTTTGCAATTACGGATTTTTGTATACATATTCAAACTCTTGATAATTCAAGATATTTTATAATTATTGATTGCAAATAAACGTTAGTTTACAGTTTATTCTTAATATACCACGAAAATAGATATTCTAGAAAAAATTTAATTTATTGCAAAAATGCTAAAAGATAAAGGAGAAAAGTCAAAAGGTTGCACAAATTGCTCCAAAAAGGTGCTAAAAAGCATTACCACATTTATTTATTTATTTAGAATATTTTTTCGGGAAGAAGTGCAAAAGCCAAGAAAAAAGGCTGGAATTGCACCAAAAATGCGAAACTGCAACACTGTTCTGGTGTATGCTGTTGAAGTCCATTTATTAAATATGGCATCTCTGTCCAATTGTAAAGAGCGCAATTTCTACCGTTGTTTCAGTTTTTTCTTTCTTCTTTGAACGTTTAGGTGTTTCGTTAACGCGATCGGCTTTAATTAGGAAAAATAAATTTATTGTTCACTAAATGTTATAGAAGTGTTTAAAAAGTGTTAAACAATTTGTTCACTATTAAGAACAAGTGATATAATGTGCAAAACTATACTAAAAATATCGAAAAGCAACAACTACAGATGACAGACCGGCAACGAGAGTGGACAGTTTTTCTCACGGTTGTAATTTCGAATAGTTAAATGTTATCCATAGCCAGAAAGGAGTACCATACATAAAAGCATTACATATGTATATAGGAAATGCAATAGAAGTGAATGACATTAAAAATTGTTAGACATTTCTTTATTATATTCGTAAAATATAGTGCTAGGAAACTGTAAAAAGGAATTGAAAGTGAATGTGTGTGTGCTTTTGTGTGAGAAACAACAACATTTGTGTGGAGAAGAACTGCCTTCTGTTCAATGTGGAATCTGAGTGATCGTTTGAAAAATATATTACTGTAGTTCTCGGCAATTACCGGTTCGATTTTCGCACGTTTTACTACATTTGTTTCGAGTATTAAACGACCTCGCGTTTCCGTTCGTTAAAGTGAATAAGTTCAAAGTGAAAGCAAGTTTAGTACGCGACGGGTGTTAAAATTAAGTGAAAAAAAAATAAAATAAAGAGAAAAGTATAAAATAATCAATATAGAAAATTAGTATTTCGTTCTAAATGAGTGTGTGCAATGGAAAATCATTCATAAATTTGTTTTTATGCAAGCACATACGGAAATAATTGACCTTCTATCGTAAATAGAAAATCGAAATACGTTACAGATGTGTTTGTGGCTGTGCTCACAAGAAGGAAATTAATGTAAATTCATATTATGCAAAAGAAGAAAAAGAAGTTAAAAAGAGAGGAATCAGTTATAAAATGTGCTAATGTGATTTTCATTTAAGAAACAATTAATTAAAAAAAAATCCTTAAAGATCAGTAGAGTAAATGTGAAATTTGCAAAAAAAAATGTAAATAATGAAAATATCGAAAAGAGAGGTAAATTTAAAAACACCTCCAAATATGGCCTTTAATAAATGTTTTGCAGTTATAAAAAATTAAAATGTGAATTTTGTTAGTCAAAACAAACAAAAATAATATATGACAATAGGTGCGTAATAAAGGTAAGATAAAAATTATGTTCCTATGTGCAAATATTCGTAATTTAATGGACGTTCCCCAGCGAACTTGTTGATCAGTACAGGATATGTGCGGAAACAACTAGAGATGGGCACTAAGGTGTCCCATCAATAAATTATTTTTTCGCTCAAGCTTTATGTGAAAGCTTATAGGGTAAAGTATTTTTGGGATTTTTTGGAAGAGGTTTAGAGGTCGCGCACGTCGAATTCCCCCCAAAAATATGGCATTCCGGAAGTTTTTTGGAATACTACTTAAAACTCGGTCAATAACCACGATTTTCTTAGTTTGTAAGTCAACATTTTTATACAAAACGTAGAAACTTTTATTGTATATGCATGAACCACCAGTTTTGACAATGATTTTGCTCAATAAGGTACCACCTACATATTACATTTTTTTGCAAATTTTGGATAAATTTTGTTAATATGTAACGCTTTATAACTTTTAACATTTCTATGTGAATTTCAAAAACTATTGATGACTTTAAAAGACGGATAAATTCTAATCAATTTGTTTGAATTGCAGTTGCTGTTACAGAGTTACATCATTTTAAAGCTTTTTACCCATTGAATGAAACTAATAATATTATAAACATATTTCCTTAACAAAATTTAAATACAAATAACGACTGAGGCATACTACTTTGGAGTGTCATATTTTTCCTTACTTTTGAAATTCAAGAATTTCCGGGAGGAGTATTATGACAATTGATGTAAAAATATTATACTGAAAATTTGGGGGCAATTTGACATCGTTAAGACTTTTAGAAAATTAGTAATTTGTAGACGGATTATTATTATTACAATTATTACACAGTTGTCATAGCTTAACTGGGTTAACATTTATATAAATAAAAATGTGAAATTAAGAAATGATTACATTATATTTAGAAATAAAATATGTATTTTTCGATATATCAACGTTTATTTCAATTGCGTATATATTTTATATATTTTACAAAGCCAGACTAAAAAATTAACTAGTAAAAATAAGAACCTATTAACCGACGTTTGAAGTCGCCGACATCTGTGTAATATGAAAATAATTTGTTTTGATATCTGTTTAAGCATTAAGGCTCGTTCACAATGATAGCAACAAATTCTACAGGCGTTCACAATGCAACCAACAAATTTGTTCCAATAAGTTCGAAAAAAACAGCTGACTGGCAACATTGTTTACATTATAAAGCAGTATACATATTTGGGGATTGAAAACCATGGAGAATTGCAATACAAACGAAAAAGCAAAGAGTAAAAAATAGAAAAATTAAATGTGAGACACGGACCTCAGATTTGTACCACTACCCGGAGCAAAAAGTATTAAGTGTTTTTCTTTAGAAAACTTTTCAAATTTTTCTATAGAAGAGTTTTAAAATTTTTCTATGGAAAAGTTGTCAAATTTTTCTATAGAAATGTTTTAAAAGTTTTCTTTAGAAAAGTTTTAAAATTTTCCTATAGAAATGTTTTAAAATTTTTCTATAGAAAAATTGTAAAATTTTATAGAAATCTTTTAAAATTTTTCTATAAAAATGTTCTCAAATTTTTCTATAAAAAAGTTTTAAAATTTTTCTATAGAAATGTTTTAAAATTTTTCTTTAGAAAAGTTTTAAAATTGTTCTATAGAAATGTTTTCAAATTTTTCTATAGAAATCTTATCAAATTTTTCTATAAAAATATTCTCAAATTTTTCTATAGAAATATTCTCAAATTTTTCTATAGAAAAGTTTTAAAATTTTTCTATAGAAATATTTTCAAATTTTTCTTTAGAAATATTTTAAAATTTTCAATAGAAATGTTTAGAAACTTATGTTCCATAATATGTCATGGCCTTGGACGGTTTCGATAAACCTGAAAATGTCAGCTTTTTTTTAACTTTTTTCTTTTGTTTATTAATAAAATTGGCGCGAACTACACTTACTACAAACAACTACACATTTCACATTTACATCAGCTGATTTGTTCGAAAGCCAGCGACAGTGTTGTATTCTTGGTAATAAAAAATTATAATTATATGTGAAATTATTGTTATTGGCAGATTCTACAGATAATATTATTTATTAAAATGTTTGTTTTGATACAAAATGTTTACATTTTCATTCATACTTTCAAGTTTTAAAACAAAATTCGAAACAAAGCGCCCCTAGCGGTCAGTAGAATAAACTGATTCGAACAAATTCCAAATTGAAGTAGAAGTAGAACCTACTTCTATGACAAATTTGAATTCCAATTTCACGAAAAACATGAGAGGGCATTATATGCAATACTGTGAGTGGGAACAAGAAGGCTTGAATTACAAATTCGTTGCTGCCACACTATTGTGACCAGTTCGACGGAAAAAATGTAGATACATATACATATCACATTAATCTGAAGAAAAATTTACAAAAAGCCCTATCAGATTATATCAGTTAGGGACAGATTTCGACATGTGTCAACAACTAAGCCTCTGATGATGAAGTTCACAAACTTCGAAACGATCGTGTCATTGTGAATTCAAATCGTGCTTGTGACCGTTGAAAATTGTATGTTAGAAAATATAACTTCCAAGCTAAATTATACTTAACTATTACTAAAGATCAAATCGGCGTAAAGCGGGACTTTTCTGTAAAAAATAGGATTGATATACAAGGTGGGATGAGTCACCGAAAAGAGGGATAATTCTGCCAAACGCGGGATGGTTTGTCTTTTCGCTGTTAATACTATATAATGTCACTAATGTCAAATGAAAAATATAATTATGTACAGCAAATTTTGCCGGTTGCCGTAGATATCAAAGTTTTGTCGTCGATAACAGTAATTTTACAGTTCGGCAACTGTAAATATTAGGTGTGTTTGAGAACTTTTCCAGTAAAAATTATCTAGTAACTAGTTTTCGGAGAGTAAGAATGAAAATATGACAAAAAGTATACGAACGACATCTAGTAAGAGCTTGCAAGAAATAAGTATTTTGTATGTAAACAGCTGATCGAATAAAACATTAAAAATCACCAAAACTGTATTTGTTTTTAAAATAAATAGTTAAAGATTAATTACAGAGCATTCAAAAGTAAGTTTTCTCTTACAAAAATTAATTTCTAATGATTTGTTAGTTATTTTATATACTTTTTATTTCCTAATTTTGTTTGTTTACACAAAACATACATACTTATGTTTTAAAATATGTGTTCGAACTTGCAAAAATTTCTCCAGCAAACAATCTATCATTGAACTGTCAAATTATTCTCTCTCTGGCTCTCTTGATACTGGCTTTTTGGGGTAAACGAACACTATAAAGTATGGAGCATATGCCAGACAACGTAGATAATTGCAACATCTGTATCGATCAACGCTATTTATTTAATACGACATGCGATGAAATATAGGCTACTCAGAATCCTGGACCTGTGAGTACAGCGCGATTTACTTCGCATTTATATTTCGAAAAACAATCCATCAGAAAATTTGCGAAATTTTGTTTTGTTTTAAAAATTATACAGCAGCCAAAAATTCAAGGTTGCCAATATAACCACCATTAAGCAACTGAAGTTGCCAGCTGTTTCCATATGTATGTAATAACTTTTCGGCAACTGACAACGCAGCTGAGGATCGGCTGCTATCGATAATCGACCCATTAGAACCGACCCGGCTGAATACAGGATAAGACAATTTTAGGTTGGCGTTCCCCTTGTAAGACTTCACTAATGAAAGAAATTTGTATTTAGGGACATTTTAAATTGGCGTGGCACTAAATCAGGGAGCACTTGATCAGCCAGAAGAATAGTTTTGCAGTGTACTACTAAAATATAATGATTTAGGAGAACATGCACTGGAACTAAATGATTAAACAAAGGTCCTGATCATTGGTCTGTCTGTGTACTTTTCCGTTAAAAAATATCCAGTAACTATTTTTGGGAGAGTAAGGTAGATTTTACTCTCCCAGCAGAAAATATCACAAAAAGTACACAGACGACACCCAGTAAAAACTTGCAAGAAATAAGAACTTTTGTATGTAAACAGCTGACTTTAAATGTACACATTTAAACAACCAGCAACTGCAGTTCGAATAAAACATTACACATCACCAAATCTGTATTATTTTTAAAAGATATAGTTAATGGTTACCTTCAGAGCATTAAAAATCATTTTTACTCTTAAAAACTAAAATTACAATGAGTAATTTGTTATTTTACGTCAATGGTTCCCAACCTTTTGGGGTAATCGCGCCCTTTGGTAACAATTTGGAATCTTACGTACCCCTAATTTTTTTTTTGTTACTTATATGCAGTAAAAAACAATATTATATAAAGAAAAAATATTTATTCACATTATATATGTTATGTTCCGTATTTAATTAAATGAACTTTATGCATGGAGTTTCAGCAAACAAGTGATTTTATTCTATGATGTTTTCTTACTATATGTATTTACATTATGGTATATAAGAGTACGAAAGAGAGAGATGTTATCGTATGTTATGTTTTATGATTTAGCTTTCCAGTACACTAGAGAACAGATTATTTATATTTACATACATCACAATACCTCCTTCTTAAGTTTATATATAATAATATATAACGAAAATTTGTACTTATAAATTAATAATCAGAATTAAAATTTTTAGTAATTTTTAATATTATTAAAGATTCAATAATTCACAAATATATATTTATTATCTAGTAATGAAAAATAAATGTTGAATCTGAATAAATTTACAATTTATTAAAGATTCAATTTTTCAACAGGTTTTCTTATTCTATTTGATCTTCTCAGATTTGTATTATTAGATTCAGTATTCTCTGTATTATCATTTTGATTTTGTTCCAAAGGAATTATACTTGCGTTGTCTGGTACGATGTTAACATCTGAATTAAACGAAGTATCAGTAGAACGTGGAATGCTTGATTCAACATTCCGTTTAAATGGAATGTATCCTTCATCCGAGGAACTTTCATTATCGGACTCACTAAAATTACTAGTAAACTTCCTAAGTTGATCTAGATGACGCTTAATTAAATGACCACTTTGTAACTCACACAAATAGTTCCTTGGACCTAACACTTCTATAATTTTTCCCTGTACCCACTTTGGTTTATTAACAACACTATGATCTTTCAACCAAACTAATTCCTCTTTGACAAAACTAACGTCTCTCTTGCCGCTGTAGCGATCTATCTGCCCACCCTTTACCTCACATGCCTTCTGAGCGTACGAGTATGGCTTAAGTGCGTTAAAACGATTTCTCAACTCTCTTCCAAACATTAATTTTGCAGTAGAGTTGTCTGTCGCACAATGAGTAACAGAACGATAATCAAAAAGAAATCTCGAAAGAATACAATCCAAAGAAATGCTAGAATTTTTCATTTTTGCATCAGCAATAGCACTTTTCAAAGAAGTTTTAAGAGTACGAACAAAATTTTCAGCCGCTCCATTTGTTGATGGGTGACCTGGGGCAGTGAGTTTGTGTTTAATATTGTTGTTACTTAAAAATGTTTTAAATTCATAACTCGTATATTGCGACCCATTGTCACTTACCAACACGATTGGCAAACCGTAGCGTGCAAATGTTTCTCTTAAACGCGATATTGTAAACTCTGTAGTCATACTCTTACTTATAAAAACTTCAGGCCACTTAGAATAGGAATCAATTAAAATTAAAAAAATAATACCCATCAATCGGTCCACAAAAATCTGTGTGCACTCTCTGCCACACACCATCTGCTACTGGCCAAGTCATTAGTTGGGCTTTATTTGGATCTGGTTTTAACGTGTTACAAAATTTACAACTTTTAACAGTTTGTTCTAAGTCCTTATCCAAATTTGGCCACCAAAAATAAGACCTGGCTAATGACTTGCTCTTCACAATACCTAAATGAGTTGAATGCAATTCTTCCAAAATATTTGCGCGGAGTTTGTGTGGTATAATCACTCTATAACCCCACATTAACACACCTTCTTCGACATGTAACTCATTAATTCTGACTTTAAATGGTCTGAAATTATCATTTAATGTTGTTCCCGTGTTAATCGCATTCAAAACGGTAGATAATTCTCGGTCACGAGCAGAATCTAGTTTGATCTTACTAAAATTAATATTTATATTTCTATTATTGACAATGAAATTTACCAAAGATGCGTCCTTGTCCGCATTTAACAAATTTTCTTCCAAAGGAAAACGAGACAAAGAATCCGCACAATTGTTTTTGCCTCTAACGTACTCAATCTTATATTCGAAACCCGATAAAAATAAAGCCCATCTTTGTATACGGCTCGCTGCCATTTTGGGAATACCTTTGTTTTCGCCTAACAGCGAAACCAATGGCTTATGATCTGTACGCAAAATGAAATGGTTACCTTTTAAATATTGATAAAATTTATCGCAGGCAAAAACAATTGCAAGAGCTTCTTTTTGAAGAACACTATAATTCTGCTCTGCTTTGGAAAGAATTCGAGAGGCAAAGACAACCGGTCTTTCCTCACCATTTTGAAAACGATGCGAAAGAATTGCGCCTATACCTTTCTGCGAAGCATCACAAGTTAAAATGATTGGAATTTTAGGATTGAAATGAGCGAGAGTAACTTCCTCCGCTATTTTTCTTTTTAACATTTCAAATGATTTTTCGCACCTATCATCCCAATCAAATTTACTGTCCGCTTTTAACAATTCATAAAATGGTAACATTATCTCCGTGTAACTATCAATAAATTTACCATAATAATTAACTAAGCCAATAAAAGATCTAACTTGCGAAACATCGTTTGGCTTAGGAGCTTTTAAAATAGCTTCAACGCGTTCTGTAGTTTTTGACAAACCGTTTTTATTTATTCTAAATCCCAAATAAGACACTTCTTGTAAAAAGAACTCGCATTTAGATTTTTCCAGTCTTAATCCAGAATTTTCCAATCTTTCTAAAACTTGGCCCAAGTTGGCCAAATGCTCATTATAATTTTTACCCGTGATCAATATATCATCAATAAAGTTTACCACACCCGGTATACCCTGCAAAAGTTTTTCAATTTCCCTTTGAAATATGCTAGAAGCTGGTTTTATGCCAAATGGCATACGATTCATTTTAAAAACACCTTTATGAGTGCTCCAAGCGCACAACATTTTGGAAAACTCATCCAACTCAAACTGGTTATAAGCTTGAGATAAATCCAATTTGGTAAAAAGTTCACCATTATTTAACTTTGAAAACAAATCCTCAATCCGAGGCAGTGGATATTTTACATCACACAAATACTTGTTTAAAGTGACTTTATAATCAGCGCAAATTCTGATTGTACCATTCGGCTTAAGCACCGGGACCAAAGGTGTTCCCCAAGCGGACGTCTCCACTCGTGAGATAACTCCTTGCTCCTCCAGCCTAAGCAGTTGGTCTTCAACAGCTGATTTATAAGCAATAGGAATAGGCCTGGGTTTATGAAAAATTGGAGTTGGGTTGTCCTCCAAACGTAATTGAACTTTGTATAATTTAAAAGTCCCAATGCCTTTCTCAAAAACAGACTTATATTTAGATAACAATTTCTCAAGCTTACACGAGTTTTCAAACTGAAGATTATTAACTTCCTTCCAAACTATCTTGAAGGTCGAAAAAAAATCTCTACCCAAAATCAAAGGTCCGTCTGCATCTACCACCATGAATTCCAAATTTCTAACCTTATTGTTAAATTCCACTGGTGAGCAAAATACACCTTCGACACTCAGATTGTTACCACCGTAACCAGACAATTTAGTCTTACACTCATTTAATTTCATTTTTGAAAAATAAGATTTAAAAATTTTCAATGGAAAAATTGAAACTGGTGACCCTGAGTCTAGCTCAAAATTTAATTGTATATCATTAACTTTAGCAATAATTTTATAAGGATCGGTATTATCACATTTTATATTATATAAATGAATAATTTTATCCACATTAGTATTATTTTCAGCATTGCCCGCTGATACCATTTTAACTTCATTGACTTTGACCACGACATACCGCAGCTAAATGACCACGACGACTACACTTGTTGCACGTGTATGTTTTAAACTTACATGTTTTAAAATCGTGGTTAGGTTTACCGCAATGAAAACATTTCTCAATCGTCTTCGCCTTTTCTTGCTTACCACCATTCCACTTCTGCTGGCCGCCTCGCTTTTTATACGATGGTTGTTGTATGGCATTCACAGCTTTAGCAGGAGTCTCGTACCTTTGAGCTATTTCCAAAGCACTCGCCAATGATAAGGTTGCTCCTTCTTCGCACAGACGGTCAAACACCTTTCCTTCAAATTCTATCACAAATTTGTCGGTTAAATTACTCTGCAACGCAGTTCCAAATGAACAATTAACAGCTAATCTTCGTATTCGAGCATGCCACTCAACAGCAGTCTCACCTTGCGCCTTGTGTGCAGAATAAAATGCCCGTCGTTCTTTGAACAGCACAATAGCAGGCGTAAAATGACTGTCCAATAACTTCTTTAAATCGGCATAAGAATTTTCGCTAGGAAGGGTCGGCTGACACAAGTCGCGCAATAATCTGTACGTTGTAGCTCCAATAAATTTAATGAGCAAAGACCTCTTTTGGCCCTCACTTGTAGCTTTGCTTGCAATAAAAAGCTGCTCCATGCGTTCCATGTATGTCTGCCACTGTTCAATGTTTGGCTCAAAATTTTCCATATCGATGGCACCCATTACAACAAAATCTTTGGTACAGACAACCGTTTCAGTTGATGAATTGCTTTCACCACTTGTAGAATTTCCTGCAACGCCATCATCACCAGCCATTTTAACAAAAAATAATGTATGCAATTATTTCAAACAATTTGCAGACAAAACCAAAAAAAATCAAACGGTATGCACCCGTTTAACTGTAAACTTTTTTTTTTTGTTTCTCCTCGTCGCCAATGTTATGTTCCGTATTTAATTAAATGAACTTTATGCATGGAGTTTCAGCAAACAAGTGATTTTATTCTATGATGTTTTCTTACTATATGTATTTACATTATGGTATATAACAGTACGAAAGAGAGAGATGTTATCGTATGTTATGTTTTATGATTTAGCTTTCCAGTACACTAGAGAACAGATTATTTATATTTACATACATCACAATATTCAAAAGTAATTAATTAAAAATTACAAATAAAAAATTAAATTTAGTGGGATCGTTGTTGCTGTTTACCGTCAACCAATTGTTGTATTCGTGGTAGAGTGTTTGAAAGAGCCAACCGCATGTCATGTTCAGCCTTTAGTTTGTTCCTTAAATTTGTTTTTATGGACACAAGCACTGAAAATCCAGATTCACAAAGGTAAGTAGTGACAAACGGAATAAGAGCTTGCAACGCCCGTTTGACCAAAACAGGAAATGACTCGCTTTGTTTACACCAGAATACATTCAACGTCATTGTTTCAAAGTCACTGCTTAATTTTTTGTTATTACGCAGTTCAATGAGCTCATCTTTTGCGTCATCAGCATCACTAATTTCATCCAATGAAACGGTGAAAGGGTTTCTTATCCACTTATCTACTACAAATGTGCGTGGAATAATTCCATCAAAAGTAACTTGAAGATTTTCCAGATGCATTTTAATACAGTCCAGAACCTTGACATCAATTTCACGTTTAACTTGCAAGGAAACTAAATATTATCAATAATATAATGTACCCCCGAGGAGTGCTCCACGTACCCCTAAGGGGTCCATAGACCCCCGGTTGGGAACCACTGTTTTACGTTGTTTATATCATAGATTTATATACACATGGTTTGTTATCCGTCTCATCTGACATTTCTCTTTGCATTTCTTCCATGAGGAAACACCATAGACGAATTTAGTATAGGCACAATAATTCTCTCACCTGACGTTTCATTTCACACTCTCCGTCGTAGGTTTGTTGAAATGAGAGAAATTCGACGAAAATTAACTTACATCAGCTGGAGTTACAAAATATGTTCACCTAACTTTTTCATGTCGTTTTGGTGTAGAACTGAAAAATTTAAATGTATTTTGCACTTTTTTCTTGACTTTTATCTTTGGTATACAGTTGTATTGTATTTAACACAACAATTTTGCCACAAAAACACCAAATGCGGTTGTTGTTCCTTTGTTGGAAGTGGTGTACTATTGCCTCTATCTGGTATTATTGAACCTTTCGGTTCGTTTACACGGGACAGTTTGAGACAAGATAGTTGAGAATATGTATTAGTTGTCACAAAGAGAAAAATTGTTTCTGTGACGTACGCGTCCAGCCAGTTATAAACACAGTACAGTTTTAAGCAACCGCCGACAGTGTCGTTTCGTTAAATTTCGTTCTCTGATTTTTTGTTTCTTCGCTCTTTTGCCATTGTGTTTTGTCTTACTTCTCCAAATTGCAATGGCACTGATGTACTCTGCAAAATTAGACAAGTATTCCTGTTTATATGTTTGTATTGTCAAACAATATTTCAATAAAAATTAGCAAAATTTTCAAATACAAATATATTTCTAGAAGAGGCTGACCAAGGCTGCTCAAGAAGGTTGTGGTATTAGAACAGCTGATTTGCTTTTTTTCATATCGTGGTGCACAGTAGCTGTCAAATGCTGTTTACTTTTGTTTTGTGTCCGTTGTTCGTAGTACTTTGATATTGACATAAACTACACACCAAAGAAAAACAGAATGCTGGTTGTTGTTGCCTTGTTGTAATTTTTGTAGAATTGCTTCTACCTTTTCAAGCTGCCTTGAGGTTGACGCAGTAGGATTTGTTGTAATTGTGTGAACCAACAACAGGCATTTAGTTTTTCATGACTCTAACCGTCAAATTCAACACAGATAACAAACACAATAAACAAAAAACTACAACAACAAAATACACTGAATTTAACAGATGAAGTCATAAGAAATCAAAATCAGTTGTTCTATTGCGCCAACCTTTACTAGTTCAGCCATGATCTGGCCGCTTATGTCAAATCTCTTGTCGAAGTTACTGACGTTGAAAAATCAGAGACAGTGGCGAGGCAAGTGAGAGAAGTGTAAGTGGGGTAGTAAAAATGTGTGAATGTATTTCTACAGTCGGAGCAAAACTGTTCCGTGGAAACGTCAGGTTTGCTTTCCACCAACCAATTTTCACTTGCAACCATACCTATGACGTTTAATTTATTGAGAGAATTAATGTGTCTATACTAAATTCGTCTATGGGAAACACACTTCTGTCAGCTGTTGAATTACAACAAATTGTGCGAACATCGAACAAAATCATCCATTTTTTATTTTGTACATTCACAATGTTCATATATTTACATATTTTGAACATTCACAGTAACAATTTCACCTGGGGTTATTAAACCTCAGCGACAGAATTCTTCCCCTGACGTTAAAACTGGCAACTTCCACAAGTTCGTTTCCCTTCAATCATAAAATTGATGAGCGAGTTGACAAATCTATGTATAAATTAAACTATGTTGTGAACAAACCAATAACGTAACAAACGAACAAAATGAAAACAATGCGATAACCTGAATGAATAAATCTTGAACACGACTATCGCTATTCCGATAAGTGCCTTATTTTTACTGAAATGGAGTCCTGGGCACTACTTTTTCTCTAAATCCGGTGATTAGAAATCGTCCGGCAAATGAAGTGAAGTGTTCTTAATTGATCATGGTAGAATAAGACCTGGTTCTACCACTTTTTGGTTCTCGTCTAACCTTTGATCGTCTTTGTACCTTTAATTGCCTTCATGCTAAAGAAGTTAATTTTGCTGAAAAAAAAGCTACATCTTAAAAAATCAACATTTGCCGGACTACTAATTCCTTTATCATGTGTTTACGTAAGTTATCGTTTTTTTCGTTAAAAAAGTTTTTTTTTTAAAAATACTCTTTTGAATTTGTTATAAAATCGGTATATCGGTTTTATAATAGTACACTGAAAGAATTTTCTTCATAATATTAATGAAACATTCTTCATTAAAAATTATTCATTAATCCTATGAAGTTTTCATAGATCCTATAAATAAAATGTTATGAATTATACGAAATTTATGAGACATGTTCATAGAAAAGATGCATTCAAAATTCTTCATTAATTGTATGAAAACATTTCATTATCGTTATAAAAAATTCTGCATTCAAATTTGTATAACAATAGCTTTAGAAATTTGTTAAATTTTTTTATACATTTCATGAGGAAATACACATATTTTAGATACCCACATTTATTTCTGCTGGGTTGTGAAATCGAAATAAAGGGGTTTTCAACAGAGACGCTACAAAAGTAAATCGATAGGGACAGCAAACGACGCCATATTTTCCCCCGCTCTTTTGACATTTGTCTTCAGTAAGGTTTGCCATTTCATCATGGAAAGATATACGAGCCAACAACGAGTCGAAATTATTAAAATTTACTACCAAAATTTGGAGTCAGTAGCCTCAACTTTAAGAGGCCTCAACAATCAGCGATGAGGCTCATTTCTGGCTGAATGGCTTCGTCAATAAGCAAAATATGCGTCATTGGGCCGTACTTCTTCCGTGATGATCAAGACCGGCACATTACTGTGAATGCGAATCGCTACCGTTCAATGATAACCGAATATTTTTGGCCTCAATTGGATAATATGGACTTGGAGGACATGTGGTTCCAACAGGACGGCGCCACAAGCCACACAGCGAATGCCACAATCAATTTATCGGCCGATGTATGCTTGAAAACCGCCGAAAATTGGGTTCAACGTCTGGACTTCTGCAAGCGTGCCCGTGGTGGCCATGCAAAAGAAATCGAGTTCCATACATAATGACATCGAACGTACTTTCACAGGAATAAAGAATTTCAATGGTATCTGAAACCGGTTTTGTTTTATTTAAAAAAAACTTTTGTAGCGCTCTTATTGAAAAACCCGTTATGTACCTATAAAATAAGAAGGTAAAAAGATTCAACGACAAACAACACGATTCAACACGAACAAACAAAATAAAAAAACAAAGTACAATAACAAAATAAACTTAATTTGACAGTTGGGGTCATAAGAAAGCAAAATCAGCTGTTCTAATGCGTCGACCTCTACTGGTTCAGCCATGGATTTGGCACACATACATATGCACAAGCAAAAACATTGAAATTGTTGTTGCACTGAACCAATTGTCGTAGGTTAAATCAACGAAAAATTTTAGTAACTTTTTAACTAATTTATATATTCAAATTGACGAAATATGAAATATCATAGTGTGAACGGCATTCACAAATGCAGAGACGTTTTAGTAATAGTGCGTGTGCGCGTCATTTGGGAATAGAGCAACATTTTTAGTAATTGCTAATAAATTTCTATAAAGTAAGCAAAATTAATATAAATTTTTGCAATAAAATATTAACGTGAACATTTACGTCTTTTCAGGTATATTGTCCACACAAAAGGAATTGAAAATCAGTTTGTGGATACAAAACAAGTGGTTTTTTGGAAATATATGTGCCTTCTATATCACTATGCACAAATTTTTTAATTTTATATAATTGTATACTAATTTACATTGTCTCATTATAATATACAAAATCAATATAATTATGTTAAAAACAATATATGTACATATGTATATAAAAAAAAACATTTTTACTGGGATGTATTGCCGACACAATGTAGTCAAATTGAATAAAATCATTAGTAAAATGTAATATTTTGTTTAATTCAATTTGGCGATATTTCGTCAAGCAAAAACGAAAAATTTAATAAAATTTTAGTCAAATCAACATCCAGTGTTTGTTAGGTTTATAGTGGTGAAATTTCGTCAAATTAACCTACGTTTTCGTCGATTTCACCACTCCATTTGGTTCAGTGTGGGTTAAGCAACGAATAAGGAAGATTATTGCTTATTCATAAAAAGTTGTGAGAGCTCTCAAACCATTTTTTGTATGATAAACTGTCTCTCAAACCTATCTCGATTTAAACGACTTTTGTTTTTGAGATTCTACTGAGCCACATAAACCAAAAACATGCTGAGTCGAGTGTCGTGTCTCTAACCATATTTGGATATTTGAAATCAAAAGTTTAAAATGTAAACTTTCGCACTGACTTTCTTTAGATTTTTGGTACTAACTTGGTCATTTTGAGTCAAAAAAAGCGGTACCATTGTCAACTTTTTTTCAGGTAGTGTACTGTATTACTGTCAGTTTCATTGATGTTTTCCATAAATCTCACTGGAGTTTATTCAGCATTGTGGGAAATTTTGTATAAAAGAAATTAAGCAAGGGATAAAGTGGCAAGTCTAAATTTAATTAATTACGCAGAAGGTTTTATAAATAATATGGAGTTATCACTGGCAGAAAGCCCGTTATCCCGGCCAAAGTCTAAACAAGTAGGAACGCGTTTTCTATCTAAAAACTTCCACCACCCAAAAATTGCAGCAATTTCTGTGGCCGCGGATTCCAAAACTATTTGAGTGTCTGAAGACTTCCAATCATGAATGGTGACTGGCTTTGCAATTCGATTATCATCAAAAATTCGTTTTTAAGTTACACTCCGATTCACTTATTTAAAGGCACTAAAAATTCCATATTCAGCAGCCTGTATGTTTTGCAATTTGTAACCAATTGCAGAATTTTAAAATGGAAATGGAAGCTAAACATCTTGAGATGTAAAACCAATCATGACAATAGTGGTTTCTTAACTAAAGAACTTTTTTTGAGCAATTTATAAAAAAAGTCCAAAAATGTACTACTTTTTATGGTTCACTTGAATAAAGACACTTTATTATTTTTTTTGTTATTTTTAATGTAAGCGATTGGTTAATGGAAAGATTTTGGAAGGGAACCGCAATGAAATTGAGTGTTTTTTCCCCAAATACCTCTTATTCTGATTGGAGTGCCCTTCAATTTGACTATTCAGAGAGGTTTTTAATGGTGAATACGGTGTCGAATGTAAGACAAAAGCCTTTAGGTTTGAATATTTAACAACGCAATTTCTTTTGGATTCTGTGTTTCAAGAAGTAAGAAGTGGTTACACAGCGATGGTAATTACAGTGGTTGCAATTTAATTACGGTGGATGGAAGTGATTTAAAGTGGAAATTTTAATTATTAAAGGCATCATTCAATATTTTATTAAATAATCCATTCCCCGTTTTAAACCAGTGTAATATTATCCCAACACAGAGGTAATTTTTGAATAAAATGATGCGCCTGTAGTGTTTAATTTGGGGATTTTCTCAAAAGCTATACTTTATCCAGAAACCACCAGACTGCATTCGGATTCAAGAGAAATTTGGTTACCCAATTTGGATAAACGCATAGTCAATCTTTTGAGAGAAGAATTGGAAATTGAGGTCAAATTACATTTTGCTGCATTAGGGGGAAAACTATAGATTTGGTGTTTTTTTTTTTAAGCACGAGCGATATTCTGGCCAAATCCCCTAAACTGTTGGGTAATTGTCCTCATTTTCGTGTTTTGGTTATCATGGAAGTGAGGACTAAACTATTATTTTGGCGCAGGCAATAGTCCTTGATATTTGAGACAAAATCTTTTCGGAAAGGGCCTTAAATTTGGTGCGCGTCTGGGAGAAAACGTGACCTCAAACAGTTTCGTAGCAGGACAGTGTGAAACCGCGCAAGGTTATGTTCCAACCATATTATATGAATTCGACGATCATCTTCTAAGTGCATGTAATCCCGAGACATCACCACCAATAACGGTTCCTAGAGATACTCTAACGTTTATCGGCCACACTTTTAGGCTATTTTGAGGTAATTCTATCATCGCAACTAGTACCCGAAGTGGAACCCGGACCAATCCTCAAACGTCAAGCATTTTGATTACATCGACAGTGTTACCCGCACCCTGGAATAAGAGAAAAACGTCGAATTCAACATATTTCTTAATATTAAATTACCTAAGTATCGTAAAGCTAAGTAATCTGTAATTCTATTGTACTATGCAACATTTTTGATATCTCTTATCCAATACAGCATATAAAATGTTCATCGAGGTCTCGACGTACATCGTTGCGATAAAAGTAGCTAAAGTTCAACATCGACATCAACTGGTTAAAATTCTTCTATTTCAGAATCCAAAAATTTTGCATAATTTACCAAATTGCTTATAACATAATCTAAGTTTTTTTATTGCGCATAGGCACAAAATTGTGTCCAAATTCTGTTTAAACTTCCAATTAGATACTTATAGAGGTTACTACATGTCGGTACATATAATAATATATGAATTGTAGCATTTACAAATATTCGTATGTATATTCCCAACCTGGATAGTCCAAGTGTGAATAACAGTAAAAGACACGATAACCAAAGTTGTTGCCAAGTACCTCGATGATTTAAACCATTGGTGATACTAATTTAGTTGTCTTAGATCCTCGTTATTTTTAAAGTTGTAATTTCCTTTAGGCTAAGAGATCATGTTATCTCCGGTTAGTGAAAAAAATGTAAATGCCGCGGGTGGGATTCGAACTCACATTCGCTGGACGATCGTTTCGATTGTTGTGAAGCATCATCTTCAGCAGCGTCTAGACCGACTTCGCATTGCGGGATCGAAATCTCCCATGACAATTCTGATAACATTATAATTTGGTTATAATCGATTTCTTTTATCCAATTGCCTATCCGGTGTACATTACATACATATATGCTCGTTATTATTTACATTATTCGGTTTACCATATAAGGTAAGAAAGGTCCTAAGTTCTTTATAGTATTATATAAATCAAGCCTTTCTATACGTTAATTTTAATCATAAAGATCGACGAATCCAAACATCGTAAACAACTAATGATATCTACATTTATCTTTGCTTCTCTACTTTGTTTTATTTTTATTATTTTCGTGACCATACAGGGCATACTTGTCAGTTGGACTATGGTCAGATACAGTCATCCATTTTGTTTCTAAATTATGCTTAATTGTTTAGGGAGTCTATAATAAATTTTATTTATGTGCGGTTTGGAAAATTGTTGGGTGAAAGTAGACCCGAACCCCCCACCCGGCTGCTAGCTACCAATCAATGGCTCCCAGTCTACTTTTACTATTAAATTCTGTTTTTTTTCTCCATCTACATCTTCAAACCCAGAAAAGTGATGAAATCCTGACACTCTTTCAGCAGTGGCTTAGTTTTGTTTAAAGAAAAATTCAAAGAACATCCTTTTGTACATTACATAAATAAATGGCGCCCAATGTAGGGCAAGGATCGCAGTTTTTTGTTGTTTTTTCATGGGTAATGCGTCCGCTCCAAAAAATAGTAATGTGTAATGCATATTGCAGTTCAATTTTCGCTCAATATGTTGAAAGTCTCTTCAGTTTTTGCTGGGTTTATGAATACTGTGTGGACTTCTTAGGGAAATCAGTTATCTGAGACTCTCGGATTAACTGACAAAGAAATATCCTAACAGTCTTTCAAGGCCAATCGACGGCGGAAGAAATAATTTCGCATCCTGAGTTGTCTGTAGCTTCAGTTTTTGTTACTTTAGTGTCACGCTAATGTCACACCATCCTGGATACCTTAGAAAATACTTTAATTTTGCTTGACGCATTTTGAAGTCCAAGGTTTACAGTAAGGCATTCACATTCAGAATTGGGCAATTTTTCAAACCGTCATACGAACTATGGTACATCAGCCTTACCGCAGCCACAGGCTGTAAACCAAGGACGGTTTCACCAAACCGCTCCTGCAGCCTCACCAACAGCTACAGATAACGTGAATAATAATCTTGGTAAAAGGCATAATAACAGTTCGGGTAATCATTCGTATTATTCTTCCTCAGTTCGACCGGAGAAAATGTCTTCAATGATTAACAATTGGAATATCCACTTTGATGGTTCCAAGAATTGTCTTACCGTGGATGAATTCATATATCGCATTACATCCATGGCGGAACGTTTGCAAG
Organism: Phaonia tiefii; assembly: GCA_963931995.1. Lineage (NCBI taxonomy): Eukaryota > Metazoa > Arthropoda > Insecta > Diptera > Muscidae > Phaonia > Phaonia tiefii. The sequence continues at coordinate 112,711,626 of OZ008370.1, read as the reverse complement.
GCAATTTCGAAATCATATGTAATAATCTACCGATCCTTTTATATGACAAAGCGATACCATAAAAAAGTGAATTCCATTATATGGTATGATTTTAGTTTTGCCTTGAAATGTGAATTCAAGTTCATGAGGTCAAAGTATGATCTATGAGAAGAGCTTCGTAATCGGAAAATGCGTCCTGGCGAATCTTTTGAATCGTTTTATGATTCTATCTGCATTATTAAATCGTATTAAGTCGTAAAGCTTTCAGTAACTGAGGAATGTTTTAGATCAAATTTACTATTTTTTGATGTGTTAACATCTATACGCGCGCCTCTAGGGCAGTAAACTATAAATTTAATACATACACAAGTGTTAGGTTTGTGAGAGTAAATCATCGTTTGTTTGTTCGTTGCTTGGCAGTCGGTATTGAAAGTGATTGTTGGGCAATTTTCATATAATTTTTCCACGCGATTTTCTCCGGAAATTCATAGCCGATTTTATTAATTTTTGGATTAAAAAGCTAGTGCGGGTTTCGACGAAGAGTTTAGGCCAAAAATTAAGGCGATCCCATATCGGCGAGCCGAGATTTAAGTGTTTTAATTTGGAGTAATATTAAAAAAGTGTTTTATGTTGATCTTCGGTTTTGTCTTATCATCGTTTGTTTGTTCGTTGCTTGGCAGTCGGTATTGAAAGTGATTATTGGGCGATTTTCATATAATTTTCCCACGCGATTTTCTCCGGAAATTCATAGCCGATTTTATTAATTTTAGGAATAAAAAGCTAGTGCGGGTTTCGACGAAGAGTTTATTCCAAAAATTAAGGCGATCCGATATCGGCGAGCCGAGCTTGAAGTGTTCTAATTTGGAGTAATATTAAAAAAGTATTTTATGTTGATCTTCGGTTATATCGTACGAATATAACAATGTATGTATGTATGTACAAGTGTCTGTTGCTTTGCATTCTTTGACTTTTGTGGGAATAAAACAAAAAGTATTGAGCAAGAAAATAATGACACATGTGCTTGCACTGGGTCTTTAAATAATTTTAAGTATTAATATTATTTAACTGTAACGTCATCATATGATTGAACGCTGTTTTTTATTTTCCAATGTAACATTTACGAATGTGTTCATAGAAATCGAACAGGTACCGTGTAGCAAAAAGGTGTTAACACATCGCCCGTGAGTTCGAACACTCATTGGATTTTTTTTAATGAATAAGGCCCTAAGAGTGTGCGACATATATTTTACATTCACAGTAAACTCGGAAAATTCATGAACTAGTTGGAAAACTTTAATTTTAGCAATTTGCGTTTTAATTGCCATCTACACGAAAAATTTAGTTAAACACATTACACTTGGATTTCATTCATATTTAATTTTTTTCATTATTTGGCAACATTTTCAATATCAATACTCTTAGTTAATATGTTTTGTACTTTTGGTTTGATACGCGGCTGTAAAATCGCACAGCGCAACCCGAATTCTTCCAGTCACCTATCGCCGTTTCTCTTTTAAACTCTATTCTCCTTCAGAAATAGAACTATGCACTAACTTCATCTGCTGTGGCATCGAAATAAAATGCTTGTTGTTGTGGCCTACAATTACAACAACACTGCTTGATAGCTATTCTACAATGATTTTGATTTTCAATTACATTACGAGACCGTTTTAAGGAATCTCTCTGTCTACAGGGATTGCATACTGGTTGACATTACCATTTCTCTTGACAATCATAAGAGCTTGACGACGATCGTTATATTTCATTTTGGAAGGTTGCAGGCGCGGCTAGCGTTGAACCACTGACCCGTCTCTTTTTGCTAATAGCTCCGTATAATAAACGACGGTATCTTTCGCCATTTCACAGAATCTTTTTATAGTACGCCCTCAGCTACCCGACATAAGTACACCATCTAGCTATCCCCCACCTGCTGACTCCCATGGCATTCTGAGCTTAGCCGTAGGTACTATACCACAGGTACCTACCAAAGTTCCTAACGTTGATAACTACCATAGTTAGGTTCATAGGTATCTATCAGTGGTCTGCAAGAGTGTCACTTTTTGCCACTCTATTCACACTCATTAAAAAAAGTAAGAAAATCGCACACACATCAAATCATGAATGTATTGCAAGAGGCCTCCCAGCAAGCCAAATGAGTCCGAAAAGAGTCTTTTCTGACTCCTTTTGCGGAGCTTTCACGCTCTTTATGAGCCCACAAAACAATCATTTTTGCTCCGAAAACCTTCAGATAAGTGGGTCTTTTCTTTCGAAAATGGTCCGTCAGAAAGAGCTCCAAATTTATGTCAAAAAAGAGTCTTTTATGAGTGTTTTGTTTGGGCCCTGGAAGAGCTCTTAATTTATATCATAAAAGAGTCTTTTATGATGGTTTTTTGGCGTTCTGAAAGGACTCTTACATTATATCCGAAAGGAGTCATTGCAATTTTAAATGGAAAATAAATAAAATGAATTGTATTTATAGTAAAAAAATTAAAATGGAATTCATTTACAAGTATAATAACTAATAATGCAACAAAATTCATTGGAAATTTATAATAAAGAAACATTTCTATTTTTTTTTGATTTTTAGTGTATTGAGTCTGTCGTGGAAGTCTGGATTTTTTTTCAAATTCTTATAATTTTATTTCACAAATTCTACTACCTTGACCGAACGACCGATCAACGAAATCACACTTTGTACTGAAGCACACATTGCTTTTGGTGCCTGTGTGACGACAACAACACACACTAGTGGTATTCATGCAAACAAGAAAACCTAGAACTTTTGCTCAGCGTAAGTTTGCCCCGAAGCGTTTCATGAGGTACCAAGTAAAGTTGCTCAGTCTATCTGTGCAGCAATTGTCAAAAAAGGCTGATAAAGTAGATAGACATACATATTCATATGCATATACATATATACGTATATGCTTTACCTGTTCCATTATTTTATTTTTTTCAGATTAATCAAAAACCCTTTCTTTTTTTCAATACAAAAATATTGACATTGAAATGTCAAAAGTTTTCACGTTTCTGTTTCCAGGTTTGCTCAGCAAATTTGCCTCGAAAACTTTCCACTTTTGTGCAATTCGGTTTGTATGGGAAATTTGTTTGTTTTGACGTTTGCTGTGCAAGTTTACGATGCTTTCGAGTTTACGAGGTTCTTTCGAGCTTTCATGAAGACCGCTATTGTGTGTGGTACAGTTATTTATTACAAATGACAGCACAACAACGCTTTGGTACACACATAATTAAGAGGAATTTCTAAGTCATAGCGCGTGCCGTCTTAGTATAGTAACAAGCAAATTTTACTTTCACTCCGAAAATGCTCTTTAATAGGATACTTTTCTGACTCCTTTTTAGTATTGAAGTTATTAGCGGCGTTCATGCAAACGTGAAAGCCGAGAACTTTTGCTTAGCGCAAGTTTACCTCGCACCGTTGCATGAGGCACCAAGTAAAGTTGCTCAGCGTATTTGTGCTCAAAACCATATCAGCTGACCAAGATGGATACATAAGGTGGTAGCAGTAGCAATTGCATGTATTATGTATGTGTACTTTTTCTACTGTTCTAGTGCTATAAATGTCAAAAGTTTACACGTTTCTCCATCCCACGTTTGCGCAGCAAATCTGACTTGAAGACTTTTCACTTTTGTGCAAGTCGCTTTGTATGGGAAATTTCTTTGTTTTGACGTTTGCCGCGTAAGTTTGCGAGGTTTACGCGTTTACGAGGCTCTTTCGAGTTTGCATGAGGACCACTATTGTCTTTATAGTTAACAATTATTATTTTATGTAACAATCATGTTAGTTTGGAATATGCGTTTGAACATGTCTTGATTGTTCAGTCGTTTTAATAACAAGTTTTTGAACTTAATAGGTTATGCGCCTATCAAAGCTCTGAAAATATTTTCAAAATACATATACATAAATATTTGAAAATTAGGAAAAGAGTTAAGGTTTTTTCTTTTCTACACTAAACCAAAAAATTGTAAGAAACCACCGTAAAATTGATAATTTTACGCTACAAAATACGTCCAACAAGAAAATTATCAATTTTGATATTGAAGCAATATCAATTTGATATTTGATATTTGGATTGAAACGAAAACATGTAAAATTGATAATTTTAATGTGAAATGTAAAATGTAATATTAATAAGATTAATGTTAATTTTATATGAATAAAATATCATTTTGATATGAATAAAATATCAAAATGATATGATTTAATGTGGAATTGACGTTATTTTAATGTTCATTTGATATGTGAAAATATCATTTTGATATGAATAAAATATTAATTTGATATGAAAAAAATATTAATTTGATACGATTTAATGTGTAATTCATATTATATGTAATTTTTTTTATATACTCACATACAAACCCACATATATTCCTTTATTTAAATTAAACAATAATTTGTTTGTTGAAATAATTAGAGATATGTTTTATTGTAAATTTTTTAAAAATAACTTATATTTAAATAAAAAAAAAACTTAAAATTCTTTGTTTCTAATGAGAGTAGTTCCATCTGATATATAATACAAATGAATAGGCACACCTGTGAATAATTTTAAATTTAATATTTCAAAAAACTTGTTCTTAGAACCTACTACATATGACTGATAATGTTCTGAAAAATATAATATTTCATGTTTGATTGCAATTACTGAAAGATGATTGTTAATACTAATAATTATCTCTCTAATTTCATAAAGATCAACTACATCATTGCATTTTGTAGTTAAAAAGTAACCCTTTTTGTAAAAAGTTCCTTTGAAAGAGACAGATTTTATTGCTAAATTATTTGCGAAATCTGGTTTAAAACAATCAAAATTTTTTATAAAATTAAAGTATTCAGAATATTCAATATTAAAAAAATACGAAAATTGGCAGCTCTTGAAATACGTGCCCGCAAACAAAACATGAAATATTCGTTTTTAATTCTTAAGATTTTGAATAAATTCTGATAGCACAGAACTTTTAACGTCATAAATTGTACTTATTTCATAAATATATTGTTGTAAAAACAGCCATAATAATATCGATTCTTTAGAATATTGTAAATCAAAAACATGGTATACCTTAAAACATATATCCATTGCTGCTATAAACGATGTAAATTTTTGAAGAGTCTCTCCATAACTCACATAAAACTCCTTTAAATCTGTAAGGTGTGGTCCAATCACAATAACATAAGGCTGGATGGTGTTTTTTCTTTGCATGGAACATTTCGTTTTATAGTCCCTTGCCATCTGCAAATCGTTTACAGTAGCTATATGTACAATAGAGCTGTTAATTGCATCTTTAATTGTAGTTTTTTGAACCATTTTTCCGGCTTCCATTTGAACAAAAAACCTAGATGTTGGCTTTAGAACCGCGTTTAATAGCATTGTTAAGACACAATCCCTGGAATCTTTAAACGTAAAACACGTTATTAATTATTTATTATATTTCAGAAAAATAATGACTTACTTTTATCTGTAGCTTCATTAGTTGCAGAATCGAATAAGATTTTGTACTGATTTTGTTTTAAATTCTTTTTGTAGAATTTAATTAGATTGGTTTCTAAATCGTCCCACTTGTTAACAAGATTGTACCGTTTTCCAGGCAACATCACATCAAAGTCATAATCAATCTATAATTTAAATATTGATTACTGGATAATTCACATAGTGCTATAAACTTACAAATTTTTCTGCTCCTGACTGCTTAAAAAATGGCCATCCATCAAGAATTAAATGCAAAGTAGCTGAAGCTTTGATGTCAGTGCTGCGTAATGCAAACGTTTTATGCCATAAATCCATTGAATCTATTTCGTCGTTCTGCATAATTTTCATTTTATTCTGTATGGCCAACATCTCTGGTGTGGGACTAGTTGGATTAGAAATCTTTTCCTTTTTAGGGGTTTCTATTTCTCTCTCAGACGAGCGTTTGCGATTTAAATTGTTAAACCTGTGGGTTAGAGAAATAATGATTGTATGAAAAATAAAAAATAAAATTTTAAACAAACCTATTGAACAATAATCCCGTAGGATTCCTCTTTTTTGCATCCTTTCGTGAAACGTAATATATTTCTTTTGTTTCTGAAGGAAAAATGCCAACTATTTCATTAGCCATTTGCTCAACTTGCGGACTGCGAGGAATAGCGTACTTATTCTTGGTGACATCGTAATAGAATTCAACTATACAGTTCAATAATTTTTTCCTGTTGTCTGATGAGAGTTTTTTCTCGACTGTATAATTTTTTAAAATTCCATCTCCAACCTTCGTTTGCTTGAGAATATCAAGGAGCGGCTTTGAATTGAAACAAACAATATTTTATAAAATTATTTAAATTATTCACGATCTTCCAAAAAACACTTACCGTATAGAAAATAACATTTGTTTTACAAGACGATGTTGTATTGGAACCAAAATCTTGGGATTGGAACCATCCCAGAACTTTGGAATGACAGCTTACGGTGGTAATATCGTCCTTAGGAAACTAGATTAGATTTTTAGTAAAAATTTAGTATTGTTCGATAATAACATTAACAATTTTACATTCTTTAATTTCCAAATAGATATCTTTTCCCTCAGCTCTGCCTTCAAACCAATATTGTAAGATTCAGGAAAAACCGCATTCAAATCGTCCTTATTAATGTATCTAAGACGGTCGTACGTAAAACCACAAGCTTTTGAAATAAAATAAAAAAAATATTAAAAATATATGACTTCATATCAAATTCACATATTTAATATCAAATTCTTCGATATCGCTTTCATAAATATCAAAAATATATGATTTCATATCAATTTCACATTTTTAATATCAAAATGTGCATATATGTATATCAATTGTACATTTTTATATCAAAAATATATGAATTCATATCAATAACTTCACACATTTCCGTATTAAGAGCAGCATGATGAGACAGGACGAGACAATTATTTTTAACATTGCTATTAACAATATTTTAATAAAAATAATTAAATATTATATTACTTACCATTAAGAGCATCAAATGCGTTCTTTAAATTGAACTCCTCGAGTAAATCCATTAATTTTCTGTTACCCTCATTGGCCACAGTTTCTGGGTCGACTTCGCTTGATAATCTGAAAATTGTTTCTTCACTTTGCTGATTTAATAAATCAGCCACTTCTTTTTCGGACATATATACAATTTCTTGTGTATTCTCCATTTTTTTTTAATTTAACACTTTAAAATTAATATTAATGTTTTTTTATTATGCGCGATTCACAACACCGTTTGTTTTATGTCATTTTCACAGTTTGTTTTAAGATGCTACTCAGTTTTTTCGATGAACTTGAAATTGACAGGTTCTCTTAGAGTAAACAAACACATTTGTACATTATCGTACTCTTACTACCACACGTTCATTTTCAATTTTGCCGACCACTGAAATAGAGCAACACATTTCGGAGAAATATAAAAAGGTGTAATGTTTTCATATCACATTATAAACAATTAATATCAACTAGCAAACCCGGCAGACTTCGTCCTGCCAAAAAAGAGACTTAATTAAAAGATGTATTTAAAAAAGCAAGCAAATTAAATAAAATTTCACCACCAATGTAAATTCACCAGTTCAAATGATGCCACTACCGCCGGTAGATGGAGGGATTAAGGATTAATTAAATCCGGTTTAAATCACTGTTGGAATTAACTTTTGCTAAATTTTAATGCTTAGTGCACCCCTTTAGACCACTACCTTTCCAACGGTGTATCGCACTTGACTGTGCGACCTTTAGTTTAGGAGGAGAAGCGGTTACAATAATTACACTATAAATACCTTAGCGTAATATATATATAGATTTCACATTTTTCTTATCAATTTCGATGTGAAATTGATCAATTACATTTTTAAATGTAAAATTGATATATGTTCTTGTAGAAGTGATATTGACATTAATTTGATATTACGAATTGATATGACAATGTAAAACATTATAATATCAATTTGATATTTTAACTATCAATCTAACGTTAAAAATATCAATCTAACATTAAAACACGTTAATTTAACGTTTTTCACGTTACATTGATATTTTTCTTATCAAATTTCAAATATTTTCACTAAATGTGAATTTGATAAGAAAAAAATTTCAAATTGATATGCGGTTTTTTTTTGGGTGTATGAACTGTTCTGGTACGTCCAGATTTAAATAGAATATATTCAAGAACAGCAAGATCCTGTTGAAGCACTATTCAAGATTCTGGTATTTTAAGATTGAACAATCAATATTCAACAGTTCAGGAACAAGAGTAATAAAGGATTTTCAAGATTCAAGAGAGGAACAGCGAGAAATAACATTTGTAAGAGCGTCAAGCCATTATCAGGTGAGTCAGATTGGCCAATATGGAAGAGAAAAATTCGAGACATTCTGGATTTCTACGAGGGAGCCCTTGATGTGATAGACAAGGAGATCACAATGCCGGGACCTCTGCCACAAGGAGCAACAGAGTCGGTAATCCAACAGAACTAAAAGTGTGCAGAATTTTACAAAAAAGCCAATTCGTATGCCAAAAATATTATAACTAGTTGTATATCTGACTCTGTCTATGTTAAAGTCATGGATAAGGAGTACGCTTTAGAGACGTGGGAAGCACTCAAAAATATTTATGAAGCTTCATCAAAGGACCAGATCTTCAAAATATGCACGCATTTATTTTCTTTTCAATGGAAAGAAGATGACGACGTTTCAGCACACATAGCAAGGCTGATGATGAATTAAACAATGGCTTTAGATCAAAAGGATAACACAACTTGCCGGATATGTTATTCATTTGCAAGGTTCTACATATATTGCCAAAAATTTTTGAGATGTTTCGTTCCAATTGGATGATGATGACAGGTGAGAATGATAAGACATTCGACGAACTCGATAGAAATTTTAAACAAGGTGAAATGTTTAAGATATCGATAAATCAAGAGACTTTATCAGGACATTTTGAATCTTAACGATATACCAGTCATTCAAATAGATAAAGTTTAACGCCCTAGGTATTTTTGGATGAAATTAGTGTGAGAACAATTTAAGATGATTGAGCCATGTGTGGCTTGGTGGTTGGTCAACACAATAAAATCCGTATATATTTACAGTTCAGTTCAGTACTTGCAGAAACCTAGGTTGGTATTGAAAATCGGAGTGACGACATATGGTATTACCGTCAAATTATGTATTTGTAAATATTCTGTAATATCTGCCGTACAAACTACCGATATACTAAATAAAATTTGGTATTAACCTCTCTTTCGTCTATCTCCACTGTGCTATTAAAATTGGGTGATTTTGCCACTCCCATTGTGGCATTTCTCTACAAAACTCCTGCCAGTCTACGCAATAATTTCCGTAAAATAAAACCGATCTTAATGAAATTTGGCTCATTCTGGAATCTGATAATTGGGCTGCACCAAATCTTTTCTATAAACTGCTGTTTTTCTTAATATGTGGATCAAATTTAAATGAGCATCGTACCCAATACACGATTTACGGTGAGGGTATAAATAAGCCGGTTCTCCGACTGAAAGGTCCTGTATAGGTTTTGCTTGTTAAAAAATACATTTCAGTCGTTATTAAAAATTTTCGTTTTGAATGTTTAATACAACATAAAATATAAAATATATTACATATAACACTAAGTATAGAAAACAATTAGAATACATTTTTCTATTGTTAAGGTTTCGTTTAAAACAACATATGTAAGTGTCAATCATATCGGTGCTATGGAGATTTCGTTTCTCGGAAAACTTCACCACATGTTGGAAACGCTCTTTCGCTGGAAACACACGTTCCGCAGATCGACAAATATGTTTTGGCTAGGTTTTCTAGTAGTGGATACAATATTTCTTACTTGCTCCGCCATGCCTAAAGTTCGCAATGATTAGTTATAAAGTCTTAATCAAAATGTTGCCGAATTTTGTTTCTTGAAAACGAGCCGTTTTTTAAACTCGATTGGGTAATTGCTGGGAATTTGGTCCCAAATAGAACCATCCGCCTCAAGTTAATTTTGACCTCCATAACACGTGAAGTGTGGATGTAAAATTGTATCCAATACAAAATAAATAATTTGCACAATGTTGAAAAACATGGCTAGGCCATGTTATCAGAATGGATGAAGATGAGCCAGCGCGAAAGATTTTTGATAACGTACCCGATGGAAGCAGGAAAAGAGGACGACCAAGACTCCGCTGGAAAGACCAGGCAGAAGAATCCCTCCGTATCCTAGGTGTTACCAACTGGCGAGAAAAGGCGAAGGATAGAGCCAGTTGGAAGAATATGTTGAAATTTGTTTAATTTGTTTGTTTAATTAATATGTGTAAGACGTCTGACCTCATGAGGTTGTAATATAGTCAATAAAAAAAAAGTAAAGAAAAATCTTTTATTAAAAGTTTCCAAACAAATTATTGCTATTCTCGTGCTGTCGGGCTTGCGAATGAAAGTCTTGGAAATTTCTCTTATAATGATGGCAACTTGTGAACATGATAAATTTAGCTTTGTAGATAATTCTGCAGTTATTGAATAAAACAGTTTCAAAATACTGCTCAATTCGTCTAATATTTTAACAGACTTGTACACGTTTTGTTCCTGGGAACCGAGTCCCTGTTATTCTGCAACCGTTTTACGGTTCTTCAAAGTGTTTTTCATTTCCTTTAAAATCGTTTTCCGGTGTATTTGGAACTGTTTTATTCTTTTGATCCGTTTGCGGTTCGTTTAGAACCCTTTTCGGTTCATTTCGACCTGCTTTTCGGTTCGTTTAAACCCATCTTCGATTCTTCGAAAACCGTAGTTCGGTTCTAGTAAGCACCGGTCTCGTCGGTTTTTGTAAAGAACCGGTTCTGTGCATCACTAATACCTACCTCATACTGGGAGTTCATTGTGCGGTGCGCTTCCTATTTCACGTTTGGTTCTTGGGAACCGAGTCCCTGTTATTCTGCAACCGTTATACGGTTCTTCAAAGTGTTTTTCATTTCCTTTAGAATCGTTTTCCGGTGTATTTGGAACTGTTTTCGGTTCTTTTGAACCCGTTTTCGTTCCTTAAGATCCGTTTGCGTTTCGTTTAGAACCTTTTTCGGTTCATTTCGACCTGCTTTTCGGTTCATTTAAACCCGTCTTCGATTCTGCGAAAACCGTAGTTCGGTTCTAGTAAGCACCGGTCTGTTCGGTTTTTGTAAAGAACCGGTTCTGTGCATCACTAATACCTACCTTATGCTTGGAGTTCCTTGTGCGATGCGCTTCCTATTTCAATAGCTACTCACAATTTTCCTCCGGTTTAGATGGCTATGCTTTAAAAACATGACGAGGTCCGACAGAAGCTATTGGTACCACTTTTCAGTGGTCAGTGGTCGCGCACATTTGCATTTTATGTTACTTTATTGAAATATCACTCTGCTACAGTTTGTGTATCCCCCATTTTAAATTTTCTTGATTTGTAGATTATTAAATTTTTATTATTAAAGTTTTCTCAATCATGATCCCAAAAAGTCTGTCATCTCAATCATCTATCTTGAGATTTATTCTGAAAAACATGAGGGATGATATTTCATCAGGGATGATATTTATTATGTATCTAAGTATGCAAATATTTGAAAGTAAACATATAACTACAATTAACATCAAATTTTATTTAATTTAAATAATTTCCACCGATAAAACTTTGACTTAAACAGCTACACATAATAGTGAGATTTATACTCCATATACAAATGGTATCCTTAAAAAGATTGAAATCCTTTCCTTTCTTGACAAATTATTAAAATCATCTCCACTGATATTTGTTTGCTTAAGTATCCAATACAGTTTGTTTTGTCCAAATTTACAGTATTTTTTTAAGGATTAAAATCCTTTGCGAAGCTAGTTCCATAACAAATACAACGATCGCTATAGCGTCCAAAATTAGTATGACCTTTATGAACCCGAAAATTTGTTGCATATTGATCATCAATTCCTTTTCGTAAGCTGTGGTTGTGACCTGTTTTCTAATACGTCTTGAGGCCAAAGCTTGCTGGCGAAATCTTTCTAAGAGGCGCGACTGGTGAAGGCGTAAAATGTACTCATTAAAGCGTTCGAGTAGATACGTGTGCTTAGGAAAGTAGAAACTTATTTGCTGATTGTTAGCAAATTCAGAAGGAGAACTTAAGACAGTCTTGCGCTTAAGTTCGTTGGTAGCAAAGTAGAGGACGAACTCATCTGTTGTCATGGCCATGAGTTTCTCCTCGTTATGGCTTTGCATGTAACGCAATGGTTCCATTTCATTGGATGTATTCAAAACAATCAGTGGCAAGGATTTATCTAAAATCTCTGGAACGTATTGCAGAAATGGTACAGACGTTTGAGTACACACGGCACTATAGTTGTCCTGCACCAAGGCCGCCAATGTCTCCGGTGGATTTTTGTAAAAGTGTATGTGATATAGATAGAAGAGCAGCGACTGATATAGGGAACGAAGAATAAACGATGCTAATATCCAAATAATGAAACTTGCCCTTAGTGATAGGCGTTTGGGAACGGCAGAGATTGCCAGACCGAGTAAAGCTTCCACAATTTGCCAACGATTAAAGGAACGTTGAGAATCCGTTTTAATAGAATTGATTATAATTAGCGAAATGGAGCATATGATTAAAAGTATCCAGGTGTATGTATCAAAGGGATATGTTAGAATATCCAGAGATTCATACTGGCTCTGTATTCGCAACATAACGGGAATCAGTGGTAAATGATAGGTAAAGTAGCTGGATGTCGCTGTTAAATCGCGGTTAGCTGTACGTCTAAAATAGCCGGCTGATATATTAGTTTTACGTTCTGTTAGCTGTGGATGAGTTAATTTAAAGTGTAAAGTAAAAATGTAAATCGTGTCACAAATTAAGGTTACACTTTTATACGGCGTTCACATTGACGAGGATTAGAGGATTACAAATATCAAATTCTATACAGAATTTTCCCCTCATTCCGGATATTGTGATAATCTATGTAAACGCCATATTATATAGATATATGCTGACTATCTTCACTTACCACTTTCAATGCCTCCGTTGGAGATTCAACAACAGTGTCATTGTCCAATTCCAGCGAAAAGTTCATCTCTTTACTCAGTGATCTTAAAATTATAATTTCCAAACCTGATAATTCATTCATGGTCTGATTTGGTTTTCTCATGACAAATGGTGGCACATCCCAGGTAGTCAGTTTCAATGGACATCCATGTAAATTTTTCAGTTTGTTTGGAAACATTTCGTCGTTCACAAAACGATTTCCATCAAATTTGTTGATTAACACTGCGTCTGTTTGATAGCAACCACTCTCTTGAAATGGAAAATAAGTGTAGATCAAAACTTCACCTTGGGCATTCTGGACCATTACATTGCAATGCAGCCAGTAGTTGTCGAAACAATATTTTAAAATCTTCGCTCTCTGCAGTGGCATCAATGCATCTCGAATTTGCAGAAATATAAACAAGTATTCCAAGCTGTCTTGGTTTTGATTGTGTGCCGATATTTGGGTGTCATGCAGACTTTCAAACGAATCCACTAATATCAAATTGTTATATCGTCTCCCGGTAACATTAACATCTTTATGCCTGCTATCACACATTACTAACTGAACAGCCGTAAGGCTACATGCGACAAACAACTTACTCATCATGTCGAGAAACCAAACCTCCTCGAGCCCACCTGTCGTGGATATGGTTATGGTTAAAGCATTTGCGATAGTACCAAGTACGTGCTGGATAACAAAATGCAATGCGTTTGCCACAAATGCATCGATACTCTCCGCTTGCGTTAACGGCTCTACGTCTGATGCGTGAAGATGTTGAAACAGCGTGTAGTTCATGTTTAATCCAATAGTACTGAGCTATTACACGTCAATCGTGTATTCATTTCTTTAGATAGACGATTTACTTAAATTATTTCATTGAGTTTGGGTTTATTTGGAACTAATTAAATCATATTTACCACACATTTCACAATTAACAAAGCATGAGAATTGGTTGTTTGCCAATTACCAGGTAAATAATGGACTCTATTTGACTGCGTTGGCTGTCGATTTGATTGACAGAGATTTCTTCAATCTATATTCTCATGCTAAGATCGACAGTTAGTTAATAGTGATAGGCGGTTAAAATCAACAATTGGGCTACTCATATCACCGCCTCACACTTTTAAATGCGCGTCAAGTACTGGAACTTTTGTATAACTAGCAATGGGATGAACCACCTTTCAAATAAAAGAAAGAGGAATCATACTCGAAGTTGGACAGGTGCTTTGTTGGACAGGCAGCAAATTTGTCGGCTCAAATCCTTCTGTATTCGGTCAAAACCGACCACATGATGCTCTACCCACTGGTCCTACGAATCACCCCATACCTTGCAGGTCTTACACAATCACAGTTCGAAGTTACATGTGTTTGGGAGCTGCACCAAAACGTATAATGTGGTCGAATGTTGAAGCTACTACAGATATGACTTTTCTGGTGGATACTTCAGGGGATGATACTTTATTGTTACTGTCGGTTGTGGAAAGTGTCGGTGAGCAATCATTTAGCGACCACAATTTCATACAGTTTTCACTCTCGAATATCGCCACATTTTCGGTTGCAAAAACTACCGTAAAACAAAACCTCTCCCAGTATCAATTAATACCGCTGAGGTTGCCTTAGCATTGTTCTCACCTTAGATCTTAACAGATCACTTGATTCCGCAGGCCCCACTGATTCCCCGTCAAGTAAGAAGAAACCTCCGGGGTGAAACAAGGATCTGCAAATTTGGGGAGTCTTGTAGAATCGTTTTTATAAGGCTAAGAGGGTGGCGCTAGAGTGGAATGTGTACAAATAAAAAAAATTATAAAGAATATAACAACAATTTTAGATCTTTAAGGAGGGCGTATTGGAAATATTTCTGTGACGGCATTGAAGACTTGAAGACCCCCATGCGTTATCGGAACAAACAATGCGGTGAACGACATCAAGTTGGTTAGATCTTCTACATAATACACACTTTACAGGCTATCGTGAGGAATGGATCACTACTCTGGGCAATAAGAAATTGTAAACTATGCAAATTACCTGGCCCTGACGAAATAGTGGATCTACACATTTTGATTCTCTGGTTCCTGAACTTTTATACGAGCTGCATTAAGCTATCACACATACCCGTTAGATCAGGACAATCCAATGTAGTATTAATTGCCAAAATAACGTGCCAAATAAACATTTTAAAAAGGACTGTGAAATGATGTCGTTGTATTTTATAGATATAGCAAAAACAGCATAGAGTGCGTGTTTTTATGCCACCCTGTATTGTATATCAACTGCCATTACTCATACTTTGGTTTGGTTGTATGTATGTATACCATTGAGAGTTGCATATTTTGTGAGTTTTACTCGGTCACTCCGTGTGTAGTGACTCTTCTTTACCTATCTCTTGTGTTTTCTGTTCGTACCCAGCGGCGGAAGTTATGCCCTGGAAGGCCTGAAATCATGACCAAACTGGCCTTCTTTAAAATATGGTAGGCCTTCCTTGCACATTACCTCCTCCTTTCTTTTTAACATTGCGTGAGATTGGGAGGCAAAGAAAGGGAGAAAGAAGGCCTTCGAAGGCATGCAAAGAGGAAGACCTTAGAAGGCATTGACTTTAATTTATTTTTGTTAAACAAAAATAAAATTAAAATAATAATAATAAACATATTTATTTATAAGTATGTATGTATCTATCTTAGAGAGTTGTACCTCGACCAACTTCAAATTGAATATTTTAAAAATACCCTGAAAAATATTAAACAGAAAATATAATTTTAAAATTTGTATGAATTTTCCAGTTAAACTACGTTTAAAAAGAAACGGAAATGAAATTTCGCAAAATTGTAAAAATCTTCTTGGTTATATCTGATGAAAAAATGCATGCATTCCGTCTAAACTGAGACTGATCCCAATTTCACCGCACATCTGTTATTTATACAAGTTCAACTCCCAATTCGTGAACCTTCTCGTAGTAGCACTGTCTCTTCTTCAGTTTTCTCGAACATTCGACATCGACTTAATCCTTTCTCGTTTGGCCTAGATTGTTAAAACATTCGTGGTGGGTTCGTATGACGTAGCTTTTAGTTTGTTTACCATGGCATACATTTAGGTACACTTAAACAAGTTGCAATACACACCACTAACGTAGTCGTAATTTTGACATACATGTTAATTACGTCAAACATATAATATATACAAATGTTGTAAATGACTTTTTTGTCACGCCCGAACGATGAATTCTCCACGAACCAAATATATGCCAGTCGGAAGTCCTTCAGGATTGTCTTCAACATTTTGCCATATATAACTTTCAGAATACTTTCAGAATGCGAGATTTGCTATATGAGTCCTTTAGCGAGATTTGGGTCCTCTGTGGTCAAAGGAAGAACTGCCCACGGACCAAATATTTAGGCGAAAGTACTGCTTGATACACACTTTCAGAATATAACACGCACATATTTCAGAAGATTTTCAAAATCTGCAGTGTATTTTGTTGTAAGTTCTGGCGTAATATCCCAAAAAGCATAACATATCATATATTAGTTTATTTTTGAAAGCCATTTCCTTTGCTCGTGCTTCAATTTTATCACGTTTGGTAAAATCATTCCAAGTGTATTGTGACGAGTTTAACACATCACAGTAAATTTATACTCAATAATAGCGTTTACCAGTCATTACACTTTTGCGCGTTTCAACAAAGACTGACACCAAATGCATCGATACTCGTCTATTTATAACAGTTACACTTTTCAGCAACGCAGTCTTACTGCAGCTTTTCTTATTTTGTCTCCATTAAGATGTTGAAGAGATTGCACGAAAGTGAGTTGCCTTGTCTCAGTCCTCGCTTTGTACAGAATGGTTCGGTGAAGTCTTTCCGCACCTTTTTTAAAAACTTGTCCTCACAACTCTAACTACTTCAACGGTGCGATTAGAGGATTAGAGGGCATGACGGAGCCCCAATATTTTAGCAACACCAACAGTTTCATTGAACATATCTAACCTCTATCTTCAACCCTTAAGGTGGTACCCATAGAATTTTTTTTTTATATTTTATAAATTGTTTTATGAAATCGGCTCCTAGCGCTCCCATGGTGCATTCTAGGGCGTCATATATAGGATCGACCCACTTTTATTTCTCTCTCCCAATATCTTTCTAGAATAAACCTACCCTCTATCTCTAATAGATAAGGAGGGTCCAATACGAAATGCATTTAAATATGACCAAAATAAAAAAAAGCTCTACAAAATTTTTCGCTTTTATTGTCGAAAGTAAGTTTTCGTTTTTATTGAGCGTAAAAAGACGTGTTTTTATAATTCGAAAATGTGAATCAAGTTAATTTATTTTTATCATGCTATGGATATTTCTTCCGCTTTTCGGCGACGACCTGAAGCGAAAATATTTTTTCCTCCTCGCTACGGCAGAACACGTTGCTATAATCATCTATTAATTTAACGCCTCTTTCGGCAGCGTTATTATGTTGTCAATATTTCTAAGGTTTGTTGATAGTTTTCGAGCACTTCACAGGTTTCTGGATCGGTAATAATGAAGCGAGCGAAAAATTTTGCTGCCTCAGGTGTGACGCAATGGATTAAATCGTTCTTCTTCTTGATACACTTGTTTCGATGCAAAGGGATTTCTTTTTACATCTTCGAATCCAACAACATGTACTGGGCGAGCCTGATCTTGGTTGCCACTGCCGCCACTATCCTCCAACTCATCTTCTTCCTCTATATCATGGTCTTCTTCTTCCTCGATATGATCCACGTTGTCTTCTTCCCCGGTGTCTTCGTCAGACGATTCGTCTATCTCATCGTCAGATAATTCTTCCGAAGCATCGGTTAGAGATAGAGGGTAAGCTATTCTACAAAAATGTTGGGAGAGAAAAATAAAAGTGGGTCGGTCCTACATTTTACCCAAAAATTAATAAAAAAATAAAACAAATTGTATGAGGACCACCTTAAGGGTTGAAGATAGATGGTGTTGGTGTTGGACAAATATTGGGCGTCATACATTTGACTCCTCTAAGGGTACTGTTGGCGCAGTTAGAGCAACATCCCCACCTTTGACCAAGATGAGTAGCCAGTTGCCCCACACCACCTCCTCCATTTTTTGGCTCATGAATATTTTTCCCAACCTCTCACAATTAGGGTGTGACTTGTATCGAAATTGAAAAATCATGCACTATCCCACCCTGATTTACATTTCATTGCGAGAATTCTATTATTCGGACTGTTTTTTAATTTATTCAAGCTGTATACCTTTGCAGATATCTTATTTATTAAGCGTAAAATAATTGTAATTTATTGCACAGATTATTTAATATTAATTGAGTTCAAAACTTATTAGTGCTGGGCGACAGCGGCAGAAAACAGCAGTGGTGCCAATAAAAGACGCAAAGCATTGTGATTGTGAGATGCTCTCCCCAATCTCTTCAGGGAATATAATAAGAAGTCATATATAATTGAAGCAAACCAATAATTTCAGGACCGCCACGATGGTGTCAACTGTCCTTCAGAAGTATCAAGTAACTCAAAATATATATTGTAAAAATTTGAATCTTTGCGATACAATTTCCAATGCGAAAATTGCGATTGCAATTAAATCTAAAGTGACAATTATTGCCATAAAACCAAAAACTTGTTTCATATCAACCATCAATTGCTTTTCATAGGCTGTGGTGCGACCATTTCTTGTTGAGACTTTATATCTTGATAGGGAGTTCTTTCGCCATTTTTCTATAAGACCCGCCTGGTGAAATCGTAAAATCCAATCATTGAAACGCTCCGCCAAGTATGTATGTTTAGGAAAGTAGAAACTTATTTGTTGATTATTCACAATAGCCGAGATAACAATCAAAGCATTGCCACGTTTTAAATTTCTCGCGACATAGACGTAGGCAAAATCAATAACGGATATGGCAACCAGATTCTTATCTATGTGTTTTTCCAAATAACGCAATGGTTCCATCTCATTAGTGGTATTTAATACAATCAACGGAATGGAGTCGTTCAAAATTTCCGGCACATATCTTAGAAACTGCTCAGATCGTTGAGTGCATACTGCAATGTAATGGCTTTCAACCATTGCAGCCAATGAATCGGGAGGGGTTTTGTAGAAATGTGTCCGATAGAGATGAAAAAGACGCGATTGATATAGAGAACGAAGAACGAATGATGATAGAATCCAGATTATAAATGTTGTTCTGAGCGACAAATGTTTGGGAACTTGAGATGCTGCAACACCTAATAGCGATTCCACAATATGCCAACGGTTGTACGATTGAGTGTCGGAGTTTACTTTGATGGAATTGATGGCAATCAGTAGTATGGAACTTATGACTAAAAGTATCCAAGTGTATTTATCGAAAGGAAAGGTTAGTACACTCATGATTTTATACGGACTTTGTCTTCGAAATATAACAGGTATCAATGGTAGGTTATAGGTTACGTAACTGGGTGTAGCAGTCCCATCATGTTCGGTTGAACGCTGAAAGAAACCGGCAGTTATGTTTGTGTCACGATATTTTAGCTGCAAAGACAGAAAAATAGAAACAAAATGTAAACTTTGAGCTGTATTTCTGGTTTTTAAAATAATTCAATTCACGGACCAAAAAATTGCATCGAGAATTTTCATAAAAATCATTTTACCCATATAATATTTTTATTGGTCTATTGCAATTCCCTTACCTTTTCCAATGCACCTACTGAGGATGTAATATTCGATCCCTGCCTACCATCCATTGCTATATTATCCGGTTGTAGTGTGAAATTCATCTTTCGACTCAATGATCTTAAAATAACCATTTCCAAGCCGGACAACTCTTGTTCGGTTTCGTTCGATCCATAAATTATAAATGGTGGTATGTTCCAGGTGGTCAATTTCATTGGGCATTCATGGAAATTTTCGAGTTTATTTGGAAACATTACGTCGTTAACAAAGCTTTCCCCATCGAACTGGTTGATCAGCACTGGATCTGTCTGGTAGCAGCCACCCTCTTGAAATGGAAAGTAGGTGTAGATCAAAACTTCTCCCTTGGAGTTTTGTATCATTACATTGCAGTGTAACCAATAGTTATCCAAACAGTATTTTAAAATCTTTGCTCTCTGCGATGGCATCCATGAATCACGAATTTGTAAGAATATAAAATAATACTCCACGCTATCATAGTTACGATTATGTTCCGATATTTTGGAATTGTCTAGGCTCTCTAGTGAGTCCACTAGAATCATGTTGCAAAAACGCCTACCTGGAACTTGAACGTCAGTTAACTTACTATCGCGTACCACCAACTGAAAGGCCATGAAACCCCATGTGGCAAACAGTTTAGCCATTATATCGTGAAACCACATCTCTGCTGGAGTACCTGACGTAGATAATGTTAGCACAAATGCGTTTGCAATATTACTGAAGATGTGTTGGACAACGCAACGCAATGCGTTTGCTACAAATTCATCAATTTCTGCTGTTTGCGGTAAAATTCGAGTAGGTCTTTGAAGGCCAATTAACGAAGAATTCAACATCATTTTCCGTACCAAATGGTGAAACGACTGTTAGTAGCTACCGTCTTAAAATGTTTACTGTTATGTTAAGTATATAAGGGTTTCCTTGATTCTTATACTTATAGAGATATGACATAATAAAAACAAATATTAGTGCAGTAATATGTAAATTGTTACAACGTATTTGAATTTTTTTGTTTATTTAACGACTAAGAAACCAACGATAAGTGATTAAATCTATAGATAAAATGGCTAAAACTACACATTCAACCTTGTCCATCAGTGATTGGTTGGGGAAACCAAGTAGCATTGATGAATAAATCATGGAATTACTATGTAAAGTATTAAACCTAATACCATAGTTTGTGCATTCGACTCGGAATATTACGGTCAGACCCACCGGAGAACCATTTTGTTTGCTCCCAGAATTGTCCCGGACTCCTAAATAAGTTGGATAAGTCCTACCGGATAGTGCTGGATACGTGGTGAGAAGATGTTCAGTGGTTTCTTCCCTAAATCTCAGGATTTCCACCAGACTTCCGAACAAATGTACGGTTTTTCAGGCAGAGATGTATGCCTTTAACGCTGCCGCAAAACAGATTTTGGAAGGGGTTGATCTCCAGCGAAACTCAAAATCTTCGTCGATAGCAGGGCAGCCCTCAAGGCCTTAGACTCAAGAATCATCAAATCACGTTGTACGATGGACTGCTTCTTATCCCTAACACAAATTCAGGCGCACGAAACCACGCTCTAATAAGTACCAGGACATAGCAACATTCACGTCAACGAAATAGCAGACGAATGCGCCATAACGGGCTCCTGTGTGCGGGAAGACGTTGCGACCCTGGACGTGCTTATTCCGTTTGTGGAACTGAAGAACCAAGTCGACGAACTGGGAGTAACGTTAGCCAAGTCGAGATGGGAATCGATAAAGAACTGTAGGATAGGTCGATCTCTTTGGCCAGCCATTGATGGAACACGTACGAAAAGGCTGCTCTCCCTTGGGAAGAACACACTCAGAAACTTCACAGAAGTCATAAATGGACACTGCCTGATAGGCCACTTGGCTGCTCGTATGAAATTTCCATATGAAGACTTCTGCAGAATTTGTTTAGATGAAGAAGAGAAGGAGTCAGTGCAGCACTTGCTTTGTTCATGTAGAGGACTTCAAGAGTATCGTCTAGCCTTCCTGGGGGCTATCAATCGTCAATGATCTAGCAGACGCTCCAATTAAACCCCTCATATAGCACAAGAGGACAACTGCGCTGAACTTTCTCCTTTAAGTTACCCTATCTCATACTTTGTTCCTCTTCTCTTCAACTAGTCATTTCTCCTTTCAATTCTTTATTAGGGAACCACAATGGGCCGTAATTACGGCCTAGGGTGAACTCGTTATTTGTTTTTGGAATGTTGGTTCATGGATCTCCTGCTATCTATTATCAGCCAGGATTGCCTTGCACGTTCACAATCTCTGCCTTAGTCACCTCTCCCGCATCAGCATATACGGGCGTTCTTGGAGTACTTGCTTACAAGTCGCTTGGGGAAGTCGCGTGGGTACACGTTCTACTTCTAATTTACATGTGCCTTCGCACCTTTATAACGTAAATATATAAATATAAAGATATGTGGCAGCCCTGTGTAGATGTTGAGTTTAGGACTACTGATTCCAGGAAGTTGACTAGACGCCATACCCTACCTGATCATTCTCTTTCGAAACCAGGAACTCGTTTGTTCAGGAATCCACCATGAGAATGTGGTGTTTCTGATCATTAAGTGGTTCCGTAATCAAGTAGTCGACAAATGCAGGAATGCGCACCTCTGTTCCATGACCGACTCCGACTATGCGTATTGTGAAAGTTGCCTTAACCCGATGGAAAACGTAAAAAGAATCTGCCAGTATGTAATATGTCTTCCAGCAACAAATATTGCAGTATATTCTTGGCATCATTGGGAGTAGTGCGCAGAGCAACCGTGATGCACATTGTCGCCAGTCCCTAAACCCCTGTCAATAGTGGACAATAGGTGGAATTCTCAATCACCTGCCGCTACATGATAAACTCATCAATCAATATCGGTCTCATAATCGGTCCAGTGAATAATTCTCTGAGTAAGTCCCCATTTGAAACCGATAGCATTCTTACAGCTATATAGTGGTATCGTATTTTTTTTGTCCTTTCGACTATGTTGGGTCTGAAATAGGGTTTGTGTCCCGGTATTTCCCGCGCGGGAATTCCAATTCATAGCAATTTTAACATTCGTGTCCCCCATTCTAATTCAAACAAATTCATATACATAACAACATTTAATTTCTATCCGTGGTACAATGATAGTGTGCGCGGCTATTGTATACTAGAGAACGTGGGCTCGATCCCTGCTTTGACCACCTTACATTTCTCTCGACAGCGGTTACCTCGCTTAGTGACGGCGACACAATCGAGTATTAAGCAATGACAAAGGTTTCTCAAAATAAAAATCCGTTCGAAATCTGTGTAAAGCTGTAGGTTCCAATCAGTGTACGTAAAACTATAAAGCATACAACTCACTGATTGTGAAATGTAATGGGAATGGGCAACTATATAACATACACTCAAAAAAATATGTTGGTAAACACAGCAGAAAAGTCTGCTGAAAAGGGGAAAGCAAACAAATTTGCTATTACAGCAAACATTTTCAACCCTGCAAAAAGTTTACTGTTATTGCAGTTCATTTGCTGTAATAGCAAACAAATTGTCTGCTGATAAATAGCATACATTATTTGCTATTAATAGCAAACTTAATTTTTTGAGTGTACCATTATATAACATTTCTAGAAATCAATACGCTGTTACTGTTAATTATATTTTATTATCTAAATGCAACAGCAAGAAAATGCATGTTAAATATAAAAAAGCTTGCATTCGGTGTCTTCCAAATTTTTTCGACTCGGCACTTCTGAAAATGATGTTTCGATGTTTTCCCTAAGAAGCATTGTGTAATTGCTGGATAATAAACGGGCCTGAATACCTCAAAGTCCTTGGTGGAGTATGTAAGTAGGTGACCAATAGAAGTGTTGATAGAATTCCACCTTGTGCCGCTCAATTGCGAAGCCCTCTATGTTTATGATATTTGCCCACAGCTAATCCAATTGTTCCCTAAGCATGTGACTTATGCAGTCTATTGTCGCCCTGTGCACTTCAAACCTCAATGTCTGTAAATTGTGTGAGGTTTAATAAAAAATATATGGGCTAAAAAATGGAGGAGGTGGGGTTGGGGCAAATGGCTGCGCATCGGGGACAAATGTGATGGTGGTATTTTAACAAAAATTAAATTTTTATCAAATTGAAAGAAACGTTCGAGACTAAATTCGGCAAAACGTCAGGGCCAGGAGTGTCAATGTTTGTCCGCTTTAAAGAGCACCGGAATAATATAGAAGACTAAGCATACAGTCTTGGAATAGAAGATGATGGAATCGCATGCAAAATACCAGTTCAAGTCCAAAGATCAAGCCGTTTTGTTTGGGTTAATTGAACGAAACAGAATCCAGCGACGACTACCAAGAATTCCTTGAAATCATTTTATTCCTTGGTGAAAATACTCCCAATCATCATTGCAGCCCACCAGGACCCGTCAGTCATGCTCGATGGATGGCGAAAGGAATATACTGCCCAAAAATGTTTTTGTTCCGAAAACATCGCGATTTGAACAAAAAAGAATTGAATGGACTTTGCGATGTTACCATTTTCATCGTAACACTTTATGTGGAAACTTAGTTTAGCACCACCAGAGCAACCGAAGCTCCAAACAGTGAGGCGAATTTTTTATGATTGAATTGATAAGATTGTGTGTCAACGATTGGTGAACAGACTTTGTAGACATCTGTTGTATCTTACTGCGCTTACAGAGTGGGCGACCAAAGCCGAGCGGTGTGAAGCGCTGAAAGCAGGGCGAGAACAAAAAAAAATCGCTTAATATACGTTCAATGTCCATATTTAAATTACAACTGATTGCACAAAATTCAACTGTATAGTAAAAATTCACATCAGCAATGTGAATCAGCTCGAAAAAATGATTTGAAACAATTTTATCGGCTTTCACTATGCCATTCTCACGCTGATGTGTAATTATTTGTATGTACTTAGAGTAATATATATAGAGTCTGCAACAGCTGTTTTTCTTGGACCGGAAAGCAAGAAGAGTCACTGGAAAAGTTGTACACAGACTCATACAAACTTGGCAACCCATGCAGAATGAGAAAAATCTTAATTTTAATAAATTTTTGATTTAATTGAAACCTCTATAAATAATTTTACTCTAGCATGTCACTACATTTTGCTTTATTTCACTTGTTAACACTTTTTTCCTCGATTTAATTATCATAAAACTACTCTCAGTTGATGCGTTTTGCGCCTTTGGTTCAATGCACAAAGGCAAATGTGTGAAAAACGCATTGAGCAACCCTAAATACTTCCAGTCATCTAGTGCTATTTTTCTTTCTCACTGTATTCTGCATGTTTTGCCAACTCTAAGGTTATTCAGTTGTGGCACAGAACCCGCCTGATGTATTCAGTCTTATCGCAGTGCTTTTCGCAACGATCAGCTTTGCGCTCGACTCCGCGCCGCTTTGAGCGCGCACTCTGTCAGCACAGTTGGTGGTGAAGATGTTGCTCTTGCATTATGTGATCCTAATACCCCCTGTGCCATCAAGCAGAAAATGGCGAATGCAATTCGTGTATTTGTAAACGAGAAAGAAAAAGAGAAACAAGAAATATCTGACGATGAGATGGACGAATCGTCCGACGAAGACAGCTAGAAAGA
Organism: Phaonia tiefii; assembly: GCA_963931995.1. Classification (NCBI taxonomy): domain Eukaryota; kingdom Metazoa; phylum Arthropoda; class Insecta; order Diptera; family Muscidae; genus Phaonia; species Phaonia tiefii. The sequence continues at coordinate 112,686,335 of OZ008370.1, read as the reverse complement.
AGAGGGCGTGGATGAAATTGAGGAAGAAGAATACGATGATATATAGGAAGACGATGGAGGATAATGGCGGCAGTGGCAATCAAGATCAGGTTCGCCCAGTACATGTTGTTAGATTCGAAGATGTAAACGATATACCTTGGCATCGAAACAAATGTATTAGGAAAAAGAACGATTTGAGCCATTACGTCACACCTGAGGCAGCAAAATTTTTGCACGCTTCTGGTTGCCGACTGATTTCATTATTACCGATCGAAGACTACCAGCAAACCTTAAAAATATTGCGTAAATTACATGTTGTCTACGACGCTGCCGAAAGTGGCGTACAATTAATAAAGGACTATAGCAACCGTGTTGTGCCGTAACGAGGAGGAAACAAGTATTTTTACATCAGTTCGTGTCCGAAAATCGGAAGAAATATCCATTGCATGAACAAAATAAATTAATTTGATTCACATTTTCGAGCTATGAACATTTTCGAATTAGAAAACCACATTCTTTTACCCTCAATAAAAGCGAAAAATGTTATCGCAAATATTATATTGTAGATTTTTATTTTATTTTTTGGCTTTGATCGTATTTAACTGGATTTTGTATTGGACCATCCTTATGGTTTAGAGACAGAGGGTAAGTATGTTCGAAAAAAGTGTTGAGAGAGAGAAATAAAATTCGGTCGATCCTATATTTGACCCCACTACAAAGTACCATGGGAGTGGTAGGCGACGAGTTTGTTTGTTTGGTAGTTTGTATGTAGGGGGTAATCTTCTTAACTATTCATTTAACTTTAAAAATTCTTTCACCAGTATAATGCTACGTTATCACAGAGTGCTATAGGCTACTACAATTCAGGTCGAGGTCTGCCGCGTTTGCTAGTAGAAAATAAAAAGAATTGTACGGGGACCACCTTAAGGGTTGAAGATAGAGGGTAGATGTATATGTATTACATTGAACTCAGTGCGGTGGAAGCAAATTTTATAAAAGGTTTTTTTTTGTATGGGGCTCTCTTAGAGGATGAAGCTAGGGAGCAAGTATGTATGTTTGGGACAAAATGTTGGGTGGGATAAATTAGTGGGGGTCGGTCATACATTTTACACCTCTAGGGGCGACTCAGGAGAAGTTGTGGGCCTTGTTGTGTATTTTCCCCCCTTCACTCCCACCCTTTGACCACGATGCGCAGCCATTTACCCCCACCACACTTCCCCCCAAAATTAGGAGGTGACTTCGTATCGAAATCGATTTTCTACATAGTTGAGAATCTCGAGAAATGTGGTTTCCGTTGATCCAGGGGTATCCATGTCACAGCTGATCGACTTTGTACCAGGAAATTGATAGAAAACAGAGTGGATTGGCGATAGAGCGATAAGCAAACCATGCAGCAAACTAAGTTTAAATAGTGTTTGATTTATACTAATGACAGCTAAATTATGTTGTATGTTGTTTGCATCGAACGAAAATTCGCATTCCCTTTATTTCTCTCCGTAATATGTCCAACCAAAGAGTAAATTACAAAAGCAACTCGAACTCGATGAAATGGCCTACTACCTCGTCGTCGTCGGCGACTACTACCTCGCCGTCAGATTATTTAAATTAAATTTTCCATGCCAAGATAAATTATGAGCTGGATCATTGTAGAACAGGGGGTTTCTGTGGCAAAGCTGATCAAAAACGTACGAGGGAAATGATGAATGAGAGACCAACGAAGACACAGAGATTACAGACCAGGTAGGAAACTAAGACAGAGATTGTAGACCATGTAGAAAACTTAGTTTAAATAGTATTTGATTGATACACTGAACGGAACAGCATCGTCACACGGATGAAAATGTTCATTATCCCAACAACTTTTGTCATCAAAAGTGAGCTAACGTAACGTTTTATTCCCGCTATGAAAATGTGTTCATCAACTGCAAATTGTTCGTTACTGTGGTGAAAGTATGGTTGTTGCAGCAATAAATTTGCTTCATTACTGCAATGAATTTGTTTCGTTGCTGCAATGATGTGTGTTAGACACCTAAATTGGGGGCGATTATATAAAATAGTGATTTTATCGAGATCTAACACAAATTAATAATTCATAAGTTAAAATTTATATTGACAACATTCAGTAAATGATATGCCAGAACCTGAAATTTAGCTATTCTATGCCGAATCATAATAATATGCCATTTTTCTAATATAAGTTCTGGAAAAGGTTTGGGGCTATTAGGGCTCATCAGAACAAGTTCACCCATTGCACTATAGGTTAAACAATCGATTTCACTGGCCAAAAGTCATAAAATTAAAAATAGTATTTTATTTAAATCAGAATAACTTTCATCAGCTTTGGGAAAGAAAATGGAGCAAAATTGAAGAAAAAAATTAACCGTTTATGGCCCTAATGCATTACAGGTTCCTTAACCCTTTGGGGACAAAACAGAGTTCATTCATATATTTAATACGTATGTGTTATGGGTTTTATTTTTGATTAATACAGTAAATTATTGAATATCATTACGCATATAGTATTTAAATTATATCTACTTCAGTTTCTAAGTCTTAGTTATTAAGAATATTTACATAAGATTGAAGTCCGTCTTCATTAAAATCGTCGCTGTCATCGTATACTTCGTCTTCTTCTTCAACGTATTGGTTTAAATTTGACTGTATTTCAGATTTTAATTCTTCGTTTGGATTATGACATTTTAACATTTCGATAACTTCCTGTGGAAGTTGTAAACGTTTTAGTTGCTGCATGCGTTTGCTTAGGCTCATTGAAGATATTAAAGGATCCTATGTATCCATGGCCCTATTAAATATATCAAGGATATTATTCGTTCGACTGCTCTTACGAGGGTGGTGTAACCTGTCGGCTTTATATATTTTATGCCGAGATTCAGCAGCATCTTCTCCAAGGAAACCCAATGGAAGTACACAATTTTCCATTATCTGCTTCGAATGAATAAGCACCTTATGTACAGTAGCAGGCAACCAAGAATATTTTGCCAATATTATGGCCCTTATTCTGTACTCCGTCGGAGCTCCGACGGAGAGAAAAAAAATCAAAGTGGCAACTTTAGTATTCTGTTCTCCGACGTGTCTCCGACGCTTCTCTGAAAAATTCGAACTTCACAATTACATATTCTGCATTACGACGGAGATGCCATTCGGGGTTGTTTTTCTACGAACGTTTATTTGTGTCGGAGATTTTTCAATTGTGAGTTGTGACAAGTAAAAGCCGGCAATTGTAAAAAATGTAAGTATGATTATAAAAAGTAAATTGTGGACTAAAACCTTTTTTTGTTGTGTTTAAACAGAGCGCGAACCACAAATCCGCAGCAATACCAAAAACTGGTTGAAATGTTGAGCAACCGGAAAGATATGGCGGAAGGATTTACGAAGAGTGGAAAAGTAGAAGAGTTTTGGCAGGAGGTGACCACAGAGCTCAATGCTTTAGTACCGCCTTCAAAGAATTGGACAGCATGGCGTAAGGTAATTATGACCGTCTTCAAATGCGTGGTGTATTACTATTGCACGTGCGTTTTGTTATTTTCAATTAACGAATCACTTTTTTAGACATGGCTAGACTGGAAGTCTTACGTAAAGAAGAAGCTAGCTGCCAACAAAACGGAATCAAGAGCAACAGGTGGCGGAAACTTCAAAAAGCAGCCAATTAGCGCATTGGAGGAGGAAGTCATCCGCTTAACTGGGTTAGAAACCTGTACAAATGGGCTGGTAGGCACACTTTGTTTTGGTGGAAGAGGGGAAGTCCCTTCATCCTCATCTTGTGCCAATGCAAATAACATAGAAAGGGAGGAAATTGCTTCAACCTCAAATTGCACAAATGCCATAAGCCCGATTCCTGAGTCTGCAAGCCCTGTGCAAAAAAAAGGAGGTATGTAAGTTCGCATCCAAAAAACGACACGCATAGCATTCATAGAGAGCAGGTGCAAATTCACAAGGCTTTCTACGAACGCCAGAAAGAACAATTTGCGGAAATCTCCTCCACCCTTCGCCGCATGAGCAGAAAAATTGAAAAACTGGGCGATATTAGCAACGAGATTTTAAAGGAAGCAAAACGTCACAACATCGCCAAAGAAAAACTTTTAAAAGAAAAAAATGAAATAAAGATAATGGCTTTGAAGGTAAAGGAAGAAGCACGTTTGAAACGTATATTATTTTTAGTTTTGTAGCATAAGTATTTGAATTTTTTGCATTTGAAATGCATTATTGAAATGGATTATTTTAAGTTTTATTGATTGAAATAAAAAAGTACAAATAAAGTTACATTCTTTGTAAATTTTAATAGAGTGTTTGACATATGAATAGTTTTAACTGTATGTAAATCATTATTTATGTCAAAAAGGTTTCCAAAATACGTTGACGCATCCGTTCCGCTTCACTACGTAAGTTTTATTGGGGCTCATTGTCTGCTTCCGTCGTCTCTATATCGGCTGTATCAAAAATAGGTTCAAACTGTTCATCGCGATAGTAAAGACATATATTGTGAAGAGCACAAGCTACATTTATTATTTGACTTGCTTTTTGAGGAGTGTAATGCAGACTACGTTCACTCAACATGCACCTAAATCGACCTTTCCAAACACCAATTGTCCTTTCTACTATTACACGTGTCTTGGCATGATGTTCATTATATATGCTTTCCGGAGAACCCGACCTTGTACTTCGAAATGGTGTCATGAGCCAAGGTTCCAGAGGATAGCCAGCGTCTCCTTAAACATTTTAAATATATTGTTTTGCACGAACACTTCTGGTGAAACATAATTAAAACTTACATACCTAAGAGCCTAGTATTATTATTTCCCTCTCGATACTGACGTTCAAAATGATTTCTAGCGTTGGACAGTTTCCAAATATGACTATCATGGTTACCTCCTGGATAACGGACATCAACAGCTCTTATTTTCATGTTATGGTCAGGCTATACCGTCCTTTTCGATTATAAAACAGAAAAGTCTCTGATGAAGGAGCTATTAATTCTACGTGTGTCCCATCGACGCACATTATGACTCCAGGAAATGATGTTTTTCCAAAGAAATAACGTTTCGCTTCAGCTTGTTCCGCAGCGCCCATAGAATATGAGATCCAATCACGGCATAGCTTTCTTTCAAATATATGTAACACAATCGATATGGTTCTCGAAACAGTAGACTGAGGCAATGCCACGTTAAAGTCCTTGCCAACTCCGTGTTGGTATCCTCCTTCCGCGAGAAACCTCAAGAAGCATACCAATCGGCTAAGGGATGTTATGGATGAACTTCTGCGGCCAGCAATGTCTTTATCCAAAATCCCTAATAAATATTTGAAAGCATCTTTGTTGATGCGAAAATTCTTCCGGAACCTTAAAAGCCAAAGGCAATCACATATTTTTAATTCATACGATAACTTTTTTTAATTTTCTTTTTAATACTTACGACTTTCTATTTAACTCTAAAGGATTGTTGGCGTCTCTCAGTTGTCTTCGTTGCAATTTAATATATTCTGTTAAAACAATTTATTTCTCATCAATTGCTAACAAACCAACAGCAATAGAGTCCATTTTTAATTCTTTTTTTTACTAAAACACTTGTTAACGTTTTTCTTTCTTTTTTTACTTGGAAATTTAAACCTTTTGCAAAGAAATCTTCTTTGTTTTGTTTACTCTCAAACTGTCAAACTAAAAGCAGCTGATTTCGAAAACATCGGAACGAAAAGTGTTTCTCCGTCGGAATGCAGAATATGAAATTTGTTCGTATCGGAACTGAGTTCGGAGATCGGAGGTTTTCTCCGTCGGAGTACAGAATAAGGGCCTATATCAGCTGTTTCATAACAAAATGTTTGAAATTTACTCAAATCCAAGGGAAACTGACACGTTAAATTTTCGATTCGGACGGACAAGATGAGTTTCATAAGTTCTGGGACGAATTTGGTATTCTAAAGGTACTTTTGGAAACGAGGGTATTAGATAATGAAAATAGATGCCAATAGCTATAATTTGGCACTCGTCCCATTCGGTAAACTTTTTCCTGGTGACCACCATGGACGCATCTTGTCCGTCCGAATCGAAAATTTCATAAGTTCTTGGACGAATTTCATTATTCGAATTTCATCATTCTCACATCCACAGCTTATATTCGATCAGATATGGAATGGATACCCCCTGGTTCTACCCATAGAGAAATAGACAAGAGCTGCTATCCCTCTCTCCACGTTCTCTTGATGACGAAGAGGTAGTAGGCCATTTCATCGAGTTCGAGTTGCTTTTGTAATTTACTCTTTGGTTGGACATATTACGGACAGAAATAAAAGGGAATGCGCACTTTCGTTCGATGCAAACAACATAAAACATAATTTAGCTGGCATTAGTACACTGAAAGAAAAACGCTTCGTCGCATGGATGAAACATTTTCGTTAATGTTTTTACGTTGTTATAGTGAAAAGTGTCATATATCCGACAATTTGGTAGTCGCTGCAACGAAAAATTTCATACTTGACTTCATTGACAATTTTTCATTTCGTTGCTGCAACAACTTACTTGTGTTCTTGCAACAATATTATTTAATTTTAATTTTGTAGAAAAATGGGTTGAAAGTTAAAAAAAGTAAAGGCATGAGTTTTAAACTACTGATATTATTTTATTTATCTCTTACTTTTTATAGTTTATATTTATTATTTATTTATTTTGGAGGTTTGTCAAAATTTTTAGTTGGCGAAACAATTTCGTTATTGTATCGAAACTAATTTTTATGATGGTATAGAACAGTGGTAACCAGTCCATAGCCTCGCGAGGCAAACATTAATCGTTTTTTCACACACACACGATCGGCAAATCTCATGTCTATGCGTGTACGTTTGCGTGTACGTTTTATCACCCTGCAGACAAGCCACAATGGCTTCGTGGGGATTTAAATTAAGACAATGTAATAGAACATTATTTTTGTTTAATAAAATTTTGTTAAGTTTAAAAAAAAAAAAAAACATGTTTTTGTTCGTGGGTTCGGTTTTGCCTACCACTGGTATACAGAGAGAAGCAGTTGAAAAAATGAGCGAGCGTAGAAAATAGGCCAGCAAGAGAAAATGGTGAGCGTGAGTGGTGGGTCACGTACTCATCTTAAATCAGTTCCATTGCAACAATCGAAAGTGGTAGACATATTTCTCAACCGGAATAATTTCAATAAATTTATTAAAAGCGACTAATTAGTTATATGTACTTAGTAATAGTCTTTTATTGTGAAACTAAATTGAGTGAATTTATGTGTTTGCTGTAACTTGAGAATCTATGAATCAAATAGATAAAAAAAACAGAATGCAAGGAGCAACACGACAACAAAAAAGTGACCCATCGATAGCAGAAAAACTACCCCGAAATATGCAACTGAACTTTGGCGTCTTTGCATGCGTCTGACGGTACAAGTCGTAACCCAGTTGGCCACGTCTTCAAGAAATTCTCAAGGATAGGTGCAAGGCCATAGTAATTCGTTGAAGACACGTAGGTGACCGTTCATACAAATCATCGACGAAATTATCATACAAGTGTCCGCCAAGTCGTGCAAGTCCTGATGAGCGATACAGTCGGTCGGATCATCGTTGACCACTTCATACATGTAATTGTCGTCTACATTGTCGCCGACGACAATATAAACGACGTTTCTGATATATGATCGACGACGGCCAACTTACTGACAGATCTCTATGCAATTCGTTGACGATTCTTTCAACGACATTGTACTTACCCATATCACCTACAGTGAAAAATTTTACGCATTGTATTTTAAGTTGCTGTTGCATATATGTACGTATATTTATTTTTTAATTAATTTTTCAAACAGAACACAAACAAAACAATTTAAAGAAATAATTAAAAAAGGATGGCAAATTAGTTTTTGTTGCCTAGGCGGCATTCTCCTTATTTGTTGTATTTTTTATCCGCCGATATATTGATCGGAGCTCCTTCACAAAATCTTCATACGATTTCCCCTCCGTTCTGGTAGGTTCTTTAAAATTAAGGAAAAGTAATTAGATTTGATTATATATTAAAATAATAATGATTTATATTATATTATACAAATATTATTTATATTATATATTCAAAATAATTATTTCTACTCACGAATCAAATTTGTTTGTTTATTTGTTTTGAAGACGTTTAACATACATAATGTTCTTTCTTAGAACTTGTTGTTAGATGTGTTCGGTCGAAGACTACGTTAACGTTTGGTCGCTAAGCTGGTAGTCAGCGAAGTGTTATGACGAATGAGCACGATTTTTGTCGCCCAGACTGTCGTCGATGGGCATAATCATCTGTTAAGTAATTTATCTTTGAATTGATTGTTCGAAGACAAATTCTTGTATTGAATCATTCCAGATTTTTTCAGCGACATATGTCGTCTGCGTAATGTCTTAAAGACATCGTTGACGATCAAATCATGTGAGACGATTTGTCCTACTGGGTACATAATGTTCGTGTTTTTGTGTTTTAATCATAATTCGGTCGCGCCTGTTTCGTTGTGTTGGTATTTGGATTCAGAAAAAACGAAAGACACATACATTTGTGCGGGCAGTCGAAGACAATGAAAACGAAGATGTCAGAGAAACAAGTACGAAGAATATAAAAAATAACAATTCAACGTACAGTCAAATGAATCGAATAGAAATTTTAACAAATTTGGTTGAAATAAATAAAAGAGCAGTTGAAGAAAATGCTTCCAGCCCGATCACTGGCTTAATGACGGGAAGATTTGGTGCTACAATTGAATATCAAAACCCTCAACACAACAACAATTGCATGATTTAACAAAACAATGATGTGATTCCATGTTAAAGGACTAGAGCATAGGTGAGTAGAACTGATGTTCATGGTAAGTACAGACATAAATACATATCTTAAATAGAAATATTAACAATAAATTCCTTGTATATGTTTTTAATTGCAGGACCTGAATATGACGGCCACAATAACACTCAATCCCTCGACTACCACAATCTTCTCCAGACGAGTGTTTCAACATGGAATGAATATAATCTATTTAGCAAATAGATTTTCGAAAACAAAAATTAAAAAATTGTAAATGTAATACTCACAGTGTATTTATGTACAATTGTCAATAAATAATTTCAAACATTCATTGCAGCAATGAAACAAAATCATTGTAGTAATGAAACATATTCATTACAACAATGACTCAAATTTGTTGCACCCATGAAACAATTTCATAGCAACAATGAACAAATTCATTGAAGCAATGAAGCAAGTTCCTTGCAAGAACGATACCTATTCATTGCAACAAAGAAACAAATTCATTGCAGCAACGAAACAAATTCATTGCAGCAACAACCATACCTTCACCACAGTAACGAACAATTTGCAGTTGAACACATTTTCATAGCGGGAATGAAATGGTACGTTAGCTCACTTTCGATGACAAAAGTTGTTGGGGTGATGAACATTTTCATCCGTGTGACGATGCTTTTCCGTTCAGTGTATGGAAACAGAGAAAATACTTCTGACACTATAGGCTGCCATCAATAAATGTATGTCGGAATGTTAGTGATTGCATGCTTAGCAATAGACACATATATGTGTTGTTTTTAAATGCACTATTTTTCTGTTTATATAATATTATTTTTATTTTTATTCTTTTGTTATTTTTTAGCGTGAATTTCTAGTTTCATTCAGTAAAATATAAATGTTTAGTATTTTTCATAACATTAGTTTTGGTCACACCGCTTGCTTATATAATCGCTTGGTTTGTATGAAGCAGTTAGCGACGACATAGCGGCACGAATCATTGTCTCTAAGTTTGTAATTTTTTTGACATCTTTTACCATCTCTTACCCTTGGCCGTATTTTTGAATAATATAACTTTTCGTTAAATTTCTTAGCAAGCAATCATCGCTTCGAAAGAAAGAATCTTCGCTTCGAAAGAAAGAAAGCATCGCTAGTAAATAAACTACCAAAGACGACCAAGAAGTAGACAACCAGAAGATGTGCGGAATTTGGCAACCCTCGTAAAAGAGAACCACAAAGTGGTAATAATTCTCTCAAACGCATTTCTCTCTCGCGTCATATTATGATTATTTAATACTTTTTGCATAGCTAGTTTATGTAATATTACTTCGACATGGTTGGAACTTTTATAGTTATATACAATAACATTTTAAAAACCTGTCGTGTATCTTAAAGTAATACGTGAGAGCCTCTATTACTCTCTTCGCTGCCTCTTCATGACCACCAATTTTACACTTTGGTTGGACATAAAACGGACAGAAATCAAAGGGAATGCATATTTTCGTTCAATGCAAACAACATAAAACATAATTTAGATGTCATTAGTATCAATAAACACTATTTAAACTTAGTTCCTGCCTTCTTTGGTCTATCATTCTACATAATTTCCCTAGTACCTTTTCGATCAGCTGTGCCATAGAAACCCCCTGCGTGTATTGAAATATTCAATGAAGAGAGTAAGAGAGAGAGAGAGCAGAGAATGGTTAAGGTTTCACTCGTTTGTTAGCATTCGAGATTGCAAAAAAAGCGGCACTAATATCAGAACTCTGTCGGATCGTTTAAGGATGTACTAAAGATGTGTAGAGGGGGAGTCAGACTTTTAGGATATTGCCTCATTGGTGACACCCCGTTGTTATCAAAGTGGACCACTTTAGTGTTGTTCATATTTAGAAGACCTGTAACTTCTAATATTTTGGGCCGATTTTTAAGATTCTTTGCTTGACAAAATCTTCGAAGAGAGGCAAAAAAAAATACGCTACAGTGTGAGATTTTTCTCTTGTGTTAGATTTTTCTCTTACCACGCAAAAGATATTGACAAACAAACAAAAAATTACAACTTGTTGCTCTGTCTTTTTGTAGTTTTTTGTTTGTCTACTTTTAACCTTCAAAATATGAAACTCGTATACTCGCCCCCGGTCTGGCGGACCGATGTTAGCAGAGTCTACAAAACTTATATTAGTTCCAAAAATTGTAATAAAATTCCATTTATTTTTAGTAATGTAGGCTAAAGGTTTAGAGAAATTAACTTTTTTATTTGAGGCTAATTGATTTTTATTTCAGTCTTCGTTCATAAGAAAAAAATTAAAATGTTATTAGTCAGTTTCACAGACCGTATTCAAACCTTAATTTTGAAAACACCGTCTTACTGAGAACACTTCTAAAATAATAACTGAAAATAATTTTTGAAATATCTCAAATCGTTTGGAGTGGCAAATTCCTAAAATTAAAAATTTTTTTTACACATTTTTACCAACATTTTGTCGTAAAGGTACCATTAATCTTTTACTGTTATTTTTGAATTTTATTTAGGAAAAAGTATACATTTTTACACTTTCTCAAAGATAATTCATGAAGAAATGTAACTTTCTTCACCTTGGAAAATTCACCCTACAGCTACAACGTTCGAAAATTGGCAATTTTTGTTTTAAAAATCATTTTGCGAGGTTAACAAAATTTTCCACAAGAGTAAAATGTTTAAAAAAAGTCAAAGTTTCTTTCGGATTAATAATCTCATAGTTCTTTCTCTATTCCTCAAAAACTATCTGTACAAGTTTGTAGAAGTTTCAGGTCTTCGAATTATGAACAGCACCAAAGTGGTCCAATTTGACAATCTGCTCCAAATGCTGAGTAACAACAGGGTGTCTGCAAATGAAATGTACTAAAAGCCTGACTCCTCCTCTACACATCTCTGGTACAGCCTTAAACGATCCGACAAACAGTTTAGAAGTTCTGATATTATTACCACTTTTTTGTCATCGTTCCCACTGTGCGACGAGACGATAGGTAGATCGTTAGTGATTAAGCTGTGTGTGTTGTTAAAATGTTTTTAAATCTATTTCTTAATAGTCAATTCCTAAAAATGTTCTTCGAAGACGGGCGAATAAATTAAATTATATACAATTACTGCTACAGGCTTGAGTACCGAATTATTAAAAGGGGGAAAAACATTACTTTAATATTGTGAATAACGAGTAATCCCGACTCCTGCTGGCGCTTAAGAGTATATGTATGTGTGCCTTAGGCTTGGGGTGAAGATTCCGGCTATATGGTCAACTATTAACTCCATTCCGTTTTGTATTATGACTTTAATTATCATTCAATATACATAAATGTTAGATCTTAACGAAATTTGGCAGCAAGTACTGGATGTAGAAAAATGTCTTCCAAATTTAACCTTTTTAAAACATTAAATGGAACAAAAATGGAGACAATGGTTGGCGAGCAAATGTTTGTTTTCAACAATTTTCCATTTCTTTCAAATTTTCAAGTTTAGATTTTTTTGATTAAAGTTTAGTGTAAGTTACTATTGACGCATGTAAATACATAATTAGTTACATATTTATACTTTGTTTTCAAGATTAATTTAAAAATATTTGCAGTTTTGCGGACATAATTTCCATAGTCAATTGCATTTTGTTTTTCAGTGGTGAGTTAATGTAAGTCGCCATATTGTCAACTAATCTGGCAACCCTTGTATTCTTATTGCAAAAAAACATCTGTTTTGGGCTAAATACCAAAACAACAAAGGGGAACAAACCAAACGGAATTATGTAAAATAAGAAATAGATGGATAAAATCGAAGTCATTTTTACAAAAATGTGTAAAAAACTATATAGGGGCAATAATTTAACGATCTAGACTCAACGTATGTGCTCAAATACGCAAATCTGAAATATGTATTTTATACAATCTTCATTTCTCACTTTGACAGTCAGTAATTTGATTGTCAAAATAATATGGTTCTGACTATATGTTAACCAACCAACATTGGGTGGTTAAATCATAGTTAAACAATGACTAAAAAACACAATTCGATGTTTAACCACAATTTAACTAAGAAACGAAGATCACCACTGACTGAAAAACTGGCCATAAGAGCGCAAATAATCTACGTATATATGGAAATGGGGATTATGCTGGCTTTATCAACCATTTTCAAAGTGGGGATAATAATAATGTCGGTCATAACTGGGTACCAATAAAGTGATTAAATTGTTTAATAAAAAAAATGGCTCCATGAAATGTGGCCCCAGTGAAAAATGACCCCAAACCCAAAATGAAAAATGACCCCAATGTTTTGTACTACCTACAACAACACGTAAGTAAAAGGCCCAAACTTGTGTTGTTGTAGATAGTACAAAATATTGGGGCCATTTCTCATTTTGGGTTTGGGGTCATTTTTCACTGGGGCCACATTTCATGGAGCCACATTTCATGGAGCCAAAAAAATTACACCAGAAATTAATCTGCAACCGGGAATTTTTTATACAAATATGTTGAAAATGCTATTCAATCCTTATGCGGTGACAAACTTCGGCAGCGCTTGAGTTTCTTATGTCAAGGTCAAAGATAAGAAACTCAATGTACAACAGTAGACATAACAAATGGAAAAGTTCGATGCTCATAGGTTAGACCACAGCCTATGTACATAAATACCAACCAGAAACAAACTTCCTAAAACTTACCCAACAGTTCCTCAACTGTCGTTAATCACTCTTTTAGTGATGTTTTTACTTATCCAAATCCACTTACAAGTTGAGGAAATGTGTTAGTGACCAAAGTGAACTACACGACTCTATACAACTATTATCACGAAATGTCGGACGAAAAACAGAGCAATGCCAATCAATTCATGGGCGCCAGTTTGCTGCACATTATTGGACATTACTTTGCACAATGGTGGAATTATTTTGTGCTGACCATCACCTGACTTGTTTGCGAAGGTTTTTGTTGCCTGGACTGAATGGTCATTGCAGATTGTTAAGATGCAGAAATTCAAAAAAGTTAGATTGGATGGAATCAGATCTTACAACATGATACTTACGGATCCATATGAAAGTTTCTCTTAAGTGGAAAATGCAATGACCTGTGATGGTTATTAATTTAAAATTTTTTATTTAATATTTACTATTGAATTTGACGAGGAAAGCAGGTTTAAGTTCCTACACATCTCAAAACGACTGCAATGAATTCTACTAAATTTTTCTATAGCACCGGGATGCTTTTTTACTTGGAGAAATGCAAAAACATATTTGAACAATTTTGGGAGAACTCATCAGCTCATCAACTGCGTCGTCCAGATTAAAAATGCAAAGGGTGAAATATTAATTTACACCTATTTTCCATTTACGGAAAAATATTGCAACACTGTAGAAGTTGTTCTTATTAATCAATTTAATGGCTCTTCCCTATGGTATCAGGAATTATTTCCCAAGAAGAAGTTCCGTTGGACGTGGCCTGCCGTATTTGTATTTATCAAAGGGAAAACTGGAAGTGACTAACGTATTTGAGGGAAGGTTGTTATTGGAGTTAAGTCAACAATTAAATTTTACTAAAAATATTAAAGCAATCAAAAATTATGAGCAAACTGGATTTGTGCTTGAAGTTAGAAATCTGACGGGAGCCTTAAAAATGGTAAGAACTATTCGGAATCCAATGTAGTGACGGTATTCAGCGACAAGCCAAATTGTAACATGTTTCCCATAATAGAAGTTTAAAACTTTAATTTTTAGCAACGTTTAACTTTAGAACTAAAACATTTTTTTGAATTTTACTTTGATGTGGTCTCTTCCATAATGAACTTGTCTGCTATAGGAACTTGTCCATTTCTATCATAAAAGATTATAAAGCTTCGTAAAGAATTCCCTCAGGGCTACGAAAACTGGACTGAGGCTGACTTGAGGACGTTAAAGTATTAAATGCGTCATGTTTTAAATAATAAAAATACAATTACGTGTTGTGGTTAAGGTTATGTGGTCTGATGAGACTAACATCAATCGATTTGAGTTCGATGGCCGTGCTGGGTACTGGACCATGGATCCAAATACTACTACCCCGAATGCAGCAACACAAACCATGAAACATGGTAGTGGATCCATAATGGTAAGGGGATATATTACGAAGAATGGAGTAAGTCCTCTGGTTAAAATTGAAGGTATTATGAAATAAGAACAATATCTTGTAATTCTGCAAAATCATTTACCAGCCGCTATAAAAAAAACGGGACCTGCTACAGCAATAGTGATTTTTCAGTCTGACAACGACCCAACAAATTCGGCCAAAATCGTTAAAAGCTGGTTAAACAGTCAACAATTTACAACTATGAAATGGCCAGCACAGTCACCAGACTTATAGCCTGTTCAGAGAACTTTTTTGTTTAAACAGACGTGCGATTGCTACCCAGGCGATCAAGTTAATATTTGAGTTTTTGTTCCATTTTCGTCCGGGTGTGAAAGCTCATTTTACTAGCTGCCCTTATGTCAAAGTACATTGTTGCCAATGTGTTATTCTTGTTGATTTTAAAAGCTCTTCCTATTGGAAAATACCAAAATTTAGCAAACTGCAGGCAACACTGCTCTATCAGCTGTTTAATTGGAAGCAGCTGATTGCAGACAAAATAAAATAAACAAACAACAAATTGCAAGAAGAAAAGTGGGAAAAATTAAAGTAAGTGAAGTGAGATCATTAAAGTGTTTTTAAAATGATTGCATCCGTGGCATTTGGGGCGACATGCAGCGACTTTTTTTGTTAGAAATATCCATATTAAACAACAATTTTAATTAATTTTCTTGTAAATGCGTAAAGAAACACATTTGTAAACAAACTAAACGATTGATATTTTCTGATTGTCTAATCTGACGTTTTGTTTCGTTCGTGTTTGATTTCGCTGAACCAAACTTTTAAAGCAAAACGAAAGGTCTTTTCGTTTCACTCAAAACAAATCGTACAAAAACCAAAAGTTATCTTCGCTAGTCATTTGGCATACGAATGATCAAAAATTAAGTTACAAAAACAGGCTATAAGTTACAAAAACAGGCTATTAAAACCAATTGAAAACTTTTGGAGTTACATAAAATCTCAGCTCGCCCAGATGCTCCAAAAGGCGTAAACGAGCTAAGGGATAGAGTAAAAGAAACTTGAGATGCGATTCCAGCAGAAATGACAGCAAAGTTTTGCAACAGTATTCCCCGCCGTATATAAGGCTTTGCAAAAGCCAAAGGCTACTCGACAAAATATTGAATCAGACAACAAATGAATTAACAAAAAACCAGAGTGCAAAATTGTAATACATATTTATATAACTTTAAAATTGTTCTTGTTTTTATTCAACAGAGAACAATACTTTAGATTGATCTAGTTAATCAAATATTTAAAATATACAAATAAATTTGTGTTACAATTTTGTTCGTCACTGTATATTAGAATTTCTAACGAACCAAAGAGCAGTGATGCATACCCTATGAGTTTTTGATTGATATCTCCTTAATATTTCAATATTAGAGTTACTGGCTGCACTCTTAAGTTGGATACCGTACGTTCACACTGGCTTTAGCACTGATTGATAGATTACAAGCCTGTTGCTCAAACTAAGTTCAGATTTTGATGCTAGAAGCCAGTAAATTTTCATTGTCTTCAAATCCAGATTTTTTTATAAAGGGTCCGCCAAATAACTTTTTTTTTTTGAAAATGCTATAAAAAACAACTACTGAATATTTTCCCAAATTTCTTTTTTTATTTGAAAGTACAATCCTTCCGGTTAATAATGCCTCGGCTGGCCATGCAGTAGCCTACACGATCGGTCCAATTTTTAAGCACATTATCGATTGTGTGCAGCTGTATTTCACCAATGGCTTCACGAATATTGTCATTTAAAGCGTCAATTGTCTCTGGCTTGTCGGCGTAACACTTATCTTTGGGGGCACCCCACAAATAATAGTCCAACGGTGTCAAATCGCAGCTCCGAGGTGGCCAAACGACATCAGCTCTGCGGCTGATAATGAGATCTTTAAAAACAGGGCGCAAAACGGCCACTCCTTGCTCATTTTCGAAGAAAAATGGCCCAATTATGCCTCTGGACCAAAATCCGTACCAAACAGTGACTCGCTTTGGGTGCATCGGCTTTTCAATGTATGCATGCGGGTTTTCTGTGCCCCAAATGCGACAATTTTGCTTGTTTACATACCCGCCAAGATCAAAATGAGGTTCATCTGAAAACATGATATTTTTGGCAAAATCGGCATCTTTTTTTTGGCCAAATCGGCATCTTGTTCAAGCGTGTACACAACCATATTCGTTCAGCGGAAGGATAAAACTAATTATCTGTCAAATCAGACATGAGCTAAGTGTTACCATTCACGAAATAAGCACTAGATTACATTTGGTGTAATCTTTACAAGTTAATTGACGGTCCATTTGAAGTCCTAAATAGTTGACAGTGCTCGGTTTGGGTATCTATTATTAATCTAAATGTACGACGAGAGGAATAATTTCTAATCTGTCTGTCTGGCTGGCTGACTGGTCAACACGATGACTGCTGTAAATCTTTACCGATCAGTATGAAATTTTGCCAGTGACTATTATTTGGCTAAAATTAGTATGGATTGAAAATGGGTGCACCTTCTGGTATCTCCCATACAAATCGTTGTAGATGTGATTAGCTTTAACTCCGACATTGGTTAAAATTCAGTAAATGCCTACTTAACTACAGAAAATGTGCGAGGTTGTCACGGTCATTCTGGTACCTCCCATACAAAAGTTTGTTGGTCGTCCAGATAGATTATCAATCCCATAAATCACGTAAAACACTTCTGTTTTTAATGAAATTAGGTATTAGGCTTCGTGTCATCAAACGCCAATCACCAATTAAGACAAGGGTGATTTTGCCGCCATACTCGTTTTGGTACCTCCCATACAAAAGTTGTTCGGTCGTATGATTGTTCGCCAAGAGAAGTCCCGAAAAATCAAATCACTCGTTATGAAATTTAGTATTACTTACACAATAGCGGCATTCATGCAAACGTGAAAGCCGAGAACTTTTGCTCAGCGCAAGTTTCCCTCGCATCGTTGCATGAGGCACCAGGTAAAGTTGCTCAGCGTAGTTGTGCTCAAAACCATATCAGCTGACCAAGATGGATACATAAGGTGGTAGCAATAGCAATTGCATGTATTATGTATGTGTACTTTTTCTACTGTTCTAGTGCTATCACCTTATTTATCCATCCTAGTCAGATTGCAACGAAATGTCAAAAGTTTACACGTTTCTCCATTCCACGTTTGCGCAGCAAATTTGCCTCGAAAACTTTCCACTTTTGAGCAAGTCGCTTTGTATGGGAAATTTGTTTGTTTTGACGTTTGCTGTGCAAGTTTACGATGTTTTCGAGTTTACAAGGTTCTTTCGAGCTTTCATGAAGACCACTATTATTTAGTCAAATGTCACTCTGCTGTGGAAAACGAATGGTTTAGTCACAACCATTCTGGTACGTCTCATACAAAAGTTGGGCAGATGACCGGTTGATCGACACGATAACTCTCGTAAACCACAACCGATTTTGATGAACTACTATTATGCTAAAAGCTACTGTGTAATTATTTAAAAGTTGGGCGTCTTTCCGGTTGGCCGGATCGATATCTCCAGTACACCATCACCGATCTTAATAAAACTTAGTACTGATGACTATTTCGGCAAAAGCTACTATGCAGTAACAATTTAACAACTTCACCACGCCCATTTTTGTACCCTCCATATAAATATTGGGCGAACAATTGGTTGGTAGTCCGAAAAATCCCCAAAACCACTTATGATCCTAATTAAGTTGGGTACTAAATAATATTAAGCGTAACTCGTCCTTAACACTGTCCTCATCAGGCTCAGATCCTGCCGAATTAGGAATTAAAACTCGCAATGACAATGCGATCAGATATAGCCTTTTATGACATTAGAACATGTCTACCACTAGCACTTTGGGACCAATGATCAGTTGTTGAGGTAATAAATCACAGGAAACAGCTAAACCTTTGATTATTATGAGTTTTAAAGTTTTCAGTAAAAATGCAAGTCAATAGGGCAGTGCCACGCCCATTTCCAGTAGGTAGATTATAGTGCTACTGCGATTGAAGATCAGTACAAAATAAAAAGTTTTTTCTTTCAATTAGGACACTATAATACCCACCAAACACTTTAGTAAACATTTCAAGTCAAGCCGCCTACTGCCTCACCCACCTTCAGTGACAGGAAATGTAGGCATGGCAATAGGTGGCTTATAAAATTTAGCGATAATGGCACCATTCTGTACGAGATAATATATATTTAGAAACTAACTTTAAATCACAAAATAATTCATATTGATACATTGCAGAAAATTTCTTAAAACAACTAATAAATTTCTTGCTGTGTAAGTGTTCACAACCAACTAGGTGTATGAATAGTATCACCAATATTTAATCAATCTAAAATGAGGAAATTTAGTTAATATATACAAAATATTGTCCTTTGTAATAGATTCTTACTTGAAAATTTTTTATTTTATCAACTTCTAATTCGAAATTAAACAGAAAGGAATCCTCTGTGTTCCGTTCAGAATTTGAAATATCTACATTTAAAGTTGCACTTGTCGTACTTGGCAGGAATTTCCGAAACATTAAAAGAGGAATAACTTCTCTTGGAAGCTACAAACTTCTATTTTTTGACAGAAGAGTTTTCAGGTATATACTGATATTAACAGGTCAGAAGAATCCATAGCAATGTTAAAACCATCTATTATATTATGCTTCCTAGACTCCTTTCGTACATACTCAATGCGGCCCTTTTTACTGATTGTGTTTTTTTCGCCTCAGAAGCATTTCCACATGCACATCCGACAGGTATGATTGACGCTTTCAATATTTGGGAAGAATGTCCTGCAAGGTCTCGTGACATTGGTTACATTGGTTACCATTCGTATTTTTAAAATTTAAAGTTGCAGTTTCATAGCAACATTTTTTCAAGTGGTCGACACTTATTTCAAATTCACAGTTAATTGTGATAATAATTATATGTAAATATTTTAAAAGTTCGATATTAATCTTGGTTATAGAAGAAAATAATTTCGGATTTGAAAATACTGTTTGTGCCGTATTTCCGTCGTTCGTTGAGCCGCTCCCATTACTTTTCGGCTTATGAACATGAAGTTAAATTTTTTGCCAAAATAGTTGAATTGAATTTCACACTTTTTCTGTAGCATAAGAAGGTTGTCTTCATTACTCCAAATTTGCCATTTTTTAATATAAGTCTATATGAAAGATTAAGCACAAATTCAAAACATCTAATCCAGGCAAAACATCTAATACCATATTTTAATGCATTCGATTTTGGTTGCAACGCCGATGAGCTTAAATCTTTTATCGGCAAAAACTGTTTCGGATTTGCGCCACATATCGGATGCGACTGAGTAGACTTTGTAAAGTCATAATAAACTCGTAATTTACAGTAATATTTCTACCGTTTACCAAATTGTATTATAAAGGTCCCATTAGTCTTGACGGTTGACGGTAAGCGATCAGCTGTTTGAGTTGGGGTTGCATTTTGCACGTGTTAGAGAGAGACAACTAAAATTGACGGTTAACGACGGTAGACTTCTGCAGGTTGCAGAATCAACCGTCAACCGTCAGCCGTCAAGACCGATCAGCTGTTATTGTTATTGGTTTTACTTCGACATTTTATGCGCGGCAATACACAATTACACGGCAACCACAATTTTCCTTTTATTTTTAATTTTTTTTATTAGACACAATCACTTTTTAACACAAAACTCATGCATGCAAATTATATTTTGTACAAATGCTCTTCGATCCGTTTTTTTTGTTTTGTTTTGTCTTTCTACCGTCTAACCGTCATAACTAACCGCGCAATATTGAGTCAACCGTCAAGACTAATTGGACCTTAAAGGCTTAAGATTTGGTATTTGGATGTCCAAATTTGATTTTGCTTTCAATATGTGCTCCTTGGTTTCCTTTACAAATTGAATTTTAAGTGGTCGGCAAAAACGAACAGATTGCGGTGTACGATTAATCCAAACGATTGCATTATCCGAAGAGAATAATTTCAGTAGTATAATTGACGTTACCAACAGCGAGTTAACTAAACTTTGTCGGCCGTCGACACCATCGCTTAGAATCAAATTGACTCCATTGACCTTATCCATTCGCATCAGAACTTCTTCCTGGTATGACAAAAATCTTTTCGCTATCTGATTAATCAAATCTTGGAGAGGAGTATGTGCTGATGAATCCGTTACCGTTTGTCTATCGAATCAGCATTCCAACTTACACTTTTGATTTTTGATTTCAGACGAAGCAGTTTCCTTTAACATAAAATTCAAATCAGTTTCTTTTGATAACTTTGGTGAAATTGAAGCCACATGAATCAATAGGTTGGTATCATTTCCTTGTTCTGACGATACTTCCGAAGCAAGTTTTCTTTTTTCACATGACGACGGCCCTTTTTCTTTGCAATATAACTTTCTAATAGCTAGAATTCAGTCGCACGGGGTAATCACATTCTTTTATTTTCTAGAAAACGCTTCGTGAGCCTCCGAATTTTTACCCACTTTTGGTTAACATGTGCACAGAGATTATTAATTAGTTTTTTTCACTGTCGTCATAGAATTTGCATTCATATTTATATAAAATTTCGCGGAAATCCAGTTGATAACAATAATGGGTAATCCAACATAAAGTTTATTATCTCCGAACTTTTAATTTTTACGCTATCTAAAAATGGATTTTAGTAAAATGGTATAGATTGATGCAGATAATTTTTCCACAACATGATAGTACACGATACTCGCGGATAGAGAAAACTCTACTCCAAAGAAAATATAGAGGACAATAAAAATTACACAAAGAGACAATACATGTTGACCACACAAATTATTTACCACACCAAACAGTTTTTAAAATTTTTATTAACATGTTGATTTACATACCTTTACTAGTGTTTTCCATTTTACAAACATTTTAAAATCAAGTTTTGGTTTGACAAATAAAAATCAAGTGTTGTTTGTTTATGATTGAATGTCAGAAAAGGTAACAAAGTAAATATGGCAACTTTGACAGCGTGGCTTGGCGTAATTAGTTGCCACCTGACTTTAATTTTTAATATTTGAGTGTTTCAAAGTGTCAAATATAATTACTTCTGATTTAGTTTTATTATTTTTTATTATTATGTTTTTATTATATTATTTTTTATTAATATTTTTTTAAATGGTTGACTTAAAAAATTGTCTGTTTGCCTCGAAAAACTGCCGCATACCATTGCCGGAGTAAATGAAGCAGTGACGAGTTGGTAGTTGAGATTTGCCACTATTAAGCCAACCCACTTTGCTTAGGCCTAGGATGTCCACATTGTCGAATTCCAAACTCGTCTAACCTGTTCGAGTCTCGATTTTTCGGAGAGAGTTCTTACATTCCAGGCACCAATCATAAACATTTGTTTAAAGCCAAATGTCGTTATTGAGGGGGATAGTTTTTTCTCAGAATATATTGACGTTTCTATAATGATTGTGATTTAAGGCGAGAGATTCATTGCCCACCGAATCCGATCCTAGTGCTGGCAGGCAGGTTTACACTCTGTATTAGGGAGGTATTTTTTTTATCGCTCCGTAGTGTTTAGTAAACAGCACAGGCACCTCGAGCGGCATGTGGTATAAGATATCCGAATAACAATAGCTTAAACTTCAAATACTTTACATCAACGAAAATTGTCTTAGCGTAGCGAGGTACATTAATAAAAAAATTATATACCATGCTTCGTTGCAGCGACGATAAAATCATTGAATATACAACACTTTTTATTGCTACCGTGTAAAACTACGAAGCAATATTTATTTTCCTTGCAACGATTAATACCAGTATTCAACGGATTAATACCAGTATTTAACGAAATCTCAGAAACATACCCATAGTGCATGTCTACCCTAGTGCATGAAGAGCGTAGCATATTGTAGTTTTTGAATAAAATATCCCATTTTAATACTTTGCAAGTTTCTTGGGGATTCCCGAAATACCGCCAGGTATGGGGAACTAAGTTTTAAGATTCATGCTCTTTCTATCAACAATATATACCGAAACAGGATAAGTATATGAAGCAAATCTCCCACAAAATATACAATGTGACATCACTTAACGACGTCAATCCCATCCTAATCGGAAAAGCTCGAGAAAACTAGCACACCAACTCATTGCATTACGCTCTGCATCCTAGTAAAGGAAACAGGTTGCCAGCTGACAAAATTTGACCATTCGGGGAAATTTAAAGGTAACGTGTGGGAGCTTATTTACTTCTATATGCTGGTTCTGCAATATCTCAGCTGAACGATAAAAAACAACAAAGAATTAAACTATTTCGGTTTTTTGGACAGTCACCAACTTTTCTACGTTAAAGCAAATAATATTAAAAAAAATCAAACTTGTTGGCACAAGTTCTTTGAAATTTAAGAAGTTCCAAAACTCATATTAATCACTTTGCTAACGATGTAATGGAGAAACTTATAAAAAGCCATTTACAAATTAGGTAAAATGTATTAGTATCTGAAATGAATTACACGGCTTTACACAATAATTTCTTCGAAAGATCGGGCGAACAACACAGTAATATAAATCAATTTGTGGCCGCCAGTTTGCTGCACATAATTGGACATTACTTTGCACAATGGTCGAATCATTTTGTACTGACCATCAACTGTAACTCTGAGCATACGTCTATATTCTACGATGACCTATTAGTAAGAGTTTTCTCCGCCTGGACAGAATGGCCATTACAGATTGTAAATGTACAGAAAAGTAAAAATCTAAAAGTAAAGGGCACCAGACGTTATAACATGATACTCATTGATTCATATGATAGTTTCCTGTAAGTAGTCCTGTAAGTAGTGCCACTAAAGGAGTTGTATTTACTTTTGTTCTTTTTTGACTCAGGGAGGCAGATTTAAGTGCCTATACATCCCATAATGATTACCATGAATTCTATTACATTTTTCTACAACAACGAGATGCCTTATTACCTGGAGAAATGAAAAATATATTTGAATATTGTTGGAAGCACTATTTGATTAACTGCGTCATCCAAATCCAAAATGCTCAGGGCGAGATTCTACTTTACTCATATTTTCCATTCACGGAAAAATACTGCAACAAAGTTGAAGTGGTCTTGGTCAATCAATTCAATGGTTCTTCACTAGTTCATGAGGATTTATTTCCCAAAAAGTTGAGAAATTTATATAGCTGCCCTTTAAAGGTGGCCTTATGGAATGTACCTCCTTTCCTGAGTTTATTGAATAATTCAAATGAAGGGTATGAAATCGCTGGCGGTTTTGAAGGAAAGTTACTATTGGAGTTAAGTGCGCAGATAAATTTTACTTTGAATATTAAACCTACAAACGATGAGGAACAAAGAGGAGTCGTAATGGACGATGGCAAGTTGACGGGAGCCTTGAAAATGGTAAGTTTCCTTTGTAGCTTAATTCTATAGATTTGTATAAATAAATGGTATCCCATTATATCCCATGAAGGGATTGGGGAGAGTTTCTCACAACCAGAGAGCTATGCGCGTTCTAGTTTTCAGTCACTGATTGGGACCTGTAGTTTTACACCGGTTCCGAACGGTACCCGATAATGTCGCCGTCACTAAGCGAGAATACCGTCTTCGAAAGATATGTTAGGTGGTCTGAGTAGGGATCGAACCCACGTATCCATGTAAAGATATGTTAGGTGGTCTGAGTAGGGATCGAACCCACGTATCCATGATCGAACCCACGTATCCACGTATCCATGTAAAAAAGCCGCGCACACTACCATCGGACCACCGAAGGTCACTCTTATATACTTAAAAATTTACATACTTTACTTTTACTTTTATTGACTATATTACAACCTCATGAGGTCAGTCGTCTTACACATATTAATTAAACAAACAAATTAAACAAATTTCAACATATTGTTGAAGTTGGTAACCCCAAGGATACGGAGGGATTCTTCTGCCTGGTCTTTCCAGCGGAGTCTTGGTCGTCCTCTTTTCCTGCTTCCATCGGGTACGTTATCAAAAATCTTTCGCGCTGGCTCATCTTCATCCATTCTGATAACATGGCCTAGCCAACGCAATTGGCACACTTTGATTCGTCTAGCTATGTCCACGTCAGAATAGAGACTATATAGCTCTGCGTTCCAGCGACGTCGGTACTCGCCGTTTTCCCTAACAGGCCCATATATTTTACGGAGAATTTTTCTCTCGAAAACTCCCAGGTGCTTTTCATCCGCTTTTGATATGACCTAAGTTTCGGAGCCATATGTCAAGACAGGTAAAATGAGAGTCTGATATATCTGGACTTTTGTCCGTCGAGAGATGGCTTTGTTCCTAAACTGCTTGCTGAGCCCAAAATAACATCTACTTGCAAGCACAATTCTCCTATCTATCTCCAGGCTGACGTTGTTGTCCTTGTTCACGGCGGATCCAAGGTAGACAAATTCATCTACCACTTCAAAATTAAATCGGTTGTCAACGTTCAAGTGCGGACCAAGTCGAGAGGTTTCTCTAGTCGTTGACACCATCAATTTTGTCTTGCCGTCATTAACAGCAAGACCCACCTTTGCTGATTCTTTTTCGATTCTTGAAAATACTGCAGTAACCTCTCGCAAATTTCGCCCAATGATGTCTATGTCGTCAGCATACGCCAGCAACATATGGCTTTTCGTGTTAATGGTCTTGTTCGTATTTACTGCAGCCTTTCTCATTATTATCTCCATTAAGATGTTGAAGAGATTGCACGAAAGTGTGTCGCCTTGTCTAAGTCCTCGCTTGGTACAGAATGGTTCAGTGAGGTCTTTCCCCACTTTCACTGCTGATTTGGTGTTGGTCAGCGTCATTCTACAGAGGCGGATCAGTTTTGCCGGAATACCAAGTTCAGACATAGCTTCGTACAGTTTTCCCCGTATGGGGCTATCGAAAGCAGCTTTGTAATCGACAAAAAGGTGGTATGTATCGATTTGCTTTTCGTGGGTCTTTTCCAGGATTTGGCGTAGCGTGAATATTTGGTCAGTGGACTTGCCTGGTCTAAAACCACACTGATAAGGTCCAATCAGGTTTTCAATAATTGGCTTTAGTCTTTCACATAATACGCTCGACAAGACCTTATACGCGATGGATAAAAGACTGATATCGCGATAGTTGGAACAGACACACGGATCACCCTTTTTGAATACAGGACATAATACACTGAGGCTCTAATCGTCGGGCATAGATTCCCCCAGCCATATACCGATGCATGTGGGCTATCAGTCCTTAGCCACCTGCCTTAAAAAGTTCAGCGGGTAGGCCATCCGCACCCGCGGCTTTATTATTCTTCAGGCGGGTGATCGTCGTTCTAATCTCGTCTTGGTTGGGGGGAGGGGGTACAATCTATACTATCTTCCACTATCATTACCTCCTGATCTTCAGTGGAAGAATCTGAGTGGAGTAGTGCTGAAAAGTGGTCTCTCCACATTTTGAGCACACACTGCTTCTCAGTCACCAGATTTCCATTCTCGTCCTTGCAGGAGGGCAGCCCATTATTAGGCCCGTTGGTCGATCTTCTTACCCTCTGGAAAAACTTTCGCGATTCACCATTCATCCTGCACATTTCGGTTCTTTCACTCTCTCTCTGATCCCACTGCCATTTTTTTCGCCCAAATAATTGGTTTTCCTCGCTTCTCAGCCTCTTGTACCGCTCACTCGCAGCACGCGTTGTAACTGACTGTTTCGTTGCCATACGTGCAGCGTCTTTTTCATCAGTTGCAATGCGACATTCTTCGTCGTACCATGGCTTATCCTTCTGTGGTTTTTGATAGCCAAGTTCAGTCATTGCAGCGATTTCCAAAGAGTGGGAGATGTGCTTCCACTGCGCATCTGGGTCTTCGGGTGGGGGGTATTCTGCTCCAGCAGGAGAGACAGTTTCTGTCGATAGGACATTGATATCTCCGGTATTCGTAGCTTGTCAATATCGAACTTTTCCTGTGTTCGGCTCCGTACGTTTTTCGCCCTGCTCAATCTCGTGCGAACTTTCGCAGCCACCAGGTAATGATCCGAGTCGATATTGGCACCTCGAATCACACGTACATCCATTACACTAGAAGACTGCCTGCCATCTATTACCAAGTGATCAATCTGGTTCTTCGTCCGTTGATCAGGAGATATCTAGGTCGCCTTATGAATGTCCTTATGCTGGAATCGTGTGCTACTAACTACCATGTTCTTTGCAGCGGCGAAGTCTATCAGTCTTATTCTATTATCGGAGGTGGTATCATGTAGACTGTGATTGCCGATGGTTGGTCGAAAGACACTTTCCTTTCCTAATTTGGCATTAAAATCGCCTAGAATAATCTTAATGTCGTGGTCAGGGTAGCGGTCATGTACTTCCTCCAGGCGCTCATAAAATGTTTCTTTGACCTCATCATCTTTATCCTCTGTCGGTGCGTGCACACAAATTAACGAGATGTTGAAATATTTCGCTTTGATGCGAATTGTGGCTATGCGGTCACTCAATGGGTTGAACCTTGAAACTGGGTGTCGCAGTCTCTTGCCTACTATAAATCCGCACCCAAATTCCTGCTTACGCTCATGGCAGCTGTAGTAAATATCGAAGTTTTTCTTTCTGGTGCAACCATATCCTGTCCATCGCATTTCCTGGATCGCTGTGATGTCAGCTTTATATTTTCCGAGGACATCCGTCAGTTGGAAAGTGGCACCAGTCCTTTACATATAGGTTATTATTTACAACTTTCTGGAGGTTATGAAGTTTTTACCGCTGCTGCGTTCAATTTTTTGTTTGAATTTTTGGCCACATTCTCCTCTGTCATCACAGCAAACAATATTTGTAATAATTTTAATTAATTCCAAAAAAGAAGTAAAGCCATTGAAGCTACCGTAAACTACATTAGGAACACTTCAAACAAAGCTTTGTCTTTATGCGAGATCAGGATATTTCCACACAACCCTTCAATTGAGAGTAAGATCAGTTCGGTTGTTGTAAAACAGTCAATTCGGTTCGATGTTCAAAGTAGCACTGATGCTTGATCCTACTGCAGTACCTGCAATCGCTTAAGTAGCGTAAGTCGGAATGTGTTGTTCTAACAGAGCCATACATTTTCAAACAATTTAAAAGTCACTTTAAATTTAACAAAATTCAAGGAGATATAGCCACATAAATTTATATATGAAGATGGAGTTGCTATTTTCTAAAATGTAGCTTTCATTGTACTCAACATTCCAAAAGTGGACACACTGGGCGCACAATGGAGAATGCGAAAAATTGTTGTGACTAATAAAGTTAATAAAAAGAAAAATTATTTCCCATTACATTCCATGAAGGGATTGGGGAGAGCTTCTAATAACCAGTAAGCTGTGCGCGTTATAGTTTTCAGTCACTGATTGGAACCTATAGTTTTACACCGGTTCCAAACGGTATTTTTTAGAAGCTTTTTCATGTAAGGTAATCAGGGTAGGGATCGAACCCCCGTATACTATCATTGCACCACCGACTAATAGTAAAGGTAATATTTCAGTTTCAGCTGCAATGACTGAACTTGGCTATCAAAAACCACAGAAGGATAAGCCATGGTACGACGAAGAATGTCGCATTGCAACTGATGAAAAAGACGCTGCACGTATGACAACGAAACAGTCAGTTACAATGCGTGCTGCGAGTGAGCGGTACAAGAAGCTGAGAAGGGAGGAAAACCGAAATGTGCAGGATGAATGGTGAATCCCGAAAGTTTTTCCAGAGGGTAAGATCGACCAACGGGCCTAATAATGGGCTGCCCTCCTGCAAGGATGAGAATGGGAATCTGGTGACTGAGAAGCAGTGTGTGCTCAAAATGTGGAGAGACCAATTTTCAGCACTATTCCACTCAGATTCTTCCACTGAAGATCAGGAGGTAATATAATAGTGGAAGATAGTATAGATTGTACCCCCCCCCCTGCAACCAAGACGAGATTAGAAAGGCGATCTCCCGCCTGAAGAATAATAAAGCCGCTGGTGCGGATGGCCTACCCGCTGAACTTTTAATGGCAGGTGGCTAAGGACTGATAGCACACATGCATCAACTGATATGCGGTATATGGCTGGGGGAATCTATGCCCGACGATTTGAGTCTCAGTGTATTATGTCCTGTATTCAAAAAGGGTGATCCGTGTGTATGTTCCAACCATCGCGGTATCAGTCTTTTATCCATCGCGTATAAGGTCTTGTCGAGCGTATTATGTGAAAGACTAAAGCCAATTATTGAAAACCTGATTGGACCTTATCAGTGTGGTCCAGGCAAGTCCACAACTGACCAAATATTCACGCTACGCCAAATCCTGGAAAAGACCCACGAAAAGCAAATCGATACGCAGCACATTTTTGTCGATTACAAAGCTGCTTTCGATAGCCCCATACGGGGGATACTGTACGAAGCTATGTCTGAACTTGGTATTCCGGCAAAACTGATTCGCCTCTGTAGAATGACGCTGACCAACACCAAATCAGCAGTGAAAGTGGGGAAGACCTCACTGAACCATTCTGTACCAAGCGAGGACTTAGACAAGGCGACACACTTTCGTGCAATCTCTTCAACATCTTAATGGAGATAATAATGAGAAAGGCTGCAGTAAATACGAACAAGACCATTAACACGAAAAGCCATATGTTGCTGGCGTATGCTGACGACATAGACATCATTGGGCGAAATTTCCGAGAGGTTACTGCAGTATTTTCAAGAATCGAAAAGGAATCAGCGAAGGTGGGTCTTGCTGTTAATGAAGGCAAGACAAAATTGATGGTGTCAACGACTAGAGAAACCTCTCGACGTGGTCCGCACGTGAACGTTGACAACCGATTTAATTTTGAAGTGGTAGATGAATTTGTCTACCTTGGATCCGCCGTGAACAAGGACAACAAATTCAGCCTGGAGATAGATAGGAGAATTGTGCTTGCAAATAGATGTTATTTTGGGCTCAGCAAGAAATTTAGGAACAAAGCCCTCTCTCGACGGACAAAAGTCCAGCTATTTCAGACTCTCATTTTACCTGTCTTGACATATGGCTCCGAAACTTGGGTCATATCACAAGCGGATGAAAAGCACCTGGGAGTTTTCGAGAGAAAAATTCTCCGTAAAATATATGGTCCTGCTAGGGAAAACGGCGAGTACCGACGTCGCTGGAACGCAGAGCTATATAATCTCTATTCTGACGAATCAAAGTGGGCCAATTGCGTTGGCTAGGCCATGTTATCAGAATGGATGAAGATGAGCCAGCGCGAAAGATTTTTGATAACGTACCCGATGGAAGCAGGAAAAGAGGACGACCAAGACTCCGCTGGAAAGACCAGGCAGAAGAATCCCTCCGTATCCTTGGTGTTACCAACTGGCGAGAAAAGGCGAAGGATAGAGCCAGTTGGAAGAATATGTTGAAATTTGTTTAATTAATATGTGTAAGACGTCTGACCTCATGAGGTTGGAATATAGTCAATAAAAGTAAGTATATTTCAGTTTAACTTCTAAATGTAAAACCATAAATATTTAATAAATTTGATTTTAAACGGCTGACGATACGGCACGAAGAATATATTATTAAGATAAGCATGACAAGTTTGAATTAGTGAGTGAAAAAATTAGAAAGCGCACAGCTCACTGGTTGTGAAAGGCTCTCCCCAATCCCTTCATGGGATGTATTGGGAAACGGTTTTTTTTTTTATGACAAGTTTGAAACCTGAAGATACCCAAACAACAATGTACAATATTTTACTTCTTCTCCTACACACTACAGATGCGTACACAGAAACAAAAAATCAAAATCGATTTCAATTAACAAATTCGAGTTCTCAATTAAAATCCATACACAAATGCAGATAAACTGCATATTCAGTGTTATATTGTATTCAGTGTTAACACACACAACTTCTGTGGGTAATACGTATATTTTGCGTGCATAAAGGTGAAGGTGCTTGAGCGTGAGTAACCCTGTTTATCGCCACTGAAAGACACAGAGAATAATAACACTTTTTGGCTCTCATGTTCAGTGTTGTGATGAAATATGTGTTTGGCTCAACGAATACATTGTTCATTTCAGTAATTGAAAATAAAATAGGAGTTATTATTTTCTGCGAAAGCAAGTGTCGGTCTTGTGGAAAGGGCGGAAAAGGTGACGGTAGCCCTAGACACCACCAGGAGGGCTATAGGTTGTAAATTGGAATATGCTCCGATGATTGTCACTGGATCTACTTTATTTAACGGTGGTGAGACCCATAATATCTATGTGGATATCGTGCGATGGCTGGTGCGTGAGAAACCCACATATTGTTCACTACTGACAAGGCTTCAGAGAATGGTGACGATGTGCATCACGGGTGCTTTGCACGCCATTCATACTGCTGCACTGAATGTAATGTTATCTTTGTTGCCCCCCGGACATTATAGGCACGTAGATTGCTTCTACATATCAGTGTAATGCAACTTTCACAATGCCGGAGTTGGTCGTGGAACAATGCTGGAAGGTTCTTCCAATATTCCCGAATTTGTAGGTTACCCGAAACCACTATTCGATCAAATATACCACATCCCGAAAATGGATTCCTGAAACAAAGGAGTTCCTGCTATTGAGGGATATGCTAATTTCTATAAGGATGGAGTTACAGTTATTGAAGAGTTTGGGTATGGGGTCTACTTCTGGGAAATAGGGTTAATCGGCTGACTTAGGGATAATAGTGCGGCAGTCATCATGGTCAATGCTTTCTTCGACGGTCAGGTGGTAATCAAGTTCCTGGAATCAGTATTCCTGAACTCAACATCATCCCATTACTGCCGGAGATCTGTTACGGCACATGAACATTCCGGGGAACTGCAGATCAAATGAGCTAGCGAGACTCTTACAGGTTCCCCAGGAATTGGAATGAGTTGGCATGCCCCTAGTAACTTGTAAGCAAAAACGCTCCTATATTATGATGCACGAGACGTGGACGAGGTGTACAGATTATGTACGCACAAAGCACAATCCCGTTTTCACGGGATACTGTGTGATGGGTAGACACGCGGCTTCTTTATGGGAAGCTGCAACAATGACGGAGAAGAAGAATCCACTGAAAATCTTCTCTGCACGTGCTCATCACTAACCAGGATGAATATATTTTCTATGGGGTTCTACCTATTGAGGGACCTGGGAGAACTATCTCAGATGGTCTTTGACAAGATCTTGAGATCCTTGGAGCAAACTGAAGGGTTCACTCGTGGGGCTAGCGCTTAATATCATTAGCACGTGGAATCATAATGAACTAGTAAGACCAAGTGATTCGACCATCAATTACCACCAACACGTAACCTAACCTAACCGTCAGTTTCATGGGCTACTTTTCGGTGACATAAAGTACAAAATCTCGTCCAAGACGATAACAGTTGGTAGGTGACCTAATGTACGTGCTTGTCGTGAGAACTGTCGTTATCAACTCTCATCGATGGAGATTTATCTGAATGGAGTAAACGATCTACCACAGTGATGGCGTCAAATGTTGTCTGGGTTGTTAGGAAATTTCCGGCCCCATCATTGAGTCAAAAATAGAAAACACACAGCTCTCCGAGTGTGAGAAGCTCTCCTCTAACTCTTCATGGGAAGTAATGGCAAAATTGTTTATTTCTTTGTTAAGAATGATGTTTCCCAGGTCTATAAATAGATTAGATAGAGATACAAGGAATACCTTCACTCTGGATTTGATAGGGCCTGTTTTAGAGTTCCGATTTAAACTGACCGTAAAAGAATGTCCTATTGGCCCTCCTCATTCTGGAATATCTCCCATTTTTCTGTGGACAGTCAATTGGGGTTGCTCCAGAAAATTCTGCAGTGACTTAGTAATTAGTGATGAGATCGCGTAGTAGCGCCATCTATTGTTCATTGTCGTGGGTTCTTGTTGAATTCATCAACCGTTCGGTAGCGTTCAACTTAAGGTGACCATCTACTACTTACTATTTACCACTTATTGACATTCGGATTCACTAATTTAGCAAACCATGAGTTATGAGAGGACATATGAGACGTTTGAAGCTCTCTTCCTTCTCTTCATCCTCACAGCTTCTGCAGTAATCCAAGTCTAGACGTGAGTCTGTCTATTAAACAGTGCCCAGTGATCACAGCTACTAGCATAGAGATATCTTGTCTAGGAATGGATAACACGGTTAGCGTACGATTTAGGAAATAACTTGGCCATACTTGCTTGATTATCCTGCAATTTGTGCCACGAGACCATCTATTATTTGCATGTCTGAGAACTTCGGTTTTAATAATGAGCTTGCATGTAGAAAGGGGCATACCCCCATGCTCCATATCCAGTTGAACAGGTGAGATAGTTTCTAGGCTTTCAGCTCATCTGCTCTATGATTCCCTGGAATGAGTCTGTGCTCCGACACGCATATAGGGTGAATATAGAAGTGCTTGACCATCTCATTAGGAGATGCATGGCAGTTCTTGAAGTCAGGAAGAAAGATTACAGGGATTTTATAGCAGCCTGACTGTCAGAGTAGATGTTGATACCACAGGCGGTTATGACTTTTCGTCCCAACCAAACGGTAACTTCTCCGATTGCCATGACTTCTGCCTGAAAGACACCACAATGGTGTGGTAGCCTTTGTGCCCTACCTTTGCAACTAGGTTGGTGCCGTCAGTGTAGAAACCAAAATACCTTCCCTTCCAGTTCTGTGTGTCCGGACACTACTGGAGAAATTACTCTCAAAGTTTGAAATGGGTGTCATGCAGTCGACTTTTACTGTGGATTGCAGCAGATCCCTCAAAATCGACCCATGCACATATGGGCTGGTGATCCATTGCGAAGATTATCCTAGGCGGATTGCCGACTTTGCAACCATTTGCCTTGCCAGAACACATAGTATCAACAGGTGTAGGATAACCTCCAAATCCTCGGAAGGGGTTGTGGGATACACACATTGCCATTTTAGGGACTTTTGTCAACAGACTTAGGTAAGTGGATTTTCCCAGTATTGGCCAGCAAACAAAAATGCCGTAAAGCAATATCCAGCGGACATCAGCTGTGTATATCCAGTTATATTTTTAAATCTTTTTTCGGGGATAGGCCCCATCGTCCTTCGATGGCCCTTTTACACGAAGATAGGGCCACTGATCCTATCCATAGTGCTTGACCTGAAAATTAGCTTTCTGTTGAGAATCACTCCTAGATAACTTGCCGTATTCTTTAGGTAAATTTCTCTACCATATTGACACAAGGGAGTAATATGCGGAACTTATTCGTCCTGGTAAGGTTTTCTGTGGATTGACACCCAGTCCATTCTCCATCCTGATTAAGTTCTGGAGCACATCTTTGCACGAAGAGAGGTATTTTCCATGCACAGCAATTGCCAGGTCGTCAGCATATCGATGGCTTAATATAGAAAAGGCGTATCTCAATTTTTTTTTAACTTTACAGGAGAAGGAAAACAGCTTTTGCACTAAGATGAAAATGATATCTGTTAATACAATAAAATAAATAAATAATTCAAGTTGTAACTTATGAAAAAAAAAAATAATAATATAATAAAACTAAATAATACAGATTAGAAACACATAGGGCAGTTTTAACCAAATTCAATGTGTAAATGGTAAATTATCATACAAATTATGACAATCTGCTGGCGGGAACCTCTTTAAATCTTGCATGTGGTCCTAATTTTTCTTCGATAATGCTATTTTTTCTTGGTAAAGACTTTTAGGGGTAATATCTGCAATAGGTTTTCTAAGTAGTCGGTTCTTGCAGTTTTGAAATAAATTAAACCTGACGGGTTATATCCCAGAACTCATATCATACTTACTGTCGGATCACCAACGACTCTGTCTGAAATTGACGTCAATATGTGAGTAACATACTTATAAAATTTAGTTAGATCGCATTATTTACCTGGACGTATGGATGAGTATACTTGAGCAGTTTTTTCAAAATTCAAAAATACTGCAAATGGTGTGCTTGTAAAGGTATCGGAACTTTGCGGGCTTCCTTTATAAGTTGAATAAATTGAGAAGGCATATTTATTTGCTTTTAACAAGTTTTTCTGTCTGTAAGGGAATGGGTTGAATCACATTCCATTTGAGTAAGTCCACTTATTACAAATTTTTGTTCAATCGTTATATTCGTTTCCTTAGAAAAGGCAAGCAAAGCGTTAGCCGAAATAACATTCCGATTTTGGTAAAAACATCCGTCCGAAAAAATAATTATATGACGTTTATTTGGAGACCGAGTAGTGTAATCTCTCAAGTGCTTAATAATGATGTGCGTGAAGATAAATTCGAATTTAACTAGCAAAGACACAAACCACTTTCGTTAGCAGAGCGCTGTTATGACGGTAACAGGTATCTGTTAAAGTACCAGAAAGGGAAGTATATTGATATAAACAAGGCTTTTGGCGAATTAAATTAATAAAAAAATATAAATCTAATAAATCGTATTAAAAAACATTACGAGCTTTCAGTATTAGTGGCACAAATCTGGGACAGCTGACCAACGAGCATTATATTTTAGTTCAATGTATATAATTTTAGAAAGGACTTTGAGCCCAAATCAAGGATTCTCCGCCAATTTAATGAATATCTAGCAATAAGTAGGAGCATGTTCTTTTGAGTCATACTACTCCGAGGTTTCAGACGAATTTCAGGATACAATAATTTTAAGCGTTTCCCTTTAAGCACTTTACTCTACTTTTGAACACTTCACAGTGTACAAACCAAGGACTCTTGGCGGACGAGACTTACACCACATTAAAGCCCCTTATTAGTGCTTTCCAAATTTACCATACTTATATTTCAGAGGAATTTCAGAACAGCGATATATGGAATTTAGTATTGTCCCATGTCTTAACATTTTGACCCACTGTGCCCAAACTAAAAATTCTCCGGGGATCAAACTTATACCAAATTAAAGTCCTTCATTTGTGCTTTCCAAATTTACTATCTGCATACTTCAGAGGAATTTCAGAACAGCGATATATGGAATATTTTATTCTCCCATGTCTTAACATTTTGACCCACTGTGCCCAAACTAAGAATTCTCCGGGAATCAAACTTATACCAAATTAAAGGCCTTCATTAGTGCTTTCCAAATTTACTATCTGCATACTTCAGTGGAATTTCAGAACAGCGATATATGGAATTTAGTATTGTCCCATGTCTTAACATTTTGACCCACTGTGCCCAAACTAAGAATTCTCCGGGGATCAAACTTACACCAAATTAAAGGTCTTCATTAGCGCTTTCCAAATTTACTATCTGCATACTTCAGTGGAATTTCAGAACAGCGATGTATGGAATTTAGTATTGTCCCATGTCTTAACATTTTGACCCACTGTGCCCAAACTAAGAATTCTCCGGGAATCAAACTTATACCAAATTAAAGTCCTTCATTTGTGCTTTCCAAATTTACTATCTGCATACTTCAGAGGAATTTCAGAACAGCGATATATGGAATTTAGTATTGTCCCATGTCATAACATTTTGACCCACTGTGACCAAACTAAGAATTCTCCGGGGACCAAACTTATACCCAATTAAAGTCCTTCATTAGTGCTTTCCAAATTTACTATCTGCATACTTCAGTGGAATTTCAGAACAGCGATATATGGAATTTAGTATTGTCCCATGTCTTAACATTTTGACCCACTGTGCCCAAACTAAGAATTCTCCGGGGATCAAACTTATACCAAATTAAAGTCCTTCATTTGTGCTTTCCAAATTTACTATTTGCATACTTCAGAGGAATTTCAGAACAGCGATATATGGAATATTTTATTCTCCCATGTCTTAACATTTTGACCCACTGTGCCCAAACTAAGAATTCTCCGGGGATCAAACTTATACCAAATTAAAGTCCTTCATTTGTGCTTTCCAAATTTACTATCTGCATACTTCAGAGGAATTTCAGAACAGCGATATATGGAATTTAGTATTGTCCCATGTCTTAACATTTTGACCCACTGTGCCCAAACTAAGAATTCTCCGGGGATCAAACTTATACCAAATTAAAGTCCTTCATTAGTGCTTTCCAAATTTACTATCTGCGTACTTCAGAGGAATTTCGGAACAGCGATATATGGCATTTAGTATTGTCCCATGTCTTAACAGTTTGACCCACTGTGCCCAAACTAAGAACTCTCCGGGGACCAAACTTATACCAAATTAAAGTCCTTCATTAGTGCTTTCCAAATTTACTATCTGCATACTTCAGTGGAATTTCAGAACAGCGATATATGGAATATTTTATTCTCCCATGTCTTAACATTTTGACCCACTGTGCCCAAACTAAGAATTCTCCGGGGATCAAACTTATACCAAATTAAAGTCCTTCATTTGTGCTTTCCAAATTTACTATCTGCATACTTCAGAGGAATTTCAGAACAGCGATATATGGAATATTTTATTCTCCCAAGTCTTAACATTTTGACCCACTGTGCCCAAACTAAGAATTCTCCGGGAATCAAACTTATACCAAATTAAAGTCCTTCATTAGTGCTTTCCAAATTTACTATCTGCATACTTCAGAGGAATTTCAGAACAGCGATATATGGAATATTTTATTCTCCCATGTCTTAACATTTTGACCCACTGTGCCCAAACTAAGAATTCTCCGGGGATCAAACTTATACCAAATTAAAGGCCTTCATTTGTGCTTTCCAAATTTACTATCTGCATACTTCAGAGGAATTTCAGAACAGCGATATATGGAATATTTTATTCTCCCATGTCTTAACATTTTGACCCACTGTGCCCAAACTAAGAATTCTCCGGGGATCAAACTTATACCAAATTAAAGATGTGCGTGAAGATAAATTCGAATTTAACTAGCAAAGACACAAACCACTTTCGTTAGCAGAGCGCTGTTATTACGTTAACAGATATTTGTTAAATTACTAGAAAGGGAAGTATATTGAAATAAACAAGGTTTTTGGCCACCCTTATATTTTAGAGGAATTTCAGAACAGCGATGTATGGAATTTAGTATTGTCCCATATATTAACATTTTCCACCACTGTGTCCACATTAAGAAAACCTAGCGATTTAAATTTATACCACGTGTTAGCACATCACTAGTGCTTTCTAAATTGATATTAACTATGATCGTAGCGAGCTTGGGAACACACTTATTTGACATTTTGTATTGAGGCATGTATTAACATTTTCGCCCACTGTGTCCAAATTAAGAAACCCTCGAGATTTAAATTTATACCAGGTGTTAGCACGTCACTAGTGCATTATAAATTGATATTAACTATGGTCGTAGTGAGCCTTTGAACACGCTTATTTGACATTTTGTATTGAGCCATGTAGTAACATTTTCGCACCCTGTGTCGAAATTAAGAAACCCTCGAGATTTAAATTTATACCAGGTGTTAGCACGTCACTAGTGCATTATAAATTGATATTAACTATGGTCGTAGTGAGCCTTTGAACACACTTATTTGACATTTTGTATTGAGCCATGTAGTAACATTTTCGCACCCTGTGTCGAAATTAAGAACTCCTCGCGATTTAAATTTATACCAGGTGTTAGCACATTACTAGTGATTTCTAAATTGATATTTATTTAAAAATTGATATTGATTTAAAAACAACCAGCGACAAGACTGAACTAAAAAAAAACAACAACAAAATACCAAGTAACGGCTCTCTTTTGTTCTGCGAACGCACCACATTCGTTCTTCATTACTGTGCAAGCAAGTTCGTAATTATGCTGCATTCTGCTGTTATGTTTCGATTATCTTCGCACTACATTCATCCATAATTACAGCGTAAGGCAAGAACGTAGTAGTTAATTTTGCACATTTCTTTTAGGTTACATTCGGAGTACTTTGCATTTTCCTAAAATAATGCATTTTTTACAACTTGGTATATAATGGTTCAATTTTGAGTTCTTCCGGTTCAATCACAAATCTCAAAAGTTGAGTAAACTTACTCCAAATCTGTTTCCAAATCTCTTGGAAAATTAAACTTCTTTTTGAAGAAATACATTTTCATATAATTCAAAGTATCAGCATATGCATATTTTTCTCTGTTCTTTAGAAGTTATTTTAAAGAATTTCCAAAGAAATAAACTAAAATGTGTTTCCCTCTCATCGCTTTTCTGCTTTGCCTGTGAAATCAAACAACGTTTCAAACAATTA
Source organism: Phaonia tiefii (assembly GCA_963931995.1). NCBI lineage: Eukaryota > Metazoa > Arthropoda > Insecta > Diptera > Muscidae > Phaonia > Phaonia tiefii. The sequence goes on along the minus strand of OZ008370.1, from coordinate 112,647,388 downwards.
ACAACATTTTCCCACTAACTAAACACACACCTCCAGTGAGCCCACATGAACTTTGCGAATGTAAACTAATTTAAAAACTATTAACTTTTTTCCAAGCTCTAAAATTTAAGCAAATCGCGTGAGCTATTAAAAGTGGCATCAATAATCCTATTATATACATAGTGAATTATAAATAATTTCATATAAATTCACCACAAACACGTTTTTCATTTTTAGTCATCATAATGAATTTAACGGTTTTGTACGACGATTACCGCGGAAGATCGGGCGAACAGCAAAGTAATGTCAATCATTTAGTGGCCGCCAGTTTGATACACATCATAGGTCATTACTTTGCACCAATGTCGAATGACTTCGTCTTGACTATAACCTGTGAGCGAAAACATTCTTGTGTTTTTTACAACGACTTGTTGGTGAAATATTTCGATGACTGGAATAAGTGGCCAGTGCAAATCGTAAATGTACAGAGGCTTCGTAAGCAGAAGAGAGTGGAAGGGAATAGACGTTACAATATGATACTAACCGACTCGTATAATAGTTTCTTGTAAGTGCATATCAATAGAAAGATAGTGTATAACAACTAGAGTTATCTCCCGATATTTCATATACAACAGGGAAGCCGATTTACACTCATACACACAGCATAATAGTTTTAATGAATACTATTATATCTATCTGCACCAATGGGATGCCCTTCTGCCAGAAGACATGCAAAAAATATTCGATTATTGTTGGCTGCATTACCTCATCAACTGCGTCATACACACCCAAAATGCAAAGGGGGAATCTTTAGTCTATACCTATTATCCCTTTACGGAATTGACCTGCAATTTGGTTGATGTTGTGTTGATAAATAAATTTAATGGAACCTCACTGGTGAATGAGGACCTGTTCCCCAAGAAGCTGGCTAACTTATATGGTTGTCCATTGAAAGTGGCCCTGTGGGATGTTCCACCATATGTGCAGTTATCTAGTAATTCTTGGGGAGAATGGTCAATAGAAGGTGGATTTGAAGGACAGCTATTGTTAGTATTAAGTCATCAAATGAATTTCACATTAGACATCCGTGTACCTGCAAATAATGAACAAAGAGGAGTTGTGATGCTCAATGGAACACTTACGGGAGCAATTAAAATGGTAAGCATTTGTGGGAAGGATATGATGGGAGGGATATGATCTCCAACAAATTGAAACTTTTTGGTAGAGGGAGAATTGTAAGTCAGTTAATGGAGAATATTTTTCTTAAATAGTGGTATAGTATTCTTTGTCAGTGCCGACCTCCAAGTTGTCGATTGCAAGTTCCAACTCATATTCAAGTGCATTGGCATGGAAAATGTAAAACATCAACTACTCCTATCCCTACTTCCTAAGTTCAATACAATGCACTGCATTTATAGGGGGAATTCTCTAAATGTTGGTCAAAATTATATACGAAAATGTTATATCAGCGAAATTAATTTTCCCTTGCTGTAGTTACTTCCAACAATGTTTTTTTGTGGTCATTTTATGACTTCTAAAAAGGGGAAACCAACCGCCTCTCCATGGGCATGCCAGATTAATTTTGTCCTTCATTCAATTCCTTCGGCTTGGCCACTGATTTGGGATTTGGAACCCTGCTTTTACCACCTTAAATTCCTTTCGACGGCAGCCACCTCGCTTAGTGCCAGCGACACTATTGAGTAGTTAGCCATGAAAAAGCTTATCAAAATACCCTTCGGTGCCGGTGTAAGACTTTAGGTCCAAATCAGTGAATATAAAACTAGATAGCGCACAGCTCACTGGTTGTGAGAAGCTCTCCCCAATCCCTTCATGGGATGTAATGGGAAACGGATTTTTTTTTATATACAATTTTTCGCTGGGTACAATAAATAGATAAATATTTTCCCATTACGTAGCATGGACGACAGGTAAGAGTTTTTCACAATCAGTGAGTTGTATGTATACAGTTTGACTCCGGTTCCGAACAATTTCTTTGAGAACTTTTACCTAGCTAGTTAATCGATAGTGTCGCCGTCACTAATCCAGGTGACCGTCTTTGAGAGAAATGTAAGGTAGCCAGAGCAGCGATCGAGTCGACGTTCGCATGCACAAGATTCGTGCACAATACCATTGCACCACGCACGGCCATGACATTTTTGATTTAGTATTTATTTCTTCTGCATACCACTACCAATATTCAGACAAAAATGTTTTTCGTACAAAGTTGGACCTACATATATACCATATATACTAGAAACCCTTTGTATTTTTTTACATTTTTTTTACAATCCTAAAAAGTTAATTGTAAAAAAAGGTTACGCGCTTTACATTCATTTAGTTGGCACCACCATCAAATTGTTCTATAAGTTATGGTGAACATGTACTGTACACACAAAGTTATGGTTATCTTATGTACATTTTAAGGTTAACGTGTTAGTCGAATTTTTTTAGGATATCGTCTAAATGTTGCAAAGAACACGCAGCTATTGTCTATCACATTTTTGCAAGTTGGAACAGCACATATTTCCCAACTAAAACAATTTGCACGTTATCAGCTCCTATGTAATAAATGACACCAAACATTTATTTTCAATTTCAGCTTCACGATCGCGAGGCAGACCTTAGTATTGGTTCCTTTCGTCAGTCCAGTCAACGTAGTGTAGTTGCCACACCGACCATTAATTATTATCAATCCACCATATCACTGGTGGCAATCGAAGATATTTACCTTCTGACCTCAGTGGAGACATTACTTTATCCATTTACACAAACTTTATGGATTCTACTAATTTTCATGGTTTTCCTGATTATCGGCATTGTGGCAATACTAAAAAAGATCTATAGAAAGCAAATTCCAAAAAATTCTTCTGGGGGCACGATGGATGTACTCTTATTGCTTATGGGAATGCCTGGCATATATCGTCCCAAGAGAATGGTTTCACGCATACTAAACGTCTCCTGGATGATTTTTGCCCTGCTGATAAGGACAACATATCAAGCTTTACTATTTCATATGATACGCACCCATATAACCATTGACGTTCCACAGACATTGTACGAATTACCACAGCGGGACTACAGCATAGTAATGAATCGCCAGGCCTCGGCTGTCCTCCTTAGTGTTCCCTCGCTTAAGGTTATAAATATGATAAGTCTCAATTCGTCATCCGAATTTAGCGCCATCGAATTCCTGGAAAGTTTATCGCTGAAGGAGGCTGAAAATTATGTAGCTGCAATGCCTTTGGACTTTATAAAGTACTATATGCATGTTAACAGGAGAGGTGGAGCGTTTAGAATTTTTCCCTACCCTGTAATGTTGTTTAAAGTTTGTATTTACCTAACGAAACATTCATATCTTATTGAGCAATTTGATGAAATGTTAATGTGGATTCAAGGCTCCGGTCTAATTGAGAGTTGGTCACGCCAGGTGCTGGGCAGAAGCTACGCTCTTAAACCCATGGAGCGGGAAGATCACCCTTTTGGTTTGGACCAATTACAAATGGCTTTTTTATCATTGGTTTATTGTCATGTGTTGGCAACACTGGTTTTTATTTCCGAGCTGTTGTATAAGAAATTTCGCTGGAGTGGCCGATTTATTAAGAAATAAATGAATCCCCCTACCTTGGCTTCTGTTTATTTAACACATTTGTATGGCGCCAGGTAATCATGGGTAAGGGCTTAATTGAAAACACACCAACAAGGCTTTTATAAACGTAAAAAGATTTTGTTTACTTATCATTTGCCTGGAAAATCAGCGGTAATACACAGGAATAGCTATGGAAGGAAGAAATATTGTTGTGTCATTATAACAACAATCATAGAGAAGAGAGGGTAACTAAATTATGTGGTGATATATCGTATAGTTGTGTATTAATATCTTTGGCAATTTCATTTTCTTTACGCACACTGTGCTGCAGGGGATTATTATTTGTTCTGATATTTGTAACATGAAGGGGAATTTTAAAACCGGCACTTTATCTAGAAGTTAAAGTGTAATGGTATGGCGTATTGGTGTAAAAAGTTACCCATTACTCAGTATTTCGCGCAAAATTTTACCATACCACTCGTACATACAAAAAAATGGTTGAGAAATATTGACGAAACATTTCCGACCGTGTGGTACACATTCTAAGTGTGCGAACAAATTTCGAGAAATATATATGAATTTTACTAAAAAGTTCACAAAATGTACAAAAGTACATAAATTGTACAAAAGTACACACAGAAGTGCAAATTACTATATTTTTTTAAAAATGTACTCATTTGTATCTATTTATTTATTGTAAATATCAGGTTATAGTTAATTAATTTCGAGGTAGTGGCCGAATTTTTCAAAAGAAGAAAATTTTGCTGATGCCCTTTAATGGAGATGTTACTCACATAGAGTAAAGTTATATACAGAATTTATGACTCAATTTGAATTTATTCACTATGGACTTTTGATAAACGTCTTGATAAACGTTCGCATAACTTCTGCAATTTTACTCCGATTGTTATGAAATAAAACTTAGTTTAATTGAGACTAAACACACTTTCAGAATATTATATATATATTTATAGCACCATTGGGAATGAAATAATGCAACACATCACGATCAAAGTTGAAAAATTGAGAAAATTTTTGGAAATTTGAAGTTTACTCACTTGAAATTCTATATGTTTTTATTGAAAGTACCATCATATCTACATATTTTTAAAGCTCTATTTCTCCTCTTTCCAAAACAGTTCCATGATCGAAAATCGGTTGGGAAATAACAGCTTAATAAATCGATTTGTATGACAAGTCAAAAATAACGGGTTTTTAACGGTAAAATCAGATTTTGGGGGTATACAACAAAAAAAAAAAAATTTTTTTCCGCCTGTACTCGATGAGGCCTACAACCTACACCATGTCACATCAAAAGTTATTTTTGACTGTAGCACCGTGTTATTTATTTATTTTGGAGGTTTGCCAACATTTTTATTCGTTATTGTAACGAAACTAATTTTTATGATGGTATAGAGAGAGAAGCAGTCGAAAAAATGAGCGAGCGTAAAAAAGAGACCATCAAGAGAAAATTTTGAGCGTGAGTGGTGGGTCACGTACACATCTTAAATCAGTTCCATTGCAACAATCGAAAGTGGTAGACATATTTCTCCGGCGGAATAATTTAAATAAATTTTTTAAAACAGACTAGTTAGTTATAAAATAAATAAATGGTTTCCCATTACATCCCATGAAGGGACAGGGGAGAGCTTCTCAATCACTGAGCTGTGCACTTTCCAGTTTTCACTCACTGATTGGGACCTACAGTTTTACACCGATTCCGATCGGTATTTTGATAAGCTTTTTCATGGCTATATACTCGATAGTGTCGCCATCACTATGCGAGGTGACCGCCGCCGAAAGAAATTTTTTTTAAGGTGGTCAGAGCAGGGTTCGAACCCAGGATCTCATGTACAAGAGGCGCGCACACTAACCATTGCACCAGTAATAATCTCATCTTTCCAAATTATTATGGAGACATTCGAATGTTTTGATTTTGGTTTGTGTGCGATGGAGAATAAGGAATAACGTTGCCGATTGCAGTTGTCATTAGCATAATTTGGGGGTGTCCCTAAATACAATTTACATTTATTGCTAAAAAAAATACTTGCAGCTGCATAATGAAAAATGATTCGAAAAAATTCGATATATAAAGATTGAAAACGCTTCAACTTTGAAGTTACGGCCGCAAAAATATGAATCAAAACAGAAATCAAATTTTCATTTCATTTGATTGTAAATTCAATATTTTCAGTTAAAAACGTTCAAATGGTAGAACAACAACATATTTACAAATTTAACTTACATCATGGCAATCCATTTTTTCAATATCCTTCTTTCACAAACGACGAACACAAACTATCGGATTTACGGGAATGTTTCCTTTGTTTCGCTTTTTAAAACGAAACAAACAAAACATTTCCTTATTCTCCATCGCAAACAAGCAAAAATCAAAACATCGAATGTGTCCATAATAATTTGGAAAGATGAGAGTGATTCTCATTCTCGGAAAAAAATTCATGTTTCGTTTGTTTCGCTTTTTTGAACGAAACAAACGACCACTGATGTGCTATTCCATTCGATCTCTCATGTTTCATTACTCTCATGTCTCCATACTCTCATGTCTCCATTCTCACATGTTTCTATTCTCTAACAACAACAAACATTTTTGTAGTTCGATTGCTCGTTTCGCTTTTACAAATGCGAATAGGAAGATTGTTTACAAATTTGAGAATGTGTTGAACAGCGTTTCAAGCATACTCGTGCAGATCTTTAATACATACATTTGAGCGGGCAGTCGTAGTCAGTGAAAACGAAGAAGTCAAAGAAACAAAGTGTTTCAAGTACGACGAACATAAAAAATAGCAATTCAACGTACAGTCAAATGAATCCAATCGAAATTTTCAAAATTTTGGTTAAAATATATAAAAGATCAGTTGAAAGAAATGCTTACAGAGCGATCACTGGCTTAATGAGAGATGTGGCGCTACAATTGAACGACAGAACCCTGAACACAACAACAATTGCATGATTTAACAAAACAATGATGTGGTTCTATGTTAAAGGAGTAGAACTTATGTTCATGGTAAGTACAGACATAGTTACGCACATATCTTAAATAGAAATCTTAACAATAAATTCCTCGTATATGTTTTTAATTGCAGGACCTGATATGACGGCCACAATAACGCTCAACCCCACGACTACCACAATCTTCTCCAGACGAGTGTTTCAACATGGAATGAATATAATCTATTTAGCAAATATATTTTCGAAAAAAAAAATTGTTATCAAAACACCTGCAATATAATACGAACAGTATATTTATGCACAATTGTTAATAAATAATTTCAAACACACTTCAAAACATTCATTGCAGCAATGAAACAAAATCATTGTATTAATGAAACATATTCATTACAACAATTACTTAAATTCGTTGCACTAATGAAACAAATTCATGGCAGCAAGGAACAAATTCATTGCAGCAATGAAGCAAATTCCTTGCAAGAACGATAACTATTCATTGCAACAAGGAAACAAATTCATTGCAGCAACGAAACAAATTCGTTGCAATATTGAAGCAAATTCATTGCAGCAACAACCATACTTTCACCACAGTAACGAACAATTTGCAGTTGATGAACACATTTTCATAGCGGGAATGAAACGTTACGTTAGCTCACTTTCGATGACAAAAGTTGTTGAGGTGATGAACATTTTCATCCGTGTGACTATGCTTTTCCGTTCAGTGTACCATGAACCAACTGAGCGGCAAATTTGACCCCACTAGACTATTTTGTGTGGGAGCATGTGAAGTATCTCCTCTATAGAGACAAGCCAACCACGAGTGCTGCCTTAGAAGACAACAGTACACGTGACTTTGGTGAGGTACTAGCCGAAATTTTGGAAAAAGTGTGCCAAAATTGGGTTGTAAGAATGGACCACGCGAAGCCTAGCCGTGGCGACATTTGCATGAAATAGTCTTTAAATAGCAGGCATTGATTTATCGATGCACTTTCACTTGTACACATTTTCGGTGTTTTTGTAAATTTTCAGAAACCAAATATCAAAAAAAAAATCACACATTAGTTATCTTTATGCACACAAACTTAACATTCATAATTAATATATATTTTACACTTTTACTGCTGCTTGACATTGCGTGGTCTTAACCGTTCAAAAGAGATCAGTCCAAACCAACTCGCAACAGCGCGATCTATTTTTCGAGTCTTCGAGAAAGTTCCTTAGCGAATTCATCTACCGTTCGTGTTAAGATCGTACATGGTAGGATTCAACTTACGGCCACGATGTGTTTTAGTAACTGAAGTCATCCTTTAGTAAGTTTTAGTAATCCTACAAAAAAAAATTGTTTAACATTCAAATATTTGTTCTGCCCCAATGTTAAGGATTTTCGTAACAATCCGCCATGTGATGGAAATCGATCGAATCAAAATCGAATACGATTTGACATTTCAACGCGTTTTATTGGCTTAATTCCTTATATTGAGGAACAAATATTTTATGTATACATTATTCAAGGCCAGAAAAAGAGGAAAAGATTTGTTGAAATCCGTTATTTGCACAAAAGAATTATTATGCCAAATCGTATTCGGTTTAAATCGACCGATTTTCGTCACATACACGAATATGTTGACTCTACAGGGTGCAGGGTGCAGGGTTCAGAATTGATCAGCAGGGAGAATTTCCTTTAAAACTTCCATATGAAACCTACATTTAATCACCAGTTTCAAACGGTACTGCTTCGATTATTGCTGGATAGTGACACCATCACTATGCTGGTCAGTGTAATTCCATTTAAAGGTTTCACTTGCAGGACATTCTTTTTAATAAAGCAAAGTAATTATAATGTAAAGTTTCTCTAATCCACTTTAGCTTGTGCAGGGTGTAATAAACTCGGCCAATGTCATCGACACCTCATTAGTACTTAACTTGCAAACCAGATATAGTATACCTCTTTCCTCCCTTTTTCCACACAACGTCCACAGTTCTTCGAACAATTTCCAAGAAGCCAACAATCCTTTACCACGTCTTGTCGTCATTACCCACCTCAGACATAAATTTAACCGCATTCCACCGGACATACAATCAACATTCATTAAGTATATCCCAAAATTACCAAATCAAAAACAAATGCTTTGCGTTATTTGATATAAAACGAATACAAAAAAATTAACATGGACATTTGTCGTAACGAGAACAGTGCGTGTACATCATCAATCTCATATGTAATGGAACGGTTATACCATACAAGGGGTGTCATTGTCATTCTAATGCTGATGACAATTGTAAAGAAAGGATACAAGTTCCATGTAGAAAATACTGTAATATAATAATGATGGTTTTAATTAAAACATTGGTGTAAGTATCGCAGGAATAAGGAAAACGATTTATTTATTTAAGTTAAAACATATTTTGCATTGTGCTCCAGTGATAACAGGTATTGTGCTTCCAGCTATGACGGATTTGATGACTTGGAATATTATCTTATTTTTCTATAAACTTGACAGTCATCAATACCCACATAAACTGAATTAACAGTTGAATACTAGGCGTGTTCCATTATCCCCTTTGAAGTCATTTGCAGGATTTGCGAAAGCGTTTACAACAAACGATATAGTGTAAATCTAACGTGTCCGTTAATTGCAAAATGGTTATATTCTGTAAAGGGATTTCCAATGACGACGGATTATAGTTCATGGCGGCTATATTGTTTTATCTTTTGCTAATTTTCCTGTTTTCAATATTTCCGACAATATAGATAAATCATCAGGCAAGTTACAGCGGCAAAAACACGTGTAAATGATACCTTTTTTTATCAGAAGCACGATTCAGCAAAAAAAATTGCCTTTGGCGACGAAGTTAATTTTTGGATACTGGGTACATTTACAAACCGGTACGTTTATGAATCCGGAGAAACCTACAGCTTGGTATGGGTTACGGGAAGGCACCATCATCGGTCCTTCGATTATCGCATTGCTATCACCACGAATGCATAGCCGTCGATGATAACCAATTTATTTTGGCCAAAATTGAATGATATGGATATGAACGACATCCAACAGGACTGCGCGTCACAAAGCTGATGTAATAATGGACCTTTTGGTGTGAGGGCATGGTTATCTCACGCAGAGGCCACGTGATATTTGACACCGTTAGACTTTTTCTTGTGAAGTTTCTTAAGCCGGAGGACAATAAGCCACAAACAACCGATGCTATTAACGTCAACATATTCTGTGCCAACGCTCAAGTTCATCCTGATCTATGCGCCAGAGCTTTAGAAAATTGGACTTCTCAGATGCGCGCCACCCAGCGAAACCGCGGTCGCTATATGAACGATTTCATATTTCACATTATATATATTCGCACTTTCAAATAAAACAATAAATTTAAATATCAACCCGGCCCTATTGGAAAACCCTTTACAAACTCAATATTACAAACATCCTTGAACGAGTTATAGTTCACTGAATATGATTCATTTTGGATGTAACAGAAGTATCTGGATGAATTTTAAATACAAATTTATTTTAGTACACTCAGAGAACTAATTGTTTGAAAAGAGGTCATAGCAACCGTAAATTCGGCTGTTACCACCAAATTGAGGTTGCCAAAACCGAATTGAGGTTGCCACAACCGGATTGAGGTTGTTACGACTGAATTTAGTCCCCACAACCGAAGTTCGGTTGAAGCAACCTCGTTTCATAATTGATTCGGTTGTGACAACTGAATCTTCAATTATATTCGCTCAGTCAACTAAATTTTTAAAAATTTCGGTTGAAACAACCGAATTTCAAATTAATTCGGATGCAACAACCGAAATTGGTACCTAGTTCGGTCGGGGTATCCGAATCTGGCATTACCCAACCTCAATTCGGTTGTAGTAACAGAATTTGACATCAATTCGGTTGGAAATATCGAATTTGGTTCAATTCGGTCGCAATAACCGAATCTAGCCTTAATTAGGTTGCAACGTCCGAATTTGGCGTCAATTCGGTTGCTGTAAACGGATTTCTCATGAATTCTGTAGGTACAACCGAATTCATTTTCAATTCGGTTACCACAACATAATTCTGTGTATTTAAAATCTGACGTTTAAAATTTTATAATCAAATATTATTTTAAAAAGGTAAGTAAAATATATTTTGTATTAAACCGTCTTATTTTGCAGATGTTATTTAATCAGATATATATGCAGTAGTCTGGATACAAAACGGCTTTGGACATAGAGCAACCGATACAACACGTCAGAATTAGTGCGGTGTCCCATGATGGCCGGGACTTCAATAAAGGTTGGAAGAGGCATGTAAATCAAATTTATTATTATACTTATATAGATTACCCCATATATATGACTTTATTTTCTCGCTTTTTGATTCATTTATAAAAATACAAGAAAATAAATCACCACTTAATAATAAAAAAAAACTTTAATAATTCATTTATGACATTATGTAAATTCGGTTGTAACAACCTCTAATTCGGCTGTGACAACCTCTAATTTGGCTGTGACAACCTCTATTGAGGTTGTGCCAACCTCTAATTCGGATGTGACAACCTCTAATGAGGTTGAGTCAACCTCTAATGAGGTTGTGTCAACCTCTAATGAGGTTGTGTCAACCTCTAATGAGGTTGTGCCAACCTCTAATGAGGCTGTGTCAACCCCTAATGCGGTTGTGTCAACCTTCAATGAGGTTGTGTCAACCTCCAATTAGGTTGTGTCAACCTCCAATGAGGTTGTGTCAACCCCCAATTAGGTTGTCTCAACCTCTCATGATGTTGTGTCAACCTCTAATTCGGTTGTGACAACCTCTGAATTCGGTTACGGCTAATTCGGCTGTCTCAACCGAATTTTTCTGTGAGTGTACGAGTACTTCCTCTTTCCCTGGAATGGAATTGAACTCACGCGCCAACCGTGCAAGTCCGCGGCCACTGAACCATCGCGTATGTTGCACAATCACGAAGACACCCCTAATATTAGGGTTTGCTTGACTGGTTTCTGTTGAATGAAAACAGCATCAATTCAAGAAACACTGCAGTGTAGCTACGTGTTTGTATACTCTTGTTTTCTCTTACAGAAGAGAAAATCAATTCATAAGAGCGATCACGGTTGAGTGTATGCTTGCGTGTATACGTTTTTCGTTTATGCACTTTTTTGTTTCTTTATTTGTAGCAAAAATTTTGTGGTAAATAATAATTCGCTGACAACAAAATAAATGACTGTTGCGATAAAAGTTTTTTAGTTGCGGGAAAGTATCAAATATATATCGGTTAACCATGAAATAGTTTAGGGGAAAAATAAACATTTTTTGCGCCGAACGAGGCCTATAATTATTTCTTTCCGTGCATTAAACATTTATACCGTATACATATGTACAAATGGAATATATCGAAGATGGCAGCAGAGTTTGTCAGGGTTTGACCGTGCAGTTTTTTTTTAGAGGATATGATGAAGTATTAGAAATATTAATGGGAATTAAAATTGCAAACTTATGGAGATATGGTATTTGAAATGATACTAAATCGTAGTTTGCTCCAAGAACCTAAATATCATGTCTACGCCTAGTTGAGATAATTCTCCCAGTTCCCTAAATAGGTGGGATCGCATAGTTGACTAAGGGTAGTGCTGGACATGTACAGAGAATAATTTTAGCGGATTCTTTCTTTCCCTCATTGTTTCAGCTTCTATAGAAGTCAATTGAACTGACCCACGAATCAGATAGTTTCACGTCACAACTGAAACAAGCATGCATTCCTAGAGCCCTTTATCCTGCATCATCATATTGCAACGATCTTGAAGGATATGCTCATCCGGTTTGCAGTTCACCGGAATATCCCTGTACACTGGCATCCAAATAAGGTGAATATCATACTGCTGGACAATCTCGTTAAGAGATCTTTGCAGATGTTGAGTTCTAGAATGCTGATTCCAGGGACTGGATTACCGTCTGACTGGCAGAGAAAACATTGGGCCCACTGACTGCGGGACTATTGTCCCTCAGCCAGTCGGTCACTTCCCTAATAGCTAAAATGTCCATGCTACAACGATCAGGTAATCTACGAGGTGGAGACAACACTAGTCTACTAGAATATACCCCATAGCTTACCTGATCATTTATTTTCGTCCCATTTATAAACTATATCCCTCTTACAGGTGTATAGGAAAACCGTCATCATTTTTACCCTATCCATTGTATATGCTTAGGTATTTGGCACACACTGGAAGCTTAATGTCAGAACTGAGATAGGTCCCCAGCTCGGTCTTGGTCGGATTTCCGCCTAGTCTATTTTCATCCACCCATCCTGCCCATTGTGAAAAAACAAGGATTCTCCCGTATTCTCACAGACCTCGTTGGAAAGCTCTTCCTAAACACTTTCAGAATCTGTAATCAAAATGTGGTAAAATATTTTGGAAGTAAGAATAGGTCCTCATTTACTTTCGGACCCCCAAAAATAATTTCGCCCATTGTGCGAAAACAAGGAATTCTCCCGTGGTCTCTCACAAGTTTACAGACTACAACTGGTGTCTTGCTTCTGGCACAGGTGTTTATGAACTAAGCAAATATAGGATCCGTTCAGCTACAGCAACGTTGTCCCTATCGCTATATGCAGTTAAAAGGAAAATATTAAGGTCGTTTCTTGTCACAAAAAGCAATGTTTGGGAATGATTGCGCAAGTGTGGTTATTATTATTTGGTAGGTGAAGGTTGAAAGGGACATAGGCCACTTTACTATTACGATTATTGCTCTGAAGAAACCACAACATTTATTGGTCTGTCCACTACCGACACATCCAGTTCGTCGTCAGCATCTAAAAACAGCCTACACCAGTGTCACTATCAGCTTCTGTAAGCCAAGTCAGATTGCTATCGGATAACGAACAACACTATACCGAATCTGCTAAAGACTTCAACACATCTCCATGCATTGGTACATTCCCGCTTACCTTCGACATGTAGTAGTCTCATGCTCCTTATTCCGTTTCGCGAGTCTTCATCTCCATTTTGTGTTACTTCCGCGTCCATAGACGGTTTATATTCCTGATCGCGTTCGAAAATCTTTAGATTTATTAGCCCAGAAGCAAGCGAGACCACCCCACCGAAATTTTTTACAACTGGCTGTGACCCAATTATCAAGAGACTACAGTCTGAGAAAAGCAAAATGCTAACAGCTATTAAAAAGCATAATAGACTACAGAGAATACTCCTTCAAAGTGAATTGTCTTTTTTGAAGAATAGATTAAAATTAGTAAAAAAAACTGATAGAGGATAATTTTATAATCTCTATGAACGAATCTTACAGAAGGAGACTATCACGGATAAGTCCAAAACATTCGTCTCATATGTCTTCTGAGATACGTAAACAATTCAAAAGTCAAACTCCTATGGACCTTAACTTACTGAAAATATCTTCAAATTATGTACATATGTCTGCTGCATAGAGCGGAAATCAATCCTCGTACATTAGAAAGAGATTCGGTGTCTGATCACTGTGTCATAAGGGACAAAGTCCATATACTGGATGTTACAGGTGCATATTTTGAATCAGTATATTCGTCCAAGAATATTGACGCTTCTAATAATATACACAGCAATGTTGGTGAATGTTTCTCCTCGTTTTTGGACACAAAAACCAGGCACGAGAACAAGCAAATAAGCTTGGTACAATTTGATGAAAATAGAAAGTCTAACGAATTGGATCCTTCCATCACCAATAGTTATTTCATTACTCGAAAGGAACTCTTATACATATTTTTCAAATTGAAAGGCAAATTATCGTCAGGCATTGATAACATACCAAATATTGTATTGAAGAAAATACCACCGATTTTAATTTCTGAATACTTAACGTTGTTTAATAATATGCTCAATAACGCATACTTTCCGGAATCTTGGAAAATTGCTAAGATTGTAATATTACCCGAAAAGGGAAAGGATAACACTGACCCAAACAATTATACTTCCGAATATTAGCAAAATTTTTGAAATTTGTACAAATAAAGCCATAATTGAAATTTGCGAAGGGGAAAAACTATATGTAACAAACAATTTGGCTTCAAGTTTAATCACTCCACTGTACATGCAACAAATTTACTTGTTTCAACCGTGAATTGGAATCTGAAGAAAAATTATTATACTGGTGCATGTCTTATAGATTTTGAAAAGGCGTTTGATAATATATGGTTGCCTGCTTTGATTTATAAATTATTGAAATACAATTTTCCTATCCATTTTGGTATTCTTTTGTTTAAAATGGTCAGTAATAGAGAATTCGTTGTATGTAACAGAAATAAAACAAGTTCGAAAAAATTCAAAATGATTAACGGGCTTCAGCAGGGAACTGTTAACGCTCCGATACTATTCAGTATTTTCATTCATGATCTACTTGAAAATGTTGAAAATATAATAGGATTTGCTGACGACATCATAATTTATCACTCTGATAATAATATAGAAAAAATTAACAAACATTTGCAAAATACGTACAATGTTGTTGAGAGCTGTGCGACTAATTGGAATATGAAAATAAATATAGACAAATGCGAATTGATTCTTTTCCGTCCACCGGTGGGTAACTGTAATTGCAATGTGAAAACTAACTGGAAAAAATTTAGTATAAAATCTTTCGCAACTAATCAAACAATTCCAACTAAAGAAGTTGTAAGATATTTAGGTATATATCAGGATAAATTTTTATATTTTAATATCCATGTTAATTCTCAGCTGGAAAAAGCAAGTAAAGCGTTTATTATGTATAGAAGTCTGTTCTAATCCAAATATGTTGACAAAGATGTTAAAATTCTTATTTACAAGTTATTTATTCGTTCAATCGTAACTTATGGTTGCTCTATATGGTTTAACATTTCACCTGCATATATGGAAACAATTCGGAAATTTGAGAGAAAATGTTTGAGATCCTGTACCTCCCTATATAGATCCCCACATAGTAACTACGCTAAATACATTTCAAATCAAAAATTATATAATTCCGCAAATGTAATTTGAATAGACAACTTTATAATTAAACGTATAAGAAACCATATATTGAAAAGTACAGAATGTAATATAAATAATTTGATAAAAGCACCGTACTACGTAGATGATCAATATATAATAAATACACTAAAATCTGGTTATGTTCCTCCTGAGGCCTTTCTGTATATGGATAAAAATGGGTATATTCAGAATGATCTTGGTATACCGATTTTTTACCATTCATATAGAAGGGCTAGTAATAAATCATTTAGTGAGACCCTAATGTCCGACAATGTGATAAGGTTTGATACAAGCATAACTGACATAGACTGCAATGAATCACAAAAATGCAAATTTTGATGGTTTTCTAATTAACCTTTCTTTTAATCTCCTTAACAATTCTGGCCGTCGGTGGTGCAATGGTTAGTGTGCGCGGCTCTTGTACATGAGATCCTGGGTTCGAACCCGGCTCTGACCACCTTCAAATTTTCTTTCGGCGGCGGTCACCTCGCATAGTGACGGCGACACTATCGAGTATCTAGCCATGAAAAAGCTTCTCAAATTACCGTTCGGAATCGGTGTAAAACTGTAGGTCCCAATCAGTGAGTGAAAACTGGAAAGCGCACAGCTCAGTGATTGTGAGAAGTTCTCCCTAGTCCCTTCATGGGATGTAATGGGAAACCATTTATTTATTTATTTATTTATTTTAACAATTCTTTTATATAAATTTAAAAAAACCATAATTAAGTGATGTTTTTCTGTGTACTTTTTCATCACACATTATACATATAATTTTGTATATATATACATACGTACACTTTTGTAAATAAATGATTTCTAAAAAAAACTTTATTGTAATCAAAAATATGCTCGAGTGTTCGACTATGGACCAGTGTGTAAATTATATATTATATTTCCTTATCTATTTAATATATACCACTAAAATTTATAAATAAATAAACCTAAAAAAAAAATAAAATAAAAAAATTAACATCGCCTGTCTACGGACAGATGCCTCTTCCAGTTGTTCGATTATCCAATTGTGCGTTTAAACTTCGGGATTACTCTGTTTGAGAGTATACCCAAGTACCTCCACGTCAGGTGGGTTGGTTGGGATCCAGGCATGTGCTCTGGGCGGGATGGAAGGTGCTCCCTCTGACCAATACCTAGTGATGCCCCTGTCCACAGCTCACCCACCTTTTTCAGACGTAGAGAGTAGCAATTTACCGGCCGCTGATCTCCAAACGTCACTAACTTTGCTCGGCCTTGGAACCAGCCGGCGTCGCAACATCGTGGAGGAATTCCCGGCATCTCCTTTAGGATCTGAACGAATACTGAGGACAATGCAGTCGATAACCGCCATTACTAGATTGTCTTCAATATCCTCACTAAATGACCTTTGGCTTTTGCCCCCTTAGTCGGTGTGTGTTCGTCAGGTGAGCGAAGCCACTTTTCTGTCTTTTCCGACGTGGAAGTCGCTTAATGTCTTGATTGTCAATAACATTACAAGACTATTTCAAAGAATCTCTCCGTCTAGCAGTGGGCGTTTTCTGTTCGACTGTTTACACTGTTTCCTTTACTATATTGTTATGTATTATATTTTTTTGGATTCTTTTTAAATGTTAGCGATGTTTATTTAACTTTTTTATGATTATCATCATCATCAATGTACAGGCGAAGTTAATTCATATTTATTCTGAAGAAACGTTTGTATACGTAAAAACTATACAACTTAAGCATGCGACTAATGCCTTTCTTATAATCTATTACAAAAAATGTCGGTCATTAGGATGTCATTCGAAAAGTTATTAAGACAAATAAAAACCTAGACCACTTAATGAGTATTGAATTGAAAACGAAAACTTCTGATTAGATGGATATTACGCACGAGTATGTAGTGTCACAGTAATAATCAGTTTATAGTGGTACCGTTATTGAATAACACTATAGACACTTACCAATGGATGTCGAAAATCTTCTAACCTTTGAGTCTAAAAATCTAAATGGCTCCCAAATACAATCGATTGAAATGAATGCGTTCGTAGCCAATTCTGTACGACAGATAATCGAAGAAATTTTCATGCAATTGGCGCCCTCATTTATTATAGTGGTATCAAGTCGACGCAGTAGGCCAATGAATTTTTTTCTAAATGTCCTGCAACATATATTCAATAATGTCGACGATATGAATATACAATTAGTATTTGTGGATTATAAAACTCCTCAGCGAATCGATGGACCGAGATTTTTAAATCTAGTATTTATAGATTCCTTTGAAGCATTTCTGTAAGTTCAGACATTAAAATATAAATTAAATAAATTAATAAGTTTTCACTTTCAGGGATATCGATGTTAATTCGTATACCGAAACTTCAAATACCAATGAATACTATCATATATTTCTCATGCAGTATGATCGCTATATCTACGAAGATATGCAGAATATATTTGAATACTGTTGGTATAACAACATTATCCATTGCAATATTGAGTATCAAAATGGTCAAAGTGAATTGCATTTGTTTACCTATTTTCCCTATGGTCCGGAAAAATGTGGCAATACCAGTCCTCAGCACATCAATCAATTTGTGGGTGATAAATGGCAACGCCGACCGTCGTTTCTATCAAAACTGCATAATTTCTATGGTTGTCCTTTAGTGGGAGTATTACGACTTAGTCCTCCATTTACGCATCTGAGCGATGGCAATGAGTGCACATATAATGGATTTGAAGTTGCTTTGATTCGTTTGGTGGCTGTATTGTTAAACATTTCATTGATTTTTAGAGTTTCTCAGGAGGACGATCGGACGCTACCAAAAACTGGTGGTGGCTACCAAATGGTAAGTTACAGAGTTTTGAGAGATGTGGGAAACATACATATCGTCACCTAAAATGCAAAAGGCCGTAACTAACAAAAAATTCAAAATTGACTTTTTGATTGATTATGAAGTACTTAACCGAAACACATGTACACAGCAAATTTTACATGCATACGTCCAAAAATAACGACTTTATAGGCAAAAATCAAAAGGCCGTAACTACAACTTCAACAATTTCATAAACCAAAAAGCCGTAACTACACTTTTTTTCATTCTCTTTGATTCTATTTCAATGTGACACATTGTGTTATCCGTAATTACAGTTGTTTTCATTATCTTTCATTCTTTATCGAATTGTGTTATTGTGTTACTGCCTTTATTCCCGGAATAAAACAAAATTAATAAAATGAGTACTAATTGTGAAAATGGTTGTAATGAAAAACTTAAAAAAATAATAAAAGATCTGGAAATATAATAAACCGATTGAAAGGAAAAAATACATGGGACTATCGAAAGGCATTATTAGTGAAAAAGCACCAAGAGAACTTAAAGCTGGATGTACTTCAAAATTCTGTGAGAAAAGTGCTGTACGGAATTGTTCTACATTTTCCGAAGAAAATCGTAAGGAAATATTTAATGGATTCTGGAAAATGTCATGGGGTCAAAAAAAATGTATGTCGTTAATCTTGTTGAACGCGCAAACATAAGCGAATTGGTGTTGACAACTCTAGACGATCAATTACAAAACGTTACTATTTAAAACATCATTCTAAACGTGTTCAAGTGTGCTTTCATATGTTTTTATCTACGCTTGGAATAAATGAGAAAATGGTGAGGAATTGGGTAAATTTCAATGACTCCCATGGCACCAATATTTCGCCAGAAGAACAAAACAAAATAACATCACAACGTAAAGCATTTACTAATGAAGGAGTCTTATTTCAAAAAGGTTTAAATTTTCTGGAAAAATGGTTGCGTGACATTCCTAAGCTTGAATCACACTACCGAAGAAAGTATACGGAGAAACTGTACTTGCAGTCCGATTTTAAAAGCTACAAACATGTCTATGAAGTTTATTCTAAAGACTGCGAGACTAATGAAGTAGTTCATGTATCTTTTCCAACATTTATGGCAGTATTAAAAAAACAAAACTGTTGTATATTTAAGCCAAAAAATGATATGTGCGACACCTGCACATCATACGAATCGAAGAACTGAACCCAAGATCAGTTCGACATTCATAGAAAGGATATACAAGACATGAGAAATGAAAAGTTAAATGACATAGAAAACGCCTAATCAGGATTACAGTTGTTGTTATGCATTGACATGCAGGAAGTGAATTGATTCCACAGACAAATGCAAATGCCACGTACTACAAAATGAAATTACAAGTGCACAATTTCACAATTTATAACGTTATTTCACATGAATCTGACAATTTTGTCTGGGACGAAACAGATGGTACCCTTGTTGCTTCTACCTTTGCTACATGTATAATAAAATACATAAAAAAAATTACAGCAGACAGTTGTCCGAGGCCTTCGGCCACGGACTGTCCCTGCAGGCTGTGTCAGAGACACGGCCATTAAGTTTAACGTAGAATACGCCATCCGATATGATAGAAAACATATATAACAATAAATTCATTTGCTTATATTATTTATCATTTATTGTTATATATGTTTTCTGTCTTATCGGATGGCGTATTCTACGTTAAACTTAATGGCCGTGTCTCTGACACAGCCTGGAGGGACAGTCCGTGGCCGAAGGCCTCGGACAACTGTCTGCTGTAATTTTTATATTTACCAACGGCATTTGATTCAAGTCCGTTTAAAAAAAAATATTATGTTAAATTTTTTTAAACTTAATTTAATTTATGTATTTTAATTAATATTTTTATTGAAATAAGGTCTGCGAATGTTGAGAGGGCCGCCCTAATATTAAAAAAGGTTTACCTTATCGAGTCTTCGCATTAGCATTCGAGCGTTGTGTGAAAGCTTTACGCTTTACAATTCAAAATTAATGTTACAACAGCTTTATTGAAGCTTTCGCAAAAAAACTTTATTACGTTAGCTTACTGTTTGTTTCACTTTTTACTAGATACATGTTGCCAAGCAGCATTAGCTTTCTGTTCGTTTCACTTTTTACTAGATACATGTTCCTAAGCAATGTTGAGCAACCAAAAACACTCAACCTAACACCACACATATGTTTGAGTGTATGTGTTTAAACAATTTTCATTTGAGAAATTAAAATACTAGAAATATATCAACCAATATGAAATGTATATCAAACGAAAGATAACATCTTTATTTACCTACAAAAAATTTTTTAAAAAAATTCATCTAGCCGTTTCCTCAAATTCAATGAAATAAAGATTACAACAATAAAAACCTGACATGACCGTAAGGTAAGACGTATTCTACGTCAAAATGCCATTAAAAAGTCACCAAATATTAATCACATAATTATATATTCCGATGGTTATTTCTACCAGAACCGAAATGTAATTCTCTCTAACGCAATATTATCTTTATGTGTTCAAGAAAACATAACGGTAGCACATAAATATTTAATAGTGGGACATACACAAATGGAGTGTGATTCGACCCACTCCCTCATTCAAAGAAAAATCAACAAGAGACAAATAAATTTACCATCTGAGCTGTCTGGCGTGATTAGAGAGTCTCGAAAGAACCCATTTCCTCTAAAAGTGCATCATGTTGATTACAAGTATTTCCTTGACTACGAAAGTATTCCTAAGCGCTACGTATCTATTCGACCAGGTAAAATTTAACACACATGTATAAATTATGTATAAAAAACTCAGTATCTTCATTACAGGCAAAAAATCCGGAGAGCCTGATCCATCTGGAATAATTTATTATAAAACAAATATCAACGACGATTACAACGTTTTGCCACAACCTACACAACAAAAATTTAGGGACATCGAACCTTCACAGTTACATACCCAAAGAATACCAATATCCAAAAAGAAATGGGAAGACCTTCAGGAACTTAAATTTTTACTTCCGGCTGACTGCCACAGCTTTTACCCTTTACATCTTAAACCTATTCTAATTTGCTATTTGTAATGCAGGTTTTGTTGTTTTCAAATGAATTATTTTGTTTTTCTTAACCAGTTTAATTTAATTTTATTTTCTCGAATTAAATTTATTAATTAAATAATTTCTTTTGTGTTAAAATACTTACAATAAATAGATACAAAAAGACATAACTTGTTAAAAACTTTTTTGGTTACAGCCTAAAAGCACATTTTCTTATTTTAACCATTTGTTTTATTTTATGCACAATTTTTTTCAAGTAGTTACGGCTTTTTGGTTTCAGAAAAATAGAGTGCAAAAGGCCGTAACTAACATTTCTTAAAAACTACTTTTTTCCCATTAATTTGGTTTTCAGAAACAAATCCGTCTTTGTTTTCTAAGCTTAAATCTACAATTTGGATATTTAGCTTTAAGTAGTCTTTAATTTATAACGTTTTTTGCTTCTCCTGTAAAATACTAAAAATGTTAGTTACGGCCTTTTGCATTTTAGGTGACGATATATTGATTCACAAGAAACACATATATAGTAGCAAACGACTTGTGTTTCTAGCAACTAAAGTGATTTTACACGTCTTAATGTTGTTACTTTAAATCGTACGGAGAGTCATAAACCGTCTAAAGAGAAATGGCCGGAAGTCGGAATTTTTCCGAAACAAGGATTTCACTTTCTACATATTTTTAAATTTATATCTAAATAAAAATTTGTTGAAGATTACACTGTGTGTGATTTTTGCACTTTAAAAATCTGAATTGAGTGAAACATAGCGAACCTGCATAATTTTGATACGCTGAATCTAATGGCATTTCCCGTTTTTCTCTGCCACGTCGAAATTTCAAGATATTTGACCCGAAAGTTTGCTGGGATGTCAACAACTGTAATATTTTTGAGACTGAATTAGAGGCAGAACGCTTCAAAATTGAAGTTTGACTTCTGAGTATGAAATGTAGAGGACCTTAAGAAAAATACCAACTTCAAGTTTGTACCCCCTCTCCTCCCCCCCTTACCCCTAATAATAATGTTTTTGTCGAGTTATTAGAGGTAAGGGGGGTGGAGAGGGGGTACAAACATTTACATTTCTTACTCAGAAGTCAAACTTCAATTTTGAAGCGTTCTACCTCTAATTCAGTCTCAAAAATATTACAGTTGTTGACATCCCACAATCGACTTTAGAGGTTGTCACAACGAACTTAGAAGATTGTCACTACCGAGTTTAGAGGTTGTCACACCCGACTTTGTAGGTTGCATTCAAATCATGCTGGAGTTGCTTTTATGCTATGGTCATAGCCGGTAAAAATGAAACTAAGTAGCGACATAAAACCACGCCACTGGTTTACCTATGAATTATATTTTTAACCGCATAGGAATCGTTTCTTCACTCCGAGGGTGACACAACCTCTTGTGCGCGGCTCTTGTACATGAGAACCTGACCCTGATCACCTTCCATTTCTTTCGATGGTTGACACCTCGCTTAGTGACTGCGATACTGTCGAGTATTTAGCCACGAAACAGCTTCTCAAAATACCGTTTGGAACCGGGGTAAAACTGTTGGCCCAATCAGAGTAAAACTAGGAAGCACAGAGTTCATTGGTTATTAGAAGCTCTTCCCAATCCCTTTATGGGGTGTAATGCCATCACAATCAAATTAGAAGTTGTACCAAACAAATTTACAGGTCGTTAGAACTGAGTTAGGGTTTGACAGTTGTGATTGTTTGCGTCTATCGAGTAGGTCTTAAAGCCAACCCTTCGGCCGCCCTTTATAAAGATAATAGTATACTATTATCCCTTGACGTGCAACCACTATATACTACTATACCTTGAAACGACCAACCAGAACTGATAACATCTGTTTGTACTGCACATTGATAAATGTGGACATTACCTGCGAATAACACGTTTTTACGCATAATCCAAAATTACAAAATTTTAACTTGTCTTTCTTTATGAAATAAAAAATTGTTTTTGAAACAACAACATTTGTTCAATATAAAAGTTGTTTTAAGAATATTAAACGTCAGGTCTGAAATTAAAATCAATACAAATTGATGTAACAATAGTTATGTGCGTACAAAGAATGATGTTGTCTTAACTTTATTGAAAATATATTCGTTTTCACCAGCAGAATTCACGAGAAATTCGGTTGCAGTGACCTCGTTTTCTACAAATACCGACTAAAAGCCAAATTCAGTTTTTGCAACGGACCTAAAACTAAATTCAGTTTTTGCGAATGATTTGATGCAAAATAGGATGGTTGAAACCGAATTCATTCTTCCTTTTTGTTGTTGCTACTGGAATGAAACCAAATGCGGTTGTTGCAACCGAAATTGTAGAAAATGTTGTTAATATAACGAAAGTACTTATTATGGGAAAATCAGTTATCTTAACCAAATAAATTACGAAACGAGATTGTTTCAATCGAATTTCAGTTGTGGGAACTGAATTCAGTTGTGAGTGCAATCGGTTTGGTTGTGACAACCGTCATTCAGTGGTAAGAGCCGAATTTACTTTTGCTACTATGTTTACTGGTCTTCCAAACCAAAGATACCAGAATGAGTGTAAAAATAACTTTAAAATTGCAAAAAACAAATATTGTCGTCCAATCCGATATGTGCTGGCAAGTTGATGTTGCTCAACCTTTTTCGTGCGAGAGAAATTAGTACCAGCCTTTATAGACGGATGCACTCAAAGTGATGTTGAGTATTTTAGTTGAGTATGAAAATCTGCTTAGTTTGGGGTTTCAGCGCAAGAATCAACTGTCGTAAACAATCTAAACAAAAGTGGCGGAAAGCGATTTTTTGCTGACACAAGGATTTCCAGCGCAATTTATTTATTTTTTAATTTTCATCCAAATCAAAATTTGTTAAAGACGAATGGAAACCATAATTTAACGTTTTTACATAAAATTCAAATTAAAAATTCGGTATACAAATGCTTGTTTTCATCCTTGGCCAATTGGAATTTGCATTGCTTACAGGCCTTCCATAACGAATACAACAGGATTAAGTGGCAGTCAGGTATACCGAGATTCAGAGATGTCAACCCACCAATTATATGATTTGGCGTAAAAAGTCAGCTGTTTGTCGAAATGAAACTGCGAGAAGAGGAAAATCGCGGTGTAACCGATCATAGCTATAGTGTAAAAAAACTTAAAATCAGAAGAAATCGTCAACACTGGTATGTTGCTGCCCAATTTCGCAGCGAAACAAATTTATGTGGCTCAATGATTTTCTTGCGAAGGAAGTTACTACAGCCTTAATGGATAGATTTTCTCCAAGTGGTGAATTGAATGATATCCTTTCGCTTGGAATATTTTAGTTGAGTATGAAATTCCGCGTATCTTCGCCTTAAAGCTTGCTGAACCAGGGTCAGGTATTTTCAGGGAAGGATTTCGTTAATTAGTATCAGCCTTTATGGACAGATGTTGTCGAAGTGGTGAATGGACAGACGGCCTTTCGTTGTTAGAATTTTAGTTGAGTATGAAACTCCGCTGTGCTCTGAGTAGCAGCGTGCTGGACTAGGCTAGTTTAGTTTATCAGCAGAAGACTCGACTATGGTAAACTGCCTAAAGTATGGAGGCGGAAAGTAAGATTTTCAAATACAAAATATTTGCATCCAAATCTAAATTTGTTAAAGAAAAAATAAAGCTAATATTAAGTTCTTTTTACAGAATTCAAATTTTAAATTCGACATATAAGTGTAAAAAATATAAATTTCTCTTCTTCTTTCTTGGCTAATTACAGCTGGCATTGGTTACTGGGCTTCCATAACAAAGATAACAGGGATTTACAACCGATTTAAACATTCCCCAATAAAATGCATGTGTGTGAAGATAAATTCCGAATTTAAGTATCCAATACACAGACCACTTCGTTTACAGAATCTGTTGTTGAGTTAACAGATCAATGTTAATGTATAAAACAATCGATTTTTCGACGATCTAAAACTAAAACAGTTTAAGTTCGATATATTTCATAAAAACTGGCACTTATTTCTAAACATACTGAGGCATACCATAAACTTCCCAGATTTAATAACACTATTCCTCAAAACACCTTTAGTAAATTAAATAATCCAGTTTCTGTTTTTGAATAAACTTCACTTCTATATCGAAATTAATAATTCCTCGACAATGGGACTTATGTCTGAACGTAGCCCTTGATCAGTACATTTATACAGGGCAATCAGTATTTTTGCAAATATTTTTTTCAATTTCAAATATTGACCCATTTCAAAATTTTCGCCCACTGTGTCCAAACAAAGAAAATATCTTCAATGGGACTTACGTCCGTACGTAGCCTTGTCCATTGCGTATAAAAAGGAAAAATATATCTGTAACATAAAAAACTTCGGAACATAAAAATATCAAATAGGCCAATATTTGAAATTGAAATATTTCATTTCCCAGATGTTCGTGTTAAAACTGGTCAATTGTTTTGAATATGCTGACCAAGAGTTTCTCGAAATTTTTTTCAGTGGGCGGAAATGTATGACTCGGTCAATATTTAAAAAAAAATTAAATGTTCCCAAGGTATTTATGTTAAATCTGATTAATTATTTTAAATGTACTAACCAAGTGCTACGTCCGGGCATAAAAGCCATTGGACACAATGACACAAAATAGGCCAATATTTGAAATTGAAAAATTTCCCTTCTCCACGAGTTCTCAGATTACCGAGAATGTTTTCAACAACACCTACTAGTACGAAAACATCCAAAACAATACTCTACCGAAATCATCAATATTCACAAGTTCTTCTCTATGTAGGCTTTCATGGAAAGCCAATGTATAGATGTTGTTGTTTCAAAATAGAAACAACGAGTGCCATGAGATTGGCGTTACATTATACCGTCTTCGTATTACTACCGATGTTATTTTTATTTTATCGATGTTTAAAAGTTTAAGATTTTCAATCAATATAAAACAAATAGTTTTTAACAGATAAAGTTTATAAAGAAGAATTGAAATTGATTATTTCAGTGCATGGTTGGGAATATAGCTATTTCCATGCTCGCCTAGGCACCTCACCAGCTCCCTTCTTCACAAGTATTTAGGTATATCGTCACACATTATTTCCTATACAATATCAATGAATGCTATCATATTTTTCTAATGCAAATTGATCGGTAGGTCGATGATGATATGAAGAGAATATTTGATTATTGTTGGAACAATCAGATAATAAAATGTAATGTTGCATTTCAAAACTCCCATTAAATACGTGTTTCCCTTATATCCCCATAAAGTGTGCCAACACTCAACCTCAACATATTAACCCGTTTGTATAAGTACATGGTGAATGGCTTTATCGGCCATATTTCTTAGCGTAATTACCACGGTTGTCCTTTAATTGGCCTGGGGGCGTCAAGTTGCTCCATTTGCCAAAAAGAGAAATAGTATTCCAAAGATAGTCAGTGGATTAGAGGTTGAATTGGATTAGGAATTGTCGTCTTTATTGAAGTTTACCATGATATTAGGAGAGACTGAGGTAAACTCGTCACAGTGGTGGTCTGACACTCGTCACAGTGGTTTTAAGTGATTTTATCATCACAATTTATTATATACAATGATCACAATGATACAAAATACTTAATTTATTCTATTTATTAAACAGGGTTGTGAACGCAGATTATTTTATAATTATCCCGGGATATCAATAATTAATTTGGTTGTGACTGCCGATGTGCATCAGGAAGCCAAGCCGGACATTAGACCGACCGAAGATACACCGGTGATGGACGGAATGAAACGCAAGGACGTAGATGTGACTCCCTCTCTAGATACTGTAGCGAATGACACCTCCTTGTCTCAACCCAAGTTCATTGGCAAGTGCTCAGATAGTCTACTGACACCGAAGATGAGGTCCATATCACAATAATGGGGAGGGACTTAGCAACAAATGTTGAAGATACTATAGATAACCCTCCCCCACTATAAAGGCACCTCTGCAGTTACAGGAGGAAGACGACATCGGCCGGACTAAAGGCCCCAGGGGCATAATTTTGTATGACGATAATCGTTCAAACTATACTGTTACATCGCTAATGCTGGTTCATTTACCATTTAAATTACATGCGTTCATAAAACTTCACTACCGACAAAACAATAATGAATGCGATATCGTTTCTTATATAATTAGCCACAGATTACAGGCTTTTACTTTCCAAAACTTCAGGCATTCCGAGATCGTTTAGACATGCCAAGAATCATATGGATATATTTTTCTTATGTAAATATTGTGAAGGTACCTATCGCGGACCATGGCATTTGCTGAGAATAGTAATTAATGAGGCGGAGAAAAATAAAACAGGTACCGTTCTTTATGTTGAAGTATCCACGTAAATGATAGAGGAGATACACTCGTAGATCAAGTTTTGTCCACTAAGTTGTGTGTTGTTTCCTACTAATATTAGGCTAGAGTTCCCTGATGTCACAGGACTCCTTTGAATTGATAAAAGGGAATAATGGGATACCAAACACTATACCAAACATAACCACTCCAAAAAATTTTCGTAAACCAAACAAATTTAAATATTCCTCTGACTTGGTTAATACTGCCCAGAGGCGGATGTCGCAAGGCCTTCCACAAATAAGACAGGCGGAATGGTTCTTTTGTAATGCCTTACTAAAATAAGGCCTGCGGAATGCAAGAATTTTTTCATCAGATATAACCAAGAAGAAGATTTTTACAATTTTGAGAAATTTCTTTCTCGATTCTTTTTAACTGTAATTTAATTGGGAAATTTCATACAAATTTTAAAATTATATTGTTTATTTAATATTTTCCAGGGTATTTTTAAAATTTTCGATTTGCAGTTAAATAAATAAATGGTTGCCCATAACATCCCATGAAGGGACCGGGGAGAACTTCTCACAATCACTGAGCTGTGCGCTTTCCAGTTTTTACTCACTGATTGGGACCTACAGTTTTACACCGATTCCGAACGGTATTTTGAGAAGCTTTTTCATGGCTATATACTCGATAGTGTCGCCGTCACTATGCCATGTGCCGCCGCCGAAAGAATTTTTTTTTTTTTTTCGATTTGCAGTTGGGCGTGGTAAAACTATCTAAGATAGATACATACATACTTATAAATAGATATGTAGAAGTGGATAATGATTTTGTGATAAAATAAATTATTTTAATTTTATCTTCGTTTAACAAAGATAAATTAAACTGAATGCCTTCTAAGTTCGTCCTCTTTGCATAACTTCTAAGGCCTTCTTTCGGCAATGGGCAAGGAAGGCCTTGCCTCCCAATCTCACGCAATGTTAAAAATAAAGCAGGAGGTAATGTGTAAGGAAGGCCTTCCGTATTTTAAAGAAGGCCTGTTTGGTCATGATTTCAGGCCTTCCAGCTCATGACTTCCGCCGCTGAGAGATAAGATTTATGATTTTTTATACACCAACTGTTCACTTCCGTACGAAACCACACGGCACCTTGTTGCGAGTGGATGAAGTGATTCCATATATTTCGTACGAAGAGGTTCAGGAATCGTGTAAGGGGATTGACGACTTTAAAACCCCAGGTCCGGAAAGGGACAATTTATGCAATGGCATAGATCTTCTTAAAAACATTCAAAAAGTATATTAATAAACATGTCTTTCCAAACAGTTGGAAACTACAGAGGCTTGCGCTGAATCCGAACGGTAAATGACCGTCAGGTGAGACATCTGCCTACCGTCCAATATGCCCATTGGACACCATGACAAAAGTTTTGAGTGATCTTATACACCTCTTTCTTGGCAACACTTCAAATTTCACTACATACTTATAGAATCTATGAAAAGGCTTCATACATGTTACGAAAAAAATTCAGAAATTTCTTTTCATAGAATCTACGAAAATGCTCATATAAATTATGAACAAAATTCATTGATGTTATGAAAAAATACATGTTATGAAAATATTTCACAAAATTTCTTTTCAATAATCTATGAAAATGTTTCGTAGATGTTGTGAACAAAATTCATTGATTTCGTTATGTACAATCTACGAAATGTTTCATAGATCCCATAAAATTGGTGATAGACTTCATAGAATCTATGACGGATTGCATAATATTTTTAAAAAAATTGGTTTGGTGTAGGATCAGTTGTGTTTTTCGGGATTTTAATTGTGTGTCAGCCTATTAACTGCCCAATATTTGCAATTTAAAATAGCAGAGTGTATCAACTTCAAATCAATGGGTTGTGTTTTTGTAAGAAGTTGTTTCGATCAACTGGTAGGCCACACAACTTTTGTATGCGAGGTACCAAAATGAGCATGGAAAACTCAATATTTAGCATGTGAGTGTCGTTTGACAATATTTAGCGTAAGTCGGTAGTTATCCAAAGACACAGAGGATATAGTACGGCTCCTTCTATGCGCATAAATTTTTCCCGTATTCAACGGTATATATGTACCTCCATCCGTACGGGTGAGGGTATAATCACATTTACAAAACGGCAATCGTGGTAACAATTGAATTTTATACACGTCTCCCTTAAACCAACTAAAACTTAATATAGCAGCTGCCACCCTTTGAAGTATTTGAATGACACGTGCTTGAAAAAGTTTACCCATTTAAGACATCAAATCAAGGACACACACGAGAAGCAAACATGCCATCCTGGGGAATCATTACAGTTTCATTACCTAATCATTTCAAATTAATAATCATTTCAGTTATCCTTGCATTCGTCTACGGTCCATACACGCATAATTCGAACATTTAAATGAGAATGAATTTAACACAATTCTTCGATTTTGAAATGGGCAACCTCAATGGTTCACAAATTCAGACGAATGAAGGGAACGCTATTATAGCCAACTCAATACGTCTCATAATCGAGGAGGTTTATATGGTTTTGGCACCATCATTTGTTATCGTTATGTCAAGTCGCCGTAAACGAGAAATCAAATTGTATATGAATGTCATGGAGTATCTTTTCCAAATGCTACCGGATATGAATATACAATTGGTGTATGTGGACTATACGAATCCTCAATGTATTGAGGGGCAACGGTTCTATAATATCTTGTTAATCGATTCATACGAATCTTTTTTGTAAGTAAAAGTCACTTACCGCTTTTTTGCATTGTAAATTATATTATTTTTATTGCAGGGATGTTGATGTGATTTCCTACACTAAAAAGTACAATTTTAATGAATACTATCACATATTCCTGATGCAATTAGATCGTTACATCGACCATGATATGCAAAGGATATTCAATTACTGTTGGCAACATCAAATCATCCATTGTAATATAGAATTTCAAAATGCCCAAGGTGAACTGCATATGTTTACCTATATACCTTATCGTGCAGATGCGTGCGAGGATTCAAAACCGCAGCATATCAATCAATTTGTAGCCGGTAAATGGCTTCGGAAGCCATATTTCTTACCAAAAGTTAAGAATTTATATGGTTGTCCTTTGGCAGGGGCAGTTCGAGATATTGCCTACTTTGTGGAAGCGAGTGATACCAATGGGACGTTAATATTTAAGGGATTGGAGATAGATATTCTTAATGAATTGGCGAAGAGAATGAATTTTTCAATACACCTGCAACAAACACTGGTGGATGACAGATTGTACCCTGAAACTGGCGGAGGGTTTAACATGGTAATTAATGTTGTTCATTGAGAAGTGGCAGGATAATTCGATACGGTTACAATAAATAAGTTATCTTGTGTAGCGCATCGAAATTGCTGAGATATGAACATATCCTGCATGATACATTTGAAAATGATGGCCGTCGATGGTGCAATGGTTAGCGTGCGCGCCTCTTGTACCTAAGACACTGGGTTCGATCCCTGCTCTGACTACCTTAAATTTCTTTCGACGGTGGATACCTCGCATAGTGACGGCGACACTATCGATTATTTAGCCATGAAAAAGCTTCTCAAAATACCGTTTGGAATCGGTGAAAAACTACAGGTTCCAATCAGTGAGAATAAAACTAGAAAGCGCACAGCTCACTGATTATGAGATGCCCTCCCCAATTCCTTCTTGGGATGTAATGGGAAAATATGTTTGCAGTTGAAAACGGGGGTATTAAATATTGAATATTAGTAGGTGTAATTTGACACTAGTATTAATCGTTAAATTTTTTCCTAGTGGCCACCGTAGACGCATTTTGTGCGACCAGCTCAAAAATTTCATAACATCTTCGACGAGTTTGATATTCTCAAGATACGAGGGTATTAACCGAGGGTATTAAATGATAAAAAAGAACGCACCGTTTGCGCCCGACTTTAAGACTATCATAAGTTCTACGCGAATTTGACGTTCTGAAGATACTTTTGGGATGAGAATTCTAAATAATGAAAGCAAATGGCAATAGCTACAATTTGATCAGCGAACTTTTACCGATGAGCCGGAATATCCCCTATCCTTTCCAATCCTTTCTCTTATAAAAACGGCATTTTATTACGATTTGGCATAGAACAGCTAAATCTCAAGTGCTGGTTTATCATTTAGTGCATCTCGACCTCTACCAATGCAAATTCAAAACTAAATTAAATACCATTGACAATTATACTTATTTTCAAAGCATTTCCTTCATATCTGGCAGTTTTGGTTTTCAAATATTTTTTACAGTATAGGTTTATACATTTGCAAGTACTACGAAGCCACAAACCTCTAAATATAAAATACTTTAAAAACAGAATTATCAGCAGTCAAACAAATTTTAAATAGTTAATTAAATAAGAATTCCCTTTCATTATAATTGGCATTCGATTCCACAGCCTGCATTTACATTGCATGAGCAAATTGAAATTGAATATTTTTTATGTAGGTTTCATTGCAAACAATGGTAATTCTTTTGCATTTGAATTTTACAAAGTAATGCAAATTAAAAAATACCAACACTGATCTTGACAATATAAATTATCACATTTGCTTATATATGTGTGTCAAATGTCGAGAAAATTGGTAATTTATATAACCTTATCTTAATTTAGGTGTGTAACATAGTTCTGCTAATATAATAACAGAGCTCTGCTAACATAATTGGATTGTGTCTTTCCGAGTTTAATTCGAATTTATCTTCACACACATACAAATCTATCAGGTACCTGCAGGTTCGAGCTTAAAATAAATTAAATAAATATTTTCCCATTACATCCCATGAAGGAATCGGGGAGAGCTTCTCACAACAAGTGAGCTCTGCGCTTTCTAGTTTTTAACACGCTGATTGGGACCTACATATGGTTTTATGCCGGTTCTGAACGGTATTTCGAATAAATGTAAGGTGGTCAGAGCAGGGATCGAATCCAGGATCTCAAGTACTAGAGGCGCGTACACTGCACCACCGACGGCCACTCTCGCCCAAAAGAGAATTAATTGATTAGTTAATTTTGAAAAATCAAAAAAAATTTCAGGTGTTGATTTTGAAAAAAGCATTAACATCCGAATTCATAACGAAAAGTTAGCCACCGGGTATGAACCGAATAACGATATTTATTTCAGAACGCTTCTGCTAAACTGTATTCAGAGAGTGGCTACAGGTGGATAAAACGGGCATATTCATATTAGATTCAACTCATGACTATCCAGTGACTAGCACAAAAAACATTCTACGTAGATACAGTGAATAACTTTTCGATATAATATATTAATATAATAATAATAAAATGGAGAATTCTAAACGAAATTAGGTATATAAACTTCAAAATTGTAAGCAAAACTACCTATTTATCTATTTTGATGTTTTGTTCAAATACATAACTGTTAATAATTGCATACTCCCTTTTTTATCCTCTGCAGCTGGATGAACGCACTGCCCACTTTGCCTTCGGCTATTATCGCAAACTTGCTTCAACGGCGGATCGTTTTACCACCACTGTGCCGCATTTCCAGAGCTCTATAGTTGGGGCCATCAACTATAAAGCTCATAAACTGAGCCCATTTGAGGTGTTGATGTTTCCTTTTGGCGCCCATACCTGGAGGGCCATGGCTGCCTGTCTCATACTGACTCTAATGATTACAAAATTTGTGCATTGGCGACATCCACGCGCTATTAGGACATTCTCTATTGTGGCCGCTACCTTTGGCATACCCATTAGGGATGCATTAAATCGTTTGGAGTCCATCTTTATCTTTACACCCTGGTTATGGTCTACTTTAATACTGCGTTCCACGTATTCGGGTTTATTGTATCACTTGTTCAGCAATGACGTATTTCAAGGGCTACCTCTGACCCTCCATGGAGCTACAAATGACGGTTATCTGTCAGTTATGAATGAATTCACTTTTAACGATATCCAAGATGTTTCCCACTATAGTCTAAGCAATCAGGAACAAAATACTATTGTCATACGTTCGACCAATGAAATGGCTGCTCTAGATTACTTGGTCGAGCATGATAAGCAGAACATCTTTGGTGTTATAGCGAAGGAGTTTCTTATGCACTATATGGTTATGAATAACAAGGCTGGTCTGTTCTACACAATTCCAGAGATTATGATGCAACAACAGCTATGCTTTTACCTAACGAAGCATTCATTTCTCATCAACCAATTCGATGAGATGATTATGAATTTGAATTCAATGGGGTTTCTTAGGTTCCTGATGAGACATTACCCGAATCCAAACAAGAATTTAGTCTTTGACGAGGATAAAATGATACAACAGAATGATTTATTTGGCCTTTACATAACCTGTTGTTGTCTGTATTCCATGACTGTGGTTATATTTCTGTTGGAGTTGATATCGAAGAAGATCAAATGTTTAAGAATTTTGTTTTGAATATGTATAATAAGTGTTATTAGTATGTATGTATATTTAAGTATATATGTATGTATTAGGGCGGGTTAATTTTTTTTATGAAGCGTATAGCAAAAACCTAATCTATAGGTGATTTTGAGGAATTTTGCTCAAGAGACCATAGCTCTAAGTCGGATTTGGAGCCCCCCGAAATTTCAAAATAGATATTTTTCCATATATATGTATATATAGAATAATTTAATTAAATTCGTTATAAAATCGGATAGAATTATAGTAGATTTCTCAATGTGGGCTATTTTTCAGAATCTGTATTGATACCCATATTTTTTTTTATTTTTAGTAGAGATATTAGGAATTTTTTGTCGAAAAATAGCCTAAAATGAACTTTTAACTAATAAATTCTGAATTTTCTTCGAGATTTTTTGTCCAGATTATGAAAGTTCAGATAATTTCCAACAACTTCTATTACGATCAATTTTTTTGTTTTCGAATTCCTTTTTGTAGGAAAATCGATCTGACAAAATCAACATTTTCAAGGTTTCAACAAAAAAAAACTACTAACACTAAGCTTGTTTTTTTATTCCCTGCTAAACTAATTTTTCGACGACTTTGTATGGAGTGCCGCTTAAAATAGCTTAATATCGTTTAGTTCCCCATACAAAGTCGTCGAAAAATTATTTTAGCAGGGAATACAAAAACAGGGTTACTAATATCTATTTTGAAAATTTGGGGGGCTCCAAATCCGACTTAGAGCTATGGTCTCTTGAGCAAAATTTCTCAGAATCACCTATAGATTACGTTTTTGCTATACGCTTCATCAAAAAAATCGTTCCATACAATTTGATCCGCCCTAATATGTATATATATATATATATATATGTTCCATATTTATTTAAACAAAATATAACAATGTAAACAATATTACAATACAAAGTTTATATGAAATAAACAAAGAGAAGTTATAAATTTGACAGTAAAATCACAATTTATGAAAATTGGAAAACAAAATGTCATACCTAATACATATACCCTACGATATATATTTTATACTACATATATTTTTTTAATTATTTTAGAGGGTATACAAATGTATTTTTGGTAGTTTTCTTTTCGTCAAAGTGGCCGACGGGTAGTGACCACCTTATAAAGGGGTTTTCAACAGAGACGCTACAAATGTAAATCGATAGGAACAGCAAACGACGCCATATTTTTTCCCGCTCTTTTGACATTTCTCTTCAGTAAGGTTTGCCGTTTCATTATGGAAAGATATACGAGCCAACAACGAGCCGAAATTATTAAAATTTACTACCGAAATTTGGAGTCAGTGGCCTCAACTTTAAGAGCGCTACGTCCAATTTCTGAATTCTGAATTTCATTTCAGGCTGAATGGCTTCGTCAATAAGCAAAATATGCGTTATTGGTCAGACAGCAATCCACACGTAATCCATGAGTCATCATTGCATCCCGAAAAAATTACGGTTTGGTGCGGTTTATGGGCCGGCGGCGTCATTGGCCGTACTTCTTCCGTCATGATCAAGACCGGCACATTACTGTGAATGCGAATCGCTACCTTTCAATGATAACCGAATATTTTTGGCCCCAATTGGATAATATGGACTTGGAGGACATGTGGTTCCAACAGGACGGCGCCACAAGCCACACAGCGAATGCCACAATCAATTTATTGGAAACCAAGTTTGGTGAACGTGTTATCTCACGAAATGGCCCAGTCGATTGGCCGCCTCGGTCGTGCGCTTTGACGCCATTAGATTATTTCCTGTGGGCCTACGTCAAGTCTATGGTCTATGCCAACAAGCCAGCGACGATTGAGGAACTTCGTACGAATATCGAGCGTGAAATTGCAGCAGTCTCGGCCGATTTATGCTTGAAAACCGTCGAAAAATGGGTTCAGCGTCTGGACTTCTGCAAGCGTATCCATGGTGGCCATGCAAAAGAAATCGAGTTCCATACATAATGGCATCGAACGTACTTTCACAGGAATAAAGAATTTCATTGGTATCTAAAACCGATTTTGTTTTATTTAAAAAAAACTTTTGTAGCGCCAAACCAAACCGTCACTCTCGGTGGATATATTGGCTTCTCGACAATGCCGTGCAGGTTTTCCGATCCCCAGATGCTTTTTCGGCCCAAAATCTATGTCCGCTTCCAGGGAGCTTCTGTAAGGCCCCAACTGAGAAGCCATAGTGAAATGTAAAGCGACTCATGTTGGTGCGCAGAGGTATGATACTGACTGAACGCTGAAAAATCCTTACGTTTTTTGTTGTTTGGATGCAAATATAACATGTGTTTGGAGCTTGTCGCAAATATAATATTCTTGTGTCCAAACGAGTTGTGTTTGCTATTCAATATTACTTGTTTGAGACACAATGATTAATATTTTATAACATATGTGTTTGCGACCCAAATATATCTGTGTTTGTGATCAAATACAGCCTTGTTTGTTGCACTGTTTATGCTCTCTCGAGAGCAAGAGAATAAAAGGGGGGCAACGAGTGTTTATATCTTGTAAGTGTGTTCTGTTTTTTGATGTGTTAACATCTATACGCGCGCCTCTAGGGCAGTAAACTATAAATTTAATACATACGCAAGTGTTAGGTTTGTAAGAGTAAATCATCGTTTGTTTGTTCGTTGCTTGGCAGTCGGTATTGAAAGTGATTATTGGGCGATTTTCATATAATTTTCCCACGCGATTTTCTCCGGAAATTCATAGCCGATTTTATTAATTTTTGGATGAAAAGGCTAGTGCGGGTTTCGACGAAGAGTTTAGGCCAAAAATTAAGGCGATCCGATATCGGCGAGCCGAGATTGAAGTGTTTTAATTTGGAGTATTAATTTGGAGTAATATTAAAAAAGTATTTTATGTTGATCTTCGGTTTTATCGTACGAATATAACAATGTATGTATGTATGTACAAGTGTCTGTTACTTTGCATTCTTTGACTTTTGTGGGAATAAAACAAAAAGTATTGAGCAAGAAAATAATGACATTATTTTCCAATGTAACATTTACGAATGTGTTCATAGAAATCGAACAGGTACCGTGTAGCAAAAAGGTGTTAACACATCGCCCGTGAGTTCGAACACTCATTGGATTTTTTTTTTGATTATTCTCTCAGTGAGTGATTCATAAATATTCCCGAATGTGCGCGTTAATTTTTAGATGAAGTCAGTGTTTCATATTTTGGCTGATGTATTGCGTTTTAATATCAGGTATTTAGTCGACAATGGTTCATCGGAGAGAGGATATCAAAATAGTAAACAAACGCTAGGACAGTTAAATGGTTTGTGATGTTGCTTTGGTTTTTGTGTATGTGTTTCGCATATATTTATGTGTGGTACCAAAGTGAGAAACGATTTTGAGGAAAAAAAGTGGAAAGGGCAGCAACTTGAAGTCATTTTTCTGCCCGAGCCTCCACTGAATAAATCGGAATGGCAGACCATTAGTGAAATATAATAAAAAAAAACACAAGTAATTAATACACGCTTGTCGTGCATGAACTATATTTGTATATAAGTCTATTGTTTATGTACCAACGCATAGTGATAACCACTGAAAACAAAGACGTAAGAGACAACAAAGAGAGGAGAAGCAAAAGAGCAGCAGATTCTCATTTCATTTTAAATCTTTTAATTTTTTGTATTAATTATTTATAAATGTGGATATGGATTGGATTGATAAAATTAATTATAATAAATAAAGAAAGAAAGAATAACTCGTTTCTAAACATTAATATGTTTGGGAGAAAATACTATATGTTTCCACATAAGTATATGGAGGTTTGGGGGAAACACGCGAATGCTTCCACGTAAGTACATGGATGTTTGGGATGAATCACGCATATGTTTCCACATAAAATCAGATATATTTGTCAGTAAACATGCTAATGTTTGCATTTAAATACACCTGAGTTTGGAACTTGCAAACATTTAAATGCTTGAAGTGTGTTCCAATCATATACATGGTTCTTGCAGAATATGTTTGGGAGAATATGTTACAGAGGCCGTTTTTGATGTGTAAACATCTAGACGCTGGGGGTAAAAATCTTTTTCACAATACAATCACAAATTTAGAGTAAGATGTGCGATGTAATCGTTAACCAATCGTAAAGCGTTATCAAATCGGTGTGAGCTATGTATGAGTGAATTAGTGTACTCAGACGCTGCATACAATATACTCAACACCATCTAGTGTGCGATAGTAGCGACTAATTTTCACTAATTGTCGTACATTATGTTATCGTAGGCAAATGAAAACAAATAAATAAAATGAATACAAAAACATTTAATTTTAATAAGTTTTAAAAAGTTTTTTTGCACTTTTAATAAAAAATTTACTAAAACAAAGCAAAATAAGGAAAACTAAAAACTAAACTTGTCAAATATAAGGAAAACTAAAAACTAAAAGTTTTCTTCATCTTTGAGATTGTCATTCATACTTAACAGCTGCATATAAGCACCATCTAGTGTGCAATATTAGCTACTAATTTTCGAAAACCATTGCTGTAAAATAACATTAGATTTCAGTAAACAGCTTATTAATAACTTGTCAACCGCAACAAATACAAAATAATAGAATATTTTACTAAACACCAAAAAAATTATAACTCAGAACATAAAACAACACAAAGAGTATCAAAGCTGAATGGAGGTAATGTTTATTCTAATAAAATTTCTATTAGATTCCAATATAAATTAAGATTATAACATATCTTCATTACGTACTGTTGCCTTACACTGAAACTGGTGCACGACAATTGGGTAACAATCTCCATCTCATGCCAATTATTATGGGTGGAGATTGTAATACAAATTTTGCAAAGCCACAGTCGCAAGCTTTATCAAAATTTTTATTTGACGTTTTCCACTTGCATATGAGCAATTCTCCACAAACCCCCACAACTAACAATTCCACTACTATAGATGCAGTTTTCCATAGATTTTTAAATACAAGCGCGTCAAAAATTTATATATCTTATTTTAGTTACCATAAGCCAATATTAACTATTTGTACTTAAGGCATTTACCATAGATGGACACTTTGCAGTACTACTAAAATTTCAGTAAAAATAATTCTGTACCTAGTAAATTTTTACTGATTACTAAAATATTTTTCAGCAATTTTTATAAAGTGCCTACATGGTTACGATGAGGTGCATTGAATTTTCTGTAATCAGTAATGCCCGATTACTGATTATTATGAATACGGCCCTATGATTTGACTGGTAATGCAAATTAAATTTCATTATCAGTAAAAATTTACGGAATTTTTTCAGTAATCAGTAAATTTACTGCTTACTGTAATTTTTAATGCAGTACATATATACTGCAGTGTGCCCATTTACTAACCAAATAAGTTAAATAAAACAAACAAAAACCAGCAAATTCCTATGTATTTACAATATTGAAAGTTTTGATACTTTTAATTGATTAATTAAAATAATATACTACAAGCATAAGTACTTCCAACATCATTACTAGATGTTTACACATCTCCCCTGTGATCGGACTCACATTAATTTTTTTTCAGCGTGTGGTAGTGTATATGTCGAACAGTACAAATTTATCGGTGATAAAATAACATATTTAATTCTATATCTTTTTAACCGACATACCCGTCTTCGTGTTCTTCGACGTGGTTGCACTCTGATCTCTCTCGCCACTCACTTATACATACGTAGGATGACCTGTAGAGCTGTAAAAGTACCGATAGTGTCCCCATTATACTTGTGTCGAACTCGTTCACTAGTTATCGAACTCGTTCATTTAAGGTGCCCGGACATAACAATCACGAATGTACTCCCCGTATCGAACATGTGCATTAGGTTTTTGAGGGTGATGTCTGGGTACCCTAAATGAACTAGACAGTTCATGAACTACCCAACTCTAGTCCCCATTCGATAGTTGCGATGCTTTGTGTCAAAACTGTGGATAGTATCGGATACAGTGATATGCGTCTGTATTTTATTAAATTTTCTAACAAAATTAATGACATTTTTAGGTAGTTTTCATAAACATGAGTGCGCAATCAAGCATTTTAACTTACGCTTCTGGATTCTTATGTTTCACTCATTGCATTATTAGCTATACGATAATAACAGTAGGTGTTTTTCTAATTGTAGACACCATCAACAGGCATTTTGTTTTTATTTTATTCGCTTCAGTTGTCAAACTCTATACAAATGTATACCAACAATACAATTATACAAAAAAAGTCCACAAACAAAATGCATGTAAGTTTGACAACTGAAACGAAAATTGGCATGCACAAAATGAAAACAGCTGTTCAAACGAGTTTTCCTTCTTGTAAATTAACCATGGTTGCAGTCACTTAATTATAATAATAGCGATGTGCGATTAAATCGTTTATCAGCCAATCTGATTAGCATAAACCCTTATTATCGAATAATTGATTAATCATACATTGTGATTAATCACATATTTTGATTTATCATATTTATTCTGCACTTTGATTATTCAGAATTCATGATTAATTGATTAAACATTAAATTGTTAAATCAATTATTTTGATAATAGGGCAATTCATGTTGTTTGGTTTTCTCAGTTTGAATTTTTTGAACGACACTCTTTACTCAAAATGTTCAAATGTTTCCTTCGTTTTTATAGTATGAATTTCCAAAAATTATTTAAATAATGAATAAAATTATTAAAATAGATATTCAGATTTATTTATTTATTTGTTCATTTCGTCTATGATATTCCCAAAAATTATTTAAAGGATGAATAAAATTATTCAAATATTTCTTCGGTTTTATTTATTTTGTTGATTTAAAAGCTAATTTTTGTTTTCATTGTTAGTTTTTTTTTTTAAACTCGGAGTGAGAGTTTTATATTGAGGAGCTGCATTTTTAGGCTCGCGAGCGGAATTTTTACTTCCTCTGATTTATTTGTTTATTCCGTCTATGGAATTTCAAAAAATTATTTAAATGATAAATAAAATTATTCAAATTTGATTAATCAGTATTCAAATTAATTGATTAATCGTGGCTTTGACTAATCAGAAATTTTTATTATTCTATTAACTGTTGAATCACGATATCGATTAATCAGAACTTTAATTAATCGATTAATCGCACACCTGTAACAAACAAGCCAAAGTCCAATTTTTGACTGGTTATTTAAATTGGTAATCAGTTGATTTTGATTTATGGTTGATCTGACTTTAAATACGAAAAGAGTTTTTCAGGGTTTTGTCAACTAATCTTACTACCATGTGGCAACAGTGGCAAATGCTACGAAAAATAACCGGAATTCATACGTTTATCAGCTAATCGTTACACCGCATCAAACTGGCGACATTTGCAAAAGAAAGTGAAGTGATAAAATATAAAAAAATATTTACTGAAATTGAAAAATATTTGAGCAGAAATAAAGTTCTAACTGCACTACGAGTTAAATGATACGTTCTTATTGTTATTTCAAAAAGGATGGTGATTCTAATTGTTCACATTAACAATTAAAGAAGCTCTGTGTTTGTTCTTCTTTTTGTTTTCTGTCAAATCATATGGTCACTTGATCACAGTTTAAATGCCCAACGTTGGCTGTTTAAAGAGCAATCAACTGTTACCTAAAAAAATTAATTCAGAGTTTTTAATTATGTTTGATCGTTGATCAAAGATGATTTTCCACTCAAAAATTAGGTATAATTTATTTGTGGCTTTGGAGTTTCTTGGTACATGTGAACTTGCTTAAGGTGGTTATAATGATTTGATGTCTACACGCAGGTATGCACACTTCTTCCCACCAGGAGCGACTTTTGGCAAATTTATCGTCTATTTAACAAAAAAAAAGTAAAAGAAACTCCACGTATCCTTTGGAATGTACGCGAAGATAAATTCGAATTTAACTAGCAGAGACACAAACCACTTTCGTTAGCGGAACGCTGTTATTACTTTAACAGATATCTGTTAAAGTACTAGAAAGGGAAGTATATCGACTTAAATTAATAAAAAAAATATTATTATTAGTGGCACAAATCTTGAATAGCTTACCAGCAAACAGTATATTCTAGTTCAATGTATATCATTTTAGAAAGGACATTGAGCCCAAATCAAGGATTCGTCGCCAACTAAATGAATAACTAGCAATAGTAATTTTGGACGTTTTCTTTTAAGCACTTTACTGTACTTTTGAACACTTCACTGTGTCCAAACCAAGGGCCTTGGTGGACAAGGCTTACACCAGATTAAAGTTCCTTGTTAGTGCTATTCAAATTTACCACCCTTATATTTCAGAGGATTTTCAGAACAGCGATGTATGAAATTTAATATTGTCCCATGTATTAACTTTTTCGCCCACTGTGTCCAAATTAAGAAATCGTCGCGAGATCGTAGCGAACTTGGAAACACACTTACGTGAAATTTTGTATTGGGCCATGTATTAACATTTTCACCCACTGTGTCCAAATTAAGAAAACCTCGTGATTTAAATTTATGCCAGGTGTGTTCCCAAGTTCGCTACGATCATAGTTGATATCAATGATTCAATGTAATACCTGTTAACGTAATAACAGCGCTCTGCTAACGAAAGTGGTTTGTGTCTTTGCTAGTTACATTCGAATATATCTTCACGCACATTTCATTGGAACAGTTCGATATCGCTCCTGTTCGCTTTCGTTTCATTGGCATTTTCCTTGATGACATCTACTTTGCAAGAACATACTTTGACCACATTTTAATTAATTGTCCCCGTCTTTTACACTGCGAATCACTTTGAACGACAATATCATTTAAACTGGATATAGGAGAATTACGAAATTTATTACGGATAAAGTCTATACTTATTGGGTTTATTTTAGTTGAGGATGAAACTGCGCTTAGCTTCGATTAACAGCTGTCTGAACCTCGAATTGGTGGAAGTTAGTTTGGTTTATCAATAAATGAATCAACGGTCATAGACAATCAAAGGGCCAGTGACCAACTGTCCGATTTTTCTGAAGTAAGGACCTCCCTTGCAACCTATGTTTTCATTTTCTTCCACATTAAAATCTGTTAAAACATACATCAAAAAGCGAGATTTCACTTCCCTGCACATAATTCAAATTTAAAATTCGATATAAAAATCCTTATTCTTTTTTCCTGGCCAAGTGGTAACAGATTTATGCTCGGTATTCAGTGTTTACAAAATTTTCGTTGCCATAAGAAGTACGTGCGGAAAATACAACGAAAATTTCATCAATCTAATATTTCGCTCCCTTTTCATTTGCTTTGGACTCAGCTCGTTGTAAACATTTCGTAAGCAAAATCAATTACAGGCTTGATACGCCAAAGTTTTTTATACGAAAACAATTGTTTGGTAATTATTTGGGATCGGAATTTCGACATTTTGATTATTTTAACAAACAAAAGTAACACCACATTTATTAGAAATAAAATGGAGTATGAAGAGGAATTATTATTGAATTATTTGCCAAGTAAATTTGCAACAAACTTTTCCACTTAGAGATAAACTATAAAATTTCTTACGAAAATTGCGTG
The DNA here is from genome assembly GCA_963931995.1 of Phaonia tiefii. NCBI lineage: Eukaryota > Metazoa > Arthropoda > Insecta > Diptera > Muscidae > Phaonia > Phaonia tiefii. The sequence goes on along the minus strand of OZ008370.1, from coordinate 112,603,770 downwards.
CTTCATCCCAAACATCCATATACTTACGTGGAAGCATTCGCGTGTTTCCCCCAAACTGTCATATACTTACCTGGAATATATAAATAATTAGTGCAACAAAATTAAAAGATTTAAATTATTTTTTTATAGTTCACGCAAGACAAACGTGTATTAATTACTTGTGTTTTTCTTTATTATATTTCACAAATGGTCCGCCATTCCGATTTTTTCAGTAGAGGTTCGGGCAGGAAAAGGGATTCACGGGATTCTTTCCTCAAAATCGTTTCTCGCTTTGGTAGCACACATAAATACACAGAAACCAAATCAACATCACAAACCATGTAACTGTCCGAGCGTTTGTTTATTTTTCTTTCACTGATCAAGCGCTTTTGATATCCTCTGTCCGATGAACCATTGACGACTGAATACATGAAATTAAAACGCAATATATCACACACATTCAGGAATATTTATGAATCACTCACTGAGGGAATAATGCAAAAATACAGATGCACACTCAAAAGATATACACACTCGTTGCCCCTCTTTTATTCTCTTGCTCTCGAGAGAGTATAAACAGTGAAACAAACACGGCGGTATTTGTATCACAAACACAGATATATTTGGGTCACAAACACATATGTTATAACATATTAATCATTGTGTCTCAAACATGTAATATTGAATAGCAAACACAATTCGTTTGGGCACAAGTATATTATATTTGCGACAAGCTACGAACACATGTTATATTTGCATTCAAACAACAAAGAATGTTTTTCAATACACATTCCTAAGTTATATTTACAAAAGCCATGATAAACTTTATACGGAAGAATGTTACAAATCATTTTCAATCAATTTAAAGTAGAATGCAACAATTTAATGTTTGCGGATTATAATAAACCTCAGAGTATCGGTGGACCAAGATTTTTAAATCTATTGTTTATAGATTTGTTTGAAGCCTTTCAATATCGATGTCAAAAATGTCCTTCCAAAGTACCTTGAAAGACCTCAATTCCCCTTCAATAGGTCATTAATCATATTACACTTAAGTCATGAACTCTTTTTGTTGAAATTGTAATGAAGTTAACCAAGTTTTGTAAAGTTTCAAAGACAAATACCAACGGAAGTCATTACACAAGCAAACAGTAACTTTTTGTACAAGAGTACTAAAGGATGTAGAACTATGGCCAAACATTTTATGAATCCTTGAGTTACCAACAGTTCTTCAATCACCATCATCGAAATCGGCAGTAACTGACAAATCATCATGAATTTTACCACGAGTTTTTTGAAATTTGTTTCAAACAATCTTCACCATTCCCAAATTCAATCGGCAGACGAAAGCGCTGTTGTCGCCAATTCCATACGTGCCGTGATCGAAGAGTTTTTCTTAAAGATGGCTCCATCTTTCATCATTGTGTTGTCCTGTAGGCGAAGAAGTCCCTACAATTTCTATTTGAGCATAATGCAACAACTATTTAAGTCTGTGGATAACATGATAATTCAATTGGTATTTGTTGATTACAAGAATCCTCTGCGCATCGAAGGCAGACGACGGTATAATCTCTTGTTAATCGATTCTTACGAAGCATTTTTGTAAGTAGCCCAAACATCTAGAATTCCCAAGTCAAAGCCAACATAAACATGTGAGCTTTATTTCTATTCCAGAGATATTGATGTTATTTCCTATACTAAAAACTACAATATCAATGAACACTATCATATCTTCCTAATGCAATTTGATCGCCACATCGATGATGATATGAAGAGAATATTTGATTATTGTTGGAACAATCAGATAATCAACTGTAATATTGAATTTCAAAATTCTCATGGCGAACTGCATCTCCACACGTATTTTCCCTATATCCCCACAAAGTGTGGCAACACTCAACCCCAACATATTAACCAGTTTGTAGATGGTAAATGGCTTTATCGGCCATATTTCGTAGCAAAATTAAAAAATTTCCATGGTTGTCCTTTAATTGGTATGGTGCGTCACGTTGCTCCCTTTGCCTACAAGAGAAGGAGTACTCCAAAGATATTCAGTGGAATAGAAGTTGAAATGGCTTATGACTTGTCGTATTTATTGAATTTTAGCTTGATCTTAGGAGAGGCTGAAGAAGACGATAGATGGTGGCCTGACACTCGTCGCAGTGGTTTCAATATGGTAAATTATGGTGATAAGAATAACTTAATTTATAATTTTTTATAAAACAGGGTTGCTAACGCAGGTTAAATTGTAACTGCCCCGGAATATTAATATGTAAATACCGGGAACTGTGGTGTTTTTGGGTTATTGTGGTATTGTAGAATTCAAACGTAAATTAGAACTAACGAATTTTTGGGATACAGCGCCAATAGTGCGAATTTGTCCAAAAAATATCCACCTATTAACTGTAATATAAAATGCATGTGTTGAAGTGGTTAACATGCGTGTAGGTGAAATCCCCGCTCTGACCACTTCATACTTCTTTCGGAGAGTGGGTAGTCATGAAAATGCTACTCAAAAACGGTTCGCGTCCACTTGAAAGTAATCCAGTAATCCTCCTACATACAAGCCTTCGGCCAAGTTTTTGTCGTGCTATGGTACTCAAATAATAACATCAGAGACAACAAAATAACCAATGGAAACAAATCGGCTACTAAAGGGAAAGAATTTCCAACCTACAATGAATTAATCTAAACAAATTTATAAGTGTGAAGACGCCGCTGACGGCGTGAATATGGGCGAATCTAAAGCCACGTTTGCTGTTCACCTACTCAATATACACATATATGTATGGAGACGATGTCATCTTCATCCAAGCGCCCCGCATAAATCACGGTTGTTTTTAAGAATTGAAGATCCCTGAATACAACCTATATGTATATGTACCACGAGAATGTACTTACTTCCACATTTTTCTTATCTAACTATGGTAAGAGATTCGTTAGCCTTGCAGCTCTAGAGATGGGCAGTGGGAACATCTGCTCAAGGTCAGCCAATATGCCCTATGAAGATATTGCTTTATATGTATGTTTATTACTAATGTTAATCGAGAGTTTCCTTATGTCATATTTGCATAACAGGATACCTTTCACTTGATAAAAGAACAACGTCCGTAGAACTGAAATCGACAAAGAAACGTAAATCGCTTAATCACAATTTGGCAGTCGCACTGAGACACGGCCACCAAAGGAAGATTGACCCAAAATCTTTCCCAAACATTACAGCTTGCTTTAATGAGGGGATGAGGAAGAAGGCACATACCAGCTTGTATTTTGAGCGGCAGAGTCACCCCAACTCAGACTTGCAGTACGTGTGTAACGTGGCTTTGTCAAAGGCTGAGGTAGGTTTAGTCGTGACCATTTCATGAGGATCCACTAAACCTTTCGAAATAAGAAAATATGGGGTTTAAATTCTGATTCTTAATTGATTTTATTACAAAATAATGTAATTCAAAGAAACTACATCTATTGATCCACTCATTGAGAACACTCTTCAGCGAATAGTTTAAGGACACAATTCTGGGAACGGCTGAGACCCCTTTTCTGGGAACGGCTTGAGATCACTCTTTTGGGAACAGGTGCTCGATTTCAGATAATCAAGAACTTGGTGTGTCGAACACGTCGGGTTCGGATTAACTGAGAACGGCTAAAATCGATTCGTTGCTTACTTCAGGACTAGTACCTTTGGATGGGTAGTACAGGATTGGCCTTCCGTCGATTAATAACACGTGGAATAGTCCGCCGGAGCCGCTATATAATCAATATACATGCATTAAAGTTGCAGCAGAGCTACATACAAAATTATCAAACATATTAAAAAATCTACGTAACAATGAGTGGTTCCCGTTTTCCAGAGAGGCAGCACTTTCTAAAAACTCCATCGCGCCCCTAGCAAAGAACACGTCTATTCTCTCAAAGTCAAACAGACAGAATTAGACCCGAGGTACTTAAACCCATCCGCGTTCCCAATATCACAGTCCCCAACCCGAAAGTCAGGTACGTATGCTCTGGTATTCGGGTACAACACACTCCCTAAAAATCATCCCCTTGCACTTGTTGATATTCAGTTTCAGTCCTCACTTGGTGAAGTAGGTACACCTACAGGTACTAATTGACAGTGGGTTAGTGGTTTTCGCCCTTGTGCCTGACATGACCACAGGTATGTCGTCAGTATATACCAGCAAGAGTCCGCCATCAGGCGGTTGTGGTCTATAACTTACGAAAATGTTGTTCAGTACAGGACGTGGCTCGTCTCCTATTCAGCGATCCCGTCACATAGTATCCGAACATCATGAGCTCATGTGACGTTAAATGTCCACCCTGACGGCGGATTTGGTTGTCTTTGACCAGTCTGCCCAAGCTGCTATGCAAATTTATTTAAGTGCAAAGATTACTCTTAATTATTTTCACAATTAGACCTCCTGATGGATGATCTTATCGGGTTGTGCGCTGAGAGGCGAACCCCTTCTGAGGGTATGCAACTCTATTTTATATACAATGAGCAGCAATGACCTGAACGAGAATTAACATGTAGCATTCACAGTCGTTGGTGTCGCAAAAATCGGATAGTCCCAGGTACATATGTGTATGTCAGTAGAGCTTGTATTTGTGTTTGAGTGTGTTTCTTCGCGAGTGTGACGTATATATTGACTCTTTGTGTGGATGGTTCCTCAGAGAGTAAGAGTTTGTACGTTTGTCTGTAATGTATGTCTGTATATAAATGTAGGGATGGTCAACGGGTATGGAAGTGTACACTTTAAATTAATAAATATGCAATTATAAAAAATAAACACAAAGTAGATGCTGAGAAATGATTTTTCGTTTATTTTCAAATGAGCGAATGGCACAATGTGCTCTTTCCCCGCATTTTCCTTCACTTTTTGTAGTGTTTGGGGCAGAATAGTTTTGTTTAGATGTTTCTCAATTTCAAACGACTTTTTCACTTCAAGTAATTACAACTTTGTCTGGTATATTCTTCACATGCAACTTTCTAACACTGAAATTATAAATCTTACATATGAATTTTTTATAGTTTTCAAATGCCAAATCCCAAATAAAATGTAAAATCGTAAATTAGAAAGAAGGAAGTTCTGATTTTTCTTTGGAATTGTCTTAATCTTTAATGGACAATTTTCTTATTTGAAAAATTGGAATCTCTTCTAACTCTATCAAATTTATTTGAAATATTTTCAATTTGAAATTAACTTTCCTAAATTTCAAATGGAAAAATTACGGTTATTTCTTATAATATTCTCATTTTAATATGAATAATAACAATACAAAAAAATTGAAGTTCTCAATATAATTTGGATTTGTTTCATTTTAAAGTGTAAAATCATCATTCCCTTTGAAATTTTAAATTTCACATGAAAATTCGAAATTTCGATTGAGATGTTTTCAATTTTTTTCTTTTAATTTAAGAGTTTGATGTATTTTATTTGAAATCATTTTTACTTTAATCTCAACTTGGAATCATTATTTACCAGTTTATCTGAAATACTTTAAACTTGACTTGAAAAATCGTATCTATTATAAGAAAATTCGGTTGGTGTCAAGTTTTAACAGTCAAGGTGGTGGCTTAACAAGCTAAGCATCGAAACGATCGTTTAGGGAATGCGAGTTCGGATCTTACCCACGACTATGCATTTTCTATTCACTAACCGACAACTGATCTGTTAGCGTAAAAGGAATTACAACTTTCTAATAATATTCACTCAGTGAGTGTAAAATTAGAAAGGGCACAGCTCACTGATTATGAGCAGCTCTCTCCTGTCTCTTCATGAGATATAAGGTGAAAATATTTTATTTATTAGTTAATGTATGAGAAATCCATACTACAAGCTTACAAGTTCAGAAACATTTTTCTAATTGAAAAATGATTGGATTTTGTTGGAATAATAGACAATTCAGTTAAGCACACTCACTGGCATGACTAGTTAAGAAGTTGGTGACAAGTTTATCATCAGATGCCTAACTACTGTGCATGAATTGATACTATACTCGTACAAACTGAATTATGCAATTACCATATGCGAATTAGTATCGATCAAAGATCCCTAAGTTTCAACACACACTATGTTCTTTTTTTCGTCTTTCATACTCACATTCTTGCAGTGCTTTGAGGTGAGTTTTTACTGTATCACAGAGTTGCATTTTTCTGTGGAGTAGATTTTTTGATGAGCGGGCTAGTGTCAGTGACTTTTTTGAATTTGAATTTTATGACCGATTTCGTTTATTATTTAAAATTTCGCCCAATTAAATATGGTGGAGTTTGACCACACCCATTCGCGAAACTTGAGGTTGGTCGGTAGCAAAACTTAAACAAAAATATGTCTTAATCTCTTAAATTATCCCAAAATTTGGATCAACTATTATAATATGGATTCTGGCTCAATATATACCTCGGGGTCTGTACCTTTTCTGGTGTCTACACACACCTCCACACACTTTAACCACTCTCCACCACGAGGCTGCCTTTAAGTACAACTTTATGTGGGGTGGCTAGTTATCACTCCTCCACTACTTTATTATTTTTCAGTATCCTGATAGGCTTTCTTCATATCATCTTCTCTCGGAGCGCAGTCTTCACATTTGTGACATAACCACTGATAAAGGGTGGGCGATTTAAACTTTTTGCATCTGGCTTTTCAAGTGTTATGGAACAGCTTTACATTCCAAACTTGTTCTAAAGAACGCAACGTGCACATCGTACAAAATATCGGGTGAAGAGAGCCCTTTCGAACCACACCATTAAGCATTTAGACGAAAGTAATTTTTAATAGAAAAAATTCTTTTTAATAGTTGTGAATCTTCAAACGGAAGATTAAGCGTGTTTTGGTTACACCTCTTGCTTATATATTCGCTTGTTTTGTATGAAGCACTTAGCACTTAGCTACGCGAATCATTTTCGTTAAGTTTAATGAACAATTTTTTTTTACATCTTTTACAGTTTTCAATCCTTTTTCATATTTTTGATTAAAATTACTTATCGCTAAATAGCCGTTTTCTCTGCAACTGAGCAAGCGATAATCGCTTGCGTGTAACCAAAACACGACTGTTATTAAACAACATATCAACTTTAAGATCGAATAATTCAAACTTTAATTTAGATTTCTTTAAATTTCTTACAATGTAGTAACTGTTTTTCAAACAAAGATGTCTGATTTTCATGTTGCTGATATTTAGTAATCAAAATTTTCACAAATTATTACATCTCCATGTTTTATTTAACATTTTTCGATTTATTTCTATTCATATTATACAAATAATCAGAAAGTAATCTACGCAAACACTGTTCTCCCTTCAGAAGCAGAAAGAATGTGAAACAAACTGGAAAGTGAGTAAAGAGAAACATGAGAAATAATCTCGAATTCTCGACTCGTGCGTGTTTGTTTACCCCTCTTGCTTCTTCCCACCTCTCGTCCGGCGAACTCGAAAGTCTTGGGTGAATGCCACGGGTGAAACGCATAATCTAAAAGGTGTCTTATAGTGATGTGTGGGGGGTGGGAATCCAGTTTTTGTACCGGTTGCGGTTCTCAACATATTGCTGTCGTAAAGACGCTTAAACGAAAAATCTTATTATAAGAATATACACTTTCATAAAAATATACATTTTCTGTCGAGTCTGGTTTCGAGAAGAACCGGGCATTCGGACCGGTTCCGGTTCTGTCCCCACGGGTGTTCTGTTCCGGCTGTCCCAGCGCGCCTCAAGTGTAATATTTTTCTATAAAAATATAAAATTTGATAAAAAGTACATATTTTCTTACCCTCACGCAAAGATGAACACTTTTGGTTCCTTTGAAAACGGGTCCTCTTATTCAGGGACCGTTTCCTGGTTCTTTAAAACCCGTTTTTCAGTTCCCGTAGAATCATTTTTCGGTCCTTAATGAACCGTTTTCGGTTTATTTGGACCCGTCTTTCGGTTCTTGTAAGCCCCGGTCCGGGCAGTTCATCATTAATGTCTTACACACGCTGTGCTGCAGTTTTTGAACGTATTCTATTTACATAACATAACAATTTTATATTTTCGTCAGTGTTCTACGTTTTATGGTCGGCCTCTACCACAAAATTGTTATTATACTCGTATAAGATTCGATCTGATATTAAGCGTGTTTTCGTTACACCGCTGCTTATACAGGGTGGCCGATGAATATTGCTACATTAAGAAACTCAAATAACTTTTTTTTCAGTGTATGGAATTCATGTTTCTTTTATTCATGTTAAAGCTCATTCAATTCTAGCTTAATTTAATTAATTAGTTTTAAAAATAATGGAATTTAAATGACTTTAAACGAGTAGGGGCGTTGATGCATGTGCGGCATCCTACCAAAAAGTTGTTCCTTACTGCTTGGAGAGTTGAAACAGTAATAGCCACAATTGTTTCTCGAATGAATTGCTTTAGTTCATTCAAATTTATTGGTTTTGCTTTTGTAGACTTCCTGTTTCCAATAAGAAAAAGTCAGGTGCAGTAAGGTCAGGCGACCTGGGTGCCAGCGGAATATGGAGTTGCTGGATATCAGCTTTTTGGGAAATTTTCGTCGCAATTCTGTCATAACAGACCGGGCTATGTGAGGAGTTGCACCATCTTGCTGCATCTTGCACTCAACATGCTTAAGTAACGGTCACCAGTAACCGTAACGGTGTGACCGTTTTCTTCGAAGAAGTAGGGCCCGACAATGCAGCGTGATGAAACTACACACCACACTGTGACACGAAGTGGATGCAATTCCATCTCATGGAGTATCTGTCGGTTGGATGCACTCCACATTCTACAATTTTGTTTGTTTATGTTGCCGTTTAAATCGAAATGGGCCTCGTCAGACATGATAAGGCAGTTCAACATGATTCCGTCCTCTTCCACCATTTGAAGCATTTTCTGGCAAAATTCCAAGCGAATCGGGAAGTCTGCTGCGTTCAGTTTGTTGGCCATTTGAATTTTATATGGGAATAAGTCCAAATTTTTGTGAATAATTGACTGCAATGTCTGTCTGCTTATACCCATTTGAGCAGATAAGCTTCTTGTCGAAACTTTTGGATTGTTTTGTATGGCAGCAGCTAAAGCAGTGATTGTTTACTCCATCCGAAATGAAGGGTTTCGATGGTAAGGTCTTCTGTTGACTGTCCCATTGCCGCCAAACTCTCTTTGGACCGAAACTAGGGACTCAAGTGCGTGATAGCCGCGGACAATACAAATTCTTGTTTCAGTGTCCCAGTTGTCCATTTTTGTTAAATTTAAAAATCAATCTGTAAAATAAAAAAAAATTAACCAGATTCATTAAATACATTTTTTTTGGTAGCGACTTTCACCGGCAACCTTGTATATTCGCTTGTTTTGTATGAAGCACTTAGCCTAAACTTAGCGACGAGAATTGTTTTCGCTAAGTTTAAACAAATTTTTTTTGACATCTTTTACCGTTTTCAACCCTTATTCATATTTTTGTATAAAATGACTTTTCCTTAATTTTCTTTGGAACTTAGCAAGGGATAATCGCTTGCTTGTAAACAAAACACGACTATTGTTTCGTAGAGGAATATTTTTCCATTTCCTATGAGTTATACAGATCTCTTTTTGATGTACAATTATTTTTTAGGACATTGTGAGCTAAATTGTAACACTCCCTTGTTTCCATTAAATATAATTTTGGAGGAAATTTGTCCTAGAAAAATTAAGAACATTCGTATACTCGTAAACTCTCTTAAAATAAAATTTCGTCATATTTAGTTATGTTTCCTAAATTTATGTTCTCGTATACTAGACTACTATTGAGTAAATTTTTTGCCGGAGGTTATGGGTTAAAATTTAGCAAATCACTTGTTTCTGAGAGTAGGAGTCCCGTTTTAAATTCAGAAGATTCGTAATGAAATTTCAGGTTGTATTTCACGTTGAGAAAATTTTGTAAAGAGAAACATTCTGTCTCGTATTACTAACAAAAAATTAGCCACCGGGTATCAACCGAATAGCGGCTTTTAATTCACGAAGCTTCAAGTAAACTATATTCAACGTGAATCTACAAGTGGTTAAAACAGGCATGTTCATACTACAGTTAGACAGTAGATAGAAGACTGTTATGAATCAACTCTTGACTAGCGAGTGACTAAGCCTTTGAAACATTCCAGCTACATCCAGTGACTAACTTGTCCTTATAAGTACGGTGTTATGTTTTGTAATTGAAATTAGGCAAATTCGAAATGAAATTAACAGCTGATTCGTATAACTAAAACGTACGCTATCGTTCGTGTGCGGAAACGACAATCGTCTGATTTAGTTTCGCGTAACTCGCACAAGAATGACAAAGCGAACAAAAAGTAATGCGAATGAATTAATCTTTGTTCGTCTGTGAGTGTTTGGGGAAATAAAATCAGACGATTGTCGTTTATCAAGCGAAAGAAAGTGTTCGTTTGAGATACAGGAATTGGCTGTAAGTTTCCCAATTTCAAATTTGTATCCATGTATCTATTTTGTTGCTGAGTTCAAATACATAACACTTAATAATTGCTTACTCCTTTTTTTTATCCTCTGCAGCTCGATGAACGCACTGCCCATTTTGCCTTTGGCTATTATCGCAAACGTGCTTCAACGTCGGAACATTTTACAACCACTGCGCCGCATTTCCAGAGCTCTGTAGTCACGGCTATTAACTATAAAGCACATAAACTCAGTCCATTTGAAGTGTTGATGTTTCCTTTTGGTGCCCATACCTGGAGTGCCATGGCTGCCTGTCTCGTACTGACTCTAATGATTACAACATTTATGCATTGGCGACATCCACATGCTATTAGGACATTCTCTATTGTGGCCTCTACCTTTGGTATACCCATTAGGGATGCATCAAATCGTTTGGAGTCCATGTTTATCTTTGCACCCTGGTTATGGTCTACCCTAATACTGCGCTCCACGTATTCGGGTCTATTGTATCACTTGTTCAGCAATGACGTATATCAGCGGCTACCTCTGACGCTCTATGGAGCTACAAATGAAAGTTATCTATCGGTTATGAATGAATTCACTTTTAACGATGTCCAAGATGTTCCCTACTATAGCCTAAGCAATCAGGATCAAAATACAATTGTCATACGTTCGACCAATGAAATGGCTGCTCTTGACTACTTGGTCGAGCACGATAAGCTAAATATCTTTGGTGTCATAGCCCAGGAGTTTCTTATGCACTACATGATGGTGAATAACAAGGCTGGTCTGTTCTATACAATTCCAGAGATTATGATGCAACAACAGCTGTGTTTTTACCTGACTAAGCATTCATTTCTCATCGATGAATTCGATGAGGTGATTATGAATTTGAAAGCAGTGGGGTTTCTTAAATTCCTTATGAGACGGTACTTGAATGAGAATCGGAATTTGGTCTTTGAAGAGGATAAAATGATACATCAGAAGGATTTATTTGGCGTTTATATAACCTGTTGTGGGTTTCTTTCCGTGGCTATGGTTATATTTATTTTGGAGTTGCTATCGAAAAAGATCAAATGTTTACGAAAGTTTTTTGAATATTTCGAATAAATATTATAATAATGTATACTTATACTTAGATAAAATAAATTGAGTTTTTATTTTGACCGATGACGGAAAAAAATGTACAACAAAAATATTTCTCATAAAATTCTACTATAACACAACCTAAATGCCAGAAATAAGTCAAAACTGAAAATGGCTTTTATGGCTTAATTTATAACTTATTCCGAATTGGTGCTAAAATGTCTCAAAAAACTGAATTTTAGGGAGATGGTGTGTATGGAAAAAATATTCTAATTTCACTATAAGTCACCGAACAAAAGAAAGACGTAGATAGGAAATCTGTAGATATGTATAAAAGCTCTAGTTATAATAACAAAAAAAAAAAAAATCACGGACGATGTGTTAACACCTTTTTGTTACACGGTACATGTTCGATTTCTATGAACCATTAGTCAATGTTACGTTGGAAAATAAAACGAAAAACAGTTTTTGACTCTGTTGCTATTGCACATTCTTTTTTCTTACATCTGCTTCAACATTAGATATAATATTGTTAAAATAAATTAAGTAATATATAGCTCACTGAAATAATTGTTTTTGTTGTGTCATAAACAGAGCGACGACGACCTGTTTTTTTTGAATGCTGGAATAAAAAACAACTGAATAAAAAGCAAGATCTATCTCATTGAATAATTGTTTTTGTTGTGTCATAAACAGAGCGACGACAAAAAGTATTCAATAGTATAGATAACTTATTGCACTCTTTTGTCGCTCTCATGTAGAGAGTCTGTGTTATAGAGCATAAACGAGTCTTTTTCTCTTTAGATAGTATTTCAATATAAGTGCACCATTTTGACAATGTTATTACATAAAACAATACAAAATGCATAAATGTTTCAAAAGACATCAATGTTTCACATCAAAATTATGAATGCACTAAGTTATGACAAAAAGAGAGCAATACGTTTTGTATCATTCGCCAGATGTCGCCAGTACTTTTGAGTCATACAATTCGTTCCATGAGTTATCTATACTATTCAACAACAAAGGTGAATTTCGGGTGCTCCTTAAACATTATTTTTTGGGGAAAAAATCCGTCAATCAAACCAAGGAAAAGCTTGATAAATACTATGGGGACTCTGCACCATCGATTTCAATGGTGAAAAAGTGATTTACTGACATTCGTTGTGGTCGCACAAGTACAAATTACACTGGACGTTCTGGGCGGCCAATTGAGGTCAATACACCCGAAAATGTCGAAAGAATCCACGATATGGTGTTGGCCGATCGAAGAGTAAAAGTGCGTGAGATATAGGCATTTCATATGGCACTGTGGTTTCGATTTTAAATGATCAGTTGGGTTTAAGAATGCTGTCTGCAAGATGTGTGCCGCGTTTGCTCTCAATTGACCATAAACCTAATCGTGTGACAACTTCAAAGGATTGTTAGGAGTTGTTTAATTGGGCTACAAATTGGTACCTCATCCGCCATATTCTTCGGATTTAGCCCCCAGTGACTATTTCCTATTTCCAAACCTAAAGAAATGGCTCGGTGGAAAGAGATTTAGCTCCAACGATGAAATTATTGATCAAACAAATGCCTATTTTATGGACCTCAAAAAATCCTATTTTTTTTCGAAGGGATACAAAAATTGGAGAAACGTTGGACTAAGTGTATTGAGGTAAAAGGAGATTATGTTGAAATATAAATTTTTTTTTGCAAAAAACTGCGTTTCATTCCAAAAGTCACGGACTTATTGATCCGCCCTCGTACGTTAGTGAAATCAGTTTAAAGCTTAACACTAGAAAATAAGTCTCTACTCAATATCAACGTTTAACAGTCGCAACAAATTTACTATGGGGTATTTATAATAATCCACGTGGCATCAGTAGCTTCGAGAATAATTTGGAAAACAAAACCATCTATTTTCTCGATTATTCCTATAAGTTCCATAGCGGATTTATAAACCATTCGTGGTGAGATTGTATGTGGTATTTACTACACCGGCGCACTGTGGCTCTGGAATTGAATTCGTTTGTCAAAACCTAAATTTTTTGAATTTTACATATGTTACGTAAATTAAAATTCAAAACTAACGGAAATAGGGTCATTGCGGAAACATCAAAAATAATTGACACTAGCGCGCAATGCAACTGCGTGTTATAGATAAACTAAATTCAAAACAACTGCAACCCTGCGAGAATGTAAGAGGAAAAGAGAAAATGGAGGAAAAATGCCTTCTGTCATTGTTGGAATAATTGAATTTCTTGATGATGATTTACTTGACTTGACTTGATGATGATTTACTTATTAACATCCCGGGATTTATCAATCCCGAAAAATCCCGGGATTCGGGATTTCCCGTTTGGCATCCCTAGTTGGTACTGAGGGATTTTCGATCGTTACCAATTCACATATGCAAATTTCATATAAAATTGGTATATATGCGAATGATGATCTATCCAATGATACGAATTCAGGCACACTGAGTAGGCATCGGATGATGAGCTTGTCACGGAGTTCGAAACCAGTCATGCCAGTTAGTGTGCTTTCCTGAATTATATACGAGTATTATTCCAACGAAAAACCAAGCAGTTTTCACTTAGAAAATGTATCAGACGTTGAACGCTTGTAGTACGAATTTCTGGTACATTCAAATTGAAAAAAAATTTCATAATATTTTTCAAAATTATTACCTTATTTAAAGTAAATATATCAAAACTAAGGTAGCCAACGAATTACGTCAAAATATTGGTAATTGTGGGCGTGGCATGCTGTTAAATGCAAATGTTTTTTTTTATTTTGAAATAAATTAAATTTTTTATATTTGATCAGAAAGAAATCATCAGTCCCCGCAAACTATCATCGATAATGGGCTGAGCTTTTCGAAATTAGTTTGGTAAGATTGTATATGTGACTACTATACCGTTGGTAATGGGCGATTTTTTTGTTATCTGTGTTTTGAAAATTGAAGAAAACACAGAACATTTTTACAAGTTAATATTTATTTGGAGCGAAAAATCAATGCCTGCTTTTTACTTTTCAAAGATTGTTTCATGAAAATGTTGAATTGGCCAGTATCTCACCAATGATACATGTAATTTTGTCTTCCAAAGCAGCAATTGTGGTTGGCTTTTCCAAATAGGCGAGAAACTTCACATACCCCCACAAACAATAGTCTACAACAAAAAATGGCTTCCCATTAAATCCCGTGAAGTGGTGCTCACAATCAGTGCGCTGAGCGCTTTCTGGTTCTACACGCACTGATTGGGCTCTACAGTTTTACACCGTTTCCGATCGGTATTTTGAGAAGCGTTTTCATGGCTAAGTACTCGATAGTGTCGCCATCACTGAGGGAGGTGACCATCGTTGAAAGATATGTAAGGTGGTCTGGGCAGGTGGTCTGACCCACGTTGTCATGTACAAGTGCCGCGCACACTAATCATTGCACCACCGACGGCCACAACAAAAAAAAATAGTCTAGTCGGGCTAAATCGCACGAACGAGGCGGCCAAATGATGCTCACTAAACTCGTCACCCAATTGGTTCATGATATCGGGTGCAGTGTGACATGTAGCAGCGTCCAGTTGAAACCACATGCCAGCAAAGTCCAATTTTTCCATTTCCGCCAAAGAAAAAAAGTCCGTAATCATCGAACGGTACCTAGACCCATTTACTGTAGCGTTGCGGACATTGTCGTCTTTGAATATTCCGATCTAATGATGCCGCCGCGCCATAAGCCGCACCAAACAGTGCATTTTTAGGGTTCAGTGGTAGCTCTTGAAGAACCTCTGGCTGCTCTACGGAAGAAATTCGGTAATTTGTGTATTGACGTACCCATTGAGCCAAAAATGGGTGGGTCGATTATGACGGCCATAAAATGGACGACACTTGCGAAACACAGTTTTCACAGAGCATGAAGTTTGATAATAAAACTCAATGATTTCCAAGCGTTGCTCGTTTGAAAGCCTATTTATTCATGATGAAATGTCAAGGCAAACTGAACAGTTTTGACTTTGACACATATCATGATTTCACGCGTGAACTGGCGGCAACAACTTAAAATTTAAAATCTATATAGCAAAAATGAATTGAATTGATTCAAGAATTAATTAGACTTTCGTTGTAGATCGGCTCGATCAGTGAAACTCGGTCGAAAACGATTAATGACTTAGCCGTGCACAAACATTCGTTGGCAAATAAAATACTCCGAACGAGCAAAAAAAAAATATTTTTAGATATCGAAATTAATACGAAATTGTTCAGCGTTTGCTTTGTCCCGTTGTAAAATCAGTGAATTCAGGAAACTCTTTACCAAAAGTGAAAACAGATTTTTTTAAGAAAAAAAAAAAATTCAATTCAAACGCCTAAAACAGCCCAGTCGATTGTCGTAGGTTTACAGGTGTGACACATGGCGCTTTAACGGATACCCAAAATTATAGCTAAATGATCATGCAATGTGGTAATCACTGGCGCATTTTTAGTTCCTGTTTGACCAGGACTAGTTTTGGGTGAAGCGATCACAATTTGGCGTCCAAAAGTTTAGTGTCACTTGTGTTTGTACAAAATATACTTATTAAATTTATTAGTCATGTACCTAAAGTTGGAGGCTTTCTACCTCTAATACCCATATTAACTGCACTTGGAGCATTGGGAACATTAGCTTCTGGTGGCTCAGCGATTGCAAGAGGGGTGAACTCTGCTAAAGCTGCGAAACACCAGTTCGAAGAACATGCTAGACACAATAAAGCAATGGAAGCTATTGCTATGGGAATAGGCCTTTACCTCAAATCATATAAAAATGGATATGGTATATTCTCCAATAGTGGTTATTAAAAAATTGATCTGATACTCCTGACAAAAAAATTCATGTACTTTATTTATTGAGTTAACTTTTTTATGGGTAAATAAATTATTTCAAATTCAATATTGCATTTTGAATTTATACCATACAATTTCCATGCATAACACAACGGCAGCTAAGACATATAAAAATAAACATATTTGAAACATACTCGATAACTGAGTTAGACTAAGAGCTACACCACCACTCCTCTCTGGCATGTCCTGCAAAAAGCGATCGTCAAAAACCTTTTTAGCCCAATAATCAATTAAACCAAAATTTCTTAGGTTTTGCAGAACTTGATCAAATTTCCATACCAAATAGGAGTGTTTGGTGAAGTACACGCACAACTGCTGGGAGAATATTGTCTCTGATAGCATATGGAACACTCCATATTTCTGATGGGATATTGCATAATTCACCAGGAAATCTCTGGGGGTTCCGGTAACATAGCGCTTATCGGGATTTTGTTCGAGTATAGGAAATCCGCCGGCATCTGTAATATTCATAATTAGCATTTCGATCTGTTTGTCGCGTACAATGGGAACTCCGGAGAATGAATCACCTGTGGCTATGTTAACAATTAATTTATATTCACGATCTGTTAGCTCTTTAGCAGTATCCGGCGGATCTATAGTCTTCTGGGAGTTTAAGAAATCATACAGTGCTCCCTGATATGTGGAACGTAGGACGGTGGTCAGCAGAACCCACATTGTTAGAAAGTATCTTGCAAAGTTACGCTGAGGTTCGAGGGAGCTGGGTTGACCCAGAGTTAGAGCTAATATGCTGGTGTTAATTAGGGAGGATGATGTGTAGCCATAAATGAATTCCAAAGCGGTTTTGTGAAAATATTTAAGGAGATATGTAGACAGTATTAGGGCCAACGTTAGACCCAAGGATAAGCTCCATATGTAGTAATCAAATGGATACGATATGATTTCATAACTGGACCAGGGTTGTTGTATGGCCAACACTGTGAAAACCTGCATGGTTTGATAAAATGTCATTGATGGACTAAGAGAGGTGGAACGTTCCAAAGTACAGCGAAAGCAACCCAAACTTAGGTCAGCAATGCGGTCATGTAACTGAAAAAGAAGTACGAACATTCAAATTTTTTTATAAACTTCTATAATTTTTTTAACTTAAACCTACCATTTTGATGGCCCCCGTTAAGGTACCATCTTCTCTGACCAATCCCCTTTGCTCATTATTGGGAGGTATTACAAAGTCCATGGTGAAATTTAACTCCTCAGCCAAGACATTCAATAGAAATCCTTCTACACCCTGAATAGCTGTAAGATTTCGCCCAGTTCGTGGTAGTATTAAATAAGGTGGAACATCCCATAAAGCGGCCATTAAGTTACATCCATAGAAATTGGAAAATTTATCAGGAAACAGTTCTGTAGCCGTTAAATTCAAAATCGATTTATCTTCGTTAAGAATGTGAAGTTGAGGTTTCTGGCAGCCATTCTGTGTGAAAGGATAATAGGTGTACAGCTTTATAGGTTGGGCATCCACGACCAAGAGTAAGTCCACATTCACAACATAAAATCTCCAAAAGTAGTCGAATATATTTTGAAGTTCTATTTTATAATTCTCGAAATTTCCATATAATATTAATAAGTAATATTCACTAAAGTCTTCCGTTCTGGTTTTGGGACCAGGATCTATTTTTCTGGAAGTAAAATAAGAGTTACAGAGTGAGAGTAAATATACGGGATTAACAATTTGTAGAGCCTCGCCCTAAAAAGTTATGAATTTTTGGAAGGCATATTTGGTCTTATTTATTAGGTGATTACTACCCATAAGTCTATTCCACTCAAACGTTAGACTGCCAATCGTCAATAAATATGTCCACGAAATGTAGTGACAAAAGGGAATTCCTTCACTTCGGGAAAAATCAAAAATAGTTTGCTTGGCTTTAAAGAAAATTTGTTCGCTATAACGGCTTTTTGGAATTACGTTGCAGCTTCGATTTACGGCGCACATTGACACGATATACGACACAAATTATTTGGGTCGTCTCGTGTTATTACGGAGAATAAGAAACCAAATTAAGGCAGCTGCTCAATCAGTGACACATTTCGGAACAAATACGGAAAATATTAGATTTACGGATGGGGGACATCAACCAAAGTAATATTCCTATGAATCAAATGATTATCCAGGAAAACGCTCCTCAAATAGACTAAATCTTCAAAAAACAAATACTTTCAGAATAAATAAAGAACACTTATTTCAAAAGATCAAAAATGTGCACTTGGATAAAAAACTCCAAAGAACATTGTTGTTTCGTGGTAATGCTCTAATAATCTTAAACTGAAACCATTGTTAGTGAATATGACTGACAATTGATGGGATCTTAACAGAGTGGTCATGAAAAAATTACCATTTATTTGTAAGTGTAGCAAGAAAGATTGGATGACCAAAAATCTTTTTGAAAATTGGTTCAAGAACAATTTAACAAAATGTTTGTATTGGGCATGGCTTCGCTAACCTATTCTCGCATATGTAGAAATTGAGTACTTTCCGAAAAATGCTACAGCCCTTCTCTAGTATGGTTCAGGAGAACTTTTCAGCCAGTGATATATGAATGAGGTTTGTAAAAATAATATCTAGAGTGCAATAAGTCTGGGTAAGAGGTACGACTGGAAACTCTTAATAAGGACTGGAAAACAATAATATATGTTTTAACGTCTGGGTATATTAAAGGTAGCGACTAATTTGTACGAAGTCGATGTTTCTGAAAAAAATATTGATTTTAGTAAATTTTTGCATTTTATTTATTATAACTAAGGGTCTAAAGTTTTTCGACTCCGACTCCGACTCAATTCCAAGTCCAACTCCATCTCCGACTCCAGCTACTGCTCCGTTCCGGCTACTACTCCGTTCCGGCTACTACTCCGTTCCAACTACAACCCCAACTCCAACTCCAACTCCAACTCCAACTCCAACTCCAACTCTAACTATTAGTGCCTGCCGAACCAGTTTGTGCTCCGCATAAATAGTCTATATATACGTATAATCATATATGTCACTTTGTCACTATATATATATGTCACTTGGGCGATTTTTAAATCGACCCGCCCGAATACAATATATATATCGTCGGCTCAACCTCCTGCAAACCTGCGAAATCCACTTTTTAAGTAAATTGAGATTTTAAAAAGAAAAGAGAAAAATACGCCTCGTTGACCAGCATGTAGTTTTTCTTTAATTTGAGTCTTGAGGTGGGTAAAAAGGTTTGATAATATATATAATATAATATAATATGCTGAAAGGAAGTTAGCAGGTTTGCAGGTTAGAGGTTTTCCGAACAATTCAGGTCATAAATTAGCCAACCTGCCAGGTGATTCTGCAATTGGTGCCTCCAGGCCATCTATCATTCGCATGCCTAAGAGCTTTGGAACTGGAATAAGTTCGTAGTTCCTAATTTCGCCAGCTTATCCGCTATGTCGTTAATTGTGAGATGCGGTGTACTTTTGAGGTCAGAATATAGATTGCAGACATTATATATCTACCTGACTGTCAGAGTAGATATTAGTCGTGTTACAAGCAAGTGATTGTCGCTTGCTAAGTTGCAAAGAAAACGGCAATTTAGCGATACGTCATTTTATTCAAAAATATGAATAAGGGTTGAAAACGGTAAAAGATGTCAAAAGAAATTTTTTTTAAACTTAGTGAAAATGTTTCCCGTCGCTAAGTTCTCGCTAAGTCTTCGCTAAGTGCTTCATTCAAAACAAGCGAATATATAAGCAAGCGGTGTAACCAAAACACGCTTATTGATGCCCTTGGCGGCGATGACTTTACTTCCCAGCCAAGATTTCTGCCAGGAAAATATTACAGTGACCACCTGTTTAGAATAAACTCCAAAATCTAGTTTTGAGCCATCAGTGTAGAAGCACGAGTACCTTGTATTACCTGAAGTTCCTCCCAGTCCTCTCTGTGTCGGATGAAAGTGGAGAAGATTCTCCCAAAGGTAGACTATGATGTCATGCAATCCACTTGTAATGTGAATTGCAGTAGAACCCTTAAAATCACGCAGTGTCCATATAGGGCCACTGAGGCTTTACTCATCCTATCCATAGTGTTAGGCTTGAAGCTGAGTTTTCTGTCCGGAATCACACCTGGATGTTTTACGGTATCTTCTGGGAAATTTCCATACCTTCTACAGAGATAATTGCTCAATATACGGAACCTTTCTGAGCTCTCAAGCTCAGTTTCTCTGAATTTACTCCTAATACATTATCCTTTACCCATTGGGAGATAAAGCCCATTAGCACATCCTGATAAAGCCCTGGAGCAAATCTCTGCATGTAGAGTGGCATTTTTTCTGTACTGCCATTCAGCATATATTGCGACTTTCCAAGTTGGTCCTTCAATCGCCAGCTGAATACTATGCAGTACTAAATTTCAGAAAAGTGTATATAAGACACCCCTTGAAAAGTTCATCTATTCACATTTGTTATTAAAGTGGATCAAATATAATGATCCCCTGGTCGACAGATAGTGTTTATAGATGAGATTTTATAGATCCCGGTTAAACATTGTTAAAGGACCCTCTGTAGGTTCCAATCAGTGAGTATAATATGTTCTCCCTAATCCTGTCATGGGATATAATGGGAACAATTTTTTTTAAGTTTTGTTTGTTTTTTTTTTGTATGGCAGCTGAGGGGAATCTGTGGTTCTACGCAGATTAGTAGTCAATCATACTTTGCAATGTACTCCCAATGTCGTCGCCAATCAGCTGTTATATTGAAGAGTACAGTCCACGAAGGTTATCCGTATCTGCAGCTTCCGCGATATTTTTCGCCATATCGTTCAGATAGTTGTCGCAGTTAGAATGGACCATCTACTACCGTTACTCCCGGCCATTTATATGCTGTTTGCTATTAGTCTACCCTAATTGCCTTTTCACTGTTGGTGTCCTGGATCGAATACGCACATAAAGCTGGCGTTCACGAATCCTAATTTCTGTCCAGGATTAAGTACCAATCCTCGGTAATTACATCCCGCGTTCGAACTATTCCATGCTGCCAAGTTATTGTCTGTCACGATTTTGTTTTCAGTAGTTTTCAACAAATAACGCAACATTTGGGTCACAATAACATATACTATAACCTATTAATCATTGTATTTCCAACATGTAATATTGAATAGGAAACACAATGTGTTGGGACACAAACAAACAATATTTGCGACGAGCTAGAAACACGTTATATTCGCATCCAAACAACAAAACAGACAGATTTTTCAGCGTGTTGTCTGTGCAAATGCCAATTCAAAATAATTGAATTTTCGTTGCATTTTCATGTAGTAAACGTTGAAACATCCCATCTTTGGTATACACAGGGATGAGACTTTGATCTGTATCCTTCCATTGGCATGCCATGCCATTTGTTCGGGTAGTTAATGATATCTAATTAATTGCTCCCATATACAGGGTGATTCAGGAATATCCGGACAAATTTCTCCAGCGTATTCCTTGGCTCATTTCATGAAGAAAAGTCCACTAGGACCATGTCCCAAAATGCAAGGGTGCGAAATAGCAGCGGGTTCAAAATGTTCGGATTGGTGGTCGGAGGGTAGTAGGGTAAAGTTGCTAACTTCTGAGCCAGTGGCCGGTTTTTGGGCTTGTTGGTAAGGTCTTTAAGAGGCCTTTAAAAATCAATACGAAATCAAAAATAGAAAAAGTCAAATCGCCGAGATACAGAGCTTTCGGAAAAAAATGAAAAAAAAATCACATAACCCCAATTTGCTCAGCCAGATGGCTGGTAACTTATGTTTAACTAACTTAAAGATAGCCATACCTCTTACCTTTCCAAAATGACCTCAACGAAACCCAGAGGTCTTACCTTTCCAAAGTTATGACCATTTTACTGAAATGCCAAAATGTTTGTTTTTGTTTTTGGAAGTGAAATAACAGCACACATTTATTTGTTTTTGTAAATTAACACGTTTAATATTTTATTTTCCAGTCCATTCATCAGTGCCTAAAAAAGTAAGGAGTATTTATAGATATTCAGTGATAGAAATTTGTCATTCAACAAGTGTCTACGAACGCGAAAAGTAAAGGTGATTTTTGTACGGTTTTTTAAAAGTGAATAACGACAAAAAAGTAAATTACGACAAAAAAAAAGAATTAGTAAAAATGACAACTTATTCAAACGAAGAATTAGCAGACATTCATAACATGCATGGATTCTGCGATGGTAACGCATTACGTTTTCCTAATCGACGACCACCAAACCGAACAACATTCTGTGAGACGCGCCGCCGATTTCGTGAAGGTACGTTGTTTACATAAATGGAGCATCCCGGAAATGAACAACACGACGTTGCAGTTGAAGAGTTAATTTTGGATGCGATGGACGAGAACCCACCGACAAGCACAAGACGAATCGCGGTCCAAGTTGGTGTGGCACAATCAAAAGTATGACGCGTCCTTCACAAGGAAAAAAAACATCCATTCCATTTCACACCAGTTCAAGAACTCTTGGCGGCCGATTTGCCACTACGCGTCATCTTTTGCCGTGAGATGTTGCAACGTCATGTACACGCATTTATGTTTTTACGTTCGATTGTGTGGACCGACGAAGCGCAATTCACGAGAGACGGCATAACTAATTTCCATAATTTGTACGAATGGGCCCATGACAATCCCCGCAACAAGAAAGAAACAGCATTTCAACACCGATTTGCCGTCAACGTTTGGGCTGGCATCATCGACAACACCTTGATTGGGCCAAAAGTACTTCCGCTCAGGTTAAATTCGCAAAAATTATTTGGCTTTTTTGTTCGAAGTGATGCCAGAAATCAAGAGGAAGAACCTCTTGCGGTACGAAATCATGTTTTCTACCAACAAGATGGTGCTCCAGCGCATTATATTGTGCCGGATTGGCTTAGAACAAATTTCCCTCGACGTTGGATTGGACGAGCTGGACCAATCGCCACGATCTCCAGATCTCACACCACTTGATTTCTTGTTGTGGGGCTACATGACAGATTGTGTGTATTCTGTGCACAATCGTGAGCAGTTACTTGCACGCATTGAGGGAGCTGCGGTGAAAGTTCGTGAAAAAATGAGTGAACTAAACTTGGCGGATGTGGTTCGCAAACGGCTGCAATTGTGTTTAGTAGAAAATGGGAACCACATTGAAAACTTCCTTTAATATCAAATTTTTTTTTCCTTATGCGTTTGATTCTTCAGCCAAAAATTTCAACAACATAAAATCTTAAACGTGTTAATTTAAAAAAAAAACAAATAAATGTGTGCTGTTATTTCGCTTCCAAAAACAAAAACAAACATTTTTGCATTTCATTAAAATGGTCATAAATTTGGAACGGTAAGATCTCTGGGCTTCGTTTAGGTCATTTTGGAAACAGGAAAAAAAAACATAAGTTACCTGCCATCTGGCTGAGAAAATTGAGGTTATGTGAATTTTTTTCCATTTGTATATCGGCGATTTGACATTTTTTATTGATTCTGAAAGGCCTCTTAAGGACCTTTCCGACGGACATGGTCCTAGTGGACTTTTCTTCATGAAATGAGCCAAGGAATACGCTGGAGAAATTTGTCCGGAACTTCCTGAATCACCCTGTATACAAGATACAACTTTGCTTTGTGGATTTTTTATTGAAATTCATTTCGCAAACTATTTAAATTAGCTTCTTTCGAATATTGCTGTCTATAAATGTGTACAACCTGAAAATTGAAACAAAAATATAGGGTTGATATTTACTACAGAACTATTATAAGATTTTAATATATATTATCATTACCTTGAAAACATATTGCCTTTGTTTTTTATCTGTTGTAATTTTTCCATGATAATCTTGGGTTAGTTTTATCCCTCTTTCGGCGCAGTCGTTAACAGTTTTTATGTTTTGAATAATTTCCTTTCTTTTCTAAGAAATTGGTTGAAATCTTAAATCTTCTTAAAAGATGCATTGTGTTTTTAGAGAACAATTCTCTCAAAATAGATGAATTATCCCTGTCAAAAAAGTTTTTAATATTGTCTTGTTTAATCAAAAACTTTTTTGGAACATCTTCACATTCGTCTTCATTTTCTGCTGCATTATAAGCCAAACACATTTTTTCTGCCAGCGTGACTTTAGTTTTAGGCGCTTGTTCAGTCTTATCTGCATTGAACCAGAAGGGCGAATAACACTTAAGAATGAATCCAGCAACTTCAATCAATCCATTCACTTCAGTTTCGGTTATTTCCGGAAACTCTTTTTGAAACATTAACATTTTCAAACAATACATAACTTTAGCCATCCACCTGGCTAAGTGAATTGCACCAGGAAGGCATCTAGAACAGCTATTATTATGTGGGCTGCATCTTTTGAACTAATCTTTGATTTATCCAAAACGGCCGCTAGTCTAGGAGTTAATATCTGTTTGCAAGCCCTTTTTTTTGGTTTTATGACATCCTCATTTATTGTTTCAGTATATTCAACATCCTCACTTTCAGTCGATTCTCCGTTTTTTGAAGCATCCGAACATAAAGAGTCGTAAGTAACAAAACCTGCCATAATTTCGTTAGTATGATATAGGTAAAAGTAGGGGTTTATTAAATGTACAATACCTTTTGAAGTTGATGGAATTTCCTGAAACTGTTGCTTCCTAAGTCTTTCCTGTTGTTGGCGTTGTGTTTCTTCCTTTTTTTGTAAGTTTACATCAATTCCTAGCATGCAACCCTCACGTCCTTTAAGTCTTTGTCTGATCAAAAAGTGTTTGTCTTCCTCGATTTTCATAAGATTGAGTGCATGCACATGAGCCATGTCAAATAAATCATTAAGTGAGTTGTTCCAAGATTCTAACTTCTTTTTGTAACCGTCAGAAGTTCTAGCCTTATGTCTCGATAATGTCCTCCAATTATTGTAAATGAACAATAATTTTTTTTCAGCGATTATGCTTTTTTGGATGGGATCGCGGGCTTTCTCCCAAAAAACGGAGCACTTTTTAACAACTAGACGAGCACTCTCCTTAATACTTAATTTCGCCACTTTTGTATGATGAAAAAAAAAACTCTAAGGCAATCCAATTTTGATGGAAGCTTACTGCCAGTTAAATGGTCTTTTGGATAACCAATTAAATAAATTTCACTTCGTACTTTTGCCATATTTTAACTCACAAAATTTAAAAAACAGATAAAAAGTCACTTGGACAGACTTAGTTTACTCGAGTGCTAAAAACTTTCAACTGTTGTTATGACGATCGCTATCCACATTACAAGTTTCATAATTTACAAAAATTTTAAAAATCTAGTACTTGACTTTTTTAATCATAAATTGGTTAATTTGAAATATACTTCAAATTAATGGAGAGTACACGAAAAATGTGGCATACGTTAAGGCTTATATCTATTGTCATTGCATACACGTTTTTTGTATTTTCAAATATTTCAACAAAATAGTTTTTATATGCCTAATAAAAAATGTCACTTTGACCCCCTTGGTACAGAAGGGTTAAATTTACTGAAATGTATTTTGGGATATAGTTAACAATATTTAAAACTATAATTTGGATGGTTGTCATCAGAATGAGCGCACACATAACAATTTTTTTTACAAATTGTAAGCAATTTGCTGAATTTAGGTCAATTTGAACTTTGACCCCAGTGGGGCACGGGTTAGAGTTGTCCGATTTAGCTCAAATTTTCACCATTCATGTTTTAGACTAAGTGTTACCGTAATTCACATGGGCTTTTACGAAAATCCAAAGTTGGATTTTCAGTGCCACTCTAATGTACATGTACTTCGTGTGAAGACATTAAAGCAATTGAAATTTTAGCTGCTTTTAAATTATCATGGGTTTTCAGGATTTTCACAGTTTTTAAAATAATTAAAACCCCACTATACTATTTCCCACTATTTCCACTATACTTTATATATCCTTTCCATTCGTTAATGCAAAAATTTACACATTCTCCAATTTTGCTTTGTCATTAAGGGTTTTGCTAAAGAAACCGATCTAAAAAAATATCTAAACCATCAACATATTTCAAGATTTATTTAATTGATATAATTGTTTTTTATTTATTTTTAGTCAAATTAAATGTGGCGATTTGGTGCACGATTTTCGTGGAAGTAGTGTGGATTGGTGCGCAAAACAACCCGGCATAACTTGGAAGTGGGTAAATGGTAAGTAATATTAAATGTTTTTGCGGGCTAAAATTTAAATAATTCTCAGAAATTTGAATATTATTCTGGGCATGGTTGAACAAAGCACGACAGATATACTGAAAATCAATTAACATTACCCTGTAGGAAATGTCTATAGTGAAACAGTACTGACTTACTATTGACTGTGTCACCAGTACTACTGACCGGGGTATATTTGGCAATGTAAAATTCTATTGACATTTAACATGTGCTTGTCATTGAGAATGAACTACTGACACAAGAACTACTGACTAGGTGGTACTTTTGGAACCATATGGAGACATTGAAACCAGTGAATCAGTAGTCCATTGTCGCTATTTTTGTCAACACTTGTGATTTTTTTACCAAATAAAAAGACGTAAAATTTAAAATTAAAATCATATTTATACGATTTAACTTCTTTTTGACATTTGATGCCGTCGACGACGTCGACAGACATTAACTCCAGCAAGAAAACTTAAAACTTTTCAATGGAAGTTCCAGTTCGCATCTGACAGCAGTAGTATTGCTAGGTACAAAAATATAAATGGCAACCTCGTAGTTGAAAGTTCATTAGAATTATTTACAAGTTTATATGGAGCCCTGTTTTTGTTTTCTGAACTATAACAGCTCTCGAGGTGTACATTCAGAAAATGGTAACCATATATTTCAGAACATATATTTCAAATCGGCTAAAAATAAATTCTGTTTACATATTCGCTCATTTTAAGCGCTTTACAACAGTTCTGTTAATACAATAGCAGAGCTCAGCTAACCGAAGTGGTTTGTGTCTTTGCAAGTTATATTCGAATTTATCTTCACGCATATCAGGCGAGGTCTAAGAAATATCGATCGAAGTTCGAGGAGCGACGTTGTATGCATTGTATCCCGATATCGACGTAGTTAAGCGAATTAAATTATGGCAGTGGACACTTTTGTGTCTACTGTGTACCTTTTAACGAATGTTGTCTACTTTTTCCTACATTTTGTGTAATTTGTTCTTTCGCGTTGCGTACCTGTTGGTACATAATGTACCAACAATGTACCGAAAATCGAGGTACTTGGAATTACATTATGCAGTGTCATCGAGAAAAGTTTTTTTAATAACATGAACTTTGCACTTTTCTATTATAACCATTTTTTGGGACCAAAACTTTCGTGCCGATTCCTCTTAAAACAGTAACGTTTTGATGGACATAATTGAAATGTATAAATATTTTTAAGATAATGAACCAAACATTTGTCAAGAAAATATTCACCTTAAACTTTCATTTGAATCAATTAACAATAAATTGTAGTAAGAATAATGATGCTCAAACTCTTCATTCACTATTTCTATTTGTAATTTAAAATCATTCAGCGGTTTTAAAATTTCACCCAGCAAATCATCGAAATAGTATTTGGCCATCAAGGTACTAGTACTTTGTATTACAGTCCATACAGAAGTTTGTGTCACCAGAACTTCATCTTTAAAATGCTTTAGATATAAAGTCAGTTCGGTTGTATTTCGTGGATTCGAACTTAATATTTTGCAAAATTCAAATGCTGGCAACATAAAGATAATCCTAAATGCCATCTGGATAGTTGATGTAAATAACATTCCGGAAACAAAATTTGCACTCCCGTGATTGTGGCCAGCGAGTAAAGTTAATGGCGAAGGTGTAGTCATTTGAGCGATTTGTTTTTAGGAACGCGTACCAACAACTGATTGACAGAAGTGTGTTATTCGTTATAATCTAAATTCCTATACTTATACTGTTTCCCAGAGTAGCCAGAGACAACCCAGAAGAAAAAATAGATTTAGTCTATTGGGAATCGACAAATTGCTAGTGTTTAGATTGCAGTTCGATAAAATGGTAATACAGCGTGGGAACATATACTAGCACCACTCATTGTGTTTGCTAAATCTCTGTCAGGTGAAACACTGGTAAAGGCACTACAATTACATGAAACTACATAGATAGTATAAGCATATCCAAAGCTTTTACCTTGGCCCAAACAAGTAATGATTTTGATATATTGTCAAGTTCAAGTTGCCAAGTTTTGAATACATGTATTTATTGCAAGGACAGAACTAGGCCTTCTTTTGCTTAATTCAAAAACCAGTGGATGTTTCCAAAGTTCTGTGAGCATGTCATTTTCGGTTTTATCATTCAACAGATACATACGATATAACGACATATGATATATAGATAACGTTTGGTAACACTGTTTTGTGCTATTGTATTGTGTAGATGGTGTATTTTGTTCTTGTGAGCCCGCACAAAAACAAAATGACATATCATTTATTATTGTGAATGAAATTTGGTTTTCCGTCCATATTTTGTTTGAACCCTTAGAGGTTTAACATTTCTATAAATGAAAGTAGGGCGGAACAGCTTTTTGATTGAAAAATTTTAAAATATACATGTTTAGAAATACACACGTATGCACATGCGAGTATAATAAAGTTCAACTATTTCAAAAATAATTTAATTTAACAATACGATTTTAATTTGATCATTTTGAAGCGAACCACAGACTTTACCGCCCTTCTTGATGGCAAATAAGAATGCAATCGAAGTTGTTCGCATCACTATCATGTTCACAAAATTTGTTGGTAATATTTTTTCAAATTCATCAGTCTCATAAAATGTTATCGACCAAGTTCATGCTCAAGTCTGTGGTTCGTTTGAAGTTGCATACAGTGTGATGTCTGCGTCTTATTTTCGTTTATATTTATTTTATGCTTTTCAACCAAAATCCCGTTCGAGATCAAATATTTTGTGTTAAAAATTATTTTAATATATTGTATAAATAAAAGAATAACGTTACTGACTGACTGACTCAACATCGCCCAGCCCTAAACGCTGGAGCTAGGAACTTGCAATTTGGCATGGAGGTCCATCCTCTAGCGCTGACGTCCGCTAAGACGGGATTTTTGGAAATTCCTACGGGGAGGGGCAAAAAGCGGAAAAGTCTCTCCCATGGCGGCCTGCCAACACACCTTTGGCTAAAAAGCTGAAATTTTCAATATTTGTTAATTCGGATATGCCATTACTCCCTGGTATGGTACTATTTGCAGTTTAGCCCAGAAACTTGGTAAATTAGCGAGTAAATGGGGGGAAAGTTTAAAAAGTTCATAAAACTACCGATAATGAAGTATTGGGCTTTTCAGCTAGTATTATTATAAATCATCAGCGCCCACGGTGGGCAATGAATTAACAGAATTAGAATTAACAGCTTCTTCAATCGTTCGACCGTGTTTATACAACACTACAGAGGGGGATTTCTCGAAAAACAAGGAAATAGTTCTGACATTTCTAAATAGCCAGACCGATCAAGGTAAAATTTCACGTGGGCATTGCTGAGGTCTTATGCTAGAGAAACTGACATATTGGAACGTCGAACAGTGGGAGCTTAAATTTGACTACTTCGGCCATCAACAAAATTTTTAACCCCTATAAATCTGTTTATTAAAAATATTTTTTTATTTATTTACTAGCTGACCCGGCAAACGTATATAACGGGGTTTTCAATAAGAGCGCTACAAAAGTTTTTTTTAAATAAAACAAAACCGGTTTTAGATACCAATGAAATTCTTTATTCCTGTGAAAGTACGTTCGATGCCATTATGTATGGAACTCGATTTCTTTTGCATGGCCACCACGGGCACGCTTGTAGAAGTCCAGACGCTGAACCCAATTTTCGACGGTTTTCAAGCATAAATCGGCCGATACTGCTGCAATTTCGCGTTCGATATTCGTACGAAGTTCATCAATCGTCGCTGGCTTGTTGGCATAGCCCATCGACTTGACGTAGCCCCACAGGAAATATTCTAACGGCGTCAAATCGCACGACCGAGGCGGCCAATCTACTGGGCCATTTCGTGAGATAACACGTTCACCAAACTTGGTTTCCAATAAATTGATTGTGGCATTTGCTGTGTGGCTTGTGGCGCCGTCCTGTTGGAAACAAATGTCCTCCAAGTCCATATTAACCAATTGGGGCCAAAAATATTCGGTTATTATTGAACGGTAGCGATTCGCATTCACAGTGCCGGTCTTGATCAGCAAGGAAGAAGTACGGACCAATGACGCCGCCGGCCCATAAACCGCACCAAACCGTAATTTTTTCAGGATGCAATGATGATTACGTGTGGATTGCCGTCTGACCAATAACGCATATTTTGCTTATTGACGAAGCCATTCAGCCAGCAATGAGCCTCATTGCTGTTTGTTGAGGCCTCTTAAAGTTGAGGCCACTGACTCCAAATTTCGGTAGTAAATTTTAATAATTTCGACTCGTTGTTGGCTCGTATATCTTTCCATGATGAAATGGCATGTAAGAGAAATGTCAAAAGAGCGGGAAAAAATATGGCGTCGTTTGCTGTCCCTATCGATTTACTTTTGTAGCGTCTCTGTTGAAAAACCCTTTATAACCGCTATATAAATTATTTCTAGGTAATTTCTAGTGTAGACAAAAAATATGTAACTTATTGTAAGTGTGTGAGGATGTGGTATATGCGTGAAATAGGCATGGAGCGCTTAGAACGATGAGGGAATATAAAAATAACAAACGCCAAACATTATTATTTTTAAGTTATTATAATTTATTTCTTAAAATTATAAATCATTAATTAATTACGACAATAACACTAACAAACAATATCAATTTCTTAATGCTGTAGCGTGAACAATACTTTTGGTTAGCCTATCTTTAGCTAACACAAACAAACTGGATGGTTTACCCACTCGAGATCATGCCACGTATAAAATTGTCCGTGTGAAAAACATGGTGTGCTCAAATCTAAGCCACAAATATACATCCTTTGGCCATGGGATTTGTGGTTAGTCATTGCAAATGGCAATCTAATCGGTAATTGAATACGTTTGAATTGAATTGGCACATCTGTAGGTATAATAGGAATCCGTGGTATTAACATATTTTCACCTCGGAACTTGCCATTTAAAATGCTAGCTTCGATAATATTTTTCATTAATGTTTGAATCACTAATCGCGTACCGTTGCACAGCCGTGGCGGGTTCAAATTACGAAGCAAGATAATCGGAGATCCAACCTTCAATTGTAAATTATGCGGTGGCATGCCTGGCCACCACCGTCGGTGGTGCAATGGTTAGTATGCGCGGCTCTTGTACTTGAGAACGTGGGTTCGATCCCTGCTCAGACCACCTTACATTTCTTTCGACGGCGGTCACCTCGCTTAGTGATGGCGATACTATCGAGTACTTAGCCATGAAAATGCTTCTCAAAAAACCGTTCGGAACCGGTGTAAAACTGTAGGTCCCAATCAGTGAGTGTAAAACTTGAAAGCGCATATCTCACTGATTGTGAGAAGCTCTCCCCAATCCCTTCATGGGATGTTATGGGACACCATTTTTTTTTTAATGCCTGGCAAATCCAGTGAGTTCAAAAACTCTGTGGGAAAATTTACAATTTCGCTGGCATCGCAACCTGTATCAATAGATTTGTATGATACCAAGTTCCCGGGCAACAACTGTTGTATCTTCAGATTTAAATTGTCAACGTCTACATTTTTGTGCTGCTAAAATTGCTGTTTCTGCAAGCCACTCATGATTTATGTACTGTGTGTGTACATCGGAAAATATTTGTTCAATGAGAGTATCTTGTAAATCAGCGATTGTGCAGAAATCGGTCGGTAATTTTACGTATCCAGTTTCATCTTTAGCAACTTTTCCATCACCGATATCTAAGAGTTGTTTTGAGAATGTTTCAGCAGATGGATCTTGAAGCATTTGAACGCGCATATTTACTTTCAGCTGCACTTTTTCAACATTACGCCACAATGGAGATGATTTTAAGCAAGCGTTGATCTCATCAGCGCATGTTGAACGTGGAATGGCTGGAAGTGTTTGTCTGAAATCGCCTGAAAGGACCAACAGAGTGCCGCCAAATAGTTTATCGTTGTTTTTAATATCTTTCAATGTCCTATTCAACGCCTCAAGCGAATGTTTGTGTGCCATAGTACATTCATCGCAGATGATAATTTTACACTGTTTCAGCACGATGGCCATGGATGATTGTTTTTTAATGTTGCACACTGCGTCAGGGTTATTTTGAATATTAAGTGGCAGCTTAAATACTGAATGAGCTGTTTTGCCTCCATCCAATAAAGTTGCCGCAATGCCCGATGATGCAACGGCCGATGCGATGCCATTATTTGATCGTATTTCAGCAAGAATTAGCGAAATAAGGAATGTTTTGCCAGTTCCACCCGGTGCACCCAAAAAGAAGAACCCACCTTGTCCTGTTGAAACTGCGAGCATAATGCGGCCATAAATGGTTCTTTGTTCCTCATTCATTAGTGGGACATTGCGAGTAACAATCGCTTCCATTTCTATAGTGTTGTTTGTACTGCAGTTCACGATTCATTTCAGTGTACATTAAATCAGATGCATTTCGACGTGGCGAATTCATACCGAAATGACTGAGTGATAAGTTGGCAATGACAATGCAAAGATCCTCAATAGCAATCAAAGCTTCATTGTACATAGCGTCGCTGAATGTTATCGTTAGATCGTTGCACCGTGTACGATGTTGATGCAATATGTCATCAGTCATTGAATCTTTGTGATTATCCCACAATATGTGTGCTCGAGCTGGGAAACATGTAGTCAACACTATAGCGAATAGTAGACGAATTTGTATTGTTGTACAGTTGAATGCAGCTTCAGTAAGCATACATTCCCACTGGTTGTCGTCTTCCAGCAAGCCGAGTGCAAGGCATGCATCTTTATACGTTGGAAAGAGAAACCTTTTGCTTATTTAACGACGAAAAATGTTGTGTGTGCGCGCAATTAAACAACAACTAAAGATGTAAATATTAGACTGTTTTACGAAAGCGAAAAATTTTATTTTTCATAATTCCATCAAAAATATATTGTTAGAAATGGTAAAAAGATGAATACAAAAAAAAGTTTGCCCAATTGTAATAAAAATTAACTTTCACCGAATCTTTTTTGACCATTTCCAACAACAAAAAGTATACTTACAACACAAAAGCCGTTGTTGGTGGGAGCTTGTGCCACGTGTTGAGTACTTTTGAGGTTATGTAAATCACTTGATTAACTAATCGGGCAAACTACACTCAAACTTGTCGATACCAGAGTTTTATATCTTTGACACAGCTTTCTACCGAGCCCTCTTAATTCGGTCGATTGAAAAAATATTATATATGGCGAATAATATTTCGACGTCCTAAACTACTTCTGATATCTAACTAATTCTGATATCTGCATGTGTTCCAACAAAGCAGGGTGGAAAGGAAAACTATCTAGAAATAAATGTGGAAAATTCCTAATTTTTTTTTTTAAAAATACCCACTTTTGGGTATTTTAGATTTTATTTTAGGGATTCTGGGATTGTGTTACAATGATATTTTAAAAATCTTCATGGCTATGTATCTACATTATATGAGTAAGCACACTGTGAAGTATCGTTGCTATATCTCATTTTTCCTATAGTGTCTCAGTTGGAAATTTTGTCTAGAAGAAAGTTTTAGTAGTAACGGGTTTTTCAACAGAGACGCTACAAAAGTAAATCGATAGGAACAGCAAACGACGCCATTTTTTTCCCGCTCTTTTGACATTTCTCTTCAGTAAGGTTTGCTATTTTATCATGCAAGGATATACGAGCCAACAACGAGTCGAAATTATTAAAATTTACTACCGAAATTTGGAGTCAGTGGCTTCAACTTTAAGAGCGATACGTCCAATTTATGGTCGTCATAATCGTCCTACCAGATCAACAATTGAGCGTCTAGTGAAAAAATTTGAATCCACAGGCACAGTACAAAATGTTCCCGTGCCAGTGAGACAAAGAAGTGCCCGTAGTGTCGAGAATATTGCTGCCGCTGAGGCTTTAGTTCAAGAAAGCCCAAATGTGTCTCTCACACGTCGTTTTCAAGCGTTGGGCATCTCTGTGACGTCGTTGTGGCGAATTTTGCGAATAGATCTTGGCCTACATCCTTACAAGATCAAATTGACGCAAGAACTGAAGCCGCTTGACCACCATAAGCGTCGTATGTTCGTGAATTGGGCTGAGCAACAACTTGAAAATGATTCGGAGTTTCATCGGAAAATCATGTTCAGCAATGTGGCTCATTTCTGGCTGAATGGCTTCGTCAATAAGCAAAATATGCGTTATTGGTCAGACAGCAATCCACACGTAATCCATGAGTCATCATTGCATCCCGAAAAAATTACGGTTATGGGCCGGCGGCGTCATTGGGCCGTACTTCTTCCGTGATGATCAAGACCGGCACATTACTGTGAATGCAAATCGCTACCGTTCAATGATAACCGAATATTTTTGGCCCCAATTGGATAATATGGAGGACATGTGGTTCCAACAGGACGGCACCACAAGCCACACAGCGAATGCCACAATCAATTTATTGGAAACCAAGTTTGGGGAACGTGTTATCTCACGAAATGGCCCAGTCGATTGGCCGCCTCGGTCGTGCGATTTGACGCCGTTAGAGTATTTCCTGTGGGGCGACGTCAAGTCTATGGTCTATGCCAACAAGCCAGCGACGATTGATGAACTTCGTACGAATATCGAACGTGAAATTGCAGCAGTATCGGCCGATTTATGCTTGAAAACCGTCGAAAATTGGGTTCAGCGTCTGGACTTCTGCAAGCGTGCCCGTGGTGGCCATGCAAAAGAAATCGAGTTCCATACATAATGGCATCGAACGTACTTTCACAGGAATAAAGAATTTCATTGATATATAAAACCGATTTTGTTTTATTTAAAAAAACTTTTGTAGCGCTCTTATTGAAAAACCCGTTATTTCCTTAGGAAAATGCCAGTAGGTAATGACAATTTATATAAGACAGCTTCATGATATGCCACTAGTTTTGACTTAGGTGGCTTCAATTTTGAAGGTACTGACAATCTATGTAAGACTGTCCTACTCATTTTTCAGCATTACGTCATGGCTGACGGATTCTAAAGGCAATACTGAATGTCTATAGCGGAAGTCTATATCATTTGTCAACTGCAAACTCAAAAATTTATTTTTATTTGGAGTTATGAAATATACGTCATATATTTTTAGAATTTATTTCAAAAATATTTGAAAATGAGTAAAAGAATAACGCATTTTCGGGGATTCATAGGTACGCCCAAATGTAATGATGTTAACAACACTTCTTCAAGATTTGATTTAATTATAGGTCAAGAAGATCCAATACGTACACAAATATTAAAATATACATATAATGTCTCTGCCCTGACAACCTTGCATGTGTTTCGACGGCGCACAGTGGCGCCATTTGAGTTTTTTCGTTGCAAAAATCATATCTTTTGAACCGAATAAGATAATTGAACAGTTTAAACAGCATATGATAGATAACTGTTCAGCCTATGAAATGAGCGTTTGGAAAGGGTGCTACGCTTTGTAGGGGCCTACTTATGGGTTATCAAAGTTAAAATTTGTAGAAAAATCAATTTTATGGTAACTAAAAAAAATTATTTTTACATTTTTAGATTGTTTTTATTTTTTTTCTTTAGGGTTTTATGTTTTAAATTATTACCCAACAAATTAAAAAAAATTACTACTTTTTCAAATTTATTTTTTCAATTTTCTGTAAAATATTCATCACAATTCGTAGGAGAAGGTATATCTAAAAGACTAATCATTTCTAAACTATAATTATTTTCTAACTCTATTCGTGACTTCACATGCCGCAGGGAAGAAATAAGTGGATCGGAAGATGCTGCCAACATGTTGAAGAGGTCCTCATTTTGCCTTACCCTTGATGCTTTGAATGTGTTCTGCAATCTATATTTTTTATAAAATTTGTTAATTTTTCTTCAGAAAGCTCTCCAATTGGCAAACACTGGTACTCAATTATGTCTTTGCCATGCGCCAATATTTTATGGACGGTCGGGGTCAACTTCTTCTGTGGATACATTTCTGCTAAAAGAGATGCAGTTTTCGATGCATATTCTCCATATTTTGTAGAATTGACGTTTTCTTTGCAGTTTAAAACATGCAAGATCGTTCCAAATCTTTTCACAATTTGATTGTCAATTCCAGTGATTGTAGTTACTGCCTCATCATTTTCAAAAAATCTCCTAGAAGTGTTTCCATCGTTTGAGTTACCGTATCCGTGCTTGGGACAGTCTACTTTTAGTCCAACTTCTTTAAAAAAAGCATCCTGTATTTGCTTCTTTCTGATCTTTTCCTTATCCTTTATTCGAAGTTTTCCTTCATCGAAGTTTTCCTCCTCTTGTGGTAGGGTATACGCCAGTTTTAGGAAGAACTCCATACACCTTATCCTTGCGTGCAATGATGACATTCCATACTCGTAATTCTCCTCGTTTGTAGAATCGTTTAAATTACCAAAGTTCTTCTGACTCTTTTTGCAAATCGGCCATGACAATGTTGAGGTTGTTCCTGTCAGTTCGTTTACGACTTTTCCGTCAACCATGGTCAGGTGGAACTCGTAATTGCATTCAATATATTTTCCTTCTCCAATTTGCAGCTTTGTAGGCTTAATCTTGCTTATTTGTTCTTCAATGTCCTTCACCGTGGTCCTTATGAGTTCTGCCGATTCCCTTGCAAACTGAAACATTATTGGTCGGCAATAATGCACTGATGACGGACGTGGATTTTTCCAGTGTAGGGAAACATCAGATTTTAGCCGCAAAGGAACAACAGATGCCATAAACATATTTCCGTCCGATATTGTAGCGTCATCGGAAGATATCCTTTGCTTATAAACGCTTTGTCCGGATGATCCATCGCAGCCCCAGTTGCTGATCAATGTCAGTTTCTCAGGAAGAATTTTCACCTCATTTTCAGGAAGACTCTCCAACAACCGTTTTGCTGTATGGCCCATGAGATCCTGCAGATTGGCTTTCACAGAGACTTCCGTAAACTCCGTATGCAGTGGTCGTGAATTTATTTTGGCTTGCGTAATATGCTTGCGTCCTGGAAAAACGTCAGCCCCGTGTCGCATCAAGTATGCCCGTAGTATCTCATATTTTTCTTTGGAAAGTTCTAAGTCCATAAACAAGGCCAAGGCTTCTTCGGAACCATAGTTTTTAATGTGTGCGTTTGTGGGCGTGGGAATGCTTTCCTTAATCCTTTTTAGTCGCAGTGGGCTTGCATCAGCAACAGATTTTGTAATCTGCGACCTCACTCTTTCACTATCCTTTGTATATTTAATAGACAGCGCGTCCGATAAATGCTTCGTGGTCAAGTCATTGGTGGCCTCGGCAAGTTTCCTCTTTCTTGTGTAAATTGAACACTCCTCAATACTTTTTTTTGGCCTTCCTTTTGCTCCTCTGGTTGATGTGGTGGGTTTTTCTACTGGCAATATTTCCAGGATGGTGTCTTCATTAAGCCAGTCCTCGTATTTGGAGTTGAATTTCTGAATGGTTCGATTCGTTTTCACCCATTTTGCCTTAATATTTGCATATATCAGATAAAAATTATTTTTTATAATTTCGCTTCTCTCAATATTTCTGTATAAGCTATCAAGTTCTTCTAAAGCAGCTTCCGTGAAAAACTTTGGTGTGGTTGACTTTCTGAACAGTTCAAATAATTTTAAATTGTTCAACGCCATGTTTTGAATAACTCGCGGTTAGATGGTTGGTCAATAATAGCACAATCAGGTTTCTTGAAACCACGCTAAGTGTTTACACTTATATAGTAGCTGTGCATGACGCAGGTTTTTACCACCATGTTTTGGTCATTGGTAAATTAGGTAGAATTTTCCAGTGTGCGCTTGGGTTCTTGTGGGCGGAGTCTTAACGGGGTTGGACTGTGCGTGGTGTGGTGGAGTGCTGGCCTACCTGCCTACCTACAGGGCGGGTGACCAATCACATCGTGTACAGGTTCTAAAAATACGAATGCGTGTGGATGCCAATTGTTGCGTCCATTTTATCACGTAATTTTGTTTTTCCAAGAATTGTTAGTTCTTTCCACGAATTCAGACAAAAAAGGGTTTTCATGTTGGAAATGATGGCTTCCCATGCTGTCCGTACAGCTAATTTTCCCAATAATTCTATCATGAGTGCCAGTTACAGAAGTTTACGCGAGTTGTTTTTATTGTTTTACAAAATGAATACACAGTTGGTCTGGGCTGACCCATGTGTTACGAATGTGACTATAGAAACATGTGTATGACGGAGGGTTAATGATTTGATTTTTCCCACTCAAGAACCATATCTTTTTTAACTCTTTGACCTCTAGAAGCCAAAGGGGCACTTAGAGGCAGATAAAACCTTTGGAATTATGTAAAGGAATACTCAAGGAACATATTTTGAAAATATGGCAAATATAGAAAAATGTTGATTTTTTTTATTTTCCGTCAAAGTTGAAAAATAGTGAAAAAACGGATAGTTTTTAAATAGTGTTTTACCAGGAGAAACACAAAGCAAACAGTTAATTTTTTTATCATTATACATTTAATAAATACATCAATAAATACAAACAAAAAATAAGGCGAAATCGCAACAAATTGACTAAAAATTGTGTGTTTTTTTGAAAACCGAAAGTCGGTCAACTTTGAACGGTTATATCTTCTAAACTAAAAATGTGATATTATTAAGAGTAGCATATTTGAAATCGTTGAAAAGTTTCCTATAACATGGGTTTATTCAAAACTTCGTCGGCGCACATGAAAATTTTGATTTTTGCAACCTCGTTTGCTCTACGGGCGCCTCTGTGCGGCGGTCACGTCGCATTTGTAACAAATAATCTATATAAAGTTAATGGCAGGCCTGGATTTATCGATCCAAATAAATATTTCATTCACTGGTACAACAATTT
Organism: Phaonia tiefii; assembly: GCA_963931995.1. Lineage (NCBI taxonomy): Eukaryota > Metazoa > Arthropoda > Insecta > Diptera > Muscidae > Phaonia > Phaonia tiefii. The sequence continues at coordinate 112,564,524 of OZ008370.1, read as the reverse complement.
CTTGTGTTTTTTTTAATTTTTCAAAATCCAAGTAGAAAAAATCACCCATTATATTCATGACCGTCACAAAACTTTAAGACGATCTTGCCGTGTCTGCCATATTCGTCGGTCCTCGCCCTAGAACTTATTTCACAATATTCAGTAGCATATTGACATTTAGTACAACATTGCCCAATACAAAATTGAATTGGAATCTGTTGTATTTTTCGGGGTTTTTTGTGACTGCCGGCCAATTTTGACCCCAAAATTTATATGGGAGTTACAACATTGGGAGTGGCAAAGTAGTTAATTTTCAACTACAGAATGGCGTTTGAGAAAACATTGCCCAGTAACGAATTTCATTAAGATCAGCTGTGTTTTACTGCGGCAATTGCCTCCAACAAGAAGGCGATCCCAAAGCATTTGTTTGGAAGGTACCAGATTGGGTGTGCCAAAATCACCCAATTTCAGTAAGTGACTGGCGGTTGGCGAAATAAACCATAATCCTAAATCCGATTCCCATGATTAATATTTTGCGAAAGTTATCGTTTCGAACAGCCGGGTGCCAATATTTGTGTGGTAAATTCCAGAATGAGCTTGGCAAATTTGCCAATAATCTCTATGCATTAATTACCCGAAGGCTCATAACTTCGTCCATGGGTCGCACGACATTATGTCGAAATATGATTATCGAAACTCCCCAGGGTGAGTCGTGCCTCCCCTAATCTGGAATTTCGCATTGGATAGTGTTTTGCCAGATCTGAAGAGATCAGGTTCCACAAACTTAGTATATGCTGACGACTTAGCAATTGCCGGGGCTCCAGGACTTACCCAAGAGACTCTTTAAGTAGGCCATGGAAAGTATATCCGAAAAAAATCGAGTTCGTATTCTTTACCACGAAGCAGAAGGGCCAGTATATTCGACCGGTGTCGCCATGTGGTGAATAAATTTGCTTAAGAGATTATGCAAGATATTTAAATGTGATTCTCGACAGAATGCTTAGTTTCAAGCCAGACACTATGGATATATGTAGTTATTAGAGTCACAGTGATCATATAGTCGTGCAAAAGGACCTTCGTAGCACCATGGAGCGTATCCCCAAAAAGATATATACAGCCGTTAGCCACTATATATTGCTCTAACGTATTTCCATTGGTGGCCGGTACTGTAAAAGCCTCTTACTGTTGACAAAAGTCTAGATAATGGCAATGGTGTTTATCATGGTTGTCTTTGGCACAACCACTAACGAGGTTTCGGTGGATATCCTTCATCTATTACCACTTGATTCGTTGGGAGGGAAATGGCTGCATCATCAGCAGTCTGCCTAAGACTTTCCCTGGTGTGGAACACCAGTTCATATGGTCATGGAACAAATTTAAGGGTTCTGCGACAATCCACAATAGAAGTGGATTATATGACACCTACTTCTGCCTTTGACAGAAACTTCTCCACTCATATCCCGGATAGGCAGGACTAAAAGAGGCGCATGCCATGTTATAGATGACTTCAAACCAGATGTCAAAGTAGGGTTTGGAGTTCATTCTAAAGAACTGGGTCTAGCTAGATCTTGCGCAGAGGCTACCAGACCATTGAAGTGTCTTACAAGAATATCTTTTGGCAATCGGGGCAGGTACCATTTGCATACTCTGCTATAAAAATCTCTCAAACGTGTATTCCTAACTTCAAGAATTGCTTACAACTGCAGCACATATTAAATTAGATGGACAAGCAGTTCGGTGCCCACCTTACATGAGTTGACAGCCAATGTCTAGGGATCCTTAGAGCGGGTGAGCTGCTAATATTGGGAACTATCTTACCAGTTCCACTGGATATGGAGCATGTGTCCATGCACAAAGGCCTCATGCTTAAAACCGAAGTTCTCAGACATGTGAATGATAGATGGTGTAGAGACACCCAATACAGTATGATCATGCAGGTATGAACAAGTTATGACATAAATCGCAGGCTAACCTTGATAACCATTGTTGGATAAAATATCTCTATGTTAGTACCAGTTTTTGTTGACCAAACTAATTGTTTAGTACCAATTGCTTAATAGTCAGAGTCGCGTCTAGACTAGGAATCTCAGTTCATGATTACTGCACAAGCTATGGGGATGAAGAGGCGAACGAGACCGTCGAACATCTCGTATTGTACTGTATGTGTAGGAGAATTATAGCGTGGCCGTCGGTGGTGCAATGGCTAGTGTGCGCCGCTCCTCTGCATGAGAACGTGGGTTCGATCCCTGCTCTGACCACCTTACATTTCCTTCGACGACGGCCACCTCGCTTAGTGACGGCGACACTATCGAGAACTAAGACTTGAAAATGCTTCTCAAAATACCGTTCGGAACCGGTGTAAAACTGTAGGTCCCAATCAGTGAGTGACAAGTTAGTGACAAATCCCCAATCCCTTCATGGGATATAATGGGAAACGTTTTTTTTATATATCTAGTATCTTACTTCCTCTTGGATCTAACAGTTAAACTGAATGATCTTAACTGAATGATTCTTTATCCACATCTTTGAATATCGGAATGAGGTATCTATGTCTTGAATGCCCCATAATCATACCAGGTCAATTTACATGTTCTACTATGGGAACGGAATACGACATCCCGTGGTATCGCAACGGTCCTCATTGGACTATGCCATATGCTAGTCAAAATCATATGCTTTTAAATCACTCCAATGCTGTGGCGACGAAGTGTATCAATAGTAACAACCGCTTCTACCTAACCTAACCTACTTCATGATGGATCTACCGGTATATTTAGGGAGTTAATCTGAACAATTTGAGGACTTTTTTGCAGAGTGCTAATTTTTTCGCCTTGGACTGATGTCCGTTTCGTCTTCAATCACATGCTGAAATACCGGGGATGGGTATCATATGGCTGTGCTTTACTCCACCTACTCACGTTAGGTCAATATATAGGTTAAAGATGAGGACGGAATATGACGTTACGGAATATTTACCAGCACCTGAGTTGAAGTTCATTACAGATAATGGGAATTGTTTTAGATAAATGTGTCGATTTGTATGGGAGATACCAGAAGGCGTTTGACCATAATTCCCATTTTTAATTCCAAACTAAGTTGTCAGAATTAATAACTAAATGCAAAAATGCACTGCGATTGATAACGATTTTCTACAGTTAACGTGTTAACCAACAGTCCAGCCAGACAGTCAAAGCGAATTGGGCCCAAATTGGGTCTAATGCGACTGTTATACTTTTTCCGTATAAAATTATAATATATAAGTATACCCCCATCCCTATTGGTGAGGGAATAAGAATTATTTGATTTTTATTCAGCAGATATACACACTACAGCGTATAATTACACTAGTTTACACCGAAAATGTACATTTGATGAGAGGTGACTTTTCTCATGTATTTTCATCTGCTGAATTCAAAAATCAAGGTTACATTTTTTTATGGATCAGTTTTTGAGATATCCTTATATTTTTATTTGTTCGTCCTTTTTTTACTTGACAAATCATATCTCGAGCTAGAAATGTCCGATTATATCGTTCTTGGTACTTAAATGCAAGGTATTTAGATGTCGAACAATTGGATCTGTGATAAGTTAAGTGGTTAAAAATATATCGATGAAAATAGGGCACATTTTCAAAAAAAATCATATTTTACAGTGATTCTGTGCCGGCGGAAAAGTACAAACCGTTGAAAAAAGTCTGGTTTCTCTTCGTGTTCGTAAAGATGATACTTTAACGTAAGAACTGAGACCAACCAGAAGAAAATCGACCGAAAAATGACAAAGTTATAAGCAATTGAGTGAATAAATCCAAGTCCCATAATTTCCGAATATTTTATTTTTTTCGACAATTTATGAGTGCAATCACCATTTTTGTTTTGACAGCTGTCGCTGAGTGGCTCATATTTATTTGATTTGATATCGCATTAATACAAAAACAACAACATAGCAACAACAACAGGCATTTTGTTATTGCCATTGTACCACTGCTGTCAAAAAACTTGTGGTTACGCAGCAGCAAAAGCAAAATGTTGACAGCTTTGGTACCATTTGGTACCAATTTCCTCAGTTCGAAATAAAAAAATCAAATCAGCTGTTCTAATAACACAACCTGTATCAATGAATCTTGATTGCAGTGTTGTTTGTTTCGTCAAGTTTGTTTTTAAAGGAACCGTTATTCCTTATGTGTTATACACATCAGAAATTTGGTTCTTAGCTTGTTAATATTGTTTTGTTAATTCAGTCTGTGAGGAAAAACACTGCGGTGAGTTAGTAATATATTAATTTGTAATTTTTGTAACATAAATTTTTTTCACCTTGAAATAAACACACGGACACGTGTCGGTTGTTTGTACTAATTTGATTGAAATTACATTTCGTTGTGTGCGTAAACAATCAAAATAATTTCTGTTATGTGTGTGGCAATTTTGTCCCCCAACCAAATAGACGTAGATTCACCGATTCATTACAACAGAATTATCTGCAATATTTTGGAATAGCACCCGCAACTTTTCATGAGCAATGGACACCAAATAATGTTTGTTTATCGTGCCATATAACTCTTGCCACGTGGGCTTCTGGTTCATCACAGTATGATGAAATTTATTTATACAATTGAATTAATAATAAAGTGAATTTTTATTTCAAATTAGACGATACATGAAATTCGGTGTACCAATGATACGGAGAGAGCCGCTCTGCCATTCGGTTGATTGTTACTTTTGCCTGAGCAAATCCACTGGTTTTGGTAAGAGTGCCAAATGGGCTTATGCGACAGTAGCATCTGCTTCGCTTCCAGTTCCACATTCAAGTGAATTTCCTCATCCCCCGATGCCCCGATTCAACGATTGAACCTTTCGAATCATCACAAGAGACAGACACAAGCAGGGATAATGAATTTCAACAGGAGTCGCAATTGCAAGGTTTAACGCAGCCTAAACTGAATGATTTGGTGAAAGATCTCGATCTGTCAAAGGAAAAATCGGAGTTACTTGCATCTCGCCTAAAGCAAAAGAACTGTTTTGCTCCGGGAGTAAATGGAACATTTTACAGAAACCGTGATGAACCTTACGCACAACATTTTAAGAAGGAAAACGACATATGCTACTGCAACGATATTCCTGCATTGTTTGAGCAACTCGGACAGCCTTATGACCCAAATGAGTGGCGCTTGTTCATTGACGGTAGTAAGGAGAGTTTGAAAGCAGTCCTACTGCATATTGGAAATGAAAAACCTTCTATTCCCATCGTTCATGCCATCAACACTAAAGAATCATATGCCACAATGGCCAGTTTGATAAAATACATTCAATATGAGAAGCACAACTGGAAAATATGTTCCGATCTCAAAGTCGTCGGCATGTTGTGTGGGATGCAGGGTGGATACACAAAATATTGCTGCTTTCTTTGCCTTTGGGATAGTCGTACTCGTGAACATCATTATGGAAGAAAAGACTGGCCAGAAAGGGAGAACGTCACAGTGGGCAAAGACAATATTAAATACGTGCCTCTTGTCAAAAAGAAAGTATAATCCTTCCAGCGTTGCACATTAAACTTGGCCTCAGTAAAAATTTTGTGAAGGCCTTAGACAAGGAAGGCCAAGCATTTTCCTATTTGAAAACCCTTTTCCCGAACCTTTCTTTAGCAAAAATCAAGGAAGGCGTTTTCCCAAAATATTTAACACCCGTTGAAAACGAGGCCTGGAATTCATTTCAGCTGGTTGTTACCAATTTTCTTGGGAACACTAGAAGCCCTAACTACGAGGGAATTATTACCGATTTGCTGAAGAGCTACAACAAGATGGGTACGGAATGCCATTATTTAATTTCCTTCATATAAAGAAATTGGTAAAAAGCACAGATTTCCCAAAATATTTAACACCCGTTGAAAACGAGGCCTGGAATTCATTTTAGCTGGTTGTTACTAATTTCCACACATAAAGAAATTGGTAAAAAGCACAGATTTCCCCAAATATTTAACACCCGTTGAAAACGAGGCCTGGAATTCATTTCAGCTGGTTGTTACCAATTTTCTTGGGAACACTAAAAGCCCTAACTGCGAGGGAATTATTACCGATTTGCTGAAGAACTACAACAAGATGGGTACGGAATGCCATTATTTAATTTCCTTCCTGGTTGTTTTCTATTGTATTGTTTTTACCATTTTATTTATTTCTTACAGGTGTAAATATGTCTCTAAATATCCATTCCTTGGATTCGCATTTGAAATTCTTTCCGGACAATCTTGGTGACGTGAGTGACGAACACGGCGAGAGATTTCACCAACAAATTAAGACCATTGAGCGGCGCTATGAAGGATTTTGGGATGAAGCAATGTTGGGAGACTATGTATGGTTTCTCACTAGAGAAACGGATCCCAAAAGCAACCGAAGACAAAGCAAGAGCCACAACTATTTCTAACACACAAAAATGTCAAGAATGTATTGCGAGCGTTTAAACCCAATAAATTGTCGAAAAAAATAAAATATTCGGAAAATATGGGATTTTGATTTATTCACTCAATTGTTTATAACTTTGTCATTTTTCGGTCGATTTTCTTCTGGTTGGTCTTCGTTCTTACTTTAAAGTATCGTCTTTACGAACATGAAGAGAAACCAGACGTTTTTCAACGGTTTGTACTTTTCCGCCGGCACAGAATCACTGTAAAATATGATTTTTTTTGAAAATGTGCCCTATTTTCATCGATATATTTTGAACCACTTAACTTATCACAGATCCAATTATACACGTTTGTTCGTCATCTCAATACCTTGAATTTAAGTACCAAGAACATTTTCTAATCGGACATTTATAGCTCTAGATATGATTTGTCAAGTGTAAAAAGGACGAACAAATAAAAATATAAGGATATCTCAAAAACTGTTCCATAAAAAAAAATTTAACCTTGATTTTCGAATTCAGCAGATGAAAATACATAAAAAAGTCACCTCTCATCAAATGTACATGAAAAAAAATTTTATTTTGTAAAGTAGTGTTATTGATATTGATCGAATATAAGTTATACGCTATCACTAGAGTAAATCACATCACGCGATGGTCAGTGTGTTCCTTATATGTATAGATTATTTTTGATTGTTCGTTAAAAAATTGTGCTTAGTGAGCCCTTGGGAAGGCCTTGGTATTTATTTTTGACTTTAGCAGCAACGTATATGTGTACATTTTCATTTACTGTTTGACGTTTGACCCAGCCTTGATGAGGTGAAAGTTCACTCTTGCCTTCAAAATGAGTAGATATATATAGGCAGGCAAGTAATTTATATGCCGCAAGATATGTGAAGTATTAAACTAAAGAATAATGTATTGCGGGTTTCAATATCTCTTGTAATGTTTGGGACAACAGGTGCGAGAAGTCCCCTATTGCAGAAATTATGCTGAAAAAAAATAAAATTAAGAACATTCCAGTCAAGATCCATTAAATGAGTGTATAACTTTTTTCATATCTATAACGGTTACCTAGAAATCAAGATTTAAAAAATTTAATTTTGACTTGTTGGTTACTTTCACAAAACAAAATCGTATGAATGTAATTCTCAATTTAGCAGATATTTGATTTTAAACAGAAATATGTGTCGAAACGTGGCTGTTAGTTATTGACTCCCAACAGTGGTTCCTGTAATTGCAACAGTTGAAAGATAAACATTGAAAACAATATAGCAAACAAAAGTCGTGTTTTGGTTACAAGCAAGTGATTATCGCTTGCTAAGTTTCAAAGAAAACGGCTTGTTAGCGAGAAGTCATTTTGTTCAAAAATATGAAAAATGGTTAAAAACCGTAAAAGATGTAAAATTTTTTTATTTTAAAACTAACGAAAATTATTCTCGTCGCTAAGTTCTCGTGCTTCATACAAAACAAGCGATTATATAAGCAAGCGGTGTAACCAAAACACGCTTAAATTCACTAATCATTTTCTGCAGTCGCTTATTCAGTTTGCTGATAAATCGCCCAGTTGGTCAGCAAGCAATTTTTATACCCTCACCCATAACCATGGGGGCATATACTATATAATACTGAACAAATTTCGTATATCTTTACAATGAAAATCGATCACAATGATATTTCCGCAGTGACTAATATTTTCTCAAATTTAGTTTGGGGTACCTTCCATACAAATTAACATATTTAGTACAAAATCATGCTTCTTCTAAAACTTTCGTTTGGTATGTGTGATTAACTTCAACTCAGACATTAGTTAATAATCTGAAAATGTCTACTTAACTGGAGAAACTTGACGAGGTTACCACGCCCATTCTGGTACCTCCCATACAAAAGCTGAGTGGTCGACCAGGTTGTCAATTCGATAACCACTTTAGATCTTAAGGAAATTACGTCTTAGGCTTCCTGTCATCAAACACCAATCAGCGACTAAAACAGGGAATACTTTGCCGACCACATTTTGGTACCTCCCTCCCCCTGGCATGGCCGGATGCTTTTTCGACAAGAGAACCCCAGCAAAACCAAACCAATCTTTATGAAATTTGGTAGTAGACAACATTGCGACAAATGCCAGTCTTCTTAGGAAATGAGAGACTTGACCACACCCATTCTGACACCTCCCACACAAAAGTTGGGCGGATGTTCGGTTGATCCACATGATAACTCTCGTAAGCCTCAATAGACCTGAATGAAATTCGGTACTACAATGTTTTGTTAAAAGCTTCTTTGTAATTAATAATTGACGAAGTGCCACGTCTATTCTCGTCTTAATAAAATTTGGTAATGGACAATATTTTATCAAATATACTTGTAACAACAAACTCTCGTCTTAAATTACATTCATTAATTACATTCAAACATCAATAAATTCAGGAAAAAGTATCCCACTCGATAACGAAATTTGGCTTTAATCAGCGGTTTATGATTCGTACCTGGAATGTAAGAACTCCCCCCGAAAAATTGAGACTCGGGCAGGTTAGATGACTTATGGGACGCTACAATGTGGAAACCCTAGGCTGAAGCGCGTTGGCTTAATAATGGCAAATTTCAGTTACCATCTGGTGGTGGATTCTGGTTCTGTGAAAACTTTTCAGTGGTACTTCTTGTAACTAAAATAGCACTGGAGTCTGTTGTTATTTCACAGTTTCACAGAAACAGAATCGACCCCCACTGACTTATATACTCCGGAACGACATTCCCCCACAGAAATATTCACAAGTATAAATGGGAATCGCCTGATTGTCAAACCTTCAATCATAGTGATAATATACTTGTCAGCAATATGTTTTTGGGTTCCTTGCTTGAGGTCGAAACTTGACGTGTTCCTGATATTGATAGTGACTACCAACTCTTAATGGACACCTTCCACCTCCGTCAAGCGGATGCCACCGGCATTAGTAATACATTTCATACCGTCTGCCGCACCCATCCATATCAATGATGTACAGTCAAACTCCAATTTTTCACAGGACAGTCAAAATACGTGGTCAGGCATTGTTCGAACGCTGAAGGAAACAGCCACGGAAGTCCTTGGCGAGAAAAGATGTATGAATAAACCTTGAGTCAGTGCAGAATCCTGGACCGAAATTCGGAATCGTGAACCCTTGCACAATATTCGAATAAGATCGAAGACAGAAACGCTAAAGAGGCAGCTAATGACGCGTAGAAGACCGAAAATGTAACGAATGTAGGTAACCTCCGTATAGTGTACTCTTCAGTGTAAAAGCTGAACGATGACAACACCAAGAACACTGCATCTTTAAGAGCTAATGTTGGCACGGAGATATCATCACCAGATCAGCAAGTGGAAAGATGGCGTGAATTCTTTACGACACAATCTAGGCTTCCGCATAATGGAGATCAATGTACCCCTTCGGTACCATACTCATGTCGCAAGCCCTGTCGCAAGCAGAGGTCGAGGCAGCACTGGGTAAAATGAAGGATCAGAAATCTTGTGGTCCTGATAATATTCCAACGGAACTGTTGAAATATGGTGCATCCGCGTTAGCAGATGTCATTACGCAAGTCACCAGAAGTGTGTGGATAGACAAGAAATACCTTCAGAGTGAAAAAAGTGAGTGGTTAACACTATCCCGAAAAAAGGTGTTCCAAATCTGTGCAGATACTGGAGAAGTATTGCATTGCTAAATGCAATAGACAAAGTACTGGCGACCGTTATTCTTCAGCGAACCTCGCCGGTAGTGGAACAGATTGTGAGTAAGCAGCAGGCGGGTTTCAGGCCTGGTCGTTCGTGTGCCGACTTTGTGCACAAATTCCGTATAATCAGTTGAACTACACTCGCGTGTGTATCTATTCTTCGTAGACTTTGAACAAGGGTTTGATTGTATTGAATGTGGTCCACCTTGACCGAAAGGGGATACCGTACAAGGTAGTGCCCATGATCGGTGAACTGTACATAAATGCAGCGTATAAAGCTCGTTTTAATGGGAAGGAAAGTCAACCTTTCACCAGATCTGCAGGAGTTAGACAAGAATGTGTCTTTTCCACTACATTATTTGTTTTACTTATGGATGAGGTAATAGAGGCAACTAATGCAGTAGCACAGGTCGGCCGGCAGCCGACATAAGTGTTTTGGTCCACAAATGTGATGACATCGGGGCCAAGTTATACAGACTCTCCGAAAATGCGAAAAGTAGGATCCAGAATAAATATAAAGAAGACAAAAAAAAAACAAAACAAAATAATGGAGTCCCATAACATCCCATGAAGGGATTGAAGAGAGCTTTTATACTCACTGATTGGGACCTACAGTTTTAAACCGGTTCCGAACGGTATTTTGATAAGCTTTTTTCATGGCTAAGTACTTGATAGTAATGCCATCACTAAGCTAGGTGACCGTCGTCGAAAGAAATGTAAGGTGGTCTGAGCAGGGATCGAACCCACGTTCTCAGTACAAGAGCCCTGCACACTAACCATTGCACCACCGACGGTCCTTGCACCACCAGAAGACAATGTTGGCTCCGCAGCGGATATAGGTGATCGTATAAATAAGGCCCGTATTGAATTCCTACACCTACTCAACATCAGGTGCAAAAAGAGGGTTCCGAAAAAGGCGAAAATCCCATTATTCAAATGCAATGTGACGGTTGTACTACTTGGAGCTTGACGAAGCTGACAATGAAGAAGGTCCAAACGTTTCTCAATCGTTGTCTGAGACAAATTCTCCATATCTATTGGACCAGTGAAGTACTCTGGCAACGTACATGCAACAGTCCTATCGAGTAGGATAATAAACTGCTAGAGCGGCACTTGAGTGGAACCCACAGTGGTGTCGAAGGACAGGAAGACCAAAGAATACCAACGGCAGAGGTGCATGAAGAAGGAATAAAAACAAACTCGTCTATCATGGAACCAAATTAAATGACTTGTCAGAGACAGAAATCTATGAAGATAATTCGTTGGCGTCCTATATTCTTCGTGAACCTTTAATTTAAGCTTAGTTTTTAATATTGTTTTATATTTTTACGTTCTGTTTAAATAAATGAAGGACGTATATATATAATAGGTAATATTTAGCTCAATATCACTCTGATTTTAATATTAATACATTTGTCAACAAACGAAAAGGCGAATATAATTTTCTTTAATAGAACTCGCACGCAATAGATGACTTAGGGTGAGGTTATGTTTAAGTCGGTTCACCCGATTGAAATTTATTAACTGGTTTTATAAAATTTATGCATTTCTGTTCAAGTATTGAGTCGAAAGATACCACTGTTAACATCCAAGTTTGAGACGGTGTTAAAAAGGCAAACATTATTACGATTGTGGTATCATTCGAAAGAGGACTCAATGTGCTTTCTGATGAGGTAAATAAAAAAATTGTGATCCTAATGGTTATTCGGAATATTTCAAGTCAAAATTTAATCTTTCAAGGCTCGATGTCTTGATAACGGTTAGTGATATGGAAAAAGTTGTATAATCATTTTAAAGATTCTGACTTGGTCTATCTGAGAGTAATATAATATCAAATATTGTCTGATCGGTGCTGTCCCTACTTTCACACCAATAATCTTGAAACTTATAGGAGATTTTGAAAGCTACAATACATTATTCTTGAGTGTATTAGCTCACTTATCTAATGGCATAAACATTATTTGCCTATATGTAACCGATAAACAACCACCGGTTATAAACTCATTTTGAAGGCAAAAAGTTTAACCTCTTGAGGCAGGGCCAGACGTCAATTCATTAATGTCATATTTACACGTATATATTGGTGATAAAATAAATACAAATACCCGTTGAAATAAAGAAATAATCAAGTGAAATTCAGAATTTCCAATTGAGATTCAGAAAAAAACATTTGGAATTTAGAACTACTATTGGGAAATCAGAAAATATCAATTGAAATTCAGAAAAAGTCAATTGAAATTCAGAAAAATTGTGTTGAAATTTAGTAGACACAAATTGAAATTCAGAATATATATCAATTGAAATTCGGAAACAAATTATTTCAAATTCGGTACATATAAATTTAAATTGGGAAAAAAAACAATTAGAATTCAAAACATATTAATTGCAATTAAGAAAATATCAATTGAAATTTTTTGAATTTCAGTTCGTTATATTCATTTGTCCAGGTTTCAATTGATATTTTCCAAATATAATTTAATGTTTTCTAAATTACAATTGATATTTTCTGAATTTTAATTGAAGTTTTCCGAATTTTAATTCTAAATTTCTGAATTTTAATTAATGGCTTGTGAATTTCAATTGATATTTTCCGAACTTCAGTTGATATTTTCTGATTCTAAATTCATATTTTCTGATTTTCGAATGAAACTTCGGAGTATATAATTTTAATAATATTCTCGGAATTTGAATTAGAAATTCTAAAACTAAATTGATCTTTCTGGGTTTCAATTGATTGAATTTTGAATTGAATTTTTGCAAAAAAAAAAAATTATTTTTGAACATAATCTCTTTTCAGTTTAATACACTTAGTCCAACGTTTCTCCAGTTTTTGTATCCCTTCCAAACAATAGGATTTTTCGAGGTCCATAAAATAGACATTTGTTTGATCAATAATTTGGTGCTAAATCTCTTTCCACCGAGCCATTTCTTTAGGTTTAGAAATAGGAAATAGTCACTGTGGGCTAAATCCGCAGAATATGGTGGATGAGGTACCAATTCGTAGCCCAATTCATGGAATTTTGCGATTGAGACTACACACATGTGCACCCGTGCATTATCTTGATAAAAAATAACTTTTTTCTTGGCCATATGGGGTCGTTTTTTTTTAAATCCTCGTTAAATCGGTCCAATAAGTTGGCATAATATTCGCCGTTTATTGATTTTCCCTTTTGAAGATAATCGATGTGGATTATCTCGCGTGCATCCAAAAACACGTTTGTTATTGGCCGACAAACTTACCTTGGCCTTCTTCGGTGCCGGTTCACCAGGAGAAACCCATTGTTTAGGCTGCTACTTGGTCTCCGGTGTGTTGTAATGGATCCATGTTTCATCCACAGTTACAAAACTCCTTCGAATTGCGGTTAAACAACTGCATACAATCCTTTGAAGTTGTCACACGATTACATTTATGGTCAATTGAGAGCAAACGCGGCACCCATCTTGCAGACAGCTTTCTTAAACCCAACTGATCATTTAAAATCGAAACCACACTGCTATATGAAATGCCTATGGCATCAACAATCTCACGCACTCTTACTCTTCGATCGGCCAACACCATATCGTGGATTTTTTCGACATTTTCGGGTGTATTGACCTTAATTGGCCGTCCAGAACGTTCAGCGTCATTTGTACTTGTGCGACCACAACGGAAGTCAGTAAACCACTTTTTTATCATTGAAATCGATGGTGCAGACTCCGCATAGTATTTGTCAAACTTTTCCTTGGCTTGATTGACGGTTTTTTTCACAAAAAATAATGTTTAATAAGCATTCGAAATTAATTTTTTTCAATTTTTAAAAAATGCACGGGTGGTATTTTTTGAACAGCTGTTAAACGTAAAGTAGTCTATTTTAGCAGGTGGTACTTGATGGGAGCAGTGTTGCATTTCATATAACTACGAGGGAAGTTCGAAAAGTCACGGACTTATTGATCCGCCTCGTATTAAGACTTATAATTGGAATAGGTGTTGCCACGAAAATAAAACCGCAACCTGATTATGTGCGCGATTATTTAACTAATTCGCACGAAAAAGTCATTAATTTTGTACAAAAATATATTTAAAAATAATATTATAAAATTAGAATTTTGAAGAGACCATCATTTTACGCTGCAAAAGATTCATTTACGGGTATTGCAAAATAAAAATTATAAAAGATGAAAATGAAGGGATGGGAACTGAAACTGAATTGGGATACCTTCAAACGTATGCAATATATTTGATACAATTTTAGAAGAGTTTTGTATTTTAAATGTTCACTGAAATGTTACTATTATTTTGGAATAGAAATAAATAAATTTTACACTCTATAAGTTAATAGATATTTACCTTAAACTTCCATATGAATCAATTAGCAATATTGTATAATAAGCATAATAATGCACAAAGTCGTCGTTCACATTTCTCATAAACAATTTCAAATCATGGAGACATTTCTCAATGTTATTCAAAAATTCAGCCACATAATATTTAGCCATTCCTTCGCTAACACTCCTGGTAACAGTTAGAACGTCCGTTTTTCTCAGGAATATTTCATCATTGAAATGTTTAACATATGACTCTAATTCGGTTACATTCAATTGTTTCACACTCATTTCACTTTTGGTGTGGGATATTAAAAATAGTAGAAAAACTTTGATAAAAATTCCAATATTTGATGTGAAGAACATAATTTCTAGAAGCGATTGCGACCACCAAAACGGAAAGCGAGTTGTCTATGGTGAAAATGCTAATAATGACAGAACGACTGAAATCGTTTGATTAGTGTTGAAAGGATAATTGAGTCTTGGTTACAACCCGCTGCTAGATTGGGCGTTTTTGTAATCGTTGGTATCGTCTTTTAATTATGTACTTTACATTTTTGGTGTTAAATGTTACTAATGGTGCTGTCATAATAGTGACATTGTTCTGTAGTTAAGTGAAGACTGTTCGAAAATCATTTGTAAATATTATAGTGTTACTGATGGTTTGGGATTCTTAATTTTTATTAATTATATCCTCACCCATGGTGGAATGGGATGTATATATTTTATATATCAGTATAACACATATGTATATACTGTATAATCAGCATGCTAAACCCTATACCTATATAAAAATCAATAAACAATTACATGAGGTGTCACGGGACACGCGGTTGGGACGAAGCTCCTTTCGCTATATGTTATGTACTAGTTAGTTCCAACACGCCTCAGGCGCCCGTTGAAAAATACGATAATTTAAATGGGTCTTTAAGAAAATATACTTTTTGTAAAATGTTACAACTATTTTTAAGAAATTTTTTATTTATTGAATATATTTTTTTAAAAAGTATATTTTTTGGTCCCTTTTGCAAAAATATATATTATATTTTCCCGAAAGTTATTTATTGAATACATTTTTTAAAAAGTATATTTTTTGGTCCCTTTTGCAAGAATATGTATTACATTTTCTCGAAAAGTTCATTTCTTTAATGAGAGGTAATACTTCTTATATTGAAAGATAATGTTTTTTTTAAGAAAAGCTACCATGTTTAATAAGAAGTGCTTTCTGTAAGAAAAAGCCTAAAAGTATGATTTTTTTTCCAACAAAGTGTTTTTTTTTTACGAACATGTACTTTTTAAAGAAGTGGTACTCTTTAGGAAAAGGTTATTTTTTTAAGAAAATCTATTTATTTTCAGAAAGGCAACTTATCTCACGAAAAGGAACGAAAAGGTATTATTTTATTTTTAAGAAAAGATACTTTTAAGAAAGTAAGAAAAGGTATTTTTTTTATAAGAGAAGGTAATTTTTTTTTGAAGAACAGCTTTTTTTACGAAAGAACATGTACAATTTAAGAGTAGGTACTTATCTCAAGAAAAATTATGTTGTTCTACAAAAAGGAACTCTTTAAAGATAAGGTAGTTTTTTAAGAAACGGCAATTTATTGTACTTTTTTAAGAAAGGTACTTATTTCAAAAAAATTACTTTTTTTAAGAAAAAGTACTTTTTGTAAGAAAATTTACCTTTTTAAACAAAGGTACTTTTTTAAGATAAGGTATTTTTTTAAGAAAAGGTACATTGCTTAAGAATATCGATAGGTATTTTTTTGAGAAAATTTCCTTTTTTTAAGAAAACGCACTTACTTAAGAAAACGTTATTTTTTTAAACGTCTTTCACTTTGGATTTCTAAATTTACTTTTTATTCGGTTCAAAATTACAAAATGTAATAAACAGGCTCCACCTAGAAAATTTGCCAGTAAACAAGAATATGTTAGTCTAGACACAAACCAAAAGTACGAGTGCAAGAGTAAGTGTGCTGCCAAATTTAATTCCATGATCAGGGTTGTATTTCATGGATTTGCCAGTCTTGCACTTTGGCTTTTCAAAACTACAATATGTAATACACAGGCTCCACCTAGAAAACTTCCCTTTAAACCAAACCAAAAGTACCCAATATAGTTGATAATAATGGGTCGTAATAAAGTAGTTAAAAAAAGTTGTTTAAAATTTTTCATTTGGCCCCCATCCCGCAACTTGCGATAAGGAATTTCGTTCCAATAAATATTTCCATTACATTGAAGGACAGGGGAGAGACTCTCACAATCTGTGAGCTGTGCTTTTTTTAGTTCTATACTCACTGATTGGGACTTATGGTTTTGCACTGGTTCCTAACGTTCATGGTTAATCACTCGATTATATTGCAATCAGTGCATTAGGTGATCGTCGGACTGTGACTCATAAAATGAATTCGTTGGCCAAAGCCTACAGTTTTGTTGTCACCGATTTCAAAAATGTAACGCCATTTAATGTTAAATATATCAAAGCTAATGTAGTAAATAACCAGTACAGAAATTGCAGATGGGTGAACCGACTTAAACATACCCTCACCCTAAGTCATCCATTGCATCCTAGTTCTATTAAAAAAACACCTATACTCACTCATACCTGGAACGAAGTGGCGTGGCAAATATGCCAATATACAATAGCAGAATGTCATCGCGCTGAATATAAAGGGTGTCCCAAAATTCACGCAACATTTGAATTGAATAGAAAACAAAGTTTTTATTCTTCTTATGGTAATATTTTTATTGAATCGTAAAGTACATAGGATAGGGTTATTTATGGAATAAAACATCTGGCAAATGGCCTCCACGGCTTTTCATACCCATACGTATTCGTTTATCGAAATTTTCCATGACTTTTCTGCATAAATCTGGTCGAATTTCGTTGATGCAACGATGAATCTCCTCCTTTAAAGCACGAGTTGTTGTGGGCTTGTTAACATAGACCTGTGATTTAAAAAAGCCCCACAAAAAAAGCTAATGGTGTTAGATCACACGATCTTGGGGGCCAGTTCTGGTCACCAAATCGAGAAATCACGCGACCTGGAAATGTCTCTTGCAGTAATTGAAGAGTTTCACGAGCTGTATGGCATGTGGCACCGTCTTGTTGAAACCAAATATTGGCCACATCAATTTCATTCAATTTCGGCAAAACAAACTGTGTTATCATGTCGCTATATCGAACAGCAGTAACAAAAGAACACCAGTAATTGCGACCGCAAAACTTTCATTACTTTTGAAATATTTTTCAATAATGAAGACACGCTGTTCTATCGTGTAATTTGCCATTTTTATTAACCCTGAACTGTCAGCTGTCAGCTGTTTTTTTAGGGTTGCCAACTCTTTGCTACGTCCATAGCAGCAAATTTAAATGTTGCGTAGATTTAGGGACACCCTTTATAATTATGATCCAAAGTGATTTTGGGGATATATTGTGACTACCGTGCAATTTTCTGCCCAATATTTTTATGGGAGGTACACAAATCTTCGCCATACTCATTAATTTGCTACTACACAGTAGCTTCTGACAAAATATTGATCAGTACCAAATTTTATAAAGATCGGCTGTGATTTGCGGGAGATATCGAGTCGATCAACTTTTGTATGAGAGGTACGAAAATAGCTGTGGCACAGTAATTAATTTTTAATTATACTGAACATTTTAGCAAAACATTGCCTAGTATCGAATTTCATTACGATCGGTTGTGGTTTACACGAGTTACCGAGTCGATCAACCGATCATCCGCCTAACTTTTGTATGGGACGTACCAGAATGTGTGTGGCAACCTCGCCTATTTTCTGCAGTTAAGTAGATTATTAACCAATGTTTAAGTTAAGGCTAATCGCATCTACCAGAAAAAAGTTTTCCAAGAAATATGACTGTACCAAATGTGTCGATTTGTAAGGGAGGTACGAGAAGGGGCGTGGCTAAAACTCCCGTTTTCACTCCCAGACTAAGTTTGGACAAATAATAGTCACTGACAAAATTTCGTTGTGATCGGTAAAGATTTACGACAGTTATCGTGTCGCAAACCAGCCAGACAGACACACAGACATGGCTCAATTGTCTTAGAAAGTCTCAATACGAATTTCGTCCAAAAATACTAAGGAACTAATATGTCTTCTTCGATGCGTTACATTTTTTTACGTATTAAATGGCATATACCCCGATCCCTATGGATGAGGGTATAAAAAAAATGAAGTCCCGTAACATCCCATGAAGGGATTGAGGAGGGCTTTTTACAGTGAGTGAGATGTGCGCTTTCTAGTTTTACACTCACTGATTGGGACCTACAGTTTTATACCGGTCCCGAACGGTATTTTGAGAAGCTTTTTCACGCCTAAGTACTCGATAGTGGCTCCATCACTAAGCGAGGTGAACGTCGTCGAATGAAATGTAAGGTTGTTTGAGCGGTGATCGCACCCACGTTCTCATGTACAAGAGGCGCGCACACTAACCATTGCACCACCGAAATATCTTCTTTCTTATCTTCTTTTATATAAACGTTTCGTAGAATTGTAGTCTTTCAAAAATGGTGTGTTGACCACTGTGCTATTTATATTTGGGGCGTTATGAAATTTTTTTTAAAGCACTAAATTTTTGCCAAATTTAAATTTTAGAGGAATGGATCTTTTGAAGATGAAAAGGGATCAAGAAAACTGAACTACCCACAGAAATGTGAAAGTGTCCTCTTTAACCCTGTATAGACTGTACCCGTCGGGATCAGTCTGTAGAACACTTTTTAATATGAACGAATTTACTCAAAAATTATTATTTAAATGGCGCTTATATTCTCCCTTTTTTCTCGCTCTTTTGGAATTTCTCTGCAGTAAGGTTTGCCATTTCATCATGCAAAGATATACGAGCCAACAACGAGTCGAAATTATTAAAATTTACTACCGAAATTTGGAGTCAGTGGCCTCAACTTTAAGAGCGCTACGTCCAATTTATGGTCGTCATAATCGTCCTACCAATAATAGGCGTTATTGGTCAGACATGCAAAATATGCGTTATTGGTCAGACAGCAATCCATACGTTATCCATGAGTAATCGTTGCATCCCGAAAAAATTACGGTTTGGTGCGGTTTATGGGCCGGCGGCGTCATTGGCCGTACTTCTTCCGTGATGATCAAGACCGGCACATTACTGTGAATGCGAATCGCTACCTTTCAATGATAACCGAATATTTTTGGCCCCAATTGGATAATATGGACTTGGAGGACATGTGGTTCCAACAGGACGGCGCCACAAGCCACACAGCGAATGCCACAATCAATTTATTGGAAACCAAGTTTGGTGAACGTCGATTGGCCGCCTTGGTCGTGCGATTTGATGCCGTTAGATTATTTCCTGTGGGACTACGTCAAGTCTATGGTCTATGCCAACAAGCCAGCGACGATTGATGAACTACGTACGAATATCGAACGTGAAATTGCAGCAGTATCGGCCGATTTATGCTTGAAAACCGTCGAAAATTGGGTTCAGCGTCTGGACTTCTGCAAGCGTGCCCGTGGTGGCCATGCAAAAGAAATCGAGTTCCATAAATAATGGCATCGAACGTACTTTCACAGGAATAAAGAATTTCATTGGTATCTGTAGCGCTCTTATTGAAAACCCCGTTATATACATATATATTTATTAGTTATTTATTTATTTAAGTAGTAAAAAACATATTCACACTATCATACATATGCATAAACTAATTAAAGAAGCGAACAATTTTAATGCTACAACATTTTAGGTATTTACATATGTACAATAGATAGGAGATTAACACAAAATACAAATTTATGAAGGAGAAACTACCATTAAAAACCTTTGAATTTATGTACATAATTTAGATATGAATACATATATACATATTGTTCTTCTTTGTCCCAGGTACAGAAGCTCCAGAAAATACCTTAGAATCCTTGTCTATATGTCAGAGTTGTGCTGCATCTAGAATTTTGCTTTTATTAAACATTTAAAAAACAAAGCCAATAAACAAATTATCCATCTAATATATAATTTCCACACTGAAGAGAATATGATTTAATGTTTGTTTAATAGAATATGTCAAAAGCTTTCTGTTTCATTAATTCCCAAAGAAAACATTTGTTTTACATTTAAAAGTTGTTAGCCGTAACAGTTTACACGCATCAAACTGACTTTCTTCTATTTAAACATACAGTCACGTGACTTGGAGATCAAAGGAGCTATTGGAATTGTAATACCCATTCGGGTTAATCTAAGGTTGTGCTGTTGTTGGTTGTGGCAGTACCATAACGTACTCGAGTGCACTTAGTGATAGATTAAATGTTGGCGTATTAAAATGTCTGTTGCGGTCTATTTTTCTCACGGTATCACAATATTTTACATTACCCTAATATTCTATTTGAAATTATGTGACTCGACTGTAATAGCATTTCGGCAGCATCAAAATGAAATTGCTCGGAATTTTTCAGAAGCTATCGTGGAAGTTGTTCAGAGATATTTCATTGACAGAAAAGTTCGTACGGGTTTTAATTTCCAAGTTAAAGCTGAGAATCTGAAAAATCTTCAGTTTTTTCAAGAAATCGTAGACGGGACAGTTAAATTGCTAGGGGATAACATCTCAGTCACTTTGAGCAATGTCATACCAATAGCAAATAGTAAGGAAATGCATTACAGTATTCTATTGGTCGATTCGATGGAGTCTTTGGAGTAAGAGGATCAACAGTGAAATTGTTTGATTTGTAATTAACGTACAGTGTGCATTTCTCGTCCGTTTTCAGATTCCTCTACTTAAATATTATCCAATACGATTTATACATCCACGGCTCGTTTTTCATAGTGTTGCATTCACTTTGCTGTCCATCGCATTACTACAATGATCTGTCGGGCATTTTGAAACAGAGTTGGTTAGCTGGAATTTCACATGCCAGCATCTTGGTGTATGCTGTCAATAACGTCATACTACTGTTCCACGGGGTGCCTTTCACCGTGTTCCATTGTGATGTCAATGCACCGGTGATTTTTAATAAATTTGCGGATGGCCAATGGCAACATAAAAATTTCTATTTGTCCAAAACAAGTAATATGTTTGGCTGCCCATTGATTTGTGCCACCTGGGAGGATATGCCATATTTTATGATTGGCACTAGTTCTACGAAAGATAAGCCCATATATATGGGCATTGAAGGGAGATTATTGGAATACCTGGCTCACCGCATGAATTTCACTGTGACAGTGCGTTGGATGACAGAAGTGGATATCAATCGGACGATTTATGATGAACATAGCCTCTTGAATAAGGTATGTTGTAAATTGTTGGAAAAATTTTGAAAAAGCGGGTTGTCTGAGTCTACACTGAAAAAGGGCCATACATTCCATATGAAAGGTAACTGATTGGGAAAAAAAAACCACTGAAATCCCCACTCGAAATTAACAAAGAGTGGAGTACAAAAACTCAACCTAAATTTAAATTATATCAATTTATATTGAAATGAATCTTTGAAGTACAAGACCTGTTCAAAATTCTGTTTGAGTTTAGTCTGAAAACAAAGTGGAGTCAATAGATTTCTTTTGAAGTGTCAGAAACTAATAATTTTATTGAACTCGTTAAGACTTTACTGTTTCGAAACGAATGGAGTGACTCAATAGACATCAATTGAATTTCAAATAATCCAATAAATGTTCAGGAAACATAAACTAGATTTCAATACCTCGTTTCGAAAATGTAAAATACTACATCTGAAATTTAATAAATCATCTAGTGAAATTCATAATGTATGAATTAACTGCAATACTAATTGCAATTAATTAATGACAATTCAAAATATTTCAAATACAATTTAAAAAACACGAATTGAAATACAAATAAAAATAATTTAACTTGAAATTAAATAATTTAATAAAATTTAAAAAAACTGCAGTCGAAATTCAGAGAAGTTCAGTTAAAATAAAAAAATACCTTAATTGGAATTCAAGAGACATAATTTTAAATTCCAAAGCTTTGGAAATATACCATAATTGATATAAATTGAATATAAAATATTCAATTGATATTAACATAAAGTACATTGCATTTTATAGCTGCATTTCATATCAATTGAAATCGGAAGCTCATTAACTGAAATTCCAAAGATTTATTATTATTTGAAATTAAAAATGTATTAATAGATATTGAAGCCAATGGCCAGGTGTTAGAATGGAAGCATCGAACGATATATTCGGTCGAAGCCAGCAATTTAATACCCTACACCACCTTTTATCCGTAATCTGTTTATTATTAAAGTTTATAAAGTAGTATCAAGTTTAATAAACACATTTGAATATTAGATATCGACATAATCCTTTTTTAAAAGTGATCATCACCCTTGGACTTATGTAGCAAATTTGAAATTGAATAACATATGGGGCTTTTATCAAACCATAGAGGGATATGACCCATTTTCAAATCTGATTTTCCTTGGTCCTTATATAAAATCGGCAGTCGATATGGCCCACTATTAAAAACTATCAACCTTGGAACAGTTTTGTACCAAATTTCTTTGATAGTTTTAACCTCTGCAGCCCATTAGTACCAAGTTCCTATGGTACCATTTGAGTTGTAAGATATCGGGGACCAGATGAGACATCAGTTATTTTGTGCATTATTTATGTTGCTGGTACTTTCCGACAAAAAGAGTGGCTCCTGAAGCCAATGCAACCAAAATTTGCAGGTGAATGTCAGTAATCCGCCTAAACCATTATTTGCGATGGTGGCTGGTGACCAGGAAAATCTACTTAACAGCATACAATCCATCTTTACTACCGGACTTTCTGGACAGGCAAATTGCGGAAATGTCAGCAATCCGTGAAAAGCATTATTTGCTATGAATTATCAGTCCATACGATCAAGTAACAATTTTAAGGAAACTGCAGTAACCCATGCAGTAAAATATGAACATAACAAAGTATGTTTAGGAGTCTATTATAAAAAGGTTGGTCTAGACCAGACATCGTAATCGCGCGGTAGCAGCTCTTTCTCTCGACACGAACCGCAAAACGAGGAGTAGAAAAACGCACGTACTCTTTAGTCGTGAGATGTAAAAAAATTCCAACATAAACGACTCGGGTGTGGATTTATTTACGTGCATTGTCGCACGCTTATTTTCGGAGTAATACAAGCGACTCGAGAGCAGCTCGTGGCACGCACGCGAAACGTGACTGAATATGGAAATAAAATTTATTATTATTTTAGCAAAAAGTACATACCATTAACAAAAAGTACATAGTACATTCAAGAAATTACATAAAGTGTTACGGAAGGTACAAAAATGTACATTAGACCGACTAACAAAAAATTTGCGATGTAAAAATATAACGATGTAAAAATATAACCATTGTAAAAATATAACTTATTGCTAGATACGAAGTATGGTGGGAATAGTCAGAAATCAAATCAAGGTACAGTTTGAGGGGTGGAAAAAAAATACTTTATTCGCAACAATCCAATGTGAGTCGGTCTAATGTACATAAATTGTATAAAGGGTCCACAAAATGCACCAAACGTATATAATGTGTAGTAGCAGTGTATGTACATAAATTGTAAGATAAACTAGTACCTACGACATACCAAAAAGTACATGAAGTTTATCGAGTTTAAGGTCTACATAAAGTGTTCTAAAATTGATATAAATCGTACTTAAAAGTGGACCACCAAGTATGTTAAGTATACCAAAAAGTACATATGTGTACTGAAAATTGCATAAAATGTCTACAAAATTTACCAAAACGTGCATAGTGTACCAAAAACGTACACAAAATGAACCAAAAAGTACATTGTACACCAAAAGATTACGTAAAAAGAACCAACTTAAATTGTACCAAATGGTACAAAGTGTGCCAATACGGAACGTAAACTGTACCAAAATATACATAAAATATACCAAGAATTCATCAAAAAGTCCTTTTTGATGGCAAAAAAAAAGTATGAGTTACAAAAATAGTACTTTCGATACCACCAAGTACATGAGGTACCAACAATTTACTTTTGATGACAAATGTCACTTCAAACGTACAGAAAATTGTACGGTTGGCACCAAATCTTGTATAAGTTGGTACAAAAAGTACATATTTGGGTACTTTATGTACTTCCCTGCCACCAAATACGACTTTTGTGGGTCGTTTTTGCCCCAATCCGTAAGTTTCCTTGGCACGTTTATTTCCTTGTTGATACTTTTTATGCTACTTATTGGGTACCAAAACCACTTTTCACACATAATGTGCAATATATACTGTTTGGTACATTGTTTGTCATACTGTCTGTACATTTTGACACACGTGTATTTTTTTGGTGCATTTTATGTACTTTTAGGTACATCCTATTTACTTGTTTGATTTAAAGACACTTTGATTTTTGGTACAAATTATCCGATCGTTGTCACCTTTTATGTACTTTTTGAAAATTTTTGTACATTTTGAGAACAAATTTTGTAATCTTGGGTACACTTTTATATACATTTTGGTACATTTGTTGTACGTCGTTTCTAGTCTTCGGCAAATTTTACGTATTTATTTTTACACATTACGTACCACATATTTCCAAAATATTTATCTTATTTACTGCAAGGATTTTAAGGCGAGTGCGAGCAGTGAGCAGTTCCGTAAAATTTACGCAAACGAAAGTAATCGCGAGTTGTTTTACTGCTCGTTTTTCGCACCTACTTAAGAGCGAGTGCGTTTAAAATTGAAATTTCTTAAGTACTCGCGTGTGCGTGCGTTTAAATACAACTAACGACGTACGAGACCTATTTTGAGTGCGGAAATATACGACTCAAATCTCGCAAGATGTATTTTGAGTTTTTTAAGGTTTAGATACAACACAACGGCCATCAGAGCACTGCAGTGTTTGCCAAGCAGAAGTAAAGATAATCGGGGAAGTTCTGGGACGAAATGTCATCCCCCGCCTGTGGTATCAACAAAATGCTGCTATAAAATATGTGCAATCTGTATTACTCACTTCAAAAATTGGCCATTACTTTCATGAAGTGTCCAATCTGTTTGATATACACCTTACACATGTGACGAAGCACAGGAAAATTCACTTGCTCCAATATATATGGAGTATGAGTAAGCTGACCAACCGTTTCGCTTTTGACGGGATAGTCCCGCATCTTGGTGTCGCGTCGCGACTTGAATAATAATAACAAAATTTATTATATACAAAATAAAAAGCTTTATTTTATATATTTATATTTATTTACTAAATACATGTATTTTCATTTAATTTTTTTATTTAAAACAATAAGATCCTATTTTTGTACCTATTGTGTTCGCCTTGTTGGTTACAACCAGTTGGTCAGGTTAAATATGAGGCTATGACCCCTTTTTCTTGAAAGCTTATGCTTAATCCCGAAGCTCTCAGTTACATGGCCTGGATGTAGAAATTCCGGGCCATGTTATGAGCTGAGTTCGAAAAACTTGATGTACACCCTTATGCAAGATAGCTATACGCTAGTAGACAGACGTAGTATACACTTGAATTCTCTGCTTTCGATTACTGCAAAAGTTACTGGGATAAGGAGAAGGACAAGAGCATCGAACATGTCACATGTTCTTGGCTCGTCTTTTGCGTGAGCACTATACCAATATTTAGGGTTTTACTTATTTTCGGTTAGGATATTGAAAAATTCATGCCTCATTTTGTGAGGGTATCTTGTGCCTTTTTTCCCATACATTACTTTGTTTTAAGACGAACAAAAAACTTCAGAATTTTCATTTTAGGAAACCATTGATTTTGAAATTTTCCTTGACTTTAGGTTTCAATAATGTTCTCAGAAAATTTCTTTCTAAATATTGAATTTGACTTTGGAAGTTTTAGTTCTGAGTTCTCGTAAATAAACCAACTTTGAAGCGACTTAATTTATATTGCACCGTAATTTCGTTTGTGACTGTGACAGGGAATTTAACGACGGTGCAAATTAGAATCTACTGTTTAAGTTTGAAGGGAAATTCTGTTTTTTTATGGTTCTGTATTTTCATTGTGTGATGGAGCTTTCCTAATTGATACATTTGGAACATTGCAGAATTCCAGACAGCATTCTTCGCAATTCTCCTAAGGAGCTTGTTCTGAAATCTGTAACGATTTTTGGGTTTTTCCGGATAAATTTTAGAGAAAAACTTCGTATCTCAGCGAATCTGAAACGAGTTGACTTACCTGTTTATCAATCATTATATTATTTTCAACAGCAGCTGTATCAGAATCTTGAGGTGCTCTTGCAGCATTACTCCTAGAGCGTAAGCGTCTCGGAGAAACTACATTGACAGTAAAACTGACGTTCGATGGTTCACCGACTCTCGATAAATCCTCTACACTTTTAGTCAAAGGCCTATTTAACAAACCAATTATATGAAAGCTCCAAAAAGTAGATTTATAAAATAATCCTAAATTCAATGTAAATTTCACTACTTCGTTAATGAATTATTTTCCAGTTAGGTAATTTAATAATAATAAAAAAATGCTCGGAATTGGTGACCGTGATGCCGACGGTACTTGGTTTCCACAGGACAGAGCTAGTTACTTGCAATACAGCCCGTGAAACCATGGCATTATTGCGAGTACAATTCAGTCAGCTGTTAATTTCGCGCTTCTGGCTCGTGAATTAGCCGACAAGATCATGTGTTATCACACGAATAAGCCGGCTATGATTGAGGAATTTGATATCAAATGTCACTCGAATCATTCGCCAAATACCACTCGAAATGCTCAAAATTGGAACATTAGAATGAGCCATGTTTGACGCAGTGACATCAAATATTTGAAAGAAATATTCTTTAAAAAATAACTGCAAGGAATGGTTCCAGTAAATGCTAATGCCCGATAAAATTGTTTTTATTTTTTTTTTACCGATTACGTTAGGTTTTTAGGTTTTAGCCAAAATTCATACTACAAACCTACAAGGTCAGGATCAATTTTGTTTTGCAAATGTACTTAAAAATTCATCACTCTTTACTATATTTCTTTCCATTGCAGATTTTTAACACTGGTACAGATTTCGCTTTTGGGGCTTTTCACCATAAATCCACAACACTGGAAGATGTATTCATTCCAACGCGAACGTACTTCCTCAGCACTTACTACTTTATTGTGTCATCGGGAACTGATCCCTACGAGCCGTTTGAAAAACTACTGTTGCCTTTTGCTATGGAAAGCTGGACAGTTTTAATAATCTTCTATATCACAGGCAATGTAACAATATACCTCGTCAGCTATTTGGCTCGTCAATGGAAATTATTGATATTGGGCAGACGTAATCAGAGCCCGTTTTACAATATGATTTCCATTTCCTTGGGCCAAACGGTAAACCGGGATCCCAAAGTGTCATTCTCTCGTTTTCTGTTGATGGTATGGATACTCGCAACTCTTGTGCTGCGTGTCGTGTATCAAGGATTAATGTACCACTTCGTAAAGCATGATTTGCACAAGCATCCACCAAAGACTATCGATCAGCTGAGTGTCGGTTACGAACTGTTTATGACTGAAATAGTTTACAATTCTGTTCAACATATTTCATGGCTATACAACAATGTTAATATCTTAAACACTACAGAGTTTGAAGGTTTCGATATGCTAAGAAATTCCGCTAACTCTGCTCTCGAAAAGGTTGCGATTCTTACGCCGCACGAGTATTTTGGCTACTACAAAAAATTCAACTTGGCCAGCGACTATTTGTACTTGGTGCCTGAGATTTTGTTCACCCAACAACTCAGTATTTATATGCAAAAGAATTCAGTATTTTTAAAACGATTCAATATCTACATTGAAAGTTACATCAATGAGGGTATTTCGAATCGTTGGGAAGGTTTATTAATCTACAGTGATCGAAACTATCGTTGTCACGATAACGAACCGGCTAAAGCGATGAAGCTCACCCAGCTGTATGGTGCCATCAAATTGCTTTTTATTGGGCTCTGTATAGGTGTGTGTATTTTTGTTGGTGAATTGGGAGTTTTCGGCTTGAAAGTTTTTGGTAGGAGGGCGACAAAAATTTGGGGAAAACGAGCTAAGAAAAGAAATCAAAGGAGGATACAAATTGAGTTCAGTAAGTAATTACATGGTTTACGGAAACTTCTTTAATAAAAAATATGTTTCTAAACTTATTAAATAAATAAATCAATTATATTATAACTGTAAATTCTTTGATTCGTGATCAGTACAGACAGGTTTTCCATTACATCCCATGAAGGGATTGGGGGGAGAGCTGCTCACAACCAGTGAGCTGTGCGCTTTCTAGTTTTATACTCACTGATTGGGACATACAGTTTTACACCGGTTCCGCACTTTATTATGAGAAGCCTTTTCATGGTTAAATACTCGATATTGTCGCCGTCACTATGCGAGGTGACCGCCGCCGAAAGAAATTTTGTTTAAGGTGGTCAGAGCAGGGATCGAACCCAGGATCTCATGTACAAGAGGCCCGCACTGACGGTCAGTATAGATATGAACAGAATTTCAGTTATTTTAGGACTAACAAAATATTTTGGCCACGGTCTCTCCGTTAACAGGCCGTATTTCGAATGGAAAATGACTCCAATAAATATCTGTATCCAAGCATAATTTGTCATTGAGTTTCAAAAGTATATAAATCTAAATCACAAAATTTTAAGGGAAAATCAAAAGATCAATTTTAAATAAAAAAAATAAATCCGTAAAATATGAATATGAAGTTTAAAATTTCATTTCAAAAGATATTACTCAAATCAAAAAAAAAAAAACCATAATTAACAACCTCAGCTTAAAAAAGAACTGACATTTTTTTTTAATTAAAAATTGTAGTTTGTCATCGAACGGTTGATAGGTTCGTAATGCACTGGATGATCAAAGGAAGCAACCCGGCATGAACAACGGGATACTTAGGGAAATGGTGCACGCTGGTAGCATTTCTGGACATTAAGGGTGAGCCAGCGACACTTGGGTCGGATGGGGATCTTAAGCGGCTAGTATACCAAATGTACACTATGAGAAGTGTCACTGTCCAATTAGACACCTCGACCTGTACCACGTGTATAAACAGATACACCCCTCTATGCGTGGCTTGTCACCACTTGAATGGAATCTTGCGTTAATGGGAATACTGCTCACTTTCTAAAATGCAAGTGGAAACATATTTGTTCCTGCGTTAGACGTGACAATAGTGGTATGGGCCGAGTATTCCAGTACCCAAAGGGACATCCCGCACGGTAACTTACAGACGTTGAGAGAAGATGCGATTGAATATGGACTACGTGTAAACATGGTTGCTTGTTGATATAAAATGTTGTGAAATCTATCAGTTTGAACTGGACTAAAATTTTGCTGCAGAATCTGCCAAATTAATAAATATTTTCCCATTCTTCGATACCATCGCCGTGCCGTCACTAACCGAGGTGACCGTCAACGAAAGATATATAAGTTTATTTTAATAGTGGCAGTACAAACCCAACATAGTTCAAAGGGTGGAGTTGGAGTTTAGGAGTCGCTGTTCAGGAAATTGTTCATTACTCGGAGAAGAAGTTGAAGTCGCCCGACTCCTCTCCGTCGTAACAAAATTACTAATGGGTTTTCCAATAGATACTTCACAACTTTGAATTTAATTTATGAAGGCACTATTTCACTGATCATCTAACTGGTACTTTACTTTTTTTCAGTAAACTTAACATTTTCATCATGGTAAAGTACACGAAATGCAAATTATAAAAATGTACTACCGAAATTCGGAGTCAGTGACCGCAACTTTAAGAGCGTTAACTCCAATTTTCGGTCGTTATTCTCGCCCTAGTAGACAACCAACAACTAGTTTATTGCAAAAATTTGAGTCTACATATTCACTGTGTGAGGCTGCCGTGCCAGTGAGACAACGGGTTGGTTGAAGTGACGAAAATATCCGTAGCAAACGATCCAAATCAGTCGATTCCGCGGCGTTCTCAAGAACTGGGCATCGCCAATACCACTTTTTGGCGAATTTTGCTTAAAGATCTTGGTTTACACATATACAAACCAAGCCGATGGACCATTTGACGCGACGTGCGTTCTCCGATTGGGCTCTGGAGAAGATACGCCAAGATGATGAATTTCATCGCAAAATCATCTTCCGTGACGAAGCTCATTTTTGGCTCAATGGGTTCGTCAATTACCAAAATATGCGTTATTGGTTTGGTGAGACTCCACATGTGCTTCATGAATAACCACTTCATCAAAAAAATAACTGCATACCGGCGGCGTCATTGGGCCACATTTTTCATCGACAATAACGATCGTCACGTTACTGTGAATGGCGATCGTTATCGCGCCATGATTACCGATTATTTTTGACCCGAATTGGAAAACATGGACTTGGACGACACGTGGTTTCAACAGGACGATGCCACAAGCCACACAGCACACGTTACAATCGATTTATTGAAGAGTAAGTTTGGCGAGCAGTGGCTGGCGGTGGTGCAATGGTAGTGTGCGCGCCTCTTGTACATGAGATCCTGGGTTCGATCCCTGCTCAGATCACCTTACAATTTCTTTCGGCGGCGGTCACCTCGCATAGTGACGGCGACACTATCGAGTATTTAGCCATGAAAAAGCTTCTCAAAATTCCGTTCGGAATCGGTGTAAAACTGTAGGTCCCAATCAGCGAGTGAAATCTGGAAAGCGCACAGATCAGTGATTGTGAGAAGCTCTCCCCTGTCCCTTCATGGGATGTAATGGGAAACCATTTATTTATTTATTTTTTAAGTTTGGTGAGCGTGTTATCTCAAGAAATGGACAAGTTAATTGGCCGCCTCGTTCGTGCGATTTAACGCCTCTAGACTTGTTTCTTTGAGACTACGTCAAATCGTTGGTCTATGCCAACAAGCCGACGACGTTGGAAGAACTCAGAGCCAACATTGAACGCGAAATAGCGTCCGTTACGGCTGAAATGTGTTACCGAGTCATCGAAAATTGGGTCCAACGAATCGACCGCTGCCGACGTGCCCGGGGTGGCCATATGAACGAAGTCGAATTCCATCCGTAAATATTTGGATTGTATTTCAAGTCGATCATAAAGTTTTGGAAATATCTCAAATGGTTTTCGTTTTATTAAAAAAACAAGTAAAAGTGTTAAATTCGGCTGTGCCGTATCTTTGATACCCTCCACCTTAGTGTTAACCAGCAAAATATTAAATTTTAAAAAGGACCTTTTTTAAGAAAATTTACTTTTTAAAAAAAAATTAAAATAAGTTACTTGTTCACAAATGCAATTACTTGGTCACAAATGCAGGATGCTCACAAATGCTCACAATGCTCACAAATGCATTGCTCACAATGCTCAAATGCTCACATTGAAAATGTACTTAGGAAACTGTACTTTGAAATGTACTTTGAAATGTACTTAACGTACTTAATGTACTTTGAAATGTACTTTGAAATGTACTTAAGAAATGTACTTAAGAAATGTACTTAAGAAATGTACATTTCTTAAGTACTTAAGAAGAAATGTACTTATGAAGAAATGTACTTAAGAAATGTACTTAAGAAGAAATGTACTTAAGAAATGTACTTAAGAAAGAAATGTACTTAAGAAATGTACTTAAGAAATGTACTTAAGAAATGTACTTAATGAAATGTACTTAAGAAATGTACTTTGAAATTTACTTAATGTACTTAATGTACTTTGAAATGTACTTAAGAAATGTACTTTCTTTTAAGAAAATTTACTTTTTAAAAAAAAATAAAAATAAGTTACTTGTTCACAAGTAAAATAAAAAAGCATTTTTTAAAAACATAAAAGCATTTTTTGAAGAACTTCATTTTTTAAAAATAAAAAAGCATTTTTTGAAGAACTGTTAAAAAAAAAACAAGCTGGGACGAGAGTTGAACCAACAACCCTCAGACTCCAACGCGCAACCCATTACCCATCAGGCCACAGCGACCTTATGAAGTGTGTCAAAATTCATATAAATATATGAACACATTAAAGTACATCGAAACATTCTACAGTACTTACCTATTATAAAGAACAACAAAGATTTTCAACATGGAAATTCACCACACGGCAAAAGGAGTAGTAAGTAAAATAAAAAAGCTTTTTTTAAAAATTAAAAAGCATTTTTTGAAGAACTGTTAAAAAAAAAAACAAGCTGCAAAAAGCATTTTTTAAAAATAAAAAAGCATTTTTTGAAGAATTGTTAAAAAAAAAAAAACAAGCTGGGACGAGAATTGAACCAACAACTCTCAGACTCCAACGCGCAACCCTTTACCCATCAGGCCACAGCGACCTTATAAAGTGTGACAAAATTCATATAAATGTATGAACACATGAAAGTACATCTAAACATTCTAACGTACTTACCTATTATAAAGAACAACAAAGATTTTCAACATGAAATTCACCACACGGCAAAAGGAGTAGTTTAGTATAAAACTACAAAAATTAATGTGAAAATTTTATGAGTTTTTTTACGTTTCCAATCATAAATTTTTTCCAATGGACCAATTTCGCTGATTTTCAATAAGAAACTGCTCAGGAATACGTGGAACATTCTGGCCAAAAACCAAACCGCGTTATCGCCGATTGAAGTCGTGAGAATGTTTTCAACAGACGGACAGACGGACATGGCTATATCGACTCCGGTTGTTATAAGGATCAATAATATATTTACTTTATGGGGTCGCAAAGCCTTATTTCTATATGTTACAATCAGAATGACAAACTGATATATACCGTCTATCACTTACAGTGGAGGGTATAACAAGGTGTCAAGCAGAGCTCCGAAATCTTCGCTCGAATTCGAGTAGAGAGTGAAACTCGCTCGAATTCGAGCGCGAGTACTCCTGCGAGTGAAAAAAAAATCGAGTATACTCCATTTTTCTATGCCACTCGAATACGAGCGCATATGCTTTGCTCGATTTCGAGTGCGAGTAAAATACGCTCGAAATCGAGCAGATTATACTCTTGCCGAGTACTCTTTCAGTCTTTCTCATACAGTTTCAAGCATTTTATTCTTTGGCTTTATAAAGTTTTTTTTTCCCGATTTGTGTGTGTGTGTGTGTAGTAGCAAGTACAGTAAAGCAAATGGTTTTTGGTGTTTCTATGGACTGCGGTGTGGATAGGTGACTGAGGAGTAAGGAGGGTAGCATTTTATTCTTTGGCTTTAGTTTTTTTTTTGCCGATTTGTGTGTGCGTGTGTGTATGTGCCCTGTAGGAAGTCTGGGGACAAGTGTCTCCATGTCACCACTTTTGTCAACTATTATGGTGACATTGTCGACAATTTGTCTACAACTTGTCTACAAATATTTGTCTGGCTTTGATGTGTAGAGAAATTTATGACAAATAGACGTCAATGCTTCTTCTTATTTTTCATTGAAAAAGAAAAAAGAAAAAGTGAGTTGTAAATATGTTTTTAATTTTGAATTGTACGTCTTTTTATTTGGTAAAAAAATCACAAGTTTTGACAAATATAGCGGCAATGGACTACTGATTCACTGGTTCCCATGTCTCCATATGGTTCCAAAAGTACCACCTAGTCAGTAGTTCTTGTGTCAGTAGTTCATTCGCAATGACAAGCACATGTTAAATGTCAATAGAATTTTACATTGCCTGGGGTATATTTGGTCAGTAGTACTGGTGACACAGTCAATAGTAAGTCAGAACTGTTTCACTATAGACATTTCCTACAGGGTGTAGTAGCAAGTATAGTAATTCGAGTGATTACGAAAGATTACGAGTGTTACCAAAATTGTTTATTAGTTATTATTGTTTATTAAATTTATTTATTACACGTGTAATAAAATAAGGATGGAAATAAAAAGGGTATATTTGTAAAATGCACTGAATTTTTAATATTTTATATTTTTAAGTAGTTCATTATTTAATTTTAGTATCAAAATATTGTCGAGTGTTTCCTTTTTAAGGCTGGTTCGTCTTGACGTCACTATTAATGCCAATGCGCTAAATGCTCGTTCAACGGAGACTTGTGTAGCCGGGACTCCTAGTATAACTTGAAGCAGTTCATATAATTGTGGCTCGTCAACTGTTTTGCATAACCACCACTGCATAATGTCCGTACTGCAAGACTCCCGCTTCGATAAAATTAATCTAGAAAAAAATATTTTTTCCACAAACATAACAACGTTAAAATTTTTAAAAAATTGTACCTTCTTAACTTTTGCTTTATATTAATTGAAGTAATTAGTTCAGCAGATGGTTCGGTTGCACATTCGGCATCTGACTGAATAAACAAGTCTAATTCTGATGTCGGTCGAAGAGGTGATGGAGAATTTTCTACTACGGGGTGGGATGGGCCAATGGTTTTAATGATATTCCATAACTTAACAATGTGTATCTCTGCGCTCTTGCGCTGTTCAGCCGTAAAGTAAGCTGATTCAACAAAGTTAAATCTTGGATCAACGTACACTGCAGAACGAAATGCATCATTGTCAAATAACTTCTCTGTACGCTTGTCCATATAATGTATAATATCATTCGAGTATTGGTTATTCTCCAATTTACTCAAATTCATTTTCGCTTCCAACCAACTTCTAAAAAAAATCACCTAGAAAGTTTGTTTATTAAGCGATTTATATGAAAAATAAAGTTCAGGTGCTTGTACTCTTACCTATTATAAGTTGTTCCTCTTGTAATTTTTTTGTTAAAATGAAGAGCGGATGAAATCCTTCAATAAATTGGTCAATGAATTGCCATCCATCGTCTTCAATATTCATTTCTACATGGGAAATTTAACAAAATCAAAAAAATACAAATTAATTTTATGATCGATGTAGGGCGATCTCACACTGTATCCGTACACGCGCACTGTATGAAAAAGACTGTAAGAGTACTCGGCAAGACTACACACAGAAACGACTCAATTAGACTTGTGTCGAACTCGTTCACTAGTTCTCGAACTCGTTCATTTAAGGTGCCCAGATATAACAATCACGATCACAGTCGAGATATCGAACATGTGCATTATATTTATACGTGAGGGTGGTCTCTGGTCACCCTAAATGAACTAGGTAGTTCATGAACTACCCAACTCTAGACTCAATGTAAAAGCAACAACAATGAAGCAAAATAAACCTTGAACAATCTTGATTCAATTGGATTCCACTCACAAGCCTCCTCAGTCCACCCTCGTCAAACACTTCTCCACACCTCAGTCCATAGCAACACCAAAAGCCATTGCACGCACACACAAATTAGCAAACACAAACAGTTTCTATTTTGCCACTCGATTTCACTCTTAGAGTAAACTCTCACTCTATTTCGAAGATTTTTACTCCCACTTTTAATTTTTAAAAAGGAGTACTCGCGAGTACTCCCACCTAAAATAAAAGAGTGCAGAGTAAACTTTTTGTAATACTCGTACTCTTCGAGTACTCTTCTTCGCGAGTATTTTTCACTCGCGAGTAGAATCGAGTAAATCTGAGCTCTGGTGTCAAGGCCTTATTGGAAAATCCTTTACAAATAATGAAAATAGTGTATTGGAAGAAGTTGGAGGAATACCATACTACTTCGAAGATGTCAAAAGGTTGGAATTATTAGTGACATCACTGTCATAGACGTTGTGTATCGTTACGTCATAGGCCGTCCGTACATAATTGAAGTTAAGATATTTTCTATACACTCACCGTGTTTTACACATAGTTATCCGGTCTGCCCATCACCTGAACATACACAACATCCATCATTCAAATCGAACATTTAAAAAAGCCCTCCTCAGTCGTGAACACCCACATTCACTGACAAACCCTCAAGCTCTGCCGACGGTGTATAATAAACGTTCTTACATAGCAGCAACAAACTAGTTCCAGTGATTACACAAGAATGAGTGTTCGCTGTAATTCTCATTCGCGTCCATGCAGCCAGAGTACGTTATTATAAGACTGATTATTTAGTCGCTTCCCAGCTTACAACCCGATTAACTCATTTCACTCGATCTTCTAAACAGATCTTCTAAAAAGAATTAAGAGTAGACTTTTCACGTAACTAAATTTATTATAGCTACGCGACTATTCCCGTAATGCGGGCACAGCTAATTATTACTTCATAGCAGCTTCGGTTGGCAATTCCTTTATAGCGGCTTCGGCTGACAATTCCTTCATGGCGGCTTCGGTTGACTATTCCTCCGTAGCGGTCTCGGCTGACTATTCGTAAATTGTGGCTTCGGCTGACAATTCTTTTATAGCGGATTCGGTTGACTATTCCTCCATAGCGGCCTCGGCTGACTATTCGTCCATAGCGGCTTCTGCTGATAAATCCTTTATAGCGGCCTCGGCTGACTACTTCTTCATAGCGGCTGTGGCTCATTATTCGTTCATACAGCCTTCGACTGACAATTATATTGCATTCGCCGACCCCTCAACTACCGCTGTTAGTCCCCTGCGGCGATACTGAGCTGTTCTCCCCCAACTTTTCATATCGAATTAAAACACATCACACCGAAACCCGACCAACATCACCGTATCTGCAAGGTTCATACCGAGCCTTTATAATCGATCTTGACCGACGCCACTGAATCCGAATCATGGTGTTTACAACACACTAAGTTCCCTTAAATCGACGAGCCTGCGAAGTATCTAGAGACTACCGCGACCCGTGTCAAATATTCCCGGTAGACTGTTGTCGAGCAAAGACGAGTGTTCTCAGGTCAGCAAGAGTACTTTCGACGAGTCAACCTCTTAATGTTATTTCTGTAAAGTTAATTATTTTTGTATCAAAAAAGAATCTGAATTCAAAGCACGGAGAAGGTTACACAATTCTCTTCTTATTGCGAAAGGTTTAGTGGATCCTAACGAAAGACCCTGGGCATGACTATGCCTACCTAGGGCTTTGACAAAACCATATTAAAATTGGTTAGAGTGGAATGTCCGACTCAATACTAAGTGTTTTTCTTTACCCCGCTAAAGTTAATTATAGCTTAATTTATACGGGGCAGATAAGTGATATTAAGCGCCATTTCAATTTCCCACTTAAATTCAGACTTGAGCAATGACAATGTTGCCACATGTTCAATTTCAAGAATTGGCAACAAAAAGTTATCTTATATAAATTTTGTTATCGTTTCTTGTGAATTACAATGTTATCAAGAAAGAGAGAATCAAAAACAAATTTGCTAAATGGCTTACGCATGGTAAGATCATTCATTTTATTTTATTGAATGCAAGACTACGTATATTTTTATATCTCTAAATTTGAAGGATAGATTTTTATTTTCGATTGAAAACAGAATTGGAATTAAATTGTTCACCACAAAGCGCGGTAAGTGTTATACATATTGATGATGGTACAATTATCTATCGGGTGTAGTCGTTTAAACAGGTGATTTGAATTTTTCCATGTCATTTTTCCTTTCACTTGTCAAACTCGTATGTATTTTGTTTGTATACTTTTTTGTATTCTTGTATTGTTGGTATATATTTGTGTAAAGTTTGAAAATTGAAACGAATGAACAAAAATAAAATGTCTGTTGTTGCTGTCTACAACTACAGCAACATCTGTTGCTACCATGTATTTGTTGGCACTGACTACAAACGTGTTACCGTATCGTATTTTTTTCACCCATTACAGCAAATGTTGCCACATTTCGTAGTATTAAGTGGAAAATCATAGGTGGGAATAGCTTAATGGAATAAAAAACTAGCATTCTATATTTATTAGAGCACGTGTGGTCTGCGCACCGCTCCATTTGATGTGCTAAATTAATTCGTTTAAATAATCTGCTGCTGGCCATTATAGAGAAGTATAGTGCAGGAATATCTGCCATCCGAATAAGGCAACTGCAACAAAGGCGTTTGATCGAAGTCGATCTTGGATTAATGTTGGATGGTATTCCGAACATTTCTGCATATATCAAAGTTATTCTATCGGCAATTTCACACTCTTCTACCGGAAATGAATTGCTGAAACAGTGGATATGCTGGTGTAGAGGAATATGTGAATTTCTACACGGATATTTCAAAACTGAATGGTCAGGTGGGGATCACTAGGTAATAAGAGTTTACTCTTTTTCGTAGAATATCAGATAAGTGTAGTGTTGATTAGGCGGAAAATTTGGCGATTGGGCGGTGACCGGTTGACAGAGGGAAAATATTCTAGCAGTGATGGGGCTAATGTCGACACTGGAATCAGTATTCCTGAAATCAGCATCTTCTCAGAACCACCGCAGATCTCTTATAGGGTTTCTTCAGCAATACGGTAATCACCTCAATTGTGTACTAGGGCACTGGGACATTCCGGGGAACTGCATATCAGATGAGCTGGCCAGATCAGGTACTACCGTACAGGTTCCACAGGAAGTGCAACGTGTTGGCGAGCGCCTAGTGACTTTTAATCATATCGTGCAAGTACGTTGTTGGAGAAGGGGCACAGATTGTGTACGCGCAAGACAAATCTGGCCGATAGCGAGAAGAAGGAGTTGAACCTTCTCTCTCTATCTAGATCCAAGGAATCGATGCCAGTTTCAGTTTTGACGGGACACTGTCTGATTGGTGGACATGCGGTAAAACTAAAGGTTTGGGCAAATTACTCCTGTAGAAGCTGTAGCGATGTTAAACAATCCACTGAACCTTTCCTGCACGTTCCAAACACTAGCCAGCAACGTCTAACCTAATTTGACCTAAATCTGGTAAATCGACGTGAGATTTTATGAAGTGTAGTCCTAACTTTTGACAATAAAAAGGGTGACCAGATAAGAACGATAGGAAAATAAATTTATGTGAAACAACAACGTTGTGTGATATCAAATTGATTCTGGCTATATTTTTAAGCTTCATCAATGTAATTATGCACTGAGTATCAAATCATTCGCTGGCAGTGGTTCAACCGGTAGATCTAATTTTTGATGACTCGGTCCAATATATGGGGCGTTTTTCCAGCAATAGCGTCTGTAGTGATGATGTGGGTGTAGTGATGCTCAGTGGAACACACGTGGATTGTGTTCGCTTCAATAATGGCAATTTTGCCGCTTAGACAAAAATATTCCCATGTCCTTGAAGATGGTTTTTGGATAAAATCCGGATGTCCGGTCAACATTTCCAGTGCCCAATTAACGAACTTACGTCAGCATACTCTTATATGGATGTAGGCCCAAATCTCGCAAAATAAGCCGGATGGACACTCTGGCGATGCCTAATTCAGCTGCTTGGCACCGAATCGACATTTATGGGCCTTCTTCGACACGTGCTGCTACGACGGCTATGATTTCTTCACTTCGCACCAATCTCTGTTTTGCTGGTGGCTTATGGTTCAAAACAGTGTAGTCATGCTCAAACATTTCCAGGACGCGACGAATTACCCGCGCACTGATGCCATGATAATGACTGACCTCACGATGAAACTCGTGTTACATATTTACAACTCAGCCAAAGTTTCAATAATTTTATTTAATAATTTCCACTATTCCACATTCATGATGAAATGGTATCTAAAGCTTTCTGAATATTTGGACAGCTGGGTAACATTGGGAACTTTAACAGCTTCTGAAATATAATACTTAGAACAAGTGTCATTACTATGTGATCACCCTTTATGTGTTTGGATTGGATTGTAGCTTTCAAGCGAATTAGATCCGAAGTTGAGTTTGCAAAGACAGATACGCGGCGGCAGCTAAAATCATCTATAGGTAATCTATTACTGATATCCAGCCACTTATCCAGTAACTCGTGAACCCAATCGATTCCGTCTTGCATTTTAAACGAACCACGATTTCGTTTGTAGCGACAGGGGTTTTCCCTTTGTAGCTGGGTGATAGTCAGTGGTCGCCGGGGTTCGTTACATACCGTTTATTTTTGACAGAAAGAGTATAATATCGGCAATATTCTGGATATAGATACATTTTATTTCAAACGTTTTAACATTCAATGATAACAATAAGATTTCAGTAAATATCTTAGCGTGGAGCGGCAAGATGGCGGTGAGATTCTGTAGGCGTTGGCGGCTGGTAGATGACGACGAATCGATCAGAGTGTTACCGGTGGCGGAGATCATTGACAGAAACGGCGCTGCCTCGTGGGTGAGTGACTTACCGTCTGTTATGGTGACACGTCGTCGATGTGTCGTTGCAGTTTTCGTGGTTGATGGTTCGACGCAGATGTCGACACTGCTGTTGATGTGGACTTTAGATAGCATGGGTTTAATGCCTGTTAGGGAAACTTTGAACGCCGGAATTTGAAAACCAGGTAGGGAACCTTTGCCTATACTACGGTCTATACCTCTCAGACAGGGAACCTCCAAGGTCGAGACGCCACAGGCAGCGAATTTTTGACTGGAACCAGGGGAAAGAAATGGCAACCAGGGAACAGGCGGCTACCAAGTTCAAGACCCCACAGGCAGGGAATCTCTGACTTGAACCAGCAGGAGAGGTAAGCAACAAGGTCGAGACCCCACAGGAAGGGAATCTCTGGCTTGAACAAGGGAAATGGTAGTTAGTGGGACGGAGAGTAGCTAGGGTTTACTACAATATCTACGATTGAACTAGACCCCACAGGCAGGGTGTCTAATTCACAGCTACGACTAACTTGATTCTTCGAAGTCTGCAGAGAAAAACGCCCCTGAGTACTAAGTTGATTCGACTTTTATACACTCAGCGCTGGTACCAGAAGTTCGCCGCCACAGCTTAGATCGTAATTTTTAATATCAGTGGATGGTCAGCTGTCGATAACTTTGTGTTGTTGCTATTGCCCTCCAGATGGCAGCGTTGCTCTAATGTTGTTGCTGAATCAAACCAATGGCGTTACCCACCGAACGAATGTGGTGGAAACTTTCACCTTCCCACATTGCATCATAAACACCACAGAGGATGAGCTGTCGGAGCTTTAAATCGAGATATCACATTTTATTTTTCGTTTTACAAAATTTATTTGTATTTTTAAATTTAAAATTTGTGTAATCTCACTATCAATTTCAATTTCTCAATATCATTATGTATTTTCTCAATATTAATTCATATTGAGTTTTCATTACATTTGGATTCAATCAATTACAAGATGAATATGAATTTTTCTGTGTCAATTTATAGTATCTCAGTATAAGGTTTGATCAATTTCAAATTGTATTTTCTAATCATTAATTTCAATTTCTCAATGTCAATTTTTGTTCTCTCAATATCAATTTAATTATCCTCAATATCAATTTGTTTATGATCAATTTGTATTTTTCTTTTGTTATTATTAATGTTTTTCACAATATTAATATTTATATTCTCTATATTAATTTGGATTTTTTTTCACCATATTGTGTGGCCGTCGGTGGTGCAATGGTAGTGAGAGCGGCTTTTGTACATGACTACTGGGGTTCGATCCCTGCTCAGAATGCCTAATATTGCTTTCGACGGCGGTCACCTCGCGTAGTGACGGCAACACTATTGGGTATTTAGCCATGAAAAACCTTCTCAAAAATACCGCTCGGAACCAGTGTAAAACTGCAGTTCCAAATCAGGGAGTATTATCAAATTGTATTTCCTCATCATTAATGAAATTTCATTCAATATTAATTTCTCAATATCAATTTGTATTTACTTATTATCAGTTTAGTTTCTCAATATCAATTTTTATATTTTCAATCAGAACTATTCTTCTCTTATTATTAAGTTTTGTTTTCTCCATATTAATTTGCATATTCTCAATATTAATTTAGGTTTATTATTATCGAATTGGGTTGTTGTTTCTTAATATCAATTTTAATATCTCAACATGAATTTGTATTTTCTCAATATGAATTTGAATGTCTTAATATCAATTTTGGTTTTGCAATACCAATTTGTATTTTCTCGCATTTAATTTGGATTTCTCAATGTCAAGTTTGATTTCTCAACTTCAATTTGTATTTACTCAATATTATTTCTCAACATCAGTAGAATACAAATTGTATACAATTAATATCACTGTGATATTTTTTGGTAAACGTTTTTTAAGACAAGGCCGGAGAGGACCGTTTTACCCTAATGTACCTTAGTTTTTTGAGGTACAATTACGGTTTCATATAAATTTTTAATTCTTGTGACTATCGGAGTGAATTGGTTTTTGATTTTTCGATTTTGACTCACTTTTTACAGCCGCTATCTTCTATTTGGTTACTTGTAGCGGTAAACTCTCTTTACCAAAGTTGTTCTAAACGTTTTGGGCTTCAACTTTAGGGAACACAGCTTACCTCTAAAACTAGGTTTTTGGGGTCTTTGATTCGGAACATCGGCAGAAAAATAATTGCCGACTTTCTTTGAGTTTTGCGTTCACAAATTGCCAGTAATCAGATTCCTTCGCCAAATAAGAGAAAACAATATAAATTTGCGTTTCCCAATATCAGTTTGAATGTTCTCAATATTGATTGATGATTCCCCAAAATAAATTAATTTTTTCTCAACATCAATCTCAGTATTAATTTGTGTATTCTCAATATTAATTTTCATATTCTCAATATCAATTTGTTTATTCTCAATAAGAATTATTCTTTCTTCATATTAATTTACATTTTCTTAAAATTAATTTGCATATTCTCAAAATTAATTTGGAATTCGCATTATCGCATAGGGGTTTGCCGATATTAATTCCTTTTTCTCAATATCATTTTGTGTTTTCTTAATATAAATGTTAATTTCTCGATACCAATTTCTCTTGTCTCAATATGAATTTGAATTTCTCAATATCAGTTTAGATTTCCCAATACCAATTTGTACTTGCCCGTTTTTAATTTCTATTTCTGAATTCAAGTTGATTTTCCGACAGCAATTGGTATTTACTAAATGTAATGTTTGAAAATCAATTTGTCTTTTGTCAATTACAACTTGGAATGGTGTAGTTCTCACAAAATTCTTAAGTAGGCTGAGGGAAATTCGAAAGTATCTATTATCTGAAGAAGAATTTTAATTTCTCAATATCAATTT
Source organism: Phaonia tiefii (assembly GCA_963931995.1). Lineage (NCBI taxonomy): Eukaryota > Metazoa > Arthropoda > Insecta > Diptera > Muscidae > Phaonia > Phaonia tiefii. The sequence continues at coordinate 112,521,306 of OZ008370.1, read as the reverse complement.
GTATTTTGTCAATACGAATTCGAATATTTCCTGATTTCTCAACTTTAATTGGTATTTTCTCAATATTTTAAATATTTAAATTTTGTCAATATCAATTTGTTTATTATCAAATTAAATTTTTGTGTACCTATTATCGTATTAATAGTTTTTGTCAATATTAATATTTATATTCTGAATATTAATTTGTATTTATTAATACCAGTTTGAACTGTCACATAATTAAATTGTCTTTCTCATCATCATTTTGTATTTGTCAATATCAATTGTATTTTCTCAATATCAATTAGTATTTTCTGAATATAAATTTGGGTTTCTCAATATTAATTTTTACATTCTCAATATTGATTATGATGTCTCAAAATAAACTTGTATTTTCTCAACTTCAATATCAATATTAATTTTCTTTTTCTCAACATCAATTTGTTTATTCTCAACAAGAACTATTCTTTTCTTAATATTCATTTTTGTTTTCTCAATAATAATTTGCATGTTCTCAATATTAATTTGGATTTCCATTATCGAATTGGGGTTTTCCAATATTAATTCGTTTTTCGCAATATCATTTTGTTTTTCTTAATATAAATTTTAATTTCTGGATATCTATTTCGATTTTCGGGGATAATTGTTATTTATTTATTCGCCGTTTTTGTTGATAGTTTTATTATTTTAATATTCAATGTTCTATTAATAGAAATATGGATTTTTAGAAGAAGTTTTGCACAATGCTGTCTAATGATTCCTGACAAACCGTATAGCTATTTCAGATCTAGCCACAGATCTGCATCAGCGGTTGTTTGGAATGATGCTTTTGAAAAATTCATCAAGCTAAATGCAAACACAATCTCATTTGAATTGAGAATTCACCACTATGCAAGTGTTCAACAAATGTCGCAAGCAAACCACTCAAGAAAACATTCGCAGAACCTTCTTTCCATCTCCAGCATTAGAAATGTTTTTCCCATTAGAAATGTTTCTTAAATTAAAGAATAAAAAAATAATTTCTATTTTCTCAATATGAATTTGAATTTCTCAATGTCAATTTTGATTTCTCAATACCAATTTGTATTTTCTCGATATTAATTTCTATTTCTCAATGTCAAGTATTTGCTCAATATTATTTTTTCAAAAATTATTTTGATTTCTAAACATCAATTTGGATTCAATCAATTTTGAAATTTCTCAATAGGAATTTCTCAATATCTCAAGCTGAATTTACATTTCTCAATATCAGTTATTATTTCGTCACTTACAAATCTTATAGTGGATTGAGAGAAATTCGAAAATATTAATTTTTGTATCGGTTTAGTTCTACCCACCAAACATTGTGGACAAACTAAATGCTTTCTGGTGTTTGATGAGAGCCACGTTATAAAAACGTTTAGTTATCTCTACCATCAAATCTGATTTAAATGCCAGGAATTTGTTCCATTATGTAAATATCTGCGCGACATGAATTTATGTTAAACCAAAGGAAACAACAAATATTTACTTAAAATCTAATATGTAGGTGCTGGTTTCCGCGCGCTACAGGTATTTGCGTGACGTGGCGTGTGTCTGTTTAAACATTCAGTCACGTGACTTAAAATGTAAATGAAATATTATAACAAATATTAGTTTGTTTGCTGATTGTGGCCTAAGTAATTTACTTGTATTTACGTATGTAATTGCATGTGACCTACCGGAATGATGAGAAAATTCCAATAGGAATATAAAGTTGAAGTTATGAGGGGTTAAAATTTGCAGGTGAAAATCAAGCATGTTTTTAGAGAACTTCGCTCATTGGTTGACTCATCTCTAACAGTGGCATAGGCTACTATAAATGTAATCACAATAATCTCACGTGAATGTGAGTAGGATTAATATTTGCTCACGTGTGAGTAGAGGACACATCTTTGCTAGCGAGCGTGCGTGAGTCCAATGTTTGTGTGGGTCGGTATGCGCTAATACTATTTTCACACATATTTTTGATATTTTTGAATGTTGGACTTCATTTAATTTATATTTTATTACTACTTTGATAAACAATTCTTTTTAAAGTTTCTAATGACATTCCGCTCTTATAAAACGTCACTGCTCTTATTTTATGTATCAGTTAAGATATAAGCAAATGAGTGTTTTCTATTTCTTCAAGAATACTGGAAGTAAAAAGGAGATAAAGTTGATAAAATACTGTTGCGGAGAATGCCTTTAATGGGATCCTACCTATAGATGAACCTGGAAGATTATCTCAGATAAGCCTACACAAGATTTCGAGCTTCTTGGAGCCAACTAAGTGGATCCCCGATGGAGCTAACGCTTACTCTCGTTAGCCTGTGGTATTACAATGGACCAATAAGCCTAACTGAGTCGTTCATCGACTGCCACTAACATCTAACCGAACCTGAACTAAAAAAACACGTATATATTTCTGACACCAACCTACTAAACAGGGTGGTATAGTCAGGACTGGACAAATTTCACAAACGTATTCCTTGGCTCATTTCATGAAATTATGTCCATCTACGGCTATCCCCGATAATACAAGGAGGCGAAATAGCAGCGGTTTGAAAATTTTCTGATTGGTGGTCGGAGGGTACTAGGGTAAAATTGCTAAGTTCAGAGCCAGTGGTTGGATTTTTTGTTTTTGTGCTTGTTGGAAAGGCCTTTAAGAGACCTTTCAGAAGCATTACAAAAAATTAATAAAGTGAAATCGCCGAGATACGGAGCTGTCAAAAAAAAAAAAAAATTTCGAAAAAAGACATAAGAACGCACATAACCTTAATTTTCTCATGCAGATGCCAGATAAGTTATGCTTTTTCTCTTAAAAAATAGGCCTACCTCTTACCTTTCCCAAATTACCTAAAAGAAGTCCAGAGGTCTTACAGTTCCAAAGTTATGACTATTTGACTGAAATGCAAAATTTTTTTTGGAAGCGAAATAACAGCACACGTTTATTTGTTTTTGTAAATTAACACGTTTAAGATTTTATTTTATTGAAATTTTTAGCTGAAGAATCAAACACAAAGGAAACAAAATGATTTGATGTTAAAGGAAGTTTTCAATGTGGTTCCCGTTTTCTACTAAACACAACTGCTGCCGTTTGCGAACCACATCAGACATGTTTAATTCGGTCATCTTTTCACGAACTTTCACCGCAGCATTCTCAATGCGTGCAAGTAACTGCTCACGAGAGTGGATCTGCACAGAATACACACAATCTTTCACGTAGCCCCACAAAAAGAAGTCAAGTGCTGTGGTTAGTAGAAAACGGCAACCACAATGATCACACAATTTTACCCTAGTACCCTCCGACCTCCAATCCGAAAATTTTCAAACCGCTGCCATTTCGCCCCCGTGCATTTTCGGGGATGGTCGTAGATGGGCATATTTTTATGAAATCAGCCAAGGAATACGTTGGTGTACCCTGTAGTTTTCAGTGACTTGAACATTAAAACACTTTGGTATAGTTGTTAGTTATGTTAGGCGCATTGTTGGCGAGTTTCTGTTTGGAGTAAAAAGCAAGAGCTTTCGTTTAATGTTTCTTATAACAAAATTAAAGGGCTGATTTACGGAAACATTTCTTAATTTAAGTTCGAATGAGTAATTTTTATATTTAAGTGTAGCTTCATATTTGGTACAATTAAACAACAACCATTTCCACATTTTGAGAATACTCCATATCCCTGGCTTAAATAAATAAATAGTTTCCCATTACATCCCAATTAAGGGATAATCAGTGTCAACGTCCTGCAATGGTGAGTGGTTCTTCCACTGTTCTTTATGCGGTATGATTGTTCTGAAGTTTTTCTGGAAATTCGGTCTTTCGGGTATGACGCCACTAGGAAAATTGCACAGGATCTTACTGTAACCATAGCATCGCTGAGTTCAACATTTCAGTTTTCTAAGCCACAAGTCACTCTTTGCCGCTATACTCTTAGAAAATCGTTCAATCGAAAGCAAATTCATCATCGTATTGAGATCAGCAGAGGGGTACGTTCCTAATGCAACTGTCACACCCACTCAAGTTGTTCTCTGCACTGTTGTCAGTTTTCTATCTTTCTCCCGCCACAATACCGATAGCCCATATGTCATACCGATACTCCATATGTCAGAACGGGTCTAGCCACCGCCGTGTACACCCATAATACCATCTTCAGCTTTAGGCCTCATGTTCTTCCAAATGTATTCTTTCATTTGTTAAGTTTACAGTTGAGTTTCGGATCCAGAATTACACCCAGATACTTCGCCCTGTGCGACAACTCTAATTGTTTACCATTGAGTGAGGGTATTGGTGGAATAGTTCCCCTACTTGTGAATAGTAGCAGGTCAGTTTTATCCGGGTTAACGCATAGACCACAGCCTGTAGCCCAAGTGCTGATCTCTTCACGGAGATAAAGGGACCATTTACCATCACCACATCAACCGCGTGTGCGATTACCCTTACCCTTCTGTTATCCTAGTCCACCAATAGAGTGTTCATAATCAAGAGCCATAGTAGTGGAGATATCATCCACCTTGGAGTGTACTCCTATAGACTGACCTAGTGGCCGATACCTCACCCCACTGAGCGCTTATCCGTCTATTAGTCACTGGCGATCTTTATGCTCATCCAAAATTCTTTGATTCTTTGATGAGATGATGAGAGGCTTGTTGGTCTGAAATCCTCCACAGATTCATGGCCGCTCTTCTCAACCTTGTAGATGAATATGACTTTCACCCTTCGCCAACTTTCTGGGATATGATTTAATCGTAGATTGACTGTGAATAATGCCCTGTATTACATCAGGACTTGAGAATTTGTAGGATGGAAAACTATTTAAGGTTTACACAATTTTGTCAATATTAATCACAGTATCCACAGTATCATCGTCCCCCACTTCAACTGTCGACGATTTATCACTATTAGCTACACCGCTTTCCGGGAAGTGTGTATTCAACAGGGACATTAGAGTTTGATCTGGTGACTCAGTCTCTAACCCATCCAGCCTCCGTATTAGGGATGGATTTGAGTGATGCTTGGATTGAATCTTGGTCAATCTTTCTGATTCTTTAAGGCTTTCAATCGACTAACAATAGGATCTCCATGCTGTCCTCTTGATATTTCTTATGACTGTGTTATTCTATCGCGATGCGTTCGTGAAGGACCTCCAGTACTTGCTGATGCAGCTCATTTACGACTTTGCTCCACCATTGTGGACGTTCGTTCATTTTCCTACTGACAGGACATGACTTATTGAAGGCTCCTATCATGGTGGTCTCCAACATTCCCGCACCGGTGACCAATTCAGAGTTTGTCGCCATCGATCTAGGTACGTAGTTCCGAACTAACCATTCTTGCGAATTTCTACCAGAAAGCTTTACTCGGGTTACGATAGACATACGGGTTGAATAAGGATGTCGAAATATTGAACAGAATTAATCTATGAGCGGAGAAAGAACATTCGTTCGATACTCTCAAAATCTCTATGTTAAAGATGCTGTCATCAGGGTGATGACCAGGACCTGTGCAAACCAACTTGGACACCAACTGTGCAACCAAATTTGACTTCGCCCCCAAATTGTTGGAAGTTGCATGTACAATTAACTTTTTTCCGTCAATATTATCCAATATTAAGGAACTAAGTTATTAATTAAACATTTAAAAAATTCTCACTAAATGCGTTTTCAATTAATGGGTAACAATTTTGATAAGACTGTGGTAGGGTTCAAATTCGGCTTTGACTCCCTCTCATTTTGGTTGTGAGAAACTCTAATTTGGTTGCGACAACCTGTAAGTTGACTGTGACAAACTCGGTTGTGGTGACCGCTAGTGTGGTTGTGACAACCTCTAAATTCGGTTACGGGTAATTCGGTTATCACTGCTTAATTTTTCTGTGGATGTTCTTATACTTATACCTAGTTCAGTAAACTGAAATCTAAATCCTTTCGGTACTGCTGTAAGGCCCATTTTTGACCATGGATTTTTTTTCGGAAAAAGACGAGCTTCTATTCAATGTTTCTAGAGGGAAATTAAGGCGCTGATTTGTGAAGTTTTTTAAAATTAATTTAATAGAATGAAATGTATTTATATATGTATTCACGCATTTGTTCTTAATTGGTATCATTTAACCAAAAATATTAATATAACGTTTGGTTTACTTGTGGAGTTGGAGTCGGACTCCGAGTTTTGGTAGGAGTAGTAGTCGCAGGTTAAAAAAGCTTATCAAAATACAGTTTGGAACGGGTGTAAAACTGAAGGTACCAATCAGTGAGTATAAAATCTATAAGTAGAAAGCCCACAGCTCGCTGATTGTGAGTAGCTCTCCTCAATCCCTTCATAGGATGTTATGGGACACCATATTTTTTAGAAGTCGCAGGTTAGAATTTTAAAATTACGGAGTTGAAGTCGGAGCTTTCAACATCCCTGGTTTCACATATGAACAGATTTTTCCCCCGAGAATGCTTCAAATTAATATTTATTCCATATGTTTCATTTCATACGGAACTCTTTTTTTAAGGCAACAATAAAACATATTCGCAGCAGCAAAGAATCATATTCGTCACTAGAACGAAACCTTTTCTGTCAATGGATTAATTTTTGTTGTGAAAATGAATCAGTAAATTGTAACACTTTCGTAGAAAACATTATATGTGTAAACTGTACATTGATAGATTTACGTTTGACCCGATCTCTATGAGGTCACAGTTCTCTTTTGCCTTCACAAAGAGTTTGTCACCGGGTGTTGATTATTGGGCACGGGTAGGGACAGAATTTATATTGGTATATATATAATATATTTTCCATATATCTCTTATAAGTTTTGGGTCCAATATTACACCTTTATCGTTTTCCGTATCAATTGATAAGCCACAGTTTCCCAGATTTGTATACCGAAACTGTGACTCTACTTCTTCATTCCTACAATTGCCATCCTATGCTATTGTCACAAAATTCTGCCAATAAATAGTTAGTCCTTCGTGATCCAAAATATATCGTGAGTGACGACATTTAACACTTGTTATATTATTTGTACAATTATTTAAGAATTTAACGGCAAATATTCATGCAAATGTTAGTTAATACATTTATCAGTTTACACAGCACATTCATATAAAATGATTTTTGGTCGCCCAATCCTATTCAGAGGACAAAGTTGTCCATCACCCAATACAAAAGCAGGCAAAACTTTAAACAGCTCATTTGAGTGGAGCTAATGGCAAATCCATCTGGACATGCCATGAAACCATTAACACAACTCGCAGTGGAAAGCTCACAGCCCACCTTCAATTTATCGTTAATACTGGCCACCGTCTGGGTCGTAAAATATGATTTTGCCGTTTACACCAGATCAGCGACAGTGATGGGCCAGTACGCCAAAAATATTCCAAGTCGTCGATATCAAAATGATTTAATGGACGAAGTTCTACAGCGTTCCATGACTACAGATGTTGATATAAAATTTCTCGTGGAGGGTGAATCGGCTCCCAAAGATATGTCAGAGGACAATATGTCAGATGAAGAACAAAGGCAGATATTTTTTAAACGTTATGCGAATCGTGAGAAATCTATATGGTTTTTGGATAGCATGGAGGCATACAAGTGAGTACAGATGAATAAAAATCAAATTACTGAAAAAATTAGAATGTAGTGTAAAGAAGGAGTTACCATGGCTTGTGATATCAAAGTTCAAACATTGAGACCTTAAGACAATAGATTTGCAAGTAGAGAGCTAAGTCAATCTATGTGAAGTGGTAAATATATAATTACATATGTATGGGCGTATCCGCAGAGGGTTTTAATACTCGCTAATACTTAATAATTTGCCTAGAAAGTTGTAGATATCGTCTTTAATGCTTCTCCATGTGAAACATTCATTTGGTGAGAGTATTTGCTCAAATTCAGCGTTTTGCTTAAATTTTCGTATGTCCGGGCCAACAAAAACCACTTGTTGTAATGAAATGACACCATTTGTAAAAATTATTTTGTATGAAACCAATGACAGAAATTAAAGTTTAAAGCATTCATACCTTCTTTCATCAATGCGTTGCTAAGTTTTGGAAACAATTAAGCGTGTTTTGGTTACACCGCTTGCTTATATATTTGCTTGTTTTGTATGAAGCACATAGCGACGCGATTCATTTTTACTAAGTTTAAAAAAAATTATGACGGCAGTGCTCTCTTCTTGTCCTTCCACTGCTTGACACTAGATTCCAGCCTTTTCATAATCATGAAAATGTTTTATATTAACATAAACCTTAAAATTTTAGTTTTGCCAAAATGTAAAACATTTTTCGTAACACTATATTATTAAACAACCCAGCAAAAATAAAATGAAGTAGTTCTAGTAGAAGTTATTATTTTTGTACATCTTCTGCAACATTATGCGCATTTTTAATGCAATTTTGATTCTGATCAAAAACAACTCCGAAAAATCTACATTTGCATCACATCCATTATGATGAAAATTTATTAAAGAGCTAAAGGGATAGTGGACAAATGCAAAGATGCCTAAATATATTACTTGATTTTAATTTGTATTTACTTTCTTTCAAATCGCTTTTCATTTCCTTTCTTTTTCACCTGTTGACAGAAGCATTTGGAGTACTAATAAAAGGTCAATTAATAAAATAATTAGTTATATAAAAGGTTAAAAAGTTAAGACCTAAAGTTGTAGCTTAAAGTCATAACTTATTGCCAAGTTTCAAATGACAAGAAATTTAAAAATTGTTGAAATAATAGTTTTGGTTGCTCGTTTGCGGACGAAATGTAGCATAAAAATGTTAGCATAAACTGCTCCTCCAAACAGTCAAATAAGAAGAAGTGCTGCGTTGGACAACGCCATATTAAAAGAAGTACTTCTGCACCTAAATTAGCACTACATCTTACCAAGTAGTTGTGGTGCAAATTCTACTTCTTGGTATACTCTTTTTTTGCTGGGAAATTAAGAAATTCGACTAATTTAACAGCCAGTTTAACAATTCACAACACTTTTACTATTTCTCTACGATGTTTGTATACTTTTGCACATTTGAAATCAGTTGGATTCAATAAGTGAGGAGACGCAGAACAAAACGTGCCTTTTAATTATTGCAAAATGATGGGAAATCCAAGATTATTTTTTTCATCCGATTGTACGATAAAATTACGACATTTTCCCATCTCTAGTTACAATCTCTAGTCTATGAGAAGAGAAGAAAACTTATACAAATAAGATTTTTTCCAATAGAACTTAACCAAATTTATGCAAAGACATCAAAAAACAATTTGTAAAAAACACAAAAAGTCACGTTTTGTTCTGCGACACCCCAAAAATAGCAGTCGCCAACACATCTATCATAGTACTCATTTAACTCTGTCTCTGTCTCGCCATCTATTTGTTACTAGATTCTTCTAGAAAGTTCGTTAGCGAATTCATCAATCATTTGTGGTTAGACAGTAAATGGTAGGTTTCAACTTCCAGCCATTATTATCATTTTGATGACATTAATCTTCACTAAACTGAAAATAGACAGAACAGCTGCAGCGCTCTCCTCAATTGCTCATTTCCATTCAAGTCTTAATTAAGCATACTGCAGATGTCATTTGGTATTCAACTGTTAGTTTAACACATGTCACGCTTTGAATTAACTTTAAAATGTAAATTTTGCCAAAATGCACGACATTTTTCGTAACAATTTGAAATCATCATCAGAAATTCGAAAATTTACTGGGACAACAACAATTTTGAAACACCCTCGGTGGTGTAAGCGTTAGTGTGGGCGGCTCTTGTATATGAGAACGTGGGTTCGATGCCTGCTTTGACTCTGAATTTTGTCTTTTTGACCAAGAATATGTGCAAAGTTTAATTATTTTTGTAAAATTAAATTTTTATTCATATATTTTAATCGTTTTCTTAAGGCTTTTGTTTTCACTAATTAAACACATTTTAAATATCTGATTTTAGAAAATTCGAAGAAAATTTACTTAACGACAACCGCCATTACCATCGCTATGGATTCTTCCTTATAGTCTACACGGGCATCGAACCGCAACGTTTGGCAAATGTCAAAGAGATTTTTCAGCGTCTATTCAACATCTACATTCTGAATGTCAATGTTATATTAATGGTTGGCAAATATCCGTATGTCTATACGTATTTCCCCTTTTCCAAAACCAAATGCCATTCCTCACAACCAGAGTACTATGTGTCATTTCGTGGGATAGAAACAAATCCGAATTTCACTCTGCCTAAACGTTTGTATCCCAGCAAAGTATTGAATATGCACGGCTGTGAGTTAAGCGTCATAACGTGGACATATCCCCCATATATTTTCGTTGAGCAGGATGAAGAGACGGGTGCATTACAACGGTTGCATGGTATTGAGGGTTCGTTGATTACTCTGCTGTCGCAGCTGATGAACTTTAAGATACGTATTATGGAGCCGGTGCCAAAGGACAGAGGCGAAGTTTATCCAAATGGCACATCGACGGGTGCTGCTAAAATGGTGAGCTGGAAATGAATTATATTATATTTGCAGTTGCCTTCAAAGTTGTTATTTTAGATAGTTGATGGCGAAGCCAATCTAACAATCATTTCCTACATGTATAACAAAGATCGATCAGAAATTATGCTGGCCAGTCACAGTTATCTCACCATGCCCTATATCTTGGCTATCCCGGAGGGTCGTCCATTGACACCATTTCAACGTCTGATCAAACCGTTTCGTTACATTATATGGTCGTGTTTCAGTTCTAGTTTGTTTTTTGCCATCATATTTATCTACTCCCTTAGATCTTTGGGAAAACTAAAGGTAATGGACTTCATATATGGTCGTGGCAATCGTATACCATTTAGTAACCTGCTTGTGACACTATTTGGGGGCGCGATTCATGGAAATTTACCTTATCGAAATTTTGCACGCTTCCTGTTGACCGTCTGGTTACTGTATACATTTGTCCTACGAACCGCCTATAGCGGACAACTTTTCCTTATACTTCAGGATGGTAGTGCACGCAATACTTTGCAAAGTCTTCAAGAGATTGTGGAGGAGAATTACACAATATACGCATTCCCAGCTGTGGAAAAGGTATTGAAGCAGGCAGAAGAGCGGGCACGTACATCAACTGTTGACGCATCGAATACGGTGCCGAATATATTTGAGCGGATTTCCAAACCAAATACAAAAGAGAAAATAGCTCTCTGCTTGCTGGAGTATTCAATTTGGTCATACAACCAAAGGAATCCGATGCGAAGAGTGGATATGTTGCCAGAGCCCCTACTTACATCGCCGATTGTCTTCTATATGCCACGCCATAGTTATTTGAAGTTTACAACGACCGACTTGATAATGGAGATTGTGGCAGCGGGTATAATGAAGCGTTTCGAATCGTCCTACTTATATGCATCCCCAAAGAGAGTTGGTGGAACACGTGAACCGATGAAGTTGTCGTGTCACGTATTGTTGGGTATATTTTCAGTTTACGGAGTTTGCCTATTACTTGGTATTGTGATATTCGTGCTGGAGATGACCAGCGTAAAGTCGTTGTGTGCGAAATGGTTAATAGACTTTTTGAATATGTAATAAATTAGAAAATTACGTGAAAATGTATTGAACTGAGTAACAGACTTTTAGCAAAAATATTGGGGGTCGGTCATTCATTTGACTGCTCTAAGGTCACGCGTGAGTTAATTAGAGGGCCGGGAGCAAATTTTATTCAAAATGTTATTTTTGTTTCATTTCACTTCTCTTGTGGCGATTCCGATGCAGTTGTGGGGCTTGTTGTGGATTTTTCCCCTTCACCTCCAGCTTCGACCACGAGGCCCAGCCATTTGCGCCCACCCCACCTCCCACAATTTTTGATGTGTAAACATCTATACGCTGGGGGTAAAAATCTTTTTCACAATACAATCACAAATTTAGGGTAAGATGTGCGATGTAATCGTTAACCAATCGTAAAGCGTTATCAAATCGGTGTGAGCTATGTATGAGTGTATTAGTGTAATCATACGCTGCATACAATATACTCAACACCATCTAGTGTGCAATAGTAGCGACTAATTTTCACTAATTTTCGTACATTATGTTATCGTAGGCAAATGAAAACAAATAAATAAAATGAATACAAAAACATTTAATTTTAATAAGTTTTAAAAAGATTTTTTGCACTCTTAATAAAAAATTTACTAAAACAAAGCAAAATAAGGAAAACTAAAAACTAAACTTGTCAAATATAAGGAAAACTAAAAACTAAAAGTTTTCTTCATCTTTGAGATTGTCATTCATACTTAACAGCTGCATATAAGCACCATCTAGTGTGCAATATTAGCTACTAATTTTCGAAAACCATTGCTGTAAAATAACATTAGATTTCAGTAAACAGCTGATTAATAACTTGTCAACCGCAACAAATACAAAATAATAGAATATTTTACAAAACACCAAAAAAATTATAACTCAGAACATAAAACAACACAAAGTGTATCAAAGCTGAATGGAGGTAATGTTTATTCTAATAAAATTTCTATTAGATTCCAATATAAATTAAGATTATAACATATCTTCATTACGTACTGTTGCCTTACACTGAAACTGGTGCACGACAATTGGGTAACAATCACCATCTCATGCCAATTATTATGGGTGGAGATTGTAATACAAATTTTGCAAACCCACAGTCGCAAGCTTTATCAAAATTTTTATTTGACGTTTTCCACTTGCATATGAGCAATTCTCCACAAACCCCCACAACTAACAATTCCACTACTATAGATGCAGTTTTCCATAGATTTTTAAATACAATCGAGTCAAAAATTTATATATCTTATTTTAGTTACCATAAGCCAATATTAACTATTTGTACTTAAGGCATTTACCATAGATGGACACTTTGCAGTACTACTAAAATTTCAGTAAAAATAATTCTGTACCTAGTAAATTTTTACTGATTACTAAAATATTTTTCAGCAATTTTTATAAAGTGCCTACATGGTTACGATGAGGTGCATTGAATTTTCTGTAATCAGTAATGCCCGATTACTGATTATTATGAATACGGCCCTATGATTTGACTGGTAATGCAAATTAAATTTCATTATCAGTAAAAATTTACGGAATTTTTTCAGTAATCAGTAAATTTACTGCTTACTGTAATTTTTAATGCAGTACATATATACTGCAGTGTGCCCATTTACTAACCAAATAAGTTAAATAAAACAAACAAAAACCAGCAAATTCCTATGTATTTACAATATTGAAAGTCTTGATACGTTTAATTGATTAATTAAAAAAATATACTACAAGCATAAGTACTTCCAACTTCATTACTAGATGTTTACACATCTCCCCTGTGATCGGACTCACATTAATTTTTTTTTCTCATGAAGTTTGTTTTCTAACCTCACAAAATTTGTAGTCGAAATCGTGCACTATCTCACCCCTAGTGTAGCATACTCTTATCAGAATGGAATGGTTGCATCCCTGTAAATATGCAATTCTTAAACTTCAATACAGATGGTGCAGAACTGTACGATAAAGTTGGCTTGGTGTGTTTTCTAAAATCAAGTCCATTGCGAAAAGACAGCCTGTAGTGTCTACCAGGCAGAAATCGTAGTTATTAGGGAAATACCGGAATGATCGTCGGTGGTGCAATGGTTAGTGTGCGCGGCTTTTGTACATGAGAACGTGTGTTCGCCCCCTGCTCAGACCATCTTACATTTTTTTCGGCGGCGGTCACCTCGCATAGTGCCGGTGACACTAGCGAGTATTTAGCCGTGAAAAAGCTTCTCAAAATACCGTTCGGAACCGGTGTAAAACTGTAGGTCCCAATCAGTGAGTGGAAAACTATAAAGCGCACATCTCACTGATTGTGAGAAGCTCTCCTCAATCCCTTCACGGGATTCTATTGGACACTATTTTGACGTAGAATACGTCTTACCTTACGGTATGAGGAGTCATGTCAGGTTTTTATTGTTGTAATCTTTATTTCATTGAATTTGAGGAAACGGCTAGATGAATTTTTTTAAAATTTTTTTTGTAGGTAAATGAAGATGTTATCTTTCGTTTGATATACATTTCATATTGGTTGATATATTTCTAGTATTTTAATTTCTCAAATGAAAATTGTTTAAACACATACACTCAAACATATGTGTGGTGTTTGGTTGAGTGTTTTTGGTTGCTCAACATTGCTTAGGAACATGTATCTAGTAAAAAGTGAAACGAACAGCAAGCTAATGTTGCTTGGCAACATGTATCTAGTAAAAAGTGAAACAAACAGTAAGCTAACGTAATAAAGCTTTTTTGCGAAAGCTTCAATAAAGCTGTTGTAACATTAATTTTGATAAGGTAAACCTTTTTTAATATTAGGGCGGCCCTCTCAACATTCGCAGAACTTATTTCAATAAAAATATTAATTAAAATACATAAATTAAATTAAGTTTAAAAAAATTGAACATAATATTTTTTTTTTAAACGGACTTGAATCAAATGCCGTTGGTAAATATAAAAATTACAGCAGACAGTTATCCGAGGCCTTCGGCCACGGACTGTCCCTGCAGGCTGTGTCAGAGATACGGCCATTAAGTTTAACGTAGAATACGCCATCCGATAAGACAGAAAACATATATAACAATAAATGATAAATAATATAAGTAGCAATATGTCAAAAAAGTGGTTTTTCCAATTTAAAGATATATGTACCAAATTATATGTACTGATTTGGGGATACATTCGGCTATCTGAAATGCTCATTAGGGTGGCCCTCAATTACATGATATGTGAATTATAGGGTGTTCTTGTTGTCATTGATTTTTCAACTGATTACGAATTTTTTCCTGTAATTTTATTAATATCCGAAAAACTGGAATTTTTTAATTTTTTACAATAAACTGGGTTAGTAGCCTTTCATATAAGACGAATATTTTATTCGTACACTGAGAGAAAAAAAATTATTATAATAATAAGTGGTAAAGGTAGATTTACGACTTTTTCATTTAAAATGGCACAAAAGCGGCTAAAGATTTTTGGCCAAAATTTTCTATTTCTCGTTTAGAACCTTAAAATCTTAAATTCTACCAAGGCGCTTCGCAGTACAATGTTTCGTTTGGAAAAAAAATTGAAAAAACTTCAAGAAAAATGGAAAAAATCCAAAATTTTTATCTTTTTTACCTTCCTCAACTCATAACGTCCAAACTAAGCTTTGTGACGTGAAGCGCCTTGGTGGAATTTTAGATTTTAAGGTTCTAAACGAGAAATATAAAATTTTGGCCAAAAATCTTTAGCCGTTTTTGTGCCATTTTAAATGAAAAAGTCGTAAATCTACCTTTACCACTTATTATTATAATAATTTTTTTTCTCTCAGTGTACGAATGAAATATTCATCTTAAATGAAAGGCTACTAACCCAGTTTATTGTAAAAAAATTAAAAAATTCCAGTTTTTTTTTTTTTTTTTAATTTAATTTTTTAATTTTTAAGCCCACGAAAATGGTTAAACTGTGTTATATTTTGAAATACAACTAATTTAAAAAAAAACTCGTGGAATAAATATTGTTTCTGAGTCCCCAAAGATTCATATTCAACAATAAAAAAGTTCTTTTTCGCAAAAAGTCGTTTTTGACATATTGCTAAATATAAGCAAATGAATTTATTGTTATATATGTTTTCTGTCTTATCGGATGGCGTATTCTACGTTAAACTTAATGGCCGTGTCTGACACAGCCTGCAGGCTGTCCGTGGCCGAAGGCCTCTGACAACTGTCTGGTGTAATTTTTTTTTTTACCGGCATGGGTAGAAGTAATCTTCTGACTAAAGGTGTGCGCGTGGTGTGGTATTCACGCTCACGAGTTATACTCACGAATCACGCTTTCAGGTATGAACATGTTAGAAACAAAATCAACGCAATTTTAGTTTTCTGTCTCTAAAATTTCTTTCAGTGTGTTTGAAAATAAGGAGTTCTTTATTGTTTTTCCGGATAAACATACAAACTTACGTACCAGCTTTGTAACAAACGAATTACTGTTTAACATTAAATATGAACAATTTTTAAAAATCGAAAAGATTGGGTAAATAAAGTCTGATATTAAAATGTCGGGATTGGTCATGCGTGATTAATTTTTCTTGTCTCGTGAGAGTGTGTGATCGTGAAAGGCTGAAAAACCTCACACGCACACCTCTACCTATGACAAATCACTATTTTCTCTGATAGTCAAACTAACATAAAGTCATTGGAAAATGTCTTCCAATTCAAGAACTGCTCTGTCGGAAATGACTTAACGAGATGGCTGAACAGTTTAATATTCACCTTATTTGGGTGCCGGGCTATAGGGACATAGCAGGGAACTGCAAAGCAGAGGAACTTACTAGATTGGGGACTATCTTACATGCTCCAGGGGAACTAGCACTTTGCAAGCTCTTCTTGTGGAAGTGTAATCTTACGGCAACTAACCGTAGGTGGTCACTAGTAGTGAACCGTGTACAGTCCAAGCTGATGTGGCCCCGCCTGGACTTGAAACGTACTAACGCCCTGCTATTGTTATCGAGACCGGACGTGTCACTTATCGAGTCTGTCATAACAGATCACTGTCTCATTGGACGACACGCAGAGACTCTGAAGCTATTGAGAAATGATTTGCAGAAGCTGCAGTGACAAGGAGATGGTGGAGTCAATATAACACCTTGTGTGTCTGTGCTCCGCTCTTTCTAGAAGACAGCAGTCTTTACTAGGCTCACATATCTTTGGTCAGTTAGCAAATCTGGCTGATGTTAGCACACGCCAACTCTTGAGCTTTTTCAATCAATCAAACTGGTTCAACGGAACGCCTACAAGGTCTAAGTAAGCCTGACATGTAGACTGCCACTCCAACCTAAACTAACCCACCTTCAAATAAGGCGGTACTACTTCATTTTTGGCAGACAACATTTTTTCTGTATCCAGGAAGAATATTAACATTATGACGCTTTAAAGAGCTCCGTTAACTGGAATACTTTTCCTTTGAAAATCATATAAGGCATATGGATGCGTTTATACTGTCCGACATCGCATTATCTTGGTCTTTCACGTACTTGATGGATAATGCTTAAGCCTGTTCAGGTGCCCAAATGCTGGGGCACACTACGTGAACACGTCGCCCTATCTACAGAAAATGCTACAAAAATATTTTAACAATCCTTAAAGATTTTTTTAAACTCTGTTCTGATAAATAATATCGCGTGGGAATTGATAAGCAGAACGCTGCACGTGGGGCCGTGGCGGAACACAATAATGGTGATGGAAAACGGCTATGGAGGAAAAGAAAGACTGAAGAAATCTAAATGTACATGAAGCATGGCAATTCTAACGAAGAGTTAAAATGAAAACCAACATACACGGTCGGAAACTCCCCTTAACTTTCACACTAGCCGACACGACACGGCACGACATCGACAACGACATCAGTAGGAGCGCAAACTCATACTATTATTATATGGGCATGCTTTCACACTTGCCGACACGACGGTTTTATGTCGTTGCCGGCGACGACATGTCGGTGAGAAGAAAACACTCCACTCATGTCGTCGACAACATTTTTATATTTTTATGAACAGTGCAGAGTGTTTTGTTATTGTGCCAAATTTTTTAAGTGAAATTTAATAAAAATCGTCAAATATGATATTATTATTAAAAATTGATGATATTTCTTCGATCGACAAACAACAACTGCATGTCGGTATCGTGGCGTGTAATGTGTAAGCACTTTGCAAAAATCGTGCCGGTGTCGGTGCCGAGCTGGTGCCGTGTCGGTGTTATTGTCGGTTAATGTGAAAACGCCCATATAGTGTGCTGAGGCGGTTGAGGCGATAAAGAAGGTAGTTGCCATCGCCAAGGATGCTATAGAAGGAAAACAGTGGAATCGTGGTTCGAAGAGTACTGCTTAGTCGTGACCTTAGATGAAAACTGATCTCGAAATACTTAGGTGGTATAGGAATTTGTCTGAAAAATGGGGCAAACTATGAAGAACAAAATCAGTGAAGCTACAACGGGCACTGTCACTAGTCAAACAAATTCATTGCAGCAATGAAATATATTCATTGCAGTAATGATTTTATATCGTAACAAAAACCACAACATTGATCACATTAACGAATCATTTTTAGTAAGTGAACAGACTGTCGTAGCGGAATGAAAGTTAGGTAAGTCCACTTTCGAGAACAAGTGTTGTTGTGGCGACGAACATTTTCATTCACTTGCCGAATCATTAACGTTTTGGAGTACTATACCCTGTCTGCCCGCAATTCAAAGGTTCTCTATTACATTGAGAAAAATAATAAGCGGAATATTTCTGAAGTTTATTCATCAATAAAAGTTTTTCAAGCTTCTAAATCTGAAACATAAAATTTCGAGTAAAAAAATAAAAAATGCACAAATATTGGCGTAACATAGAACTATTAACACTGACAGTACAAATTTAAAATCCAATACAGAATCTTCATTTGAACGTCGCATTCGCAACCATTTATCAGTTGTATACGGTAGATTTTCAAAACCGATTTCTGCTATATATTTTTGTCGAAATCCAAAATTTATTAGCTTCAAAAGAATATCATCAACTGACGGCACAAGAAACGAATGTTGCGGAAAGTAAATACAATTTACGCCATTGGCTAACTTTTCACGGATCAATGTATACTCGCTATGGTTTCTCAAATGATTTCGCATGAAAGTCGCCACATATGCCGTAGTCGTAAGGATGGCCGTTTGTTGCGGTAAATGGTCTACCAATTCCAGAACTTCTGCAGGAGTCCCTGGGACAACTTGTGTGAGTTGCTTAACCGAAGGAATATGATCTAGTATGCGGACAGTAGCGTAATCGGTTAAAATGGTGAAATTCTCGTTGACCAACGACTCAATGGTCTGCGGTTGTGGCGCGTAAGGTGGATTAGTAATAGCCTTAAACATGGATCCTTCATACGATATGCGCAAAATTAATAGGAATAATATCCATAGTAGGGAGAACAATTTACGGAAACTCTCCCGTATTCTAAGTTTGCGTCGAACGATGGACTGGAGAATGAGTTTTAAAGCGGTAACTGCAATGATTAGATACCATGTGGACGGGTAAAATGGTACAACCAATAGTCCATATGACGTAAACTTGAGACTTTTCTTAAGTATAAACACATAATCCAAAATGAAATACGCTAATGATGCAGAAGTCAGCTTGAGACGATTCGCCATACAGGAAACACATCCTAATGTTAAGTCTGCACGTCGTTGAACGAGCTAAAAGGAAAATGCAATCAATATTTTGGCAAGGAACAAGTATTAAGGTCATATGGATATAATTTAAAGGTTATGTGAAATATGCAGTAGGTGGTAGTAGATAGATCGCAAGCACGACATGTCGATAATTCATTTAACTCGGGCTGAAGCGATTGACTGCGTTGAGAGCTACGTGGATTTCGATGGATATGTGGAATTAAGTTTACAGCGATAACTTACCAGTTTGAAAACTCCCGTCGCTGTATTATTATTATAAACGGTTCCACTTAAATATTCTGGTGGCTCGTTAGGTATTAGTTTGACTGAAAAATTGAGTTGCTCTGATAAATCTGCTAAAATTGAAGCATCAAACCCTCGAAATGTAACCGAACCACTGGATTGTTTTTTAATTTCCATAAATGGTGGTATATTCCAAAGCACCACCGATATTGGACATAGATGCAAATTGTGTGTCTTCACTGGAAATACTCCTGCATACTCGAGGGCTTTGGGAACATCTCGAAAGGTTCGCATTAATGTTGGTGTGACACAAGAGCAGCACTCATCGGTAAAGGGATAAAATGTGTACATTTTGACATAATTCGAATCAAAAGTTAAAATATTTATATCAATTATAAATAATTTAAAAAAATATTTAAATATTTCTTGCATATCATTTTCATCTCGAACAAAATTGCTGGGTCTTGTTAAAATTACGAGAATTTTTGAGGTTTTACCTCTGCTCTTAATATTGGCGGTTTGCAAAATCTCCCTGGAAATATATACAAATATTAATATTACCTCTGCCATATTATGCCTTACTAAGTACCTTATTTCCTCAGAATCTTCTACAAAAATCAGCCTCGCCTGAATATAACTATCCAGTTTTGCCGAGGTCCAACGATCTATAGCAAATGGTACTCCAATCTTGGCATTTGCCTTCAGTAAATTATCCAAAACATCTGCTACTAACGCTTTTGTATTATTACCTACAATACTAAGAGTCATCGCTTCCGGTTTGAAGACATCAGAGAGCATCGTTTGAAGTATTCCACTTAACAGACGGCTGTCGTGTTGCCCACTGGTCGATATTATTAGTAGAGTTAATATCAAAATGACTGAACTGAACATCCTGCTGCTGTCGTGTGCGTGAAATACAGTGTGAATTGGAAGGTTACGTCTGCTTCTCACTGAGAGTGAACATTAATTTGTATACCAACAAATCAATATTGGATTCCCAAGATGGTTCCATTTCATAGAAATGCTATTACAACACCCTGCAATATGCACTCAAGGTGACCATTATGGGCAACGCCTTCCAAAACCGATTACGATATGTAAATACAAAATAACACAGTATTATGTGAATTTAATTTCAAAATCAGTGACAGGAAATATAAAATGCATAGAGTAATATGATATAGAGCTGCCATCTTTCTCATCTGAAGTTTCGTTTTACACTCTCCGTGGTGCGGTCGGTGTGATAGAGAGTTATTTGACGTAACTTGACTTACACCAGGTGTCATTACAAAAATTGTTGGCCTAAATATTTCATGTCAATTTAATGAAAAACTGTGAAATTTAAACATATTTTT
This sequence comes from Phaonia tiefii, assembly GCA_963931995.1. NCBI lineage: Eukaryota > Metazoa > Arthropoda > Insecta > Diptera > Muscidae > Phaonia > Phaonia tiefii. The sequence continues at coordinate 112,500,536 of OZ008370.1, read as the reverse complement.
GACTTTTTTGTTATATTTTACTGTTAGTACATGTTTGTGGTGTAATTACACAAAAATGTTAACGCACAAAACGAAGTGTCGTTGCTCCTTACTTGTTGGTTGGTTTGAGCCATTGCCTTTATCTGGTATTATTAAAGCAATACTTTCCTACATGCAACGTCAATATGCAACACACCAAAGTTCGTAAATTCACTGAGCCAATTCGCTACTCTATATGCCATTTCTCTATGGTTGCAGTATAGGCAAGTTATGCTCAGTTTCACGGTTGTTATGGGGGTTAAATGGGGTTTAAATGTCCAATTGTTCGATTTCAAATTAGGGTTTTAAATGACGAGTGTGAAACTCGTCCTGACTTACTTAATTATCCTTTCTCTTCAAAAAAGAAAGATGACGTATTTATACAGCCAGCTCGATCATTCACATTTTCTCTCCAATTGGTAACAACAAGCTTTCACAGGAACTCGTCCATCTGGTCATTTCAGTGGAGTCTTGGTGGTCCTATTTTTCGTCTTCCTTCGAGTACACAGGTACACACAGCCGAAAAAGTTTTACCGCGATGCCCAAAATTATGATAGGTCTCCGGGGACTCCTTGGGATCCTCTGAGACAGAGAAACTCCACTCCGAAATCGTAGCTGTTGATGTGGTGATAAGCGGCCCATTTTTAAGGGAGGAATTTAGAGTTGCCAAAAAAGTGATATTTCAGATGATTCAAAATATTTTTCCTGATATTTCGACGGGGTTTCTTTTAGCTTCACACAATAATTAGGGTCCGTAATATTGTTCAACTTACGTCGGTTCCAGAATCCAGAAATTCACGATGAACTGATTCCCCAGCTTGTTCGGACCAAATCCCAAATCCTTCATCTCACTCCAGAAACTCTAACGATTGCTCGAGGTGTTTTAGGCATACGTGAATTTTCAAAGTTTCAGTTACGTCTGTGGCTCCAAAAGATTTGTTGAGGTCACAAATCCACTTCTGCAATTCTCCACCAAGTCTCGCATTTGGAAAAAACAATCATGATCTATTTTATCGATTGCCTTGAAAGGCGACACATACGGAACCATGGGTAATTGACCACCAATATCACCACACACTTCCTCGGGAAATATGAAATCAGATTCCTTTAACATTTTCCAACAGGAATTTCCTTCAAAAGAATCACCATTTTAATTTTTTGATATTATTTGAGATCTCGTGGCCAGGTTAGGGCGTTTACTTTTCCCAAAAGAGGCACAAGATCTTTCCAAAATGTGTGGTTAACTAAACCTTCCAATATATGCAATTCCGGCATTACGCATTGTTCAATAACAGTCATACCATCTGCGTCCTGGAACAACGGAAGGTTTATTGTGCTGTGACTGGATTTGGCACATTTTCTATCGCCTCCTAGAGACTTGAATTATTCGTAATCTTTTCGCAAATTCCCGTAAGTTTTCAGCAGAAGATCCTGTTCACCACTCTCGAGGTCACGTCGTATTTTCAACTCTTTTAACGTCACAAATCAATAGGGACACGGGAAAGTGGCGGTAGCGGTTTGATGTCCATTAATAATCAATAGTTGTTTAAAATCTGGAACGAACTTGAACGGAATAGCATTGATTTGTATCAAATCAAACAGTTTCTTGACATTCTCATAAGTCTCTTTTATTGGCGGTACAATACACAGCATTATTAATATATGAATACTGGTCAATTTATCAGCTTTCAATCTCTTATTATGAGTAATATCTGACACTGGATCTCCACTAGATACACAAAATTCGGGTAATATGGTCATACACACTTTGAAAAATCCTTGGCCGCCGTCTGCCATTACTTTAATCACAAAATTACCAACTAAACTTCTCCTATCTATCACTTTATCCAATATTGCCTCTGAATTACACCATATTACGGGTCTCTTCTTTGTGATTTCACTCTTTTCTACATCACACTCCAGCATCTCGTAACTGTAAAAATCTTCCAAAATTCTAGCATTTTCTACAACTTGCTTAGAATAATTAGCTGGTACTGATTTTCGACCAGCTGTAGCTCGAATAAATGTCTTTAATTGCTTCATTTGTTGTCCTGAAGAGCCTGAATGAACCTGGTAAGTTTCCTTCTATTTTCTTCATGGTCACAGCGATGGTCACATGCATGAGACATTTTGAGTTCGAGAATTTCACACACAGCACAGCGATCTTACTCGTTCAATGTCTATTTCTTAACTACTTTTCAATGATCTCCGGTGATATTTCAGTTCTGACGTATTGAATTGATTGAAACGAATACCTACTACGAAATACCAGGAAAAATATTTTGAATCGTTTGAAATATCACTTTTTTGGCAACTGTAAATTCCTCCCCTAAAAATGGGCCGCTTAGACCCACATGAACAGCTACGATTTCGGGGTGGAGTTTGTCAGTCTCGGGGGATCCCAAGGAGTCCCCGGAGACCTATCAGAATTTTGGACATCGTGGTAAAACTTTTTCGGCTTTCCAGCAACCTGTGAGTAGCTTTCGCACTAGCTCAACCTTATCCAATCTACTGTTGAGGCCTAGCCATTTCATCAATATCAGATTACAGTTCGTGGTTCATGCGAGAACGTATAGGGGTTCAGAATGGATTTCCATCGGCCAACATTCAAAATCGTCTGATCTAGTAAACATTTTTAAGTTCTGTAAAAACCCGATTTTAAGTTAAGGAGTCAATGATTATTTGACGATATTGAGGTAAATTTTGTTGATATTCAGGTATAACAACATCGTACGTATGCCAATGTTTGATATTCATTGAATTTCACTACTACCTGTATTCAATTCAGCCGCTGTAATTCGATTTATTGTTAAATGGTGTGTTAAGAGGGATTTTGGGACTCGTATCCAAATGGCCTCCTTTTGGAATCAAATATACAAATATTTGAAAGAGAATTTGCACATCTTTTCAACTGCCGACTTACTTTTGTGTTTCATTCTAGAAATTTTCAGGTCATACGGAATCCGAGTCTTAAAGCTTGTCTTAAAATGTATGCTATTAGTTCGATAATTCTACCCAAAACCTTACAGCCATGGTCCTCCCGTACATATGAAGAAAGATGACCGTCAAAGGTAAAATGGTAAGCTCGGGCGACTCTGGGTCATAAAAACATGGGTTAAATCCCTGCTGTGATCAACTGTCATTTCTACCGACGACAGACACCTGGCTTTTTGGCGGCAACAATATCGAATTATGAACTAAAAAATCTTCTCAAGACCGTTAGAATCCGCTGTACAGGTGTATGTGCCAATAAATAAATAAATAAATGGTTTCTCATTACATCCCATGAAGGGACTGGGGAGAACTTCTCACAATCACTGAGCTGTGCGCTTTCCAGTTTTCACTCATTGATTGGGACCTACAGTTTTACACCGATTCCGAACGGTAATTTGAGAAGCTTTTTCATGGCTAGATACTCGATAGTTTCGCCGTCACTATGCGAGGTGACCGCCGCCGAAAGAACATTTGAAGGTGGTCAGAGCCGGGTTCGAACCCAGGATCTCATGTACAAGAGCTGCGCACACTACCCATTGCACCACCGACGGCCACATCAGTGGGTTTAAAAATGGTGAAATTTCATGTATAGAACAATAATATAGAATCTGAATCCAAGCCCTAGAAAGGGATTACCGTTCTGATTAAACAGTAGGCCCAATCAGTGAGAAGACGCCCAGATCACTGATTGTGACCAGCTATCTCCTATCTCGGTATTCGTTTCGTATAGTAATCGGTAATGAGGAAATCCGATAAAATGGAAACTTGAATTCAAACTTAATAAATAGTTGTATGAATCAAATTAATAGAAGAATAGGATTAAAGGACAGTATTAGTTTTTTAGAACTTACCTTTAAAAATTCTCGTAATTGAGATTTCGATAGAAAACGGATGCCAAACCTTAGCCCAGAATTATAGATAGTTTTAAGAATAAGGGACTATTAACTCAGAATTTCTAAACTTCTTAACTTAATTTTCCATTACATTGGTTGATGGCAGAGGGGAAGGTTCATACAACCGGTGATCTGTGCACTTTATAATTTCTCAACTCGCCATTTAGGATCTACAGTTTTATATCGAATCCGAATGGTTACGCATTGATAAGCTAGTTTACCCTTTTCTAGGCTGGAATTCAGATTCTCTGTAATTTTTCTTTAGCCACAAATTCACCACTTTACAATTTTTATCTTAGTTTGAGAACACTCGTCTTGGCTTGATGATACTCTTTCAGTTTCTAGAACATTTATAAAAATAAGATGATCAGGAAAATAGTGTGGTGAAGATGATGTGATTTGAGTACGGTTTCAAATCTTTTTTTGCTGTGGACGTTTTGAATTCTGTAGGCATAGTTAAGAAGCTAGAAGTAGAGTTAACGATTGATACTGATGGTACTAAGTCTTTACTTTTATTGACTATTTTACAACCTCATCAGGTCAGATGTGGTACACATATTTATTAAACAAACAAATTAAACAAATTTGAACATATTCCTCCAACTGGTTTTATCCTCCGCCTATTTTCGCCCGTTGGTAACACCAAGGATGCGGAGGGATTCTTCTGCCTGGTCATTCCAGCGGAGCCTTGGTCGTCCTCTTTTCCTGCTTACATCGGGTACGTTATCGAAAACCTTCCGCGCTGGCTCATCTTCATCCATTCTGATCATATGGCCTAGCCAACGCAATTGGCCTAATTTGATTCGCCTAGCTATGTCCACGTCAGAATATAGATTATTTAGCTCTTGGTTCCAACGACGTCGGTAGTCGCCGTTTCCTTTGACAGGACCATATATTTTACGGAGATTTTTTCTCTTGAATACTCCTAGGTGTATCAAGACAGGTAAAATGAGAGTCTGATATAGCTGGACTTTTGTCTGGCGAGAGAGGTCTTTGTTCCTAAACTCCTTGCTGGGCAAAAAATATAATGTATTTGAAAGCACAATTCTCCTATTTATCTCCAAGCTGATGTCCTTGTTCATGGCGGATCCCAGATAGACCAGAACATCTACCACTTCAAAATTAAATTGGTTGTCAACGTTCAAGTGCGGACCAAGTCGAGATGTTTCTCTAGTCGTTTACACCCTCAATTTTGTCTTGCATTCCTTAACAGTAGACCCATCTAAGCTGATTCTTTGTCGATACTGCAGTAATCTCTCGCAAATTTCGCCGACTGATGTCTAAGTCGTCAGCGTACGCCACCAAAATAAGGATTTTCGAGTTGATGGTCTTGTTCATATTTACTGCAGCTTTTCTCATTACTATCTCCATTAATATGTTGAAGAGATTGCACGAAACTGTGTCGCCTTATCTCAATTCTCGCTTGATACAGTATCGTTCGGTGAGGTCTTTCCCTTCCTTCACTGCTGATTTGGTGTTGGTCAGCGTAATTCTAGAGAGGCGGATCAGTTTTGCCGCAATCCCAAGTTCGGACATAACTTCGCACAATTTTCCCCGTGGGGCTATCGAAAGCAGCTTTGTAATCGACAAAAATATGGTGCGTATCGATTTGCTTTTCGTGCGTCTTTTCCAGCATTTGGCGTAACGTCAATAATTGGCCAGTCGTGGACTTGTCTGGTCTAAAACCACACTGATAAGGTCCAATCAGGTTTTCAATAATTGGCTTTAGTCTTTCACATAATAAGCTCGACAAGACCTTATACGCGATGGATACAAGACTGATACCGCGATACTTGGAACAGTTATACGGATCACCCTTTTTGAATACAGGACATAACACACTGAGACTCCAGTCGTCGGACATAGATCCCCCAGCCATATACTGCATTTAAGTCGATGCGTGTGGGCTAGCAGTCATACGCCAGCGGCCTTAAAAAGTTCAGCAGGTAACTGCACTAGCGGCTTTATTATTCTTAAGCTGGGAGATTGCCGTTCTAGTTTCGCTTAGTTTGGAGTTTACAATCTACTGCCACAAGGTCCACAATGCTGAAAAGTGGTCTCTCCACATTTTAAGCACACACTGTGTATCAGTCACAAGATTCCCATTCTCGTCCTTGCAGAAGGCCCTTTATTCGATCTTCTTACCCTCTGGAAAAATGTTCGGGATTCATTATTCATCCTGTACAATTCGGTCTTTTCACTCTCCCTCTGCTCCCACTACCATTTTCCGCCTAAATAGTTGGGGTTTCTCCCTTCTCAGATTCCGCTCACTCGCAGCACGCGTTGTAACTGACTGTTTCGTTGCCAAATGTGCATCGCCTTTTTCATCAGTTGCAATGCGACGTTCTTCATCGTACCATAGCTTATCCTTCTGCGGTTTTTGATAGCCAAGTTCAGTCCTTGCAGCGATTTCCAAAGAATGGGAGATGTGCTTCCACTGCGCATCTGGGTTTTCGGGAGGGGGGTATTCTGCTCCAGCAGGAGAGAGAGTTTCTGTCGATAGGACATTGATATCTCCGGTATTAGTAGCTTGTCAATATCCAGCTTTTCCTGTGTTCGGCGTCGTACGTTTTTCGACCTGCTCAGTCTTGTGCGAACTTTCGCTGCCACGAAGTAATGATCCGAGTCGATATTGGCACCTCGAATCACACGTACATCCATTACACTAGAAGAGCGCCTGCCATCTATTACCAAGTGATCAATCTGGTTTTTCGTCCGCTGATCAGGAGATATCCAGGTCGCCTTATGTATGTCCTTATGCTGGAATCGTGTGCTAATAACTACCATGTTCTTTGCAGCTGCGAAGTCTATCAGTCATATTCCATTATCGGAGCTGGTATCATGTAGACTGTGATTACCGATGGTTGGTCGAAAGACACTTTCATTCCCCAATTTGACAATTAAATCGCCTAGAATAATCTTTATGTCGTGGTCAGGGCAGCGTTCGTATACTTCCTCCAGACTCTCCTAAAATGATTCCTTGACCCCATCGTTTTTCTCCTCTGTCGGCGCTTGCACACAAATTAACGAGATGTTGAAATATTTCGCTTTGGTGCGAATTGTGGCTATGCGTTCACTCACTGGGTTGAAACTTGAAACTAGGTTTCGCAGTCTCTTGAAAAACATAAATCCGCACCCAAATTCATGCTTTCGCTCACCAAGGCAGCTGCAGTAAATATCACAGTTTTTCTTTCTGGTGCAACCATATCCTGTCCATTGCATTTCCTGGATCGTTGGGATGTCAGCTTTATATTTTCCGAAGACATCCGCCAGTTGGAAAGTGGCACCCGTCCTGTATAGTGTTCGCTCATTCCATATACATACATCCACAGCCTTAAATCGTGGTCCTTATAACGTTTGTAAAGGTCGTCAACAGTTAGGGTTTTCTTCGTTTATTATATTTTCCGTGTATTTTTATTGCCTATATATCGGTGGCGGGAGGCAAACCCAGCCCATCGTAGTTTGCATTTTACCTACTGTCAGGATGATTATGTTTCAGTCGCCCATTATGGTTCAGACGCTGACCAGAATGCTGTTTATCGAAGCTGGATTTTGGTTTCTTCAATATTGAGCCGCCGTAGGCCAGGGATGTTGGTTCATCCATCTTCAAAGGGCAGAAGAATATGTCCACCACTTCGAAGTGCCTCAGTGACAGGGTCACGTAATAATCCTGAGACATATCAGTGATCGCATTACCAATCAGGCTGTTCATTCGTTTCGGCTTCCCACTTTAGCTAGCTAGCGGAGGTTTCCGATAAAGTCATTGCCCAGGACATACTGCGTGGAAGTGGTAAGCTGCTTGGACGATCCAATGAATGTATCATTTCTGGTCACTCCTAAGTGAATGGCTAACAGAAACTTTCCACCTCCAATGACAGTCCCATGTCTCGGTTCTAAATCTACACGCTGAAAAATCTGTCTTTTGTTGTTGGTTGGATGCAAATATAACGTGTTTGTAGATTGTCGCAAAATAAAATACACTTGCACCCAAACACATTGTGTTTGCTATTCAATATTAAATGTTGTCAATATTAAATGCAGCACAACGATTAATATGTTATAAGTGGTAGCGTCACAAACCCATTTTGCCGTTGTAGTCTCTGTGAGAATGGTTCATCACACAGGGGCATAAAAAGAGTAACAAAAAAAAAAAAAAATAGAGAATTGTCTTAGGTTATTTATAGTTGGCTAGTAGTTAAACGAAATTTGATTGAAATCTGAGAAATCGGAAGTCAGACGTTTGATCGAAATCGGCCAAATACAATTCGACACATGGCTTTTGGATATAAGATTTTGCGATAATACAAAATTTCCCATATATTCTGCAAATTCAAATTCACATTTTTTAAGCTTCTGCGCTTGTGGTATGCTTCGATTAATAAACATGTATGAGGTGTTACTTTATATTAAATTTCCAATTTTAACTTTGTTACTACAAAATTCGAACCATATATTGAAATTATCAACGATTTTCTTTGCTCCCACTAAAAAAAATTAAAATAATATGTGTTTCCCACTGTTATGGGTGTTTGGATATATTATTTAGATCATAATTCAAAATGGAAATCATGTTTGTGTTAATTCCAAAATTTCACCAAAATTCGAAAATCATATCATTTATTATTATTTTTTTTAAGGATATTAACACAAATTAAGTGAAATCCGATTAGCCGGTTAACCGACATCAGATAACCGGTTTCCGGTTTGTTCGAAAATTACGTGTTTTAAAAATACGACACACGGTTAACCGGTTTCCCCGGTTTTTCGGTTTCAGTTTTGGACACTCTAATTCGTATACTATGAACAACACCACATCTGTGTAATCTCGTTACGGCAGTACACGTGTTTTGTTTCATACAACCGTAAAAAAGATTGGACAAGTCCATATAATGGCACAACGATATCCGTTAATTCAAAACAACAAAAAATCATCTCAAAATAATTACAATAATGAACAGGCATTACACCGACACAAATCGCTCTCTCAATAGAATTCTTAAAAAAATATCAAAAACAAACACCCACACAATGAAGAATGAATGACATCATTAAACCAAGCGCTATGGCTGATAATAACAAAATGATATGGCCACAAAGGATAAGAAACGAAACCTTAACAGGATCATATGGAGCTTAACAAAGAGACAATAACAATTTGCATATTTAAATGTGCAGACATAAACGAAAATTCCTACTGATATTCACACATACACCCAAACATACATATTAACACATATACACACACATATATAAACGAACACTTCATTTATACGAATCTCTACCAACTGATTCTGACTGATATCAGGCTGTGAGTGACAAATGATACAATAGTCAGTCGAAAATACTCCTTCCTACTGTGTGACATTCCTCAGGACCTCCCTCGGCTGCCTCACACAAGACTTGTGAGAATGTGTTTTTGAAATTTAAGCAAACAAATGAATCAACATGGCTGTGTTCGTATGTATTGAAGCGCATAGTGGGACAAACTGATATTGAGGATCAAATTTAAATCAGGGACCGTAACAGTTAAAATTTTTATAATAAAAATCAAACTTTAAGATTTACTTTTTGACTTTTATTTAATTACTCAAGAAATAAGAGTTATTTTCGATTTTTATTTTATTTATTTTTGATTTTTAGTTATTGACTCCATTTTTGATTTTTATTTTATATTGTCTCTGAGAACAGTTATAGATTAGGTTTATTTATAAAAATCACAGATAAAAAACCAACCCGTAAAAAACATAGTTTTTGACTATAAATTCTTTATATATGACACATGGTTTTTTATTTTACACAGCACTCTAGACACAAGACTTTAAACGACAACCAATCCTATACCTAACCAACATAGCCAATTTTATTCAAATACCGTTAACAGGAGCAGAGATAATGGATTTTTAATTTGTGATTTGTATGGGAGGTACCACGCCCCTTTGTCCAATCCCGCCCATATTTTCATTCTTCATTTTTATCGTCGCCAATAGTTTGCCTGCGAAGCTTCAGCTCGATTGAATCACGGGAAAAGAGTTACAAATCAATCCAAAGTTTTCACCTCAACAAGAACAGTCGAATAACCTATATGAGGTTGTAGTTATTATTATGCCCGTCGCAGAGTGACGCCCGTAGAGCAAACGAGGTTGCAAAATTCAAAATTCCATCTTATAGGAAATTTTTCAACGATTTCAGATATGCTACCCTTAATAATATTAGATTTTTAGTTAAGAAGATATAACCGTTCAAAGTTGAGCGATTTTCGGGTTTCAAAAGAATTTTTAGGTAATTTGGTCCGATTTCAGGTGTAATATCACAAAAACTAGTTAACGAATCGTCTTTGTTTTTATTTCTATTATTTTGATGTATTTATTAAATGTATAATAATAAAAAAAAATTACTGTGTGCTTTGTGTTTCTCCACTATTTAAAACTATCCATTTTTTTCAATATTTATCAATTTTGACTGAAAATAAAATACATCTATATTTTTCTATATTTGCCATATTTTGTCTTATTATTCCGTTACATAATTCAAATGTTTTATCTGCCTCTAGGCGCCACTTTGGCTGCTAGGGCTAAAAAAAGACATGGTTCCAGAAATTTTATGGCGTGCAACCTTTGCATATTCAAGACATACACTCCGGTTCAGTTATTTAAAGGCACTAGAAATTCCATATTCAGCAGCCTGTATCTTTTGCAATTTGCAACCGATTGCAGAATTTTAAAAAGGAAATGGAAGCTAGACATCTTGAGATATATAAAAAATCATGACAATAGTGGTTTCTTTACTAAAGACCTTTTAGTGAGCAATTTATATAAAAAGGTCAAACATGTGAATAAGGCACTTTATTATATTTTTTAAAGTAAGCGATGATTTTTTGTAGGAAGCGTTTGTTTATGGCATTGATAATGGCAAAACAAAAAATTTTAAATCTATCGGAAAAACTAAAATCGATGTTTACCGTTCTGAAGGATATTCTAACTGCGCAATAGCTACAAAAATTGGACGGAGCCCAACAGTTGTCGACAATAACATCAAGGACCCCGAGAGGTATGGAAAAAATTTTAAAGGAAGGGTTTAATTATCTTTATCTACGTAAAAGAAAAGAAAAATCATCAGAACTGCTTCTAATTCTGCCTTATCCTTGTCTAATATTAGAGCTCTAGCTGGAGTGGAAAGAAATTTAATTTAGATGGGCCTGATGGCTACAACTATTGTTTCCATGATCTGCGCAAAGAAAAGCGTTTTTTGAACCCACATCACAGCCGAGAGGGCGGCGTTATGGTGTGGGGTGCTATTACATACTATCGATCTCGAATTTCAAAGTTTAAAAATGACTATAAAACGTTATTGGAATCGGCTTTTCCGAAGTTCAGTGAACTATTTGGTCCCATATCTTGGATATTGCAACAGGATAATGCCCCTATACACAACGCCAGAGTAGTAAAGGAGTTCATTGTAAGCCAAAATGTTAATATTCTTGACTGGCCACCCTTTTCGCCAGATCTAAACATTATCGAAAATGTCTGGGGTTGGATATCTCGTAAGGTCTATGAAGGAGGTAGACAATTTGATGTCAAACAGTCACTAATTCAGGCCATTAAGGATGCTTCGGTGGTGCAATGATAGTGTGCGCGCCTCTTGTACATGAGATCCTGGGTTCGATACTTGCTCAGATCACGTTAAAATTTCTTTCGGCGGCGGTCACCTTGCATAGTGACGGCGACAATATCGAGTATTTAGCCATGAAAAAGCTTCTCAAAATACCGTTCGGAATCGGTGTAAAACTGTAGGTCCCAATCAGTGACTGAAAACTGGAAAGCGCACAGCTCACTGATTGTGAGAAGCTCTCCAATGTCCCTTCATGGGATGTAATGGGAAACCATTTATTTATTTGTTTTAAGGATGCTTGGAATCAAATTTCGTTGGATTACATAAATTCTCTTTATCTCTCAATGATAACCCATATATTTGAAGTTATTAAAAATAAAGGGGGTTGTACCCATTGCTAATATTTCTTAAATAACGTAAAATAAATTAAAAAAAACAAGAAAAATTGTTTTTCATTAAAATTAGTTAAAGTGGCTTTATTCAAGTGAACCAAAACAAAAATAGCTCATTTTTGGACTTTTTTTTATAAATTGCTCAAAAAAAGTTCTTTAGTTAAGAAATCACTATTGTCATTACCTCAAGATGTCTTGCTTCCATTTCCATTTTAAAATTCTGCAATCGGTTACAAATTGCCAATGATACACGCTGCTGAATATGGAATTTCTAGTGCCTTTAAATAAGTAAACCGGAGTGTATGTCCGTGGAAACTCATTGCTACGTTATTGTTTTTTTAAGGTACACGATGTTTTATATTTTCTGTAATGTTTTGGCTGGCAATTAGTTTGATCTAATAGTTTGAAACTTGCATTTGAAGTCGGTTGCTTACCTGAGAGCCTCTGCCAAAGTCTGCTCCCAATATTCTGTTACAGACACAGGATTCTCAGAACAATATTGACTTATGGTCCCTACAGGTAGGCAATAATCTTATTCGGACACACGTGTGTAATATCAAAATTGCATAATTCAATTGCATATGTATGCAGGTAACAGGTATATTTTTAGGCATGGTAGCATAACCCTTTTTATAAACCCTTAATCCGAAGATTACCTATCAGGTAATAGATTAGAGTATAAAGTTAGTTATAGTGTAGTTACGAGTTCCACCTGACCATGATTGACGGAAAAGTCGTAAACGAACTGTCAGGAACAACCTCAACATTGTCATACCCGATTAGCAAAAAGAGTCAGAAGAATTTCGGTAATTTAAACAATTCTACAAACGAGGAGAATTTCGAATATGGAATGTCACCATTGCACGCAAGGATAAGGTGTATGGAGTTCTTTCATGGAGAAGAAATCTTTGATGAAAATACATCGATTAAGGATAAAGAAAATCAGAAAGAAGCGAATACAGGATGCTCTTTTTAAACAAGTTGGACTAAAAGTAGACTGCCCCAAGTTCGGATACGGAAACTAAAAGGATGGTAACACTTCTAGGAGATTTTTTGAAAATGATAAGGCAGTAACTGGATGCACTGGAACTGACAATCAAATCATGAAAAGATTTGGAACGATCTTGCATGTTTTATACTGCAAAGAAAACGTAAATTCTACAAAATATGGAGAATATGTATCGAAAACTGCATCACTTTTAGCGGAAATGTATCCACAGAAGAAGTTGACACCGACAGTCCATAAAATATTGGCACATGGCAAAGACGTAATTAAAAACCAGTCATTGCTAATTGGAGAGCTTTGTGAAGAAGCGCAGGAGTCAGTTAATAAATTCCGTAAAAACTATAGCCATGAAATCATCAAAGGTGGGGCAAAATGAGGCCCTCTTCAACATATTGGCATCATCTTCCGATCCACTTATTTCTTCCCTGCGGCATGTGAAGTCACGAAGAGTTAGACAATAAATATAGTTTAGAAATGATCAGTCTTTTAGATGTACGAATTGTGATGAATATTTAACAGAAAATTGAAAAAATAAATAAAAAACGAAATTTTTTTTTAATTTGTTGGGTTATAATTTAAAATCTTAAAAAAGAACTAAAAAAAATTAAAAATTGATAAGAATATAATAAAAGTCAAAAATAACTGTTTTTAATAGAGAAAATAAATAAAAATGAAAAATAACTGTTATTTCGGATTTATAGAATTTAAATAAAAATAATTGTTATTGTTTTTATTTTGCATAAAAATGGCAAGAAAAAAGTTTGTATTGTTAATTTTGATGCTCAGTGTGAAAAGAAATCCATTGGTATACAACATGTGGTTGTACAACATTTACTTCATAGAAAGTTATTCAAATCAAAATTTCATAAATAACTGCTTGTTGGCATTAAAGCATATGAACTATGTCGGTTTTATATTTTTCTATTTAAATCCACGTTCCAGCATGTGGAATTTGCAAAAAATAATGACCAATTTTATAAGTAGATTTCACATAATCCAGAAAAACACCAAAAGAAAAGCTCATGTAAAAGTACCACCTGTCTGTTGATTTTAACTTTCTAGCTTCGATTGCTCTATATATGTAGAGTTCAAGTTTGCTGTTGCTTTAAAGTAGATAATCCTTTGTAAAGCGACAGCGATTTAACTTAAGTCGCTTCCAAATCATTAAATACATGATGAAGTCTCATACAGGGCTTTCAAAATCTTGTGTAATTTCTCTTGAATACATGATGAAGTCTCATACAGGGCTTTCAAAATCTTGTGTAATTTCTCTTGAATACATGATGAAGTCTCATACAGGGCTTTCAAAATCTTGTGTAATTTCCCTTTGACCGTTTACCACATGTTTTGGTCAGAGGCCGCTGAACTTAAGTTAGGTGTTGCTGGCAGTCGATGAATGACTTATTAAATTATTAGTGTAATACGATATTACGGGCTAACGAGATTAAGCGCTTGAACTGCCGGAGAACCATTTCGTGTGCTACAAGGAGTTCAATATCGTGACTACGACCGTAAATGTTAATTCTATGAATCAGATTTGTCTTGAGCATAGACATTTCCTGCCCCTTGCTCATCTTTCAGTCATAATCACATACACTCACAGAAAACTTCGGTTGAGACAGCCGAATTAGCCATATCCGAATTTAGAGGTTGGATCAAATCAGAGGTTGTCGCAACCAAATTAGAGGTTGTCATAACCTAATTACAGGTTGTCATAACCTCATTAGAGGTTGACCTAACCTCATGTAAGTTCGACACAACCTCATCAGAGGTTGTCGCAACTGAATTAGAGGTTGTCACAACTGAATTAGAGGTTGTCACAACCGAATTTAGATAATGTCACAAATCAATTTTGAATTATTTTTTTTGACTGTTAAGTGATTCTTGTATTCTTATAAAAAAAATGCAAACCTATGAAATAAAGTCATTTCCATAGGGTAATCTTTAGAGTAAAAAAATTGTTTTACACTCCACTTCCGACCGTTTTTGAAGTTCCGGCCATCATGGGTTACCGTACCAATTCCGACGTGCTGCATCTATTGATTTAGGTCCTAAATCGTTTACTATACAGAAGATTGCAGCATATTTCAATCGTCCGGCCTTGCAAAACTTCAAAGCAGTTGATATATACTTGGACATTTTCTGCAAAATAAGACGTTTTAATGCAAAAACCACAATTAAAATATTTTTACTTACCTTTCTCAATAACCACCAACAAATTTTGATATCGCCTCGACAGCAAAAATTATACGATCTTTAACGTTTTTTAATATAATTTTTGTTGTTAGAATTTTCAACATCAGGTTTAAAATACACAGAATAAGGTTGTGGTAACTGATTGGAAAAAGAATTCGGTTGTACGTACGGAATTTGTGAGAAAATCGGTTACAGCAACCGAATTGACGCCAAATGAGGTCGTTGTAACCGACTTAAGCCTATATTCGGTTACTGTGACCGAATTGATATCAAATTCGATATCTACTTGATGAAAAATTCGGTTGGTGCACCTGACTAGATGCCTCATTCGGTTACTCCAACTGAATTTGGTACCAATTTGCGTTGTTGTATCTGAAATAACTCCCAATTCGTTTGTTTCAACCGAAATTTTTGAAAGTTTAGTTGACAGAAGGAATATAATACAAGATTCAGATGCCACTACCGAATCAATTATGAAGCGAGTTTGTTTCAACCAAATTTCAGTTGTAGGAACTAAATTCTCTATTGAAAACCTCAATTCGGATGGTGCAACCTCAATTCGGTGGTATCAGAAGAGTTCACGATTGCCTCAATGTCTTATTAAACAATTAGTTGTTTGCGCGTAGGTGCGTTCTTGCATAATATTCTTACAATTCGCTAGCGGCATAGCAACAGTTTCCAATTACCCTGGAACTAGTAAGGTAGTGACCAGCTCTCCGCCGTCTCATCCGCTCTGGATTGTTTCTGTGCCTGGAAACGATACACGG
The DNA here is from genome assembly GCA_963931995.1 of Phaonia tiefii. Classification (NCBI taxonomy): domain Eukaryota; kingdom Metazoa; phylum Arthropoda; class Insecta; order Diptera; family Muscidae; genus Phaonia; species Phaonia tiefii. The sequence continues at coordinate 112,484,662 of OZ008370.1, read as the reverse complement.
TGAATCAGCCAGATTTGTCTTAGGGGTCAAAATGTATACCCCTCATCCGCCTCTCCTGCGTCATTTTCTAGTATCGATCTTGCAGGATAGCCTTACAAGTCGCTGGGAGTATGCCAACACGTTCCAGTTCCTGTAGTCCCGGGAACGTAGTTCCTAATTTGGCCGGCTTTTCCATTCTACACTTCCCCGTAATGTCCCTGCGGCCTGCCATTCAATGGAGATGAATATCGTACTGCTAGATCAACTCGAAACGATATATGTGCCACTCCTGGGCAGATGTTGAGTTCAGCAATACTGATTCCATGGATTACCACCTGTCTATCAGATAAAAGATTGAATCCAATGACTACTGAACTATTATTCCGCAGCAAGCAGACTAATATCTCCAAAATTTCTGCCTAAGGTACGCTTTAATGATCCGGTAATCTACAGCAAAGGGGACAACACTAGTTCCCCGGACTAGATCCCATTGACTCTGGATCACTCACTTTTGAAACATCCGTGTAGTAATTCACATAGTCTCCCGTACCAAAAACATATTTGTTCCAGTAATGGCTTTTCGATATGCGAGTCTATTATATTCCGATCAAATAGGGGTCAATAGGGGAGGGAGCTAGATACTACAAAAAAATTCATTACACCCAAACGAGATCTCGGATAAATTATCTTTGTGTAGGGTATGTATCTCTGCCAAATTAAGATTTGATATATCAATCATAAGACTTCCTTTATATTATATACATAAAATCGTTTACGGGAACCGAAAAACGTTTACTTCCATCCATAAATGGTCACTCTAAACTCAAAAACATTATTGCGAGAAACGAAAGACCTTTGCGAACTTTGAAAGCATTTCCACTAACTGTCCTTAGTTTACCACAATCGAGTTTTATTAAATCCAAACTCATAAAAATTTTAACGAGAAACGACAAATTTTTGCGACAAACGTTTATTTAGCTTAAGGCAAACGATATTACACTGAGTAGGATTGGTTTTGGATGTAAGTGGCATCCTCATTAAAAAAAAAAGGTTTTTGAATTTTAAATAAACTTTTTTTAGTACACGCTGAAAAATCTGTAGTTTTTTGTTGCTTGGATGCAAATATAACATATGTTTGGAGCTTGTCGCAAATATAATATACTTGTGCTCAAACACACTGTATTTGCTATGTAATATTACATGTTTAAGACAGAATGATTGATATGTTGTTATAACATATGTGTTTGCGACCCAAATATATATTTGTGTTTGTGAGCAAGAGAATGAAAGAGGGGCAACGAGTGTGTATATCTTGTGAGTGTGGATCTGTATTTTTGCATTACTCTCTCAGTGAGTGATTCATAAATATTCCTGAATGTGCGTGGCAATTGCAGATGAAGTCAGTGTTTCTTATTTTGACTGATGTATTGCGCTGTAATTTCATGTATTCAGTCGTCAATGGTATAATAAAAAAACACAAGTAATTAATACACGCTTGTCTTGCATGCACTAGATTTGTATATAAGTAAGTATATTGTTTGTGTACCAACGCAAAGTTATACCCAAGGCACAGTTGAAACCTTCTGAAAACAAAAACGTGAGAAACAACAAAGAAAGGAGAAGCAAAAGAGCAGCAGATTCTCATTTCATAAACAAGTACTTTAAATATTTAAATTTTTTGTATTAATTATTTATAAGTGTGGATATATATATTGTTAAAATTAATTATAATAAATAAAGAAAGAAAGAATAATTCGTTTCTAAATAATATTATGTTTGGGGGAAAATACGCATATGTTTTCACGTAAGAATACGGAGGTTTGGGAAAAACACGCGAATGCTTCCACGTAAGTGTATGGATGTTTGGGATGAAGCACGTAAAAGCATACATATTTGTCAGTAAACATGCTAATGTTTGTATTTCAAGATACCTGAGTTTGGGACATGCAAACATATAAATGTTTGAAGTGCGTTCCAAACATTTACATATTTCCTGCAGAATATGTTTGGGATAATATGAATTGCTTGAAATGGAGTTTAACACAGGCACCATTACTGAAAGTTTGAAAGGCCCAAGTATTGTCTGTGACCCACGTAGAAGGAGGGCAGGAGCATATTAGATCTTCGAGCTCTCGTCCTCCTCCTCCTCCCCGACACTTCTGTAGTAGTCTTGGGCTGAGATTCCAAGTGTAGACGCATGTCGGCCTATTAAATAGTACCATCACTACTACTAGCGTCGAGATATCCTCCCTAAAAGTGGACACGAAACTTTTCGAACGATTCAGGTCATAAGTTGACCATACCTGCCTCTCGATCCTGCTATTTGTAGCTTCAGACCATCTATCATTCGCTCGTCTAAGGGATGTGGGGTTTAGCATGATCTTGCGTGTAGAAAGGGGATGATCCATATCCCATATCCTGTGAAACAAGTAATATGGTCCCCAACCTCGCTGGCTTATCCGCTCTATTGTTACTGTGCCTCGACTAGTGTTTTCAAAACGGAAACCGAAAAGCGAGAAGCCGATTTTTTTATGTGCAACCGTATGCCGCTTTTGCAAAATATTCAAATTTTCAAAAACCCGGTTTATTGAAGCCGGGGATTCTGGTTTTTTAAAGTTATTAATTAAAATAAAAATACCCAATCTAAACAACTTTCGACAACACATACTGAAAACAGTATCAATCTGAACTCTTCCCAATCAAAACTTCAAAAACTGTCTTCAATTTCAGTTGTTGAGTTTTAAATTACAATTGATGTTTGTTACATTTTAATTGATGTCTTGTAAATTACATTTGATGTCTTTTAAATTCAATTGTTGTCTTTTAAATTTCAAGTATTGTCATTTAACATTCAATTAATGTCATTTTAATTTCTATAGATTTATTCCAAATTATGATTTTTGCCTTTTAAACTTCAACTGATGTCATAAATTTCAATTGAGCTGTTCTAAATTAAATTGAAACTGAAAAAAGCGAAACATCTTCAAAGATTGCCACATTTTTATAGGTTTGCCCCACAGAAAATATGGAAACACTAGACAAAAATTTGGCAACCCTAGACAACATGTGGCAAGCTTGGATGATAATTAGAAAATATTTTATACAGGTTTTGCGATTGAATTGTACCTCGGTACAATCTACAGTTGCCATATCTTAGAAATCTTTTTGGTATCAAATGTTTGGTGTCAATTAGAAACATGATGACCGTTTATTTTCTGTAAAGAGTTTGGTGTAGTCAGGCCTATAATTAACAATCATTTACTGTTTTTTATGAATCTACAAACGTGTTAAAGTTGTGCCAGTTTTCAAACTTCACGGTTATTTTTGAATTTTTTTCCGTCTCTAAACCATTGCCTCTAAGCGCTTTGCATTGCGTCACTCAAGGAATATGACAAATGTCCCACTGTTAAATAGGCGTGTGGGTGAACTAATGAATGAACTGAAATTTATAGCAACCCTTCGAGAAAATATTTGTTAACAAGAGGCCACATAATGTTCACACATATTGTATTAAGGATACGCACAAACACAAACAACGGCACAAAATTTGTTCGCGAGTCACAAAAGCGGATGTGACAATGAGCGAACCAAACCGTCTTAATAACAATCACAATGAAAGGCAGAATGAATTTCATCAGCATCCTCTCCATCGTCCTCATCACCATCGTTATACCCGTAGCCATCATAATAAACATGACAGTGTGGTGCCGGAAGTTGAGCTACTTATTCCTGGTTAAATCTGCTTTTACTGCTGCTACTGAGATTGTGCGAATCAAAATGTGGAGATGCATCAAGTTATGCTTGTTTGAGTTGTACAACCGAACATTATCCTTCGAAAGATCCGAGTCGACACTCATACAACCACACGCACAACAAATTGATATAGTATAATGTACGCGAAATCCTTCGCCTTTCCTGGGGGTGCTCGCGCCATGTACAGGATGTAGATTGTTGTCAGCGTGTTGGAAAAAATCATATCGAGTCTACAAACAAATTAAACAATAAGTGAAAATAATGAATACTAATTAAACGTTGACAATATGAATACTTATCTTATTCCCTATGTTACTCCAAAGAGGAACGAGGATTTTGTTATTTCCTTTTTGTCCCTTATTTTGTGCTAAATTTAATGTTTTGTAACGAATTAAGAATATGAGCTCAGAAATGTGCAGACAAGACAATGTCGAAACTTCACTTTTATAAAACTTTTGTTTTCGAAACTTGCGAGAAATTTTACTATATTGTGGGTATTTCTTAATCTATAACACGGTGCAACATAATTTTTGGACTACCAAATACAAGCCTCCAAAGTGCAGATCTCTGTTTAGATCCGGATTTAAGCATAGGCTATAAAGGATCTACTCTAAAAAGAAGGATGTTTTACAAGAATTACTTCCGGCGGAGGGTATACCAACCCACAGAGGTTATGCCAACCCACAGAAGGGAGAGTGCATGGTATGAAAACTATGCTATGAAGTGTGATTCAGGAATAATGCGTTTCAAATGTGCATTCTTTCGGGGATCACCGCTATATCGTATTTCATATATCATGATCACCACCGGAACCTATTAAATTCAGTATCAATACCAAGATCAACTAACTTAAGTTCGAGGTTAAACTGAGAGCCCGACTCGAAATAAATACCTTTGAGGAGTTCTGCCCACTCCGAGAACGAAACCTAAGTTTGAAAATACCTCCATACAAAACGGAATTCTTCGAAAGTATTAAGTGGAGAGGTTGATACTGTTAACAATTTAATTGATAAGGAAAGTAATCTGCAACGTAGAAAATGGGCTGGCCTTACGGCTTAATTAAACTTTAATGTATAAGATTAGTGAATCTAGATCGGTCCAAGGACGCTAGAACGACTTATAAATATACTTAAGTATATAAATTAATATCATAAATCTAAATATGTAAAGGAATATGGAAATAAATCAAATCTAATGCCAAAAAAACAAAAAAAAAACTGTTAACAATATCTACTAGATTCTAAAATTCCTGGCGAAAACCTGGTCATAAGGAGGCGGAATCTACGGTTGATGCAGAAGTCAAAAGGATCAAATCAATATAGCAAAGGTAAGGCAGTTGATGGCAAATCACTTTCCGGCTAAAGAAGCAGGATTCATAGGAGTAGGATTCATAGGAGTAGGATTCGTAGAAACAGGATTCATAGAAGCAGGATTCATGGGATTCAATGCAAGATATATAGGCGTGTTTTCGACGGAAAGCTTAATTTGATGTCAAACTCTATGTTTAGGATCAGTAGAGCCACAGTGGCCAGCGCTATCCGTATACGAGGGAGCCTATTGCCGAAACTAGCTAATTGGATATACGCAGCAGTTCTCAGCCCAATATTTATCTACGACATTGTCGTCTGGTGGCCGGTACTGGAAACATCCACTACGCACAACCCCTACCGAGGGTTTGGGTATTATCCTGCTTTCCAGTTTTCACTCACTGATTGGGACCTACAGTTTTACACCGATTCCGAACGGTATTTTGAGAAGCTTTTTCATGGCTAGATACTCGATAGTGTCGCCGTCACTATGCGAGGTGACCGCCGCCGAAAGAAAATTTGAAGGTGGTCAGAGCCGGGTTCGAACCCAGGATCTCATGTACAAGAGCCGCGCACACTAACCATTGCACCACCGACGGCCACAATTGTTATTCAGGAAAAATTAATTGAAATCCCGAAAAGATCAATTTGATTTAAGAGTTTCAGTTTCAAATTCAGAAAATATCAATTAAAATTCAGAATTTCTATTTGAAAATAAGACAACATCAATTGAAGTTCTGAAAATATCAATTGAAATTTAGGAAACTTTAATTGAAATTCAGAAATTGGGAATTGAAATTCAGAAAACATCAATTAAAATTCTGAAAATACCAATTTTAATTCAGAAAAGATCATGTGATCATGTGATATTCAGAAAACATCAATTCAAATTCAGACAAATGTATATAACGAGATGAAACAAATATTGAAATCTTTATAAGAATTTTTCTGAATTTCAATGGTCATTTTCCGTATTTCACATGATTTATTTCTGAACTTCAATTGATATTTTCTGATTTTCAAACAGAAATTCTGAATTGTAGTTGATTATTTTTGAATTTCAACTGGAAATTCTGAATTTTATTTGATAGTTTATTAGTTTGAATTGGAAATTCCGAATTTCAATTCATATTATCTGAATTGCAGTTGAAAAGGGGTAGATTTGCTGGAAAGTCAAATGGCTGCAACGTCGGCAAGTCACCTAAGATAATCCTCCTGATGGATTACCAGCCCATATAGCTATACGACGATTTTAAGGGATTAAATGACACTGCATTTTAGCTTTGGGAAACTTCTCTCCGAAAATTGAAAGGAACACATACCAGGTTATAGAAGATATTTAGGCTTCTACTTTGATGATTCCACACTAGATGGTGAGGAAGGTTTAGAGTCTATTCTAAAGAGGTGGGTCTAAACCTTGCACAAAAGCTACAAAAGCTTGTAGTGCTTATCAGGTAGAAGCTATAGCATTCGGAGATATCTACTGCAACATCTACTTCAACAATCAGACTGGTACAAAATTTCTGCAATCTGTATTCCTGACTTTCAGAACTATGCGCCCTATTCTGCATCATGCAAGCTCATGCTTAAAACCGGAGACACATATCGTAGGATGACCACACGCTGAAAAATCTGTAGTTTATTGTTGTTTGGATGCAAATATAACATGTGTTTGGAGCTTGTCCCAATTATAATATACTTGTGCAAAAACGCATTGTGTTTGCTATTCAATATTACATGTTTGAGACACAATGATTAATATGTTATAACATATGTGTTTGCAACCCAAATATATCTGTGTTTGTGATACGAATATATCCGTGTTTGTTGCACTGTTTATGCTCTCTCGAGAGTAAGAGAATAAAAGAGGGGCAACGAGTGTGTATATCTTGTAAGTGTGGATCTGAGTCATAAATATTCCTGAAAGTGCGTGCAAATTGCAGATGAAGTCAGTGTTTCTTATTTTGGCTGATGAATTGCGTTTTAATTTAATGTATTCAGTCGTCAATGGTTCAACGGATAGAGGATATCAAAAACGCTTGATCAGTGAAAATAGAATAAACAATCGCTCGGACGGTGCAATGGTTCGTGATGTTGCTTTCGTTTTTGTGTATGTGTGTCGCATATATTTATGTGCGCTACCAAAGTGAGAAACGAGTTTGAGGAAAGAAACTGGAAAGGGCAACAACGTGAATCCCTTTTTCTGCCCGAGCCTCCACTGAAAAAATCTGAATGGCTGACCATTTGTGAAATATTATAAAAATAAAAACCCAACTAATTAATACACGCTTGTCTTGCATGAACTATATTTGTATATAAGTCTATTGTTTGCGTACCCACGCATAGTGCTAACCAACGCATAGTTGAGAAACCTTCTGAAAACAAAAAGTTAGAGACATCAAAGAAAGGAGAAGCAAAAGAGCAGCAGATTGTCATTTCATAAAAAAATGAATGCTTTCAGAAAGTAAATGTAAAAAGGGGTAATTTTAAATATTTTAATTTTTTGTATTAATTATTTATTTTAATTATAATAAATAAAGAAAGAAGGAATAATTCGTTCCTACATATTATTATGTTTGGGAGAAAATACGTATATGTTTCCACGTAAGTGTAGGGAGGATTGGTGGAAACAGGCGAATGCTTCCACGTCAGTATATGGATGTTTGGGATGAAGCACTCATATGTTTCCACGTGAAACCATACCTTTTTGTCAGTAAACATGCTAGTGTTTGCATTTAAATACACCTGTGTTTTTGACTTGCAAACATATAAATGCCTGAAGTGTGTTCCAAACATAACGAATATGTTTGTGAGAATATGTTACAGAGGCTGTTGTTTTAAGCGTGCATACATGTATGGTCGTGATGTGACCTGAATCGTACAATATACTTACGATCTAGTCCTAAACAAGATATCTCAATCCTTGTGGCTGTGATCACTGGATATGTAGACACGCGCTCATGATTACTACAGAAGCTGTGGAGATGAAGAGGAGGACGATAGCGCTGAAGCTTTCATATGCTACTGGCCGGCGTTTTGTGTGAGTTGGAGACAATATCTAGGATCTTAGTTCATTTTGATTCTGGCAGATATTCAGAGAGTTACGCTGAATGATCTAAGGACGTTTATGCTAATTTGGTTCGTCGGGAAATTAAGCACATTTGTTCTTCATCTATTTCATGGAATATCGGAGTGAGGTACCACATGGCTTGATCGCTCGTTAACCATACCAGACCAGTTTGTATGGTTAATGATGGGGCAGGATATGACGTCCAATGGTATCACAACGGTCCTTATTGGACTAAGTGGGTCAATAGTGGCAGCCGCTTCTACCTAATCTAAACGGTATGGCAAGACGTGCGAACAAAAGCATCAACCCTCTGAAGGCAGCGGGACCAATTGATATTTTTCCAGGTAGATTAGACATAGAATGGAGTTGATAGTTTGCCATTTTGCGGGATTCTTCACCACGCCTCTAACGTACCCATATACTGCGCGCTGGCAGGAGGCGAAAGTAGCCTTTATCACCGAAATGGGGAAGACAAAAGTACAAAGGCCTATTGGCCGCTGAACCTAACATCATTCTTACCACCACCATAATTAGTATACTCAGGATCCTCGCCAACGAGGGATTCAAGCCTATGTGCTAAGTGGTCGATGTAATGACAATTCTTTGGGGACAAAAATTCGAATTGCAGAAGGACCTCAAGGTGACTTGAAATATCTTAAAATTGGGTGCGATCTCGGAAAATGTGAACTGAAATGTAAACGGGAATACAATAACTGCGTGCTAGACTATCTAGATTATAAAGTCATCCAACAGGTTCGAATACTTGTGAGTATTCGTGGATTGCAAACTACTTTGGAACGACCACATAGAGAGAAGAGTTGTAAAGGCTCATAGATGTTTGGTATACTTGCAGAAGAGGCTCAAAATGGGGTCTGACTCCTAAGATGACTCGCAGGCTCTATTTTTTTTTTTTTTTTTAAATCGAGCGAACCCATCGCCGCCACTCTTACCCGCCCCTACCGACCGAGAGGGCCACGTCCCCATAACGTGAGGACAGCGTACACATTATAGACCGGTCTATAACGGGAGAGCAAGGATTATAAGTTCACACGTTACAACCAACTACAGAAATTCTTCACCAGTTGGTATTACACTAACATAAATAAGTATAAAAGCACATCACGAGATATTAACATAAGATACTTCAATATATAATAATTACGAGCAAAACGAAAACCAAATCATAAATCAGACCAGATAGTAAGGATAAAGTAAATTAAATTTACATATGTACGTCAACGAATATACAGCACTAATGCAATCGGTTCAAATGACAAATTATGCTAGACTTTGTCGTTTCCCAACTACCTGTGAAATCAATAAACTGATATAGCTCATTAAAGTCACGACACATTCTCCTAACCGGATCAACGGACGCATAATTCGAACGCTGAAACTCGATGTTTACGAGTTTATAGTACCTCGTGGGTCTCAATGGTACATTTATGAAAATCTTAGATAACACAAATTCAGAACATATACATCCATCAATTATCTTCAAAACTGTAATAGAGTTTATCGTGGTACGTCTACTACTAAGAGTCGGCAATCTGATCAATGCTAGTCTACTGCTATACGAAGGAAGATTATGGTTCAGGTTCCATTGAAGATTTCTCAGACAAAAAATGAGAAACTGTTTCTGGACCGATTCAATCATATTAACATACAAATTGTACTGGGAGTCCCAAACAACTGATCCATATTCGAGAATAGGGCGGACTAGTGAAGTAAAAAGATTTTTCGTAACGTAGGGATCTGAAAATTCCTTTGCCCAACGTTTAATAAAGTTCAGAACGCCATAAGCCTTGTTCACCATCGTAATTATGTGGGAGTTGAAATTCAATTTTCTGTCCAAGAGAACACCAAGATCAACAAATGAATCCATCGATTCAAGAACATTGCCACCTAAAATGTATTTTGCCGAAAATAATGATGACCTAGAGAACAGCATATGCTTACATTTCGTAAAATTAAGCTCCATCAAATTGGTCTCGCACCACGTCTGGAAAGTAGACAAATCCCTCTGAAGTAAAGTATATTGACAAGGATCCTTGTAAGAAAAATAGATCTTCACGTCATCAGCGTACATTAACAATTTAGAGTGCATTATGGAGGCGGGTAAGTCGTTAATGAATAACAAAAATAGAACCGGCCCAAGATGACTGCCCTGAGGCACCCCAGATGACACAAAAATAGATCTTGAGAATGATCGACCAAATGATACCATCTGTTCTCTGTTCATTAAATAAGAACTAATCCAATTCAGCATGTTACAATTAAAACCCATTGCCCCTAATTTATATAATAACAAATTGTGGTTAACTTTATCAAAAGCCTTACTAAAATCGGTAAAAATCACATCAGTTTGATCTCCATTAATAAAGCCGTCAATAATAGAAGAGGAAAACTGAAGCAAATTAGTCACGGTGGAACGACCCTTCCGAAAGCCATGTTGACATGGATCTAAAATAGAGGAAACCTGATGAGAAATTACCTCTGTGACAAACTTCTCAAAAAGTTTAGGAATGGCACTCAATTTTGCAATTCCCCTATAATTTGCAACATTTACTAAACTACCAGATTTGTGGAGAGGGATTATATAAGAGCTCTTCCACTTTGCAGGAAAATGGCCGAACTTCAACGAAGCGTTAAATAAGAGAGTCAACGGTAAGCTGAGAGAATTCGAGCAGTATTTCAACATAGAGTCCGGGATACCATCAGGACCAGCTTTATTCGAGGCTTTCAAGCTGATTAAGTTATCTAGCAACCACGAAGAATTTACGACAGGTGCATCAAACGGAATGGTAGAGCGGACAGTGTACGGGTATGATTTGGAAACATCATAGGCTCGGGTGGAATAAATAGATGCGAAAAAATCGGCGAAACAATTAGCAATAGACTCTTCATCTGAATATTCAATACCGTTCATTTTGATCCTACAAGGTGTGGAAGACGAATTACGCTTCAAGTTAACAAATCTAAAGAATGATTTGGGGTTCCGTTTAAAATTAGCCTTCAACCTATCCAAATATAATCTGTAACTCTCACGAGATTTAGAGTTGTATCTACTCCTAGCAACAATATACCTAGCATAGTCTGCTAGCAGTCCAGATTTTTTATACTTGTTCGAACATCTATTCCTTACATTCTTGAGACTATTTAGAGCCCTTGAGGACCATGGGGGACCAGTATTACCCCTTATTGGCCTCTTGGGTACAGACTTAGAAATATAGCCATTAATAATATTATAGAAATCATCCAGGGCGATTTCAAATTCAAAAGAATTATCACACTGACATATACTATGCCAGTCGGTATCAAAGATAAGATTATTCAAAAGTATAAAGTTCGCACGCGAAAAGCATAGGCCAACATAGGACGAAGAGCAATTGCAACCAACCTGCATGGTATCATATGTATAATTAATTCCCAGCGTTGGATGGGATATAATTAAATCTCAGCGTTGGATACTAGCATGATCAGACCAGTTTTGACTCACGTATATATAGTCTGGTGGTTGACAACGGAGAAGAATTACCACATTTAAAATTTGTAAAAGGTACAGCACACGTGCTATCTGGAGACCAGCGATGTTCGAAGAACCACATCGACCAAGTCAGTGGAGATAATATCTTCATTAAACCCCATTGAGGTACAAATTGATTACCTCATCGACTACAGGCAATAGGAATACGGACCCAAGAGGGTCACAAATCAACCCACAATGAATGTAATGAAAAGCCGATAGGATTATGACCAACGAAACAGAGAAACGACCGCCGCTACACAAGGTGATAGCGGTAAACCGCTATACAATTATCACACGGAATGATTCCTAGTCGATGGGGAGCAAGGAAATCCCCATTTTACTGACGAAACTAGGACGGATAGAAGAATAGAAATAAGACTCTTTGCCGATGACTCCGATCACGGATTGTTTAAATTAGCTGAGGAATAAAGGTGGACACCTGAGTGTAAAAAAATACACACATATTCAAGCGGTGACCAATGCATTATTGTCGCAAACTGTTAGATCGCTTACGGTACTTGAGTCCATGGAGGCGATAAACATCTCTGCCAGCCTTGGTTCATTTGGACTTCAAAGAACCGTGGCATCTTAGAAGTAGGTGAACTGACTCGGATGGACCCTTAAAGCTGGTCAGAGTCGAAATGAGCCGACTCATAGGTGTCACAACTTTTAACTATACTATGCGGGCACATGTGACAAACATTGAACGGGCCGATGCAAATGGAACCCTGTCTCTGCAATTGCCCCGATTTTGGATGATTAAGACTCCAACATCTCTCAGGCGGTACAATACTTTGTCTGGAGGATCTATGGGAAACGACTTGGAGAACACTGTATAGACAATTTTAAGTTACTCCCGGGAAGGCGAAAATCGCACAATGGTTTCAAAACCTCTAAAACGAGAGAAAAAACGCATGACAGTGATCATGTATATTCAGTTACGTAAACATCCACGCACTCTCAAAAGATGCCTTCTAAGACTCTCTTTACTGCTTCTACGAGTCTGATGAAAAATACCGAAAGAGGCCTCCTCTAAGGGTCCAAAATGATCCTATAAACACGCTTGTTTCTCTTCCGGAAACAGGCCTTCCCTGTACATTCTGTTGACAGGTTTACTAGAATTGATGTTCATACATATACATTCTTCCCTGTTTTATGGAGGGATTTGGTCACACCAGATAAGGCAAGGTAAGATAATTGTTGTTGTAGAAAGCCTGTCTCTCCACATGTAAATCCTTACCTGCGGTAGGCGAGGTGGTGAGATCGATTCCTGAGGCTGCTGGATAAACAAAACATTGTTAAACCTGGCCAAAACATATAAAGTGCTTTTTTCCCACGCTCTGCTAATATTTATGAGAATACAGGAATATAAATTATGACAAAATTAATAGAACAAATTTCAAACAAAAATTCAGTTGTGACAGTACCTGAGTTCGATTGTGAGAACCTCTTATTCTGTTATGATAACCTCTAATTCGGATGTGACAACCTTAAATTCGGTTGTGACAACCACTAATTCGACTGTGACAACCTCTAATCTGGTTGTGACAACCTCAAATTCGGTCGTGACAACCTTTAATTCGACCCCTAATCCGGGTGTGACAACGTCTAATTCGGCTGTGATACCCTTTAAATTCGGTAGCGGCTAATTCGGTTGCCTCAACCCAATTTTTGTGTGAGTGAACGTATTATCGTCTTCTTGAGGCGTCAAAAAACTTTGTAAACGCAATTTGTGTCTAATGTGGGAAATAAACACAAAACATTAGGGGTTAAATGGAGGCTGTGAGGCTCATGACTCTTCATATCATTTATTTTTCTGGTCAAATTCGCTTTTGTTTGGGCTGAATGATTTTTTGTGGTGGTTAGTTTTCACAAAATGCATCTGGCTAAAAAATGGATGTGTACTGTTCAGAATTGACCATCCTACGATGCTCCAACGCAACTATTGCCACATTACCAGTTATGCCACAGAAGCTGACTAACATTTGCTTTGAAGGGCTTCGTGTCCGAACAACATTTGTCTGCTTTGGTTCGTCTTGGAATACTCATACAGTCGATTGCTGTTTAGTCTCAGGTTCATATGCGTTGGACCATGATTCGTGTCCTGTCGTGATCTTACTTATGGGCCTCTTTTGAAGCACCACCTATCGACATGAGTCTTTTTTGAAGCGATTTTAAAAATATGTTATACAGTTTTGTATCTATGGAAGTGGAAATAATACTCAGGGTCGTCTCTTTCTCACGGGCATATCACATGAAGATCTTACAATAACAGTTCACGCACAGCATTGATGGTTTCTGGCACACCAGCATATCTTGCATGGTCTGCACGAAATGCGTCCTGAAACGAACGTCGGTCCCAATTAAATTCACTGTACCAGTTTTTCACAATACCGTAGGTAGGTGGATCTTCGGCATATAGAGATTTCCGCATATAAAGGTTCTTGGAAATCCACGTCGAAAGATGTGAACAATAATCGCACGAAAATGTTTTCGAGTTAATTAAATTGTTTGACTGATATGCATTTTTGGAGTCACTACAGAAACCACAAATAAAGGTCGCACGCCAATACATTCTGTGTGCCTTAAATCTAAAAACTGTAACACTTGCTAATAGAGTTGCCAGATTGTACCGGCAATACTGAAAATTCCATGGGCCCGAAATATAAATGGCAACACCTCGTAGTAGACTACTCTACAATTTTGAGCCAACTGCGAGTGTTAGTTTGTGTTTGGTAGCCAAAGTACGGAAAAACTCGACTCGCGAGCCGAAACTTCAATAACTCGCCCGTTTTAGAACTCGAAATCTGAGTTAAAAAGATTCCAAATCATGAATACGAAATTAATTATTTTGTTTACGTCATTGCGCTCGATCGCGAGCGAGCCGAACATATTTTGGGAGCGAGTGGAGGGCGAGCGAGAAAGAACGAATCTTCTTCCGCAAAAAATTTATATTTAAAAAACAGACCTATTAAAAACTCCCGCAAGGGAAATGGTAAATAAATTAAGAAAAACTGTCCAGTTTTAGGTAACATGTTTATTGTGATGATAAATACGAAATTTTACACGAACGAAAATTTACAAGGAATATAAAATTTGTTTCCTAATTTCGTCAATATGAAAATTCGAAAAAACAATCATTATGCATTCGTATACAAAGCAATTCACGATATTACATTGTATTACAGTCTTAAAGATTCGGACTCGCGATCGGCTCTTATCGCGCTCGCTTTTTAATTTTAAAACTCGCTCGCGATAGTTCAGGTTGTCATACCATAAATTATCAATAAGACCAAACGAATGTTATGGGACGATTGGACAATGAAACAAAGTGTGTGAGGTGGTTGAGGCTGTCGGCATCTCAAATAATCGGGTAAATTACATTTTACATCAATATTTGAACTTGAAAAGGCTAACCGAGCGCTGGTTGCCGAGATTAGTCACTCTCGACCATAAGCATAACATTGTGAAAACTTCAAAGTATTGTTTGGCGATGTTCAACCACTATCCGAAGGAGTTTTGGCACCGTGGACGAAATATGTAGTTGTCACAATTAGACAATGCATCGCGGGAATTCCCGTCGGAGATTTCCCGGGAATATCGTTAATTTTTTACTCCCGCTTTCCCTGGAATTTTCTCCGGGAATCCCGGGAAATTTCCAAAAGAATACAACGGAATATTTTAGCAAAAAAGTGTTATATAGCAAGCTCTTCTTGCACTATGGAAGTCTATATGCTTAAAGTTTTATGTGCGTGAAGATAGATTCCGAATCTAACTAGCAAAGACATAAACCACTTCACATTACAGAGCTATGTTACAGTGTTAGCAGAGCTATGTTAACATATCTAAAGCGAGATATATATAAATAAAAGCGAATTATTGACGATCGAAGCAATATTTAACAAAAAAAAATCTAAATTTCAGAAGATTACATTTCAAAAAAAATATTTGTGTCACTAAAGTTTAAAGAAATTAACATATACCATACTTTGCCGGGTTGCAATACCTTCATTTCGTAGAAACATTTACCGCTTTTATTTTTAAACGGCAGCAACTGCAACATAGCCACCAACGTTTTTCGGAAGTGCTCAGGACGTACTTTTCAACAGGGTAGGTGCTCAGATCCCGTCGAATTTCAGAACAGAAAATATATCAAAAACATATTTTCAAAGAAAAGTTATTTTGGCCCACTGTGCCAAAACAGGAACAACTCCAACATAGCCACCCATATATTAGGATAGTGCACATCAAGCGCTTTTCAAAGAGGTGGTTCCGGAGTTCCCGTCGAATTTCAGAACAGAAAATATATCAAAAACATATTTTCAAAAAAAGTTATTTTTGCCCACTGTGCCAAAACAGAAACAACTCCATCATAGCCACCCATATATTAGGATAGTGCACATCAAGCGCTTTTCAAAAAGGTGGGTCCGGAGTTCCCGTCGAATTTCAGAACAGAAAATATATCAAAAACATATTTTCATAAAAAAAAGGGATTTTGGTCCACTGTGCTAAAACGAGAGCAACTGCAACATAGCCATCCATATTTTTGGACAGTGCATAGCATGCACTTTCCAAAAAGGTGGATCCGAAGTTCCCGTCGAATTTCAGAACATCAAATAGATCAAACCATATTCATCACAGTAAAGAAATATATTCGTCACAGCGATGAAAGTTTTTTGAATCATTTGTAATTTTTTAACAAAAAGTTTCCTCTAAAGTTACTTTTGTCAGTATTATAACGTGTCTAATATTCCATAAAAGACGCATGTGTTTATACAAAATATATATTTTGCTTTAATTTTGAACTTTATATCTTTTATATCTTGGAAGAGGTCTTATTTATTATCTGATTTTTGCAAATTTTTACCAAAACATTGTGATTTTTTAAATTGAAATTTTAAAGTGACATTCAGTAGGCTAATATGTTATTTAGATATTTTAAAAAGTTTTCAATGATATACTTTTAACTATGTATATAAAGGGTCCGCCATCTAACGTTTTTTTTCAACTAGTGCTTATTTCGTCAATGGTAACACTTCGCTCATATCTGATTTGACAGTCAATTAGTTTTATCCTTGCGCTGAACGAATATGGTTGTGTATACGCTTGAACAACGCTGGGAAATATTGCGACATTACTTTGAAAATCGTGGTAATGTTGCAGAATGTGTGCGAAAATTGCGTACGGATTTTGGAAGAAGAGAAGCACCGTCAGCTCCGTATGTTCGTTATCTTGTGAAAAAAAAGAGCTGATGTCGTTTGGCCACCTCGGAGCTGCGATTTGACACCGTTGGCCTATTATTTGTGGGGTGCCCTCAAAGATAAGTGTTACGCCGAGAAGCCAGAGACAATTGACGCTTTAAAGGACAATATTCGTGAAGCCATTGGGACTGTCCGTGGAGGTGGAAAGTTTCTGATTGCCATTCACTTGGGAGTGGCCAGAAATGATTCCTTCATTGGGCAGTCCAAGCAGCTCACTACTTCCACGCAGTATGTCCTGAGCAATGGCTTTTCGGAAACCTCCGTTAGCTAGCTAGAGTGAGAAGGCGAAACAAATGAGCATCAAATCAGGTATAGTAGGTGACTGATGTCACTGAAGCTTATCAAACAATCGGGCATATTCTTTTGTCCTTAGAAGGCGGATGAGCCAAACATACGGGCCAACGGCGGATAGAAACTAAAAGAAGAAAATCCAGGTTCAACATATCGCATCCTGGTCAGCGTCTGATCCATAATGGGCGGCTGCAATCAAATATCCTGGCAGTAGGTAAAATGCAAAAACCCGGTGGGCTGGGTTTGCCTCCCGCCACCGTTCATAATGGCAGTGAAAATACAAAAACGAAACAGAAAACATAAACAACCCCTATTTGTTGACGACCCCCGCAAACGTTATAAGGACCACGATTTACGGATATGCACTTGGAATGTAAGAACTCTATATAGATCCGGTGCAAGTATCCAACTGGCAGATGTCCTCGAAAGTTATAAGGCTGACATTACCGCTATCCAGGAAATGCGATGGACAGGACATGGCTGCACAAGAAAAAGAAACTGCGATATATACTACAGTTGCCATGAAAAAAAACATGAATTTGGTTGTGGATTTGTAGTTGGCAAAAGACTGCGACATCTAGTCTCTAGGTTCAATCCTGTGAGTGAACGAATAGTCACAATCCGCATAAAAGCGAAATATTTTTATATTTCCCTAATTTGTGTGCATGCCCCAACAGAAGAGAAAGATGATGATGCCAAAGACATATTCTATGAGCTCCTAGAGGAAACGTATGACCGCTGCCCTGGCCATGACATTAAGATTGTACTAGGAGATTTTAATGCCAAAGTAGGAAGGGAGAATGTGTTTAATCCAACTATTGGCAATTTCAGTCTTCATGCTGACAGTTCCGACAACGGTATGAGACTGATTGACTTTGCCGCGGCAAAAAACATGGTCATCAGTGGCACAAGATTCCAGCATAAAGACATCCACAAGGCTACTTGGGTATCCCCTGATCAAAGAACTAGGAACCAAATTGATCACGTGGTAATTGATGGAAGGCACTCATCCAGTGTAATGGACGTAGGAGTGATCAGAGGAGCTAACATCGATTCTGATCACTACCTGGTAGCAGCAAAGGTTCGCATAAGATTAAGTAGAGCGAAAATCGTACGAAACCAGACGCAGAGGAAGCTGGACATCGGAAAGCTGCAATTACCAGAGGTAGCCACAGCCTACTCAAGGAAGCTCTCGCAACTTTTGGCACAGAACCCACCCCCTCCCGATGACGATCCTGATGCGCAGTGGAAACCCATTTCCGACTCTATAAAAAATTCCGCAACAACCGTACTTGGTTTCGAAAAACCGCTTCGCAATAAACCGTGGTACGATGAAGAGTGTCGCATAGCAAATGACGAAAAGAACGCTGCACGTATGGTAATGCTTCAGTCAATTGCAACGCGAGCTGCAACTGAGCGGTATAGGGAGAAGAGAAAGGAGGTAAACCGTCTCTTTAGGCGTAAGAAACGGCAGTGGAGAAAACGCGAGAGTGAGAAAATTGAGACATACAGAAGGAAGAACGAAGCCCGAAAATTCTACCAAAAAGTTAAAAACGGAACTAATGGACATGGTTCAGGGCCCCCCTTCTGTAAAGACAAAGAGAGGAAATCTCGTCGCAGATGTGCAGAGCATGTTGGGAATATGGAGAGAGCATTTCTCCGCGCTACTAGTACCTGAGATATCCGATGACGATGGGACAATCGATCACAATATGGACGACGACGTCGATTGCCCCCCTCCTAACCAAGACGAGGTCAGAACAGCTATTGCCCGGCTTAAGAACAACAAAGCCGCAGGAGCCGATGGATTACCGGCGGAGCTGTTTAAGGCTGGCGGCGATGAGCTGATAAGGTGCATGCATCAGCTCATTAGCAAAATTTGGTTAGATGAATGCATGCTCAGTGTACTATGTCCCATATTTAAAAAAGGTGACCCGAGTATTTGTGCCAACTACCGTGGAATAAGCCTTTTATCCTTAGAATATAAGTTTCTATCTAGTATAATGTGCGAAAGACTAAAACCAATTATCGCTGACCTGATTGGACCATACCAGTGTGGCTTTAGGCCTGGAAAATCGACAACTGACCAGATTTTCACGCTACGCCAAATCCTGGAGAAGACACACGAAAAACAAATCGACACCTATCATCTATTTATCGATTATAAAGCAGCCTTCGATAGTCCGATACGGGAGAAACTCTATGAAGCAATGTCTGAGCTTGGTATTCCTGCAAAACTCATACGCCTTTGCAGGATGACCTTGACGAACACCAAATCCGCAGTGAAAGTTGGTAAGGGTCTTACCGAACCTTTCGAAACTAAGCGAGGCCTCAGGCAAGGCGACACCCTATCGTGCGATCTCTTTAACATCTTAATGAAGATCATTATGAGAAAAGCTGCAGTCAATATGAATAAAACCATCAGCAGCAAAAGTCACATGCTGCTCGCGTATGCTGATGATATAGATATCATTGGGCGCACAATTAGAGAAGTTACTGCGGTTTTTTCGAGAATTGAGAAGGAGTCAGCAAAAGTGGGTCTGACGGTGAATGAGGACAAGACAAAATTAATGGTTTCAACGAACAGGGCCTCCACGCGATTAGACCAAAGCGTGAACGTTGATAACCGTTATAACTTCGAGGTAGTGGACGAATTTATATACCTCGGATCTGCCGTGAACAAAAACAACAACGTCAGCCTTGAGATCAAACGGAGAATTGTGCTTGCGAATAGATGTTATTTTGGGCTAAGCAAGCACTTTAGAGATAAAGCCCTCTCTCGAGTAACAAAAGTCCAGCTGTACCAGACTCTCATTCAACCTGTCTTGCTTTATGGCGCAGAATCCTGGGTCCTATCGCAAGCAGACGAAACGTCTGTAGGAGTCTTCGAGAGAAAAATACTCCGAAAAATTTATGGCCCTATAGTGCACAACGGCGAGTATCGGCGACGCATGAATCATGAGCTGTATGAGCTTTATCCTGACATTGACATAGTTAAGCGGATCAAGATAACGCGATTGCGCTGGCTAGGCCATGTCAGTAGAATGGATGAAGATGAACCAGCGCGAAGGCTTTTCGAAACCGAACTCGAAGGAAGACGAAAAATAGGAAGACCAAGACTCCGCTGGAGGGATCAGGTTGACGAATCCCTGCGTACACTTGGTATTGCCAACTGGAGAGATAAAGCAAAAGATCGAACTGGTTGGCGAAATATGTTATCTTCGTTTTGTAAGGTCCCTGACCCCCCGGGGTTGTCCGAGACCGGATAAGTAAGTAAGTATTCGTGAAGCCATTGGTGAAATACAGCTGCACACAATCGATAATGTGCTTAAAAGTTGGACCGATCGTGTAGGCTACTGCATGGCCAGCCGAGGCAGCCATTTGAATGAAATTATTTTCCATTATTAACCCGAAGGATTGTACTTTCAAATAAAAAAGAAATTTGAGAAAATATTCAGTAGTTTTTTTTATAGCATTTTCAAAAAAAAAGTTATTTGGCGGACCCGTTATTATTTCGACAGGCCATTAAGTGCAAGAGATACCCCCGATTATATATTCAAGCTTTCTAGAATTCAAACTAAGTTTCACATCAGATTGTCACACAAAGCGGTCAAAGTTCAAAATGAGATTGTCGCCGCTAAGCATTTGTCGCTTGTAATAATCATGGAGTGCTCTATGTCATTGGACAGGCGAAGTGACAATGTACCTTATAAAAAATATCCACATTCATTTATAGATTTAGAGATGGTTGGTGGAAAAGTTGGCGAAGTTTCACAGATGTTAAGGTCTCAAATATAAAATAGAAGTACATCCTCATTAGATGCAGTATATTATAACCGGGTTTCTATGTGCCATAAAGGTACTACAAAAGAATCGACTTTTAGGATAGACCTTTTTACCCGCGGTAACTTTTCTGGTTTACCGTGAGACGAAGGCAAAGGAAATATTTTTGGGATAAAATAAATATTTTTGTGATAAACGCGCTCTAAACTCTGTTCTTTGGCGTGCGTTTTAAGTAACTTTGGCCAATTTTAGTTTCTGGTACATTGATAATAAATTTAGAGATATCAAAATATTACCAAGGAGAAAATAAGTCTTAATTTGAATCAGATTATAATCATGAGTTCAATCCTTAATTTATAATTTATTATGGTCCACTAACATTTCCAAGACAGGAGATTAACTGTTTAAATTTGGTAATTACAGTTCCTGGTTATATATCGACTCCGGCTAAAATAATTTTCCTTAGTATTTTAGTAACCTGCATTCTGTTCACATTTTGTACACACGCTGCAACATCTGCCTTTTTTTGTTATTTGGATGCAAATATAACTGGTTTTTAGTTTGCCGCAAATATAGTATACTTGTGTCCAAACACATTGTGTTTGTTATTCAGTATTTCATGTTGGAGACACAATGATTTATTTATTTTATTTATTTTTTATTTATTTATTTATTTATTTATTGATTAATTAGTTCCTGTACACAAGACATAAGTCTTATATTGCAGCACAGGCATTTAAAACGCAAATTACGACTAGTGTAAAATAAGACAGGAAAAACATAAAGACATAACTGTAACAAAAATTATAAGTCGTAATATATAAAAGAGAGAAAAAAAAAAAAAAAACTTTGTTTTAAAACATAAATATAATACCAATTAGCATAGAAACATGTAACATAATCAAATTTAAGAAAAATAATCATTATTAAAACAAACACAAAAGAAAATTAATTCCGTTATAATTAAGTAGAAAAGGAAAATAGTCAAAAAAAAAAGCACATAAATCATTAATCACCATCAAAGGAGTTTCAACAAAAATTATAAACCAAAAAAACAAAAACTTAAGAATACAGATCAGTAATAATATTTCTAAAGTGCAGTACATTATTTATTAGCTGTATATTATTTGGGAGCGTGTTCCAGAGACGGATTCCATTTATGAAGAACTGCCATTCTGAAGTGTGAGTCTTATATTTGAATGAATTAAGTTTCCTTCCTCTACATGAACGGGAGAAAGTAATACGTCTATAGAGGTGTAGTGGCTGTTTTGTGTTGATGATTTTGTGTAAAAAAACCAATACCCTTATATTAAGCAAATTGTCAAAACTTACATCATAGAGCTGATGAGAAAAGGACGAAATGTGGTCGTATCTCTTTAAACCGTAAACATAGCGTATAACGTTATTGAAAGTGACGTTAAGTTTTCTTCTACTTTGCGAATCACAGCTAGCAAACAGTTCGCTACCATACAATAAAACAGGCATAATATACGTTTTGGCTAGTAAATTTCTAATTCCAATGGGGGTACAATGTTGTGTTTGCCATAGATTTCTGAGCATTGAGAAAGTGCGTCCACATATGGTGTTAATATGATCCGACCATGTTAAGCTGGAGTTAAAAATAATTCCTAAGTTTTTCGCAGTTTTAACGATTTTGATTTTCTGATTATTAAGCATAATTTGTGGAGTTTGTGTGGGCAATATTGAACGTTTTCCAATAATCAAACATTTAGATTTTCCGGGATTTATGGCAAGACCATTTCCCGATGCCCAGCGATTTACTCTGTTAAGATTTTGACTCAGGGTTCTAATACATTGATCAATATGTTCCGGCTCGCAGCTTAAGTAAAGCTGAATATCGTCCGCGTACATACGTACGCTACATTCACAGATATAAGTTGGCAGATCATTTGCATACATAGAGAAAAGTAAGGGTCCAATGATTGAGCCTTGTGGAACACCTCGATTTATTGATAGCATTGACGATTTTGACTTCCCTACGTCGACATATTGGTACCTATTTGTCAAGTAAGATTCAATTAAACGTGTTGCAGTACTGCAGAAATTAAACTGTTGTTTTAATTTAGTGCACAAAATCGAGTGATCTACCGTATCAAAGGCCTTGGAGTGGTCTAATAGTACTAAAAAAGTAAGTCTGCTTTCATCAAGGTCTTTTCTGATATCCTCTGCAACGTCAATTAGAGCAGTAATGCAACTCTGTCCTTTACGAAAACCTGATTGACGGTCGGTAAGTAGAGATCTGGAGTCCAAGTAGTCGAATATCTGATTATGTAAAATACGTTCAAATGCTTTTGAAAGAAATGTCAGAATTGAAATAGGCCTGTAGTCAGAGATAGATTTTGGTATAGGTAAGATTCTAGCTTTCTTCCAGTTGCTGGGGAAATGACTAGTATAGAGTATCTTATTGAATATACACGTTACAATTGGCAGAAGTTTCGGCAATAACATTTTAAAAAATTTAGGATGCATGTAATCTATTCCAACAGCATTAGATGTGATCGACAAACAGGACGCTAACACATCAGATTGACTGACACCAGCAAAAGAAAAAGTTTCAGTGGCAGTAGGTTAGAATATATTTTTTGTTTCTAATATATGGCTTTGATTGTTGAAAACTGCTGAAAACGAAAGGTTGACACACAACAAAGAACAAGACAGCAGCAATTTTTCAATTCATGAAAACAATGCTTGGAAATACAGACATGGTACCGACCGATTTGTTTCAACGTGGACTGAGCAAAAGTGCAAATATATTGTGTCGAAAAATGGGCGAAATTTAATTATTGCGAATTAAAATAAAAAATGTTTTTCCGTTAAAAAAAGAAAATAAAATCCTGTGTATTTTCAACTGACTTGTTTGGAAATTTTAAAAATTTTGAACATTTAGTGGCAACATAATAAATCGATCTTAAATGTAACTGTCGAAACATGACTTGGTGATGGTTTTTAAGCACATTATTATGACTTAAATATCATGCGTCCATTCCATTTCATCATCATCGATTTCCACCAATCTGGCATACATCTGATCTGTACGATACCAAAAATTGTTGCATGGTATCCTGTATGTTGATTCGCAGTTGCTGCAAACAAACAAATGTTATGCTAATGAAGTGCATACAGAGAAATGTAAAAAATTAATTTGCAATACGTATTATATGTCTTCTGTACACTTGTTTGTATCGATAATAAGGATAAAATATCAAAGAACAAGGATTAAATGAATTCCCTGGAACGTGGAACAATTGCAATTTACTGATGCTGGAAAAGAAAATGGAAATACTGATTAATCTCATCTTGTTAATTGTCCCGGTGGCGTCTCGTCAATATGTGAGAAAACACAAATGCATATTGTTGCCACAAGTTAACTGGGAATTAAATTGAAAAAAAATTTAAAGATGTGCAGGACAATTATTTAATGAAATCGTAATTCACAATGTAATTTCTTCGAGGATTCAACCCATATGAGTAGTTATAGCTGTACGTGTGTGAGGATTGTAAATTTTATATAGTATATTATAGTATATATATAGTATATATAGTAAATTTTATACTCCACCTTAAGATTATTGAATTTTAACTTATTTGCCCAATCAAGGAAAGAAGCGCGGATACACAAGTGTAGGTTAAACGAGGATATTTTGCATTTTTTTTTAAACAGATGTAGGATTTTGCGCAATAGCACAGTTTTTAAGTTTTAAAATCAATTTAATGGTGAACTACATATCATATTGTTACGCATTTTCTAATTGTCCTTCTTAGCGCTGTATTCTTTCGCGTTTAAATTACGATAAGCACAATAGTTCACTTCATTTACATAAACTTAACATTTACAATTGTCTATATTCCATCTTTTGACTATTACTTAACGTTGCTTATTTCTTAGCTCCTATGCGCTGCTCTTGCACTATTCATATCAGTTCTACTATTTGGCACCACGTTCCCTAGATCATTCTGGTGACATCTCCCCTGTTCGTTATCGTAATACTCGTTACCTAGAACTTTCCACCGCTTTGCAGAACCAGTGGTACTGCCGTCTCATTCGAGATTAGCCGAGACAAATCTTCATCGAATTTAGTCGGAATTGAAGTGAATTATTGGATACTGGTTTGGCGAGCTGGTATGTTACTGCAAGACATACTTTTAGGCGCAACATTAATCGCGCTGTTATTCGTTCACAACCCTCTAGTACTGGGCACTAGTTCGTACCAGTTGAAATAAGTACTTACTAGGAAATCACCTGCACTTACTTTGCCAACCCTAAGCAATGCATTTCATCATTTCGTTTTTTGTATGAAATGTCCGCAAAACGGGTCAATCGCCACCACATCGTTTACCGCGAACTAGTGAATATGGGGCCCCATGAAAAGGGGGGTACATAGGTACCTATACTAGGGTGGTGGTAGTAGTATACAGAAGAACTGGTGAATATGGGTCCCCATGAAAAGGGGTTTTGTTGCAACTTAAGTTTTTAAAGAATGGTTTCATCTGAAGCTGCAAGGCCTTTCGGAGTTGTTCCTCAGCTGACCCAGTCCCATCGACCAAATTGATTGCATCTGAAAAAAACAAAGGTAATTAATTAATTGATGCCTAACTCCTATTACAATGACTTTAATAATACCTACCAAGAAATACTCCACTTTATATTTGCACTTGACTCCTCTCAACTGTACTGATTAGGTCAACTGGCAAATTTGTTTTCGATCATTGCGAAAGAGCAGCAAGCAAAAATAAATCAAAAAAGTCTTCTGTTAGAGCAGTGGCAGAGCGAACAAGCAACGAGAGAATAATAGAGCGTAATATAGCTGAGAGCATCACAAAATGAGAGCATGTGCGCATACATTTTTTTTACTCGGTGGTTCGGCGTTCGCTTACCATAGGGTCAGTCATGTACGGAGCCATGTACGGAGTAGCTAGTTATGTAGCTCAAGCATGGCCAATCGACACCTCCAGAACTGCAGAGAAATGTTAGCTAAGCCAAATAAGGAAAGCGTTCACATTAATTTGAGTTAGCCATTAAGCGTAAGTAATACTTTGAATCGTAACAGCATATCTACATTTTTATTTAAGAATGTGGTACTACTCGTACAGTATTAGTAATATTCTACAAAATAATTATAATTAAATGTATTTTTGTAAATATGTTTATTTTAAAATGTTCTAAGATATATGGATGTAAATGACTTAAATATTCCATTATTCTTATGACTTATATATTCTTATGACTAATATTTGTTTTTAAAAAATCACAGTTTATATAAAAATTTTCAATATAAATACAATGTCCATTTGGAACATTATCATAGCATCATAAGCATGGCAGCGAATCCTATGGCTACATAATACGGCGCCTGTCGGCTGGCTGCTTCCGATTCTGTTGGCTTGACATCTGTGTCGGTTGGCTTATCTGCATCAGCATTACCGTCACCATTGTTGTCATTAGCGTCTGGTATATAATCATGACAACTAGGGAAATTCTTTGGCACCGGCACCATTTCATCATTATCGCCCACTTTAAACACCAAAGCCATACCAATTTCAGCATGAAATTCTATGTGACAATGGAATAGCCAAAATCCGGGATTATAGGCCTCGAAGCGTATGATGGTGTATCCACCATCGGGTACAGTCACAGTGTCCTTGACGGGAGGTCGGACGAGATTGCGTTTAAGAAGATTATAACGATCCAGTTGTTTGACCTAAAATCAAGAGAAGAAAAGAGAGAAGTGAAATTTATTTTATTAAAAGTTATGGGCTATGAAACAATGAAACGACAAAAAAGGTGGTGAATTTTGAAATGCACATTGTACTCTATTGTGAATTTTCATTCATTAAAATTTACAAAAATTTGCTAAACAAAAAAAAATTTAAATAAATAAAAAAAAAACTAAAATTAAGAATCAGCCCTGATGAGTTTGAATAACGTGGAGCACAACGAAACTGTATGCAATTGTTATTGCATGCACCAAATTGTGTTGTCTTTTAGGCAACAACAAAAATCATGTCTAATGGTTGTCTGGAGATTTAAAGAAGTTTTAGCAAATGTTTTCTTGTGTGTTTTGCTTGCGATATTTTTCGAACACTTGCATATTAGTTGGAAATTGTCAATTGAAGTGAATATTCATTCGCAGTTAGTTTCATGAATTTTTCAATAGCATCATTCCAAACAACCGCTGATGAAGATCTGTGGATTCTGCAAGTGAAATTCTAAAAAATTCCACCTACTACAAATTTCAATTCAAATATTTAAATTTAGTATAAAATGGCTTCTGAAGTTGAAAAAATGTGAATTGAAATTCAAATATATTAATTAAAATGCAAAAGGTGGCAAAACATTTGGAATTGGAGATTGTCGAATATAAATTACGAACATTTGATTTTGAATTATAATTATAATTATAATTCAAAAAATATAAAGACAAAACTTAAAAGATACAAATTAAAATTCAAAAGACATCAACAGGGTTTGAATTGATGTGCGTGAAGATAAATTCGTATTTAAAATAGGAAAGACACAAACCAATATACTTAGCAGAGCTCTATTATAGAACTAACAGAGCTCTGTTACGTATTTTATTTTAAAGATAAATCAGCAATTAATTGATTTTTTCATTTAAATAATCTAATATACGAGTATATGCAACCAAATCCCAAATGTTGGTATTTAAATATGTCGCACATAGTGGTACTATTAGGGCAAAATATGGTCATATGAAGAATTCTCCACGTACCAGACATGTGCCAGTCAAATGTCATTAAAAAGTGTTTTCGAAATATAAATACAGCGTTTCCCAAGGACCTTCAGAATTCAGGAACAAAGAAAAATTTCGATATTTACTACAGCTGACATGAGTGAGAGCACGAATTCGTGTGAAGATTTATAGTTGCCAAGAGAATGTGTCACCTAATTTCAAAGTTAAACCCATGGAGTGAACGCATAGCCTCAACTCGCATCAAAGAGAAATATGCGGAATTCAAAACTATCATTTGAAATTCAATAATTTAATTTGAAATTCATCAACATCAATTTAAATTGGAATGACTTTTAGCAAAAGTCAAATGACGTCAAAGTAAACTCAGAGGATATCAATTAAAATTTGAAATTTGTGGAATAATTCTATTATAGTGTTTTTAAGATTAATTGGTGTCATTTGAATTTATATATATGTCTCTTGAGTTTCAATAGCAAGTATTTCATTTTAAATTTTGTTTCAAATTTCAAGTATTATCTTTTGAATTTAAATTTGTGTATTTTAAATTTAAAACATGTTTTAAAATTGCTAAATAAAATTCTGAATTCAACTGTATTATAGCTTATTCACATTTACCGCGTTTCAGTAGAGACACCGGCGTTTCGCTCTCTTTCGATGAATTCAGCGAAACACACTTTAATTGGCACTTATTTCCATACAAAAAAAAAAACGAAAACATTATGCTCTTTTTTCTGTAACTAAATGAGAGTAAAAATGAGAGAGAACACAGTGATGTACTCCAATAGTAGTTAAAAAAAAGGAGTAAAATGAAAAAATTTCCATTGCTGGTTCAAAGCAAATATCGGAAAAATGAGGGAAAACAAATCTGTTTGTTTGAATGCATTCATTGCTCTATCATACAATGATTTAAATTCTAATATTATAAAAATTAAATTAATTTTTGATATTATTTTATATTTCTCTATTCACAAATGTGCGTTTGTGTTGTTTACAGTCAATACAGAAAACACAAAACAGAAATGAGAAATGTCACAGAAACCACAGAGTGAAAACATGTCAACTAGATCAAAAATATGGCATTTTCGGATTTACCATCTCCGATTTTAATGAAATTCACCATAACTATAGTACCCGGCAAGAACAAAAGAAAAACATAAATTTCAGATTCCAGGGCCTCTCAGTTTCCGATATATGACGTCACGAAAATTGAAAAAAACGTCAAAATTTAATTAAAGTATCATTACATATTGGACTGTAACTTTTAAACTACAAAAGTTAAAACATTTGCGTTGATCTTATTTTTTAAGTTAGAATATTTCCTTTAAAATGATATGCATATCGATTTTTTTCATGGAGGGGTCAAAGGTAATTTTTTAGGGTCCTTGGTTCAAATGCCTATATCTCAAAAAGGCCTGAATTTAAAATTCTGAAAAAAATATATAATTTTTATTGAACTCTCATCTACATATCTTGAAAAAATTAGGATGACGTTCGGCCTAGTTTCTGAGTTATAACGTGACTTAATATATGAGTCGCCCTATTTTATTTCAGTTAAATTAAACATTTGATAATATTATAAATACATTAACTCTAACAGTTACCTTAAAAATCTTAATATGAAATGAAATTACTTGTTATATCAAATTTAAATACAAAATAATACTTTTATATTATATAAAAACATTTTATTTTTTTAAAAATGCTTGTAGATGAAAAGGGTGTTTTAAGTACCCCTAATCAAAAACTAGGAAAAGCTCTTCCAACGGAAGTTGCTGATATAGTTAAGAAATATTATGAATTCGATGACATCAGCCGATGCATGCCTGGAATTAAGGATTTTGTGTCAGTTACCGAAAATGGAATTAAGATTGACAAAATGAAAAGACTTTTGCTAGGAAACTTACGAGAGGTCTATGCAATGTTTCAAGAAAAACATGGCCTACACAAAATAGGTTTATCAAAATTTTGCGAGCTCCGTCCAAAGAATGTAGTATTGGCAGATGCGTGTGCCGCACATAATGTATACGTCTGTACTAAGCACCAGAACGTACAGAACACCACGCTACTAATTTAAAAAAAAAAAACTAATAACATAGAAGATTTTAAGATGGAATCATACAAAGACTGCTTCAAGCAAATAATCTGCTCTTCAGAGTCATCATATTGTTATCTTGGTAAGTGTAAATTATGCCCTGGAACAACACTTTTTAAACAAAGACTAAGTCAGTTATTCGATGACAATGATATTGACGAAGTCACTTTTAAGCAATGGATAAGTGTTGATCGAGATAAATTGGAAACCATGATCTAGCCAGCTGATGATTTTTTAGATTCACTCACTGAGAAACTACAAATGTTACTGCCGCATTCATTTATTGCAAAGCAATAAATGGATAAGTGTTGATCGAGATAAATTGGAAACCGTGATCCAGCCAGCTGATGATTGTTTAGATTCACTCACTCAGAAACTACAAATGTTACTGCCGTATTCATTTATTGCAAAGGAACAGAATGCATTTTTAACATATACAAAAACAGATAATGAATATGTCGTGGTTTGCGATTCTTCGGAAAATGTGTCCTTTTGTGTACAAGATTCAGTCCAAGGATTTCATTGGAACAACTCACAAGCGACATTGTATCCAATTGTAATATATTATAAAGTAGGTGGAATGTTAAAAAATACTAACTTTATAATTATTTGAAACTGGTTAGTACATAATACCGTAGCAGTGCATTTGTTTCACAGACATTTACATTTTTTTATAAAAAATAAATTTGGAAGAGTTCCTAGAAAAGTTATATATTTTTCTGACGGCTGTCCAGGCCAATTTAAAAATAAAAAAAATTTCATAAATTTATGTTACCATAAAGAAGATTTTGGATATGATGCGGAGTGGCACTTTTTTGCTACAAGTCATGGTAAAGGTCCTAGTGATGGCGTGGGCGGCACCGTAAAAAAAGAGGCCCGTAGAGCAAGCTTACAACGGCCACTGGACAATCAGATTACCACTCCACAACTTTTATTTGACTGGTGTGAAAAAAGCCTCCCTAATTGCAATTTTATATATCTTTCTGAAGATGATTATAAAGAAGAGGAAGCATTACTTTCACAACGTTTTAATCGGCTACGGACTATTCCAGGTACACAAAAGTACCATTGCTGCATACCTGATGGCGTTAGAAAATTAAAAGTAAAGATTTTCTCAAAAGATACTGATTTTTCAATTGAAAATATTTAAAAATAATTTTTGATTATTATTTATTAATAATTTATATTTTAACCATTTAAACGTTTTTTATTTTTGTTTAATAATTAATTTTTTTAATTCTGTGTTTATTTTAATGAATTGGGAGCTCTAAGTTAAACAAAGTTTATTGAATTCTTAATTTTAATTTTTTTTATAACATTATTTTAATAATTATTTAAAAAAATAAATTTTTTTTATATATTATAAAAGTATTATGTTGTATTTAAATTTTTAAGGTAAGTGTTAGAGTTAATGTATTTATAATATTATCAAATGTTTAATTTAACTGATATAAAATAGGGCGACTCATATACTAAGTCACGTTTTAGGCTATAACTCAGAAACTAGGCCGAACGTCATCCTAATTTTTTCAAGATATGTAGATGAGAGTTCAATAAAAATTATATATTTTTTTCCAGAATTTTAAATTCAGGCGTTTTTGAGATATAGGCATTTGAACCAAGGACCCTAAAAAATGACCTTTGACCCCTCCATGAAAAAAATCGATTTGCATATCATTTTAAAGGAAATATTCTAACTTAAAAAATAAGATCAACGCAAATGTTTTAACTTGTATAGTTTAAAAGTTACAGTCCAATATGTAATGATACTTTAATTAAATTTTGACGTTTTTTTCAATTTTAGTGACATCATATATCGAAAACCGAATGGGCCCGGACCCTGAAAATTATGTATATTCATACTCTTGTTGAGTACTTCAGTTGTGGTAAATTTCATTTAAATCGGAGATGGTCGATCCGAAGGATGATTGAGTTGACATGTTTTCACTCCACAGTAGTTTAAAAAAGCACAATGTGAACACCATGATTTCGAAATGATATCAAGAGAGCGAAACGCCGGCGTCTCAGCTGAAACGCGGTAAATGTGAATAAGCTATTAGTTCAGCTTCAAAAATTGCACTTGAAATTTGTAATAAATTTCGAAACCATCAATTAATGGTTTTGAATTTCAGATACTGGGCCTTTGAATTCCAATTTCCATATTTTAAATTTCGAAAATTATTTTAACATTTTTTTAATTGAAATGCAATTTTTTGATTTGAATTACTACTTTACTTTAAAAAATGTTATATAAATTTTGATGGGCATCATTCTTTGAGTATCCTATTTTGTTTGCCACTTACCATTTCAACGGTGACATTGGATCCCAAACGTTCCATTCCCACTACTCGAAACGCATTGCCATGCAAATGGAACGGATGATTGGCGTCATAGGTGAATCCCTCGTCGATTACTATAATTTCGACAATCGAATTCAATGGCACTTGAAGGACATGATGGCATTTACAAAACTCCTTACGACAATCGATACCCTGCTGTTCCAATGATGTGTCATTGCAAAACTGTGAATCATCTACACTATCCCGGGCGGGTAGTAAGGCCACCGAGGGAAACTTTAGTGATATATGATTCAGTTGCGGCGTGAAAACTCGATTTTCATTGGTTATGTTTGCTTCCATGCCATAGTAGTCAGTGGGATGAAATTCCGGATTATCTTTCCGATAAAAGTCGTAGTAAACAAAGAATTTATAGTCGGCTACCGGCTTTAAGGCATCACGATCTAAGCCCGGCACTTTGTCATACATTGGCAAAGCAGTCAGCTCAGCAATGGTCAATGAATCGACATGACCCGAACCCTGATTCATGGCATTAAGTTCTATGCCTTGTGCTTGATGGTGATAACCCAAGTCGCCCTTGGGTTCCTCATCTTTGGCATTGTCATAGTGCAGAATGGCAACTTGAAAGGCTGATGTGAAACGTTCATCACAATCCATTAATCCCTTAAGACGTATCCAATAATTTCCCACCGGTTGATTTGCATGAATCACAAAGTCAAAACGTTCACCGGCATAGGTAACAATGGAACCAATATCAACCGCTTCAAAGTCGAATCCATCGGAGTTGATGGCAGTAAAGGAATGATTGTCAATGGAGATTTTTATGGGACAATTTAAAAATTCGGCGTTTATGATGCGAAAACGATAACGGAAGCCCTGGGACACATTATACTGATGCAAGGGTATAACATCCAAGGGAATATCGGGATCCATAGATCGTTTTGTCTTATGTTTTTCAGTGGATTCTTCCGAGACTTCTGCCCTTTGGGTATTATTGTTTTCAAGATTGTCCATTTGCTGAGGTGCCAAACGGGCCAGACGAGTTATTTCAGTTTGTTTGTATCTCATATTATTAACACTAGGGTCAGCCAAAGGGTGTAGTACCAAAATATCATCATCGTATGTTTCATTGACCATATGTTCGGCTTCCTCCAGTGAAGGCTTCTCCGTGTATGGAGTAAAATCAGATTTAGCAGTAGGGTTCTTTGCTGTTGCCATTGGAGTGACATTTTCTGTACGTGCTTTGGGTTTATCTGCAGCTTTTATATCTTCCCATATGGCTTTATAATAGCGTCCTCTACCATTCAAAAGCAAATTTAATGGTTTATTATCGCCCTTAGAATGATGATGTGAGGCAAACATACTGATGCCAGGAACATGGACCCAATCCTGCACAATCATTATGTGGTCGCTCATATCGAAATCATACAAGTGACCATGAGGATCTGCCGTACGCGGACGTTTAACTATTAATGCACCAAATACACCGTCACCTCTTTGCATTCCTGTGTGAGAGTGCCAAAAGTGAGTACCCGAGTTTTCTGCCTTAAATGTATAACGAAATGTGGAATGTGGAGATATTGGGCATTGGGTTATATGGGGCACACCATCCATATAGGGATTCTCTTTCATATGCATACCATGCCAATGTATAGTGGTGCTTTCACCCAGTAAATGATTCTTAACATCCACTGTGATCTCATCATTTTCACACACTTCTATCGATGGTCCCGGCATCATGCGATTGACAACAGTTATAGAGCGGGCAATACCATCAGCTGAGATGCAGTGAGGCCTCTTGCAATCCGTTGAATTCTGGGGACAACCATAACAAGCCTTGGACAGCGTCTCATACCATTCCACTACAAATGTGTAGTGACATGATTTGGGTGCTTCACCCACCTTACATTCTCTAACGCAAGGATGCTTCTTATAGAACTCCTCGGTCCAAATATCCTCAGATTCACTTTCCAACATCACATTGCGAAACGAATTTTGCCTCACTGTCTGTTTGCAATATTGACAACAATTATCGGTGTAAAGAAGCTCGGCTGGACAACCTTTGGGCAGTGGCGGACATGTTTTCTGGTAGGCATTTATAATTGGGACACCGTTTGGTAATTGATCACATTCCAGTAAGGTACAGTCGACCATGTTGTGCCACGTTTGACCGATATTGTAAACCTGGTCTCCATAACGACATTTGGTGGGTACACATTCGCCACAGCAGGAACCATTTTTGGGTTTAACTTCAGAATCCTGGAAAAAGTTAAGGAAACACAAATTAAATAAAAATTAATCTTTCGATATTAAATTTAAACTTTTAAATTAGTTATAAAGCTTAAAATAGGTTTAATTGACAAAAAAGGATAATTGGCTGAGCTTTCATAGGCTCATTCGGAGTCTGTTAAAAAACAATCCTGTTATCATTTATGAGCTAGAAGTCTAAGTAATTGACGGAACCAATTTTTTATAACACAACGAAGTGTTCTCTAGGCATTCTTGCCTTTTTCCGGATAAAAAACGATATGTCTGACTGAGTAGTGGCAAATCCTGGGCGTCGGAAAGCCCTTTCGGTTTACTTTGTTTGACAAAATCTCTATTAATGTGTGAGCGTGGTGTAATGTACGTAAAGGTAACACATCATATCCATATAAGTATATGTGGTATGTACACTCTGAAAAATCTGTAGTTTGTTGTTGTTTGGATGCATTGTGTATGCTATTCAATATTTATTGACCTGTATTCCATTCAGGGTAAGGCACAATGGAAGTGTTGGCAAGACCTAACATACCTGGTAGGGGTCGAAATGTCCAATTGTGCTGTTACACGTCTCCTGGTAAGCATTTTCAATACAAGCCCAATAAGATCCACACCTAGTGATGTGTCCTTGCATTGCGTATGCTGCGCGCCAGATATCAATCATGAGACAGACTATGCTATTTATATTTTGGGTCCTGGCAATACTAGTGTTGCCAGATGCACACTGGAACTTCCATTGGAAAGTTTGAAATTTTTTTAGCATAAACATTAAACGTTTTTTTACGATTTTCGGCGTGGATTATCAGGACAAGAATGTCTCAATGAACTTGTTTCGACTTTTGGTGATGAAGCACCATCAAAAACCACGGTAAATCGCTAATGCCAATAATTCAGTCTCGGCTGCCGTTCGCTCCGGGATAAATTTCGTGGAGGTCGTCCAACTTCGGTCGTTTTACCGGAAACCATCGATGATGTGCGTGAGCTGATAAAGAAAGGCCGACATGTTACACACCGTGATATTAAGCCATCCTTGGGCATTAGTAAAACAAACATCAATCAGATATTGCATGTTCATTTGGCTGTAAAAATTCCAATGAGTGTTCGAACTCACGGGCGATGTGTTAACACCTTTTTGTTACACGGTACCTGTTCGATTTCTATGAACACATTAGTAAATGTTACATAGGAAAATAAAAAACAGCGTTCAAACATATGATGACGTTACATTTAAATAATATTAATACTTAAAATTAGTTAAAGACCAGTGCAAGCACATGGGTGACGCGTCATAACGCCCATGGACATAACGCCCATTTTACGGAGTTGTGGACGTTATGTCGCACCTAGAATGGTCATAACGCCCACGGGCTTTATGTCACACCGGTCATGGGCTTTATGTCCATTTTAGGTGCGACATAACGCCCATGGGCTTTATGTCCATTTTAGATGTGACATAACGC
The DNA here is from genome assembly GCA_963931995.1 of Phaonia tiefii. Taxonomy (NCBI): domain Eukaryota; kingdom Metazoa; phylum Arthropoda; class Insecta; order Diptera; family Muscidae; genus Phaonia; species Phaonia tiefii. The sequence goes on along the minus strand of OZ008370.1, from coordinate 112,448,844 downwards.
CCATGGGCGTTATGTCCATGGGCGTTATGACGCGTCACCAAGCACATGTGCCATTATTTTCTTGTTTAATACTTTTTGTTTTATTCCCACAAAGTACAAACAGCCTATTTCTCTAACCCGAACGAAAGCTTTTGTTGATTTGGGTTTCACAATCTTGCCGTTTCAAGTCGAATGATAACATACAACTATTCAGTACAAATTTTGGTATCTCTATTTCGAATGTGCTGTCACTTACCAATAAACCCAATTTGAGTCGAATGTGAGTGACTGATTTTCTTTCGCTTAGCTTTTCGTTCCAGATAGAGAAACAGGCTAAAAGAGAATGCAATGCAACAGACACATGTAAATACATACATTGTTTTGTTCGTACATACGGTACACAAGTTCACACAATTTTCGTTGCTCTCTTGCTATCTCATTTTTATATACGTTTAACCATGTCATTATTCCCTTTGCTCTGAGAGTGCTCCGCACCCACACAAGACAACTATTCGCTGCCGCTACATCAGCGTGTGTTTTTTCGCAGTCTGACAATCGTGTTTCGCAGTCGGACAAATCTTTGTTCTACATAAGGGTGGGGTCACCCTTATCATTAGGGATCTGAAAAATAGATGTTGGCCGATTCTGAGACCTACCCGATATGCACACACAATTTCTTACAAATCGGTCCAGCCGTTGCGGAGGAGTTTAAGACCAAACAATCTGTGATCGCAGTCGGACAATCTGTGTGATCGCATATGAGTAGTAAAAGTGCTTCGGAAATTGGTTTGAGCGCATGCAGGAGTGTATTGATCTTCACTGAGAATAGTTTGAAAAAACATAAAATCATTTCCAAGGATAAATGATTTTTTTTGTTTAGTGCTGGACCCAAAATATAAATAGCAACTCTCGCATATGCATAAAGTTTTTGGGATCTGGCCTTTCACGCGTGAAGGATAAACAGTCTTGTAGCCTTCCATCCATGAGGTATGTATCTAAATTCTATACTTCAGATGTATAACCTTATCAGGCAGGTTATTAATTGATCGGAGACAGCTTGATGTATCCCTGGTGCTGCCGGGATGAAGAGTTCAGCACCTTATTAAGCTAGGTCAATGTCCTATGGCTTTAAAAATCTGTGAGCTAGAAGCTACATTTTGTCTTACTACTGTCTTAGATAACTGGGTGAAGGCCAGAAAAAGGTACTGCTTCTCCAGAAGGAATCGCCCAGTGTTGGGGTTTTACGATACTTTGACTAAAACTCAAATAGATTTATAAAAACTAAACAATATTTATGAAACTGGAAACCATTTGTAACGATTCGATTTTGATTTGTCAGAATGGAAAATTTCGTAGACATTCGTCTACAGCCAGTTACTCGAGTCAATATGAAAAATACTTTGTCAATGTTTGCCACTACAACATCTCCCTGTCTGTAAGAGGTGTCGCAAGCTCCCGTCCATCCAGGAGGTTTATGCAGCCGAGGTAGTCTTGTAGGGGTTGGTGGTTGTGCTATTGGAGTACTAAATATTAGAGGTGAATTTCTGGAGTACTTGTCACTACATTTGCCACATGACACTCTGGTGGTACTGGTTCTTGACGCTCTGGTGTTGATGGTTCCGGTATTGATGGTGTTGGTATTGATGGTTCTTGATGTTCTTGTATTTCTGGTTGCATCTGCGATTCATTGGTTTTGCTTCCAGTAATTCCAAATAAATCCAGCATTAGTTGTACAGACTCTCTTCATATCTTCCTTTAAGTTGATTGATATGCGACCGAATTAGCACGGCCCTATTATATTCATTTACCTTAACGCTGTTGTTGACAGTTCAAACTTATTCCACTATAGCACCTGGAAGCCAAATAATTTTGTTATGCTTGCATACTTGCACATCCTTTGGTTTAAAATCGGTGTTCCCAGCGTCATTCTTCTTGTTATACTGCTCTTCCAATCTACAATCACATTGAGGAGTGGCACGGGAACGCTGAGGTCTTATCAAGTCTAGTGTGGTTCTGATCTTCCGATTGAGAAATAGTTCAGCTGGGAGACTTGGAATTATCTCTTGGGGTAGAACAATAAGTTTGAAGGAATGTTTCAAGTATTTCACTACTAGTTCCCTCATCTTTAAGTTTTTGAAGAGCTTGTTTCAATGTTCTGACAAACCTTTCTACTTGACCGTTTGATTGAGAATGATATGGCGCAGTTTTGGGATGATTGATTCCACGTAACTTGGTGAATTCATTGAACTAGGCGCAGACAAATTGTGTGCCATTGTCAGACACGATTTTCCCACAATCTCCGTATCTTATCTTCGGGATGACTGTTGCTGACGTGATGTTAGATATTTGACATATTTCGGGCCATTTTGAAAAAAGCATCTACGGTCACAAAATAGTAGTGACCATTACATGGACATGCTATATCAATGTGTAGCCGTTGCGTTGGTTTTGTTGCCAACGGCCATGATTGTAGTGTGTGTTTTATGGGTGCTGCTGGTGCAACTGCACACGTTTGACAGTTTCTGACACAAAGAGCGACATCTACATCTATCCCTGTCCAATATATATGACCTCGTGCCAGTGCCTTCATGCATTCCTTTCCAGGATGTCCACGATGAAGCTTCGCTTCGAATAACAATTCGGTCTTTGAACATTATACAATCTTGAATAACACACACATTTTATCTTCTAAAGTAGCATGATATTGAATCAACTCTTTTTCTAAATTTGATTTCCAACCGTATTGAATTAAATTTACGACTGATTGAAGAGTAGGACATTTGTAAGTAGATTTCCTAACCATATCAAATTTCGCTGGAATATTTTTGAACTGATCCATAAGCGATGCTGAACAATTCTCTTCTAGTATCGTGCAACGACTTCCTCCTCCGCTTTTAATTTGGTGTCGATTAATCTGGAAAGCATATCAACACAACCGAAGTCTTTGGTGTTTATGTACTGTATCTTGAAGCTGTACATCATTGAAGTCAATGCCCATCGGTGCAATCTATTTGCTGCATAGACTGGAATACCCTTCTTACTGCCGAAAATCGCAAGAAGGGGCTTGTAGTCGGTGTATAATAGGAACCCTCTTCCGTATATTAATTTGTGAAACTTCTTTACAGCATACACCAATCCCAAAGCCTCCTTTTCAATTTGCGAGTAATTTTTCTCCACAGGAGTTAGAGTACGAGATGCTTGTTCGATAAATTTTTCCCAGTTGTCTGGAAAAATGTGCAAATGTATGCTCCTTTCAGAGGCATCTGCTGCTACTTTGATTGGTGGCAGATCCGGGTTGTAATGTATTAGAAGAATTTCGGAATGACAATACATTTAATTATATCGGCATCATTTAGACGGGCATCTATGAGAAGTTTGTTCTCACACTTACAAAACATAAAATAAGATCGTGTTTAAAGCAACACGTTGTCGGGCACTTGACAGTTCACCACATTGTGTGCGTGCAGCATTTGCTGCTTGAACTCTCTGATGGAGAAAAATTTTTTCACTTTGTATTCAGGTTTTTTTTTCTTACTTTCTGGACATTCTGTAAATTATTTTTAAATTTCATCAATACTTACAATAGCACAATAAAAATCTCCGCAATTATCTTTTGTCACAACCTCTATGGGAATTCCTTTCTGATTAAATTGGCAGGAATGCAGCGAACAGGGGTCCGTGTGTGAAATCCATATTGAGCCAATGTCCTTTAACACCTTGTTATTGTTCACAAAGACTTCACAGTAATCCAGGGATGTAGTAGCTACAATCAAATTAAAAAAATTTACAAAATTTCAAATTATAAATGAAGAAATTACAACAAGCTAATATTAAAAACAAGTTTTGACACAAAATAATTATGCGACAATTATAATTTGTATTTTAATTTGAATCACATGAACAAATGCAGAGTAAACAAAATATATATTAATGCCATTTACAATTGTACATATTTTTTTTAATTTGTTTGATTGTGGGCAATTTGGGGTTTAAGGTTATTGTGTGGATAAATTAACAAATAACAATTATACTTATAATTTATAGCTTAATTTGAATTAAAAGCATTTGCTCGAGATCTCGCAGTTTTAGTTTTCAGGCATTTTGCATATATATATATGTATGTTATGAAGGCTTATGAAGGAGTTCGTGTTTGCCCCCCATGTGTAACCCAGACACATCGGCGTGGGGAATGGATAATGATTGTTTACCCATTACCCACCGGGTATGGCGAAAATAATAGGTAGTTACCTCTCACGAATTACCCATCACGATTACTCATTACCCACAGGGTATTCGGGGGAAATAATGGTTAATTTCTAAAGTATTGCATAAAAAAAAAAATTAATGTGAGTCCGATCACAGGGGAGATGTGTAAACATCTAGTAATGGAAATTTTTTTTAAATTGGAAGTACTTATGCTGTTAGTATATTTTTTTAATTAATCAATTAAAAGTATCAAAACTTTCAATATTGTAAATACTAGGAATTTGGTGGTTTTTGTTTGGTTAGTAAATGGGCACACTGCAGTATATATGTACTGCATTAAAAATTGCAGTAAGCAGTAAATTTACTGATTACTGAAAAAATTCTGTAAATTTTTACTGATAATGAAATTTAATTTGCATTACCAGTAAAATCATAGGGCCGTAATCATAATAATCAATGCACCTCATCATAATCATGTAGGCACTTTATAAAAATTGCTGAAAAATATTTTAGTAATCAGTAAAAATTTACTAGTTAAAGAATTATTTTTACTGAAATTTTAGTAGTACTGCAAAGTGTCCATCTATGGTAAATGCCTTAAGTACAAATAGTTAATATTGGCTTATAGTAACTAAAATAAGATACATATATAACTTTTTGAGTCGATTGTATTTACAAATCTATGGAAAACTGCATCTATAGTAGTGGAATTGTTAGTTGTGGGGGTTTGTGGAGAATTGCTCATATGCAAGTGGAAAACGTCAAATAAAAATTTTGATAAAGCTTGCGACTGTGGGTTTGCAAAATTTGTATTAAAATCTCCACCCATAATAATTGGCATGAGATGGAGATTGTTACCCAATTGTCGTGCACCAGTTTCAGTGTAAGGCAACAGTACGTAATGAAGATATGTTATAATCTTAATTTATATTGGACTCTAATAGAAATTTTATTAGAATTAACTTTACCTCCATTCAGCTTTGATACACTTTGTGTTGTTTTATGTTCTGAGTTATAATTTTTTTGGTGTTTTGTAAATTATTTTATTATTTTGTATTTGTTGCGGTTGACAAGTTATTAATCAGCTGTTTACTGAAATGTAATGCATGTAGTTATTTTACAGCAATGGTTTTCGAAAATTAGTAGCTACTATTGCACACTAGTTGGTGCTTATATGCAGCTGTTAAGTATGAATGACTATCTCAAAGACGAAGAAGACTTTTAGTTTGACAAGTTTAGTTTTTAGTTTTCCTTAGTTTGCTTAGTTTTAGTAAATTTTTTATTAAAAGTGCAAAAAAACTTTTTAAAACTTATTAAAATTAAATGTTTTTGTATTCATTTTATTTATTTGTTTTCATTTGCCTACGATAACATAATGTACGACAATTAGTGAAAATTAGTAGCTACTATTGCACACTAGATGGTGTTGAGTATGTATATTGTATGCAGCGTATGATTACACTAATACACTCATACATAGGTCACACCGATTTGATAACGCTTTACGATTGGTTAACGATTACATCGCACATCTTACTCTAAATTTGTGATTGTATTGTGAAAAAGATTTTTACCCCAAGCGTATAGATGTTTACACATCAAAAAAAATAAATTATTATTATCTATATATATTATTAAAATATTACATAAAGAATTTGTTATGAATACACTAGACACAAATTTTCACCAACAACACTACACTGAAATTATTGATGGGAGCGAATAGATTAAACACAGCCAGAGAGAACCCAGAGAGCTGAGAGATTGTCTCAAGAAGTGAGCAGGTTATCAAGATGCGAGATTTGTTCGGTATAGACATACACATATGGTATGTATGTATACAGCTATAATTGTTGATATTTTTTTGCTTTGCAATAGAATAGAGTAGTAAAATTAAGTTCTTACTCATAAGAAAGAATATTCTAAAAACATTTCTCTATATTGAAATTTTTATTATAATAAAATTATCAATGTCAATGGATAAATATAAATGAAGTTTGAAAGATAACAGTTGCATTTTTATTTTTATAAAAATCTATGTTTAAAGTTACAAATCAATCAATGGTGTTCCATAACATCCCATGAAGGGATTGAGGAGAGCTTCTCACCATTTGTGAGATGTGCGCTTCCAGTTTTTACACTCACTGATTGGGACCTACAGTTTTACACCGGTTCCGAACGTTATTTTGAGCAGCTGTTTGCATGCCTAAGTACTCGATAATGTCGCCAACACTATGCGAGGTGACTGTCGTGGAAAGAAATGTAAGGTGGTCTGAACAGGGATCGAACCCACGGTCTCGTTGGGTTTCTTTGCCTTAACTGTCAAACATACTGATCATGATATATTTACATACATTTTTTTTCTGTTCTCTTTGATCAATCATATATCACTCAATTACTTCACTCGTTGTCTGCTTTAACGGGTACACTGTTTTCGAGTCTTTTGCTCTGGATTACTGCTGTCTTACAAATAATTTATTTTGTTTCGACCGTTCCACTTAAAACAAACAAATCAGTTCGCTTTTGTTTGGTTTTACTTTGATTAGCGGAACTTTGCTTAGCGGAACTTTGCTCTCACCCAAGCAAGTAGCGGGACAGATTGAGTATGTGTAGTGAAGTTATTGAATGTGTGTCGATGTTCTCGAATTCCAAAAACGGTTCCCATGCCATGGTTTTGTAATTACCCATGACGATGAGGAATTACCCGTTATACTTGGGGATTGGGTAGGCAACATTTACATATTGCCCACGGCAACGGGTAAATGGAGTACCCAGGGTAACCCATCCCAATTTTTGATCGAAAATATGGAGAAGGCCGTAACCTGAAAACGGAGCGCCTAGTATATTTAAAACCGTAGCCTGTTAGCTGAATTCGTACGTTGGTCTTTTTAAAAATTGGCATTTTCACCGGTTATTTCAAATCGATGATCCGGGATTTTCGGTTCCTAATAAACAATCTCCTCACTACCTCTATGAAAAGCTTAATATCGGTACATACATCTTCGCGATGAATGACTCTTATTTTACCAGAATTTAGATACACTATTTCAAGCAGATTGTATTTCGTTAATGCAATCACACTTTGGAACACATTACTTATACATATACGGCTGATTAATAATGCTAGCAGTTTTAATAAATCTCTCTTTCAGCTCATAAAACGCCAATTCTAAATTTCTACCTTCATCTGCAATACTATCTCAGCTTCTTTTTCTATCTCTATCGGAATCAGATAATCACTTCATTTTTGCTTGTCTTAGTATGTACTTATGAAAAATTGTTAGATTTAAGTGACTTTATGCTTTAATTTTTGTTTTTGTTGTATAAAAGAATTATATTCTTATTGTCCATATGCTAAACTTAATAAATAATAAATTAACCCATTATATTATTAAATAATATTTACACAATTGAGATTACGCACAGAATTACAAATCTAACAACATTTCCCTTTCTCTCTATGGTCACCAAACTCAGACAGACACAAAAGACTTTGCCAACGATTATATCGCCGTATATTTCCTGAAATAAGTTATCCAATGGAAATTGGAGACATATCTCCCGACTCCGATTCCGATGTAGGGTCCGGAATTGATGACACAACAAGTAGTTAATAGAAAAAAAATTTAACTCAAATCACTCATTGTTTTACCCTCTTCCGCAAAAGGGGGGAAAAAATATATTGAGGAGCTAGAGGGGTAAAATATACCACAAAAATATTTCACGTAACATTTTACACAAAATTGCTGAACACATGTTATACCTAAAATGTAAGGATCACATGTTTTCCTATGTGGATTCATCATAAGAATGTTCAAGAGGCGACCACTTTAACCTCCTCTTTAAAAAAAGTTTAGTTTTGTTCCACAGTGTGAGATATACTGAAAATCTTCAATTACATACTTAACGAACACACTTACGATGCTAATTAAAATTTAAAATGTAGCTTAGTACATTGATAATTACGGTGGATGGTTGAAATCGTACATTTCCAAAGCTCCCTTCTGCACAAAAGTTTGCGCTTTATCATCACACCTTTAGGGACAAACAAAACTCAACTTAACGAGAATTATGTCAACACCGAAGAGTACCAAAGCAGCAAAACCAATACTTTTCTCCTAAATTTGGTTAAAAGTCCATTGACTCTAGAATTTGCAGGTACACAAATTGTTGGTTTAAATGATATACAGGGTTGTTGTTTATATTTCTGGCTTAATAACGAAAAATCAAATGAGGAGGTTCATTTCGAATGAATGAATATTCTACTTTCAACAGAACTCAGTTTGTATTTTTTTCTGTTTGGTAACATTGAAATGAAAACTCAGCGCAAAATAAAATTGGGCCAAAGCTCTATAATTACACCGGAAAAAAAATAAAGAAGGTCTTTTTCGGCAAAAGTTGCTTTCCTAAGTAACTATTATCTCAAATTGTTCAAAAACACAAAAAGTGGAATAGTCAAGTTTTGAAAAGATCCTCCTCAAATATTGATGATAGAAATATGATTTGCTGTTTTTCAAGATATTCTCCATGAAGATAAATATACTTTTGCATTCAATTGATCCAAAATTCGAACCACGTTTGCCATTCCGATTGAGGTAGCTCCAAAACAAGCGGTTTGGACGCGTCTTCAGGCGTCAAAAAACATTGACCACGGATTACCCATAAAATTAATGGTTTTGCAGGTCAAATGCGAGCTTGATTCTTCTTTGGGCGATTCGTTTTGATAGTTCACCAGGAATATCTGAACAAACATTTGGTTGTGCACCATTCAGAGTTGTCCTCCTGCGGAACTATTGTCACACGACCAGTTATGCCGAAGAGCAGGCCACCACCATTTAGTTTGAAGCGATTCGTGCGCGAACAAATTTGTTGGAAGTGGCTCGTCGTGAAAGACCCATACAGTTAACTGCTTTTTAATCTCCGGTTTATATGCATGGATCAATTGATTTGCCGCCTGTATTTATTTAACTTTTATTATTATAATTTTTGCAATTTTAATAATTGAAAAAAAATTTGTGACTAGTGTCCAAAAAACTTGAATTTTTGAAAAAACGTTTTCGGTTGGTTCGAAAAATCAATTTTTCAGAAAACCGGTATTTGGTTTGTTCGAAAAATCAATTTTTCTAGAAACCGGTTTACGGTTTTTAATTTTGTTTTTTTTTTTTAAATTTTAAATTAAATTACACATGGTAGCACTCACAATACATCTGTTTACCGACTATTTCACATACTTAGTCATGATTAAAACTCACAATTTCACCATTTTATTCAAATATGATAATTACGATTTAATTTTAAATAAGAAATGTATATAACATTCCCAATTGAAATGCGTGTTTCCATTCGAATTCACATGAAACTAATTTAAATTCAAAAATAATATTAAAATTTGAAAGAGATTTTCGTGTTAACTTCAAACATTTATTTATAAAATAATTTTAATTTTTAAATTTGAAGAAAAGTATTTGAAAATATTAATAAATTGTTGATTAAGTTCTAGTTAATTCTTATTAAAGTAATAACATCTTTTTGAAATTTTTTAAGGAACTTATTAAAGGATAAAATCATATTAAAAATTTAAATCATGTTTCTTAATTCCAACATTTCATTCCAATTCGAAAATAACAGGCTTATCGACATTTCAATGGGTGTTGGTACATATGGATGGATTTTCGATCGATAATAATTCGCATATGTAAATTGAATGTCTGAGTTTGTTTATATACGATTGATGATCTTCCGATGGTATCGTTTCAGGCACAGTAGTTAGGCATCTGATGATGAATTTGTCACGGAGTTCGAAACTAGTCATGCCAGTGAGTGCGCCTAATTGAAAATTGTCTATTATTCCAACAAAAGAAATTAGAAAAATGTTCCTGATATTGTAGGCTTGTAGTATGAACTTCTCATACATTAACTAAAAACTACTAAAATCAGTCACAGAATTTAAAAATTTAAAAATGTACTTTATACCAATAGGAGTCGCTGTTATGTCCAACTACCCCTCAAATCGCATCATTTAGCAGATCATTTAGAATTACTGCGGGTGAGTTGCATACAAATATTGCCGAAATTTGTCAAAGAGCAGATATTATCATTATTATAAAATTTTTGTAACTGCGCTGAGGTGAATTTTATTGATATGGTGTCATAAAAATCAGCATAGTAATGGTAATGTTTGCTCTTTAATGAATTTCAATACTATTTGTATGAAATGCACCCTCAGTGATTCGATTTTTCTACTAAATGGTGTGTTATGAGGGATTTTATAAACTAAATAATCCTTGACTCCTTGCCCACAATAGGAATTTTAGAGAACTTAAAAATTTTACTACATCAGAAGATGTTGAATCTTGACCGATGGAAATCGACGTGCCCACTTTATGTCATCTGCAAAAGGTAATGGAAAAAAGCCTGAAAGATACATTTAAGCCACTTACAAAAATTTTAAAATGATGTCGTTTCATTTTAAAGATATATCAAAACAAGATCGCGAAAGTATTTATTAGCTACACTGTATTTCCTTCCTGTTCTAAAGTGTGCCACAAAAGTCAAGATGAATTGAATGTAATTGAATTATTTTTTAGGATATATGACTTGTCGTAATCTTCTTGAGGAATGTACACATCGTTCATATTCACATTATTCAATTGAGGAACAACAATCTTGATTCTGTGTCCCAACAGAGCACCATTAACTGTTATTGAGAGCAAAATTTTTTTTATAATGGCCAAACCCAAAACCTACACTTTGTTAATGCATTTGTTTGCCAACGATTGCCGGTACATCTTTTGAACACCAAGTGCGGCAATTTTGACGATTAACTAAGCCATCCAGATGAAAATGAGCCTCTTCGATGAAGATGATTTTGATCGAAAACCCTTAGATATTTTTAAAATATTTTTTAGCAATGAAATCGTGTTGTTCTTAAATTTACAGTTCCAGTTTTAATAACACTCATCTGTCATTTGTTGTTGTTTTTTATTCAACAACAACACTTTGCCGCACACATGGCTAGAAATTTATATCTTGCGTGGGTTTTCGGACACCCATTGTAAGAGTGTGTCTGACTTTTAAGTTAATTCCTGTTGTTTTATTTTGCAGTAAATAGCTACTGTTGAGGGGCCAAATATACAATATTTAGCTCCTAATCTTTTCATTTTAATTGTAGAATATGGTAGACAGTACATAAATGCACTAACCTATGGTTGGAGTCATTGTAGAAAATCCATTATGGGTTTGTCATAGAGGTTAATTTGCTGGTCCTACGACAGGTGTCAGTTTGGACATGTTTTTTTTTTCTATTTCAATGGGTATTTAGAAAATATCTTGCTACTAGAAACAAGACATGAATGCATACAATTGAAATGTTTGAGTAACAATTACACAGCCCGACAAATAACGAAATTCTATCTATTACCAGATAAGTACGGGACAGTGTCCGGGGACACTGGGGGTTTTTTTTTTGTAAGTATTCGCCATAAGTAAAGAGTAATTTAATTTGATAAAATCAATGTCATCGAAGTCGAAATTGTAAAAAAATTAGGTTGATACTTTAGATATATGTGCAATTTTTGCGCAATTTTATCAGAGATTTTGTGAGGACAGAGTTAGTAAGTATTTTGGATAGGAGGTATTCTTTACTCTAAAGAATAAATCAGACTCAAGAAAAAGGACAAATTGCGCCTAAGAGAACAATCTGGTTTTCTAATAAAAAATAATTTCTCAATGAAAATAAAAATCGTTGTTGTTCTGTGTTATTCTTAATCGTACATCATTGACATGTGTACATCTGTCAATCAATCAAATCCATTGATTACATAAAAAGAAAATGCTATACCACTATGTGAAACACTTGAGCAGTAATACCGCCATTAACAGAGAAGCCCAACACCCAATACATGTCCAACCATGACGTAGTGGAAGAACATTAAGATGTTCAGACACCACTGAGTAACTGACTACGAGTATATTCTCACATTCCTTTCTATGCAGTGTTCATGTGTTCCAAGCCTATTAAAGCACTGATGATGATAATGATGTTTATACCGCGGATGATAATGATAATGATGAGGATGACAATAATGATGATAATAATGGCGACGATAATAGTAATGATGATGATGTATTGTTGAACTCTATCCGCATTGACAACATTCAAAATCACTTAATGTCGACAAGGTTTTTTAAATAGATTACCCTACACCGACATTTTTCATGTGAATGATTCTTGTAAATTTCATGTGTAAGTACAATTATTCTATTTGTGTTGTTGTTGTTGATATTGTTGTGTAAATTAGCATTTTATATTGATGGTAAAGTTGTTTTTTGCTTAAACAAAAAGGAATAATCAAGCGTTTGGAGTGATAGCAATTAAGGGTATTCGATTATCATTGTCTAGGTCATTAAAAATTGTGGATAATTATCAGCTTGATAAAAGTAATTTTCATTGAATCCAGTAACACTATGCTACAAAATATATAGTCGTAGATTATTTTATACATCTGGAAAAAAATACCAGTTAACCCGGAATTACAATGAAAGCGAAATTTTTTTTTGCTTCGAATACAACATATCGCACACTATCAGCTAAAGGGGCACAACTCAAAATTTAAAAATGTCAGTAGAGGCAAAAAACTGGTTTTGTTAAGATGGAAAATATATGAAAATTCGAAATAAAGGACATATTCCTGCGGGATTTTTTTATGATGGGGAAGAGTAAATGATGCCAAATTTGTACAGTGGATAGATACGGGTCTAGGTTATTATATTGAATCAAAAAATGAAATTATGAAAATTTTCAGTTGCGCCCCTTTAATTGATAGTGTGCGATGTATATGTATATGGTTCTATTTGGAATATTAATAAAGTAGTTAAATATTTGAAATGCTAATATAATTGTTAAATATATGAAATATTTACAACTACAATATTCTACTGATAAAGTAATAGTTTCAAATACATTTTCTGAAACAAATGGAACTATATTGGAACTATAAACTTTTGTCGTAAAATGCAATTCAACTTAAAGCGCCATCTGTTGCTCAACTATGTAGTTACAAAATTGTTACTAGAGTAGAAGTAAAGAGTGTTTATATTTGCTTAGATAAAACTTACGAAAGGGTTAGCTGTCAAACGAACTATCATAGTGCGCTCACTTTTTGACATATATAATCAGTATACTCTTGCGAAACATCATGAATAGATTCGCGCTTGAACAAAGCTACTGAATTATCAAAATTTACTTGGTGCAACTGTTAACAATTCGCCCGTCTTAGAGACGGCTTCGCAATCTTTATGGCGCACAGAATAGTTCATCTGAGACATCCGTCAAACTGCGGATAGATTTCAGAACACATCATATTCGAATATAGTATAGACACATTTATTCTCTCAATAAATTAAACGTTATAGGTAAGGTTGCAAGTAGACATTGGATGGTGGAAAACATGGGTTCAATACTACCAGATAGAGGCAATAGTAAACAACGTCCAACAAAGGAACAACAACCGCATTTCGTGTTTTTGTGGCAAACTATACAAATGTATACCAACGATAAAAGTCAACAAAAAAGTGCATAATACATAAGACTTGTGTCGAACTCGTTCACTAGTTCTCGAACTCGTTCATTAAATGTGCCCGGACATAACAGTCATGAACACAGTCGCGATATCGAACATGTGCATTATGTACGTGAGGGCGGTGTGTGGTCACCCTAAATGAACTAGGTAGTTCATGAACTACCCAACTCTAAAATACATTTAAAATTTTCAGTTCCACACCAAATAAAAAAGGAAAAAGTTAAGTGAACATATTTTGTACCTCCACCTGGTGTAAGTTAATTTTAAATTTAATTGTTCTCATTTCCATAAACCTACGACGAAGAGTGTGAAATGATACGTCAGATGAGAGAATAAATGTAACTATACTATATTCGTCTATGGAACACATACTCTCTAAATGATGCAATAACACCAACACGTCGACGCTACTGAAGAGAATAACGCCGTTGTAAACGAAAGTGTGAAAGAAGATACCAATTTATCGATTCGTCGGATTTGGGGCTCTGCCCTTCCACTACCTGGAAAATTTGGCACAAAGATTTTGGGCAGCAATATTGTGTTCTGCGACGAGACTCATTTTTGGTTTAACGGGTTTGTTAACAAACCAAATTGCCGCACTTGGATTGAGACCAATCCATAACGGACCCTACAGACTTCCTTACGTTCAGAAAAATGCACCGTTTGGTGCGGTTTACACACTGGTGGTATCATAGGATCCCTATTTCTTCAAAAATTACGACGAAACTCGCGTTACGGTCATTGTAATCGTTTACACCACCACGATGAATAATTTTTAGCATGAAAATATGGATGACATCGATCCGGGCGAGATGTGGTTTCAACGTGCCATACAGCACCCACAACCATCGATTTATTGAAATCAAAATTTGACGCTAAGTTAATTTCGAGAAATGTCAGTTGGTCCTCAAGGTCGTGCGATTTGACTACGTCGTTCGTGTGAGGCTACGTTTATGCTTAAACCATCAGCAATTGACGTCTTGGAGGCCACAATTGTTTGTGTTATTCGTGACATATCTCCCAACCAGTGAGCTGTACGCTTTCTAGTTTTGAACTCACTGATTGGGACCGCGGTAGCCATATGCCCGAAATCATTTTCAAATGATAATGACATGTATTGATTTTTCGAATAAAAAAAGTTTAATTCAAATTAAATTTTTTTTTTATTTTTTACAATTTCCCTTTTTATCGCCCTAAAACAAACACACTTTAGAATAATTTCTGCAGCAAAGTTCAACTACATTTTTGTTATATGAAATGCCTTGAGTGAGGGCGAGAAGGTACGAATGACAAAATTATATCTTGGGTTGTGAACGTGGCTTATGATCAAAAAGCCGGCTTTGGGTGTCTTATATACTAAAGGTGTGTACAGTCGGACAGTCTGATCAAATTCAAACGACTTGCGTTGTATCAGTCAAAATCGGTATATGGGGAGAGTAACAATCTGGAGACATATAACTATTGTATCCACCACCACTTTAACTGGTTGTAAAGTGGTCAATTTCTGGACACACCTAATTATTGTATCCACCACCACTTTAACTGGTTGTAAAGTGGTCAATTTTTATGCGATTTGTATTATAATTATACAAAATATTTAATATCTGCTGTACAATTTTTTGGAGACTTAAAAAGGAACAAATTTTTTTCGTTACAGCTATTGTTCTTATATTGGTGGAACTTGTGATTTTGAATAACTTTCATCGGATTCTTATTTATCGTTTGCTCCGACTCTCCAGGCATGCCACCGAATTATCGTTAAAACACACGAAATTTTATAGAATTATAAAATCTGAAAAATGACTTTATTAAGGGGTACAATTGATATAATTTAAAGCAGAGTGACTTCACGTAACCGAACAAAAAATGGTAATAGTATAAATCGCATGATTTAGGTTACCAGCTCAGTGGTTCTAAACGTGAAATAAACTGCTCACTGAACTCATGTCGATTGTATCACGAGCTGTGTGGCAGATAGAGCCCTCTTGTTCATACCACACTCTCGATCAAATATTTACAAACACTTAAATCTCTGGTTTTAGTAGGTCATAGCTTTTTAAAGTCTTTGCGACAGCTAAACTCCTACTACCATCGGAAACGGAAAGATTACAAAACAACAACAACAACATTAAAGTTTAATGCAACAGTATTAGAAAGGTAATTATCCAAAAAAAAAACAACAACAAAATTTAAGTTTTTCCACTTCATAACATTAGAACCCCTTTGTATTTTTAAATTTTTTGCATGAAGTCGCATTTGATTTGTACATCAAACAATTAGTAAAATAAAAATATTAAATTCGAATATCAAATTGTTGACACTAGCCCGGTTATTAACAAAAATAAAAATCTATACCACAGAAAAATTCAAAAACTGAGTAAAAACTCACCTCAAAGCACTGCAACAACGCGAGTATGCAAGAGGAGAAGAAGAACATGGATGAAAAGAGCTTTCTGTTCTTGTATTGGAATCATTGACCTTTCAGTGTGTATTGTTACTTACACGCTGAAAATCTGTCTTTTTTTAATGTTTGGATGCAAATATATCGTGTTTGTAGCTTGTCGCAAATATACTATACTTGTTTTCAAACACATTGTGTTTGCTATTCAATATAGCATGTTTGAGACACAATGATTAATAGGCTAGAATATACGCTTTTGAGACCCAAATGTGGCTTTGATTGTTGAAAACCACCAAAAACAAAAACGAGACAGACAACAGAGAAGCAAAAAGGCAACAGATCTTAAATTCATGACAACAATACTTGCAAATGTGTACATGTTTCCTGCAATTTATTGCTGGAGCCGATATTTTTCAGCGTGTAGGTATCTTTGATCGATACTAATTTCGAGATGTAAATTGTAAATTGCTTACTATTGATGATCTAGGGAAGTTATGAATTCAGGCCCAGTGTAGGCAGGCATCTGATGATGAACTTGTCACGGAGTTCGAAACTCGTCATGTCAGTGAGTGTGCTTAACTGAATTGGCGAAGTCACAAAACTGTGCTACGATACTTAAAAAATTTTGACAACTATGGAAAGAATTATAAAGGAAAGATTCCAATCGCTGTAACTCCAACCGAAAAGAGAGAGAGATCTTGGGAATTGGCCAAACTCTTCGTTTTGAGCACCAAAAATCAGGTCTCAAACAGGTTTCCAGGCAAGTATTTCGACAGAAAAAGGAGCCATTGCAAGCTGTAAGTACCTGAAATTTAAAACAACTGAAGAAAAAATCGAGGTTGAAAAATTTTGACAACTATGGAAAGAATTATAAAGGAAAGATTCCAATCGCTGTAACTCCAACCGAAAAGAGAAAGATCTTGGGAATTGTGCCAAACTCTTCCTTTTCAGCACCAAAAATCAGGTCTCAAGCAGGTTTCCAGGTAAGTATTTCGACAGAAAAAGCAGCCATTGCAAGCTGTAAGTACCTGAAATTTAAAACAACTGAAGAAAATATCGCGGTTGAATAATTTCCCAAATAAAATCAGCTACAATTTGTTAGAGAGCATATGACATGGCACAGTCATTTAAGAGGTCATGTTAATGTTTTGTTTTAGTGATGAAAAGAAATTTAATTTAGATGGTCCAGATTGCTACAAGTATTATTTTCATGATACGAGAAAAGAGGAGTTATTTTTAAATCGTCATCATAATAGAGTGGGCGGAGTTATGGACTGGGGTGCCATACCGTATTACGGCACAATGGATTTAGAATTTCAAAGTGAAAAAAATACTGGAGAAACTTACACGATTCTGTTGCAATCAGCTTTCCCTAAAGTGAAATATATTTTTGGGCCGATTCCATGGATTCTGCAAACATATAATGCACCTATTCATAATGCCAGAGTTGTAAATTAATTAATTTCAAACCAAAATGTTCTTGTTCTGAATTGACCACCATATACTCCCGACTTAAGTAAGCTATTTAAATGGTATGAGATAACCCAAATACTTCTTTTGTTTTATTATTAAAATAACTTTTTTATTGTTTATTATTATTATTTTTCCACTAAAATTAGCAATAAATGTAATTGTTGCAGCAACGAAAATTGATTAGTTGCAGCAACGAAACACAACGAAGAACTGTAAAAAAATTACATATACAATTTTTCGTTGTAGCAATGATTGAATAATCGGAAGTCCAAAACAAAAAAGTGCTTTACTATCTCGTGTCTACCGTTTTTTAGGTCATACGTATATATGGAATGTTTTCGTTGCCCTTCTCATTGGATTTGTCACCACTTTGAAAAGAGAGCTATGGTATTTTAAGTGACTTCCACAGCTTTCCCTACAAAGTAGTTGAAGAAAACGATACTAATGGTTGTTATCAGTAGATAGAGGTGAGCTAATTTATGAGAGAATCTCCCACCAATTTACTCAATTCAATTGTCCTTATTGAAACCACATGATCTACACATATGGCTTTTAATAAATTTTGCAATGATCAAAGCCAGAAGTTATGAGATAATGCAAGAAACCCAATAATATTTGCTAACCAGAAGTCCACTACATTTTAACCAGTCTTTATCATTAGTCAAATTTTGTTACGTCTCCTCTATAATTAACATTTTAATAAAATCGAATCATTTGAGTGGAAGATTCCTTAGCAATCAATTGTTAATTTATTGAGCTGTGCTTTATTTCGTGAAAGTCTAAATTAGATATTCTCACAATTTAACATTAACAGTGGTATTATACAAAAAAAAATTGCTTTAGTCAAACCAGAATATAGTTATTGACATAATTAAATAAAGTCAGGCCGTTTAGTACGAGAAGTAAATTGATACGTCTAATTGTCTTTGATCTACATGAAATTTCGAATTAATTCAATTGCATTTTATTTTATAAGTACTTTTGTCTCCCATAAGTTATAATCGGTATCCGTATTGTCTATAAAACACCTGTTGCTATTAATAAGATAATTTAAAAACAAGTCTGTATATTATTTATAGCACTGTTTCTGCACAGTACTTAAAAACAGTAAATATGTGATTATTGTTTCCTATCTACTAAACCTCTATATATTGACTCAATTTAAAACTATTAAAGACTTAATGCTGTCTCTAATTGTTCTTAAATGCGAGGGAGAGAATCATATTTATATACCCTCCACCAAGAATTTAATACATAATGATGAATATAAACAAATTTCTTAATAACAAATAATAAATAATAAGACCGTGTGGAGTGATGGACCAATGTTACCAACTCTGTTAATTTTGTGTAAAACACCTCCGATTGCTGATTAGTGTGCGCGCCTCTTGTACATGAGATCTTGGGTTCGATCACTGCTCTGACTACCTTAAATTTCTTTCGGCGGCTGTCACTTCGCATAGTAACGGCGACACTATCGAGTATTTAATCATGAAAAAGCGTCTCAAAATACCGTTGGGAGCCGGTGAAAAAGTAAGTCCCAATCTGTGAGTATAAAACTAGAAAGCGCCCAGCTTACTGGTTGTGAGAAGTTCTCACGAATTCCTTCATGGGATGTAATGGGAAACCATTTTATACCTACGATGATGACAAGCTTTTGTTCTTCTTTCATATGAATACATATAAATATTTCCAACGCCTACATTATGGATGGTTGTTTCGTCCACGACCATGAAGCGACGCAAAGATAGGTCCGAATTAGGATTGACCAACAATAAACAGCTGACTACAATCTCGCGAACTTTTAACCTTTGGCCGTGTTTCAATAAAAGTGGGCTAACACACAAAATGTATGGCCCCGATGTAAACATTCATTGTAGCAATGAACAGTTTCGTTTCTGAAATTAATATTTACAATATGACGATGAATTCAGTGTAAGACTAATTAATACACGTAATATTTTACATGAATAAAAGCTATCCGCGCATGGCTGCCACCGCGATGAGTGCTCGACTATGTGACTACTTCAAAGGAGTGTTTGGCGAAGTTCAACTAAAATCATGGACGAAATATGGATCCATTACAAAATTCACCAGGGATCAAAAAACAGTCAAAGACGGCCAAGGTGTTTCTGTCGAGCGACAGTTTTTTTGGGATGCTTGCGTGTCATTTATTTCGATTACCTTGAAAATGGAAAAACCATAACCGGCTAATATTAACTATTGATAGTTAAATAATCAATATTCTCCGAGCTTGAGGTCAGATTTCCTGTGCTTGTATTTATTTTCCTCGATATTAACAATATTTAACAATTAAAAATTAAATATTGTTAAATATTGATAATTGTTAAATATTGTTTATATCTCCTGATGATGCTACACAATGGCGTAGCGAAATATCGAGGGAAATAAATACAAGAACAGCAAATCTGACCTCAAGCTCGGAGAATATTGATTATTTATTGATAAAGAAAAGGTCGAACAACAGAATACAATTATTGATAGTTGTTAGATAGTTTTGACTTTGATCATATGAAACAAATACAACCCGTTTGGTGAAAGAAAAATTGTTCTTCCATCATGACAACGCACAGGCGCACAGATGTGTGTCGCCATTGCAAAAATTTATAACTTGGAATACGAATTGCTACCTCATCTGTCATATGCTCTTTATTTAGCACAGTGACTACTTTCAATTTCCAAACACCAAGGAATGGCTCGATTTGGGTTTAACGAAGATGTCATCACCTATTTTGAGGATCTTGAGAAAATGCATTATTTGGAATGAATTAAAAAAAAATAGCCAAAACCATGGACTACACCATTTCCAATTGAAATTTGAAAAAATAGAAATTTTAAATACATGCATTGAAATTTATAAATTCTATTTGAAATTTTAAATAAATCAATTGAAATTTAAAAAAACATTAATTGAAATTTAAAAGACATCAATTGAAATTTAAAAGACATCAACTGCATTTTAAAAAACAACATGTGAAATTTCAAATACATCAAGTGAAATTTGAAATACATCAATTAATATTGGAAAGGCACTAATTGAAATTTAAAAATCTAATATATAAAATCGGTTAATAATTTTTAAATTTCAATTGATGTCTTTTAAATTTCAATGGATTTGTTGCAAATTTCATTTGATGTGTTTTAAATTTAAATTGATGTATTTTAAATTTCAACTGCTGTCTTTCAAATTTCAATTGCTGTTTTTCAAATTTCAATTGATGTGTTTAAAATTTCAATTAATGTTTTTTAAAATTTAAATTGATGTATTTCAAATTTGAAATAGAATTTTCAAACTTCAATTGATGTACTTCAAACTTCAATATAATTTTCAAATTTGAAGTGATATTTTTTAGAATTAAATTGACATTTTTCAAATTTCAACTGAAAATTTCTATTCAAATTTCTATCTGAAAGGACATTTTATTGAGAAATAATAAATATTTTATTTTTCGAAAACAATTATAGTTCATTTAAAAAGTCACAGAGTTGTCAAACTGCCCTCATAGAAATTCAAATATTTTACTTATAAAGTATTAAGAGTTTGTGTTCCGAAGTTTAATTGATATGATTTGCAATTGAATTGAGGTTGACATTTTAAATGATATCTCTTAATGATCAATTCATATCTTTTGAATTGCAGTGGGTGTATTTTTTTTTAAATTACGTTAAATACCTATAAAGTTACATGGAGTTACGTGGATTTCAGTTATTGCACACCGAATTTGAAATTGAACTGTAATTTTAATTGCTGCATATCAAACTGTAATTTGAATTTAGTTGTTTTAGATCCTTGTTATGTTTAAAGTTGTAATTTCCTTTAAGGCTGTAAGAGATCATGTTTTCTCCGGTTAGTGAAAATTTGAATTTTGAAAACTGAATTGATAAAAAATTGGTTATTTGATGGAAATTAGTAGGGTGGATCGAAAATAAGTTAGCCTCCTGAAAAATTCTCTTTACATCTCGACATTAACCAGTTCAAAGGAGTTTGCGATATTCGACTATTTAACGGTCCCAATATTGAACTCAGAATTACGGTTTTTCATTCGGATTGAAAAAGGTTTATGGTAGCAGAATGAGAAACCGTCATTTTGAGGTTAAGATTGGCACCGTTAAACAATCGAATATCGCAAAATTCTTTGAACTGGTTAATGTCGAGATGTATAGGGAACTTTTCAGGGGGCTAAGTTTTTTCGATCCACCCTAGAAATTAGCCACTTCGCAATCGAGTATGGTTTGATATTACTATTGAAGATTTCTTATATACTTCGCAATATGAAGCAAATTAGATTACGGTAGACTGTAAGGCTGCATTCGATAGCCATATACGAGGAAAACTGTACCAAGCTATGTCGGAACTTGGTATTCCTGCTAAGCTGACACGCCTTTGTAGAATGACATTGACCGACACGAAATCTTCAGTAATGTTTGGTAAAGACCTCACCGAACCACTTAGTATAAGACGGGGCCTCACGCATGGCGTCACCATATCATGCCATCTCTTCGACAAATTAATAGAGATAATCCTGTGAAAATTTGGAGCCAACACTAATAGAAGTATCAGCAGCAGAAGTCGCATGCTGCTCGCGTATGCTGATGATTTAGACATCTTTGGAGCTGGAAATCTGCGAAATTTACTGCAGAATTTTCAAGAATTGAGAAGGAATCAGCAAAAGTGGGTTTGGCAGAAAATGAAGACTCGACAAAATTAATGGTTTCGATGAGCAGAACACATTCACTCGGTTGGAGGAACGGTTATAATTTCGAGGAAGTGGACTAATTCATTTACCTTGAATCTGCCGTAAACAGAAGGAATTACGTCAGCATAGAAATCAAACGGATAATTTTACTTGGTTAGCCCAGGTGTTATTTCGCGACAAGCACGCACTTCAGTGATAAGACCCTCTCGCGAGATATGAAGATCTAACTGTATCAGGATCTCATATAACCTGTCTTGCTTTATGCGCAGAATCCTGGATAATGCGGATGCACCATCCATCACTGGGAGCCTTCGAGAGAAAAATGCTCCGAAAAATATATGGTCCTATAATAGAGAACGGCGAATATCGATGACGAATGAACCCCGAGCTGTATAATCTGTATCCCGGCATCGACGTAGTTATGCGTATCAAAATTTAGCGTTTACTCTGGCTACACCGTGTCAGAGAGAATGGATCAGGATGAACCTGTTCGAAAGATATTAGATGACGTACTCGTAGGGCAGCGAAGACATTGACAAGCAAGACTTCTCTGGAAAGACCAGGTGGAAGAGTGTCTGCGAGAGTTTCGTGTCGAGCCGGTCGAGCCGGTTAGAGCAATATGTTATCCTCATTTTATAAGGCCCTTGACTCCTCTGGGTTGTTTGAGGCCAACTAAGTATGTAAGTGGCCATCGGTGGTGCAATGGTTAGTGTGAGCGGCTCTTATACATGAGACGTGGGTTCGATCCCTGCTCTGACCAGCTTACATTTCTTTCAATGATGGTCACCTCACGTAGTGGTGGCCACACTAGCAAGTACTTAACCATGATGAAAAAGCTTCTGAAAATGCCGTTCGGAACCGGTGTAAAACTGTAGTTCCTAATCGGTGAGTGTAAAACTAGTACGCGCACAGATCACTGGTTGTGAGAAGCTCTCCCCAATCCCTTGATGGGATACCACTGTTTTGTTGTTTTAAGTAAGTATTCTTTTCGGGTTTGAGTTTCAAAAATTTAAATCCCGTGTTATATCCGAAAAATATTCGAATTTCAATAGATATTTTTTCAATTTTAATTAAGCGTGGTTCAGACATGTTTATGGACAAATTAGCATTTCAAAATCTGTATATATTAAGGGCAGTAAAAGGCGAATATTTCGAATGGTTAGTTGTCCCCGGGGTGGCACGAAACGTGACGCGACGTTCTATTTAGTATAACGAAGTGTATCGGATGTTGTCGCCTAGCAGGAAATGTGGTCACTTCCTATCACGCTTAATGCATCTCCCTATGCTTTTAGACAGTTTCTTTTGGTAAATATAAATATTTCATTTAATGTTCTGTACATGTTTATTTACGTAGGTTCATACATATGTATGTGTGTTGGTATGTAACACTTTTTTTATTACATTTTAAAATCTGCATTTAATGAACAAAAACTGTTTAACCGGATATTCATCTTTGAAATTGTTTTATTTACATGTGTGTGCGTGTGTGTACAGGGATTTGTAGGTTTGTAATTAACAGTTTTTATGGCCGGCTTTAAAATTGCATGTCGTCGATATTAGTAACCGGATAACCACCATACACTTGAGTCACAATATAAATGTTTATTATATGGTATCGATTGTAATCGAAATTTCCCAAATGAAAATCAAAATCACAATGAACTTGATAAACGGAACCGATGACTGATTAACACAATTTTATGTTGTCTACACAAAAAAACAATATTATATTTTATTAACACAAGAAATGAATCATTTTTGACGGAATTCTAACGGCAGACTGAATTGAATTCCACGGCATTTGGTTCAAAATGGTAATTCCAGTTTACAGTCCGTATTCGAATACTCATATGTACATTCAAGAGAACGTCACGACAACTGACATGTAATTAATAACAAATTATCCATAATAGCGTATTTTCCTCAGGGAAATTGCTGTGAATTACCTTTCACCACAAATATGTGTACGTATGGAAACAAATGTATTATTTATTGCTTGATTGCGTTTGCAGTTTAAGAATTCAACTGGTATCGCCCATGCGCTACTGTTCTCTGAAAGTACAAAAACCTTTGCAAAGATTTAGATTTATATTTAATTAATTTTTTTCCATTATTTATACAATAGGGTTACTATATTGTTTTTTTAAAGTTCGATTTAATTTATTGTATTATTGAAATACTTCCACAACACTGATTGTAAGATTAGAAAAGTGATAGCAGGTAATATAAGGGGTCGGTGAAAAAATACAGTGGAAGCTTAGTAAAATATTATCATGAAAACGAGTTGAACCAATAGTTCATAGTATTTCAATAATTTGGGAAAAATAAACAGGAGCTGTTCCTCTTATCAAAAGTTCATCATTCTAGGAAGGAAATATGTCGTTACACCCAAACGATAGCTGAGATATATGAATTTCGTTTCTGGAATATAATTGCGACAAACGACCATTTTTTGATTCAAAATATTTTTGCAGACCATTTTTTAATAAATAAAATCGTTTGTCGGAACCGATAAATATTTATAGTGTTGACGACTCTTGTATTCGAGAACGTGTATTCGTTCCATGCTCTGGTCACCTTCCATTCTTTCGACGACAGTCACCTCGCTTAGTGACGCCAATACTATCGAATAATTTGTGCTGAAGTGGCTTGTCAAATAAAGATTTTGAGATTTTGTGTAAAACTCAATCTCAATCAATGGAATGCTCACAGCTTTCACAATCTGAGTAGCTTTGTGGGATGTAAAGGAACAACAAACGAAAAATTTTTAAGACAAACAGTTTTTTCGTTTAACACAAACTTATTATATTTCACTGATTAGTGTTTATTTTTAATGGAAGTATATCCTTGTTAATAGTAGTCTCTGATTGAATTTTAAAAACAAGCTTACGTAAGTATTTAGTATTTCCCTTAAATGGAGTTGAACCTGGCCACCATCACTGGAACTACGCGCAGTTTATCCACTGATCCATCGCATATATTTCCCAGAAACAAACTTAAAATAAAAAAAAAACAATTTTCTTGGCAATTTCCCATTCTCCGTGAAAAAGATTATTATTATTCAGCTCAAAAAATACCCCAGCATTAACTTTTGTAGAATTTTAATTTTAGTTGGATTGAATTGAATTTAATTGATTTGACTTGAATTGAATTAAACAAACCTGAACTGAACTCAACTGGACTGAACTAAATTGAACTAAACTGAACTCAGGTGAACTGAACTGATATGAACTCAACTGAACTGAATCGAACTGAACTGAACTCATCTGAACTCATCTGAACTCAACTGGACTCAACTGGACTCAACTGAACTGAACTGAACTCGAACTTAATTCAGTTGCATTGAATTTGAATTAATTGAATTAAATTGCACTAAGTTAAATTGAATTGAGATGAATTGAATTGAATTGAACTGAGACGAATTGAATTGAATTGAATTGAATTGAATTGAATTGAATTGAATTGAATTGAACTGAACTGAATGGAACTAAATTGAATTGACTTCAAATGAATTGAATTCAAATGAATTGAATTCAAATGAACTGAATTTAAATGAATTGAATTCAATTTAATTGAGTGGAAATGAAATTAAATGAGTTGAATTGAATTGTCCTGAATTGAATTTAATTGAATTGAATTGCATTGAATTGAATCGAATGGAATTGAATTTAAATGAACTGAATTTGGAATTGAATAGAGTTGAATTGAATTAAAGTGAATGGAAATGAATAGAGTTGAACAAAATGGTTATATTTGATACGAATGGCAATTTCAACTTTGAATATGAAACCGGTTAACCATGGTGAAAAATATGTGTCTTGGTAATTCGAAAATAATTTTTTTTAAGTACACGACAAGCGGTAATTAGTATTGAAAGCGGTTAGTATGAAAAAAACCGGCGGTCCTATTTTTTGTAGCAAAGCTCTTCGACCTTTTCCAAATGGTCGTCGGCGTTATTATGTCAGCATCGCAACCACAATTTGGTATTTTCAATCTCTTTTGAAACAATGTCGACTGTTTATCGATAACTTGTCAAAAACGTAAACCAAATTTAACGTTGTTAATGAGTGGAGAAGAAGAAATATTTCCATTTGCATTTTATTTAATTCGTTAAAAGATATTAAATTTTCCGAAAAGTAGTTACTCTTTGCAACAGTATGGAGTCCGAGTTGCAAGTTATTTACTCCTGACGACATATACTGCCTAGAGAGAGCATAGAAATTATGATTTTTTCAACAGACTGGGAATATACCGCCTTCACAGGTCCAGGTGGTTCATATTTTGTGTACCCATCCGATTGGACTGAATGGTGAAAAGAACCTAATGGTAAAAGATAAATGATCTCACTTACTTCACCACCGCGTGTAGTTATTTTCAAGTATGTGAACTAAACGTTTCATTACCGGCCGCTTATTCGATAGATTTGATTACATGGAAGGACATGAAATGATGGACTTAAAGCGCGTAGTGCAGGTGAATTTAATTTTTATTTATCGTAATATTGTTTAAGGATCAAAATATAAGCAAATTAAACTTCAAACAATGTAGGTAATGTATCAAGGGTTACAGAATTCTGCATAGTTCTATATGATCAGCTATTTAATTAAGGTAATATCAGCACATAAATCTGATATAGGGCAGTATTCGTATTCAGGCCTCAGAAGGTGGCATTTTCAGTGATAGACAAAACAGCAGTTGTAGTAAAAATAGAGGTGTTAAAACCAATTACAATTACATGGTGGTTGGATACAGTCACAAACCAATGAATTCAATAGCAAAATAATCAAATACCCAAATTACTTTTCCTTTCAACTATTTGAACAGAATTACAAATCAACATTAAAACTTCAATAAATTAGTATTAAAACGAACTATCATTCCATCATTGTATTCTCCATCACACAATTGTTTCCTACATTCATCGCGCTGAAAAATTTGTATTGTTTTGTTGTTTGGGTGCAAATATAACGTGGTTGTAGCTTTTTGCAATTATATTATACTTGTGCCCAAACACATTGTGTTTGTCATTCAATATAACATGCTTGGGACACTATAATTAATAGGCTATAATATATGGATTTGTGTTTTTTGTTGTTGAAAACTGCTGAAAACAGAGGCGTGAAAGACACTAAAGGAAAAAATAAGCGGTAGATTTTCAATTCACGAAAATAATGCTTGCAAACGCTGATATTTTTCAGCGTGAACAAACACTCAAGTATGCAGAAAAGGCTTCTGCTCTCGGGCTTCGTCCGCGTGTAAAAGTTGCGAACTCTACATTTAAATTTTATTAATTTAAAATTTAAAAATAAAATGTCATATTTTTTTTAATTAAGAATCAAAAATTTGCTTTAATATTAACTTCTAGACATTAACAAAAACTGTGACGACAGAAATAGTATAGTCGTTTCAATTCATCAACAACGTCAATTCTACTTATAGACTACCAAACAGGTGTCATCACCCACCGATAGTTATCGACGCGACTACGCGGTACTTGCGTTGCAACTAGAGTGTCCAAAACCGAAACCGAAAAACCGGGATTACATGGCAAACATGGCGTCGTTTGCTGTCCCTATCGATTTACTTTTGTAGCGTCTCTGTTGAAAAACCCTTTATGAAATGGTCGTTAAACAAATGTGTTGTAAGTTCTATATGTGTGATTTAATTTAAAGCAAAAAAAAACGGAAAAAACCGGTTTCACCTGTTTTCCCAAAGTTAAAAACCGAAAACCGGTTTTTTGAAAAATTGATTTTTCGAACAAACCGAAAACCTGTTTCGTGAAAAATTGATTTTTTTTCCGGTTTCTAAAAAGTGTCGGTTTTTTGGACACTCTAGCTGCAACTGACGTCATAAAACGGATTTGTTTTCTATCGACGATATCAACTGGAATAGGCGCTATGGTTCCTCAATGGGATACAAAATCTTACTCCAAATATAATCGAAATACACATAGGGTCTATCTAATAAGGCAACTTTTGTGATTTATACTTTGTCCACTTTTTCGCGTGCCATAATTTTTTGCTTTCCGATTCCAATGATATGATGGGTGAGGGTATACAAAATGTGGTTGTAGATTGTTTGATCACCTCTGCTACGTAGATGCAATTTTGTCTCTATACAGTTGTTGAATGTTGTAAAGTTCGGAAGTGTTCTGACAAGAATTATCTATTGATAATAACTCGTTTCACTGGAGGAAGATGAGTTCACACATATTAATGTTGTTGCACGTGCTTCCACCATAACTAGACATTTGGGGGTATTGTAATGCGTTCTAAGTGTCTGAGAGTTGAACAGAATTTTAATATGAATAAATAATTACAGGTAATAATATTTCAAAATTCACAAGCGCCGTGGGAATACAAATGCTTTAAGAATTGTGTCGACTTTAACGTTAAAAATATGTAGTACTAAATATTTCGATGTCAAGGTTGGTGAATATAATAGAGTCGGCAAAAATGTGTTGCGTTTTCAATTTATAATGAAGGGATTAAAGATTTATGTTTGAAAAATTAAAATATTAGGAAAATTCAAAGAAATTGTTTAGAACAAATTCCAATTATGTATATATGATCTCACTTTTCAAAATTTATTACACTTTTAAAATTTGATTTATATGGTTAATACCCCTTTTTGTAGTAGATTTAGTAGATTATTCAGCAAAATAGCGACACGTTGTTAATTAATAATGTGTGTTTTTATTTAGGTGAAATCCCCTGGATTACTCATGCGTAATTTCGGAAATTTTGTGAACTGATTAAAGCTGTGGTCACTAATCGTTTAAACTAAAAAAGTGTAATAATTTTAGTATTTTGTTAATTGTTATATAAAAACAACAATGTCAACAATAACAATATTTTTAAAAAGTCCCAATGCACACAGAGAAACAGAGAGAAATTTTCAGAGAAGGCTGCAACAAAATAAACGTGAAACTAAATGACTTAGAACTTCGGCAGCTAAGTCTTGAAGTCTGTGATTGGTTAATGGATGAGTAAATACGAAGCGTATTTTGACTTGGGTTACAAATTTTAAATTTTAAGAAGGGATTATCCGATGCATCACCAACGTCAATCAGAACAATAGATGAAAATTACCACTTTTTTCTTGTACGTGTTCACGTGTACACTTTATTTTCACTAGACCACGTGAAACGTGAACCAGGGATGGAAAACGACAGTATCATTTAAGTACCAACCGAAATTACTTTGAGTTCTATTTTTTGCCCGCATAGTTCTAGAGTTCCAAAAATGTTGCGTTATTTTTTTATTTTTATTAAAATCAATAAATCCAATTACTTATCTAATAAAAATAATTCATCTCTTGCAAAAGCAGTACAGGAATTTCTCTTGCAAAAGCAGTACAGTAAAGTCGGGAGAACCGACTTAAACATTTCCTTACGCTTGATCATCCATTGAATCCAAGTTCCATTAAAAAGGTTAATATTTTTGTGAAGCCGATCAACTTTCAGACATCCCAATGGGCGTGGTAAATTCGACCGTATTCAATAGGAGAGTGACAAACTATTATCTAATTCCCAAGCTAAATAGGGCCTGTTACGGATTTATCGTGACTTCCAGCCAATTTTTCGACCAAAATTTGTATATAGGCGTGACAAAGTTGTAAATTTTTATTACACTATAGCTTTTGACAGAATAGGTTGTATATTTTTATTTACAAGATAGCTTTTGACAAACCATTGCTCAGAACCCAACTTTGATAATATCGGTTGTAGTTTACGGAAGATAGCGCATTAATCAATAGGACAGCCGCCTACTTTTTGTGTGGGTGGTACCAGATTGGGGTTGGCAAAATTACCTGTTTTTCGCAGCAGAATAGCGTTTGACTAAATATTGCTTAGTAATTTCGCAAAGGTTGGTTGTAGTAGGTCAGTTTGAAAATGAAGGGTACGATAGAGACATATCTCTCTGATCCGTCCCATGTCCGTAGACATACACTTAAGCCGCTGATTCGACCTAATGTGCGCTCTCAATTTGCCCTACTAAGTCATTATACCCTCACAGGAATTCGATGCTATGCACGCAGTATCTCAGAAAATTCCAGTCTATTCCCATAAGCAAGGAAGTGTTCCCTTAATGTGAATGTGTTCCCATAATATTATACTGTCCGAGAGATACTTGGATCTGGCCTGTGTGAAAGCGGGACATTGACACAGGAATTTCCACTTGTCCAATACTCGTAAGCCCGAGTTTCCCATTAAGACTCTCATCATCTGCTACATTTCTGTCTTTCCCAGTTTTTGCAAGATTGTTGCATTTACGCCATCGGGGTCTCCCTATAGAATCCTTGTCACCCTGTCCACTGTTTCCTGATTCCACAAAGCTCTGTGGACCGATTCCGTCCATTGGCAGATTTCATCATCTCCAAAGGTTTCGCGCTCTCCAGACTCGCCGTTTGAAGTTTCCTGGCTTTTGTTGGCAGAAAGTACGCACCTTCATTACCGATAATTGCACTGTGTCTTGGCATCCAGATGATGTTAAGTCAGCCGTACGTGGAATAATCATTTATCACCTTTTGGCTATCTGTGAGGATATTCATATCCTTTTGGCTTGTAGTGTTATCGAGCCATTTAATGCACTCCGTAATCGCCCGAACATCCGGTTTAAAGTTTGTATTGTGATCTGGGAGGCCTATGTAGCTTAGCTTTGAGCCATCCATATGATAGCAGATTCCAATTGGCGTTTATGCCAAGGTCCTATCCTGCCAATCGTCCCTAGATGGCGTCATAGTCACGCAGTTCGCCTTAATCCTTACTTCGGATATTCAGCCGGATTCACTCGCATCTTGTGTGTAACCGGCCAAAACCTCTTTTATTCATTGGTGTTTCGTCGTGTGATCGCTGTTCATTCATTCACCTATCGCCTGTAGGCGTTTTGTCGCAAGCGTGGCCTAGTATTTGACCCTAATCTCGATTGGTTGGATACATTAAATAGTGTCCATGACCATTGTAGAGGTTGTCCTCATTGCACCGCTAATATCAATGTAGCACATTCGTTGAATACTCTGCAGTATCGAGATATTGAATTTCGTATCAACTGCCGTTCACCATATTACAGAAGTATATGTTAGTATTGGCCTAATTAAGCTCCTATGGAGGCAATGTATCATTTCCGGGGAAGGACCCATTTGGATCCTATAGCCTTTCTGCATAGCGACCAACATCTGTAGGTCTTATTTGCCCTGTCCTCTATGTGGTGCTACCAATTCAATTTCTGATGTAAGAGTAATCGAGGCTCTTCAAATTCTGAGATTTTCGTTTTCCTTGTGAATAGACACATTCCCATTTTTTCTGGGTTCACATTTAATCCGCGTGGCTGTGCCCGCTCGGCTTCTCTGCATAATCGATTAGGATCCCCTAAGAAGTATTATAACATCGTCTGCCTAGCAGACTGGTCAAAGTCCTTCGTCGACAAGAATCCTTAGGAGATTGCGAATTGTGGCGACTCACAAGAGCGGTGATATAATCCCCCCTTGCGGTGTTCGCAATTGGTGTTCGCTATGGTTTTTAATTGTTCAGCCGAGAAGTTTAAATTCCGCTGATTGCGAGAGTATCTTTACGATCGCTATATGAATTCCCTTTAGCATCATTGTATGGATGTACGATTGATCCCGTTCAGGATCATTGTGTGGATATACGAAGGATACAAATTTAAATAGTAACTTTACACTTGTACCACATCTGGTTGGTGTGTGGTGTGTAAAAGTTATGCATTGTAGTGTTATCGAGCATTTATCCTGGCTACCGCTGCTTTAAGGAACTACTACTATACCACATTCAATCACACTATCTCGACTATTGTGTTATTAAAACAGACTAAGTAACAAATCTGTCTATTAACTGTTTCCATTTACAGTCAGTTACTACCTTAAAGACACCTTTATAAATTACATCATTTATTATCAGTTTTACTACAAAAAATATTTGTAACTGTGGCCATAACTTTGTACGATAAACTAAAATGCAATAAGATTTGTTTAAATATCTATTATTGTTAACTGGTCATCTTAAATATGTGATCAAGTGTAGACAATCAACGTGTGTCAAATTAATTATATACATAATATACATAACTGCTAATGAAAACAGCAACGGTAAAAAAAATACTATACAAATACAATGAATGCCACAAAATCAATAGCAGTTAATTGTTTCCATTTCATATATCTGCCTCGTACTAGTCGATGAATACTATTTCTAATGAAAGTGAAGGCTATTGAGAACTCACCAACAGTCGTTTCCCTGGCTGCAGGCGCCTTCACTATTGCTGATGCCGGCGATGTCGCAGCATCAGTTGCTAGCAATCCAGTTCGGTCGTTGCTTACGGCCACCGGCAATTGACCAGACACAACAGCAGTTAGTAATAATAAACCACTTAATAAACTGAACATTTTGTGGTCAATAAATGTATTAATGCAGGTGGCAAAATGCGATTGGTATCTGCGTTTCCCTTGTTGTTTTCCGGTCCTTGTCACAGACATAGTGGCATTGTTATTATTCGTGAAACAGTTAGCAATGGTGATGACGTCTGGATGATTAGACAAAACTGCAAGAAAAAGTGTGGGGAAATACAGCATGAATTTTGAATTTGTTTAAGCTTTGTGTTTTCTTTTGTTCAATACTTTCTAGAAACTATAAAGATTAATTTGTATATTTGAATTTCGCATATTCACAATTCCATTGAATGTTGGTCACAAACAGTCAACAAAAAACCCCTCATCTTGCGATTTAAGAATTCCCCCAGATTTTGTTAAATTAATTAGTTTGAAATTTGTCACGTAGTCTTAGCTACTGTTTTGTAACAGCTGAGGAAAATAAATAGCAACTGCTAAAATTTAAAGTTGGGACTTTAAATGTCCAACTCTGCTCTGTCCAACTTACACTTCATTCGACGACGGCCACCTTGCCTAGTGACGGCGACACTATCGAGTAATAAACCATGAAGTAGCTCTCAAAACACCGTTCGGATGCGGTGTAAAATTGTTGGTACCAATCAGTTAGTGAAAACTGGAAAGCGCACAGCTCAGTGATTATGAGAAGCTCTCTCTCCTATGCCTTCATGGGATATAATGGGAAAATATTTGTTTATTTTTTATTGCCTAATAACAACATTCCATGGATGATTGGAGAGGGCTTCTCACAGTCAGTAAGTTGTCAGTGTGGCCAGTGTGGTTAATTTAGCATTTTTCCGCTAGATTCAGCTTAATTTTAACGTGCTTAGAAAATATAATTTAGCTGTAAACTTCTTTTCTAGCATTTTTCGAAGATAAGTGATGATTTATCTGACCTTTTGTATTATATTCCAAAATTAAATTGTTCGATTAAATTCGGTAGCGAAATATCGAAGAATAAAATTAATTAAAAATACAACCAAACGCTCGAACAATTTAATTTTTGAATTTTTCGAAGATTTTCAAATTTTTTAGCTTTTAATACTTTGACTCTTACTACAGCAAATATTACTTAAATATTAACGAAAAACGCAATACATTTGCCTGCATCTGTTTTCTGTTAAATGTAAATGTTACGTGTAAATCGAAAATCGTACTTATGTTAATATTATTGTAAGTTAACTATTTGCCAATACTGTATATCGCAAATTGTGATAACAGTTTTATATTTAGAATAATATATTATATAATGCACAATATTTAATATAATATTATAGTAGATAATAATAATAATAATTTTTGTATATTATATTTAATATAAATCCCCTGAAAATACCAACAAAAGATTGACGAAATGTCGGGAAAATTTAGTAAAATATATGTATTTTTTATATGCAAAACAACTATAGGTGTAATTAGTGTGATATTGGACCACTGGATTTTTGAGATTTATTGAGACTTGGTTTTGGGTTTCCTAAGGTACCAGCAGTCTGTTTTTGTACAAGACTTTTTACACAAATTTGAGCGGAAATGTAATTGTCTTTAAATTTATTTGTAGTTTTCAATAAATTTTGGGTTTGTTTTTTCGAAGGAGCCTTTCGAAGGAGATCCAAGAACATCATATACCAGATGTCTGTCTAGACTCTAGAGGGATTAAACGAGAATTTCGTCGTGAGCTCAGTCATCATCATGGCGTCAGTGCGCAGGCAATTCGTCGCATAGTAAAGAAGTTTGAGCGTGATCACACCATTTTGGATCTTACGCCACTAACCAGCTAGAGATTGATGCGAAGGGAAGAAATCAAACCGAATTTCTGAGGTCGGGGCTCAACAACATCGATATATCCGATATATCGAAGCTGTGAAGAAATAATTTGAAAATTATGCGATTTGACAACACTTTGAAAAAAATGTTGACGGAACTAATAACCACTATATAGATTTGATGCGCTATGGTCGCCTAAGTCGGAAAATGGTCAAAACTTTATATTCTATGTAAAAGTTTTTTAAAAACATTTTTTAAGTAAAATTTTAAATTTTTTCAGACATTTTTCCCTATATGTTATGATAACTCGAAAACAAATAGTCCGATTTTGTTGGAGTAAATTTAGAATAATTCAAACTTACAGTATCTTTATCAAAAAATTCTGTAGAAAGAAACAAATTTTTAATTCTACAAATTTATTTATTTTTTTAAAATTATGATTAACCGATATCGGCGAAAAGTGTTGAATTTGAATTTGAAGTAGAACGACTCTTTTTTTATGTATGGATAAAATTATATTTTCGCTTTCGCAAACACTGCTGGAATAACAAAAAATACTGAATAAAATTTCTCAGATGTGGTAGATTTATCTGCTTCAGTTTTCTGATACAATACTATAATTTGGATTTAACTCTTGGTGTGGGTTTTGTTTATGCGTATTACTACATTACTTTATTTCATAGGCAATTCAATTTTTTCCCCGAATAACAGGTTCAGTATTTTATATAGCTATCTGCCAAAGTCTGTGTGGTAAAATTCACCTGTGTTACAATGTTCTTCATTTTTTTATACAATTTTTTACAGAACATCGATGACAGTTTTTTAAATGCATTCAATAAACAGCATTAACTAGACATTATTATGTAACACAAACAAAAATCACAATGGTTGTAAAAATGCGTTACCTTCACTTAACTATGAATAAAATTGTAACGCATCCATCGATTCTGATGATACATAACTCGTTTAATTCACGAGATATATAGCTTCACAGCCAAGGAATACAATGTAATAGTTTCTGGAGTTTTAGATTTATACCAGATTTATTCCCAAAAAAAAAAAATTTAAAGTTTTTTTTATTCGAAACAATTTGTTTCATAACTCTGAAACTGTTTGGCGGATTCAAAGCGACTATTAGTACAAGGTAAAGGCATTATAAATCTGAAATTATGTAGATGTATTTTAATACAATCGGACTGGTCGTTTTCAAATTATGGTTATTTAAGTGGAGAAATGTCTCAAAATAGTGACAATACGAGGGCGGATCAATAAGTCCCTGACTTTTCGAACTTCCCCCGCAGTTAGATGAAATGCAACACTGCTCCCATCAAGCACCACCTGTTAATAGACTACTGTCAACATTTGATCAAGTTCCGTCATTTACTTTGCGCTTAACAGCTGTTCAAAACATACAACCTCGTGCATTTTTTTAAAAATAGAAAAGAGTGAGTTTCGAGTTCTCATTAAACATGTGCACACGTCTGTAGTCTCAATGGCAAAATTCCATGAATTGGACTACGAATTGGTACCTCATCCGCCATATCCTCCGTATTTAGCCCCCAGTGACTATTTCCTAACTCTAAAATTAGGAAATAAAATGTTTACTAATTTCGTACTTAAGGGGCCACGATGCATCAAATGCGCATTGTGGTTATTCATTTCAGTTTTGGCTGTTGACCTGTATTATATTCTCGTGAAAAACGTATTTCAATCCAATAAATATGACCCAGCACGATTTTTATAAACTGGAGCATGTTAATATTGACGTCTATCCTGAATACTTACATAAAACTTTATTTCATTTATTTGTTATGTTGGTTTTGATTTCGAATCCAATTGAAGGAGTCAGCCAAATTAATTAATGATCAAAAAATTGTAAATAAATGCTCCAACTTCATCGGTGCACTGACGAATCAATTGGAACATAGATATTAAGATCTAATAGGTATTCATTTTATTTCATATGAATATATCTATTCGGGCCGTCATTAATGCTCTGTTTTTGTACATGAGAACGTGGGTTCGATCCCTGTTCTGACGACCTTACATTTATTTCGACGACGGCCACCTCTTTTAGTGATGACGACTTCAGTAACAAAGGCCATGAAAAAGCTTCTCAAAATACCGTTTGCAATCGGAGTGAAAATGTGAGTGTAAAAAGAGAACGGGAACCAGGTCACTGGTTGTGAGGATCTGTACGCAATCCCGCCATGGGATGTAATGGGAAAGCATTTTTGTATATATATTTTAAACAATTTTCCTTTATTTTGAGAGTAGAATTCAATTGCAATCTAATTCGTTTAATAATTCTACGATATCATACTCTCCTGTCGATTATATTCTATCCCCTTCTATCGCTACGGTCAAAAGTTTTTGAATTAAATTATAAAACATTTAACACATCTCTATTCAATCAAATTCACTGCTACTTAATCGAACTCAGCTGTTGAATAATATATGCTTGCTTGTTTGTTTGTTTTAAAAACCCCGTAATTAGCTGCGAAATGAATTAATTTTAAACTATGATGTTCAGTTAAGCGTCATACTTTTGTTAGGTTTTGTTCGATTCTCAAAATTTTCGATGATTTTTGACGTCGTCGTTCGTTCATAAAATTAATTTTATCACTAATTTATGCTTTTTTTATTTGTTTAGTTTTACTGTTTTTCTGTTAACAATATTGGTAGTTTGCATATAAATTTGAATTTTTAAACAAAAATGGTTACAGTCATTTATTTTAATTTTTATTATTTATTGTATAATTATCGATATTTTTTTTCATCCAATGTGCAAGGGTTATTCTTATTATTTTACGAGATTTAAAACAATAAGTAAAAAAAACCCTTGTTTCGTTATTGTCTTTTGCATTTAGATATAATATTATATATTTAATAAATTTAACGAATTCGTATCTGAAATGGTAATAAGAGTAAATAAAACGTCACTCACTCACAAAAAATATGACACAAACAAGTTCAAGTGAACAACTGTTTTTTACAAAAGAAATTTCTTTTTTTCAATTTGAATTGAATAAACTTCTTCGGAAAGACAGGTAACGTGTAGATGAGTTTCTTTGCATACATATGCTCAGACGTGAAAATATGAAAGAGGGATGAACTTACGTTGGTAGTTTTCCGCAGTATGTGTATCTCAAAGGACGAGGTGAAAGATAGAGATTTCAACGAGCAACTTGCGTTGCTACGGATTAAAGTGCATAAAAGGTACATGAACAAATATTAGGTACTTCTGAAACAATCACCTTTTTATTTCTTTTAAGGAAGCAGTTCGTTCATGTCTTATTCCTTCAAAGAAGCTACTTTTAAACAGGTTCCAAAAATGGTTATAATGTATTGTTTAGAATGTTCTCTATGGCAAGAGATTCACTTGTAAAATCGTTCATAATATAAAATCGAATACAGAAATGTAGTTAAATCATTAAATCTTCATTCAAATATTTACAAAATGTGCTACTGTATTAGTAAATGAAATTTATGGTAAAAGTGGTACTAATTCCTCTAGCGGAACTATATCTTATCTAATTATATGGGAAGATCTTTTCAGGAGAGCAAATTATAAAGGGATGCCAAGATCTTATGCACATGCTGAAAAATATTCCTTTTTTGTTTGGATGCAAATATGGTGTGTTTGCCTCACATATAGTATACTTGTCTCCAAACATATTGTGTTTGACATTCAATGTTACATGTTTGAGATACAATGATTAATAAGCTATAATAAATATGTTTG
Source organism: Phaonia tiefii (assembly GCA_963931995.1). Lineage (NCBI taxonomy): Eukaryota > Metazoa > Arthropoda > Insecta > Diptera > Muscidae > Phaonia > Phaonia tiefii. The sequence continues at coordinate 112,410,573 of OZ008370.1, read as the reverse complement.
TAATCCGAATAATGTTTTTTTTTTGATACAAATACAACTGTGTTTGGTGCACTGTTCACTTAATATATTTTTTTGCCGCTATGCTTTATCGAGAGCAAACTAATAAAAGCGGGTCAAATATAGATTCTTCTCGCCTAAGTTAAAGTTATTGCCGCTATGCTCTGTCGAGAGCAAACTAATAAAACTGGGTCAAATATAGATTCTTCTCAGCCTAAGTTAAAGTTGTTGCAAGTATATAGTTGTATTTTTACATTATTGTTTTAGTCAGTGGTTTATAAATATTCCTAAATGCGTGTATAAATGAATTAAGTATTTTTATGTTGACTGATCTGTTACCATTTAGTTCATGCGTTCTGTTTTCAATCGTTTATTTGGGAGGAAACACACGAATACTTCGGCATAAGTATGTGGATGTTTGGAGTGGCTCCACATACAAGTGTACATATTTAAATATAAATGAGTTGCAAACAAATGAATATTGGGAGTGTGTTCAAAATATATACATGGTTCCTGCAGTATGTGTTTGAGAGAATATGTTACAGAGGCCGCTTTTCCCAGTATGAATTTAATTGATTCTACCATATGTTTTGAATATTTGATCCCTTGAAAAAATTAAGGCCAAGAAAGCGCCAGTCTGAAATTTCAACTTAGGAAATCAGTTTAAAACTGAGGTCTGCTAAACCCCAAATTATTGTTAAAATTAGAGCACATCAGTCGAAGAGGGTTAAAGTAAATTGTGTGAGAAGTGAACTCGTGATTGTGTTGCAATAACTGTTATTCGAAACTGGTTCCGAAACCCAGTATTACAAACAAATTTCAAAAAGCGATAATGAGAATAGGTTTAAAAACTTGTTATGTTTAATTGCCCCGAGTTTATTTGTTGCTACCAGTTGTCTAGAACGGGCTTTAAGGTCAGTTTCTAAATACTCGAAGTTCTAGTATTTCTGAGGAATAGATCACATTGAAATATCGACAGAGTAGTGATACACAGAAAATAACAGAGTTGACAACAGTGTGTCTATTTTTTGCATTGTCTATAACCGAATGCACTTGATATAGATACCGAGAAGGTCAGATGTAGTGAGGAGTCTCCGACACCGCTTTAAAAAGCCCAATCACTTAAATGCATCCTCCGAGATATTAAGTACGTGTTTATTCCAGCGTATGCCACATTGTATTTTCATGCGCAGAACATCAAGAGTGTCCGTCCAATTCTTCAATATCTATACACCACAGAAATCGATCACATATTCGACTTCCACACGATGACTTTTTAACGCGCGTCACTTTTCATGACTTACGATGCTTCTTGGTGAGGGAAGCTGAGAAGCAAGAGAGGTAACAAAAGAATCACGAAATGAAATTTGAGGGGGATTATCGACGTTTCTCTTTCGCCACTTTCGTAATTGTGCATGGCGGTAAAGCAACAGTAAACAAAGTGACGAACAATTGTTTTGAAGTAACTATTAAATGAAATAAATGTTTTCGGTGAATTGGAGAAAATCAAAAAATGTGGAGTTTGTGTTTTAACTATTTCGTGTTTACATTTACATTTTCCATTACGAATAAACAACAAAAGAAGTTTGATCGACAAAACGTTAAAAAAAAATCACGCATGGTTGTATTTAGGGCGTCATCGTCTGAACGCACGTAGATTTACGAAGGGTTACCAACACAGAATGAACACAAAAAGCGCGCGTAGAAAGTCATCGTGTGGAACATGAAATAGATGACAGAAACCAATTGTGTGCTTGTGCGAAAGTATGAAACATTGGGCCTCACTTGCATTAAACTGAAACCAATTCGCTTGTCATCACTTAGAAACCAAATGCATATCATGGTTAAATACATCGTCCATCAATTTTTTCTTTCCCTGTACCTCGGAAAGACTGGGGCGACAATCAAACTAATATGCATGATATATATTGCTATCATATGTAAAAGAGTAGATTGGGTTAGCAGTCCGACCAAGTATGTCGTTGACGAAAATTAGAAGAAGAGAAGGTAAGAGGATATCGCCTTGTGGTACCCTCGCATCATGGCTGAATTGGTGCAGGTTGTGTTATTGGACCATCTGATTTTACGTTCTTATGATTGTAATTTCAAATTAAATGTAATTCGGTTATGGACGTTTGTATGTACATAGTTGTGTGGAATTCTACAGTTAGAGTCATGAAACAAACACCAAATGCCTCTCGTTGTTGCCATTGACTAAAAGAGTACTACCTGTATTTGTTGCATCATGCCAGACAGTAATTTTATACTCATCGGATGAAGTGCCAATTAGTACAACACATACAGAACGATGCCTGAGAAAATTCGCGAAAAATTGAGGCAATTTACTACTTAAGCTAAACGTATTAATCTTTTATATGAGCGTGTCTTCTTAGGCCTCTTCAAACGCCTTGGAAAAGTCCAGAGCCAACTACATTACTATCACCCAGTATATGTACGGACCGATTCTATTGTTTCGAAAGGAACGCCATCAGAACACCTGCGGAAGTCATACTGCGGAAGTCATACTGTTTGAAGTTACCATTGAAGTTGATATAATTCACGAGATGGTAATTAATTATGTTCTCCATCACGTTCGAGAGGATGGAGCATTGTGCAATTGGTCGGTAGCTTTCGGCTGGGCATTGTCAACTCTCCAACGCTATCCGCTTTGCATGAGAGGCTGAAATGCTGCGCAATGGACGAGAAAGCATCATGAAACATTTTTATAACACAAGTGATGAAAACCCATCCGGGTAAGGGGATTAATCTACATCGAGCGGAGGAAAAACCCTGATAACTCCAGGTGTTCGAAAAAATATTAATATACATATATCTGTGGTCACAAACAATAACAGCCTAAGTCCATTCTAAAATTTTTCAGGGAGAGCAGTTTAAAGTTTAATATCTTTACTGGAAATCAGGAGTCGGAGATTTTGTGATAACTTTGTTACAGATAACAATGAAACGAATTCTTTTACTTACTTCTTAACAAAAAAAAAGAGTTTGCTTTATTTATTTTTTCAATTTTGTCCTAACTCGAGTTAGGCAGTTATATATAATATAGAAGAGTTATTTGCAAAGATTTTATCCCACAGGTTTCCTTTGTGAACTGGGTTACTAAAGATGTGGGCATTCCTAATAAGAGTTCGAATAGAGGAGGAAGAATTATCTTTTCTAACAAACGAACCAGATTATTGCTTATGCTAGGACACGTAAGAACTTTAGGAAAATGACGCTGTTCGTACAGAAATTCAGTGCTTCTGAATACTTGCACCGCTCATCTGTAATTGCATTTTTATTCAAATTTAAATTTTTTAAAGCTTCTCCATTGGATCTGGCAGCGTCTGTACATGCCTGGTTGAACCAACATTTATCAGAAGGTTTACTAGATATAGTTCCAGAAGAAATCAATACTTTTGTTCTCGTTGAAATAATAATTTCAATTATTTCCGCCGCAACATCAATATTGACATCGATCAGACACAGATTCAAATCGAACTGATTATTGAATTCGTTGAGCTCAGCCCAACGGGTCTTTTCGTACAAAACTATGGATAGTTTCGTGAAGGTCAGCAGAGTATGAAAAGGAGGCAGGTATTGTACAGTGATCTGAATGACCAGGAAGTGCAGGGATGTTAATTTCATATTTGGTAGGGCGTGAAGTTAGGCAACAGTTATAGAGGGTTTGAAGTCTATCTTTCAACATGAGGAATGTTTGTTGACCCTCCTGACTTGAGTGGCTCAAATGGGAAAGACAGGAGTGAGTGTGGAAATAAAAATCACCAGCATATACAAATATTTAAGCGATGTCTTCTAAAACTTAAGTAACTATACAGAAAACGGCGTCGAAACCATTTATAGAAAGCATTCTTCCATAGTTGGGACTTCTGTAAACACATGCCAAAACAATTTGTCAAAATTGTCAGCCATGTTGTGCAACAAATTTGCCCGACTGACCTTAGCTTTAGATACTTATTTTTACCTTTTTAAACTTTTAATTAATGACATTTAAAATTCTACTGAAGTTTTTTAAATTTCAATTGTTATGTTTTCACTTTTAATTGATATATTTTACATTTCAAAATTCGAGGATCAGTAACAACATGATCCCATGTGAAAGGTTGATACAATACTATAAAGAAAAATATTAAACCAGCTGGAAACAGTTCCTTCCCTTAGACACCACATACACGTAACACCTTGTAATCGTCTACAACAATAACAAAATATTGTACTAGAATTTGTAATTAAAGATCCGTCTACAAAATAAGGGTAGTTTGCTATCATTTCACGTTCGATTTTGTAAATGCTAATAAAATCACGAGTTTAGAGCGTGAAATAATTTTCGATTTAGTAAACCCATTTCAATCGTGAAATGTCGCATTCCCCACATGCCGGTTAAATCAGTAGGGAGTAAGAAAATAATTCATATTCGACAGATTTTTAAAATTTTGCACATTTTCCCAGTAGATTTATAATATGTGCAATTGTATAAATATAAATAGCTCAAGTCGCAGCTGAGACTTAATTTATTATTAACTAGCAACAAATTTGTGTTTTTAAAAAGTACTAACAATTTATTTGCAAACGAAATTAAATTAGACTGTGAATATTATTTAATTGTTAATGACTCTCGACAAACTCACGTCTCTGGAGCGAAAGGTATTTGTGCAATTAGGAGCGTCTTGTTTAGTTTTATTTAAATATGAAACGTGAAATGTCGCGATGTTGAATTTTTGGATTTAAATCATGTCGGTTTAGCGGTTTAGATGTTGTACCGGAAAGTATTAAGATTTTCTGTTGGATAAAATGTGATGTATTTTTTTCGTAAAAGTGTGATGTGTTTTAATTTGCACGTTGATTTTGATATCAAGTCGTTTCCAAGAATTAATGTATTTTTTGTATAACAACACAATGTACATTTCAAAAAAATAAAATTTTTTTCCTTTACAATATATGAAGAGATTGGGGAAAAGGCTTCCTATAATCAGTTAGCCGTAGGGATTTTAATTTTAGGCCCTATAAGAGGGAGTTACAATTCCGAGTTATTCCGAAAACTTCCTTGAGAAGCACCGTCACCAAGCGAGGTTGACCACACTTACAAATAAAGGTAAAAAAAGAGTGTTCACAATTTAAAAAGTGCCAATTTCAGACGAAAGTATTGATTTAAGAACCTCCGTCGCCTAAATTGCATGTCACTGACTGATCGGTTTTTGTTAGAAATGGGCCGCTCAAATGCGAAGGTTTTTAAATGAAAAGTATTTAGGAAATTTCTATATTTTGAGAGTATAAAAGGGTTTCCAATACGGACGAGTAGATTTTGACAAGCTGAAAACACGGTCTCTGTAATATATTCTCTCTAAAACATTCTGCAGGAACCATGTATATGCTTGAAACACACCCCCAATATACATATATTTGGAAGTCCTAAACTCACTAATATTTAAATGCAAACATTAGTTTGTTTGCTTGCAAAGACGCATACTTTTACATGGGACTATATGCGTGTTTCATCCCAAACATCCATATACGTACGTCAAAACAATCGCGTGTTTCCTACCAACTGTCATAAACAAACGATTGATGACTGAACGATTGATGACTGAACGATTGATGACTGATAATGCAAAAATTCAGTTATACATATGCAATAATATTAACTTGGGCTGCGAACAATCTGTCTATGCCCCTCTTTTGTTATGTTTGCTCTCGACAGAACATAATTGAAAAAAATAAGGTAAACAATACACCAAACACAGCTATATTTGTATCACAAACAAAGCTGTATTTGGATCACAAACACTTATACAAGGTGGCGCAATGATATTCATCAAATTTTGTTTTTGAATGGAAATTTTTACTAAATAAAAAAAAAATGATTTTGAGTGATTGAAATCTATATTTGGTCCTTTACAAATTTTTTCTGTTAAGTGGAAAATATTATATCCGTCAAGTCTCATACGCTTGTATATCATACACTTGTGTCCGATTCGTCACATTTTCCATGACATTCCGCACGATTTCCGGTGATAACTGTTCGCATTCCTGTCGAATATTGCCATTAAATCTAGCTGCCACAGACGACAGACGTCGCCCATGATGATTTTCGACACAAAATCGTCCTCTTCGTTGTTGAGATTGAGGATGGCGTGATATAAATTAACACGCGACTGATGGCCAGCAGGCATTAACTGATCCACTGTTTGCACTGTGTACGCGGACATGAGTAAATCTTCCACCAAAATTCGCTGTAGGCTCCGCCTGGTGATGCCGAATTGCGTGACCCGTCATCTGGTTGATGTCTCATCGTTCTTAGTGACATCGGCATTCACAGTAGCGATATTCTCGGCCAGACGACTAGTCCGGTGGCGGCCATGCATTGCCAGGTCTCGTGGAGTTCCAGTCGAACAGCTAAGCGCCGGATTCTTTGCCCAGTTGGCGCGACTCGATTCGGAAGTCGACGTCGAAATTCACGCTGCGCCAACACCACCGACAGATTATTGATCAAAAAATCTACACAATTATTCCACGCTCTTGCGGAGTATAGCGCTCCGTCGCTTGTCTGTTTGTATACTGTAGCTGTCTTGTTCACAATTATTAAAAACGATTGACATACGGCGTCATTTTCAAAAACTATAACATCTTCCGATACGGGTTTTAACTTTGCGTCATCTGTATTCTAACATATTAATCATTGGGTCTCAAATATGTAACATTGAATAGCAAAAGCAAAGTGTTTGGACACAAGTATACTATATTTAGATACTATATATACTATATATATATATTTTTGTCAACGTGTATCGGTTATGTTGATTTATCTTTTGTTAATTTTCCTTTTTTTTATTTTCAGATAATAAAGACATACAACTATGGCAAGTTACCAATTCACACGACGACCACACTGATGTTTGAGAAAATTTCAACAAAACGTTTTATTCGGCGAGAAAGGTAAGATTTTTCTTCTTTATGACCATGAGCTTCCGAAAAAAACAGCAGTTTATCTAAGGCAAATAGGTAGTACTGAAATTCATTAAAAATCAAACCTTGACGTTATTATATGGTATGGAATTGACCCGAAGTAATTTGACTCCTATAGACTCCAACACATATAAAATGTAGCATTATGTGAAAGAGAATATCCTCATCTTTTCAGCTGCGTACATACTTTTTTAAAGTTGTCTAAAGTTGGACTTACATAATCTGACTTTTTTGTTTAAATTGCTATTATTTTGTTTTCGTGCAATTTGGTGCAAGCAAAAGTCGGCCTGAGGAACTGGGGAACTGGGGAACACATAAACGTTTTCAACTTTACATTATATTGATTGAAGGCTTTCGATGCGAACAAATTATGTTGAACCGGATTAAAATTTTTTTCAAAACGTATATTTTTTTTTAAATGTTTAGTACAACCAAACTGTCTTTGGCATAAACAGAGCTTAGCCGTCATATAAAAGCCAAGAAACCACACTTTCTAATACTGGAAAATTGATTACAATATCTCCATAACTGTATGAGACACAGTTCAAGAAATTCAAAAAGAGAAATAAATTTTTTTGAATGTCTAAATTAAAATTTTTTGTTCGCATTATGAACAGTTACTGCGAAGTATGTTAAAAACCATAGAAAGAAAAACCCACAATTTTCGTTTCCTTTAAAATCCTGAATAAGAAAAGTAGTCAACTTTGGATTATTTTCTAAATACTACTCAATTATATTATGTTTAATTCCAATATCTCAAAATAATCCTTTGCTCGTTACCTACAATCGGTTTTTTACAAAGTTTAATAATGTTTACTAGATCCCAAGATATTGAAATTTTGGGGGCTGGACACCGATTCTGAGCCACTGAAATGTAACAGTCTTTTTATACTAGGCCACAGCTTACATCTCCACTCAATTTTTCAAAGATGTTAACATTTCCCAATACAAATTTGACACTCTGGGTGCTCAACATCTATCAACATCGTTGGAAAATTTTCGAATCTCACTTTGTTTCACACAACATTATTCGATAATTTAGCTCCATCACTAAAAAAATGTGTCTTTCAATAGAAAAAATTAAAAGAAATACATAAACAAAATACAAAATATATTTATAGCAGGTGTTTGCGCTACAACAGCTAACTGAATTTTTTGTTAAATCGTAGCCCAACTTGCGATTCAAATTCATATGTATTTTAATTTTGTACATTTGTTTATTAATTGCATTGTTGGTATACACTTGAGTCGAATTTGACAGTGAAAAGAAACCAAACAAAAATTAAATCGGTGTTATTGTTGGCTAGTTGTCGTAATGGAACCATCTGGTAAAATACTGATGTACAAAAATGTGGAGAAGAGGAATAAATCAAATTAATAAATACAAAATCGAATAAAAACATGTGTTTGCCGAAAGCCATATTGCATTTTGTTGATCCGTAGGGCCGCAATAGATAATAAATTTGCATTGTTGTGTTTTTAAATCTCTAAATTGTTATTTTTACCACAAAACTTCCGCCTACGATATTGTGACTTGTCAATTCATGGAATTGAAAGATAGACGATGCAAGATGTTGCAAGCATGAACCCATGTTTCAGTTTTTCAACATCTTCCATCCATTCCCTTAAAATGTACAAAAGTGGGGACTAGGCTATAAGTTTTACTTTAGGGAATTAGGTTGTGTCTTTCTCGTACAGTACCTGAATACTGTAGCGTGTTTCAGGCATACATTTTGGTTATTAGGGAAGTGTCCAGCTGGTTCAATGCGAAAGAGGAAGAACCACTTGCCGGATATGGCTACTATTGGGTCCTACTTATTTAGTTACCTGGGAGTATTATCTCTGAGCTTGAGTCTTGAGCCTTAAGGATTTCCAGCGTTGCCATATCGAGTAGACTTACAACTCAATGGAAAAAAATGTGACAACAGTGAACAATTTTACACAGGTATTGCAATTCAAAGCATGTGATATAGGCTAAAAATTGCACGACAAAAAATAATTGTAGGCATAATATTAAATACATTACTTAATAGTAGTTTCATTAAAATTTAGACTTCATAAATTATGAATAAAGTCAATAAAACTATTATTATTAACTAAAACTTCATAATTATGGATAAAGTCAATAAAACTATCATACAAATTTGCAAAATTATTAGAAACAACGTGGAGGAAAGGAAGATGTTAAAAATATACGAAAATCTTAAAAAATGTTTTTAAGACATGGTAACACCTATGATGTTTTTGTATCATTTTTGGAGTAGAGAACCTTGTCTGAGCATAGAAATAAATTTTTACAAATTTCAATGCCGGAAAATTTGTGTACTGAGTCGTAATTTAAACAATGTGGCCACACTGTAAAATCTAAAACTGTATTTTCGGAATCAGCACAATTAGTTTAGGCTGAAAGATTCCGGATCAGCTAAAACGATATTAAGTGTGTTTTTTTACCCCGCTAAAGTTAATTATAGCTTAAGCTTATAGACAGCTAAGCGATATTAAGTTGCATTTCAATTTCCCACTTAAATTCCGACTTGAGCAATGACAGTGTTGCCACCTGTAAAATTTAGAGAAATTGCAACAAAAAGTTATCTTAGATACATTTTGTTATCCTTTCTTGCGAATGAAAATTTTATCAAGGAGAGACTCAAAAGCAGAAATTTGCAAAATGACTTACACATTTTAAGTTCATTACAATTGTTTGAAGGATAGACTTTTTTTCCGATAGAAAACAAAATTGGAACCAAATTGTACACAACAACGCTCGGTAAATGGTATACATATTGATCATGGTAGAATTATCTACCAGGTATAGTCGGTTAAACAGGTAATGAAATTTTTTCATGTCATTTTTCCTTTCACTTTCCAAAATCATGTGTATTTTGTTTCTATACTTTTTTGTATTCTTGTATTGTTGGTATATTTTTGTGTAGAGTTTGACAACTGAAACGAATACGAAAATAAAATGTCTGTTGTTGCAGCTTACAATTACAACAACTTCTGCTGCTATCATGTATTTGTTGGCACTGGCTAAAAACGAGTTGCGGTATACCATTTTTTTCACCCATTACAGCAAATGTTGCCACATTACGTAGTATTAAGTGTGGATCGTTTTATTTGGAAAGCCGTAAGTGGCGATAGCTTAATGGAACAAAAAAACAGCCTGAGACATGAAAATTAAAAATTTCGTCAGTGTGTTTCCAAATTCATTCCCCTGAGATTTTCCAAACTGGTGTTTGGGTCATCTGAGAGGTGATAATGTCTTCATCCTGCGCAAGCGGGTGAATAACAAAAAAGTGTTCAATGTTTCAATGCCCTCCTCAAATGCCCTGCATTCAATTTTATCGGCACATTCAATTCAATTCTATTTTGTAATATCAGCCGACTTTATGAGTCGATTATTTCACAATCGTTAATAAAATCTACATGCAAGAAAAATTTATATCTCAACAATGGCACTATTTGCGGCAAACGAACACTAGCGGTTGTGAGAAACGAAAAACCTTTGACTATAAAACAAGAGCAGCCGAGTGGTTCCGAGCCGAGGTTAAAATTCCTGTATAGTCACACATTATTATTTTTTATTGAGTGATTAGTTTTGTCTCCATAATACAATTTTTGATTTTGTTGTGTAAAACAAAATATTTTGAAAATACGCTGAACTTGATTCATTTTGAATGAAAATGTACCTTCATAATTTTATGGAGTTTCTTTGTGATTCGTGAATTGCGTCAAAGTTAAACATTTAGTATTTCCATTTAATTATGGAAAGACCCGCACATCTCTTACAAACTACACTGTGCGACAAGTGGAAAATTTTTGTTTATGTCCTCAACCTAACCAAATAATTATGAAAGCACATACCACAGCTCGGCTCTGTCCCTGATCATGACATTTTTTTCCTCCAGGCCAATATATTTTTCGATTTCACTTTCATAAATCCTAAGCCGTTTCGTTGCAACCTTCGACGATATTATAGCGTTTTCCTCAGTTGATTATTAAAAAAGAATTCAAATTGCTACCGATGGAAAAAATGGTCAAAATATTAAAATTTTGAAAATATAATTTTCTACTTATGCTCATTTGAGACCAACATTGACTAAAAAATAATAATTATTTTCCCACAATACACTAGGAATCGAAAATTCAACTATAAGTACACATAAGTACAGTCTAATACAAAAATTGACGTTCCTGTATTCAGCTCTTCAATACGATTCTTTTGAGACCACCGCGCTTGCAATTGAAAACGTGGATTTCAGTAAACACTACAGTGTCCTTAGACAAACACAATTATAAATTAACACAATTTTGAAAAGCTTAAGTAATTAATTAATTCCTAATTAATTTTTAATTAATTATAATTCAAGTCATAAAATCATTGAATTATAATCAAAAAATGTTTGGGATATGTCATTTATAACTTATTGAAGAACAGGATCATATTTGTAAATAGAAATCATCTTTCTTAATTCCAAAACTTTAACTAAAATTCGAAAATCATATTATTTATTATTAATTTTGCTAAGGATATTAACAGAAATTAAGTAAAAACCGATTAACCGACGTCAAATAACCGGTTTGCTGTTTTTTTTCACAAATTACGTTTTTTGAGTTTTGAATTGTTTTGGAATTGTTAATTATTAAAACATAATATTTGTTCCCTGAAGAAGTCGCCCAATGTGGAGACGAAATATTGGAGATAAATAAGCAAAACAAATAAAAGATGTTTTTTCAATAACATTCTCTAATCATTTAGGTGACAGCAGGACAGTTCATTGCTTAGCGAAGAAGGTGTGAATATTGATGATTTCGGTAGAGTATTGTTTTGGATATTTTCTCACTCGTAGGTGTTGTTAAACATTTTTCGTTAATTTGAGAATTGTTTATCCCTGTAATGTGTGATAATATTCCTAAATACTTGTGGAGAAAGGAGTTGATTGTATGCGTCCATCCAACTGTCCAACCAACCATCCACCGAAATAATCAATTTCACTTTTTCTTTACAAACTTTTTTTTGCTAAAAATAATTTTTATAGGTAGCAAAAGATCTTGAACCGCATAATGATTGATGAAATAATTTTTAAAAAACAACTACCTCACATAGATTTATCGACACTAATAAAAATTTTTTACAATTAAATATCATACGCTTACCAAAGCCCCCATTACTTGTTTGAATTTTTATTTTAGTACTTACACGTTCCATGAAATAGAATTGAATGCAGGATCACAAACAATTCATTAACATTAGAACATGTGTGTACGCTTGATTTGTTGGAAGAAGAGGGATTCAAGAGAGTCATCACTTTTGAGTGTATGTGCCACTTCATATGGCCACAAACATTTTGTATATTTGCCGGTAATTAAAAATTCGTTTACAACAACAGAACAACTTTTGCGATAAACGTTTTTAGTTGTGGAAAAATTTTGAACTGTTGCGGTATACGTTGAGTATAAGTAGCAAAATAAATATTTTTGCGGCAAACGAACTCCAAGCATAGTAGTAACTGGCAATAGCAAACAAAGACAACAGAGTTAAAAATATAAAATTTTAGATTTCTGGTCTGTTTCTAATAAAACTCGCCCCAGTGGGCGTCACACAGTGGACTTTCGAGTGCAAAAAGTAAATTTTGTATCTACTGAAATTCGAAACTCTAATGATGCAGTTTTGTAAGGAAATGTTTCAATAAGCAGAATTCATAATAGTTGTTCCCAAAAACTTCCAATTTTGTTTGTTCATTCGATGTCGTTTTCTTTCCAAATATAAGTTTTAAATAAAACGTTTGAAAACAGTTTATATTTTTATAATTGAAAGTGATTTTTTTTAAATTAATTTGAAATTAGTGTAGGTTAATCATTTTGTATTATAATTTTAGTTTCTTGTTGTGTTGCCTTGTGATAGTTGAATACTTAGTAAACAAATTAATAAAATCCTTATCAATTAACATTTTCAAATCATTTAACAGACCCCAATCAATACAATCTAGTTAAATAAAGTACACACCCCTTTTTAGTTTTTATGCACTACGTACTCGCAAATTGACGATTATCATATAAAACAAAAACGTATTCGATTCATTTGGCCAAGTGCGTATGCCTGTCCTAAGCGTTAACATTACCAACAAACGATTTTGTGTTATGTTGCCTGCTATCGATTGCGTATGTTGCTTCAAAGAGAGTGTTAAACTTCAATAGCTATTCGATTTCAGTTGGTTGTCCAATTAAAAATGTCATTAAGTGTGTAATAATTGCCCGTGATCACAATGTATCTTTAGTGGAAGCGAAACACACAGCGTCAACAACAAATAAATTCAACAATAAAATATAAATAAATTTAAACAAATAAATAAACAATCGAACCAATAAAAATTTACCGAAAATAATGAATGCGAACAAATATGAACATTAACAAAGTGAGAAAAAAAACTGTGCAGAAATTATGCAATTTCTCAACTGTTGATGTTGAACAAATTAAAATATAAATGAATCAATTATTTTTTTTTACTATTTATTTTTATTATTTTATTGTATTTATGCGTGCCGGACGTTGTTATGTTATCATTTGGAGATCTATGTGCAATAGAGCGGCTCAACTTGTATGACAGAAAAAAAAGTGCGGCGAATGTTTAGAAAAAAAAGTGCGGCGAATGTTTATCGAACTAATTTTAGAGTAAGATACCTTGTTAAGAATTTTTTTTCGCTTTTTCACCCCGGTTCTTTGTATTTCGAAAACTCCCTAAACATCGGAGAATTTATTGAAATCAGAATTAAATTCATCTGTTGTCAATCAATTGAATTTCGTCTGTGGTCAATCAATTGAATTCAGTCGTTGAAACTAAGATTATGCTGAAACAGCATCGTCTCATAACTTGTTTGGTTGTGGTAACTGAATTTTCAATAATTCGATTTATTTTTCGGTTGCAACCCTCTGAGTTTGGCCTTCATTCGGTTGCAACAATGGATTTTGATATTAATTCGGTTGCAATAAATAAATTTGACATTAATTCGGTTGCACTAACCGAAAATGTTATTCAATTCATTGCAACAATCAAGTTTGACATTAATTTGGTTGCTCTAAAAAAATTATATTATTATTATTTACTTTTTTTTTGTTCCCATTACATCCCAGGAAGGAATTGAATAGATCTTCTCACAATATCTGAGCTGTGCACTTTTCAGTTTTCACTCACTGATTGGGTCCTACAGTTTAACAACGGTTCCGAACAGCTTTTTGAGATTGGCTTAATGCTCGATAAATATGTTATTGCAACCTGAAATTCAACCCTTGCCACAACCAAATTGAGGATATCTCGACTGGATTAACTCGTGTTAACTCAAACTTTGTTGTAACAACCTTGACACATAATAAATTCGAATGTGGCAAATTAAGTTTCCATTATATTCATTGGAGCAAAAACATGTTTTAGTAATTGGGTTGAGTCCATCGAATTTTTTTAATATTTGGTTGCAATTACCGAAAATGGCATTCATTCGATTGCAACAACCGAATTTTGCCTAAATTCGATTGCAGCAACCCCAATTTATACATTTATGATTTATAATACGACAACCGGTATTTCAATTAAGTCGTTCACAGTAACAGAAATGATTTCCAATTCGTTTGCTACAACCAAATTATATAAATTTAAATTTTCGAGCGTTAAGTCAATATTTGAAATTCCTTTTATTTTGCAATATTTCGCTACCCATTGGGTAGCATCGTCAGGAAAATAAACATTTTGTTTGAATTTTAAACTTAAAATACATCATTTAAATTCAATAACTACATTCAATATAAATCAATTAACATTTAAAACTCATTAATTTAAATGGGAAAATATCAATTGAAATTAAATGATGTAAATTGAAATTTATTTTAATATCGTAACACACCAATTGTAATTCAAATAACATCAATTGGAATTCATCAGATATTATTTAAAATTAAACGACGTCACAAATATCAATTCAACTTTAAAATGTATTATCTGAAATTTTGTTGAAGACTTTTGAATTTCAATTGATTGGTTTTAAAATTCAATTGATATTTTCGAAATTCTGTTTTCATCCCATGGAAGGATTGAGGAGAGCTTTTCACAGATCAGTGAGGTATGCGCTTTCAAGTCTTAAACTCACTGATTGTGACTTATAGTTTTATACCGGTTCCGAATGGGATTTTGAGAAGCTTTTTCATGGTGTCGCCATCACAAAGCGAAGTGACCGCCGTCGAAAGAAATGTAACGTAGCCAGTGCAGGGATCGAACCCATGGTCGCATGTACAAGAGTCATGCACACTACAAAAGCAACACCGTTTAATTTCAACTGATGTTTTTTAATATTCATTTCATATTTTTTGAATTTAAGATGTTGTCTTTAAATGTTAACAACATGTAAATACCTGGCATTTCTGCTCATGTTTTTTGAATTTCAATTTTGGCGGACGATAAATTGCGGATATAAATATGATCCAAAAACTATCATATGAAGAATCGAGAAAAACATTAATAATTTTTGTCCTTTATTGGTCTAAATTCGAACACCTTTTTGAAACTTTTTCCAAATGAAAAAGGCTGCCAAGTAGACGTCTTTTTTATGCAATTCAAATTAAAAATACAAATGTTATATAATTGATTGCTCCCATGTATGGTAACTACAATTGGTTTTATTTTTTGAAGATTTATTATAGCTTTATTTTTATCGCGACTCTACTTGCCTCGTGATTTAATTTTATGAATTCGATTAGATTATAACAAATTTGTATTTAATGGTTGGTTATAGTTAAATATTTTCTTTAATTTATATATTTAGATTAGGTTTGGTTAGGTAGCAGTGGCTGTCGCTGTTCAAAAATTTAGACCAAAGTAAGCTAGGAGTCGTCCGGTATCGTCCCAATCGTTGAACATATAAATTGAGCTGTTGTGGCTAAGGGACGTCCAAGCCAATATGATACCCTATTCCGATGTTCCACGTTAGGGCTGCAGAGAGGGTTATATTATATTATATAATGCCAGAAGTAAGTAAAGAAGTAAGATTATAAATATTGTCGCATATTCACATAAAAAGACGGGCACGAGCTTAGGAGTTATTCGACACTCTACTGCTTCTGCAACAATCATGGGCTGATGTTCCAAGTCTAGATGCAAGTCTGCCTGTAAAACAAAGTACATACGCAACAAAAGAAAAACATTTGTAGACCGTTTGCAGCAAAAAAATTTTTTTTGTACCTATACTCAACTTTGGCCACAATAGTTAAAACGTTCCCCCAAGTAAAAAGCGTTTACAGTAAAAGTCATATGCGTTGTTGTAAACAAACTTTCATTTACCACAACTGATAATGCAAGATTGTCATGTGGCATATCGTGAGATAGAGACATCCTTGCACATTAGTTCCATTGCAGTACATTCGATTTTGCCTGAACATTTCAATCGCTCAAAAAAGTCTCGTGCCAATTGGTGTAAGGAAATGATTAAAAAGTTCGACCATGGTGCTTCAAAATACGTGTATAAAATCACGACAGGTAACGAATCATGGATATATGTGTATGAGCCGGAAACAAAACAGCAATCGACCGTATGGGTCTTTCAAGACGAGCTAAATCCAACAAAATTGTTCGTGGAAGAAGCACAGCCAAGCAAATGGTCGCCTGTTTCTTCGGCTGAGTGGGTCAAGTGGCCACTGTTCCGCTTGAGCAACGTAGGGCGGTCAATTCGGAGTGGTACACGACCATGTGTTTGCCGGAAGACTTCGGAGAAATTCGTAAAACCAACCGCCAAAGGCGAATCATTCAATGCGACCTCTCACACATGTCGTCAAACAGGTGAATTTTTGAGCAGTCAAAACCATCGAATTGATGACTCATCCTCCGTACAGTCCTGATTTGGCATCCAATGACTTCTTGTTGTTATCGAATATCAAAGGTAAACTACATGATCAACGATTTACAAGCGCCGAAGAAGCAGTTGAAGCGTTCAAAAATCATGTTTTGGAGGTGTCACAAGAGGAATAGCAAAACTGATATGACAATTGGTTTGAACGAATGCAAAAGTGTATTGATCATCAAGGGGAATATTTTGAAAAACAGTAAAGTCATTTTCATTTAAAAATTTTTGTTGTTCTTTGCTATTCCCGAACTTTCTTTATGTCCTGAATTCTTCTTAATTTGTTTTCAGGGATGAACATTTTCTTCACCCCAACAACTTTTGTACTTTTTGTACAGTTTCAGTCCCGTTACGAAAATTTGGTCATCACGAAAATTTGTTCATCACTGTGATGAAAGTATGTTGTTGCTGCAATGAATTTGATTCATTATTGCAACGAATTTGTTTCGCTGCAATGAATTTGTGTCATGTTTCACAAATGTTCAGCTACATATTTCGGGGTAGTTTTTCTGATATCGATGCGTCTCTTTTTTTTTGCTGGCGTGTTGTTCTTTGCATTCTGTTTATTTATCTATTTGATTTATAGCCACTCAATTTACACAAACGAGCACAGCAAACACGTAAATTCACACAATTTATTTTTCACAGTAAAAGATTATTACTAAGTGTACTAATTAGTCTGTTTTAACAAACTTATTTACATTATTCCGGCGGAGAAATATGTCTACCACTGTGGGTTGTTGCAAAGGTACTGATTTAAGATGTGTAAGTGAATCAGGACTTATGCTCAACATTTTGTTTTCCTGACCTCTTTTTTACGATCGCTCATTATTTCGAAGGCTTCTCTCTCTATACCATCATGAAAATTAGTTTCGTTACAATAACGAAATTGTTTCGTCAACTAGAAATGTTGACAAACCTCCGCAATAAATAAATAATAAATATACGCTATAAAAAGTAAGAGATAAACCAAACATCAGTAGTTTAAAATTCATGCCTGTACTTGTTTCTAATTTTTAGCTCATTTTTCTACAAAGTTCAAATTAAATAAAATTGTTGCAGAAATGAAAAGTAAGTTCTTGCAGCAACGAAATGAAAAATTGTCAAAGAAATCATGAATGAAATTTTTCGTTGCAGCGACTACAAAATTGTCGAATATACGAGACTTTTCATTGTAGGAACAAAAAAACAGTAACGAAAATGTTTCATCCATGCGACGAAGCGTTATTCATTCAGTGAGCAATTGACTCAATTAATAAGTAATTGGTTCGGATTTTTGTGTTTAAACAAAGTCTTAATTGATATTTTTAGGGAGTTCATAATTTTGTCTGCGGAAGTAGTATAAACAAACGGGACTATCATGGAACTAAATTAAGTCACTTGCCACTACCGAATCCGATGGGGAGAATCCGTTGATGCCCTATATTCTTCGTTGACCGCTTATTTAAACTCTGTATTAGAATATTGTTTTATATTGGTATATTTTATTTAAATATATATAGGATAGAGCTTATACAGGGCGGCTGATGAAAGCCGCTACCAAAAAAAAATTTAATACCTTTTTCTATTTAATGAATCTGGTTAATTTTATTTTTATTTTGCAGATTGATTTTTAGATTTAGCACAAATGGATAACTTGGACACTAAAACAAGAATTTGGATTGTCCGCCACTATCACGCACTGGAGTTCGTAGTTTCGGTCCAAAGAGAGTATAGGCGCACGCTTGGAGTTAATCCTCCGAGCAGATGGACCATAATGAAACTTGTTAACAATTTTGCCGAGCATGAGACAGTCAACAGAAGGCCTTACCATCGAAACCCTTCAATTCGGACAGAGGAAACAATCGCTGTTGTAGCTGCTGCCATACAAAACAATTCAAGAGTTTCGACAAGAAGCTTATCTGCTCAAATGGGTATAAGCAGACAGTCATTGCAGTCAATTATGCTCAAAGATTTGGATTTATTCCCATATAAAATTAAAATCGCCAACAAACTGAATGCAGCAGACTTCCCGATTCGATTGCAATTTTGCCAGAAGAATGGTGGAAAAGGACGGAAACATGTTGAATTGTCTTTTCATGTCTGACGAGGCCCATTTCGATTTAAACGGCAACATAAACAAACAAAATTGTCAAATATGGGGTGTTTCCAACCCACAGATACTCCATGTGACGGAATTGCTTCCACTTCGTGTCACAGTGTGGTGTGCAGTTTCATCACGCTGCATTGTCGGGCCCTACTTTTTCGAAGAAAACGGTCAGACCGTTACGGTTACTGGAGACCGTTACTTGATCATGTTGAGAGAGTTTTTATATCCAGAATTACCCCGATTGAGATTGGTTTCAGCAAGACGGTGCAACTACTGACATAGCCCGGCCTGATATGACAGAATTGCGACGAAAATTTCCCAATAAGCTGATATGCAGAAACTTCACATTCCGTTGGCCCCCCAGGTCGCCCGACCTTACTGAACCTGACTTTTTCTTGTGGGGTTATTGCAAACAGGAAGTCTACAAAGTAAAACCAACCAATTTGAATGAACTAAAGCAATTCGTTCGAGAAACAATTGCGGCTTTTCCTGTCTTAACTGTCCAAGCAGAAGTTAACAACTTTTTGGTAAGATGCCGCACAAGCATCAACGAGCAGAGAGGCATTTAAATTCCATTATTTTTAAAACTAATTAAGCTATATTTAATAAAATTGACTGAGCTTTAGTATGAATAAAAGAAAAATGAATTCCATACACTGAAAAAAAGTTATTTGAGTTTCTTAATGTAGCAATATTCATCAGTCACCCTGTGGTATGAACTTCTCATACATTAACAAGAAAGCTAACAAAATCTGTCATAAAGTGAATTTAACAACAGGCTTACATTTGTTCCAGATATGTTATCCATATCCATGCAAAATTAAATTACACACATATTTCGGACTATTCAATTTTATACATAGAGATGCCATCAAGTCAAAAAATGAATCCAATAATGCATTATTCCTTTGATGACACATAAATCATGACCGGAACTGATTCTTCTTACTCACATCTGCATGCATATTTTGTCTCCAAAACTAGTATCCATCACTGGAACTCAAGTTATCAATTGACATTTATATTTTCAAACTTCTTAAGACATCAAGTCACGTGAGTTGGATTAAAAGAAAGAAAGAAGAAAAAAACAGGTCTGTCTCATCGCTTTATGATGGGGAATTTTATATCTCATCGGTTGGCAGATTATTATAAAAAGTGTCCGAGGAATTACTTTTTGTTATTATAATAATAATTATTCATGGAATTTATATTAGTTTGTTTGAAATATATTATATTTAACTCTTGCCAGACCAGACAATTACACTTTTGTTTCACTTTTAATTCATACAAGATAACGAATAAACTTTTTTACCGACATTTGGTTTTATGATTTCAGAGATTATAAAAGGCGTGGAAGTGCGAGTACTTTAAGTGTAAAGACTAGCAATGACTATATATTATAGGGATGTTTGCATCATCATTCATTTTTCATGTGACAATTTTAATGCATGGATACGTAACAGATATCACAACAAACGTGAGTTCCGTGCATGGTTAAAACAAATTGTAGGATGAATAATATGCAAGATATGACAAAATATTTGAATAGCTAATGTGTTTCTTTAAATTTTGAATAGATCACATAATATCTGTTGTTCCAGAAATTAGCTTGAAGTTGTAGTGATGTTAAAAACAAAGCAAATGACGCATTATATTTACTATGCACTTTATAGATATGATTTTGAAGCTATGAAAAGAGTTATTATTTTTAAGCAAACAAATAAAAAAAAATTAAAAAATAAAAAATTCAAAAATTAAAATACGAGAAAGATTAACAATTAAAAGTTTAAGGATCTTGCGATACAGACCTGGTTTAATTTTTTAATAGATTTGTTAATGTTTTTAAGCATTTTAGAGAAAATTTTGTTTTTGGAATAAAATCATATTTTCATATTTGACCATTAAATTCAAGATTGAATTGCGAATTTGGTAATTTCTTGAAATCTACTTGGGTATAAACATTAAAATAATTTGGTTCTACGTGTCTGATATATCACTTATATATTACGCGAAAACTAGAGTGGTGCATTTCGAGGCTTTTGAGAATTTGGGTTTCTCTTGGAATTCGACGTAATGGAAAAACAATTAAAGTCTATAAAATATATATTCCATTGAAGAATGACTAATTTATCACAAATTTTTGACGTGTTAACATCTATAGGCACGGGTAGGGCAATCTATCAAAGTGAACATATGAAACAACACACAGCGTTAGCATCACATACGTGGTGGTTGTACATCAATAGTCTCTGAAGTATGATGGTATTGATATAGCGACAGTGAACAAACAACCAGCTCCTCGTCGCCAAATAGTATTGAATAGTATAGAGAACTCATGGAACGAATTGTATAACTCAAAAGCACTGGCGACATCTGGCGAATGATTCAAAACGTATTCAAAATTTTGATGTGAAACATTGATGCCTTTTGAAACATTTATTCCTTTTGAAGCATTTATTCCTTTTGTATTGTTTTATGTAATAACATTGTCGAAATGGTGCGTTTATATTGAAATATTCTGCAAAGTTAATAAAACTCGTTTATGCTCTTTTACTCAGACTCTCTACATGAGAGCGGTAAAAGAGTGCAATAAGTTCTCTATACTATTTAATACCTTTTGTCGTCGCTCTGTTTATGACAAAACAAAAACCATTATTTCGGAGAGCTAAATATTGCTTTAATTATTTTAACAATATTACATCTAATGTTAAAACAGAAGAAAGAAAGTGCAATAGCAAAAGAGAAAAGAGAGAAAAGAAAGTGCAATAGCAAAAGAGCATTCAGCACAAAAACTATTCTTTTTTTATTTTCCAATGCAACATTTACTAATGTGTTCATAGAAATTGAACAGGTACCGTGTAACAAAAAGGTGTTAACACATCGCCCGTGAGTTTGAACACTCATTGCTTTTTTTTGAAGACTTTTTTTTAAAAAATTTTTAAAAGAAGAATCACTAATTTATCACTAACTTTTTTGAAGAGTCACTAATTTTTAAAAGAAGTCAATATACGGTTGATATTTTTTTTTAAATTTTTTTCAACAAATTTTAAAATTTTACTCATCTCATTTTATACATTTTAAGATTCTAGTCTTATAAGAAAAATAGTTTTAGATATTTTAAAAAAGTAAATTTTTAGATATTGTCAGTCTTCTCGCTATTCGTAAATAGTGGGTACAGAGAAGAGTTCATCAAGGCTCTCAACGGGGTAGAGGATCAGGAGATCGCGTAAAACATACTAATAAACACCGTCCAAGATACAACAACAGACATTTGGTTTTTGGTTCATGACTCTAACTGTCAAATTCAACACAAATATATACAAATGAGAAAAATTATGGGTTGCGCACAGTGGAGCAAACCGGATAGTATTTTGGGACTTATGGCAGCATAATGGTGGTAGATGCGTCCGACAAAGGTAATGTTTCAGTTGCGATGGCGAAAATGGACTACGAAGACTGAAAAATGATTGAACACCAGCACAATGAACAAGTTTTGTGAATAGTATTACATTAAATTGCTGTAAAATTTCATTGAAACAATGAACATTTTTGTGGAATAAAGGTGCAATGACAATATTCAGTAGCTGCAACCAACACATACAATTTACCATAAGGAGTTGAAAAGATGGTGGTAATCTCCTTAACTTGGACACCATAATTCTACGAAGAGAAAATAGATTAATAATCGAATGCTACCAAAACAAACATCATCCGGGAGATTGGTTAGTTTCCATTCAAAACGTCCAAGGGTGATGATGATACTCACAGCTGGGTATTTCATTACTCACCATGAGTGGAATAGCGACAGTGCAAGAAAGTCAAAAAAGAAATAATTTTTATTAAATTTTAAAATTTATAAAAGATGTGAATATCTTTTAGAGGAAATAAAAATTTTAATTTTCTGTGTCCCTTATATCGAAAAATTCCGTGATTTCTTTGAAATCGAGATTTACTATGCTAATATTTCAAAATAATCCTTCACTGCTGACCTACAATAGATTTTTTGTATAATTCAAAAACGTTTCCTACATCAAAAATTATTACATTTTGACGCATACATATCGATTATGGATTATGGATATGGACTTGTCACAAAGCCCGTGAAAATATGACATTATTGCGGGCACAACTCGATGAAATATTAACTCTTTGCTTTGTACCGTTGAACTGACAACCTGGATCATATGGTATCACATCACTTTCCTTTTCCCTTGGGGCTACACCAAATCCAAAGTCTACATGGATTAGTGTGCTAGGATTCAGGAATAGAAAACCAACATTACTCGCGTCATTCGCAAAATATCACTCGAAATGCTCGAATACCTCATCGAATCAATCGGAGCCTCAGTAAGGACCTTGTTAGATGCAATTGCCTTCAACATTTCACAGAAAGAAGTAAACTTTAAAAAATATATGTATCGAATGGTTCTTTTGTATGGCAATAAAGATTACCCAACACAATCGAAGTATATTTATTTTTTGATTTTGAAAAAAAAAACTACAAATGAATCACCCATTTTATAATTACTACTTTTGCCATAGCAAGCTCATCCGGAGGTGCTACGGTACGTGCTCAGCAAAGACGAAAGAAACGGGTGTTTCCTCCCAAACGAACGATTGACGACAGAAAGAATGAAACTATAACTCAACAGATCGGCCAATAACATTTAAAAATTCATTTAGGAATATTTGTAAATCGCTGGCGGAAAGAATGGCGTAAAAATACAGTTATATACTTGCAATAACATTAACATTCGTGGCCGTCGGTGGTGCAATGGTAGTGTGCGCGTCTCTTGTACTTGAGATCCAGGGTTCGATCCCTGCTCTGACCACCTTAAAATTTCTTTCGACGGCGGTCACATCGCATAGTGACGGCGACACTATCAAGTGTTTAGCCATGAAAATGCTTCTCAAAAATACCGTTCGGAACCGGCGTAAAACTGTAGGTCCCAATCAGTTAGTATAAAACTAGAAAGCGCACAGCTCACTGGTTGTGAGAAGCTCTCCTTGATTCCTTCATGGGATGTAATGGGAAACCATTATTTTTTTTTTTAATAAAATTAACTTGGGCTAAGAACAATCTCTGTTTGTCCCTCTTTTGTTAATACACACTCGACAGAGCATAGCGGCAAACCAAAAATGAGGTAAACAGTGCAGCAAACACAGCTGTTGTTGTATCACAAACTAAGCTGTATTTGGATCACAAAGATATGTATAATAACATATTATTTATTGTATCGCAAACATGTAATATTCAATAGCAAACACAATGTGTTTGGACACAAAGATACTATATTATTGTATATTACGATACCAGTATACTATCAAGTCATGTCCCCCGCTTTTGCAGGACGTAATCTCCAACACCTCTCAGGTAATGAATAATAGTTTTGGAGAAACTTTGAGGAATGGCTTGGAGAACACTAAGGAAATTTGTACGTAGCACGAGTTCGTAAAATTTTAGGGTTTTCCCCGTACGCAAAGACCGCATAATATACCTAACTACAGGCATAAGTGTATGCCCAGCAACCTCGTACTACATGCTAATCACTCGAACTTCGATATACGTCAATTGAAATATAAAACAGGCCAATTAAATGACGCTTATTGAATTTAAAAAATGTATCATTTGATTTACAAAAGACATTAAACTAAACACAAGGGGCATCAACTGATATATAGAGAACAGCAGCTGAATTTAAATATATACACGTTGAAAAATGTGTCTCGTTTTATTGTTTGGATGCAAATATAACGTGTTTGTAGCTTGACGCAAATGAAGTACTATTGTGTCCAAACACATTGTTTTTGTTTGGATTTGTTTGT
Organism: Phaonia tiefii; assembly: GCA_963931995.1. NCBI lineage: Eukaryota > Metazoa > Arthropoda > Insecta > Diptera > Muscidae > Phaonia > Phaonia tiefii. Next base: position 112,385,798 of record OZ008370.1, on the reverse strand, counting down.
TGAAAAGTGCTGAAACAAAAAGCAGCAGATCTTCAATTCACGAAAACAATGCTTGCAAACATGTACATGGTTCCTGCAATATATTGCTGAGACCGTTATTTTCCAGCATGTAGGGTGCCTAAAAATTCATGCAAGATTTTATGTCAGTGAATTGTTTCTTGGGATGTATGACATGTGGCATTGTTGTGAAATAACATGCCGCCACATCCATATCATTCAATTTAGGGACAACAAAGCTAGATTATCACGTAGTCATAGGTTCTTATTGACCCACAGCCCCATATTCGAGGAAAAATGGTTCCAAAATCTACACCAAATAATGACTCGTTGTTGATGCATCAGTCAGTCGTTTATTGCCTGAACAATAAATTCGACAATTTTCAGATTAACGAAGACATCAAGATGAAAATGACCCACATCGCTGAAGATGCTCGAAAACCCTTCATACATTTTAAAATATTTCTGAACAATGAAACCGCGTTGTTCTTTCACAGGTAGTAATATTTTTAATAAGACCAAAGTGGCAGCTGTCATCACTTTACCGCACACTGACATGAAATTCAAATATCAAAGTAATTTCAAATAAAATGTTTTTAATTGATATACGTGTCTCGAGAAATGCAATTTTTGTCTCTCGAATTTCAATAGAAATTATTTAAATTGTGATTTGATATATTGCCTGCATAATGGATAAGATGGCAGTTTAATGCATAAATGAAATCTTCGGCATCACAGCCAGCCCAAGAATAGGATGACCAAGATTCCGCGGAAGTACCATGTGGGTGAATACCTGCTAGACCTTGGTGTCACCAACTGGAAAGGACACGCGAATCATCGAACTATGAAGTTATGTTGTGCGAGCCCCTGACCTAAACAATATTGATTGGCTAATATAAATAATAGTTTAAAAAAGCTTCTCAAAATACCCTTCGCAAATGTGGCATACTGTAGGTCCAATCAGTGAGTGTAAAAACTGGAAAGTGCACAACTCATGGGCTGTTCTGGTAAACCATTTTTTAAAGTAACATTTTAAATTTTAAATTTCAATGCAAATTAATCTGTTCGAAAATAAATTAACTTTGTAAATTTCAATTGTTGCATTTCTAAACTCCAAAAAAATATTGAACTTCAACCGATTTAAAATTCACCAATGGTATCTTAAAAATTCGATTATAAATTAATAAAAAGCATTGGAATTTAAGCAACACCAGTCTAAACTAAAATGAGGGCAATTAAAATTCAAACTACACTATTTAAAATGCAAAGTAAATTTATTGAAATTACTAAATTATTCACTGAAATGCAATACTCAGCAATTATTGTAATTCAATAGACCACTATTATTTCACTGTGTATATTTGTTAGTTTCAATTGATTTTTTTTGAAATTCAGTTGAGGAGATTTAAATTTCAATTGAACAGCTTTAAATTTCATTTGAAGTTTTCAAAATTTCATTTAATAGTAGCCGACGCGCGGCTCTTGTACATGAGTACGTGGGTTGGATTCCTGATCCGACCACCTTACATTTCTTTCGACGACGTTCACCTCGCTTAGTGATGACGACACTATCGAGCACTTACCCATGAAAAACCTTAAAATACCGTCCAGAACCGGTGTAAATACTGTAGGTCCCAATCTGTGTGTGCAAAACCAGAAAGCGCACAGCTCACTCGTTGTGGGAAACCCTCCCCAATTCCTTCATGGGATGTCATGGGACACGATTTATGTTTTTTGTTTTAAGTTTGAATTTCAATACGATTTTTGAATTTCGATTGATATTTTTTTTCTAATTTCTATGGGAAATGGTGTGGTCCCTTGCCCTACATTTACACACACATTCGAAATTGAATTATCAATTGTAATTCAAATATTCAGTTTATTTTTTTCTAAGTTTGAATAGATGAGTGTTGAAAATCAATTGAACAGCTTAGAGTTTCATCAGTTGATCGTTTTCACAATTAATTTAATGAAGTTTGATTTTGAATTTCTATTCATATTTGTTTTTTGTAATTTCTATAGGAAATGGGGTCGTTCTTTATTCTACATTTAACACACACACAAGACTACATTATAAATGTAATCGGTGATTGCATAAACCACATGAGTCAATAATTAATCAGTGATGTCATTGAGGGTTGGAACAACATGAGCCACTGACTCAAGCGGTTTCTACACTAATGCCAGTTCTTGTCCGCTGGATTTTGTGATTTTTAACCACCAGACTCATATCATTTCTGCACACATTGTGTTATTCAAATACTCCCCCAATATTATTTCATATTTTTTAGTTTGAATTGATCTTTTTTAAATTTCTACTGATTAGTTTTGAAAATCATTTGAATTGCTTACAATTTCAGTTCATGCTTTCAAAATTAAATTTAATTTGAAATAATATTGCGATTTTTATAATTTCTATAGGATATAGTGTTGTTCCTTGTCCCTGCATTGCAGTTGATGTAATTAAGGAAATCGTTTAAAAATTACACTGCCAAACAAATAAAAATTTGTGCTCCTCTTTATGGGTAGTAATTAATTTTACATTTCATTTTGGTTGTCAACATTAAATCTTAGCAACATGTTGCTTTATACAGTATACAAATATATCTCAACATCAAGAGAGCGCTAAGAACATGGAATGTTTATAGGAGTATTTCGTTACACAGTCAATGGCCTAAAGATGTTGTTGGTAGCTAGATGGTGTGGTTTATGGAATTGTAACACAAAACTAGAAATCGCCGTAAGACTTCTTGTGTGAACTAAATTGTCCATAACGAGAGATGATGATAATGAAGGCCGTTTACATGGCTTTTAAGAATACATACGAGTTCTTGTTGGGGGTTTTACCTGGTTGGCTTTGTGTACAATTGAAACCAGATTTCTGGGTTTTATTTAAATCAGTTGGTGGTTTTTACTAAAAAAATTTTAGATGTTGATAAGAACTTTTTTTGTAAAATGTTTATGATGGCTTTATTACTTTTGCGTGTTTCTTTGGGTGTCAAATCACAAGTGATAATTCTTAACTTATATTAGATTTTTTTTATCTGGATATTGTTATCTCAAATTAAGGCGATATCTTTTCGAGCACTTGCGAAATTTGCAACGATAAAATTTACAACCCATATAATCAAACACTTTTTAACTTTTAATTAAATATTTTTAAATTTTATATTCCGTGTTTAACAGTTGGCTAAATTTTAATTGATTTTTTCTTGTAAACATGTCAAGAAAAAGTCCTTAAAATTGTTCAAATTGCACACGCGACAATCGCTATGAACTTCACCGATTAACGTTCTGTACGCGACTAAACGTTAATATCATTAAACCAAGTCTATATGAATGAGTTCAAAAGGCAACAAAAAAAAAAAAAACGATCGTCAATGATTTGTTTTGTTTTAACGTTACTGCTTTTGGCCCAGCAATTCAAAGAAGTTCATATGCGGATCGTGTTGCTATTGCTACTGAATGACGGGTGACCATAGTAGCAACATCAACAGCAGCAATCTTAGCTTCGGCTACAACAGCAACACCAGCCCGTTTAAACAACACGAAACCCATTATCAGTAACTACCGAACAACAGCTCGTTTCAATAAACAGAGAGTATGATCTGTATTAGCCGGCAAATAACATGCAAGAGAGGCAGTGAGAGAGACAAACTAAACTGAGATAAACTGAATCACATGCTCATTTTTCAGCGGGGTTATACCCTACGTCATTTTAAGCCAACAAATGTGGGGTTTGCTAGTGTTTTGCGATGACCAATGAAGATTATTGGCCGTGTGATTGTTACCAGTCGATCATTATCTATGCAAAAATGCGATAATTTTTAAACAAAGTTGCTAATTCATCAAATGGCTAATATGTTCATTGACACGTACGAGCTTTGTTAATTCAAAAATTGTGGTTCTACATTCAACCATAATTTATATAGAAGGCCAGAGACCTAAGATAATACTCGAGTTAATATAATTATATGTTATAGCAAGAATTTTAGCATTTTTTTTCATATTTAAAATCACCAAAATATAAATGAAGATTGGATATAAATGAAGACTGAATCTCAAAACGATTCCCAAAATTGTTCATCACTACAAACTTTTTACAAACTTTGAGGTTATAATTTATAAAACAATTAAATTTCAAATTTTTTCGACTGGAACTATTTCGATTTTAATCCAATTGTCCAAATTTATTCTTCTTGCACGTACAATAATAATATGTTTACTGCTCGTTTGGCGCAAATATACTTTTTTTGCCGCAAAAATACTTCAGTTGCTACATTGTTTTTGTTGTAAACGAACATTAATTTTTGTTACAATCCTTCTATTACTATTGCGTTGTTGTATGTTATAAATTATACTGTGCGACAGCTAAAATCGGCGGGGTTCTGAATACTGGGAAAAGTTATATCGCTCAAAGAAAGTTATACGTGTCCCGGCGTTTCGCTGGGTCACTTCTAGGAATCGAGATATATCGATTTGAAGTTAGTAAGTATCATATAGTGGAATTTGTCATGTTTGGAGCTCTTTTGTTTGACATAACTCGAGAACGAGTAGTCCGATTTTGCTGCAGCAAACTTAGAAAAATTAAGAATTACAATTCCTTTAATCTATTGCTATACTGTTTCTCTACATAATCAACAGTTTTGCAGTTATAAATAAATTAATGAAGAAAAAACAATTTTTTTGTCTAAAAATTAAAATTTTTATTTTTAAAAATCTTGAAAACTCCCAGACGGAAAAAAGTGTTAAGACTTATTCACGTAAAGTCACATATTTATTTTCGTTTGTTTGCTCCCTTTACTTTCTTGTGTGGTGGTTCGCCTTCTTGTTCGGAGTCTGCATTGGCTGACGATCTGTCTTCATCTGGAAAACAATCAATTGCTTTTAATCAATCAGTTAACTTCAATTTTGCGTCATACCCTCGGAGGAAACTCCGATTGTATATTCTTTTTCTTCATCTTCATTGTCGGGATCGACACCTACAAATTTTGAGCCACCAGTGAGTCAAGCCATTTGGCTTTATATCGCGTTTCCATGGGCATTGTCACTTGGTGCTCGCCATGTTAATCTGATTTTGATTCTAACTGCTTTCTGAAGTGTTCGAGAAGGTGATGCAAGAAGTGAATTTTGAGAGACATGTTCACTCCAGTTTTCTGGAAGTATTGCAACATCTTGGCCACAAGAACGGGGTAATTTTGTGCTCGCTTACTTCCCAAAAAATATCGTATGACTTTTTTCAGTGCCCTTCACGTAAGGTAATCATTATCGACTAAAGCGTGTTTAAATTCATTTGATTTCATGACCTTCCGTATATCTGGCCCATACAGAACACCTTCCTTCAATTTTGATTCGCTGATTCGTGGGCAAATATTTTACAAACAATTGAGAAATTTCGGTTGATTCACAATGACCTTGATGACATTTTTGACGATTCCCAGTTTGACATGGAGAGGGGGCACGAGGATGTTCTCCATTGGCACGAGTGTATCACTTACGCAGTTGTGTCCATTCTCCGTTGAATCTCGCTCAAGTCAATCCTGCGTTTGGTATTGGGTTCCTTTAAATCGGGTATCCCATAGACACAAGATACACATGTGTTTCGTATAGCCTCATTGGAGACCTCTTAGCATCGCCCCGACTTTCAGATCACAACTGATCCGCCACATGTGATCAGTGTAGCAAACTGTATCTAAAATTATTTCCATGGAATCGTATGTTTCGCTCATATCTGTGCTATAGCCAATGGGAATGCTAGGTTTTTTTTATATTTTGTTTATGTAGCAAAACGACTTTCGAGATTGATTTCGAAGAATCGATGAACATTCGCCAATCAATTGCGACGTACTTAATGTACATCGCCTCCATCCGTCCTTTTTTTTATCGTGGCAATAAACAAATGTGTTCCCTTCGTTGAGTGTGAAGTAACGTCTTCGATATCCGGTGAGTTTGATATTAGGCTCCAAATTGTTGCTTTCTTTCAAAGCCAATTTTTTTTTGCTTCACTTTGAGACAATTTTAATTCTTAGTTGTGATAGTGGAATTATTTTATTTGATGGGCCGGCTTCTGGTATTGCTTCATAGGTGAAATCCGATAGATCCATAGTTGCAATAGAAAAATAAGATTCTCTGTCCGGACTTGGAAGCGGTGGAAATGGGATTTGATCCGAATGCGGAAGAGATGTTTGTGCACTTTTAACAGAGATGTAAACTCTTTGTTTGAGGTTTTTACGATTTACTCCATATATTTTGTTTGCACAAGCATAATAGTTGTGGGAATTGTGCTCTCCTGGATCAGTCCAAATCATTGGTACACCACAAGAAAGTGAACTGCGTTTTCCTTGGATAAACATGTTAAGAGCATTGTAGCCCATTTTACAAATTTTGCCGCGAATTATTTCGAAATCAAAATAAAGTTTAAAAGCACACTGCACTTGCTCAGTGAATGATCCAGTATTTGTCCGATATAATTTCGAAATCGGTCACAATTCTTGTTTCGAGAACGAATTGGGAATTACATCCGATCGCGTATCTGGTCTCGGGTCGAGAACGGAGCCGATCACGCATCGAGAACGGACTCCATGTCGTAATCATATGACAGAGTCGGATCAGAGCCGGCGCCGATTCGGATCCGATGTGGTTACTGGAATGTACTACACTCTCACTTGAATTGAGTCTGTAATCATAAAAAAAGCAAATAGGGAAATCTTAAGGTTAAGGGCTCAAATCCATTTCAAGATAATTTAAAGTAAAAATATAAATTTGTATTTTCAATTCAATAAAGGATTTTCTTACTGAGAGTAAACTTCTTAGCAAACGTTTTCGTTAAACGTAAAAACAGGTTTTCGGCAAAAATTTGTTGTTTCTCGTAAAAGTTTTTTTAAGTTTGTAGGTACTATATCTGCAAGCATCGGTGATACAATGGCAAGTGTGCCCGGCTTTTGTACTTGAGATAGTGGGCTCGATCCCTTCTCCGAGTACATTAAAGGTAAAGGCTTCTCATATATCCATTTGGAATCGCTGTAAAACTGTATGTCCAAAAAAAGCCTGTTCACAGTCCCTTCTTGACATGTACTGAGAAACCATTTATATATTTTATATAATATATATCTAGGTCGAGGTAAACGAGTGAATAGGTAATGGAAACGGTTTTACGTTTTTTCTGGGTTTACACTTACTGTATATCGTTTGTATTCGTTTGTTATGAACAATTATTTGTTTATTGTAAACGTGTTTTTGATTCTCGTAAACAACTTCGTTCATTTATCAAACAGAAAATGATATGCTTCACTCAACCAAAGTTAATTTGCCTTAGATTTCGCTTGGGCTTAACGAAAATTGGGGTTTTAAGTTAGCATAGAAGGTACCATGCTATAAGACGAAAGGACAAAGGCATCATATTGTATTTGGGCTTATGAACACACTGAAGAGGGGCATACTACCAAACACGAATAAGACATTAATTAAGCCACTGAAAAACAATCATAGTCTCTACTAACTATTTTATTAAAATTTTAATGTTTTGTGGCTTAATCAGTCTTTTCAGTCTTTAAGCAGTCTTTGAAGTCTTTTCAGCACTTTATTAGGAAATAAAAACGGTTAGATAACGGTTGTTTGCCCCAAAAATCGTTATTTTACTACCTATGGTCAAAATTGACCCCAACACTTGGAACTTTTCCCTCGAACAATGTTTATTCTAACACGAAATTTGTATAATTTTCTAGGAAATATTTCTTAATACTCGTATGTGTAAACTGAACAACTGTATAGCCACTTAAGGATGCCCTCAGAAGCAATATCGCTCTTAAATTGCTACTCTCTTCTTTCAAGAGACACGAACAAGCAAATTCTAATGTTAAAGTATTGTGTGCCGTTGCGAAATGAGTTATAGTAGGTTTTCATTTACAATTCCGAGAACTACGTTCATATTATAATTATTTGCTCTCAGTTTCATTTTCAAAATAACTTTCGGGCGTGTTATGCTCTTTTGCTACAACTAAAAAAAACATTACTCAAGGTTTCAAAATGGACCACTTGGCAGCTCTAGTTTTCTAGTCGCTTGTGCTGCCGCCGTGGCACGTTTTTCATTTCCCATTGACCACTATGTTCAATTGCAGACATAAGATGTCTATATGTCTAAATTTTGAATGAAATTTTTTTCAGGTAGTCGCGAGTATATTTGGGATCGGTATTCGAGTGGTTTTGCTTCGATACCTTTTTTCTGGGTAAATATTGAGATCGCTATACTCCACTACTTCATCGCATATTAGTGTGTTTCGTATTAGTATGTTTCGTAAGCTTCGCCCTTTGGAACTTTTTCACGAAACTAAAATTGCATTTCTCAATGTCGAAATGTTCGTTCGCCTGACTCTATGTTTGTTCCCAACTGACAGCACATTCGAAATAGAGAAACCAAAATTTGTACTGAAAAGTTTTGAAACATGATCTCTTATAGCCTTAAAGGAAATTACAACTTTAAACATAACGAGGATCTAAGACAACTAAATTTGAAACATATGGTAGAGCCAAACCAAAACAGAACGAGACGACTACAATTAGAATAATTCGTTCTATAAATAGACCTTCCAAAAGTTCTGCATCAGTGCGTGCAAATAGGAAAGCAATGTGTAAGTAGCGACAACCAATCACTCTGCACAATCAATAAATGTCTTCGGTTAGTGACTTGTGTAAATACACACCGCAGTGGCTTAACGGGATAGACGCTGCTGAAGATGATGCTTCACAAACATCGAATCAATCGTCCAGCGAATGTGAGTTCGAATCCCACCCGCGGCATTTACATTTTTTCCACTAACCGGAGAAAACATGATCTCTTATAGCCTTAAAGGAAATTACAACTCTAAACATAACGAGGATCTAAGACAACTAGATTTTATGTTTTCGTTCGACTTGAAACGACAAGAAAGAAATCAACTTTCTTTCGCCTAGAATACAAACGTAAGGTTTCGTTCGAGATAGAGAAACAGGCTGTTAGACAAATTATTTCGCTTTAATTTACTGTTCTTGTGTTTACCGCAAACGGGTTACAGTAACTTCAAAGTAAAAAACGTTTACGAGAATCGAAATATGTTTGTTACAAAGTCGTTTTCCGTTTAACGCAAACGAATTGCATTTCACTCAATAAGTTTTAGTTTAGAAGCGTACCGTCATAAATAAATGTAGTTTATTTAATTTTAAATGCAGATTTATTTTAGTCCTTACGTTTTCTCTAATTTGGAGTTGAACGACTTCAAATGCCGCACAGTGGCGTAAGCGGCTTGAAAACGGAGTTTAATTCATGGAAGCTACAATTATTATCCGATTTTGATAATAATTTGGTACATAGTTTTTGTTAAGCCGCCGATAATATATTCCAAATATGGACGAACTCGGGTTAGTCCATGTAACATCAGAAATGTCGGGTATTTCAATACGACCGTAGTTTTGCTTTCAGAAAAACAAATCACACCAAACTTTGTCGAAATGTTTTTAAGTTATGCTGTTAAGTCTATGGCATTTATGTATGAAATACAATATCCGTTAAGTGACCATTATGACTCCTCTGGCAACACAGGATTCGCGCGTCATAATATTTACAAGAATTTTTTGTATTGTTCGGACTGTATATCATATAAAACGCGTTTGATTTCGTTCTTTAGCTCTGAAATCGTTTCGGGCTTATTGGCATAGACAATACTTTTCACGTAGCCAGGCAGCTAGCCAGCTAGCCAGCCAGCCAAGCCAGCCAGCCAGCCAACCAGCCAGCCAGCCAGCCTATCCAGCCAGTCACCCAGCCAAACTAGCGAGCCAGCCAGCCAAGCCGGCTAGTCAGCCAGCCAGCCAAGCCGGCTAGTCAGCCAGCCAGCCAACCTAGCGAGCCAGCCAGCCAATCCAGCGAGCCAGCCTGCCAGTCAGCCAGCCAGCCAAGCCGCCCAGTCAGCCAGCCAGCCAAACTAGCGATCCAGCTAATCCAGCGAGCCAGCCTGCCAGTCAGCCAGCCAAGCCAGCCAGCCAAGCCAGCCAGCCAATCCATCCAGTCAGCCAGCCAAACCAGCGAGCCAGCCAAACCAGCGAGCCAGCCAGCCAAGCCGGCCAGCCAGCCAGCCAAGCCGGCCAGCCAGCCAGCCAAGCCGGCCAGCCAGCCAGCCAAGCCGGCCAGCCAGCCAGCCAAGCCGGCCAGCCAGCCAGCCAAGCCGGCCAGCCAGCCAGCCAAGCCGGCCAGCCAGCCAGCCAGCCAAGCCGGCCAGCCAGCCAGCCAAGCCGGCCAGCCAGCCAGCCAAGCCGGCCAGCCAGCCAGCCAAGCCGGCCAGCCAGCCAGCCAAGCCGGCCAGCCAGCCAGCCAGCCAAGCCGGCCAGTCAGCCAGCCAAGCCGGCCAGTCAGCCAGCCAAGCCGGCCAGTCAGCCAGCCAAGCCGGCCAGTCAGCCAGCCAAGCCGGCCAGTCAGCCAGCCAAGCAGGCCAGTCAGCCAGCCAAGCCGGCCAGTCAGCCAGCCAATCCGGCCAGTCAGCCAGCCAAGCCGGCCAATTAGCCAGCCAAGCCAGCCAGCTAAACTAGCGAGCCAGCCAATCCTGCGAGCCAGCCTACCAGTCAGCCAAGCCAGCCAGCAATCCATTCCTGTTTTGTGGATCTTTGGTACGATCAGATCAGTGTTGTGCAGTCGGAAATTTAACCGGATTTGGAGTGAAATTTTTATGTTAAATTTCGGGTAGTATTCTAAAAGTCCCGAAAGTCAACTAAATCGCAAAAGCCAACGCGAACGCCAAAGTCAAAAAATGGTAGTTTATACATCACTTCACGCATGCGTATGCTTACGAAGGCTGTCACTGACATTTGTGGTTTATAGAGTTGCCCAACTAAAATAAGCAATTATAGATTAGAAAAAGTTAACTTGAGTGAAATGCGCACAATGAAAAAGATTAAAAAAATTAGGTCTGTTTCAATAGATCAACAGATTTTAAGATTGCTTTTATTTATAATACTGCAAATACCAACAATATTCTCATAAAATGTGTAATAAACTTATGTTATTTGGGGGTTCAATGTCCAATAAATTTCCCCATCTATATTAAATTAGTTGTCTTCTCAAAAACACGTGCCATTTGGCGGTATGTATTGGTTCTTTTGTAAATTATTGTCAACATCAACTGATATCTATAATTTTTGCACCGCATTATTTATTTGAACTTTCCATTTCGAATTTTATTATTGTAAATAAGAATTTCAGTGAGAAACAATATAATTTTGAATTATTTTTAGAAAAAATTTTGAGCTCTATCCGGCGATTGCATTTCTACCAAAATTGGCAACTACTTATAAACAATGATATGCAAAATACTTCCATCTGCCCATCCTCGATCGATCTGCCCATCCTCGATCGACATATATCAATTTGACAGCTGAAGTGCTCAAAAACGTTGCGCTGCGTTTTATAAACTATCAATTAAATAACGTAACTCAACGCAGGTAGTCACCGAACAGCTGTATCGTTTTATAGACTACCAAAAAAAGACGAAAGTAACGCGAAGTGACTGATTCACGACTTATTGAATACCACCCATAATAATTTGCTAGAAATTTAATAACTTAGTGAAATTTAAAAATTTCAATCTTAAAAAAAACTATAACTTCACGTATATACTCCACATACAAGAGAAATATCCTAGCAAAAACTAAAAGAGCAACGCAGCCTCAAATACTTACAATGTCATATCTATAAGTATAAGTACATTAGGGTGTACTGAAAAAATTTTTTTTAAGGAGGTGTCTCAAAATGTGCATTTTATGGAACTTTTTTTTATACGGGGGTACTTATAGTTCCCTACGGGCCATTGAAGTTTCAATTTCTAGTGGTTTTTGTTAAAACTTAGATTTTTTGGTCAATATGGGGCTCAAACGATTCCCAATTTTTGAATTAAATTAAATTTGCAATTGATTTTTTTCTTTGAAAATACTACCAAATATATACAATAAGTATAATTAGAAGCTAATCCGCGAACTATAACGAGAAATACGCGAACAATTTTAAAAAATATGTTGATCAAGACTTCAAATTGCTGCCGAGAAATAATTATGTCCTGTCAAATTTATGAAAACATATTTTTCTGATTATGCTCATCAGGACTCAAACTGCCATATTGACCATAATAATAACTTTTTTTTATCCAAACTCGATCAAAATCTCAACGGCCGCTAGGGGTCTATAAATACCTGCGAATAAAATCAAGTTTGACGTTCCCGTAGTAAACTCTTCAATACGCAACACTTGAAGTTCTTAAAAAACGCGGTTTTCGGAACACCCTAATGTGCTTATGGTATATGGCTTTAAGCTGCATGCGGAAAACACACTCAGAAAATATACACAACAATTTCTATCTCTGAGTTTATTAAGAGTGTTTCCAGTTGAGACGATTTTTTAAAATTTTTGCAATTATTGTTTGGGAAACAAAAAAAAAACCCTTTAAACACGTAGCAAATACCAGCAAGCACTTCTATTGTTCACCCATATCATTTGGTTCGAAATATATAGTGCTCACGTCTTCATTTCTTCGTTTATTACAGTCGCTGTAAAGATCTGGGGTGCCAGAAAATCGACATTTTCAAATAACCGGGTTAACATTGCGTGAGATTGGGAGGCAAGGCCTTCCCTGCCCATTGCCTAAAGAAGGCCTTAGAAGGCATGCAAAGAGGAAGCCCTTAGAAGGCATTTTCTTTAATTTATTTTTGTGAAAAAAAAAATAAATGGTTTCCCGTTACATCCCATGAAGGGATTAGGGAGAGCTTCTCACAACCAGTTAGCTGTGCGCGTTCCAGTTTTATACTCACTGATTGGGACCTACAGTTTTACACCGGTTCCGAGCGGCATTTTTGAGAAGCTTTTTCATGGCTAAATACTCGATAGTGTCGCCGTCACTAAGCGAGGTGACCGTCGTCGAAAGAAATTTTAGGTGGTCAGAGTAGGGATCGAACCCACGTCCTCTTACACAAGAGCCGCGCACACTACCATTGCACCACCGACGGCAAAAACAAAAAAACAACAACAACAAAAAAAATTTTAATAATTTAATTTATCACAAAACCTCTATCAACTTCTACATACATATTTATTTACAAGTATGTATGTATCTATCTTAGAAAGTTTTACCACGGCCAACTTCAAATCGAAAATGTTAAAATACCCTGAAAAATATTAAATATACAACATAATTTTAAGATTTGTATGCAATTTTCCAATTAAATTAGGGTTAGAAAGAAATTACTCAAAATTTTAAAAATCTTCATCCTGGTTACAAAAAAAAAACAAAAAAATTCGGCAAAATTATAAAATTTTTTAAAATATCGTCATATCTGAAGAAAATTGATAGATAAATATAGAAGTTGTAAGCCGTCATATAACACAATTTTTTTTCGATTTTGTCCAACTAAAAGTATCTTTTTACAAATTAAACAAAATTAACTAAACTTAATTTCTTTTGGTATATTATATTATTAAGAACACTATTTCAGTCACGTGGCTACCGCGGCTGGCTATCCTGTCCATCCTGGTTGGTTAATGCTGTCAGTCCAATTTTCCAAAACTTTGTTGACGGTTTCTGGGTCTATCTCACGAATGGCTCGGACGATATTAGCCTTAATGGTGTGAATCGTTTTTGGATTATTCACATAGCATCGTTCTTTAAGGGCACCCCACAAGAAAAAAATCTAAGGGGATCACAGCTCCGAGGCGACCAATTGACATCACCAAGACGGCTGATAACACGGTTACCGAACTTTTTGCATATTTCGCCATCCTGCTGGAAACAACGATTATCCAAGTTCATATCTTCTACTTCAGCCCATACAAAGGCCGTAATCACGGCTGTGTAGCGCTCGTCTTTGACTAAAATGGCATTTCCAGCAGCATTTTCGAAAACTTATGATGCCACGACTCGCAAATCCACAAAATCCAAAGATGAAAATGCGCCTCGTCAGAGAATATGGGGTTTCGGCCAAATTCGATGTCCGGTCGGAGCTTCTGTAAGAACCAAATTGGGAAACCGTAACGAAGTCAACGATCGTTCGCCTTCTAATGCTGATTTAGTTGCACCTTGTAAACGAATAACCCAGCCGAACGTTCAGGTCGTTCACAAGAGGGCGTAACTCCAGAAATCGTCAATAGAATCCATGGCATGATATTGGAGATCGTTGAATGAAAGTGCGTTAGGTGGCTGAAGATGTAGGCATCTCAATTGAGAGGCTATATTACATTTAAGATGAATATTTGGACATGATAAAGCTATCCGCTTGATGGGTGCCGCGATTACTCACACTCTACCATATTCTCACACTCCACTCACTCCATTTCAGAGGAGTGTTTGATGATATTCAACCCCAATTGGAAGGAGTTTTTCCCTTATTTCGTAACGATGCACGAAACATGGAGCCATAACAACACATCAGAGACCAAGGAACAGTCAAAGCAGTGGACTTCACCGGGTGAAGGTCATGGCGACAGTTTATTGGATGCATTCGGTTTTATACATACGAATCAAAAGAGTAAAATGATCACCGATGAACGACACCGATTACATTTAATACCACTGGACATTTTGGATAGGCACCATGCCAGTGCCACTACTATTAGACTTAGGGAACTGTCACTCTGGTCAGAAAATGGCTTCGGACACAGCGTTTTTCTCAACACAATGCCTGGAGTTTCAGGTATTGTTGAATACACTGTGGCCGAAAGGTGGAATAGCTGCGAAGTATTGTTCTGACTAAAGTGGGAAACAATAAGGCTCTTTTTTTATTCCATTAAGCTATTGCCACTTTCGACTTTCCAAGTAAAACGATCCACACTTTATACTACGAAATGTGGCAACATTTACTGTAATGGGTGAAAAAAATGCGATACCGCAACACGTTTGTAGCTAGTGCCAACAAATACACGATGGTAGCAGCAGATGTTGGTGTAGTTGTAAGCAGCAACAACAGACATTTTATTTTCGTCCATTGGTTTCAGTTGTCAAACTCTATACAAATATAAGTATATACCAACAAAACAAAAACACAAAAAAGTATGAAAACAAAATGCATATGATTTTGACAAATGAAACGAAAAATTACATGGAATAAATGTAATCACGTGTTTAAATGACTATACCTGATACATAAGTCTACCATGATCAATATGTATAACATTTACCGCGCGTTGTTGTGAACAAATTAATTCCGGAAAAAAAATCTATCCTTATTGTAGAGATATAAAGGTATACGTAGTCTTCCATTAAATAACATAATTTTAATGAACTGAAAATATCTAAGCCATTTTGAAAATTTCTGCTTTTGAGTCTCTCTTTAGAGGGGTGAAAAAAAAAACACAATTACTATTTACTTTGATAGTCAACCCGCCGTTAACTCCCTGAAAACTGCCTTCCTGAATTCGGGAACTGCCCACGACTGTCACAGATCTCTTAATGAATTGGTTGCACAGTTTACTATTCTCCTTAATTGGGTGTCGGGCATTTGAACTTGTCAGACTGTGGACTACAGCCAGATAACTAATTGTTTGAGAATAGGTTGCAGCAACCGCGGATTATTCTGTTACCACTGAATTGCGGCTGCCACAACCGAATTGAGGTTGTCGCGACCGAATTTAGTTATCATTACTGAAATCGGGTTGAACCAACCTCGTTTCGTAATTGATTCGGTTGTGACAACTGAATCTTCAATGATATTCGTTCTGTCAACTAAATTTTCTAAAATGTTGGTTAGTAAAACCAAATTTGGGCTTAATTCGGATGCAACAACTTAAATTAGTACCAAATTGGGTTGGAGTAACCGAATGTGGCATCAATTCAGGTGCATTAACCGAATTCGGCATTAATTCGTTCTTAACTATTCGATTGCAATAAACAAATTTGCAATTTATTGACCGAATTTGGGGTCAATTCGGTTGCCGTAACCTAAATTTGACTACTTATTATTCCGTATGTATTTCCACAATGACTATTTTCTATTTCTAACCCTGAAGAAATGGTTCGGCGGTAAGAGATTTGGGTGGAATGAAGAGGTCGCCACTCAAACAAATGCCTATTTTGAGGAATAATAATATGCAGTTATTGCGAAATTTTCGTTAGAAATTTTGATATTTACATCTAAACGCAAAATTTTGTTGTGGAGAGTTGCCACATATCTCTGATTTGCCCTGCAAATATTTCATTTATAATTTCTCTGCGCGCTCCGTTTTATTTTTAACGCATGTTGTGTTGCTTTTGGTTGTTAAAATGATCGAAATATAAAAATTTCGGTCCCAAACAATTTGTTTTCGTACGAAATATCTTTGGCGAACAAACCTGTAATTGATTTTGCCTACGACATCTTGGCGAAGAACTGAGTACCAAGAAAATGAAAAGTGAGCGGAATTTTCGGTTCATGAAATTTTCGTTAATTTTTATACACGTGCATCTTTATGGCAACGAAACTTTCATAAAAACTTAATTCCAGGCTTAAAAGGAGATTCTTTCGAGAAATTCAACGATTTTTTGCCGAACGAAATATCGTGTATTCAAGAAGTGACCGTCGGTGGTGCTATGGTAATATGCGCCGCTGTTGTGCATGAGAACGTGGGTTCGACCGTCTTACATTTCTTTCGACGGCGGCCACATCGCCATCGAGTATTGTGCCACGAAAAGGGGTCTTAAAGTACAGTTCGGAACTGGTGTAAAACTATATTGTTGATTATTATTTTACATTGTGTACGCACTGCAGAAATATTGTACAACTTACAGCGCTGTTATGCGCAGCACTCGACGAATTTTATGCACTTTCATGTGATACCAAACACTCTATTCTTTAAAATGACTTAATCACTGTTGTTCGCCATTTTACCCCAGTGTGCGACGGCCCCAATTATTTAACCATCAACTCTAACACATGTTTTCGGCCGGTGTACAATATTTGAAAATAGACACACTCTCATGTAATTGCCGATGAGGACCTCTTGTTACTCTTTCCACACAGTCGGTGCGCAAAATGTTAATTAAAGATTAACATTTCTGCGTTAAATTTTAGCATATTCAAAAATGTAGATGTAGTATGTAGCTATGAGACTTTGTTTTTTTTTGTGGAAAAATTATTGTCATCGCATAGCTTGATCAAGATGTTAATAATTGTTTCATTATTTGTTTCCTTGAAACAATTTTACACAATTTAATAATCAATTCCACCACATGCCTAGTACGATAGATGCAGTGTAGAAATATTCAACGCAATGGAATTTTGCGGATCCACGGCTGCTTGAATTTACTTCAGTGATCACATCTCTATTTCTTGATATTATTCATAAAACAAACCACGCGAAGTTTTTTAATTAAAAATTGCATGTTGCTAGAGTTTACATACCAAATTGTACATTTGCGATAACAAGAATGGTAACCAACAATCACCGAGTAGTAGATCAAATAATCAAATTTTGTTATATTGTTATCATTTCCTATGAACTGCTCTGCGTTTAAATAACTACCGGTTGTACCGACGTTGATTGGAATATTTTCCATTCAAATCATCGGCTACAAATAGGCGGACGGACGGACGTATTCAAATATTTGAACAGCATTCCCGACAAATGACAAACAACACCGCACTTCCTCATTGTTGATTCGTTGCAAAACGTTGGAAATTAAAAATAATACCAAACAATTTATCAAATCCTCTAAATCATTTCAGTTTTTGGGTCAGTGTCAACTGTTTTATTATTGTCATTACTATTAACGATTTTGCTGTAAGTTTTGGCCTGGGAGAGTCCCAAGATCTATGGTTTGTTTACACTGTTTTCTTTTTGTGCTGTCGGCAAAATCGGCGGGAATAAAATGTTTACGAATAGAATTAAAACAAACAGTGAATATCTTATCATTGTGACAAACATCAGTTAATTGCTGTTTATTATGTTGCTAACATGACAGCCACATGAGCCGCCGCAGTAACCGCTTGATCGCTTTTATTTTCACGATCACTGGTAAAGGCCGAGATAAAACTTAGTTAACTGAGCGTATAACACTTCGTTCAACCAGTAAGTTCACACAGAAGTGTACAACAATTGGTAACAGAGCGTATTATTGTGTTAGCCATTTGTTTACATAAGAGAAATAATACCATCGTAAAGGCATTTAAGAGAACATTAGTAGCTAAGAGTGTGAGTGAGTGGTGAGAGCAGACAACAGTCTTGCCATATTGTTTCATATTACTCATCCCAATTTGGGTGGTATTTATTGTAAATTGTACAGTTGTACTTGATTTTCTTGCATCGTAGCGTTAAATGCATTCAAGTGCTAGACTAGTGTCAAGTTTCAAACAATCTGCGTCATTGAACCCAATACTATAAGATGGTATATTCACGTTCTGATTCCGTTTGTAACATCCTCGATATAATCATCGGGGACTGTATAATATACCTGTTTTTCTAAACCTGGAAACTTAGTTTTTCGACCAATTTGTTTGGAGTATCTAAGCGATATTGTGGCCGCCGGTGGTGCAATGGTTAGTGTGCGCGGCTCTTGTACATGAGATCCTGGGTTCGATCCCTGCTCTGACCACCTTAAAAAAAAAATTCTTTCGGCGGCGGTCACCTCGCATAGTGACGGCGACACTATCGAGTATATAGCCATGAAAAAGCTTCTCAAAATACCGTTCGGAATCGGTGTAAAACTGTAGGTCCCAATCAGTGAGTGAAAACTGGAAAGCGCACAGCTCAGTGATTGTGAGAAGTTCTCCCCGGTCCCTTCATGGGATGTAATGGGAAACCATTTATTTATTTATTTATCTAAGCGATATTAAGGAATTCAGTATTAGAGATATGACCTTTCCAAGTTTTTAAAGGAATTGATTTGCATTGAATTGAATTGAATTCAGATGAATGAAATTCAATTGAATTTAATTAAATTGTATTGAAATGAATTGAATTGAATTTAAATGAATTGAATTGTACTGAATTGAATTGAATTGAATAGAATGGAATTAAATTGAATTGAATTTAATTGATTTGAATTGATTAGAAATGATTTGAAATGAATTGAATTGAATGAAATTGTATTGAACTAAATTGAATTAAAAATTGAAACGAAATGAAATGAATTGAATTGTATTGAATTGAACTAAATTGAATTGAATTGAATTACGTTGAATTTAATTGAATAGAATGGAATTAAATTGAATTGCACTGAACTGAATTGAATTGCATTGCATTGAATAGAATGGAATTAAATTGAATTGAATTGAATTGAATTGAGTTGAATTGAATTGAATTGAATTGAATTGAATTGAATTGAATTTAATTTAATTGAATTGAATTGAATTGAATTGATTTGAAATGAAATGAATGGAATTGATCTAAATTGTATTGAATTAAATTGAAATGAAATGAATTGAATTTAAATGAATTCAATTGAATAGAATGGAATGGAATTAGATTGAATTGAATTTAATTGATTTGAATTGAAATGAATTCAAATGATCTAGCCTGGAGTGAATTCAAATGAATTGAATTGTATTAATTTAAATTGAATTGAACTGAATTGAATTCAATCCAATTGAATTGAATTGATTTGAATTGAATTGAATTGAATTGAATTGAATTGAATTGAACTGAATTGAATTGAATAGAATGTAATTAAATTGAATTTAACTGAATTGAATTGAGTCGCAGTAAATTGTATTGAATTGAATTGAATTTAAATAATTTGAATTGATCTGAATTGAATGGAACAAATTAAATTAAATTAAATTGAATTGAATTGATTTGAAATGAATTGAATTGAACAAAATTGAATTGAATCGCATTGAATTGGATTGCATTGAATTGAGTAGAACCGAATTGAATTCAAATGAATTAACTTGAATTGAGTTCAAATGAATTAATTTGAATTGAAGTAAATTGTATTGAATTGAATTGAATTGAATTGAATTAAATTGAAATGAATTGATTTGAATTGAATTGAATTAAATTGTATTGTTTTGAATTGAATTTAATAGAATAGAATGGAGTTAAACCGAATTGAATTGAATGTAATTGAATTGAATTGAATCGAATCCTATTGAATTGAATTGATTGGAAATGAATTGAATGGAATTGAATTTAATTGAGTTGAATTGAATTGAATTGAAGTAAATGGAATTGAATTAAATTGTATTGAATTAAATTGAATTGAACTAAATTGAATTGAATTGATTTGAGTTTAATTGCATTGAATTGGATTGAATTGAATTGAATATAATGGAATTAAATTGAATTGAACTGAATTGAATTGAATTGCCGTAAATTGTATTGAATTGAATTGAATTGAATTTAAATGAATTGAATTGAATAGAATGGAATGGAATTAGATTGAATTGAATTTAATTGATTTGAAATGAATTGAGTTGACTTAAGTTGAGTTGAGTTGGGGTTAGTTGAATTGAATTGTATTGAGTTGAATTGATTTGAATTGAAATGAATTGAATTGAACTAAATTGAACTGAATTGAATTGAATTGATTTAAAGAGAATGGAATTAAATTGAATTGAATTGAAGTAAATTGTATTGACTTGAATTGAATTGAATTTAAATGAATTGAATTGAACTGAATTGAATATAATGGAATGGAATTCGTTTGAATTGAAATTAATTAAATTGGATTTTTTTGACATGAATTGAATTGACTTGAGTTGAGTTGAGTTGAATTGAATTGAATTGAATTAAGTGGAAATGAATTGAATTGAACTAAATTGAAATGAATTAAATTGAATTGAATTGAATTAAATAGTATTGAATTAAATTGAATTAAATTGAAATGAATTGAATTGAATCGAGTTGATTTGACTTGAATTGAATTGAATATAGTGGAATTAAATTGAATTAAATTGCATTAAATTGTATTGAATTGAATTGAATTGAATCGAATTGAATTGAATTGAAATTAATTGAATTGATTTGAATTGAACTGAATTAAATTGAAATGAATTGAACTGAATTGATTTGAATTGAATTGAATTGAATTAATTAAATTAATTGAATTGAATTGAATCGAGTTGAATTTCATAGAATGGAATGGAATTGAATTGAACTGAATTGAATTATATTGAATTGAATTGAATTGAATTGAATTGAATTGAATTGAATTGAATTGAATTAAATTAAATTAAATTGAATTGAACTGAATTGAATTGAATTGAATTAAATAGCATTGAATTGCATGGCATTGCACTGAATTGAATTGAATTGAATTAAATTGAATTGAATTGAATTGAATTGAATTGATTTGAATTGAATTGAATTGAGTTGAATTGAATTGAATTGAATTGAGTTGAATTGATTTAATTAAATTAATTGAATTGAATTGAATCGAGTTGAATTTCATAGAATGGAATGGAATTGAATTGAACTGAATTGAATTGTATTGAATTGAACTGAATTGAATTGAATTGAATTCAATTGAATTGAATTGAATTGAATTGAATTGAATTGAATTGAATTGAATTGAATTGAATTGAATTGAATTGAATAGCATTGAATTGCATGGCATTGCATTGAATTGAATTGAATTGAATTGAATTGAATTGAATTGAATTGAATTGAATTGAATTGAATTGAATTGAATTGAATTGAATTGAATTGAATTGAATTGAATTGAATTGAATTGAGTTGAATTGAATTGAATTGAATTGAATTGAATTGAATTGAATTGAGTTGAATTGACTTAATTAAATTAATTGAATTGAATTGAATCGAGTTGAATTTCATAGAATGGAATTGAATTGAATTGAATTGTAGTGAATTGTATTGAATTGAATTGAATTGAATTGAATTAAATTGAATTGAACTGAATTGAATTGAATTGAGTTTAGTTTAACTGAATAGAATGGAATTAAATTGAATTAAATTGAATTGCATAAAATTGTATTGAATTGCATTGAATTGAAACCCACTATTATTTAACGCTGTAATTAAAACCTCCAAATTTTTGAAATATGGAGTTAGTTCAACTGGCATCTGAGTAGTTCATATACAGCCGATAATGTTATTTGGCTTGGTGCGACCATATCTCACTTTTCTGTTTTTGATTTAGAAAATAGTCTGAGTTAGATAAAATCTGTAAAAAAAAGTGCTGTTTAACCAAAAATAGTCCAATTAGGCTTTGGTTGGATAAACAAATGGAAGATTGCAAGTGAAATCATAAAATAATTGTATTGCCCAAACTCAAAGAAAACATAATATTTGTTATTAGTAAACTGATGTGTGCTTGTTTGGAACTGTACTGGCCAAATATTGTCTACAGTAGTGGCAAAACAGTGGTTTATTGAAAAAGTCAGTGATTTACCGGTACTCTAATTTTGTACAGTCATCAGTTGCCATTTGTAAGTGCTCTCCCAGTACATCTCAACTTTTGTACCATCTTCAATTCCTGCATGTGAGGCTTTGAATATTGAGTATTTTTTTTGGATGGATCGCAGTGGGTGTTGAAGCTTTCCCCATGAAATTATTGGTCGTTATTCTTCATAAATAAATAGGAAAGCTTCTCACATTCAGTGGTGCAATGGTAGTGTGCGCTGCTCTTATACATGAGAACATGTGTTCGATTCTTGCTCTGACTATCTTACATTGCCTTCGACGACGGTCTCCCCGCTTATTGATGGCGACACTATCTAGTTCTTAGTAAAGAAAAAAAGATTTGGATCCTGTGTAAAACTGTAGGCCCCAATCAGTGAGTGTAAAAGGAGAAGGCGCACAGTTCACTGGTTCTCAATCCCTTCAAGAGATGCAATGTGAAACCATTTGTTTCGACGGTCTTCGAAAGCAGAGATCGAACCCTCGTTGTCTTGAACAAGATCTGTGCGTACTAACCATTGCACCCCACCGATGGGCCTTATATATGATGGTTATCCAAAAAATTCTGTCAATCAAATGGTTGTATACTAGGGGGGGGGGGTCAATTTTTTTGCCGGACAAGAATATAACAGAAACGTTATCTAGGGCAAATTTTATGAAAATGATCCCAAGCAACAATGGTTCTAAAATCAAAATCGAGCCCGTGGTGTTACACTTGAAAATTTCTATACATATTAGCGTAAAAAATCGACCCAGAAGACATTCTTTTGAAACTGGATACTGTTCGATTTCAATGGAATTTATATTATATTCTTGTCATTGCTGCCTTACCTTACTTTAGGTCGAAACTCAACACGGTTCATGTTTTATAGCGGTTTAAATTGGTCATCTGCAGCATTTTTGTGAAGAGATACCAGTGTTAATGTTAGAATAACTTATATGAATGCGGTATTAGATTTGTCATTTGTATTTTCCTAAAGAGAAGGTTAAGACCTATCAGGCGATACCTTTGTCGTTACAATCTAATATCGCATTCAAAAGTTATTCTTACACTACACAAAAATGCTGCAGATTACCAACTTTACGGCAGTTGTTCGTGCGCAAACAGCTTTTGTTGGATTTATCTCATCTTGGACACCCATACAGGCTGAGATTCACTTGCATATATCCATTATTCGTCGCCTGTTATGAGCCTATAGACGTCTGTTGAAGCACTGCCATTGCGTTTTGTTACACTTCCTTGCAACAGTAGATACTGACCTTTTCTTGACCGATTGACAAATTATGCGGTACCAAGCGCGAGCAATTTTTGTTTGTTTTACGGCCAACTGTTCAAACAGTATTGAATGTATGGTAGTGAAAGTAATTACCCAATGTTACCAGCAACTGATCTTGGATAACCTAAAATGCTTCCTGAAGTGAACTACGGCCCCAATTAAATTTTAATAGTTCTGTATGAAGGTGCACAGTCGACATAGAAAGATTTAGATTCATCAATGCACTCTTCTTTGGACAATTCACGTCGAAATTAGTGAAAAACAATTTCAGGGAAATGTTCACGAGTTTATTTAAGTTTTTGACTGATATGCATTTTTCGAGTTACTGGAAGAATCAGAAGAAATGTTCGCATGTTACACGTTCTGAGTACCTTTAAACCTACTTACTACACTTTCCAATAGTATTTACAAATTACACCTGCCCACACTATAAATTGCCTAGGCCAGAAATATAAATGGCAACCGTCGTACTGTTGTATTGTCCTTTAACAAATTTTTATATTTATCCCAATCACTTTGCAAACACAATAGTAATTACAACAAATCCTTACATGCCCATGCTATAATCGACAATTTATGTATGTATGAGCATCATGGTGAAAAACCTCAAAATCGTATTACCCAAACGGAGGATTTGTATCCCATCCTCTAAATGTCTTTTATTATTTAATCGCCTGCTATCGATTTCCAAAATCTTGCGTATTATGTTACATTCATGGTCTAATTTTACGAACGTTATCTGTTTAATAGTAACAACCCTCCGATACCACTAGTATCAATTTTGCCGCCACAACTTTACAAAAGTTATCGTTTTATTTCATGTACGATATTTCCTTTCCTTTCGTTTTTTTTTTGTTAGCATAAACGCTATGTCATAAAAGTGAAAAGTTTTCCGTTTAAAAAGGATATGCTAAGGACGTAAAGATTTCTCTCGCGACAATTTTTGTCGAAGCTCTTAAAGATATAACGAATCGATTTAGTTTTGGTGGTGCTGATACATTTTCCTACACGAGTATGATGCTGGAGCTGCCAGTGTCGTTGCTCTGTCCTATTTTTGATATTACTTAAGCTTATCGCTTCACCCATTACATGCTAAGCAACTCTTCGTAAGCTAAAGACATAATATAAGCAGATGAAGGAAAAAAGAAAATACATAAGCAAGACCAAACAGAAAAAAAAACTAAGAACAACAGTGAAACGGAAACGGAACATTTTAAGCAGACTTTGTGAAATGGCTGCAGGAATTTCTGTCATTTGTGAAATGAAAATCTTCCTCAAATTTATTTTGAAAAACAAAATGTACGTATTTGTAGTCAATTGGTATGTAAAATTAGGATACTAAATTAAATTAAAGTACACGTAAACAGTATATAAACATAAAACAAAGGAAAAACTTCTCTAATTTTACGTAAATCAAAAAAAGTACAAAAAAGGG
The DNA here is from genome assembly GCA_963931995.1 of Phaonia tiefii. Lineage (NCBI taxonomy): Eukaryota > Metazoa > Arthropoda > Insecta > Diptera > Muscidae > Phaonia > Phaonia tiefii. Next base: position 112,360,753 of record OZ008370.1, on the reverse strand, counting down.
TATGAACCTATAATAAAGAAAAACAATTCTTATTTTTTTCTAATCTCTACATATTTCCTTTAAAATTAGTACAATTGTTCTCAAATTAATGGCAATTGTAAAAATTGAAATTGAAAATGATTATAAAGAAAGATATGTTTAAAGTTCGTAATAACTAACAATTATTCCAATTACTAAAATTTAATTCATAGTTGTGCTTGAATTAAGCTCATATGCAATGTAAAGGGGTTTTCAACAGAGACGCTACAAAAGTAAATCGATAGGGACAGCAAACGACGCTATATTTTGACGTAGAATACGTCTTACCTTACGGTATGAGGAGTCATGTCAGGTTTTTATTGTTGTAATCTTTATTTCATTGAATTTGAGGAAACGGCTAGATGAATTTTTTTAAAATTTTTTTTGTAGGTAAATGAAGATGTTATCTTTCGTTTGATATACATTTCATATTGGTTGATATATTTCTAGTATTTTAATTTCTCAAATGAAAATTGTTTAAGCACATACACTCAAACATATGTGTGGTGTTTGGTTGAGTGTTTTTGGTTGCTCAACATTGCTTAGGAACATGTATCTAGTAAAAAGTGAAACGAACAGCAAGCTAATGTTGCTTGGCAACATGTATCTAGTAAAAAGTGAAACAAACAGTAAGCTAACGTAATAAAGCTTTTTTGCGAAAGCTTCAATAAAGCTGTTGTAACATTAATTGTGAATTGTAAAGCGTAAAGCTTTCACACATCGCTCGAATGCTAATGCGAAGACTCGATAAGGTAAACCTTTTTTAATATTAGGGCGGCCCACTCAACATTCGCAGAACTTATTTCAATAAAAATATTAATTAAAATACATAAATTAAATTAAGTTTAAAAAAATTGAACATAATATTTTTTTTTTTAAACGGACTTGAATCAAATGCCGTTGGTAAATATAAAAATTACAGCAGACAGTTGTCCGAGGCCTTCGGCCACGGACTGTCCCTGCAGGCTGTGTCAGAGACACGGCCATTAAGTTTAACGTAGAATACGCCATCCGATAAGACAGAAAACATATATAACAATAAATGATAAATAGTATAAGCAAATGAATTTATTGTTATATATGTTTTCTGTCTTATCGGATGGCGTATTCTACGTTAAACTTAATGACCGTGTCTCTGACACAGCCTGCAGGGACAGTCCGTGGCCGAAGGCCTCGGACAACTGCCTGCTGTAATTTTTTTCCCACTCTTTTGACATTTCTCTTCAGTAAGGTTTGCCATTTCATCATGGAAAGATATACGAGCCAACAACGAGTCGAAATTATTAAAATTTACTACCGAAATTTGGAGTCAGTGGCCTCGACTTTAAGAGCGTTACGACCAATTTCTGAATTCTGAATTTCATATCTGGCTGTATGGCTTCGTCAATAAGCAAAATATGCGTTATTGGTCAGACAGCAATCCACACGTAATCCATGAGTCATCATTGCATCCCGAAAAAATTACGGTTTGGTGCGGTTTATGGGCCGGCGGCAATGATACTTCTTCCGTGATCTTCAAGACCGGCTCATTACTGTGAATGCGAATCGCTACCGTTCAATGATAACCGAATATTTGTGGCCCCAGTTGGATAATATGGACTTGGAGGACATGTGGTTCCAGCAGGACGGCGCCACAAGCCACACAGCGAATGCCACAATCAATTTATTGGAAACCAAGTTTGGTGAACGTGTTATCTCACGAAATGGCCCAGTCGATTGGCCACCTCGGTCGTTCGATTTGAAGCCGTTAGATTATTTCCTGTGCGGCTACGTCAAGTCTATGGTCTATGCCAACAATCCAGCGACGATTGATGAACTTCGTACGAATATCGAACGTGAAATTGCAGCAATTATGGCCGATTTATGCTTGAAAACCGTCGAAAATTGGGTTCTGCGTCTGGACTTCTGCAAGCGTGCCCGTGGTGGCCATGCAAAAGAAATCGAGTTCCATACATAATGGCATCGAACGTACTTTCACAGGAATAAAGAATTTTATTGTAGCGCTCTTATTGAAAAACCCGATATTTGTGTCAGATGATAATTCGAGCAATACCAGGTTTCATCAAATTTCGAAATTCAATGTTTAGAATTGAATGTATTCACTTTCTAATTCTCAGTTAGTTCATGGTGGCTATAATAAAAGTAATAAACATTTGTTTGAAATGAACCGAACCGAAGTTTATTGTTATGTTAAGGAAATTGTACATAATCTAACTAGTCCTTAAAAGGACAAGACGAACAGATTGTTACTTTGTACAGCAACTGTTCTTGGCGTAAGGAAATTAATTCTTTACTCAATGACGTTTTTCCTCCTTATACCCTCACAAGTAGGGATGGAAGTATAAACAGGTGTGTGGAGTTTTCCTAAATTGTTGAAAACTCCGATTCTACAGTACTAAAATTCTGAACTCGGACTTCTACTCCAAGTCCGACTCTCCAAAACTCCAAAAATAAACCAAACGTATTTAAATCCCAGCGGCGGAAGTCGCAAGACCTTCCACAAATAAGGCATGCGTAATGGTTCTTTTGTAATGCCTTCCTAAAATAAGGACTGCGGAATGCATGAATTTTTTCATCAGATATAATCAAGAAGAAAATTTTTACAATTTTGAGAAATTTCATTTCCGATTCTTTAATTGGAATATTTGGAAATTATAATTGGAAAATTTCATACAAATTTGAAAATTATATTGTTTATTTAATATTTTTCAGGGTATTTTTAAAATTTTCAATTTGAAGTTGGGCGTGGTAACATTTTCTAAGATAGATACATACATACTTATAAATAAATATGTAGAAGTGGATAATGATTTTGTGATAAAATAAATTATTTTAATATTTTTTTGTTTAACAAAAATAAATTATAGCAAATGCCTTCTAAGGCCTTCTTTAGGCAATGGGCAAGGAAGGTCTTGCCTCCCAATCTCCGTAGTGTTAAAAAGAAAGGAGGAGGTAATGTATAGGGAAGTCCTTCCGTATTTTAAAGAAGGCCTGTTTGGTCATGATTTCAGGCCTTCCAGGTCATGACTTCTGCCGCTGGGATGCTTCTTGGTTTAGTTGGATGTGTATTTGATCTTTGTGGATATATTGGTTTGTAATTGTTTTGGCTTAAGACACGTCGACAAGCTGGACAAATTAGGAGAGGGACAAGGTAGACTACTTGACCACCACGCATGGTGGTTTGTGGATATGACTGACAGGGGATGTCAAGAGAGTCGCAGTGGTTGCTGCCACTCTAGCCTGAATGAGCATAGAGAGCATTGGGATGAGTTTGTGCGGTCAATTGATAATGGGAGATATCAGGAGCGAAATTCGTGAGATTGATAGATCACGACTTGTGAAAATTGAAACTGAACAGGGAATCTGCTGGGTGCAGTGGGTCTCACGGGGGAAATATTTGGATTGAGATAAAGGTATTCTTGTGGTGAATGTGGTTAGGGGCGACGAAGCGGTAGCAGTGGAATTGGATGAGTATGAGAGGATGGATATATGTACCTACAGATGCTTGATGAGAGATCCCACAACAGGGCTATAGGATAGGAACGACAAATTGATGAATAAACTATACGAGGGACAGGAAATTGACGCCAATACTAGGAGGAAATATACCACGGAAACTGCCACTACACCCGGAATATACCTAAGATCCGCGAAGATGACAATGCTTTGATACTAATTTGGTCGTCAATTGGCGCACCGGGTTATGGACTGTTCAAGTTTGTGTTGGTTATACTTGTGGTCATGACGAGGGATTCGGGATACAACGTAAAGAACGCAGTGGATTTCGGAACGAGGATTCGGAAGATTAGCAATGATGAGGATGGGATAATATCTTCATTTGACGTTCTTATATTGTTCCCCAGCGTATCGGTTAATCTAGCTCTATCGACTATAAGGGACAACTGGGACGAAATTGGAACGTACACGAATGAACCGCTTGCAAATTTCATGGAGATTTTGACATTCTGTATCGAGCATATACGCTATTTTCAGTATGGGGATAGATTCATGGGTTTCCCGGCATTACCATTTATATTTGACATAGGTATGAAGGTATTATTGCAGACAGTACTTGACACATTGGGGGAGAAGGCGAGAAACTTGGCAAAATATGTGGACAATTTATTTGTTGTTATGGGGAAAGTTGAACTCTTTTTGTGGATGACTATAATTCACGCTCGAAGGAGAAAGGTACAATGGGCTGCCATATTTGAACAGTTTCATTTATCAAACGGGGAATGCTCTCAAAATGAACTGGTACCGGGAATCTACAGCGTTAGAACAGTTGATTAACTATCACTCCCTACGACCCAGGGGGACAAATGTTGACGCGGCGGTCTACTTCATTACAAAATTGATGACGATAAGTGGCGCTGAATTCCACAGGACGGGTGGGGGAAATTGGTGGGGTTACTTGGATTGAATAGATACCACAATAAAATTATGGACAATTTGATGTTCGGGCAGAGACGAACAAGCCGACAGAATCTGGGGGAATGTTTGGGACCACAACGTATATTCTGGGTTTCTTTGGGGGATTGGAACATTCCAGTGTATGTGTGAATTTGCTTTGGAATCGAATTTTAGAGTGAATAGTTATTTTCCAGGACAAGGTCTATTATTAACAAGCCAAATGTTGTGTGCAGAATTCCTAGTAATGATGACAAGTCCAACATATACCAGAAGGGGTATATATTCTGCTCATAATTAGGACACATTATGGGCCAATGGCGCAAAGGTTAGCTCTAGCAGCCCATTGTATTTTAACCGGAAATAAACCTAACTGTGACGAAGTGAAAACTCTAACGGAAGAGGGAATTAATCGCGACGTCTCTTTCTGGGAAAAGACTTAACTTCAGACTTGACGTGGATTTTTGTGCACAGTTGACAACTTCAGGGGGAGCAGATTATTTGACATGTGCAATGTGGTTGAGGTTGAAGTTAATCGTTCTCCTTGTGGGAAAAAAATAATACATTTGTTTATGGTGATTGCTGTTTAAACTGTTCACTAATGTTTACGAAAGCGTTGTGTTTATTATTGTTTTGATAGATCCTTGAAAATGATTAACGAAATTGGTCGAAATATTGGGTAATGGGAAATATAATTGATAGTTACCCACGATGATGGGTAACCCATTCGCATTTTTGATCGAAAATATGAAAAAATTATAAAAAATTTATACGATATCTCCAATAGAAAACTAACCAATTTGTATGGGATTCTAAGGGGGTTTCATAAAGTGGTCCAATTCGTATGGAAGAATTTTGTTTTCGAAAAACCTCCAAAATAAAAAAAATCGGTGAAATAAAAAAAGTGGCTATAACTCGGAAACGGTGCGTCCAATCGCAAAAACAATACATTTTTTTATCTCGATTGGAGTCTTTAACCAATGGATGTTTTCAATATGTCATCACTTTATTTATAAAAATCGCTAAAACTAAAATGTTTTAACTAAAATACGTTCAAACGCCCTCATATCTACATCTCGGAAACGAAGCGTCCAATATAAAAAATATCCAATTTTTTATGTTTTTTATAAGGTTTTCATAAAGTGGTCCAATTCGTAAAGAAGATTTTTTTTAAATTATCGCCAAAATAAGAAAATCGCTGAAATAAAAAAGTGGCTATAACTAGGAAACGTTGCGTCCAATCGCAAAACTAATAAAATTTTTACCTCGATGAGGCGCTTTAACCAATAGATGTCTTCAATATGCCATCACTTTTTTTTTGCAATTTGTTGTTCGAAAAATTTTAGTTTTAATTTCCGAGATATTGACATGAGAGTGTTTTAGGTTTTTTTTATTTTAAATGTTTTAATTTTTGTGGACTTTTTTAAAAAAAAGTGCTGCCATATTGAAGACCCATTGCTCATTGTCTTGGGTAACTACTTATTCACGACATATATCGATTTCAATCAATTTAAGACATATTTTTTCCATATTTTATTTTTATTTTTTTCTTTAAAAATTCAACCTAAGGGATAAAAGCATATAAAATGTAAATGAAAAAAAAAATTCAATTGAATTCAGTAAAAAAAAAGGAACAGAAACACGACTTTAAGAAAATAATAGAGACGGAGTTATATTTGTAAGTCTTTCTTGCTTTCAAGTCTAGGAAATTTTTCACGGTTTTCTAATGTCGCCGCCATAACTCCTTCTCGATTCTGTTCCACAACTCGTTTGGACACGCTAGCGAGAAATTGAACGTGTCTTTTCGCTCCTTGTATGTGTCTTCTAGATATTGTTGTATATATTCATAAGGAATGCTTACAGTAAATGGTGGTTCGAATATTATTGAAATGTCATTCATGTCAATTATATTCGTATAATCCGTGCAATTGAAGTTTATTGTAGGTTTCTTGTAAACTCTCAGTTGCATCGGATTTTCCACATGGTTACAATTTTTTTTATTTTTTTTTCACCGTCGAACAACATTGCTAACAAAACGTTTTCTGGGTGAGCATAATACGCTTTTTCTTTAACAACAATATTTACAATTTCTCTTAAATGAGAATCCAAATATTGAGTCCAACGTATAAATTTATAAAATAATACACTACCGTACACGACAGAGTTGTAATATTGAATTACGTTGGCGTATACAATTTCATTATATAGTTTGCCAGGATTTTTAAATCTTTAGATGGCTTATTAGTTGTCACATATAACCGTAATAATCTAACGAATCCAGAGATAATGCGTTATTGTTCAATTTGATGACTTTGTGTTCAGAGTCTTCATTTTTCACTTTTATCTAGCCTAATAATTGGGAATGTTGTTCCATTAAAACAACTAGATGAGGTTCTTTCACCATCCTTGAATGAAATTTGTTACTGATTTTTTCATCGTTAAAGAATCATTTTTTCTGCCGTCGAAAGAAAATGATATTATATTGGAAGCATCATATCGTTTAAGAAGCACTTTTTGTTTACATTTAGCTTTTTCTCTACGAACTATACTCTTATCCATAATGACAAGATTGCCACGACTATCTTTAACACCAATGTCTTCCAATGCTGATGATACTCTATCAGACACACCAAATCTGTCACACATCATAGCAAAGTTCAAAGCATCGTATCTGGAAGTACATGGTCCTCGTCTCGTTTGAGATGCATTTTGTGGACCTATTGAATGTGAGCTACGCTCATAATCAATATCCTTAGCTTCTTCTGGTACGTATGTTTGACCCCGGCTCTCTTCAAATGTTTCTATTATTGTACTTGTTCTTCAATTTCTGTCTCGTATTCCGGTATCGTAGATCTTCTGTCATTATATTGATCCATCATGAATTCTTTCAACTCTTCTGGAATCAATCGACATGAGCATAGAGCTGCTTTCAAGTCACATTTACATTTTCCAATATAAAGTAGTTATTTTATGGATTGTACGAACGCTGTGAGAGTGAAGCCTTTTGGTCTGCATTTACCTTCAACGTAGTATTTGTCAAGCAAAGTATTCAGTTTTCTAACAACATTTCGTTTGCATGTAATTTTAATATTAAGGTTGCTCCAAATTTATATCAATTTGTCTGTCACGTGGGGAGTAAATGTTTTGTATGAAAATATTTTACTTTCCATTTCCATTTCAAAATATCCTGTTTACCAAAGATACCAAAATCCGCAACATTGTGAGAAGGCATATGTTTCAACCTATTTTCACTTTCGTTACATGTTGATGTTGGCGCGGCTTGCGATGTTGACGGCACTGGATCCATGGTGTTGAACTGATTTTGTTTTATGTACTTTTCAAAATATTGTATTGTATTGTATTGTTTATGTATTGGATATCATGCACAACAAGAACAAGTCTTATAATTAAAGTACACGAATTAGTATATTTGAATAAAACAATGTTATAAATAGATTAATAAATAAATAAATAAATTAAATTTAGTTAATTAATAATTAATAAACTAGATATATGGACTAATGAAAATGGACTAATAATAATTTAAACAATTATATGACATATAAGAACAAATAATAAGAGTAAAATTCACAGCCGTACAGAAGTCCTGGCATTATGTACGACTTAGCCAAGAGTACTCTTATATGAAAAGGGGTATATGCTTGAGAAGACCATAAGGTTCTCAACTTCGAATAAGCTTGTCCAACAACTGAGTTAAGATGGTTCGACCAGGTGAGTGACCTGTTTAAAATGATTCCTAGATTTTTAGTCTGCGAGACGATATCAATTTTATCGTCACTTTTTGCTATATCAAAATTATAATTGACAGTGTTAAATGATCTGGAGTGAACCACAATACATTTTGATTTCCTGGAATTAATAGCAAGTCCATTGGCTGTTGCCCAGTCATGGATATGAGAAAGGTCATAGTTCAATTTTTCAACATTTTCGTTGATTGTAGATACTGAACTGCTTAAGTAGACTTGCACGTCATCAGCATATAAGTGCGCTTCGCTGTATGACAGTTGTTGTGGTAAGTCATTTATATACGTTGAAAAAAGCAGAGGTCCCAAAATCCAGCCTTGGGGTACTCCTCGTGAGATAGGAAAAATATTTGAAATGTAATTTTTCGTGGAAACAGATTGGAAACGACCAGAAAGATAGGATTGAATTAAATTGACGGCAGTAGATGAAAAACGAAAAAAATACATTTAACTTTGAACACAATGTTGTGTGGTGTACCATGTCGACGGCTTTAGAGTGGTCCAGAAGAACCAGAAAAGATATATTACGGTTCTCTAAATTTTGTCGTAGACTTTCCGTGACCTTAAGCAATGCGCTAGTACAACTATGGTCTGGGCGGAATCCAGACTGGGTTTCATGCATTAATGAATTAGAATAAATGTGTGCACTCATTTGTTTATGAAGTAACTTCTCCAGGACTTTGGAAAGAAAACAGAGAATTGCAATGGGCCTAAACTCAGTGTTTGTCTTCCGTATTGGCGTGTTACCACATTGTTGGAAAAATACTGGTCGCAATTATTGTGTTGAAAAGGTGAGTAACATAAAGTAAAATAGAGGGTATAATTAATTTAAGAAACCTCGGATCAATGTTGTCAGAACCAATAGAGTTCGATTTCATAGCTAATACACTAGATAAAACTTTCGTTTGTTCCACACAAGCGAATTCGAACCCAAGTTGCTCATTATGAAAATGCTGTTCAAAATTATGGTAGTTTTTGTCGACTGAAATATTAGGTGCATTAGAAAATGATCTGTTTAAAGAGTCAGCATCCAAGTGACAATTATTATCCTTCACCTCTTTACCTATACCAATATTTCGAATAGTGTTCCATTTCCGTTTGGCATCAAGCGCACAGAACTGAATTGGCTAAAGTAACATTCGATTTTGGCCATTCTAATTTTCCGATTTACGTCAGTCCTGGCAGCACGGTATTCTTCCAACAAATCAGCGGTTTTGAAGCGCTTCCACCTCATATAGGCTACATCTCTAATATTACTAGCAGCTTTTACCATTGCCCAAAACCCGGGTCTGGATTGAGCCTTAATAATCCGAGTTTTAATAGGGACAGCACAGTCGTAAAGATTGATAATATTTCCGTGAAGAAAATTAAGTTTGTCATCTACTGATATCATGGAGTAAATCTGACTCCAATTAATTTCATTGAACAATTCCTCTATTACACTATAACTTACATTCTTGAAATCTCTATAAGATATAATTTGATCAGAATGCTGGATTTCGAAGTTGTATGCCAAGAATATTAGAGAAAGCTTAGAGAAAGCCGGGGCTGATATCTGGTCATAGAGAAGTACACGGGAAGTGTCAGAAACAAGGAAAAGGTCAAGTAGAGTGTTCGAGGTTTGTGTGTAGTGAGTCGGGATGTTGGAGTTTGTTGGAGAGAACCCTAGAGGAATAATAAAGATTCTGATAGAATGTTTGAATTAAAATCTCCTGAGATAATAATATCATTGAAGTGTACAGTTGTAGTTTCGAGCATATCACCAAAGTTTAAACTCCTGTTAGGCCAGTAAACGCAACCTACTAATATTCGATTACTGAGAGACAATATCTTACAAAAGATAAATTCAATAGAACCATTCGGGTCCAATTTTTTAAAAATTTTGGAATTGAGATTATTATTTATGTAGAGTGCAACACCACCACCATGTCGTTCTCTATCGGCTCTATGATCATTAAATCCGTTCAACCTTATCAATGAATCAGGAGTACTTGCATTAAACCATGTTTCGGAAACGCAAACTACATCTACACCCGAATTTTCAAAATTTAATCTGAATTCATCAATTTTGTTGTTCAGACTCTGTGCGTTAAACCACCTTTTGTAAACCACCTTTCTGTTTAGCTAAAATTTTAACCAATGAAAGTGTAACGTCTTTGGAAGACACATTTGCGCTACATGTGCTGTTCATGATTGAACAGGAAAAGATTTGAAAATAAATAATCAACATCGCTAAAGAAGAATTTGAAATTTTTTCTTAAAAGTCTATAAGGAAATAAAAGTAGGAAAGGTAAAGTAATAATTGATTTTAAGAAAATAAAAATAAATGTATAGCTTTTCATCATGATAATATAAAATGAATATGGTAAATAGAGAAATGAAAGGTTATGGGATTTCGAACTGCTCAGAAATGAGGCGAAACCCATCCAATATATCAATGTGCTCAATACAAATTTTTTTGGTTTTTTTTTTAGTTTTAAAAAAACTGTTTGCTGGAGGCTCGGTTTGTAGGTGTTTTGAATGTTAATTCGCAGATGTAAGTTTTCGCACGATCCGTTTCAGCCTGGTTCGAATGGTCTTTATATCAGAGTTAAAAAAAACATTAACGTACGATAGTAGGGTGTGTAGGTAGTAGGTATAACAACATGTGTGTATGAACACGAAAAGGGTTGGGTGTCTTGCTTAGTCGGGGTGGGTTTTGAAGTTCTATGCATACATTTCTAAAAAAATAAAGTAAAATAAGGAAACAAGAATGTTTTTTTCACCCTTTGTCTTAAATTGAACGAAATCGATATAGGTCGTGAATAAGTACCCCCTAAATAATAGTGCTGAACATTATGGGCTATTTAAAATTTGGGACTTCATTATGAAAAAAAAAATAAATGGTTTCCCATTACATCCCATGAAGAGACTGGGGAGAACTTCTCACAATCACTGACCTGTGCGCTTTTCAGTTTTCACTCACTGATTCGGACCTACAGTTTTACACCGATTCCGAACGGTAATTTGAGAAGCTTTTTCATGGCTAGATACTCGATATTGTCGCCGTCACTATGCGAGGTGGCCGCCGCCGAAAGAAAATTTGAAGGTGGTCAGAGCCGGGTTCGAACCCAGGATCTCATGTACAAAAGCCGCGCACACTAACCATTGCACCACTGACGGCCACGGCCACATTATAAGAAACTAAAATATTCCAATTTCACAACAATTTCATCAATTTTCCCCCAAAAAAGGCGATAAAATCCCAAAAAAATGGGCGAAGGCCTATTGACCTATTTCGAAAAATCCGCGGGCTTGAAATTCAGTCGGAAAAAAATTTGACCCACGTTAAAAACTACCCATTATTTCCCCATTTCGTTGGTAGCTACCAATTTTTTTCCTCACACCCTGTGGGTAATGTGTTAACGTTCATTACACATTCCCCAAGGTGATGTGTAGGGGGTGGGTAAATACGAACTCTGGTTTTAAGCATAAGCATGCATGTAGAAAGAATCATACCGATATACTCCATAGCCAGTGGAACAGGGAAAGTAGACCCTAATCTCTCCAGATAATCCGCTCTATGGTTCTCTGGACTGTTCCTGTGCCTCGGCACTAATATAGGGTGGGTATCGAATTGTTGGCGATGTCATTCAGTGAAGTGCAGCAGTTGTGGGCAGTTTTTGAGGATTGGTATACAGATATCAGAGATTTTATAGCAGTCTAACTGTCAGACTAGATACTAAACCCCCAAGAGAGTGATGACGTTTCGTTCCAGACAAAGGAGATTTTCTCCGATTACCACCACTTCTGCCTGAAATATATAATAATAGCGTTAGAATAGAGTGCAATCCCAACTCTGTCGTCTTGTTTGGATCAATCAGTGCAGAAGTCTAAATATTTTCTATTGCCTGGTATACACCCCTTTTGTTCAGGATTTGAGTAGAGACGTTTCAGTTCTATTTTAGATTGCCGTAGATCCCTTAAAATTGTCCCATGACCAATTGGGCTACTCTCCACGGCGAGGAATATCTTAGGCGTATTTCCGATGTTGCAGTTATGTGTCTTCCCAGAAAATCTGTTGCTAAGAGGTGGGGTACACACCATTGGCATTAACTAGACTTTTGTGAACAGACATAGACCGTAGAACAATATGAGGCGGCTAACAGCTGTATGTATTTGGTAAAATATTTTCGGAGATAGAGTTTTGCTGATTTTAACTAGCAAATGAGGTTCCTAGCTGCCGACCATAAAATGTTCGAACAGGAAACAAGGAATATTACCCAAATATAATTCTATAATTTGAAAGCATTGTTTGGGTGTAAGTCTATCTAAGACTCTATTTGAGGATTTTTGACATTGAAACTTACCTTTTGAAAGTGAAACATCATTAAGGTACTGCCATAACAATATTACACTGAAAAACCAAACAAAAATTAAATTCCCCGTAATATGTACTTTCCTAAATCCATGAAAAAAATTTAATTAATACGAGTGCATCAATGTTTTCATCCATGCCGTATTAAATTTTCCGCACGCTTAGTCCATTTGGACTTAAATATGGTTTGCCTATTTTGACGAATGTAAAATAAATATGTTGTATAACTCCGTAGGGTATCAAAGAGAAGCATGAGAACCAACACTAAATTTCCAATGAAGCTAAGTCCATCCATCTAAATAAAATTAAAATTAATGTTTTGGTATTTTGCCAGACATTTAACAATTTAATAGTCATATTTACACATGTGTTTAAATGTGTATACACCATACACACATTAACAATATTTGCATATTAACTATTGAATAGCTGTTCATCATTTTGTTGTTGTTTCCCTTGTATGTCCACGTGACTGTGACTATTACGGGTGTCAATGTACAGCGTTTAACTATTGTGTACACCTGTATGGTGCGCGGGTTGCCTGAGATAGAAAATGACCGTCGAATTAAATCATCAAAGCAGTTATGGAACGGTAACTTTTTGCACGCATCATATTTATTCCACTTTTTACCTTCAACTTCAGGCATGCAAAGTATGACGTTTGGTATAGAAATTTAAATGAAATGATTCAAAATTAAAATTTGAAACCACGGGCGTGAAAAGGTGGGATATGTTGGAAAACTTTTAAACATATTTTTTTTGTTAATTTTTTCGGGATCTGCTATAGTTTCCCAGCAGACGACTGCTATATTTTGAAAGTTTAGAAAGGTATTTTTTGAGTGATTTCATTTTTAAACGCAGCCAAACCCGGCTAAACATTTCCAAATATAGATTTTTCTGCGAGTAATGGTCAAAACGGTGGGCGATATTAAGAGTGTTTTTTTTACTCCGCTAAAGTTAATTATAGCTTAACTTGTACGGGACAGCTAAGCGATATTAAGTGACATTTCAGTTTCCCACTTAAATTCTGACTTGAGCAATGACAATGTTGCCACATGTTCAATTAGAGGAAATGGCAACAAAAAGTTATCTGAGATAAATTTTGTTCTCATTTCTTGCGAATGAAAATATTATCAATGGGAGACTCAAAAGCAGAAATTTGCAAAATGGTTTCAGATTTTAAGTTCATTAAAATTATTTTATTTAATGGAAGACTATGTATACTTTTAGTTATATCTCTAAATTTGAAGAATAGAATTTTATTTTCGATTGAAAACAAAATTGGAAATAAATTGTTCACAACAATGCGCGGTAAATATTATACATATTGAACATGGTAGAATTATCTAGCAGGTATAGCCCGTTAAGTCACTGCGGTGTGTATTTACACAAGTCACTAACCGAAGACATTTATTGATTGTGCAGAGTGATTGGTTGTCGCTACTTACACATTGCTTTCCTACTTACACGCACTGATGCAGAAGTTTTTATAGTTCTATTTATAGAACGAACTATCCTAATTGTAGTTGTCTCGTTCTGTTTTGGTTTGGCCCTACCATATGTTTAAAATTTAGTTGTCTTAGATCCTCGTTATGTTTAAAGTTGTAATTGCCTTTAAGGCTATAAGAGATCATGTTTCCTTCCTTTGAAGGATCCATTCTATATTATTTTATATGTATTTTATTTTTATACTTTTTTTATATTCTTGTATTGTTGGTATATATTTGTGTAGAGTTTGACAACTGAATCGAATGAACGAAAATAAAATATTTGTTGTTGCAGCTAACAACTACAACATCTGCTGCTACCACCGTGTATTTGTTGGGACTGGCTACAAACATGCTGCCGTATCGCATTTTTTTCACCCATTACAGCAACTATTGCCACATTTCGTAGTATTTAGTGTGGATCGTTTTATTTGGAAAGTTGTAAGTGGCGATAGCATAATGGAATAAAAAAACAGCCTTATTAGTACATTGATCTGCTTCCATCGAAGTCTTAAAAATTGAGTATAATGCGATAACTATAATTCTAGGATAGCCAACACTGTGGGACCACTATGTTGAATACTTGGTACAGGCAGACACCATGTCGTATTTTCTTCAATTTTCCTTGAAATATGAGTAAATAATTTGAGTATAAAATCAAAGCTGTGTTTCTATAAAATCATAACAAATCCAAAGAAATTGCGACAGCATAGAGAAATGATATATAGATGAGCGTTTTGACTCAGTAAATTTACGAAGTTTGGTGTGGATGTTGCATGTTGGAAAGTATTGCTCTAATAATACCAAATGGAGCAATTACTCAAACCAACCACCAAGAAAACAGTAACGGCATTTCGTTTTGTGTGTTCAAATGTTTGTGTAAATACACCAACAATATATAAATACTAACAAAAGAGGATGACAAAAAGTCAAAAATTCGTTTAAATTTCACAGTATTTCATCAAAACGAAATGAAAAATTTAAGTCAACACTTTTTGTTATTCCACCTGGTGTAAGTCAATTTACGTAAAATAAATGTCTATCCCACCAACTGCACCATGAAGAGTGTGAAACGAAAAGTCAGATGAGAAAGATGGATGGCAGCTCTGTATGACATTACGCTATGGGCAAACGCTTACTGGAATAAAAAAAATCCCTGATATTATGATTTGTGAAAATAATAAATAATTCGCTTTTTAGAGCTACACGCTGAAAAATTTGTCTTTTTTGTTGTTTACATGCAAATATAATATGTTTGCAGTTTGTCGCAAAAATGGTATACTTGTGTCCAAACACATTGTGTTTACTATTCAGTATAACATGTTTAGGGCGCAATGATTAATTGGTTATAATATATGAATTTGTTATCCAAATGTGGCTTTGTTTGTTGAAAAGTGCTGAAATCAAAAACGTGGCAGACAATAAAGACCCAGCGGCAGATCTTCAATCAATGCTTGCAAATATCTACATGTTTCGTGCAATATGTTGCTGGGGCCGTTATTTTTCAACGTCGCGTAAGATCAGTTTGAAACCGAATTTTAGACTTACGGGTTTTGGGCGGAAGGGTGTTGCAACAGTTTTTTTAGAATCACCATTGCAATTTCGTACTTTGTTAATAAACAACAGCCAAATAAGATCTCTAATAAATGACTGTTACCATAATTTTCTAAAGCTAAATTGCTTTAGCCTAACCGAACTATTTTGAAATTTTACTCGAATAACCGGTGAAGAAAAAAAACACCTATTAATTATCGAATAATTGAATATCCTCCTATGTACACGCTGGAAAATAACAGCCTCTCTAACATATTTTCCCAAACATATTCGGCAGGTACCATGTGTATGTTGGGAACACACTTCAAAAATTCATATGTAAGCAAGTCCCAAACATACTTGTATTTAAATGCAAGCAGTATCATGTTTACTGACAAACATGTATGCTTTTACGTGGAAACATATGCGTTTTTCATCCCAAACAGCCGTATACCTACGTGGAAGCATACAAATCTTTCTCCCAAACCTGCATATAATTACGTGGAAACATATCCGTAGTTCAACAGTGCAGTGCAGTGCAACAAACACAGCTGTATTTGTATCACAAACATAAATGTATGTGGGTCGCAAACACATATATTATAATATATTAATTATTGTGTCTCAAACATGTAATATTGAATAGCAAACGCATTGTGTTTGGACACAAGTATATTATATTGGCGACAAGCTACAAACACACTTTATATTTGCATCGAATCAACAAAAAAAGGCAGATTTTTCAGCGTATATATGCTACTGACGACGGTAAAAATGAATATAGTGCAGGATTTTAGATTTTCGCTGTGTGGGCGGTAGTACGTGTAAAAAGTGTTTTTAAATCTATAAGCCTGGGAAATTGGTATATATACTATACCTGACGGTGGGGAAGATCGATTTAAAGCATGATTTTAGGTTTTCGGTTTGCGGATGTGGCAAATGTGTTTACATTATAACATTTATAACCAAGTAATAAAAAAACTAAAAAATTTAAATCGACCCTTCTTACATTTACTTGTATTGAATTCATAATTTGTTGTTTTTTCATGAAGTGAGAATCTGCTGCTCTTTTCTGTTTCAGAAGGTTTTAAGTTCGCCTAACGCTACCACACGTTAAAACTGAATTATCACTATGCATTGGTAGACAAACAATATACTTATATACGAAGCTAGTTCATGCAAGCCAATCGCGGTTTAAATATTTGTGTTTTTTTTATCAAATTCAAAAAAAAAAAAGGTCCGCCGCTCCGGTTTTCTCATAAGGGCTCTTTCAGATAAAGGGCTTCACGTGGTTCCACTTTTCAGTGTTTGTCCTCAAAACGTCTCTCATACGAAAGGCGTACACGAAAACCAAAGCAACATCACAAGTATTTAACCGTTGAGCCTTTGTGTATTATGTTTTCACTGATCACAAATATTCTCTACTACTATAAAGCTTTTTCACAGTATACTTAAGCGACCACGGGCTTTTGAAATCCTCTGTCAAATGAACCTTTGACGACTGAGTGCATGAGAATAGAACGCAATACATTAGCCAAAATAAAAAACACCCTCTTCATCTGGAATTTGCACACACATCCAGGAATATTTATGAATCTCTTACTGAAAGAATAGTGCAATGACACAGTTACACACTGACATTATAGACTGTGAATAATCGGTGTTTGTCCACTTATTATTCTCTTGCTCTCGAAAGAGCATTTTCAGTGCAACAAACACAGCTGTATTTGTATCACAAACACAGATATAGTTGGACCGCAAAAACATATGTATATTTAAACGTTTTAATTATTGTGTCTACAACACGTAATATTGAATAGGAAACACGATGTGGTTTCGACAAAACTACTATATTTGCGACAAGCTGCAAACACATGGTATATTTGCATCCAAACAACAAACAACGACAGATTTTTCAGCGAGTAGCTTTGTACGGATTCCGAACAACTTTATGCGGAGATTGTTCTGGGAAAATTACTCGATATTGTCGCCCTCACTAAGCGAGGTGGTCATCGTCGACAGAACTGTTAGGTGGTCGGACCTGGGATCGAAACTACGTTCTCATTGACAAGAGTCGTGCACACTACCCATTGGACTATTGACTATTTACAGTATACTTGCGAATATTTAATTTGCATTGGATTTTAATTGGCATTACATTACAAATTACTGCAAAAGCATTACCATTGTTTGCAATGGCATTTAAAATTTTTTGAATTTGCATTTGCTGGGGCAATGCAAATGCAGGTTGTGGAATCAGATGCCAATTGTAATGAAATATGGGAATGCTTTTAATTAGTTTGAATTTTTTTGACTGCTGGCAATTCTGTTTTTAAAGTATTTTATATGTAGGGGTTTGTGCATAGAATAACACATACCATATAAGGTTTTATTCGCTCAATAAATTAAACGTCATAGAATAAGTTTATCTAGGTATGTATTAGTCTATGGGTTTGTGGCTTCGATAGCTATTGCCTCCATAGACTAATACATACCTAGATAAACTTATTCTCTCGTCTGACGTTTCATTTCACACTCTCATCGTAGGTTTGTGGAAATGAGAGCAATTAAATTTAAAATTATCTTACACCAGGTGGAGTTACAAAATATGTTCACTTAACTTTTTCCTGTCGTTTTGGTGTAGAACTGAAAAATTTAAATATATTTTGCACTTTTTTATTGACTTTTATCGTTGGTATACATTTGTATTGTATTTAACACAACTAGTTTGCCACAAAAACACGAAATTCGGTTGTTGTTCGTATGTTGATCGCTGTAGACTATTGCCACTATCTGGTATTATTAAACCCATATTTCTACCATCCAATGTTTACCTTCCATCGTACCTATGACGTTTAATTTATTGAGCGAATAAAACCTTCTATGGTATGTGTTATTCTATGATTGCCTCTTTGTACTCTCAAATTCATAAGCCTGTACAGTATAAAATATTTGAAAACCAAAATAGCCAGATATGATGGAAATGCTTTGAAAATAAGTACAATTGCCAATGGTATTGAAAGTTGTTTGAATTTACATTTGGACAGGAAATTCAAATTAAACAACAAATTATAATTGGCATATAATTAATTTGCCCCATGTATGACATACAGGGAAAAGACAATATAATATTTTATTACATTCCAAAAATATGCTATTTAAATCAAGACAACTGGTTGATACAATAATTCCCGTAAAATACTGTCTACTAAGGTCGGTCGTGACAACATCAAAATTCAATTGTAACAATCACTAACGTCATTTATAACAACCTCTAATATTAGATTCAACAATCTCAAAAATCGGTTCTGACAATCTCTAACGTCGGTTGAAACAACCTCTAAAGTCGGTAGTAGATTCTTTGAAAGTTGATTGTGGCAAACCTCTAAAGTGGGTTGTGACAACCAGTAAAGTTGGTTGTGACATCCTCTAAATGCGTTACTGATTCTGTGACTAAATTCGTTTCTGTGCTATGGATCCACTCAGCATATATATATCCCTAAAATTCGTTTATCGCCCCCTTCTAAAATGCAACATCTCTGCTTCATATGCAGACTTACTTATTTACCTACTACCATTGATGCACAAAAGTTGAAGCGGGTGCATAACTGCAAATAGGAAACCCACAGAATGGAGTTGGAATTTAGTTTATGAGTTTTTAGTTCATTGTTGGTCAACCAACTAGACGGAAGTCATTCAGACATTGTGAACTTTCAAAACGTCCGCGGTGGCATTGTGATGATGCGTTTTACTGTTTTCTCCATGACATTGAGTATGATGGCAACATGGTCCCATGGTCAACATCAACAAGGACAACAACAACAGCATCAGCAGCAGGGGCAACATGAGCAACGAACACAGCCAGAGGATACAGCAGAACAACAGATGCCCCACCAATGACAAAACTATCATAATATATCAATTATGCAAAATGCACCCGACTCGGAATTACCTGTGCCACTGCAACAAGCGATAGCTGCATGTTGCAGCATTATACGCGAATACTTTGCCCCACGCACGAATAGTTTTACGCTCAGCACCCATGTCCAGGAGACTAGCCTGAATGTACATGTGCGAGATTTCCTCAATCAGGTACTTCTCTGCTTGCATATGATTAAAGTGGAAATTGAGGATATGCAAATGGAGCGAGCATCATCATTCAATCGTAAATATAATCTAATTGTCGTAGATGGGCCGGAATCATTAAGGTAGCCACCCAATACCATGTGTTACCTCATATCTAACTGTTCCCTTATATCACAGGCAATTGAATCCTGGAAAACTAACGCGAGGTTATGACATACAAGAGCACTATCTACTATATTTTATGCATGCCTCACGTTTCTCCAACCTACCAGCAATGCGCCGGGCAATGTTTTCCTATTTTTGGAAAAATTACATCATTAACGTGTCCATCATCGAAGTGAATAACGAAAATCAGACAGTGGATACCTACACCTACTATCCTTTCTATGGTCGCCAAAACTGCAAAATAGTTTATGTGGAAATGATTAATTCCTTTAGTGGCACTTGGTTGCACGGCTTGGATGAATTCATGTTTCCAGAGAAACTATGGAATCTCCATAACTGCCCTTTGACTGTTGCAGTTTGGAATACACCACCGTACTTAAGTTATTACCGAACGGCCAATGGATTTTATAAGATAAGTGATTTTGAAGCGGATATGTTGGAAGTCTTGGCCGAGAAGTTAAACTTTACTTTAGATTTGAAGGAACCACTAAACAACGAACAGAGGGGAAGAGTTTTGGCGAACGGCTCTGTGACGGGGGCCCTTAAAATGGTATGATACAGATTTTACGGTGGTGGACTTCTGCTTAATTTTTTTTTAAATATGTCAATTTGGTGAGGTGCAATGGTTAGTGTGCGCGGCTCCTGTACATGAGAACGTGGGTACGATACCTGCTCAGACCATATTACACTTCTTTCGACGACAGTCACCTCGCATAGTGATGACGACACTATAGAGTACTTAGCCACGAAAATGCTTCTAAAAATACCGTTCGGGACCAGAGTAAAACTGTAGGTCCCACTCAGTGAGTGCTAAAACAAGAAAGCGCACAGCTCATTGATTGTAGAAGGTCTCCCTAATCCCTTCATGGGTTGTGATAGGAAACCATTTTCTATGGTTGAGGAGGGTATGTGTAGAATTATTTTCAAGTAGCACCCTAGTTCCAAGCAGAGCTTGCGCCCACATATCGAAACACGCACAATGACAGTTTTATTTTTATTTTTTGGAAATAGCAAAACTTTGGTCGTTGGGCTATTAAGATTCCAGAATATAAAACACATAAAATAACACAAGGTGGATAATAAAACAACATCAATTGTGTTCTCTTGCTACATTATTTCTGCACAAATTGCAATTGAAATTATATCCCTTGAAATTCAGGAAACTTGTAGCCTAACATTAAGGGTTGTATGTAAATCGTCGGCAGTGTAATTCTTCCAGGTATAAAGGACATTAATCACTATTCCAAATATGGCAATTTAAATTAAAGGTACATTAATTACAATACTAAATGTTAGCTTAGGTGTTGGCGGCAGTCGCTGAGCGCCTCAAGTATACCCTTTAGTCCATTGCTATACCAAGAGCTAATGAGATTAACCAATAGCACCTCTGGTTAACCATTTCGTGTACTCCAGTAAGCTCAAGATTCTGTCCACGTATATATGAGATAATTTGTCCAAGCCTTTAAATTTATAGAATCCCGTGGTAGACATCCTGCTACTGTTAGTGCTGGAGACATACAGAACATGGTCAGTGGATTCGCCATCTTTCAGCTTCTACAAAATTAACTTGCTTTGATAATTATGCCCCTCGGCTACCTCTCCTACATCATCATATAGGATCGTTCTTGTAGGATATTCGGTAGTCGCTAGGGCAGTCCAACTCGCCCCAATTCCTGTGGAATCTGTAATCTGCAGCTCTCCCACACTGCAGTTCCCTGGGATGTCCTTCTGCTCTGGCAGCTATTTATGCTGAAAACGTTCTGCTGCGACATCTCGTTAAGAGATCTGTGGCATCCCTGCACAGATGATGAGTTCAGAATGATGTATTGATTCCAGTGATATAATTGCCGTTTGACTTTCAGAGAATACATTGTACCCAATAACAGCTGAGCTACTGTTCCGGATACTTCCTTAATCGCCAAAATTGCAGCATGATATTCGCTACAATGATCAGGTTGTCTTCGTGATAGATTCAGCTTTCGTTCCCTAATTTCCACGCAATACCCTAGCTGATCATTAATGAAGACATACCTTTACTTCAGGTTTTCATTAGTTGCTCTTTGTGCCGGTATGAGAGAATGGTATTTCCAATCGAATAGATGTGGTGCTTTCGAGTAGTCGACAAAGGCACGAATGTTGGGAGCATCTTCCAGCAATATTCTATGACGGACCTTGACCATTCCCCATTGTGAGAGGTGCAATATCCTGATGTCGGACGTAGAAGTAATCTGCCTCTCTATAATATCAACCGGCAACAAATATAACACTGCAATCTCGGAACCCTAGTCAGTTACGCACAAAACTGGATGTCTCCAGCACCTGCCGCCACATAATAACCCAATATAGAATTGTCGGTCTCCGCTGTATAGACGCAGTGAACAATCATCGGAGACAATTCCCGTTTCCAATATCTAGCCCTGGCATATACGTATATGGCTATCGTATCTATTTTCGCCCTTTCCAATGTTGGGTCTGAAATTTATCTTGTTGATCAAAGTAACACCATGGTATTTGAAACGCTCTGTAAGCTTAATTTCAGGTCTATGCAATATGATAGCTTCCAAGGTGGATTATGTATTCCTTGAAGTAAAAAGGGACAACTCGATCACGGTCGGGCTTACACCTAGACTACTTTCTATTTTCATCAGCCCAAAATTCGTGAGCTACCCTGAAGCATATCTCCTAGGTTACTGGTATACTTTTCCCTTAAAGGCTATTACAGGCTAGACGCTGCTGAAGATGATGCTTCACAAACATCGAAACGATCGTCCAGTGAATGTGAGTTCGAATCCCACCCGCGGCATTTACATTTTTTCCACTAACCGGAGAAAACATGATCTCTTACAGCCTTGAAGGAAATTACAACCATAACCAAATGTCTTCCCACCCGAATTTCCAAGAGTGACCAGTATTCCTTTCGGCACAAAGTAGCTTAGAAGTGGAGACAAGCCCCCTCCTTGTGGGTTGTCTCTGCTAAGATACCTCGTCGAGGTCGATTTGTCCACTTCCGACGTGGCACGGCTCCTGGTGAAGATTTAATATACTACAAGCCCGACAAGATCCATGTCCATATTGTGGGTTGATACCGGCAATTTGTTCGAACTAGATGTGGTAGCTTCAGACGCATCCTCAATGTAAAGACGGCTTATCAATGTATTCTACTTGTCCGCCAACGATTTTTCTATGTATCCTACTAGATCAAGTAGCGATGTCTCTTTAGATATTCATTGGTAGTATGCATTCTCAAAATCAATACTCCATATATCAGCGTTTCCACAGGCTTCAGTAGCGAAGATGACAGCCTTGCAGGCCTAAAATCATTTGGAGATGTGTGAGAGGCCTTTATCGCTGTAGGAATAAACACAACTCTTGTATCCCTATACGCTTTAGGTGTGCCGGCCAGCTTTAGCAATCAGGGGAGCAATCGATCGGCCATAGCATAAAGTTCACAATGCTGATACCACTTAGGGTCTGGGAGACTTAAGAAAATGAAGGATTTGGTAATAATTTCTGTAGCAACTTTCGATCTATAAGGATAATATTTCCTTACAGTGGTCTCTTTGCTAAACGAGTTGCCAGGTAATTGAGTGCCCAGACGGAAATTAAGCGAATCTCTACTGCAGGGTATCCACCTTCCACATGAGTCTTTCAGGTACAAATCGTCATGCCGCCTGGCGATAGTGTATTCATAAGCCTTGACGCTTTGAATTAAAGTTCTATTGATGTTCAGAAGATCGTTTGTTGGAGTTTTGGTATTGCCTTAGCTCATGTTTGTAATTTCTCAGTCCTTCTTATCTCTTGAAAACGTGCCCTTAGTAAGCAGTCGTCGGCATGACTTTCTTTCAAGTGTTTCAAGTTTTCCATTCCACCAGGGAAGTTTTCCTTACCCGTTGGTTTCATTGTTGGTGAGATCGGGCGTGAAACTTTTCGCTACATCACTTACCCACTTTATCTCCGCAGACGATTTTTATCCCAACCAACTATTGCTATTCTTTTGATGGAGGATCCAGTCAGTCCTCCTCATATTCCGACGATCTACTTCCTGCTGAGGTATGTTTCAACCCCACTGGAGTCCGATGTATTTCGTTTCAGAGAAGGAATTATCATCAAGGATAGTCCAGTTCCTGATCTCCCTACACACGTACTGCGTTGCAAGGGTCACATCTAGTATCAATTGCCTGGAGATGGCGGCGAATGTTGGTTCGTTGACGCTTGTATAGAGAGGCTAGTACCTAGTAGGTCCGCAACTAGTGTTTTGCCACTCTTATTGGTGCCAGTGCTAACCCGTAATGGATAGCGAGTCGTTGAGGAAACGCCATCAATCACTGGGATATTATCCTTTTTAATACCTCTTTGAGGCATCTTAAGGGCACTGATGGCACAAGGTGTCTCACCCCCGCGACAGATGTTAGCGTCCCATTTTCTTCATGGGGCATTCAGGATGCGACTAACTAATTAATATTCGTTAAGTTCCAGGCTGACCACAATGTTGTCTCTGTTGGTATGTGTCGTAAACAGGAATATACTCAAATTGTTTCTGGCTACAATGCAAGCTCTGGGAATGCTAACGCCGGGTCTGGATATTGTCTCATAACCCTTCGTGCTTCGACCCACAAACATTGCCGTTAGCAAATTAGACCTCTTGGATTAGCTTCACATCTGCCTCGCGCTTTGCTGAAGAAGCCTTAAAGTTGCAGATGCCACTTGATTGTGATGGAGGTTGATCTGACGATACCGTAACATTTTTCCTGTTCGTCGTCAGTCACCGAAAAATAGTCTTCACCCGTCATTATCAGCAGTGTGTTGAAGACGCATATACAATCTTAGCCAGATTGATGTCGGATATGGGGTCATCGATTTTAGGAGCCACGTGTCCATGCATTTATAAATTTTCAAGGTTATTTGCCGAAAATCAGCCGGGACCACCCCAAGAGATTCGTTTAGAAGTGGTGGACAATACCTGCCTCCTCCAGTCGGCAGGTTTTCCAATTATGTTGGGGTTACTCTATTTGAGAATTCACTCAAGTGCCTTCACGTCGGTTGGGTTGGCTGGGATCCAGGCCTATGCCCTGGACCTAAATGAGAGTTCCTCTCAGCGAACATTATCTAGTGCTGCCCCTGGCCACAGTTTAGCGATTTGTATCAGAATTGCATGGAAGTAATGTTCATTCGGATCTGATAGTAAGTATAGTCATTGTCCAGCAATAACATTCCATTTATCCTTTATCTTCCTTCTCCTTGGTTATGACGGCCATTAATAGACATCACTAAATGACCTATAAGCAGAATGGACTGTTACTCACTGCGTCACCCTGGAATTAGTGAGGCATCGCTAAAATTCGGTCAGGTCCCTCATCTGTAAATTATTTGCTGCCATGGTACTGATGCTACCGTTGATTGGGGGAGTTAGTTTTGAGTAGTATCATTGCTGTGATACCCAGCCGCCCCTAACATGGAAAACAAACCAAATAGACGCCTACTGTGGACAGACACTTCTGGTTTTCACACCTCCTGGGTGTACCCTTGTGTTAAAAAAAATTAATAAATGACTGAATACTTTACCAATGCTGCAGAATCTTTTCGGATATTTGTATACCTTTATTGATTACTACACCCTCGGACTCTGACGCTTTTGGCCGAGGACTGCTTATACTTCGCAGCTAACCTATGAACATATCTATAGGCCGTTCAGCTATATGGCCCCACGGTAGCCTGAACTTAGCTGTAGGTACCTACCATAGGCGCCTACCAGAGGTCCCTAACGCAACTACCTATCGCAGTCCCCTACAGTAGATACTTGCCGTAGGTACCTACTCAAAAAGGCATCAACTGAAACTCAAAAGAATTTTACTAAAAATTTAACGGATATCAGTGGACTTGAAGCTTTTTTGAATATTTTTGAATTTCAATTTATGTGTTTGAATTTCTATTGTTTTATATTGTGGCTTCGAGTTACTCATGCTTATCGTATTATCAACTCTTCAGGTATTTGGTGATGCGATATTTAAGTTGCATATCAAAGTGGTGCAATGGGTAGTGTGCGCGCCTCTTGTACTTGAGGTCCCGGGTTCGATCCCTGCTCTGACCACCTTAAAAAAAAAAATTCTTTCGGCGGCGGTCACCTCGCATAGTGAAGGCGACACTATCGAGTATTTAGCCATGAAAAGCGCACAGATCACTGGTTGTGAGAAGCTCTCCCCAATCCCTTCATGGGATGTAATGGGAAACGGTTTTTTTTTTTTTTTTTTTTTATCAAAGACATACGCGCATCGAGTTAGCAGAGGGTCTCGGATTGAGTTAAATTTGGAAGATTTGTATTTAGAAATTGGATATTTATAGAACTATATCAACGCAGATAGTCAGATAGGTCCTTTAGCCTTGTTTTGTCCTGTATCCATATATTTTTAAATTATTTCTTATTTTTGTAGCTTCAGGATGGCACCGCCGATATTAGTTTGGGCTCATTTCGATACACGCTTGAGCGATCTGAAGTATTAACAGCTACTCTCCCCTATTATCAGACATGGCAGATTTATGGAGTTCTACGAACAGGACATCCATACACATCCTTGCAGATTTTGGTGTATCCATTCGATGAGAAAACCTGGCTCTGCCTCTGCTTGAGCATGCAAGTGGCTCTCATTATAGCCTACATAATAGAATTTTACTACAATAAATCGATTTTAGCACGTATAATAATGGGGTTTCCTCCAACTAAAACACCACTTATGAATATTTGGCGCTTATTCATGGGCGAAAGTATGACAACGCTGCCATATTCAAAATTCACCAGATTCATTATAATATTATGGCTATTTTATGGTTTGCTGCTGAAGACGGCATATCAATCATTACTATTTCAATTGCTGCGTGGGAATCTCTATCATCAGCCGGCACAAAGTCTAGCGGAACTCATAGACAACAACTGCAAATTGGTTATGACCGAGGCTACCTTTGATTCTGTGGTAGTGGCGCCCCACATTGGTCAGGGTTTAATTGATGTGGTGAAAATTAAAAATACCTCGGAACAGAGTACTTTGTTCTATGTTGAAGAAAATGCAGAGAATCAATGTTTTGCCGGTGTTACACCCCAGGACTTCGTGACCTATCACGTGCTAAAGGAAAAGAAAAGGGGCATCTTTTATATATTGCCCGAAAAGATTTTCACTCAACACGTCACCATGTACTTCACGAAGCATTCGTTTTTAATAAACCGCTTCAACTTCTTAGTTATGCGTTTAAGAAGCATGGGCCTGATAGACTTTTGGGCTGGTAAAATCCTGGATACGAGTTATGTTGGAAAAGGCCAGGAGTCGAAATTCAAACCGATTTCAATTCATAATCTACGAGGTATTTTCATAATTTACATTTCTTTAGTTTTGGTGGCAATCATTGTATTTTGTTTGGAGCTGACATTGTTGCGCATAAGAGAAGTGTTCTCCACAACACCTTACGAATATGTTAAATGAAAATTATATAGACAAGTGCTGTGGTATTCTGCAATTAGTAACTATGTCGAAAAATCAACGGTTTTAGAAGAGCATTTGAGATTTAGTGTTCAGATACATATTTTTAAAACAAATCAAACGAATTATCTAAAAAAAACGTAAAGAAATTTACTTTTAAGAAAGGGAATATTTGTAACAAAAAGTACTTTTAAAAGAGGTATTTTTTGACGAAACGGTTTTTGTCTAAGAAATGTGACTTTTTTAGAATTGGTGTTTTTTTCAAGAATAGGTACATTTTTAAGAGTAGGTTTTTATCGCAAGAAAAGTTATTTTGTTTCTCAAAAAATGTACTCTTTAAAGAGAAGGTAGTTTTTTTTTTTTGAAAAGGCAATTTGTTGTGAGAAAATTTACTTTTATAAGAAAAGGTACTTAATTAAAAAAAAATTACTTTTTTTAGGAAAAGGTACTTTTTGTAAGAAAATTTACTTTTTTCAAGCAAGGTACTTCTTTATGAAAAGGTAGTTTTTTTAAGAAAAGTTACTTTGTTTAAGAATATGAATAGGGTTTTTTTGAGAAAATTTCCTTTTTTTAAGAAAAGGCACTTATTTAAGAAAGTGTTCTATTTTAAAACTTCTTTCACTTTGGCTTTTCTAAATTAACTTTTTATTGGGTTTAAAATTACAATAGTTTATATACTAAATATTGGTTACAGGCTCCACCTAGAAAACTTCCCATTAAATGAGAAATTTCCCAACATATGTGAGACATCTAGTTAGTCTAGACACAAACCAAATAAAAAGTAAATAATACAGTTGATAATAGTGGTTTGTAGCATAATAGTATTAAAACAAAATATGTTTAATTTTTTTTCATTTAGCCCCCATCCCGCAACGTGCGATAAGGAACTTCCTTCCAATAATAAATTTGAAACATCTATTCGAAATTTAAAATACAGCGTGAGCCAGTTAAACCTGCCAAATACTTTGTTGGTAATAATACTTATGAAACACAATCATTCATTAGTTGCTGTGATATGATTTTTCGTTACGGGTGATTAGCGGCCATTCCATGTCGAATATTATCGTTCAAGGCTTCCAGCGTACGTGGCTTGTTGACATAAACTTTGGAAGAAGTCTGGAGCGGTTAAGGTGGCAATCGCGGACGCCAGTCATAATCACCATTATTCGCAATTAGGCGATCGAGCGATAAATGAAGCGATCGTGGCTCGGGGTGTGTTTGCTGTGGCGCTATCCTGTTGGAAACATAAGTTGCCCAAGCCGTTAGCTGTCTGATTGGATGTTGAAGGTGACATCTCAACGCTGGCCCCTACAGTCTGTATCATGGTAAAATTATCTATCGGCCCAGCGTCAGCCCAGCTGATTTGTGTTTTTTCATCTTTTCCGTGTGTAAGCTGTCAAATTCGATTTTGTTTCTTTTTGTTTGTTAATAAAATTCAAAGAATTTCAATCAAAATGTAATTTAATAGCATAGACTTTGTATCAAGTAAGAAAAGCTTATAAAATGTTTTTCATTATTAAGCTAATGTTGACAGCTTAATAACGGAATTGCTAATGCGACTACCTAATAGATAATTCTACTATGGTCTGTATGTTCTCATCAGATCGCCTCGGATGACGACGGCCTTGCTGACTGGCATTATTAAGATTGCAGGTGGCGACACATTTTTCGTGTAAATACTTAATGGTGTGGTTTGAAGGCACTCTACTCCCTCGATAGTTTGCACGATACTCACGTTGCCGTCTCACAATTGGGAACATGTTTTGAATGTAAAGCTCCACGATAACCGCGCATTGTGTTGACGTATACTCTTTCATGGCTCAAATTCGCTTGCACTGACGCTTCGAACGCGGGCTGTCATAAGCCGATCCGAAAACAAAAGAAAAAGTAATAGGGTTGCCAGATGCGGAAGATTTAAATGGTCCACCTTGTACATTAAGGGATATTCAAAAGATATCAATTGAAATTCAAATGACATCAATAACAATTCTAAAGGAATCTATTAAAATTTAGAACACATCATTTGAAATGCAGAAATCAATTGAAATTCAAAAGACAATCAACTGCAATTCGGTAAAATTTTATGGTGAAATCTGTAGTTAATTTCAATTGTTGGGTTTTACACTTCAATTGATGTCTTTTGAACACCAACTAATGGCTTCTAAATAACAATTAGTATCTTTACAATATTAATTTTTTTTTTGACTTTCAGATGGAATTTTATAATTTTTGTTGATATTTTTTAAATTTCAACATGGACATGAAATTCAACTGATAGATTTCAAATGTCAAGTGGAATTTTTAAATTGAAATTTGTTTGATTTCCAATAGATTATAAATGTCTCTACTTTTGTACTTATAATATATTGTTTAGTAAAACAGATGATTAAAATATAAATCATTCGATGAGTGATACAATTTAATGAGTAAATTGCATTTTTAATTTACCTAGGGATTAAGTTTCCCATTACATGTTTCGAGGGAATAGTTAGGGGAGAACATCTCACAATTAGTGACCAATGCGCTGTCTAATTTGAGCGATCATTAATCAGGACCTACTGTTTTACCCTGATTCCTGTAACTTGTCTTCCAAGGCAGCAATCGTGGTTGGCTTGTGTCTATTGAAAAGATATTTCACGTGCCCCCACCAAAAATAGTCTAGTGGGGTTAAATCGCATGAACAAGGCGGCCAATTGACAGCGCCACAACATGAGATTAAGTACAGTTAACTGTTTGCAAGGAACTACACAATGATTCAACGGAGATCTCATTTAATTAGTTTGAGAATTCCCATAGGCTCTTTCAAAAGAAAATGTTCATTCTTTTGAGGAAATGGAATCAGGATATATGTAGGCTGCGCTTTTTATGTGCTTCGACAGCATTAGGCGAGAAGACTTTGAAAGTTTTGGTATAAATGGTTTGTGTCTTCGATAAATGAGTTTATCGACACACTTCAATTTGGCACAGCTAATATTTGAATGTCAATGGAAAGTGTTATATGCTGTAAGTTAACATTGAAATGCAAACGAACAGCGTGTGCCGGATATTGCAGGCTTGAATGTTCTGGCCGTTTACTAATGCTTAATGTTAGTTATATGCCGATTGCTACCTCACCACAAAAGGCTGATGAATTCGCTGAGGAACATTCTGAAATAATCAAGAAATGGATAACGTTATTACGAGATGGTGTGGAATGTGGCTTGATGACTGCATTTTGTAACTGTTATACTTTACATGACGGGGGTCTGCGTTGAAACGCCCAAGAGAATACATTATTATTGCAAGTAATATTTTTCCAAGTTATTTTATTCTAAAAATAGATGCTTTTGCTCAAATATTTGGTGGTAGTCCAGAGGGCCTATTATGTCTGAAATCTTCGGTTATAAGCATGAACAGAAAGGGGATACCCACATGCTACATATCCAGACGAAGAAGTAAGGTAGTCCCTGTTCATCACGACACTTCGTTTTAGCTTCATATTTTCACAAAAAAACAAAATAAACAAATTTGTACAATACACACGAGGAAAGTGTGACGTTCCCGTAATAAGATCTTCAATATGCATATTTTGAGATCCCCCATGATTTAAACTCCAAAAACGCGATTTCCAGTACCTGTCACTGAAGCTCTTCGAACTACTGGACTTATTCAACACCTCTGGCCACCGACAGATCAAAACTGATGGAATCAAAATCTAGTTTCGACTCAATTCATACTGGTCAGCGTCTGATCTATAGTGGGCGGCTGAAACATGAACATCCTGGCAGTAGGTAAAATGCAAACCACGGTGGACTGGGCTTGACTTCCGAAACCATTATATCGCATAGGCAATGAAAATATACAAGAAATATAATAAACGAACCAACCCCTAAACCGTTGACGACCCTCGCAAACGTTATAAGGACCATGATTATGGTTATAAGGACCATTGATATGTACATGGAATGTGCTAACATTATACAGGACAGGTACCACTTTCCAACTGGCGGTTGTGCTCGAAAAATATAAAGCTGAAATCACAGCTATTCAGGACAGGATATGGTTGCACCAGAAAGAAACACTGCGGTATTTACTACAGCTGCCCTGAGCGAAAGCACGAATTCGGGTGCGGATTTATATTTTCCAAGAAACTGCGACACCTAGTTTCAAGGTTCAACCCAGTGAGTGAACGCATAGCCACAATTCGCATCAAAGCTAAATATTTCAAAATCTTGTTAATTTGTGTGCACGCACCGACAGACGATAAAGATGATAAGGTCAAAGAATCATTTTATGAGCGTCTGGAGGAATTATACGAACGCTGCCCTGTCCACAACATTAAGATTATTCTAGGCGACTTTAATGCCAAATTGGGAAGGCATATATGATACCAAATCCGATAATGGGATGAGGCTGATAGACTTCGCCGCTGCAAAGAACATGGTTGTTAGTTTCCAACAAAACGACATACCTAAGGCTACTTTGTTTTCTCCTGATCAAAGAACGTAGAACCAGATTGATCACTTGGTAATAGATGGCAGGCACTCTTACCTATACTTATACGGTCTTGAACAGGGACCTTACAAAATAAATATTTTCCCATTAAATCCCATGAAGGGATATCATTCACTCGTCTAGTGCAATGGATGTACGTGTGATTCGAGGTGTTAATATCGACTCGGATCATTACCTGGTGGCTGCGAAACAGTGCGAAGCCGAATACCTGACATTTCAAAGCCCTATCAACTAAAGCTCACTCTCCTCCTCGAGCAGAATACTGCCCTCCCCAGGACCAAGAAGCGCAGTAGAATCACATCTCCCATTTTTTGGAAATCGCAACAAGGACGGAACTTGGCTATCAAAAACCGCAGAAGGTTAAGCCTAGGTACGACGAAGAATGTTGTATTGCAATTTATGAAGAAGACGTTGCACGTGTGGCAACGAAATAGTCAGTTTCAACGCTTGGTGCGAATGAGCGGTACAAGAGGCTGAGAAGGGAGGAAACCAAACTATTTAGGCGGAAAAATGGCGGTGGGAACAAAGAGACGGTGAAAATACCGAAATATGCAGGATGAACCATGAATCCTGAAAATTTTTCCAGAAGGTAACAATATCGAATAATGGACCGAATAATGGACTGCCCTCTAGAAAGGACGAGAATGGGAATCTGGAGACAGATAAGCAGTGTGTGCTTAAAATGTAGAGAGACCACTTGTCAGCACTACTCCACTCAGACCCTTCCACAGGTAATGATTGTAGAAGACAGTGTAGATTGTACCCCCAGCCAACGCGAGATTAGAACGGCAATAAAGCAGCTGGTGTGGATGGGCTACCCGCTGATTTTTTAAAGGCAAGTGGCGAACGACTGCTAGCTTACTTGCACTAACTTTCATGAGGTATTTGGTTAGGGAATCTATGCCGAACGATTGGAGTCTCAGTGTATAAGTATTATATCCTGTATTCAAAATGGTTGACCCGTGTATATGTTTCAACTATCACGCTATCAGTCTTTTATCTATCGCGTATAAATTATTGTCGATCATATTGTGTGAAAGACTAAAGCTGATTGGACCTTACAACACCTGATTGACACCTTATCAGTGTGGTTTTAGACCAGGGAAGTCTACGACTGACCAAATGTCACACACTACGCCAAATCCTGGTAAATACCCACGAAAAGCAAGACGATACATACCATCTTTTTGTCGATTACAAAGCTGCTTTCGATAGCCCCATACGGGGAAATTTGTAGGATGCTAGGTCTGAACATGGAATACAGGCAAAACTGATCCGCCTCTGTAGAATGTCGCTGACCACCACCAAAGACACCGACACCGAAAGAGTTCACCGAAGCATTCTGTACCAAGAGGGGACTGAGGCATGGCGACACACTTTCGTGCAATCTCTTCAGCATCTTAATGGAGATAATAATGAGAAAAGCTGCAGTAAATATGAACTATACCATCAACACGAAAAGACATATGTTGCTGGCGTAAGCTGACGACATTGACATCATTGGTCGAAATTTGCGAGAGGTGGCTGCAGTATTTTCCAGAATCGAAATAGAATCAGCGAAGGTGGGTCTTCCTATTAATGAGGGCAAGACAAAATTTATGGTGTCAACGACTAGGCAAACCTCTTGACTTGGTCCGTCTTGAACGTCAACAACCGATTTAATTTTGAAGTGGTAGATGAATTTATCTACCTCGGATCCGCCATGAGCAAGGACAACAAAGTCAGCCTGGAAATAAATAGGAGAATTGTGCTTGCAAATATATGCTATTTTGGGCTCAGCAAGCAGTTTAAAAGTGGTCGTCGGTGGTGCAATGGTAGTGTGCGCGGCTCTTGTGCATGAGGACGTGGGTTCAATCCCTACTCTGACAACCTAAAATTTCTTTCGACGGCGGCCACCTCGCTTAGTGACGGCGACACTAGCGAGTATTTAGCTATGAAAAAGCTTCTCAAAATACCGTTCGGAACCGGTGTAAAACTGTAGGTCCCAATCAGTGAGTATAAAACTGGAACGCGCACAGCTCACTGGTTGTGAGAAGCTCTTCCTAATGCCTT
This sequence comes from Phaonia tiefii, assembly GCA_963931995.1. Classification (NCBI taxonomy): domain Eukaryota; kingdom Metazoa; phylum Arthropoda; class Insecta; order Diptera; family Muscidae; genus Phaonia; species Phaonia tiefii. The sequence continues at coordinate 112,326,921 of OZ008370.1, read as the reverse complement.
CATGGAATGTAACGGCAAACCATGTATTTATTTATTTTAAGAAGTTTAAAAATAAAGCCCTCTCTTGGCAGACAAAAGTCCAGCATATGGCTCCGAAACTTGTGTCATATCTAGCCCGACTAACCGTCCGCGTTTGGAGGGATTGTTCAGATCTTGGCGAGATTGTCCACCGCTTTGCGGTCTCAACTAAAGTAACAAAAGGATTATATACAAAACTAGCTGACCCGGCGAACTTCGTTCCGCTTAAATTCGTTAATGCAACGAAAAAAATAATTCCGAGCATGCACATGCTGCTTTATATAACTATGTCAATTCAAATTCTTTATTAAAAAGTTGTGTTAAATACAATGGAAATAACTAAAGTAAAAGAATAACGATGTGCTTTAATCAAACCGCAATGATTGACTTATCAGCCAACCTTCCGCTTTTTCACTGAAGTGCTTTATTGTACACAACGTTTTTCGTTTTGTTCTCTGGCGCGTACATGTACAAAGCGGAAGGTTTGCCGACACGTGAGCACGCCACATACAATTGACCATGTGAAAAACATGGGAACTCAAGATTGATTCCACAAACATCCAGCGATTGTCCTTGAGCCTTATTAATTGTCATAGCGAAGGCGAGACGCACCGGAAATTGAAGACGCTTAAATACGAATGGCAAATCGTTCGCAATAAGAGGAATCCACGGAATGAGAACATCTTCGCCCTTGAATTTTCCCCTCAAAATCGTCGCTTGAATGACGTTTGATTTGAGTGTCTTCACAATCAAACGCGTACCGTTACAAAGTTTTGGTGCATTGAGATTACGCAACAAAATTATAATTGAGCCGACTTTCAATTTCAAAAAGTGTGTCGGCAAGCCCGGGACATCCAGAGAATTCAAAAATTCTGTCGGATAGTTCGTGACTTCGTTTTCATCCATCACGGAGTCGACGGATTTGTATGAATGCAACTCACCGGAGATATCATTTTGAATGACGAAATTCAAATGATCGACATCCTTGTTTTTCGCAGCCAAAATCGCTCGTGCACTCAGCCAATCATGGTCAACATAATTCTGCGCGATATTCGGAAAAACCTTCATGATGAGCTCTTCCGGCGTAGTTGATGTGCTGCAAAAATTTTGTGGAAATTCAATTAAGCCGGTAACTAATTCGACTGGAATCACGCCATTACCCATCGCCAACAATTGCCTAGAGAACTCCTCAGCGGACTGGTTACTTCGTAAAGCAACTCGCATGTTCGTTTTCAACTGCAATTTCTTCACGTATTGCCATAAAGCCGACGCCTTCAGGGAAGCGTTCAATTCATCTGCTGGAGTTGATCTTGGAATGACAGGCAGCGTTTGACGAAAATCGCCTGACAACAAAATCAATGCGCCACCGAAATTTCGTGTGTCATTCCGTAAATCTTTCAATGTGCGATTTAAAGCTTCCAATGCGCGTTTGTGAGCCATTGTACACTCGTCCCACACAATAATCTTGCATTGTTGCAATACTTTTGCCATCGCAGAGTTCTTTGAAATGTTGCATATCGGTTCTTCATCCACTTGCATATTCAATGGTAATTTCAATGCAGAATGAGCTGTTCGACCGCCTTCTAACAACGTAGCCGCTATCCCAGAAGAGGCGAGTGCCAAAGCAATCTCAGATCTTGATCGAATCGTAGCCAAAATCAGTGAAATCAGGAATGTTTTTCCAGTTCCACCCGGCGCATCAAGGAAGAAAAATCCGCCATTTCCGTTATCGACTGCTTGCATAATTTCATCATACACTTGATTTTGTTCTGGATTCAACAGTGGCACATTTATTTGAACTGCTTGACTCAATGCGTTTCGATCGAAATCCATTTCTCGCTCCAATTCTCGATTAAATGCGTCATGAATTGAACGATTCGGCGATGGCATTCCCAATTTGCACAACAAATTGCCACTCATGAGCAGACACATATCCTCGATCAAAATCAAAGTTTCGTTGCGCATTTCATCTGACATCTCCAGTTGATTATCCGATGTCACAGTGCGAATTCGATGCAAAATATCGTCGGTCATATCATTCTTGTATTTATTCCACAAATCTTGAGGATTCGATGGAAAACATGTCGAAATTATGATTGCAAAGAGTGTTCGGAGTTGATTCGCTGGCGCGGTCATAGTAGCATCGGCCAGTGTCAAATCCCAATGATTGTCGTTTTCAAGCAATTGCATGCGTTGGCAGGCTTCTCGATATGTCGCACACAAAATACCGTCAACAGTCCGCAGCGATTCGAACGAAGTGGGGCCTCGAACATTCAGCAAAACCATTCTCAGATAGAAGCATTCGTCGTTTTTGGGGTGAACTGTGTATATTCTACCAAGTGCATCACTTGCATAAACACCAGGGAATCCGACAACTGTTTCACCTTGTTTCCGCCTCTGGAATTTCTTCGACGACGCATTCCATGTGAAATATCGTGGCATTTCAGAATAAAGAAGTGTTCGTGCGAACTCGTCACTTCGGCAAGTATCGAAAAAATTTGTTAATGTTGTTGCAGGTGGGCTTTGGGCTCGCTGGGCTGCATTGGCTGCCGTGAAATATACACGTTGACCATTTTCCAAGTGAACTGCCAAATGGACGACAGTTGGGGTGCGCTCATGAATCGGAAACGAAAAAATCCGCCACACTGCCTCGTTGCAGTTCACATACCGGCCCAATTGATAGCGAAGCACCTCATCATGATTATCAGGAGCCTGAATCCCGAAAACAGCCATATCACTGCCTTTATTCACGTATTTGCATACATATTTGATAGATTTGATGGAGCACCATACCTCAACATTGATATGAGTCTTCAAGACTTTCGACAAAAACGGGCTGTACGGCACAATCCAACTTCGGATTACACGTGAACGTTATGAATAAATCCGGGCGCCCATAATTCCGTACATAGGTCATCGCATCTTGAGCATATTCGTGCATGTGCCGTGGACTTCCGATGTAAGTGGCAGGAAGAATCGTCACACGACCGATGTCGGCTGCATTTCCATCCGAACTTATTGCATCACGCAAGTGGATGTACTCTTCCGAGCGAAGTTTTGTTTGGTTAAATCGAATGAAGGTAAGGCGCTCTGTTTCGATTTTCACGTATATATCAACGATGTATTGTTGCAGTAAACGTCGGAGTCGCAACAAATAATTGTCAACCGCACGAATCATGAGCCGATATGCGTAATAATTCATCGAGCTGACCTTTTTATTTGAGACCTCACCTAAAATACAAAAGAAATATTCAGGTGCAATCCGTAAGTCTGTCAAAACAAATGTAAAAACCATTTAAAGTATTAAACATTTTGATATTTATGTGGTATCCATCGTCTCCTCGCCAAAACATTATGGGGTACTGCAGTGCATCGTATGACGGATGGATCTCGGACACGCGCTGCAATTCACCGTTATTTCGTCGCTTCAGTACAATGTCACGACTCCCAACTGGATCTCCAACATATATGATAGCAATTTCATCGACTGTTGGTATATTAAATTGACGTGCATGAGCACCAGATGGACGTCTATCAGCGGAAATAACAATTTGATGATCGTCCGAATGCAGATCCGTATCCAACGCAGTTTTGAATTGACGGACGTAAGCATTGTGCTCATGCAATACGTTTTGCAAAATTCTAATGATATCTTTTTCCATGTTTTGATGAATTGCACTGCGCATATCGATTTCCTTGTCCACATTTCCGATGAAATACATTTGAAGAAATTTGTGATCTTGATTCGTTGTCGGCAATAACGAACCATAGCGATGATGAATTTGTCCTTGGATCTGTATCATAAGGACAAAGTCGAAGTAGATGACAATCTAATCGCAATATAATGTGGACTTGAATCAAGCGAATTTACCTTGAATGTCGGATTGTATGGGCGATTGTCCTGAATAACTTCTGCTCCGAAAGACGTCATTTGAAAACAACTGTTATATTGTTGAGCTCTGGTCAAAAATTGTCGTGATTGGGGTGTATTATCATAAATCAATGAGCGCAATGGCTCAGGTGGATCAGGCAAAGGCGGTAATTTTACTTTACCACTCATGCAGCACAATCCGGGTGTTTCGGAAGGAAACTTCAGTGCATAGCAATGACATACGACAGTCATAGCGCCAATCGAGACACACGGAAGTTCGCTATAGTCAATCGTGCAGTCGTATTGGAAGGCGACTCGCTCCAATTCGACATTCACGGCGTTTCTTCTTCTTTGGCGATTTGCATTTATTTGAACGCTCTGCTGATTTCGATTACGTTGTTGTCTATTTCGGTCTCTAGTTTGGACAACCGCACGTTGTTCTTGTGATAATGTTTCTCGAAGTTCCGACATGTTCGCTCGATTGTGTGCATTTCGCATTGAGCGTTCCTCTGGAGTTTCGTTCGTACGAACAGTTCTCAAACGTTGTGCATTACGACTGCGACGTGAAAGGTTTGACCTTCTTATTGGCGGCATGATCACTAAAATGAAAACCCAAAATATGTAATAATATTCGAAGAAATTAATTGAGTTTCATAATTACCGACATATGAAATCACAAAAGAAATGACATTGACATGAAAAAAAATTTAAAACATTCGAAATATTATTTGGTTTTGTTAAACTCACAAAAAAAAACAGTAAAATTTTCGTTATAATCTTCCCGGATTTTATATTTTTCTGGAAATTGTCCTACATCCTATGTCCTTCCTTGGGCCAACACGAATTCATCAAGCCCAAAATCGTGAAAATCAGACGATCCGTTATAAAGTTTTGCGTGTTCACACGGACGGCATTCTCTTTTATAAATATAGATATATCGGTTTATTGTTTATATTTGGTCTTATATTTTTATAAAATTTTTTATTTAAGAAGAAAAAACTTCGTTTTCCCACTTTTTGGTCACAACCATTTGGTCAGGTTAGTTACACCGCAAGCGGGTGTAAAACACCTGGTAATATTCGATCGCAAAAATCTTCGTAATATATATGGTCCTTTTGAAGAAGACTGCGAGTACCGACTTCGGTGGAACCAAGAGCTATATTATTTGTATTCTGACGTGGACATAGCTAGGCGAATCATATTAGGCCAACTGGGTTGACTAGGCCATGTTATCAGAATGGATGAAGACAGCCAGCCGATGAAAGCAGGAAAGAGGATGATCATGACTTCGCTGGAAAGGCCAGGCCGAAGAATCCCTCCGTGTCCATGGTGTTACCACCTAGAGATGGGCACGAGTCACGTGATTGGTGTGATTCACGTGAGCGGGACCAAATTTTGCTCACGTGAGCGTACGTGAACGTTTTATATACGTTTTGGAGTTTTATATGTTTTACAGTCGAACCGATTGCAAGTTAATGACAATAATATCAGAACTTCTAAACTGTAGGTCCGATTGTTGTAGAATGTACTAAGTATTTGTAGAGGATGACTCAGTCTTTGCGGACCTGGTTTGGTTTTTAAAATTCTACTAAGTCACACAAACCAAAATCGTACATAGCCGTGTGCGTCTCTCTATCCGTTACAAAGATATTTGGAATCAAAAGCTTAAAATGTGAACATTCGCACTGTTTTTCTAATAACTTGCTAATTTTGAGTCAAAATTTAGGTCTGAAAACACAGATACATTGGCTAGACTTCAACCAAACGTATGTTGAAAATATTTTTAAATTAATTAAAACCGGTTGGTAACGACAACTTCTCAAATTTTAATTTTTTTTCTAAAATTTTTTGAAAGAAAGATTAAAAATGCTGTAATTTTTATTAAGCAAGGGCCTTGCCAAAGGTATTAAATATAATATAAATTTTTTTGGACATTCACCCTACAGCCAGCCTTGGCAGAAATTTAATGATTTTTGAACAAAATTTTAAATTTTTGAGATTGGGAAAAGTTTCGATTGTTGATTTTTATATTTTTTTTAAACCATATTCTAGATTGAAATGATGTTAATACAATGCAAACAATTTTATCGTATGGAAAATCTTGAGAAGCAAAGCTCAATTTGAAGAAAATCCTCTCAAATTCCATGACAGATTTCTTTGGGAGTAAAAATCCCACACTTGTGTCTCTATTTCTCAAGTAATATTAATTACATTAAATTAAACATATATTGGGCTATAATACAAGATTATATACTTGTTATATACTTCAAATCGAAGAACATAAAAGAACAAAAAAAAACTTTTTTAATTTTTTTCGTAATTTGTCCAAGAATGCTGCTGTGGAGTCTGGGATATGTGCCTGGAGTCGGAGTTTGAGTCGTCAAAATTTGCTTGACTCCGACTTCAAGTTTTGCATTTCCACCTATAAAAATATATTCGCGCAGAAACAATTTTTTTTTCTACTTTGGTTTTCAAATAAAACACAAACTTATTTAGGTTTAACATTTCATATATTATGTTGGTACCCTTTCTAACAAATTCCGTTTTTTCAGGTTGAAAAAATGTAAACTTTGAGAGATTGTCGTACCTACAACAGTACCTCGTTTCTGTAGTTCTCGAATCGAAAAAGTTTACACATTAAGCATGAAACAAAAAATTCCATCGTTTCTCTATTTGTGAGTAAAAAGTGTTTCTGTATATCAATGCGAAAAGAGCCAACACTGATGACGTTTTTATTGGAATATTCCATGAAAGCTGTCAAGTAATACAAAAATATAGACAAACAAGATAAGCTAGTGCAAAAAAGGACAGCAGACAGAAGTTATTTTAGGAGATTTCCACTGCTTCTCACAATTTGTGTTGGAATTTAACCCTCCAAATTGTCTATTGCAAATTCTAAATTAGTTGACATATATTCAACTATATTTTATTTTTTGATTTTTCTGTAATATTTATGACAAATTAATTGAAATACATAAGAAAATGGTATAATTCCTGCCTTCTCCATTTAAAATATTAATTCTTAATTTCTTAAATGCCTTTTTGTAGAAACAATATCAAAATCTCGCACCGTTTCAACTTGTGAGCATTTTTGACGTTTAAAATTTTAACTTTTTCGACTCCCTACTTTTTAGAAACACTTTTTCTCGCATTTTTCCAAACAGTACCTGGCAGAAAGTTTTCGCAAAACAAATGTTGTAGAAACAGTCACATGTGAAAAGCGGTTTTATGTACCGATTCGCAGCGTTTTTGTTTCAATTCACATATTCCATGTGAAAACTTTTTCGATTCGAGAACTACAGAAACGAGGTACTGGTTGAAGTTTTGTCAATGCAGCATGTTGACTCAAAATGACCAATTTATTACCAAAAAGCTAAACAATGTCAGTGCAAAAATTTAAATGTTAAACTTTTCATTCCAACTATCTTTCTAACTGTCGGACTCCGGACACCCGACGAAACAGGGTGCATTTAGATACAATATTCTGAAAGCGTGACTCCTTCCCAATAAATGCCTAGTACATTCTAAAATAATCTGACTAATAATTTAACATTTTTGATATTATTAACACTTTTTTTTGCAATTGGTCCCATTGTCCGTCTGGAAGAATAGTTACTAATGGAAATAAGAGACAAACTTCTTTGGGATAAAGGTGATAAAATGTTGTTCCAGTATAAAAGGGCTTAGTTAATTTGCTAAAGTTATTAAAAACGACATTCAATTTAACTTAGGGATTTACTATTGAGTACCGTTCGTGAGTACGTGAGTACCGAAAAAATATTCGTTCGTTATCGTGCGTGAGTGACTGGCGTCCTTTCGTGAGCGTGCGTGAGTGTGAGTGAAAAGTCACTCACGTGCCCATATCTATTACCAACTGGCGAGAAAATGCGAAGAATAGAACCAGTTGGAGAAATATGTTAATATTAGTTATATTTATTTGTTTGTTTAGTTAATATTCCAAGTCCTGAAATTTAACCAGTAGACTATGAATATAATCTCGGTTTATCATTCAATATATTGGTATACCAACCGAGTAGTAGTCGAAAAAGTGAGTTTGTCTGGATGAATATGCATGATGTGCGTGGAAACACCAATGTCATGGAAACATTTTTTTTTCGAGCTACAGGGGGCTTAATTTCATGACTACTATTTGAGCTAGTCCGAGGCGAATAGATCGATCTCCATACAATACAAATTGGAGAAACCTTGAAAACAAACTTGTGACTTCTAAGTGTTCTCATACAAGTCTACTGCGAGGTCTATAAATACTTCATAATTACTTCATTATTGGTTTGAGAGGGTTTTAAATATGGCAAGATTAAGACGTTTTAGTTTTAAAAGCATAAAAATTTAAAATTTTTTAAAATCTGGAGTTAGATCAATTGGCATCTGAGAAGCTTATTTACAGGCGGGTACTAAGTTTATTCGCATTAAATTTAGTAAGAAAGAAGAAATTGTTTATGTTCGAAATTGGTCAACAATATGTCGGTATTGGCAAATACAATGGCAATACAATACAATACAATGGCAACAAAATTGTTTTTTTTTTTTTTGATATATTGAATGTGGGTTGACGACGTTGATCATTTCTACCTACAATTTGATTGGTCGTTATATTATTCTTAGTAACATTAAAATGGTGTCCATATACATGTTGCAGATCGGGGAAAAATTTCGTCGTTATTTTGTTAGCATTTTTTTCTTTGTATGAATTTTTGTAAAGTTTGGTGCGAAATCTTCAAATTAGTGCATGCGGTAATTGAAAAAATTGTATACCAAGTGTTTGGAGCTTAAATGTGGGACAGTGTTGAATATATGTATAACACATCTAGATTGGATGAGTTATAAAGCGTTTCCAAAACAATTTTTATAGAAACTACATTTCTTTGTTTTCAGATGTTTAGATTCTAAATAAATCTGAAAGAAAACAGAAAACACTTGTTAAACGGATCAAAGTATGATTTCCGGTTTTCTTAAAAATATTGTACGATACAACTAATCATATCTATACTACACGAGTACAGATTAAAGATGGCCTTTGGCTTCCTGCTAAGTACAAATGCAGTTATATAGTTTCACTTAGGCCAGAATATTTCAACTGCATCGGCATCATAAATACATCGTCTAGTTATATGCATCGCTGGTACTTGTGTTGATTCCATGACACCATAATGATTATTTGTTTTGCCTGTCAAGCTGTATAATTGACCATCTGCTATATGATAATTTGGCTCATTTACAAGATACGAACGTTGTAGGGTACTGAATACCAATTACTGCGAGTAGGCGCGTTCAATCGTTGCAATCATTGCCAGATGCTACGCATCATTCACTATGGCATATTCTCGTATAAACGGAATATACATAGAGCGTAACCACGGCAATACGTTCATTAGATTTTACCATATTTGGAAATCGGCTTGATGCGTGTTCATTTCAATATTGGACATTCTTTAAAAGTAGAGTGTCATATAATCAGTTCCACCAGACGCACAGATTTACATTGCCATATATGCTGTCAATTGTGTTGAACTTTTGGGCTTTTGTGACGCATCATTTTACACATGGTCGGCTGATATTTAACTGGTAAACAGTCAGCTGGAGAGCCAAAACACTCAAAGTTATTCAAAATCCAAGGTATAAATCTGTCACAAGAGTGTACGATATTGGTGGATTGCTTTGCTGACGGTATAGATTTGTAAGCTTCCATGCTGTTGGGACCTGCTGCGACTCAGCTAAAGTATCTTTAAGTACCTATCAGTAAAGCGTAAGCTATACTATAAAAAAAAAAAAAAATGGTTTCCCATTACATCCCATGAAGGGACTGGGGAGAACTTCTCACAATCACTGAGCTGTGCGCTTTCCAGTTTTCAATCACTGATTGGGACCTACAGTTTTACACCGATTCCGAACGGTAATTTGAGAAGCTTTTTCATGGCTAGATACTCGATTGTGTCGCCGTCACTATGTGAGGTGACCGCCGCCGAAAGAAAATTTGAAGGTGGTCAGAGCCGGGTTCGAACCCAGGATCTCATGTACAAGAGCCGCGCACACTAACCATTGCACCACCGACGCTATACTATAGGGTGGTCCAAATACAAGTATCTTTTTAAATTGAAGTCAATTGAAATGCCATCATTCCCCTTGCGCGAGTTTTCAGTCGGTCTGTTTTTAAAAGTCAAATGTTTTAAATTTATTCAAGCTTTTAAGCTTTTTAATATCAAGCTTATAAGTATATGTGACAGCGCATAGAGAAAGGGACCTAAGGGTAAACAAAACAATTTTCACTTTTTTTTTTGATGTGGACAACATCTGAGCATCGAATGAGACCGATCCCATGCCCCAAAAGTGTTCACTCCCAGAGATATGCGCGTTTTATGAAAGTGAAGTACACTAAAGATATACGTATTTAAATCTTTAAAATGGATCTCCTGAACAAAACCGGTTTATACCCTTAGGTCCCTTTCTATTTTCCGCGTCACATATAGTAATAACACGGTGGAAGTCGAAAAACAAAACAAAGCGAGAGAGGACAGTTTTACCCTACTTCGGGTACGAGGAATCGAACTGCATCATTAGATTTTTGAGATACAATTACGGTTTCGTGCAAAATATATGAATGTAGGCTTGCCAGATGTATTGTTTTCAACAATACGCGTACTTTTTCTGTTCGTTAAATTGTTTTCTGCATAACCCATAAATAAGTAGGCGAAAGTCCTTATTTTGTTACCATTATATTTTTTTTGTAGTTTTTATGTTTTCTTTGGGTCACTCCTTAATGAATTAAAGTGTTTCAGTATAGAAAAAATTAATATTCCAGTTGGAAATTTCCTATAGACATCATCAATGACAAAGAACTGACATGTCAGAGTCACTGCTGCCGCTCCCATACAAAAACCGTCATGACACCTCATGACATTTTCAAACATTTGTTCAAAAGTCAGCAGGAATTTTCCACAGTTAGTCAACAGTGGACAAGTACACAAGACGTCTTGAGTATAACCATTCATCAGTGTGTCAGTTACTCAAGACGTCTTTAAATATGGTGTTTTGGTCATGTATGTATCTGTTCTGTTGCACGATATTAAATAAAATCTGAAATATATAAAGTAAAAAAATTAGCATATTCGTCTAACAAATTTCAAATATTTTGATATATGTAAATTCTGAAAACGTATGGCATACATATATTTCAGAACTACAAATAAATACAAATTTTCCAGTTTGAAGTTTTTGCAAAACTTGAAAATCCACACACATGACTCGCAGTTGACAAATGTTGAAAACATCCTCAATGGACATTCAGCATTGGTCTTAATAAGAGTCAGCCATGACAAAGTGCTGACAAATCAATAGGATGGTCTTACATAGATCGTCAGCCCCTTCGCAATTTATGTCACCTAAGTCAAAACTAGTGACATGTCAAGAAGATGTCTTATATAAATTGTCATTACCTACTGGCATAATCCTAAGGAAATACTACTGACAATGTCTTCAAGACAAAATTTCCAACTGGGATTAAGTGAAATTGATAATTAAATGGAATTTGATAATTGAAAATGAAAATGAAGATAAGTAAATAAATATAGTTATACAGTGAAAGGTTTTCTCCTATTTGTCGAAAAAAATCTGATTAATGACAATTTGTGAGCGAAAAACTCAAAGAAAGTCGAAAAATTTCTTTTCTATCGATATTCTGAATAAAAGAGCCACAAAAACCTGGTTTTAGAGATATTCTTTGTCCCCAAGCAGTAAAGCCCAAAGCGTTTGAAACAACATTGTTGAAGAAAGTTTACCGGTACAACCAACTAAATAGAAGTTAGTGGCTGTCAAAAGTGAGTCAAAATCGAAAAATCAACAAAAAATCCACTCTGATGGTCACAATAAAAAAAATGTTGTATGAAAGCGTAATTGTAACTCAAAAAACTAACGATGCAGTTCGATTCCCGAATTAGGGTAAAACTGTCCTCTTCGGTCTTGTCTACGAAAATTTTTGTCAAAAACTATCAGTGTAATTAAAGCTAATATATTATTTACAAAAGAGTCGAACACAAAAAAGTGTTTCAATAGCAGGGCTTTTTCTATAGCACTCTTTTGCCAAGACCTTCATCAGCAGACGGTTATGGTAAACTTTTCGGTGAATTCATCAAAACTAGATGTATCGAAACACTCATCATATTATCGAGAATTCCTTTATACTTACTTACGTTCAAAGAATATCAAACAATTAAATTGCTTGCTTCATGCCGAAAAACCATTGGCTTCAAACAGACATGATCTGTTTTTGCTTTGTCATTTATGAAACAATAAATCAGAGGGTTGTCATCAATAATATTATTGTTTTAATCTCGTGCTGCTCTAAACTTAATTTCTGAACTAAAGTTAATTTCTCTTGGTTTATTAGAAATAACAAATATTCCCAGTATTTGTGGAAGACGATTTCAGTCATGTGGCTGCCAGCGCTGCATTCGCAGTAGTTCATCCTGCCAGACAAATTTTCCTTGACTTTGTTGACGGTTTCTGGTTCTATCTCACGAATTGCTCGGACGATATTAGCCTTTAGGGTATGCATCGTTTCTGTATTATTCGCTTAGCATCGGACTTTAACGGCATCCCACAAGAAAAAGTAGAAAGGGTCAAAAAAAAGTCTAAAGGTCGCCAAGACGGTTGATAACACTATTACCAAACTTAGAGCGTAAAATATCGATTGCTTGATGAGAAGGATGACATGGTGCGTCATCCTGCTAAAACCAAAGATTATCCCAGTTCATAACTTACATTATAGACCATAAGAAGTCCGTAATAATGGCTCTGTAGCACTCGACGAAATTGCATTTCCAGCAGTTATTTCGAAAAAAATGGGCCATGATGTCACCACTCCAAAAGTCACATCAAACTATTACTCTCTATGGATGCATTGGCTTCTCGATACTAACGGGCGGGTTCTCCGATACCCAGACATGGTATTTTTGTTTGTTGACATTACCGCCGCGATTAAAATGTGATGAATCCAAAAATATGATATTTCGGCCAAATTCCTATTGGAGCTTCTTTAAGGTATAAACTGAGAGACCATAACGAAGTCGGTGGTCTTTTGTCTACAATTTCTGAGTCAATTAGACATTGTAAGCGAATAATCCGAGACCTTTGTGCAAAATTCTCATCAAGATGGTGTGTGAATCGATGTCCTTGGATTGAGTTGCACACTTTCGGCCACTGCAAATCGATCAGTGTCAAAGTATCATATGATTTATAAATATACCAATATTTGGACCACCCGATTTAAGATACGATATATTGTTGGGTATGTCGAAACTTGAGTTTACAGAGAGCAAATCATGGCATGGTTTTAGTTGTTTTTTGCTTTCAATATTTATAAGCGGTGATAAATGTGCGCGGCTTTTGTACATGCGAACGTGGGTTCTATCACTGCTCTTAGAAAGCTAAGAAATAGCTATTCAAGTTTTGAGACACATAGTTGTGAAATTTTTCGTTAAATTGTTAATCTTCTGAGGGTATGGGCGAAACCGCAGCTTTTCCAACTGGGTATTACTTGCCTTGATGGGTTCCGACCCACAAAACTTATCTTGATCCAAAGTCAAAATTTTTGGAACTATTTAGTACTACCATCATCTCTATATTAGCTACAAACAAAATAAATTACTTTTTTATTGAATGAAATTGGAGTGAAATATGTCCAAAACTGTATGAGAACAATTGCATCAACTTTGAAATATTTTCTTAAATTTTCTCGATTTTGTGGCTATTTTTTGCCTACAATCGGATTTTTACCGAACTTAAACCTTTTTGGTTGATCACCAGATATTGAACGTTGGCCAATGGAAGTCGATTCTGAATCACTGTGCGAAGGATCACTCGCTTAGTGACGGCGACACTATCGAGTACATGGCCATGAAAAAACATCTTAAATAACCGTTTGTAACAGGTGTGTTCCAATCAGTGGTCCTAATCAGTGTGTATAAAACTAGGAAGGACACAGCACACTGATGGCGAGAATCTCTCCCCTATGTAATGGTCAACTTTTTATTTATTGCTTATCAGAATGTTATAGGCGTGGTGGAAACGACACTGATTGGAAATATGTCCGTCGACCAAATAACTTCTGTCATCGGAAATGAGGTAACGTACAGTTTCATTCTCGCTACGAAAATGTGTTCATCACAGCTGTGGTTGTTGCGGAAATTTATATGTTTCATTGTAGCAATGCAGTTGTTTTATTGCTGCTATGAATATGTGTCATTGCTGCAATGAATTTGTTGCATTACTGCAATGAATTTGAATCCTATCTACAATAAACTTGGTTCATTGCTGCAATGAATTTGTTTCATTGCTGCAGTAATGAATTTGTTTCGATGCTGTAATAAATCTGTTTCATTGCGGCCGGGTTAGCGATAACTTTAATCTCTAACATTTGCCGTTTACACCAACCTATTTGAAATTAAATTGTCAATTTCAGGTGGCAACTTTGGGATTAGACCAATTTAGAGCAACTCCGTGCCGAGGCCAAATTATCGAAGACGTTGGCACTACAGAAAAATTAAATTGGGGGCTCTTGGTTTTGTCAGTTTTGTACAAAGTTGGGACATTTTTGGAACAAATGAACCTTTAAAATTGGACCAGTCGGTCACTTCGGCTCATATTTTAAACAGACGACGATCCATAATATTGGCGGCGGCATGAGTTTGACAAACATTTTAGTGGCGGCAACGCGTCACAAAATTTTCGATCGTCTTCCGTCTGCCAAACAGTTGATTTTTGGTGCATGATTTCATTTTGACTCCATTTTTTGTTAGCAATTAGCAGAATTGAATCAAATTATCCACCAGTTTATAACGAGTTTAAAAATTAAACTTCAGTTTTTACAAAATAAAATTGTATGACTACTCTTCTGGGTTAGCGCGGGTTATGCCTTGTTCACGTTACTATGAAGTTGACAATTTCGGATTGAAATTGTCGAATGAAAATGAAATCGTTCACTCTGGAAATTGAGCAATGTCGTTGCATGAAGACATCTGTTTGTTTACAAACATTACCAGGAGGAAAATGTTCGTGCCTGGATACAATGACCAACATTTTGTTAGGAAATTAAAGAAAACAATAACATGAATCACTGATTCTACAGTTTATAGTTTCTTCTCACTAGTCCATGTCGATGAAAACTTAAAATTTAAATTTGATGAATGAGGCGGCATACTATTGTTTTTTTTTATATTATAGTAAATAAATATCGGAATAAAGGAAAAATGAATCGTCGGCGTGATCTTAGTTTGATTTATAGGCAGAGGTTACTTTTTAGTCTCATCTTGTTGGTTATGTAAAACATTTTGATCTTTTTTTAGTAATTCGGGCCTTGAATATCGGCTAACATTTTAAGTTGAAGCCAGCCCTAATGACGATGGCATGAACTTCACAAAATTATCTACGATGGCCGCACACCGGCAAATTTTTTGTCGTCTTTGTTCTCGTGCATATATGCAAAAAAGAATAGTAAGATTATTTTGGGGAGTAAAAACAACGTTGTATACGACAATTTCGTCGAAATATCTTAGGCTAAATCTGAAAGTTCCGAACGTGAACGTAAACGCAAAAGCCAAAGCGAACGCCAAAGTCAAACAATTTTAGTTTATATATCACTTCTCGCTTGCGTTCGCTTACGCTCTGAAAAATAATGGCCTATCTAACATATTTTCCCAAACATATTCTGCAGGGACCATGTATATGTTTGAAAACACTTCAATCATTCATATGTTTGCATGTCCCAAACTTACTTGTATTTAAATGCAAACAGTATCGTGTTTACTGACAAACATGTATAGTTTTACGTGTAAACATATGCGTTCTTCATCCCAAACATACATATACTTACGTGGAAGCATTCCTGTGTTGCCCCCAAACCTACATATACTTACCCGGAAACATATGCGAATTTCGTCCCAAATATAATAATATTTAGAAACTAATTATTCTTCGATTTCAACATATATATATTATTTATTATAACTAATTTTAACAATATAAACCCACATTTAGAAATAATTATCATAAACAATTAATTGTTTTAAAACGGTCCAATTTACATTTATTTGAATTGAACGCATTATTTGTTTTTTTTCTCATGAAATGAGAATCTGCTTCTCGTTTGCTTCTCCTTTCTTTGTTGGCTCTCACGCTTTTGTTTCCAGAAGGTTTCAGCTATGCGGTGGTTATCATTATGCGTTGGTACACAAACAAGATATTTATATACAAATCAAAAAAAAAATTATATTACAAAATTATATACAAATCAAATCACAAATGGTCCGCCGTTCCGATTTGCTCAGTAAAGGCACGGACAGACAAATGGTTTCACGTTGTTGTCCTTTCCAGTTTCTTTCCTCAAAATCGTTTCTCACTTTGGTAGCACACATAGTTATATATACGAAACGCATACACAAAAACCAAGGTAACACCACAAACCATTTAATCGTCCGAGCCTTCGTTTATTGTTTTTTTCACTGATCAAGCGCTTTTGATATCCTCTTTCCGGTGAACCATTGACGACTGAATACATGAAACTAAAACGCAATACATCAGGCAAAATAAGAAACTCTTCATCTGCAATTTACACTCAAATTCATGAATGTTTATGACTCATTAACTGAGAGAATTATGAATAATCTCTTGCTCTCAAGAGAGCATTGACAGGGCAACAAAAACAGGTGTAGTTGTATCCCAAACATATATATTATTGCATATTAATCATTGTGTCTCAAACATGTAATATTGAATAGCAAGCACAATGTGTTTGGATACAAGTATATCATATTTGCGACAAGCCCCAAACAAACTTTATACTTGCATCCGAACAACAAAAAAGAGAGACTTTTCAGCGTGTACATATAAATTACGTTAAAACAGAATTGCCAGCAGTCAAACAATTTTAAAACTAAAAGCATTCCCATATTTCATTACAATTGGCATCCGATTGCACAACCTGCATCTGCATTGCCTGAGCAAATTCAAAATTTTTGAATTACCATTGCGAGCTACAGCTCTCCCTCAGGGAGTAAATCAAACTTTCGAACGGTTTGCCCGATATGAGCCTGAAAAAATTATCACTTTTTGCAAAAATGACACCGATGCCCCAAATCTTTGGGGACCCATAAAAAACAGTGCATGACTTTGGGCAAAAGTGGGAGACACGGGTCTTTTTTGTTTCGTCTTTAATTTGTTTTGTCCGTATATGGTTATATTTTTTCGTGTTGCACTGTGCAATCAAATGATATAAATTAGTTACGTCTGTGATAAATTTGTCATTTGTCCGAAGTATTTCACCTCACGGCCTTTGTAATATTCTGCACTTATGCCACATAGTTTCTATTACACGCGCACCATAATTGCAGTCACGGGTAGCCACATCAGTAACACAAATACTGCACCCAATTCATGCATCGATAGAATATTCGTTTGTTCTTTCGTGTCTAGGTAATTGCTTGCATTTGAGGGTGATCCAAATTAATCCCATGCCCATCGCACGATAAAGCCAAAATATTAAGCAGTGACTATACTCGTATTCAAATCATCTACCAGATTCGAGTTATGACGTACATAGATGACCAGTTGTTGTGTGAAGTTGCGTTCATATACCAGATGTATATGCTGCATTGTAGCGGGAATGACTTTTCGCAAATGACCGTAATATTCCATGCGGCCTTGTTATGAAAGGGTTCCAAATGTATTTCGGCTATATGTCGGAAATTTTTTAGGTATACACTGTCGACAAATCTATTTGCGAACCCAAAACTATAATTGCATAGTTTTGTTCGATTACACGTGTGCAATTGTTTGTGGCGGATTCCAGCGCTTATTGTCACGCAGCAATTGATACATACCCGATTGATAGGCACTACGTAGTATCAAAGTGGTCAACACCCAGCAGGATCCGTGCAATATTTAAACGAGGCAATTAAAAGGATGGCATGCACCCAGTCATGGCCAAAACGAAGAGGTGATAGTAGGGTGTTCTGTTAGTGGCTCCAATTATATGGTCGCGTTGCAGACGTATGCGTGAAGTGCAAGTTGAAGCTTAGGCGACTACAGCACTGAGGGCAATAATTACTCCTGTGGAATACCACATACATGTTCGCCTGGAAGGCCAACTTTCATAAATTGTGTAGGCATTAAACACATGGGTGATTATGAAACTGTGGCTTAGATAGTAAAACATAGTTTGTGCGTATGCCAGTTGATCAAAATTGCCGTCGTAGCAATTGCTAATTCAGCTTAGTTAGTCAATATCTGCAAGGTAATAATTTAAAAATTATTATGAAATTTGATTTTAGATGTAAATGCAGTAATATTGAAATAATTATATTAAACTTTCAATAATTTTATTGTAACTTAAAACTATGCCATTTTGTTAATTTTTAAACACAATTTGTTAGCATTATGTTGGGCGAACTTCAAAAAGCCTGAGAACTTTCATTAATTTCTGTTGAAAACCTTGGAAACGACGATCACTTGAATCTGGGAAACCCGTTATCGAAACTCGAAAGTTGTCTACTGTAATCAAATAATGGGATCATTTGAATATAGTTCCCAAAATAGTCCAGTGACAGATGTTGATTGTCAGACAAAATCGGTGAAGGAATTTGGAGTAAATGGTCAAACGACGCTCTAACCTTGCAATTTAAAAGGAAATGACCAATAATTGTAGGTAACGTATATTTTGAAGAAAATAAGGGTAGAATAGAGTAAAATTTATATACAGATAGTTTCTCGTTCATCTGACGTTTCATTGCACACTATTAGGTTAGGTAGGTGCCGAAGAGACATGTTCGACGCAAATTGACTTACACCAGGTGGAGTTACAATAACTGTTGACTTAACTTTTTTATGTCTTTTCTGCGAAAGCTGTGTTATTTAATTGTAATTTGAACATTTTTGTTGATTCTTATTGCTGGTATATATCTGGGTCCAACTTAACAGAATTTTTCTACCACTCACACACAAAATGGTCGTTGTTGGTTTCTAGTTGGATGTTTTGTACTAATGCATCAACGTGGTATTATTAAAGCAATGCCTTTCAATATCCAACATCCTCTTGCAACCACACCATCGATGTTAAATTTATTGAGCGAAAAGGATTATCTATTTCATTCACAATGTATGTATGTATATTGATTTTCGAGTAATGCACAACGCAAACGCAATGAAGGGTGAAAAAAGAGATTTTATAAATCACTTTGCGTCTTTTAAAGCGTGGTTACCCAGTCGACATGTTTTTGCTATACTGCTGTAGGTCGTAAATGGGTGGGTACTTTATCCGAGGATTATTTACTAGATTTATACACCGGTTGTGATTCCCATAATGCTTTGTGGGGTACCGTGTAGTGGTAGGTACTTGGGAATTTCACCTATTGGGCACTGCTAACTACGGTTCGGAGAACGGCGACGATGGTGATGATGGGTGTTCTGCGCACCGCACCCACTGCACACTGGGGCAGATTGAAAAAATGACCGGACAAAATTAATAACGTCGTTGTTTTTGGTTTTAGTCGTGTCAAACTCATTAGTCGGTAGGTTTTCGAGGGTGCTGAGCTCATTTCTGGCATTGCTTTTTCCATTGGTTGGAGGGGGCTGGAGTTATAGTGGGGGGGGGGGTTAAATTTAAAAAAAAAAAAACGTCATGGGTATCGTTTCATAGGTTTTTGGATGGCCCGATTTCATTTTTGGCAAACATTTTTCGATCAGGATTTCGATAACTGACATAACGGAGGGAAGAGCATGTGTAATTCTACCTTTTCACATAAAATTTAGTTTCTTAACAAGGTTTAACGTTTTAAACATTTCTACCAAATTTATTAGGAATTATAAAATAAATAAAAAGTTTGAGAAGTTTGTTTCGTAACCATACAAGATTTATTAGGGACCACAAAAAAAAAACTTGGTTTAAAAAAATCTATATCATTACGTTCGACATTTTCATCATCGTCGTCCTCGGAACTTTCAAAATTTTAGTTTGAAATTTCGAAATTTTGGTTTGACATTTTATGGTATTGCCAGACCTAAATTCCGACACAGTAATGTATTTGAATTTACACTGAAAAAAATCAATTCTTACACAAGTAATTTATACTTAAATTTGAAATCAAAAACTAGAGCAAAGTTTAAAAAAAAATTTTTCTTCAGCAAATGCTAGTAAAGGGTAACGAAATAAAATCAGTGACTTCGGTTAGGGTCCAAAGTATTCAGAAGTGAAAATCGCGCGCTGTTCCTGGTTGGTGCTAATTTTTGGCGGTCCACAAAAGATTAAAAAATGTAATATTTTTAGTCAACTACTTTCATTGCAATTGAACTAGAAACCTTAAGTAAATTAAATTAACTTAATATACATTTTCGTAGCTCTTATAACACAAAATCAATAAAAAGAGTTTAAAACAACCAGAAACATAACCTTCATATAACACACATCTACTAAAAATAACCCAAAATTAGCCTGCATGCATGTATTGAAACAATACTCAACTTTGGGCCCCTTGCCTGATCAACAACGTGCATGGAACCTTCAAAACAGTTAATTTTCGACCTCAGTAGTTAATTGGCCACTGTTTAAGTAACTTATTTTATCTGGATTACTGCTCCGATTTTTGGAATTTTGTCCGGTCATTTGTTCAACCTGTCCCAGTGTGCACTGGTGCAATAAATGTAATGATATATTTGTTGTTGGTGGACATTATAGCATTATAGGCATCAGATTGTTTCCTCGTCTGCCAGCAAGTTAACGAAACTCTCACAATAGGGCGTGGTCGAACTCGGTCATGGAATGGTGACGGAAGGTACTCCAAAAATTCTCTTTTTGTCACGTACTCAAAAGCAGAACCTCTACTCGATCGGAAACACTACACAACCATACGGGCTAGAGATTCCATGCACAAAAGAGTACCTGGTCATAGGCGGATAGGCTAATTTCTATATGGATGGGTGGAGACTGAATGCCCAGGTAGGGTATAGGTTCTACTCTAGGGCAGTGGTCCCCAAACCCCGGTCCGCGGAGCTGTACCGGTCCGTGTATCAAATGGTACCGGACCGCGCAAAAGATAATAATTAGAGTAAAAAATAATTATTATGTTTTTACGCGAAGTAGCCGCCAACACAATACCTTTGAAGTAAAAAAAAACACCGCACGACCATATGCATGAAATTATTAAAATTATCAAACGTTGACCGGTCCGCGGCGACAATAAGGTGGGGGAGCACTGCTCTAGGGAACTAAATTTAAAATTTTCAAATTTATTTATTTAACTTTATTGGTTCAACCTATGCAGAAGAAAGATTTCCTATATAGGTGTTTAATAATTGGTAAGTGACCAGTACCAGTACGACAGTGGTTGGTACACATGAGAAATGTTAACAGAATATGAAAATAGGCTTAAAATAAAGAAATACGTGTCTCGGAGTTTTGCTGTAGCACGTCAGAATTTTGAGAAAATCGATTTTTAAGCTTCGAAGGCCCGTGGAGGTTCACTTGTAATGTAATACTATTATAAAAAGTTCTATAAAAACAGAATCGGTCAACCGATTTTAATGCGTGAGCCAGTTTTGAAAAGGGAATTAAATTTGAATTTTTTTTTTATTAAAAGAACAATTTTTTTTCTCCGCTAGATGGCGCTTCAATTTTCATGTAAAATAAAAAAATCGGTAGTGCATGGCTGCTCTGACCACCTTGCATTTATTTCAACGAGGGTCAACTCGCTTACTGACGGCGACACTAGCGAGTACTTAGCTTCTCAAAATACCGTTCGGAACCGGTATAAAACTGTAGGTCCCAACCAATCAGTGAGTGTAAAACTATCAAGCGCACAGCTCACTGATTATGAGGAGCTCTCCCGTACCCCTTCATGGCATGTAATGGGAAACTATTTATTTATTTATTTATACCCTGCAGTAAAATTGGAAACAGTCTTCATAACGACTACTCCTACGTTAGTGTAAAAGGAACCAGATTAATTATAGTTCGTATGCAATGCAAAAGGAAACAGTCAAACAAAATGAAACAGAACAGCGTACTACATACATACACACACATTCCCCATCTACTGCGTATATAGATTTTTCTCGGAAGACCCCGACTTGACTTGTTTTCATTGGTTTTATTACAGTTGCAAACTTTTAATGGTTGCTTACCCATTTCTTTGTAAGCGTGCGGTCATTGTTGTGTAAAATTCTAAAGTGGAAACTCGTACGTCGTGCGACAGCAAAAAATACATTTGTGCAAAAAATATATAAAAAATCAAATAAAAAAACAATTATATGTTGAGAAATTGCATGCAAAATACTGGGTAGGGTATATACCTGCACCAATTCACTATGCTTTAGATCACAACTAGTTCCGTAAAATTAGTTCTGAACTATTTCATTTGGAACCAGGCCAGAACTAGTTCGAAGGTAACGCAGAGGCGACAATTATCACTTCCTAGGACATGCGTGTGTTAAAAGAGATAGTTGTTTGCATTTAAAAGGGTAAGGAACAGAGACAGTCTCCGTTCTCTTGGCAACCGGTCTTGTACTATTCAAGAAATAATCGCGTTTACAGCAGGGTACTGAATTTGAAGGCTGTCACAAGTATTTGTTGACGCCATATTCTATTATGAAATTTATAGAAAAGAAACTAAAAAATAATTGTTTTTTTTAATAAAATTGTGTATTTTATATTTAAATGTAAACAAAATTAATATTATTTGTAATCAGGTTTCGAATTTCGTGGGTAATGGGTAATGGGTTACCGTAGATAACCCATCCCCATTTTTCATCGAAAATATGACAAAGTTTTTATATTTCGGAAAGGGAGAATTCAATCGAAATATAACCAATTTTCCCGGGATTCAAAGGGGGTTTTCAATAGGTGGTACAATTTGTATGAACGATTTTTTTTTTTAAAAAAATCGCCAAAATAAGACAATCGCTAAAATAAAAAATAGCTATAACTCGGAAACGGTGTGCCCAAACGAAAATTGATAAATTCTTTACCGCCATAGGATGTAACCAATGGATGCCTTTCATACGGCATCACTTTTTTTAAACTAACATTTTTCAAATACAAAATTGCTAATACACACATAGTAAGTGTTAGCGATTTTTTAAAAAATAAGTGATGCCGTATTAAAGACATCCATTGGTTAAAGAATCCTACGGAGGTAACAAGTTATAGCGAGTTATAGCCATGTTTTAGCTTTAGCAATTTTTTGACGATGTTTTAAAAAAAATCCTTTCAACTTTATGAAAAACCCTTAGAAACCCGTAAAAATTGGTTATTTTTTCGATTGAGAGATATTGGCATAAGGGCGTTTTTTTTTAACGATTTTTTAGTTTTACCGATCTCTTTTTAAAAAAAAATTCAAGACATCCATATGTTAAAGCCTCCTCAGGAGGTATTTTTTTTTATTTTTGCGATTGGACGCACCGTTTCCGAGTTATAGGCATTTTTTGTTTTAGTTTTTTTTCTTATTTTGGCGATTTGTTGAAAAATTCTTCCATACACGCAGAAAAATAACGGTCTCTCTAACATATTCTCCCAAACATATTCTGGAGGAAACATGTATATGTTTGGAACACACCTCAATCATTAATATGTTTGCAAGTCCCACACTCACTTGTGGTGAAATGTAAACAGCATCATGTTTACTTGCAAACATGTATGCTTTTACATGGCAACATATGCGTATTTCTCTCAAACATAATAATATTTAAGAACGAATTACTCTTTGATTTCAATATATATGTATGTATTATTTATTATAACTAATTTTATCAATAAAAATCCACATTTGTTAATAATTAATACAACAAATTAAAAGATTTAAAACGGCCATTTTTACATTTAGGTGTATTAAATGCATTACGTGTTTTTTTCCATGAAATGAGAATCTGCTGCTCTTTTGCTTCTCCTTGCTTTGTTGTCTCTCACGTTTTTGTTTTTGGAAGGTTTCAGCTATGCTTTGGTTATCACTACGCATTGGTACACAGACAAAGAATATATTTATATAAATCTAGTTCACAAATGGTCCGTCGTTCCGATTTTCTCAGTAAAGGCTCGGACAGACAAAAGACTTCACGTTGTTGCCCTCTCCAGTTTCTTTCCTCAAAATCGCTGGTAGCACACATACATACATATATGCGAAACACATATCCTCTGTCCGCTGAAGCATTGACGACTGAATACATGAAACTAAAGCGCAATACATCAGTCAAAATAAGTAACACTGACTCCATCTGCAATTTGCACGCACATTAAGGAATATTTATGACTCACTGACTGAGAGAATAATGCAAAAATGCAGATAGAAAATGCATGGTAGAATTACTCGTATCTATTAGGTAGTCGCATTAGCAATTCCGTCGTTAAGCTGTCAAAATTAGATGGTCTTGTCTTACTCGATACAATGTCTATGCTTTGAATTTGAATTTCGGTTGAAATTCTTTGAATTTTATTAAAAAACAGAGAGAAACAAAATCGAATTTGACAGCTTACCGACGGAAAAGATGAAAAAACAACAAATCAGCTGGGCTGACTCGTTTACCCGATAGATAATTTTACCATGGATACCCACTTACAAGATAGACTCTCGCGTTGTTCCTCATTTATTCTCTTGTTGTCGAGAGAGCATAGACAGTGCAACAAACATGTACGTCGCAAACACATATATTGTAACATATTAATCATTGTGTCCCAAACATGTAATAATGAATAGCAAACACAATATGTTTGGACACAAGTATATTATATTCTCTGTTTGTAACCATATACAAACAGTTATAATTTAAATATATCATACTATGTTTAAATATGTTTAAATTAATTTGTGTCATCCACAATAATATTTCGTCCAGACAAGTGCCCACAATTTGTTACATGTTTGTGAAGGTGTCAACGATTGTATTTAAAAGTCACACTTCACCTCAATTTATGGTAATACTTGTTAAATAAAAAATACTTGCGATTCAGAAACTAGTGTGGTGATATATATCAACTGGGCATATTCGTCTTGACGATAACAATAAAATAGAAAAATATATGTCAAGCGTTGTTTCTGTCCAAAGCATAAAAAATTCTTTTGATTGTATGATAATTATGAATTCTAATGAAAACATAGACGTTCTCATGGAATTTCCAATGCCTGAATTGATTTCCAACTAATCTTTTCCCTGTGTGTATATGTTTGTCATGACCTTTTCGGAGGATGTATACTATGACATCCAACTTATTTAGGAACCTTGGAGACTCAACCCAGATAGACAGAGACAAGATCATGACATTCTAGGATCAAATTTAATGGTTCTTCGGTGGGGCTAACCGTTAATCTCGGTGGCCTGTAGTTTCACAAGGAACTAATAAGTCTAAGCGAGCAGTACATCAACTGTCACCCCAACACATGAACTAACCTAACGGTGGCACCATTTGATTTATATCAGCCACTGAAACAGTCGGAAATTGTACAGTACAAGGGTGTATAAATGTGTACATGTGGATTTGTAAAGCAGTTGCCTATTATGAGTGGCCCTGAGCATTATCGCAAATTATCCAAACGGTGTTGGCTTTAATACTTTAGACCGTCTATCCATGATGTATCCATCAATACCTCTTGGTTTCGCCAACCAATCACTGATGGATAAAGTTTGTTGTGTAGTTTTAGCCGTGTCATGTATAGATTTAATCACTTAGCCTTCGTTACTTAGCAGATAAATAAACATAAATTGACAAATACATTGTACTAAGAGTTTACATATTACTGCGTTAATATTTGTGTTTATTAGTTCCTTCCTCTATAAATATGAGTATCAAGGATATAATATTGAACACTTTGAGACGGAAGTTGGTTAACGTCATTTCACAATTTACTACAGAAAATGTTGGCGAATTCTTCGTTAATTGGGCTTCAAAATCCTAGTCCAATTTTACCGCAAACAGCAGAAGTTGATGAATTTGTAGCAAACGCATTGCGTTGCGTTGTCCAGCACATCTTCAGTAAGATTGCAAATGCATTCGTGTTAACATTATCTACGTATGAAACTCCAGCAGGGTTATGGTTCCACGATATTATGGCTAAACTGTTTACCACATGGGGCTTCATGGCCTTTCAGTTGGTGATACGCGATAGTAAGTTAACTGATGTCCAAGTTCCAGGTAGGCGTTTTTGCAACATGATTCTAGTGGATTCTGTGGATAGCCTAGACAACTCCAAAATATCGGAATATAATCGTGACTATGACAGCACGGAGTATTATTTTATATTCTTGCAAGTTCGTGATTCGTGGATGCCATCCCAGAGAGCAAAGATTTTGAAATACTGTTTTCATAACTATTGGTTACACTGCAATGTCATGATACAAAACTCAAAGGGAGAAGTTTTGATCTACACCTATTTTCCATTTCAAGAGGATGGCTGCTATCAGACAGACCCAGTACTGATCAACCAGTTCGTTGGGGAAAGCTTTGTAAATGACGTAATGTTTCCAAATAAGCTGGACAATTTCCATGAATGCTCGCTGAAATTGACCACATGGAACATACCACCATTTATAATTTATGGATCGAACGAGAGTGAACAGGAGTTGTCCGGCTTAGAAATGGTTATTTTAAGATCATTGAGTCGAAAGATGAATTTTACACTACAACCGGATAATATTGCAAGGGACGGATCAAATATTACATCCTCAGTAAGAGCATTGGAAAAGGTAGGGGAATTGCAATAGGAAGTATAAGAAAATTGAGAGTTTATTATGAAAATTCTCGGTTAATCTTTTTGTTTCGGATATTGAATAAATTTAAAAACTGAAAGCAATATCTCGAATTTGAACCTTATATTCTCTCTTTGTATGGTAAATGTTAATTGTCTCCTTGCAGCTAAAATATCGTGACACAAACATAACTGCCGGCTTCTTTCACCGTTCAACCGAACATGATGGCACTGCTACACCCAGCTACATAACCTACAACCTTCCATTGATTCCCATTATATTACGACGACAAAATCAGTACGATCTCATGAGTATATTAACCTTTCCTTTCGATAAATACACTTGGATACTTTTAGTCATAAGTTCCATACTACTGATGGCCATCAATTCCATCAAAAGGAACTCCGACATTCAATCGTACAACCGTTGGCATATTGTGGAATCGCTATTAGGTGTTGCAGCATCTCATGTTCCCAAGCAGTTGTCGCTCAGAACAGCCTTTATAGTTTGGATTCTATCATCATTCGTTCTTCGTTGTCTTTATCAATCGCGTCTTTTTCATCTTTATCGGACTCATTTCTACCAAAGCCCGCCAGATTCATTGGCTGCAATGGTTGAAAGCCATTACATGGCAGTATGCACTCAACGGTCTGAGCAGTTTCTAAGACATGTGCCGGAAATTTGGAACGACTCCATTCCCTTGATAGTGTTAAATACCTCTAATGAGATGGAACCATTGCGTTATTTGGAAAAACACATCGAGAAGAATCTGGTTGCCATATCCGTTATTGATTTTGCCTACGTCTATGTCGCGACAGATTTGAAACGTGGCAATGCTTTGATTGCAATTTTCTCTGTTGTGAATAATCAACAAATAAGTTTCTACTTTCCTAAACATACATACCTGGCGGAGCGATTCAATGACTGGATCTTACGGTTTCACCAAGCGGGTCTAATTGAACGCTGGCGAGAGACCGCCCTATCAGCATATAATGTTGCAACAAGAAATGATGACATCACAGTCTACGAAAAGCAATTGATGATTGATATGAAACAAGTTTTTGGTTTTATGGCAATAATTTTCACTTTAGATTTAATCGCAATCGCAATTTTTGCTTTGGAAATTGCATCGCAAAGAGTCAAATTTTTACAATATATGTTTTGAGTTCCTTGTTGCTGCTGAAGGCTGAAGACGTCGTGGCTGTCCTGATACAATCGCTTGGCTACAATTATATATGACTGCTTATTATATTCCCTGATGAAATTAGGTACAGCATCTCAGTGTCACAATGCCATGGGTCTTATAATGACACCACAGCCGTTTGCAGTCACTGTCACCAATATGCTTAATACTTTAGAGAACGCAGCTCTTTATTTGGTACACACAATTAATATCAAATAATACTTGCAATATATTGTTGTTATAAATGTATATCACCGCAAGCTTGAATCACTAACATTGTTGTTTTGCAATTGACAAAAACAAATAAAATATATAAAATTTATGTAACTAACCTCAAAGCTCTGCAACTCTGCGCGACTGCAGAAGTAACGAAGAATAGGAGAAAGCCTTCTACCCTTTGAATATTTGATTTAGAGTCTAAGATGGTACTTGGGATCTTCGGTCGCTGCTAATTCGCATTTTACATTGAATATAACAGTTTTACTTTTACCATTGTTGATGTACCAGGCGGTTTCTATGGCACAGCTGATCGAAATCCACTAGGGAAATGATGTAGAATGAGAGACCAGAGAAGACATACAGATTAGAGACTATGCAGCAAACTTAGTTTAAAAGTGTTTGATTGATACAAATGACAGCTAAATTTTGTTTGCATCGAGCGAAAATACGCATTCCGTTTTATTTCTGTCCGTATTGTGCCAATCAAAGAGAAAATTACCAAAGCAACTCGAATTCGATGAAATGGCCTACTACCTTGTCTTCATGAAGACGCATCGAAGAGAGTAATGGAGACTCTTTAGTATTGGTCTGTGGATGTACCGATGGTACCAATTCGCGCACAGTAAGATGTCAGCTGATGATGAATTTGTCACGAAGTCCGATAGCATTTCTGTTTCTGACCCTGTACACTTATAAAATTTGGAATATAATTCCGCTTTAAAAAAAATACTAATAAACATTTGTTCAAAATTTTGGTTTTATTGGTAATAGCGCGTTTTCATGAACTCTTTCATCATGATAATCTCGTGACTATCATTCTACAGCAAAAAGGTGTGTACATGCATTTTGACTCGATTTAATTTTGACATTTTTGTGTTTCATGATGCCATTATGAAATTATACCAGGGAATGGCAGGGGGAGGTGTATGTATTAGTATCATACAACTCTATCAGTCAGTCATTTTTCCTATTTCTTTATGTGTAGAAATATTTATTTTTTTGTTTAAAGGCAAATTTATGTGGAATTTATTTAGAATTTCTTAAAATTTTGTTAGTATTTAGAAAATAAAGAAAGAAAGCACTATCAGCTGTTCTCATAACACTACCGCTTATATTAATCATGTTTGTATGTGTTGTCATTAATGTGCATGTTCAGTGAAGTACGTTTCCTCTACATTTTCGTTTTTCTTTCAAACACTCTCATACTGAAAGTGCGTATTCCATTGTGGGGTTGATATAATTTGTGACATGATAATAACATTATCGAGGTAAATTTACTCGATCTTGGGTATAAAAGTGTGTGAGAAATCACATGATAATAGAGTGATTTGTCGATTATCATGTCGATCTGCAAGATCGGGTGCATTGTAATGTGGTGCATTTGTGGGTATGTGGGAGGTATGTGTGTGCGGGTGGGTGAGCGAACGGTAGTGATATTTGTCTTCAGAATATTTACTGGTTCTCCATGTGTATCCAAGAAATTAGCAAAGTATTTTACAACACCAAGTTTTATATGCATTGGTGGTAAAATAATTTTTTCAGTTGGTACCAGCAGTGCATGGAGGATATTGTACTCGCCTAATGTCCCTTCAACTCTTGGCCCCCATTGTTTTTTGATGTGTTAACATCTATACGCGCGCCTCTAGGGCAGTAAACTATAAATTTAATACATACGCAAGTGTTAGGTTTGTCAGAGTAAATCATCGTTTGTGTGTTCGTTGCTTGGCAGTCGGTATTGAAAGTGATTATTGGGCGATTTTCATATAATTTTCCCACGCGATTTTCTCCGGAAATTCATAGCCGATTTTATTAATTTTTGGATTAAAAAGCTAGTGCGGGTTTCGACGAAGAGTTTAGGCCAAAAATTAAGGCGATCCGATATCGGCGAGCCGAGATTTAAGTGTTTTAATTTGGAGTGTTAATTTGGAGTAATATTAAAAAAGTGTTTTATGTTCGTTGCTTGGCAGTCGGTATTGAAAGTGATTATTGGGCGATTTTCATATAATTTTCCCACGCTATTTTCTCCAGAAATTCATAGCCGATTTTATTAATTTTTGGATTAAAAAGCTAGTGCGGGTTTCGACGAAGAGTTTAGGCCAAAAATTAAGACGATCCGATATCGGCGAGCCGAGATTGAAGTGTTTTAATTTGGAGTATTAATTTGAAGTAATATTAAAAAAGTATTTTATGTTGATCTTCGGTTATATCGTACGAATATAACAATGTATGTATGTATGTACAAGTGTCTGTTGCTTTGCATTCTTTGACTTTTGTGGGAATAAAACAAAAAGTATTGAGCAAGAAAATAATGACACATGTGCTTGCACTGGGTCTTTAAATAATTTTAAGTATTAATATTATTTAACTGTAACGTCATCATATGATTGAACGCTGTTTTTTATTTTCCAA
Source organism: Phaonia tiefii (assembly GCA_963931995.1). NCBI lineage: Eukaryota > Metazoa > Arthropoda > Insecta > Diptera > Muscidae > Phaonia > Phaonia tiefii. Next base: position 112,296,484 of record OZ008370.1, on the reverse strand, counting down.
TGTAACATTTACGAATGTGTTCATAGAAATCGAACAGGTACCGTGTAGCAAAAAGGTGTTAACACATCGCCCGTGAGTTCGAACACTCATTGGATTTTTTTTTTTAAATTGGTTCCCCTTCCATCTGCTATCCCATTCGCAAAATCAGCATCCCTATTAAATGTATCCAGCCTGCATACACGAGAGGATGCTAACAACTTTTAAGTTACAATAGACCAGTCATTGGTGCGCTGCATATTGTACGGCATCCAATATAAATTTTTTCGAATCATAACTTTCCTTCATGTCAACTCCATACGCAATTTGAATAGGAATCTTGGAATTATCTTAATAAAGGATTGCATCTTTAAGACTCTTCTTGGATGAATCTATAAACGTGTTGGATTCGTTAACTCAAAAGTATGTCAGAAAAATACCTCTGCGTTTGCGAAAACAAGTAACATTAACACCAGGTTCAAGCAGATGAAGACTTTTCTCGCCTGCAGCTAATATTTCTGATTTCTTTTTAGAAAGTGTCAGCTTTCGTGCCAATGCATTTAAATCAGTGGTCATCATGCTGTTGCCCTAGGGGCCGAACGCGATCGGATTTTTACACGTACACAGCACGACTGTTAACGAAACTCTGTGCAAAGAGCGTAAAAACTATAATTTTCATTCAGTTGTATGAATAAAGCAAGTCGGTGTCGCTATGTGTTTGTAAAAACAAAAACAAAACACATTAATTTTGTATGCCAGCTCTCTAGCTTTAATGAGAAAACAAAATATTTTCAGTACACTTGGAATATTTTTCGCTTATTGTGGAAAGTAGAGTGGGAAAAACATTTTTTTTGTTTTTGTAATTTTTATACATGTTTTAAATATGTAATTTATATATATAAATGTATTGTAATTTAAATTTGTATATTCGAAAAATGCTTGAAGAAAATAATTATTTGTGAAGATAATTTAATTATTTTCTTCAACTGATTTAACTTAAACTGCAATATTCATAAATTCACATATTTAAACATACACGCATTCATATTTTCATACAATCAAAAATTTACTCGTACTTGCGTTAAATTTGTATGTATAGGAACTCATTTGTGTTTATATAAAAATATTACACATACGTAGCACGAAATTTCTCCCAGTGCACTCAAAATACACTCACCACTACACACATATTTTTAAGCTGGCTCTCTTTATGATGGACCCTGATTTAAATGCTCTTGGGAGATTCATATTGGGCTTGGGGCTGCTTCATTTCCTGAGTAACCACTGCCAATGGCTTCTGTTCCAACGCATCTAGTGACATCAAGATGTTGACTAGGACATCTTTAGAATGTGGTACAGGGAACAAGGCTGATGGTACTTATTTATACACAAAAGAATTTCGCATATACCGATTCAATTGTAATAAGTCGGTATTTTGACATACATACGTAGCAAGTGGTGTTGTTAAGTTCCACATACTACACTTACTACTTACAATTGCATGAAAATTATAATAGTTATTCGACTTTACTTGATAAGGATTCAATTGCATTTGTCTAAAATCTGACGTGAGAAGATGACTTTTTATATTAACAATGATCATTAATTAAGACGGCCTGGATCAGTTTTATTTTTTGCGCCTAAAAAGTTTAATAACTTTTATATTTTTTATCCGATTTTCATAAGTTTTTTTCATTCAAAATAAAATTCTTTTTAACAACAGGTACAAGAGGGGCATAACCAAAATGGCCACTGATGTGTATTTAAAGAGAACAGTTTATTTGAATCAATTTGGTGAAAACCCCTTCACCCCAAATCGTTTTTTTTATTGCAACAATTTTTAATTTCAATTGGGTATAAATTAAAAAAAAATATTGTTTTTTAAAAACACAGAAAATATTTTTAACGGACGAATATGACTGACTAATGTCGAAAATATGTGAGCGATCACTGAATTTGTTTCACGAAAAACGTTCGGTTTGGTAAATAAACGATATGAATCGTAATCGAGAAAAATTAAGCCGATCCTGCGTTTTTTGTAAGTTAATCTATTTCTATATATATTTTATGAACGTAAATATGTATTATTTTTTTTAAATTATTTCCACGTGGTTATAAAAGTATAGAAGTGTGTTACTTACCTCATTTTAAGACAGATTTTCTCAAACTATTTTCACTTTTATTATTTCACTTGTAGTGTATAGCGTTTCCATAAATTGTTCTTTTTTTTACACTAATTGAAATATTTTTGAATTAAGCACTTTAAAATATTGTAATTTTACTTCACTCCACTTTAGAGTCACAACAGCAAAAGGATGATAGTAAAATCATCGCACTTTAAGTATAAATTCAAGATCAGTGCTGACAACATGTTAGATGATTGAAAGATATCACACGAATGAAAAATATATTATAACCATTGTAATACATTAATCTACTAACACAGTGTGTGAAATCGTGAAATAAATAAGAGCTTTTGTGCACATGGGAAAATGTTTTCTTAAAAAAATAACGCAAAAGAAAAGAGCTTATTAAAAAATTGGTTGAAATTCGGAAACAGGCCACTCAACCTCAAAAATAACCTAAAGTGACCCACAGACTTGGCATTCGTGAGCATGAGCTTCGTCGATAACTCTCTAATAATCTCTAATAAAATTTACCAAAATATTTTGCGAACATGATTGTAATTCGAACAACTTCGATTTCATTCTTATTTGGTATCAAGAAACGCGGTAAACTGGCAATAAAAACATCAACGATAGCTGATGTTCATGCTCCTGAATGACAAGTCTGTGGTTTGCTTAATCTATCGTCTCTTTCGGACTTTGTTACCTTTGTGATTTTACCAACATGATACTTTAAAAAAATGTAAATAAAATTTAACGAAAGATATCCCCCTTTAATGTAATAAAGACAGTGAAAATGACCCCTATCTTGTCCCTATGTTGCAGCAAAGGCGATAATGGGAAGTTGGGTCAAAATCAAGAGTTTTTAGGTGAAGGTTGGCAAATGTGATCTGATATCTAATTATTGCAAGTGGTTGTTTGGAAAGGCTACTAAAAATGGAACCAAAAAAGTACCCACAAAAATATTAACGCCAGTACCACACACGGTAGCAACAAAGTGACAACAACGGACAAATTGTATCAAAAAGTGATAAAATCAACAAAAAAGTACCCAAAAAGGTACTAAAATGTAACACCATAAATGAACGGATAAAGATACCCAGAAAAGCAAAGTGTGATCACATTGATGTTGGAATAAAAAAGTACTAAACAAAGTACCAAAAACTACCAAAAAAAAGTACCAAAAAGTACGAAAAAAGGTACAGAGATCTACAAACAGAGTATAAGAGAAATAACAAAGAAGGAAGCAAAATGTACTAAAAATGGTACCAAAAAGTACCACCAAATACAATAAAAGTACTTACAAAGTACCATTTATTTTGAAGTGTAGTCCCCAACATTTATAATTTCATCTCCAACCGTTTGGTTTTGACGATAGTACTATCTTTTCCCCCTTTTTGGCCTATTTGTATCCCTATAAGTGTAAATCTTGAAAATCACGTATCTTCATATGTCTGCATTATCAGAGGAATGTGCAACCCAAATTTCATGATTCGGTCTTCGGCCGTTTGGTATTTACAGTGGCACCATTGTTGTCCCAGTTTGCCCTATTTTTGTCCATAAAAGTAAAACTGTTTAAAATACACTTGTATCTATGCGTACACACCAAGTTTCGTGATTCTGCCTTTAGCCGTTTGGATTTTAGCGCAGTACCAATTTTGTGCCGTTTTGCCCCGTGTTTTCCCCTAAAAGTTCGAATTTTTAAAAGTCACTTTCATCCCACGTTTCTGTGTTAAGAGGAATAATGTACACACCAAGTTTCATGATTCTGTCTTTAGCCGTTTGGATATTAGTGTAGTACCATTTTTATCCCATTTTGTCAGTACGTCCCTTAGAGTACGAATTTCAAAAAATCCCTTCTTATCTCGCATATTTACCCCAGAAGGAGTATACAGTCTACAATTCATTATTCTACCGTTAGCCGTTTGGGCAGTCCGCTGATGAATCAGTCAGTAACGTAACAATATTATATATATAGATTTTTCCAATATTTGGCGCCAACTCGGAATAAGTACGAAATCAACCCTTACATGGATTTTCAGTTTTGACTTATTTTTGGAATGCAAGGTGGGTTTTGAGCTTTGGTCTGTTATGAAACTTATAGTTAAATTTTATGAGGAATATATTTGTAGTACATTCTAGGTGTGTTTTTTACGATTTTCCAAAAAGAGAATAAAAAAGACCCATATATTGAGGCGGTAGAGAATTTAAGTATTCCACAAAAAAGTTTCTCGTAAATTTTTACATAAAATTACTGACCACATCCTGTACCTAAAATGTAAGGATAACATGGTTTCCTATGCCGATACATCATAAGAATGTGCAAAATGGGGGGAAATTTCACACGAAATTTCAAACGAATTCAGACGTAAACTTTCAAAACTTCGATACGAGTATATTTTTTATATTCCGTTGTCAGAATCTTTTTATTATTTCTTGTGTTCAGCAGTGTCATAGAAACTTTTTTCGTTAATCCATTCCTTTGGATCTAACCGTATTTTATTGGATGTTATAAAACCCATAAGACGCCAAAGAGGATTTTACAAAAATACACATCTCGACACAACCGATACCCCGGATTTTGATCACTTTACATTGATGATTGTAAATTGCAACCCAAATTTTCTAATTGTCATTTGTAGCTTTGTTTTACAGTTCTGTTCATTTACATTTACTTAACATTCGCCATTTACGTTTTGCTCAATATCAATTAATAACAGTAACAGCAATTTTATTTCACTCTGAGATGTATACTTTTACGAGATTCTAAGCCGATTTTGTTTACACGCACTCCCAATCGGCCATTTTGTGTATATATCTCACACATTGAAGATTTCTCCTTTTGTCTGCAGCGCCATCTCTTGCTTGATTTGTCCAGAATATTTCTAGTATCATCAAGCACTCGTGGTGAGTTGGTAACTTTTCACCTTAGAGTGACGGCATACTTTTAGGGAAAATTATCATTAGAATTCCAACTGATATATATGTATATATCAAGCTGCAATATACAAACACAAATCGTTTCTTGACATTCTAATGTTATTTGGTCATTCTGCTGATGTAAATTTTTAGCTAAGCCAAACATTTTAAGTATTTTTATTGAAACAACATTGACAGATTTAGAACTATATCTATTTTTGAGACTTTTTTAAATATTCATCTTTAAGCCATTGAGTGAAACAGTGAAACTGAAATACTCGAGCGTATTACGTTATCATGGTGGAAAAAATATCTCGAAAAACATTTCAACATTAAAAAAATTGTATTTTTGTCGATATATATTTACGGCCCGGCCCTTATTCATAAAATGTTATTAGACGTTCGAGAGATGATTTAGCATACAAACATTGTTTCTGAAATCTCTCACAACGTTTTATAAATTTTTGTATTTAGCAACATTTTTTCATGGTCGCGTAAAAGCAAACAACTTATATCTCTCTTAAATACCATTGTAACCCTTCTTCAAACAATTTGAATTCCTCATATGCCAAATAATTTCAATAACCAGGACTAGAAACCCTATCAAATGAAACCAGAGCAAAATCATAAATACAGCACCCAACTCATTCATTGAGAGGACATTTGTTTGTTCCTCTGTACCACCATAACTATCCACGTTAGTGGGTCGTCCAAAGAAATCACGTACCCATCGATTGATAAAGCCAAAATATTGGGCGTTAGCTATTTGGGTATTCAACTCCTGCACCAGATATGAATTTTGACGTACATTGATCACCAGTGGTTGCGTGAAGATGCGTTCATAAACCAAATGCAATCGCTGCCAAGTGCGGGAATCGATTTTCCTTAAATATCCAAAATATTCGTAGGGCGTTACCATGGCCATGCGTGCGTTGGACTTGACCATTTTCGGAAACTGTTCCATCGACGTGTCGTTTATAATTCTCACATCGGTTACGAACAAGTTGTCAAGATATCTCTTGAGAGTGCCCACGCTAAGAATCTCGTAATTTTGTTGGATGACATCTGCAATTGTTTGAGGCGGATTTCGTTGTTTATTGTCGCGCAGCATTTCATACATTCCCGATTGATAAGCACTTCGCAGTACCAAGGTAGTAAACATCCAGCAGATAAATATGAAGCGTGCAAAGTTATATCGAGGCAATTGCACTGATGATATTGCGCCACCCATAGCCAAAGTCCACAGATTATAATACGGTGTTATATTGGACGAACCAATAATGAAGTTGCGTTGCTTACGCGTGCCTTTACTGTAACTGAATGTAAAGATTACAACCGAGCTTAGGACGCATAGGCATGCAATGGCAAACCATAGGGGTATTTGAAATGGATAAGCGAGTTTTTCGTAGGCGTTATAGCTATTAAACACATTGGAAACTATAAAAATGTTGCTTAGATAGTAGTATAGGGTTTGTGTGTAAGGAAGTGCTGTCGCGTTCGTATCATAGTGAAACGCACCGATTGCTATGTCAGCGTACTTCGACAAAATCTGCAAAAAAAAAGAAAAGAATTATAATATTGTTACGAATTATCCTTTTTTGCATTGTTATGGTTAATAAAACGAGGTTCGATAATAAAACAATGCTTTACTGTTTATTGTTTATTGTTTGACTGTTTAATGTTTTTAAAATGCGGTAGTGACAATAGAAATATCTGTTTGTACTGTACAATAAGTAAGGTTAGAGAGGCAGCCAGCATGTCAGGCTCACTACGACCGTGTATACCATTGTAATACAATACCACAGGGACAAAAGGAGAAATTATATTATGCCAGTCCATCGCACTGAACCAGCATGGTTGGTTTAAACAGCCCAAGAGTTCTCGGATACTAACATCAGCCAAATTTGATATCTCCCCAAAGTAATGTGAGCCCAGTGAAGCCCACCAACTTCTGGAAAAAGCAGAGCACAGACGCAGAAAGAATTCAATTGATTTCATGTCCTTCTCGTTGCCACAGCTCCTCAAAACTTTCAGTCTGTCTGCATGATGTTCAATGAGTCAGGGACTCGAGATAAGTGAGACGTCCAGTCTCGAAAACGACAGCATTGCGTTAGTGCGTTGAAAGTGTAGGCGGCCTACAACAGCTTGGAATGTACACAGTTCCCTATTAGTTACCACTTACCGTTAGTTGCCGTTACGGCACAGTGCCTCAATTAGAGCTTGCAAGTTGTTAGATGCATTCGCCCATGTTCCAGTTCCCCTGGTGGATGTAAGGAAGTCCACAGACTAGTAAGTCCCTACGCTTTGCAGTTCCCTGGTACCTCACTCTGTCCCGGCACCCAAATAAGATGAATATAGAACTATTTAGCCATCCCGCAGTTCTCAAATTCAGGTAGACATTTTCCGGGGACTTGATGGCAGCTTGACTATCAGAGAAAATATTGATTCCGACTTTTGCCAGAACACTAACCCATTCCACTACTTCCATAATAGCGAAGATTTTCACCTGGTAGGCAATACAGTGATAAGGCAGTCTTTTCCCTGGCTCTTTAAAAAAGACACCAAAGCCAACTCTAATGTCCGGTTTTGAACCATCAAGTTCACGACCAGTTACAAACTTGGAGAAGACGGCAGTACAAATTTGCAGTCAGCATTTCGTTTTTGTGTTTTATAGTTCCTTTACTGCTGTTAACAACTTTGATGTGTCAACATCTACAGACACGGGTAGGGACTAAATTCACAAAGTGAATACATCCAAACACAGTTTGTCCGACTGCGATCACACGGATTGATTGGCGTTAAACTCCTCCGAAACGGCTGGACCGATTTGTATGAAATTTTGTGTGCATATCGTGTAAGTCTCAGAGTCGGCCAACATCTATTTTTCATACCCCTATATGATAAGGGTGGCCCACCCCTATATAAAACACTGATTTCTCCGACTGCGAAACACATACTGTCAGACTGCGAAAAAAACACACACTGATGTAGCGGCAGCTAATAGTTGTCTTGTGTGGGTGCGGAGCACTCTCAGAGCAAAGATAATAATGACGTGGTTATACGTATATCAAAATGATTGATATCAAAATGAATGAGCAACGAAAATTGTGTGAAGTTGTGTAGCGTATGCACGAACATAACAATGATTGTTTTTGTTGTTTGTGGAAATAAAACAAAAAGTATTAAGCAAGAAAATAATGACACATGTGCTTGCACTGGTCTCTAAATAATTTTAAGTATTAATATTATTTCATATGATTGAACGCTGTTTTTTATTTTCTAATGTAACATTTACTAATGAACAGGTATCGTGTAACGAAAAGGTGCTAAGAAATCGCCCGTGAGTTCGAACACTCATTGGATTATTTTATACAAAAAGACTTCTGTACATTTCTTACGCCTGTTGTTTTTAAGTTACATACGTAACGTGTTATATTTCGTCGTGTTTGTGTTTATAGAAACAACTGATAAAAAATGTTTTTGTTGCGACATTTTGTTGACGCACTAACGCGTCATAGCCCTCAACGTCTGCGAAGTGCAGCCTGTTACATCCGATTAGCCTGATCAGGAACATAATCTGGGCGTTCCAAGAGATGACGCCACCACATAGTGATGAGATGATCATATGGTGTCAGTAGTCGTACATAATCAAACGGTACAGCCAGTGCCTATCGTTCCAGTCAACGTCAATACCGTCAGAAGTGAAACACCTAAATACAGTGGTAAAAACGTGTCACACAAGTCTACTGTCCATGGTTAAAGGCAAATGATACATTTGCAACGCCAGTTCACTGAAACACAGGAGATGCTTGGTAATAGTACAACCCGTTTTCCGCGAGTCATCACAAGCGGTATGTGACCATAACCTTAATTCTTCCAACATTCCAAATAGGCCTGCCATTAATATCGCATATACATACTTCGACATCTACCGTTACGACACTATTGTTGTCGCTGGAAACTTCTGCCGCTAGCGTCGCACTGCCGCCGACGCAACTTGCGTACTTGCACTGTACTCACATTCACGCGAACTCACGTAATCAAATTTTTATCTCACTCAATTCATGCGAGACTTGCGCGTGATTTACGGCAATCACGTGACTCGCGCCCATCTTTACTCCATATGGGACCCAGCTTTTGATGTCGCGAAATTTACAAGACTTGTCGGACTTTACTGGTGAACACGAAGACTGGACACTATTTTACACTGCCTACACCCATTCAGCGGTATCCGACGGGTACACCAATTTCTAAAACAACCAAAGATTGCAGATATGCCTGGAGGAAGAAGCCAGGGAGATTGTAGAGTCGTTGCGGATACAATCTGATGATGTTAGTACCGTCATCGATAAACTAAAATTTGGATTTGAAAAATCAGAAAAACTGATCCGTTGTTGTGGAAAATAATTTGGTGAAATTAGTGCCCATTTTGGTTAATGTATGATAAATTCATACAGTGCCTTTTGGAACAAAAATAGCAAATTTAGCAGTTTGCTTGCGATTAATTTATATTAACAACATTTTGCCAACCCAAGATTGTTGGATGAATTATTATCCAAACTCCCCAGAAGTAAACATTTGGAACGGGCTAGAATTGTTGCCAACATTTAGCCGTATCCCACTTTCAACATTTAACCGTATCCCGCTTTCACTGATTGGTTCAGTGATGTAGCAAATTTGATATATATGGTTCAATATGTTGACAATAAGGAACCAAATCTACGAGTCACGCTGTATATAGTAGAGGAGCCTCATCAGTGTCTAATATGTCCGTGTGGCCACAGGATATATGATTGGCAGAAACTTTAGACTTTAGAAGTGGATGAACGCTGTACATTGGTGAGGAAGATTTGTGCTTGTGTAGAATTTTAGACTTGCAAATTCGTGAGTACCACAGGAAGAAAGTATAACCGAGAGACGGATGCCAAAGGAAACACAGTAAGCTGCTCCTCGAACACACACGCTATGCATCGGTGTCACATCAACACAGGGAAGTAAATAGAAGCGTGCTCAGTTGTTAACATATTAATGAATGAAGCTGTTTCGTGTTTTGAAAGTCACCATTTTTGGAGAAATGCGCCGAATGAATGATGGTTCTTCAATTACGATGCTGGACAAAGATGTTGCTGAGCGGATAAGGCAGTGCGGAAGGAATAGCACGTTAGGCACTTAGTTATATGTATTTCAACTCGAGTGTAAGCGGAGCCAGAAAGATGAAGATTCTTTAGTTAAAAAATCTTTAAGCGGTTTCGAATTTGAATTTACCCAGCCGGAGCCTTACTGAGAATGAAATAAAAATTGGATTTAAAGATTTGCCGAGACAAGCAATGAAGGCCTACAACAATATTGTGCAACAATTAATGATCGGATTAGATCAAGCTTTTTTAGGGTTGCCATCGACCTCTAAAGTTAATAATTTACCGGGACCATTCGCCTGGATTCTATTTGGACCATATAAATCGAAGTCGTCTCAAAAACAATCATGCATTTTCAGACATATTGCTGGGAGCACACGTTTGTGCTATATTTCAACAGATCTTTATGCACCCTAATGGCCACGGGTGGTGCAATGGGTAGTATGTGCTCCTCTTGTACAATATATACTGGAACAGTATATATAATTTCTAATGCATTACACTCTTTATGTGTGGAAAAAGACTTTACCATAGAACACAAATACTTGGAAGTAGGTCACACGCAAATGGAATGCGATGCCACTCATTCTCTTATTGAGAACGAATCAAAAATAAACAAATACATTTGCCATTTCAACATGTAGAATCAATAAAAATTGCCCGGAAAAGTCCTATGCCGCTACAAGTCCACCTCTTAAACTACAAATATTTCCTCGATTACGAGTCTGTTCCAATGAGATATTCATCTAAAGGGTTTTACAACAGCGACGCTACAAAAGTAAAGCGATAGGGACAGCAAACGACGCCATATTTTTTCCCGCTCTTTTGACATTTCTCTTCAGTAAGGTTTGCCATTTCATCATGGAAAGATATACGAGCCAACAACGAGTCGAAATTATTAAATTTTACTACCGAAATTTGGAGTCAGTGGCCTCAACTTTAAGAGCGCTACGTCCAATTTATGGTCGTCATAATCGTCCTACCAGATCAACAATTGAGCGTCTAGTCGAAAAATTTGAATCCACAGGCACATTATAAAATGTTCCCGTGCCAGTGAGACAAAGAAGTGCCCGTAGTATCGAGAATATTGCTGCCGCTGAGGCTTCAGTTCAAGAAAGCCCAAATGTGTCTCTCACACGTCGGTCTCAAGCGTTGGGCATCTCTGTGACGTCGTTGTGGCGAATTTTGCGAAAAGGTCTTGGCCTACAACCTTACAAGATCAAATTGACACAAGAACTGAAGCCGCTTGACCACCATAAGCGTCGTATGTTCGTGAATTGGGCTGAGCAACAACTTGAAAATGATTCGGATTTTCATCGGAAAATCATCTTCAGCGATGAGGCTCATTTCTGGATGAATGGCTTCGTCAATAAGCAAAATATGCGTTATTGATCAGACAGCAATTCCCACACGTAATCCATGAGTCATCATTGCATCCCGAAAAAATTACGGTTTGGTGCGGTTTATGGACCGGCGGCGTCATTGGGCCGTACTTCTTCCGTGATGATCAAGACCGGCACATTACTGTGAATGCGAATCGCTACCGTTCAATGATAACCGAATGTTTTTGGCCCCAATTGGATAATATGGACTTGGAGGACATGTGGTTCCAACAGGACGGCGCCACAAGCCACACAGCGAATGCCACAATCAATTTATTGGAAACCAAGTTTGGTGAACGTGTTATCTCACGAAATGGCCTAGTCGATTGGCCGCCTCGGTCGTACGATTTGACGCCGTTAGATTATTTCCTATGGGGCTACGTCAAGTCTATGGTCTATGCCAACAAACCAGCGACGATTGATGAACTTCGTACGAATATCGAACGTGAAATTGCAGCATTATCGACCGATTTATGCTTGAAAACCGTCGAAAATTGGGTTCAGCGTCTGGACTTCTGCAAGCGTGCCCGTGGTGGCCATGCAAAAAGAAATCGAGTTCCATACATAATGGCATCAAATGTACTTTGACAGGAATAAAGAATTTCATTGGTATCTAAAACCAGTTTTGTTTTATTTCTAGCGCTCTTATTGAAAAACCCGTGATTATTTTTAATTTTGTCCCAAACTGTATCACTTATTATATTTTTAGAAAGAAAAACAGGAGACCCTACTGTCAATATGGTACATGCATTGGCATACGAACCAACTGGAATTATTTATTTTAAAACTGATATGAACGTAGATTATGCCCAGCTACCTCAAAGACAATTCACAGTTGTCGAACTGTCGCAATTGCATATGAACAGACTAGCAATTTCTAATAAGATATGACAGCACCTGTAGGAGCTGAAAAAAGTACTACCAGCAGACTGTCATTATTTTTATGACAATATACCCTATGAGTGTTGTTAATACACGAGCAGATATAGCATAATTTACCGTTACCGTTACCTCGGAACTGAAGTACATATCTATTTAACGAACTTTTGTCTTGAATTAATTTTATTTTTATATACTTATTAATTTCATATATCATTCATTCAAATAAACGCAAGCAAAAAGCTAAAAATCTAAAGTACTTGTTTTCAAAGAGACATTTGCCAACGATGCTTAAAAAATGTGCTTCATATATTTTGTTTTAAAAATAAATTTAAGGATGTACACATTGTTATTGAGTGTCAAGTTACTGACAAATAACTACAAAACTTTAACTGTAGTTAGGGCTTTTTGTTTCAGATAATCAGACGTCAAAAGGAGCTAACTAACATTACTTTTCCAATATTTAAAAAAAAATATATTTTTCTTTCAAAATTAAATTTGTCGATCTTTTACAAGTAACATTGAAAAAAATTTCTCTGAAAACATTAATATATATATGTAGTTTTATGCAGTTTTTTGTTTCTCCTGTAAAATAATGAAAATGTTAGATAGGACCGTTTGCAATTCAGCTAACGATACGCTCTGATAATTATAACATGATGATCACGACACACAAACACAATGATTTTCAGAGAGGCAATATGTAGGCCAGAGGTGGAATAATGCTGTATGGAGATTCTTTGTAACAAGATTTCGATAGGCTAAAGCCTTTAATTTAGTGAGGTTCGAAAAAAATGCATCATGTCAGCTGGCCACAATGATAGTGCGATTTATTTTTTCTTAGGGTTTTGTGAAATATCTTGTTTAAGTGAATAAACCACAAAAAATTCCTCACCTCTCACCAACACATTATCGGTGAGATAGAGTCACAAATTTGTCCAAATATCATCGACGGTTTCATGAAAGAACATGGGCCTGTAGTCGGAGCCGCGGGGGCCATTTGCCGAATATTTTATGCCACACTTCATCGGACCATATCGCTCATTTGTGACAAGACTGTCATAAGTCAAAAAACATACTTTCGAATAAAACGACTTTGAAATTTTAGGTTGTATAGGATTGGGGCCATCGGGGTGCAATGGTTAGTATGCGCGGCTCCTGTACATGAGAACGTGAGTTCGATCCCTATCGTGTACTTAGCCACTTACTTACTTACAAACTCTATGCACGGCAGACTCAACATCATCTGGGTGCCGGGACACAGCGGAGTATTCGGCAACGAAAGAGCGAACCTCCTGGCAAAGAAAGCCAGGGATCTCCAAACTGTGAGCCTAGATGGAGCGAAACCCTTTGGGTGACGAAGGCTGAGTTAAATAAATGGGCGGAGTCGGCACATATAGCCCAGTGGAACCGGGAATCAGTAGGCAGGATGACAAAGATCCTATGGGGAGACCCAGATGGATTGAGAACAAAAGGTTTGCTGAAACTGGGAAAATCCGAAATGAGCAAAATGATGGGAGTCTTAACGGGGCATTCGGGATTACGGTACCACCAGTACCGTATTGGACTACTGGCGAACAGTGAGTGCAGGGCATGCATGGAGGACGATGAGACGGTGGAGCACTTCTTATGATACGATACCGGACATGACCAAACTTGTGGGTGTGGACTGGAACAAACTAAGGAATTTCGTGAATAGCACCGAATTCCTAAAGGGATATAGTGAAGTAGTAGGATAAACTTAGAGCGCACAACAGGTCGAACTTAGCGGCTTAAGTGTATGTCTTACTGATATGGGAAGGTTTAGAGTGCTCCTTCTGAACACTCAACACCGCACCCCTCTTTTCAAACTAACTAACTAACTAGCCATGAAAAAGCTTCTCAAAATGCCGTTCGGAACAGGTGTAAAACTGTAGGTCCCAATTAGTAAGAATAAAAACTAGAAAGTGCACCGCTCTCTGAATGTGAGAAGTTCTCCCCAGTCCCATCATGGGATTTAATGCGAATCCATTTTTTTTATAGGATTGTATGCAAAATGCTTGTTTAAAAATTCTCTCAAATATAATTTTGAAATACGAATGAGTGTATCTGGTAGAAGTCGACAAGAAGAATATTTTGTATTACTCAGTTCAAAAAAGATAAATTTTGAGTTATGACTGGCTTGTAGCAAATGAGCGATATCTACTTTACAATGCAATCAAAATATCAACACCAAAAGTGTGCGTTTTATTTTTAAATGAAATCGGGTAAATGTATTGGGACACCCTATACATCTGTTACATCTATATACAACAACATTTTATCACTACGCAAGAGCTTTATATATTTATGGATGTCTTTGAAAACATCTTTATATTTAAGTCAACTTTCTTACCTCTCCCAGATTTGAATCCGTTTCATTTTTCGTCCAATTTCGTTCCTTAGTGCTTAATGTATAAATTTTAGGTGTGAAGTTCATTTTCGATGCTACAAATTCCAAAAGTTGACCCTCATATCCATCATAATGGATAACCGTATTAGTGCTTCGATTGCTTTTCAGTATAAGATATGGCATTCCTTCCCAGGCAGCGCATTTAAGGGGACATCCATAAAATTGATTTAATTTACTAGGAAAGTAGTTTGAATGCAGCCATCTGTGTTGCGTCGAATTGTATGTATTAAACACAACCGGTGTTACACTGTGACAAGCTGTTGCCGAGAAAGGGAAGTAGGTCACTAATACGATACCACCATCCGAAAGTTTTACTATCAGCGCAATATTGATAATACTCATGTGGAATAACTCCCTGAAAATTGATTCGATCGTAGCTGTATCGAATGTGGTAATGGATAATATAAACATAACAGTATGCGAAAGATTCTTATTGCCTTTATAGTACAGTAGTTGGAAAAAATAGCTGCAAATATAAACAAAATATTACAACAAAAATAAAATTAATTACATGGATGAAACACTTACTGAAATGCATCAATATCGTCGAACACTAACAGCTCTTTATGACGCATGTTCTGGAATATTTTCTGACGATGTACCAACACTGTTATAACTGTCTTGTTGGAATCCTTGGCAATTTGATTTATAAAGTCATTAAAGTAAAAGATTTTTTTATTTGAGGACTTCTTGTAATTTACATAAAATACAAATTTACTGTTATTGACCGTCATAAAATCTTGCACAATAATATTAATTGACTTGTATAAATTTTGATTTTCCAATTCGGAATCAGTGTCCATTGACCCGACCAATACTAGGGTTAATATTAAAGTACAACATTTAAGAGACATGTTGTCGCGTCTGCATTCCGTGTCGCACTGTCAGGGATAAGAACTTAAATTATGTGGCAAACTGTTACGTGACGCATGAAAACTATATACAGTTCGTCATATATCCTATTGCAGGTGTTAATGGATTTGAAAACCAAAGCCCTTGAGGATGTACGTCAATGATGTGACTTACTAATACGACAATTCATTGATTATCACTTAAATTAATTGTTGTCCTCTGTGTGAAATACTGAAGAAGTTCGATTGAAAGTTAGTTGTAGTCCAGACTGCAATTATAACAGGATAACATAAATTAAGCTGATGGACTTATAATCCAGAAATAACCGTTTAACAATTATGTGCACTTTATTCTGGGATTTACATGGAATTATTTAAATGGTTTTTATTATTGTCAATTTTAGTCTAATTGTACACAATTTCCAATCGCAATGTAAGTGCATAATTCAACGTATAGGGAAAATTCTAAATCAGATTTACATTTGTTGTTTCAATTTGGGAGAACTGGAAGTTAAAATAAGATTTGGCATTGTGAATTGAAAACTGTATAATTGAGGAATGGAATTATTCCCATTCTAAGGTTTCCCCCAAAATAAGAGCGGAAGACGTAATTTCATACGCAATGGACGGCATGCCATTTTGATTTTACGCTCGCTCTCCCGCTGACAAACACGCTGACATGAAAAATAAACTATTGACACAATCAAATATCATAATAGACATAATAAAGGTTTTGTTAATATTGAGACTCCACAATTGTATACCAAGTTTTTTATTTTAATTAAATCCATAGACTAATACATACCTAGATAAACTTATTCTCTCATCTGACGTTTCATTTCACACTCTCATCGTAGGTTTGTGGAAATGAGAGCAATTAAATTTAAAATTATCTTACACCAGGTGGAGTTACAAAATATGTTCACATAACTTTTTCCTGTCGTTTTGGTTTAGAACTGAAAAATTTAAATATATTTTGCACTTTTTTGTTGACTTTTATCGTTGGTATACATTTGTATTGTATTTAACACAACTAGTTTGCCACAAAAACACGAAATTCGGTTGTTGTTCCTATGTTGATCGCTGTATACTATTGCCACTATCTGGTATTATTGAACCCATATTTCTACCATCCAATGTTTACTTTCCATCGTACCTATGACGTTTAATTTATTGAGCGAATAAAACCTTCTATGGTATGTGTTATTCTATGATTAAATCAGTTCTGTGTTACAATATGCAACAGCTCCTTTTGTGAATGTTGCTGCCAGCATAGTTCCTATTCGTCGCATTGAGCTTAATTTACTCTACACCTATTACTATATGGTTTTTGCACTTGCTCCTTATTCGCCTTTTCATGCCTGCGTCGTTCCAACTACGGCTTAACTATTCCTGCCAGCACTGTTTGTTTATTTCTTATTTTGACCCCCATCGCTTCCTGCTAGCATCGTTCTATGTTCCATATTCTATAATTTTTGCATTCAGTATGCGGTTCCTAAACTAACCTCACCTTCGGGAAAGCCCGGTTGTTTAGTTTTGACTTTATTCCCAATATATACATATGTATAAAATGTACTCTGATAATATGACCCTGCCTCAATGAGGTGAAAGTTAAAATTGTCATTCAGATGAAGTTGTCACCGTTGATCCTTTATTTTATTGATTGTAGATGGGGAGTAATATACAGGGTTCGCATAAGTAACGTTATGATTTAATTAGGGAACAAATTTTTTGTTTACGTATTTGTTTTAACTTCGTCAGAATTATCTTGGGAAATTTATGATAGAAAGACTCAGCACAGAAGAAAGAATCAAAGTTGACTAATTTTATTTTAAAATCCAGCATTTGATTATTCAGACATAATGATGAGATCGAGATTTCGTTATGTGTGTGAAGATAAATATGAATTTAACTAGCAAAGACACAAACCAATTATGTTAGCAGAGCTCTGTTATAATATTAACAGAACTATGTAAGGCACGTAAATTGGGGGCGGTTATATAAAACTGCGATTTTATCGAAATCTAACACAAATTCATAACCAAAAGTTATAATTTATATTGCCAACAGTCAGTAAATGATATGTCAGAACTTAAAATTTAGCTATTCTATGCTAAATCATAATAATATGCCATTTTTGTAATAGAAGTTCTGGAAAACGTTTGGGGCTATTCCGGCTCATCAGAAAAAGTTTACCGTTTGGGACTAGTGCCAAATTACAGTCACTGGCATCTGTTTTAATACCCTCGTTTCCAAAAGTACCTTCAGAATACCAAATTCGTTCAAGATCTTACGAAATTTCGAGTCGGACGTACGAGATGCGTCCATGGTGGCCACCAGGAAAAATACTACCGATTGGGACTAGTGTCAAATTACAGCTATTGGCAACAGTTTTCATTATTTGATACTCTCGTTTCCAAAAGTTTCTTCTGAATACCAATTCGTCTAAGAACTTATGAAATTTCGAGTCGGACGCACAAGATGCATCCATGGTGGTCACCAGGAAAAAGTTTACCGATAGGGACTAGTGTCAGATTACAGCTATTGGCATCGCTTTTCATTATTTAATACCCTCGTTTTCAAAAGTACCTTCAGAATGCCAAATTCGTCCAAGAACTTATGAAATTTCGAGTGGGACGCACAAGATGCGTCCATGGCAATCCCCAGGAAAAAGTTTACTGATTAGGACTATTGTCAAATTATAGCTATTTGCATCACTTTTCATTATTTAATACCCTCGTTTCCAAAAGTACCTTCAGAATGTCAAATTCGTCCAAGAACTTATGAAATTTCGAGTCGGATGCAAACATATTCGACTTGTAATATTCCGGCGACCATTCAGATTACAGTTTGTGGTTTATGTCATCAGATAGCATATTAAGTCTTCTTTCGAATGATACCAAAAGAAATCAGAAAAATAAATGTAAATAAATAGATATGTAGTTTTTTTTTTAAATAACTGTTGCAAAGTTCATGCTCTTTCAGATCTAGCTACAGATCTTCATCCGCGGTTGTTTGGAATGCTACTATTTAAAAATTCATCAAACTAAAATTTCGGAAAAATTCGTAGTCAAAACTCACAAAAACCATTCTTTCCACCTCCAGAGAACCATTGGTTCCCATTAGAAATAATTTTTGTTGTTACCTAAAATTCAAATTCTGGCAGTTGCTTTAAGGTCGACCTAGTCAATAATTAAGTTTTAATATTTTTGTTGTTGCCTAAAAGACAACATATACTCATATTTTGTGATAGTTTTTATCATAGGTAAAGGAAATAAATAGATATCGCACAGGCGTTGTCAAGTACTACCACTAGGTGCTGTGTTGTCGTTTTGTAACTCTCATTGAAGTTTCTCATAGCTTTCATTGACGTTTATTCAACACTGTGGGAAATTTGATACATACAAAAATAGTATAATTTTCCAAGTTGTGCTATTCGAACAACTAACATAATTCTTTTTATGTCGTGTTCCCCAATTTCAAGTTTAAATTTTGTTATTTTGATTATGTTTCTTTTTATGTTTCTGTATACTGTTATTGTTGGTGTTGAATTTGAGAGCAACGGACCACAAAACTAAAAACAAAATCCCCTTTGATGTTGCCTACCACACCTATTGTTATCACCTGTTCTTAATGTATATTTTGTTTGGGATCAAACGTTGTAATTATTGCATTCAGCTCCATCTAGAATATATCCCATTGAACAAGAAATTTCCCGCTTCATGTGCGATATCTAGTTAATTCCTTTATCTATGGTTTTTATTTTCAGGGAAAATTGCCCCATTCCACCATTCCTGCGCCATCTAGAAAATGTCCCTTGCCTTTCAAATCTAAGACTTATATTTCACGATCCAAGGTTTTCTATCATACTTGCGCGTAATAAAACATTCGTGTTAAGTTAGCTTTTCACTTTTGAGGGACGGCATACTTTTCGGCGGAGTTAACAATTAAACTGATAGACAATCAAGCTGCAATATACACCATAAGCTGTTTGTTGACAGTCTAATGTTATTTGGACATTCTGCGGATGTAAATATCAGTTAAGTTAAAAATTTAAATCATTTTTGTCGTTACAACATTGATAGACATCTTTAAGTTTTATGAGGACATGTATGTATTTCTTAGATCAAATTATACATATTTTTAAGACTTAAAATTTCAACGTTAAACAACTGTAACTTTTGTCCCTTAGTCTAATGGGCAAGATAGTGAAAGTAAAGTATGCGAAGGGATTATCTTATCATCGCAAACAATTGCGACAACGACCACCAATAAATATTACAAAAACAAAAATTACAACATTTAATACATTTATTTTTGCCGATGTAGTTAGTTACGGTCTTATCCATAAAATTTTACGAGATGTTTGAGACGGTTTAACATACAAAAATTTCCCAGAACTCTTTACAAATAAGGTGATTAACTTTTATTTTTATTTAATAACATTTTTGTACGACCGGTTAAACGCAACCAACTTGTCCCTCTTTTTACCACCATTGTAAAACTTCTTCAAACGATACGAACTGCTCTATGCCAAATAATTTCAATAACTAGGACCATAATCGCTATCAAATGTAACCAGAGCAGGATCATAAATACAGCACCCAATTCATTCATTGAGAGGACATTCGTTTGTTCGTCTGTCACACCATAACTATCCAAGCTTGTGGGCTGTCCAAAATAAACACGTGCCCATTGATTGATATATCCATAATATTGAGCTTTAGCTATTTGAGCGTTCAACTCATCCACCAGATAGGAATTTTGACGTACATTGATCACCAGTGGTTGCGTGAAGATTCGTTCATAAACCAAGTGCAAACGCTGCCAGTTACTGGAATCGGTTTTCCGCAAATATCCAAAATATTCATAGGGTGTAACCAAGGCCATGCGTTCGTTGGACTTCACCATTTTTGAAAAGTGGTTTATCGACGTGTCGTTTATAATTCTTACATCCGGTAGGAACGAGATGTCAAGATGTGTCTTGAGAGTATCCACGGTAAGAATCTCGTAATTTTGTTGGATGACATCTGCAATTGTTTGAGGCGGATTTCGTTGCTTATTGTTGCGCAGCATTTCATACATTCCCGATTGATAAGCACTTCGCAGTACCAAGGTAGTAAACATCCAGCAGATAAATATGAAGCGTGCAAAGTTATATCGAGGCAATTGCACTGATGATATTGCGCCACCCATAGCCAAAGTCCACAGATTATAGTACGGTGTTCTATTGGGCGAACCAATAATGAAGTTGCGTTGCCTACGTGTGCATTTACTGTAACTGAATGTACAGATTACAACCGAGCTTAGGACGCACATGAATCCAATGGCAAACCATAGGGGTATTTGAAATGGGTAAGCGAGTTTTTCATAGGCGTTGTAGGTATTAAACACATTGGAAACTATAAAAATGTTGCTTAGATAGTAGTATAGGGTTTGTGTGTAAGGAAGTGCAGTCGAGTTCCTATCATAGAGAAATGCTCCAATGGCAAAGTCAGCGTATGTGGACAAAACCTGCAAAGAAATAGTTATAATATTGTTACGAATTATCCTTTTTATAACAATCTTATTTAACGATAATAAAACGAGGTTGTTTTCAAATTGGATAGTGACAATAGAAACTCATATTTGTAGTGTAAAAAATTTAGGTCTTCACAAAAAAGGGGTGTTTTTTTCGTAATCTATATAAGTTAACATCAACTTTTACGAAAAAAACGCATACACGTTGAGTATAATCAACTTGGCTTCATCAGATAATTATTTATTTTTATTTGTCAATTTGTTTATTTAAAAGTCAGAGAGAAAATAGAATTCTAAAGAATACAGTGTAACATATGAGGTGATTATACCACATCGACACTACAATAGACTTTTTCTCATTTGATGTTGCAGTGAATTATTGCATTGAAAACTAGATGGTTGTTTGGTTAATCGAAATCGCCAAATACGAGGTTACGATTGCCATATTGGGGCATCGCTCTATTCAATAATAAATCAGGCATTGTAAACGAACGCTCATAGCCCAAAATATACGACTCGGGAGCACGTCCAAAAATAAAACAAAAACAGTACGCGTCCTCGAGCTAGCCGCGTGCTCTTCTTTATACAGGCTTCTTCGCCCTCTTTTAGATTTAAAATGAGTAAACCGAGGAGCTCGGGAACAGATCTTGTACCGCAAGCGAGATATAAAAGCTATTGTGTAGTGGTATGAGAAATTGGCTCCAGGTAATGAAAGGGGATCGAATTATTCACCACAATTTGTTCGAAAAGTACATAAAATTTACCACAAAGTACATCAAATGTACCAGAAACTACATACTTATACAATATTTATTTAACGCGGTGTGTTCCATTAAAGTGCATAAAATGTACCACAAAATACATATGAAAATATACCACAAAATGTACCAAGTACTAAAATGTGTACCAAGAGACATACGGGTACCAAAATGTGTACCAAAAAGTGCATAAATATATCATAAAATTGTATAAGGTTCAGTAAGCAAACAGAACCGAATGCGTTCTTGCGAGTCATGGGAAGATATCGGTTAAAGTATACATATATATTTTGGGAATCGAGGTATTCCTCGACTTTCTTTGTACACTTCACTTCCTTGTGAGTTTGCTTTAGTAGTTCAGTAGTATCCAGTATTGTCTTGGAATTATTCTTCTTGAAGAAGAAAAATCAATAATGTTTTGTTAAAGTTTTTAAAAATGTTTACATCATAATTTTCGAAACGTCGTGGAAATATAAGAAATGGAATGACATACATTTTGTATTTTTCATACAACACACTCGAAAAGAAAAACTGTTAAGGGAATGCAAAGAGTGGAGAGTGTGAGTGTAAATTGTTATGGTGGAGGGTATATAAGCTTCGGCCCGGCCGAACTTAACACCGTTTCTACTTGTTTTTGTATACACCGGGCAATGCTGAACATCAAATGACTAGCTTTGTTTGGCCATAGCAACTACAACGAAACAATCAAACACACAACATCACACATACTTTGTCCGAAGTAGCTGACGTATACGTGTGTCACATAACCACATGTTTGTCATATCAACAGCAACGAAACAGCCAAACACACAACATTACACATACTTTGTACGAAGTTGCTGACGTATTAGTGTGTCACCATAACGTCGACTGCGCAAGCCCATGGGCTTGCAAATGAAATTTTGCGTGGCTATGATTTATATCTCCGTTCAACAGCAGCAACAGATACATGTAAATACATACATTATTATGCTAATACGTACGCTATAGACACAATTTCGTTTGCCTCACCCCTGCCACACCACTCTTTCATTGCTCTCTTGCTCGCTCATTTTTGTTTAACACGTCATTATTCCCTTTCGCAGTCGTAGAAAATCTGGTTTTAGCAGCAGCATAAAATCTGGTTTTAGCAGCAGCATAAAATCTTGAATTTGATAGATTTAGTCCCTATACGCCGCTATAGATGTTAACACATCAAAAACGCCCCCAAAGTGTCACTAAATGCAACACTTTCTATAGCCTAACTATGTAAACTTTTGTGAGTTAGAATACAGACTGACACCAAGTGTATCGCTACTCGATATTTATATCAGTTCCCCCCTGTCAACCATGTGTCATTCAGATGTTTTCCGAACTATATCGTGTTAGCGCCATCTTTTTCTCTAGTTTTTTAAGCGAATTGAACAACCGGTCGTGATAAGATCGTCAATTTAAGCCACGATGTATTTGTCGTGTTAAGCACAATCGGTTGTGACTCAAGTGTTAGTTAAGCCAAAAATTTAACAATTTTTTTTTAATTTATTTATATTTGTGCAGAGTTTTAAATACAATTAGAATTTGGGTCCCACCGCCAGAAGGCATATTAATATATTAATATAACTACAAGTAATGAACGAAATACAAATTTTTTAATGAAGTTGAAACTTAGTTCTGCTGCCAATTCCTCTTCTAATTTTGTGACTTAACAGAAACGATAACTGACGATGACTTAAGGTCAACAACAAAAAACGGTGACCAAGTCAAAATGTAGGTGCTACAACCGTATTTTTTTAAGTTATAGTAAATTAAAGTCTGAATGTTGAAAAGTTGCTTAAAATTAAAGTCGTTTTATATATTTATTTATATTTAATATTATTTATATTTAATATTCGTTCCTGGGTTCCGCCTTCCTAATAATGATAAACGGCAAGCAATCTCACTTCAATTTTGTAATTCACTAATATCCTAATTTGCGCCAGTTTTATAATTTCCGATTTTTTTCGGCTACGAAAAGACGTTGGCGTATTCCAAGTTAGTGCCCAGTGTTAACAGGAAAGATTTAAAAAGCAGTAGCGTTTCTATTGCCTTGCTTAAAATGCAGAGGGAGTTAACAAAAACAAAATTAAATATAAGTTACTACTGCAGGAATCTATTGCTGATGTTAACGGCCAAACTTAGAGGTTCGACTGTCACTGTCATTCTGCATAAGGACCACAATTTATTTTCTAATAAAATTCAAATAACATGCAAATTTTCCAGAAAATTATTCAATTGATGGCTCTGGATGAAAACATGTTCACCTGAATTTAAATGTTTGTCGATGCCCATTTACTGTTAAGGGCACTGTTATCAAACAAAATTGTCGGACATGGAGTAACTCTGACCCACAGGTACTCTGTAAGACGTAATTGCATCCAGCTAGAGTCACAGTGTGGTGTGTAGCTTCATCAAGCTACATCAAAATTGTCGGGTCTTACTTTCTCGAAGAAAATGCTCGTGATGTAACGGTCAATGAGTGTCTGGTGGTTTTTTCCAGAACTAAGCTGAAGAAGGATGCCTTTCAACTTTGTGTGGTTTCAAAAATATGGTTGAACTTGTCACATAGCATACACTTCGCATACCGTTGGACCCATAGAATAATACAAACGTAGATAAACTTATTCTCTCATCTGACGTTGCATTTCACACTCTTCATCGTAGGTTTGTGGAAATGAGAGCAATTAAATTTAAAATTATCTTACACCAGGTGGAGTTACAAAATATGTTCACTTAACTTTTTCCTGTCGTTTTGGTGTAGAACTGAATAGGTTTCTTATGGCTGTAGAAAAATCGTCACGAAAATCTGCGGTGCCTGACGACTCGCCGAATCTTTTCTAATTTCTTCGCGGTACTTTCACGAAATGTCTCAATTAAGCGAATGCAGGTGCCACATATTCATGAAAACCGTAAAAGTATCCAACCCGTGCATACTTTACAGTGGTTCATGTATAGAGTAATACATATACATAGAGTTGACACTTAGCTCAGCAAATTTATGACATTTGGTCTGGTGTGATATGAACGTTGGATGTTTGAAAGAATTACTTTAATAATACAAGATAGAGGCAATGGTTCAAACCGACTAACAAGAAAACAACCACCACATTTCGTTTTGGGTGCTAAAATTATTATATTAAATACAACACAAATGTAGACTAACAGTAAATGATAACAAAAAAGGTCAAAATGGGTTTAAATTTCACGGTTCTCAACCAACACCACATGACAAATTTACGTCCATAGTTCTTGAAACGCCACCTGGTGTAAGCCGACTAGTTCCTATCACACCGACCTCACCACGAAGAGTTTGAAAGTAAACATCAGATAAGAGAGATATTTTCTATGAGTGAATACAAAAGAAAATTTAAAAAAGGGTTCAAAATGATTTATTGTTAAATACAATTCAATTAAAGTGAATAGAAATTGTTAAAGCACTAAAAATTATAGAGTAATGACATATAGAGTGGCGATTTGTCTCAGTAAATTTACGAAGTTTTGGTGTGGTTGCGTATGGACGTTGCTTGTTGGAAAGTAGTGATTTTATAATACCAGACACCAACAAGAAAACAGCAAGGGCATTTCGTTTTGTGCATTACAGTATTTGTGTAAATACATCACAAATATATACTAATAATAAAATATAATAAAACATCCAAAATACGTTTAAATTTCACAGTTTTCCATCAAAACGACATGCAATGGCAGGTTGGGCGGCTCTTGTGCGAGAGAACGTGGGTTCGATCCTTGCTCTGACCATCTTATATTTCTTACGAACGAAGCTATGAAAAGCTGCTCAAAATACCGTTAGGAATCGGTGTAAAACTGTAGATCCAAATCAGTGAGTGTAAAACTAGAACGCGCACAGCCAACTAACTGGTCGTGAGAAGCTCTCCCTAATCCCTTCATGGGATGTAACTGGATACCATATATATTATATATACCTGGTGTATGCCAAATACCTCTCTATCGCACCGACCGCACCAGGTATAGTGTGAAATAAAATGTCAGATGAGAAGAATGCCAGCTCTGTATGACATACTCTATAGTAAAAACAAATTAAATCCGATACATCTGTAGTATTATTTGTCTAAACTTTTACACAAATTCCAGAAAACAGCCGCAAGCGATAAGTCGTCTCCTCCGGGTGGTAATCCCGCCCCAGTGCCAGGACCGGGACCAAGAACGTTGACTGTCGTACCGGCAAGGAAGACAGTTTTTGTGTCTAGACTTTCCCCCGACACGACCGAAGAGGATATACGACTTTACATATCGTCTAAATTAGTCGGGAATAATTCTAACGATTCCATACAGTGCTTCAAGCTGAAGTCACAATTTTCGGAACGTAGGTCGTCTTTTACAATTATTGCACCGGATGATCTATTTGTCAAACTGGTGGATTCGGAATTTTGGCCTCACAGAACATTCGTAAGGGAATTTGAGTATCGGGATAATGGTAGGCGTGATAATTTTGCTAGATTACCGTCTGGAGATAAGCCAGCTCCAAAAAACTAATTGGGAGTTTGAATTTGGCGTATCAGAATGTTCGCGGTTTGAATACTAAATTGTCCAGATTATTTGTTGATAGCTTTGGTTTTGAGTTTGATGTCATTGCATTTTCTGAGACATGGCTTAAACCTAATGTTTTTAATTCTGAGTTGTTCTGCGATAAGTACGTAGTTTATAGAAAAGATCGTGTTGGTAAAATTGGTGGTGGTGTTTTAATCTCAATTGAGAATTCTTTATCTTCTGAGTTGGTTACAGTCGATGACATTGGCGATCTTGAGTTTCTTGTGGTGTCCATTAATTTAGGCGATTTGAAATTGTTTGTCACGTGTTCCTATATTCCGCCATCTTCATGCTTTGAGGTATATCAAGTGCATATTGACGCTATTGCAAAAGTTATTGCGTTAGCCAGTAGAAAGGACCGTATTTTAGTATTGGGGGACTTTAACTTGCCGTCTGTTACATGGGTGTCTTTACCCGATACTAATTCACTGACTCCATTGACACCATATGATTGGTCATCTGATTTTGTTACGCATATTTCCGAACTTGGGTTGATTCAATTGAACGACATTCCCAATTCTATGAATCGAGTCCTTGATCTAGTTTTAGTGGATGATTCTAACGACTTCGATATTTCTCGATTTGATCCGTTAATTTCTCCTGAGGATAGTTACCATCCAACGCTGGGAATTAATTATACATATGATACCATGCAGGTTGGTTGCAATTACTCTTCGTCCTATGTTGGCCTATGCTTTTCGCGTGCGAACTTTATACTTTTGAATAATCTTATCTTTGATACCGACTGGCATAGTATATGTCAGTGTGATAATTCTTTTGAATTTGAAAGGGCTCTAAATAGTCTCAAGAATGTAAGGAATAGATGTTCGAACAAGTATAAAAAATCTGGACTGCTAGCAGACTATGCTAGGTATATTGTTGCTAGGAGTAGATACAACTCTAAATCTCGTGAGAGTTACAGATTATATTTGGATAGGTTGAAGGCTAATTTTAAACGGAACCCCAAATCATTCTTTAGATTTGTTAACTTGAAGCGTAATTCGTCTTCCACACCTTGTAGGATCAAAATGAACGGTATTGAATATTCAGATGAAGAGTCTATTGCTAATTGTTTCGCCGATTTTTTTGCATCTATTTATTCCACCCGAGCCTATGATGTTTCCAAATCATACCCGTACACTGTCCGCTCTACCATTCCGTTTGATGCACCTGTCGTAAATTCTTCGTGGTTGCTAGATAACTTAATCAGCTTGAAAGCCTCGAATAAAGCTGGTCCTGATGGTATCCCGGACTCTATGTTGAAATACTGCTCGAATTCTCTCAGCTTACCGTTGACTCTCTTATTTAACGCTTCGTTGAAGTTCGGCCATTTTCCTGCAAAGTGAAAGAGCTCTTATATAATCCCTCTCCACAAATCTGGTAGTTTAGTAAATGTTGCAAATTATAGGGGAATTGCAAAATTGAGTGCCATTCCTAAACTTTTTGAGAAGTTAGTCACAGAGGTAATTTCTCATCAGGTTTCCTCTATTTTAGATCCATGTCAACATGGCTTTCGGAAGGGTCGTTCCACCGTGACTAATTTGCTTCAGTTTTCCTCTTCTATTATTGACGGCTTTATTAATGGAGATCAAACTGATGTGATTTTTACCGATTTTAGTAAGGCTTTTGATAAAGTTAACCACAATTTGTTATTATATAAATTAGGGGCAATGGGTTTTAATTGTAACATGCTGAATTGGATTAGTTCTTATTTAATGAACAGAGAACAGATGGTATCATTTGGTCGATCATTCTCAAGATCTATTTTTGTGTCATCTGGGGTGCCTCAGGGCAGTCATCTTGGGCCGGTTCTATTTTTGTTATTCATTAACGACTTACCCGCCTCCATAATGCACTCTAAATTGTTAATGTACGCTGATGACGTGAAGATCTATTTTTCTTACAAGGATCCTTGTCAATATACTTTACTTCAGAGGGATTTGTCTACTTTCCAGACGTGGTGCGAGACCAATTTGATGGAGCTTAATTTTACGAAATGTAAGCATATGCTGTTCTCTAGGTCATCATTATTTTCGGCAAAATACATTTTAGGTGGCAATGTTCTTGAATCGGTGGATTCATTTGTTGATCTTGGTGTTCTCTTGGACAGAAAATTGAATTTCAACTCCCACATAATTACGATGGTGAACAAGGCTTATGGCGTTCTGAACTTTATTAAACGTTGGGCAAAGGAATTTTCAGATCCCTACGTTACGAAAAATCTTTTTACTTCACTAGTCCGCCCTATTCTCGAATATGGATCAGTTGTTTGGGACCCCCAGTACAATTTGTATGTTAATATGATTGAATCGGTCCAGAAACAGTTTCTCATTTTTGTCTGAGAAATCTTCAATGGAACCCGAACCATAATCTTCCTTCGTATAGCAGTAGACTAGCATTGATCAGATTGCCGACTCTTAGTAGTAGACGTACCATGATAAACTCTATTACCGTTTTGAAGATAATTGATGGATGTATATGTTCTGAATTTCTGTTATCTAAGATTTTCATAAATGTCCCATTGAGACCCACGAGGTACTATAAACTCGTAAACATCGAGTTTCAGCGTTCGAATTATGCGTCCTTTGATCCAGTTAGGAGAATGTGTCGTGACTTTAATGAGCTATATCAGTTTATTGATTTCGCAGGTAGTTGGGAAACGACAAAGTCTAGCATAATTTGTCATTTGAACCGATTGCATTAGTGCTGTATATTCGTTGACGTACATATGTAAATTTAATTTACTTTATCCTTACTATCTGGTCTGATTTATGATTTGGTTTTCGTTTTGCTCGTAATTATTATATATTGAAGTATCTTATGTTAATATCTCGTGATGTGCTTTTATACTAATTTATGTTAGTGTAATACCAACTGGTGAAGAATTTCTGTAGTTGGTTGTAACGTGTGAACTTATAATCCTTGCTCTCCCGTTATAGACCGGTCTATAATGTGTACGCTGTCCTCACGTTATGGGGACGTGGCCCTCTCGGTCGGTAGGGGCGGGTAAGAGTGGCGGCGATGGGTTCGCTCGATTTAAAAAAAAAAAAAACATAACGCAGAGAGAAAAAATCAACCAAAGTCGCTAGACACACTCTCTCCCATTTGGGTTAGACGCTACATATTTTTACCGTCGTCATCTGAAGTGTGTCTGGTTCTGCTTCGACTCTAATAAAAATAGCATAGTATTGAGAACGTTCTTTTTCCGCTCAATGAATAAATCTTGTGCGAGCACAATTTTTAACTCGCTCATGATTTTACTTCACTTCGATCAAGATGAATCTATTACAGGTGGAAGCGTTAGAACAGCTGATTTCAATTTTTTTCTTGTCGCTGTGTCCGAACTTGTCAAATGTTGTTTATACCAATTCAAAGATGTATTTAGTACAGGTGGTAGCGTCAAAACAGCACATTAAATTTTTTCTTGTCTTTGCGGTTGTTGCCGAAGATTACAACAATTCCTCCTATTATCACCTGAAATAAATACATCTTGACAATTTTGATCGGCTGAATTTGACCTTGCCAAAATAAAAACAAAATGCCTTCAATTCCTACTGCTTCTACCTTACTTATTTTGCCATGACTTCGATCTGAGATTTTAAAACGTAAAACTCGAGAGCGGGTTTAAAGTTTAAAGATCTGAAAATATAACTCGCTCACGATTTTAACAAGCAGAAATCGCGTGCGAGTTTAAAAATAAAAGTGCGCAATATACGACTCGCTCTCGAACATACGCGAGTCCAAATCGTTAAGTTGTTTTCATCTCTACCAGCTCTGACAGTATAATCTGTAATTGCTTTGTTTACGAATCTAATATGATTTCATTTGCGAAGTTTTATTTGAGGAAATTTGGAAACAAGATCAACATTATGTTGCATGATAATGATGCTAAAAAAATGTGATAATTACATTATATGATGATTTTGGAAATCTCATAATGACATTTTATATTCCTTGTAAATTTTCGTTTCTCATATTCATAATTTTGGCGACCCGATGTCGTATTTATCAACCGCCAAAATCAACGTGTTAAATGAAACTGACCAGAGTCAGTTTTGCTTAATTTTTTTCTCCAAGAGAAGATCTGCTGATATGTTCGGCTCGCCAGCGATCGAGCGCAATGAAGTAACGTTAGACGAGTCGAAAAATAAAGATCTTTGATAAAAATTATATGCACGAGTTCGAATCTTTTTAACTCGGATTTCCAATTTTTAAACGAGCGAGTGATGAAGATTCGGCTGGCGATTCAAGTTTTTCCTTGTCATAACAAATTGATTATTTGTCAAATGAATATGAATAATGAATAAATAATTTACATATGAATTACAAAAAAGTTATTTGAGTTCCTTAATGTTGTAACCGCTCTGCATTTGAAACATTTTTATAGATTTTATAAAACCTGTCACAGACTCATGGCATTTTCGTTTCTAAAAAATAATATTGCCCTTGTAAAGGGTTATTAATTTTTTCCGTTTCAAAAGTAAAGTTGAATGGACGGTAGCAGTTTCTCCATCGTCATTTTCGAACAAATATGGCCCAATTACACCTCCTGATCACCAGATAATGTGCACCAAACAGCCACTTTTTACGGATGCAGTGGCATTTACACAATCACTTTTGGTTTCGTCGAGCCCTATATGCGACATTTTTGCTTCTTGACGTAAGCACTGACTGAGAAATTTGGTCAATTATAACGACCAAAATCATCCCGGAATGCTCAAAATTTTACTATTTTAACGCGTTCTATTTTAACGCGTTCTTCGGTTGTTAAACGAGTTATATTCGTAAATGACAAACAATAAATGACACTTCAGATGACAGATATGTAACAGCTGACAGCCTTACCAGACCGGCGGTTTTGGATAATCTATTACGAGGCATAGAAATGTTGCATTCTCTCACAGCTGTATTCTTCCTTTTGCTATTTTTTCATGTTTACTTTAACCCGCTAACCTAAACCTGTCGACCTAAGGGATACTAAATAATTTTAAGCGACTCTTCATACAAACCTGTAGACGAGGTAGCAAAAAAATTGGTATTAATAATAACTAATATTTCGACCACTTTGTTTGACAAGTTAAGTGATTTTAACTGAAGCCGCCTAAAATCGCTTAGCGGCCCACACAAAAGGTAGAAAAATTAGGTTAGAACACGTTTCAAGCGGGCCACATTATCCGCCGTGATATGCCGAGATGTCAGCAAAGGCAAATTTTTTTGCACTTTTTGAGTGCATTGTTCTCAGAAAGTTACCCAAAAACTTGAAGCAAAGTTGCAGTTATTTCACAAACGAACTCAAAGAGGAAGTTTTAAGGCAAATGTTGAATTTTTTATGTGTTAACGTCTATAGGCGCGGGCAGGGACTAAATTCAGAAAGTGAATACATCCAAACACAGTTTGTCCGACTGCGATCACACAGATTGTTTGGCGTTAAACTCCTTCGAAACAGCTGGACCGATTTGTATGAAATTTTGTGTGTAAATCGGGTAGGTCTCAGAATCGGCCAACATCTATTTTTCAAACCCGTAAATGATAAGAGTGACCCACCCCTATATAGAACACAGATTTGTCCGACTGCGAAACACAGATTGTCTGACTGCAAAAAAAGAACACACTGATGTAGCTGCAGTGAATAGTTGTCTTGTGTGGGTGCGGAGCACTCTCAAAGCAAAGAGAATAATGTCGTGGTTATACGTATATAGAAATGAGATAGCAAGAGAGCAACGAAAATTGTGCGAGCTTGTGTAGCGTATCTACGAACATAACAATGTATGTGTCTGTTGCTTTGCATTCTCTTTGTTTTTTTATGGAAATAAAACAAAAAGTATTAAGTAAGAAAATAATGACACATTTGCTTGCACTGGTCTTTAAATAATTTTAAGTAGTAATATTATTTAAATGTAAGGTCATCATATGATTGAACACTGTTTTTTATTTTCCGATGTAACATTTACAAAGAAATCGAACAGGTACCGTGTAACAAAAAGGTGTTAATACATCGCCCGTGAGTTCGAACACTCATTGGATTTTTTGAAGCTATGCTTCTTACAGCGGGCTTTGAGAGACGGAGTTAACTGGGAAAAAATGGCATAACGAAAATGCGTGAGGTGATAGTACCGTTATTTTTAACATAACAGAATAAGCTTTATCATATACCAGCGCCACTAGTAGAAATAAAAGTAGCTAACCTGTTATCAATAGCATGGATCAAACCAGCACAGATTACAACCATATTAATATATCAGAAAGCTTTAATAAACATGACTTTAAATACAATGTGCCGGATTTCACTTTTGCAAGCTTTTATATCACCATGTAGTTATTGCAATTTGTCAAACTTCACGGAAAATAAAGCTCATCTTTCAACTCTTTCAAAATAACATTAACACTCTCACAACAGGTTTGTAGGCTAGTTGGTTGGAAGCTAGTGCAAACAAATTAACATAACAGAATAAGATTTATCATATACCAGCGCCACCTCTACAGGACTAGTAGAAATAAAAGTAGCTAACCTGTTATCAATAACATGGATCAATCCAGCACAGATTACAACCATATTAATATTTCAGAAAGCTTTAATAAACATGACTTTAAATACATTTCGCTTTTGCAAGCTTTTATATCATTGTTAACCCAATTAAAATGTTTTCTTAACATACAATACGTTATACGGCAGTATAGGGGGGTAAATTCGTGCTAGTGGAAAAATAATAATAAATAATATCTGATGTGTTAATAATAATAGTAATAATAAATAACTATATATATTGTCAATCATTGTGTTTCAAAAATATTAAAAAACAATCGAAAGTAAGTTGGAGCATAGCTTCTGTCGGCAGTCCCCCAACTGCCACGTGTGTTTTTTTCTTCTCAGAAACGAAATTGCTATGAGAATACACGCGGAAAAATTTGTATTTTTCTCTTGTTCGGATGTAGTATACTAGTGTTCAAACACATTATGTTTGCTGTTCAAGTCAAGTCAAACCGTGTAGCGCGAGTATTTTATATCAAGCCACAAGCTGTTATTAGCGAGAATTCATGCTATATGCAATGCAATTTCTAAATATAATGAGAATTGTTTAGTGTGCAATAGCTGCGAAAATAATGATGTGCGGCAAATACAAATTACCAAAATTGAAAATTGTTCGTTCACTTAACAAAGAATATTTGATGAATAATTTATATGAATTTGTTCCGTGAACTTTTACGAAAATTTGCATA
Source organism: Phaonia tiefii (assembly GCA_963931995.1). Lineage (NCBI taxonomy): Eukaryota > Metazoa > Arthropoda > Insecta > Diptera > Muscidae > Phaonia > Phaonia tiefii. Next base: position 112,262,705 of record OZ008370.1, on the reverse strand, counting down.
AATCTATTTAAGAATTTTTAATGCAAATGTTTCACAAATTTGTATTAAGAAAAACATTTTTTCAGTGTAAAAAAGTGTAATATAAAATTTGTTTTGTGTAAATGTAGAATTTTCGGTGTAAATGTAAAATTTTAAAAAATATTCTCCTAATTTAAAAAATTTTGATTTTTACTGACAAGTATATTTTCCAAAATTGAAAGCAAGAATGTGATACAGTTGAAAACTCTATAAATTGGCGTATGCATTGCAAATTGACTTTATGTGGACGCGATTTCATTCACGTCCAAATAACTAGTAGCCGCGTGGTAAAATGAGTCGACACTTTCTTACCTTTCCAAGTTTTGAATGCGTCTCATTGTCCAGCCAACTTCTTTCCTCAGCACTTAATGTAGAAATCTTAAGAGTGAAATTCATTTTATTTGCAACAAATTCCAAAAGTTTTCCCTCAAATCCATCATAATTGATAACCGTATTAGTGCTTTCATTCCTTTTCAGTATAAGATATGGCATTTGTTCCCAGATGGCGCATTTAAGAGGACATCCATAAAATTGATCTAATTTACTGGGAAAGTAGTTTGTGTGTAACCATCCTTGTTGTGTCGAATTGTATTTATTAACCACAACCGGCGTCACACTATGACAGGCAGTGGCCGAGAAAGGGAAATAGGTCACTAATACGATATCACCATCTGGGAGTTGTACTATCAGCGCAATATTGATAACACTCATGTGGTATAGATCCCTGAAGATTGGTTCGATCGTGGCTGTATCGAATGTGGTAATGGATGATATAAACATAATACTATGCGAAAGATTCCTATTGCCTTTATAGTACAGAAGTTGGAAAAAATAGCTGCAAATATAAACAAAATATTAAAACAAAAAAAAAATAAAAAATTAATTAATAACATTTCTGAAACACTCACTGAAATGAATCAACATCGTCGAACACCAACAACTCTCTATGGCGCAAGTTATGAAATATTTTCTGACGATGCACCAGCACTTTTATGAATGTATTGGTTGAATCCTTTGCAATTTGATTTATAAAGTCATTAAAGTAGAAGATTTTTTTATTTGAGGACTTCTTGTAATTTACATAAAATAAAAATACACTGCTATTGACAGCCATATAATCTTGCACAATAATACTGATTGACTTGTATAAATGGTGATTTGCCAATTCGTAATTGTTGTCCATTGAGCCGACCATTACTAGTGTCAATATAAACGTACAATATTTAAGGCGCATGTTGTCGCGTCTGCATTCCGTGTCGCACTGTCAGGAAACATTACTTAAATTATGTGGCAAACTATTTCATAAGGCTAGAAAATTATATTCCTTTGTATATCCAACTGTTGGTATTGATGGATTTGAAAACCAAATCCCTTGAGTGTAAGTCAATACTGTGATTTACTAATACGGCAACTCATTGGTTAGCACTTAAAATAATTGTAGTCCTTTTGTGTGAAAGAGTGATGAAGTTCGTTAGAAATTTAGATGTAGTCTAATCTGCAATTATAACAGGATCGTATAAATTAAGAGAAGCTAATCGATAACTAATAGTTTAAGAATTACGTCGTATTTTCGCAGCATAACATGGAAGCACTTAATCCTCTCATGCCTAAGAGGGGCCTACGGCACTCTTCAACAGCACTTTTCAACGACACCATCCAAAAATTGTAAACTCGTGGATTGGAACGCGCCTATGGCGCCCGTCGAAACAGGCTTTAATTTTAATCGATTTTTAATAAAAGGTAATTCTGTAAGATGAGAGACACATAGTTGTTTTTTGTTATTACAACAAACCTGTAAATGATTTACACGTTTGTCAGCTTGTACCTTATATGTATGTATGTATTCATGCACAGAGAATAAGCAGCACAATTGGAACTTCCAACTAAGAGTGGCACAACAATCTATGAAATTTTTAGTTTTTTTTCGTTATTTTCGTTTTTTTTCTTTTTTTTTTCGTTTTTTTTTCGTTTTTTTTGTGTGTATATATATATAAGTGTTCAAAAAGTGTGATAAAAAAGTGTGACAGAGTCAGTGAATCAGCGATGAGCGTAACTCTTTAAGACGATTTACTGTATTTTTTGCCACTAAAGCCCCAAGTGTGCCTAAGGTAGTTATGTATATTTTGTCGCATGGAAGGTAAACGATTTTTCGCACTGACCTGCAAAGCATTTTTTTGAAATCCGAGGCCCAAATTTACCCAAACAAATTATTGCCATAATTTTTAAACATTATCTTAGAATCCAGCATTAGAGGGTTAATTGGTTTTTATCACGGTTCATATTTCGTGAATAAAGGGTTACGCTGGGTAGCCCATTATCATTGTCGTGGGGAATGTTACCCTCAGCGATGGAAAATTACCTATAACATTAATAGGGGGAAATATTGGGGAAAATAATTGGGAAACTACATACCCATTATCATGGAGCGAACCCACGTTATCATGTAGAAGAGTCGTTCCAATGGACGACCGACGGGTACCCATTACCTTATATTGTTAACTAAAGTTCGGACACGATCACCCCTATTTCTATAATTCATTATATCAGTGCAGTTGCAACTAGTTAATTTGGACAGGCTTTTACTTTACTTTACTTTTATTGACTATTTTACAACCTCATGAGGTCAGACGTCTTACACATATTAATTAAACAAACAAATTTCAACATATTCTTCCAACTGCCTCTATCCTTCGCCTTTTCTCGCCAGTTGGCAACACCTAGGATACTGAACGATTATTCAACCTGGTTTTTCCAGCGGAGTCTTGATCGTCCTCTTGTCCTGCTTCCATCGGGTGCGCTATCGAATACCTTTCGCGCTGGCTCATCTTCATCCATTCTGATAACATGGCCTAGCCAACGCAATTGGCCTAATTTGGTCCGCCTAGTTATGTCCACGTCAGAATATAAATCATATAGCTCTTGGTGCCAGCGATGTTGGTACTCGCCGTTTTCCCTAACAGGACCATATATTTTATCCGCTTGCGATATGACCCAAGTTTTGGAGCCATATGTTAAGACAGGTAAAGTGAGAGTCTGACATAACTGGACTTTTGTCCGTCGAGAGAGGGCTTTGTTCCTAAACTGCTGGCTAAGCCCAAAATATCATCTATTTGCAAGGACAATTCTCCTATCTATCTCCAGGTTGACGTTGTTGTCCTTGTTCATGGCGGATCCAAGGTAGACAAATTCATCTACCACTTCAAAATTAAATCGGATGTCAACGTTCAAGTGCGGACCAAGTCGAGAAGATTCTCTAGTCGGTGACACTATCAATTTTGTCTTGCCCTCGTTAACAGCAAGACCCACCTTCGCTGATTCCTTTTCGATTCTTGAAAATACTGCAGAAACCTCACGCAAATTTCACCCAATGATGTCTATGTCGTCAGCATACGCCAGCAACATATGGCTTTTCATGTTAATGGTCTTGTTCGTACGTATTTACTGCAGCCTTTATCATTATTATCTCCATTAAGACGTTGAAGAGATTACACGAAAGTGTGTCGCCTTGTCTAAGTCCTCGCTTGGTACAGAATGGTACAGTGAGGTCTTTCCCCACTTTCACTGCTGGTTTGGTGTTGGTCATCGTTATTTTACAGGCTTTTCAGCGTGTACATTTTAAAGCTACGAAGCTTCAAATTATGCAATCATGCTCATTAACTTATTTAAAAATTAACAATTATTTATTTATTTATTCAAAAATCTACAGAATTTGATTCTTACAGATTATTGCTACATAAAGACTTAATACTAATTGTACAATATAAATAGGTTTAATTTAAATATATTTTTGGACACGATAAAATTTAATGTTGGTGCAAAATTATTACACAGATTTAAACATCTTGATATAGGCTCATTTAACGCATAATTTGACCTGTGCAGGGCCACCTTAAATATACGGTTGCATCGTAATTCCGTTGGAGGTTCATATAAATTAATAATTTCTTTTATTTCCGAACAATTTATATCTCCAGTGAGTTTTTATCAGCTTGTATTCCCTGGCAATCGCCGATCGTAGATACTGAATAGTAAAGTTTTAAGTCAAACAGCAGACATTTTGAAAATTTTAAAATATTCGGCAAATCGTTTATAAATAATATAAACAGTAATGGTCCAATATGGGTTTATGTCCTTTTCAGAGGAAGAGTTTGCTATAGAAACGCTCGACTTCCGAAATCGTAAAAAGTTTATTAAAACCAAGCACAAATTATGGGGTAAGCCCAGCATACATATTTTACGTATCAGGAGCTTATGACTTACAGTATCAAACGCTTTAGGAAAGTCTGTATAAATAACATCACATTGGAACCCTCCTTCCATTAGACTCACCACCATCTTACTTGGAACAAATATCAAGCAGAAATTCGATTCTATCTTCAGACCATCATGCAATCTATTGCTATATTCTTGCTATAGTTTAACAGTTTTTCATTTAGTTTTTATTGTCTATGGACATGTAAATTCCTTAAAGACAGGACTCTCCCAAGGGTTGAACGAATTGGGCGGAATTAAATAGACTGCAGAAATTAAATTTGATTTTAAATTGCATGCCCGTTTTTCTTTTCACACGTTATGGCACGTACTGGCACAGGCATACTGTGACATATTAATATATTGAGTATTGAAAGTGCCTTAAAGGACATTCCATTATATTGTAGACTTATGTATGTGGTCTGTAACACACCCTCTGTAATGCCATGTGTGGTAAATAAAAATTTCGATTTCTCTGATCAACCGGTATAAATTACTCGATTCATTTATTACTCGAAATTAGAAATTTAAAGCACTCGAGTAAATATTTGATGCAAATTATTCGGTTATCGAACAACCATTAATCGAGTGGATACCGAAGTATAAGTAGTTACCCACGGTAATGGGGAATTACTGATCATGATTACCCATTACACATGGGTAATGGGTAGGCAGTCTTTACACATTACCTTCGGCGATGGATAAGTGGTTACCCAGTGTAATTATTGATGGCAAATATGAAAAAATTATGAAAAATGCATTTATCTCGAAATCGCTAAAATTAAACCTCTTTGAAATAAAAAATCGCTAAAATGCCTATATATGTATACATATATCTCCACAATTGAGCACCCAATTCAATAAATAACTACTTTTTGCGGGTTTCTAAGTGTTTTTCATGAAGTGGTCCAGTTTGCACGAAAGAGTTTGTTTTTCCAAAAAATCGCCAAAATAAAAAAAATCGCGAAACCAAAAATCCGCGTAAGCAAATTCTATCGCATTAAGAGTGATGATATTGAACGCACCCTCAATGTCGAGAAAGGCTACGAACGTATAGTCCGTAGCAGCCAACAATATTTCTATGTATCCCACTAGTTCAGGCAGTGTTGTCTCGGTAGAACTGCCCTTCCAGTGCGCATGCTGTGCACTCGATATCAACCTTACAGAAATAAAGTCTCTGAGTCGGTCCAACGTTTTCGGTGGGAACCATGACAGGGTTGAAGGCCTACAATTTTTGGGATCAAGCTTTGAACGAACGAGAGACATTTCCCGCGTTTCCTCTAGATACTAGACATCTGCACAAAATGTCTTGAAGGGCCATTCAAGACATTTGCCTTTTGGCAAGACATGTAGTGTATTGAAGTAGCGACAACCAAACACTTCAGTGTTCTGAAAAAATAGCATTCGTTTATGTGTGGGTGAAGTGTGTGGGTGAAGTTGTAGAGCACATAACCACAATACTACTACTTATACTTCGGTTCACGCCGTATTGCATTTTTGTGTACACACTCATACACGACTGCTTTGTCGACAGTACCCCGAAGAGCTTTGTTGTCGCAACTTGGCTACAGTACATGTCTTGAAAAAAAATCAGAAGTCTTGAATGACTATTCAAGACGTCTTGTGCAGATATCTACTAGATACCATACTCACAATGTCTGGCACCACCTCTACAAATACTTGATACATTCTAAAACAATCAGACCAATAGTTTAGAAGTTCTGATATTATTACCATTTTTTTGCAATCGGGCCTACTGTGCGTTGCCGCATTGAGAGATGAATAAACAGCTGATGTGCTGTGAAATTAGAATCAATCTTAGTTTATATGGTTAATAGGTTGTCTACAATGGTGTTATTGAGAAAGACTTATTTTAAAGTACTAAGTGCAAACTGAACTGAATGGAACAGTTGAATTTATCGTACTTTTAAAAGAAACTTGATTTATTAAGGGTAATAAATCAACACTGACAAGAATAATTCGAAAAATCGTAGCAATATTGTACTAAATAAAAAATAATATGCCATTTTCCTTTTTATTGTCCTCGGTCGGGCTTTGAGATTTTCTTCTTTCTCTTTGCAATTGTTCCGTGAGCCTAGAGACTTTCTCCTTTTGGACGTATGACATTCCCCCCCATTAAACTCCCCAGGAATCCATTGAACTCTGAATATACTACACAAATGTACTAAAATAATTCCAACTGGGTCACTTGCATGAAATGTTTACAGTTGTGCTTTTGTTTGCCCACCCAAGTTTATTAGAAGGTGAGATCCATTGGTTCGAGTAATTTTGTGTTTGGATGTATTATTCTTTTCTTTGGCCCTGCCTGTCAATGTGCCAAATATTGAATTCAGTCGGTTACAATTTATTTCATAATTTGTGGCAATTGATTTTTAGTTTGGCAATTCAAATTTAAAAATTAATTTTGTTATTACTTTTACTACAAAATGGTTACTAACAACTAAAACTATAGTTACAAATTATGACCGTAGTTTATTTAATTATTTAGAAATCAACTACGCATTAGTTAAACTAGAGTACGAATTAATTTTATCGGTGTATATAATTCACCACACCCTGTTTCCTGTTGCCTGTCAATGGTGATATTTACTGCCAGTATTTTTAAAATTTTTCGTAAATAAAGTCGGTAATTATTTTTGTTGGTAATTTGAAAAAAATTTTGTGTAACAAAATTTCGGTAAAAACTGAAAAATGGATTTGGTCATGACTCCTGAACCTCATCTTATGCCCGGGTGAGAGAGAGAGAGAGTGTCCTGATTTGTCCTCTTTAAAATATCGTTATATTTTTCATTTCAAAGTTATACTGGCCATTGTCCTCAGTTAAATTTTCGTGAGGGAAAAACATATGGTAAACTGTCACATAAGCTACTCACAGATCCTTGTGCGAAACATGCTCCCGACTTGATTGTAACTTCTCCAACGAAACCAGTACTTTTGGATTATCCTACCCAGGCGGAAGTCAAGGCTTTAGTAGATCGCACATACTTTTTAGATGCGGTTTACCGTTATCCCGTGATTCCCGGCTACGATGGTTTCGTTCCTAATTTAAGCAGTAAAATTGGTAAACGTTTTATGGCAGCCGCCACAGCCGGTATAGCCGAACATGATGCATTGTCTGAGCGTTTGAGGTGTGAAAAGCGTTTCTTGCAACATCGTGATCTACTGGAGAGTGGTAATGGAGTATTTGAGGCAAAATTAAGGGAAAGAATGGTGGGTTGTCTTTGGTGTGTTATCTTGGGTTCAATGAAATTTTGAATTGTACATATTTATTTAAGATGCCCATGACCAAATATCGTGCCCCATTGTTGCCAGTACATCCCAGGAGCCAGGCTGTGAAAAAGGAGGATTGTAATGAGAAAGATGAGAAAATTGCTTATTCAAAATTCACAGTGCCCCATTTTATGGAGGATGATGATGAGGAGAAGTATATAATAAATGGTAAGATAATTTGGAATTCTATTTGGCGATAAATTGTCAAATTAAAACACTGGTAAAACACAGAGTAAAACATAATCCGCAGTCTAGTATTAAACTACTCTAACCTTTATGCATGTAATGTTGGCATGGCCCCAAACAAGATTTAGGTTTCCGAAGTTGCTTCTCTAGATTCTGGTCGTAACTGTAGATTTTGCATTTTAGGACTGCTGTTCAATCAACTTAAAGAATATAATCACCGAGCAATCCTAAATACAATTAATATTGCGGCAACAAAAATAATGAATTACTTAGACGTCAGTTGCACGAGGGAGGCAATTATGTTTTAGATTTTTATCAACAGTTCTAGTTTATGCACAAATGTTCAAAAAAGACAAAGTTTTTTTTTTGCCGGATAGAACATAGTTTTAAGAAAAACAAGTAAAAGAAAAAAATCGGCGACAATCCCTATTTTCGGAATTATGGACTCCCGAAGTTTGAACGTTACATTTATGGGCCCATTTTAGGTACTCACGGTAGTATCTTTTTTGAGTAGATCACGTCAAAATAAACCATAAAATAAAATAAAACATTTCAATACATTGCTTATTTATCGAGATATTGAATGTTTAATTTTTAAAAATTGTCGAATATTTTTTTAATATTTGTTAAATAACTGAAATATTTTTGATAACAAATCACACATAAAACAAGAAAATTATAATAATATTTTCAAAAAATGTTGAACGTTTAAAAACTTGATTTTTACGATAACTTGCTCAGTTATCACGATACAGAAGTTGAACTTTCAAAATAATTTTTTTCAATATTTACCCAAAAAGTTTGTTTTCCTGATAGGCTATGAAAATGTAAGGGGAAAATAGTAAATATCATTTCAATAACTCACTCAGGAATCGCCATATATTAATGGCAAAAGTTAATTGATTATAATTTTTTTTGTGAAAGTTCAAGTTTTGTTTTGTCGCGAAAAAATATTTAAAAAAAAAATCGCCCAATTTTTTAAAAATAATTTTTTTTCTTCGAAAAATCGACCGATTTTTTAAAATAATTTTTGACTTTTTCGATAAACTGTCAGCATTATTATCTCGTTCCGTTCTATCTAACGGCGACCCTTTCACATCGGTACAATTCTGAGACAGTAGACTTTTTCCCAAAAAGTGTTGTCAAAAAACTCGAATATGATGGATTGATTGGCTCACAGTGGGTTAACGGATCCTATATGTTTATATACAGTTAGAAAGGTATTTGCATAAGCTTTCCAACGGTGTACATACATACTGTCAGATAAATACTTATACTTTGGTAGATATCTACATCAGATTATGTATCCCAGCTTTGGGGCGCCGTAATTCGGCAATTATGGGCGACCGCCAAAAAAATATAATAGGTTCTGTTAGTGGTAACAACTTAGAACGGATACGAGAAGTGGACGTAAACTAAATGCAATCCTATTTTTACTTCAATGGTGACAGAAGTAGTAAGGCAGTTGCCTCTTCACACCTTTTGTCTTCAAACTAAATATTGCGAGTTTAGTTGTAGCAAACAATCCCCCCGTGTAACTATACATACAATTTCTATCGAGTTAGCAATCACTAACACGATACATATGTCTGCCATTTAATCAAAGCCAAACGACACATTAATTTGTTTTTGCGAATTTTCAATATTTTCAGTTCAATATTTGCAATAATTTGTATCAAGTGATTGATAATTTCTATTTAATTTTTCTTGCTTTAACTCCACCAACATCTAAGTAATTGAATAATTTCTCCCTCCTATTTACGTCATAGGTTACGCCGGCCACATACCAATGGCAATGACACGTTTTGGTCAAAGCAGCAAGCAACTGGCCAACAGTGCTCTCTGCGAGTTCACGAATAATTATCATCACCGCAAGAGTGCCGAATGGTGTCCCATGGAGTTGAGTAGTATTGCCAGCTCTTGTCCCAACACTGGACAATTTGTCATCTATCAAGAGACGATTGGCATGATACCCAAATATGCGGGACATGTGCCTGGCGAGGCATTCAATATCGGTCGAACGTATGGAAATGCAACAGTCAATGCTAAACATTGGTTGGCATTGCACAAGGATTAATGGGACGCGATAGATGGATAGGCAGCAATAAACGGAAGCCAGATAACGTTATGGCAGTTGAGTGAGCAAAGGAGTGTGTATAAATTTTAGTTTTCTATTTGTTATCCTGTGGCGTTTTCTATGTCGAAGTGTGGTAGTGAATTGTGTTGAAATAATAAATTGTTAATTATGCATAGAGTTTATTAATTAGAATAACTTGTATCTTTTCTCTCCTTGATACATCACATACACATCTCCTTGAACATTTTATCGATTTCATCGTCGTCACAGTTTTTATCAAAATATATTATAGATTCTCAAGACTAAATAGATTCTCAAGGCTCAAATAGATTCTCAAGGCTTACATTGAGTAGTAATGTGGTTGCTCCGGTCAGCTTCCTTCTAGTTCGACGTAGTCCTTTCTGTCGTTATCTTCTGATTAATTTCCCATCTCTTTCACAGGTTCCCCTGGTTTCGTCCTTTGCCTACGGACACCAAAGTCTTGCCACCCTTCGGCATACCATCCCAATCCTATTTCCTTAACAATTCTGTACAAATCCCTTTTAAATTTCCAAGCCTATCCCTATAGATATTCAAATCACCAAAACTTTGTTTCCTCTATGTCGAAAACTTACCCTATTCGAAGGACAAATCTCCTTCGAATAAAATGTGTCCGGACTTGTTGAATCTTTTACTGAGTCAATATAAAAAAGCAAGGATTTTACTTTACTTCTAACAATGCAAACAAATCTTAGCATAACTTAATTTGTTCTAAAAATGGGCCAGTTTGATGGACAGAAATACAGCATTGATAATTAGGACACCGGTAGATGCAATTAGTTTCGCACGTTTTTCGCTCTGCTTAATATTGCCCCCATCTTTGCTGCAACCACGTAATTATGCGAATCAGACGTACAACCAATATACTGAAAAGCATGCCATCCATTAGTAACCTAGTAAGAAATGTTCTCTCCATGTTCACAGCACACTACACGCTCGCTGAAAAATAACGACAAAGGTAACATGTTGCAGGAACCTTGTACATGTTTGCAAGCATTGTTTTCGTGAGTTGTATACCTGCTGCATTTTTTTCCTTAACTGTCTGTCACGTTTTTGTTTTGAGCAGTTCTTTACAAACAAAACCACATTTGGGTTACAAATAAAGGAGTTTTCAATAAGAGCGCTCCAAAATTTTATTTAAATAAAACAAGCCGGTTTTAGATACCATTGAAATTCTTTATTCCTGTGAAAGTACGTTCGATGCCATTATGTATGGAACTCGATTTCTTTTGCATGGCCACCACGGGCACGCTTGCAGAAGTCGTAGCCCCACATGAAATAATCTAACGGCGTCAAATCGCACGACCGAGGCGGCCAATCGACTGGGCCATTTCGTGAGATAACACGTTCAGCAAATTTGGTTTCCAATAAATTGATTGTGGCATTCGCTGTGTGGCTTGTGGCGCCGTCCTGTTGGAACCACATGTCCTCCAAGTCCATATTATCCAATTGGGGCCAAAAATATTCGGTTATAATTGAACGGTAGCGATTCGCATTCCCTGTAATGTGCCGGTCTTGATCATCACGGAAGAAGTACGGCCCAATGACGCCGGCGGCCCATTAACCGCACCAAACCGTAATTTTTTCGGGATGCAGTGATGACCCATGGATTACGTGTGGATTGCTGTCTGACCAATAACGCATATTTTGCTTATTGACGAAGCCATTCATCCAGAAATGAGCCCCATCGCTGAAGATGATTTTTGGACGTAGAGCTCTTAAAGTTGAGGCCACTGACTCCAAATTTCGGTAGTAAATTTTAATAATTTCGACTCGTTGTTGGCTCGTATATCTTTCCATGATGAAATGGCAAACCTTACTGAAGACAAATGTCAAAAGAGCGGGAAAAAATATGGCGCCCTTTGCTGTCCCTATCGATTTACTTTTGTAACGTCTCTGTTGAAAAACCCTTTACATACATATATTATAACTTATTAATCATTGTGTCCGAAACATGTTATATTGAATAGTAAATACAATGTGTTTGGGGCACAACTATTATATATTTGCGACAAGCTACAAACACTTTATACTTCCACTCAAACGACAAAAAAGGAACAATTTTTCAGCGTGTATATGCGTTGGGAATGCGTTTTCCACTCTCATACTTGCAAAATGAGACTCGTTTGTGTCATTATTTAACTATTTGGTGGATAGATGTTTTTCCTTTTTTCACTATCGGGTTTATACTACTGCCGGTTTTTGTCGCGGAAAGAAATGGGTTTGTACTCCTTCTTCCTTTACCTCCACAACGTCGCAAGTCACGCTGCAAGTGACTGCCGGTTTACCATATATGCAGTGATCTTTTTGTCAGGTAGATTTCGACACTCTTCATAGTAGCGTCTTGGGGTGGGTTTTAATAATCATGGGGAGTAGTGAATGGTTATTTTAATTTTAATTTACATATTTGTTTTTAGTTTAAAATGAGGTGTTTGAAATTTTAATAAATGTCATGATTTTCAATTCATGTTTTTTGAAATTTATTTATTGTCTTTTTAGTTGCATTTTGTTGTTGTTAATTTCAGTTAGTTTTATTTTAAATTTTAATTGATGTATTTTGAATTTTAATTGCGGTTCTTTGAATTACAATTGTTGTCAGTTCGTTTTCAATTCAAATTTTTTGAAATTTAGTAAGTATCGTTCGAATAGCAATGGATTTTGATTTCTTTTGAATTGAAATTAGTACCTTCTATGCCTATCAAGAAAAAAGTTAAAAGTTTATCTGAAATTTTTTAATATTGATTTATCAATAAGCATCATACATGGGACAACTTAATTATATGGCACTTTTAATTTGTAGCTTAATTTGAATTACCGCTACAAAGGCCAATTCAAAAAAAAATTGAATACTATTGACTAGTACTACGAGGCAACACCAATCGAAGCCACAAATTCTGTTCAAAAACAGAATTGCCAGCAGTCAAATAAATGCAAAATAATTAAATCCATTCCCATATTTCATTACAATTGGCATCCGATCCCACTACCTGCATTTGCATTGTATGAGCAAATGGGTATTCAAAACTTTTAATTGTCTTTGCGAACAATGGCAATTCTTTAGCATTTGCATTAGATAAAGTAATGCAAATTAAAGTCCAATGCGTATTAATAAATTCCAACACTGATAAATATATCCCAAAGTTTGGAGCAAAGAGTGGGTCTTCATCGTACCCGAATAACTGGGCTTTATTATCTCCATAGCTATGTTTTCTATACAGAGATCTGTCGCATCAAACATAACATGTTAACAATGTCCATCCCACAGCACCAGTTACTAGAGATTGCGTCATTTTTCATTCTATTAAACACTTAAAAATATGAACAAAATTCTATGAATAAACTTCAACTTAGATACCAAAATGTTGTGCAATATTTTTGAGCCCCTTCGTCCCCCTTAACAAGTTTGATATGTACCCTTAAGTAAAATCCTTTTATCAGCACTTTTGCTAACATCCTTATTCCTGCCACATCCTCCAGCTTATTGTCTTCATTCCTTGCTGCAAATGCAATGACAGTTTTAGCAACAGCTATAGCTACAACAATGAGGATATTAATGAGTCTGTGCTAAGTATCCGTGTAGTATCGATTATGACTTTTGAAAATCAGTGTCTATAAAACTTAAGTGGCGTTTTCTCAGTTCAGCGTAGCTCAGCTCAAAATCCCCTCGATTGCTGTAAAGTTACATATTATGGTTGTATCGAAAGTTGTACGATGCGATGTTCAATTTGTAGAGAGCAATCTAAATAAATGTCCGCGAGATTTTGTACAAAGATACCAAAATTAAAAGGGGATAATGACATTTATTGTTTATTATGCTAATCGTTTAAAGTGGCTTAAACAAGAAATTGATAATTGATATTGTTGCAACACAGATACATAGAGTGAGGACATAAAGTTAGAAAGAAAAAGGGGTTTAATGTCAGAGAAGAGCAATCAGTCTTTATAACTCGGGTACAACAAATTATTGTAGTCTAGTGTCATTATAAGTATTAAAAGAGGCTGTTTTGAAAATTTATTATTTAGCGATTTTTACTGATATTTGAAAATAATATTATTTTTTTTCTGTAAGTCACCATTTCATTTTATTTCCCTTCAAACTTGTGACTTCTGTAACATATTCGTTTAAACCGCTACCGAGTTTCAAAATCTGGTTATCCTTCTTTGTTCCTCCCAACGCTCTCTTTTTTAATAATTCTCTTAATTTTTGAATTTTTTTCTGAACAAGAAAAACAAGTTAATAAAAAGAAAAACAAGTGAATCAGTGATTATTAGTACAACTACTGGCAATGATTCGGTCTTACAATGACATAGTAAAAGTGACTTATAATTTACCATAATGTTATTAATGAAGTATGGATGTGTTAGGCCTCGCTGCCCAGCAGGGGAGCTAACAAGGCTTTACTTAGAGAATATATTCTAGAAGTCTTTGTAATATGTTCGCCTAACCATGCTGCGCGTCTTATCAAATAAAGTCTTCCAGAAGGTCTTGCCAAGTCGTTTTCCCCAACATTCTTTCTCTGGTCTGCCGGACGGTAAGGGAAACCGCTTGGTCGTAGAAGGCAGAGTAGAAGGTGTTAGAGCTTATTAGGCATTGCCAATCCATTCTGTTTGAATGTCTTGTGGAAGGGAAATAATTCATCGGAACACATTTTGTAAACTAACTATTTTGATTTGAAGAGCGTTTGATAGATATGTCGTAAAGTTGTTTATCAAAATACGAGGGCGGATCAATAAGTCCGCCACCTTTCGAATTTCCCTCGTAGTTTTATGAAATGTAACACGGCTCCCATCAAGTGCCACCTGTTAGTAGACTACTGTCAAATTTTGAGCAAGTTCCGTCGTTTACTTTGCGTTTAACAGCTGTTCAAAACATGCAACCTCGTGCATTTTTTTTAAAAATGGAATAAAGTGAATTTCGAGTCCTCATTAAACATTATTTTTTGCGAAAAAAAACTGTCAATCAAACCAATGAAAAGCTTGATAAATACTATGGGGACTCTGCACCATCGATTTCAATAGTAAAATGTGGTTTTCTGACTTTCGTTGTGGTCGCACAAGTACAAATTACGCTCAACCTTTGGATGGCCAATTGAGGTCAATACACCCGAAAATGTCGAAAAATTCCGCGATATGGTGTTGGCCGATCGAAGAGTAAAAGTGCGTGAGATTGTTGATGCCATAGTCATTTCATATGGTCATTTCGATTTTAAATGATCAGTTGGGTTTAAGAAACCTGTCTGCAAGATGCGCGCCGCGTTTGCTCTCAATTGACCATAAATGTAATTGTGAGTTTAGAGGTGTTTAACCGCAATTCGAAAGAGTTTATGCGGCATTTTGTAACTGTGGATGACACCTGGATCCATTACAACACTCCGGAGACCAAGCAGCAGTCTAAACAATGGGTTTCGCAGGGTGAATCAGCTCCCAAAATGACCAAGGTGAGTTTGTCGGCCAATAAGGTAATGGCAACAGTTTTTTGGGATGCACGCGGGATAATCCACATCGATTATCTTTAAACGGCGAAACTTATTGGACCGATTTAACGAGGATTTAAAAAAAAACGATCCCATATGGCCAAGAAAAAAGTTCTTCTCCGGATTTTGCCCCCAAACTTAAAGAAATGGCTCGGTGGAAAGAGATTTAGCTCCAACGATGAAATTATTGATCAAAAAGATGCCTATTTTATGGACATCGAAAAATTCTATTTTTTGTAAGGTATACAAAAAATGGAGAAACGTTGGACTGAGTGTATTGAGCTAAAAGGAGATTAAGTTGTTTTTGTTATTGCAAAAAATTTGAATTTCATTCGAAAAGTCACGGACTTTTTGCTCCGCCCTCATAGTTTGAGCATAGAGTAAATATCAACTAGAGGGGCTATTTATCTCATTAAATTCACAATGTTTGGTGTGGTTGCATATGTACGTTCCATGTTGAATGATATTGTTTTAATAATACTAGGTGGATGTATTAGAACAAAACATCCAACAAGGCAACAATTACGAGATTTCCTGTTTGAGTGTTAAAATAGTTGTGTTAAATACAAAACAAATGTATTCGAACAATAAAGTATATCAAACAAGTGCAAAGTACATTTAAACTTCAGAGTTCTGCACCAAAGTGATATGAAAAATTAAGTAAACAGTTCTAGTTACTCAATCTGGTGTAAGTCATTTAGCATCAAACATCTCTCTATGGCACGACGAATTGAATGAAATGAAATGTCAGATAATACTAATGGTTCCTCAATACCTTATTTATTAGTGACAGCCAATAAAAAATAGCCCTTTATTCATGTAATTAAAATAACAATATCACAATGCGAAGTTTAAATGAAAGGTTCATGAAGAACATAGGGCATCAACAAATTCTCTCCATCGATTAAATTGGTTCCATGATAGTCTAGTTTGTTTATTTTCTTATTCCAGGCACCGCTTCTATGTATATGCTGTTCTGATGTCTGATGTGTACTTCGATCCCTACTCGGATCACCTTACATTTCTTTCGAAGGCCGTCACCTCGCTTAGTGACGGCGACACAATCGAGTATTTAGCCAGTAAAAAAGCTTCTCAAAAATACCTTTCGGAACCAGTGTAAAACTGTAGGTCCCAATCAGTGTGAGTAAACCTAGAACGCGCACAGCTCACCCATTGTGCTCCCTTTATGGGATGTTATATCCAGTTCAATAGATAGGACTGTTACTTGTACGTTGCCAAAGTACTTCATTACAAAGTATCTTCGGCGAGTATTTATCTCAGACAACCATTGACAAACGCTGAGACATTCTTCGTTGTCAACTTCGTCAAGCTGGAAGTAGTTCAGCTGGACGACAGTACGGATTTCACACTGTAATTGAATATTCGCAATTACATAAATATTGATGTCTTCTTATTGTTGGGAATGCAACTTGAGTCATATTTATCTTAACACTTATATCCGTCGCAGAGCCGCCATCCTTGGCAATCTTGGATCCTAAATGGCTGATTGAATACACGTCTTTAATTTACGAGGAATCAACATATATCATCTGTGTAGTCATTACCATATAGATGTTCATACCTATCCACCGAATGGCGAACGGTGCTTCTGCATTAGTTGTCTCCATTACCACGTCCATAATTAAAAAAACTGACGTAGGAGACGAGTGGTGGTGAATGGTTTGCGTTTCTTTCCATTAATACATACATTATACACTGCATCTCCGTAGATTTCACGCATCATGGATGCTATCTTGTCTGGTATCCCCGTTTTGGCACAGGTGGACCACGTCGAGTTACGGTGTCCACAATCAAACACTTGTTGAAGCCTACCAAAAGTAGATACTGAAGCGAGTGTAGTTCAACTGAATGTTCTCTGATTATATGGAGCCTGTTTATTTAGTCGCCACACGAGCTACCATGCGTGCTGTCCTCCTGCTCCTTCCGCAGTATTTGCTCCACCACCGACGAGATCAATTAATAAAACAAATAGAAAATTACAAAAATGAAAGTTGAAATTGTGGGCAATATATCTAGTGGGTCATAACTTCTGCAATTAACCAAAGGCTTTCCTAAGATTTTCTAGTGCGTCAAAATGGCAGATTTATGAACAAAAATTAAAACATGTTTATTTTTTCGTAATTTTTACATAAAAACAATTTTTTTTACAAAAAATTTATCTATAAAAAGTTGTATATTTTTCTTTTTATCGAGTTAAGGCAGTCAACATAGATTAAGAAAAATTTGATCGCAAGTTTAAGACAAAATGGCTACAAAGTAGTGTAATCAAATATGCAACATTCAAAATTTATGTCCGATTTCTTCCCTGCTATAAAACCCAAAATACGATGGGTTATAATTGAAGTCTTTTATGGAAGAGGTTTCTTGACAACACTTATAAATTTCGGCAAACTTTATTGCACTTTATTTACATAAAGTTGTTCCAATCTTCATGCATTCTACGACAATCATATCAAGAATCCCATCGTTTGATAGAAAAGAAAAAAGGGACACTTAATCATGCGGAGCCTTAGCGAACACTTTAATTTTTTTTTGCAATTTTTGAACATTTTTTCACCACTTGTAGCAGGAGACAAGGATTTCGAGTCATTATTCTCTTTCATGCCATTAGTTCCCAATGGTTTTTCAATTGAATGCATTATCGAAACGAATACTTAAACTCCAACAGAAGATGATGATCCAGATGAAGATGAGTGGTAGTATTGCTGGTACTGGTAGTTAAAAGGCACAGCAAACAAGATGAATGTGAGCAAAAGTGGTTTTGGTATGAAAGTAAAGTAAAAGAGAAATTATTGTCATTCGTTAAGCTGTGTGTGCTGAATGTGTATGTTTTGCAAGGATTTGGAAGGGATGGGAGTAAATCCACTGGACTCAGTGTTGCCAGCACCGTCTAAAAATTACAGTAACACATCAATGGGATACTAATAATACTCGCTAAAAAAACCGTGTTTTTTGTTGTATGTTAATTTGCATTGGATTTTAATTTGCATTACTCTATCTAATGCAAATGCAAAAGAATTATCAGTGTTCGCAATGGCAATTGAAAAATTTTGAATTGGCATTTGCTCAGGCAATTCGAATGCAGGTTGTGGAATGCCAATTGTAATGAAATATGGGTATGCTTTTAATTGTTTTGAATTTTTTTGACTGCGGGCAATTCTGTTTTTAAAGTATTTTATATATACTGGTTTGTGGCTTTGATAGGTATTGCCTCGTAGTACTTTCAAATTCATAAACCTGTACTGTATAAAATATTTGAAAACCAAAAGTGCCAGATATTAAGTAAATGCTTTGAAAATCAGTACAATTGCCAATGGTACTGAAATTGTTTTGGATTTGCATTTCGAAAGGTAATTCAAATTAAACTACAAATTATAATTGTCATATAATTAATTTGTCCCATGTATGATGGAGGCAAATACAATGAGTTTGGATGCAAATATAATATGTTTGTAGCTTATCGCAAATATGGTATACTTGTGGCTAAACACATGGTGTTTGCTATTCATAATTACATGTTAGGGGCACAAAGTCGAATAGGTTATAATGTATGTTTTTGTGGCCCAAATATGGGTTTGTTTGTTGAAAACTGGTGAAAACGCAAGCGGGGCAGACAAAAAAGAAACAAAAAGAAGCACATGTGTAATTCACGAAAACAATGCTTGCAAACATATACATGGTTCCTGCAACATGCTGCTGTTGATTCCAAACGTGCACTGTGTATATGCGAAGCACAGCAACGAATCATCTACTCCATGTTAACTGATACATACGCGATGTCTTTAACGAAAATCTGAACAAGAACTACCATGACGGGCGTAGGACTGAAGGCCATTAAAGCGATTTATGTGGTCCAACTTTATATGGTGACAAATCTTTTGCCACAAGTTTCTTAAAAATTTTCTACGTCTTGGAAACATAATATGTTCAAGCCCAAAATGTAACGTTAAGACGGGCTTAAACCCTCTATATTTCTTATCACATCCTAGGAATAAAGTAGCTTTCATTATTTTCGTTCTTCTGATTTATAATTATTTTGACAATACACTGAAAGGAAAACACTTCGCAGAAGGAAGGAATCGAATTCGTTAGTTTGTTTACATTGCTGCAATGCAAAATTTTTTACATCTCTTGAATTTATCGTTTATTTTCATATTTTCGGAGAAATTGTTTAATTTGGACTTTATGTCATTATGTCGATATCATGTAGGTGTTCATACATATTCCACTAAATGGCGAACGGTGTTTCTGCATTGGTTAATACCATTTGCACGTCCATAAGTACTAATAATAATGTGCGGGTCAAGTTGCATCCTTGTCTAACTCCCGCTGATGCGGTGAAAGGCTGACTGTTTTATTTTGTATCCCTGTATAGTTCTCAAATCATGGATACTATTTTGTCCCGTGTCTCCGTTTTGGCTAAGGTGGACAACTTTGGGTTTCAGTGGCAATAGCCGAAATTACTGCTACTACAATCTCGTTACAAACAATTAGTTCTGTGAGTGCATATTGTGAGGGCTTTCACGATTCCGGATTTCGGTTCTAATCCAAGGTTTATTCTCAATCTTTTTAGACAAAGTTCGCATTTAGTAGCTCTTTTCAGTATTTGAATGACGCCTAGACAGATATTTGTAGACTGTTCTGTGCAAGCTAGACCATATTGTTTGATCGTACTTCATTAATATGGATGAGTCCTGCAGACGGTGTGTATTGTATTTCACAATTTTGGCTCTAAGACCATTGACAGCCGCTGGACGGAGATCTATGGTACAGAAATGTGTTTTTGGTCGCTTTCAATATCGGCACGATGCCTACATTTGACGTGTAGCAGGGAACCTAAAAACATCTCGCTGCCATGAATATTACTCCATGTTAACTTATTGTTCATTATAATACCTAGGTTTTTAACGGTCGAGACTACTTCAATTATATGTCCGTTTAACGCTATATTGACGTCAAGGGTATAGTTCGATGACTTTCTTTGGATCAAGAGACACTTTGATTTAACCGGATTCAATGAAAGTCCGTTTGCGTTTATCCAATTCCATATTGACTGAAGGTCTGCATTTACTCTGTTGACGGCTTCACCCAATAATTCAATGGGTGCACTAGTATACAGTTGTACATCATTTGCATACATATGGGTCTTACAATTATGTATGTGCTGCGGGAGATTATCTATATACAACGAGAATAATAAGGGCCCCAATGTCGATCCCTGGGGAACACCTCTAGACAAAAATCGTGGACGAGAAACAGATACCCCCGTACAAACAGATTGGCTCCTATTATACAGATAACACTTTATCAAGCTGACTGATGTCCTAGAAAAATTAAAAAAATTCCCAAGTTTAAGTCCTAACATATCATGGTCTATAGTGTCGAACGCGTTGGAGTGATCAAGCAAAACAAGAACGCTTACTCGCTTGTCGTCAATACTACATCTTAGGACTTCCACAACATCCGTTAAAGTGGTAACGCAACTGTGTTTTGCCCGGAAGCAATGCAGATGTTTCAATGTACGAATTCATCTGAGAGTGTATCACCTTTTCAAAGACTTTTGATATGTATGGAAGAATTGCTATTGGTATATTTTCCGTCTTGGATTTAGGAATAGGAAGTATTTTCGAATGTCTCCAATTTTGGGGAAATTGCTTGACATTATTATGAAAATAAAGAGGTGTGTTATAATCGGAATGATGTGTGGGAGTATTAACCTTACAAATTTTGGATTTATGTCATCACAACCTGTGGCGTTCAACCTTGCTGCAGAAAAACTAAAGAGGACGTCGTTTTGACTGACAAATGCAAATTCAAAAGCATTTACGTTATCATCGGTATCGTTCAATGCATAAAAATTAGTATTAGCAGAAACGATGGGTGCGTTAATAAATGATTTATTAAGATCGTTTACATCTACAGAAACATCAGACAATTCCCTACTACAGACTCCAATCTTCCTTATATTATTCTATATATTTATTACTAAAAGAAATAGCATAGTACTCGAACTTAGCCCGCCTAATTGCACAATTAACAGCCTTCCTTGCGGTTTTAAACTCTAGTTGCAAGTCGTTTGACTTAAAACGCTTCCAGCGATCGTACGAAAAATCTCTTTCTGTAATTAGGGCTTTTATATTTGAATTAAACTATGGTCTAGATAGCGGGTTAAGTATCCTTGTCCTTAATGGTACAGCAATATCATAAAGTTTAATAATATTCCCTTCCACAAAGTCTACTTTTTCGTCAACTGATACCATATTGTACACTCTACACCAATCAATATAGTTTATATTCTCCCATAAGGCGTCATAGTCTAAATTCCTAAAGTCGCGATACGTAAAAGTCTGCATTGCCATGTTTGGCTTAAAGTTGTATGACATAAATATCAGATCATGCTTTGAGAAACATGGCGCTGAAATTTGGTCGAAAAGTAAGACTTTAGAAGGAAGAGTCGTTTACAAAAAATATATCTAATAACGTATTGCATGAAGTTGTGAAATGTGTGGGTAACTCACTGTTGACTACATGTAATCCAAAAGAGACCATACTTTCCCTCAAGCATTGATCTATTAAAAGATTCGAATAGAAATCACCTGCAATTAGGACATCGCTATAATTTGCCGTCAAACCTCAAATCCGGGGTAGGTAGCTAACAACCTCTAGGCAGGCATAGAAGTTGTATTTTGGCAACTTTATGGGGTATTGATGTTGCCTTATTAGTAAATAGTCAGCTGCTTGCGAGTTACTCAAAGAAATTGCAACAAAGAGCTTTTTGAACACATTGGGTTCAAAGTATTAAAGTATTAAAAATATTGCTATCGGGTTGGCCTATTTAACCATTGTACGGATAAGTGGGTGAGTCATGGTGGGTCAACTTGTCGTCGGTGCCCCCTTTTGCTCACTTGGACGTGAAAAGATAGATATTTCTGATTTATAGTTGGAGGACAAAGTTTGGTTAAATATTGAAAAACAATTAGGGAGCTGTATTTGAAGACTAGAAACAAAAGTTGTTTTTAGCCTTTTGGGGTTCAAACTTTTAAGCTCAGAAAATTTGTTTCTATTGCTGTGATTAGTTCTAAGAATGTTTCTTGTGGTTATTTCTCCCACTTTGAAAAAGGGCCCCGGTGCAATGCTTAGCATGCGTGACTTTTGTACATGCGCACGTGGGTGTAGTCTTTGTTGTGGCCATTTATAATTTCTTTCGGTGACGCCACCTTGCTTAGTGAAGACAACACTGTCGAAGAATTAGCCCTCGATAAGTTTCACCATGTAAACGTTGGGCCATGTACAATTTGGGAGCAGGTAGACAATTTGTCATTTATGGAGTCATAGATTATTAGTTAAAGGTTAGAAATTTACGAAATGCATCGCTATACGTTTGAAGAAAATTCGAAAATATTCGGAAATGTTCCAAATTTCTGAGCCTTCAACTCAAACTGTAAGAAATCTACGAAACATATTCGACAGAAATAGACTACCATCAACGCAGTTTGTGGATGAAATTGCGAAACGATTTCGTCAATCCGGGTCCACATGGGCCAAAAGTACTGGTGTACGTGCTCGTCCAGTGCGTTCAGTGAGTTCAGCTGAAAGTGTGTTCGAAGAGCCATCAACATTAACTTGCCAATGTTCCCAGCAATTGAACATTTCTCTCACTGGGTTGTGCAGAATTTTTTCATAAAGAACTCGTTGTGAAGACTTATAAAGTCAAATTTGTCCAATAACCGAAGCCTCGTGACCATCCGATGCGTGTGTGGTTCGCTGAATTTTGCTTGTTTTTTTTTACCGAAAAATCATCTTTTCCGATGAAACTGATTTCCAACTCTGGTTCGAAAAATTCACACGACGCACAGTGGTTCAGAAAAGTTTTTCATTGGCGAAAAGTCAATATGTTTTGATCCAGTAAACATTTTTATACCCTCACCCATAGGATGGGCGTACATATCATTTTATACGTAAAAATATGTAACACATAGAAGGAGCCATATTAGACCCTTAGTATCTTTGGACGAAATTCGTTTAAGACGTTTCAGCCATGTCCGTCTGTCTGTCTGTCTGGCTGGTCAACACGATAACTGCCGTAAATCTTTGCAGGTCACAATGAAATTTTGTCAGTGACTATTATTTGCCAATTTTCAGTTTGGTACCTCCCATACAAATCGACACATTTAGCACAAAATCATATTTCTTTCAAATCTTGCTTCTGGTAGATGTGATTAGCTTCAACTCTCACCCCAGTTAATAATCTGTAAATGCCTACTTAACCCATTAACCTACTTAACCCATTCTGGTACCTCCCATACAAAACAGGGATTTCGTCCAGGTTGTCAATCCGATAAATCGCGCGAAATACTTCCGACTTTAATGAAATTAGGTAGAAGGCTTCACGTTATCTAACTCCAATCACCGACTAAACCTAGGGTGATTTTGCCACGCCCATTGTGGTACCTCCCATACAAAAGCTGTTTGGCAGTCTGGTTGTTCGGCACGAGAAGTCCCGGAAAACCGAAACAATCTTTATGAAAGTTTATACTAGTCAATATTTAGTCAAATAAAGCTCTCCTATAGAAAACGAGTTGTTTTGACCGGTGCATCGACACGATAATTCTCATAAACTACAACCGATCTTAATAAAATTCGGTACTAGCCAATATTTTGCTAAATCTACTGTGTAGTTAACAGCTGACTATTGTGCCACGCCCAGTTTTGTACCTCCCTACAAAAGTTGGATGTATTTGGGGATTGCCGACTCGATATCTCCAATATATCAAACCGATCTTAATAAAATTTGGTATTGATCCAAATTTTGGCAACAACTTGCCATGCCCATTTTTGTACCTCGCATATAAATATTGGGAGGGAAAGTAACTAATTTGGGTATTCAATAATATTTAGCGCAATGTCGTCAATCTGCTATTGAATACGGCCACTTTTGAGTATGGGCGCTTTTTAACAGAACACCCGCGCAATGGATGACTTAGGGTGGGGGTATGATTAAGTCGGTTCACTCGACTGAAACGTATGTACTGGTTAAGTCCTGAAAACACCGACTGTAGGCAAGAACTGGAGGATTATGGCGATATATCAACATAGGAAATCGCAGGGTGGGGAATATTTTACAAAAATTTCCAAAGTTGACTACGTTTGATTTTTACGATTTCGAACAAGACAATAATTTTGGTTTTATGTTTTTATGTTTTTTGTTGACATAAAGGCAACTTAAAATATTTTTCGCATTACAGATATTCACTTTTTTGAATTTTGAAAATTGAAAAATGTTGATCTCCTTTTTCGAATTTCTTGCACTGTATCTCATTCAGTTGTAGAGATATTGCACTAAATTTCTTCAAAAGACAGAATGGATGGCTTTAATATGGTAGACAAATTTCGTTTATGCCAATTACAGTTCGGTGGTAGTAATTATTTCAAAAATATGATTATTTCAAAAAAATTTGATTTTGGACCAACATAACTTCTTTGCTTGAAAAGCGTTCAACGGATACGATAAACGGTTGGAAAGGCTGCTCTGTTCTCCAATTTCTCGGGGTAGCTTTTGCTGTCGCCCGTTTCAGCACAAAAAAGAAAGTACTAATTTAATGATAGTCTTTAAATGTTTTTTAGTCTTTAAATGTTAATAACTATTTTTGGCTAGGCAACTTTAATCATTTCCCTTACGGGAATTTTTATTCGGTCTGTTTTCTAATACTTAAAAACTTTATTCAAGCTCAAGACCTTTTTAAATAATATAAAGCCTATTATCTTTATATTACTTTCAAAAGTCGAGCATAAAAATGTTCAAATGATACCAAGGCTGTCTGTATAGCTATTTCGGATCTTGCCAAGATCTTCATCAGCAGACGAGTATATGAAGGAATTCTCATTAATATGATGAGTGTTTCTGGATATATATTTTTGAAGAATTCACCAAAACCATACCAAAAACGTCTGCTGATGAAGATCTTGGCAAGATCCAAAATAGCTATACAGACAGCCTTGGTATCATTGGAACATTTTTATGCTCGACTTTTGAAAGTAATATAAAGATAATAGGCTTTATATTTTTTAAAAAGGTCTTGAGCTTGAATAAATTTTTTAAGTACTAGGCAGCTTTAAAAAAAGTAGGTATGCAGCTAATAAGGTGATAACAATTCCTATTCCATTTTGTTATATTTTATACCCAACCGAGTTCATTTGCCGGAGTTATGTCCCAAACATCCCCTAGAACACTACATTTAGCAAATAAATCGTCTTACTGCTGTTGAATTGCATACAGGTGGTACTGAAATTCATCAATAATGTGTTTATACCTGAATTCTAATAAAAGTCGCCTCAATAACAGCCGTGCACCAATTTTAACCCTGGTTACATTTTTGAACTTAGATCATACTTGAAATAATTGCAAATACGTTACTCCAGGAGCATTTTCTGAAAAAATTAAATATAAATTGTTGGAGTTACGCGGGGATTCGGGTTTATTTTTATTATGAAATATTAATATATGATCTAACTGATGAAATAGTATTTTTAGACCGCAATAACTTTCAATTTCTTGTAGGCCCCATTACTTTTATGTTTCTCATAAAACACTCTATGAATTTTAAGTGAGGTCCTACCTAGTAATAAACAACATGTAAGATCATCAATAACGTACACAGAATTCAATGAACGATGAAAAAATAAATTCAATTTCAATAAGTTAACGGAATCTGTCAATGAATGTAGCTGTGTATTTTGACTATAAACTACACGTGTGCACTTTGTTAAATTTGGTGTTACCAGACTACTAAAATACTAATTTAAATGACAAGTTTATATAGTTTGGTTATTAAATATTGGATTCAAACGATGTTTATCCAAATTTTTAGAAATTTGAATAAATTAGCATTGATTGTGAAGTTTGAACCACTGTGCGTCGTCGAGGAATAGCCGTTGCATCCACTACGAGTGATTGGTTGGAGCTGTTTTTGGCATGGCGATGGCGAACGTTCCAAGCCGTGCTCATCCAAATGTTGAAATGGATGACATGGACGACGTATGGTTTCACCACAACACACAACCAACGTTACAATCGATTTTTAGCTCACTGTGTTCGAAAACCGCATACACAGCCGAAAGCCGGAAGTTCATTGGCCGCCTCACAGCTGCGATTTGACACCGTCAGACTATTATCTCTGAGGCACCGTGTAAGATAAATGTCACGCAAACAATCCAGATGCGATCGATGCTTTAAAATATGTAATCGACACTGTCGTTCAAGAGATAGAGGCCCAATCATTCGAAAATGTACTGACAAATTGGGTAGATCGGATGAGGTACTTTAAAGTAAGTCGTTGAAGCCTTCTGAACGATGTTCATTCATAACTGAATCAGAATAAAATCACAATTTTGAAAAAATGTCTGTTAGTATTTATTTAAAAATAAAAAAATAAATAAATGGTTTCCCATTACATCCCATGAAGGGACTGGGGAGAACTTCTCACAATCACTGAGCTGTGCGCTTTCCAGTTTTCACTCACTGATTGGGACCTACAGTTTTACACCGATTCCGAACGGTAATTTGAGAAGCTTTTTCATGGCTAGATACTCGATAGTGTCGCCGTCACTATGCGAGGTGACCGCCGCCGAAAGAAAATTTGAAGGTGGTCAGAGCCGGGTTCGAACCCAGGATCTCATGTACAAGAGCCGCGCACACTAACCATTGCACCACCGACGGCCACAGTATTTATTTAAACCTATATTAATTGCAACATTTTCCGTGGCCAACGCTTTGAACCAGTTCGGATTCGGCCTAAATATGTATGTCCTTATAAGTGAGCCTTAAAGAACGTGCCTACTTAACAAAAATCAAGGGATTTTTCATACAAGAATCAGCTGATTTCTGTGCCAAAACATGTCAAACGTGTTAAACACGATAAGTGCAAACCCAACGTAAATCCCACGACTATTGGTATCACCACCTATGTTAATAAAAATCGGTTTACCAAAGACCAACTTTTTGTGGAAAATCTATAGACGGAATACTATTTTATGCATAAGTAAACTCAATCTAACTTTTTTCCAACCAAGAGACATTCGGAAATATAATTTGTGCCATTTTGTTCAACTCTCACTTCGATTTTGGGGCTTGAAGTTTGGATTTATAGAACATATTTAGAAATTACCACTTCGAGATATTCGAAAAGAGTTTAACCGACTCTTTACTACCGAAAATACAGTAAGAGATACAAAACGGAAGAATAGAACATTTGAAATATTCTGTAAATAATAAAAACTTCAAAAGTTCTACATATTAAGCCAGCGACCTAGATGCGTACCCTGCGATTTGAACGAAAACCACTGTACCATGCACCAAATTGGTGCCAAAGAAATATTTGTTTTGTTTGAGCATTTACCAGTTTAAAAATGACACATCCTTATGTGTTTTCCGGCCCTTTTTTGTGACATCTCAATTATACAAGTATCATCATACATAAGAAAGGGAGGATGGACTTATAGCATTTTAACGTTTTTAGTTGTTTGCATTTCTCTCTGAGCAAACATCGAAAACATCGATAGACAGAACAGGAGTATGTACAACAGCTCGATGTCATTGTAAAATCGGTATTATTCATAAGCCTTATAAAAATGTACATCGTTAACACTCAACTCAATTCGATTTGGTTCAAGTCGATTGCAATGGAATATTCATCTTCTTCTAGAATTATCGCGATTATATTCTTCGTCCTTTTCGTTATGCCCTTACGAAATCCTCAACAGAGTAAAGAAGTGCATTTGAAGTGCTCTTCTTATCGGTATGATGACAACGTTGGTGATTGAACTGGATGCCTTTGTGTCAGCTTGTCAGTTTATGCTGATAAATGCACTGTGCATTGATGGTGTAAAGTATCTTAACATTTACATACTCTTAAGTGTAAATATACATGAAAATATGTCAAAATAAAGTACATTGTATATTAATGAAATAAGTCGATAGATTTTGTGAATATATATTATATTTAAAGCACGACATTGGAAATTAAAAAAAAAAATATTGCAGAAATAACATGGTCCTTGTTTAATATAAGTTAAATAGTTCCGTTTTCCCAACATTGCCCCAATACAGAAGTATCTATCAAGCATGGTCGTAAGCAAGCGGCTAAAGTATTTTAACGATAATGTAGTCTCATTAAAACTGCATGTTTTTGAAGCAATTGCCATCGAAATTAGTACAATGTTTTTTTTATTAAGAAAAGGTACTATTTTTATGAAGAAGTATTTTCTGTAAGAAAAAGCCATGCGAGTATGAATTTTTTTTATAAAGAAGTACGTTTTTGTTAAGAGCAGGCTACTTTTTAAAGAAGTGGTACTTGTTGTAGGAAAAGGTTATGTTTTTAGGAAATTGTACTTATTTTCAGAAAGGCTACTTGTCTCATTAAGAGAAAAGAAAATGTACTATTTTATTTTTAACAAAAGGTACTTTTAAAAAAAAAATTTTGTAAGAAAAGTATTTTTATTTTTTGGAAAATGGAATGGAAATTGGAATTTTTTTCCTTTTTTCAAGAATAGGTACATTTTTAAGAGTAGGTACTTATCTCAAGAAAATTTATTTTGTTTCACAAAAAAGGTACTCTTTAAGGAAAAGGTAGTTTTTTTAAGAAACGGCAAGTTGTTGTAAGAAAATTTACTTTGTTAGGAAAACGGACTTATTTAAAAAAAAAACTTTTTTTTAACAAAATATACTTTTTGTAAGAAAATTTTTAAAGCAACGGTACTTAAGCTGGTTTTTTTTAAGAAAATCTACTTTGTTAAGAAACATTTGATCCACAGGCACAGTACAAAAAGTTCCCGTGCCAGTGAGACAAAGAAGTGCCCGTAGTGTCGAGAATATTGCTGCCGCTGAGGCTTCAGTTCAAGAAAGCCCAAATGTGTCTCTCACACGTCGTTCTCAAGCTTTGGGCATCTCTGTGACGTCGCTGTGGCGAATTTTGCGAAAAGATCTTGGCCTCCATCCTTACAAGATCAAATTGACGCAAAAACTGAAGCCGGTTGACCACCATAATCGTCGTATGTTCGTGAATTGAGCTGAGCAACAACTTGAAAATGATTCGGATTTTCATCGGAGAATCATCTTCAGCGATGAGCTCATTTCTGGCTGAATGGCTTCCTCAATAAGCAAAATATGCGTTATTGGTCAGACAGCAATCCACAGGTAATCCATGAGTCATCATTGCATCCCGAAAACATTACGGTTTGGTGCCGTTTATGGGCCGGCGGCGTCATTGGGCCGTACTTCTTCCGTGATGGTCAAGACCGGCACATTACTGTGAATGCGAATCGCTACCGTTCAATGATAACCGAATATTTTTGGCCCCAATTGGATAATATGGACTTGGAGGACATGTGGTTCCAACAGGACGGCGCCACAAGCCACACAGCGAATGCCACAATCAATTTATTGGAAACCAAGTTTGGTGAATGTGTTATCTCACGAAATGGCCCAGTCGATTGGCCGCCTCGGTCGTGCTACTTGACGCCGTTAGATTATTTCGTGTGGGGCTACGTCAAGTCTATGGTCTATGCCAACAAGCCAGCGACGAAACCCGTCGAAAATTGGGTTCAGCGTCTGGACTTCTGCAAGCGTGGCCGTGGTGGCCATACAAAAGAAATCGAGTTCCATACATAATGGCATCGAACGTACTTTCACGGGAATAAAGAATGTCACTGGTATCTAAAACCGGTTTTGTTTTATTTTAAAAAAAAACTTGTGTATCGCTCTTATTGAAAAACCCGTTCTTACTCAACATTAATCATTACCATTGAAAAAAAATGGTTAAAACTCATAGTATAATCATTAATATATCATTTTTATAATAAAACTCATAATGATTACGGTCCCTGACTTCAGTGGATAAAGGAACAGTTTTGGAAATAAGAAAATACTGTCCATATTATCCAAGTTAGGAGTTACTGGCACAATTAAATTACGCCACTAGAAGCTCTTTTACCATTTTGAAGTGGACGAAATTTCCTCAGGCCATTTAAAAGTATCAAACATATCATCTAACCGTGTAAGTTTCAAACTAATAGTAACAACATCAGAATTTAAAGTTCGAAATACTTTCTTTGCCTCCTTATATAGCTTATTAAATTTAACTTCCAATTCCCTACACTTCCAACACGTCCAGCGAAGCCCGCTTTAGTGGTAAGTATATCAAAATGCCTTCGATTGAATCCAGCACACTCCACCTGGGTATGTCTATCACAAAGCCAACACGAGAGAAAAAAACCCTCATATACGTCTCTGACACTCTATTGGCATATTATGTCTAAAGGTATGCAATAAAATAAAACCAACAAAACGAATTGGTAGAACTTTCAAACACTAAACCACGAAATCCTAAAAGTATGCAAGCAATACTATACGAAAAAAATCTAAATAATACTGGGTTGTAGCATAATACGTTTAAAAAAAAGTTGTTTAATATTTTTTCATTTAGCCCGCAACGTGCGATAAGGAACTTCGTTCCAACAAAAATACACATTTCAACTGCAATCTCGATTGTTGGTCTATCGTATATATGCCTTAAATGAAAGGCTTTGCCACCGTTTTTCCAATACTTATACATTGGGCCCTAATCCAGTAATTATATTGAAGATATACATTGATCAATGGTTTCTCATTACAACCCATGAAGGTATTGGTGTGTTGACGAAACTATTCTTATGGCAGCTCAACAATAATATTATTTAACAATTCGTATTAAGTATCAAGATGTATAAATATTCTTCCCGTTTCTTTTAATTTGCTTTACATGGATACACATTCAACATAGATTTGAATTTAACATAATTCGTTATTTTTATATGCTTTACATTATGTTGAATATGTATCTTCACTTATGAGTTATACTGTACTTATCGGAAACCTGTGATAACTCAATAACTCTGCTTCGTTAATTACTCTGCCTCGACCAGTAATTCAATGTTGCTCTCTTTTCTGTTAGTATGTTCAAGTCCAAGAAAAAGGATAATTGTCCCAGGTCTTTAAATAGGTAGAATCCCACCGAAGGCAACCCCCTGCGGGTTATTGCTGCAAATATGCACACGAGATCTTCAGTAGCTTTTACGTTACAGCATTCGTCTTGACCTTTCGGCTCAACTTGGGACTGGTTAGAGACAAAAGTTTAATGAGTGTTCTGCTCTCGGCCAGATTTATCTTGAGTGTACATAAACTTCCCCCCTCGTCGATCTTCATCGCATGATAATATAGTACTGCTCTTGCAGGATATGCTTACAAATCGCTCTGGGCATGGCAACACGTTCCAGTTCCAGTGAAACCTATACGGTAGTCCCTAGTGTGGCCATCATACCCGCTCTGCCGGTAATCTGATTGTCCTGTTACTGCCACTAGATCGACATATTTGTGATTGTGGGTGGCACTCTTCCACTTACAGTGGTATTGGGGATCCCTGACATAGGCCTCCTTCCATACACGATGAAAAAACGGCCGCTGTAACATATGCCCCCGAAATATATTCTACAGGAACTATGTATATGTTTGGAACACATTTCAAATATTTATATGTTTGCAAGGCCCAAACTCAGATGTATTTAAATGCAAACATTAGCATGTTTACTGGCAAATATGTATGCTTTTACGTGGAAACATATGCGTGCTTCATCCCAAACATTCATATACATACTTACGTGGAAGCATTCGTGTGTTTCCCCAAAACCTCCATATACATACTTACGTGGAAACATATGCGTACTTCCTCTCAGACATAATAATGTTTGGAAACGAATTATTGTTTCTTTCGTTATTTATTATAATTAACTTTATCAATATATATCCACATTTATAAATAATACAAAAAATTAAAATATTTAAAATTACCCTTTTTACATTTACTTGCATTGAATGCATTACTTTTTTATGAAATGAGAATCTGCTGCTCTGTTGTTTCTCTTTTCTTTGTTGCCTCACACGTTTTTGTCTTCAGAAGGTTTCAACTATGCTTTGGTTATCACTATGCGTTGCTACACAAACAATATACTTATATCCAACTGTAGTTCATGCAAGACAAGCGTGCATTAATTACTTCTGTTATTTTTATTATGTTTCACAAATGGTCCGCCATTCCGATTTTTTCAGTAGAGGCTCGATCAGGAAAAGGTATTCACGTTGTTGCCCTTTCCAGTTTCTTTCCTCAAAATCGTTTCTCAATTTGGTAGCATACATAACTATATGCGAAACACATACACAAAAACTAAACCAACATCACAAACCATTTAACAGTCCGAGCGTTTGTTTATTCTTTTTTCACTGATCAAGCGCTTTTGATATCCTCTGTCCGATGAACCATTGAAGGCTCGTTGCCCCTCTTTTATTATCTTGCTCTCGAGAGAGCATAAAAATTGCAACAAACATTACTGTATTTATATCACAAACACAGATATAAATGGGGCGCAAACACATATGGTAGAACATACTCTTCATTGTGTCTCAAACATGTAATATTGATTAGCAAACGCAATGCGTTTGGGCACCAGTGTATTATATTTGTAACGAGCTCCAAACACATATTATAGTTGCATCAAAACAACAAAAAACGACAGGTTTTTCAGCTTGTAGTAAGGAATATTCACCATGAAATACTTTGAGCTTTAACCAGTGGTTTACTGTGGCCGTCAGTGTAGCAGCGGTTAGTGTGCGCATCTCTTGTACATAAGAACGTGGGTTCTATCCCTGCTCAAACCCCCTTACATTTCTTTCGACGACGGTCACCTCGCTTAGTGATGGGGACACTATCTACTAATAAGCCATGAAATATATTCTCAAAAAATCTTTCGGAATCGGTGTAAAGCTGTAGGTCCCAATCAGTAAGTGAAAACTGGCAAACGTACAGCTCAGTGATTGTGGGAACTCTCTTCTATCCCTTCATAGGATGTAATGGGAAAATATTTATTTATTTATTTTGAATGGGGGAAAAAAAAGAGCGATGACATTTCGGACAAAATTTTAATAGATACAACACTGAGGAAATGACCGGATGTTAATGCTGTTAGCTTAGGCCAGTTTCAGTGTTGGTGGCATTCGATGAACGATTCTCTTAGACTTGTAAGTCCGTTGTCATGTAGTTTATTCCAAGAATATCAAAATCTTGTCTACGCTTGTCTGAGATAATTCTTCCAGGTCCTTAAATAGGTACAATCCCACAGTAGACATTGTCCTGCCGGCTAGTGCCAGAAATGTGCACAGAAGATGTTTAGTGGTTTCCTGAATCCGGCGCCTGGTACACCCTATATGCAGAGCAATATTTCATCATATATGTACTAAAATGTTCGCCAACAATAAGGACGTTGTATTTAATTGTGATGACTGCCGCAACATTTCATCTAACATGATACAACATATCTCTTCATCAGCTAGAGAGCTAAAGTCATTCGTGCCAATACAAACAATTTGTGAAGATGTGAAAGTGTTAAAAATAAAGTTCGATGAACTTGCTAACAACCTTGAGTTGACAAAAGCTAAATTGGCAAAAAATCAGCAAGCATCAAAACCGAAACCCAACAACAATGCAATTGAATATAGTGCTGTTGTTGCTGGATCTCAACAAAACAATCGCCTACAGTCAATTACAACTGAGTCTAATGCGTTGAATAGTCAACATTTTGTGTCAGCGGTTTCATCTGTTTCTTCTATGCCTACTGTTGAGTCTGGTGCCGTAAATAGTTGTAATGCGTTCGATGTCAACATACAACCTATGCAAAAGGCGAATGATTGGGTTCAAGTGCAGAGACGTAGATGTAATAGCCAACCTGTTGTACTTGGTACAAATACTTCTAATGAACTTGAAGTTGTAGTTCAGAAAAAATGGGTTCAGCAGATCCGCGGTAACTTGGAAAAAATGTGGCATTAAGTTGTACTATCAGAATTTATCATTTAGAGCCCTTTGGCCTCTTTTAAATCGACGTTCAGCTGTAAACAACAAAAATAAAAATCGAATTCTTCAATTAAAGATTCTTTAGTTTCGTATTGTCTGCCCGACTGATATACCTTGCGAGAGAGCAATCCCCAGACATTTTCTATAATATTTAGGTCAGGAGAGTAAGGTGGCCACTCCAATGTATTTACATTTTGGCTTCGAATCCATTGTTTTACAACCCTTACAGATCGGGGCATTATCTTGCTGGAATGTCCACGGAATGGGTTCAAAAAGCGTTGAAAAATGTGGAAAAGCCTTTTCAAGTACACCTTTGTAAGTATTCGCCGTCATTCTAGATGAAAGAAATTGAAGCTCACAAGTCCCATAGTATGATATGGCCTCCCACACCATCACACTTCCTTCACAGCTATGCAGACGACTCAAATAACGTTCTGCTTTTCGCAAATCGTGGAAATAATAATTGTAGCCGTCTGGACCCTACAAATTGAATTTTTTTTTCATCCGAAAAAACAATATGTTCCCATTCCTTGTTGTAAGACATGCATTGACGGGCAAACTGAAGGCGTTTCGCTTTACGAGTGGCATTGAGAGGTGTTTTTGTTTTAATTCTTAGTCTTTTCAAATGGTTAGCACTTCGTATAACACGTTTCACAGTAGCTAGGCTTTTGCTTTAACACCAGTTTTTTCTTTAATTTTTTATGAAGAACACGTGGAATTGGAGGCAGCTCTTATGATGGCTCTTCTATCCGCTGCTGTTGTGGCTTTATGTGTACGTCCTTTCATGTTTTTTTTCCATAACCAGGCTGATTTCTTAAAAAGTGACTGACAACATTTTGACTTCGTCCAATTTTTTTTCGCAATATTCCTATGGCTTAGGCCTTATTCCCTAAATGCTTTAATTTTGCCTTTTTGTTCCTCAGTTAGTGGCTTACCGCGACCCATTTTTAAAGATTTTTATATAAAACACTTGCAAAATGTAGAAACACAAAAAACATGGCAGACTTGATCTGCTGGCCAACGTAAACTGAATTTATTCCTAATGAACCTAATCAAATGAGCTAATATTTTCACATGCTTTTCTTGCATTTGTACATAAAAGCAAAAAATCTAACTAACGGTTCACTATATCGTGAGTATTTCTTTTCTATTCTATGAGTATACAAAAGATCTCTTACTTTGGGTTTAAATAAATCGTCTCTTAATCGTTCTCATAAGTTGTAGATTAAGAGAAATGAAGATAAATGATGAACCTATTCAAGTGAGCGGCAGTATATGGTATCATACGCATCCCCAGTGTGGTATAAGGCCGCTAAATGTCACTTGAGGAAAATGCAAGTAATCCAAACCAAATGTTTGAAAATGATAAACAAAACACATTGGATATAACCCACCAAATTGCAGCACGATGAAACCGGATATGAAATTTTCGAAGATTTTACCAAGATTTTACAAATGCCATGATTATTTCTCAAAAATTGCAAACTCTACTTATCCAATAATAAGAGAATGTACCGAACCGACATAACCATATCGGAAATTTACCAATCCGAAATTTGTTGTTATGTTATTGATTATTGTACAAAATAATCAACTTACTTAAAATATACATAAAGGTTTTCCCCTAGTTTTCCTTTGCCAATGTAACTATTGTAATAAACTAAGCCAAAAATATAATCTGATATATTTAAAATTTGCTGAAATATATAGTATGTACATAAAAGTCATGTTTACCTCGCTGGTAGCCTTGCCGTGATAAGGGTTGATGGAGCTGTTCCGGCAACTGGTGTCCCTAGGTGTTGCTGAGACTGCTGGGGCGGCTGCTTAATATGATGGTGGTGGTTGGTTGCCCTTATG
Organism: Phaonia tiefii; assembly: GCA_963931995.1. NCBI lineage: Eukaryota > Metazoa > Arthropoda > Insecta > Diptera > Muscidae > Phaonia > Phaonia tiefii. The sequence goes on along the minus strand of OZ008370.1, from coordinate 112,226,559 downwards.
GACGACTTTGTTTGTCTCACACTTGAATATTCACCAATATGCACCAAATACAAAAGAAACACTAACTTTTTAGATTTAATTTAAAAATAAGTTTTATTTGCCGGCTCGTGTGCTTGTGGCTGCTTTGTTGATTTTTTAATACAATAAAAAACAAGAAGTAGCACCGAAGTAAGCGAGACGCCGATGCCACTCGCTCAAAGTTGACGGTGCCAACTCGTGTGGTGGCAAGGGCGATCATTAGGGCTGTTCACGATAACATACTCCCCGCCTTGCAGGAAGTGCAAATTAAATAATGAGCCACGCAAACTTATTTTTTTTCTAATTAATTCATTAATTTATGTAAATAATACTACAGTTCATTTATAAAATGGAATAATAATAATAAAAAAAAAACAATAAGTAAAAATTACATAGTAAATAATGAAGAAAAAAAATCAATGACATTCATGGTGCCAAATCCTCCTCTCGCAGCTTTTCTGCTACGCCGAAGAATGTATCCCCAAATTTTCTATTTTGGCGGAGCAGATTACCGGGGCGTCCCACAGGTGGTCCATTTAGAAGGCGACAGGCTACGTCGGCTCCCAGGATGATATGGACTGGGCGGCGATGGTTCCACATTGGGTCGGCCTCTTTATGGGCAGGCACTCTGAGGCGTTCAGGTGCTCTATATATTTGGGCCACTAAATTATGACCGTAGTTTACGTCTTCTCTTGCGCATGTTACCTCCAGCTGCCAATCATCGTGAAGTCGGTGTTCCGGCGTTATACAGGCACGGCCCCGCACAACTGGGCACCGCAACCTTTCCACCTCTCTCTTCATCACCGAGGACCGTGCGGCATTAGGGTCGATGCGGAGTCGCGCGAACGTATAGTCTTCGTGTCCGATTTTGACATTTACCAATGCCGACATTTTGAGCCACAGATGATTTGGTGACAGAGGGTGCAGCCAGGTATTATTGTCTTGTAGACATTTCTTACACCGATCGAGGCTCCGACATACGATGCGTCTGTGTGACTGTGCAAGGCAGTTCGTACACAATCCGTGCTCTGCCACCGCACGCAATTTCTGTTCCACCGTCATGACTTCGAACCGGGTGCATTGCCGTATGGCATGCAAGCGCCCACATAACACGCAGGTGTAGTTCTCATTGAACAACCAGGGTTGCATTGCGATTAACTGTAAGTATGGAAAGATGCAATTAGTAAGTGACGATAGTAAGGAGCTACGGACTATGCTAGACAAGAAGATTACGACCAGTCATAATGAACTACGAGGAAGAAGTACGAGTTTGTGAATTGGCCTTGTGATTGAACCATTCTGAGTTTTCATATCGGCTGCACGAACTCGGCCGTCTACGCCATGGAAGACTTTAGTGACACGGCCTAGGCGCCAATCAGTGGGGCATAAAGGTTCGTTTCTTAAAACGACAAGATCTCTCTCTTCCAGGTCGATTTGAGGGTATTTCCATTTAGTGCGTCTATGCAACTCCTTTAAGTATTCCTCTTTCCAGCGTCGGCAGAATTCTTGTTGAAGTGCTTTCAGCTTGCGCCAACGGTTTAGAATAGAGTCAGGAGTTCCCAACTCTTCAGGAGCAGCAGGGGTCAGCATAGAGGAGCCGATTAAAAAATGTGCTGGCGTTAGAGCTGAAAGTTCGCTAACGTCTTCAGAGAGAGCCGACAGTGGGCGAGAATTGAGACACGCCTCAATGGTCGCTAGAAGAGTGGAAAACTCCTCAAACGTAAGTTTTATCTGCCAGACACAGCGTCATCGCGAAGCTCCTTGATATGGGCAACGAAATCTGCATTAATTTGTCTTGCTGAGCCAACAAAGTTTCTACCATTATCTGAGAAGATTTTGTTGGGACAACCACGCCGAGAAATAAATCGCGCCAAAGCAGCTAGAAACGCAGGAGTGGACAGATCGCTTACGAATTCTAGGTGGACAGCTTTCGTCGAAAAACACACGAATACACAAGCGTACCCCTTTGTGATCTTGGTGTATCTGCCAATAAAGCTCTTAAGCTCGAAGGGGCCTGCGAAATCGACGCCGGTATTCGTGAAGGGCCGACTAAACTCGGTCCTTTCAGCGGAATGTTCGCCCATATTTTGACCTTGCAGCCGTTTTCGATATAACACCCAGGGTTTGCAATTATTGATGCACGTTTTTATCAGATTTTTCGCCTTGAGTATCCAACACTCCTGTCGAACAGTATTCAGTACTAATTGCGGGCCACCGTGGAATATAATTTCGTGAACAAATTCGACATATAATCGAGCTACACGACTGCTATATGCGAGATTCACCGGGTGTCGTACATGGTAAGATAAACTTTTCGTTCAGCCTAGGCGACCGTTGGCACGAATTAAACCGTCCTTGTCCAAAAACAGTGTAAGTGTCAGAATTGAGCTACAAGAATCGATTTTCGTTCTTTTGGACAAACATTTGTATTCTCGCTCAAAATAAACCCGTTGCGACAGAAACATGAGCCGATTTTTTACGAATAATAACTCCGTAGGCGAAATTTTTAACGATTCGTATTGAGAGGGCTCTGTTTTACGCCTGGTCTTGTTAGCAAATCGGAACATATATGTTATCACGTGAATCGCGTGAGCCCAATTAGAGAACCGATTTAAAATATCATCTTGCTCCGTTGATTTAGCAAAATGAACTTGTAAATTCACTTCTTCTGTCGTCTCGAACTCTGTGCTGTTAGAGGGCCACTGAGAACTACTTCTGGCAAGCCAATCAGGACCGTGCCACCATAACGGGTTATGTTTTAGTTCCTCAGGGATCAGCCCCCGGGTTGCTAAATCTGCGGGATTATCTTCAGAGGCTACATGATACCAGTTTTTGTTTCCAACTTTCTCTAAAATTGTTCCAACTCGATGTGCTACGAATGTTTTCCAATTGCAAGGCGATTTTTTGAGCCAGGCTAATACAATTGTAGCGTCGGACTACAAAAACAATGAAAAGGCAAACAAAAACAAAAAAAATCGTCAGTAGATGCGTTCCACCTCAAACTGAGGGTTTTTGTTGTGCTACCATCGTCTAACTGTATAAACGAAGAGCTCAGTATATTTTCAGGGGGTAAACCTTCCAATATTTTGGGTCAATTTGACGTCCATTTTCGCAGTTCAAATCCACCGCATTTCAATATAGCGATCAGCTGGTCTCGTGCCAGTAATGCATCAGAAATTGTGTTAGCCCCGTATAGAACCACATTAAGTTACGAAGAATCTGAGCACCGATTGGGAAACGCGTTTCTTCAGAGTTGCAGCAGAGTTCTAAGAGCCAAATACGGAGCGCAGTTCACTCCAAAAGTGACCGTATTGAGCCTATAGTCGCAAATTTCGTTATCTTCAGAGTTACGGTATAATAGCCCTTGATAAGACGCGTGCTCTGGCTTCACAAGTATTTGTCTATACATTTTAGTGATGTCAGCACTAAACACGTATTTGTATAGACGCCATTTTGTTATGAGCGACACAAGACTGCTCATATAATAAGTCATTTAGACTAACTCCACTAGCTGTCGGACTTGAGGCATTATATACAACCCTCAGCTTCGTTGTCGCACTTTCAGGTTTATATACAGCGTGATGAGGCAGATAATACTCAGGACCACTTTCAGACATTTTAATTTTCTCTATATGTCCGAGGTCCAAATAATCTTTAATTACCTCATCGTATTGAGCCTTAATTTCTGGTCTACGCAACATAGACTTCTCATTTGGTTCAAATTGACGCAACGCTATATGTCTACTTGGGCCCAGTTTTGAAATATCACTCTTGAAGGGCAGCCTCACTATATATCTCCCTTCAGTATTTCGTACTGTAGTAGAGCGGTAGATTTCGTCACAATCCTTATCTTCTTGTGATAACAATTGATTATGAGCTACCTCTTCTAACTCCCAAAACTTGGAGAACTGTTCGTCAATGGGCACTTTAGTGAAATGAGCAACATTAATTGTTGAAAAGGGGGCTCCTCTAATGGTTGGGCCTGTTACTATCCAACCAAATATGGTATTTTGAGGTATTAAAGTCCCAAAAATCCCTCGCTGAACACCATTCTTCAATATCTCTGGATATAAATCGCCTCCAAACAAAATGTCGATTTGACCGCTTTAGTAAAAATCTGGATCCGCATAATCCAGTTTCGGCAATTTGTCTACCTCCATTGGGTGAAATGTGTGTATGGGTATTTTTCCAGTCACTCGAGCTACAACAAGTGCTCCCACATTAAGTGCTGAATTCGAATTGTGAATCGACACAACTTTAACATGGGCCTTTACTAATTTTTGTATTTTTTCTGACACAAAACTTTCGTCTGAGCATGGGTCTATTAGGGCTCTTAACTTATATTCAGAACCACGACAAATAACATTTACCCATGCTGTTGCCAACATGACTTGTTTTGATACCACTGTGTGGTGTGACTGAAAGCTTCCCGACGGACCAGGGGCTTCTGTGGACTGTATATTGTTTGTGCTGTGTTGTACTGTACCGTGAGCTGGGGTACTCGACTGACCTTGATATGATTTTGTCGTAGCTTCCCTATGTAGAAGAGTGTGATGCTTCTTCTTACATTTTGAGCAACAATTATTGGTTGTGCAATTATTGTACATGAAACTCTATTCCTGTTGTCCATTTCAGAAATTTTCTGCAAGTGCTAATCGCATGGGAATTCCTTCACAACTTACATTGAGTCACATCCACTTTAGTATGATGAGCTTTATTCTGTCTTGGCTTCTGAAAATTTTGTTGACTTGCGTCACTCACCGATTGGGAACCACTGGGCATTTGACTGCTCGCTGCAGTGATATCAGACACACTCTCGAGTGCGTGATATCTATCGGTCAAAAAGTTATTTAATTCTTTCCATTTGGGAATCTCTGTTTTCTTCTTCACCGATTGTTCCCACAAATTCAATGTCCGCTCTGATAATCGCGACGAACATTGGAAAACGTAAACTGGGTCCCATGACTCAATATCAATGTCACATAATTTGAGGACAGATATAAAATTGTTAATCTCCCTTTGGAGCCGTTTCACTTATTGAGCGGAATCTTCTTTGCAAGGAGCTAAATTGAACAACGATTTTAACTGAGTATTTATCAGAACTCGTTTGTTCTCATATTGCGTTTTCAAATTTTGCCACGCAATTTCAAAATTTTCGGCCGTGATTGAAATACTGCGATTAATTTCCTTTTGAAAAAGATAAAAAAGTTTTTCCACTGGGCTAAGTCTCTGATTGGTTATGTAAATGGCGCTAAACATGTCCCGAAATGTGGGCCACGAGATATAGTCACCATGAAAAACTCCAATGTCACATGGGGGTACCGAAAACCCATGATTGGGAACCACTGTACTAGGCGCAGCACTTTCTTCTATGGACAAGTTCTTCTTTGCCTTTGCAATATAATTTATGCATTTTACATGTGCCCTACGGGCCTGTGTATGCCTTGCTTGAACCACGGTTAACTCCTTTTCTTTATCTAAGCTTCCTGAACAACACTCATCATATAGTTTCTTATATCTGGTCCAAACTTTACTTAATTCATTTTTCTCAAATTCTATAGCCTCTGCAGTGTAATCTGTGAAATCTTCTTCACTAATTTCAGCTTCAGCTGCGATAACTTCGCCAGCTGCATGCAAATATTTCTCAAGTGCCGACATATTTTGGCTTGTCTAGAAGCACTCATCAATAGCAATCGCGAAAATGAGAAAAAACCGAAAGCCAAATATGACCAACAAATCTTGCCACCACCACTGTAGCAAAGGAATAACAAACTCTTTTTTATTTTAGCAAAACACAATTTCCCTTGTTTGTCTCTTCGCAAATTCGCACCGACAAAAAACAATTTATTTATTTCTTCAGCTACTGGCCAATGCTTTTTATTATTTTCAAGAACGAGAAAAAAAATTCAAAAGTTGCGTATAATGAGCCACCACTGTCTCATATAACCGCAAGATTTTCTTCTATTTATGTTATTGGCCAACACTTTTAATTATCTTCAAGCACGTCAAAAAAATCCAAAAGTTGCGTATAATGAGTCACCACTGTCTCATAGAACCGCAAGATTTGTTTTATCTATTTTCTTTTGACTATGTGCTGAGCAACGTAAATCATAAACAACAACTTCACTTTGCTTATGTTTCATATAATATTCATATGTTTTGTTGTTCTCTAACGGACTTGCTATGTCAGGTATAGAGCAACGACAATATATGTATATTTGTTTGACTGTGTGCAACAATATTTGAAAAAAAACGGTACTACAATCCGCTTGACGATTGTTAAAAAATCACCGTGGCTAACCTAAAATTTTCTGAGCCACTTCTGAAATGTATTCTTCAATTTTTCTTATTATTAGAACTCTTTCTTGTTTTTTCACACCGCACTTCAAATATTCTCACACACTCCACATTTCGCCAACTTTTTCCGAGCCACAAATTGTTTTGAACCACAAAATGTTGGCGCCTTTGCAAAACACTCTACGCACCTTGTTGCTCCTTTCTCGGTAGAAGGACCAAATGTTTACCTCGCTGGTGGCCTTGGCTTGATAAGGGTTGATGGAGCTGTTCCAGCAACTGGTGTCCCTGGGTGTTGCTGAGACTGCTGGGGCGGCTGCTTGACTGTGGCAGACTTCCTTCACCCGCACCTGTTGTTGTTGTTAATATGATGGTGGTGGTGGTTGGTTGCCCTTATGGACGACTTTGTTTGTCTCACACTTGAATATTCACCAATATGCACCAAATACAAAAGAAACACTAACTTTTTAGATTTAATTTAAAAATAAGTTTTATTTGCCGGCTCGTGTGCTTGTGGCTGCTTTGTTGATTTTTTAATACAATAAAAAACAAGAAGAAGCACCGCAGTAAGCGAGACGCCGATGCCACTCGCTCAAAGTTGACGGCGCCAACTCGTGTGGTGGCAAGGGCGATCATTAGGGCTGTTCACGATACAAGTCATAAAAGTAATGTATACATGTGAATATTGTTAAAAAAATAATTTTGGATGAATAAAATGAATTGAATTGAATTGAATCTGGAATGCGGACTAAATCCAAAATTGTTTTTTTCAATCTCAAAGCGACTTTGATGTAATTGTATTGGTTGAAACATGGCTGAATACTGACTTCTATGATGGCGAATTTTTCGATACTAAGCAATACAAAGTCTATCGTAAAGACAGAAATGCTTTAACTACTGGCTGTACCAGAGGCGGTGGTGTTTTAGTAGCTGTTAAATCAGAATTTAAATCGGAGTTATGCCCAATTGACAACAAAGATGGTTTATTGGATCAGCTTATAATTTCTATCTCCGGCTTTGATATCGTAGTATTTATGTGTGTATCTTACATTCCACCTGATACTTCTGACGATCTTTATAATTCGCATGTTTCTAATATATTGGCTTTAGAAGACACAATGGCAGTAGACTCTTGTATTTGTGTTTTGGATGATTTTAACCTTAAAAATGTTAATTGGTCGCGGCTTTCTGATAATGATGTATTGTTAACTCATAATATTAATAAATCCCATGAAATTAATTTGGTGGACAGCTTGTTCAGTTTGAACCTAATTCAAATTAATCATATTGGCAATCAGTGAAAACGTTTTTTTTTTATCTAATTTTTGTACCATATGATTGTAAATTTTCTTTATATGAAAGTTTATTGCCGATATCATTGCCCACTATTAATCACATGCCTTTAATTGTTGAAATCATAGAATAATACATACCATAGAAGATTTTATTCGCACAATAAATTAAACGTCATAGGTACGATGGAAAGTAAACATTGGAGGGTAGAAAATATGGGTTCAATAATACCAGATGGTGGCAATAGTATACAGCGATCCACAAAGGAACAACAACCGAATTTCGTGTTTTTGTGACAAACTAGACAATACAAATGTATACCAACGATAAAAGTTAACAAAAAAGTGCAAAATATATTTAAATTTTTCAGTTCTACACCAAAACGACAGGAAAAAGTTAAGTGAACATATTTTGTAACACCACCTGGTGTAAGATAATTTTAAATTTAATTGCTCTCATTTCCACAAACCTACGAGGAAGAGTGTGAAATGAAACGTCAGATGAGAGAATAAGTTTATCTACGTATGTTTTATTCTATGGTTGAAATAGGCTCGTATAATTTCTTTAAATTGTCGCAGTATGTAAATACATATAATTTTAACTTCAGTTCATGTAGTTTTAATATGCTAAACTCTATATTGGGTAGTGTTGATTGGAACTCCATTTTTAAAGCAAAACTAACATCGCTGTGTTATGGTGAGTTCCTAGACACTATCCTAAGTATCTGCAGAGAAAATATTCCATACACACAAGTCAAATTTTATAAGAAGCCTTGGTATACAAAAGGTCTGAAGACATTAAAAAAATCTGCGAAATAAATTTCATAACCGTTTTCTTGAATCCGGTAATCTTGAAGATGAGGCTAAATTTATTCAGTATCAGCGTGAATTTAATTTTTTAAATAAATTTCTATACAAGCAATTTATGATTGAAAAAGAGGATGAAATAAAAAATTACCCTACCGCATTTTGGTCCTTTATCAAGTCTAAAAAACAGGTATCGGATATCCCGTCTGTTGTTAAATATGTTAAATATATGGAAATCTTGTAATGAAGCTGTGAATATGTTTGCAAACTTTTTTAAGTCCAGCTTCAACTCTTCAACGGGTAGTGCTTTAAATTTTTCTGAATCATTCACCATACTTGGCATAGGTAATATGGTGGTCACTGGAGACGAGGATTTTGATGGAATAATGCAAATGGCTTCAAATCAGATGCTGATGGTCTATGTGCATATTTGTTGAAAAAGTGTGCATCTTCTATCACGGCGGCACTCACGTATATTTTTAATTTATCCCTTAGTGAGGCGTTTTTATTGAGCGATGGAAGTCTGCTACAATCACACCAATTTTTATGGATGGGAGAAGGGATGATGTAACTTGTTACAGACCGATCTCAAAGTTAACCTGTGTGTCCAAAATTTTTGAACATGTTGTTTATAAACGTTTGTATTTTGTCACAAAGTCATTTATTTACCTGAATCAGCATGGGTTTTTTAATGGTAGATCAACTTTAACAAATCTAATTATATTTACTGAATATTGTATTTCGAACTTTGAAAAAGGAAGTCAAGTAGAGACAATCGACATGGATTTTGCTAAAGCTTACGACAAAGTGTCCCATAGTATTCTCTTTTCTAAGCTAGAGCATATGGGTTTTCATTCTACTTTGCTATTGTGGTTAAAGTCATATGTTTCTGGTAGGGTCTGTAGAGTAGCTATTGAGGGGTTTCAATCTACTCCATATTTGCAAACATCTGGTGTTCCTCAGGGTAGCATTTGGACCACTTTTTTCATCCTATTTATAAACGACATTTCTTTATGTTTCACTAAATCTAAATTTTTTATATGCTGATGATTTAAAAATATTTTTAAAAGCGGACTCACTGCGATATGTAATTAATCTGCAAATTGACTTAGAACACTTAAATGAGTGGTGTCTATTGAATGACCTTCCTTTAAATCTCTCTAAATATGTACATGTTTCTTATTTTAGGTCTCATTATCCAATTCAGATGGATTTCAAAATAGGTATCTTTATCTTGAAATCTGTAAAATCTAACCTTTATGTTGGTGTTGTTTTTGACTCATCCTTATCTTTCATTCAGCATATAGATTATATTATTCCGAAAGCATAATAGGTGATTCATCAGAAGAAATTGCTCTGAATTTTCCGATCCTAACACACTCAAATTGATTTATGCCTCATTTGTCAGATCGAAGTTAGAATATGCTTCTGTGATTTGGTGAACACATAGTGACACTTATGTTGCTGCTGGTGTGGAAAAGTTTCAGAAAAAATTTATGAAGTTTGTTGATTCATGAGTATGCATGGTTGGGGTTGGCTTCTTTAGAATTTCGGAGGAAATTCCAGTCTGTTATGCTTGTTTTTGATATTATTAATGACGGTATTGACTGCCCCTATCTGCTTTCTTTAATTCCATTTAATGTTCCTCCTAGAAGTCTTAGATGTAATGCAATTTTGAGTATACCTTGCCGCCATACTAATTTTGGGATGAATAGTATATTGGCACGAGCTTTAATCTATCTTAATGCTATTAATGTGAATCAACAGACGAAATCAAACCCACAAATAGAGTTCAAGATATCCAAATATTGTTTCAAAAAACGTTTGCTTCAAATTTTAGAATGAATTTTTATAACAATACATTGTATTGACATATATATTGACATTATTGACATCTATATTGACATTATTGGCTTTAATTTTATATAAAATTCTTGATTGTACAATTTTTTACTAATAAATGAAATGAAATGAAATGAAATGACATGAAATGTGTCATATGACAAAAATTCAACAATTCGAATTTGTTTTTTTTAACAAACTTCAAAATTCAAAAATTAAATTCTTCGAGCATTTGTTCGGATTTTTAATAAATTTTATTCTTCGATATTTCGCTGCCCTTTGGGTAGCATTGTCAGAAACATAAACACAATTATTAACTAACAACGAAAAGAATTGATAAACAAATTTTTTTCTTGTCATTTGGAAAGAAAAAACATAATAAAAAAAAATTAAGCAATTGAAGAAATGTTCTTGTTATATGAAAAATGTTTCAAGTTACACCCAGAAAAATGTATTTCCTTCAGAATCGATTTTTACAAATTAGTAACGGATTTCTAGTGAATCCTCCGTTCGAATTTATATTTAGAAACACATCAATTTAATTTTAAAAATGTCGTTTTTTTTTTAAAAAATTGCACTTGAATTTGTATGTACATACAAACATACATGAAATGAAATTCGAAATTTAATTTTGAAATTTTAAACACATTAACCGAAATTTAACTGATATTCATTCAAATGTAAGACACATGCAATTTTGACTACTTTGGTTATTCGAAGAGCTCTGATTTTCAACACTTTCGCTGAGTGACTTGTCAAACCTTATCACGTGAGAAAAATCTTCAAAAACTTACTTACTGAAACAGATGCACTCACCTTAATAGCTAGTCCTTCTGCTGTGAATAAACTTTATATTTAAGGGTGTCTGTCCACACTTTTCTATTGCCACAAATTACGAATGCACCCACTATCTATCTACATATGCATTTATATCTCTTCAAATTGTATTCTAATGAACTCAATAAATTATGATTAACTGATGCACAAAGAAACACACACACACACATGACCGCATTCTTCACGCACACCACATACTTGCACAGATAATTACACACAAAACCCAGATACGAGTGCATTCTTGAAAGGGAATTGACAAGGCCTTATTCAAACACATCATTCTGAAGGCCTGCTATTGTAATTATTCTAGAGCGTCTTCTTTATCATTTCTGATTTATTTGGCGATTCATTAACATTGCCTTCTGGAGTACTTCGCGACTACTTACATTTTCTATACAGTATCCAGTAAATTTCTGGCAGTCGTCTGAAAAGTCTATTTCAGTAGCCCTTGTGGCAGGTTGCCTCAATAAAACGGATGGCCTGGTACTCCATTTTCGCCGTGTGTGATTTGTGTATTCAGGTATGTATGTGGCTTTCAGACCATACAACTAACTCCATCTAAAGGCCTGCCCGAAGGCCTACCAAGCCTTGCTTACAGTTACTGGAATGTTTTAAAATGCGTCTACTCAACCTCCTGTGTATGCTCACCGGAAGTATGTCAATTTAGGCATAATTTAAATGAAGCTAAAGGTTTTAGAATTATTAACTAATATCATCAAAATCCATAAGCAGCATATTGAATTTCAAATACAATAACCTTATAGCTGCATTATGACATTTGAACAGGATACAACGACGGCACTTCAACGGAAATGTATTAGAAATTTCAAATGAATTCCATTAGAAGCTTAAAATGCAATTTGATGTATTTGGAATTTGGATTCCTACTATTTTTCGAACTGTTACTTGGAATATTCGGACTAATTAGAGGTGGAAAATTTAAAAAAAATTTCATTAAAACGAAATATACTAATAAGTAGATTAATTATAATTGCCGTGCTACACTGAAATATCCGTATCTGAGATTTTTCTGGGCAGTACTTGAGAGGCTGTTAAATATCGAATCTCACTTCGTTCCTCCTACTGAATAGTAATCCTTTATTTCCCAGTAGCAGTTGAAGTTTTTCACATTGCCACAAATCCCATTCACGCCGCACACATAGTCCTCTTAAACATCTTAAATTCATTTTCGTTTCTTTAAAATATTACACATGAATCCTTTTACATGATTTCGACCGAACCCTACAATGAAAATATATGTAAATTGTAACTCACAGTGTTAAGATATTTAATATTTTCATCCTAACATGTTAGCAACCACATGAATATGATACATTTGATACAACTTGCTAAGATGGCAATGTGTACAACTCCATAAATAAATCGAAAATTGACTGCGCATTTGCTACTGCTGATATTATCCATTAAAATATTTATACCCTTTTAAATACAAATAAACATAAATGTAGCAATCTCATTAATAAATGCATTTTAATGCATTTTACTTCTAAGTTAATCGCTTTGGCTTCTTAACGGCTGACATACAGCACTATCTGAAGTATAATAGCGTTACAGCTAGTTCGGTTTTCTGCTGTTCACTTTAGTCTCCACACTAATAATATGATATATAAAGTCATAAGATTTATGTTGACGACATGAAATTTAATTACACTTGACACGTTGTCACTTCAGCTGGAGACAAGATGCATATGCAGCTGATAATTATGCTCAAGCGTAAAGACTCTTGATGCAAATGCAAACTGCGATAAGAGACAACTGCAAAAGAAGTTAAAGTTTTCGGTTCAACTATGTATAAGATATGCAAAAATTTATATTCTACTGCGATAAACAAAATGGTTGAAGACAAAAATGTTGAAAAAATAATGGAATGAATCGCGCAGGAGTAACATGGCAACGTAGGAGTAATATTTATTACCATAGAGTAATGTCATTTAGAGCTGCCATCATATAAGAAATGACATTTCATTTCAGACTCTTCGTGGTGCGGTCGGTGCAATAGAGAGTTATTTGACGTAAATTGACATACACCGGGTGAAATTACAAAAATTGTTACCTTGTCACTGTTATCATCATTGTCATTGTGGTGTATTCACAAAAAAAATGTTTATAATTGGTTGGCCATTGACTCTATCTGGTATAATTAAAGCAATACTTTCGAACATTCCACCGCCCATCTGCAACACACCAAAGAGACAGTTGGTTACTCTATACGTCATTACCCTATGTTTATTACATACAAATACAAAATACGTCAAGGTAACTTATTTTACTCACAATTTAGTGAAGAATTCTAGAATTTTTGTCATGAATTGTGATTTTCTGACAAAATGACAAATGAGTTTAGACTTGCCTGTAATCGATACAATCTACTAGAACGTTGATGCATTTTTAAACTATCACAGTGTAATATGCAGGTTTGCAACAGAAATTCGAGATTTGATATGAAGTGGTTTGGACGTCTCGTTCATAATTTTTTCTTGGGTCATTGCAGTTATTGCATACGTAGTCGACGGGTAATTCCTTGTTAGAGCAGGCTGTCGGTCACACCTTTGAAAAATAAGTTCAGTAGGCTTTTCTCTTCGTGAGTACTGCAGTCTTTTGTTGGTATGAAAGGTTTGCTGATCGTGGCCACTGCATTTTGATGGCTTTACTCCTCGTAGGTTCTACACCTTTTTGATGTGTTAACATCTATAGCGGCGTATAGGGACTAAATCTATCAAAGTCAAAATCTGCTTAAACCAGATTTTATGCTGCTGCTAAAACCAGATATTCTGCGACTGCGAAAGAGAAAGACGACCCGAACCGATATATCTGCAGGCCAGCTCTATCGACCAGCTCTTGACATCCCTTGCCTAAGCAAGTCACGGATGCTCCGCTGTCTATGAGCCCCTCAACCTCTATGCCACCAATATCGACTTTAGCATAGAAACGATTGTCTTCACCTTCAATCAAAGTAGTCGCGGCAATCTCTCGTCGGATCTGCCGTCGTTTCTCAAATCTTGCTCTTGCTCTTAGTATTCGGTCAGATGTTATGCCAAATATTCTGGCTCGAGCCTTCTGGTATTCTGCCACTCGTTCATGCAATGGCTTCAGCTTTCTTAACTTTGGAGTAGCTGGTTTATCTTCTATCCTGCCTTTACTTCTTAAAATCGTCACCGCAGGATCTCCATCAGGTAATGGTGTCGTAGATGTAACGATGGACGCTGGATTATTAAACTCTGGTTCATTAACAACTAGACTGGTGTTATCAGGTTGTGTTTGAGCTGAGTTGGTTTTAATTATGTTGGTAATAGGAGTGCTGGGAATGTCTGTGTTTGATGTAGCAGGGTTTATGGTGATTGTGCTGGTGGTGGCTGGGTTCAAACCTCGGTTGTCCTCACCTCCCCAGTCTGAGGTGGGCGTTTTGTCTGGTTTCCCTGACAATTGGGACATTTGGGTGTGACGGTATTTTCCTTACCACATTTATAACAGAAGATCTTCCTCGTTGTCGAAAGACAATCTCGGAAGAAATGTCCGGGTGCTCTGCAATTCCAACAGATTACTTTGCTAGATGCTCCCAAAGCATCAATCTCCCCTTCTGGTAAAACTGCAGCTTCCTCTTCCTCAAACACTACCTCGTGTACTCGTGGTGGTGGTATTGGCTTCTGTGGAGGCTGCTGCCGCTGCATTGCCAACAAACTTTCAGCTCTTTTCACCTCTCTGCTGAAATCGCTGAGATTATCAACCTTTATAGGGAAAATCAAATTCGCCACAGACGCTTTCAAGTTGCCCCTCATAATTTCAATCAAATGCGTCTCCAGGTAAGGAGTACGCTGCTGGTTTCTCAATCTCATCACAGCTTTGAAAAATTCTTGGAAAGTCTCGTGAGGCTGTTGCTTCCTGCTCAAGATCTGAACCTGGATCTGGAAGTCGCTGTCAAATCTTTGGAATTGACTCACCATTGCTTTTTGGATCTCCCTCCAAGTAAGCACAGGCATTAGCTTCCGGTAATTCCAATAAAATTCCTTAGCTGATCCTTCTAACAAATGGTGCAGGTTCTTAATTAAATCTGCCTCTGAACAATCATTATCATTACATAATTCTCTTGTTTGGTACAAGAAATCGTGGATGTCCATTGTTTTCGAAGTTCCATCAAACTTCAGTCCCCACTTGGATAAGTCGGGTTTACGCCCCCTTGGGCTGTAGGACTCTCGGGTTCCTAACCCATGCGGGCTACGTCTTCTCTCACGCGGTGGCCTATCCAATGGCGGTGTGGATTCCCGTGTGGGCCAAAAGTTCCCTCCTGGTATTGGTCGGCTGACATCCGGTCGTTGTTGCGCACCTTGTGCTACTGAATTTCTCCTTGAAACAATCTGCTGCTCTGCCGCTGGTTGTGGCTGCGCCTCTTGTCTCAAAGTCTCGATCGCAGGCGTCTGCTGGTAGCCTGCGGGTGCAGCTGTCAATGGAGGCATTACTGGTACGGTAGGGTGATTAGCCCTGCCTACTGAGGCTGCCTGCCTTGTGGCTGCTAAGATTGCGGGTAAAATTCTCCTTATTAGGGCCTCGTCATCGGCTCCTATATCAAGATCGCTAGGCGCTACTAGTCCTGGTCTGGATGTTATACCAAACCTCGTTGGACTCGAGTCTTCCGCGCGTCTCCGTGCTGCTTGTGCTTCATGTGCCGTAAGCGTGCTGAAATCCGGTGATTCTAAAGATTCCGCCTGGTCGGAACCAAGAAGATTCTCCAAACCCTCTGGAAATTCGTTGCCGCTCGACCCCACGACTGGTGCAGGAGCGGTGGATGCTGATGCTGCGGCCGATCTAGCCGCGTTTGCTTGCGATCTCGTCACAGGCGCTGCTTGTGGCTGCGTCGCCCTTGAGACCGTATCTTGGGGCAATTGTGTCCCCTCGTCACCTCCTCCAGGTGGCGAACGTTCGACAGGCATTGTGGCTTGTTCTCACAATCCCGAAAATTTAAATTAATACGAAAGTTTATTCCCCTTAAGGGATGCCAAAATCAATAATTTATACGAATTGAATCGAATTGAATTAAATTCCAAAAAGAAAATATTTCAGACTTACGTCTGTATTCAAAAATTATTTATAAAAACGAAATCAAAAGCTGAAAATCAGAAATAAATTATGAAAAGAAATATATTTTACTGTATATTCAGTTTAAAATTAGATGGATTATAATATAATAATCTACTAAATGAAATGCTATGAGAATAATATAATTCCGAAATACTTGAAAACGAAAATATAAATTTTAACAAAATTAACAATTAACCCGTACTCGATAATAAATTCCAAACGTAATCAAAATATTTTACCGTAACCGAACTTTAAATTCTAAATTTCAATATCCTTGGCACGATATATATTCGTATGTAAATACGACCGCAAAACCTTTTCTTTATAACTGACAAAAATAAAATGAAAGTTTCTCAAGAACAAAATTAATCTGGGATCATACACTCTAAAATCAGAAATGAAAAATCTAAACTCAAAAATTAAACTCGGAGTCTTTCATCCGAAAAATCTAAATTAGGATCGTACACCAAAACTCGGAGTCTTTCATCCGAAAAATCTAAACCATATCACGAAATCAAAAATCCAAACTAAATCGATAATCAAAAATCAAAATTATTAATCAAAAATTAAATCGATAATCAAAAATCAAAATTATTAATCAAAAATTCGATAACCAAAAATCATAAATCAAAAATCAAAATTATTAATCAAAAATTAAATCGATAATCAAGAATCATAAATCCAAAATCAAAATTATTAATCAAAAATTCGTACACAAACTAAACGGTAAGTAGGGGTACGGATTGGTAAGTAAACTTGGCAATTTTCTGAAACAAAAAAAAAAACACATAATGCAAAACTTCTTCCAAGGCAAAATAAACATACTCAAAAACTTAATATGTGGTGGTCCACTGGAAGACAACGAGAGGGCAAACGTAATGAGTCTAAAACCACGCTTACGTGACTCACTCTCCCAGACTTCCCTGAATACTTCGTTCGTATTCAGCCGAGTTACAAAGAACTCGTAGCTACCGAAAAATCAAACTATAGACTATCTAATACAAAATATAATGCATGACTTGCTGCCAAAGCATTAAGCAAAACGTCGCAACTCGGTTAGATCAGACGACCTCCACCGGGACTTACGTGCTGCCTAACGACGCTGACAAGCAAACGCAAATTAGTGCAACCGTGTGTCCTGGCAGTTAGACGCCGAGCAGAAACGTCGCTACGCGGTTAGATCCGATGATCTTCGCCGGGACTTACGTATCGTCCGACACCCTAACTACTAAAACACTGACTATTGATATTAACGAACGGAAATTTAAATGGATCATCAAAATTACTTATGCCTAGTTCATACTCTGAGCAATTGCTCCTGACATTAACGCAGTAACAAGACTTCACTAGTATGAACTTTGCACATAAGCTCTATAAAGAGAAAACAATTGCCCCGTGGCATTCCCGTCGCAACGCGTCAGAGATAAAACTCCCCAAACGGGACTTACGTGAAGCGTAAGGACAACTAAATTCACTAAACTAAACTACTGAACTAATGACAATATCTATCGGGCCCCACGTTGGGCGCCATTATGTCATATGGGTGACATAACAGCACGCGTCAACGTGGATATGAACCTCTCGACTCACGATGTAGATCTTTGAGGCCCCACGTTGGGCGCCATTATGTCATTGGCTCGATCGCCATATGTTTATATATTGGTTTGAATGTGTTCGTGCATCTATTGAGCGGACGGCCTCGTATGCCATGCGTATGCCGGGCTGGTAAACTCGCCGGACGGGGGGGATCTTCCCGCTCGCCAGATGCTACAACGATCGAACTCTGAGCATTGTTTACATACGAGCTTTGCACACACAAAAGAATTCCGGACATAAAAAAAGAAACGGAGCCCGAAAGATATTGTCAATTAGTCTCACACACAAAAAGCGTACTATCGAAAACAAAAACAAGAATACTCTGCTCTGAAAGAAGTTCAAAAGCGAAAAACACTTATTTTGCATTACATGGGCTGACTGATGTTGTTGCCAGCTGGTGATGCCCTCCCTTATGAAGCCCTCTTAGCTTCTCCATGATACTGATACCACTTCAGTATCCCAAGAACGAAAAACTACCAAGATTACTTACCCCGAAGACCCCACTACTCCATCTCGGTCGTCTACTCGACCATATTTACAACCTTCATTATTTAACAACGTTATAATTTTCAATTTATTTGTTGCCAACGCAACCAAAAACTTCCAAACTTAAATATTACAATCTTAATAGTCATTTATCTAATGACTTAGAACAATAGATAACAATGCCCCATGGCCGAAGCGAAACTCTTAAAGGGTTAATGAATTATGATTAATCTTAATTTTTAATTTCATGATCTAGAACAATAGATAACAATGCCCCATGGGCGAAGCGAAACTCTTAAAGGGTTAATGAATTACGATTAATCTTAATTTTTAATTTCATGATTTAGAACAATAGATAACAATGCCCCATGGGCGAAGCGAAACTCTTAAAGGATTAATGAATTATGATTAATCTTAATTTTTAATTTCATGATTTAGAACAATAGATAACAATGCCCCATGGGCGAAGCGAAACTCTTAAAGGGTTAATGAATTATGATTAATCTTAATTTTTAATTCCATGATTGGTTTTCTTACTTTCTAAAACTTTACTAAAATACCAAGCCAAAACAAAAACTTCCTACCAGGGATAAATATGCTCAATCATTTAGCCGAGTCGTACTGGCTGACTACTTCGTACGGCCACGAATCAAATTCAAAATGGGCCCGTGCCCTTACAACACGACGAACTACGAACGCCTAGGCTCCACTTCTGTAAGATCGGCCTTCACGATCACGAGAACTACTTTAACTAGGCCGGCCTAGACAAACGCGCACGATTGATGCGCCCAGAGGCAGTTCGCATGGGCAAGATTAAATAAATATTCAATATATTTCAAAATAACAAAGTCAATATAATGTCATCTGTCCGAAAGTCAAAATGTGGGCACGGAAGCAGGCGCAAAACGCTTCGGGCTTAGGTTGGCTCCCTGAACAGTTACAAATTCACCTTCTTGATCATTTGGGCTTGACTTCACAATATAAAACTTACTCTAATTAATGGACCCCTTCATGGGTTAATTGTCAAACGAATTCTAACGAATTCAATCCCGTTTCAATTCGTTTAACAATTCTCTACCTACAATTTCACACTTTCCCTTAATTTCTAATATTTCATTATTCACTTAACTTCTATTATTTCCTAATTTTCTTATATTATCATTTAGTTTTAGTTTTCATTTACTTTCCTGAATCTTCATTAGTAATTTCTTTAATTTTCTTATATTTTCCTAATTTTCTTAATTTTCAGAATTTTCTCTTAATCACTTTCTTTCATTCTCATTTAGTTTTAATTTTTATTTATCTTTTTGAACTGTTCATGAATTTTTCAGTTTATCATTTTTAAGTCTTCATGAATTCCATATTTATCCTCTTTAAATTTTCATGAATTTTCAGTTTTCTTATAACTTCTTTTAACTTTTAATTTCGTTTGTTTCTCTTCAAATGAATTTTCACTCAATCTTCCCTACTTGAATGATGTAGGCCCTCTACATGAACTTAATTTAACACTTAAAAAGGGGGGTTTGTCTGTCCGTATAAATAAGGAAAAACGGACTTACCTAGGCCACCAGAGTGGCTTACTTGCTTATGATACTTTTGCTGCTGCTGATGATGATGTTTATGTTTAACTATCTGCTGCTGATGATGATGTTATCGGCAGTTGATTATGATGTTGATGTCTAATTATCTGCTGCTGATGATGATGTTATCGGCAGTTGATTATGATGTTGATTATTTTAGCAGATACTGGACTATGGTTGCCGTTGGAGACTACGGAGGTTATGGTCGTGACTTAGAGATGTTGTGGGGTCACAAAATGGCGGTATTCTGGACTAAAAACTTGAGCGTTTAGCCCATGAAAAGCTGCACGAATGCAAGACTGAAAAATTCCGTAGAAGCTTGTAGAACGGACCACTAAAACACACCTTAAGCACGCACTTTACGACAGCGCCAAGCGCATTTAACACTTGCGCGGCTAGGTTACCCAATGCCCCTCCGGACAAAGCGCCTCCTTTACTACCCCTTCCACCTGCGGTCTCTAAACCGATGGGTTTCGGCGGAGGGGTGAAGTACACGTTGCCGCGGCGGGGTACCAAGCTCCTTGGCCGCGTTTGTGCGTGAAAAAGAGCGCAAATTGCGCTTAAAAGCTGCTGGCGGTAGTTAGTGGCTCGCTGAGGAAAGCTCCGGAACAAAACCTAAGGAAAAAGACAGAATTACTACAGGCCGGACAGACAACTTTTCTCCCTAACCTACCTTTTGGCCGGAGAACAGTCGCATGCGTGTATGCGCACTTGGGGTTGTTTTCCACAATTTTTGACCTGCAATGGCTGGAAACAGGTTTAATTTTCAGCAGAATCCTGGCGAATTCCTGTCCGCTGAGGATTGCTACTTACTTGGTCGTTGGGGGTGATGGCTGGAACTTGCTGGAACTTTCCGAGTTGGTCGCTGGCAATATCAACTAGCACTTTTACTTTCAGCAAATCTTCTTACACTTCCCAAGGTTTGGGCACAAATAAATGTTAACAAACTAGAACGGTGGTGGATCGGTGGCGTGGTCTGATTGTCGCCGTTATTTTCTTGGTACATAAATGCGGTTATCTGCTTAGCCGGCTGTGTTGGTTTGTAAAATATGTATGTGTCAAATAATTTGACAGTCACACATACATTCACTGCGGGCGGATAAAATGTTAACAACATGATACAATCATGACGGTAGCGTTAGTGTACCGGGTGTTACTCGACGAGGGTGGATTAATACCAGGTGGTGATGGGTAATTTTAACGCGATAGGGCACCGCCACAAACCCGGTCATCCTGATGACGACCTCGACGAAGGATGAAAGGGAAACCTACCAGGGAGGATAAATAGAGCATCGGGTTTGGTCGTCGTGGTGCCACCACCTGGAAGACCAGTCATCATTCCGAAGAATAACTCAGGCGCTCCCAGCTGGCAACAACCCTTCCGACTTCCCCCTAGCGCTACATCACCCCTGCTGGGCTTCTTTCCTTGCGTGGCTTAGGAGCTAAGCTCCTTTCGGTGTTCTCTGTTCTCCTTACGATCCCCTGACAACGGAGTGTTTACGGGTGATCCTGACCTCTCGAAGACTGAGGCAAAATGCTTATGAGCTCTTCCAACTGCTGTTCGTCCTCGATCTCGCGCGGATTCGCCTCTCCGGACATGTGGACGATGACCTGGTCCTTGATGAGCTTGAGGAGGCGGATTCCCTTCCTCCCTGACAAACGTTTTGTCACCTGCTTATAAAAGGTAGAGACAGCGACACTGTCTCTGATCTCTAGAGCGCGAAACTCGGACCTCTCGCTATCGCATAGCCTTCCGAATCGGTTGAGCAGCTCAAATTTTAGACCTGGCGATCTACACTCGACAATTATTTCATGCCTATCTGGGTAGGCGACCATGGTGGACGTCTCGACTACATTCCACTCCTCGGTGGTGCTGAGGATTGCCAGCTGGTCCAACAACTCGCGGAACTCATGCTGGGGATTCACTGGTGCAGGTGTCGGTAGGTGTCGGATGGTGACTTTGTCGAACGCATATCCTTGGCCTTTGGTTAGAAGAACGCTCTCCTGATAACGTGCCTTGGCCAGCTCCTGTTCGCGAGCTAGGTGTATATTTTGGCGCTGCAGCTCTTCTAGCCTGCGCTCTAGGCTCAAGTGTCTTTCCTCCCACTGCTGGCTTTTCACCTCCGCTGCATCCGCTTGCCGCTTTAGGGCTGCCATGCCGCACTCCAGTCCGGCGACTTGCCTCCGAAACTGAGCTTGGGTAGCCATAAGTTCGGTCCTAAGGTCCTCCAGAGCTGACTGGCCGCGTAGACGCCGGTTCTCCTCCAGTAGCTGGACAATCTTAGCCTGGGCGGCTTCTGCCTCACGAAGTAGAGTCATGGAGTGGAAATCATACTGTACCTGCAGATCTTCTAGCCGGGTACGATATCTGGCCACTTCGGCTTCTGCGGTGGTACAGCGCTCTTGGTGGGTGCGGACATCGCGCCTGAGAGTCTCTAGCTCTCCCCAATCTGCCACTGCTCCTCCTACTCCAAAACGTGGATACAGACGTCGCACATCATAACCTTCAAAACGACAGACAGGACAATCGGTGCGGTCTCCGGCTCTCCAGGTCTCGTGACACTCTACGTGGAACAAGTGTCCACAGCTGGACGCGCATATGGGCGATTCCTGCTCGGTGAGCGAGGCTAAGCACACGTTGCACTCGATAACGTTTGCCATTTCGATGGATTCTTAACTTATCCTAGGGGGGTCTTGCTAGCAGAATAATTGATTGGGTCTTGACTATTGCTTGCTGTAACGAAAAGGGAAGTCCTAGTAATTACTACGAGGTATTCTCTACAGAAAAACTATAAAGTTCTAGGTCAAGGTCCTATCTAAGATTACTAAACTCCTGCTCCTGTGGTAACATATAATCTTCACAAGTACCATAGGGTACGGTGACAAACTAATGGATCGATTACAAGAGAAAAGTTATCAGCAAAAACTCGAACCCACGCCCGGATCTTGCCATGACTTATCATTGCTTTAAATCCTTCGCGTGAAACACACCCAGACGTTTACCCTTCAAGTCTTCGATCTCGTACATGCTATTTCCAACTGGTTTTACAATGCGACATTTCAAGAATTTTCGAGCCAACTTGGCATTAAAACAATCCTTGAAGCTGCTTTGTTGGAAGTTGCGCCTGTATACCTCTTGACCGGGTATGTACTTGACTGGTCTGCTCCTGGTGTTGTATGTTCTCGCGTTCTTCTCATAAGCCTTATGCAAACTCTCTTGTATCTTACTTCGAACTAGATCTTGCGCTACGGACTTAGGCACTTGTCCACCTCCAAGATCGGTTAAATTCTTCAAACGCCTTGCCAGCTGATACATGCTACCATGTATAATCATGTTCACGCCGAACAATGCGAAATACGGTGTCACTCCGATTGCGCTGTGCACCGATGATCTCAATGAACATTCAATCTCTGAAAGGTGTCGGTCCCATTCACGATGGTCCTCCTTCATATACGATCGAATCGCTGATAACACCGACTGATTCACTCGTTCCGATGCATTCGCCTGCGGTGAGTGTACAGCTGTTCGGAAATGTTTTATTCCATAATTGTCAACAAAGTCGGTGAACTCACGACTAACAAATTGTTTGCCATTGTCTGAGACTATGGTCTCAGGCACACCAAACTTGTGACAGATCTCGTTTATCAAAAAGCGTATTACGCCTTTGCTGCTTGCCTTAGGCATAGCCTTCAAAATAACAAACTTGGTAAGGTGGTCGAGTATTATAAAGATGAAGCAATTCCCATTCCTGGACCGTGGGTATGGACCTAAAAAGTCCACAAATATTCTCTGGAATGGCCGATGGATTACAACTTCCTTACCCATTGGTGGTCTTAATGTCCTGTTAGCCGCTTTGGTTTCTCGACATACCTGACACGCATCCACGTAACTCTTCACCTGAATATTCATATTGGGCCAATAGAAATATTCTTTAATTCTCCGCAGAGTTTTATAAAATCCTCCGTGAGCAACTTTGGGTGGATCGTGTGACTTTACTATAATTCCGTGGGTCAACTCGTTGGGCACCCACAACTTCCATGCGGAGTCTTCGTGCAGAGGTATACCATCGTAAGGTATTGTCCTCTTGTACACCATCCCTTCGATGACTCGTAAATCTGGCAGTCGGCTCTCGTTGTCTTCTATTGTCTTTATCAAATCCCTATAGTCGGAACCTTGGAAAGCCTTGTCTTTCAAGTCAATCATCTCCATCACATCTGCAGAGATTTCCTCCATCTCATATCTTGATAGTGTATCGGGTACCACATTTAATTTACCTTTGCGGTGTTCGATGACAAAATCAAATGACTGCAGATGCAAACTCCAACGTGCTAGTCTTCCACTCAGATCGCGGTGGGACATCAGCCATTTAAGGCTGCTGTGGTCTGTTATGACTGTAAAAGCCATAAGCTCAATAAATGGTCTGAACTTTTTGATGGCTAGAACCACCGCCAAGCATTCTCGCTCCGTCACGGTATAATTCCGCTGTGCTGACGTCAACTTGTGCGAGTAATATGCTATGGGGTGTTCTTCGCCGTTGTCATCTGTTTGAAACAACACTGCGCCCACTCCTAGGTCTGACGCATCGCACTGGACGAAAAATCGTCTCGAAAAATCTGGATGCACTAGCACTGGGCTAGTCACCAAGGCAACCTTTAACTTGTCGAAGGCCACTTTAGCCTCCTCCGTGAAACAAAAGGTCTTATTCTTCTTCAGAGTGTCCGAAATCGGACTTGCAATCGTCGCGTAGTCTGAGATGAACTTTCGGTACCAACCGGTGGCGCCTAAGAAACTCCTAACCTGTTTCAAAGTTTTTGGATATTTGTACCCCACTATGGATTCAACTTTTGATGGATCGGGCTTAACTTGGCCGCCTCCAACGAGGTATCCTAAATATCGCAATTCTTTAAAACAGAAGTTTGATTTTTGAATGTTGATCGTAAGACCAGCATCTTCGAGACACTGCGCAACTTGCTGCAGTAGCTCCATATGGGTCTGAAAGTCTGGTGATACCACCAGAAGATCATCCAGGTAGACGAAGACGCGATCACGGATGGCGGAAGGTATCACTTTATCCATTAAACGGCAAAGTCTTTGGGCCGCATTACACAGCCCAAAAGGCATTACCTTAAAATGGTAAAGTGGCCTTCCGGGTACCGTAAAAGCTGTCTTCTCCCGACTGGATGGATCCAATGGTATCTGCCAGAATGCATCTTTCAGATCTATACCGGAGATGTAGTGGGTATCGCCTAACCTGCTCAGCAAACCTTCTATGTGCGGAAGTGGATATGCATCCTTGACGGTTAGAGCATTTAGCTTGCGCGCATCCAGGCAAAGCCTATTCTTAATTCCCTTGCGTACTAACGTCACGGGATGGCTCCATGGACTTTCGCTAGGCTCGATGACCCCTAGGTCAAGCATGCGATCCACCTCTGCATACAGAAGTGTCTGCACTGCCGGCGAAACTGGATAAAAACGATCCTTCACTGGTACTGCGTTCCCAGTATCAATTGAATGGGTCTCTAATGGTGTTTTACCGAGGCCTTTCCTGGTGTAGCAAGGAAAACTCTGGACCACGGTTTCTAATTGTTCCGTTTGCTGCTGCGTCAGGGCATGGGTATTAACCGCCTCAGGGAGGTGAACGTCTTCGCATAAGTCTACCCCCTGAGTGGTAAGACTCGCAATGCCCGTCAGCAGCTTGAACTTCATAAAATCCACGCCCAAATAGAGCGCACGTTCTAAAGTCGGCACCAGATAGATGTCGATCTCCTCTGACTGTCTTCGAAAATTAACTCTTACTCGTATTCTACCAAGAATTGGATGAGGACTTCCATCGGCTGTACTGATGGACGACCCGAACCGATATATCTGCAGGCCAGCTCTATCGACCAGCTCTTGACATCCCTTGCCTAAGCAAGTCACGGATGCTCCGCTGTCTATGAGCCCCTCAACCTCTATGCCACCAATATCGACTTTAGCATAGAAACGATTGTCTTCACCTTCAATCAAAGTAGTCGCGGCAATCTCTCGTCGGATCTGCCGTCGTTTCTCAAATCTTGGTCTTGCTCTTAGTATTCGGTCAGATGTTATGCCAAATATTCTGGCTCGAGCCTTCTGGTATTCTGCCACTCGTTCATGCAATGGCTTCAGCTTTCTTAACTTTGGAGTAGCTGGTTTATCTTCTATCCTGCCTTTACTTCTTAAAATCGTCACCGCAGGATCTCCATCAGGTAATGGTGTCGTAGATGTAACGATGGACGCTGGATTATTAAACTCTGGTTCATTAACAACTAGACTGGTGTTATCAGGTTGTGTTTGAGCTGAGTTGGTTTTAATTATGTTGGTAATAGGAGTGCTGGGAATGTCTGTGTTTGATGTAGCAGGGTTTATGGTGATTGTGCTGGTGGTGGCTGGGTTCAAACCTCGGTTGTCCTCACCTCCCCAGTCTGAGGTGGGCGTTTTGTCTGGTTTCCCTGACAATTGGGACATTTGGGTGTGACGGTATTTTCCTTACCACATTTATAACAGAAGATCTTCCTCGTTGTCGAAAGACAATCTCGGAAGAAATGTCCGGGTGCTCTGCAATTCCAACAGATTACTTTGCTAGATGCTCCCAAAGCATCAATCTCCCCTTCTGGTAAAACTGCAGCTTCCTCTTCCTCAAACACTACCTCGTGTACTCGTGGTGGTGGTATTGGCTTCTGTGGAGGCTGCTGCCGCTGCATTGCCAACAAACTTTCAGCTCTTTTCACCTCTCTGCTGAAATCGCTGAGATTATCAACCTTTATAGGGAAAATCAAATTCGCCACAGACGCTTTCAAGTTGCCCCTCATAATTTCAATCAAATGCGTCTCCAGGTAAGGAGTACGCTGCTGGTTTCTCAATCTCATCACAGCTTTGAAAAATTCTTGGAAAGTCTCGTGAGGCTGTTGCTTCCTGCTCAAGATCTGAACCTGGATCTGGAAGTCGCTGTCAAATCTTTGGAATTGACTCACCATTGCTTTTTGGATCTCCCTCCAAGTAAGCACAGGCGTTAGCTTCCGGTAATTCCAATAAAATTCCTTAGCTGATCCTTCTAACAAATGGTGCAGGTTCTTAATTAAATCTGCCTCTGAACAATCATTATCATTACATAATTCTCTTGTTTGGTACAAGAAATCGTGGATGTCCATTGTTTTCGAAGTTCCATCAAACTTCAGTCCCCACTTGGATAAGTCGGGTTTACGCCCCCTTGGGCTGTAGGACTCTCGGGTTCCTAACCCATGCGGGCTACGTCTTCTCTCACGCGGTGGCCTATCCAATGGCGGTGTGGATTCCCGTGTGGGCCAAAAGTTCCCTCCTGGTATTGGTCGGCTGACATCCGGTCGTTGTTGCGCACCTTGTGCTACTGAATTTCTCCTTGAAACAATCTGCTGCTCTGCCGCTGGTTGTGGCTGCGCCTCTTGTCTCAAAGTCTCGATCGCAGGCGTCTGCTGGTAGCCTGCGGGTGCAGCTGTCAATGGAGGCATTACTGGTACGGTAGGGTGATTAGCCCTGCCTACTGAGGCTGCCTGCCTTGTGGCTGCTAAGATTGCGGGTAAAATTCTCCTTATTAGGGCCTCGTCATCGGCTCCTATATCAAGATCGCTAGGCGCTACTAGTCCTGGTCTGGATGTTATACCAAACCTCGTTGGACTCGAGTCTTCCGCGCGTCTCCGTGCTGCTTGTGCTTCATGTGCCGTAAGCGTGCTGAAATCCGGTGATTCTAAAGATTCCGCCTGGTCGGAACCAAGAAGATTCTCCAAACCCTCTGGAAATTCGTTGCCGCTCGACCCCACGACTGGTGCAGGAGCGGTGGATGCTGATGCTGCGGCCGATCTAGCCGCGTTTGCTTGCGATCTCGTCACAGGCGCTGCTTGTGGCTGCGTCGCCCTTGAGACCGTATCTTGGGGCAATTGTGTCCCCTCGTCACCTCCTCCAGGTGGCGAACGTTCGACAGGCATTGTGGCTTGTTCTCACAATCCCGAAAATTTAAATTAATACGAAAGTTTATTCCCCTTAAGGGATGCCAAAATCAATAATTTATACGAATTGAATCGAATTGAATTAAATTCCAAAAAGAAAATATTTCAGACTTACGTCTGTATTCAAAAATTATTTATAAAAACGAAATCAAAAGCTGAAAATCAGAAATAAATTATGAAAAGAAATATATTTTACTGTATATTCAGTTTAAAATTAGATGGATTATAATATAATAATCTACTAAATGAAATGCTATGAGAATAATATAATTCCGAAATACTTGAAAACGAAAATATAAATTTTAACAAAATTAACAATTAACCCGTACTCGATAATAAATTCCAAACGTAATCAAAATATTTTACCGTAACCGAACTTTAAATTCTAAATTTCAATATCCTTGACACGATATATATTCGTATGTAAATACGACCGCAAAACCTTTTCTTTATAACTGACAAAAATAAAATGAAAGTTTCTCAAGAACAAAATTAATCTGGGATCATACACTCTAAGATCAGAAATGAAAAATCTAAACTCAAAAATTAAACTCGGAGTCTTTCATCCGAACAATCAAACTCAAAATCTAAACTCGGAGTCTTTCATCCGAAAAATCTAAACTCAAACTTTAAACTCGGAGTCTTTCATCCGAAAAATCTAAATTAGGATCGTACACCAAAACTCGGAGTCTTTCATCCGAAAAATCTAAACCATATCACGAAATCAAAAATCCAAACTAAATCGATAATCAAAAATCAAAATTATTAATCAAAAATTAAATCGATAATCAAAAATCAAAATTATTAATCAAAAATTCGATAACCAAAAATCATAAATCAAAAATCAAAATTATTAATCAAAAATTAAATCGATAATCAAGAATCATAAATCCAAAATCAAAATTATTAATCAAAAATTCGTACACAAACTAAACGGTAAGTAGGGGTACGGATTGGTAAGTAAACTTGGCAATTTTCTGAAACAAAAAAAAAACACATAATGCAAAACTTCTTCCAAGGCAAAATAAACATACTCAAAAACTTAATATGTGGTGGTCCACTGGAAGACAACGAGAGGGCAAACGTAATGAGTCTAAAACCACGCTTACGTGACTCACTCTCCCAGACTTCCCTGAATACTTCGTTCGTATTCAGCCGAGTTACAAAGAACTCGTAGCTACCGAAAAATCAAACTATAGACTATCTAATACAAAATATAATGCATGACTTGCTGCCAAAGCATTAAGCAAAACGTCGCAACTCGGTTAGATCAGACGACCTCCACCGGGACTTACGTGCTGCCTAACGACGCTGACAAGCAAACGCAAATTAGTGCAACCGTGTGTCCTGGCAGTTAGACGCCGAGCAGAAACGTCGCTACGCGGTTAGATCCGATGATCTTCGCCGGGACTTACGTATCGTCCGACACCCTAACTACTAAAACACTGACTATTGATATTAACGAACGGAAATTTAAATGGATCATCAAAATTACTTATGCCTAGTTCATACTCTGAGCAATTGCTCCTGACATTAACGCAGTAACAAGACTTCACTAGTATGAACTTTGCACATAAGCTCTATAAAGAGAAAACAATTGCCCCGTGGCATTCCCGTCGCAACGCGTCAGAGATAAAACTCCCCAAACGGGACTTACGTGAAGCGTAAGGACAACTAAATTCACTAAACTAAACTACTGAACTAATGACAATATCTATCGGGCCCCACGTTGGGCGCCATTATGTCATATGGGTGACATAACAGCACGCGTCAACGTGGATATGAACCTCTCGACTCACGATGTAGATCTTTGAGGCCCCACGTTGGGCGCCATTATGTCATTGGCTCGATCGCCATATGTTTATATATTGGTTTGAATGTGTTCGTGCATCTATTGAGCGGACGGCCTCGTATGCCATGCGTATGCCGGGCTGGTAAACTCGCCGGACGGGGGGGATCTTCCCGCTCGCCAGATGCTACAACGATCGAACTCTGAGCATTGTTTACATACGAGCTTTGCACACACAAAAGAATTCCGGACATAAAAAAAGAAACGGAGCCCGAAAGATATTGTCAATTAGTCTCACACACAAAAAGCGTACTATCGAAAACAAAAACAAGAATACTCTGCTCTGAAAGAAGTTCAAAAGCGAAAAACACTTATTTTGCATTACATGGGCTGACTGATGTTGTTGCCAGCTGGTGATGCCCTCCCTTATGAAGCCCTCTTAGCTTCTCCATGATACTGATACCACTTCAGTATCCCAAGAACGAAAAACTACCAAGATTACTTACCCCGAAGACCCCACTACTCCATCTCGGTCGTCTACTCGACCATATTTACAACCTTCATTATTTAACAACGTTATAATTTTCAATTTATTTGTTGCCAACGCAACCAAAAACTTCCAAACTTAAATATTACAATCTTAATAGTCATTTATCTAATGACTTAGAACAATAGATAACAATGCCCCATGGCCGAAGCGAAACTCTTAAAGGGTTAATGAATTATGATTAATCTTAATTTTTAATTTCATGATCTAGAACAATAGATAACAATGCCCCATGGGCGAAGCGAAACTCTTAAAGGGTTAATGAATTACGATTAATCTTAATTTTTAATTTCATGATTTAGAACAATAGATAACAATGCCCCATGGGCGAAGCGAAACTCTTAAAGGATTAATGAATTATGATTAATCTTAATTTTTAATTTCATGATTTAGAACAATAGATAACAATGCCCCATGGGCGAAGCGAAACTCTTAAAGGGTTAATGAATTATGATTAATCTTAATTTTTAATTCCATGATTGGTTTTCTTACTTTCTAAAACTTTACTAAAATACCAAGCCAAAACAAAAACTTCCTACCAGGGATAAATATGCTCAATCATTTAGCCGAGTCGTACTGGCTGACTACTTCGTACGGCCACGAATCAAATTCAAAATGGGCCCGTGCCCTTACAACACGACGAACTACGAACGCCTAGGCTCCACTTCTGTAAGATCGGCCTTCACGATCACGAGAACTACTTTAACTAGGCCGGCCTAGACAAACGCGCACGATTGATGCGCCCAGAGGCAGTTCGCATGGGCAAGATTAAATAAATATTCAATATATTTCAAAATAACAAAGTCAATATAATGTCATCTGTCCGAAAGTCAAAATGTGGGCACGGAAGCAGGCGCAAAACGCTTCGGGCTTAGGTTGGCTCCCTGAACAGTTACAAATTCACCTTCTTGATCATTTGGGCTTGACTTCACAATATAAAACTTACTCTAATTAATGGACCCCTTCATGGGTTAATTGTCAAACGAATTCTAACGAATTCAATCCCGTTTCAATTCGTTTAACAATTCTCTACCTACAATTTCACACTTTCCCTTAATTTCTAATATTTCATTATTCACTTAACTTCTATTATTTCCTAATTTTCTTATATTATCATTTAGTTTTAGTTTTCATTTACTTTCCTGAATCTTCATTAGTAATTTCTTTAATTTTCTTATATTTTCCTAATTTTCTTAATTTTCAGGAATTTTCTCTTAATCACTTTCTTTCATTCTCATTTAGTTTTAATTTTTATTTATCTTTTTGAACTGTTCATGAATTTTTCAGTTTATCATTTTTAAGTCTTCATGAATTCCATATTTATCCTCTTTAAATTTTCATGAATTTTCAGTTTTCTTATAACTTCTTTTAACTTTTAATTTCGTTTGTTTCTCTTCAAATGAATTTTCACTCAATCTTCCCTACTTGAATGATGTAGGCCCTCTACATGAACTTAATTTAACACTTAAAAAGGGGGGTTTGTCTGTCCGTATAAATAAGGAAAAACGGACTTACCTAGGCCACCAGAGTGGCTTACTTGCTTATGATACTTTTGCTGCTGCTGATGATGATGTTTATGTTTAACTATCTGCTGCTGATGATGATGTTATCGGCAGTTGATTATGATGTTGATGTCTAATTATCTGCTGCTGATGATGATGTTATCGGCAGTTGATTATGATGTTGATTATTTTAGCAGATACTGGACTATGGTTGCCGTTGGAGACTACGGAGGTTATGGTCGTGACTTAGAGATGTTGTGGGGTCACAAAATGGCGGTATTCTGGACTAAAAACTTGAGCGTTTAGCCCATGAAAAGCTGCACGAATGCAAGACTGAAAAATTCCGTAGAAGCTTGTAGAACGGACCACTAAAACACACCTTAAGCACGCACTTTACGACAGCGCCAAGCGCATTTAACACTTGCGCGGCTAGGTTACCCAATGCCCCTCCGGACAAAGCGCCTCCTTTACTACCCCTTCCACCTGCGGTCTCTAAACCGATGGGTTTCGGCGGAGGGGTGAAGTACACGTTGCCGCGGCGGGGTACCAAGCTCCTTGGCCGCGTTTGTGCGTGAAAAAGAGCGCAAATTGCGCTTAAAAGCTGCTGGCGGTAGTTAGTGGCTCGCTGAGGAAAGCTCCGGAACAAAACCTAAGGAAAAAGACAGAATTACTACAGGCCGGACAGACAACTTTTCTCCCTAACCTACCTTTTGGCCGGAGAACAGTCGCATGCGTGTATGCGCACTTGGGGTTGTTTTCCACAATTTTTGACCTGCAATGGCTGGAAACAGGTTTAATTTTCAGCAGAATCCTGGCGAATTCCTGTCCGCTGAGGATTGCTACTTACTTGGTCGTTGGGGGTGATGGCTGGAACTTGCTGGAACTTTCCGAGTTGGTCGCTGGCACTATCAACTAGCACTTTTACTTTCAGCAAATCTTCTTACACTTCCCAAGGTTTGGGCACAAATAAATGTTAACAAACTAGAACGGTGGTGGATCGGTGGCGTGGTCTGATTGTCGCCGTTATTTTCCTGGTACATAAATGCGGTTATCTGCTTAGCCGGCTGTGTTGGTTTGTAAAATATGTATGTGTCAAATAATTTGACAGTCACACATACATTCACTGCGGGCGGATAAAATGTTAACAACATGATACAATCATGACGGTAGCGTTAGTGTACCGGGTGTTACTCGACGAGGGTGGATTAATACCAGGTGGTGATGGGTAATTTTAACGCGATAGGGCACCGCCACACTCTATACGTCATTACCCTATGTTTATTACATACAAATACAAAATACGTCAAGGTAACGTAGTTTACTCACAATTTAGTGAAGAATTCTAGAATTTTTGTCATGAATTGTGATTTTGTGATAAAATGACAAATGAGATAACTTCTTCACTAAATTGTGAATAAGATCGAAACGCGTCCATAGATTTTTATAATCCACATCTCATTTTGTTCCCAGGTCATATGACTTTGGGATAAACTAATCAAACTTTACACTTTTTGCCGTTTCTTGTTTTTTTTTTAATAGTAAACAATTTTAATTTTTAAGGAAAAATATATTTTTTTCACCATCCTTTTTTTATAAGTGCGAAAATCTTGATTACATTGAGAAATAGTATAGGAATGTACTAAAGGTGTTGTAATTGTAATTTTTTTTTACATTTATTCGGACACGTCGTTCTCGAGTAATGATGACATATAGGTACAAATGTCCATTTTTAAGATACAAAGTGGTCTTTGGGGTGAGTAGACACATTCAGATTGTATTAATATATAAAAGTTGTTCAGCTTTACCATAGCTACAGTTTTGCCAAATATTATGAATATTATAAAATATTGAAATAATGCTGAAAAAATCGTGTTGGACGTTCTACAGACATTTCATGGGTACCGATCAACTCATTAGACTTGCCTGTAGTCGCTACAATCTACTAGAACGTTGATGTATTTTTAAACTACCACAGTGCAATATGCAGGTTTGCAGCAGAAATTCGAGATTTGATATGAACTGGTTTGGACGTCTCGTTCATAATTCTTATTTAGTTTATTGCAGTTAGTATTGCATAAGTAGTCGTCGCGTAATTCCTTGTTGGAGAAGCTGCCGGCCACAAATTTGAAAAATAAGTTCAGTGGGCTTTTCTCTTCGTGAGTACTGCAGTCTTTTGTTGGTATGAAAGGTTTGCTGATCGTTGATGGGTTTACTCCTCGTAGGTTCTACACCTTTGTTTGTACGAAGGCTTTTCCGCTCGCAGGTACATCCCTTTTGATTGTACGAAGGCTTTGAACCTTGTTTGTTCTACCCTTTTTTTGTGTGGAGGGCTTTGCTTCTCATAGGCTCTGCACCGATAGTTGTATAAAGGCTTTGCTCCCCGTGGACATCGGTTTTTTGTTTGTTCAAAGCCTTTGCTTCTTGTAGGCTGTGCGCTTTTGTTTGTACGAAAGCTTAGCTTTTCATGGCAATTGCATAGTTTTTGTTAGCGGCATCTCCAAAATCCCCATAGTTTTACCAACGATCTGGCAAGACTTTTATAAATTACAATTTTTCAGATTGATAGTTCGTTATTTTTTTAACGAAACCTTTTAAATGTCAATTAGCGTACATAAGGCTTCGACATTTTCAACATAAAAAGTTCTTAAAGCAAGTTGGCTAAATACGCGGTGCCTCAGCAATTTCTAGTGGTTTTCAAACCAAAAAGTTTGTTTGTTACATGTATAAGGATTTTAATATATAAATACATTTTGTGGAAAAATCAAGCCTTTTATGACGCAATTTGTGTTTTATTCAAAATCCGCGTGGAAGTCACTAGCTCCGGCCAACCTGCCATCTCAATAGTTGTTTCTACGAATGTTTTATACCTTGTTTTGCACATTTGCCCTTCGTGGCCATTGCTTGTACGAAGACTTTGCTACTCGTGATCACTGTACCTTTGTTTATACGAAAACTTTGATTTTCGTGGGCGCTGGAAAATCTTAATTTTAATCAAAAGTCCTGTACTGTAACTATAAGATTTACTGTTCTTGTGCAGGATAAACATAATAAAGAAAGAAAGGAAGAAGCTTTACTTGTTCCTTGTTACTATGGGCGCCTTATTCCTCGAACTCTGCGATCACCACCGTTATCGACAGAACCATCGGAATGAACAAATTAAAGTGGAAAAAAGTGGAAACAAGGCTGATCTCCACCGTCGATTTTCATCATTTACGCCAGAGCCAGCCTAACACCGATTTCAAGCATAAACCATTATCATCCAACCTGAGCCTGCTCTCCACCGTCAATTATCATCAGTTACGCCAGAACCAACTTAAATGTTACGCCAGAACCAACTTTCAATGTAGATGTCGACGTCTTAATGTCGTACCAATAGCCCACCATCAACATATCCACAACCCGAGTCTAGTCTCCACCGCCGATTATCCCCCCTACGTAAGAGACAACCAACTGCCTACTTTCGTGTAGAAACAAATTCGATACTATTCGGAGCGAACCCGATTCTGAGCCTTTAAACCAATGCCGATTCCGCATTCATTGGCACCGATCCAGTAATCGAATTCGTTTATCACCGTTTATATTCGTTTGACTTAAGGCTATCCAAATACCCACGTTTCTGTGTCAAAAAGGAAAAACGTCTTAAGTGCACTTAGGAAAATATTGATTAAGTGCACTATGATAACCACTGGGGTCTCAATTACCTCCAGATCCATTTTTTGTTTAATTTAACTTATGTACCAGGAACTCATAAACCAGATATTGTTTTCATATCTAATTAAATGTCAGAACTTCTTATGGAAAATATCTCCTAAAGATGCTCACCTAAAAAGTCGGAAATGCACATAAGTCGTTTCTCATTTTCGGCACAGATTTAATACAGTTGAAATACGGAAATGATCAGGTAACGAATGAGTATTATTGAATTTATAACAAAGAGTAATAGGGAACGTATGAGTAATATACGCTACAGTCTACACAGGTATGATCAAAGAGGAATGACGTATAGATTAGCCACCTCTCTCAGAAAATTGATGACATTTGGTGTGTTGTAGATAGGCGGTTGGATGTTGGAAAGCATTACTTTAATAATACCAGATAGATTCAATGGCTCAAACCAACCAACAATAAATCAGCAACGGCATTTCGTCTTGTGCGTTAACAGTTTTATATAAATTCACCACAAATATATACTAACAATAAAATATAACAAAAATGTCGAAAATACTTTTAAATTTCATAGTTTTTCATCAAAACGACATTAAAAATTTTAGTTAAAAATTTTTCTAATTCCACCTGGTGTAAGTCAATTTACGTCCAATATATCTCTATAGCACCGACTGCACCACGAATAATGTGAAATGAAATTTCAGATGAGAAGAATGACAGCTCTATATGATATTACTCTATGGGTATGATTTGAAAGTCTTAGGGCCTGTTTTATACTCTACACAAAGTGGCGCAAAATTTACTGAAGTTTTAAAAGGCGTTTTGTATTAGTACGCTTAAGTGCTCTAGGATCATCCGTCTTAAGTAGACAAACTGATCGACGTTTCCAAAAATATTATTCAAACGCAAAAGTATAAAATACTCCAATTTTGAAAGCCAATAACAAGCTAGTCTCAGCCGTCGCAGTACGCTATATGGGAATTAGAACTCCGACATTGAAAGTAGCGCGATCTCAGGTATTTTGGTACTATTATACATGAAGAACAATGAGTTTTGTCACCAAAAGAAACATTTTCCAATGTCGTCCTTTAAATCAGTTTTCATTTCATTTAATTATTTTCAATTTGCCAACTTCAGATATGACAACCTATCATATATTCTCTTTTTTTCTTGGCAACTTAAAGTGAAAAATATAACGACCAGAACATTTAGTTAAATGTAACATTATACTCAAATTTCCCGTATCTACGTTTTAGCTTAAGTCGCGACTAAGTATCGTCTTTAAAACGCGCACTTAGTTGTTTTACGCTCTGTTCTATTTAAAAACTAAGAACAGTGGAGCGCACACGTGTCCCAGACTCTGACAGGGAGACAAGTTCAGTGTGGTAGTATGCAAAAGTAAGTTAAATTTGTTGGACTTTTGCAGCGAACCTATGAGCATATTTCTATATATAAAATCGTTGCGTGAGTGACTGACTGACTGATCATTCATCAGCGCCCTGACAAAACGGCTATAGAGAGAATGATTAAATTTGGGGCGGTGGTTCCCCTTTTATATCGTACACGTCAGCTAAGAAGGGATTTTTGCAAACTCTAATTGGGGGCGGTAGAAATAGGGGCGTGACACCAAATCAGAGAAATGATGGTTTTGACCAAACGCGTCATCCAAGAAAAATGAAATTTGGTGTGGATGTTCCTCTTAGA
Source organism: Phaonia tiefii (assembly GCA_963931995.1). Taxonomy (NCBI): domain Eukaryota; kingdom Metazoa; phylum Arthropoda; class Insecta; order Diptera; family Muscidae; genus Phaonia; species Phaonia tiefii. The sequence continues at coordinate 112,189,504 of OZ008370.1, read as the reverse complement.
AAACACAAAATAATAAATTCTGGATTTTTTGAAATTTTAATTAGGGGCGGTAGAATTTGACGTGGCACCTTATCAGAGTAATTTACGTTGTGACCAAATGCGTGCGCATGTTCCTCTCCTGGAGTAAAAAGTAAAGTTTTTCGAAATTACAGCTAGGGACGGTAGAAAGGGGGCGAGGCAATAACTAAACCTAGTAAGCACCCTGATCAAATGACTGAAGTAAGGATTATGCAATTTTATGTGAGTGTAGACTTCAGCTAATAAGGTATGTTCGAGTATATAACTTGGGGCGGAAAAACGAGGCGTGGCGCTAAATCAAACCAATAAGAATTGTAACCTATCGAGTGGTCCTAGAATCATGAAATTTTTCAAAAACCGGTTTTTGTTTTGCAAAATCATCGGGTTGAACAACTATCATTTTAAGTTTTATTCCTTTTAATAATTCATACTCGTACACTAAACATTTGCTTTCTAAACACTTTAATTTTAATTGTCAAAAAAACTGTACAAACTAATCAATTTTAATTGTCAAATTATAATATTTTCTGAACGAAACCTTATAACTGTCAAGAAGCGTCCCAAGCCTTCTCCATTTGTGCTACATTGTAATTACTATTGGAAGTTGGTTGATTAAGCGCGGTACTTTGGAGTCAATTTTAATAATCAAATTTAAAGATCCCTAGTAGTTTTCATACCAAAAAGTAGGTTATAATTTATAAATAATTTTTGTTATTGTTAATTCTTATATTTTGTGTGTTTCATGTACAAGAATTTTAATATAAATGCATTTGCAAGATAAATCACGTCTTTTATTAAGCTGGTGTATTTTATTCAAAATCCCGTGGAATCTACTAGCTCGGCCGATTGCCTTCTCAACATTTTAAAATTCTTTTTGTGGTTTACTTCGTCTCCACCTGAGTCACCTAAAGCGCTGACATCATTGCCAATCTCGCAGTAAGTACAATGGAAAACGATATTCAAAGGGTCAACAACAAAATGATAGCCAGCTAAGAAGGGCTATGTTCTAATCGGCTCGACGACAATATGGCGACCTGCATAGAATGCAACAAAAATTTTCATAAAAGATGCGTTAACATGGTAGACAACATAACTTTTCGGTGTCCACAATGTTCGACAAGTTCTCCATCCTCACCTGATAATAGTGCCAAAAGTCGTCGCTCTGCCCGATCTCAGTTCTCTAAATCGCGTAGCATTCAACTACAACTTTAACGACTTGAAGAAGAACGAAAATTTAATGTAGAGCAAGCCCGGTCACATCGCGAATACCTAAAAAAGAAATATCATCTTCTTGAAGAAGCTAAAGAGTGTAGTGACGCTTTGTCAAATCAGTCCCAATCCGTTCGAAACTGGGTAAATGAAATGCCGTTCCAAGAACAAGCATTAGAAAATTGTGTCGAAAACACCCAACAAATTTCCACTACACCTCAGAAAACAACATACTTACCTACAAACAACAACAACATTACGTGCAGTAATTCAAACGAAATGCCACAAAATGCTATCGCTCCAATTTGTGCACCAGCCACCACCACCATTAGTGGTTCTCAAAGTCAAGCTCAGCCCTTATGCACACATACATCCATGCACCCATCTGCTGCAGTGACATTTTCAAACTTACCTGCATATATGCACACCTCGATTCCAACTCCGCCAATTAATTCACACACAACACTGCCAAATTATTTTCCAAGCCAGCAAACTTTTATTAATAATGCACCACTTTCATCCACTGTACGAACAAACTCGTCACACACAAGTCAATATTTTCAAAATTCACAATTTCAGCAAAGCAGCATCAACGCCAGGCAATTCGTTCCCAAAGATTTACCTAATTTCTCGGGTGTGCCAGAAGAATGGCCCATATTTATTTCCACCTTCGAATGGTCCACTGCCACCTGCTGTTTCACGGACGCCGAAAACCTTATCCGTCTTCAAAAATCACTAAGGGGCGACGCTCTCCATAGGCGTCCAACATATGCTGATCCACCCCCCTCTAACATCCTTGGTGTCATCGATATCCTCCGCATGTTGTACGGCCAACCTGAAAAGATATTAAATTAGATAAAAAATAGAATTAATTCATCACCAAACGTCAACGAAAACAATTTACAAACACTTACCTCCTTTGCCATAACTGTCCGCAGTTTGATCGCCACTATTAATGCAAAGAAGTGAGAAGAATTCAAAGAATTTAACTAAATTTCAGGGGAAAACAAACAACGAGAGAGATTGAATGTAAGTACAGTGGAATCACTAAATTTACCAACACAATCATTGGACTACAAAATGTTGTCCCAACGTTATCGTCACTTACGAAGATTACCAATAAAAGATTACAACGATGCTGCCCAAAAACTCCTGATTGGATTAAACCATTTTAACTTGGGAATTTCAAGTAAAACCCGTGAAGGGTCTCAACATGAACCGGTTGCAGTATGTACAAAGTTGGGTTGGATAATTTATGGTGCTGTAGCAGAACCTGTGACCCAAAGTAAGCATTTCAATTTCCATATATGCGATTGTTCTGCTAGTAACGAGAGGTTAGATGAAATGGTTCGGAGTTTTTATACATTAGAAAGTGTTGGCATATGTACAAAAGATCCCCTAATAGCTGAAAATGAAAAATCACAATATGTTAAGTATATAAATGCCGATAAATATCAAAACAAATTTCCTGTGGCTGCGAAGTCAATTAAACAAAATCATTATGTTGATGACTTATTAGATTCTTTTGAGACACCACAAGATGCAACTAAACTGATTTCGGATGTGTCATACGTGCATCGGCAAGCTGGTTTTAATATAAGAAACTGGATATCTAACAGCGTATTAGTAAGACAAGCATTTCCAGCAGCGGTTTCAAATGGCGTTAAATGCATCAACTTCAAAGATGAAACACAAGTTGGAAAGGTTTTGGGAGTTTTCTGGGAACATCAGGAGGATGTTATAAATTTCAAAATTGCGCCGTGGCGTCTAGAGAGCGATTTATTTTATTTTAAAAAACCGCCTACCAAGCGAGAAATGCTAAGATTAGTTATGTCAATTTACGGCCCCCTTGGCCTGATTGGACATATTATAATGTATGTAAAAGTTCTGATGCAAGATGTGTGGCTATCCAAAATCGATTGGGATGAACCAATTCCCCCTGAGTTGATAACAAAATGGACCCAGTGGGTAAACATTTTACCAGATATCCAGAAAATTAAGATACAAAGATGTTATTTAAAATCGTTTAAGAATTATGATGGTGTTGATGTACAACTGCATACATTTGTGGACGCTAGTAAAGACGGCTATGCGGCAGTGTCGTACCTTAGGTTGAGGAAGGATGACAGTATTATTTGCTCAATAGTTGGTGCTAAAACAAGAGTCGGGCCGATGAAAATTACATCCGTCCCTAGTCTTGAACTCATGGCTGCCTTGATAGGGGCCCATTTTGCAAAATATATTATTGACAACCACGAGATGACAATTTCGAGAAAATATTGTTGGTGTGATTCAAAGACTGTCCTGAGTTGGATTAATTCCAATCACCGAAAGTACCACCGATTTGTGGCGTTTAGAATCACCGAGATTTTGGAATTATCTTCAATAAAGGAGTGGAATTGGGTATCAAGTAAGCAAAATGTGGCTGATGATGCAACGAAATGGTCCAGAATTCCAATAATTTCTATTTCCAGCCGATGGTTTAATGGCCCAGAATTTATATTCCAACCTGAAAAACAGTGGCCGCAAACAGAGACGCATTATAAAAACACTGAACAGGAGCGTATACAACATATAAACAAAATAACAAAATTTGAATCACTTTTCAATACATTTCGGTTTTCAAAATGGACACGTCTTTTACGAACGGCGGCGTATGTTCTACGATTTATTAACAACTGTCGCAACACTGATAAACTCATCGGAGAGCTAACTCAGGATGAGTTATTGCAAGCAGAATATTTGCTTTATAAGCAAGCCCAATTTGAAAAATATTATGCTGAAATTTCATCGCTTAACTCAAATATCCCTTTGACAAAATCTAGCGATATTTATTCTAAATCACCCTATTTAGACAACGGCATTTTACGTATGGCTGGTAGAATTGACATGGCTGATGTTTCTTTAGAACAGAAACGCCCTGTTATATTGCCCAGAGAGAATTATATTACCAAACTAATTTTGCAACATTATCATCAGAAATTTTGTCATAGTAATAACGAAACCGCTATTAACGAATTGCGACAAAAATACTCCATATCAAGACTACGTACAACTTATAAGTCAACACTACGTTTCTGTCAAATGTGCAAAATAAAGAAAGCTGTTCAGCAGAATCCACAGATGGCAAAGTTGCCTCGTGCTCGCGTTGCATCGTTTGCTGCTCCTTTTACATATACTGGAGTAGATTTTTTCGGACCCATGCTAGTAACAGTTAATCGTCATAAAGAAAAACGCTATGGGTGTTTGTTTTCGTATTTGACTATAAGGGCAGTTCACATTGAAGTCGCACATTCTCTGACAACAAGTTCCTGTATTTTGGCCATACGCAATTTTATGGCACTCTTGAATTCTACAGCGATAATGGGACAAATTTCGTTGGAGCTGAAAAGGAATTACGAGAAGCTTTAGTTGAAGTCGATCGAAATGAATTAGTGAAAACATTCACTACTGGTACTACTAAATGGATTTTCAATCCTCCAGCTTCACCCCACATAAAATCATGCCATCCAGACACCCTACTGATGAACTTCTTTTGATCATGTTAATTGAAGTGGAAAATATTATTAATTCAAAACCGCTTGCCTATGTTCCTATTGAAGAAGATACCGCAGAAGCGATAACTCCTAATCATTTCTGGTAGGAAGTTCCAGAGGGCTAAAACCATTGACTACATGCAACGATAGTGGAACCGTATTGAGATAAAACTGGCTAATTTCTCAACAATATGGAAACATATTTTGGAAGAAGTGGCTGGCTGAATATTTACCGTCGTTAACGTGTAGGTCGAAATGGCACGAAAAATCGAAACCGTTAAATCAGGGGGATTTAGTTATAATTGTTGACCCTTCTCTCCCTAGAAATATCTAGAAACGAGATTGGCTAGTGACGGACAGGTCCGAAGTGCGAAGATACTTACACAACGGGGAATAATGGAGAGGCCTGTAACCAAGTTGGCTATTTTGGATGTAGCTCTTCAAAAGGAGTCTGACGGCGAAGAAGCTTCTTGTCATACTGCGGGGGGAATGTTAACGCCACTCACAAAATCACCATGATTTATTTTTCGACCTGGCAACGCTAAAACGCTTTAATTTTAATTGTCAAAAAAACTGTACAAACTAATCAATTTTAATTGTCAAATTATAATATTTTCTGAACGAAACCTTATAACTGTCAAGAAGCGTCCCAAGCCTTCTCCATTTGTGTTACATTGTAATTACTATTGGAAGTTGGCTGATTAAGCGCGGTACTTTGGAGTCAATTTAATAATCAAATTTAAAGATCCCTAGTAGTTTTCATACCAAAAAGTAGGTTATAATTTATAAATAATTTTTTTTATTGTTAATTCTTATATTTTGTTTGTTACATGTATAGGAATTTTGAATATAAATACATTTGCAAGATAAATCAAGTCTTTTATTAATCTGGTGTATTTTATTCAAAATCCCGTGGAATCTACTAGCTCGGCCGATTGCCTTCTCAACAGAGGTATTTAATGAAAAGACTATAAGAAGACAAATGGAAGCATTGTTTAAATATTACTACTCTTATGTACTATTTTCAATCATGAATTACTTAACAGACTTCTAATCTTCTTTCCCTTTCAGGAATTGTAGTATAATGTCATTGTTGTTTCTACACTAGTAAATTAAGAGCCAGTTTTTGGGTTACAGTTCAACGATGGTAGAGTATATATGTACAGATAGAGGTATAAGGGATTTTTGTACACTCGAATTGGGCGCAGTAGAAATCGGAGCGTGACAATAAATAGAAGAGAAACTAGATGTATGAAATTTGGGATATATGTTCCCCTTACGGGTTAGATATTAGCAAAGGAAGAACTTTTTGAACTCCAATTATGGGTGGTAAAAATTGGCACCGACAATAGTAAATTCTGCTTCATCCAGGAGGAAGAAGTTAACAGAAAAATAATTTTTAAATTTTGTTTGGAAAATTCATAATTGGGGAATTGAGGAAGATTTTAGGTACAACCAGTACAAATGAAAGTTCGGTCCAAATGCTAGAAGCTAGACTTATGACAGTTGGAGTTGGAAGTTTATTAATAGTTCTAAAGAATCGGTTAAAGTTGTAGTGGTTAAACCTCAGTCCAGAGGATATTTATCAATATTTGAATTGGGGTCTTCGGAAATTAATTAGGGACGATAAAGTCGACGCGTGGCATTGTATCAGATTTATCATTCTGCTCAAAAGCAAACGTGTAAAACCAGAATTTTTTTATAAACTAGAAAATAATTTTTCTCTTAGCCTCAATAAGTATATTCTTCTTCATGATGTGGTTGTACAATGGTCCGCCTACTTAGCACTCCAACAACAATGGTCTAGATACTTTCAATAAAGAGCGTAATTAAAATGAATTAGTTAATTAATTTTCTAGGGATCTCTCAAATATAACGCTTGCATTTAAATTAAAAATGGTGACAAAATTAAATGTCAAATTAAGTGTCAAAATTTTGATTAGTCTGCCTTTTATGTTAGCCCATCTCCCTAATGGAAACCCAGTTGTAGTTTTTATATATGTACAGCTTACATATAAAATATAGATATAATTTAGAGGGGGGTCCCAAGACTAGCCGACCGAACAAAGGAGACACAATAAAGTTGAGAAAAAAATTACTTTATTTTTCAACATAATCCCCTTTCAGCTCGATGCACTTTTACCAACGATATTCAATAGCTTCGATAGCCTATTTATAGTAAGAATTGTCGAACTCCTTAAAATAGCCATCAACCGCAGACTCCACATCCTCATTGCTGGCAAATCTTTTACCACCGAGCCATGTTTTCAATTATGGAAATAAAAAAATAGATCTGGCGATAAGGTGCGTGATGAAGCAATTTGAACTTTAATTCATTAATTTTGGCCATCGCAATAGTCGATGTGTGAACTGGAGCATTGGCTTTATGAATCAAAATTTGTTTCGCCAAATGCGGCCTTTTTCTAAAATTTCATAACTTAAATGCTCCCAAAAAAGAGACGCCATGACTTTGCCTGCAGATGGAACCACCATCGCCTTCTTTGGACACGATTGTCCCATTCCAGTCCACTGGTTTGACTGTTCCTTTGTCTCAGGTGTGAAGTGGTGGACCCAAGTCTCATCCATGGTTATAAATCGACACAAAAGTTCGTCTTGATTGCGGTGAAACATCGCCAAACCCTCTACTGAAACATCTTCACGGCACTGTTTTTGTTCTATTGAAAGCAAGCGCGGCACCCATCTTGCGCATAGCTGTCTCATCTTCAAATCTTCGGCCAATATAAGATGTATAGCACCGTTTGAAATGCCTATCAGCTAGCTCACGCCGACGATCATCCATTTGGTGAATTTTTTAACCGTGTCTGGAGTGGACACCTCACGTGGTCCACCACTATGTTGTTCGTCTTGGCAGCTAGTACGGCCTCCTTTTAAGCTCTGGTACCCAGTATTTTACAGTCGTAGACGACGGGAGCAGACTCCGCCAGAGTAGAAACTAGCTCGGCTTTAATATTGTTTGGAGAGAGATCTTTCAAATCGAAATATTGAATTACATAAAGATGACCAATTTTTTCCATATTTCCAAATTCACTGAGATCGTTTACTTTTGATGGTTTAAATAAAAATGCTAAACAAAGTAAACTAAAATACTAAATGACTTGAAACTTAAAATATACATATATTTTATAAAGTTGTCACTTTCACTAAAATATTTTTTTCCAAACTACTGGCACCATCTATACGTCAGGCCGGCTAGGTTTGGGACCGCCTTCGTACATGCATTTTTGTCAAGTTAAAAAAGACGTTGGCGTTATTAAGTACAAGATTTTGAGCTTCACAACAGCTCCAATTCCGTCCAGTGCACACTTTCCGTGAGCAGTTGCAAAAAAATCCATCAAAACTTTCAATAAATTCAAACAAATTCTTCTCTAAAATCCGGTATACTACTATACTACTCAAAATTAACTTGTTTTTAAATTGACTTCCACAGCCATCAGGAAATGTAAACAACATCATATTTATTGTGTGACAGTTTATCGGACGCGAAAACAAATGATCATCACTTGAACGCACGTGAAAGCAAATGATCTTGTGGCATTGTGCAACTGGGCAACACAAGTAAAAATGGTTACTTGGGAGTAACTGAAATGAGTACACTGAATTTCATTTTGAGTAAGGAGTGTAACGTTGTTTGGCGAGGGCTGTGGAAAGCTCAGCCATGTCCAAAGTCTTTCGTTAGGATCCACCAAACCTTTCGAAATAAGAACACAATAGTTTACCCTTTTCGGGGGGTTCGAAATCAGATTATTTATTGGTATTTAATTTACAAAGTAATTTGATTTACAGGAATAACATCAACTGCTTCACTCGGTGAGAACACTCCTCTTAGCTTGAGAACACTTGTCTTGGTTGACAACACTCTTCTGGGGGCACTTGTCTTGGCTTGACAACACTATTTTGGGGCCACTTGTCTTGGCTTGACAACAATCTTCTTGGAGCACTTGTCTCGGCTTGACAACACCCTTCCGGGAATACTAGCATTGGGTTGAGAAATCGTCTGGGGAAGATTGCGGACTGGTAGATTCTAAGATGATCGGGAACTCGGTGTCTTGCATACACAATTATTCGTATTCGCTGCGTTGATCGGTATCGGATATGCTGGTTCGGTATGTGTTTTACATGACCGATTAGAACGGTTCGGTATCGGTTATCAACGGCTGGGTTACATGGGAACAGTGAGCCGAAGCCCCTGTGTAGGAACAGTAAGCCGAAGCTCCTGTGTAAGAACAGTGAGCCGAAGCCCCTGTGTAGGAACAGTGAGCCGAAACTCCTGTGTAGGAACAGTGAGCCGAAGCCCCTGTGCAGGAACAGTGAGCCGAAACTCCTGTGTAGGAACAGTGAGCCGAAGCCCCTGTGCAGGAACAGTAAGCCGAAACTCCTGTGGAGGAACAGTGTGCCGAAACCCGTGTGTAGGAGCACTGAGCCGAAACTCCTGTGTAGGAACAGTAAGCCGAAGCCCCTGTGCTGGAACAGTGAGCCGAAACTCATCTGTAGGAACAGTGTGCCGAAGCGGCTGCGTAGGAACAGTGAGCCGAAACCCCTGTGTAGGAACAGTGAGCCGAAGCCCCTGTGTAGCAATGGATTTACACCTTCTTTACTACTTCTGTGCAGAGCTAGAGCCCCATGTAAAATACTATAATCTTATCTGGTTGTGCGCTCGGAGGCGTCGACTTGAGTCTAGTCAAGCTTAACACTAAGTACCTTTGCTGTAGTGACGCAAATGAGAATTTCATCCAATCACTCATTCTCGTGTGGCAATTAAAATTAGTTCGCTTTTAATATGTACACAACGTCGACGAAGCTTGTGTGTTTATTAGCGGGTGTAATTGTTCGCGGTGGTTGGTGCGACTGATGGATGTTGTGTATGCTTAGGTGACGGGTAGACCAGGGACGTATACGGGTGTGAATGGTGGTGAGTTTTTATTATTATGTACGGACGGATCATGGCGTCACGTTACAGGAGCCTATTGTTTACCGAAAAATCGACTTGCAGAATAACTTCATCTTTTTAATTGATATTTTTCGGCCTTTAATATATTTTTGTTGAGTTCTTTTAACATAAGTAACATAAGTTTGTAATGTAATTTTTGGTAGAACTGAAATTGTTCCGTACGCTATAGAAATTAATATGAAATTATTTGTTTGTTTTTAATAGTACATATTCTGCAGGAACCATGTATATGTTTGGAACACACTTCAAACATTCATATATTTGCAAGTCCCAAACTCACTTGTATTAACATGCAAACAGTATCATCTTTACTGACAAACATGTATGCTTTTACGTGGAAACATATGCGTTCTTCATCCCAAACATCCATATGCTGACGTGGAAGCATTCGCGTGTTTCCCCCAAACCGGCATATACTTAAGTGGAAACATATGCGTTTTTCCTCCCAAACATAGTAATATTTAGAAACGAATTAGTCTTTGATTTCAATATAAATATATTATTTATCATAATTAATTTTATCAATATAAATCCACATTTACAAATAATTAATACAAATAATTGAAAGATTTAAAACGGTAATATTTGATTTTTTTCTGAAATCTGAATCTGGGTTTTTTTGCTTCTCCTTTCTTTGTTGTCTCTCACGTTTCTGTTTTCAGAAGGTTTCAGCTATGCATTGGTTATGCGTTGGTACACAAACAATATATTTATATAAAAATCTAGTTCATGCAATACTTGTGTTTTTTTTATTACACTTATTTCACAAATGGTCTGCCGTTCCGATTTTCTCAGTAAAGGCTCAGATAGACAAAGGGCTTCACGTTGTTTATACATATACCATAGACGATAGCATAGACAGTGCAACACACACAGCTGTATTTGTATCACAAACACATATATAGTTGGGTCGTAAACCCATATATTAGAACATATTATTCAATGTGTCGCAAACATGTAATATTGAATAGTAAACACCATGTGTTTGAACGCAAGTATATTATATTTTCAAAAAGCTCCACACACACATCCAAACAACAAAAAAGTTCCGATTTTTCAGCGTGTCCTTAAAAGCAAGATATGAAACTGATTTAATATTATTGACGACTTGCAAAATAAATTTAGTTCTACCACAATATAAGAAGACCATTTTTTCCCTGACGAACACTACAACGCATGAACTTGACATTTCTTACCTGGTTTACATTTTTTCAAAATAGTAAAATAAAAATTAAAAGGAATTGAATTAATACAAATGTGGCGTTCCATCGGACCATCTATGTTAACACTGAAGTACAGATATGAACACGTAGAAAATTTTAATTTTTTGTATAGCAATACAAAATCTGACGTAGGGTAGGATTTGGTAATAATTTTTGGTATAAGTATTAATGATCATCAAAATACATTTTTTTAAAATATATTTATAAAATTATATATCTATTCTAATGTTTCATTAAAAAAAAGAAAGTTGGATTAACTCCAAAAACGTTTGCTTGGTGAACAGTTTCTGGGACTTGCACATATGTCAATAAAGACTCAACACATTTTGTGATACTGACGCAGGCGTATGCGTAATATTTATTTCAGCTGAATTAAGATTCAATGAGTTAGGTCTAAGTAATATTTAATGCACTTGAAGTAAGTACAAGTATGAGTTACAATTTGCAGTATTCATACGTCCTGAAGTCAATGAAAGTACACATACAGGGTAATTTGAAAGTATAAATTAGGTGCAATAATTATGTTTTTATGTTTTATGTAAATTTTGAGGAAGTGGGTTATGTCATGACTTGACTTTGTTGTAGATATTTGTAAGCAGAAGGATTTTTGGGACACGCAATTAGAATCATCAGCATACGTACTCTTGAGTGTACAAAGGTACATTTCCAGACGACATAGGGAATATTATTTATGAAAATATGTAGATGCTAATTTATTTAGACTAAGGCAAAAAATGTTTGTATCTTAACTACATATCGTTAGCTAAAATGCAAAAAGGCGTAACTATCAATAATATAATTTTACAGGAGAAGCAAAAAACTTTGTAAAATGAAAATTATAAATATTTTTCTAATTTCACTTTAAGCGCACAGACGGATTTTTTATCGCAGAGGTGTAAAAATTTTTCAAGACATGTAATTTAATGGCATTCATAACAGTTAATCAAAAACTCGATTTTGAATTTTTGGGTTAGTTGCGCCTTTTTGCATTTTAGCTAACGATATACATATATATTTTGCAATATTTTGTGCAAAAAATGAAGTATCAAAAATCTTACAATATTTATTAGTATTTTGTGCGTTCCTCCTTCATCTCTTCTAACCGGGTATTCACAAATTTTAATCTCTACCATTTTTAATTATTCATATGCCTTCTGTCCATACGAACACTAATCATAAACATGACACGATTCTATTTAGTTTTTGATTGCTTGTGATCAATTTATGGCTGCAGCAGATTTCCCCAAAAAAAAAATCTCACTTCAATATCGAGAACTGCTCAATTAAATTGACTATCAATATGATACATCTAACAAGCTATGTCCGTTCTCCCGAACGTGGCTATAGTATCATACATGACCTATACAATACTCGTAACAGTACGCATATATTCATTAACAATTTAAACAAACTGCAAATGTTCATGATTTTTTCCATTGAAACACCCAACGCCAATTGCCCGTCAGATCGATTTGAAAAGAAGGAACCCGTGCAAAAAAATTTTAACAACAGCCACAACTAACTGCCGGAGTAATAACAGTGCAAAACACAAAAACATTAACTGCTTGTAAATATTTACATAGTAAACTATGTTGCTATAAGCTTGTAGTATATCCCCAAACATGTTGTACAAACTAAAATGATGCTATAAACATACAGTCATTTCAAATCATTGCATGTGTGTGGGAAAACGTATGGGAATTTTGGGAAAAAGTGTATCTGTTTATGGTCAGCAATTGTTTTGAAAAAGCCCAATTCAGTTAGATTCAGTTAGAACAAAAAAGGTGTTGCTAGTAACGGGTTTTCCAATTTGACTGAAATTATTTCTTTAAAAAAAAACACACTCTATTTGTTAAGGAAATTCAAATGTTTTTTAGTTAATGTGAAGTACAATCAATACAATTAAGTTCTGAATAAAACGTCTTTCAAATGACCTCCAGGTATTCTTTTGCTGGACCGAATTCGATGATCCCAATTTTAGAGCTCTTTTTTCACTAAATCAAGTCGTATGTCATGAATAGCACGTTTAATATTGACTTGTAAAGCTTGAAGAGAGTCTGGTTTCTTGACAAAGACCAATGACTTCAAATAACACCACAAGAAATAGTATAATGGTGTTAAATCACAACTTCTTGAAGGCCATATCAATGTCAATGTTTCTTGAAATAAACGAATCTCTAAACTTTTCTCGCAATAATTCGGTTGTTGCACGTGCTCTGCGGCACGTAGCCGTGTCTTGTTCGAACCAGTTGTTGTCAAGATTAACTTCTTCCAATTTTGGCCATGAAAAGTTGGTTATCATCGATCTATACCGCTCTCCATTGACAGTAACGGTGTTACCAGCTATATATCGAAGAATTGCGGTTTTCAGCAACACTTGCCTGAACGGCAGCAATATTTTCATTACTTTGAGCGAAACTCGAAACTCTTTCCTCCCAAACGAAATCTCAGATAACTGAAGTTCGTTTGGGGACTGTAGTTGGGAGAAACGAACTTCTATTAAGCCATACATATCATTTCGTTTGAGAGAACCGAAAAATGTTTGCAGCAAACGAGTTATGAAAAACATAAGCTGAAAAAAACGTTTGCGAGAAACGAAAAACGGTTCCGCCAACTGTTCCCTCGGTTACAGCAACCGAGTTGTAGTTGATCCTAACGAAAAAAACGTTTGCGAGAACTGAAAAACGAGTTATGAAAAATTGAAGCTGAACAAACGTCTGTGGTAAACGAAAAACGGTTCCACCAACTGTTCTTTCGGTTACAGCAACCGAGTTGTAGTTACAGCAACCGAGTTGTAGTTGTAGTTACTCTATTCAGTACATTACTTATACATTACAATTTATATTTACGGCTTCCATAAGCTCTTTTTTGTGTAAATTTCCAACTTTTATGATTTTGGATTTACCCATAAAGTTTTTTTTGAAAAAAAGTTGGAATTTTTGTCTATCTTTTCAGTGTCTACGAACACGTCCGTCTAGACTTGCATTCAAATAACAACTAAAAGCGCAGAAAACTACAACGCGCCAGTTGTCCTTCCAAGATATATTGACAAGGCAAAAGCCTTTTATATGTATGTGTGAGTGTGTATGTCAAACGAGGGGACTGTGTATACAGTCGACAGAAAGAGAGAATGAGAGAAATTTACGTTCTCCGTACTCATTAGAAAAATGGCTAATATCAGTTACCGCAAACGGGTTTTAGCTTGCGACAAATGTAATTTTGTATTCGTTTAATGCAAACGAGATCTCGTTTGCAACAACATGATACACATATGCGATATATGAGTTTAACCGTTACATAAACGGTTGCGATTAATAAATTAATACAAATCAATCAATGTATTGTTGTGGCAACCGAGCAATAAACGTTTTTTTTCTTTGCGTGTAGAACATTACGTAAAGAAACTGTACGCTCATAATTTACAACAATTCGACGAATGGCCAGCACATGTGGATGATTATTACGACCATAAAATGGCAGAAGCGCACGAAAAGTTGCAATTGGAGAATGGTTATTTTGATAAAAAAAAAAATTTAATAATTTGAAAACGTTGTTCTTGCGTCTATCTCTCCACGATGAAATTGTAAACATTACTGAATACAATGAAAAAAAAAATGACAGACCAAGACATACTACAAATGACCGAAACGTCACTTTGAAATCAAATCACTCAAATCGGAAACCCTTTAGTTTTGTAATCAATTCAAATTGTTTAATATCTAGGCGTGGTTCAATTTAGATAATTGCGTTTAATTTTTATCTAACAATTCTTTTCAATATATTAGGTTTTCTAGCGCCCCCCAAAACTCATCATGTCAGTTTTGTATTAAGGAAAACAAAATAAACGTAGGAAACCGTTATTTCTTGAACCTAGGGTAATTCCAGACAAAACAGCAAGACGGCTTGATTTGTATGGTTGGAAAAAGAAATCCGGATTTCCGTATCTGAAATGAAAACTTGTTTCCTTTTAGCATTTCCCTAAAATATAAGTATGGCGGCAGTGTTCGTTGCCAATCTTAAGTTAGACCTTTCAGTATAGCCTATATAGATTGTGTTTCCCTAAAACAAGGAGGCTGTATTACAGGTTTCTATTACTCAAAACATTAGGTAATAAAGTATGGTCTATTTTGTATCGAACTCTATGAAAATATTGTATTTAATTATAAAAATATAATTATGTGGAAACTCAAATACATTTTATGAATTTTCTATCGGAATTTACCTCAAAATCTAGAAATAATAACAGTTGTCTTCGAATTAGACGACACCGTTGGTTGCGACGTAGGTCATTAAGTACGCTCCCACTTTTTCTTTGCAAGAAACAGGAATTTTTCGCAGGTTTGACAATGGCAACAGCCAAAATATTTTGAGGACATTCAGAAAGCAAACAAGGCATCTTACAACAGCATGTTTGAATAATTATATAAGTAATGATATTTCTAAAATTTTATGTGGTTGCATGTAACTGGTAAATGTCTAAACTTGTAGATGTCTAAGAAGCATTTATTAAAACAGCAGTGTTTGCAAATTTTTGGTACAACACAAATGAGATTACAGTCCATAAAGTTAAAAACGACTGCATATGGACCGAATATATTTCTGTTTGGTTTGAGTAACGAATGAGTATTATTCAATAAAATGACAGTAACGTATGGATCACGTATGAGTATTACGTAATACAGTGGCAATTTGAATGTAGCTGTGGTAGCGTATGAGTTATATGAGTATTATTAGATTACACGTTGTAGTTCCTACTACATGGTAACTAGGTTGGAAACATGGATAGCTTTTGTGGGAATGTTATACCATTTCAAGAAGGACTGTCATAGATTTGCCTCTACTCGATACAATTTACTAATACGTTGACACATTTTTCGACTACAACAGTGAAATAGCTCTTCCGTACATTAAAAAAACATTAGCAAATTATAATTTTGTTTTGTCCAGAAAATATATCTGTCTTTTTTGGAAGGGAAACAGTGGGATATCCTATTTGTGCTGTATATACAGCGTCAACAAGCTCCTTTAAGTGGAATATAGACTGGACCTTCATTGTCATGGAATCAGTCCAACTCTGAAAACTTAGTTAACATTTTAAGAGTTAACACATAAAATTGTCTAAAATTTAAAATAGTATAAATTATTCTCGATATTTTTAACTTGGCTGTACTGGTCAACAATTTTCGGTGAAAATTAAACAATGTTAATTTCAATTTTCTCCAACGTTTCTCCGGATTTTCCCGGCTTCTTCAGGGAGATGTTTATTTTGATCTACAAAATTATGTCTTACAATGTTTTGTTTATTTTAAACTTTTACATTTTACACTTACTTTTAGCCACAGTCAACCTACACTGTCTATGATCAAATTATAATTGGCGCTAATTTTGTCTATGTCCTCTTTGCTGTTTATTGTTTTGTTTGCTTTTTGTCTTATTCGTAAACTTTCTAGTGTCATTCGTTTTCTGTGTTTGTTTTCTATATCTAATATTTTTGTGTTATCAAAGTCAGGCGTGTGTTCAGTGTCTAGTGCGTGTTGTGATATTCCTGTCATCGCTTTTCCCTTTTCGATGTCCATTTCGTGTTCTGCCAGTCGTACTCCAAGTGTTCTTTTTGTGTACCAATGTAGACTTTGTCGCATTTGCCATTTCCCACTCCTTTACATGGTATTTCGTATACTACGTTGCATTGTTGTTTTTTGTCGATTTTGTCTTTGGTGTTCGTGAATATTGCTTTCAATGTTGTGTTTGATTTGTGTGAAAATATTATGTTATTGTTAGGGATTAATAGTTTTAGTGATTTGTTGTCAGTTAGATGGTTAATGAAAGTTGTACTAAAATATCGTTTTTCCTCATTGTCATTAGTGGCAGTTTCGGCGTTGTACAAGTGTTTCCGGTTGATTTTCTCGCTAATTAATGACTTGATTAGTTTTAGTGGGTAGCCGTTTCGCCGTAAATTTCCAGTGAGTTTACTTGTGTTCTCGTCCCTAAATTGTGCGTCAGTTGTATCCAAGACCTCGCCCATGAGGCCAAAAGCTGT
Organism: Phaonia tiefii; assembly: GCA_963931995.1. NCBI lineage: Eukaryota > Metazoa > Arthropoda > Insecta > Diptera > Muscidae > Phaonia > Phaonia tiefii. The sequence continues at coordinate 112,172,512 of OZ008370.1, read as the reverse complement.
GTCAATCTTCGTTTGTTTTGGCTGTGCAGAAAAGTAGTTAATGATTCTGCCCGATGACATTGGTCCTGTATACCAATCAAAGAAGATGGTATTATTCCGCCCGTGTATGCACATATCCAAGAAAGGCAGTTTGTCGTCCTCTCCCATTTCCACAGTGAATTGTAGCCTATCGTGTCGTCCGTTAAGTTCAGCCAGGATTCTCCCCACATCATCTCCATTGACAACGTACTTGACCATAAATTTAATATTCATTCCCTCTACCCTTAGGCCCGTCATAGCGCGGGTTAGAAGGTCGTCCAAGGCAATATCAGGTATTGTTGGGGACACCGGATTCCCCATGGGCATTCCAAATGCCTGGGAGTAAATTATATTTAATAATTAAAGGACAAATATTTATGTAACTTGCCTGTTTATTTTAAATTGATTGAAAAGATAATTTTGAAATTATTATGTTTTTAATTTTGAAAATGCTGAGATTTTTAAAGACTACTATTGGGGTGTTTCGGAGTAAAAAAAAACGTAATGTAACTCATGCAACGCGAAAAATCAGATGATGAAAAAACCAACCTGTAAAAAACATAGTTTTTGACTATAAATTCTTTATATATGACCACGCTCCTTTGTCCAATCCTGCCCATATTTGCAGCAGATCTTAGAATATGTACACCTAACCAACATACCCAATTTTGTTCAAATACCGTTAATAAGAGCAGAAATAATGGATTTTTAATTTGTGATTTGTATGGCAGGTGCCACTCCCCTTTGTCCGTCCCGCCCATATTTTGATAGTTAATTTTTGTCGTCGCCATTAGTTTGCCTACGAAGTGTCAGCTTGATTGGATCACGAGAAAAGCGTTAAAAATAAATCCAAAGTTTTTTGGGTGCGCATGCATACATACATGCATACCGACAGGTGAAGTTAATATAGAGAATTTAAAAAGAAAGACTAATTCTCCTCAACTGGCGTTTCGGGTTGTTAATCATTTAAGAGTTGTTTGTTTTGACATTTGTGTTAAATATTGTTTTTTGTCCAATCATCTCATTTCGAAATTTCTGTGGTCCATAAAAAAAATGGTGTCCCTTAACATCCCATGAAAGGATTGGGGAGAGCTTCTCACAATCAGTGAGATGTGCGCTTTCTAGTTTTACACTCACTGATTGGGACCTACAGTTTTACACCGGTTCCGAACGGTATTTTGAGAAGCATTTTCATGGCTAAGTACTCGATAGTGTCGCCATCACTAAGCGAGGTGATCGTCGTAGAATGAAATGTGGGGTGGTCTGAGCAGGGATCGAACCCAGGATCTCATGTACAAGAGCCGCGCACACTAGCCATTGCACCACCGACTGCCACTGCATACTGCAAAATAAATCCATACTGCAAAATAAATCCGACGGTAAAAAATAGAAATACGAGATTTCAAACCTGTCAGCCCATTAGAATTATATTTGTCATGATTTTTAATAGTTGTCCGGTTCTTTTTCTATGAAAAAGTAAATTTTAATAGAAATACTCGTCGTAACAAAGAAATAGTGAAATTGATTATTATGATGGATGGTTATGAATATAGCTACCTATATACCCACCAAGGCATATTATCAGCTAACTTCTCCTCAAGCGTTTAGGTATATCATCACACATTATAGGGATAAACAAAACTCAACTTAGAAAGAATGGAACGAATTAAACGGATATAATGTGAAGACGGTACACTCTAACGCCAATCTCATGGCAATCGTTGTTTCTTTTTTGAAACAACAACATCTATGCAATGGCTTTCGATGAAGGCATGCATAGGAAAGAAATGTTGTGAACATTGATGGGTATGGCAAAGTATTTGCTGTGGATGTTTTCGTACAAGTAGGAGTGTTGAGGCAATTCTCGCTATGTTGATTTTGTTTATACCTATATAATTTCTATATTTCTATGGAAAATAAATTTTTATAGTGTTTGATCTTGAACCGAACAATTATTAAACAACATAATAACTGAGAGATCGAATAATATAAACTTAAATGGATATAATTATATTTGTTAATAAATTATATTTTACTATTTGCGAATATAAAAAGAGGGATATTTCTTTGAAAAGCGGGATTGAGATTCCTGGCGGAAGGAGCCATCGAAAAGCGGGATAATCCCGTCAAAAGCGGGATGGTTGGTCAGGTTATTTTCTTCTGATCATATACGTAAACACTGGGACACTGAGAATCCACACATAATGTCTCGTTTTGGCGATTTGCAATAACCGATAAGATTGCTTCATTTTACCGTTCTGGACTTCTTCCTTTGGAGTTGTTTTAAGCCACTGATCCATGTGAACAAAACACAGACTGAAGAGTTATCGCCCGATATTATCATCCGGACGATTGTAAATGCGCTAGAAAAGACTCAAATGTTTATCAACACTGGATGCGCCCACTTGACCGATATCATTTTTAAAATTCAGAACAAATTTAAAATTCAGAAGTTTCCTTGACATGTTCTTGATGGAAGAATAATTTTCAAGGTGACACTTTTGTAATTTCGTAAGGGAACTTTTTCTGTGATTATTCTCCGCCACGGGTCTCATGCAAGTAAAAAACCCAGGTTTCTGTGAATATAAAGATTGTTCCGGATTGTAATGCCTTTTACCATAACGTTTGAAATTAAATTGAAAAATTTATGGAATTTCCAGCGTATCCTTTCGCCCAACTTGTTTGTGGAAAGTGTTATTACTGAAGTTGTTATTAAATTATGAATGCAATTCTAAATCAATATGATTCATTTAGTTCATAATATTTAACAATTGAATGATTCAATTTGTAGTTGAACTTTGTTGCTCAAGAATGAAAACAATAAGGAACCTTAAATAGGGTTCGACAACCCAACATAGGTCTCTATTCTCACGGGTAGCTATCGGTTATAATTGGAGGCAACAAATATAGTCAAACTATAATACAGGGTGAATCAGGAAGTTCCGGACAAATTTCTGCAGCGTATTCCTTGGCTAATTTCACGAAGAAAATTCCACTAGGACCATGTCCGAAAATGCAAGGGTGCGAAATGGCAGCGGGTTCAAAATTTGCGAATTGGCGGACGGAGGGTAGTAGGGTAACCACTTCTGAACCAGTGGTCGGATTGGGCTTGTTGGAAAGATCTTTAAGAGGCCTTTCGGAATCAATAGAAAGTAGAAAAAAGTCAAATAGCCGAGATACAGAGCATGGACAAGAGCATTACAAATCAAATAAATGTATGCCGTTATTTCGCTTCCAAAAACAAAAACAAACATTTTTGCATTTTAGTAAAATGGTCATAACTTTGGAACGGTAAGACCACTGGGCTTCGTTTAATTCATTTTGGAAAGGTAAAATATAAGTTACCTGCCATCTGGCTGAGCAAATTGAGGTTATGTGATTTTTTTTTCCGTAAGCTCTGTATCTCGGCGATTTGACTTTTTTCTATTTTTTTATTGATTCTGAAAGGCCTCTTAAAGACCTTTCCATCAAGCCCAAAAAAATCCGACCACTGGCTCAGAAGAAGAAATCCGACTACTGGCAACTTTACCCTACTAACCTCCGAACCGCCAATCCGAAAATTTTGAACCCGCTGCCATTTCGCACCCTTGCATTTTCGGACATGGTCCTAGTGGACTTTCCTTCATGAAATGAGCCAAGGAATACGCTGGAGAAATTTGTCCGGAACTTCCTGAATCACCCTGTATAGTAACCGAAACCGGATCAATATACTTATACAATCCTTACCGTTTTGTAGAATTTAATCTCAATACGTAATCTTTTTTAAGCCAATCGTACTTTACAGACGATTCAATTGAAGTTTGTAGATCTTTATTCTCAGCTGACTTACATTCTATACTACTGATCGTCTATTAACATGTGTCACTAATTGCATTTTTTGTTTGTTTTGTTTTTATATTTTTCAGTACTGGCATGTCCTGGAATTACTCCAAAGAGTAATGAGCATTGCAGGCAGATAAACTTAACTTGTTTGTATATCAAAGTAACGCAGCAAACAGATTTATCACATGAATAAGGAGGAGAAAGTTTTCAAGTTAATGTAAGTATATTATTTATTAGCTTGAGATGATTGGAGAAATTCAAAATTTTACATAATAATCACCAATATATAGTTTATGGACAATCAAAAAAATATATTTCTTATTAATTCAAAAATATTTAATTTTTATTAGTGTCTCGTAAATTAGCCATTTTATATGCATAACGTGAAAAGGAATCTTCGGAAAAAGAAAAAAAACAAAATTTAAAAATTAAATAAAAATAAAAAATTAAATAAAAATCTAATAACAAGCAAAAAGATTGCAATTAATAAAGGGGTACATCTTTAAAGGCCTCTTTTGTCTCAAATTGCTTGTCAACTTCATATTCTTTTCTTGGCATCCACCCCATACATTTTCCACTGTTATCATATATGGGCAGCCAATTCACAAGATCTACTTTCTGTTAGCGAATGTACGGTCTCACGACTCTGGCTGTATGAAATGAAGCCGCCGGTGGTACAATGGTAGTTTGCGCGGCTCTGGTACATGGCATCGTGGTTTCGATCCCCATTCGTAATCGTTGTAAACCTGTAGGTCTCAATCAATGAGTTTGAAACTAGAAAGCGCACAGCTCTCTGGTTGTGAGAAGCTCTCCAAAATTCCTTTATGGAATGTACTGGCAAACCATTTATTTATTTGGATGAGTAATATTTAATATTCTGAAATAATAGAGATGTTATAGTTGACAATCGACTGATGTTATCATAAGCAAAATAAGAATATTGCCAATTAAGATCTACTGTACCGAAAAGTAAATTATGATTATGTTTAGAATCTTAACTTGATTGTTATCAGCCCCGCCGATATTTCTTTTTCCTTTCATCTACACACTGAGAAAATGGCCCAGCAGAATACTGCAGGAAACATGTACATATTTGCAAGCACTGTTTTCATGAATTCAATACCTGATGGCTTATTATTTTGTTGTTGGTTGTCATGTTTTTGTTTTCAACAGAATTCAAGAATTCACTTTTAGTTTTAAAACAAAAAGAAGTATTTTTTCAGATTGTTTGGATTTTTTATTGGATTGTAGAGAAAACATGTTCCGATTAAGTAGGGAATAAAATATGCGTCAAATGGTCCCCCTATCTCTGATGATTTTCAATGAATTTTCCCCAGAGATGTGGCTGAATCTCACCGATGACGCGTTGAATCTCGGATTTGAGCCCAGGAAATAATTGTTTCTGGTTTACCGCAGAAACCAAAGATTTTACAATACCCCAAATAAATAAATTGCACGGAGTTAAATCGCATGATCTTGGTGGCCAGTTGAAATTAGATTTTCTGGAGATAATTTGTTTTGGAAATCGTTGCTGCAATAAATAGATTGTCTCATGCGCGGTGTGGCAGGTGGCGCCGTCTTGCTGAAACCACATGTCGTCCAGATCCATGCCGTCTAGTTGAGGCCACAAGAACTCCGTTGTAATATTCCTGTAACGAATGCCCTTCACAGTTACTGCAATTTCGGCCACCTCTTTAAAAAAGTAACGCTGAATCATGTCGCCTGACTAAAATCCACACCAGACAGTTGCTCGTTACGGGTGGATTTGATTCTCATGGATTGCGCAATGATTTTCTGAGCCACAAATTTGAAAATTTTGAGTATTCACGAAGCCATTCAGGCGGAAATACGATTCATCAGAGAAGAATACTTTTTTTTTTTGAAAAATTGGCACTGACTTCACTTTGCTCCATTACCCATTGAAGGAATTGCCTTTGCTTTCCATGGTCTGCTGGTTTGAGCTCATGAGTAAGCTGAAGTTTGTACGCATGTTTCGTCAAAATTCACTGCGTAGTGCTTCGTGAAATTTGAAGTTATTGAGAACGATCGCGAATTGATGTTTTCTAGTTTTCGGCGACACTCTCGTTTACAGCAGCAATGTTTTCAAGAGGCCGACCGGTACTTTGATACACAGGAGTTCTACTGTCCATAACCGAACCAGGTTCTTACAATTTTTTGGCCAGTCATCGAATGGTTTACACATTAGTTGCACTTACTCGACTGAAAATTCTTCGAAGTTTGCGAGCGGTCTTAACATAACTTTCCAAATTTTTGTAATAAGTTTGAATAATTTTGTAATAAGTTTGTTCTTTCGTTAAGGGGTCAATTTTTATAAAAGGAATAAACACATGTGATAGCTGCCAACTTTCAGAGTTACCACTTGCACAAAAAATTAAACAGTAAATTTAAAAAGTGCAATCTTATTGAGACACCCTTTACTATGAGTTTCAGGAAAATTCATCCTCATGATTCCTTGATAACTGTATAGCTGTAAATGTAGCAAACACATTCCAACGAAAATTCAATTCAGTCGCTGATTGCGGGTAACCACATGATTTAAAAATTTAAAATTTTTGGAAAATTTAAAAAACCGATTAATAAGTTTTTTCATATTTTTAGTTTGTATAACTATAGTTGGACTTCTAATTTGGCAGTTTATCTATTTAGCATATAAATGATCGAGTACATTAAAAATTTTGGTTTCTACGCTCACTGGGAAAATATTTACACATGTGGTTTCTGCAATCAGCGTTTGAATTGAGAATTCTTTATCATGCAAATATTCGAATACTATCCCAAACACACAAACGCAAGAGACATTTGATCCATATAATTTCTTATATTATTTTCTTTATTGAAAATTGAAATGCATTCCATAATTTTTTGATCAAGTGCAATTTAGAAAGCATTTTTTGCCAGGGTTGCTATATTGATCAAAATATTGAAAAAATAGTAAAAATAATAAAAGAGATATTTAATTTTGAAGAAACGAGATTGTTGAATGTTATTTTATTGTCATCTTTCTTCTAGTGTGTACTTTCCAGACTGTCAAATATATTGGTAAATATTTTATTGGGATTGCTGAAAAAAAAAATTAGTTCTTTGACCGTAATTTTAAACAGAATAACTAGACCCAAAATGGGTTATATTAGTCCAGTTTTTGAGAGTATGAATATCGCTCAATTTAACAAACCATCAGGCATTCGGACCTTATCCTGCCTGATGACGGTAAATGACTGATTTGCTAACAGTCGTATTCTGGTAACGGCGTGCATCACGCCAGATTGTCCCCACTGTATTTTTATACATTTACACAGACCAAGGTTAGCGTATTTCGAAGGTTAACTCCGTTACCCCACGTTGACCCATAATTACACAAACGACTTTAATCTGTAAAATCTGTCAGTTAATATTTAACCTTATTTTAAACTGGTAAACAATTTGATGCAACACTACAAAGTACCAAAATAATGCAACAGTACTAAAATACTTGCAAAAAATCAAGTCTATTGCAAGCCACACACAGACGGAGGCTAGGTACGGTATTGGTGGCAGTTCATGAACGACACACTTAGGCTTATTAGTCCAATGGGATGCCACGGGATAACGAGATTATGAGGATAACAATTTACTTTGCTCCCAGAAGCTCAAAATCTTGTCTACTTGTCTACGACGCTCTGAGATAATTCCCATTGGGCCCTACATAGGTACGATCCGATAGCAGACATTCTCGTGCCGGCTAGTGGTGTGCTCGAGCAGAGAAGTTGTTCGGTTGATAGTTCATCTTCTTCCTCATCCTTACAGCTTCTGTCGTCTGTCATTCGCCCTGACTTTAATCTCGCCTTATGTTTAGCAATCAGACAGTGTCCCGCCAAAGATATTTCACGGATCTCCTGTTGTCCGTTATGAGCCAGATTTCGTTGAGCTTACACAATCTTAATCCTCGTCCAACTCTCCTGCATCACCACTCACGCAGGATATGCTTACAGGTCAATAGGTGCATGTCAACACAGTACACTCCCTGTGGACACTATTAGGTAGTCCCTAGGCTGGTCAGCTCATCCGTTCCGCAGTTACTCGGAATTTGCCTGTGCCCTGGCACCCACTTGAGATGAATGTCGTACTGTTCGACCCTCTTGTTATGAGATCTGCGGCAGTCTTGGGTAGATAACTAATTCAGGAATACTGATTCCATGCACTTGGTTACCATCTGACTGTCCCAGAAGACATTGATCCGAATGACTGCTGGACTACTATCAGTCAGCCAGTCAGTCACTCCACTAATAGCCAACATTTCCTGCTGATCCTTTTTACAATGAGCAGGTAGTTTAAAGGGACACCCTCTAGTTACCTAGAGTAGAACCCTCGGTCTACCGGATCATTAATGTTCAAAATTCATATATCACTCTATAGTAGGAACTTCGTTGTTTCTGGAATCCTTTTCCAGTATGAGGGTGTGGTATATCCCATCGAGTAGTTGTTCTGCTTCCGAGTAGTCGTCAAATGGAGACATTTCGGGAGTACCTTCCAGCACTGTTCCATGACCGACTGCGACTATGACCATTGTGATAGTTGCCTTAACCTGGTGACGTCATGAAGGCATTCTGCCTATCTTTAATTTACACCGTCATCAAATATAAAATTACATTCAGTGTAACAATCCGCCATCCTCTGAACCCTATAACCCCAGGCACACTATAACCCCATACATTATTAACGGTCTCACCACCTCTGCATACATCCAGTGCGCAATCCTCGGAAAACTCGTATAACACCCAGCTATTTAGCACACTCTGCAAGCTTAATTTCAGAATCATTCATCGTGATAGGTTCCACAACAGGTATTTTCTACCTTCTGGTAAAGAGAGCTAGCTTTGCCTTTTGCCAAGTTTACACCTAGCCCATTGTCACCCACTTATCTGCCTAAAGTCCGTAAGCTAGCTTGGACAATGTCTCTTGTGTACTGGGATACTTATACCTTAAAGAAATTGCCACGTCGTCCGCATAAACAACAATCTTCGCAACAAAATTTTCGAGAGAGACCAGTATTCCATTTAGCGCAAGGTTCTATGGAAGTGGAGACAACACCCTTTCTTGAGTTGTGGCTATGTTAACATACTTCGTAGAGGTCGAATTGCCCAATTCGGCTGTGACTCGTCTCCTAGTGAGCATTTGGAACAGAAGCCCGATAAAATCCACCTTAAATATAGGGGGATGGCGCCAATTCCATCGCGTTATGAGTGATATTATTGAACTCATCCTCAATGTCTTAAAAGGCTACCAATGTATACTCCTTAGCAGCCAATGATAGCTATATGTATCCTACCAATTTCTTTCGAATTTCCTCATTAGAGGTGTGCCCAACATTGCCTTTACCCACTCTTCGATACTGCGAATTCCCCAGATTTTTGTTCAGAACGGGGAAATGTAGTGTAGACCCAAATTTTCGCGATTTAAGTTTCAGAAATTAGTTCCGGATAATGGTACTGTATGTGCTCCAATTTCATCAATCCAGCTTCAGCTGTTTATTTATTTTTGTTGTTGTTTGAATGCAAATATAACATGTTTGTAGCTGGCCGCAAATATAGTATACTTGTGTGCAAACACATTGTGTTTGCTATTCAATATAGCATGTTTGGAGCACAATGATTAATAGGTTAGAATATATGTATTTGCGACCCAAATGTGTTTTTTTTTGTTGAAAACTGCTGAAATCGAAAACGTAAATGGAAGGAATTGGGGAGAGCTTTGTCACCAGTGAGTTGTGCGCTTTGTAGTTCTATACTCACGGATTGGGACCTACAGTTTTTACACCGATACCGAACAGTATTTTTGAGAAGATCTTTAATTGGCGAAATCGGTGCTTGCAAACATGTACATGGTTTCTGCAATATGTTGGTGGTGTCGTTATTTTTCAGCGTATATAGCTGCAACCATTTGTTGTAGGTTATGGTACTACGTTTGTTCCTTTCTGTCCTGTATATCATTAAAATCAATAATTTTAAGAAAATCCTTTCATGTCACGCTGATAATTCCACATGTTTCGATCACATGTTCTAGGCGATAGTGTATTTATTTCGTCTTTTTGCCAGTTTTACCTCTTAAATGGGGGATTTTTGAAACCCCCTTTCTCGTAAATGTAGCAGGAACATTTTTGTGATTCTAGCTTATGTTTTATTTTTATTTTAAAATTCCAATGCACAAATAATAATGGCCCTGCCAAGCTTCAGAATTTTACCATTTGCCGATTGGTTTGGGCGATGGAAACAATTTGTTTCGTTTCCCCCTGATTTACCCGCTAGAGGTACTAGTTTATGATTGTGACTTCAGCCATTTGGTCTGGGCGGTGATTAAACAGTCAGTCATTTATAAACAGTGTAAGGAAATCAGAAGACAGGTGGGAACTATTTCGGGCAACTATTTCGGGAACGACATAGCATAGAGTATAAAATCTTGAGTGTATGTATGTACTTGAACTTGCCTTAATTAATTGAATGCGATAAATTAGCCAATATATAACACGAATTGGATAATTTGCTGCATTCAGTTCCAATTTATGGAACCAGATCATAAGCAAGTGTGCCCAAATTTATCTTGCACCCTTAAAAAAAATAAATGGTTTCCCATTACATTCCTTGAAGGAATCGGGGAGAGCTTCTCACAACCAGTGAGCTGTGCGCTTTCTACTTTTATACTCACTGATTGGGACCTACAGCTTTACACCGGTTCCGAACGGTATTTTGAGAAGCTTTTTCATGGCTACATACTCGATAGTGTCGCCGTCACTATGCGAGGTGACCGCCGTCGAAACAAATTTAACGTGGCCAGAGCAGGGATCGAACCCAGGATCTCAAGTACAAGAGGCGCGCACACTAACCATTGCACCACCGACGGCTACACATCTTGCACCCTTAAAAAACTATATTGACTGCTACTCTTGTCACGATAGGAGAGAAATAAAATTCAAGTACCTTCCTCTTTAATTTTTTTTTCAAATTTGTTCACAGTTTTGGGAGCGAAGAATGTGTACCACAACAGTTAGACTGAGTCTTGAAATACAAGATTGGGACATTTTGCCACAATGTGTCATTTTCCTCTATCTATAACTGCTGGAGAGTGAAGGGAGACATAAGCGACCGGCAAATACAATTCATCGCTCGTTCCCTCTCTCTCTCGATCACACATTTACAACATTTGCAGATTAGGGGATTCATCCTCAATTTGTGGATGTTGTTGTAAAAAGGATCATACTGGTTTCTGGTGTTGCCGTCGGTGGTCCAATGGTAGTGTGCACGGCACTTGTGCATAAGAACGTGGGTTCGATCCCTGCTAACAACCTAAATATATCGGAAAACAGAAAACATAACATTGTTAATATTAAATATCATCAAGCACTACAGATAAAATTGTATTTGAATACGGACTAAAGAGTTAATTAAAGCTACCTTTAATTATAATGTCAAACTCTGTAAAAAAAATATACTGTTGATTCTGATAATGCGACGATTTAGTTGTATGTTGTTGTATCTAAACGCTGGATTAATACCGACCGGTGTAGATTAACATATATTTTGGGACGAATAGTAGTTGTTTGGAGATTTTTGCGGATACCTTAACGCGATTTTGGGGATTCCACCCAGAACGAAAGTGGAAACGCGGCATACTGCACTGATTGTGTGAATACCGACCACTGGTTTTAACGATTTCAAAAAAATGTCATCATTTTTACGATTTTTATGATTTCGACAATTTGAACATTTTGCATATAACGGGTGTTTTTTACAGATTCACAACTTTGAGTTGGTAATACTGCTTTATTTGATAACCGATTTAACAGATGATAGTTACTATGTGGCCGTCGGTGGTGCAATGGTACTGTGCATGAGAACGTGAGTTCGATCCCTGCTCTGATCACCTTAAATTTCTTTCGACGGCGGTCACCTCGCTTAGTGACGGCTACACTATCGAGTAGTTAGCCATGAAAAAGCTTCTCAAAATACATTTCGGAACCGGTGTAAAATTGTAGGTTCCAATCAGTGTGGGTAAAACTAGAACGCGCACAGCTCACTGGTTTGTGAGAAGCTCTCCCTAATCCCTTCATGGAATATAACGGGAAACCATTTATTTTATTTATAGTTACTATGTGTTTAGTTTGGTTAGTTGGAATAGAATTATTCGAGAGCAACGCTTAAAAATTATCGCAATTTTCTATCAAAATAATGGTTCTGTTCCACAAACGAGTCGTGCGTCTCATCGATTTTATGGTAATCATAATCGTCCATCACGTAAATGGGCTGTCGGTGGTGCAATGGTTAGTGTGCGCTCCTCTTGTACATCCCTGCTCTGACCACCTTAAATTTCTTTCGACAGCGATCACTTCGCATAGTGACGGCGACACTATCGAGTAGTTCGCCAGCACAAAGCTTCTCAAAATACCGTTCGGAACCGGTGTAAAACTGTAAGTCCCAATCAGTGACTATAAAACTAGAAAGCGCACAGCTCACTGGTTCTGAGAAGCTGTCCCCAATTCCTTCATGGGATGTAATGAGAAAGCATTTATTTATTTTATTTATTTGGTACGTAAATGTGGCCGTCGCTTGTGCAATGGTGTATGGTTCTTGTACATGGGATCCTTGGTTCGTTCCTTGCTTTGTCCACATTAAATTTCTTTCGGAGGCGATCACATCGCATAGTGACGGCGACACTATCGAGTATTTAGTCATGAAAAAGCTTCTCAGAATACCTTTCGAAACCGGTGTAACACTGTAGGCCCCAATCAGTGAGTATAAAACTAGAAAGACCACACTTCACTGGTTGTGAGAAGCTCTCCCTAATTCCTTCATGGGATGTAATGGGAAACCATGTTATGTGTATGTGTGGGGTACGTAAATATGCAAAATTGTAGCATTGTCCAAGCACCATTAAATCCACGGAAATTACTATTAGGTGCGCTTTATGGGCCGGCGGAGTCATTGGTCCATATGTCTTGGAAAACGATGATCGGCAGAATATTACTGTCAACTGCGAACGGTATAGAGAAATGATTCAAGTTTTTTTCCGTACCTCAATTAGCTGGTATTAATCTTGCTGACATGTGATTCCAACAGGACGGAGCCACCCTGTAATTAATTTACTCAAAGAAACTTTTGCCGTAGCGGCCAAATGACCCTAATCATATTTATACATAAATGGCATAAAATTATCTATCTGATAATGCCAGCCTAATTGATTCTTTGCTTTATTTTAATTTGAAGTTCTGTAACTCTAAAAAAACACCCGTTACTGGGTCTTTTGCAAACTGGGGAGTTTTGTGTCTCCGTAATTTCCTTCGAGTAGTTTCTGTTGGACGGTCCCCCTCTGCGAACGTGCCTTAAAATTTGTTACTACTGCCAAGGAAATTTTCTTCTTCTTTCGAGCTTCAAGTTTTCTTAATTAGTAGAAAATTGAAAACTCTCGCACGTGGGACTTAAACTTGCATTGCCGGACTTAACCTAACGTTTTAAACTACTGTGCCTCTGATCAAAAAGATCCTCAGTCAGCAAACTGTTTTCATGCTTTGGTATAACAGGTGGTGACACAAATAGCTGGGCACTGCTTAATAAAGAAATGATAGATAAACAAGTTGTCGTAGTATATTAATTAAAATCGATAAACGGGAAGATATTTAAAATTGTACCAATTAAGTCATTGGTGTATCATTATACGTTCAAGGTATTATTTGTACCACAAATGGTAAAATTGTACAAAATTTTACATCACTGGCATGCACTCCCAGGGAACTAATTGTTTGTGAAGAGGTTGTAGCAACCGTAAATTCGACTGTAACCTTCGTATTACGGTTGCCACAACCGAATTGAAGTTGGCACAACCGAATTTTGTCCCCACAACTGAAATTCGGTTGAAGCAACCTCGTTTCATAATTGATTCGGTTGTGACAACTGAATTGCGGTTGAAGCAACCGAATTTGGAATTTGAAATTGTAGCACAAAATAATCCTTCAAAACTTCTATCCACAAACACCAATTTTGACCGATTTTTTTGAACATAAATAACAGTCGGCCTAGTTGCTCATTTACCCGTACCTTTGAACTGCCCTCTTTCACACCTATTCTGTTTATTTTTCGGTAAGTTCTGGGTGCCAAGTTTGGGTTGGGATGTTCGTGTTGTTCCTGTACCATTTAAAATGTTGTTAACGCAATTTTCCATTTCGATTTCCGTTGTTATTTCCGGCTTTACAATTTCTGTGTTATTGTTGCAATGCTGACAAACGTCCATACGGACGTATATACATACGAGTACATCGCCATTCCACTCGAGTTTCTAGGGACGAAGTGTTGTATTTGTTCAGGCCCACTTTTTTTTGCATTTGAATGATATTTTTGTCTACACCCATATCTCCCAACTTCCGTTTATTTTCATACAATTTGAGTGTGTCTGACCAGACATTGGGGAGTCTGAGCTGTACTAGTATTTAGTTTTAGAATTCTGTATTTTTGATATTTGACTGGATGTGGCTGTTTTTATAGTTGCTTAATCCTTCTGGCTATGAATGTCATGCAATCATTTTAATCCCCATAACAACCGGTGTTTGAGAACAGATAGGAGATACGTGGCAATTAGAGTGGACTGATTACCGATTATTTTTAATTTTAATAGTTTTGTACGTTTTAATGATTGTTGTATGTGTAAGTGGATAAGACTTTATTCTACATATGAGGGATTTACTGTTTTATATTAAAAAGCAGGACAGCTTGCAGTTGGAATAGCAACTACTAAATGATATATAACATAAATTTGCGGATTCATGAACACCTCGCTTGGTGACTGCGAAACTATCAAGAAATTAGCCATGAAAATATTCTATAGATAAGGGTTCGGATTAGTGATGCACAGAATCGAGGGACCGGTTACGCAGAATGGTTTCAAATGAACCGAAATAAGGGACGAAATGGACAGAAAACGGTTCTTAAATGAACGAAAAACGGGTTCAAAAGAAACGAAAATGGTGCGAATAAGGCCAAGAAACGATTGTAAGAACTAAGAATAGGAAACGATTCTAACAGAACCGTGAAATGATTTCAGTATAACAGGACTCGTTTCCAGGGGAACCAAAAGTGTTAATCTTTGAGGGTATGAAAATGTGTATTTTTATCAATTTTTATGTTCTTATAATAAAATATTACCCTTAAGCATGTCGGGAACAGCAATTTGCTGAGAACCGGAACCGGTCCAAATACCCGGTTCTTCTTGGAACCGGATCCGATAGGACCGGTTCTCCAAATTTGCGGAACCGCACATCAATAGTTCGGATGCTATGAAAATGTATAGGCCTTCATCACTAATACTGCATTTACACCGACAAACATTCAGTTAATTCGAATGTTAACTCCGTTAACCTGCGTTAAGTTTTGAACACTATTTTAAACTCAGCCAAAGAAATTCAAACAAAAAAAAAAACATACACGAAAAATCAACTGTTTGGCAGACGGAAGCCAATCGAAATTTTCCCGATGCGTCGCCGCCACCGAAAATTATTTGAAGCTCACGCCGTCGACTGAGCAAATTTAATTTGGTCTCGGCACGGAGTTGCTTTAAATTAGTCTAAGTTGAAAGTTTCCACCTGCAATGTTAATTTAATATCAAATTGGGTGATGTCAACGCCAAAGATTAAGAACAAGGTATCGCCAACCTGGCCGGGATAAACGCATGCGACAGTATACGGCATTTACAGCGAGCAAGTTTAGTGCATTTCGAAAGGTAACTCCGTTAACCCACACTAACCCAGAAGATTACTCCCACAATTGTAATCTATAAAAACTGGGGCTTATTTTTTAACTGGTTTTTAAACTGGAATACAATTTGATGCAACTCTGTTTATTACTAAAAAATTCAACCATGACAAAAACATACACAAAAAGTCAACTGTTTGACAGACGGAAACCGAAAGAAAATTTTCCTACGCGTTGCCGCCACCAAAATGTTTTGTACGCTCACGCTGCCGCCGACATATTTGGCTCTCATCGGTTTAAAATGTGTGCCGATTTGACCGACTCTCCCGATTTGACCGAGTGCTCCAATTTTCAAAACACATCCCAAATTTATACAAAACTGACAAACAAAGAGCCGCCCATTTACATTTTCTGTTATTACGCCGTCTTTGATAATTTAATCTCGTCACGCAGTTTCTCTAAATTAATCTAATCACAAAGTTGCCTCCTGAAATGACAATTTAATCTCAAATTAGCTGGTGTAAACGGCAAAGGTTAGAGAACAAGGTTATCGCTAACCTGCGGTCAAAATGAGACATAAGTCCACAAATAAGGCAGCACTCAGCTCACTGATTATTAGAAGCTCTCCACTGTCCCTTCATGGGATGTAATGATACATTAAGTTTTTTTGTTAAAAATTTGATACTTCACCTCGACGCCGTAATTGTATATAATTTAATTAATTTGTTCAATCAATATTTCGCTCTTCTTCGCAGAACAGCATCAGGAATTGACTGTCAAGAAATAAATTAAATTTATTTGCTAACAACACACACAGGTTAATCACTACCAATTGACTTAACGTCCCGTCATCTAGAGAGCGGCTCCATAAATCGGTGACTTTTCGAACTTCCCTCGTAGTTATATAAAATGCAACACTGCTCCCATCAAGTACCACCCATCAATAGACTACTGTCAAATTTTGAGCAAGTTCCGTCATTTACTTTGCGTTTAACAGCTGTTCAAAACATACAACCTCGCGCATTTTTTAAACTGAATTTCGAGTGCTCATTAAACATAATTTTTTGCGAAAAAAAACGGCAATCAAACCATGAAAAGCTGGACAAATACAAGGGGGACTCTGCACCATCGATTTCAATGGTAATAAAATGGTTTACTGACTTTTGTTGTGGTCGCACAAGTACAACTGACGCTGAACGTTCTGGACGGTCAGTTGAGGTCAATACACCCAAAAATTTCGAAAAAGTCCACGATATGGTGTTGGCCGATCGAAGCGTAAAAGTGACTGAGATTGCTGATACCATAGACATTTCATATGGCACTGTGGTTTGGATTTTAAATGATCAGTTGGGTTGAAGAAAGCTGTCTGCAAGATGGGTGCCGCGTTTGCTCTCAATTGACCATAAAAGCACGGGGGCACACGTGTGTAGTCTCAATGGCAAAATTCGATGAATTGGGCTACGAATTGGTACCTCATGCGCCATATTCTCCGGATTTAGCCCCCAGTGACTATTTCTTATTTCCAAACCTAAAGGAATGGCTCGGTGGAAAGAGATTTAGCTCCAACGATAAAATTACTGATCAAACAAATGCCTATTTTATCGAAAAATCCTATTTTTTCGAAGGGATACAACAATTGGAGAAGTATTGTACTAAGTGGATAGAGCTAAAAGGAGATTGTGCTGAAAAATAAATTTTTTTGAAACTGTGTTTCATTCAAAAAGTCACGTACTTATTGATCCGCCCACGTATTATGTTTTTAATTAAATTAATTCCCCTACAAACATTAATCGGCACCGCTGTTACCCAAGGCTTTCATTATTTTTTTCCCAAGTCACTAATTTTTTCTGATTGTTAAACTTCCATTTTGAAAAAATTTAAATCAGCGCACCCTAGAAGCCATGCATTGCAAGTGGAGTACATACAATTTTAAATAAGTAAATATATAGAATAAGTAGAACTACAGAGTTATTGAAACCCCGACAACACTTTAAGAAAGTTAGGTCAACTAGATAGAAGTAGCTGTCACTATGACACACTTAGTCCAATGAGAGTTCCTGTGACACCGCAAGACGTCATGTTATGTTGACATCGTTCAACCTGTAAGTTGCCTGGTACGGATATGGGCAGCTTCATGGCAGGAGATACCCATCCCGCTATTGCATGATGTGGTTGAAGAAGATATTAGTCCCTGACGAAATGATTGGTACCTCGTCAAAAGTGTCCTCATTTTATTCAGCGCAAATCCCTTAATATCTTTCAGATTTGACATGAAGTAAGATCCTACTTCTGACCTCCTACTCACACAACAGGCTGGCAGTAGCATGGGACACTCTTGTTCTCCTCTTCTTCCCCACAGATTCAACAGTAATAATGAGTGTAGATTCGACGACTAGATGAGTGTCTGCCTAAGAATCAATGTCCAGTGACCACAGCTAATAGGATAGAGATGTACGATCTTGGACAAGATATGAAGTTTAGCATTCCATTCACGTCATAGGTGAACAATAATTGCGTGGTGATCCGACTCTTTGTACCACCATACCATCTATCATTTGCATGAGTCAGAGTTTTGCCTTTAAGCATTAGCTTGAATGCAGAAAATGCTCTAGGCAACATGCTCCATAAGCAGTTGAACAGGTCAGGTATTCTCTAACGTCGCCAGCTTATCGGCTACATCGTTCCGTAGAATATAACTGTGCCCAGCCCCCATATAAAGTGGACATTGAACTGCTTGTGGGCAGTTATACTCGCAGTTGGGAAACAGATTTTGTAGAACTTATTGCAACTTGATTGTTGAAGTAGATTTTGATACTCCATTTGATGGCGTTTCGTCTCAGGCAGAGGCAAACTTATTCGATTGTCATGACTTCTACGTGGAAGACACTACAATATTCTGGTAGCCTTTGGGTAAGGTCTGGACGTACCTACTTAGAATAGACTCCAATCCGAATTGGAGTGCTTCCCTTCCTTCCAGTCCCAGATAGGAGTGAAGAAGTTTCTCTCAAAGGTAAAAGTGGGTGTCATTCACTTATATAGTGGATTGCCGCAAATCTCTTGAAATCGAGCCATGGCCATGTGAACTGGTTATCCATCTCGAAGATTGCGTTAGGCGAATTGGCGTCGCACAGTGGTTCAGAATCGTATTCCATCGGGAAAAATTAATGTATGTTTAACAAGTGAACATTTTGGAGTTCCGTGAAAAACTAATTGAGTTGACGATCATTATGGTAATAATAATATTGGAAGTCGATGAAGTGGGTATATTTTAGAATTTATCCTAAAGTTGACTACTTTTCTTTTCTTCGATTCTAAAGAAAAACAAAAATTTCAATATCTTCGATTTCATGTTTTCTGTTGGATATTTTTATGTTAGTGTTCATAATGCGGTTAAAAACTTTTAATTTAACTTTAATTCGTTTTACAAATTTCCACTATTTTTAAGTTTTGAAAATTGAAACAAATTTATTTATATGTCGACTTTCAGATCGACGTTTTAGATCTACTGTACTCAAATTACATGTATTGTGAAACGTGGTTTCCAGGATTTAATGCGACGTCTATCTTTTTCTTGTGTCCGACATTGTTTGTGGTAAATATTGGTTTTGAAGATAACGTGAATTTGGACCAGCAAACCTTTTTTGCATCAAAGGCCTTTAATGACTGTAACACTTAGTGTGAAAAACGAAAATGGTTTCCATTATCTCAATGCAGTTTTGAAACGCTCGAAATTGCATCTTAAAAAAATGTCAAATAAAACTTGCTTTAAAAATCACAGCGCCGAAAAGATTGGGAAACAGCCTTTGTCGTGATGGTATATGTTTCACCACTAGGAGCAAATTTGCCAGTGTTATACCCAATAATCCCTCATAATAAACAGTTTAGTAGATACATCGAATTATTGCAGGTGATGTGTACACAGGATGTGTGCATTTAGTATGATTTTAGTATGTCTCCCAGTTTATTTTCACAAATATGGGTACAAATCACTTCCCAAGTCCATCCTACTGAGTATCTTTAGAAGTCGTGGCATGCAATGTAAGTGTAATGTGCTCGGCCGTTGTAAAGGGTATCTTTTTGGCGGCGGCAAATTTTAGGTTGGAATATATCTCTGAAAAATGATTTTGATATCCATATAATTGGCTTCATTTTAACGACTATTTTATGGCATTAATTTCTGAATATGTTTTCGTACATGTGGCCTCGGTGGGTGCAGCGTACATTTCATAATCTTTGGGTTCAAGTGTCAAATCTGTCGAACTGTATTTTGGCATTAATGCATCGAACGTTGGCTTTCACCTACTCAGTTGTTTCTGGTTTATCGTGCAACTTTACATATCTTTACAAAATAACCTAATGTTGGCAAATCTCCCGAATGAGGGGGCCAGTTAACAGGTCCATTTCTTGAAATTAATCATTCGTCAAATGTTTGTTTCTATAAATTTACTATATCGCGCACTGGTTGGCATGTGCCGCCGCTGAAACCACATGTCTGCAACATTAATGTATTCCAACTGAGGCACGAAAGTGTTAGTAAACATGTCTCTGTACCGCTCACCGCTCACTGTTGACTGGAACCTTCTGACCATCATCATTTTTAAAGTCATATGCACCAATGATTCCACCTGCCCAATCCAATCAAACGGTGCATTTTTGTTGTTGTAATGGAGTTTCGACAATGGCTTGTGGAGTACCATCGCTCCAAATGCGGCAATTCTGCTTACTGTTATAGCCACTTAACCAAAAGTGTGCTTCATCACTGAACAAAAGTTTAAAATAAAATTGCGGATCAATAGCAATTTTTCCTTCGCCGCATTCATCAAAATTTGCAAACGTTGCTCCAGCGTGATGAGTTGCGAAACCAAAGTAACTCCATAACCACTGAGAACTGACAAGTCGGTTCTGACACGAAACGGTATTGCCAACTTGAAGTTATTCGCCTCCAAAACTACGCAACGGTTTTATGAATGAAAAATGTATGTGAAATTGGTTTACAAATTGCTGGTCATTGTTCTCAAAATATCTGAAATTTTTTAATGTTAGAGCGACAGAAATCAGGAAAGTATATTGGGAAGAATGTATAAGTGAAATATTCCAATTGAAGGCATGCTGCATCCTAACTACAAAAGAGTCGTAATTCTAAATTGACCAATTTACAGTGGAGGCAAAAAAACTGGTTTTGCTGAGTTAAATACTGTATGAAAATTCTTAATAATAGACATGTTCATATAGGATCTTTTTTAACGGAACGGAAGAACAAATTACGATGGATTCTTACACCTGATGAAAATGGTTCTATACTATTCTTTTCAAACAAAAGTTTAAAATCTGAAAATTTTTAGTTATTACTCTTTTGTAGTTAGGGTGCGATGTGATATAATCTAAAAACGTTTGCCTAAGGTCGATTAAAAAGTTATTATTGGATTTATAAAAATTTTACACCAATTGTGACTCGAATTCAGCCGCCTTGACTGCCAGCCGCGCTGTAGTAAATTAGGCTATCGAATATATTGCATTGGGGCGAACAATAACATCATCTATGAGAATCAAAATTTCCATAATTTCTGTGATTGTAGGTAGATGATATCGTCGCTTGGATGCAGAAGCCTGCTATGGTAATTTTTAGCTAATTTGATGTTTTAAGACCATTTGAAAGTAAAAGGATCGTTATATTGGATGCAAAAGTATCCTCAAGCTAGCCTATTGCCATTGGCCCTGTTAGCTTTAATGCAGAATCAGTCCATCTAAAGCTACTATCTAGTAGCTACTTCTGCATCCAAGCTACGATATTTCTTCTTGCCGACTTATTAGGCACGAGGGAGGTGTATGAACATTTAATATTGCGCTAACTGTTACAAATCAATCAAAATCGTTTATTTAAAATTTAGTCTCAAAGAGGTATGACTTTTTGACTTTGTTGCCAAATAACTCAAAAATTTGAACGTGATAGATATGACTGCTTTCGCTCAATATAGATGTCACGTCTAATAATCCTTTCCGCACAAACAGTAAACCGTTGGGGGTGGAGACGTTGCACATGAATTCATTGAGGGTTTCCATGGGCGTAGAACATAACGCAGGAAAGCGCATGTGTAATTTTACCTTTTCCCATAAAATTTCGTTTCTTAACAGAGTTTAACGATTTAAATTTTTCTACCAACTTTATTAGGAATTATAACAAGATTTATTTGGGACCTCTAAAAAAAACTTCGTTTAAAAAAATTCTATATCATTACGTTCGACATTTTCATCTTGAAATTTAGTTTGAAATTTCGAAATTTTAGTTCGACATTTTATGGTATTGCCAGACCTAAATTCGTAACAGAGTTATGTATTTAACTTTACACTGAAAAAAAATCAATTTTTACACAAGTATTTTATATTTAAATATTAAATCAAAAACTGGATCAAAGTTTAAAAAAAAATGTTCTTCAGCAAATGGTAGTAAAGGGTAACGAAATAAAATCACTGACTTCGGTTAGGGTCTAAAGTGTTCAGAAGTAAAAATCACGCACCGGTCCTAGTTGGCCAAAAAAGATTATCTTTGTTCAATTACTTTCATTGCAATTGAACTAGAACCTTACGTAAATTAAATTTACTTAATATTCATTTATGTAGCTCTTATAACAGAATATAAATAAAAGAAGTTTATAACATCCAGAAACATAACCTTCATGTAACAATTGGTCACTGTTTAAGTCACTTATTTTATGTAGATTACTGCTTCGGTTTTTGGAATTTTGTCCGGTCATTTATTAAATCTGTCCCAGTGTGCACTGGTTAGGTTTGAAGGCGCTCTCATCACTCGATATTTTGCACGATACTCATGGTGCGTTCTCACAATTGAGAACATGTTTTGAATGTAAAGCTGCACGATGTGGTGGCGTGTACTGTTCCATGGCGCAAATTCACTTAGACTGACTCTTCGAAAGGGGGTTGTTAGAAGCCGATTTGAAAACAAAATAAAAAGTTATGTGGTTCCCAGATGTGGAAGATCAGATTCTGATGTATCGGAATGTGTGTCATGTGGGTTATGGTTCTGGTCGTAATAAAGCCTACTGAATATGTTTTGAATGAACATGGCTTGTGTGTAACTTACTGATATAAAATAATTACTTACAATTAATTAATTTTCTAATACGCCCATGAATGGGGTTTCAATAAACTACACCATTTCCAATTGAAATTTAAAAAAAATATACTTATATTTAAAGTTTCTATTTGAAATTTAAAAAATTGTAATTGAAATTTGAAATACTCCAATTGAAATTTTGAAAAACACCAATTGAAATTTAAAATACATGAATCGATATTTAGAAGATATCAATTCAAATTTAAGACACATCGATTGAAATTTAAAATACATCAATTCAATTTTAAAAGACATCAAAGAAAATTTAAAAACATCAATTGACATTTAAATACATCAATTAAAATTCACTTGGTAAATAATTTTTAAATTTCAAGGGACGAATTTTAAATTTCAATTGATGTCTTTTAAAATTCAATTGATGTCTCTTTTAAATTCCCATTGATATATTTCAAATAATGTTTTTTAAACTTCAATTAATGTATTTTAAATTTAAAATAGAAATTTTAAATTGCAATTGATGTATTTTAAATTTCAAATATTATTTTCAAATTTCAGTTGATATTTTTCAAAAATAAATTGATATTTTTTAAATTTCAATTGGAAATGGTGTAAAACAAATTGAAACATAATACATTGACACATCAATTGAATTTTAAACGAAATCAATGGAAATTTAAGAGACATCAATTGAAATTAAAAAGACAAAAATTTTTATTTTTCCTCTTTATTTAAACAATCTAGCTATGTAAAGATAGTTTACATTGAAACTACGACTAGTCTAAATGTACTAACTAGTAGTATTTTGATGTAGGTTTAGTAGTGTATAATTACAAAAGACAACAATTGAAATTTATAAATCTATTACATGAACTTGGTAAATAATTATCATGTATTTCAAATTTCAATTGATATTTTTTAAATTTCAATTGACGTCTTTTAAATTTCAATTTATGTCATTTAAATTTCATTTAATGTATTTTAAATTTAAAATATAAATTTTAAATTCCAATTGATGTATTTTAAATTTCAAATAATATTTTCAAATTTCAATTAATCTTTTTCAAAATTAAATTGATATTTTTGAAATTCAATTGGAAATTGTGTTAAACACATTGAAGCATAATACATTGATACATCAATTGAATTTTAAACGATTTAAAAACAAATTAAATTTAAATTTAAAAACATCAATTGAAATTTAAAAGACATCAATTGTCATCAAGATAACAATTTTTATTTTTCCTCTTTATTTAAACAATCTAGCTATGTAAAGATAGTTTACATTGAAACTACGACTAGTCTAAATGTACTAACTAGTAGTATTTTGATGTAGGTTTAGTAGTGTATAATTACAAAAGACAACAATTGAAATTTATAAATCTATTACATGAACTTGGTAAATAATTATCATGTATTTCAAATTTCAATTGATATTTTTTAAATTTCAATTGACGTCTTTTAAATTTCAATTTATGTCATTTAAATTTCATTTAATGTATTTTAAATTTAAAATATAAATTTTAAATTCCAATTGATGTATTTTAAATTTCAAATAATATTTTCAAATTTCAATTGATCTTTTTCAAAATTAAATTGATATTTTTGAATTTCAATTGGAAATGGTGTAAAACACATTGAAGCATAATACATTAAAATTTAAAATACATCAATTAAATTTCCAAAGAAATCAAAGGAAATTTAAAAAAATCAATTGAAATTTAAAAGACATCAATTGAAATTTATAAATCTAATACATAAACTTGGGAAATAATTTTTAAATTTCAACTGATGTATTTCAAATTTCAATTGATGTCTTTTAAAATTCAATAGATGTCTTTTAAATTACTATTGATGTATTTCAAAGGTCAATCGATGTATTTTAAATTTCAATTGATGTTTTTTAAATTTCAATTTATATTTTTTACATTTCAAGTGATGTATTTTAAATTTAAAATAGAATAATATTTATTTTCAAATTTTAATTGATATTTTTCAAAATTAAACTTAATATTTTTTTAAATTTCAGTTGGAAATGGTGTAGACAAAATTGAAGCATAAGTCTTTTATGTCGCTGTGTAAATTTGCTACTTAAATAAAATATTTAACTGGAAATTTTAAATTAATAATGTAATATTTTTTTAATTTTAGTTGGAAATGGTGTAGACAAAATTGAAGCTTAAGTCTTTTATGTAGCTGTGTTAATTTGCTACAAGCTTTGTAAAATTAGATATGTAATTTTCTCAATTCGTTTGTAACTTTTCCAATTTCAACCAGAAACCTATAATTTCAGATGGAATTTTATGCATTTTTAAAACTGAATCATAATGACTGTTCGTTATATGAAACTTGTAAGCTATTTTTTAAATCTAATTGTACACCGGTTACCGTGCAAGTTAAACCCAATAATATGTACATGACAAACAGTTGAAAATGAAAATTCATCCACGACCATTCCAAACTTTTGAAACGAATGTCTTGAAGTGGAGTTCAACTGGAAACAAATCATTCTGACAATTGCAATGTTCAACATATCACTGACACGTCCGAATCAAAAACAATAAAACTTTGTTGCACGACTTTAATTTTGTCTTTCCCTCCCCAGAAGAACGTCGTCTAGTCCATTCATTCAGCCATCATTGCTGCCAAAACTGGTCTATTGACAATAACTACAACGCACGTAGATTTCTAGTTTCATTTTGAGGCCAATTTAATGACAGACATATTCGCATACACCCACAAGATTCATCATTCACTCAAATGTACACCAACAATATCTGTTTTCACTCACTTACTACTTGCACCGACATACACCTACTCGCACAAACTCACGTGACACGTAGCACGTGCTACTGGACAACAAAATATTCAAATCTACAAGCACAGAAAAGGATGTTAAAGGACAATAACTACCACAGAAATTAACACACACACACACAAACGCATCCAGAGAGTAACACATTAAGGGGGTGAATGGAGAAAAAGGGTACCACAAAATGCGTTGACTGTTGATGACTGAAGATCCAGTAGTTGACATGAAATTGGTTGACACTTTTCAGGCGCAACAATTGTAGATTTGTGATGTACCTCCTTCTATACACATTCAAAGTCATTTATACATACACAGATTCAATCACATACATGTGGATATAAGTCCTGTATTCAGATGCATATCTGAATTTAGATGACTGACATCTGAACATCTATGTGTGTGTCAGCTGTTCACTTTGCATAAAAGACTACCTATTTGCCTGGGCAAGTAAGAATTTACAGTGGTTTTAAAGATCATATATGTATGATAAATTGAGTAGTAGATCCTTGCTTAAATATTTCAGATCGTAAGTAAGAACTCAGTTATTTAGAATATTTCTTCTTGTGGTTCAAACGATTTTTTTTCATTTGTATTCAATAATCAAACGTTCAGGATTCAGGCAGGAATCTCTCGGAAAGTTGGAACACAGTTTTGAGTACGTATTAGAGATCTGCATGAGTATACATTTTCACACATTCAAATTCATTCATGATTTTTGATTGTGTTAATGTTCTCATTCTAGCGAGTAGAGTACGATACATACTACCACCATTCTTCTCAGCGTGTTGCATTGGGTACGAAACACAATGAAACCGAGCATAGAGAGTTCTTGTATGAAGGAGTATTAACTAAATTGAGTAAAAGGTCTTTAGATACAAGCAGAACTATTCGAGTATTGAGATGTATTCATGAGGCATATTAGAAAAAAGTGTAACTAAAGCAAATGCTGTTTTGGTATGATTTGAAGTTCTAATTTCTTTGGAATAAAGAATATGATTAAATTTAAGTCAATTTTAGAAATGTAGCACTTATGCCTCACTACGTTTGATGTCGAAGTTGAATGTTTCAAAATTTGTTTGTAGTTATTGTAACTGACATATTTCAGTTCTTTGCCGCCTCCATACACAATTAAGGAAAAAACTTCCCAAACTTTGCTGCGGCCTTTTTGCTCCTTCAAAACGAGTTCACCCCTTGAAATTCGCCAAACAATACTAATTTCTTCACATATTTTTAATGTCTAATAAATTATTTTTAAAAGAATTTACTTCATCAATTCCATTTTCTACTATATTTTTTTTGCAGTTAATCTAATAAAAAATTAATGTTTAGTTCTTTAGTCTTCACACAACGTTGCTGATCTTTTCATTGACGAGAAAGCAGATGAGACGCATAACCACTCATAATTTACCGTTTTTTCATTCGAATAGTTCTTATGTACTCGAATGGTTTTTACATTCACGAATATTTATTGAGTAAAATGTTGTGTTGTCGTAACAGAATTGAGTCGAACAGAATGGTTAACAGAGCAGAGATTCATACAACCTTCATTCCAAGAGCACACAGGAACGTATCGTTTCAGTTCGTTGTTTACAGTGAGATAATGAATGTATTCTAAAAGAGAGTGCATTCATGCAGGCTACCACTACGTGTCTTCTAACCGCATACGTACCACCAAACGAAGCAGTTTTTGCACCGTTTCATTACAGTTGACTAGACATGGGCCCACCACAATATACCGGAGGTTAAGAAACACCAACATATGCGGACTTCTACAGACAACAGTGTACCAAAGAAGCTCAAGGTGGTTCAGGCGGCCAGCAAGGTCATGGCGACGATTTTTGGGATGCGCCAAAAAAATTGAATTTTTTAAACCGCCGTTTGATTTGTTCGAAAAATAACGCCTTACGGAAAATTGTATTTCCATTAAATGAAATGGAACCCCAAAATTTCATAACTGCCAATGACGTTAAAATTTTAAATTCAAATTAACATCAGATTACAACTTTGAATACGTGTTTAATAAAACATTTAAAAGTTGTAGTCAAATTCAAATTAAACTAAATAAATTTGAAAATCTTATTCAAATTTGAAAGTGATTTTCATGTATGCAATTGTAAATAGGTTTAACAAATAATTTATATACAAATTGTAATTTTGAAATCCAAATTACAAAATTATGTCGTAATTAAAAAACAAAAATTGTTTTAAAATCATATTTTTTTTAAATAATTTTCTATGTGTTCACAATTATTTTCATTTAATGTTTCAAGTGCGTCGCAAGGGAAAATTTGTCAATATATCAAGTAGTAAGACGCTTTTGTATTTCGTATATAAACTACAGAAGTAACCGCCGTAGGTGAATATTATTTTCAAGAAATCGCGTGATTTTTTTTAAATTTTCAATTTGTTGATTACCCATTTCATTTAATTTTTCAAGTATCGTAATAAGCGATGCAAACTAATATTTCTAATGTATTTAATATGTCTTGTTCACGCTGCCGCGAAATTGAAGTCTTTCGCAAGTTGGGCTGAAATTGAGTGGAAATTGCTCAATTTTGCATACATTTTGACAACTACGAAATTGAGATCTTTGCGACAATTTCATTGAAATTGACTTGATATTGACGTATACAACGCTGTTTTAACTCCACAAAGTGTACTTAGTACTTATTGTTGCATATATGCACGAGAACGGAGCCGACAGAAAATTTCCTGGTGCGGCGCCGTCGTACATATATTTTTGAAGCTTACGCTGCCGCCAGTAAAGGCTCGTATCGGCTTTAAATATTAGCAGATTATAAATGTCCATATTACATCCAACGAGATGAGCCTGAAAGTAACGTCAAGTAAAAATAAAAACTCAGTCACCGTCGGTTATTGAATTTTCTTGTTGCTCCACCGCCGCCGATAATTATGGGTCGTCTTCGTTCACTGAACACGGCTACCAAAATCACAGCAAAAAATAACACAATTGTTTGCCGCCTCATTTATCAAAATGAAATTTAGGTTGCATCGTCTTGAATTAGTGAAAAGAAAATAAAAGCTGTGAAGAATCACTGTGGCCGCCGGTGGTGCAATGTTCAGTGTGCGCGTCTCTTGTACATGAGATCCTGGGTTCGATCCCTGCACTGACTACCTTCAATTTCTTTCGGCGGCGGTCTCCGCGCATAGTGAAGGCGGCACTATCGAGTATTTAGCCATAAAAAAGCTACCGTTCGGAACCGGCATGAAACTGTAGGTCCCAACCAGTGTGTATAAAACTACAAAGCGCAGAGCTCACTGGTTGTGAGAAGTTCTCCCCAAATTCGTTCATGGGATGTAATGTGAAACCATTTATTTTTTTTTTAGACTCACTGTTTCCTGTTAAGGTTCATTTATATATTTTCATTTATTTTATTGTGTTCTTTCATTTCCTAATTCATTTATTTTATTGTTTTCTTTCATTTCCTAACAAAATGTTGGTTATTTTGTCCAGGCACGATCATTTCACTCATGGTAATGTTGATAAACAAACAGTTGGTATTTTGCAACGAAACTGCTGAAATGCTAGTGTGGACAATTTAAATTTCGTTCCACAATTTCAATTAGAAATTGTCAATTTCCTGGCAGCACGAACAAGGCAATAGTAACGCAAATAATCGCATGATTTTTGTTTAATAATTTGAATGTGTCGGTAGTAAGCGCTGGACACTGCGGAAATAGGCGCCGCAGACGAAATTTTTTAAAAAAAATTTAAGCGTTTTTCTCCACACAATTCTCAATTTGTTCATTTCATTCAATTTTCATATAATTTTTCAAGTATCATAGTAACCGCGACAAGTGAATTTTGTTTACACTGGACATACAGCTTGAATTGCAGTGTATTAATACTGTTTTGAAGCTTGAATTCTAACGCAATTTCTTGCTTGAATTCCAACGTAATGACTTATTTATTACGCTTTAGATTAAACTGTAGTTCTATGCTTGAATTAAACTGTAATTAAACTTTATTGTTCGACTTGAATTCAAGGGTTAATTTTGCTGGAGCTTGGTATTTTTTTAAAGTGTAATTCAAGATGAATTCAACACTTGAAATTTGAAAACATTGCTGGAATTCCTGTTGAATTTAACTTGAATTCAATAAAAAATTTTATTGGAAAGAATTTATGGGAAGAAATTATTTAGTAAATTTATTCAGTAGGAAGTTGTGATTAAATTCCAAATAGAAAGTGCGAAATTAACCGGCGCAGACGAAAAGACCCTACAAAAATCGCGCGATTGTTTTCAAACAATTTTCGATTTGTTGATTATCATTTCCATTAAAATTTGCAAGTATTATAGTAATCGCCGCGGCGAAATTTTCTAATGTATTTATTATTTACTTATATTATCAAATTAAACAACTTTTCTGTTCTCACCGTTTTCTTGAACAGGGCCATAATTTTCCTATCGACTACTCCCAGGTGTATTTCATCCGCTCACGATATGACCCAAGTTTGGACCAAAGTAGCTGGACATTTATCTGTCGAGATGGTTTTGTTCTTAATCTGCTTGCTGAGTCCATACTAGCACAATTCTCCTATTTATCTCCAGGCTGATGTGGTTGGACTTGTCCACGGCAGATCCAAGGTAGATTAATTCTTCCACTATTTCAACACTAAATCGGTTGTTGACGTTCAAGTACGGGCCAAGTCGAGAGGTTTGTCTGGTCGTGGACACCATCAATTTTGGCTTTACCTCATTAACACCAAGACCCACCTTCGCTGATTCTCTTTCGATTCTTGAATATCGACACGTCCCTCGCAGAATGTATTAAGCGACAAAATGGAAGTTGTTCAGGAAACGAAAAAACTTCCTGTCAAGTAGCTGATTTGTTTATTTTGGCAGTTATTGCCATTTCATTTGCCTAATAACTCATGACGTGATTGTGCAAGGAACATTCTCTGTATATCGAAATGTTAAGCTTTTGAGAATATGGAAAAAAGTCATTGTGGCCAAATATGTTGCTTAATACGTTCTGCCGGGAACGTGTCGATATACGTGTTGATGGTCTTGTTCATATTTACTGCATTTTTCTCATTATTATCTTCTTTAAGATGTTGAAGAGATTACATGAAAGTGTACCGCCTTGCCTCAGTCCTCGCTTGGTACACCTTCCCTGCGGATTTGGTGTTGGTCAGCGTCATTCTACAGAGGGGGTCAGTTTTGCCGGAATCCCAAGTTCACACTCACAGAAAAATTCGATTAAGACTGCCGAATTAGCCGTAACCGAATTAAGAGGTTGTCTCAACCTAATTAGAGTTTGTCACAACCTCATTAGAGGTTGACACAACTTCATTAGAGGTTGACACAACCTCATTAAAGGTTGACACAACTTCATTGGAGGTTGACACAACCTCATTAAAGGTTGACACAACTTCATTAGAGGTTGACACAACCTAATTAGAGGTCGACACAACCTCATTTCAGGTTGACACAACCTAATTAGAGGTTGTCACAGCTGAATTAGAGGTTGTTACAACCAAATTTAGATAGTGTCACAAATTAATTACACTGTGTGTGACCAAATATCTGAATTGAGTGAAACATAGCGAACCTGCATAATTTTGATACGCTGAATCTAATGGCATTTCCCGTTTTTCTCTACCACGTCAAAATTTCGAGATATTTGACCCCAAAGTTTGCTGGGATGTCAACAACTGTAATATTTTTGAGACTGAAATAGAGACAGAACGCTTCAAAATTGAAGTTTGACTTCTGAGTATGAAATGTAGAGGACCTTAAGAAGAATACCAACTTCAAGTTTGTACCCCCTCTCCACCCCCTTACCCCTAATAATAATGTTTTTGTCGAGTTATTAGGGGTAAGGGGGGAGGAGAGGGGGTACAAACTTGAAGTTGGTATTCTTCTTAAGGTCCTCTACATTTCTTACTCAGAAGTCAAACTTCAATTTTGAAGCGTTCTGTCTCTATTTCAGTCTCAAAAATATTACAGTTGTTGACATCCCAGCAAACTTTGGGGTCAAATATCTCGAAATTTTGACGTGGTAGAGAAAAACGGGAAATGCCATTAGATTCAGCGTGTCAAAATTATGCAGGCTCGCTATGTTTCAATCAATTCAGATTTTTAAAGTGCAAAAATCACACACAGTGTTATTAAAGCCTTTTTTATAATCAAGTGATCATTAATTTTTCTGTATTTTTATAAAAAAATTTACTTACCTTTGTTAATAACCACAAAAAAATCTTGACATTCTTTAATTGTTTTTAAAATAATATTTGATTATAGAATTTTAAACATCAGATTAGAAATCCATAGAATTATGTGTTGTGGTAACCGAATTGAAGATGAATTTGGTTGTACCTACAGAATTCATGACAAATTCGGTTACAGCAACCGAATTGATGCCAATTTGGTCGTTGCACGCAAATTAAGGCTAGATTCGGTTATTATGATCGAATTGATACCAAATTCCAAAGTTACAACCGAATTTATGCCAAATTCGGTTACTACAACCGAATTTCGGTTGTGGCATCAAAATTAATTTCAAATTTGGTTGTTCCAACCGAAATTTTAGAATATTAAGTTGACAGAACGAATATAATTGAAGATTCAGTTGTCACAACCGAATCAATTATGAAACGAGGTTGCTTCAACCGAATTTCGGTTGTGGGAACTAAATTCGGTCGAAACAACCTCAATTCGGATGTGGGAACCTCAATTCGATGGTAACAGCCGAATTTACGGTTGCTACAACTTCTTTCCAAACAATTAGTTCTCTGAGTGCAGACATAGCAGCTGCGTACCTGATCTCGTACCTGAATGCCTACTGATCTTCAGTTGAAGAATCTGAGTGGAGTTGTGCCGAAAGTGGTCTCTCCACATTTTAAGCAGACACTGCTTATCTGTCACTAGATTTCCATTCTCGTCCTTGAAAGAGGGCAGCTCATTTTGAGGCCCGTTATTCTTTCGTTCTTCTTGCCCTCTGGACAAATTTTTGGGTTTCACCATTCATCCTGCACATTTCAGTTTTTTCACTGTCCCTCTGCTCCCACTGCTATTATTTCCGCCTAAATTTTTGGTTTTCCTTCCATCTCAGCCTTTTGTACCGCTCGTTCGCAGCACGCATTGTAGTTGACTGTTTCGTTGCCAAACGTGCAGCGTCTGTTTCATCAGTTGCAATGCGATATTTGTCGTCGTACCATGGCTTATCATTCTTCGATTTTTGATAGCCAAGTTCCGTCTGTGCAGCGGTTTCCAAAGAATGTGAGATATGCTTCCAAAGCGCTTTTGGGTCCTCGGGAGTGGGAGTATTCTCCTCTAGCAGGAGAGTGAGCTTTTGTTGGTATGACTTTGATATCTACGGTATTTGCAGCTTGTTGATATCAAGTTTTTCCCATGTTTGGCTACGTGCGTTCTTTGCCCTGCTCAGACTTGTGCGAAGTTTCGCAGTCATCAGGTAATAATCCGAGTCAATTTTATACATACATCCATTACACTAGAAGAGTACCTGCTATCTTGTTCCAAGAGATCAATCTGATTCTTCGTTCTCTGTCCAGAAGATATCCAGGTCGCCTTATGTATGTCCTTATGCTGGAATCATGTGCTACTAACTACCATATTTTTTGCAGCAGCGAAGTCTTTCAGCCTTATTCCATTATCGGTTGTGGTTGGTCGAAAGACAATTCCAACTTGGCGTTAAAATCGCCTAGAATATTCTTAAGGTCACCGTTCGTATACTTCCTCCAGACGCTCATAAAATAAGTCTATGACCTCATCGTCTTTGTCCTGTATTTATTAGTAAGGGAATTTATATTCAGAATGGGAACTGTTGAATTAAGCAACGAATTCGAAATAATGCGCGATTTATAAAAATCCAATGTATTTATTAGTAAGTCACTTTCATATTTGGAATAACCTCTATTCAGTTATTCTAAAATGAAATAAAAACCAGAATGGAATTTCATAAATTTTGTATAGCAAAAACCACAATCTAAAATCAGGAAATGTTTCATAACTGGTTTAGGGCCAATTTCCATTATGAAAAATCGGCCACAAACTTTGGCCCGTTTTTTTGCTTTAAATTTTGTTGGTAATATTTAAAACACGCAAAAAAGGGTAAAATTGCCAAAAAAAAAACCAAAAAAAAAGATAATTATATTATATAATATTATATAAATTATATGGTAAATTTTTGCGCCTCTTTTAATTTTTTTTACGATTTTTCTTTGGGCTATTTTTTGTGCACTCATGAAACACAATCAAAGTTGAACCCGTTTGCGCCGCTAACTTTTTAATTGTTGTCGGCCCATACCATCCCCCACAGGATAATTCGGTTGACGCATCCGTAATTAGTTTACAATAACTAGACATTAACTGAAAACTGACTGACTGGATATCGGTATTATTTGTTTTTAAAATTATCATATATAAATTTTTAAACGTAGAATATTTATAGACGAAAGCTTAAATTTTCAAATTGTCAGCAGATTCTATGATTTATTCTTCTACTGCTATATTGTTGCTAAATTTTTATTAAAATTTCCTTAGTTTTGGGGAGTAATTGACATATCCACCCCTTGTTTTCACTGTGCCGGTGCACAATAATCAGACTTTAAACCTCAGTCATTCACTTCTTATGAGCATAGTATTATATGCCAGAGTGGAATCTAGGATTTCTATTGTTTTCCACGAACCCATTGTTGAGTGAATGTCACATGTGGAATGTTCACAGTAGTCGTTGTTGACTTTTGGTGCTACCTTTTTTTTGGCAGATTTTTGGCATGCGGTTGCATTGCCGTCCTTATAGATGAAGAGAGCAATAGAACAAGTGTGGTGTTCCAGTAAGACAATACAATGGTTTTAGGGAAATTGTTTACTATGCATCCACCTAACATGAAAAATTACTCAATTTAAGATGATTTTCTGCATATGTTAGGCTGTATAGAAATGCATAAAAGATTTACCACATGGCTGTAAAATAATGAACATGAGACAAACAGATGTATTTGATGGAGACATTTTCCACACTCTACTTAAGGAACGCCAGTAGTATTGAACTGGTAAAAGAGATGAAAATTTTTTCCTGATAACCATGAGAAAACCTTATAAGAAACATGCTCTAATTACGTGCACCAGATATGAGTTGACACTTTAAATGATTACATTTATAGACGCTGCAAAAAATATTCTGCAGGAACCCTGTACTTGTTTGGAACAAAATCCGAAACACACTTGTATTTAAATGAAAATAGTAGCATGTTTACTGACAAATATGTATGCTTTTACATGGAAACATATGCATTCTTCATCCCAATCATCCAAAAACTTACGTAGATGCATACGTGTTTCCCCTACACCTCCATATACTTACGTGGAAACATGTGCGTATTTCCCACCAAACATAATAATAAACTTGTTTTTTTAATTCCTGCTAAACTAAGTTTTGTATGGGGAGCCGCTTAAAATCGCTTAATATCGCTTAGCTCCCCATACAAAGTGGTCGAAAAATTAGTTTAGCAGGGAATAAAAAAACAGGCTCAATATTTAGAAACGAATTATTCTTTGAATTCAATATATTTGTATTAGTTATTATAATTAACTTTATTAATATAAATCCACATTTATAAATAATTAATACAAAAAGTTAAAAAATTTAAAACGGTCCTTTTTACAGGTACATGCATTGAATGCATTACCTGTTTTTTCATGAAATGAGAATCTGCTGCTCTTTTGCTTCTCCTTTCTTTCTTGTCTGTCACGTTTTTGTATTCAGAGGCTTCACCTATGCGTTGGATATCACTAGGCGTTGGTACACAAACAATATACATAAATATAAATTTCGTTCATGCAAGCCAAGCGTGTATAAATTACTTGTGCTTTTTATTCTATTTCACAAATGGTCCGCCGTTCCGTTCCTCTCAGTAAAGGCTCGGACAGACAAAGAGGTTCACGTTGTTGCCCTTTCTAGTTTCTTTTCTCAAATTCCGTTTTTCGCTCTGATACCACACATCCATGTCTACGAACACATACGAGTACACAAAAACCAAAGACCTATTAACAGAAACCATTTAACCGTCCGAGCCGTGGTTTATTCTTTTATCACTGATCAAGCGCGTTTGATATCCTGTGTCCGATGCAACATTGACGACTGAATACATGAAACCTCCGAAATATTTACGAATTACTGACTGAGAGAATAATGCAAAATACCGATACACACTTTCAAGATAGACTCTCTCCTTGTCCCTCTTGTATTCTCTTGCTCTCGAAAGAGCGTGAACAGTGCAACAAACACGACTGTACTTGTATCACAAACATATGTATATCTGGGTCTCAAACACATATATATGATAACCTATTAATCATTGTGTCTCAAACATGTAATATTGACTAGCAAACACAATGTGTTTGCCCACAAGTTTATTATAATTGTGTCGAGCTCCAAACACACGTTATATTTGCATCCAAACAAAATAAAACTACAGCTTTTTTCAGCGTGTATACATATCGGAAAATGTTATCACTTTTGGAAATGGCGGCAAATGTTAGTTTTGTTTTGATGTTTGTGATCTAAATAGATACAAATATCGGCCCCAGCAACATATTGCAGGAAACATGTACATGTTTGATGTACAGATCTACTGCCTTTTTGTTTCTTTGTTGCCTGTCTCGTATTTGGTTTTACCGATTGTCAACAAACAAAGTCAGATTTGGGTCTCAAAAACATATATTATAGCCTCTTGATCATCGTGTATATTTGCTACCAGCTACAAACAAGTTATATTTGCATCCAAACATTAAAACATTTTAGCGTGCACAGATACACGCCAAATGAAGCATTCCCTTCTCCAAAATCGGGAATACTCGTGACTTTTCGTTTACAGAGTAATTCGTCTCTTAGTTTTGCGCAACATGAAATTCGGTGCAGACTCCCAGCCGTCCTACACCAAGTGGGCAAACACTAAGGCGTTTAGCCGCTCGACTCGAAGAGACTGGAACAACATGTCACAGACGAGATACCGGAGGTGTCATGGCACCAATTTTTTTTTTTCGAGAATACAGTATGTAACACGAGTAGTGTGAAGATGCTGAACCTCAGTCAACGAGCAATTATTGCCGGAAATTGATTACACTTGATTCCAAGGTGCAATTGCACATGCAACTCGTGCGACAATGGACATTTTGAGGTCGCTATAACGTATCGTTATAGCAATTTGCTGTGGCCGGCAAGATAGCCCGATTTGACCACATCATTTCATATCCTCTCATTTATATGGCCCATTTTTCGAATGTTTCAGTTCGGCAAAAAGGCTTATGTTTCCAAATGACGACATTCCTCGACAACTGGTTTCTGAATAGTGAGGGGCAACGGGGCATTGTCGGAGTCGGTCATGCAGTCGTACTGAAACACACATTCCTCATTTGTCGATAGCTCGTAAGCATAAAAATTATTCGATCGGAAATAGCAGACTGCCATACCGCAAAAGGATTCCTGGAACAAAGGAGTTCCTGGTATAGAGGGATCTTTTAATTTCTACCCGGTTAGGTTGCAAATGAATAATTGGTTAGGATTTTTCTCGCAGACTACTTGATTATTGCAGGGTGTATCAGGAAGAAACTTAGGCTATTACGGAAGTGTTTGGCTGCCTGAGGGATAATTATCTAGTAGGCATTGGAGGCAACATCTTCTCTGACAGTCAGACATTAATAATCATGTACTCTTGTATTCTTGTACTCAACATGAGCCCAGGACTGCAGCAGATATTTTAGTGAGTTAGTCCAGAAGACTATTAGATATTACGCAGAGATATTACGGAGAACTGCATAACGGATGAGGTGGCGAATCTAGGGACTACCTCACAGGTTCCGCATGAATTGGAACTTGTTAGTATGCCTCTACCGAATTGCAAGCATAGT
This sequence comes from Phaonia tiefii, assembly GCA_963931995.1. Taxonomy (NCBI): domain Eukaryota; kingdom Metazoa; phylum Arthropoda; class Insecta; order Diptera; family Muscidae; genus Phaonia; species Phaonia tiefii. The sequence goes on along the minus strand of OZ008370.1, from coordinate 112,135,143 downwards.
GATGATTCCGTAGTGGTGGATAGGAGCATATATTGTGTACATAGAAGAAAAATCTGGCCTATAGTGCATAGTTGGGTATCCGTGAACCCTCTGTCCCTGGTCACGCCTAAAATATCTACGTTTATTTCAGTTTTGATGGGATGCTATCAGAATGGTAGATATGGGGCGAGACTAAAGGTCAGATAAAATGGCTTCTGTAAAAGCTCTAACGATGACGAAGAGGAAGAATTCACAGAACATTTTCTCAGCTCGTGTTACTCACTAGCCGGCACAAGGATATTTACTATGGGCTCTCATACTTATTCAGGTAGATTCAGGGAGAATTTCGAAGGCCCTAGAACTTCTTGGTGGAAAGTAAACCGATGGGTCCATGAGTAAATGGTCTAAGAGAGTCGTTCGTCGACTGCCACCAACACCTATCCCCACATAAGGGCAAAGTAGCCAATGGGAGTTCTTACAAATGTGTACGCAAACAAGTTGCCAAACTGTTGCAAAATCATCCCGAATGGGAAACCTTAAGTTGGGGTCGCAGCAGCGTATATCCTGGGTAAACTTTCAACTAAGACCATACAAAGTTCCTGTGGAATGGCATAATATTCTTTTTGGATTTCTTCCCCCAAAACGCCCAAATTTGTTGGCATAACTGCTTTTACATCATTCTCCTCAACATCATTTCACAAGTTCTCGATTGGATTGAGATCCGGGGATTGTTCTGGTCATTTCAGAGCTGTGATATTGTTATCCTCCAAGCAACTCTTCACTAAGCATGAAGTGTGTGCTTTTCATCCATAAATTTCCACATTATGGGTATTTTGTCTTCAGTTTTTGTAAATGTGCTTTGCCATTTTAGTGATAATCTTTTGAATGGGACCTACACCATGCCGGGAAAATGTTGCCCACACCATAACATTGCCACCACCTTGCTTAATCGTTTTACAAGTGTACTTTGGGTGATGCTCCAGGATTGGAGGACACCATTCGTATTGTTTTCTATCAGAACCGAAGCGGCAAAGCTTCGACTATTCAGATGTTCTCTTGCAAACGCTAGTCGGGATATAATGTTAATTTTTTTGACACAAGTGGTTTACGTTGTGCAATGCACTCACGTACGTGTTTGTCATTCAGACGTCTTCTTATTATCCTGGACGATATGTTAATACTAAAATCCGATGAGATCTTATTTTTCATTTTACTCGAGCTCTTGAAAGGGTCTTTAACAGCTGCTTTATACATTAAGCTATCCTCTCTGGGTGTGGTTTTTCAGGCTCTAGGGTGCTGTTTGACATTTTTGGTGGTACCATGTTGCTGAACGTGCTCCAGTGCGTTGTAAATCTTGCATCTGGAACACTTAAGTAGCTTGAAAATCTCCAGTACTGTTTATCCATCGGTATACATTTGTTGGATCAGTTTTCGGTCGGCATCCAAACTCCAAGTACCTCTGGCCATTTTTAACTAAATATTTTGATGTATCTCAGCATGAAATGGAAGAAAACATTCATTACTTACCCTTTAGCTTCAAGAAACACAAAACAATCTCTTAAACACCAAATATTTCTAATTTGTTTTACATTTGTGGCCAGCTTCACATGCACTTTTTTACAATAATATAATAAAAATAGCAATAAATTGTAAAACAAAAAAAAAAAACAAATATCGGTACTTTTTCTTAACATTTCAGGGTACACTGAAAAAAATCAAGAACTAATTTAATCATGCGGCGAGGTACAAATTATCATAACTAAGTTCGTTACATGTCGTATCTTGAATTCGTGGCCACCATGGACCATGCTACCAGGACAAAAATCAATATATTAAAGTCGTTCAAATGATGTGAAATTTTTATATTTATTAAAAAAAAAAACATTCCCATTAATACAGAAAGGAACATTGTACTGATAATTTACAGTTATTTTTCACAATATAGGAGCTCAAAGTTAGGCATTTTAATCTCAATAAATTACGTGGTGATAGTTTTTTAAATATAGAGGAACTTTCAACGCTCGGAACTTGTTTATTCCTTCACATTTTCTAACAGTTTTGGTGTATTTTACACACAATTTCTGGTATTTACACTACACATAGTTCTATTCGATATAAACTAAGATGTGTATTAATTTTTTTTATAATTGATAATGCACCAAAAATATATGCAATTTCGCTTGATTAGGTTGTTTCTATGGGCCATAACTTACGACTTCACCGAACCCCACCAATTTTTTTTACTTGGAGTAACAAATACATCTCCTCTGCTAACAAAGGTCAAATTTTTGTGCGCACAGTTGCGCCAACTTACGGAAATGTCCAGTTTAAAAGATAAATATATTATCAAAATATCCATTGAATTGACATTGTGTACATTATCTACAAATAATAACAAAAAGAAACCAAGATTTTACTAATTTCTTCCGAAATACTTATTTGATCGTCTGCCTAAGGTGTTGACTATTATGCTACATTTGACTAAATATTTTGCACTCTACATAACGGGTTTTTCAATAAGAGCGCTACAAAAGTTTTTTTAAATAAAACAAAACCGGTTTTATATAGCAATGAAATTCTTTATTCCTGTGAAAGTACGTTCGATTCCATTATGTATGGAACTCGATTTCTTTTGCATGGCCACCACGGGCACGCTTGCAGAAGTCCAGACGCTGAACCCAATTCTCGACGGTTTTCAAGCATAAATCGGCCGATACTGCTGCAATTTCACGTTCGATATTCGTACGAAGTTCATCAATCGTCGCTGGCTTGTTGGCATAGACCATAGACTTGACGTAGACCCACAGGAAATAATTCAACGGCGTCAAATCGCACGACCGAGGCGGCCAATCGACTGGGCCATTTCGTGAGATAACACGTTCATCAAACTTGGTTTCCAATAAATTGATTGTGGCATTCGCTGTGTGGTTTGTGGCGCCGTCCTGTTGGAACCACATGTCCTCCAAGTCCATATTGTCCAATTGGGGCCAAAAATATTCGGTTATCATGGAACGGTAGCGATTCGCATTCACAGTAATGTGCCGGTCTTGATCATCACGGAAGAAGTACAGCCCAATGACGCCGCCGGCCCATAAACCGCACCAAACCGTAATTTGTTCGGGATGCAATGATGACTCATGGATTACGTGTAGATTGCTGTCTGACCAATAACGCATATTTTGCTTATTACCGAAGCCATTCAGCCAGAACTGAGCCTCATCGCTCATTGTTGAGGCGTCTTAAAGTTGGCCTCTTAAAGTTGAGGCCACTGACTCCAAATTTCGGTAGTAAATTTTTATAATTTCGACTCGTTGTTGGCTCGTATATCTTTCCATGATGAAATGGCTAACCTTACTGAAGAGAAATGTCAAAAGATCGGGAGAAAATATGGCGTCTTTTGCTGTCCCTATCGATTTACTTTTGTAGCGTCTCTGTTGAAAAACCCTTTACATGAATTTTTCATCACATAGACAAATTGCATATTTCTTTATAATTACTATGTGCATTAGGATCGAAGTAAATTTTTTTTATTTAATTTTGAGAAGTGTCGGGCGGAATCTAATTCTACGTAAAATTCTAAAAATTTGAGCTAAATCGGGCAATGGGTACACGTGGCGCAGCGAGCTCAAAGTTTTTTGGTTTCGGAATTTTAGTAAATTTTTTGTATTTACCGAGAATTTTAAATATTTAGCCTATCAGAATAAAAACTTTTGGGAGAAATCTGTTAACATTTAGAATCATTCTTATACAATGAAAGAAATACTTGGTTTTTTAAAAAATCAAGAAAATATATGAGGTTAGGGGTACGTAAAATCAGATTCCGTCCGGTACTCCTTCAATTTCAAACAAAAGATTTTTCCATACAAAATAGTGACACTCTAATGTGCATATTACATACCAGAGAATTAAAGTTGCGCTTCATGCATATTCGATCTAAAGGTTTTCGTTTTGAATGCACAACTTGAATGAAGCTAACGAAGCTGGTACCCAATTTTCAGCGCGGATGATCGAACATACTCGATCGTGTTTAAATTCAGTCTCTGTTACATACATATTACCGTTAATCGCTACGCAATATTATAAACTATAATTAAAAAAATTATTTTTGTGACCGACATATCACGACAGTCAAAGTGGTTCGAATTTGATAACTGGATGATTTGAACGCTGACTTCATTCTGATTTAAATCACCAGTCTACTACCGGTGACAACATATTAAAAAACATCTAGAGTTGACACTAATACGGATTTAATGCATAGACTGCTTGTGTCATCAGATCCCAAAGTCATAGTGGCCCAAAAACAAAGCGGGGAATACTTACGCCTGGAACTCTTGCCTTTATTCTTTATCCGGATGTCACTGAAGAATTTTACGATTCCAACTAACAAATTTTTTATTTAAAAGTGTAAATACTTGTACCTATAATTGATGTTATGCTTTAATAAATTTTTTTTTCTAATTTGACTTTTTCCTTTGTTCTGTATTTTTATTAAATAAAGGGGCGTGGTAAGTGTTTGACACCGCCTATTTGCGTGTCAACATTTAGTACATTTTATGCTACCTTCATACCAAGTGCCATCTGAATAACGTAAAAATTCGAATATTGTCCCTCTATTTTGTATTTTTATTACAAAATGTGTGTGCCACGTTTTTAGACCCACCCACTTTTTGTAAACATAATTTCTACATCACTAACTACCTGCATGCAAAATCTGAACTCAATATCTTTACAATTCGATTTTTGTCGCTCTAGATTGGCCAAATGTGCCATTGTGCGCTGGAGTTTTGAGTTGAAATATGGTGTACATGAATATGATATGAGTGATTGGCGTTTTTTCGATTATCAAGACCCACTGAAAAATGGTCAATTGAGGTTATCTGGGTCTACAGATGTCGTTCCACAAAAATAAAGACACTAATAAATTTGTTGGTTACCCACAGTTGCCTGTTTGTAGTTGTGTATAAATGGACCCATTTTTTAAACCACGTGAGCCCCAAAGGTCCCTTCGATAAAACGAAAATATTTTTGCTTGTTCTTATATATATTTTTTTATGTTTCTATGAAGTTTTGAGCCTCGCACGAACTCGTACAATTCAGCCAAGATTTGTACTGTCCAACTCTGTCATTATCAAGTTAAATTGCCGAACTGTTTCATTTCATTTCATTTAGCGGCCATTTGGCCATTTATTGATTTTTTCAAAAACATCTTAAACATTGCAACCAACAAAACAAAAACTTAGAAATTAAAACAATTCTGCACACCATAAAGACGCCCATCAAAATCCTTCTACTTCTTACAAACTATTTTCCCATAAAAGGCATCAGCATGAAAATTATAAATTTAAACCTTTAAAACAAAATTTCCAAAAAAAGGAAAAAAAGGAATTCATCATAATTTTTTGTAGAAAAATAATTAACAACTAACTTAAAACTATGGAAACAAAATTAAACTTAAAACTAAATACAAAAAACAACTCGGTCGAAACAGAAATGTAGAAATTTAACAAAATTTGGCAGGCATCTTCGAAACGCACACCCTTAGCACTGACCCGTATTGTAAAGCAGATTATGGATATCCAGGCTAACAAACCGTCTGTGGTAGAACAATAGACGCCCATCCGACTCATCGAGACCAGCCTCACTGAAGGCAAGGAGGTCCACCGGCTTAAAATATTCCGTATCAAAACATCTCACCGCATCCGATCATTCAAAACATGATCTTACTAATTCATTTTCCAGCGTAGACGCGCCTTCCAAAAATCTCATCGCAGCCCCCACAAGGAATACATCCAGGCGATCAAAGCCCACTGCATCATAGACCTTCTGCCAGGGCGGCCGACGAAACGAACCATCCGCCATCACTAACGCCAAGACAGGAGGTGAGAACTTTACGCTCCTACCGCCTCAGCCTCTCCATTTGGCTTGATGAAATGGCAAACCATGCAGGGAACGCGTATGCCAAAATAGGCCTAATGACCTGCACATAAATCAACTGGCGGACCTGAGTACTCAGGCCACCATTCCTACTCAATAGCCTATAATAGGCCGAAAAGAGCCGCTTCGCTTTCTGCAAAACATGACCCACAAGGCCAACGAACGTGAACCTTTCCTGAAAAATTATCGAAACCGTTGGCAGCAATCGTAGGACATCTTATATTCAGACCACTCGCAATGTAGTTCGTAAGCACCATTATAGCGTGCGACGTAGAGTGCCGCCCCCCAAAACCAAACTGAAGATCGATTAAGGGTTTTTGCTCCTCCATGAAATCTCGCATACTCCCGAGCATAAAATACACGAGAAGTTTCCCGAAAGGGGAGAGCAGGAGGGAGATGGGCCTGTAACCACTGGAACTCCTCTGACCTTAGGGATTGACACTATCACAGCTCTCTTCCATGCGGAAGGAAAATATGCCAAACTAAGGCAGTGATTTAAAAGAACGGCCAAATAACCCCACACAGGTGCGTCAACCTTCTTCAACGCCACATCCGCAATACCATCAAATCCCGCCGACTTCTTGGTAGGCCTCCGCGAAAGAGCGTTACCAACATCCGCAGCCTTGACCAAAACGTCATCAACGCACCCGGCAGAGCTGTTTGATTTTATTCCTGCTTAAATTAAAAATTGGGCAAAATAAAAATTTCGAGTAAAATATAGTCACACGAAAAATGAAAAAAGTGCGGTCGGAACCATGGGGCCACGTGGATTTTTTTTTTGTGTTAAAAGCTTTTAACATTTCCGTGATTAGGGGCTTTCTCCTCTGGAGTGGGCTCAAAACTGGCTTCGCGGCTTTGCCAGATTTTTATGTTACAAAGCTTACTGCGTGGCCGGCCTTTTACCGGCGTAAGGGGTTCCTCTTCTGGGAAGGGTTCAACACCTGCTTCGGCAGTTTTTTTATGTTACAAACGTCCTGCGTGACAGGCCTTTGGCCGAGCGTAGAGACTTTCTTTACTGGGAAGGGTTCAACACCGGCTTCGGCAGTTTTTCCTAATCTCCAAACCCCTATTGTATGTTTAATGTCACATACCAGAGTAAAGCCAGCATTGAATTCGTGAGAAGAGTACCTTTCATTTGAGTACACACACTTGCTTGTTCCTACATGTCCGTTCGGTGTACATGTTTTTTGGGTACAGTGGTGCCATGGTCGACTGCACATTTTTTTTTTAAAATTTCGTGTTTTTATATTTTCCGCTAATTTTGAATTTTGTGGCCGTCGGTGGTGCAACGGTTAGTGTGCGTGGCTGTTGTGCGAGAGAAAGTGGTTTCGATGCTTGCTCTGACCACCAAACACTTCTTTCCACGACAGCCACCTCGCTTAGTAACGGCGAGACTATCGGCTATTAAGCCATGAAATACGTTCACAAAAAACTATTTGGAACCGGTGAAAAACCATCACAATCAGTGTGCGAAAATTGGAATGCGCAAAGGTCAGTGATTGTGAGAAGCTCTCCTATATCCCATCATGTGATGTGATGGGAAAATATTTATTTATTTAATTTTGAATTATTTTTAAAAAAAAATTTGAGTTCTGTCCCTCGATTGCAAAATACTTCCATCTGCCCACTCGCGATCGAAATTTTTGTTTAAATTTGTAATTTCTTCAACTAACGCAAGAAATTATGGTGTTATTGAATATGACAGGTGAAGTGGCCGAAAACGTTATACTGCATTTGATAAACTACACATTATACAACGTAACTCAATGCAGCTAGTCACGGAACAGCTGTAAAGTTTTCTAAATTATCAAAGCGACGAAAGTAGCAAAAAGTGACTGAGTTTCTCTAAAACTCCAAACATAAAATATAAATAGTATAAAAAATATAATAATATAATCAATAACATATATAAAATATAAATAATTATAAAAATATAATATAATTCTGTCAGGAACGAAAAATTAATTGTTGGAGCACCGAAATGGTGGCATGAAATACCCCTTCCCCCTCCGCGAAAAAACAACCCAAAAATAAAATGAAATAAATCCCCAAAAATTAGTACAGAGATCAACATCAACATTTTTTAGGGGGTTATTTAACTTTTTTGGAGAATTATTTAATTTTTTAATTGGGGGATTATTTCATATGAAGATAGATAGGTATGACACAAGAGTAGAAGTGTTTTTTGGATTTTTTTTTTTAATATCGTTGTGTTTGAAGTAAATGTCAAAAATACCCTCTCAACAGTGCTTTGACTGCAAAAGAAGATACAAGGTGCAACAACTTTAACTTGTGGATGGCATCAACATCTTATTCATGCAAAGTGTGCCGCCCAATTGAATAACACGGACCTGACAGACACGACGGTGGACCTTATTATAAATTGTAAAGGTGGAGGAATTTCAACTGTGCCGCTTGCATTCAGTCTCCAGATAAGAAGCCAGCATAACTAAACTCACCAAACTACATAGTCTCAGAAGAAGATATGAAGCAGCTAAATGAAATAAAATGTGAAGTTGGTAACTCTATTGGAAGATTTATAGAATTTGAGGATTACGCATGGTCCAAATTCACAGAGTTGGAGCTTGAAAATAATGCCTTACGGAAACTCTTAATTAGAGGAGATATTTTAATAAATAGACGTCCATCCCATTTGTTGGTATATAAAGGGGTTTTCAACAGAGACGCTACAAAAGTAAATCGATAGGGACAGCAAACGACACCATATTTTTCCCGCTCTTTTGACATTTCTCTTCAATTAAGTTTGCCATTTCATCATGGAAAGATATACGAGCCAACAACAAGTCGAAATTATTAAAATTAACTACCGAAATTTGGAGTCAGTGGCCTCAACTTTAAGAGGCCTCAACAATCAGCGATGAGGCTCATTTCTGGCTGAATGGCTTCGTCAATAAGCAAAATATGCGTTATTGGTCAGACAGCAATCCACACGTTATCCATTAGTCATCATTGCATCCCGAAAAAATTACGGTTTGGTGCGGTTTATGGGCCGGCGGCGTCATTGGGCCGTACTTCTTCCGTGATGATCAAGGCCGGCACATTACTGTGAATGCGAATCGCTACCGTTCAATGATAACCGAATATTTTTGGCCCCAATTGGATAATATGGACTTGGGGGACATGTGGTTCCAACAGGACGGCGCGAATGCCACAACCAATTTATTGGAAACCAAGTTTGGTGAACGTGTTATCTCACGAAATTGCCCAGTCGATTGGCCGCCTCGGTCGTGCGATTTGACGCCGTTAAATTATTTCCTGTGGGTCTACGTCAAGTCTATGGTCTATGCCAACGAGCCAGCGACGATTGATGAACTTCGTACGAATACACTGTATTTAATTTTTTAAGTCATGGCAAAATAACCATATACGGACACCACTACGTGATAAAAGACTAAAAAAAAGACCCGTGTTTCCCAGTTTTTCCCAAAGTCAAGCACTTTTTTTTTTATGGGCCGCCAAAGATTTGGGGCCTCGGTATCATTTTCGTAAAAATGTGATCATTTTCTCAGGCTCATATCTTGCAAACCGTTCAGAATTTCGATTTAGGCAAAGTTGTAGCTATTGTCATAAAGAACAAAAATTGCGAACATATAAAATCAAAAAAACTTCACCTTCCAGATCAAAATCGCAAAAAACTTAAAAAAATTCGATTTCTTTTTACCTTTTTTCCCGTGTTCAGGTCCATAGGTAGCAAAGCGTTCAAAATTCAAGGAAACAATCAACTACAAAAATTTACCTAAGATCTCAATAAACAAATTTCTAGAACATATAAACTTCCTGGGAATTATTCTTAACACCGTTTTTTAATTTCATTTGTTTTTTATTTACTTCAACATTGAGATACTATGCTATCTATTACAAAAATATTAAAAAAAAGTATTCGTATTATGTTTATAATGTTGATGGCCCTGGACTTGCAAATCGCGCTCTCTTAAGTTGTGGATCCAAATCGTCGTCTGAATCTGATTCTGATTCAGCAATTATGGTGTCCACAGGCACGTTGCTTCCAGACTGCCCTCCATCATCAGCTCTTTCTTCTTCAAATACTTCATTAACATCATACAGGGTGATCTTGTGACTCCACCAACATACCTCTGCAAGCAATGCGTCGAGGTTTTTGCCTTTGTACCGTTTTTCCATGGGCATTGTGGTTTGGTGAAACCGTTCTCCTTGCTCATCGGATTCGGTAGGGAGTTGTTTGATAAAATCGTCAAAATGAAAATGAAGAAAATGCAGCTTTAATGTCATCGATGCGCCGATTATCTCAAAATAATGCAGCATTTGTTTCACCCATTCTCTTGCTTCCGGTTCCGCGTCTCGATCCCCTCCCAAGACTCTGGTGCATACACGCTGAAGGTAAATCCATGCCACTGAATGATTTTCATCAAGCGATGAATCAAAGTTGCTCTTGAATAGCCATTAAGTACGCCTGTTAAATGAAAACAAAAAATAAAGACAGAAAAGAAAACATTAACATAGTGTAAATAGTACAATTAGGTGAACAAAAATTCGTTTTAAATTTACTACAATACCTTTTTTAATTTTGTCATCGCTACGCTTTGGGAAAACGCTTTTCAAATAGTCGAATGCGTTTGGACAATTTACAACGGCCACTTCGATGAATTTTTTAACAATTCCCAATTTTATGTGGAGCGGTGGCAGCAAGATGTCTTGAGTATTGTCAACTAAAGGTGCATTCTTCAGTCTATGTTGTTGTATTTGTTCATCCACACTTCCTCTTGGCCTCCACGAGTTACATTGGAATTGATTCAGAGGTGAGCGTGAATCCCAATTACAAAGAAAACAAAATAATTTTGGGAAGCCGCCCTTATCGATGATCCCTTGCAAAATGTTGATGACCTTCAAATCACAGCAAATCTTCCATTTATTTTCGTAATATTTGATTTTTTCCATTATATCTTTCAATGTTTCATAGCTTTCTTTCATGTTGATACCCATTGCTAGCGGAATGGAAGGTTTTCGGTTCGACACATGCAACAACAGTGCTTTCAAGCTTGAAACAGAACCATCAATAAATAATCTCCACTCACTAGCGATGTATTTCATTCCCATTTTTACCACCAAAGCTTTTATATCGTTGCAGTAAGCGAACGAATTGTCATCATTTAGAGTGTAGAGCATCTGAAATTCAGCTTGTCGTTTGCGGTACGCCGTAGAGTTAACATTAGCATGTGTGAGTTTTCTTTGCTTTAAAAAAGCTGTCAAAAATATTGCAAGTCGCTGCGATAATCCCAATATGGCCACAATGAAATCCATTTCCATTTGTGTTATTAGTTGTGGTCCATCTCTTCCCTGTTGGGGCTCATAATCGGTATCAAATGGATCTTCATAAGTAACACCACTTGCTGTACTCATTGCTGTAAATTCTGTAGTACGATCCGGAGTTGGCGGCCTTGGTGATACAAAATTTTCAGGTGCAAGCACTGGTAGTGTGGCTGTTGCAGTTGCTTTATAAATTTTGTTCTTCTCAGAATGTCGATTTAGACGACATGTGTAATTTACGCATGCATAGCAACTGGTTGCATCATGATCACCTGGGCGATTAATCCAGTTTACCGGCTTACAATACTTCATAGTACCTCTGCCTCCACTCAACCATGCCATGAGATTGCTATAACATTGGCGACACACTGTATTAGGTGTGTAATTTTCACCGGTCAAGTCCACTTCGTCGAAAAACAATGTATATGCTCTTTTGAATTCACTAGTTAAAAGATTCTTTTCCTTCTGAAATCTTGTAGATGTTTTTTTTCTGGTTTGATGACCGCAAACGTAGCAAAATAAATCAATATTTTCACACTGCATATTGAAATTGTCAGTTGCCAATGTTGTGTGCGAATTATACTGTAGCACTTTCACTTTTTTTACGTTCACTTTCACTTTATAACTTTCACCGCTGAGCTCTCGTTGACGTCGCGCTGTGTAATGCCTCGATGTGAGCGTCGTGTCGCTTTTATATTGTGTGCTGCGTCCCTTGTTGCGTGTGCTGAGCTTACTGCATTGCTTGTGCTGCTGCTGTCGGTGCATGATCGCGTGATACCTAAGCGCTACCTAAACGGTGTTAACCCTTGGACAAACACATGGTTCTGGCCAGGCATATTTCATTTTTTGCTACCTATGGACCTGAACAGGAGAAAAAGGTAAAAAAAATGAAATTAAAAAATTTTCGGCAAATTTTTCACTTTTGCGTGCTACCTAAACAGTGTTAAGAATCATCTCTAGGAAGTTTATATGTTCTAGAAATTTGTTTATTGAGATCTTAGGTAATTTGTAGTTGATTGTATCCTTGAATTTTGAACGGTTTGCTACCTATGGACCTGAACACGGGAAAAAAGGTAAAAAAAAATCGAATTTTTTTAAGTTTTTTGCGATTTTGATCTGGAAGGTGAAGTTTTTTTGATTTTGTATGTTCGCAATGACAAGAGCTACAACTTTGCCTCAGAGAGTAAATCAAAATTCTGAACGGTTTGCAAGATATGAGCCTGAGAAAATGATCACATTTTTACGAAAATGATACCGAGGCCCCAAATCTTTGGCGGCCCATAAAAAAAAAACACGGGTCTTTTTTTTTTAGTCTTTTATCACGTAGTGGTGTCCGTATATGGTTATTTTTTTCGTGTTGCACTGTGATATCGAACGTGAAATTGCAGCAGTATCGGCCGATTTATGCTTGAAAACGGTCGAAAATTGGGTTCAGGGTCTGGACTTCTGCCAGCGTGCCCGTGGTGACCATGCAAAAGAAATCGAGTTCCATGCATAATGGCATCGAACGTACTTTCACAGGAATAAAGAATTTCATTGGTACCTAAAACCGGTTTTGTTTTATTTAAAAAACTTTTGTAGCGCACTTATTGAAAAACCCGTTATAGAGTACTGAAGCTTTGTTTAAGGTTGGAGATATTTAGGATCTTGATATACAACACAGTGGCATTAATCTGTGTACCTACATTAGGAGTAAGAAACTTTTAATGGCTAAGTTTAACTCGATGTACAGGGTGTCTCAGTAAGACTGCACTTTTTAAATTTAGTGCCATTTATTTTTGTGCAAGCGGCAACTCTGAAATCTGGCAGCTGTCACACATGTTTATTCTGATTATTAAAAATGGAGCGCTTTACGAGAGAACAACGCGTTAAAATTTTGAAAACTTATTACAAAAATCTGGAAAGTTGTGCCGCTCAGCACTTTCAAAACTTTGGTCAAAAACTTTAAAGAAACTGGGTCGTTTATGGAATTCTGCATTTTTTTAATGGGACCTAATGGGATATTCAGGGAGAGTTTCACACTCGTCATATAGAACCTCAGTTTAATTGCTAACAAAATAGTTCATATTTAATGACATTTAAATGACAACCATCGAGTATGTAACTTCCATTTAAATGGAGAAAGGCTACCTGTGAATCTGAGAATAAGGGCGAGTTTCACACTCTTCATTTAAATGCTCAATTCAAAAGCTCACAAAAAATTTTCGTATTAAATGACAACCACCAGGCATTTAAATGGAGAATTTTCAACTATGAAATTGGGCATAAGTCTTTTAAGTAGAGACCCTTCGAAGCAGATGTTAGCCAAGGCAACCGGCAATACGACATTGATCGCAACAAAACTATTTGCGGCAACATTCACTTGCAACCCCGAATGTAGTTGAGTATTTTGGATACATTATGTGTTATAATGACTGTAATTTATTATATTATGCCAGTGTATTTTTTAAAATTTCCATAAGTATTGTGATGCATGTATAACTTTGCCGCATTCTTTCTCATTTTTCTTGTTTGGCATGAAACAAATTTTGTTATTTATATTTTTTTTTTGTTAGAAACCCCTAATGAAATTTTAACAAGGCAATCTGTAGACCAAATTGACATAATAGTTTTTTTGTGGTAAAATACAGAGCAAATGCCACTTAGATTAAACCAATTAAACTTCAATAGAACATGTATTTTAACTCACACACACACACGTACACGTCCAACCTATTGTTCGCTTAAAGGTAAATCAACGTAACTACAATTTTTAAATTTTAAGGGAGAAGCAAACAAATTTAAAAAATTTTAGAGAACACAGGAGTATTTCAAACATTACTTAAAACACAACAATTTGTTTTTGTATAGCAATAACCAACAAATTTGGTGAAGACACGTTTTTTGATGAAATACATCTTTCAACATAAAATCACTGATTGTTTTAATAGTTACGTCCTTTTGCATTTCAGCTGACGATATGTATTGTTTAGACTTTCAGCTCCAACTTCATGGCAAAGTTTAATATCAAATAAAGTATTTGAAATAGTTATACTTTTGTTGATGTTGCTTTTTCAACTCAAAGTTCTAGAGTTTCTTCACCTTCGTCTTTTTTCAAATTAGATTAAAATTAAAAAGGAAAATCATAACTAAACAACAACATTGATTAGACATAAACAAGGATCTGATTTAACTTATAAGTTCAGATAACAAATTCTTTTTTGAGTCACCAAACTAAACGATGAACTTGCAGGAGTTGGCTGTGATACCTTAAGTGTTTATTGAAGAACATTTTTATTTGCAAAACCATTTAGGTTCAGTATCACAATATTTAGTTAGAGCTAAGTAACTGTTTTAATTTTTAAATTCCATACAAACTGATAACTAAAGCTTCTAGTTTGCTTTAATTGGATGATAACTGGAATGGTGATAATGGGGGCTAGTGTTTCAGAGTTGAAGTTGGAACTGAGTTCTGAATCTATGGATGCAATCATTGGTGATATACAAAACTGCTGCGTATGTGTATTAAATTCATAACAACATTTTCCAAGTAAACAATTCTTGGTTCTGAATGGGTTAATTTAGTGGATATGTAAATATTAACAATTGTGTCGATGATGTTGCTGCTATTTTTTTTTTATTGAATAAATGAATTTTTAGTTGGACAGATCATTCGCTTGCAAATTTAGAGCTCAGTCCACACTCATATATTCAATAAAATCGCATATGAGCATTATCAGTTTGACGTTACGTGACATTTGTACGAAAAAATATATAAAAAAATATGAAAAAATTATATTTTTAAAAAGCTTTTTTTTATATTTGCGTAGTAATTACGTAACACTTTATTCATTAAAGAAATTGAGAACAATTGACACAGAGGATTCAAAAAGAGAAGCAAAAATATGAGCTGGCGTGACGTTACAAAAAACAGAAGTGGGTGTTTGACTTGGATTACAAAATTGCAAATCTCTACGAATATGGCAAGGCCTTTTTTATGAAACTTTTTTTAGTAGCATTTAAATAAATATAAGGGCGAGTTATGTAAATTGTAAAACATTTACCTGTATTTTGTAGCCCAATAACACACCATCGCAACTAAGGAAACCTAGGAACTCTTCTATTTAATTAATTTTGAATACTTCTCTTTATTAATACATGTAAAGAAAACTGGTGGATAACTTTTAATTTTTCGGTCAGGGTGGACCTTTCTGTGGAAATGCCCATATATAGTTAGTGCTCTTTGTTGCTGTGGTTAATTGGTCTTCTCAAAGACCAGTTTGTTCTGTAAACCATCATTGATCCTAGCGTGAGAAACTTTGCAAATTTTTAAATATTAAACGAAATCACGGTGCCATCAGAATGGCTTCTACTGCTGCTGTCTATTTCCACGACAGACTCACCCATTTTAATCCGACTTTTTATGGAAGCCACATTTTGGTTTTAATGGGACTCCACTCAGTCGAACATTCGCATGATATTCGACTACAACTGCCCTAGTTACTTTGCAACCAGTTTAGAATTTATTTTTTCAATTGAACCATGAGTGAATCACGGAGATAAATAAGCAGACGTTGCATCTGCAGCTAAGGTTAGGTGAGGTATCGGTGGCAATCGATAAGGCTCACTTACATTTCTTAGCCAATTTTGATACCGCGGGTTAACGGGATTACGTGGTAAGCTCAACGGATACCTATAAACTTTACTTCAAGAAGCCCAAGATCGCGTCGGCACATAGGACACAGTCCCTAAAGAAGTAGTATCCCAAGGTTTACATACTCCTGCTGGTTAGTACAGCACGCTGTTTAAAACGGCATCTGTAACATATTCTCTCAAACATATTTTGCAGGAACCAGGTACACTGATAGAAGTTTCTGCATAAATAGAATAAATTGCTTCATTGATCCAATGAAATGTTGCATTATTTTTTCCCCAAACAAACATTTCATTGGATCGATGAAACGAAATCATTGATATAATGAAATGTAAATTTCATTGGATGAATGAAAAGCTTCATTGAATTAACGAATTGAATTTGTATGAAAAATGTTCATGGATTGAATGAAACATTTCATAAAGTTTATGAAGCGCATTCATAGATATAATGAAACATATTCATAGCTTTAATGAAGCAAATTCATTAAATTAATGAAACATATTCATAGATTGAATGAAATATTTTCATAGATTCAATGACACTTGGTCATATATACAATGCTTAATATACATAAATTTTATGAAATATGTATATTCATTGAATAAATGAAATGTTTTCATAAAGTTAATGAAGCATTTTTATTGATAAAATGCAGTATGTTCATTGACTTGATGAAGCATATTCATTGATTATAATTATATTATTTATAATTAATTAATTAATTAATTAATTAATTAAATTAATTAATTAAACAAAAAGCTATTTTTTAGAAAGTGTGGATGTCACCGCAGTATTAAATATATTTGTAAAATATATATACATATATATACATTAGGGCGGGTTGTTTTTTTGGTTGATGAATCGTATGGCAAAAACGTAAACTACATAAAATTCTAAGAAAATTCTCCGAAGAAACCATGTATCTAATATAAAATCCTAATCCGCGCCTCTCGACTTGAAAATTTATATGCACGCCTTTGTCAAAAAAATAAATGTTTGAAAAAATAGATTTTTCCAAAAAGAAATCGAATTTTCTGAATAAAATTGTTTAGTAAGGTAGTTCTTTTGGACTATATATTTTTTCGACACTCAAAATTTTTTAAAAACATATTCACCCAATTAAAAAAGTTTGTATACAATTTTATATACATATAATATTTATTTGATTTTTTAATTTCTATGACCGATTTTTGTTAGTTTTTGGTTAATGTATGAGAAATGCATACTACAAGCTTACACAAGTTATGAACATTTTTCTAATTGAAAAATGGTTGGTTTTTGTTGTAAATAAGAGACAATTCAGTTCAAAACACACACACTGGCATGACTAGTTTCGAACTCCGTAACAAGTTCATCATCAGATGCCTAACTACTGTGCCTGAATTGATACCATCCGTTGATCATCAATCGTATATATACAAACTCAATTCTGCAATTTACATGTGCGAATTAGTATCGATAGAAGATCCCTAAGTATCAACATCACCGAAAGGCCTAATATAACAACAAGAACAGACAGCATTTTTCCACCATGTTCTTCTTTTCCACATGCGTTCTCGCATTGTTGGTGAGTTTTAATCTATATCCATAAAGCAACTATTGTATAGAGAAGAAAATTTACTCATGGAGTAGAATCCCACCAAAGAAAACGAGTGAAGCGTGTCGTTTCTCCGCTCGCTCTCTTACTCTCTTCGTGGAATATTGCAATATACAAGCAGTTTTCTGATGATATTATTCTATCTAACTATAGAAATTTTAACCATATTTAAATAAAATTCCATAAAGAATGTAAAAAGTTTGGAATAATCAAGTTATGACGCGGGAAAGAAATGCGTTTGAGTGAATCGTGTCGACTTTTTTGGTTCTCTTCTACTAGGGTTGCCAAATTGCGGGGTTTTTTCTTCTCTACCTGTACATCCTTTTCGCTATATCACAACAGAGTTGTATTTTTCCGTGGTATAGCATTTTTGAAGACCGTGCTAGTGTCAGTTACGTTGATTTGGATTTGAATTTTTATGAATTTTAAAATTCGATTACAATTTTGTTCGAGTACATTGAAAATGATAAATAAAATAATAAATACATAAATAAAGTATTTTGTTGTGTGTTTTATGCATTTCTGTTCGAGAGAAATCTAACTTCTCAGATGGAAACAGAGCCAGTATTTGGTTTTCCAGCATATAGCTTAGTTGAAGAGTCATCGGAATATTTTGCTTTGAGAAATGCTGGTCAGTGATAGTAATAATGTAACTTCTGAGCTTGTCTGTGGTAAAATTAATGCATACGTTCTTCATTTTTGTTTCTAGTTAGTATGTCCAACATAGTCACGTTAGAGCTTTCCATCAGGGACGAATTCTTCATACATTGAACGTATTGAGTGCTTCCGTAGAAAATTTCTAATATTTAACCATAAAAAAATTATATTAAAATAAATAATGCATTCAGAACGGGCATTCTATAGAAATTTCTCCCATATCTATTTTATGTACATATTTCTCTTCTTTCTCTCTTGCTTGCATAAGATAATTGAATACTCTTTATACTAAAATTCTCTCAAAATGATTGAATTTTTGAAATCATTATTTTTGGTATGGGATTTTCATTAACTTTTGAAAATCATAGCATACGTTTTGGCAAATTTCAGTTTAGTAAATAATGAATTTAAACTATGCATTCTGAACAGCTATGAGCAAACGCAAAATGAAAATGCAAAAAGCCATAAACAAACCAAACAGTGCTACACATGCGAAGCATTCAATGTAGTGGTGCCCATAGCTGATTCTGAATGAGAATATTTGTATGCAAGCAAGAAAAAAATTGTGTAGAAGTAGGTAGAAAAACAAATATA
Source organism: Phaonia tiefii (assembly GCA_963931995.1). Taxonomy (NCBI): domain Eukaryota; kingdom Metazoa; phylum Arthropoda; class Insecta; order Diptera; family Muscidae; genus Phaonia; species Phaonia tiefii. The sequence continues at coordinate 112,116,439 of OZ008370.1, read as the reverse complement.
AGAGAATTTATAATGAGAGAATGAAGTCTATGATTTCATGTGGAGAGAAAAGAATAATGAGCGAAGTAAAGTCATTACATATTTGCAAAATATTCTTATTCTGAAATCTAAAGGTTTATAACATATCTTAAATGACAAAATATTCATAGTTCTGCTTTATTTTTTTAATGATTTTTTTCCGCATGCAGACATTTTATTTAAAATACTGCAAACTAAAGGCTCCGATGTGCAATTTTGTTTAAAACAAATTAATAATTTCAGAAATAATATAATAACGATAACTGAAAATTATGAAGCTTTTTGGAGTAACCTCGAAGATATGGAAAATTTGCAAAATTTTGATAACCGAAGGCGGTCCGATTTGAATTTATCAAGCAAAGAACAAATTCAAGATCTGTTAACAGTCATTGCGAGACAAAATATTTCACAATTAGATAACAGATTCAGTTCTTTACCAAATTTTGAATTTTTAAAGCTGTCTGACACATCCAAATATGATGAATTTGCTAATAAATTCCCTGAAAACCTGCTTATCAATCTGCAAAATTCCTATCCTGGGTTCATTGATATACCAACATTAAAAACTGAACTAAAAGTCTTGTTCATAGACGATAATTTTAAAAACAAAAAAGATATTCAAGAAATATTACCATTTTTAATAGAAACACAATTAGATAGTTGTTTTAGTGAATACTTTAAATTATGCAAATTAATGTTAACATTTCCAGTAACAACAGCATCTGTAGAAAGATCATTTTCTTGTTTAAAAAGGATTAAAACTTGTTTAAGAAATAGATGTGCACAATTGAGACTATCTAATTTGGCCCTAATATCAATTGAAAAGGCATTATTAATGGATATGAAAAGTAAAACCGACTTTTATGAAAAAATAATAGACCATTTTGCTCTCAAAGAACGGAGAATTGAATTACTTTATAAAACTTAAAATACATACATATATAACTATAATCACGGTATAACTATAATCACCCCGACATTTTTGAAGGATAATTTCCTGGCATGTGTCTAGAGTAAAAAAATGCAAACCCCAAAATCGCGGAACGTCAACTTTTTTTTTGCCCATTTGAATTTTTTTTTGCATTTCACTAGTTTACAAGTGAATGTGAACTTTATTATACTTAATTTAAGGTCTTCTTTGTTCAAATAGGATACCGTGTGCACAAGTTATGTGCAATAGAGTTAAAACACCGCTAAAAATTTTGTAAAAAACATTCAAAAACTCATATCTGGAAAACTAATCGAGAGAAAATTTTTTAAAATTCACTTTCGTCTTTAGGACACCCAAATCCATAGCAAAATAATTTTTAGGTTTTTGCAGTCCGAAAATTAAAGCTTGTAAACTAGTAAAATACAAAAAAATGTTAAATGAGGTGTGCTTCCGTTCTTAAAAAAGTCACGCTTCGTGCCTGCTTTCCATATCAAAAGAATTACATGAATCGATCATTTCGGACAAAAGAAGAGGAGCCGAACACTCAGCCAAAAAAGGATATTTAAAGTCATTTCTGCAGTTTGTGAAATGATGTATAAACTTCGCTTTGTCTCCAATTTTCCAACTTTGCGTCAGCTCCTTTAGCTGTTCCTCCTTTAATGTTTTTAAAATTTCAATTGTAATATTTGCATCTGCAATTTAATTGAAGTTGTTAAAACAAACTATAGTATTTAAAAAAAAATAAAGTCTTACGTTTTAGGTGCTCCAATTTCGCCTCCATATGCCATGTTATATGAAAGTTCTTTAGGCAGTCTTCTCCATCATTGCTCAAAGTGTTCGAGTCTGATCGAGATATTTTTCAAAGAGTCTTCTTAAAACGAAGCATAAATTTACCTACAGCAGTACTAATAAGAGTAGCCGGTGGGCCTACTACTTCTTCCAATTAAGAATTCTTGTAGAATTTTTTTTAACAAAAAGGTCATTGGCATCATCAAAATTTTCTTCGTTAAATATGTGTGGACCAACTTGCCTCTTTTATGCGACAGCTTTACACTTTTGTCTTTAAGAACTTGGTTCAGATCTTGAATAATATTCTTTTTTTTTTTAATTTTCATGAAGCAAGTACTCTGATTTCAGTTTTTTTAATATTTCAGAACATTTTGATAACAACATTGCTAGTTTTGTTGAAAAACTTTATCTTTATCTAAATTTAAATTTTAAAATACTTTCCTGAAGTCTCATAAACATGTTTTTCCGTGTTCTCAAAAACTGTGGAGATTTAGTTGGATTTTAGAAAATGATCTACACGAAACTGCCGAAAAAGAAATTTTGTATTACAAAACTTTCTATTGCACAAAAAGCATATCATTTTTAAAAAAATTTTATAAATTATTGTACACTCCGGTTCACTTATTTAAAGGCACTAAAAATTCCATATTCAGCAGCCTGTATCTTGTGCAATTTGTAACCGATTGCAGAATTTTAAAATAGAAATGGAACCTAGACATCTTGAGATATAAAAATAAAATCATGACAATAGTGGTTTCTTAACTGAAGATCTTTTTTTGATCAATTTATAAAAAAAAGTCAAAAAATGTGCTATTTATTTGGTTCACTTGAATAAAGGCACTTTACTATTCTTTTTATTATTTTTAAATTAAGCGATGATTTTTTGTAGGGATCGTTTGTTTATTACAATTTATTGCATCCTAATCATTTTACGAGTCAAAAAGGCAAAACAAAAAATTTTAAATCTATCGGAAGAAACTAAAATCGATGTTTACCGTTCTGAAGGATATTCTAACAGCGCAATAGCTAACAAAATTGGACGGAGCCCAAAAGTTGTCGATAATTACATCAAGGACCCCGGGGGTTATGGAAAAAATTGTAAAGGAAGGGTTTCTTTGTCTTTATCTAAGTATGAGAAAAGAACAGTCATCAGAATTGCTTCTAATTCTGCCATATTCTTGTCAAAAATAAGAGCTCAAGCTGGAACGGAAGCGAGCAAGTCATCAGTACGCAGAGTATTACATTACAAATTACAAAAAAAAAGCTGCCACTTAATGCTGCTCGTAAGGAAAAGCGGCTTCAATTCGCAAGAGACTACATGGTATGGGATGTGGAGCCAAGAGGTCATGTAAATGATTGGAGAATCGTTGTATTTACGGATGAGAAGAAGTATAATTTGTATGGTCCTGATGACTACAACTATTAATTCCATGATCTGAGCAAAGAAAAGCTTTCTTTGAACCGACATCACAACCGAGAGGACGGCGTTATGGTGTGGGGTGCTATTACGTACTGTGGCACCATCGCTCGTGAATTTCAAAGTGCAAAAATGACTGCTGCAAGCTATAAAATGTTATTGGAATCGGCTTTTTCGCAGTTCAGTGAACTATTTCTTGGTTCATATCTTGGATATTGCAACATGATAATGTACCTATACACAACGCCAGAGTAGTAAAGGAGTTCATTTGAAGCCAAAATGTTAATATCTTCACTGGTCATCCTATTCGTCAAATCTAAGCATTATCGAAAATGTCTGGGGTTGGTTATCTCGTAAGGTCTATGAAGGAGATAGACAATTTGATGACAAGCAGTCATGTAATCTTCGTTTTGTAAGGTCCCTGACCCCCCGGGGTTGTCCGAGACCGGATAAGTAAGTAAGTAAGTCACTAATTCCGGCCATTCAGGATGCTTGGAATCAAATTTGGTCGAATTACATAAATTCTTTTTATATCTCAATGCTAACCCGTATATTTAAAGTTATTAATAACAAAGGGGATTGTACCCATTACTAGTACTTCTTAAATAAAGTAAAATAAATTTAAAAAAAAGCAATATTCCGCGTTCTGGAGCAGTGTAGCGTAACATTGTTTATTAACGTGTATTTCGCATGTGTTTACTACACAAATGTCAAAACAGAACTGACATTAGGGGCCAATCGCAAAATTTATAGTATTTTCTGATAGGAGGATTACTTTTGCGCCACCTTGTATATTAAAAATAATTAATATTCTTTTAATTTAGTTATAATTGTTTTCTCTTTGCACACACGACCGATCTCCACCGTATTAAACACTAGACCGAATACATAATTTCTTTAAACGTTTGTTGAACCAACCATACACATCGAATACAAAAAAGAACCGTTACCAACGGAAATTTCGCAAAGAGAGCCAAAAAAATTATTATACGATCTCTCCCGCTCTCTTTTTACATTTGCCTTGTAACTAGTACATGTTTGTTTAGTTTTAATGTAGAAACTGTACCCGCTTTTCGAAACAGTTTTGTAGCATTTCATTGTGATGAAGCCTTTTAGCCGTTTTATCAAAAAATATTGCAATGCATACTAAAAATTGTTTGAAACCGGTCATAAAGATTTATAGACTTCAATTAAATTGAAATCATTAAATCAATCCAGCTTTGCATTAAACCAATGACGTTTTTAAAATACGAATGCTCATGAGACAATATTGCTTCATAGAAAAAATTAAATCTTTTCACAAGAAAATTTCGTTGATCCAACTTTACCTAAATATTTTATGAAATCTTTTTTTAATGAAATTTTTTCATTGAATCAACGCAACTTTGCACTCAACATTAATTTTTTTAAATAATAATGATTGTGAGAGAATATCGCTTAATGTTTAATTTTTCATTACAAAATTTCATTGATCCTAAGCAAAATGTCATTGTATCTATCCAAATTTGCATTCACCTAATGACGTTTTTTTAATGAAACTTTTGAACGAAGGCGTTTATAAAGCTTCAAAAAAATCCCTGAAAATTGTTCAATGAATCAATGAAGTTTCATTAGATCAATGAAACTTTACATTGGGCTGATGCAATTTATTTTGTGAACCTTTTATGATACTTTTTAATGCATCTGTTTATATAGTTTCATAACACTTTATGAAATTTCTGCATTGACGCAATGAAATTTCATTGTATCAATGAAATTTTGCATTGAGTCAATGAAATTTTTTTAATGAAAAATTTTCATTGATCCAATGAAGCAAACTTCTCTCAGTGTATATGATTGGAACACACTCCAAATATTCGCATGTACTAGACTCACTGACTTGCTGTTTACTTGCTAAGATCTATACTTTTACGTGGAACCATATGTGTATTTCATCCCAAACATCCATATACTTATGTCGAAGCATTTGTGTGTTTCCTCCCAAATGAACGATTGACGACTGAATGCATGAAACTAAAACGCAACCCATCAGTCAACATAAGAAACACTCAGTTCATGTACACACTCATTCAGTATTATTTATAAATCACTGGCGGAACGAATAATGCAAAAACACAGTTAAACACTTGAAATAATATTAACTTACGCTGAGAAAAATCTCTCTTTGTCCTTGCTAGTATTACAGTGTCAATGTTTTTCTAAAGCATTGGCAACATTGAACACCTAAAGCAAAACTGCCATATATTTTCTACTCAGTTGTTTTTTTACTCCTTATAATAAAGTCGTGCTGTGCACATTGAATTGAATCATCTGTTGTGTCAATCGCCTTATCGCGGTTTGTCCCAACACTCCTTTTATTATTTTGCTCTCGACATAACAAAGCGTTAAAAAATTAAATAAACACTTCATACCAAACACAGATATGTTTATATCACAAACAAAGCTGTATTTGGATCACAAACACACATATTATAGTATGTTAATCATTTTGTCTCAAACATGTAATATTGAGTCCTTCAACATGTCCAGTGTCGCGAGAGCTGTGCGTGCAGTTCCACCGTCCTGTTTGCACTCCACGTCCTTCAGTCCCATTTCATCTATATGCGGCAATTACCAGGTGATCAATATAGATCTTCGTCTTTTGGCCAGGGGATACCCAAGTAGCCTTGTGGATGTCTTTATGCTGGAATCTCGTACTACCTCAAACTTGTTTTTCGCCGAGGCAAAATCTAACAGTCTCGTTCCGTTATCGGCATGATTGCATTTAGACTGAATTTACCGATGGTTGGTGCAAACAATCCAACAACTATCTTAATGACATAGCCAGGCGAGCGGCCGTATGTTTCCTCTAGGCGCTCATAGCACATGTCCTTGTTGGCATCGTATCTTTCTACTGTCGGGACATGAACACAACTTTGCTATATGTTAAAGTATTTAGCTGTTATCCGGATGGTGGCTATACGTTCATTCACGTGGTTGAATCTTGAGACCAGGTGTTGCAGTATTCTGTCAACTACAAATCCTCAACCAAATTCATGCGTTTTCTCATGGCAGCTGTAGTACACATCACAGTTATTTTTCCTTGTACAGCCAAACCCTCTCCATCGCATCTCCGGGATAGCAGTAATATTAGCCTTATAATCCCCGAGGACATCTAAATAAATAAATAAATGGTTTTTCGTTACATCCCATGAAGGGATTAGAGAGGCCTTCTTACAACTCAGTGAGCTGTGCGCGTTCTAGTTTTACACTCACTGATTGTGACCTACAATTTTACACCGATTCCGAATGGTATTTTGAGAAGCTTCTTCATGGCTAAGTACTCGATAGTGTCGCCGTCACTATGCAAGGTGGCCGCCGTCGTTAGAAATTTAAGGGCAGGGATTCTGATAGACAAGTGCCGGTCATGCACAAAAGCCGCACCACCGACGGACATCTGCCAGTTAGATAATGGCGCCGGATTTGTATGGTGTTCTAATATTCCAAGTACATTCTCGTAAATGGCGGTCCTTATAAGGTTTGCGGGGGTTGTCAACAAATAGGGGGTTTTCACGTTTCTCATTCTCATTTTGTATTTCTATTGCCAATATAATGACGGCGGAAGTAAGCCCAGGAATAATATTTACCTAACCAAAATTGTTCGTATTTTCCTAGAAACGTAGGAGTTAGGGTAAGTTCGTTTCTGTGTCGGTTCCTATTAGTGCCGGTCTTGTATCTATAATATATTCTACTAGAAATTTCTAATGCCGACAGTTGTGAATGCTGTCAGTCACAGTCAACCCCATACCCGTTCAAAGTTCAATTGCTAGGCAGTAATATGTACAAAAAGACAATAAAGGGAATACTTCAATTATAAATCAATAACTTCTCACAAATGCAACAAAGAATAAATGAAGTCAACAACAACGTGCAGAGTAGGAAATGCGCTAAACAGGAATGGTTACTCTAGTGAATCAATACACCCAACGGCCGGGGTGTTCTTTATTACTGGGTGTAAGAAATCAGAAGAGGGAACGATATATTATGGATTACATACACATACATTTGCTTTCAATTACCGGCAATTAGCCGTATCACGAATTGTATACTTACTAAGAGTCAGTATCAAAAATTGTGTGTAATGGTTACAATCACGGGTGTTATAAAACTCCGTACTATGTCATATTACACGTTCTTTCAGCTGATGTAGCTTCAGACGATTCAATTGTTTCCTAGTTGCAACCCAATGCTGCACACTAATTGTAGCCGAAAGTGTAAGTGGGAAAAACTGCAATATTGTGGTAAATACTTATTGCACAACATGAAATTTCAATTAGGCTTACGACCAATTTCAATTTAGCCACTGGAAACGCTGGGAGACAGGAATATTTTTGTTGGCGGTGGTGTTGGTTGTGAAAGTAAGGGCGGAGGAGGAAACGTACAAGTTTTAGTGAAAATTTTAAATTATAAATGTTGTGCAAAAGTGTTGATTCTAATTGGTTTAATCATTGAAGATTTTCGATTTGCAAGAAAATAAAAACTTTAGTTTATTTCGTTTTATGTTTTTCTAACATACTTTGACATAGTTTTTCATGCTGCGTACGACAAATTACAACTTTTTTTTCTTATGTTGGTCTCTTTTTTCGAATTTCTTGAACTGTTACTCATTCAGTTTTAGAGATATTGCACTCTGTTTGCCTCTATTAGAAAGAGTGATTAGGTGGCTTTAAAACGGCAGCTAAGTTTAATTGTTATCAACTATCGTTCGGTTATACTAAATATTTCAAAAAATATGAACCGCGATTGGTATACAAATGCCAAAATAAGAAGAGAATATTATGAAGCAGAGAAGTTATGTTGGTTCAAATTCATTTTTTTTTTCAAAAACGATATTTTTTCAAAATTTAATACAACCGAACTGTATTCGGTATCAACAAATCTTAGATTCCATATTAAAGCTCTTTTTAATAAACACAAAGTTGAGTGCAATATCTCTAAAACTGAATGAGATACAAATTCTAGAAATTCGAAAAAAGAGGTAAAAATATTTCGGGTTAGAAAAGTTGTAAAAGCAAATACATATCTGGAATACGAAAAAAGTTTTTAATTTTTGTGAGCATTATGAACAATTATGTCAAGATATGTTAAAATCCATAAAACGAAAAAAAATACAATTTTCGTTTCCGGGACATCGATAAAAAAACAAACGTTGCTGAAATATAACCAACTGTGCGATTTTAAATATTGATACATCGCAATTACAATGTTCATCATTGTCGCGGACCGCCAGATCCATCAATATGAGAGTGCCCAGGGGTTTCTGTGGCACAGCTGATCGAAAAGGCACTAGGGGCTTGATGTAGAATGAGAGATCAAAGAAGACATATAGATTAGAGACAATGCAGCAAACTAAGTTTAAATGTATTTGATTGATACTAATGACGGCTAACTTATGTTTGCATTGAACGAAACTATGCATTCCCTTTTATTTCTGTCCGTATTATGCCAACCAAAGAGTAAATTACCAAAGCAACTCGAACCAGGGGGATTCTATGACATAGCTGATCGAAAAGGTACTAGGCCGATGATGGAGAATGAGAGAGCAAAGAAGACAGGAACTAATTTTAAATATTGTTTATTGATACTCATCACACCCTGTAGGAAGTCTGGGGACAAGTGTCCCAATGTCACCACTTTTGTCAACTATTATGCTGGCATTGTCGACAATTTGTTTACAAGTTGTCTACAAATAATTGTCTGGCTTTGATATGTAGAGAAATTTAAGACAAATGGACGTCAATGCTTCTTCTTCTTTTTCATTGTTTCGCTTTATTTGGTTGTGAAAACGCGTGGTGTCGCGTACATTTAGTTGGAAAATAATTTAAAAAGAAGAAGTGAGTTTCAAAAAACTAATACAATTTTTTTTAATGTAATTTAGATAATAAATATGATTTTAATTTTGAATTTTACGTCTTTTTATTTGGTAAAAGTGTTGACAAGTGTTGACAAAAATAGCAACAATGGACTACTGATTCACTGGTTCCAATGTCTCCATATGGTTCCAAAAGTACCACCTAGTCAGTAGTTCTTCTGTCAGTAGTTCATTCTCAATGACAAGCACATGTTAAATGTCAATAGAATTTTACATTGCCTGGGGTAAAGTTGGTCAGTAGTACTCATAGAATAATACAAACGTAGATAAACTTATTCTCTCATCTGACGTTTCATTTCACACTATTCATCGTAGGTGTGTGGAAATGAGAGCTATTAAATTTAAAATTACCTTACACCAGGTGGAGTTACAAAATATGTTAACTTAAGTTTTTCCTGTCGTTTTGGTGTAGAACTGAAAAATTTAAATATATTTTGCACTTTTTGTTGACTTTTATCGTTGGTATACATTTGTATTGTATTTAACACAATAAGTTTGTCACAAAAACACGAAATTCGGTTGTTGTTCCTTTGTGGATCGCTGTATACTACTGCCACCATCTGGTATTATTGAACCCATATTTTCCACCATCCAATGCTTACTTTCCATCGTACCTATGACGTTTAATTTATTGAGCGAATAAAAACTTCTATGGTATGTATTATTCTATGGTAGTCACCACAGTCAATAGTAAGTCAGTACTGTTTCACCATAGACATTTCCTACAGGGCAGCTAAATTATGTTTTATGTTGTTTGCATTGAAGGAAAATACGCATTCCCTTTGATTTTCTCCGTTTTATGTCCAAAGAAAGTGCAAAATTTGTTAAAATACAGCAACAAATAAAAATCTATGAAATGGCCTACTACCTCGACGTCATGAAGAGGCATCGAAGAGAGTAATGGAAACTCTTAAGTATTACTCTATGCTCGAACTCGATGAAGTGGCCTACTACCTCGTCGTCATAAAGAGGCATCGAAGAGAGTAATTAAAGCTCTTTAGTATTGCCATAAAGTAACTATGGTATAGAGAAGAAAATTTACTCATGGTGTGGAATGCCAACAAAGAAAACGAGTGAAGCGTGTCGTTTCGCTGCTCGCTCTCTTACTCTCTACGTTGAATATTTCAATACACGAGCAGTTTTCTGATGTTATTCTATCTATCTATAGAAATGCCAACCATATTTAAATAAAGTTACATAAAGTATGCAAAAAGTATGAAATAATCAAGTTTTGACGCGGGAAAGAAATGCGTTTGAGTGAATCGCGTCGCCTTTTTTTGGTTCTCTTCAACTAGGGTTGCCAAATTGCGAGGTTTTTTTCTTCTCTACCTATACATCCTTTTTGGTATTGCTCTATGACCAGTGTTGTCTAGTATTTTCTGTAAACTACCGCCAAATGTATCCAAAAATCCGCTAGAATCCGCAAAAAATTTTATTTAGCAGGAAAATTTATAAAAAATTCGCTAAATTATAAGAATATCGAAATACAACGCATTTTAGTTACGAAACACATACGAATTTCATTTATTTTTCTTTAAAAGGAATATACATACAAATGTATATATATAAATACATATACGTATAATGTAAAAAGCTTAGAATAGGTTTTTAAATTTATGATGAAACTAGCTTTTAGAAAGTAATTAGTTTTCAGTTGCTTGTATTTTAATATCGATATAGTAAATTATTTGGTTAAAAATGTACGACCAGTCTTCCACTGTTTCCCTGGTATATGCGGCAAGTGTTCCGACATTTTTAAGTAATGCTGTTGCAACTTCATACTCGTAACAAAATTTGTTATTACATTTGAGACCATATCTGAAATTTAAAAAACGAGAAAAATATTGCTGAAAATATACGTATGTATATTAATTTAAAAACTTACCTGACATTAAGCACTGCATTTACAGTAGTTGTTATTAATCTGTTCCGTAACTTAGTTTTAACAATATTTAGTTGACTGAAAACCCATTCGACCTCTGCATTTGACCAACGTAATGACAAAATTTGTAACGCAAAATTGGCCAATTCAATGAATGGATTATTTCCCCCAGAGTTTTTAAAATATAACACTTCAACCCAAAACGAAAAAAAAAAATAAATGGTTTCCCATTACATCCCATGAAGGGACCGGGGAGAACTTCTCACAACCACAGAGCTGTGCGCTTTCCAGTTTTCACTCACTGATTGGGACCTACAGTTTTACACCGATTCCGAACGGTATTTTTCAGAATCTTTTTCATGGCTAAATACTCGATAGTGTCGCCGTCACTATGCGAGGTGGCCGCCGCCGAAAGAAATTTGAAGGTGGTCAGAGCAGGGTTTGAACCCAGGATCTCATGTACAAAAATTCTTTCTTTTCTCTTCTGGTATTTTCGAATGCTTTTCGACTCACAAATTTTTCTTTGCCAAATTTTGCGAATCAAAATACAAAAGGACGAAAGAAACGTTAAAACTGTTTACATTTTAAAGAATTCTCCTAAGAAGTGTGTAAATAATTTAAAATCATATTTATAAATTAAATTTCATTTGTTTACTTCAAACAATCACTACAACCAACAGCTTTGTAAACAAAATCCGACTGTCAGTAAAAGCGAATGGGTTAAAAACGATATGTCAAACAAATTTGTTTCAGCGAAAATAACAAATCAGACTTTGCGAGAACAGCAAATACTGAACTGACAAAGATTTGTTTCTCTTCCTCCCACCCTTCTCGCCTACAAACTCAAGAATTTGCAAAGAAATATTTGTTAGTGGAAAAGGGGACTAAAATATTGAAATTTTTACCTCTAAACGCAGAAAAAACGGCTAAAACTCCCGCTAGCCGCTAAAACACATTTTTCCGCGATGGGCATTAAAAATCCGCTAGATTTAGCGGGAAATCCGCCAAATTGGCAACACTGTCTGTGACCAAACCATAAAGCAACTATTGTATAGAGAAGAAAATTTACTCATGGAGTGGAATGCCAACAAAGAAAACGAGTGAAGCGTGTCGTTTCTCTGCTCGCTCTCTTACTCTCTTCGTGCAATATTTCAATACACGAGCAGTTTTCCCATGATGTTATTCTATCTAACTATATAAATTCCAACCAAATTTAAATAAAATTTCATAAAGTATGAATTAATCAAGTTATTGCGCGGGAAAGAAATATGTTTGAGTGAATCGCTTCGACTTTTTTGGTTCTTTTCTACTAGGGTTGCCAAATTGCGGGGTGTTTTTCTTCTCTACCTATACATCCTTTTTGACCAAACTCAGTAAACGACTTCGTCAGCGCTGTTGTTGTTGTTAGTATTCTTTTGCTTCGATAATGTAAACAAAAAACAACAACATGCATACATACCATAGATAAAGGAAACAACTAGTTAGATATCGCACATGCCTTGGGAAATTTCTTGTTAAATGGGATATTTTCAAGATGGAGCTGAAAGCAATAATTATAACATTTGATTCCAAATAAAATATACCTTGCGAGATGTATTTAGAACAGGTGATAGCAGTAGATGTTGTAGGAAACATCAACAGGCATTTTGTTTTGTTTAGTGGACCGATGCTGTACAAGTCAACACAAACGACTACCAACAATTACAGTACATCAAAAAAGCACATAACCAAAATGCATTTGAATTAGAAAGTGGGGAACAAAATGACATGAAAAAAACAAAATTACTTGTTCGAATAGCAGAATTTGGAAAATGATTCTATTTTTGCAGTGACAAAATGTCCTATGAAATGTCAATGAAAGTTACAAAACGACAACACAGCACCTAGTGGCAGTACTTGACAACGCCTGTGCGATATCTACTTAATTCCTTTATCTATGTACATACTAAAGGTCTGCTCGTAACGTGATTTTGATTGCTGTAAAACTCAATCACGTATTCGTGCGTGAGTTTTAAATTAAAAACCGTGCGTGAATCGTGCGTGAGTACCATTGTTCGCTCATACCCAAATAAACCACTCCAGTAAACAAAATGGTTTTTTCTCCCCGGTGCATACATTACGTTTTCAGAACAATATTCAAAAAGAGTTGGCTAAGCAGATTCTGAATATACCTGCAATTTCTGCAACTAGCGAACGCGTTTTTTTCTACATCTGGTCGTAGTTTAGAAGAATGACAAAGTCGGCTTTCAAGTAATAATATAGATAACATTTTATTTCTCCACAGGAATATGTAGACGATTAATACTTAAATGTAATATTTTTATTTCATACATTTTTAAAAACATATATTATATCATACCGAAACATATAATTAAATGCAAAGTGTTAATAAAAGCAATTTATTTCATTGACCAGAATCTATTTTATAAAATTGAATTTTAATGCACTAACATTTAATTGTTTTTTGTTAATATCAAGACTGTTTTTGCTTCTTAATAAAATAAAAAAAAATAATTAAAAAAAAAATAAGTTACAGTGTTTTATTTATAAATGCACTAAAAACTAGAAAATAATTTTTCTCTTAGCCTCAATAAGTATGTTCTTCTTCATGATGAGGTTGTACAATGGTCCGCCTACTTAGCACTTCAACAAGAATGGTCTAAATACTTTCAATAAAGACCGTAATTAAAATGAATTAGTTAATTAATTTTCTAGGGATGTCTCAATAAAACGCTTGCATTTAAAGTAAAAATGGTGACAAAATTAAATGTCAAATTAAGTGTCAGAATTAAATGTCACCATTTCTAATTTAAATACAAGCGTTTTATTTGAGAGATCCCTGGAAAATTAATTAACTAATTCATTTTAATAACGCTCTTTATTGAGAGTATCTAGACCCTTGACAGCCAATTCACTGGTCCAAAACCACATTGATCTCATAATAATGCCACAGTTTTATGTGCTGTGTCGCAAGTAACACCGTCATGTTGGAACCAAATGTCGTCGAAATAACGGGCTTCTACCGTTCTGATAAACCATTCCAACCAGTTGTTTTGTCCAGATTTAAGACATCTCATCAACCTTTTTGGATTGATATATGGCCCAAATGCGAAAATTTTGTTATTGACGTACCCTCATATAATACAGCTGAATAATTCTTTATACTACAGGTGAATAATTGGTGACCGCTGTGTCGGGCTAAGGCTACTATGATTAAATGTCAAATAATATTGATCAAAAATGACATGACATAAATTTCATATTGGAAAAAGTATCTCTAATTGAATCACCCGTTATTTTGTTTTCAGCGAATCACACAATTGACCGCAAAACTGTTTCAAGTTAATAAAATCATCAAAGAGTATGGAATTTGAAATAGAGGAGAAAATGTACTCATGGAGTGGAATACCAGCACAGAAATCGAGTGAAGCGCTTCGTTTCTCTACTCTCTCTCTTACTCTCTTCGTTGAATGTTATATGATTAGTTTTTTTGCTGATGTTACACAGTGCAACACGAAAAAAAATAACCATATACGGACACCACTACGTGATAAAAGACTAAAAAAAAAAGAACCGTGTCTCCCAATTTTTCCCAAAGTCATGCACTTTTTTTTTATGGGCCGCCAAAGATTTGGGGCCTCGGTATCATTTTCGTAAAAATGTGATCATTTTCTCAGGCTCATATCTTGCAAACCGTTTAGAATTTTGATTTACTCTCTGAGGCAAAGTTGTAGCTCTTGTCATAAACATATAAACACCAAACATATAAAACCAAAGAAACTTCACCTTCCAGATCAAAATCGCAAAAAACTTAAAAAAAATCGATTTTTTTTTACCTTTTTTCCCGTGTTCAGGTCCATAGGTAGCAAACCGTTCAAAATTCAAGGAAACAATCAACTACAAAAATTTACCTAAGATCTCAATAAACAAATTTCTAGAACATATAAACTTCTTAACACTGTTTAGGTAGCACGCAAAACTGAAAAATTTGCCGAAAATATTTTAATTATATTTAATTTACCTTTTTCTCCTGTTCAGGTCCATAGGTAGCAAAAAATGAAATATGCCTGGCCAGAACCATGTGTTTGTCCAAGGGTTAACACCGTTTAGGTAGCGCTTAGGTATCACGCGATCATGCACCGACAGCAGCAGCACAGGCAATGCAGTAAGCTCAGCACACGCAACAAGGGACGCAGCACACAATATAAAAGCGACACGACGCTCACATCGATTCATTAGACAGCGCGACGTCAACGAGAGCTCAGCGGTGAAAGTAAAAAAAGTGAAAGTGCTACAGTATAATTCGTACACAACATTGGCAATTGACAATTTCAATATGCAGTGTGAAATTATTGATTTATTTTGCTACGTTTGCGGTCAACAAACAAGAAAAAAAACATCTACAATATTTCAGAAGGAAAATAATCTTTTAACTAGTGAATTCAAAAGAGCATATACATTGTTTTTCGACGAAGTGGACTTGACCGGTGAAAATTACACACCTAATACAGTGTGTCGCCAATGTTATAACAATCTCATGGCATGGTTGAGTGGAGGCAGAGGTACTATGAAGTATTGTAAGCCGGTAAACTGGATTAATCGCCCAGGTGATCATGATGCAACTAGTTGCTATGCATGCGTAAATTACACTAGTCGTCTAAATCGACATTCTGAGAAGAACAAAATTTATAAAGCAACTGCAACAGCCACACTACCAGTGCTTGCACCTGAAAATTTTGTATCACCAAGGCCGCCAACTCCGGATCGTACTACAGAATTTACAGCAATGAGTACAGCAAGTGGTGTTACTTATGAAGATCCATTTGATACCGATTATGAGCCCCAACAGGGAAGAGATGGACCACAACTAATAACACAAATGGAAATGGATTTCATTGTGGCCATATTGGGATTATCGCAGCGACTTTAAAGCAAAGAAAACTCACACATGCTAATGTTAACTTTACGGCGTACCGCAAACGACAAGCTGAATTTCAGATGCTCTACACTCTAAATGATGACAATTCGTTCGCTTACTGCAACGATATAAAAACTTTGGTGGTAAAAATGGGAATGAACTACATCGCTAGTGAGTTGATGGTTCTGTTTCAAGCTTGAAAGCAGTGTTGTTGTATGTGTCGAACCGAAAATCTTTCATTCCGCTAGCAATGGGTATCAACATGAAAGAAAGCTACGAAACATTGAAAGATATAATGGAAAAAATCAAATATTACGAAAATAAATGGAAGATTTGCTGTGATTTGAAGGGCATCAACATTTTGCAAGGGATCATCGATAAGGGCGGCTTCCCAAAATTCTTTTGTTTTCTTTGTAATTGGGATTCACGCTCACCTCTGAATCAATTCCAATGTAACTCGTGAAGGCCAAGAGGAAGTGTGGATGAACAAATACAACAACATAGACTGAAGAATGCACCTTTAATTGACAATACTCAAGACATCTTGCTGCCACCGCTCCACATAAAATTGGAAATTGTTAAAAAATTGATCGAAGTGGCCGTTGTAAATTGTCCAAACTCATTCGACTATTTGAAAAACGTTTTCCCAAAGCGTAGCGATGACAAAATTAAAAAAGGTATTGTAGTAAATTTAAAACGAATTTTTGTTCACCTAATTGTACTATTTACACTATGTTAATGTTTTCTTTTCTGTCTTTATTTTTTGTTTTCATTTAACAGGCGTACTTAATGGCCCTGACATTAGAAAGCTATTCAAGAGCAACTTTGATTCATCGCTTGATGAAAATCATTCAATGGCATGGATTTACCTTCAGCGTGTATGCACCAGAGTCTTGGGAGGGGATTGAGACGCGGAACCGGAAGCAAGAGAATGGGTGAAACAAATGCTGCATTATTTTGAGATAATCGGCGCATCGATGACATTATAGCTGCATTTTCTTCATTTTCATTTTGACGATTTTATCAAACAACTCCCTACCGAATCCGATGAGCAAGGAGAACGGTTTCACCAAACCACAATGCCCATGGAAAAACGGTACAAAGGCAAAAACCTCGACGCATTGCTTGCAGATGTATGTTGGTGGAGTCACAAGATCACCCTGTATGATGTTAATGAAGTATTTGAAGAAGAAAGAGCTGATGATGGAGGGCAGTCTGGAAGCAACGTGCCTGTGGACACCATAATTGCTGAATCAGAGTCAGATTCGGACGACGATTTGGATCCACAACTTAAGAGAGCGCGATTTGCAAGTCCAGGGCCATCAACATTATAAACATAATACGAATACTTTTTTTTAATATTTTTGTAATAGATAGCATAGTATCTCAATGTTGAAGTAAATAAAAAACAAATGAAATTAAAAACGGTGTTAAGAATAATTCCCAGGAAGTTTATATGTTCTAGAAATTTGTTTATTGAGATCTTAGGTAAATTTTTGTAGTTGATCGTTTCCTTGAATTTTGAACGGTTTGCTACCTATGGACCTGAACACGGGAAAAAAGGTAAAAAAATCGAATTTTTTTAAGTTTTTTGCGATTTTGATCTGGAAGGTGAAGTTTTTTTCTGAACGAAATTCTGAACGGTTTGCAAGATATGAGCCTGAGAAAATGATCACATTTTTACGAAAATGATACCGAGGCCCCAAATCTTTGGCGGCCCATAAAAAAAAAGTGCATGACTTTGGGAAAAATTGGGAAACACGGGTGTTTTTTTTTTAGTCTTTTATCACGTAGTGGTGTCCGTATATGGTTATTTTGCCATGACTTAAAAAATTACACACAGTGTTATTGTACGTATCTACCTATAGAAACTTCAACAATGTTTTAATAAAATTACATAAAGTATGTAAAAAGTATGAAATAATCAAGTTATGACGCGAGAGAGTAAAGCGTTTAAGCAAAGACGATGAAGAATTAGACAACCAGAAGATGTGCGCAATTTGGCAACCCTGATAAAAGAGAACCAAAAACTGCTAGAAATTTACTCAAACGCATTTCTCTCTCGCTTTATGAGAGTGCATACAAGAAGATCTCTTTCGTATGCTTTGTTGGTACGTATTGTCGAAAGGTATTCTCAACGTTGATTTATTGATGGATTACGGGGGAGAGTAACAGTTAAAAAATTTAATTTGCGTTTTGATTTTCAATTGGAAAGATTATTTTGCAGAATGAATCACAAGTGGGAAACCGATTTGTTTCGCTCAACTTTTGATGAATGAAGCAGAATGTATGATTTGCTTTCAAATAATACAGATATAATATTGAGAGCCACTTTAAGACATTTCATGCGTATTACGTTGATGATAAGACAACAGTCATTCACTTTTTGGAACGAAGTTCCTTATTGCACTTTACGGGATGGGGGCTATATGAAAAAAAATGAAACAACTTTTTTAACACTATTATGCTACAACCCAGTATTATAAACTATATTGGGTACTTTTGCTTTGGTTTGTGTCTAGACTAACTAGATGTTGGGAATTTTATTGTTTAATGGAAAAATTTTCTTGGTGGAGCCTGTAACCAATATTTATTATACGTTGTAGTTTTGAACCCAATAAAAATTAATTTAGAAAAGTCAAAGTAAAAGATGTTTAAATAGAACATTTTCTTAAATAAGTGCCTTTTCTTAAAAAAGTAAATTGTTTCAAAATTCTAAATCATATTCTTAAACAAAGTACCCTTTCTTTCAAAAAGTGCCTTTCCTTAAAACAGTAAATTTTCAGACAAAAAGTATATTTTCTTAAAAAAAGTATTTTTTTAAATAAGTACCTTTTCTTAAAAAAGTACATTTTCGTACAACAAATTGTATTTTCTTAACAAACTACCTTTTCTTTAAACAGTAAATTTTTTTGTGAAACAAAATAACTTTTGTTGAGATAAGTATATACTCTTAAAAATTTACCTATTCTTGAAAAAAGAACCAACTCTAAAAAAAATTCCAATTTCTTAAAAATAACTTCTCAAAAAAGCTACCTTTTCTTAAAAAAATACATTTTCTTACAAAAACTCCTGTTCTTTAAAAGTACCTGTCCTTAAAATAATTTCTTCTTTGTGAAAAATAATTATACTCTTATGGCTTTGTCTTATATAAGTACAAAGTACTTCTTCTTAGAAATAGTACATTTTCTTAAAAAAAAAACAAAAAAACTGCCCGTGTATTGAAATATTCAACGAAGAGAGTAGGAGAGCGAGCAGAGAAACGACACGCTTCACTCGGTTTCTTGGTTGGCATTCCACTCCATGAGTAAATTTTCTTCTCTATACAATAGTTGCTTTATGGCATTCCAGCTAAGAGAAATTTTTCAACCAATAGTAAAGAGCAGTGATGCCAACTCTCCAGGATCGAAACGCGCTGTCGAACTACCAAAAAAGTGCTAAAACGCGCCAAATAACGAAAACAACTAAAATAAATCCCGAAAGTGCTAAAACGCGCTTAATAAATAAGGTGATTTCCAATAAGGATCGGTAGATTTTGACAGTCCATGGCGGTTACGTTGTTTTATCTATTGTTAGTATTACTGTTATTTATTTTTCAGACAATAGAGACAAATCAACATGGAAAGTTACAGCACCGAGCAATACGTGCGAATGATAAAACGTTATTATCAAAATAGGCTTACCCTTGTGGCGACGATCAACCGGTACATAAACAAGCAATGCCGAATTTAGGACGATACCAATCATTACCAATTGACAATGCACACACAGAATGTCATTGTTTGGTCTGGATTGTGGTCCGGAGGCATCATCGCTCTGTACTTCTTCGAAGACGATGATGGCATTACTATCATCGTTAAATGCGAGCGCTACCGATCACGAAATGTGGTTCCAACAGGATGTGCGCTACGTGATACACAGCTGATGCTACAATGTGCATTCTGCGCGATCGATTTTAGGGTTATCTCACGTAGATCTGTGGCAATAAGCCAGAAATCAGCTTGATTTATGCGCCAGTTATCGAAAATTTTAACTCGTGGTTTCGCACCAATCACCGAAGTCCCGCAGGTCATTTGATATTCGTTGATATCTCACACGCAACTTGTTTTTATTAAAATGTAACTTTCTCTTTTGGAAAATAGTTTTAGATGGTCAACCGAAGAAAACGATGTTTGGAGTGCAGATTTGACGGAACTAGCATTGTCTGACATTTTTGTTTTTCTCTTACATCTACAGAATTAAAAGTGGATTCTGCTTCAGATACCCTGCAATATTTTTGGGCGATAACCAATACAAAAATAGAAGCAAACTTAGCATGTGTGGTCAATGAAGATGAATATATTTTTGAAAATACTCACGTCATTCACAGTAACACAACAATATAAATTAACAGTTGTTGAAGACTATTAGCAAAAAAAATGTCATATTACAACGGGAATGCCCAAAATACAAAAAAAAACATTGTTTAGCAAAAACGGTGTTGTATACAAAACGGGCTAAAGAGCTAAATAAAAACTCAAAAAGCGTCCAAATTACGCGTCCCAAAAGTGCTAAATTGGCATCACTGGTAAAGAGCATATCCGACCAGTGTTGCCAGAAGCTGACAAAACAAGTTCAATTTGCAAAAAAAAGTGCTAAAATTGAACAATCAAAAATTGTAGTACTGTGGCACTTTATGGCCTATATTCGACAAAAAAAAATCAAAATTTCGTAAACCATACACACTCGAACACCCTTACCCATACGGATGGGAGTATACATATACCATTAGATACGGAAAAAATTGTAATGCATAGAAGAAGTCAGAAGTTGAGCCATGCCCGTCTGCCTGTATAGCTGTCCGGTCAACATGGTAACTGCAATAAATCTTTAAGGACAACAATGAAATTTTGAAAAAATTTCTCTGCGAAAAAAATTCTCTGCGCTTGGTTAGCAGGGGGCAATCGACGCCGTTGTCCAAACTGTCATCGATTTTCTCATCGTCATTGGATATCTCAGGTACCAGTAGCGCGGAGAAATGATGTCTCGATATTCCCAACATGCTGTGCACATCTGGAATGAAATTTCCGTCCTTTCAGAAAGGGTTTTTGACTTTTTGGTAGAATTTTCGGGTTTCGTTCTTTTTTGTGTATGTCTCAATTTTCTCACTCTCGTGCTTTCTGCACTGCCATTTCTTCCCCCTAAAGAGACGGTTTACCTCCATTCTTTTGTCCAATTGTCTGAAGCATTGCAATTCTTCATCGTACCAAGGTTTGTTGGGAAGCGGTTTTTCAAAACAAAGTCCGGCTATTGCGGCAGGTTTGGTATAGTCGGCAATGGGTTTCCACTGCGCTTCAAGACGTCATCGGGAGGGCTGGGCTCTGTGCCAAAAGTTGCGAGAGTTTACTTGATTAGGCTCTGGCTACATCTAATAATTGCAGCTTTCTGATGTCTAGTTTTCTCTGCGTCTGGTGTCGCACGATTTTCGAGCTACTTAATCTTGTGCGAACCTTTGCTGCTACCAGGTAGTTATCAGAATCGATGTTAGCTCCTCTGATCACTCGTACGTCCATTACACTGGATCAGTGCCTTCCATAAATTACCACGTGATCAATTTGGTTCTTCGTTCTTTGATCAGGGTATAGCCAAGTAGCCTTGTGAATGTCTTTATGCTGGAATCTTGTGCCACTAGCGACCACGTTTTTTGAGCGGCAAAGTCAATAATTCTCATACCGTTGTCGGAACTGTCAGCATGTAGACTGAAATTGATTAATCAGTAAATTTTTACTTAACTAGAGAAAATTGGCGAGGTCACTACGCCCTTCCATACAAAAGCTGGGCGATGAACCAACTTAACAGCTTTAATGAAAGCTGTTTCCGTTTCTTAAACTTAGTAAAATATAATTAGACGGTTGAGCCGTCTATTCGATCTTGACCAGTAACGTACTTAGAAGAAAATTCAAATTTATTTTTGTTTTTTAGAGTCATGTTCTCCGTATATCAAATTTAAAGAAATTGGTAATAAAAGTCTAGACCAACATACTTTTGCAGTAAAGGATTTTTTAAATGCCAGCTTACGTCCATATTTAACATCCACACCCGTGATAATTCTATATATGTTATAATTCCTGGTTGAAAATAAGCATTATTTCAGAGTGCAATTCCGAAAAACAGCCATACATTATAGAAAAAATGCAACTTATCGACAAAATTGCTAAAATTGAAGCAAGAAAAGTTAAAAGTTAGCAAAAAATTCCCAAAAAAGTGCTAAAAAGCATTTAGCATGTTTTTCCAGAAAAAATCTGCAGAAGCCAAAAAAAGAAGCTAGAATTGCACTTAAAGTGCTGAACTGGCAACACTGTATCCGACCAATAGTAAAAGAGCGGAATTTCTATCGTTGTTTTAGTTTTAACTTTCTTCTTTGAACGTTTAGATGTTTCGTTGACGCGATCGGTTTTAATTAAATATATAAAAATAAATGTATTGTTAACTAAATGTTAGAGAAATGTTTAAAAAGTGTTCAACAATCTGTTCACTATTAAGAACAAGTGATGTAATGTGCAAAAATATACTAAAAACATTAAAAAGCAACAACTACAGATGACCGAGAGTGGATTGTAAAGTGCCAGGAACTGTAAAAAGGAATTGAAACCTCGTGTCGTGTTCTCTTATAAACTTTTGCTGAAAGTGAATGTGTGTGTGCTTTTATGTGAGAAACAACAACATTTGTGTGGAGAAGAACTAACTGTCTTCTATTTCTGTTCAATGTGCAATCTATCTATATGTATATTATATCTATATGTATATTACTGTAGTAGTCGGCAATTACCAATATGTAATTTTATATGTACATACATAAGTAGGTTCGATTTTTGCACGTTTTATTGCATTTGTTTCGAGTATTAACCCACCTCGCGTTTCCGTTCGTTCGTTGATATAAATACGTTGAAAGTGAAAGCAAGTTTAGTACGCGACGGGTGTTATAATGAAGTGAAAAAAATAAAATAAAGAGAAAAGCATAAATTAATCAAAACAGAAAATAAGTATTTGGTTGTGTGTGTGCAATTAAAAATCATTCCTAAATTAATATTATGCAAGAGAAGAAAAAGAAGTTACAAAGAGAGGAATCACGAATCTACTGCGCTAATGTGATCTTCATTTGAGAGAAAAAATTTATTTAAAAAAATTCTGAAAGATCAGTAGAGTAAATGTGAAATTTGTAAAAAAATATGCAAATAATGTAAATATCGAAAAGAGAGGTAAATTTAAAAACCTCCAAATATGGCCTTTAATAAATGTTGTATACTTATAAGTATTAAAAATTAAAATGTGAATTTTGTTAGTCAAAACAGTTAAAAACAAACAAAAAGAATATCGTACAAAAATCGTTTCCCATTACATCCCATAATCGGATTGGGGAGAATATACCATATGACAATAGATGCATAATAAAGGTAAGGTTTGAACTGTTACAAAAATTATGTTCTTATGTGCAAATACTCGTAATTTAAAGGACGTTCCTCAGCGAACATGTTGAACAGCACAGGATATGTGCGGAAACAACTAGAGATGGGCACGTGAGTAAGTTTTTGCTCTCGCGTTATTTTCGCTGCTCATGTTCATGCAAGCTCACGTGAATAAAATTTGATCCTACTCAAGTAATAAATCAAGTAATAATTACAGTCGAAACTCTCCATAACGAATTCCAAGGGGCCGGATAATTACTTCGCTATATAGAAAATTCATTATGTAGAAAAGAGATACAAGTTTGCGACTTTCAAATTTTTTTATTTGCAATAGTAATTTTTTTTGGTTTGAACTACATTTTTCCACATTTCTTCTTCAAGAAAATTTTCTAATACATTAAGAGAAGCAAACACAGTATCTGGTACATTGTTTTGCATTTCCGCATAGGTACGGAAACCATTAACTAATAAAGAAAGTTGTCCATATGTGTGGGGTAACGGCTTAGCAATATCGGCAGAATCTTCTTCGCACTCATCTGAATCTGTTGATATAGAAATAATAATGTACAATTTATTATCCACGTGTTTCCTTTATTATTGTTTATATACATGAGATAGCTGCTACTCCCAAACTTTCTTGAACACTTTCTAGAATATCTTCGTCGGAAAGGTTGTCTGTGGTAATAATATTAACGTACCTAGTCTTTAAATGTTGCATTAATGTTTGCAACTGTCTTAAATGAAGACTCCAAAAAGGCGAAATGAGATACTGGTAGATAGTCTTCATCATGCCAAGGCGTACTGTTGTTTGGTTTGGTGCCAACTTTCACAAATCCCGCTTTTCTAAAACAGTTTGCAATTGTTTATGATTTTACATTGACATTCCACACTTGGCTTACTTAAGGTTCGTATGGCATCCAGAAAATTTATGGGCGTAGGAGGTTTTTTCTCATCCATTTGTATTAAAATGTTTGTCAAAATGCGTTTTCTATATGTGTTTTAATGTTACTAATTATTCCCTAAACCATTGGCTGAACTAACGAAGTCATATTGGGTGGGAAATAAGCAATTTCAATATTTTTCAATTTGTCCTTTACATCTCTAGGATGCGCAGCGCAGTTGTCAACAAAAAAAACAACATGCTTTCGTGTTAAATTCATAATCAACGTCTAGAGATTTGTTTATTTTGAAGCATCTCGGATTCTTAGTCTTTCCTATAATAAGCAATTTAACTTTCTCCGATTCGGTCATATTGCTTGCCACCATGACAGTTATCCTCTCTTTGCTGTTTTTACCCCCAAAGCACTTCTCATTTTTAAACACCATCGTCTTATTTGGTAAGCACTTAAAAAACAAACCCATTTCATCGGCGTTAAAGATGTCGTTTTCGTCATACTTTTCTATCAATTTTGGCAAGACATACGTCACATTTGGATGTTGGCGGCAGCACTTTCACCACACAAGGTTTTTCGAAAAATTCCGTGGCGCTTTTTGAATTTTTCAAGCCATCCTAAAAAAAAATGGTTTACCATTACATCCCATGAAGGAATCGGGGAGAGCTTCTCACAACCAGTGAGCTGTGTGCTTTCTTTTTTTATACTCACTGATTGGGACCTACAGTTTTACACCGTTTCCGAACTGTATTTTTGAGAAGCATTTTCATGGCTAAATACTCGATAGTGTCGCCGTCACTATGCGAGGTGACCGCCGTCGAAAGAAATTTTGAGGTGGTCAGAGCGGGGATCAAACCCAGGATCTCAAGTACAAGAGGCGCACACACTACCCATTGCACCACCGACGGCCACTCAAGCCATCCTACACTTCGCTCAAATTCTGGGTGTCCTAAAGCTTCAGCGAATTTTTTCTCAGTATTGGTCCAGAAAGAGGATTGGTCCAGAAAGAGGATGTTCCTACCACGTGCAGCGAATAACCATTTCAGCATTGCTTCGTCAATATCCTCAAAGCTTAGGCTTGGTTTAAGAGCTTTGCTTACTTTGTCGAAGGAGGGGGGGGGGGGTTTAATAATTGTAATAAATCTGCTTACGTAATACTTGAACGGCCCCTTTTCAACTTCTTTAATGATCAATAGCTTTTGCCCACAGTAATGGTTATACGCGGAGGCATTTTTCAACAGATTATCCCGAAATGCAACGATAAACTAATAGCTACTACACAAAATGTTAGAGATGGTATCGTTTGCCGATTGCAGTTGTTATTTGCATAGTTTGGGAGTTCCCCCAAATACAATTTAATGTTTTTGGTGTGAAAAAAGTATTGCCACAGCATAACGAAAAATAATTTGAATAAATTCGTTATATGGACATTTAAAACGCTTCAACTTTCGCATTATGTTCGCAAACATTTTTCGTTATAAGGAAATATTCGCTATAGGGAAATTCGTTGCAAGAAAATACAATAAAAGTAGAACAAAAACACAGCGTTCTTAACATTTATTCGCATTCGCAACATTATTATATAGGAGTTTGTTACAGAGAGTTTCGACTGTACCCACAAATATAAAACCGGGATACTACACTTAAATTGAATGCATTTTTCAATTAACCTAGCAAATAAATTAAGCACATTCATATACATAGAAACAACATTTAATCACCTTGAATAAGCTCGCCTTAGCTTATGTTAATGAGCTCGTGTGTGGTAGTAGAGTGGACTGTATAAGTGTAAGCTATTTAGTTTGATTTATACAATTTCTCGGAGGAGAAATTGTATAAGCCACAAATGGGAAGAGACAATAGGAGAAAATTAGCGTTTTGTGGCGGGTTAATGCGGGTTGTATAGGGGTTGATCCTCACCTTTACGAGCAAAGAAATAAAACCACCGATGGTTTCGACAAACGTTATAAAACTTATATTGTTTATTTCACAGCGGTCAATATGTACAGGTGTTGGGTTTAAACTTAGGGTAGTTTTTAAAAACCGAAGCGGATGAGTGCAGTTGAACGACTGACTCCTTTTGCTTTGCTTCAACTGATGTTAACTCAGTATAACAGTTTAATAGCTTTTTTTGAGGTAATTCACAATAATTGTAATTTATAAATCCATTTTATAAGGTATAGTTCAATAAATTCAAGGTATGGAAATAGTAAATTCAAATTAAATATGCTTTACAATATTAGAAAAAAAACATAAATTCTTAAGGCTAAACCTTAGTTTAGACATGCTCCCGGCCAAAGTTAGCGTCTGGATGTTGGAGCTGATGTTGAGGCGCACAAGACGTTGGCCAGCGAGCGGATAGCTTCAGAGATTATATTTTGGTCGTGCGTAACTATTGACGTCTTCTTGGGTGGCTTCGCCTTCGGCTTCGGCTTTTGTTGCGGTTGTTTCCTTTTTGTGACTCTTGAGGCGACTGGTCCTCTAACTCGTGGATGACAGGGGTGTAGCAACGTGTGGTGTGGCCGTTCACACTTCCGACATCTATCCCGGGATTGGCAGGCGTCCACCGTATGGCTTTTGGCCAAACAATTGACGCAATACCGGTAGCGTCGAACGACCGACTTCCTTTCGTTGGGGTCCATGCCGAGGAATTTCCTGCAGTATCGTAATGAATGTGAGTGGGTGCATAAGGAGCACGTGTAGTTGGTGGAATCGCGACGGCTTCTGTGGCTGACTACGCTCAGCTCGCGAATTGGGCTTAGTCTGTTGGGTCTAAAGGGTGGTATAAATAAAGAAAATTAATATAGACGATAAGAGTGGAAATTGCTGTAAATGAGAATTTATGTTATTGAGCATCAGTTTCAGATTGCATTGGTAGATAGCAAAGTTTAACAATTGGTCGTTTTATTATTCCGCTGGCAACTCTCACATCTGCTACGCGCACATTTTCGTCTGACCCTACATAAACTTTATTGATGCGACCTAGACTCCACTCGCTTGGGGGTAATAGATCATCTATAACTACGACCAGATCTCCAACTTTTAGATTTTGATAAGAATTTTGCCATTTGTACCGCTTTTGAAGGGATTTGAGATATTCTTCCTTCCATTTAATCGCAAACTGCTGGTGTATCGCTTTTAGTTTTAACCAGCGACTACTCACTATGCGAGGTGACCGCCGTCGAAAGAAATTTTGAGGTGGTCAGAGCGGGGATCAAACCCAGGATCTCAAGTACAAGAGGCGCACACACTACCCATTGCACCACCGACGGCCACTCAAGCCATCCTACACTTCGCTCAAATTCTGGGTGTCCTAAAGCTTCAGCGAATTTTTTCTCAGTATTGGTCCAGAAAGAGGATTGGTCCAGAAAGAGGATGTTCCTACCACGTGCAGCGAATAACCATTTCAGCATTGCTTCGTCAATATCCTCAAAGCTTAGGCTTGGTTTAAGAGCTTTGCTTACTTTGTCGAAGGAGGGGGGGGGGGGGTTTAATAATTGTAATAAATCTGCTTACGTAATACTTGAACGGCCCCTTTTCAACTTCTTTAATGATCAATAGCTTTTGCCCACAGTAATGGTTATACGCGGAGGCATTTTTCAACAGATTATCCCGAAATGCAACGATAAACTAATAGCTACTACACAAAATGTTAGAGATGGTATCGTTTGCCGATTGCAGTTGTTATTTGCATAGTTTGGGAGTTCCCCCAAATACAATTTAATGTTTTTGGTGTGAAAAAAGTATTGCCACAGCATAACGAAAAATAATTTGAATAAATTCGTTATATGGACATTTAAAACGCTTCAACTTTCGCATTATGTTCGCAAACATTTTTCGTTATAAGGAAATATTCGCTATAGGGAAATTCGTTGCAAGAAAATACAATAAAAGTAGAACAAAAACACAGCGTTCTTAACATTTATTCGCATTCGCAACATTATTATATAGGAGTTTGTTACAGAGAGTTTCGACTGTACCCACAAATATAAAACCGGGATACTACACTTAAATTGAATGCATTTTTCAATTAACCTAGCAAATAAATTAAGCACATTCATATACATAGAAACAACATTTAATCACCTTGAATAAGCTCGCCTTAGCTTATGTTAATGAGCTCGTGTGTGGTAGTAGAGTGGACTGTATAAGTGTAAGCTATTTAGTTTGATTTATACAATTTCTCGGAGGAGAAATTGTATAAGCCACAAATGGGAAGAGACAATAGGAGAAAATTAGCGTTTTGTGGCGGGTTAATGCGGGTTGTATAGGGGTTGATCCTCACCTTTACGAGCAAAGAAATAAAACCACCGATGGTTTCGACAAACGTTATAAAACTTATATTGTTTATTTCACAGCGGTCAATATGTACAGGTGTTGGGTTTAAACTTAGGGTAGTTTTTAAAAACCGAAGCGGATGAGTGCAGTTGAACGACTGACTCCTTTTGCTTTGCTTCAACTGATGTTAACTCAGTATAACAGTTTAATAGCTTTTTTTGAGGTAATTCACAATAATTGTAATTTATAAATCCATTTTATAAGGTATAGTTCAATAAATTCAAGGTATGGAAATAGTAAATTCAAATTAAATATGCTTTACAATATTAGAAAAAAAACATAAATTCTTAAGGCTAAACCTTAGTTTAGACATGCTCCCGGCCAAAGTTAGCGTCTGGATGTTGGAGCTGATGTTGAGGCGCACAAGACGTTGGCCAGCGAGCGGATAGCTTCAGAGATTATATTTTGGTCGTGCGTAACTATTGACGTCTTCTTGGGTGGCTTCGCCTTCGGCTTCGGCTTTTGTTGCGGTTGTTTCCTTTTTGTGACTCTTGAGGCGACTGGTCCTCTAACTCGTGGATGACAGGGGTGTAGCAACGTGTGGTGTGGCCGTTCACACTTCCGACATCTATCCCGGGATTGGCAGGCGTCCACCGTATGGCTTTTGGCCAAACAATTGACGCAATACCGGTAGCGTCGAACGACCGACTTCCTTTCGTTGGGGTCCATGCCGAGGAATTTCCTGCAGTATCGTAATGAATGTGAGTGGGTGCATAAGGAGCACGTGTAGTTGGTGGAATCGCGACGGCTTCTGTGGCTGACTACGCTCAGCTCGCGAATTGGGCTTAGTCTGTTGGGTCTAAAGGGTGGTATAAATAAAGAAAATTAATATAGACGATAAGAGTGGAAATTGCTGTAAATGAGAATTTATGTTATTGAGCATCAGTTTCAGATTGCATTGGTAGATAGCAAAGTTTAACAATTGGTCGTTTTATTATTCCGCTGGCAACTCTCACATCTGCTACGCGCACATTTTCGTCTGACCCTACATAAACTTTATTGATGCGACCTAGACTCCACTCGCTTGGGGGTAATAGATCATCTATAACTACGACCAGATCTCCAACTTTTAGATTTTGATAAGAATTTTGCCATTTGTACCGCTTTTGAAGGGATTTGAGATATTCTTCCTTCCATTTAATCGCAAACTGCTGGTGTATCGCTTTTAGTTTTAACCAGCGACTACTTAATGACAAGTTGGAAGTCGAAACTTCGGGCATTGACATGATGGGAGAACCTCTTAAAAAATGACCAGGAGTCAGTGCGGTAAAGTCCGTTGGATTTTCAGAAACTGCGGAGATTGGGCGGGAGTTTAAAACTCCCTCTATCCGCGCGAGCACAGTTGCGATTTCTTCATACGTAAATTTGTGTGAGCAAGCGATTCGTTTGAAGTGGAACTTGAAGCTTTTAACAGCAGCTTCCCAAAGGCCTCCCATGTGTGGTGCATGGGGCGGTATGAAATTCCACTCAAATCGGTGTGTTGCATATTTTTCAGCAAGTTCACTCGATGCAGATTTTAAGAATCTTTTGAATTCTCTGAACAAGGACCGACTAGCTCCTACAAAATTTCGACCATTATCGGATAATACCCGACGGGGGAGTCCCCGCCTGCCAACAAAACGAGCAAATGTTGCCAGAAATTTTTCCGAGGATAGGTCGGAGCATACTTCCAAGTGGATGGCTTTAGTTGAAAAGCATACGAACACGCATACGTAGCCTTTTACCAGCGGAGCATTTCGGAGTGTAGAGCTTTTCAGTTCGAATGGTCCGGCAAAGTCTATGCCAGTAACGTGAAACGGAGGTGAGAGTGTACACCTATCGAGTGGCAAGGGTGCCATCATTTGGGAACATGGCCTTTGCTTAAATACAACACAGATCTTGCATTTACGAATTATGGCTTTTATTCGGGGCTTGAGGCGAGATATATAGAACTCAGATTGAACCATTCGACACATATGGTTGCACTCCGCATGAATGAGAGAGTTATGTAAGTAAGAGAGGTATAAAGTGGCAAATCGAGAATTTCCCGGAAGAATAATGGGAAATCGTTCATTATATGGGAGCGATGAGTCAGATAAGCGGCCATTTACACGGAGAACTTTGTCATTGTCCAATATTGGATTAAGCGGTTTTAGCGGGCTTTTGTTGGAGATTGTTTGAGAGTTCTGAGTTGCTTTGTATTCTTCCTCATAGTACATTTCCTGAGCGAGTTTAATGAGACGAGTTTTCACAAATGAAATTTCCTTTTGAGATATCGAAACATTGTCGAACGAAGTGTTTGATTTATACTGTGGATGAGTAAAAAAAAAAAATAAATGGTTTCCCATTACATCCCATGAAGGGACCGGGGAGAACTTCTCGCAACCACTGAGCTGTGCGCTTTCCAGTTTTCACTCACTGATTGGGACCTACAGTTTTACACCGATTCCGAACGGTATTTTGAGAAGCTTTTTCATGGCTATATACTCGGTAGTGTCGCCGTCACTAAGCGAGGTGACCGCCGCCGAAAGAAATTTGAAGGTGGTCAGAGCAGGGTTTGAACCCAGGATCTCATGTACAAGAGCCGCGCACACTAACCATTGCACCACCGACGGTCACATACTGTGGATGAGTGCCATGGAAAAAATCGAAAAACGTAAGATAGCACTCTTAATGCTCTTGGGTATGAAGAAAATCTCTTCAATATATCAGTTTGTTCACACGTTACATGAAGTACTTGAACTTTTGGAGGCGGAACTGGTGGAGACAAGGGATTAGACACTGGCCAGGTGGATTGAGGGTTAGTAAGCCACTTGGGTCCGTTCCACCACATAGTATTATTAATTAGATCTTGAGGTCTGCAACCACGAGTACCCAGATCAGCTGGGTTATCATGTGTTGCGACATGTTTCCATTTTGCGTGAGGAACCAGGGAATGAATTTGGGCCGTACGGTTTGCGACGTACGTTTCCCACGAGCTAGGTGGTTTGGACAGCCATCCAAGTACGATGGACGAATCGGTCCATAAAATAGTATCGGCCACTACAAATTTCATTATTGAATTTACATAACTAACAAGTTTTGCGAGTAGTAGAGCTCCATTGAGTTCAAGTCTCGGTAAACAAATAGTGTTTAGAGGGGCCACTTTACTTTTTGATGTGAGTAGGTTGCAATATTTGATATTTTTAGACGACTGGCATGCAATGTAAACACAGGCACAGTACGCTGACTTGGATGCATCCGAAAAGCCGTAAATATGTACAGTGTCTGCAGGAGTATATTGAATCCACCTGGGAATGTTGATATTATCAATATGCGGTAGTTCGGCTAGAATAATTTCCCATTTTGCAAGGGCCTCGAGACTTATAGTTTCATCCCAAGTGGTGCCTTCCAGCCAAAGTTGCTGAATGAATATTTTGGCCTTTATAGTGAAAGGTGTTATCCAGCCAGCTGGATCGAATAACTGGGCCACAATTGAAAGTACTTTTCGTTTCGTCGTATTATCTGAAGGGGTAATAGAAAATTGATAACTGAAGTTATCAGATAACGCATTCCACTTGATACCCAATGTTTTAGTGGAGCTAGTATCTGGGAAACGCATAAATTCTGAATCGTACAAGTCTTCAGTTGGCAGATGATCTAATAATTGCGGTTCGTTAGCGGTTATCTTTTTCAGTGGAAGTCCTGCGGACTTGAGGACGGATATAAGTTCCAACTGAGCTTCGCGAGTTTCAGAGATAGAGAATCCACCAGAGAGTATATCGTCAACATAAGTTTCGCTTCTTAATATTGCTGACGATCTTGGGTGCTTAGCTTCGATATCCGATGCCAATTGCAATAGCGTGCGAATTGCCAGAAATGGCGCGCAATTTACACCAAATGTGACAGTTTTCAACTGATAATCTTTAATGGGACCTTTGGAATCTGGTTGACGTAAAATTTTCTGAAAGCATCTGTCGTCAGGGTGCACCCAAATCTGTCGATACATTTTTTGAATATCCCCACTGAATACGTATTTGTACAACCTCCAATTTAAGACAGTGGCCACTAAATCTGTTTGCAAAGTGGGACCCGTGTATAACACGTCATTTAGAGAAAAGCCTGATTTCGTTTTACGAGATGCATTGAACACCACCCTGACTTTAGTGGTTTTATGATCAGGTCTCACAACTGCATGGTGTGGAAGATGGAATGAGCCGATTTTACCATTGTCAGCTATTTCAAGTGAGTCAGATTCTTCCATGTGGTTTAACGAAATATATTCATTTAAGACAGAGTTGTATGTGGCTTGTAAATCGGGATCTTTTGCCAAATTTTTTTCCATTCTTGCAAACTGTCCTAATGCTAGAAATCTAGAGGACCCTAGAGACATTGAGTCGGGAAACTCTTTTCGAAACGGTAATCGTACGACGTATCGACCATCTGAGTGACGAGTTGTTGTTCTTTTATAAAATTCTTCGCAGTATTTATCTTCCTCCGAAGCGGGGTCGAAAGCTGGAATCTCTTCCTGCTCCCAAAATTTTCGTAATAAAGCGCTAAGTTGAGTTTCTTCTGAAAGAACAACATTTGTCGTAAAAGACTGAATTAGTTCAGATGCAACGGGGCCACTGAGTACCCATCCAAAAATTGTATTATACGCTGAAGTTGAGCCGGAAATATTCTTCTTGATACCCTCAATGTTAATAAAACGCTCAGAGTCATTGCCTAGGATAATATCGATTTGTGCCGATTTGTTAAATTCTGGGTCAGCCAAATCTATGTTTCGGAACTCTTCGGGATTTGGAATTTGAAATGATACAGCTGGAAGGCGTTTGGTCAATTTAGGGAGAACTATGGCGCTTATGGAAAAGCGTGTTCCATATCTGGTAGAGTATATGTCGATATCGCACTCTTTGGTTGATTTTTGAGTTTGACCTCCTATACCAATAATATCGAAGCGGGCACAACGCGTTGGCAATTGAAGGAGATTTCTGATTTTCTCAGATACAAAGGTTCGTTGAGATCCTGGATCAATCAACGCTCTAATTGTGAACAAGTCTCCTCGGTGTCCTATATCAACTAATGCCGTTCGTAGGAGAATTGTCTCGCTACTTGCTGAAAAGTTGGCTTGCACTTGATCGGTTTTAGATTGAGTAGTGTTATAACCTTGGTTTGGGTATACATTTGCCCTAGCGTTTGCACTAGTTTCAGGCTGCTCATTTGGGACCTTTTTCCCTGATGTGGAATTATGTGGAATTTCATGAGATTTCAAATGTAAAAGCGAATGATGCTTCTTTTTGCAATGTATGCACGTGTTTTTGCTTTTACAGTTCGCCTTAATGTGCCCGTGAGATAGGCAATTATTACAAATTCTGTTTTTATAAACTAAATCAATTCTCTCTTGAACAGAGAATCTTCTGAATGCAGGGCAAATGCGAATACTGTGATCTTCTTCGCAAGCAATGCACAATGTTTTCAAATTTTCCATTGAAGCGTACGTTTGAGCTTTGATCGAGTTATTGTGCTGATGATCCTGTTGATCTCTAATGCATTTGATGCTCGATATGCGTTCTACAACTTCATATCTATTAATTAAAAATTCGTCCATTTGAGACCAACTCGGTAATTCGCGATGGGATTTGAGAGATTGTTCCCATAGTGCAAGAGTTGCATCGGGTAGCTTAGTTGAGATCAAATAAATTAGAATTGGATCCCAATCGGCAATGTTTACGTTCAATGTTTTGAATGTACTTAGGCAATCGTTTACAGTTGCCTGAATTTGTTGAAGATTTTCGCTAGATTCGACAGTGGCACTAGGAATATTGAATAAAATTTTTAATTGTTTGTCTACCAGGACGCGTTTATTCTCATACCTGGTTTTGAGTGCACCCCATGCAAGGTCAAAGTTTTCATCGCATAGGGTATATCTTTTAACTATTTGACCTGCGTCACCTTTCGTTTTATTTCTCAGGTGGTAAAGTTTTTGAGCGCGAGTAAGTTTGGGGTGGTTAACATAGACCGCTGTGAACATATCGCGGAATGATGGCCACTCTTCATAACCACCTCTGAATACTTCCGTGTCACATGGCGGCACTTTTATGCAAACCGAGTTACCCATGTCAGAATGTTGCTGCATGTTCATGAAATTTTGTGGCATAGCCGAAGAGAGAGTTAATCTGGAAGTATCATTGGGGTTTGTCGGGCCTCTTGTGATTTTAATGAGATCCATGATGTGTGCCCTAGCCGTATAATATGTGTCCGAACATACATTAAAATTTAACCTAGCCTTGTCTTTGACAATCTTGGAATTGGTTTGATCTGGACTTAGCATTAGACTTTCGTATGAAGAAACCATTTTCTTGCGTCTCTCTTCCAGATCTTCTAGCCGTACTTCCAATATTGACTCTGTTTGATCTTGGACTTCGATTCTCTCAAAATTGGAGCAGAACATAATGACGTTGTCACAATCAGAGAAAAATCTATCCCCAATGGCAGAGATTTCCGAAACGTCTACGGCGAAATCTTCCGCGTTTGGACGGGGTGTATGGGGCATTTTGAAAATTGTGTTGCTGCGGAGTTGATATTCACAAAAATAGCGAACTGTGTCCTAATCTATCTTAGGAATAGCACAACTGAATTTTTCTTTCCCTTTTCCCTTGGGATAAATACTTATGTAGACGAAATGCCAGAGAGTGAATTGTTGCAAATTGTGTCCTAATTTGTCTTAGGAATAGCACAACGAAATTTTCGAGATACAATATCAGATAGAGTTTGAAGTTATAGCGATATAACTGACGCAGAAATTAAAAATGAGATGTACTGACAAGTAAATTTCTCTAGTTTCAAAGGTCAACTACAATTTGTGGTTGACAATTGACAACGAAATGTATTTACAAAGTTCTCACCAGTTCGCTGATAACTTTGTGCACGAAATTTTAACAAAAGCCACCTACAGTTCGTTGATGACTTTTGTGCCTTAATAGCTGTAGGGAAAAATTTTATGTGTAAAATTATAATATATTACGAGTGTAGATGATATGTGTAAAATTATAATATATTATGAGTATAGATAAATATGTGTATTATCTGTGATCTGTGATTGCAGTGTCAAATAAGTCTAATCTTATTTGCGCACTATTTTGGGCGCTGGAGAATTATCTTTGTGTTTTCATTGTAGCCTGTGATACTGTTGTTATGCGAGTGATATCGGTGCTGGATGTAATTTATCTGTATTTCGCAACCCAGTGCCAAATTTTCTCTTAACAATGCGGATAGTTTGCGAATGCGTGAATATTTGTATAAAATATTTAAAATTTTCAAGTTCTTTGAATTAACGATGGTTTTGTTGATTTTTCCGTCAAACGATTATTTAAATTTTAATTCGCCTGTTTAATATCGATCTTAATAATGCCGATGCTTTGCTAGCGTGTGAGCTTGTTCTATTTACATCAAATTTACCCCGGTATAAGTAAGTTGTTGATTTCTCCACCGAGAAATTGAATAAATCAATGTAAATAGAATTTTATTTTGTAATTCAACCTCTCAATTACAAAATATTTATCGACAGCTTGTTGGCAGGATGTTCTTTTTTTTTTCCTTCTTCTTTTCTTCAAAAAATTCTGTGAGCGAAACAATCTGTTGCACTCTTGAATATTGAACAATTAATTTGTTTGTTGCGTTTGTTGAACCAACAGAAAATTATTTGTTCCTTTTCTGTCAGTATGAAATACTTTCGTTGAGTGTGAAGTGAATTTGTCGAATTCGTTGAGTTACCAAACGAATATCAAATGGTGTTATTGAAACATCGATTTTCATTTACCAGTGATTCTTGGAAATATATGTTGAAACTGAATTTCCAGAGCGTAACGACATGCGGTGAATACTTTCTCACTTCACTGTATAAGAAGACTGTTAAAAATTTTCTTGTTCGCTTGTTAAATGAAAACAAAAAAAAAAAAAATTTATTGTGACGGAAATGCTGTGAATACTTTTTCACTTCACTGTATAACAAGTGTGTTGAAAATTTGTTGATCACTTGTTAAATGAAAAGAAGAAAGAAAAATAATTTTTAAAATGTTGTGAATACTTTTTCACTTCACTGTTTGACAAGTGCGTTGAAAATT
Organism: Phaonia tiefii; assembly: GCA_963931995.1. Classification (NCBI taxonomy): domain Eukaryota; kingdom Metazoa; phylum Arthropoda; class Insecta; order Diptera; family Muscidae; genus Phaonia; species Phaonia tiefii. The sequence continues at coordinate 112,079,816 of OZ008370.1, read as the reverse complement.
TGTTGTTGTTCACTTGTTAAATTAAAAGAAGAAAGAAAAAAAAATTTAAAGTGTGATGAAAATGTTGTGAATACTTTTTAACTTCACTGTATAACAAGTGTGTTGAAAATTTGTTGATCACTTGTTGAATGAAAAGAAGAAAGAAAAATAATTTTTAAAGTGTGATGAAAATGTTGTGAATACTTTTTAACTTCACTGTATAACAAGTGTATTGAAAATTTGTTGTTCACTTGTTAAGTGAAAAGAAGAAAGAAAAATAATTTTTAAAGTGTGATGAAAATGTTGTGAATACTTTTTAACTTCACTGTATAACAAGTGTATTGAAAATTTGTTGTTCACTTGTTAAATGAAAAGAAGAAAGAAAAATTATTTTTAAAGTGTGATGAAAATGTTGTGAATACTTTTTAACTTCACTGTATAACAAGTGTGTTGAAAATTTGTTGTTGTCCACTTGTTAAATTTGCAAACTTTACTCCAAATTTGGCAGATCGGTGATAGAGAACTTACAAATTTTGGGCGAAGAAATTTCAGTTAAAACAAATTTTTCGAAATTAAGCAACTTTTACCTGCTTTTCCGCCTGTTTAATTGCCCGTAACAATAGAATAATCGTAGACTTGTTGTTCTTTTCCTTTTCCTCGACCTCTTGATGATTTCCTTTCCTTCATTTGCTTTATTAACTTTCTGACAACTTTTCTTTCTTTTTATTTTGCATATTCACAAATTTCTTGTTCTTATTAAATTTCCAGAATTTTTCGGGTGTTTCTTTTCCCTTTCTTTTCCACAATTTTTCCTTTTACTTCCCTTAAACTTGATTTTCACTTTGGGTGTTATCATAAATTTCCAAAATTTTATAACTTTGCTCTTCTCTTTTTCACAATTTTTTCTTTATTTTTATGTTGTAAAATTGAAATTTTTTTTTTTTCGATATAATAATTTGATTTGCTTTTATTTTTTATATTTCCCAACCTTTTCTTGTTGGTTTTTTTTCTTAACTTTTCATCACTTCCCTATTGTTTCGTCCCAGCGGTACATGTCAGTAGTCATTCATTGGATACTTCCTACTGAAATAGCAACCAGCGGTACTTTCCAACAATTATACCATCTCACTTCTTTTTTCTGATCAATGTCATTAGAGCGAAGTAGTTTCATTTCGCTTACGAATTCATAAGCTTGAGCGTAGTTTCCCCACACCTACTTTCTACTAGCCATGTAGGTACCTACCCTGCTATTACATATTCAAGAAGTTCGAAGTACTTACAATATAGCTACTTTCTACTAGCTATGTAGGTACCTACCCTGCTATTACAAATTCAAGAACTTGGAAGTACTTACAGTATAGCTACTTCCTACTAGCTATGTAGGTACCTACCCTGCTATTACAAATTCAAGAACTTGGAAGTACTTACAGTATAGCTACTTCCTACTAGCTATGTAGGTACCTACAAATTCCCTACTTTTAACGCACAAAATAACCAAATATTTAATTTTACTTCATTTATTATTATGTATATGTGTGTTTTTTAATTGTAATTTTTTGGTATTTTGCTTTTTAAGCAATTAGTCTTATGTTGGCGGTTTTTTGCTAATTTCAATGCCTGTCGCACGTCCTTTATAAAATCGGCATGACAATATCCGTCCTTTCGCGAAGCCTCTGGATTCAAAAGAATTATATATTAGTAAAGGCAATTTTTTTTTCTTCAAAAATTCACGTACCATACAAACAGTCCATTAGTCCCTTACATTCTTTGAGTGCAAATTTGGAATGGATACCATCATAATTGATGTCGACAATGAGACTCCTCTCGAAAATACCCTCAATTGATTTGACAATTCCCGATTTGCCTATAATATTTTTTATGATCTTTATCTATAGAAAAAAAGTGAATAATGTAATATCGAAACTGGACTGGATTATATATGTAACTTACATAGCTTTCACTGGACCCCGCCAAAATTTCTTCGTTTAGTGCTTTTAAAGCCTCTAAAGTATTCAATGGGAACACACTTCTATTTTTAAAGGAGCCCACATCTTTATGTAATAGCTGTTTCAGGATCGCCAACGTTTCTGCTTGTTGTCTCATAATGACCTTTTGATTGGCCATTAAAATATCGACTTTTTCTAAGAAAATAACGAAAATTGGATTACAAAAATTAAAATTACGTTGTTATTATGTTATTACCTTCTATGTAATAAGCAGGAATAATAAAAACCAGAATTGCACAAATTGAATTGCGTACGTGTAAAAGCAAATTGCAATTCCAAAAGAGAATCATGAGGAATTGCAGCAATTACAATTGCACGTCTAGAACCAGACTTAGAGATGTTAGTTTCACTATATGTATTTCACGTTGGTACTTACCTTGAAAATTATTGTATGTTGTATTTTATGTCTCTTTTATTAAAAGCACAACTGTTGCACACAAACTTTTCTTTTAAATGATAAATAATTTTACAACTGCACAGCATGATTCAGTAAATTCTTCGCCATGGCGAATTTGCAAATTCCCGTTACTTTTTATACGTATACGAACATAAGTATTTCAACACATTAAATAACAACAACAAAAATCTGTACAAGCATACGATTCACTGAAATCGTAAGCAGGTTGGTAATGGGATTGATATAACTCACCAAACAATACAACGCTCCTTCGTAATTGGCCTACCACCAATTTACGAAGTAACTTCTTACTTTTTCCATAGTCAGACTACTACTTTCAGAACTCATGCAATCGTAACCAATTTCGCTAAGTTCCACTGGGGTATCACAATCGTTTTCCCTTTTTGTTATTCTTCGGGTTTGCCGGTAGCAAAATTTGCCGCGATTATTATATTGATGTGCCCGTACATAGATTAGAAAATAAACTGGCGCGCAGCTCAATGCTATGCTAGTCCTGATGTATGCATGAGTTTACAGATCTGTTTATTTTGTTGTGTCCTCTTTGCGCGAGAGATTTGGCACACATTCGTCGCGACGGCATAACCCTTAGCCGGCTGCGTCGTGGTATTGCTTGGGTGTGCGTGTGCGTGTGTCTACGCTAGTTAGAAACGTTGTAACTACTGTTTAGTTGAATGTTCGTTGTGAGCACACAGTCAGGGTGGGCAAATGTTATATATTATATATCGAGTACAATTAAGAGAAAAGGGTAAGGGAATAATTTGAGATGAGTGCGTAAGCCGCAATGTGCAATACTTTAGTGGATGAATAGTAGGATGTGCGTATAGAGAATTAATTCTCTGACAATATTCAAAAAAGCAAATATGATATGTGTAGAACAGAATTTATTCTGTATGTGAGTTAAAGCAATATTAACGAATGAGTATGTGAGAACTTGTGTTGAGAGTATAATATTTAGACCGTGCAGAGGAACATGAAGAAATTACTCTTCAATGTGGATCTCTTAGTTCTTTCTATTTTGCGAATGTAATTTAAATTAGCAGCGCGGCAATGAACCGTGGGCAGAAAATTGACATTTAGCTTTATATACATATGTGCATGTATATATTATATGATAGCCGTTAACAATCTCTGAATATTAGCACCGAGAATTTGAGGTTATTAGGGTGGCACTTAATTTTTCAACCATAACTTTTAATGCTGACAGTAAAATTATATTTTGTGAACATAATTTTCGCTTGTTTTATGGTTTTTTTGTAATTTTATTTATTAAAATAGCACTTTTTCCTTGTATTTCTCTGAGTTCTGGATATAAGAGAATAAAACACTTACCGGCTCTCTTTCGCAATTATAAAATTGTGTGAATTGCTTTACCTCATGCCGTTGCTTGGTGGTGTTTTTCCTTTTTCCTTGGTTCCCTTTTAGAGGTTCGATAGGACCATGAATAAGCTCGCCTTAGCTTATGTTAATGAGCTCGTGTGTGGTAGTAGAGTGGACTGTATAAGTGTAAGCTATTTAGTTTGATTTATACAATTTCTCGGAGGAGAAATTGTATAAGCCACAAATGGGAAGAGACAATAGGAGAAAATTAGCGTTTTGTGGCGGGTTAATGCGGGTTGTATAGGGGTTGATTCTCACCTTTACGAGCAAAGAAATAAAACCACCGATGGTTTCGACAAACGTTATAAAACTTATATTGTTTATTTCACAGCGGTCAATATGTACAGGTGTTGGGTTTAAACTTAGGGTAGTTTTTAAAAACCGAAGCGGATGAGTGCAGTTGAACGACTGACTCCTTTTGCTTTGCTTCAACTGATGTTAACTCAGTATAACAGTTTAAGAGCTTTTTTTGAGGTAATTCACAATAATTGTAATTTATAAATCCATTTTATAAGGTATAGTTCAATAAATTCAAGGTATGGAAATAGTAAATTCAAATTAAATATGCTTTACAATATTAGAAAAAAAACATAAATTCTTAAGGCTAAACCTTAGTTTAGACACACCTTTATCTCAAAAAAGTCTGTTTATTATTTCCACTAGTATTCTTTCAAATGTAGGGAACACTGCTTCGCTTTTAGCTGAGCTCCTTCGAATACAGAAGATGATTATCGAGGTTTTGTAAGAGGGGAATAATATTAAATATCTTCAATAAATAATGTAAAGGGGTTTTCAATAAGAGTGCTACAAAAGTTGTTTTAACTGTTTTAAATAAAACAAAACCGGTTTTAGATACCAATCAAATTCTTTATTCCTGTGAAAGTACGTTCGATGCCATTATGTATGGAACTAGATTTCTTTTGCATGGCCACCACGGGCACGCTTGCAGAAGTCCAGACGCTGAACCCAATTTTCGACGGTTTTCAAGCATAAATCGGCCGATACTGCTGCAATTTCACGTTCGATATTCGTACGAAGTTCATCAATGGTCGCTGGCTTGTTGGCATAGACCATAGACTTGACGGAGCCCCACAGGAAATAATCTAACGGCGTCAAATCGCACCACCGAGGCGGCCAATCGACTGGGCCATTCCGTGAGATAACACGTTCACCAAACTTGGTTTCCAATAAATTGATTGTGGCGCCGTCCTGTTGGAACCACATGTCCTCCAAGTCCATATTATCCAATTGGGGCCAAAAATATTCGGTTATCATTGAACGGTAGCGATTCGCATTCACAGTAATGTGCCGGTTTTGATCATCACGGAAGGAGTACTGACCAAGGACGCCGCCGGCCCATAAACCCCACCAAACCGTAATTTTTTCGGGACGCAATGATGACTCATGGATTACGTGTGGATTGCTGTCTGACCAATAATGCATATTTTGCCAGAAATAAGCCTCATCGCTGAAGATGATTTTCCGATGAAAATCCGAATCATTTTCAAGTTGTTGCTCAGCCCAATTCACGAACATACGACGCTTATGGTGGTCAAGCGGCTTCAGTTCTTGCGTCAATTTGATCTTGTAAGGATGTAGGCCAAGATCTTTTCACAAAATTCGCCACAACGACGTCACAGAGATGCCTAACGCTTGAGAACGACGTGTGAGAGCCACATTTGGGCTTTCTTGAACTGAAGCCTCAGCGGCAACAATATTCTCGACACTACGGGCACTTCTTTCTCGCACTGGCACGGGAACATTTTGTACTGTGCCTGTGGATTCAAATTTTTCCACTAGACACTCAATTGTTGATCTGATAGGACGATTATGACGACCATAAATTGGACGTAGCGCTCTTAAAGTTGAGGCCACTGACTACAAATTTCGGTAGTAAATTTTAATAATTTCCACTCGTTGTTGGCTCGTATATCTTTCCGTGATGAAATGCCAAAACTTACTGAAGAGAAATGTCAAAAGAGCGGGAAAAAATATGGCGTCGTTTGCTGTCCCTATCGATTTACTTTTGTAGCGTCTCTGTTGAAAATCCCGTTATTTGAGAAAGTAAAAAAATCAAAATGAAAGGAAATCAACCATAGGGAACTATGCGTGAATCAAGCCATAACAGTACTCACGTACAGTCATTGGCGCAAAGACTGGACTTACGCACTCTCATGCATGAAGATTTTTTCTCTACCAACATTAACGTACGCCCATTTGACAAACCTCTAATTCGGCTGTGAGGACCTCTAATGTGGTTGTGACAAGCTCTCAATTCGGCTACGGCTAAGTCGACTGCTACATCCGAATTTTTCCGTGAGTGCAAGCTGTTTCCAGTATTTTGTGTATCATAATTTGCGCTGATAAAATCTGATCAGGTTTGCTTCAAACTACTTTAGTCTTTCGTAAATTAAGATTGAGGGTTCCCAATGTATAAGTACAATGGATATAAGGCTAGGGTGACCATATATTTGGATAAAACTGGACACAGTGTCATTATTTTTTTTTAATATTATTTATTATTATCTAACTTAATGGGGTTTGAATGCATCACTTGAAGAAGGAAAAACTAAAAACCAGATAAAATAATAGATTAATTAATTTTAAATGTACGACCAATACCTAATAATAAAACAAGTAATGGGTGCTTCCACTCTTATTGGAAATAAATTACAAAATACTGTTAGGGATTGATTGCTAAAGGCACCCTGTATACGAGTATAATTCAAAGAAATGGAGTCCTATGTAGCTTTTGTCGAGCCTTTCAAGAACTCGTTTTCGTACAATAAACCCCCAGACATTTTCCATTATATTTTGATTAGGTGAATATGGAGGCCAATGCAAAAGTTCCACATTTTGTTCATGAATCCAACAATTTATCTTGGTGATAAGTCCATGCTATGGGTCCACACATATTGTTTAATTGGAGAATAACGACTTCTAAGATTCCCTTGTATCATGCTCCAGTATTTTTTTTTGGTTTCAAAAACCAAGTCGAGGATGTCATGGTACCCCATACCATAACTCCACCTTCACTTCGGTGCAAATTTTTCGTTATTTTCTTAATCGTGGAAATAGTACCAGATGGATACGGTCCATCGCTATTAAATTTTGTCTCTTTGTTTCGCATTAAGTGTCGGCTTTATTACAATTTCCGACAAGTAATGACAAGGCATGACTTTAAAATGCTACGTACCTTACAAACTCTCGCGTTAGCTCCACTTTCGTTGCAAATTTTTGCGGTCGATATGGAAGCATTGGAGGCAAGTCTGCAAATTTGTTGCCTTTGTTGAACCGTTGGTGCCATTTTAGTGCGCCCTTTCATATTTTTTCCATATTTATCGATGTTATTCAAATAGTTGTATACGAGGGTTGCTAATTATATTTCGGGAACTGGAAATACTGGTGTTCCCAGATGCAAACTGGAACTTCCATTGGAAAGTTTGACATTTGTTAGCATAAATATACATAGAACGTCTTCAAGCACTATTTTTTGTACTTACAGTTTGATGAAAAACACATCTCGGTCCAAAAATGGAATTAACTCGTGAAAAATTTCGCGTGATGATTTTTTACAATTTTGGGTGTGTATTCTCGAGACAAGAGTGCCTCAATCAACTTGTTTCGACTTTTCGTGAATCACCTTAAAAACACGCTGTAAATCGCTGGTAGCAAGAGTTCAGTCTCGGACGCCATTCGCTCCTGGATGAATTTCGTGACTCAAAACATCGATGCAGTGCGTGAACTGATAATGGAAGATTGCCATGTGACATATCGTCCGATTGAGGCATCTTTGTACATTACTTCCACTGCAAGACATTCGATTTTGCATGAACATTTGGCTGTAAAAAAGATTTGCTCGCGTTTGATCCCACATAATTTGACCATCGCTCAAAAAAGGTCTCGTGTCAATTGGTGTAAGAAAATGATTAAAAAGTTCGACCGTGGTGCTTCAAAAGACATGCATAAAATCGTGGCAGGTAGCGAATTATGGATGTATGCGTATGAGCCGGAAACAAAACAGCAGTAGACCGTGTGGGTCTTTCAAGACGAGCTCAATCCAACAAAAGTTGTTTGTGAACGAAGCACGGCGAAGCAAATGGTCGGCTGTTTCTTCGGCCGTATGAGTCATGTGGCTACTGTTCCGCTTGAGCAACGTACGACGGTAAATTCTGAGTGGTACACGACAACTTGTTTGCCGGAAGTCTTCGGAAAAATTCCTAAAACCAACCGCCAAAGACGAATCGTTCTCCATGACAATGCGAGCTCTCACACATCTCGTCAAACAGGTGAATTTTTGAGCAGTCAGAAATCGAATTGATGACTCATACTCCATACCGGCCTGATTTGGCACACAATGACTTCTTCTTGTTGGCAACTTCATTGCTGTAATGAAACAAATTTATTTGAAGAACGATACTCATTCATTGTAACAATGAAACAAATACATTGCTGCAATAAAACAAAATTATTGTATTGTATGAAACAAGTTAATTTCAACAATGACGAAAATTCGGTGCACCAGTGAAACAAATTCATTGCAGCAACGAAACAAAGTTGTAGCAGCAACAACCATACTTTCACCACAGTAACGAACAATTTTCATAGCGGGAATGAAACTGTACGTTAGCTCACTTTCGATGACAAAAGTTGTTGGAGTGGTGAACATTTTCATTCTGTGACGATGATTTTCCATTCAGTGTATCTCCTATATTGTCCAGCCTAGGTAAATATATAGAGCACAGTTTTGTAAATATCCTTTTTTGACGGAGTCTACTTTCAAAATCCATTAGCAGTACTAATTGTGCATAAGTGGGTAATCTCACATTCTTCATTTGCTTATCTTTTGACTATTTTACTTTCCCGCCGTTATCACCGTTGTGGCTATTCTTCTCCTTATACTGCTCAATCGCAGCCCGGTATAATGGATTCGATAGTTTGCACGTATTCAGATTTTGTGTTGAGGTAGTGTATTCAAAAAACCGGGTTTTCAAAAATGTCGGTTTTCGGTTTCTTCGAATATTCCGATTTTAGCGAAACCGGTTTTCGGTTAAACCGAGGTGTATAACCCGGTTAATAACCGGTTTCGGTTTTTATGGACAAATGGTAAACTATGCATTTTGAGATCGACTACCGACCAGATAGTCATAAAATAGCTTTTCAAAATACCGCTCGGAACCGGTGTAAAACTGCAGGTCCCAATCATAGTTTATGCGTACATGGTATGTGATGGAAAACTAAAGTGTGGGCCATGTATAGTTTGGAATTTATTTCGCTTTAACAAAATACTAATACAGACAACACAATTTTTCAGTACATTGTCCATTGTTTGGGCCTCTATTTCGTGTTTTAAGGGTTCAGTGAACTCGGGATTGTTTGCGTAACACTTATCTTTCACGGATAATAGTCTAATTGGTTCGAAATGCAGCTGCGAAGCGCCTAATGGACTACCGAGTTTCGGCTGATTATGCTGTTGTCGAACACAGTGCGCAAAAGATCGCCCATACTTCGCCCAAGTCATCCTCTTCAACTTTTTGGAACAATTGCTTGTACATTTTCGAAGAAAATGGACCTATGATGCCGGCATGCCAAAAACCGCACCAAAAAGTCACTCGCAGTCGATGCATCGCCTTCTCCTCGATGACGTGTGGATTTTCCGAGCACCAAATGTGACAATTTTGTTTTGTAACGTAGCACCGTAGTAAAAATTAGCTTCATCCGAAAAGATTATTTTTCGGTAAAAAAAAAGTGAAAACGCATCAGAGGCTTCGGTTCTTGGACTATTTTAAATGAAATCTGCGAACGATAGCGAGTTGATGTTTATTAATGGTTGTTCCAGCACTTTCAACTACAGTGGCTATATTTTCCACTGGACGAGTACGAAGAAAAGTTATTTTGTTCAATAATGACCCGGATTTGTTAGAACTCTGATTCTATTGAACATTTTGCGTGGATTTCTTACAGATTGAGTTGAAGACTTAGAAATTGTGATAACAGTTTTTCATATCTCAAAATTTTCTTCAAACCTTTTTCTAATAATCTGTCACTTCATAAATGTCAAATTGGTCATCTGCTTCGATGTAATTGGGGTTTAATTCCAAATTTCACATGGCCCACCCTTTACTTATTTATTTTATTCAACCTATCTGTTCTAATATTGGACTTCCCCAGTTAGGCAAATCCATCGTTGAGTAAATATTCCTTTGGACGTTTTGTACGTCTTTCTGGATAGTGAATACTGTTTATTGTTTTATGCATTTCTGCTAACCTGTGTTGTCATTCTTTCCGGAACTTGCCTTGGACAACTTATTTTAGAAAACTATCGGCGAAATAATTCGTTGGCAAAGTATATTGTGTCTGTCTGAAAAGGTTAGTAACCATAGTGAGGTATGAAAATGGATTTAGATTAGTAATTCTGCATTGTTATAGCAGTTGTGTAAAAACCGGTTAAATGAATTGAAATATCCGGTGAAACCGGTTCTTTGAAGATAGCACTTTTTTTAAAAACCAACGTATGGTTATCCGGCAGGAATTCGGTTAACCGGTTTCGGTTTTGAATACAATAGTTGGACGACTAAAGTGATAGATCAATGTTTTTGTAGAAATAGTTAAGCCTCAATCTATAGTTTTCAACGACATTCGGTGTCTTGATTGTGACAAATCCCAAATGAAATTAACTGGGAGAGAAGATCTCTCAAGGCAGATAGATAAAAAACGAAGACGAGGAAACAGAAACGGAACACTGGCCTAGATCGCTGGAAGACGCTGATGAGAAGTCATAATCTCATCTGTTAGATTCAGGGCTTCCCAACTCATTCATGCTTAAGCCTCCCCAAAGGCAAGTGACTATACAATATACTCCCCCCCCCCTCCCATCAAATTAACCAAAATAAAATTGTTTTTATAAATTTTTATTTATATAATAAATATTAGGTATAAATATTACATATTTATAGGAACTTCAAATCATATATAAAGAAAAACTTAAATGACTTTAATTCAGCAGTAACATCTATTTCTTCTGATTAACATTAAAAAATAATATTAACATTAATTGACAAAAAAAGAAAAATCAACACAATAAAAATCAAATAAATTTACAGTTGCTAGCCTGGTGCGATTTTTGACAATTTTTTTGTTGCTCAACCAGCTTTTTAATATTTGGCGATATTTTTGAAAGTGCACATCTGAGATCATTGTCAACATCTAAGCATGATCGATACTTCGTTTTTATATTTAAGAGCGAAGAAAAACTCTTTTCGCATAGGTATGTGGATAAAAATTGAATGAGTAGTTTTAATGCACAAGTTGTTGCTACATTTGGATATATTTTCATATATTTTATACAAAATTTTTGAATATGTAACGCGGTTGCTTCCTCCTGGACCGTTTCAGGCAATGACATCACATCTACTACAAATGGGTTACTCATCAGTTTACATTGCCAAGAATCGGTGTTAGTGTCAGGAAAATACTTTTTAAATTCCTTACCCAAAGCGTCTAAGTGCTCTACAATTAATTTTTCAAAATGTTCAGTTGAAATGTCTTCAGAGTCCAAAACGTAACTAAGACGTGGAAAGGATACAAAATTTGGAGGTTTTTTAAGAATACGCTGCTTCCACAGAAATATTTTAGAAATAAATGCAATAACAGAACCAATAGCGGTTAATATATTAGTATTTTCACTTGGAATCAGTAAATTTATCATAAAGTGCCTGGTTTGAACTGCTTAATAAATATATTTCAACCTCTGTCTTTAATTCGAACAATCTTCTCAGCATATTCCCCTTCGAAAGCCAACGAACCTCTGTATGGAAAAGTAAAGTTTTGTGGCCCGCTTTAAGCTCCATACATAAGCACTCATAAGCACCCATAAAGCACTCCTTTTGATTGTGTTAACGACGTCTATGGCACATTGTAATACGTCTTTTATTTCATCGGGCAATGTTTTTGCCGCAAGAGCTTGTCTGTGAATAACACAATGTGCAAAAATGATGCCAGTATTTTTCTGCTTTACAAGCTCTTTAAACCCAATTCGGCTACCTATCATTGAAGGGGCTCCATCCGTACAAATACCAACGAATTTCGTCCATTGTATTTCATTCACCTCTAACAATTTCGACAAAGCCATGAAAATATCTTACCCCCTTGAGTTCGATGTAAGGGATTTGGAAAACAAAAGTTCATTGCAGATTTCATTTTCCATGATGTATCAGGAGTAAAATAAAAGTTGGCAAGCACTTGACACATCCGTCGTCTCTCAAAGGTGACTACTTTACCTGAAGAATCAATTGCTCCTTAATGTCCTCTGCCATATCATCTATTCGCCAGTTGACAGTGTTGTTCGAAATAGGAATTTTGGACAATTGTCTAACAGCATTTGCATCCATCATTTTACCAGCGGCAGCTAAAAGGCACGGCTTACTTACAGTCTCTCCAAGTGTGTGTGCCTTTTTATTTTTAGCAATGATTAATGCTATCTCGTAAGGAGCCTCCATTGCTTTCTGCGCCTCCACATTAAATAAAGCAGTTGAGTCCAGTCTCATTCTTTTTAATGCAGCCATCTTCTTAAAACAAAATCTCGACTTTTGTTTTCTAATTGTGGATGCATTGTTGGTAGGTGCCTCTGTAATCTTATGGGTCTCATTGCATCGTTTGAAAGAACTTTGTGGCAAATAACACACTGTGGTAGTTGTTCTTCATCCTTGAATATAAATGTGAAACCAAATTTGATATACTCCTCATTAAAAAGCCTCTTTTGGGTTTTTGATGTCATTTTTATTACTGCACACAAAATGAAACTAAAAATTGAATAAAACACATTTAGTTAGTTTCTTTTCAATTAGAATGAATTTATGTTGTTTGCGCGACTCACCGGTTAAGATTGGTATTGTCCTGGGGTTGTGGCCGGAATGCCGTGCCAATAGATTCTTTCTACGTCTGGTGGTTGGCCGGAGTGCTGTTCCAATAGTTGCTTGTTGGTTTGGTGGCCGGAATGCCGTGTCTGTGGGATATTGTTTGCTGTTGGTCAGCTGATGTTGATATTGGATTTGAGCAATACAGTTTTGGTGTTGTTCCTTGTTGCGTCTAGGCACCAAACAAAAAAAGCAATTCTTGTGATATCAAGGTTCAAGTTTTTATCCACAATTTTATTTATAATGAAAGCACTTCGGTTCTTAGCTTTTAATTAGAGAACAATTCAGTTGCTTTTATTCACAAACTTTTGTAACTTTTAATTTCGCTCAAGTACTTGTATTTTTAGGCTTACAATTTTTACTTCTATCTTTTACGAATTTAAAGACGAGAACGAATAACGTTTATATCAAAGCAAAGAAGTAAACAAAATTTGCTTGAAATCGTTTGCAATTTTTAGTAGCAGCAAATCATCTGATTCTATTCTTTGCTAGGGACCACCTATGTACAATGGAGGCAGTTGGCGCCTGTTCATTTTAGAAGTAAATAAACATAAAAGAACTGTAACAAAAACATATTCTAACATGTTGGTGATAATGTCTTCGCGCCCCCCGCCCCCCCCTCCCAAGAATCTCTAAGCCTATGTTAGATCGTCAGAAATTGAAATCGTATTCTAAATTTGTGGTACATTTGGTACCTCGGACTTGACTTGAATTAGCTATAGCAGGTTAAAATAATTTAGCACAAGTCCTTACACAATTTTACTACAAGGAGCTTATCAGAAATATTGGGTAAAATATAATAAAATATATTTATATAGTATTGCACTCCCAAAAAGATAACTTCATCCACCCATTCTGATTGAGTGAGATCACACAGGGTCTGTCATTCGGATATGCCTACTCACCTACATAACACACGAATGGCCTTACCCAGGCAACAACTGTAATATTGTTGTGCAGTCAGGTCATTTTAATTGACATCCGATGATACAACCAAGCAAATTTTCATTAAGATCAATTATGTTCTAGAATTGAAACTTTGTATGGCAACCACTCACCTGGACACACATGCGAAAAAGTTTAAAACAGTGTTGCCGAAAGTGGGCATTTATGCCCAAAAGTGGGCATAAAAAATGTATAATTTATGAGTTGGGCGGATTTTGGGCATTTTTTTTGTTTGCGGCAAATTGATAATTTTTTTTTCTATTTTTGCCGTTTTGACATATTGAGTTTTTTTTTTTCTTTTTACATTTCAATAATTTACGTAATCCGCTAGCGGGTTATTAATTATGAACGACGTCAAAAATAACTCAGTGGCACTGTACTCTGTGATGCTTCTTCGCGTATTTTCTCAATGTGTTTGTTTATTTTCTGTGAATGTTTGTGCAACAGCGTCGAAATAGTTGAAAAGTAATAGATAAGTAAGTAAAAACACTATTTCATGAATAATTTGCATTTATTAATAAAAATCTAGTTTTTTTTTTTTTTTTTTTTATATTGAGTATTTATTGTTATTATTACATATTTTCTTAAGTACTAAAATAATCAAAAGTATAATTAAATTGTAAACTTAAAAATAGTCTCTGGTCGAGCTCTCATTTTAAAGAATTATACAAATTAAAGCTTCCTTTTCAGAAAAGTTAATATAATATTTGTAAGGTAACATTACAGAAAACAGTGATGAGGTAGCAGCTCCCAGGTAAATTTGTCATCAATCAAGCATGATGTGATTAAATAATTCGTTTTTTTCTCACAGCTTTAAGTCCGCCAATATCGCCAGCCATAACATTCGCACTATCTGTTGCCAAACCAATCAAATTTGTTACGCGAATATTGCAAGAAGAAAAACGTCTTTAATTAAATTATAAATGGAAACCGCATCTGCTTTAGTGATCTCCAATATGGCCAGGAACTTATTTTGAATGCTAGAAATAGAGCCATAAAAACAAATAGAACGCTATTTTGCAAGACTGGAAAATTGCTGATTTGCCTTTTTTAATCTAATTAATACGTACAATGAATTCCTTAACCAAAGCATAACTTTAATTTTATAAAAAACAAAAAAAAGACTGAATTTTTGATTTTTTTTAATGTATTTAATACATATAATGAATTCCTTAATATTTATTTGAATTGTTTGTTAATTTTATTTTATATAAACTTATATAACCAAAGCACAACTTTAACTAATTTTATAAAAAACAAAAAAAAAGACTGAATCATTGATTTTTGTTTAAATATATGTAATGTAATTTGTTTTTTTTATTTTATGTTATTCATATAAAAATTTAAAAAAAAAAATACAAATTTTTAAAACAAAGAAAATTTTAGTTTTCAGTTTTTCGGCTTAAGGTTATAAGAATTAAAAGAAAACACTTCAAGTATTTCTTCTTACAATTTTATTAATATTTTCCAATATTTCGACCAACTTCTGATAAAACAAGAATAAACAAAGTATTCATAAACATTATTGAACAATTCAAACAAGAATCAACATAAAAATATATATTATTTTCCCCAAAGGGAGAATGATTAATTTTAATTACATTTTGAGATAACACAGAGCGCGTCCAAGTTTTTCCGCAGGCTTATGTCAATTGATTTGTTCTTCTCTTGAATTTTCCAATTGTGTGCCTATACACCTGCGCACATTGATCTGTATCTCGTTTGAAGTTAAGCCTTTTCTCCGATGGAACGTCAATTATATTCAGCATTTCCTGGAAGAGGCGTCTTGAGTAATTTTTCTCTTCAGTCAGAATTTCCACTTCGTCAAAATTTGGTTTATGTCCGGTTAAAGTACAGTGGGCTGCTAGTGCTGTCTTTTGTTCTATCGGCTTATAATGAGCTTTTTGGTCCGACTTATGAGCAGATATTCTAGTTTTCAATTTATTCATTGTAGTGCCAACATATTCTTTCTGGCATATGCTGGACTTGTCACCATTACATGGAATTTTGTACACAACGTTTGGCTTGTCATTTTTGTCAATACTAGACTTTGTCCTACTAAATAAACTATTCACGGTTAAATTCGATTTCAACGCCAATTCATATTTTCCGTTGTCATATATATACAAATTTAAAAAAAAAAGTTGTTTATTTTTTCAACATCTTCATGCTGCAAAAGAGTACACTTTTCAGCATTTGGAAAAGTGAGGAGTAAAAAAGAAAAAAGGTTCTCACTTTTAATATATAAGGTCAGGGTACACTTTTTCAACTCTTGAATTTTTGGGCATAAATTGTTGATTTTGGGCACTTCTTAGGGGAAATTTTGGGCGGAAAAAAAATTTTCAAACGGCAACACTGGTCTAAAATCAAATAGTTAAAATATGTAAATTATTTCATTCAAGATTTCTTAAGAACTACAGTGTCTACTAGTTATATTCTTAAGATTGTTCGAAAAATAACAAGTAATTGAACTCAAGTACACTGGAGTGAGTATGTGTTGTTCAATATTATCCACTGATTATAGTGTAATATTAAAAATAGATTCACGTTTCTAATGAAATGATTATTATTATTTCGTATCCTTCATTATTTGTTCCTTCGCAGAATGCAATTTCTTCGCTATACACGTAGGACCATCATGCATGCCGACCTGCCACCAGTTTCCGTAAAATATTACGTAGGATATTGAACACTGATGCCAAATCTTACGGTATGAAAATGTATTGCAATATACAAGGATGTTCACTCGCACTTGGATCATTATAAGTTTAATATAAACATCTTTATGTAGAAGCAGGCATTTGTTTGTTTGTAGACGACTGTATATGAAAGGTATGTTCGTATATATCTGCATTCACATATTCTTCCAACAATGAAGCCTAGGTAAATAAATACACACTAGGTACTATGTTCACATACACCTGATTAGAATGTACATGCAACCATGTACAATTACACATTTATCGATGTACATACACATGTTTTCTGTGTGCTAATAATAAAAGTTGTTCAAGCACAGTGTTGCGAATTGGGAAATTTGAATGAACTTTCAGTTCTAAGTAATATAGTTTTATGGCAAACATTTTGTACAGCACTACAGTAGTCGCGTAGTGGTCTTAACCCGCGCCCGGGGCACAATACCTTTTTATATGTAAAATACGAGGGTTGAATTTTATGTTTCGGGATTTGGTAACCCTAGTGCTGCAATCTGGCAACTGACGGCTCTATCGTAAAGTTGGACATTTTTGAGGTTATGCGTACTCAAAACGTTTTGACATACGAGCGCTATTTGTGTTGTTTACAGTAACTTTAAAGATTAATCTCGGCCCTAAAATGGAACTAAATCGTGAACATTTTCGTGCGATTATTTTTTAAAACTTTCGACGTCGATTAGCTCAGCAACAGTGCATGGATGAACTTAATTCAAATTTTGGCAATGAAGCTCCATCAAGGACCAGTGCTTATCGATGGTATGGTGAATTCAATCGTAGTCGTAGTTCACTCCCAGACGAATTTCCTGAAGGTCGTCCAAAATCAGTTGTTGTTCCGAAAACCATTGAAGCTGTGCGCGAACTGATTTTGCAAGATCGTCATGTGACCTATCGTAAGATTGAGACAACCTTAGGGATTAGTGGGACCAGCATACATTCAATATTGGATAAACATTTGACTGTCAAAAAATTTGTTCGCGTTGGATCCCACACAATTTGTCAATTGCTCAAAAAAAGGCTCGTGTCGATTGCTCGAAAGAAATGCCCCAAAAATACGATCGCGGTGCTTCAAAACACGTCTATGACATCGTGACAGGTGATGAATAGTAGATTTATGCGTATGAGCCAGAAAGTAAACAGCAGTCAACTGTATGGGTGTTTCAAGATGAGCCAAATCCAACAAAAGTTGTTCGCGCCCGAAGCACTTCCAAGCAAATGGTCGCCTGCTTCTTCGGAAAAACCGGACATGTCGCAACCGTACCACTAGAACAATGCAGAACAGTGAATTCTGAGTGGTACATAACCATTTGTTTGCCAGTTGTCTTCCAAGAAATCAGGAAAACCAACCGCCGAAGACGGATCACTCGTCGCCACGACAATGCGAGCTCTCACACATCGGCTGAAACCACTGCATTTTTGAGTACCCAAAACATCGATTTGATGGGTCATCCGGCGTATAGTCCTGAGTTGGCACCGAATGACTTCTTTTTATTACCGTACGTAAAAAACAAACTGAGAGGTCAACGTTTTTCTACACCTGAAGAAGCGGTTGCTGCATTCAGAATGCATTTTTTTACGCGTATGAGCCCGAAAGTAAACAGCAGTCAACTGTATGTTTCAAGTTGAGCCAAATCCAACAAAAGTTTTTCGAGCCCGAAGCCCTTCCAAACAAATGGTCGCCTATTTTTTCGGAAAAACCGGACATGTCGCAACCGTACCACTAGAACAATGCAGAACAGTGAATTCTGAGTGGTACATAACCATTTGTTTGCCAGTTGTCTTCCAAGAAATCAGGAAAACCAACCGCCGAAGATGGATCACTCTTCACCACGACAATGCGAGCTATCACACATCGGCTGAAACAACTGCATTTTTGAGTACCCAAAACATCGATTTGATGGGTCATCCGCCGTATAGTCCTGACTTGGCACCGAATGACTTATTTTTATTACCGTATGTAAAAAATAAACTGAGAGGTCAACGTTTTTCGACACCTGACGAAGCGGTTGCTTCATTCAGAATGCAGTTTTTTGGAGATACCTCAATCAGAGTGGCAAAAATGTTTCGACAATTGGTTCAAACGCATGCAAAAGTGTATAAATCTTCATGGGTAATATTTTAAAAAACAATAAAGTGATTTTCGATGATCAATATTTGTTTTTGTTCTCTAATCCCGAAACATAAAATTCAACCCTCGTATACGCGCAAAGTAATAAATAAATAAAGTAAAATAAATACAGTCATACGCTCAAGCTAGGCTTTAAATTTGAGACAACAAATGTAGTTGAGAAAACAAGAGTAGATTTTGAAATGTATATGAGTTATGAATTAGTTCAAAAGATACGTATAACAATAAAAAAGTAAATATTTACTATCTCTAAGGAGATACATATATTTAATAATAATATGGTTATAATACATTAAAAATCAAACTCATCCTCAATAATATCATCAAAGTTGATCATTTCATATCTTTCTCCTTCCAGACCTTAAAATGAAAAAGGTCACTTAGGCGGTTTTGTCCCGTAGTTGATCGTAGACATACTTCTTTTTGGAGACGATCAAGAACGCTTTGCATAACGCGAGAAATTTCACTTTCTGCGGAAAGACCAACATCTCTAGCCTATTCTCCGGGCATTTTGCGGCGTCTTCTAACACGTGCTGTTGTATCAATATCCCATTTTTCACAAAGAGACTACGCTTTTTCTATTTCTTCTTCACAGAGCTTGTCTCGGATTTCGGCTATAATTCATTCTACGATAGTGTAATCTGAGCTGCACACGATCATTCTTCCTTAAGATATCATACCAGAAATGAACTAAAGTTATGCAAGCCAAAGTTAGTATATTTTGCAACAGAATTCTAGCTTCACTTCTGGTGTCACTTGTAGTGGTAGTGCCCTCTGCTAATTTTTCTAATAGTTCTACTTATTCTCTAGCCCATGGACGATAACGCTAACCGCTTGTATTCTGGCGCTCCAACGTGTTTCAGATTCATTCTTATTCTCTAGCCCATGGACGATAACGCTAACCGCTTGTATTCTGGCGCTCCAACGTGTTTCAGATTCATGTTTGACAGTTTTTAATAATTCTCATCGTAACGTTGAACGTGAGAAGATATATGCTTTCAATTATTCCAAAACTTCTCACAACGATTGGATCTTGTTTAGCTGCAGTAACTCCTTCTAAATTCAATGAATGGTTATCACAATTTACAAATAATGCTTTATAATTTGTGTCCATAATTCTTTGTTGAACGCCAGATATATGACCTGCCATCACGGTAACATTATCGTAACATTGTGATCTGCAGTTTGTTAATGAAATTTCATCGGAATTTAATTTTTCTAAAATTTTATTTTCGATACAGGCTTCATCTTTAGCATGTATTTCAATAAAACCCAAAAAAGATTATTTGATGGAAACTTTTTTATTGATAAAATCAACATCTACATACCTAACGACTTGGGGCATTTGTTCTCGATGAGAGATATCAGGAGCTGAATCCAACAAAAGTCCATAATGTTTATTTCTTTTGATATCGTTTATTAGTTCATTTCGAACTGTAGATATCAGAAGATGAATGAATTCATTTTGAATCTATGGTGATAAATATGAGACAGTTTTCAGAGTTTCGGTGGCCTGTTTAAAATGATTTGCTAGTAGCGGATCAAACTGAGCTACAAGTCTTAGTAAAGATAATAGGTTTCCTACATTTGTACCATCTTGAAGTGCTAGTTTTTCAACATGGCCACGTAGAGGAAGATTTTGTATAATTAAATACCTCATACAAGCTAATATTATTTGCAATATATTTCGCCACCGTTCTTTTGCGGACTGAGGCCCAATTTTTGACTGGTTACTTAAATTGATAATCAGTTGATTTTGATTTATTTTTTATATGACTTTAAATACGAAAAGAGTGCTTTGTCAAATATTCTTATTACCATGTGGCAACAGTTGCAAATGCTACGAAAAATAACCGGTATTCATACAGTTATTGGCTAATCGTTAGAATACATCAAACTGACGCCATTTGCAAAACAAAAGTGAGGTGATAAAATGCAAAATATTTAATGAAATTGGAGAATATTTGAGCAGAAATAATGTTCTAACTGCACTACGAGTTAAATGATACGTTTTTGTTATGGTGATTATTATAGTTCAAAGGATGGTGATTATTATAGTTCAAATTAACAATTAAAGAAGCGTTGTGTTTGTTCTTCTTGTTGTTTTCAGTCAAAATCATATGGTCACTTGATCATGGTTTAAATGCCCAACTTTGGCTGTTCCAACAACCATTAGCTATTAACCTAAAACGTGAATTCAGAGTTTAAATTATATTTGACCGTTGATCAAAGGTGATTTTCCTTTCAAAAATTAGGCCTGAATGTTCGCATCTAATGATACATCAATTCCAGTTCTACTTGCGAGGGCGGATCAATAAGTCAGTGACTTTTCGAACTTCCCTCGTAGTTATATGAAATGCAACACTGCTGCCATCAAGTACCACCTGTTAGTAGACTACTGTCAAATTTTGAGCAAGTTCCGTCATTTACTATGCGTTTATCAGCTCTTCAAAGCATGCAACCTCGTGCATTTTTTAAAAATGGAATAAAGTGAATTTCGAGACCTCATTAAACTTTATTTTTTGCGAAAAAAACCGTCAATCAAGCCAAGAAAAAGCTTAGTAAATACATAATATGGATTCTCTGCAGCATCGATTTCAATGGTAAAAAAGTGGTTTACTGACTTTCGATGTGGTCGCACAAGTACAAATGACGCTGAACGTTCTGGACGGCCAATACAGGTCAATACACCCGAAAATGTCCATGATATGGTCTTGGCCGATCAAAGAGTAAAAGTGTGTGATATTGTTGATGCCGTAGGCATTTCATATGGCAGTGTGGTTTCGATTTTAAATGATCAGTTTGGTTTAAGAAAGCTGTCTGCAAGATGGGTGCCGCGTTTGCTCTCAATTGACCATAAAAGCACGGGCGCACACGTGTGTAGTCTCAATTGCAAAATTCCATGAATTGGCCTACGAATTGGTACCACATCCGTCATATTCTCCGGATTTAGCTTCCAGTGACTATTTCCTATTCCCAAACCTAAAGAAATGGCTCGATGGAAAGAGATTTAGCTCCATCGATGAAATTATTGATCAAACAAATGCCTATATTTTTTGGAAGGGATACAAAAATTGGAGAAACGTTGGACTAAGTGTATTGAGCTAAAATGAGATTATGTTGAAAAATTATTTTTGTTTTGCAAAAAAAAACTGTTGAATTAAAAAAGTCACGGACTTATTGATCCGCCCTCGTATTAATCTTCGTTCCGTTTCTTTCCAAGCCGTAAGTGATTTTTGGTGATTTGTACTTTTTTCATGGCTAATCAATTTATCTTTTGAAGTCTTAAGCAGATATTACGAACGAAGATTGTGTAGCGGAATTTGATGTAATAACCAGTGAGCAACTAAAGCAGTATGTTTTGGTGAATACAATAACCAAGATCGGTTAACTTCATTTCCTTCCTCTGCATTACCGACCCGTCGACAAAACCAAGTTTGTGGCATTAGACGATCAGTTGAATTTATTGCTGCATTTAAACTGAGTTCGTTTTAAACTGACTACGTTTTGGAATGTGCAAGATCGATGAATAATCAATTCTTTTCGAAGTTGGTTCGATATTATTGGAAGATTGTTGCTAAATTTTAAATAAGCAACATTCTTGAGCTCTAGAAAATTCGGAATTACAGCAAGTGTTTCTGTTGTATTTTCTGTGCTTTTTATTTCATGTGAACATAGATTTATCATTTCTGATGTACTGGGGCCACCTTCTTCAGAGTCTTGTATTTGATGAGTTGTGTTACATAAAAGTTGAGCAGCAGTAGGTGTACAACCTGAATCTGCTTACGATTCTGAATCTTATTTTAGATCTTCTTTAGATTTGCTTTTTGCAATTTTTTACCTAAGTATGATTTCATTATGTGGCCGTCGGTGGTGCAATGGTTAGTGTGCGCGGCTCTTGTACATGTGATCCTGGGTTCGAACCCTGCTCTGACCACCTTAAAAAAAAAAAAATTCTTTCTGCGGCGGTCACCTCGCATTGTGACGGCGACACTATCGAGTATATAGCCATGAAAAAGCTTCTCCAAATACCGTTCGGAATCGGTGTAAAACTGTAGGTCCCAATCAGTGAGTGAAAACTGGAAAGCGCACAGCTCAGTGATTGTGAGAAGTTCTCCCCGGTCCCTTCATGGGATGTAATGGGAAACCATTTATTATTTTTTATGATTTCATTATTACTCTAGATTTATGAGCAACTTTTGTTTGCTGTAGTTTTCTTTTACGATTCTGGGAACCGCTTTTATTATATTATACTGACACTAAATTTCAAATATAAAGGGTACGCCATCTAACTTTTTTGTTTCAACTAGTGCTTATTTCGTGTATGGTAACACCTAGCTCATGTCTGATTTGACAGATAATTAGTTTTATCCTTCCGCTGAACGAATATGGTTGTGTATTTGCTTGAACAACGCTGGGAAATATTTCGACATTACTTTGAACATCATGGTAATGTTGGAGAATGTGTGCGAAAATTGCGTACGGATTTTGGAAGAAGAGAAGCACCGTCAGCCCCGTATGTTCGTTATCTTGTGAAAAAAGTGAAAGAAACTGGCTCCTGATCGATAAACCAAAGCGTGAAAAGCCAAAAATAGTGCGTACACCCGAGAATATTGCTACTGTGGCAGAAAGTGTGCGTGAAGCGCCATCAACATCAATTCACCGTCGTTCTCAACAATTGAACATTTCGGAGACATCATTGAGACGAATTTTGCATAAAGACCTTAGTATGACGCCATACACCGTATGGTATGACGCGATTTAACACCATTGGACTATTATTTGTGGGGTGCCCTCAAAGATAAGTGTTACGCCAACAAGCCAGAGACAACTGACGCTTTAAACGACAATATTCGTGAAGCCATTGGTGAAATACAGCTGCACACAATCGATAATGTGCTTAAAAATAGGACCGATCGTGTAGGCTACTGCATGGCCAGCCGAGGCAGCCATTTGAATGAAATTATTTTCCATTATTACCCGGAAGGATTACCCTTTCAAATAAAAAAAGAAATTTGAGAAAATATTCAGTAGCTTTTTTTATAGCATTTTCAAAAAAAAAGTCATTTGGCGGATCCGTTATTTTCCAGAAATCAATTATAGTAAATTAAAAATGATCCAGCAATTTGGCGCCCCTTTGTGAGTAGCGCCCGGGGCATGATGCCCCCTTCTCGCTACGCTACTGCACTACAGCACACATTGTTTTGGAACGATCGGGATGGAAAATTTTTTTTTGGTGTGTTTAGGAATTCTTTACGTCTTCATTCTTTTGTATAATTCTGCCCTGGCTATCTTTTCTGCCCTAACTAGCTTTCATATAAGGGGAACAGAAGCGTTCTCTTTTGGTTTGCATAAATATTTCCATAGCTTCCTCTTTGAGATGTTAGCTCTTTATTGTATTCTTTTTAATTTTAGTTTATACACATTCCAGTATCGCTCCACGACTGGAAGACTTTCTCAGGATATCCTGTTCCTTGTTGCTCCAGAATAGTTGGGACATGCAGAGGAAAATGATCTCTTGAGGGCTGAGGTGCTTTAATTAATAAATCATCAATAGCAACAGTTTTAAGTGGTCGTCAAAAGAAAGGAAATATTATTCAAATTCATAGTCAGCAAGAGTGAAATTTCAATGTAACGATGATCGGCATACCATATTCTTACCGCTACACATTTTTCTGGAATATATGTATATGATGTAGTACATATGTCACATTTCTAAATACTGTGACACATAGGAAATGAGGTATGCGATTCTGTTGCACACATGCACATTTACATCCTTGTGTGCCTCTATGCTACACATATATTTCCTTTTCATGAGCCAAAAGGTAAAATTTTAATTTTCAGATTTACTCACGTCTTTTAATAAACCAGACACATACACAGCCATATCGCCCACATATCGACATTCGTTCATTTATTTTCTCGCATTCACATTCAAATCAATGAATGAGTTCCCTATTTTTTTCTACACTTTTTTTGGAATTTCACCATTAAATAAAAGCGAACTGTTGCTTTTAACTCCCAGCTAGACCACACATCTTCATAAGAATTGATCTGTCTTCGTTCAAAGAACTAGACATAAAATGAATGTCATGGAAGGGAATGGAATGATGAGAAACCCCATTTCTCGCCCACTGTCTGGTGATGATAAGTATGGTATTGCCTAGCCGGCTTGCTACTGCCGGTTATGTAGTTCTTCTGTGGAAGTGCAAAAAATCTTAAGTTCCAATTCACCAACACATCAATATTGGCATTGACAACAAGAATCTAATCGGAATCAGGGGGCAAAATAATGCAAATACTGCAGATGAATGTGTGTGAGTTACACTCAATACAAGAGCTTTTTTCTTGAGGTTTCCTAGGGTGATACTCGCTCATCCGTATTTATTCGAGTGTAGTGGTTGGTGTCGTGGTAGTCCTGCATGTGCAGAAGATTTCTGAGCGTACGTGTGTGAATGCCAATGTGTGTGGATACGGATGTGAATGTGCGTGAGTGTATGTGTTTGAGGTTATTATTTGCAAATCATGCGGATGTGAATTGCGTACGTGTTGAATGCTTGGTTCGTCTCCTTCTAAAATACATGTATTCGTACCCTTTTGTCAATGTAGATATTAAAATTTGATTTGAATAGGGAAATACCTTAAAAATACCTAAAACTGTTCTGTTATTGCAGGAAGATTTTTAGCATATTCAACATATTTCAATCGGTAATTTGTGTTTGGTATGAGAATACGATTCTACAAATTTTTGTTATTTTGCATAAGCAGTGCGTACAAGAGGAAAACTACAACGGAAAATTTTGTTATAAAAAAATAGTTTCCCATTATATCCCATGAAGGGATTGACGAGAGCTTCTGGCCTTCTTCTGACTCCACAGTTTTACACCGGTTCCGAATGGTATTTTGAGAAACTTTTGCATTCAGAACAATTTTTCTAAGGGGAAATGGTTGGCAAGAAATAATTCAGCAAAGCATATTCCCTGGTGTGACCAGTTTCGAACTCAGTGACAATAGCCTGGTCCCCTACTATGTAACTCGTTTCGAAAACTATAACTGTTCGCAAGTTGTTTTCGATTCGTATTTGTACCATGTACAGTTTAAGGATCGAACAAAAAGTGTGACCACACGTTGGCACTACTTTCGAATAAAAATTGTACCTGAGGTGGCAACACTATTTGTCAAACGTTAATTGTTTCTGGTAATTTTTAAAGCAAACATTTTTTTGTTCGAAAGTTTCTTGTGAAGAGTAAAAACTTTATAAATCAAACAAATAGATTATGTTGCGTTGTGGTTTACAAGTGAAAACGAACGTGAGTAACGGAGATTGAAAAAGAATCTCATCGTTGTCGGACAAAAGGTACGATTATATTTTATTTGTTTTGCAAATAAAATTTAACATGTCTCAGTTTTGTAAAGAATTTCAGACTTGCCAAGGAAGCTTTCAACTACGTACTGGAAAGCATTTTTCGATTTTTGTTGTGCCAAACTATACATTTTTCCTTTCAGCTCCAATTTCTTTCGACTCTGCCTGACTAAGGATTTTAAATTGTCGTTTATTTTATTAAGGACTTTAGTGGATTTGTTTTGATAATCGATTTTGTTGTCGACTTGTTGTAATTGTTGCCAATCGCTTAAAATACGACGGGTTTGGGTCGGAGGGCAAGGTGTAGACCATCGAAGCGCCAATGAGCATTGTGGTGGAGAACACCCCTATTCTGTGTATGTGGTAACAATCAAATTGTAACCACAAAATTGTTACAAAGTTGTCACCATTGTTGGTATCTGGTATTCTGGCAACACGGTGACAATGAAAAATTAACCTCGTAACAAATAATTCACCGCACAATAACAGGTTGTCAAAAGCAGAGAAACAAAACAAAACCATATGATCTTCTGGACGATATGAAAGCGGCAAAAAAGGAAAAGTAAGTATTTAATATATTTATGATTTATTGAATTAAAATTAATACATTATAATTTACGAAATTTGAGAGCACCGCAAAGGCACAGCTGGAATACTATATTGCCTTTCTCAAGGAACATCCAGAGATGTTAAGCGGAAAGAATATAACTACGCATCCGCGCCAATTAGAAGAAGATATTTCCTTTAGCGCCAACTCTCTGATCTACATCAAAATTTCACCACCGACGAAAGCTCCTGCGCTGAGTTCAAAAAGTTGGGTTTCCCCCCGCGGTCGGTCAAATTTCTTGAGATATAGGCCTTTATAATCCGATCTGATTGAAATAGGTATCATTACAAAGGTCTTTCTAAGCTCTATAAACCAGTACATAAACATATTTATTTTTATTAACCCATTGGGGAGCTAACTAAAAAATGTTTTTTAACCTCACTTTTCTGCTAAAAATTAATTTGTTTTCAATAAAATGCGCCATTATACTTATTTTTAGGCAGGTTCCGATAAAAGGCAAGACCTTAGCCTCGTTTAAAGGTATATTACTCACCAATATCCCTTCAAAGCCCGGAAATATTTACGTTTAAAATGTTGTAATACATTTCGCGCTTTTTCAGTCTTTCTAATACAAAAGCAAATTCATTCTTCTTCCTGCTCCATTTCCATAGCACAATGTGACAAAAGTCCTTCCTCCATTTAATTATGCCCTCTTGTGGTTTTAGTTCAAAATATATTGTACATCTTTCCCGTATACAGTGTTATTTGTTACTTGCAGAATTTATAAAATGTTTTTGTATCAACTTTCCGGCAAATAAAACAGCTGTTATGCGCTGTTACCTCCTCTTTGGCAGGTAACAGTTTTTGTTAGTTTTGTCACCAAAAAAATGTGTCAGAATACCGATTTGTGACAATTGTCACATTGCTGTCAAATAGTAACCGCGGTGAGTTTTGTAACCCTGCCAGAATAGGGCTGTAAGGCTGTTCTTTTCTGGAATTACTCAATCGATTGTGAATTTGTTGGCTCTGGTGGGTCATCAGCAGTCGTTGCATTTTTTGCGCCGAACTTTTTTACTGGCAGTCCTCCGACTTCTTCTCGCGTATTTAGGACCTCAATTTCCCTCTCTTCTAGTGGTGATATAGAACATAATCTAGGTTGACCGCCACCTGTGCCGAAAAAATTAAGCTTATTTTTTCGCAACTTCGCCTTTAAATTGTTTTTATGATCGGACCAAATGTGGAAAACATATTACAAAATTATAAAATACATTGTACGGCAAACATACCTTCTTCCAGCCAGGTACGTCACGTGTTGGTGGCCCAAAGATGTTGAGGTCACTTTCTAGCCGCTTCCATAAACCTCCACATTTTGATTTTGCCTCCGGCGTCTTTAAATAGCTCTTTGCCATATCGGGGTGCAACGCCATAAAATTTATTATGCATTCAAATTGGCACTGTTTTGTATTTGCACTTTTGTGGTCAATTCCCTTTAATCAATTACAGTTATAATTTATGTTAAACAAACAAAAATAATAAAAAACTTAAATTGTTTTGTCCTTTCGCTAACTCTAACCTAAACGAATAAAAATATGAAGAAACGGATACTTTTAACATTCACAATAGAGTTATCCACAATCGAAAATCCGATTATAGGGCATTTTGTATTCGAATTCGAGATACACAGTGGCATCCGTTCGTTTTAGCTTTATTTTTTTTACAGAATCGAGTTACATAGTAAGGGCCCTGACTATTGTGCCTAAATGGATACCGCCGGTAGGATATCAATTCTATATCTATACAATCTCTTGTATGCAAATATACATATACCAAGTGGTATCGAGCGAGATCCCTAACTATAAATTCACACGGAAAGGTTAATTATTCCAACACAATGACAGAAAGCTTTTCTACTCCCTGTTCTTCTCTCCACGTGCATTCTCGAAGAGTTCAGGTTGTTTATTTTTAGTCAATAGCAGACAGTTGTATTTATGATATTACTAAATTGTTGCAATATATTTACCTGGCTGTACCTTATGAGAAAAGCTATAAAATTAAAAAAAAATTAATGAGTGTTGGAACTCACGGGCGATGTGTTAACACTGTTTTGTTACACGGTACCTGTTCGATTTCTATGAACACAATTGTAAATGTTCCATTGGAAAATAAAAATAAAAAAAGAATAATTTTTGTGCTGAAGGCTCTGTTGCTATTGCACTTTCTTTTTTCTTTCATCTGCCTTAACATTGGATGTAATTTTGTTAAAATAAATAAAGCAATATTGAGCTCACTTAAATAATTGGGTTTCGCTCATAAACAGAGCGACGATGACCTGCTTGTTTGAATGCTGGCATACAACTGAATAAACAGCAATATTTAGCTCACTGAAATAATTGTTTTTGTTTTGTCATAAACAGAGTGACGACAAAAAGTATTGAATAGTATAGAGAACTTATTGCACTCTTTTTCCGCTCTCATGACGAGAGTCTGAGTAAAAGAGCATAAACGAGTCTTATTCTCTTTATAGTATATTTCAATATAAATGCACCATTTCGACTATGTTATTACATACAACAATACAAAAAGCATAAATGTTTCAAAAGGCATCAATATTTCACATCAAAATTATGAATGTACCAAGTTATGACAAAAAGAGAGTAATATGTTTTGAATCATTCGCCAGATTTCACCAGTGCTTTTGAGTCATACAATTCGTTCCATGATTCTGTATACTATTCAATACTCGTTGGCGATGACGACCTGCTTGTTTTTTCGCTGCCGCTACATCAATACCATCATACTTATTTTCAGGCAGAGACTATTGCTGTACAATAATCACTTATGTGATGCTAACGCTGTGTGTAGTTTGCATGTGTTCACTTTGATAGATTGCACTACCCGTGCCTATAGATGTTAACACATCAATAATTCTTGGTTAATTTGGTGACAAAAACCTTTCCCACGAAATTGTTGAAAGATATCGTAATTTGAAAATTTATAATTGTTGTACATGAGATCACGGGTTCGATCGCTGCTCTGACCAGCTTCTTTTTTTTTCGGCGGCGGTCAACTCGCATAGTGACGGCGACACCATCAAGTATTTAACCATGAAAAGATTCTCAAAACACCGTTCGGAAGCGGAGTAAAACTGTTAGTCCCAATAAGAGAGTATAAAACTAGAAAGCGCACAGCTCACTAGTTGTGCGAAGCTGTCCCCAATTCCTTCATGGGATGTAACGGGAAACCATTTTGTTTTATTTAATTCCCGAACATTTTCATCGGAATTGATTAAGCCGTTTGTGTAACTAGAGGGCGAATATGAAACCATTTTAATGGAACTTGTACGCAATGGATGACTGAGTCAGGATATGTTTACGTTGGTTTACCTGATTGAAATTTCTGTACTGGCTCGATGTCATTCGAGTACGTCGTCGAATACCTTTCATGCTGGTTTACGCGATTATGGGCCATATCTATTACACAGTACGACAGTGGTTGGTACATATTAGAAATGTTACCAGAATATGAAAATTGGCTTAAAATAAAAAAAAACTTGTCTCGGCGTTCTGCTGTAGCACGTCAGAATTTTGAGAAAATCGATTTTTAAGCTTCGAAGGACCTGGAGGCTCACTTGTAATGTAATACTATTAAACAAAGTTCTATAAAAACAGAATGGGTAAACTGATTTTAATACTTGAGCCAGTTTTGAAAAGGGAATTAAATTTGGATTTTTTTTTATTAAAATATCAATTTTTTCTCCGCTAGATGGCGCTTTAATTTTCATGTAAAGTTAAAAAATAACCAAAAATGTAATGTAATGTAATGTAGTTTTTAACACAAAATAATAGTTAAGATTTCATATACATTTTTGTATTTTTGAAATTAAAGCGCCATCTAGCGGAGGAAAAAATTGTTTTTTTAATAAAAAAAATTACGAAAAATTAAATATGCTTTGTTTTGTGTGTTGAAAATTTCCATCGAAAAATCATCGACGACATTTGGTTAAAGATGCCCTCAAAGCTTACAGTCAGTATTTTTGGGTTACCCCCGGTGATGAAATGCGAAACGTTGATCATGCACCTGAAGTTACGTGCATCACATGTTTTAGTGCATTAAACAAATGGTGGAAATTACGGCGATATTCGATGCCAGTTGGACTTCCAATGATATGGACCGATCCAGGGGAGCGTGATACAGAAAATTGCTACGCGTGCAAGAATATTTACTCGAAACAGTAAGTTCACTTAGATAGACTATATCTGGAACGCACAATAATTTATTCTTATAGAATGATCCGGTTTTATATACAAAGGTGTGCCAAGTGCTCACGTACTAGTTCCACACAGTGATGAATTGCCTGTCCCAGTACATCCATCGACATACCAATATTATACTGCGTCCTATGAAGTACAATCACAAACTTCAGCAACATCATGCTGATTCTGATTACCTTCAGCCAGTTTACAATATCCATCATTAATTTCGCAGGAACATATAGATAGAATCGTTCGAAATCTGAAGCTATCTCAAAATAATGCAATGACTTTGGCTTCGGAACTAACAAGCGTCAACGTGCTGGCACCAGGTGTAAAAGTTACATCTTACAAATACCGGCAAGAACCATATATGCCTTATTTCATGCTTTCCGAGAACGCAGCTTATGCATATTGTCAAGATATTCCTGGTTTAATGAATGAAATGGGAATCTGCAACTTGAATCCATCTTTATTGCGCCTTTTTTTGCTATTTGAAAACAGCGGCGTTAAGCCAGTGCCATTGATGTATGCTCTTGGAATGCATGAGTCGTATGATACGATGAAATTAATTCTGAAACGCATCAGTTATGACGAACACAATTGGCGCGTAAATTGTGATTTTAAGGTGCTTTTACTATTAGCGGGAATGCAAACTGGCTATACAAAGTACATATGTTTTTTTTTTTTTGTAAATGGGACAGCCTTGCTAAATGCAACCAGTACGAAAAGCTAGATTGTCCAAAACGCGATTCCCAAGTTGTTGGCGAATTTAATGTAATTCCTCCTCCATTGATCCCCCTTCAGAAAATAATGCTTCCGGATCTTCATATCAAGCTGGGAGTTATAAAGAATTTTTTAAAGCGTTTGGGTCGCGTTAACGAAAATGCATTACCATACTTGAAAAACAAGGCTTTTCCAAAATTACCAATTGAAAAATTAAAAGAGGGTAATTTTGTGTAACTAAAAGTGTGTGACTGCAATATATTTTATATCAATGTTTTTTAGCAGGTGTAGTTAACGGTCCATATATACGGAAACTTTTAAGGGATACGAGTTTTTCTGAAATGTTAGATGAAACTGAACTAAACGCATGGAACTCAATTCGTGCGGTAATTGAAAACGTTCTTTGCAAAAATCGCGCACCAGAGTACCGTGATTATATTGACAACATGATGAAGTCTTTCGACAAACTTGGCGTTAATATGTCGTTGAAAATCCACATGTTACATGCACATTTCGATTTTTACGAACGACAATAGAAACATACGAAACTGGCGAAAGATTTCATCAAACCATAATGACATTCGAAGACCGTTTCACTGGAAAAAGAATAGACTCAATGCTTGCTGATTTCTACTGGTCGATTGCAAACAAAGCGTAAAAATTGAATAAATCCAAAAAAATTTATGAAATCATCAAAATAAGAGCAAATATAGTTCCATGTCCGCTTGAAAATGGGCGTCCATTATTTTCTAGATATAAATTTTCACAAATAAATAATAAAGAAATTGGTTTTAAACAAGTTTTTAAAGTTTTTTCATTGAAATAAAATCAAAAATCGCCTTAAATCTACTACAAATTTAAAATCGAAATATCTCGTGATTTCGAGCTAACTTTTCAAAACTGGTTACACCACTGGATTCCACGATCCAAAATTAGGTTGACGTGTCTCGGCGTTTTGGTGTGTCATTTTCACCTACTTACAGTGTTATTTAATAATAAAAAAAGTGTTATTTAATAAATAAAAATTTCTTAATGACGGATAATTCTGCTGTCTTAACCAAATCTTTTTGTGATTGTAGATCTTCATTTCTCGACAAAGGGCTGTACCTTTAAAGCGCTCGGTTAGCCCGAAATTCCACCTGTTCGCAAGCACAACTCTCCGTTTGATTTTTAGGCTGACGTTATTATTTTGTTCACGGCAGATTGGAGGCAAATATATTCGTCCATTACCTCAAAGTCCTAATGGATATCAACGTTAACCCTTTCATCCAATCGGGTGAATATTTTGCTTATCGAAACTATTAGTTTGTTTTGTCCTCGTTTACTATCAAACCCGTTTTTGCTGATTCCATCTCAATTGCCGTAAATACTGCAGCAACATCTCGCAGAATTTAAATCATCAGCATACGTAAGCGGCATGTGACTTTAGCTGCTGATATTTTTACCGTGCCGACTGCAGCTTTTGTCGCGGTGATCTCAATTCATATGTTGAGGAGATCGTCCTTCACCCACTATTAACCCACAATCTTACTGTATACCAAATGATATCTACAATTCGCGGTACTGCTGGTTTTTCATCCGGCCAAAGCTCGACCTCGCCTAGGATCTTCGTAGCCACAAACTTGGTATTACACCACAAGAATAAAACTATATCAGTACCAATATTCATACAAATTGGTAGTGGCTGGACTAATTCCCGATTGGCCGATTGGCTATGAATTTCAGGTGTCCTATTTCATGTAGCTATTTACATTTCCATAAACGGAATAGTGGGACCTGATGTTGTTGCCTGGAGAGTTTTATACTGTCACTGGTGTTGCTGCCTGGAGTGTTATCTGCCGTCGCTGGTATTGTTGCGTCCAGTAGTGAGTCTGCGGCTTCTGCTGTTGATGCGGTCAGTGGTTGTGCCTGGCTGAGGTGTAATGCGGTCGCTGGTGTTGCTGATGGCTTTGAATGGTTGGTGACTGGAGTTTGCCCTGCCGCTGTTCCACTGTGGTTCGTTGGGTTCCTGTTGCTATTACAGTCGCTTTTGCTTTTTTTTTATGAATTTCGTTTGGTATTCTTTTTTGTGGGCAACACCGTAAGTCCGTTTTTTTTCAGAACGTTTTCTTGTTTAATAACTTTATTTTATAAAATTTTTATTTTATTTTGTTTGTGTGTTTTTTTATTTTAACACACTATTTCACCAATTTCGAATTGGAAACTTGTTTAGCAGCAGCACAGATTACATTCTTTTCTTCACAGACGATTCTAGCAAATGCTGATGCAATCCTCGTTGCATTTTTCGTCACACAATGCCACATCTCTGTTTTCTGAGTCGTGCTGCCACTTAGCGCCAACAGAATAGATTTAAGCTCCTAATCGTCCGTAATAGATGGCGCTGCATTTGAGTTGGCTCTATCACTCGACATAACAACGCTCCGATCAGGTCCGCCATAAATACACGCTGAAAATTCTGTCGTTTTTTGTTGTTTGGATGCAAATATTACGTGCTTTTGGAGCTTGTCGCAATTATAATATACTTGTGTCCAAACACATTGTGTTTGCTATTCAATATTACATATTTGAGACACACTGATTAATCCCGACATACAACTTCGAAATCCAGCATTCTGATCAAATTATATTTTATAGAGATTTCAAGAATGTAAGTTGTAGTGTAATAGAGGAATTGTTCAATGAAATTAATTGGAGTCAGATTTACTCCATGCTATCAGTAGATGACAAAATTAATTTTCTTCACGGAAATATTATCAATCTTTACGACTGTGCTGTCCCTATTAAAACTCGGATTATTAAGGCTCAATCCAGACCCGGGTTTTGGGCAATGGTAAAAGATGCTAGTAATATTAGAGATGTAGCCTATATGAGGTGGAAGCGCTTCAAAACCGCTGATTTGTTGGAAGAATACCGTGCTGCTAGGCCTGACGTAAATCGGAAAATTAGAATGGCCAGAACCGAATATTACTTTCGCCAATTTAGTTCTGCGCTGGATGCCAAACGTAAATGGAAGACTATTCGAAATATTGGTATAGGTAAAGTGGTGAAGGATAATAATTGTCACTTGGATGCTGACTATTTAAACAGATCATTTTCTAATGTACCTAATATTCCAGTAGATAAAAACTACTATAATTTCGAACAGCATTTTCATAATGAACAACTTGGGTCCGAATTCGCTTGTGTGGAACAAACAAAAGTTTTATCTAGTATATTAGCTATGAAATTGAACTCTATTGGTTCTGACAACATTGATCCGAGGTTTCCTAAAATTAATTATACCCTCTATTTTACTTTATGTTACTCACCTTTTCAACACAATAATTGCGACCAGTACTTTTCCAACAATGTGGAAACATCCCAGAATAATATAAATACCGAAGACCAATTCATTTATTCTAATTCATTAATGCATGAAAACCAGTCTGGATTCCCCTCAAGTCATACTTGTACTAGCGCATTGCTTAAGGTCACGGAAAGTCTACGACGAAACTTAGAGAACCGCTATATATCTTTTCTGGTTCTTCTGGACCACTCTAAAGCCTTCGACATGGTACAACACACAACATTGTGTTCAAAATTAAATGTATTTTTTTCGTTTTTCATCTACTGCCGTCAATTTAATTCAATCCTATCTTTCTGGTCGTTCCCAATCTGTTTTCACGAAATATAACATTTCAAAACAACATTTCATTTTCAACATATATAAATGACTTACCACAACAACTGTCATACAGCGATGCACACTTATATGCTAATGACGTGCAGATCTACTTAAGTAGTTCACTATCTTCAATCATCGAAAATGTTGAAAAATTGAACTATAACCTTTCTCATATTCATGACTGGGCAACAGCCAATGGACTTGCTATTTATCCCAGGAAATCAAAATGTCTTGTAGTTCACTCCAGATCCTTTAACAGTGTCAATTATAATTTTAATATAGCAATAAGTAGCAATAAAATTGATTTCGTCTCGCAGACTAAAAATCTAGAAATCATTTTAAACAGGTCACTCACCTTGTCGAACAAATCGTGGCTACTACGGCAAAACCATCTATTTTGAATGTTTGACCAGTTCTGAAAAATCAATTTTTGCAGTTGGAATAGTGTATTCGTGAATATTATCGCATCATATGACCATGGTCATAGTGGAGAGTTCACACAACGCTATGATTAATAAATTTCTGTCAAAATCATAAAATAATGCAGACGGTTTTGCTAAAAGTGCAAAATAATGCCAATAATAAAACGAGTCATTTACTTCAAAATTTATTTAGTCAACAAAAACAGTAGCGAAAAAACGTAATGCTATCATTAATCTTCGTCGCTCAAATCCTATAGCTGTTGATCATTTTCGTCTGCCAGCGATCTAAAGAAGAGATAAGTATATGGGTCGGTAATTGTAATTAATAGTTGAATACCCACTCAAACCATAAATGGTACTCGGGCGGAATCAGTCGACCCTTGCAAAGTGATATCAAATCAGTTTTTTTGGCCTTCGATATAGCCAACGATTCAGCAAATAACTGTTTGAAATTGAAGTTTTCCGGGCGTCCACGTTTTTTACGAGGCTCTGCCAGTAAGCTCTGAAATATGAAATGATATTGTGAAATCGTTTAAAAATTAAATAAGTTGGGCAACAAAACACCTTCCATTCATTGTCATCATGCGATCATTTGAAGTTGATGTGCCAACTGTATTTTTCTCAAAGCGAATACGCTTGACTTTGAGCCATCCAATTCTTTCATTGCCAGTATCCGTCGTTGATCGATTCATCAAATGCGAATATGCGTCCTTCAAATCGATGAAATCGTTGTGTTGCATACGAATGACTTTGTACGGTGTCGTCTTCGTTTTTTTGTTCTCGGCTCGAGCTTTTTTGATAACGTTACACCATTCATTTGGGGTGTAGATTGATATGTGTTTTGCGGCCCTTTCAAACGCCGAATGCATGGAGTCGACATTCATTTGAGTGTGACCAGTTTCTAAATAGTTGTGTTCGATCGAATCAAAAGCCAACGACTTGATCAGCTCCATGTGCATTGCCAGAAGGTACTTATTGCGATTCTGCCCTCCACAATTATCAGACCAAATTTTCACGTTTTTTCGACCATGCTGCACTTGAGCTGAAAATTAGCAATTAATTACATTATGTGTAGCAAACTTTTCAAAAAGTGTGTGTATTCACCATCTAAAAACTTCTTGAGACACGAGCCTATTTCGGAGCTGCTACGTCCACCGTCTACCTATCATGTTCTTGTTTAACCTTTTCATACTCAGGATCTGTCGAAGGCGTATTCGCGAATTTGCAACAATTTGAACACTTGTCTTTTTTTGGCACATGGAACGAAATATTGGAATTCTGACAGAAAATTTTCTGATACAATGGCAAGGACGCTTCCACGTTTGGGTTTGCTTCCATAAATAGACGATGCATTTTTTAAATACTGAGCTTCGGGTCTTCTAGGTATTCACGCTTGCTCTCTTTCCGACAATAATGAGACGGGGCTTTTGGGAAAGACTCAATATGGTTGCGTTTTGCTGTCAAAACTTCTGGTTTCGTTTTTTTCGCCGGAGCGTGTGATCCTCTCGCATCTTTATGGTGAAAAGATTTGGCTTCATCCGCGTGTTCGTGCGCATGTATGACTTTTTCAAAATTGATGTCCAGTGTTTTTAAGAAAAAGTCCTTACAAACTTTGACTTTTTGTCCATTGATGGGCATGAAGTAAAAATACCTCTACTGCTTTCGACACGACGATTCTGCCGATTGATGCACTTTTCTGGGTCTTGTAGCTTTGACTTTGTCCGTGAATCGTAAAACGAACTGCTTTTTAGCTTTCTAGTTCTCGCCATGGCTCCAAAAACTGTCGAAGAACTTTTGGCGGCTATCGCCGTCGAATTTGCAACACAAATATCCACTTTTGTCGGTGTGGTGCGTATTTACTATGGGCTTAACTTGCTTGGCGGCAATCTTCGTTTCTAGTCGTATCAACCGCTGATTCGACGTCTGTCGATTCGGCATCAGTTGATAGTTCGGCATCAGATGATAATTCCTCCGTTTCTGAGAAGTTAAACTCCGCACTACGTTCTTCGGCAGATTTTTTAGACATAGTTTATATTGGAGTAAATTAAATTCTGAAAATAATTAGTGAAAACGATTAATAAGTAGTCAGTAATAGCAGCGATTGTGTAGTCATAAGTAGTCAGTAATAGCAGCGATTGTGATATAGATGTTTTTGCCACACCGTTTATTTAATACAAAACGGTTCTGCTTAAACGACGAATTGGTATCAGGTATTTAGACGCTATATAAATACGGCATAACTCAATGAATACATATGCGTGGATATTGACGCTTTTGCCATCTTATAGTACTTGACCTAACACGCTTGAAGAAGTCGAAAAGTCCAAAAATTCAAAAATGTGATACAGACGGTTTTGCCGTAGTGCCGACGAAATACAGCTGTGTTTGTTGCACTGTCTATGCTCTCTTGAGAGCAAGAGAATAAAAGAGGCACAACGAGAGAGTCTATCTTGAGAGCGTGTGTGTCTGTATTTTTGCATTATTCTCTTAATCAGTGATTCATATATATGCCTTATTTATTAATTTGGCTGATGTCAATTGTTCATCGGACAGAGGATATCAAAAGTGTTTGATAAGTGAACAAGAATAAACATGCGATCGGACGGTTAAATGGTTTCCCAGCGGACCAAAACTTCGTATACGATATCGCATACGAGAGTTACGCGAAACTTTTGCGGGTAAAACTCTCGAAAACAGATCCGAAAACGATCGGAAAATGAATCATCAGTCGCTCAGTTTGTGGCAGTAAAAGTTTCGTTAACGATGTCTTGCAAGAGATTCGTTTGCGAGACGTTTCCAATATCTTTTGCGAGAACAACACGAAAAATAAAACAAAATGCAATAGCCAAAACTTTGTTGTTGTGTCGTGTGCCTGCACGTGTGTGCCTCTGTTTGGCGCACGACACAACGACAACAATGTTTCTCTCTTTTTTCGTCCGTTTAGCACCCGTTTTTAAACCAGTTTGCGAATATTTGGGCGAGTTTAATTTCTCCCCCGGTTTTGGTTCGGTAAATACTCGCTTCTGAGCCCGTTTGCGAGCATTTAGCGTAACACTCGCTAAGGCTCGGTTTTTTGCCCGCTGGATTGTGATGTTGCTTTGGTTTCTGGGTATGTGTGTCATATATTTAGGTATACTACCAAAGTGAGAAACGATTTTGAGGAAAGAAACTGGCAAAGGCAACAACATCGGAACGGAGCACCATTTGTGAAATATAATAAAAAACCACATTAAATCCACTCTTGACATGCAGGAACTAGATTTGTATATAAGTGTATTGTTTGTGTACCAACACATAGTGATAACCAACGCATAGTTGAAACCTTCTAAATCAAAACCGTGAGAGACAACAAAGAAAGAAGAAGCAAAAGGGCAGCAGATTCTCATTTCATAAAAAAAACAAATAATGCATGCAATGCAAGTAATGTAAAAAGGGACGTTTTAAATATGTTTTTATTTTTTGGTATTAATTATTTATAAATATGGATTTATAGTGATACAATTAATTATAATAAATAAAACATATACAATAAATAATCAATATTCTTCGAGCTTGAGGTCTGATTTGGTGTTGTTGTAGCATCCTGATGATGCTACACAAAGGAGTAGCGAAATATCGAGGAAAATAAATACAACAACAGCAAATCAGACCTCAAGCTCGAAGAATATTGATTATTTATTGATAAAGAAAAGGTCGAACAACAGAATAAAAACATTAAAACATATACATATATTGAAATCAAATCATAATTCGTTTCTAAATATTATTATGTTTGCGATGAAATACGCACACATTTCCACGTAAGTATATGGAGGTTTGCGGGAAACGCGCGAATGATTCCACGTAAGGATATGGGTGTTTGGGGTGAAGGACGTATATGCGTTCACCAAAAGCATTCATATTTGCCAGTAAACATGATACTTTTTGTATTTAAACACAAGTGAGTTTGGGATTTGCAAATATATGAATGTTTGAAATGTGGTGCCAACAGATACATAATTCCTGCAGAATATGTTACAGAGGTCGTTTTTTTCAGCGTGTAGTTGTAATTTATCACACATTTCGGTCGAAGGACCTTGTAATCAATATATAAAAGGCTTTTTCACGATAGGTGGCGCATATGCTTAGTTCACATTGTTTAAGACTCCAATTGCCAGACATACATTCGTCTAACCAAATTTAGCGTATGGGCGGGTGCATGCATCGTGCCAGCTCATCGCCGTCAGCCTTAAACTGCTCAGCGGGTAGTCCATGAGCACCTGCGGCTGTGTTGTTTTTAAGCCTGTAATATAATGTTCATATTGATTAGGATAGTGAGCAATCGACATCATCTAATTCCTCGAATCCGTCATTTGCATTCGTTTCTAAAAGGACAAGTAAAACAGAACAGGGATCTCTGCATATCCCCAACATACCATGCACATCTGCGACTAGATTACCGTCCTTATCAGACAGTGGACACTGATCCGTGGCAGTTGGTTTGACTTGTCACTTTACAGTAGAATTAATGAATCTAAAAGTAGAGATCGCCCGGCTTACCAATTGTGAGAAGATCTCCGCAATCGATTCATAGGCTATAATAGAAAATATATAAGTCAGTACGAAAATGTTCCACATTCAATCTTCAAACAAGAATAAATATAAATACATTTTTCTTTTGAAGTGAAATATAAGTAATACCTTCAGACAACACAAGGTTTAGGCTTTCTAACTTTATAGTTAAGATGACCTTGTATGGAGCGGCTAAAAGTCGTGGTCCACGATATTTTGAACTCCCCCTTTAATCGGCTATTTTATTTACAGGACACATTATTCTAAGGCTAAAATCGAAAGATATGCATTCGTCTAACCAAATCTGGCTTAAATGCTGCAGCACTCACTTTATGACCTCTGTCATGAATTTGCGAATGTATAAAAATAAACGTCCTTGAAATATCCCACATAATTCCAGTCAGTTTGTATTCGATTTGCTGCCTATAATCAACCCAACAAAGTGGTAAACATTTTAATAAACGAATATAGACATACGCTTATGTACAGTTTTATCAAATTACCTCGATTAACACCTTTTTTAATACATTCTAATTAGTTTTCTGCCACACAGTAGCTGCGGCATGTCTGTTTGTTTGTTCGCGCATTCTCTCTGCTCTTTGTAATACAAACGTAAATATTGTAGCTGGGGTACTGGGATGGATGCACATTCAAACACGTGTGGGAAGTCTTTTAGCAAGCAACATTGGAACTATATACTCACGTTCCCCATACGTACATACACGCGTCCAATATACGTATCCTGAATGTAAAATATTTACACGCCACAGACAATTCCAAATTTTAGTTCACTTTCCACCTGCCGCAATCTCTCTGGAACTGGGTAGAACTTTAATATTAAAATTTAAAATTTTTATAGCAACGACCATGGCGAGGGAATGCGGTGTGGTGTGATGTGATGCAGCAAACGTATTGTATAATATGATTTTGTTGGGTTTTTGTGTCGAGTTCGTAAGGTAATTATTTTCGGTTTTGTTTCTGTGGTTTCCAACAAATTTGATATAGTTGGAAAATTGCTCCTACTGGCTGCGACCACGCTACAGCTTTGCATAGTTTTGGGAAATGCAATAACAACAACAATAACAGTAAAAAAACATACTGAAATTGATTAATATCAATTCAATTGCACTCGCATTCACCATCATCCATCCCGAATATTTTAAGGACAATTTGCAAAGAGGAGATGTGTTTTGTGTTGAAATGATAATGCTGGTTTTGAGGTTACAGCTAATTGAAAAATTGATTCATAACCTACAATTTGTATGACACAAATGTAATGAAAAAAATGAATCAATGGGTGTTCGAACTCACGGGCGATGTGTTAACACCTTTTTGTTACACGGTACCTGTTCGGTTTCTATGAACACATTAGTAAATGTTACATTGGAAAATAAAAAAAGGAATAGTTTTTGTGCTCAAGGCTCTTTTGCTATTGCACTTACTTGTTTCTTACATCTGCTCTAACATTAGATGTAATATTGTTAAAATATATAAAGCAATATTTAGCTCACTGAAATAATGGTGGTTGTTTTGTCATAAACAGAGCGACGACAAAAAGTATTTAACAGTGTAGAGAACTTATTGCACTCTTTTTCCGCTCTTATGTAGAGTCGGAGTAAAAGATGATAAACGAGTCTTATTCTCTTTATAGAATATTTCAATATAAATGCAAAATTAGGAATGGACCAAGTTAGACAAATAGAGAGTAATACGTTTTGAATCATTCGCCAGATGTGCCCAGTGCTTTTGAGTCATACAATTCGATCCATGAGTTCTTTATACTATTCAATACTCTTTGGCGGCGACGACCAGTTTGTTTGATATTTAGGTTGAAAAATAGCAGTAAATTCAAAAATCACATATAAAAGAAATAATTTCCCGAAATATTATTATTACATTTCCCGAAAT
The DNA here is from genome assembly GCA_963931995.1 of Phaonia tiefii. Classification (NCBI taxonomy): domain Eukaryota; kingdom Metazoa; phylum Arthropoda; class Insecta; order Diptera; family Muscidae; genus Phaonia; species Phaonia tiefii. Next base: position 112,037,903 of record OZ008370.1, on the reverse strand, counting down.
TATTTATTTAATGTGTGATTTGTGAATATAGTGCTATTTTTGGATCTAAATATAGTTCTGCAACCAGTTCGACCTTAAGCTTTTCTGTTCCAGTTGGTAACACCAGCGTCTCGCAGGCATTCTTCCACCCGTTCTTTTCAGCGCAGTCTCGGCCGTCCTATTTTTCGATATCCTTCGAACACCTTTCGGGCAGGCTCATTCTGTTCCATTCTACTGAAGTGGCCTAGCCAACGTAAACGCCTTCCAATTTCGGGATACAATTTAATCAGTTATAATATCATATATTTTCCGGAGAATTGTTCTCTCGAAAACACCCAATTTTGTTTCGTCAGAGTACGATACTCATTTGAACCAGGTTTCTAGTTTATAAAGCAAGGCAAATTATATGGAAGTCTGATTGAGTTGGATCGTTGTCTCTCGTGAGAGCTCGTATCTGTAAACAATAAACGGAAACTTCAGCTTCCCGGAAAAGAGTACGAGCTCGGTTTTCTTTGATTATGTCCTGGAATGCATCTCGGCTTATGGAAGGGTATTTACCTTGCACAGCAATTTCCAGGTCGTCAGTGAATAACTGTCAGACTGTGCAACCTGATCGCGCAAAGTATAGCAAAATATTATCCAGTAGTGATGCACAGAATCGAGGAATCGGTTCTTTACAAGACCCGACCGGACTGGTTCTTATAAGAACCGAATAATGGTTCCAAAATATCCGAAAATGGTTCCAAAAGATCCGAAAACAGTTTCAAAGGAACGGAAAACGGCTCCAAAATACGGGTCCAAATCTGCTGAAAAAAGGTTCTTAAACGAAAACGATTCTAACAGAACTGGAAAACGGTTTGAAAAAAAAACGGTTTCAGAATAACAGGACTAGGTTTCAAAGGACCAAAAGTGTTAACCAAGGAACGGAAACGGTTACAAATGGACCGAAATACGGGTCCAAATGTGTTGAAAAACGGTTCTTAAACGAAAACGATTCTAACAGAACTGGAAAACGGTTTAAAAAAAATGGTTTCAGAATAACAGGACTAGGTTTCAAAGGACCCAAAAGTGTTAACCATTGAGGGTTTAAAAATGTGTATTTTTATCAAATTATATATTCTTATAATAAGATATTACACTTAAGCCTCTCTGAGACAGCAATTTGCTGAGAACCGGAACCAGTCCAAATACCCGGTTCTTCTCGGAACCGGACTCGAGAAAAGTGTTAACCAAGGAACGGAAACGGTTACAAATGGACCGAAATACGGTTCAAATGCACTGAAAAACGGTTCTTAAACGAAAACGATTCTAACAGAACTGGAAAACGGTTTGAAAAGAACCGGTTTCAGAACAACAGGACTAGGTTTCAAAGGACCCAAAAGTGTTAACCATTGAGGGTTTGAAAATGTGTATTTTTATCAAATTATATATTCTTATAATAAGATATTATATAAGACTTCGGCTTCGGGTGTTCCTTTATTCACACTTCGTGATAAAGTTGTGTGACACAGGAATCAGATTATGCCCCTTCGCGTAGGCAGTCCATATATCAAACTATTGATCCCCTGGTCCGATACAGCTGATTTTATCGACCCGGTAAACACATTGTGAAAGCACCTTCGACGTTACATCGACAAATGCGGAGAGTGTATTCCTTCAGGTAAATAGATTAATCTATGAAACTCACTACAGCGTGATGAGCTGTGTCCGTAGATTTGCCTTTATTGTAAAAGTGCTGCCATGGTAACAGCTGATAAGTACACTTACAGAAAAATTAGGTTGAGACAGCCGAATTACCCGTAACCAAATTATCAGGTTGTCGCAACCTCATTAGAGGTTGACACAACCACATTAGAAGTGGACACAACCTCATTAGAGGTTGACATAACCTTATTAGAGGTTGACACAACCTCATTAGAGGTTCTCACAACCGAATTTAGATAGGGCGCAAATGTTATCTTTATTATTATAAAGTCAATTATATAGGGAAATCTTTAGGATAACACATGTGTATTGTATCTATTGATTTAGATCCTAATCCATTTCATATACAGATGATTGCAGCAAAGCTCAAGCCACCGACCTTTAAAAGCTTCAAAACTGTTGCTATTTGCCTGAACATATTCTGGAAAATCCGACAATTTAACACAAAAATCATAATTACAATATTTTTACTTACCTTTGTTAACAACCACAGAAAAATGTTGATATCGCCGCGACAGGAACAACTATTCATTCTTTAACTTCTTTTAATATAATATTTGTTTTATAATTTTAAACACCAAGTTTTAAATACATAGAATTATGTTGTGGTAACCGAATTGAAAGTTAAATTCGGTTACAGAAACCGAATTGCGCCGAATTCGGTCGCTGCAACCGACTTCAGGGTTAATTCGGTTATTGTGACCGAATTGATACCACATTTTATAGTTGCAACCGAATTGATATTGAGTTCGGTAGTGACAACCGAGTTGATGCCAAATTCGGTTGTTGCACCTGAATTGATGCCACATTCGGTTACTCCAACTGTTGGATATTTGTCTTATTTTATTATGTAATTTGTTGTGAGTTTGTTAATTTCATTCAATTCTAAAGGGTTTTTCAATAAGAGCGCTACAAAAGTTTTTTTAAATAAAACAATTTTTAAAAATAAATGAAAGTACGTTCGATGCCAGTATGTATGGAACTCGATATCTTTGCATGGCCACCACGGGCACGTTTGCAGAAGTCCAGACGCTGAACCCAATTTTCGACGGTTTTCAAGCATAAATCGGCCGATACTGCTGCAATTTCACGTTCGATATTCGTACGAAGTTCATCAATCGTCGCTGTCTTGTTGGCATAGACCATAGACTTGACGTAGCCCCACAGGAAATAATCTAACGGCGTCAAATCGCACGACCGAGGCGGCCAATCGACTCGGCCGCTTCGTGAGATAACACGTTCACCAAACTTGGTTTCCAATAAATTGATTGTGGCATTCGCTGTGTGGCTTGTGGCGCCATCCTGTTGGAACCACATGTCCTCCAAGTCCATATTATCCAATTGGGGCCAAAAATATTCGGTTATCATTGAACGGTAGCATCATTGAACGGTAACATCACGGAAGAAGTACGGCCCAATGACGCCGCCGGCCCATAAACCGCACCAAACCGTAATTTTTTCGGGATGCAATGATGACTCATGGATTACGTGTGGATTGCTGTCTGATCAACAACGCATAATTTGCTTATTGACGAAGCCATTCAGCCAGAAATGAGCCTCATCGCTGAAGATGATTTTCCGATGAAAATCCGAATCATTTTCAAGTTGTTGCTCAGCCCAATTCACGAACATACGACGCTTATGGTGGTCAAGCGGCTTCAGTTCTTGCGTTAATTTGATCTTGTAAGGATGTAGGCCAAGATCTTTTCGCAAAATTCGCCACAACGACGTCACAGAGATGCCCAACGCTTGAGAACGACGTGTGGGCTTTCTTGAACTGAAGCCTCAGCGGCAGCAATATTCTCGACACTACGGGCACTTCTTTGTCTCACTGGCACGGGAACATTTTGTACTGTGCCTGTGGATTCATTGGTTTGTGAGCATTCGTTGCGATCAGACGTGTTTTCGAATAGTCAGTGATAGATTTTTTTATAGTGGTCATCTTTGCGACAGTGTTAGTGAGTTTGTGTGCGGTAACTGGTTTGTTCATATCATCGTTGCTGTGATCGCTGTTGTTGTGCGAAACGGTAACTTGTTTACAACTTTTGGTTCGCCAATTTTGTAAACAAGTCGCTATAGTGCTCATTAGAGTACTTGTTGTTTGTAGTAAGTAACTGCAAATTCTGGTAAGTGTTTACTTTTTGAATTCTTACTTGAACTTGTTGTTGGGGAATGGTTAAGCGCCGTAAGCGGCGGGGCCAGAGTGGTAGTGGCGGCAGCGCTACTGCTATGTCTGGCTCGATGACTGACGGAGAGTCATCGACGTCCTCAGCGGTTCCTAAACGGGTTCTGCTGGGGTCGCCAGAAGTGAAGGCTAGATCAAAGCCGGTTGACGCCGACTTTGATAGTAGTGCAGGAGCTGGTGGAGTACCTTCTAGGGGCAGTCCGAAGAGGGGTGCAAGTGGTGCCCAGGCAGGTAGTGAAGGGGGCGCTGCTGGTAGTAGCAGCGCCAAGTTGGTTACTGGCACCAGTGGTGTCAAGGATTTGGCTCAGGAGATGAGGAGTACGATCAGCAAGGTTAGTGAAGTTTTGCGTGTTGCTGGTACGCCGAAAGGCGTGTCGAAGGGTCAGCTGCCAAGTGTACCTGTTGGTACGGCAGCCCCCGCCAGTAGCGATGGTGGTCGCGGCCGTAGCCGCGTAGGTCCTAGTGGACTGGATGACGTCAGTGCTGCTGTAGAGCGGACGATTTAATGGAGGCCAATGTTAGTAAGGAATTGGTTGCGAGGGTCCTCGGTTACTCTTCGGAGTACGAGGCACTCGTAGTAGGATTGCTGGCTCAAAACGAGCGCCTTCGGGGCCGTCTTGATGCCAAGCCCAGGGAGAGCATTAGGAGTGCCGTTCGACACGCGGTTCCCACCGCGCCGGCAACATTCCTCGCACCGGCTCCAGTGGCGACTGCCCCTGTAGCTGTGGGAGGAGGTTGTTCGGTAGTCGCTGCACCGGTTGTGAAGCCCGTCGAGACTTGGTCCTTGGTGGTGCGGGGCCGTCAGGGCCAAACTGCCAAGGATGTGGCTTGCAAGGTGGTGAGTGAGGTGGGGCCCACTTGAAAAGAGCGGGTCCATGAGATTAGGGCGCTTCGTGGTGGTGGCGAATTAATAGGCACACCATCTGTAGCGGAGCGTGCGGGTATTGCCAAGAATACCAAGTTTGAGGAGGCTGGGCTCACCGTTACGGTGCCTGATAGCTCGGTTGTGCGGGCGGTCGTCCAAGGGGTCGACTCGAAGATCACTCATGACGAGTTCATGGGTGACGTCTTCGAAAAAAACCTCAAAGACAGGATCTCGTTCGATGAGTTCAAGAGTGGTGTCCGGCTCACTAGTCGGCCGTGGGACAGTACCAAGACCGGAACAATGAACGTTGTTTTGGAAGGGCGGGCTTCGGCCCTTGAGCCCTTGCTGGCATCGCGTCGTTGTTACGTGAAATGGTTTTCGTTCCGCGTACGACCGTTTGATCCGGTACCAAGTTGTTTCAGGTGTTTGTCTTTTGATCACTACGTTAGGGAGTGCAGATGGAAAGAGAATGCGTGTTCTCGGTGTGGTCAGCAGGGTCACTGTGCAAGGGATTGCGGTAACGCAATTCACTGCAGAAACTGCGCTTTCCAAGGGAGACCCTCGGCTCATCGTATGATGACTGAGGACTGTCCCATGTACAGCGTTATGTTGGCTAGAGCGAGGGCTAGACATTAAGTATGGGACACACAATTCTACAAATAAATTGTGGTAGGGCAATGTCGGCAATGTGCGAGGTAGGAGAGGTAATGGTAGAACGACAGTGCAGTTTTGCTCTCATTCAGGAACCTGCTAGTGGCCATGGTGTCATTACAGGTTTCCCTGCGAGTATGCGGGTCTTCGCTGATTTGAGACTTAACTCCGCGGTGGTCGTGAATGACGGTAACGTAGAGTGGTTTCTAGGACCGACTTGGGGGTTTGCGTGTGTGTAGAAGGGGGTTTCGGACGGATATTTTTGTGTATCAGTTACTGCAAGTTTTCTGAGCCTTTAGAGCCGTATTTGGCATACATGGACACGGTACTACTACTTGCGAGTAGTAACCCTCTCGTCCTAGGGATAGACGCTAACGCATCAAACCCGCTATGGTTTAGCAAAACACCCAGACTTTCGACTGGGTCGCAAAACCATTACCGGGGAGAGATGCTAAGTGAATGGATTGTTTCGGGTAGAGGAGTTAGCGATATAGATGTGACGATTGCGAATAGCGTAGCTGTGAGTACGTTTCAGTTTAGTTGGAGGGTCAGACCGTCCGTAAGTGATCACAATTACATTGTAATTGATTTCACTTACGAACGGACTGAAGTTAGCAGCTTAGACATCGTGCGGTGGCGCACCAGGGATGTGAAATGGGATGTGTATGGTGAATTCATCGCAGCTGAGGCTAGCGAGATTCCAATAGAAGTCTTTCGTCGTAGGACCGTAGATGAGCAAGTCTCGTGTTTACGCGAAGTTGTTCATAGGGCTAACGACGATCTCCTTGAAAGGTGTCGCAAGAAAACTTTGAGAAGATTACGATGGTGGACACGTGAGTTGACACTCAAGCTAGGGATAGACGCTAACGCATCAAACCCGCTATGGTTTAGCAAAACACCCAGACTTTCGACTGGGTCGCAAAACCATTACCGGGGAGAGATGCTAAGTGAATGGATTGTTTCGGGTAGAGGAGTTAGCGATATAGATGTGACGATTGCGAATAGCGTAGCTGTGAGTACGTTTCAGTTTAGTTGGAGGGTCAGACCGTCCGTAAGTGATCACAATTACATTGTAATTGATTTCACTTACGAACGGACTGAAGTTAGCAGCTTAGACATCGTGCGGTGGCGCACCAGGGATGTGAAATGGGATGTGTATGGTGAATTCATCGCAGCTGAGGCTAGCGAGATTCCAATAGAAGTCTTTCGTCGTAGGACCGTAGATGAGCAAGTCTCGTGTTTACGCGAAGTTGTTCATAGGGCTAACGACGATCTCCTTGAAAGGTGTCGCAAGAAAACTTTGAGAAGATTACGATGGTGGACACGTGAGTTGACACTCAAGCGGAGGGAAGTGCGCCGTCTCAGGAAACGTTTCCAGAGAGGCAAACGGAACGAAGCTAGTGATCTTGACCAGCTCAAATCAGCGTACAAAAGTTGCCTCAGCGATTACAAGGATATGCTTGTAAACGTGAAAGAGGAAGATTGGCGACAGTTTGTTGCCTGCCATAGGAATGATCCTTGGGGTCATGTGTATAGAATCTGCCTTGGCAGAGGTAGGAGGACAGATCTCTCCGGGTTGAAAGATGGCGATGCCATTCTTACTTCCTGGAGTGATTGCGTCAAAGTTTTGCTGCGGGAGGTCTTTCCGAGAGCGGAGGCAGTGGCCTCTTCTTCTTCTTCTGGGGAAGTTGAGACTGTTGCACCCGAGCTGGAAAGATCAGAGATCGCGGAAAGCATGGCGTTAGTTAAGTCGCGAAAGTCACCTGGTATGGATGGAATAGCTGGAGAGATGTGTAAAAGCGTCTGGAAGGCTATTCCGGAATACCTAGAGGCTTTGTATGGGCGGTGTGTACATGAGGGATATTTTCCACGCGAGTGGAAGGTAGCCCGTGTCATTGTACTCTTGAAGTCAATCGATAAGGACAGGAGTAATCCTCGTTCTTATCGGGGTATCAGTCTCTTACCAGTATTTGGAAAAGTACTGGAGAGGATTCTGGTGCAGAGACTAAATGAGAGAGTCGCTGACAGCATGTGCCGTTGGCAGTTCGGCTTTGTAAGGGGCCGAAGTGTCGAAGATGCCTGGGCGTACGTGAGGAGAACTGTTGTAGAGTGTACTCAGAAGTATCTTCTGGGTGTTTTCATCGACTTTAAAGGTGCGTTTGATTATCTGAGTTGGGCGAGCGTGGAAGAAAGACTAGCGGGGCTAGGGTGTCAGGAAGTAGCACTCTGGAGAAGTTATTTCTCTGACAGAAAAACAGTGATAGTCGGGGCAAATAGTTCTGAGTGTGTTGATGTGGTCCGAGAATGTCCGAGGATGTCCACAGGGTTCCATTTGTGGACCGTTTGTGTGGAATCTGATGATGGCCTTGCTTTTGCATGAGCTTGAGGCCGAATGCAAGATATGTGCTTACGCTGATGACTTGCTTATCATGGTCGAGGGTAGTTCTCGTTCCGAGTTGGAACAGCTATCCTCGGCTATGATGAGTATTGTCACTCGGTGGGGCGAGCGTGTAGGAGTTAGTTTATCGGTGGAAAAGGCAGTGACCATGTTGCTGAAGGGTAGTTTCAAGTCCCATTTTCCAATCGTGCGTTTGAATGGTGGTGGCACAATCCGTTACTTCACGGAGGTGAAGTACCTCGGAGTCACCATCGGAGAAAGGATGAACTTTTTGCCTCATATAGGGAGACTTCGCGAAAAACTGACGAGCGTTGTAGGAAAGGTTAGGCGTGTTATGAGGAGTGAGTGGGGTCTGAGTCGTCAAGCAGTCAGGACCGTGTACAGGGACCTTTTTGTTGCCATGGCAACATTTGGGTCTTCTGTTTGGTGCGAAACTGCTAGAAGCGTCTTCGGGCAACGTCGATTATTCTCTGTTCAGAGAGTAATGTTATTGGCATGTATGTCAGTATGTCGTACGGTGTCTACAGAGTCCCTTCAAGTTTTGATGGGTGCCACTCCTCTTGATCTAGAGGTGATGCGTCGTAGCATGGACTTCAAAATCAAGAGGGGGTACGCACTGGGTGAGTCAGATTGGCTCATAGTTGGAGCAGAGAGCATGAGTAGAAGTGAGCGGCGGGCTCGGTTAGATGCGTTAGTCACATCTGAGTGGCAGGGCCGTTGGAATTCCAGTACCAACGGTCGAGTAACGTATAGATTTATACCGGATGTAGAATTCGTCGGGAAGAACCCTGAGTTTAGCTTCAACCTAAGCCTTGGTTTCATACTGACAGGTCACGGGTCGTTAAATGCATTCTTGCACAGAATGAGACTTGCGGATCGGGAGTCGTGTGATTGCGAAGCGCCAATCGAAGATTGGCTCCATGTTTTGTGCGAGTGTCCCCTTTACGGGGCTTTTAGGGATTTAGTCGGCATGGGTGTCACCAGATCCGGTGGTGAGTGGTGTGTGAGTAGTATGCTTCTGTCTCCGGATGCGTTGTGTGTGGCAACGCGGTTTGCCTCTCGTGTTTTCGCGAGTCGGCGCGCTAGGACGGTTTAGTTGTTGTTGTGGGTTTCACTGGTCTCAATCGGTGTCTCTCTTTTGTAGTGGTTAAACGTTTTTCGTGATCCTGGCTTTTTCAAGCTAGTTATTCAGCCGTTTAGGATCTCGTTGTCGGTACTGCTGAACCCTGCGAACACAGGGATTGCCAGTCCCGGACTTCGTCGGAGTCGAATTTGGAAGTGGATTAGCCGCGAGGTCTGACCAGAGGCCTGTTTCTGGTACCGTGTGCTGTTTGGGATTGACACGTGGAAGGTCTCGAACTCGTGCCCTTTCAGTTTGTGTCTTGTTGTTGTTGACCCACGGGGGCATCATCGGGCGAAGCCTGAAGATTGGCTGCCGGTCGCTGTTATTGACCGGAAGAGGTGGAAACAGCCTTGCTCCCACGGTGAGAAAGCTGCAGCCGTCTGACTGTAGTTATTAGACCGTTTATATTGCAATTTTTAGCATTTAAATGGCAATGTCACGTGATGTTGTTGTTAGTGTTGATATTGTAGAATTGTTTCACGATTGATGCTTTTGTCGCCGGGGGTGACCAGTCCCCTACTTAGTACAAAGTAAAAACTGGGAGCAGCTTCACTGCGAAACTCGGACCAGAGAGTATGCCTATCTGGTAGCACGGGTGGGTTGGCCCCCTTGTGGGAGATCGTGCTTGCTGTGGTTGCCACCAAAATCGCTGGTAGAGGCTATGTAGTTGCCTTGTATATCAGTTACTTGTAACGAAGTATGCTATGCAGGTGCATATCCTCGAAATATGGGATCCGTGGCCCTTATCACGGAAGAGGTTTGGATAGTACCTCACTCTTTACCAAGGAGGAGTAGCTCATGTACAGACAGTTTACTCAATTGGTAGCTCGTGGGCGGAAGAAAGAAGTCGCGCTGGCGGATATGCGAATACGGGGCGTTTGTTCTCCCACGTAATCGTGTATACCAATGGTGTAAGGCTTCCTATTCCTGATCTCTTGGCTGCCCCTCTATGCGGGGTAGCACGGATATCTCACGGGCGGCGCTAACAGTCGTATCAAACATGTTCTTGGTGGGGCGGTGCTCACCTGTGGTTAAGGACTTCACGTCGAGAACCACATTAAATCACGCGGACTCTGTGCCTGTGGATTCAAATTTGTCCACTAGACGCTCAGTTGTTGATCTGGTAGGACGATTATGATGACCATTAATTGGACGTAGCGCTCTTAAAGTTGAGGCCACTGACTCCAAATTTCGGTAGTGAATTTTAATAATTTCGACACGTTGTTGGCTCGTATGTCTTTCCATGATGAAATGTCAAACCTTACTGAAGAGACATGTCAAAAGAGAAGAACCCTTTACTTATATAGCTGGACCCGGCAAACTTCGTTTTGCCTTCAAAGTTTTCGTAATGCCAAAGCGTGAACAAAATTATTATGTGCCAATATGTTTGCAGTAAATGAATAGATCTGCTGGCGTTCCGACACGGGATAATGCCACGTTTAATTGACAATGGGCAAATAAACCTGTAGTTGCCTGGAATATTATGAAGAAGAATTTAAGGTATTTGTTTAGATTTTGATCGTGTGCTGATTTGTCTAAAAAGCTGCTCATTATACTACAATAGCTGTTCCCGTTGCACTTCGCTACCCCTGAATGGTAATTTTAGGGAACCACAATTGTTTTATTTATTTTTTTCTATTTATTGAAGTGCTTTAGTATATTTAATATGTCTAGTTTTGCTATCTGGAGCAAATATATATTAGTCGCAAGGTTTACCCACACGTGAACATGCAACATATATTGCCCGTGGGAAAACATGGATTTGTCAAATTTAAGCCACAGTCTTGAAGCGTCTGCCTTGCGCTTTTATAATGGTCATCGCAAATGGGAACCGAATCGGAAACTGCAACTCTATAAGTTTATTCTGCATTTTTTAAATTTTCATTATTTGAAAAACGATATTTAGGATGCTCTCGAAACTTACCTCAATGATATTCACATTCATTCGTACCTGTGGTCACTTTCTTAGCATCATAGTCTGACCTTTTTAAAAGCAGTATTTTTATTGGTTTTCCCCAAAAAGTAATTTGTATCATATCAGTAGTATATGTACGAAACCTCACATTCCTACACTGTATCAAACAATTGTTCGTACATCAGGCTGTTGTGAACATATTTTAATGTATCTCAAAAGATATATGACCGATTTGATTCAAATATTTTTTTTAAAATTAGAAGCATTGAACTTTAAGAAAAATAATTTAGATTGAATCGGCCATATATATTTTGAGATACATTGAAATATGTTGTCAAGTGTCTGGTTTACGGACAATTGTTTGATATAGTGTATGTAATAGTCAAATATTGACGTGTGTGGGCGGCGCCTCGGCCCTTTTTGCCAACTTGCTTCCAAATAGCCTGTTCGTATCTGTAGGCCAACTATAACATACTTTCAGACGATGAAACTATTCTGACTGCTCTCACGGTTTCTTTTAAAAGGGGCGTGACACTTCCCACTACCACTCTGGCTGTAATTCATAATGTATCGAAAATATATATACCAAATCTCATCTTCATACCTCTGATAGTTCATGAGATGTAGCCATTTTAAATTTCAAATTGTATGGGCGGTGCCACGCCGCTGTATCCAATCAGTACCAACTATATCCAAAGGCTATCACTAGGTCATCAGTACCACATTGTGAAATTTTCATAACCATCGGTACATTAGAAAAAGCGTCAGAGCGACTTTTTGAAAAGGGGGTGTGGTACCGCCCACTAACACCCTGTCTGTAATTCATAGTACTGTACCAAAAACATATTTAACAAATCTCATCTTCTTATCTCTGATAGTTCATGAGATACATCCATTTTAAATTTCAAGTTGTATGGGCGGTGCCACGCCACTTTATACAAACACTTCCAAATATAGGCAGGGAATGTCAGCAGGCCATCAGTACCACATTGTGGAATTTTCATAACAATCGCTCTATTAGAAAAGCCGTGAGAGCGATTTTTGAAACTGTACGAACAACTTATATACCTAATCTCATCTTCATACCTCTCATAGTTCATGATATATAGCCATTTTAAGTTTCAAGTTGTATGGGCGGTGCCACACCCCTTTATCCAATCATTTGCAAGTATTGTGAAATTGTCATAACAATCGGTTAATTAACTAGAAAAGCCGTCAGAAAATATTATGGTTGCGTTCAGAAATTTAATTTGTGACAAAACTTAAGATTTATCAATCTACATAAAACTAACCTGAAGGATAGTTAACAAGTTTCATATTTATTTCCGTTTTAAACCTTCTCTGGAATTCCACAAATAATTCAAACCCCAAATTAGCCAAATCGGTCCAGCCGTTCTCGAGTTTTATCGAGACTAACGAACAGCAATTAATTTTTATATATATATAGGTTTATTTTTCATAGATTTTAAAGTTCATAAAATGTATTTTAATTCAATATTTGTAATATTGAGAAGAGGTGTTAATAATACATTTGTATAAAGCAACGTAAATTCGCTATTAATATAAATATCTAATTTATATTGACATCACTACTTCCACTGCTGTCAAATTACTTTGTGTTACAGCAATATTATAACTGCCATTTCATTGTATGAATTACTTTCGGTCTTCCGACCGGTTTGTTCCTTCAGGTATCCTAGAGCTGTGAGAGTCGTCGAAAGGACTTTGCGCAGTCTGGAAGTCTCAGCCGCGTTTTTAATGCCTTCGCAGAAATGTTTCCAAGAACTACTGTTTGAAAATCTTGACTCTTTTTTTGGACACATTCCAGTCTCATTCCGGTACTTCATCAAATTGTAGGGTACAGATTGGCGGCCGCACAAAGAAAGAGACACATATTCAAGTTCGCTGTGACGACCGTGGTCCAGTATCTGCATAGGGCAAATTGACTGACGCTACACAGAGAAGAGATTCGTTGTCACAACTTTATTTACAGCCAACTAAAATTTGGCGGTTCCTTGGACTATCACATTATTCAGTTGTGATTACCAATAACTGTGTTGAGTATTACCAAATGTTGTGCATATCAATTGATTTGTAATTCAGTTTTGGTTGCAAGAACTGAAATAATAAGTTGAAGCCACAGCATCAATAAATAAATGTGATCTGTCAAGCGAGTTTTAGTTCTAGCAATCAAATTATCCGGTAGTGGTGAATATTCTATTAGTTGGATGAACGAAAAATGTAAGAACTAATTCGGTTGTTCCCAATAATATATTGGTATGCTCAACTAATTATGTACTTGAACCCCTTATGAATTTTATAGAAAAAAAGTAAAAAAAATTATTTTTTATTAAAATTGCGTATTTTGTATTCAAATATAAACAAAATTATTATTATTTATAACCAGGATTCGTATTTCGTGCCCATTTTTTTTTATCAAAAATATGAAAAAATTTCTATATCTCGAAAACGGAGCGTCCAATCGAAAAACATATATAGACAGTCTTTCTAAATTTGTCATATTTTCATATTACCCTGGGTATCATACGTATGTTTATGTTAATTTGTGTCATCCACAACAATAGCTCCTCCAGCCAACTGTCCCCAATTGTTTGCACGTGTTTGTGAAGGTGTCAATAGTGGCGTCAGATTCGACGATTGTGTTTAAAGGTCTCACTTCACCTCAATTTAAGATAATATGTATTCTTCGCTGGCTGATATCTATACACTTTTTTCAAAACTTTGTTCATCACTTTCTGTTTAAAATAATCGTTTTTCTTTAAAGTCTTCGTGTAACATTCAACTATGTGTAGTTTTTCTTTAACAGCAAAGCCTCTTGTGAAAAATCGAATACTTAACTTTGTAATAAGGGGTTTTGTGACAGAAACTAAATTATGATTACAGTGACTAATATTTTAGCACGAATTCTAATATTGTACTTTTTATTAGTTGTATCTTCCATTTTAGTTGAAAGAATTTTAGAAATACTCAAATTGGTTAATACAACTAAAGTTCGGTAGTAGCAACTTGTATTTAGTAAGACCTATTTTTAGTCTATCAATAACATCGACAAATAATTCTGATGTTTGACAATTATGAATTCTAATCAAAATGTAGACTTTAACATGGAATTGCCATTGCCTGAATTTATTTCCAACTAATCTTTTCCCTGTGTGTACGTTCCATGAACGTTTTGCAATTTTATTGGGATTGTGTTATGCATTTCTGCTAACATACGACTTGTATTGTCATTAGTTCCGGAACTTACATCTAAATCGGATATGGCAGATATATCATTTACTTATATTTCCATTGGTCAACTTATTTCGGGAAACAGGCGGCGAAATAATTCGTTGGCAAAGTATTGACTGTCTCTCTGATGGGTTTAGTAACCATGTGCGCAATTGAACACACTTTAGGTTTGTTGTTCTGTGTTGTAATATCAGTTGCTTTAAAGATCTTTAAATCACGTTTTCGGGGTTTGGATTTAAATTTAAATAATCGGTGAAACCGGTTCTTCGAGAATATACATTTTCACAAGACCGAAGCACGGCTAACCGGCCGAAATTCGGTTAACCAGTTTCGTTTTTGAATACACTAATATTAACCTAAAAGAAGGCTTCAATATATGACATATATCATACCGGGTGGCTGATAAATATTTATGCATTAAGAAACTCAAATAACTTTTTTTTTCAGTGTATGGAATTCATTTTTCGTTTATTCACGTTACAGCTCATTCAATTTTATTAAACATAGCTTAATTAGTTTTAGAAATAATGGAATTTAAATGCCCCCCCCCCCCCCCGTTTCGTTGATGCATGTGCGTCATCTTACCAAAAAGTTGTTCATTACTGCTTGGAGAGTTGAGACAGGAATAGCCGCAATTGTTCATTCAAATTGGTTGGTTTCGCTTTGAAAACTTTGTATTTGCAATAACACCACAAGAAAAATTCAGGTACAGTAAGGTCAGGCGACCTGGGGGGCCAACGGAATGTGGAGTTTCTGGATATCAGCTTATTGGAAAATTTTAGTCGCAATTCTCTCATAACAGGCCGGGCTATGTGAGGAGTTGCACCTTCTTCCTGAAACCACACAGAGTTGAAAGAAATTCTCATTCGGCGTAATTCTGGATAGAAAAACTCTCTCAACATGTGACCGTTTTCTTCGAAAAAGTAGGGCCCGACAATGCAGCGTCCTGAAACTGCACACCACACTGTGGCACGAAGTGGATGCAATTCCGTCTCATGGAGTATCTGTGGGTTGGAAGTACTCCATATTCGACAATTTTCTTCCTTTATGTTGTCGATTAAATCGAAATGGGCCTCGTCAGACATGAAAAGAAAGTTCAACTTGTTTACGTCCACTTCCACCATTTGAAGCATCTTCTGGCAAAATTCCAAGCGAATTGGGATGTCTGCTGCCTTCAGTTTGTTTGCTATTTGAATTTTATATGGGACTAAGCCAAATGTTTTTGCATAATTGACGGCAATGACTGTCTTCTTATACCCATTTGAGCAGATAAACTTCTTGTCGAAACTCTTGGATTGTTTTGTATGGCAGCAGCTACAGCAGCGATTGTTTCCTCCGTCCGAACTGAAGAGTTTCGTTGGTAAGGTCTGCTGTTAACTGTCCCATGCTCGGAAAAATTGTTAACAAGTCTCATTATGGTCCATCTGCTCGGAGGATTGCCGCCAAACGTGCGCCTACACTCTCTTTGGACCGAAACTACGAACTCCAGTGCGTGATAGCGGCGGACAATCCAAATTCTTTTTTCAGTGTCCCAGTTATCCATTTTTGTTAAATCTAAAAATCAATCTGCAAAATAAAAAGAAAATTAACCAGATTCATTAAATAGAAAAAAAGTTATTGCATTTTTTTTTTGGTAGCGGCTTTCATCAGCCACCCTGTATGTAAATGTTTTCAAAGAGAATGATCGCATTAGATTTGATCACCATTGAAAACGGTTGTAACATTATAGGCATTGACGCCCCCGCCGAAGCAGAAACAATCGGCGTAAACCTCTAGTCCGAAATAACACCCATTTGCAAGCACAATTCTCCAATTGTTTTCTAGAGTGACTTTACTATTTTTCTTCACTTCACATCCGAGGAAAACCAATTCATCCACAGCATCGAAATTATAACGGTTATTATTACGTCGGTGTTTTATAAGTTTCTGTTTTCGAAGAACCGGTTTCACCGGTTATTTGTAGTCGATTAGCCGGTTTTTACACAAATCATATACCAACGCAGAATTACAAACCTAAATCCTTTTTTTATATCTCATTATGGTTACTGACCGCACCAGACAGACACACAAGACTTTGGCAAAGACTTAATTCACCAATAATTTACTGATATACGTTGTGCAAGGCAATATAAGTCACATCTGGCAACTCCGATTTAGATGTATGTAAGTTCCGAACCTAATGACAAACAACACAGGTACTAAGTTACCACAAATGCGTAAAACAATAAACTTTATTCACTATCCAAAAATGGGTACAAAACGTCCAAAGAAATATTTCTTCGATTTGCCCAATTGGGTACATTAATTATTAGAACAGATAGGTTGAATAAAATAACTACATAAAAAAAGGATGGGCCATATAAAATTTGGAATTTGAACCTTCCGTTATTTCGGAGCAGAAGGCCAGTTTGGCAATTATGAAGCGACAGAGTATTAGTGAAAAGTTAGAAATTTACCTAACGGGTGGGTTTGCGCTTGAAGAAAATGGGGAAATATTAAAAGCTTCCTTCAAAAGTCTTCAGCTCAAACTGTAAGAAATCTACGAAATAAATTCGACAGAAGTAAAGTGCCATGAACGAAAATTGTGAACCAATTTGTGAAGTAAATTCAACAATTCGGGTACTTATTGGACAAACGAACTCATGTACGTGCTCGTCCAGTGTATTCAGTGGAATATATTGCCGCCGTAGAGGAAAGTGTACTCAACTCGCCACCGTTCGCGCCAATTTAGCATTAGTCAAACTTCTTTGCGTATAATTTTCAAAAAGATGTCTTATAAAGTGTAATCAGTCCATGAAATGAAGCCTCGTGACCATCCGATACGTTTTCGCTTCGCTGAATGTGCTGAAGCTTGGTTGGCTGAAGATCGGCATTTTTTTTTTACCGAAACATTATCTTTTCCAATGAAACTCAATTTCAAATTTACCTAGGAAAATAGTCCCATTTTACCATTAGCATGCCATGCTCAGCGATGTTTTGTTCCCAGAAGTTGAAAAGGATGACATCTTCGACGTATACTTTCAACAGGATTGAGCTACGTGCCACACAGCCAATGTTACAGTTGATCTATTGTCTGTGTTCGACAACCTAATAACCCCCGAGAGTCTGAGGTTCATTGTTTGCCTTGCAGCTGCGATTTGAATCCCTTAGACTATTATCCCTGAAGCGCAGTGAAAGATAAGTGTTACGCAAGCAAACCAATTGGGCTGATGGAATGAGGTAATGTGGTAAAGGGAAATTACTCGATATTTCCATATTTTATACGACCTACACTTTAGTTTTCCGATACATCCCTTGAAGGCATAAGCTTACACACTTTGATTTAAAAATAAACGATGTGTATAAAACGCTTAGTTTTCCATTTTTAATGAAAAACCGGTTATTAGCCGGTTTCTACACCTCGGTTTAACCGCAACCCGGTTCGGCAAAATCGGAATTTTCGAAGAAACCGAAAACCAAAATTTTTGATAAACTGGTTTTTTGAATACACTAATGTTCACCCTTTCCTCAAATCGGGTGGATGTGCTTATTGACAAAACCATTAATTTTGTTTTTCCCCCATATACTGCCACTAGTGCGCTCAAAAAAAGTAAACCGAAAACCGAAAACCAAAAAACTGTTTTGTTAATATAAAACCGAGTGGCGGTTATTAAGAAATTAACATTTTCGAATAACCGATTTGACCGAGTTTCTTGGTATATTGAAACCGGGTTTTCTGGTTTTTTACTAATTAATTTGATTACAATTATGTACTCTAAACAACTTTCTTACAACGCATACTGAAAACAGTATCAATCGGAACTCTTCCCACTCAATACTGCAAAAACTGCCTCCACTTTCAGTTGATGTCTTCTAAATTACAATTGATGTTTGTAAAATTTTAACTGATGTCTTTTTAATTTCAGTTACTGTTTTTTTTTTAATTTAAATTAATGTGTTTTAAATTGCAATTGATGTCTTTTAAAATTCAATTGATGTCTTTTAAATTATAATTTTACCTTTAATTTATATCTTTTGAATTTCAAATTAAACTTTAAATGTTTTAATTGATATCTTTTAAAACTCAATTGATATTTTTTAAATTTCAATGTGAAATCTTTAAAAATTCAATTGATGTCTTTTAAATTATAATTTTACCTTTAATTTATATCTTTTGAAATTCAAATTAAACTTTAAATGTTTTAATTGATATCTTTTAAAACTCAATTGATATTTTTTAAATTTCAATGTGAAATAGTGTTGTCCATATAAACCGAGTAATTACCTTTTAGATGAAGTTTCTTAGATTTTTCTTAAGAGAACCAAAAGGATATATTGACATTTAATCCCATATGATAAACTATTTTCTTACTTTTAGTAATTTTAGTAAATCTCGATCATTTATATGGCACAGCCTTTAAATCTATTTAAATGGAAATTAGTCCAAGCTCTTAATACGATCGTCATTTCATTAAATTTGAGACAATAGCCCACAAGTTCTTCGAAATAGATTTAAAAAAAACAGAATCATTGGATTATGCTAACGAGCTATACAAACGGATTTTTCCCGACAAAAGTATTGTTGAATCTATCGCTTCTAGTAGCAGCAGCTTTGATTTCGATTTCGGTTTGGATGATATTCTAAGTAAGGATTGAAATAAAAGGTTAAACGACATTATAAATCCATCCATTAAATACTTATATTGGATTTGAAACCTACGATAGATTCAAAATGAGTTTGGAAAACTGGCTGACTTGCTAAATTTTAACAATAAACCCAAACTCTAAACCCAAAAGCTGAACACGTGATTTCTACTTCCAGCTTTATAAAAATTAAACAAAAAGCTCTTAAACTGTAATCTTTCCTTTAAGTATTATTAAAACTGCAACGAAAACTTGACTTTTGCAGTTAATAATTATGAGTAAACCAAATATATATTTTTAGTTCGGGCTTGTTTTAAACCACATTTTATTATTTTTAGGAACCTGCTTCCATTTTGTAAAGACATTTGCTTATAACTCGTATTTTAGTAAAGGTTTGATCAAAAGAGTGAGAGTGAACCTGAATTTAAAAAAAGTTGTGCTTTTGCTGAATGTTCAATGACATTACAAACTTAAGATTTCATTTAATTTTCAAAAAAGATTTCTAAAATTTGGCTTGAAAGCATGAGGAAGAACTAAGTCCAGCATTAATGAAACATGTGGTATTTTTGCATATAACCCCATTTTCTAAAAAAGTAACTTGCTTTTAAAAATTTTCAAATGTGGATTTTTATGTTTCTCGGCGGGAGCCAGGTTTTCATTTGAGTTTCTTGGGGAAATTTTCTCAGAAACACAATTGCAGCCGTTTGCGAACCACATCCGCCACGGTTAGTTCACTCATCTTTTCACGAACTTTCACCGTAGCTTCCTCAATGCGTGCAAGTAACTGCTCACGATTGTGGATCTGCACAGAATACACACAATCTTTCATGTAGCCCCACAAAAGAAATCAATTGGTGTGAGATCTGGAGATCGTGGCGGCCAGGCGATTGATCCAGCTCGTCCAATCCAACGTCGAGGGAAATTTGTGTTAAGCCAATCCCGCACAATAAGCCCGTAATGCGCTGGAGCACCATCTTGTTGGTAGAAAACATGATTTCGTACCTTTAGGATTTCTGGCATGACTTCTTGCAAAAAAGCCAAATGATTTTGCGAATTTAACCTGGGCGGAAGTACTTTTGGCCCAATCAAGGTGTTGTCGATGATGCCAGCCCAAACGTTGACGGCAAATCGGTGTTGAATTGCTGTTTCTTTCTTGCTATGTGGATTGTCATGGACCCATTCGTGCAAATATTATGAATATTAGTTATGCCGTCTGTCGTGAATTGCGCTTCGTCGGTCCACACAATCGATCGTAAAAACATAAATGCGTGTACATCACGTTGCAACATCTCACGGCAAAAGTTGACGCGTAGTGGTAAATGGGCCGCCAAGAGTTCTTGAACTGGTGTGAAATGGAGTGGATGTTTTTTTTTTGTGAAGGACGCGCCATACTTTTAATTGTGCCACTCCAACTTGGACCGCAATTCGTTTTGTGCTTGTCGTTGGATTCTCGTCTATCGCATCCAAAATTAACTCTTCAACTGCAACGTCGTGTTGTTAATTTCCGGGACGCTCCATTTGTGTAAACAACGTACCTTCACGAAATCGGCGGTGCGTCTCACTGAATGTTGTTTGGTTTGGTGGTCGTCGATTAGGAAAACGTAATGCATATTCACGCGCAGCAGCTCTTGCATTACCATCGCAGAATCCATACATGTAATGAATGTCTGCTAATTCTTCGTTTAAATAAGTTGCCATTTTTACTAATTCAAAACACAACGTGCTCGAAACTGTTGCTGCAGCAGAGATTAGCGTAAACTTTTACTTTTTTTTGGACGTTATTCACTTTTAAAAAACTGGACAAAAATCACTTGTACTTTTCGCGTTCGTAGGCACTTGTTGAATGACAAAATGCTATCAATGAATACCTATAAATACTACTTACTTTTTTAGGCACTGATGAGAGGACTGGAAAATGAACTGGAAAATAATATCTTAAACGTGTTAATTTACAAAAAACAAATAAATGTGTGCTGTTATTTCGCTTCCAAAAACAAAAACAAACATTTTTGCATTTCAGTAAAATGGTCATAATGGAACGGTAAGACCTCTGGGCTTCGTTTAGGTCATTTTGGAAAGGTAAGAGGTATGGCTATCTTTCAACAGAAAAAAAACATAAGTTACCTGCCATCTGGCTGAGCAAATTGAGGTAATGTGAATTTTTTTTTCCATTCCGGCTCTGTATCTTGGCGATTTGACTTTTTTCTACTTCTTTTTTAATTAATTCTGAAAGGCCTCTTAAAGACCTTTCCACCAAGCCCAAAAAAATCCGACCACTGCCTCAGAAATGAGCAACTTTACCCTACTACCCTCCGACCGCCAATCCGAAAATTTTGAACCCGCTGCCATTTCGCACCCTTGCATTTTCGGATATGGTCCTAGTGGACTTTTATTCATGAAATGAGCCAAGGAATACGCTGGAGAAATTTGTCCGGAACTTCCTGAATCACCCTGTATATTGCGAGCCTGTTCATAATTTATATCACCTAAGGCGAAACTAGTGACATGACGCGAACATGTCTTTCATAAAGTGTCATCACGTATTGACACTGTTCTAAGGAAACTCTACTGACAATGTCTTAAAGACAAATTTTCCAACTGGGTTTAAATTCGAAAAACTAAACATAAAATCTAAAAAACATTATGTTGTTTGTATACAAATTAGATGTTTCGTCAAATATGTTATAGGGCGGATCAATAAGTCCGTGAGTTATTGAATGAAGCACAGTTTTTTTTTGCAAAACCAAAATTTATTTTTCAACATAATCTCATTTTAGCTCAATACACTTAGTGCAACGTTTCTCCAATTTTTGTATCCCTTCCAAAAAATAGGATTTTTCGAGGTCCATAAAATAGGCATTTGGTTGATCAATAATTTCATCGATGGAGCTAAATCTCTTTCCATCGAGGTATTGGAAATAGGAAATAGTCACTGGGGGCAACATCCGGAGAATATGGCGGATGAGGTAGCAATTCGTAGCCCAATTCATGGAATTTTGCCACTGAGACTACACAAGAGTGCACCCGTGCATTTATGGTCAATTGAGAGCAAACGCGGCACCCATCTTGCAGACAGCTTTCTTAAACCCAACTGATCATTTAAAATCGAAACCACACTGCCATATGAAATGCCTATGGCATCAACAATCTCACGAACTTTTACTTTTCGATCGGCCAATACCATTTCGTGGTTTTTTTCGACATTTTCGGGTGTATTGACCTCAATTGGCCGTCCAGAACGTTTAGCGTCATCCGTAGTAGTGCGACCAACTTTTTTACCATTGAAATCGATGGTGCAGAGTCCCCATAGTATTTATCAAGCTTTTCCTTGGTTTGATTGCCGGTTTTTTTTCGCAAAAAATAATGTTTAATGAGCACTCAATTCAATGTTTTGAACAGCTGTTAAACGCAAAGTAAATGACGGAAATTGCTCAAAATTGGACAGTAGTCTATTAACAGGTGGTACTTGATGGGAGGAGTGTTGCATTTCATATAACTTCGATGGAAGTTCGAAAAGTCACGGACTTGTTGATACGCCATCTATGAGTATAGATTTTGTTTAATTTAAAAAACATACCGGGTTTTTGGAAAAATTTAGATATTCGAATAATCGAAACCCGAGTTTGTTAAAGTCGACACATCCAACTCTAGTGTATTTTCTGCCGATTTCGGTCAATGCCATAGTTCAAAGCCTGTCAGCTTCGCAGGAATTCCAAGCTCCGACAGAGTTTCATACAGTTGTCCCCATTAAAATGTTGAAGAGATTGCATGATAGGGTGTCGCCCTGCTTGAAGCCTCGCTTCGATGGCTCGCTGATATCTTATTCAATCTTTACTGATAATTTCTCTCCCATCAGTGTCATTCTAAAAAGTAGTATCAGCTTAGCAGGAATATAAAGCTCATACACAGCTTGGCACAGTTTTTCCCGCACCAGGCAGGCTGTCGATGGCAGACAGACAGACATTTCATGGGTACCGAACAACTCAGTACACTTGCCTCTAACCGATACACTTTGCTAGAACGATTATACAATTTTTGACTACAACAGTGTAATGCGTTTGAAGAATTGGACGCCTACATTTGTTGCGTCATTCGCCAAATACTACTCGAAATGCTCGAATGCGTAATCTAGAGTTCGTATCTAAGAATCGAAGATGGAAGCCGTTGATACGGCCAGCATTTGAAACAAATGATTTTTGAAGAACGATTTTTTTGGATGATAATAAAAAATACCCGATACAATTCAATAAGCACCTATGAATGAATCAAAATTTAAAAAAAAATTAACAACAATACAATAACAAAACACATAAAGACTTAGCCGTGACACGATTACCGCATGGCGCCCGCTGTAGTTTGGGACGTGGCGAATACTACCTTCTCAGGTTTTCCACAAACAAATATAAAGCGTCTTATTCATAAAAAGTTGTGAGAGATTTTAGATACGTTTCTTGTATGACAAATCGTGTCTCAAACTCTTCATAACTTTTGATGAATAGGGCCGAAAGAGTTTTTAGATTGATTTCTGCCAGTTACTACATTAGTTTAAAGGAACATATACCTAGCACATATCCTTGTCCTGAAAGTAGTACGATTATTGCTAAAATACCTAAACACTGTGTGCACAAAAGATAAGATATTTAGAATTTATGGATATCCTTTACACGCATCCATCTGTTGAAGTTAAATTTTTCACTTCCAAACGAAAAAATTGCATTTCTGCAAGCAGTAAATTTAAACAAACCATATTTCAATTCATTGCCATTTCCCATTTCGAATATTCTTAGTTTTAATTATTGTCTTAACCGCCCACTCGGCATGAATGACACACAAATAACAACATACGCCCAAAGAGAAAAGACTGCCGTTTTTCACTTTGGCTTAAAGCTCTCTCTTTCTCTTCAATTTATGGCCATAAAATTTACTGTTGCTTATGCCTGCTGCTCGCATTGTATAAAATTCCTTATGCATTTTTGCGGCAGTAGAGGTGATGACCATGTTCACAATGGGCGTGGGGTGAGGGGTGTTGCAGAAATGTTGAAAAGAGTTGAAAGAAACTTTACCCTAACGACTCTATTTGAATTACGTGACCGAGAAATATATTTGACTTTTTTTCGAAATGAACTGAACTGAAGCGAAGTAAAGCTAAAGGCAAACAAACAAGAAAATAGTTGCCAAATACAACAACGGACAAAGATCGCAATGAAAACTGAAATACGAAATTAACCTAGAGTCAGCTTTTAGGCTTCATAACACAACCAACACGTTTTAAACATTTTTGGGTTATACGAAGTTTTGGAAATTCACATACATACAATAATCGGTAGGACATAGATATGGGTGTTTCCTTGCGGAAAAGATAAAAGTTAATCTCCTAGATTGAAGCAAAGCTATGATTTGAACATTTAAAAACTTTAAATTTGTAGTAGTAATGTGATTGGTATTAGTAATGTAATTAGTAATCCTAGTAATCCTTAGTAATCCTTGATTTTAAGGAATAAAAAAATAGTTTTTTTCAGGAAAATTCAACTAATGTTGGAAAAAACTACGCTATAAAAATAAAATTTAATTTACACAAAATAAAATGAGTTGGTAAAAGAATAAGTTAACATAAAACCCACCACTAAACATGTTTTATATTTTCACGAAACTTTGAACATCACCAAAGTGACCTACTTTGACACACGGTAATACATTCTGTGTTGCAGCAAATAGACAAATTCGGAAAGCTAGACTCATCCCTACAAGTTTCTTGTACATGTTAAAACGATCCGACCTATTGTTCAAAATGTCTGATATTATTACCACGTTTTTTTGCGGCCCACTGTGCGTTCGTGGTGAAACAGCCAGCGTGCGGCACTCTGACACCCAAGTGAAGGTATGATCAATCCCGCCTTTAGAAATACACACAGGTGAAGGTATATGCAAGCCCCCCTTTGAATTATTTCGTTGTCGGTCACATTGCTTAGTGACACCGATACACTATCAATAATATAATTGTCCTTGAGAAGGCTACTCAATGAACATCGGTTCGGATGCGGATTCGGATACAAATGTAGTATGTACTGATTAGAGAATCTCCAAATTGGAAAATCAACAGCTTACTGATTGTGATAAGCCTTATACTTCCCTACAGAAAATTCGAAGGTAATATTGAAGAAAATGGAAAAGTTTCATTATATTTGCTTCGATCTGAAATTAAGTCTTAGAAGAATATATTTTTTCATTTCATTTGAGATAGAATGAAGAGATAGAATACTTTTGGTAAGAAAGTAACTTCGTTTTTCTCATAGATATTGTTATTTATTCTTGAAATGCTTTTGATCAGCTGATCAAATTCTTTGCCACCTGACATTTCAAACTTAAATTCCAGATCTGTCACTTTAGTTTCGGTTGTGAGTTTTCATTTAGATCGTGTTGTGAATATGGGTGATCAAAATGAGAATTTTCATCATATTTCGCTCTTTTCTTTCCGTAAAGGCAAAAAAGCCGCGGAAGCACATCAGGATATTTGTGACGTGTATGGTTTGGATGCTTTAATAGAACTCACATGCCAAACCTGGTTCAAAAAATATCGTTCTGGAATATTTACGATTAAAATTGGCCACAGGAGTGGTAGGCCAAATATGGTTGATGATGATGAAATCGAAGCCGTTACAGAATCTCACCGAGAAGTTTCTGCTCGAGAAGTTGACCATTGAAAGCCATTTGTCAAAAAGGTGAATATTTGGGTTCCGCACGAGCTTAAGGAAATCCATGAAAGAAAGCGGATAACCACTTGCGATTTATGCCTCGAATGCAACATAATTGTTCCATTTTTGAAAAGTGTTGCCACTGGAGATGGGAAATTATTTGCTTACAACAATGCCAAAAGAAAAACAAGTACGATGAACGCGCTCAAACTTCATCAAAGGCTGGACTGCACCAAAAAAAGGTTATGTTGTCCATTTTCCCGGTGTGGCCGTCGATGGGGCAATGGTAGTGGGCGCTGCTCTTGTGCATGATGAGATCGTGGGTTAGTTCTTACCACCTTACATTTCTCTCGACGGCTGCCACCTCGCTTAATGACGGCGACACTATCGAGTACTTAGGTATGAAAAGCTTCTAAAAATCCCTTTCGGAACCGGTGTAAAAGCTGTAGGTCCCACTCACTGAGTGTAAAATTAGAAAGCGCACAGGTCACTGGTTGTTGCTCTCCCCAATCCCTTCATGGAATGTAATGGGAAACCATTTGTTTTTGTCCATTTGGTGGGAATTTAAGGGAGTAATTTATTTTGAACTGGTTCCTAAGAACCAAACCATAAATTCTGACGTCTATTGTCAGCAGTTGACGAACCTTGATGGGGCACTGAAAGAAACACCACCTGAATTGGTAAATCGTTTTCTTTCACGACAACGCAAGGCGTCACACATCTTTGCATACTCGTCAAATATGTTGGAGCTTAGATGGCAAGCGATAGTCCTGATCTAGCACCTTGGGATTTTCATTTATTCCGGTGTCTGCAAATCTTTTTAAATGGAAAATCCTTCAATGCAAGAGAGGACCTAAAAACCGAGTTGTTCGATATATGTTTGTGGGCGGACCAGTCATATTATGAATCGGCACCTACATTATAGATTAAAATTAATTATTTTAATAAGATAATTAAAATTTACTATGAATACAATAACCGAAATTACTTTCTTGCCAACCCAATATTTAGTCAAAATAGGGCTTAGTATAAAGGGTATATTAGTAAAATAGCAGTTTGTAAATTTACCGCATTTTTTTACGCAAGTGGCAACTCTAAAATTTGGGAGCTGTCACATATGTTTATTCCAATCATTAAAAATGGAGCACTTTACGCAAGAACAACCCGTTATAATTGGGTAAAACAGTTTGAAGACATTGGATCGGTTATGGACAGTAAGATTCTGTGTGTTAACGTCCGCTTGAAAACATTATTGCCGTAAGCGGTACTGTGGCCGGAAACCTGAAACCATCAATTCGGCATCGTTATCAACAGCTTCAAATTTCACGAAGCACTCCGCATGCGTACAAAATTCAGCTTACTCCGGAGCTCAAACCAGCAGAACATGGAAAGCGCCGGCAATTCGATCAATTGGTATTGGAGCAAAGTGAAGTCAATACCAATTTTTCAAAAAAGTCATCTTCTCCGTTGAAGCTCATTTCCATATGAATGGCTTCGGGAAAACACAAAAGTTGCAAATTTCATGCAATCCATGAAAAACAAACGCACCCAACACGAGCAACTGTCTGGTGCGGATTTTGTTCAACGGCGTGATTGGGACTTACTTGTTTGATGCTCAGGCCGAAATTGCAGTGACTGTGAACGGCATTCTTTACAGGTATATAATAACGAATTTCTTGTGGCCTCAACTGGACAGCATGGATTTGGACGAAATGTGGTTTAAGCTAGACGGCGGCACCTGAAACACAGCGCATGAAACCATCGATTTATTGCAGCAACGATTCGACTCAAGAAATTCTTATGTCAACTGGCCACCAAGATCATGCGATTTAACGCCGGGCGATGTTTTTCATTGAGGTTTTGTGGAATCTCGGGTTTTGCGAATACTCCAGAAACAATTCCTGAGCTCAACTCCGGGATCAAACGCGTCATCGGTGAGATACAGCCACATTTCTGCGAAAAAATCATGGAATATTTCATGAAAAGAGTAATGGCCTGTCATCAGAGCCGTGGGGTCCTTTTGGAAAATTTATTCCATACTTAATCGGAACATGTCTTCTTTACAGTCCAATAAAAAAAATCAGAACTGTGCCAAAAAATACGTGTTTTTATTTTAAAATGAAAAAGTGCATTCTTATTGAGACACCCTTTATATAAAAAAAATCGTTTTATTTTATATACGGGCGGATCAATAAGTCCGTGACTTTTCGACCTTCCCTCGTAGTTATATGACATGCAACACTGATCCCATCAAGTACCATCTGTTAATAGGCTACTGTCAAATTTTGAACAAGTTCCGTCATTTACTTTGCGTTTAACAGGTGTTCAAAACATGCAACCTCGTGCATTTTTTTAAAAATGGAATAAAGTGAATTTCGAGTCCTCATTAAACATTATTTTTTGCGAAAAAAACCGTCAATCAAACCAAGGAAAAGCTTCATAAATACTATGGGGACTCTGCACCATAGATTTCAATGGTAAAAAAAGTGATTTAATAACTTTCGTTGTGGTCGCACAAGTACAAATGATGCTGAAAGTTCTGGACGGCCAATTGAGGTCAATACACCCGAAAATGTTGAAAAAATCCACGATATGATGTTGGCCGATCGAAGAGTAAAAGTGCGTGAGATTGTTGATGACATAGGCTTTTTATATGGCACTTTGGTTTCGATTTTAAATGATCAGTTGGGTTTAAGAAAGCTGTCTGCAAGATGGGTGCCGCGTTTGCTCGCAATTGACCATAATTGACACGTAATCGTGTGACAACTTCAAAGGATTGTTGGGAGTTGTTTAACCGCTATTCGAAGGAGTTTTTGCGGCGTTTTGTTACTGTGCATGAAACGTGGATCCATTACAACACTCCGGAGACCAAGCAGCACTGTAAACGATGGGTTTCTCCGGCTGAACCGGCTCCGAAAATGACCAAGGTAAGTGTGTCGCCGAATAAGGTGTTGGCAACACTTTTTTGGGATGCTCGTGGGATATTTTATGGACCTCGAAAAATCCTATTTTTGGGAAGGGATATACAAATTGGAAAAACGTTGGTCTAAGTGTATTGAGCATAATTGAGCATTTATTGACATAAATGAGATTATGGGGAAAAATAATTGTTTTTCCCAAAACCAAAATGGGTTTCATTCAGAAATTCACGGACGTATTGATCCGCCCGTAGTGTAATAATTTTGTTATTTTCGATTCATGTCGGGATGATACATCAAAAACGCGTCAATCTCGCAAAAAGCGGGATAACCCTCCAAAAGCGGATAGTTGGTGAAGTTAGTTAGAATCCGTAAAATTAAATATTTGGGACATGGACAACCGGCCAAGGGTTTCATGAAAACAAAGGGACAAGCTTACGTATGCACTAAAAAACAAGTCTTTGTTGGAATAAAGGCTTCGTATGAACAAAGCAACAAGTCTGTGTAGCAACAAGCTTACGTATGAACAAAAAAAACCATTGTAGGATCAATGTAACGAAGCTTCGTGGGAACAAAGGAAGACGCCATCGTAGACATAAAGGCACGAGCCTGCGCATTAACAACGAAGCTTTCGTAGGAACGAAGGAACAAGTCTTTGGCCTTGTAGGACTAAAGGAACAAAGTCGTGGAATTAACAAAACCACAAGCCTTCGCAGGAACTAAGGAGCAAGTTCATCGATGGAACAAAGGAACTAATCCCCGTAGGAATAAAGGAACTACCCTTCGTAGTAACAAATAACTGAGCTATCGTACAAAGAAAGGAACAATCTTCGTAGGAACAAAGGTACAAAGCTTGGTAGCAAAACATCCAAGCCTTCGTGGAAACTAGAAAGCAAAGCCTTAATAGGAGAAAATAACATACATTCGTCGGTAAAAAGGGACAAGCCTTCATAGGAACAAAGCAAAAATTGTCCGTACGATCTAGAGATGGGCACGTAAGTAAGTTTTGACTCACGCCCTCGAAAAGCAGATGAACACTCACGCACGATGATTTTTCGGTACTCACGTTTACGCACGCTTACGTGAGCAAAATATGATCCCACTCACATTCCTGCGTGAATCACGCGTGATTCACTAATATTACTTAAAAATTAATCGCAAAAATAAAACGAATTTTTTACATGAATCACTTGCTTTATTTTCAAACCAATATTTAAACAAATATGATCGTAAAATGTCAGTTGTTAAGTAGGTTAAGTAGGATAATAATTTAGGTATTAGACAAACTACAGTTAAATGCAAATCCTTAAGTTAAATTGAGTGTCCTTTTTAATAAATTTGGCAAGTAAACTAAGCCCTGTTGTACTGGAAGAACATTTTATCACTTTTATTTTAAGAAAGTTTACTTCTTATTTCCACTATTATTCTTCCCGACGAACAGTGGGGCCGATTGCGAAAAAAGTGCTAATAATATCTAAAAAAAACTGGTTTCCCATTACATCACATTCTGGGACTGGGGAGAGCTTCTCACAACTAGTGAGCTGTGCGCTTTTTAGTTTTACACTCACTAATTGGGCTGTACAGTTTTCCACCTGTTCGGAACGGTATTTTAAGAAGCTTTTTCATTGCTAAGTACTTGATAGTGTCGCCGTCATTAAGCGAAGTGACCGTCTCGAAGGAAATGTACGGTGGTCTGAGCAGGCATCGAACCCACGTACTCATGTGCAAGAGTCGCGCACTCTAAAACCACTGCACCACCGACGGCCAAGAATAATAATATCATAATAATATCAGTTATAATATCAGAACTTCTAAAATATTTGTCTGATTATTTTAGAATGTACCAAGTACTCGTATTTGTAGGAGGGGATTTAGACTTTAAGAGTATTGTCCATTGAGGCATATGGTGTCTACATACGTTGTACTACAGGGTGTCAAAGTAGACCACCTTGGTGATGTTCAAACTTTCACGGCATTTAATTTATAAACGTGTATCACGATTTCAAATATTTATTACTCTTGAGTATTTGCGGAGTCGTGTGTGGTGTCTCTAACCGTTTCAAAGTATTTGGAATTAAAAGTTTAAAATGTAAATTTTTTCGTAATAAGTTGGTTATTTTGAGTCAAACTGTAGTTCTTAAAACACAGCAAACCGCCGGAAAATTTTTAATATTTTTTCAAACCGTTTGGTTACGATAAATTCTCAAAGTTAACATTTTCTTGCACCTGAAGAAAATCCGAATTTGTTAAAAAGGTACCATCATTGTTTTAGTAGTTTTGTAAATTTTTTGTGAGAATTTTTTTTCTACATTTTAGCCTTGGCTGCAAGACGATTTTTGAACAAAATCTAATATTTCAAACGTTTCATCACAAAGTTCATCGTCGTCAACAAAACGATCATACATAGCAGAACCTCCAAAATCCATGCGTCTTGATCATGCCGACCATTGGGTTGAATGGGGAGCAAAAGGAAGGTGTAGATTATGCCATACCGGTATTCGAAAATCAAAATGTTCAAAATGTAAGGTACACTTATGTTGTAACCCCCAAAAAATTGTTTTGTTTCATATCACACATAAAAAGTATCAAAAATTAATAAAAATAACATAAAATCTCAATATTCGTTTGTGTTTTAAAATGTACCACCATGGCTCAATGTTGCTTATAAGCAACATCTCATAACGGTAAAACCAGAAGTGATAGGGGCTTGAAATTGATATCAGTTCATATTGAAGGCTCAACCAATAGTCTAATATATTCAAAATATTTTTAACCACGCCCACTTTAATTCTGACATCAAAGGGTTAAACAAGCGCAGAGTTGCTAGAAGTAAATATCACAAAACACTGTTGAATATCGTTATTGTGAGTTCAAGGGCAAAGAGCAGAATATACACATATACAAAACTGACTACAAACCGCTTTTTTATATATTCTAATAAATAATAGCTATTTGTAACTTAAACAAGATTATTTAAACTTTCGTTCCAAATATATTTGTATTGGTTGAATGTTTTGTATTTGTGCTGCTTAGTAGAATCACAAAAATAAAAAATCTTTGAAATCGGTCTGCAAATTTAGAAGTTACAGGCCATTAAAATTGTATCATCACCAAGGTGGTCTATTTTAACACCCTGTAGCAAAACGTACGTTGAAATAGGTTGCCTTTTAGTCCATTCTAATAGAATCAGACCAATAGTTTGGAAGTTCTAAAAAAAAATTTGAAATCGGCCCCACTATGAAACGTAAAAAAACCCTTACGCTTGTAGCAGAGCTCCTTGGAGTACATAATATGATTATCGAGACTTTGCTAGAGGCAAATTATATTAGAAGTTTTCCACTGATACTCGGTCTTACTCACATTCACGCGTGAATCAATCACGTGACTCGCGCCCATCACTAGTAGAAACTAAGGACCAAGCCTTCGATGGAATACAAAAATTAATAGTTCGTGGGAAGAAAGGAACAAAGTCACTGCAGGAATAAAGGAATCAGAATTCCTGAGAACAAAGGATCAAGCGTTCGTTGGAATAAGCTTGCGCAGGAACAAGTTCTCGTAAAATGAAAAGAGCAAAGCGTTCCTTGGTACAAAGGTACAAACATAGGTAGCCTTCGTAGAGTTTTCAAAAAACTATTCGGATCAGTTCTTAACAGAAGTATTGTTACCGGGTAAGTATTCAATCAGCAGTTGAATAATTAAACCCAACCCTTCGACCTTTCTATATAAAGGTGATGGTATACTACCCTATTTGTATAACAGCATATATCAAACAACCGAACATAAAATTTTTCAGCACTAATCATATAAGCTTGTACTGCACTTTGATAACAATGAACATGATCTACAAAATAGCAGGAATTAACGCAATGTCCATAATAACAATATTTTTGTTTATGTTCCTAAATACAGACCAACATATTGCTATTTAAACCGGGACAGTAACAATTCTACGTTCTTTTTTATTTTGTAATATAATAATTGATTTTAGGATATCAAACCTTAGGTTTGAAATGTCTAGAATTATGTTGCGGTAAACGAAAAGAAAATTAAGTTTGTCAGTCACAGCAAACTTATGTTACACAAGTACGGTTGTTGCACCCGAATACGCGACAAGTTGGGCTGATGCAACCGACTTGAAGGGATATTCAGTTGCTGCGACCGAATTCATACCAAATTCGATGGTTTTTTGAAACTAAATTCGGTTGTTGTAACCCCAATGATGCCACATTGTTACCAAATGTTTTTTGAGCAACTGAAATTATAGAGAATTTCGTTGCCAGAACGATTATAATTGGAAATTCAGTTGTCACAACGGATTGAATTATAAACTGTGGTTGCGTCAACTGAATTCCAATTGTGGTTAGTAAATTCAATCGTGACAACTTTAATTTGGTTATATCATCACCAATACAGTGGCAACAGACGAATTTACGGTAGCTTCAACCTCCTTCTAATCAGTCAGTTCTGGGAATGTATATAGGGTTAAAACTTTTGTTTTTTTCTCAGATTCAGTGCTGTGTGCTTGGCTATAAAATATAGACTGTTCAACATGCTTGCATCTTATTACTTATATACCTTTCCGGTTCTTTGCATATAATCCCTATTAACGGATTCATTCTGATTCATTCCCATTGATTAAAATCCCACAGAGCAACTGGTATTGTAGGCTATTCTATTTTTTGATTTGCCCCTATTTACTTTTTGATTACTTGAAATATTTTTTAATGCTTCATTCATGTAGAAACCCACAGCCAAAAGCCAAGAGTTGGATTTCCATTTTATATGAGTTTCATTTTATACCATTTCATTTTTGTGCTCTTCACCGTGGGGGCAAATTGTGGTTTAACTGTTGCCAAATTGTACAAGCGTATAACATAAATTGTACATTACTACAACAGCAATTTAACGATAAACTACAACCGAAAAAGTCTAACACAGATACCCACACACAAACGCAAACACACACACACAGATCCATTCACAAACAACAAATGAAATGCATTTTTCGTTTCGCTTGTCGCTGTGTGGGTTTGTGTACAATTTTTGGTGCAGACACCGACATAATTTTTAAATATTTCATCGTTGGCGTTGTGGTTGATGGGAGCATTTTAAGGCGTTCACAACATGAAAAGAGGATTTTTATGGTCTTTTTCAAGAGTTCCCAAATTTCGAGGTCAAAAAGCAGTAAAAATTATCCCTTTTGGTTTCGGTGAGTGGGTGTGAGCGAGTATGGTATTAAATTTATTATAAATAATATAAAAAAAGTTAAACATAAAATATTCTCAACAACTTTTACGGTCATGCATTAACATGAGGAAAAGTTTAAAGTATCATAAGTGAATTAGATAATTGGTCGTAAGTGCTGGTTGTAAAGAATCGTAGGTACTTGAAAATTTTGGGAAAAATAAGACGTGACAACTTTTTTGTGGAGATGAGGTTTGAAATTGGTTATGTATAATGTTGATAGATTTTAGTGAGTTTGTTAGACGGCGGGTGACCAAGTTATTTCATGAATGTAAACTGCAACAAATTTAAAAGATGTGAACAAATTTGAAAAATTCGAAAAATTTGTTAACGCAGTTCGATGCATCTCGTCTGGATCAATTCCGCAAAAGGAATAGCAAAAATATATAGTTACGATGGTCTTGGTATAATCTGAAATGACTAAAGAACGTTCCTCGTATCAGGTTTACCCAAAAAGGTCTTTCGAAACCCTTGTACACAAGTTTGAAATATAGAGGTTACAAAAATCGTTTTAATATGACTTTTGAGGATTTTATTTCTAAACATTATATTTTCAGTCAAAAACTAATTTCCATTTGGAAACATTTACTTTCGGACCCCCAAAAATAATTTCGCCCATTGTGCGAAAACAAGGAATTCTCCCGTGTTTTCACATACCTCGTTGGAAAGCTCTACCTAAATAAACACTTTCAGAATGTATAATCATAATGTGGAACAAGAGTTTGGAAGTAAGAGAAGATCCTCATTTCGGACAATGGGCGAAATTATTTTTGGGGGTCCGAAAGTAAATGAGGATATTTTCTTACTTCAATACTCTTTTTCCACATTATGATTATAGATTCTGAAAGTGTTTAGGAGGAGCTTTCCAACGAGGTATGTGAGAACACGGGAGAATTCCTTGTTTTCGTACAATGGGCGAAATTATTTGTGGGGGTCTGAAAGTAAATGAGGATATTTTCTTACTTCCAAACTCTTTTTCTACATTATGATTACAGATTCTGAAAGTGTTTGGGAAGAGCTTTCCAACGAGGTATGTGAGAACACAGGAGAATTCCTTATTTTCGCACAATGGGCGAAATTATTTTTGGGGGTCTGAAAGTAAATGAGGATATTTTCTTACTTCAAAACTCTTTTTCCACATTATGATCACAGATTCTGAAAGTGTTTAGGAAGAGCTTTCCAACGAGGTATGTGAGAACATGGGAGAATTCCTTGTTTTCGCACAATGGGCGAAATTATTTTTGGGGGTCTGAAAGTAAATGAGGATATTTTCTTACTTCAAAACTCTTTTTCCACATTATGATCACAGATTCTGAAAGTGTTTAGGAAGAGCTTTCCAACGAGGTATGTGAGAACATGGGAGAATTCCTTGTTTTCGCACAATGGGCGAAATTATTTTTGGGAGTTTGAAAGTAAATGAGGATATTTTGTTACTTCCAAACTTTTTTTTCTACATTATGATTACAGATTCTGAAAGTGTTTAGGAAGAGCTTTCCAACGAGGTATGTGAGAACACGGAAGAATTCCTTGTTTTCGCACAATGGGCGAAATTATTTTTGGGGGTCTGAAAGTAAATGAGGATATTTTCTTACTTCCAAACTCTTTTTCCACATTATGATTACAGATTCTGAAAGTGTTTAGGAAGAGCTTTCCAACGAGGGCGCATAATGGGCGAAATTGTTTTTGGGGGTCTGAAAGTAAATGAGGATATTTTCTTACTTCCAAACTCTTTTTCCATATTGTGATTATATATTCGGAAATTGTCTAGGAAGAGCTTTCCAACGAGTTATGTGAGAACTCAGGAGAATTCCTTGTTTTCGCACAATGGGCGAAATTATTTCTGGGGGTCCGAAAGTAAATGAAAATATGTTCTTACTTCACAACTCTTTTTCTACGTTTTGATTAGAGACTCTGAAAGTTCTAACGAAGAGCTTTCGAACGAGGTATGTTAGGAAATGGGAGAATTCCTTGTTTTCCAAAGTTTATCGATTTAAATTTTCATACACTAAATTATGTGTGTGAAGATAAATTCCGAATTTAACTAACCAAGACACAAACCACTTCGTTTACAGAATTATGTTGTGGAGTTAGCAGACCAATGTTAATGTATGAAATACGATGAGTAGGTATAAAAAACGGACTTTTGGACGGTCTGTGAGCACAAAGGCAGCGAAATTCATAAAATAAACAGAAAACAGTTTGAGTTTAAAATATTTGAAAAAACTAATGCCAACAACTTTCGAGATGCACATAGGGCGTCAATAAAATAAATGGTATTTCTTTCTAAACATATATAGCTGATATACATAAATATAACTTTCCTCGTCAGCTAAATCTATGTCATTATCCAAGGCCCGACACTAACTTTGCATATTTAATATCAATTTTACTCAAAACACCTTTAGTTAAATAAATTATCCACTTTCTGTTTTTAATAAACTACGCAATAATGTATATCCCACTATATCCAAACGAAGAAAACCTCGTCAATGAGACTTATGTCCAGACGTAGCCCTTGCTTAGTAGATTTAAACTGGCTACTCATTTTCAGGATAGACACCTTCGGAATATGAAAATTTTCAATTTCAAGTATTTTCCTATTTTAACATTTTCGCCCACTGTGTCCAAACGAAGACAACCTCGTCAATGAGACTTATGTCCAGACGTATCCCTTGCTTAGTAGATTTAAACTGGCTACTCATTTTCAGGATAGACACCTTCGGAATATGAAATTTTTCAATTTCAAATATTTTCCTATTTTAACATTTTCGCCCACTGTGTACAAACGAAGAAAACCTCGTCAATGAGACTTATGTCCAGACGTAGCCCTTGCTTAGTAGATTTAAACTGGCTACTCATTTTCAGGATAGACACCTTCGGAATATGAAATTTTTCAATTTCAAATATTTTCCTATTTTAACATTTTCGCCCACTGTGTCCAAACGAAGAAAACCTCGTTAATGAGACTTATGTCCAGACGTAGCCCTTGCTTAGTAGATTTAAACTGGCTACTCATTTTCAGGATAGACACCTTCGGAATATGAAATTTTTCAATTTCAAATATTTACCTATTTTAACATTTTCGCCCACTGTGTCCAAACGAAGAAAACCTCGTCAATGAGACTTATGTCCAGACGTAGCCCTTGCTTAGTAGATTTAAACTGGCTACTCATTTTCAGGATAGACACCTTCGGAATATGAAATTTTTCAATTTCAAATATTTTCCTATTTTAACATTTTCGCCCACTGTGTACAAACGAAGAAAACCTCGTCAATGAGACTTATGTCCAGACGTAGCCCTTGCTTAGTAGATTTAAACTGGCTACTCATTTTCAGGATAGACACCTTCGGAATATGAAATTTTTCAATTTCAAATATTTTCCTATTTTAACATTTTCGCCCACTGTTTTCATATTTCAATTGATATATTTTAAATTTCAATATGAATTTATAAATTTCATATTTCAAAAACAATTATTAAATTTCAATTAAATTTTTTTAAATTTCAATTGGAGATGTTGTACATGGGATGTTGTGGAGACATAGGACTGCCATAAGCAGACATCTGGTTGGGCTTTTTCAGCCAGTCTGTTTTGAAGACCCGAAAGTATACATAATGTATGGGCAATTGCTAAAACAGTGGTAATAGTGTCTGCCCTTATAAGCTCCTTTGTATGGGAGGAGCTGTTCCTTCAGAATATTAAACATTGATGCACAGGGTGTCAAATTATACTAATTTTGTGCAGTTTAGTGCTTCAAATCCTGTAACTGCAAAACTTTTAAGCAGAACTTTATGGCTTCTTATTTCTGGGAATCTACTAGAATAGAAAAAAATACATGAGGTGTCGGGAGACACCCGGTTGGAACGAAGTTCCTTTCGCTACATATTATGTACTAGTTAGTGTCAACACGTCTTGGGTGCCTGTTGAAAAATACTGTATTTTAAATGGATTCTTTAATAAAAGATACTTTTTGTAAAATGAGAAACTTTTTTTAAGAAATTTTTTATGTATTGAATGTATTTTTTTTAAGAAGTATATTTTATGGTCCCTTTTGTAAGAATATGTATTATATTTTTGCCGATAAGGTCCTTTCTTTGATGAGAGGTATTTCTTTTATTAAAAGCTAATGTTTTTATGTAAGAAAAAGCCGAAGAGTATGAAAATTTTTTACAAAGAAATACTTTTTTTAGAACAGGTACTTTTTAAAGACGTGGTACTCCTCTTAGGATAAGGTTATTTGTTTTAAGAAATTTTACTTATTTTCAGGAAGGCTACTTATGTATCTCAAGAAAAGAAAAGAAAAGAAAAGGTATTATTTTATTGTTAAGAAAGGGTACTTTTATGAAAAGGAATTTTTGTAAGAAAATGTATTTTTTGTAAAAGAAGTTTTTTTTTTTGAAGAAAAGCTTTTTTTTACGAAAGAACAGGTACAATTTTAGGAGTAGCTACTTATCTCAAGAAAAGTTATTTTGTTTTACAAAAAGGGTAATCTTTAAAGAAAAGGTAGTTTTTTTAAGAAAAGGCAATATGTAAGATAATGTATTTTTTTAAGCAAAGGTACTTCTTTAAGACTAGGTATTTTGTTAATTAAAGGTGCTCTGTTTAAGAATATGAATAGGTATTTTTTTGAGAAAATTTACTTTTTTTAAGAAAATGCATTTATTTTAGCAAATGTTATTTTTTTAAACTTCTTTCAGTTTGGCTTTTCTAAATTTACTTTTCATTCGGTTCAAACTCAAATATGTAATAAACAGGCGCCACCTAGAAAATTTCCCATGAAACAAGAAATATCCCCGAATATGTTAGTCTAGACACAAACCAAACCAAAAGGACGAGCGTAAAAGTAAGTGTGCTGCCAATGTAATTCCATTCTCAAGGTTGTACTTCATGAATTTGCCAGTCTTGCACTTTGGCTTTTCTAAATTTACTTTTTATTGGGTTCAAACCTACAATATGTAATAAAGAGGCTCCACCTAGAAAACTTTCCTTTAAACCAAACCAAAAGTACCCAATATACTACATAGTTGATAATAAGGGGTTGTAATAAAGTAGTTAAAAAACAGTTGTTTACAATTTGTTCATTTAGCCCCCATCCCGCAACGTGCGATAAGGAACTTCGTTCCAATAAAAATTATGCTTAGTAGTGTGTGTTAAGATATCTCTTATTGTTGAACAAATAGTTGAAATTAAATATTTTATTTTTACGATATATCTATAAATAAAGGGTCTACTTGTATCATTATTGCAATCTGAAATTGCAAATCTTTATAGCATATTGCCAATATTATATGTTCTGGTATTGGTTCCATGGTGTCATGCTGTTACTGTTTGTTTAAACATAATGTCGTACGTAGTTCAATCTATAGCCTCACGGTTGCGAAATGAACTTAATTCGAGTTCCGATCTTGAAAAATTTGGAACCCATAAGCCAGCCAATAGCAATTTTGGGTGGTCCACATACAGGTGCCTTTTTAAATCATACGTTAGTTTGACACTGATACATTTTTTCTGTTCGAAATACTATCACTCAGTATCATACATCCGAGGACCAAAATGGGTCGCTCAACGCCAACTTGACGTTGGAAAATATTGAAATTTGTAATGCTGCCCAAACTGTAAACGCACAGTTTTGGGGGAATTGAAGCAGCTACCGCGTATGCTGTACACAAATTTGTTCAAAAGGTTCGTAAGACTGGCTTGCTAGTGGATAATATTCCTGCTCCCGTTGTCGTAGGGTGCGCACCGACGATAATGCGGATGCTGCGTCCGAAAATGTGTAACTCAATCCAGGAACATTGAGTCGCTTTCAATCTCAACACGTCGGCATTTTATAAGTTACTTTTATTTAATTTTTAAAAAGAGACTTGTGTCTGGACCACCCGTTGGTTTTATACAGTTGTGTAGTAACCATCTCACTATACTTAAACAGTGTACGTGTTAGCCCTGAAATTCCTGGCTTAGTACAAGTGCATACCGTTGGTTGAAGATATGATACATATACAGTTGTGTGCATTGAAATAGAGTCAACACTAATCAATATTTTTAAAGTAAACAGAAATGTAGAAAAATGTAATTTTGTTTATAACTTTTATTTTTATTGTTCAATTAAGAACTAGATATAACATTTTAGAAAATTATATATAAATATCAAAATATCCCGTTTTGGCTTTTGGCTGTGAATTAACATAGAGTCATCGCTATTCATCATCTGAACTAGAATAAATACCCGTGTCAAATAAAATGTATGTTTCATTCATCCTCTATATTATCTCAGTACTTTGTAAAATGACTATTATTTTTTATCACAGCTAAGCCACGCCTTGACATTGAATACACAAGTCTTTAACTGGTTTTGAGTGGAATGTTTTTCACGCCGATTGTACCAGTGCCCTAAGCTCACCTTTATTAAATTGGTTTATTCCCTTGATAGACATTTTAATGCCCCGCCACAAATTCTCAATAGGATTTAAGTCCGGCGACTGCATAAACCATCTTAAAACTATGACACTATTATTTTCAAACCAAGTTTTTGCTCGTTTCGATGTGTGTTTGGGGTCGATATTATGTTGAAACGCCCATCGAAGCGGACAAGGCATCATGATGTTGTTTAATAAAGTGGTATCATATTCAACGTCCATTGTCTTTTCAATTTGGAATAAAGGTTCTGTCCCACAGTAAGAGTAACAGCCCCATAGCATTATGTTTCCGCTATTGTTTCCGGATTGTGTTTTGGGGCAGGAATTCGGTGTTGGCAGGTCTCCGCACATGAAGATTACTCCTATTATAATTAACCAAGCTCACTTTTTTTTCAGCTGTCCTCAAAATATTTCGCCATTTGCGTACGGGCCATTTAACATGCTCCTTGGTAAAATGCAACATTTTTGGAACGTTCCGTTTGGATAGAAATGGAACTTTTCAGATACGTTTTGCCTTGAAATTGTTGTTAGTTAGCAGTTTTCTTAATGTAGAGGTGTCAACATCCCGATCGTATTGCGTTTTAAGGGCGGAAGAGGTAACAAAAGTCGAACTCTACGTGGCGCAATATTTTTAGTTCCAAATGTTCTGTAATTTTCAAGGTTTCCCGTCTGTTTACTGGATTGGGGTTATATTTTATTCGGATTTCCACCCTTTTCTTTGAGCATCCAATTATGTCAGTAATTTGTATGTAGGTTCTAAATTCTTTTCTCAAATCTTTTATTCTTTCTTGGCGCTCAAGGTTGCAATACTTAGATCGGCCCATTTTGGAACGTCAATAATGGCAATTTATTAGTGCTACTAATAAACATTAATCATATGTAGAACCTAACATTACCTTTGTTTTCAAATTTAACTCCAAACTATCATTAACCATTTCAAAAAAAACATGTTTTTTGTAATTGACTCTATTTTATAGCCAACGTCATTGTATAGCCTTTAGAATACTGGCACTGACCTGGAGAACAGTAGTGAACAAAATTTATTAAAAATGACGGCATTATATTCAGCAGCGGACCCGTCAATCAAGTTCAGAATTTCTTGACATGAAACACCTTGGACAACTGATTTGCAGAGAATAAAAGTTCTGAAGAGTGTGTCACTCTATTTCATCGCACACCACTGCACTTACAAGGGCGGTACCAAAACTAACCAACCTGACGTATAGATGGTGCCAGTAGATTGCAAAACAATTCTTTTATTTCGGTGAAAAGTGGCAGCCATAAACAACTTATGTTTTAAGTTTCAAGGCACCACATTGTCTACTTAATTTGTTTGAGCCATCACAAGTAGACGATGTCAGTGAATTTGCAAACATGGACAAATTTGGGCACTGCTATGTAATTCAATATTTCCATTTGAAAGGTCTCAGTCCAAGCAATATTAAAGCCGATCTAGATTGTAATATGGGGGAGTCTGTTCCTTCGTTTACAACTGTAAACTATTGGGTAGTAGATCTCAAACGGAGTCATACGAACTGCCCAGTCGAACACTGTAATGGTCGACCAATTGAGGTGTCCACGCCAAATGGTTAAGAAAAGCCACAAAATTGTATTGGATGATCGTTGACAAAATTGTATTGAATAATCAGCTGAAATGATGGGCATTTCAAAAAGTTGTATAAAACGTATATAGACCGAAGGTTTCAAGATGAAAAAGCTTTACTCAAGATGGGTGCCGCGGATGCTTTCAATAGAGGGTCGTGAATATGTTTCAGTAGACTGTTGACGATGTTTCACCCAATAAAGCCGAATTATTTCGTCGATTTATAACCATGGCTGAGACATTGGACCACCACTTCACACCTGAGACAAAAAAAAAAACAGTCAAATCAGTGGTCTAGAATGGGAGAATCTTGTCCAAAGAAAGCGATGACGGTTCCATGTGCAGGCCAGGGCATAGCGTTTGTTTTTTGGGATGCGCATGGAATAATTATAATTATTATTGATTATCTTCAGAAAGGAACCCCCATCAACGACGCATATTCTGCTTATTTATTGCAGCGTTTAAGTGATGAAATTGTGGAAAAAGGGCCGCAGTTGGCGAAAAGGATGGTGTTGTTTCATTAAAACAATGCTCCGGTTCACACATCTACTACTGCGATGGCCAAAATTAATGAATTAAAGTTGGAATTGTTTCATCACGTACCATATTCGACAGATTTAGCTCCGTCGGTCTATTTTCTATTTGCAAACTTGAAAGAACTGCTCGGTGGAAAAAATGAGGAGGTGGAGTCTGCGGGTGATGGCTATTTTAAGGAGTTTGAAAATTTTTACTATAAACAGGGTGTCGAAGCTATTGAATATCGCTGGAAAAGTGTATTGAGCTAAAAGGAGATTATGTTAAAAAATAAAGAAAAATTTGCCCAACTTTTTTTTGTGTATTCTTTGTTAGGCAGGCTAGTTTTGGCACCGCCTTCGTTTCAATTTCCTACTCAATTTCCAAATACTCTTCATTTAACGGCACACACCTTGTAACTTTGCTAACGTTCGTATACAAATGCATCCATCCGTATTCTATCTACCATAGTTGCTAATTATTTTCATTTCCGTTTCAACGATTTTATAATTGCTAAAAATTATATTTTTACATTTCCATTTCAAAACAAAGAAGCAAACAAACACAGAGTAATGTTAAGTAAATGCCATAATTCTGGAATAATGCATATTTATAGATTCGCATACGCGTTTTCATTCGCACATAAACAGACACATACTCAAATATGCAGTTTTAATTTCCGCTTAACAAAAACCAACCGAATCAGCAAAAACAAAAAACACGAACAGATATATACAATGTAAAACGATTAAAATCCAACGAAATCGCTTAAACCATTTCCACTGTTTGGAGAGGGAAATGAACTGGTGATGTCGAATACGTAAGCGGTTACAATACGTAGGTACTATAATAGGTAGTACGCAACCCACAGGTGGATTTTCGAGAATGCGAGAGTATTTGTTCGAAAACTAATTTAAATTTAATTAAACATAAAATATATTACAACTACATTATGTTCATTAAACTATTTATTATTTTTACGCATCGTAGGATGGTTCGTTATGGAATTTTTCTCTTCGATCATAGCACAGGTGTCAGGTAAAGTGGCGAAATATGCATATTAGAATATAATTTACATATGTATGTGGTAGAATTAAACCCCTGCTGATAACTTAAAGTCGTGCTATGGTACACCCTCTACCCTGGACAGATATGGAGATTTTTAGCATTTGTTTACTGTTTTCGATGAAATTTCAAAATGTGTTATACAGGGTGTCAGGGTACATTAAGAAACTGGAATAACTTTTTTTGTAACGCATCGAATTTATTCAATCTTTTTTCGTTTGAAAGCCCATCGAATTGTATTTAAAAGAGTTTAATTAGTCTTAAAGATAAGTGCATTTAAATACTTGTCCTGCTCATTGAAGCAGGTGTGGCATCTTAGCAAAAAGTTGTTCATTGGTGCCAGCAAAGTTGGGGCTGGAATTGCAGCTATTGTCGCTCGAATAGATTGTTTTATTTCATCCAAATTTGTCGGCTGCTTATTAAGCTAAACTCTTAACTAAACATATATATAAAAATGCTGTAACGAATTGATTTAATATTTTAGCAATAAATGAATGAATGAATGAAATGATTGAATACACTTCGTGTATTCAATAACCCCACAACAAAAAGTTCCGGTGGAGTTAGGGCAGGCGACCTGGGAGGCCACCGTAAGGTTGAGTTCCTAGAAATGAGCCTGTTTGGAAATTTTCCGCATAATTCGGCCATAACCGACCGAGCTATGAGTGCAGTTGCACCATATTGCTGAAACCAGACAGAGTTGAAAGGAATTCACTTTCGGCGTAGTTCCGGATAGAAAAATTCTTTTAGCATGCTCAAGTAACGGTCTCCATTAACGGTAACGCTGTGCCCGTTTTGTTCAAAGAAGTATGGCTTGATAATACAGCGTGAAGAAACTGCACACGACACTGTGACGTGAATTGGATGAATTTCCCTCTAATGCAGTATTTGTGAGTTGAAACCACTCCATTTGCGAC
Organism: Phaonia tiefii; assembly: GCA_963931995.1. Taxonomy (NCBI): domain Eukaryota; kingdom Metazoa; phylum Arthropoda; class Insecta; order Diptera; family Muscidae; genus Phaonia; species Phaonia tiefii. The sequence continues at coordinate 111,993,838 of OZ008370.1, read as the reverse complement.
ACTTCTGTTTGTTTACCTTGCCGTTCAGATCGAATTGAAAAGACATGAAAAGACAATTCAGTAAGTTCTCGTCCTCTTCCAACTTTCCAAGCATCTTCCGGCAAAATTCCAATCGAATCTGCAAGTCTGCTGTATTAGGTTTATTAAAAGAAAAAATAGTGTCCCATAACATCCCATGAAGGGATTGGGGAGAGCTTCTCACAATCAGTGAGATGTGCGCTTTCTAGTTTTACACTCACTGGATTGGGACCTACAGTTTTACACTGTTTCCGAACGGTATTTTGCGAAGCAGTTTCATGGCTAAGTACTCGATAGTGTCGCCATCACTAAGCGAGGTGACCGCCGTCAAAAGAACTGTAAGGTGGTCTGAGCAGGGATCGAACCCACGTTCTCATGTACATTAGCCGTGCACACTAACCATTGCACCACCGACGGCCACCATTTTATTAGCCATTTGATTTTTGTAGGGGATTAAGTTCAAATCATTATGCATTATTGTCTGGAAAGTCTGCCTACAGACACACATTTGAGAAGAAGATAATTTTCTTGTTGAAACACTGGTGTTGCTTTGTATGGCAGCAGCTACGGCAGCAATAGTTTCCTCTGTTCGAAAGGAAGGGTTTCGATTATAAGTTCTTCTAGCAACTCTTCCATTCTTTGCACAATTATTCACTGAACCAAAACTAGAGATTCCAATGCCAGATAGCGGCGGTCCATTCAGTTTCTTTTTTCAGTGCCCCAGTTTTCCCTTTTTTTAAATCCAAGGATCAATCTACAAAAACAAAAAAAAATACACATTACTTAGATGGAAAAAAAAGTTATCAAGTTTTTTTTTAATACCGACTTTTACCAGCCACCCTGTATTTATAATTTTCCTCTTAGTTTGATTAATTTTGTGACTTAAGACTTATTTTTCTAACATTTTGTGGCTCTTTACTAAACTTTTTAAAGGGGTCCCAAATTGACCGGATTCTTTTATCATAAGCTAATGGCGAAAGAGTGAAATAACTTCCAAAAGTGGAGTTTACGTTTCTTAAAAATCATTGGAGCGACACATATTTTATTCAAATATTTGTTTGATCTACTTAGCTCAATACACGAAAGAAGGTAATAGTGTCAGTCTAAAGACAATTTCGTTGTTCCTATTAATACAAGTTTAAGCCAAAATGGCAAGGCGCCTAATTCCGCACAATTAGTCTTGAAATATAAGTGAGATTTAGTCTAATCGTTTAATATTATTTACCGAGATTTTTTGGTTTTTTTTTGATTTTTTAAAAAATATACATATTTTTCTGAAAGACTGTCACGGACTGTACTGTAACTTCACACCTCTTACTATATTGCTCGCATTAGTTCGAATTTCATAAATCAAGAAATCTCCAAACTTCTCATAATCATTTAAGAGGGTACAATTGTATATTTGCACTCTTTCCCACTTATTTTGGACGGAGAAATTTGTATAGACAGCTGGAGACGCCATGACGACGTTGCTAAAAACGTAAAGATGTTGACAACCGAAGATTCTACTCATTATTCAGGTTAGATTAGCCCATAAACAGATTTACAGTTTTGACTTTTTTTTTGCATTCAAGTTGAGTTTTGAGCTTTGGTGTGTTAAGAAACTTCTAGTATTAGTTTATATGGAATATTTTTGTAGTACGTTTTAAACCTTTTCCACAAAACTGACAAAAAATACCCATATATTGAGGCAGTAGAGGGTTAAAGTATTACTCGAAAATGTTACTCTGTCTTTACATACAATTGCTGAAAATATTCAATACCGAAAATGTAAGGATAACATGGTTTCTATGCCGATTCATCATAAGAATGTGCAGAAGGGGGAAATTTCATCCCCCCTTAACATAACATTCTGATGCTAACTTTCAAAACGCCGATACTCGTATATTTTTTTACCCCCTCTATCAGAATCCGTTGTCAGAACCTTGTTATTTTCGAGAAAGTTACATTTTGTTCCACAGTGTTATCTAACTTATAACGTAACAAAATATTTTTAATAGGTGAATCTTCTAGTTTATTCGCACTGGTAACTATTTTCCATATTTCGTATCAAATGTCCTAACAATATCTGAAGTGTTCGCATTGGTTTTTTTCCTGTTTCATTGAAGGTCAAGGCGCACTAACGAGGTAGTGTTACTACGACAACATACCCACCAAGCCTACAACAGTACGCATTTTGCTTTGTCTGGTATTTTCCACAATCAAATTCAGCACAAGTGTATTCCAAGAATAAAAGTAAACAAATAGTATACGAAATATACGGTTGAGAAACAAGAAATACCTAAGAAATGAGAAAAATAAATAAGTCGGCTATTCTAGTGGTACCACCACATCAATGCGCCCTGATTACAATGGTTGTAAACAAACGTACTACTCGTGCGTAATGTGAGATAAAACAGCGTGGGATAAAGCAAATCAAACATTTCTTCCCTGATTTTCAGACAAATAAGAAAAAAATACCAGATTTGTCGTCTGTCAAAACGTATGGCAAATCAAGCAAATTTTCTTGATTTCTGCTTAAAATCAATAAAAGTGGCAAAATCAAGTAAATCGATACCAGTGCGAATGCTGTATTAAATCCCATTCCTATTTTAAATGCACACTTATACAGTTGCTAAGACTAGTTAAGTTCTTCTCTTAACTTTTTATATTTACTTAATCTGCTATTCACAATTGTTTTCAATTATTAACTTCGCTAATTAATTGTTCATTACAGAATTATCTACAACTACCAATTAAAAAACCTGACTACGAAACAGCTGTCGCTTCGTCCCACCAAGGCTTCACGTAAGTTCATGTACCAAAATTCATTTTATCCACATGCATTTATATAATTATGGGACATTTCATATTCTAGGATTTAAAAAATTTAGAGACTATTTGAATTATAAACTGACTGCACTAAATTTCAAAAACATTTACGGACATTTCCCACGTTAAAGTTAATATGACTTTAATTTCTTTGTTAATACTAATAACTTGTGTTAATTTTATAACAAAAGAGTAGGTTGTTATTTATAGACGAAACATGGGTCAACAATTTAAACAACACCTTAGCCTAATTCTTTGAGGTCTATCCTCTTCTAGTTCGCCTTTCCTATCCCATCTTGATTGTGACAACCATGCCAATTTCCCTGAGCATGCACCCTGGGAATGCATCCAAACAGCGAGTTTCGTTACTCCCGTGTTAGTTCGCTGAAGTTCCAGGCACGAGTTTAAACGCCAGCCCAACGTGAGAAATTTTACGTACGCTTTAAGCAGCTGACGAGGCAATACTCTCAGGTCCCTAAAAAAGTATCACATCCCACATTTAACATTTTACCTCTGGCTCGCACTGGACACGTGCAGAGCACATGGTCAGTAGTTTCTCAATACAGCTTCTATGTAATGAATTCCCCTAAAATTCATTCTCACCCCATGCCTACCAATCAGACAGCGTCTCACCGAAACACGAACAAGCATTGATAACTTAGGCGTAGATAGAGCTACAAAGTTCATAGATCTCATGCTTTTCAATGCCAGCCAAATATAGTCATCTCAGTATTGGAGTTATACACATGCAATCAAAATCCTAAGGTGTTGATATGGCTTGTGCGTATACAGTCTGCACTAGGGATGCTAAACGGGATTGATTTTAAAAAATCCCGGGATTCGGGAATTATCGGGATCCCGGTATTTCGGGATTCTATTTTTAATTTTTTTTGGGAACAGGTCTATTTTACGGCTGACACTCCAAAAAACAACCACAACGGGTGTAGAATACGTTATTCTAAGAAAAAAAAAGTAAAATAACAAAATCGGGGCAAATGCACAGTTCTGAGTTATTGGCCCCGAAATTTCGGATACCGTGTAAAGCCGTTGATATCAGTTTTTTGTATAAAACAATTATAAACAAACTCATAAAATAATGTAGCACTTTTCAATAAGTCGCTTAGTTATCGAGTTATCGGATGTTGACATTTAGAAAAATTATCGATATTTATTTACTTTTCTCATACAAAAACAAAAATTATTTTAAAAACATCGCCCGATTTTACATTGCGCGATTTTTTTTGTACTTTTTGAAAGAAAAACAAAAATTAATTAAAAAAAATTTTTAAATTTTTGTTTGAAAAACAAAAAAAAATCAATAATTTTTAAAAATTTCAACATCCGATAACTCGATTACTAAGCGACTTATCGAAAAATTCTACATTATTTTTTGAGTTTGTTTTGACTTGTTTGCCCATAACCTATCGGGTGGGTCCATAACTCCGAAACTACGCATTTGCGCCGATTTTGTTATTTTGTTTTCTTTGCTAAAAATAACATGTTCTACCCACCCGACGCAATAAATTTCTTTAATTTTTGGAGAGTAAGCCGTATAATAGACATATGCCAAAATTAACCTAGGTTAAGATGTGTTATTAAACCTTTTGTACAGCCGCCATTTGTTTTCAAATCCTATTTGCAAAATTTGCATTTTGCTTGAGGTGCACCTTTCGATTCTGCCAAAAAATAACACCACACTGAACTTTTGTCATTGTTTTGTTTGTCTTAATAATAATTATCCCGAAAAATCCCGGAATTTATTTATTAAAATCCCGGGATTATCATTATCAACTTTGACCCGCAATTAAGGGATGTGACCAACCTTTAAGCGGAGAGATTTTATTTATTAATCCAATCCCAAAAAATCCCGGGGTTACGGGATCCACATTTCATGCATTATCACCAGTGTATTCAAAACCGAAACCGGTTAACCTAATGTTTGAAGAACCGCTCTCACTGGTTATTTAAGGACGACTAACCGTTTTTTTCGGGTTTTAAACAAATTTTACACAATTGATATTACAACACACAATCAAAAATCTGTCGACTTTTCAATATATGTCTATGGTCACTAAACCCATCAGACCGACACAAAAGACCTTGCCAACGAATTATCTCGCCTTCAGTTTCCCGAAATAAGTTATTCAATGGGAATAGAAGGCATATCTGTTAACTCCGATTTAGATGTAAGGTCCGGAACTGGTGACAACACAAGTAGTTCATAGCAAAGAATTAATGTTCAAATCAATTACAAAATTTGTCAACTCAATTACTTTTGTATTTGAATTTCAAAAACAAAAAATGGTTTCCCTTTACATTCCATGAATGAATTTGGGAGAGCTTCTCACAACCGGTGAGCTGTGCGCTTTCTAGTTGTATACTCACTGATTGGGACCTACACTTTTACACCGGTTCCCAACGGTATTTTTGAGAAGCATTTTCATGGCTAAATACTCGATAGTGTCGCCATCACTATGCGAGGTGTCCGCCGCCGAAAGAAATTTAAGGTGGTCAGAGCATGGATCGAACCCACGATCTGATGTACAAGAGGGGCGCACACTACCCATTAACCCTAAATCTACTTTCAGCGAAAGTGTATTTGAAATTTCAGGTTACAGATTAATAAAAAGATAATAATATTTACTTTTTAGAAGAATATTTATTGACTTCCGTAGAGCTAGACAGATCAGGGTTTTTTTTTCTGCAGTTAGAAAAATGTAAACAGTCGGAACCAGGATTTGAAGTCACGTTGGCGGACGATCGTTTCACTGGTTTATGTTTTAATAATAACAGAGGGACTGAATTAAAAGTATAAAATTTTTATAAACCGTATAGTTTTCCATTTCGTCATAGAAACTAAGACCTGGTATTAACCGAAAACCGGGTTCGCCAGTCTTGGAATAGAAACCGACATCTTAGAAACCCCGGTTTTTTGAATACACTAATTATCACATAACAGTGTTAGAATAGGTTAAAAACATGTTCCAATTCATGTAGGGTAGCTCCTAGTCTTTCCAACTCACCCCCTCTGGAATTTACAGGAATGGTCCTGTGACGATAAAGTGAATGTCGTACTGAAGAGCCGTCTTGTTCAGAGATTATCTTGAGCAGATATTGAATTCAGAAATACTAATTTCAAAGACTTGATAGCCGGCTGACCTTCAGAGAAGTTCCTAACTTACTCCACTGCTCGACTGATATCCACCAAACAATCAATGTTAAGGTAGTCTACGAAAAAATAGCAACCCGAGTTAATTAGAATAAACCAAATACCTTACCTGGTCATTCAGTTTCGAAACATCCATGCTAGATATTGACATATCCCACTAAATAAGGAACTCCTTTGTTGCAGGAACCCCTTTGCCGTACAAGAATGTGATGTTGGCGTATATAGGTATGAATGTGCGGAATACCGTTCTACAATGCTCCATGATCGACTCCGATCATGCCCCATTATGCCAGATTCCTTAACCTGCTGACAGATTCAAATAATGTCTACCGACAAAAAATATAACTGACGTGCAGAGGACCTGTAATAAATATCGCCACCATTCTCTGAAGCCTACAGCCTACAGCCTGGCCGATATCAATGGACGCCGGCCTAAACAACTTTATGTTTTATTTAAACGAAGTACCTGAAAAAGCCTAATACAATCTGAGAATAATTAGTAGGCCAAAAATTGGTTAAAGGTGAACAAAAGGGATTTTATTTTGAAATTTTTATTATTTCAAATACAAAAATACACTAATACTATATTATAATTATAAATCGAATGCTATAATTCAAGTGCGGAAAACATTATAAATTGCAATATTATTGTTTCAATAATAATTTTGTAGGCGATGGATATGTTTTTCTATAAGAGTCGACAACTTGCAATATGATCTAAGCTTCTTATTCGTCGCGTTTTAAAATACAAATCAAATTATAAATCATAAAGTTAACTCCACGTCCTGCAGCGCCATTAACGACAAATAAATTTGGAAGGAATTCCGAAGAAATATGATACTCCTCATTGTCTTTCCACAATGCTGGGTCTAAATCGAAGAAGCCACGTTGAAGTTCGAAATTGATGAAGATACTCCTTGATATATACGGTACTCCAAATTTAGATATGTACGGTACTTAACAAAATTTAAGCAGGAGCTGTCACAAAATGCACTATTTCTTGATTGATTTGTAGTGAAACGCTGGGCTCGAAAAATGCTAGTTCTATTGTTTCAGGAAGGAAACACCATAAATGATTCTTTAACTTTTCAATGACCGTAGTAGCTACAACTTCATCGATTTATAAAATGTGGATAGAGGTGGGCGAAAAATTCAAATCCTGATTAGGGAATTCAGTGAAATTTGCGAAGTGAAATTTTAATATAAAGTTCAACGACAAAAGTTGCAATATCTCGAATTCAATTTCGGTTGACTTGCAGTCAACTTGAATTGAGAACGAAACAAATACATTTTAATACGGTATCTTGCCGTTGTCATGAATCTTGCATGAGATGTTGCACCATGTGTGCGAAAAGCACCACCATTATCACCAAGCAATGTGATTGCGAGCTTCAAGAGTTCGTCATAATCGCCACGTATCTGAGTCTGTCTTACTTCGGCAAAACTGTTAAATTTTTTCAAATTCATCGTAGGAAATTTTTGATTTAACAACTGGATCATCTAATTTATTTTTTAACAACAACTGTAATTGTTGTTAACATAACAACATTTTACTTTATGATCCAGCGAATTGGTTAAAATTGAGGGTGCTCAGTGTACTGCTTTTACCATACTTCTTCTGAAAGGCATTTTTTTTTAGCGAAATCTCATACATGTGATGACGACATACACAATTAATGAGTTTTCGCCCCAGAAATTCATCAAAATAGGCCAGGGTTTTTGGAAGTAGTATCAACCTCGAGGCTACAACTTTTTCAGAAATATCCCATTCGATTAAAGTATTATGAATAGCTTCAGCGATGTTTTTTCCGGTACCCGGTTCAATTTTAAGAGCACGTAGAAACTAAACTGTTCTATTGTAAATATTTCACGAAAACTGCTATACAATCCACATTTTATCTCTCACTGCAACGTCACTTTATCTCCCAGTGTTCACAAAGTTTCAAAATTCTTTAAAATACGGTGAATTGCTCGGCACATTATTTAAAGCAAAAAACACCATAAATCTTCCAAAATTCGTCGACTTTGTACAAATGAACGATTATTTAAATAGAATGTTTTAATAACTTAAACACAACTTTCACAACTGACAACATTAAAAACAACCTGTACATGCAAAAGTCTGAACATATACTGATATTCAAGAATACCGTACCTGAAAAAGATAAGTACGATATGTCCGAGAAACGCATTTTTGGACCTCAGTGTCCGCGTAATATTTACATTATCAACAAGCTCACACTTTGCCCCACCAAATTGATAGTGCTGATTACTTTCACGCAACTGCTGTAGAAATGTATGATTAAGGGGTAAATCAACGTAAGATATTTCTCAAGTATTTTAGGTAGCCATTAACCCTAAACCGTCACTCTTGTTTTTTGTGCACTAAAGTCAGCCTTCATCGTTTTGACTACGATCAATTTCAAGACGCTATCAATTTCAAGACGCTATCAATTTCAAGTGAGCAAAAATTGGAAGCAAAATGAGTGTTATTTTTTTATTTAGTTAATTTTTATTTAATTTTCAATAAAAAATCAGTTTGCAAACGACTAATGCTATTCGAAAAAAGAGGTCAATTCAAAGAAAAAAACATATTTAAGCTCGAAAATAAAAAAGCGCGTCGTCGTTTTGACGAAGGATAATGGTGGCCGTCGGTGGTGCAAAGGTTAGTGTGCGCGGCTCTTGTACATGAGATCCTGGGTTCCAACCCGTCTCTGACCACCTTAAAATTTTCTTTCGGCGGCGGTCACCTCGCATAGTGATGGCGACACTATCGAGTATCTAGCCATGAAAAAGCTTCTCAAATTACCGTTCGGAATTGGTGTAAAACTATAGGTCCCAATCAGTGAGTGAAAACTGGAAAGCGCATAGCTCAGTGATTGTGGGAAGTTCTCCCCAGTCCCTTCATGGGATGTAATGGGAAACCATTTATTTTTTTTTTTAATGGTGCAGGGATATGCATTGCCATTCTGTCTGACATCTAAACGTAAAAAATAAATTAAAACTTTATATGGGCTTAATTTTTGAATATCTCTGTTTTACCTTCGCCTTATCAAGTACAGAGCGTAACCGTGGTGTAACCCACTTTTTCTTTGTAGTAGAACGCCGAGCTTGTGATTTATTAACTTCAAACTCATACTCTAAATCAGTACTCTCTAGAGGGCGAATCAATAAGTCCGTGTCTTTTGGAATGAAACACAGATTTTTTGCAAAAAAAAAAAAATATTTTTCAACATAATCTCCTTTTAGCTCAATACACTTATTCCAATGTTTCTCCAATTTTTGTATCCCTTCCAAAAAGAAGAATTTTTGCGGGGTCCATAAAATATGCATTTGTTTGATCAATAATTTCATCTTTGGAGCTAAATCTCTTTCTACCGAGCCATTTCTTTAGGTTTGGAAATAGGACATAGGACAAAATGGCGGATAAGGCACCAATTCGTAGCCCAATTAAACAACTCCAAACAATCCTTTGAAGTTGTCACACTATTACGGTTATTGTCAATTGAGAGCAAGCGCGGCATCCATCTTGCAGACAGCTTTGTTAAACCCAAGTGATCATTTAAAATCGAAACCACACTGTACTTTGAAATGCCTATGGCATCACCAATCTCACGCACTTTTACTCTTCGATCGGCCAACACCATATCGTGGATATTTTTCGACATTTTGGGTGTATTGTCCTCAATTGTCCGTCCAGAACTTTCAGCGTCATTTGTACTTGTGCGACAACAACGAAAGTCAGTAAACCACTTTTTTACCATTGAAATCGATGGTGCAGAGTCCCTATTATATTTATCAAGCTTCTCCTTGGTTTGATTGGCGGTTTTTTTCCGCAAAAAATAATGTTTAATGAGCACTCGAAATTCACTTTTTTTCATTTTAAAAAAACGCACAAGGTTGTATGTTTTGAACAGCTGTTAAACGCAAAGTAAGTAACGGAGCTTGCTCAAAATTTGACCGTAGTCTATTACCAGGTGGTACTTGATGGGAGCAGTGTTGCATTTCATATAACTACGATGGAAGTTCGAAAAGTTCGAAGTTCTTATTGAACCGCCCTCGTATTTCCATAGGCTCAGCTTCAATTTCGGGTTAATTTTTGTGGCGAACTCTAAAGAAGAGAAGATATAATTTCCATGACATATAATATTGGAAATACTTACATACTGGATTCTTGCAATTCCAATGATTTCCCATATCTCAGTTTTCGCGCTTCGTCCTTTCACTATCTCAATTTCGATCTTTCTTCTTTGGGTGCTAATTTCATATCAGTGCCCATCATTGAGCCAGGTCGTCCTTTCTGTCAATATGTTTCTAAAAAAATTGTATCTTCCTCATTTCTCATAGTCGTCAATGCATTTCTCATAGTCGTCGATGCTCCAATGAAAACACTGAATATCTTTTACAGCATTATCGGGCTCACCACCGTGGTGTAGATCCCGCCATATCGTCGAATTTATCGCTTTTTCAACTTTATTGGGCGCAAACCAAACTTTGCTTTCCAAACGATCACCCAAGACCCGTTATCATAGCACACCTCAGTAGTGAGTATTTCGTACCTTGGTGGAAAAAGAATATATTCGGTTTTACATTTTGCCAAATAGTTCTCATAAACAACAAATTTTCCCCTTCACTTTTAACAGTTATTAGTATTTAATTTAATGCGCGGTTCCAAATAAATAGATTGAAGAGAAAGTTTTGCCATTCCTGAGTTCGTGGTGATCAAATGGACCGTCGAGCAACCGCTGATGAATATGCCACATCTACCGCATAGGTTGCAAGCGCCACCTCTATCGCACTAGGTATGATATAATTCAACGCATTCTCAATGTTAAGAAAATCTACTCTGTAGCTTCCAACGATTTCGCAATTGACCTCACAAGTTCATTTAGCACTGTCTCTGTAGATCAGCCCTTGCCCGTTAGCCAGCCGTTCCAAAGACTTCATTAAGGACAAGGCTTATATGCCTAAAGTCTTTGCCAAATGTTTCCGAGGATTCTCCCGTTTTAAAACACGTCTCCTGTATCCATCCGCGAACGACGGTGGTGCAATGGGTAGAGTCCGCGACTCTTGTACATGACAACGGGGTTACTATCTCTGTTGTAACCACTGTACATTACTTTCGACGACGGTCACCTCGCTTCGTATACATAGCCATGAAACAGCTTCTAAAAATTCCGTTCGGAACCAGCGTAAAACTGTAGTTCCCAATCAGTGAGTATACAACTGGAAAGCGCTCAGCTCATTGGTTGTGAGAAGCTCTACCTAACCCCCTCTTCAAATTCCCTTCAAGGGATGTACTTATAGTGGGAAACCATTTGTTTTATTGTAGCCATCCAACTTTTAGGAATGTACCTGAAGCCAGCCTATATACACTATATATTACCTTATCAGTTATCAATAGATAGGCATAGGTCAAAATTTGGGCTATTTATTGATGCCATATCGAACCTGGGAGTCGTAAAAGATGTGAAGCTGCCAATAGCTAGCTAATCCTCGATTTAATTGCAACTTCGCTGGCAACTTATGTTGTATGCGAAATATGATCGCCTACATCAGCGGCCTTGTTCAGTGAGTGCATAGAGAGACCTTTTGCTACACTATCATCTTGTAACTTGACGCTGGGTCATCCTTGTACCACAATAGCCCCATGTTGTAATCTTGTCCGTCGAAGACTTGACTTTCTTAAATAATCTTCGGATTGACTTTCATACATCAGCAAATAAGCCATTCGCCATGGAGGGAAGTGAGTTGTGGAGAGGATTCGTGTCCCTGCCAAAATGAAGTGATTTACCGATTAGAATCACCAGTTTGAAAATTTAACACATTTTGCATCGTTTGGTGGTGCAATGGTGGTGCAATGGGGCGACTTTTGTACACGAGAACGTGGGCGACACTATCGAGTACTTAGTAGACTGGTCGCAATTATTTTTACTACTTAGCCATGAAAAAGCTTCTCACAATACAGTTCCGAACCGGTGTAAAGCTGTAACTTCCAATCAATGAGTGTAAAACTATAAAACACATAGCTCACTGATTGTGAGAAGCTGTCCCCAATGCCATTGGGATGTAAGGGAAACTATTTATTTTTTAAACTATATTAACTTCACCTGTCTGCATGCATGCATGCCGAAAAACATTGGATTGATTTTTAACCATTTTCCCGTGATCCAATCGACCTGAAACTTCGGCAACAAACTAATGACGACGACATCAAAATATGGGCGGGATTTAACAAAGGGGCGTGGTACCTCCCATACAAATCACAAATTAAAAATCCATTATTTCTGCTCCTGTTAGGTGTACATATTCTAAGATGTGCTGCAAATATGGGCGGGATTGAAAAAAGGGGCATGGTCATATATAAAGAATTTATAGTCAAAAACTATGTTTTTACGGGTTGATTTTTTTTTTATTATTATTTGATCAGAAATACAAGGTCCGCGCAGGAATTTATAAATAGGACGGCTACTTTTAGAAAAATCTGGTTATTCATTTACAGCAAGGCTATCCAACACGCGGCCCAAACCAAGTGTCAATACAGACCGAACATAGTTAAATTTTTTTGACGATCGATTTGCTGTTGATTCTCTAGCTGTTGAGCGGCAAACGACAGACACAAAAACAGTACCGACGCTTTCTTTCTGAAGTATATAATCGTTTTGTTCGCGTTGCTCGCTCATCTACAATGTTATATTGTTTGTCAGTAATATTTTTATATCTGAATATAATCAATGGGTGTCTCACTAATTCCTTGAGCTTAAATTCAGAAATCTTTTGAAGATTTAATAAGTTTGATACTTTTTTCTTGTGGCCGTCGGTGGTTCAATCATTTGTGTGCACGCCTTTTGTGGATGAGGTCCTGGGTTCGATTCCTGCTCTCACCACCTTAAATTTCTTTCGGCGGCGGTCACCACGCATAGTGACGGGGCGACGCTTTCGAGTATTCTACAAAATTCCCAGCAATTTGTTCACCGATGAGTCCAATTTCTGGCTTAATGGCCACCATCCAATAAAAACATAAAATAAAACAAAATAAAAACATAAAATTATTACGGGAACAAATTGGCTAAGCAGTTAGTTTTACGCTTCGAACTGGCGAATTAGCCGGTTAGATTAGATGATTTCACACATGTAAGCGTTTTCCTTTGGGGCTACGTAATGCCTAGATTTGGATAAGTCGGCTATGGTTGAGGTGTTGAAAGCCAAAAATATCAGCGTCAATCGTCAAGTAACACTCGAAATGCTCGAAGACGTCATCGAAAATTAAGTATAGACCATATCAACCACAGTTATTATATATATATGTATATTTTATATGAAAATATGATATTATATGAAACACTAATTACTACAGTTTTATCTGATAGAAATATTTCAATATCAAGCCATTGTAATGTTTTTACTACGAAAACGATTTGTTTTTTTTACACTAAAACAACATATAGTATAACCTTAATACTCGCAGGTTACGTACTGTATAAACAGTATTTTGTTGGTGGTTAATAAAATGCAAATCGATATTTAATTTTCTATCATGTTTACCAAAAAGCGCGGTAAACAATGGGTGTTATTGAGGTAAAATAAGATAACATTGTTGGCAATAAGTCTATAATATTTCCGTATATACTGAAAAGTGGCAGAAATTATTATGATACCAACATCATGTAAACCACCACAAAATTTTCGATCATATGGACCGATATCCTTGCTCCCTACTATCGGTAAGATGCTAGAAAATATGTCAATTTCATCAAAAAATATTCCAATATATGTACAGTATATTCACTAGCACCTTTGAAGAAACCTTTAAAAATTACGAAATATGTACTTCAGTGTTCATAGATGTATCAAAGGCATTTGATTCTGTTTGGCTCGAAGAACTCACACTTAAACTTAAATATATATGTCGAAATACATCTTGCAAATTCATTGAGCCATTCTTCCACGAAAGACATTATCAAGTACAAGAAGGAACTGACTACACATCACTATAGTTTCAATAAATGCAGGTGCCCCCCAGGGAAGTATTCCGGGCCATGTGTTGTACCTCTTATTCAAACGTGATCTACCTATTATCCCTGATTGTGTTGTGGGTACGTTTGCAGACGATACCGCCATAATGACTGTGGATAACCTTAGAACTAGTGTATTAAAAAAAACTGGGTTTTCACAAATGCCGGTTTTCGGTTTCTTCGAATATTCCGATTTTGGCGAAATCGGTTTTCGGTTAAACCGAGGTTTGGAAACCGGTTTCGATTTTAAAAACAAAATGGACAACTATTCGCTTTATACATTTCGTTTAATTTTAATTCGTACCTTTGAATTTTGAGATCGAAAATACCGTTCGGAACCGGTGTAAAACTGCAGGTGGCAATCAGAGCGTGTGAGTCTTCCTGTGTGTAACTTTTGGGAACAAAAAATCGCTGAGCATGGCACGATAACACTCGTCATTGACGGTTTCGGCGGCGACTTCCTGATTTTCGAAGAAAAATAGGCATATGATGGCGCCATGCCAAAACCCGCACCCAACAGTCGCTCGTAGTGGCTGCATTGGGTCCTTCTCGATGACGTGTGGATTTTGCGAGCACCAAATGCGACAATTTACATAACCCTCGTGGTGAAAATTAGCTTCACCCGGAAATATGATTTTTCCGTAAAAACGCTCAAAATTCTGGGAAAAGAAGTGCAAGAAATATTCATATCTGTGGACGGTGGCGAGTAGATGTTGGGGGCTGTTCAAACACACTTTCAGCTAGAACGGCAATATTTTCAACACACCGATCGAGCACGTACACAAGTAGTGTTGTCCACTAAGGATACGGATTGACGAATTCGCTTCAAACATTGTTCCACAAACTGCGGCGGTCGGAAGGCGGGCCCCAGGAAATAACACCCCCATTGAAAAATGAAAATGGGCCCCAAATTTAGGGTTTGTTTTCATTATGAAGGAGGGCCCCAAATTTCGCAATGATATAGCCTCCCAAGTACTGATGAAGGTCCCCAAATAATTGTGAAGCACGACCCCAAATATATTAATGGGGGCGGCTTTAATTTTTTGGTTTTAAACCGTTTAAAAATAAGGCCCCAATAAGCGCAAACAAAATAAGATAGAATGGAATATTTATTTAAAACATTTGTCTCCCCTTTTTTGACGTCTTTTTTTGTAAATATGTTTTTCATTCCTTTCTAAAACAGTATAATATAGTTTATTGAAAATTTTGGTGAACCTGTGTTGAAGCGCCGTAGCAAAAAATTGTTCCCACAAAAATCGCGCAATTTTTTTTAATTTCTTTCTAAAACAGTAAAATAAAGTTTATTAAAATTTACTTTTATTTACTTTTTAGTAATATTTGGGGCTTAATTTCATTTGTTATTATGGGGTGTTTTTCATTAAGTTTTATAGTAGTCATACGAAATAGCGGCTCCATGAAATGTGGCCCCAGTGAAAAATTACCCCAAACCCAAAGTGAAAAATTACCCCAATATTTTGTTCTACCTACAACAACACGTAAGTAAAAGGCCCAAACTTGTGTTGTTGTAGGTAGTACAAAATATTGGGATCATTTTTCATTTTGGGTTTGGGGTAATTTTTCACTCGGGCCACATTTCATGGAGCCCGAAATAGCACCCCGAGAAATTACACCCCAATTTAGTTATGAAATAACACCCCAAAACATGAAGACGGACCCCAAGTAAAATGAAAATGTTCCCCAAAAAATAATTGGGGTCCACTTTCATTGGGGCCCACATTCATACTGGAAAAACACCCCAAGTGTAAGCAAAAATGGACCCCAAATATACGAAATAACACCCCAAAATTTCGTGTTGTTGTAACCTGTATATTGGTTTGGGGCCCATTATCATTTTCCCATTGGGGTGTTATTTCCTGGGGCCCGTCTTCATTCCGGCACAAACTGCGTTTATTTCGTAGATTTCTGAAAGTTTTAGCTGAATACACAGGGCGTAGCGAAATAACTCCCCATGAAATAACTCCCAACGAAATAATTCCCACCAAAAATGAAATAACTTCCAATAACGAAAATATGAAATAAGTCCCACAAAAAATGAAAAAACTCCCAATAGCAAAGTGAAATAAGTCCCAAGACTTCTCCTACAGCACTTGTTATAAGGGCCTTGTACAAACGGCCAATTTTTTTTGGAAGTTACTTCATTGTCATAACATTGGGAGTTATTTCATTATGAAATAACTCCCACCACGAAAAATGAAATAACTCCCAAAAAAAAACGAAATAAGTCCTACTAAAGTCCAACTTTTGTATGGAATTTTTTTGGGACTTATTTCATTTTTCTGGTGGGAGTTATTTCATGTGGGAGTTATTTCGCAACGCCGTACACAGTACTTTGAAAGAAAATTTTTAATACTTTCCA
Organism: Phaonia tiefii; assembly: GCA_963931995.1. NCBI lineage: Eukaryota > Metazoa > Arthropoda > Insecta > Diptera > Muscidae > Phaonia > Phaonia tiefii. The sequence goes on along the minus strand of OZ008370.1, from coordinate 111,977,448 downwards.
ATGCTTTTTCGAGCGAAAAGCGACCCGTTTTGTAAATTTCTAGCCTTTAGCAAGTAATCTGTCACTTCGTAGACTTCAAAATGGCCATCTGCTTTGAAGTAACAGGGGGTTCAGATTCCAAATTTTACATGGCCCATCCCTTATTTATTTTATTCAACCTATCTCTTATCATATGCATTTGATTTACCCAATTAGGCAAAATCATCGTTGAGCAAATATTTCTTTGGACCTTTTGTAAAGGGTTTTTCAACAGAGACGCTACAAAAGTAAATCGATAGGGACAGCAAACGACGCCATATTTTTTCCCGCTCTTTTGACATATCTCTTCAGTAAGGTTTGCCATTTCATCATGGAAAGATATCCGAGCCAACAACGAGACGAAATTATTAAAATTTACTACCGAAATGTAGAGTCAGTGGCCTCAACTTTAAGAGCGCTACGTCCAATTTCTGAATTCTGAATTTCATTTCTGGCTGAATGGCTTCGTCAATAAGCAAAATATGCGTTAATGGTCAGACAGCAATCTACACGTAATCCGTGAGTCATCATTGCATCCCGAAAAAATTACGGTTTGGTGCGGTTTATTGGCCGGCGGCGTCATTGGGCCGTACTTCTTCCGTGATGATCAAGACCGGCACATTACTGTGAATGCGAATCGCTACCGTTCAATGATAACCGAATATTTTTGGCCCCAATTGGATAATATGGACTTGGAGGACATGTGGTTCCAACAGGACGGCGCCACAAGCCACACAGCGAATGCCACAATCAATTTATTGGAAACCAAGTTTGGTGAACGTGTTATCTCACGAAATGGCCCAGTCGATTGGCCGCCTCGGTCGTGCTACTTGACGCCGTTAGATTATTTCGTGTGGGGCTACGTCAAGTCTATGGTCTATGCCAGCAAGCCAGCGATGATTGATGAACTTCGTTCGAATACCGAACGTGAAATTGCAGCAGTATCGGCCGATTTATGCTTGAAAACCGCCGAAAATTGGGTTCAGCGTCTGGACTTCTGCAAGCGTGCCAGCGGTGGCCATGCAAAAGAAATCGAGTTCCATGCATAATGGCATCGAACGTACTTTCACAGGAATAAAGAATTTCATTGGTATCTAAAACCGGTTTTGTTTTATTTAAAAAAGTTTTGTAGCGCTCTTATTGAAAAACCCGTTACTTATTTTTTGAGTGTGAATACTGTTTTTTATGCATTTAAGCTAACATACCACCAGATCCAGAAGTTAGGTCTAAATCAAAGTTGGCAGATATGACACCTAATGCCATTGGACAACCAATTTCAGCAAATTATCGGCGAAATAATTCGTTGGCAAAGTCATTTGTGTCTGTCGGATGGGGCCAGTAATCATAATGAGCTATGAAAAAGACTTTAGATGTGTAATTCTGCGGCGTGAGATCAGTTGTGTAAAAACCGAAAAACCCGGTTAATCGACTTGAAATAACCGGTTCTTGAAACCGGTTCTTAGAAAATAGCAATTTACCGGTTCGGTTTTGAATACAATACTTAACACTGAAACTACAAATACACTACTTAACACTGAAACTACAAATATTACATACATATAAGACTAACATCGTTGGAAAGTTTAGAAAATGAGTTAGTATGCAAAAATTTAATAGAGAATTTTTTAGTACTAAATTGTGTAGCCTTCCTCTAAGATGACCATTTCCAAATGTTACTCGTATAGGTGACTGAATTTGAGTTAAACAAATAACTTTGTTATATAGCAATCCTTTAGTTGTTATATAAATTATTCATTAAAACACCAGCGCATCCGCGGTGAAGCATCCAATAAACATACAGGTTAAAGTTTCGCAAATTTTTAATATATTTGTGATCTGAAATATGTTGCTCTATAAATTCCGTGTAAATTATTATATTTTAAAGGCACAAAGTTGTTGTTCAAAATTATGTTTTGTTTACTTTTATGACTTCGTAAAATATCTTCCTTAAAAATTAAATATCGATTTATAATCCATTCATATATGCGGTGGCTTTAATCTATTCGGTGTATTAGTTTATTTCTAAGTCTAAAAATTGTAATACAACAAAGTCCTTTAAAAATGAATTGATTTGAAACAAAAAGCAAAAAAAAAATATAAACAGTCCAGTGGTAATATAAGTATAATTAACATAAATATAAGTATAATTAAAAAAAATTTCTACGTCCATATGTTTCTACGTTTCATTGAAAACAAATAATCACTTGGAATTCACTTTCCCAGAATTACCTAAAATGCATGCGCGGTGGATGGCATAGAAAGATAAGTTCAAGCTGAAAATAAACCATCTACAAGTTGTTGCAAATATTTGCACTGTAATTGCAGTTTATATTAAATGCCACTTGAAACCTCAAACGTGCAGTAATTAAATTTTAAGCCCTTTATGCAAAACCAATGTGTGGCTAAAATAACTAATTACGTTAAACGCTTTGGATACAACCGCATTCAAGCCTAATATTTATTGGTTTAGAATCGATGGATGGACATTCACACATGGACGCATTCATACCAACACACACGCACACATCACCATATATGTACGCGAGCTGTTGTACAAAAGCTTGAAAATGTTGTAGTTAACCAATCAATTTTCCTATTGAATGCATTTCAATTGTTTAAACATTTAGAAACAATAGAGAGCATAAGAGAGAGTAAAAATACTTACACTGTACTAAAACACAACACACAAACTGTCACACCCACACACTTGTACCGCAGTTTCCAATCACATACACTATTTACATTTGTTGTAGTCCACCTCTATGTAATGAAAATTATTTTCCCAAAAGTGGAAATGCCAAGGCATTTACAAAATAGGCCTTCAACTACGAATTATGCGACAGTATGTTCACATTCAACTTACATACAGATCTTCATTAATACACATTCTCTTCTCTCTTTTTAAAGGATATAGTATAAGGACACGGTAATTCGCCATTTTGAGATCGAGCTTCAAATGACAAATTTACTTACATAACTGACCTCAAACAACCTAGGGATTTTAGGGCCTTACAAAATGAAGTTAACATATTTCTGCCACCGGCTTTTTCTTTCCACTTGGTAACATCAACCTTTCACAATGATTTGTCAATACGATTCTCCCAGCAGAGCCTGGTCCATCCAATTTCTGAGCTTCCTTCGAGTACATTTTCAAATACATTTCGAGCTGGTTCGTCCTTATCCAGTCTACTGACGGAGTAATCGCTGATGCGCTTATCTAGGGTCAGGATACTACTCATAAGGCTCGTCGTCCATATGACGCACAGTGATTCAGAATTATTTTCCATCAGCCAAAATGCAATAACTTTGGATCCAGTAAACATTTTTCAATTCTGTAGTTAAGGAGTCGGAAGTAATTCTGAAATATTAATATTCACAATCAGTGTATAATTTTGATACAAAGCTAAATTCGACTGTTTTTTTTTATTTTTCGATTTTACGTACTTATCCGGTATCGGACAACCCCGGGGGGTCAGACACCTTACAAAACGAATATAACATATTTCGCCACCCAATTCCGTTCTTTGCCTTAATTCTGCAATTGGCAATACCAAGTGTACGCAGGAATTCGTCAACCTGATCCCTCAAGCGGAGTCTTGGTCTTCGTATTTTTCGTCTTCCTTCGTGTTCGGTTTCGTCTTCCTCCATTCCACTAACATGGACTAGCCAGCGCAATCGCGTTATTGTGATCCGCTTAACTATGTCAATGTCGGGATATAGCTCATACAGCTCATGGTTCATGCGTCGCCAATACTCGCTCGTTTTCCAGAATATTTTTCTCTCGAAGACTCATAGAGATGTTTCGTCTGCTTGCGATAAGACCCAGGATTCTGCGCCATAAAGAAAGACAGGATGTATGAGAGTCTGGTACACCTGGACTTGTATTACTCTAAAGTGGTTGTTTAGCCCACAATAACATCTATTCGCAGGCACAAATATCCGCTTGATCTCAAGGCTGACGTTGTTGTTTGTTTTTACGGCAGATCCGATGTATATAAATTCGTCCACTACCTTGAAAATATAACCGTTATCAACATTCACGCTTTGGTCTAATCGCGTGGAGGCCCTGCTCGTTGAAACCATTAACTTTGTCTTGTCCCCGTTTGCTTTCAGACCCACTTTTGCTGACTCCTCAATTCTCGAAAACACCGCAGTACCTTCTGTAATTGTGCGCCCAGTTATATCTATATCATCAGCATACGAGACCAGCATGTGACTTTTGCTGGTGGGGGTTTTATTCATGTTGACTGCAGCATTTCTAATAATGATGTTCATTAATATGTTAAAGAGATCGCACGATAGGGTGTCGCCTTGCGTAAGGCCTCACTTGGTTTCGAAAGGTTCGGTAAGATCCTTACCAACTTTCACAGCGGAGTTGGTGTTTGTCAAGGTCATCCTGCAAAGGCGTAGAGTTCGTAGAGTTTCTCCCGTATCATGCTACCGAAGGCCGCCTTATGATCGACAAATAGATGACAGGTGTCGATTTGTTTTTCGTGGGTCTTCTCCAGGATTTTGCGTAGCGTGAAAGTCGGGTCGTTGGTCGATTTTTCAGGCCTAAAGCCACACTGGTATGGTCCAATAAGGTCAGCGATAATTGTTTTTCGTCTTTCGCACATTATACTTGATAGAACCTTATAAGCTATGGATAAAAGGTTTATTCCACGGCAGTTGGCACAGAGACTCGGGTCACATTTTTTTAATTTGGGACATAGTACACTGAGACTCCAATCGCCGGGCATGCATTCATCTAACCAAATTTTGCTAATGAGCTGTTGCATGCACCTTGACAGCTCATCGCCTCCTTAGACAGCTTAGACAGCTCTGCGGGTAATCCATCGGCTCATGCGGCTTTCTTGTTCTTAAGCCGGGCAACAGCCGTTCTGACCTCGTCTTGGTTAGGAGGGGGCAATCGACGTCGTCGCCCACATTGCGATCGATTATTCCATCTTCATTGGATATCTCAGGTACCAGCAACGCATAGAAATGATAAAAATTTAAAAAAAAATTTTTTTATAATGCCTGATTCTTTGTTCAATAAAAATTGTAGTAGTTTATAAAAAATATATTTTTTTATCATAGAATATTGAGAAACCCGGAACAGGTTGGGCGTGCGCGTTTTCTCAGAGACTGTTATGTGGAGGCGCCTATAATTTTTGTCGGATATTACTCTCAATAGTAGTAAACTTTCTATGTTAGTTTGGGATTTCAGCTATTTTATTAAAACGTTGTAGTGAAATGATGATACGATCTTCACGAAAATATCAATTGTCATCAGGAAAATGTGAACAATTTTAGAAATGCTACAGAATTTCGAGGCCAATTGAGTCTTTTGTATGGGAGGTGCCAGTGGGTGTGAGCCGAATGAGCTTAAATCTCGCACTAAATTGACAAGGGTATAAATATTACGCTGCTTAAAGTTTGGAAAAAACCAAATTGTGGCATAGGGTTTTTATTGTGTGATGCAATTTCAACTCCTATTGAACCCTTTGTATGGGAGGTACTACAAACTGTTGACCGATTTCTCCAAAGTTTCGGCGAAACCTGGCGAGAGTATAAATATTATTCTGGAAAGAGGTGCGTCACAATAAAGCTATCAGATATAACACCCTATCTGATAGCTTTATTGTGAATTTCGTCCGTCGAGAACTTTGTATGGGAAGCACCAGAACGCGTGGTCTGAACGAGTTCAAATTTCGACCGAAGATGGCGGTGATATAAATATTAAAGCCTGGGTATGAAAAATCATACGGTTTTGATGGGTGTTGTAGTGTGAAGAATTTTCAAATTCTATTGGACCCTTTGTGTGTGGGTAATGAAAGCCGCTGCCCGAATTTTCCCAAAATTAGCACAACTATGACGACGGTAAAACTGTTATATTGTGCTGAGTTTAGTCAACATTAACTACTCCAGTAGAGTGTTGACGTGTGATGAGTTATCGAGGCGCTAGAAAAATATCAAAAATCGCATCCTCTTGAATTGTTCAGAGAATTCAATACAAATGGTGCCATCGGATGTGAAAAGTAATGTCACCAATGGAATCGTAAGACGATTTCCTTTCATTTGAAAACCAACACTTACCTGTAAGTGCAGGGGCCCGTTTTCTGGGCCTTAAGGCCAATTTCCTCCTTTCGGACAACTTGTTCCCGACTCAGGAGCTCAAGTCAAACGAAACTGCGTATTCAGTTTTTTTCCTGCGCGTGTAGGTGGTTCAATGTGGTTCAACTGTCTAAGTATTAGTTTGTGACAATTTTTGGTTCAATTGGTACAATCAGGGCATCCAGTAGGGATTTATAGAGTGATAAACTTTTTAAGCCTGGCAATCATTTGTATGGGCGGTACCAGAAGGAGTGAACCTATTGGGTAAACATTTTAATTTGTCTTAACTATAACCAAGTACACCTCGACACCAAGTTTCATTTATCTGCGTCTACTCCTTCTATTTTTGTCCCATCGATGAATGAGGACGAAGCACTGTATGACGCCCCGTGGCATCACTACGCTCCTTACTGAACTGATCCTGCCCATAGTGATAGGCACTTCTAGCTAAACTAAATAAATCCATCAGAGTGAACAAACTAACACTGAATGAAGCTGCCTCATTTTACCTTCAATTGGTGGCACTTTGTCATATCAACTTAATATTCATAGTGACGACACGGATTCAATTGTTGCATTTTCTTGAATTCGACAGTTATAGCACTCACCCTAATATTCATATACAGACAATATGTTTGTTGCTGAAAAAAATATTTAATTTAGAATTTAGTTTCAGTTGATCCCAAACACAAATAAAAGTAAACAAAAATAAAATGCTGTTACATTTTGTGCAGCTGAAATATAAATATTTATATAAAGAGTGAATAGAATTTTTGATATTGTCAAAATAATTGTTTAAATTGATACGAATCATAGAGTAATGTCATATAGAGCTGCCAATCTTCTCATCTCACATTTCGTTTCACACTATTCGTGGTGCGGTTGGTGCGATAGAGAGTTATTTGACTTAAATTGACTTACACCAGGAGGAATTACACAAATTGTTGACGACATGTTTGATGAAAATTTTTGAAATTATAACGTTTTTAGGACTCTTTTGTAGTATTTACACAAAAATTTTAACGTACGAAACGAAATGCCGTTGCTCTTTACTGGTTGGTTGGTTTGAGCATTTGCCTCTATCTGGTATTATTAAAGCAATACTTGCCAACATCCAACCGGGAATCTGCAACACACAAACTGTCATATATTTTTTGAGTTGGCTGCTCTATACGTCATTACTCTATGCTACGAATTCATTGAAATGTGTGGGTTTTGAGTGGCAAGGAGTGTGTGCAGTTTCATAGGCACTGTCGCATATTTCACTCATTGTTGTATTTTGATAAATTGAATTAATTTATTTAAATTTATGTTTCTGGCACTGCCTATTAAAAACATATTTCTATAGATAAATTCCAATTTGGTTTTATGAAAAAAATCTATTACAAAATATAGAACGTAAATTATAAATTTTGAATGAAATTACAACTGATGGTAGTTTTTAAAGCAAAAAATAAATACTTGTGAGTTTTCCTCAATGCAGTCCGTATTTTTAGGGTTTTTTCATAACGCTAGTGGGATCCACTAACGTTAAGTTTTAAGTCCACTGACTGTTAGTAGTTTTCTCTCCATTCATTTATTTGTTGACAGGCCTAGGCGTTGACGTCATATGCTTGCGACGTTGTTTGTAACATGAAGAAATATAAAATTCATTACGATGTCAATGTCAGAGGATATTTTCTAAATAGGTGAATTGTGCTCTCGCTATTTAATCCAGGCCTTCCTTCCGTATGGTCTTTCTTTGAGAAGTATTTCAACACAACGATAAAACATATTTGATTTGTTTTTTTTTGCCTCCTTTATACGAAAATCAACATGAAGTGTTGCTATGCTAAATACGGGTTTTAGCGTATGACCATCGATATTCAATTCTTGAATAATTATTTAATATTTGATTTCAGAGTCGTATTTTAACCAATTGCTGGAGTCGAAGCCGGTGTGCAGTCGTAAGTTTTCAAAATACTGGAGTTAGTGTCGTTCAATTTCAATCAGACTGCGCAGTTAAAAACGTCTCTCAAATCTATCACAACTTTTTATGTACCATTTCGACTCCTCACCTAAACCAACGGCCACAACACAATTTGTGTACCTCATTTCCGGGCTTAATAGGCATTAATAAATTATTCTGGAAGGTCTTAGCTTTTCAGATTGATCAGATCTCTAGATATAGAAAGTTGCTTATAAGCAGCTTTGGGCCGATAAGGCAGCATTTTGGAGAACTAAGTCCAATGGTGTCAAATCGCAAGATCTCGGCGGCCATTTGAGCTTGCTGTTTCCTGAGATAATGCCTCCTGAAAATTTCGTTCGCAATGGGGCTATTATTTCATGCGCAGTGTCGCAAATGGCGCCGATGTATTGAAACCACATATTGCAAAAGTCCATGCCAAATAATTTAGGGCATAATACGTTTGTTATCAAGTCACGATATCACACCAGTCACCGTCACATGGTTATCTTCATTCATTTTCGAAAATCATTTATCATTTTCGAAAAAGTGCGGTCCGATGACTCCGCCAGCACAAAAAACTCACCAAGCTAATTGCAGAAAAACTATGTACCCACAACATAGTTTTTCTGCAATCACATGTGGATTTTCAATACCCCAAATGCGCAGTTTTGCTTGTTAACGTGTCCGTTTAGGTGAAAATGGGCCTCATCGATGATTTTTATTTGAAAAACCGCTTGGTGTTCAAGCATCACATTAGTAATTATACGGCGCTGCAAATTGTATCTAGGCTTCAGTTCCAGTGTCAATTGAATTTTGTAGGCGTGTCAAAATGTGTTCAAATCCGGTGAACGGTACCGGATGAAAGGTTCAATTGCTGTGAACGAGGGCGAATTGAATTGTCGCGGCGTGGTTCACACTTGGTTCTACAACAGCATTAGTTAAGGCCCAACGGTCTGGGCGAAGAGGCACAAGTGTTGTAACGTTTTGCACCGACCCAGTATCCTCGAATTTATGCACCAAACGGCTGATTGGTGACTCAGTTAACGTACAGGATTTTTCGAAATAATTGAAATAATTCGAAATTTATACTTTTTCCAAAAATTATACTGGTTTTCATTTCAGATCTCAGATCTCCCTAGATACCCTACAGTCTGATCCCCTCGACCAGCGTATCGGCCCATTTATCAATTAGTCCGAACAGGAACGACGTCATGGGTCTAGTAGGCGCCGACAACGTCTGCTCCGCACTCGAACAGCCTATTTTAGCAGGAGAGTCCGTCATATCGCTCCCACATGCTGAAAAAACGGCCTCTGTAATATATTCTCCCAAACATATTCTGCAGGAACCATGTATATGTTTCGAACACACTTCAAACATTTGTATGTTTACAAGTCCCAAACTCGAGTGTATTTCAATGCAAGCATTGGCATGTTTAATGACAAATATATATGCTTTTACGTGGAAAAATATGCGTGCTTCATCCCAATTATCCATATACTTACGTGGAAGCATACGCGTGTTTCCCCAAAATCTCTGTATACTTACGTGGAAACACATGCGTATTTTCACCCAAATATAACAATATTTAGAAACGAATTATTCTTTCTTTCTTAATTTATTATAACGGGTCCGCCAAAAATTTTTTTTTTTGAAAATGCTATAAAAAAAACTACTGAATATTTTCTCAAATTTCTTTTTTTATTTGAAAATACAATCCTTCCGGTTAATAATGGAAAATAATTTCATTCAAATGGCTGACTCGACATTATCGATTGTGTGCAGCAGTATTTCACCAATGGCTTCACGAATATTGTCCTTTAAAGCGTCAATTGATAATGCGGTCTTCAAAAACAGGGCGCAAAACATCGAGTGTAGCTTCGGCTGTGTGGCACGTAGTGCCGTCCTGTTGAAACCAAATGTTGCCAATATCCTCCTCTTAAATTTTTGTGAACAAAAATTCGTTCAACATGGCCCGATAACGATCGCCATTGACTGTAATGGCCACTCCTTGCTCATTTTCGAAGAAAAATGGCCCAATTTTGCTTCTGGACCAAAATCAGCACCAAACAGTGACTCGTTTTGGGGTGCATCGGCTTTTCAATGTATGCGTGCGGGCTTTCTGTGCCCAAATGCGACAATTTTGCTTGTTTACATACCCGCCAAGATCAAAATGAGCTTCATCTGAAAAGATGATTTTTTTTGGCAAAATCGGCAAAATCGGCATCTGCAACATTACCATGATTTTCAAAGTATTGTCGCAATATTTCCCAGCGTTGTTCAAGCGAATACACAACCAAATTCGTTCAGCGGAAGAATAAAACTAATTATCTGTCAAATCAGACATTAGCTAAGTGTTACCATTCACGAAATAAGCACTAGTTGAAAAAAAAAAACGTTAGATGGCGGACCCTTTAATTAATTTTGTCAATGTATATCCACATTTACATATATAAATAATTAATACAAAAAATTAAAAGATTTAAATGATTTTTACATTTACTTGCATTGAATGCATTATTTGTTTTGTTTTGAATCTGCTTCTCTGTTGTTTCTCCTTTCTTTGTTGTCTCTCACGTTTTTGTCTTCAGAAGGTTTCAACTATGCGTTGGTTACCACTATGAGTTGGTACACGAACAATATACTTACATATATACAAATATAGTTCATGCAAGACGAGCGTGAATTAATTACACTGTGTGACACCAAAAAAAATGATGGGCTTCTGTCAATGGATTCTGGTTCTACAAAAATGATCGCCATAAAATTTCACTATATGTGTCCGAACAGTCCAAAACACAAATCTGAGCCCAAGTGCTAGATAAAAGATGAAATATGATAAAATTCATTATATTATGTGGAATATTTTTAATGGAAACAGCAAAATGACAAAATTCAGCATTAACCCTTAGAAGGCAGTTAGTTTTTCAATAGATATATTTATATTATTATAAATAATTTTATCAATATAAATCCACATTTATAAATAATTAATACAACAAATCAAAAGATTCAAAACGGCGCTTTTTACATTTACTTGCATCGAATCCATTTTTTCTTTCATGAAATGAGAATATGCTGCTCGTTTGCTTCTCCTTTATTTGTTGTCTCTCGCGTTTTTTTTCAGAATGCTTCAGCTAGGCGTTGGTTATCACTATGCGTTGGAACATAACCAAGATATTTATATACAAATCAAGTTCATGCAAGCCAAGCGTGGATTAATTACTTGTTTTTTTTTATTACACTTATTTCACAAATGCTCCGCCAATTCTTTCCTCAAAATCGTTTCTCACTTTGGTAGCACACATACATGTATACGAAACACATGCACAAAAAGCAAAGTAACATCCCAGCGGACCAAAACTTCGTATACGATATCGCATACGAGCGTTACGCGAAACTTTTTCGGGTAAAACTCTCGAAAACAGATCCGAAAACGATCGGAAAATGAATCATCAGTCGCTCAGTTTGTGGCAGTAAAAGTTTCGTTTACGATGTCTTGCAAGGGATTCGTTTGCGATACTTTTGTAATATCTTTTGCGAGAACAACACGAAAAATAAAACAAAATGCAATAGCCAAAACTTTGTTGTTGTGTCGTGTGCCTGCACGTGTGTGCCTCTGTTTGGCGCACGACACAACGACAACAATGTTTCTCTCTTTTCGTCCCTTTAGCACCCGTTTTTAAACCAGTTTGCGAATATTTGGGCGAGTTTAATTTCTCCCCCGGTTTTGGTCCGGTAAATACTCGCTTCTGAGCCCGTTTGCGAGCATTTAGCGTAACACTCGCTAAGGCTCGTTTTTTTGCCCGTTGGGATCACAGTCCATTTAACCGTCCGAACCTTCGTTTATTCTTTTTTGGCTGATCAAGCGCTTTTGATATCCTCTGTCCGATGAACCATTGACGACTGAATACATGAAACTAAAACGCAATACATCATCCAAAATAAGAAACACTTCATCTGTAATTTACACGCGCATTCACGAATATTTATGAATCAGTGACTGAGAGAATAATGCAAAAATGCAGATACACACTTGTATCTGCATTTTTGGAGATACAAGTGTGTATCTGCATTTTTCTGTTGCTCTCGAGAGAGCATAAACAGTGCAACAAACAGCTGTCACAAACATAAATAACAGGTGGCGCAAAGTAATCCTCCTATCAGAAAATGCTATAAATTGTGCGATTGGCCCCTAATGTCAGTTCTGTTTTGACATTTGTGTAGTAAACACATGCGAAATACACGTTAATAAACAAAGTTACGCTACACTGCTCCAGAACGCGGAATATTGCTGACTATTTATTTGACCAATAATCGGTCGGTGACTTTGGCACAACGTGAATTTCGTCGCAGATTTCCTGGCCGTCCAACGCCTCCTGGTGAAACACTGCGACGTTTAGCCGCTCGCCTCGAAGAGACTGGCACAACACGAGATGCTGCCAGGCGTGGCAGACCTCGGAGTAGCCGTTCTGCAGAGAATATTGCTGCTGTAGCCGAGGATGTCATGGAAGCGCCGTCGACATCGACCAGACGACGTGCCTCGCTAGAGAGCAATGATCAACGAGTTCTTTTTGCCGTAACTTGATGAATTGGGATTGGAAAATATGTGGTTCCAACAGGACGGTGCAACGGCACACACTGCACGTGCCACAACCGATATGCTGAAGGATTCATTTCCCGGGCGCCTAATCTCCCGTTTTGGCGATTTGCACTGGCCAGCAAGATCGCCTGATTTGACCGCTCCAGACTTCTTTTTGTGGGGCTTTTTGAAGTCGCGGGTTTATGTCAACAAGCCTCAGACTCTTGCAGCTCTTAAAGACAATATCCGTCAAGAATGTGAGGACCTATCGCCGGAAGTTTTGGCCAAAGTGATGGAAAATGCCATAAAAAGGGCTCAAATGACAACCAACTGTGGCGGCGGCCATTTACATGACATCATATTCTCGACGTGATGTAAAAAATATTAAAAGACCAAATAAAAATAATCCACAAGAAGAATCAAAATTTTTAATTTTTTTTTTAAATTACAGCCAAAAAACATCGGAAGTTTACTTTTCCGCCACCTTGTATATGTGGATCGCAAAACCATATATATTATAACATATTAATCATTGCGTCTCAAACATGTAATATCGAATAGCAAACGCAATGTGTTTGGACATAAGTATATTATATTTGCGACAAGCTCCAAACACACTTTATATTTGCATCCAAACAACAACAAAAATACAGATTTTTCATCGTGTACATGGTTCTGTTTTGAGAATTTGTGGACATTAGGGTTAGTCACTTTTGTTTATGGCGAATTCTCTCGGAGTATGATATAGGGCATGAAAAAATATTAACATCTGTATCTTTACTTTTTTGATATTGCAAAAAAAAACCTTCCACACCAAATACAAATACTTACCAGATATTTTCAGTTTTATTTGTTTGTGATTTTTAAAATATAAAAAACTTTTTTTCATGCATTTATTTTTACCGGCAAAACTGTTGATTATATACAAAAACGTTATTTGAACAGATTAAAGGAATTGTAATTTCGGACTAGTGGTTCTCGAGTTATGGCAAAAAAAGACCACCAAAGGTGACAAGTTCCCCTATTTGATAGTTACTAACTTCAAATCGATATATCTTGATTCCTAGACGTGACTCAGCGAAACGCCGGGATACGTATAACTTCTTTTTTACCGATATAACTTTCCCCGGTAGTTTGAACCATTCCCGATCACTGACCCCTACCATTTGTCTCACAGTGTTATTGATTGAACCACAGATTCATAATGAGCATACCAAAGGTACCTAAGAACAACCAAATGAAAAGTTTAAAACGAAAAAAAGTTCTTAAATTTTAAAAATCACAAACAAAATTCAACTTTTTCTCAGACCAACTTTAAAATCGCCATATCTCGAAAACTAACTAACCAAACAAATCTAAACTTAACTAAAAAAGCCACACGAAAGATTTAAAACGAAAAAACTATTTACAATTGAATCCGCTTCATGATATCCCATTAGCACACATTCGGTCATAGTTTTCTTTGGAATTACATGTGGCGGTTAGTTAGTTCCCCGACTCAGTTACGAACCGCGAAATCAAAACTATATTGTATTTTTTAAATATTTTGTATTTATTTTTATATATAATTTTTGTTTGCATTATTTCTTTAGCGATGTTTTTGTTTTGTTTTTTTATTTTTATAATATTTTCAACATTTCTGTTTTCATATACAACATAATTTCTGTTTATTATTATATTTTTTATTTAGTTTTCTTTTTCATATAATAATATATAATTTCTAATTATTTAATACTTTGTTTCGGTCATTTCTATTTGTTTTGCATCCACTTATAAATACTAGTAACCTATTTCAATAATTAATAGCTTCTAATTGCATTTTATACAATGTGTCTACAGCTTCTAATACATTTTAAATCTCTGGAGGGGGGGGGAATTTAGGGATTTCCTTATACTAGGGGGTTGTGGGAGAACGGGGGTTTTTGATGTTGCTTAAGCAGTTTTAAACTTAATTGTTAACATGTTTAATTTTACTGTGGCTGCATCCAAAAATACCAATATCAAATCATAATCATAACAATAATAGTAGGTAGTAATTGCACAAATATTCGTAATTATATATGTAGTTTAACTAACGATTTCCTAAATATTTTGTAGTTGTAGTTTTATTTCGATAGTTTATATATGTATATATATAATTATGTTATATATCTGCCATCTATTTATGTATATGCCTCTAAATATATATATATATACTATATGTTTATGTATATCAATTTCATACTTATTACTAACATGTAGTTCAGTTTGATTAACTAAGGTTACATTAGGAATCCGAGGGATAGAAGTTAAATTTATATTTGTTACAATAGTGACTCGTTAGTCCTATAAGGGACTTAGTGTTTTCTGGTGTTCGAATGTAGGAGAGAGAATTAGGAATTTGTTAAATCCACTTTGTGTGGAATAATAGTTTTATCAGCCATTAATTTACAATAGATCAAAATACATTTGATGTCGTCGGTGTTTAGGTAAAATATATTATTAACTACTTATAAACTATAAGTTTATATATATTTTTGAAGGGAAATATTTTGTGTGGCTTTGTCTAGACAAAAGATTTAAGAAAATAGCAATCGTTTGTAGAAAAATGTATGTGTTTGTAAACAAAATTATGGATGTCTCAATAGGCGACAAGTATCCTGAGGGTACAGGGAAAGTTCGAATATAGTTAGAAACTATCAGAAATATTTGCAGTTATGTGGCCCATTGGAAATGCTCATTTGAATTCGAAAATTTCTGCGTATGAACCTTTTTTGCATTCCTTTTTTGATTTCTTTTCTAATTCATTTCAGGTATGTTGGTGGAGTCACAAGATCACCATGAATGATATTAATGAAGTATTTTAAGAAGAAAAAAATTATGATAATTGAGGGCAGTCTGGAAGCAACGTGCCTATGAACACCATAAGTTATGTATCAGAGTCAGATTCGGAAGTTTTTGTTTGCGATTTTGTCCTTGAAGATGAAGTTTTTTTTATTTTGTATGTTCTTTATGACAAGAGCTACAACTTACCGTCAGAGCATAAATCAAAATTCCGAACGGTTTACAAGATATGAGCCTGACAAAATGATCACTTGTTTGCAAAAATGACACCGATGCCCCAAATCTTTGGGGGCCGATAAAAAAAAGTGCATGACTTTTGGCAAAACTGGGGTTTTTTTTGGTCTGTTATCACGTAGTGGTTATATTTCCATGACTTAAAAAATTACACACAGTTTTATTAGCCAATGTGTGAGTTGGAGCTAATCACATCTACCAGGCGTGGTTCAAACGCCCCTCTATAATTCCAAGCTAAGATTGGACAATTAACAGCCACACACAAAATTTCATTGTGATCGGTAAAAATGTACGGCAGTTGTCGTGTTGACCAGCCAGACAGACAGACGGACATGGCTCAATCGTTTTAAAAAGTCATAAAATGAATTTCATTCAAAGATATTAAGGGTCTAATATGGTTGAATGCTGAATTCTAAAATAATTTGTCAAAATTATGAGAATTTAGTGACAAAAAATACAGTAACTTTTTAATGAATACTGTGTGTTGGATTTCGTCGAAAACAATTGAAATTAATTACAAGATCATATGTGAATTGAGAAACACGTTATTTATTTTCGGTTGTGATAGTCCAAATAAAATTTTTTATAATTCGAACAGCATAAATGGAATTTATTATAAATTGCTATATTGAAATATATTGCTACATCTGTTAGCAACTGAAAAAAATCTTCTATACTGAAAAAGTCGTGTCCATATGCCATCATTATGTCTTTTGTGAAGAGTGCCTTAAGGCAGTTTTAAGCATTAGAGGGTTAAATTATATATACCCCTATCTGTGTGGGTGAGGGTATACAATCTAAAGATGCAGCTCGACTCCTGGTACCTGAATTAAGATAAAACCGTTTGGATGGTTTGCATTTTTTTCACTCCACACCCCAAGCAATTTCTATTGTATACTTTCAGGCGAATACAGTTTAAATCCGTAAACTTTGTCAACTAAATGTAGATGGCGCTCTAGGAATCATTTCGTTGTAATTGTCTCTTTTTAAAAACGGCAACAAATTTAAACGAAGCATTGCAGGCAAAAATAAAATAAAATATTTGTTTTGGTTGAGTTCGAACCTAGTACTTACACAAGCTGCCGTTTTCTGGTCGGACATGGTACCATCGTGCTAATGTCTGTGTTGAAACATAGCGCTAAGGAGCAGTATTTCTACTGCTTAAAGTTCCCTAATTACGAGTACTACCGTCCTAGGCCAACACACTGTAAAAACCCACGATGTCACACTAGGGTGTCCCATCAATAATTTTTTTTTGCTCATGCTTTATTTGTAAGCTTATAGGGTCAAGCATTTTTGACAATTTTTTCAGATATTTCAGAAGAGGTTTAGAGGTCGCACAAGTCGAATTTCTACAAAAACTCGGGTAACCGGACCTTTTTTTAAGTTTACTTAAAACTCGGTCAATACCCACGATTTTCTTAGTTTGTAAGTCAAAATTTTTAAAACTAAACGTCGAAACTTTTATTGTATATGCACACACCACAAGTTTTGGTAATGATTTTCCTCAATAAGCTACCACATATTACAAGTTTTCGTAAATTTTGGAAATAACGCTTTATATCTTTTAAAATTCCAATGAAAATTTCAAAAACTGATGATGCACTTTAAAAGACGTAAAATTCACGCAATTGTGTAATTTTGAATTTGCTGTGACTGTTTCATAGTTATGGCACTTTAAAACTCTTTACTCGTTTTATGAACCTAATAATAATATAAACTGTTTGTCTGTTTTCGTCGGATTTGCTTTAAATATTGTATAATTGAAAAAATCTGCATGCGCAAAGTAACGACAAAGAATTACATGCAGCAAAAAATGGCCCTGGCAACATACTGCATGAACCATATTTATGATTGGTTGCAAACATGTTCAGTTTCAAGTAAAATTCAAAAAAAAAAGTCCGGATTACCCGATTTTTTGGGGAAATTCGACTTGTGCGCCTCTAAACCTCTTCTGAAAAATCTGAAAAAATCTCAAAAATGCTTTACCCTATAAGCTTTCCAATCAAGCGTGAGCAACCATGAAAATCGAAAAAGAAAATTTTTTTGGGACATGCTATGCCACACTACCGCTTACTGGGGTTGTCCATTGGAAATTCTAGTGGTTGGGATACAATTTTTGTTTTGCTGGGTAGTTGTGTACTTTGGTGTACGTTTGTTTACTTTGGAACTCTGTTCACACACTGGCATTAAGTCCGAAAATTTATGAAGAAATATAGTATACTCCATAAAATCTCATTGTATCCACTTAGTGGTAAACTGTTGAGAAATTTAATTCTACTAACTTAGTAAATTAGTCACAGTTAGTCAATCCACCCGTCTCTCACATTATTGCATAGTGTAATGATTTAGATATCGCTATACCTGAAAATTTACGCCATAATTAGGATAATGATATTGAAGGAAATCATGACGGACATATAGCCCAGGTTCTTATGTACAGTTATGGCACACTGTACTAGCGTAGATCACCTTCTAGCCTTTCTGCCTTAAGTCGTTGTATTAGGTCGCATAAAGCCGAGTTAAACCCAAATTTTCGCAAGGAATTAACAGACACAACGGAAATAGATTGTAAGATACGACGTTCCTCGTCATCATGTTATCGAGTTACGAAACTACTTAAATCTTTTTGACTTCAATTAACGCACAACACGATCGTATTCCCTTAAATCGCTGCCTTTCTCTATATATACATTTTCATTTAAATAAGGACAATGACTGTGTTACGTTTAAAGCTAAAACCAATTGGAAAGATTTAACAAATCTATGCGATATACAACGATAAATCTATATAAGAACAAAGAACATAAAAACTTATAAAAGGCTGTGGGTAAAATTTACACAGATATTTCCGTTTATGAAATCCGAAAGGAATTAAATACAATAAATTGATTTTAAATTGAAAAGTAAGAAAAACCCATTGCAAATAAATCCTTTTTTTCGCAATTTTGTTGTTTTTTGTTGATTAAGGACATGGCAATGATGAACCTTTCTCAATTAAAGTTTTTGTTGTTGCGCTGTTTATCATTGTTTATCATGTCATGTATGGATTATTAATAATATTTATATAAACGAGTATGTAAAGGTATAGTAGATAGATAGATAGATAGGTATGTAGTCGATACTATATATGTCTGTATATTTAATAACTCTAGACCATTGCATTTTTTTTTAACTATAATTATTTGATAAATTTATTTATAGCAATTGTTTTTTCCTTCGTTCGATTTTTTGTTTTTTTGTTCAATATAAATCATGTTTTATGCTTGCTATATATATATGTATATATATGGTTTTATGTTATAACCTTTTGTTTATTTTAAGTTTATTTTTTTAATTTGTTATTTTTAAGTTATTGTCCACCCATCCAGTTTTTTGTTTAGCTTTGTTTTTTTCTCTGTGGTTTTGTATTATAAAATATAATATTTTGTTTTCATGCTACCGGGTGTGTCAATTGAAGTGGGTAATAACGTTTAAGAAGGTGGCGTACAATTTGGAAGTTATGAGTTATAGTTGTGTGTGGTACAGTGATGATTGATGAAATTAAACGACGTCTGCTTCAAGTGCATATTGAACTAAAGTTGGAAGCAATTTTTATTCCATCCATTATATGTAAACAATTTCAGCTTTTGCTAGATGCTAACTTTCGAAGCAGGCATTGTAAGCTCAAACATATGCATTGTAAATGGTAAACACTTGCCACGAGCCGCAAAACGAAAGTGTACCAAATTGTGTACAAAAAAGTACGCAAAATTTATCAAAATGTATGTAGAGTGTACCAAGATACAAGTTGTGATACACGTTATGTACTTTTGGTACAGTTTAGTCTTTGTTTGTACTCTTTAAGTACATTGTGGTGCATATATGGTAAATTTTATATACTGTATGTTCATTATAGTCGACAAAGTGTACCAAAGGTGCATATTAGTAATAACAACGTGCACAGTGTACCATAAATACTTAAAGTGTACCAAGCAGTACATAAAGTGATCAAAAAAGTACATTATGTGTACCGAAATGTATATCAAAGAGTATACAAAACACGATTGATTTTTTTATATAAACTTCATTGCTAAATTACTGTATTGGTCGACTGGTGTGAGTCTAACAATATGGATACATTTTAATTTCTTTAAACGAAAGTAAAACGAAAGCGTACCAAATTGTGTACCTAAAAGCTCACAAAATTTACCAAAAAGTATGCAGAGTGTACTAAAACACAGTTTTTGGAACAATTTAATCTTTTTTTTGTACTCTTTAAGTACATTGTGTTGCATAAATGGTACACTTGGTGTACCGGACGTTCATGATTGTCCACAAAGTGTACGAAAGAAGCATATTGGTAATAAAAGCGTTCACAAACTGTACCATAAATACTTAAAGTTTGCCACTAAGTACATAACGTGTATCAAAAAAGTACATAAAGTGTACTGTAATGTATATCAAAGAGTACACAAAATACGATTGATTTTTTTATATAAACTTCATTGCTAAATTACTGTATTGGTCCAGTGGTGTGAGCGTAACAATATGGTTACATTTTAATTTCGTTAAACGAAAGTAAAACGAAAGTGTACCAAATTGTGTACCTAAAAGTACACAAAATTTATCAAAAAGTATGCAGAATGTACTAAACAACACGCTATGTACTATTTGGAACAGTATAATCTTTTTTTGTACTCTTTAAGTACGTTGTGGTGCATATGTGGTACATTCGGTGTACTGGACGTTCACTATAGTTCACAAGGTATACCAAAGCTACATATTGTTAATAAAAACTTGCACAAAGGGTACCATAAATACTTAAAGATTACCAATAATTGCTTAGAGTGTACCGAAAAAGTACATAAAATATACCGAAATGTATACCAAAAAGTACACAAAATTCGATCAATTTTTTATATAATCCATATTTCAAATCATTGTATCGCTCAACTAGTGTGGCCCTAACAATATGGTTTCCTTTTATTTCTTTAATCGGAAGTGTACCACAGTGTGTACCAAAAAGTACACAAAATGTATCAAAAATTATGTAGAATGTACTAAAAAATAAGTTTTGGTACACGTTATGTACTTTTGGGTAGACTTTAAGCTTTTTTGTACCCTTTAAGTACGTTTTGGTGCATATATGGTACATTTTGCGTTCTGTATGTTCAATATAGTCCACAAAGTGTACCAAAAGTTCATATTGGTATTAAAAACGTTCACAAAGTGTATAATAAATACTTAAAGTTTATCAATAAGTACATAGAGTGTATCAAAAAAGTACATAAATTGTACCGAAATGTGTACCAAAAAGTTCACAAAATGCGCTTGAGTTTTTCTATAAAACTTTATTTCTGAATTATTGTATCGCTCGACTGGTGTGAGCCTAACAATATGGTTACATTTTAATTTCTTTATTTTTGTTTATATAAGTATATGTATATGATCTCCTCGATTGAAGTACATACATAGAATGCGGGTCTTTTAGTATTCGATATCAGGATATCATCCCTAAGTTAGTCCGAATTTTCCCATTGGTACTGAAAATACCCATTTAACGTTGTACTAATAAGGGAGTAGAAATATTCTGGCGAGTAAATCGATAGTCACGGATAACGATCCCCAACAAACAGAGTGGGATTTATGCGCGAGATTTCCACCAAAATGCCTTTGAATGGATCGGCTGAGGCAGGCCAGTCAGGACATTTAATCCGTTATTGTAGGTGGGTCATTCGGAACCCTCTTATAATTTATTTCGTATAATTAATTTATCAAGATTCTGTGAGCTAAATTGATAGTCACGGATAACGATACCCTACAAACAAAGTGGGGGTTATGCTCGAGATTTAGATCAAAAGTCGCCTGAATGGTTCCTCATAGGCAGGCGATTCAGGACTCTTGATCCATTAGTTTAAGTTGGGTTTATCTCGAGAGTCACTGATATTGATACCCAACAAACAAAGTGGAATTTATGCGCGAGGTTTAGACCAAAATACGTTTGAACGGGGCGACAATGGTAGGCCGTTCAGGACACTTGATCCGTTATTGCAGGAGGGTCCCGGTCCCGAATGTCTTATAATTGATCTAGTAAGATTTATTTGTTACAAATTGAGTCGATTAAGACCGTCATAGAATTAATGCTTTAAGTATGATGTCCGTGGGACGTACATGATCTTTGAGTGTTTTGACACAATCACGTACGTTGTGCAGCACCATCGCTTTGGATGCATGGTCCTATTCGACTATATGGTGCTGCAAACGCGGAGAGTGTGTGATTATAATTTTCGGGATTGCAGAACCTTAACAAAACATAAATAATAAGCATGTATTATTAGTATAGGGTGTAAGATTTCGATAGAATTGTGGGAGGGTCTAGGTTACAAAGAAGTTGCCACTTTGAAGTCGAGATACCCCAGTAGTATTACCAAAGTTTCTCGCCAGTATATTCAGGTGCCGCTATTGCATGATATTTTCAAAGCTTCGATTGCAACTTTAACATAGAGTATATCCAAATCTTTATGGATGTTTCGATTTCTAATGTACCAGGGTCTCTGTGTAATATTAAATAGAATTTTTGATTTTCATCCACATTGATTTTTAACTTATTTTTTAGCCCAAACTTATATTGGGATTGAAAATTGGTGCTATGGCCACGCCGATACCTCTCATTTAAATCGATACAGTTAGCACAAAATCATGTCCTTACGACACTTGATTCTAGTACATGTCATAAGCTTCAACATAGATATTGGAAAATTTTATGTAAATGCCTACGTAGATGAAAAACCTGTCAAGTTGGCAAGGGTCATTCTGGTACCTCCTATAAAAATCTGGGCGCCGTCAAACAAGTTGACACGAAAAGTCATGTAAACCAACTTTTCCCACATTGAACAACATGATTGTCAGTAGTAAGCGATTCCAATATAAAGACATCCACAAGACTACTTGGATAGCCCCTGATCAACAGACGAAAAACCAGATTGATCACCTTGTAATTGATGGAAAGCACACTACTAGTGTAAAGGATGTATGTGTGATTCGAGAAGCTAATGTCAATTGCAGCAAAGGTTCACACAAAACCAGAGACATAGAATGCTGGACATCAGAAAGCTGGACATCGGAAAGCTGCAATTACCAGAGATAGCCACGGCCTAGGCAGAGAAGCTCACTCAGCTACTCGCGCAGAACGCACCCCCGCCTCATGATCATGAAGCGCAGTGAAAATACATTCCGCTCTTTATGAAAACTTCTGCGGATACCGTACTTGGTTATGAACAGCCACTTAAAGACAAACCATGGTACGATGACGAGTATCGCATGGCAAGTGACGAAAAGAACGCTGCACGTATGCCAATCCTTCAGTCACTTGCAACGCGAGCCTTGATAGAGCGGTATAAGGAGAAGAGGAGAGTGGTAACCCGTTCATTTAAGCATTGCATTCTACAGAAGGAAGAATGAGGCCCGTAAATTCTTCCGAAAAGTAAAAGCCAAACCAATGGAAAGAGATCATGGCCCCCCTTTTGTATAGATAAGGACGGAAATATTGTCACAGATGTGCAGAGTATGTTAGGAATATGGAAAGAGCACTTATCTGCTTTACATCTCCCAGGAGACTTCAATATATATGAGAGTGTTGACCAAGTACAAGAAGATGGCGTTGACTGCCTCCCTCCTAGCAAAAGCTAAGTTGAAACAGCAATTTCCAGGCTTAAGAATAACAGAGCCGCTGGTGCTGATGGACCACCGGTTAACCTGCTTAAAGGTATGAGTTGGAAAGCTGCATGCAGAGATCATATGCAACATTTGACTAGACGAATGCATGCCCGACGATTGGAGTCTTAGGATAGATAATGTGCACTGTTTTTAAAAAAGACGACCCGAGTATATGAAATAGGCCTTTTATGTACCGTACACAAGGTCCTCTCGAGCGTAATGTGCCAACGACGAAAGCCTTTTGTTGTAGACCTGATCTGACCTCAGCAGTGTGGATTAGGGCCTGGAAAGAAACCATCGACCACATATTCACAAAACCTAAAGAAAACCAACGAAAACCAAGTCGACGCATACCACCCCTTTATGGATTATAAGGCTGCCATCGACAGTCCGATATGGGGAAAACTTGGCCTGCCTGATAAGCTGACACGCCTTCGTCGAATGCCACTGACCGATACGAAATCATCAGTAATTATTAGTGGTTGACAGTCTTCCTCTTAGCCAAAGCGAGATGATGGAACTTCCGGCTGAGCTGTTTAAGGCAGGCGGCTATTAGTTGGAAAGGTACATGCATCAGCTCGTATGCAAAATTTGGCTAAACGAATGCATGCCCGCGATTGGAGGCTTAGAAAACTGTGTCCAGTTATGAAAAGAGGCGTATATGTAGCAACTAACGTGGAATAAGCATTTTCCATCGCATTTAAGGTCCTCTCAAGCATAATGTGCGACAGACTAAAGGTGTCTGTTGCAGACCTGGTCGGACCTTATCAGTGTGGCTTTAGACAAGTCAACTATCGACAACTATATTCACATTACGACAACTCCTGGGAAAACCCCTCGAAAAAAATCGACATCTACTACTTTCTTATGGATTATAAGGTTGCTTCGATACCCCGATACGGTAAAAGCTGTACCAATCTATGTCGGAGCTTTGTAATCCTGCTAAGCTGACATGCCTTCGTAGAATGACACTGACCGACACGAAATCATCAGCAAAAGATTGGTAAAGACCTCACCGCACGATTTAGTATGAGGGGAAGTGTCAGCCAGGGTGACACCCTATCATTCGATATCTTCAACGTATTAATTGAGATCGTCGTAAGAAAATCTGCAGTCAACATGATTAATATGATCAGCAGGAAAAGTCACATGCTGCTCGCTAATGCTGATGATTTAGACATCATTGGGCGAAAGCTGTGAGAAGATACTGCAGTCTTAGCAAAAACTGAGAAGGAATCCGCAAAAGTTGCTTTGACAGTAAACGAGAACAAGACAAAATTAAAGGTTTTGACGAGCAATCATTCATTTAGAGCAGAAGGTGAACTTTGATAACGGTTTTTATTCTGAGGTAGTGGACGAATTCATTCATCTCAGAACCGCCATAAACAGAGGCAATAACGTCAGCCTAGAAATCAGAAGGAGAGTGCTTGCAAATAGGAGATATTTCGGGCTAAGCAAGCACTTCAGAGATAAGACCCTCTCTCAAGAAACTAAAGTCCAATTATATCAGACTCTCATACAACTTGTATTACTTTATGGCACAGAATCCTGGGTCATATCGCATGCTGATGAAGCAACATTGGGAGTCTTTGAGAGAAACATGCTTTGAAAAATATATGATCCTATAATAGAAAATGGCGAGTATCGACCATGGATGAACCACGAGCTGTATTTTCTGCATTCCGACATCGACCAGGCCATGATAGTAGTATTGATCAGAATGACCCAGTGTAAAAGGTATTCGAAGACGTAGTCGAAGATCTGGAAAAAATAGGGAGAAGATTGCCTGCGAGGGCTTGGCGTTACCAACTGGAGGAGAAAAGCTGTAGATCGAGCCAAGAAACATATTATCCTCAGTTTGTAAGGCCCATCTTGGAGGCCACCGAAATAAGTAAGTGTTGAAGTCGGAGTTTATAAAATTTTAGCAAAACTCCACATCATTGCGTTTATCAAATTTCGAAATGTGGAAAATGTTTGCTGTTGAAACACACATAAACTGGGTGCTTGGCCGCCTGATCGGTGCGATGTCTCCCGTAAACCATCACCAATCTTAATGAAGTACTGGGTCTGGGCTCTGTTTTGTCAAAGGCCACTTATGATTGAAACACGGGCAACTATACTATGACAATTTTTATATCTTCCTTAGTAATATTTAATGGGACTTTGGCTGACACAAAACACACAATAGATCCCCATTAAATTGGGCCTTGGGTAATATTTTGCTCAATATCAGTCTGCTTTTATTGACCAATTTGTCAAGCACATTTGGGGAACTAAAGGTTGGCCAGATGTAAAATGTAGTTGCCATTTTTAATGGAACTCTGATGTAATGGATGAGTTAGGGTGACTGTATGTTTACGGCGGTTCATGCGACTAAAATTCCCATGCTGGATTTGTAGATTTTTATATGTGTTGGTAAATTCAGGTTCGTTTTGTTACACATTGTTTGTTGTACATTGTTTGAGCTTGTTGGCATATCTTTCTTTTTTTTGGTACATTGACGTACAATTTTCAAAATATTCCTTATTTCAATATATGTGACCCTACATTTACAAACCCATCTAGTGTGTCAAAATAAGTTTTTGAGTAAAACGCAATTAAAGTTCCCCGTCGATGTTGCATTGCAAAAAAAAGTGAATTCATGAAATTTGACACACTACGTTTGTTTTCATAAGCAGGGTCACATATCGATGGCTTAATATAAAAACGGCCTAACTCGATTTTTTGTTACTTGACAGCAGAAGGAAAAAACTTAATAAAATCCGTAAAATTTTAGATACAACAAAAAGTTTTAATGCAAGTTCCAAAAATGTGTTGCTTCTTTTTATTAAAAATTGCATTAAAACTTTTTTTTGTTTCTACAATTTTACGTATTTTATTAAGTATTTTCCTTCTCTTGTCAAGTAACAAAAAATCGAGTTAGGCCCTTTTTATATTAAGCCATCGATATGGTCTTTAAGGCGAGAACTTGCGCGCGGTCAGGAAGGATTACATTTTACTGAAATGAACCCAATCACGTGTGGATTTAATGCCCGTTTTCGAACCTACTCAATAGCGCGTGCAGTAAAACTAAATTTTGAAACTTGTCCCGAGCGCATTTGTAGCCTGCTACTACCGACTTTTTAATTGCATTTTGCGACTCGCGATGTGTATGTTGACCTGCGAGACGGATTTTTTATACATGCTCGTGAACGGTTGCTATACCTGGAAACTTGCGACATTATTGGTTGCATAATTTATTCAATGACCTGCAAGCTTCCCTTCAAATCTCTCTAGATTATCAAAAGTACATTGTTAGCATTTACTTTAAATTGTTATCTCCTCAGAAAATTAATCCAATGATGTAATTTCAGAGAGCTTTTAAAATCCAAACACTTTCAATTGCACATCCGCTAGTTAAAAATTAATAAACAATTCTGTTTAAATTAAAAAAATGTATAATTTAATGCTTTAAAAAAAATGTAAGTGTTTAAAAAATAAATGAAAAACAGCGTCGATTTTGTTTTAAATTAGTATTTTTGTTTGCTCAATACTTAAATAAAAGACCTGAGTCTATGGTTGTATAATCATTATAATTGTTATTAAATTTAAAATCATTATAAACATTACTGCCATCAACATCGGCATTGACAGTCACATCCACATCATCGTCGTCATCGTCAGATCCATCGTCGTCATCATTGTCATTATCATTATTATGCTCATTGATATAATTATTATTTTGAACCGGATAATATAATGGTAAATTAAATTTAAATTTAACATCCGGTGTTGCCGCTGCCAATAACAAGGATGATGGTGCTGACAAGGACATTGACGCCACCGCCGATGCCATTGAAGATGGCGATTGCAATGCAGCAGCTGATATTGATTCCGATGATAAGGAAGAGGATGGGAATGAGGATGTTTTTGACGTTGTTGATATTGCTGTCGATGTTGCAGTTGCTTTTGTATTTGACCTTTTTGCTACAGTTGTCGCAAGACTTCCGTTTCCTGAGCCATCCATTTCCTCATCCTCGTTTAGTTCCTGTAGCGCTTTTAATTCTATCATTGTTGGTGTTCGTGCAATTGTAGCCAATTTTAATTTCGTACTTTTCACTCGGCCATAATTGTTTTTGTCGTTCATTTGGCTGTTATTGTTGCTGTTGTTATTGTTTTCGTTAGTGTTGGAGTTCATAATGGGTCAACGAATCAATAGTCCTGTATCAGGTGACCACCGATTCGCTCTATAATACATATCCTTATACATGGTTGGACAAGCATTTTGATTCTGTAACGAAACATACACAAACATATACTTTATTACAACAGTACAAAATCCTTAATTATATAGAGGAAATATGAGGATGAACAGAATGATAGCAGCCGCACTGGCATGAATAAATTAATTATCGATTTATTTTTCTTTTGTGAATGTGAACAAATTAAAGGTTAATATTCGGGACAAACATGATGACTTGTCCCATTAATTGCACATACATTTTTATTTCAAAAGAACATTCTGCTGAAATTTGAACAACGATATCAGTTGAAAGTTGATATGAATGAAATACATTAATTAACAAGACACTTTAATAAGACAGGTGGCAGGAAGAAATATAAACAAAAAAAATGATTACAGTTGGTCGCGCTGGTTCGAAAAACAGGTTGAGACTTCAACAAGACTCCAAGCCTCTGACGATAAAGTTAAATTAGTGCATAATTGGAAAATGATTTGGAATGATTTTGGATAAAGAAATTTGTAACCACTAGGAACTTGTTATGGAAAGCTGATGATGTATTAGCGGGACTACAAAGAATGCAAAGTACATCAGCCTTATGTGTATGACCATAAAAAGAAACACCCCAATGTGCACTAAGGTGGACCTTGAAATGACATTTTTGCGATATTTTGGTAGATGAGGGCTCTAGTGCCTTTTTGAAAAAAAATGACAATGCCGAAAAAAAAAATTAAAAAAAATAAACATTAGGGGTTGCGCACGAGCCGAGAAAAAGGTCCACTTTGCCAAAATTAGGGGGGAAATTGCCATAGGTCATCAGGGGTCACCCGTAGGGGGGAAGAATGTATGGCCGACCCCCATTAACTTTTTACCGCCAACATTTTCCCCCAAGACACCCACCCCCTATCTCCTCCCCTTAGGGGGGTCACCATACAAAAATGGAGGTTGCTCAGTATTTTCGAAAAACACCATAGGTCATCAGGGGTCACCCCTAGGGGGGCAAAATATATGACCGACCCCCATTAACTTTTCATCCCCAACATCTTTTCCGAACAAACTTACCCTCTATCTCCACTCCTTGAGGGACTCCCCATACAAAAATAAAAGAAGCTGTAATTGAGTAGTACTACTAAGCACTCTTAATATAATATAGTCAAATTAACATATTTTTGTTCGCTGATGGGTATTTCTTGCGGTAAGAATCGATAACATGTAGTAAATACTGTTTCTCTTCTTCGCCTTGACACAGTATTCTATTATAATCTTGTATCATTTTTACTCAGTGTCGTTCACAACGCGCAAGTTATTTACAATTCTACGACCTTCTTGATAGTCTGCGCGAGATTTCCAGGTTGCTGGATTTGCAAGAATGAAATCTTGCGATATTCCAAATCGTACAAATAAATTTTTGGTATTATGAGAGACGAAGTTGCTCAAGTCTTTAGCCAAGAATTCCTCATTCACATCTTTGAATTTCACCTCGATTTTTTTAACGCTGGTGCTTTTGATTACGACGCGAGGAGCTGGGGGAACCAGGTCGTCTTCTTCATCTTCTTCACCTTCTTCGTCTTCTTCATCTTCTTCGCCTTCTTCGTCTTCTTCATCTTCTTCACCTTTTTCGTCTTCTTCACCTTCGTCATTCTCATTTTCTAGCAATGCTTGGGCCATTTTGGCCTTCAACTCATTTGAAACCTTGTCATCGAAAAAGGCAAGGGCTATGTGCTCATCGGCGAGATACCATAGGTGACCGATAAATTTCTTTATCATTACCCGAGATAAATCCTGGTCAACGGACTTGTACTCGACGATGTCCTTCAAAAACTTCCAATCTTGATTCGGCGCCTCAGCTGCTCGAGAAGAACCAAACCATGCCTTGACGTAAAGTCGCACCACAAAAATACAAACGTGTCGAATACCATTCAATTCACATACAGATAAGTGAAAAGTTCTCCGAAACAAAAACATCTTGAGGCTGTAAATGGCTTTTGCCATCCATCGAGCATGGGAAACGGGTCCTGGAGGTCGGAAATGGTAATTCTCAAGTTTTTCACCCAGAATCAAAAGAATTAATTGTAGCATTTCTTTGTAGTCATCGCGAGGGTGTTTCTCCTTCAATTGATCTAAGCAAAACTTCTTTATGCCGACTTGCATTGCCACAGGAATTTTTCTGACGACTTGATCGTCTATCAAGCCAGAATGGAATGGTTTAACCTTTACAGCGTCCCATTCCTGTTTGAAACGGTCAAAGCAAGGAACGCCTGGTGCACTGGTCTTTCCCATTTTTGTCTCAAAAACTTCCCTTAGCACCAGTTCGTATACGTGGTGTCTGCAAGGTAAATATAAGATTTCTCTCTCCAACAGCCGCTCAAGAGCAACTGCGGCTCCGGAGAATGGGCCACTGTTCGTTGATGTCGTGTCGAAAGAAATTCCTTGTATTCGATGTGTCATATGCCAAGATGCCAACAGTTGATAAACGGCATGTGCTATTCTCCGGCCTTTTCCTTTCCCATCTTCTACTTTGGGAACTCCAAGAAGTTGTTCTTTTTCTCCGTACGAGACAATTACCGGTAGACGTTCCACCTTCTTTGTACCCACAAAATCCAAAAGCATTTTGCCATCCCAATGGACTACGAAGGATTTAGCTGCGACAAGCTGGAGATGAATGAAACGCGTTGAAGAATAAGAATTCTGAATGAGAGCAAATAAATCTATGCGATCTTACTTCTGGATTGTCTTTCACATAACTCAGCATGTTCTCTCGATTTGAACGCCGACATCTCCGAAGTGACGTACGGTTTATTGTGTATTGTTGAGGATCGCGTCCAAATGCTTCTGCCGCCGCAATCATAATGCCGACCGCGTCTCGGTCAGTCACTTTGCACTTGTCCAAAGCTGATAGGACTCGTTCAGTAAAACATTGTTTGTAACCTCTTCTGTCACCAACATTTGACGGGCCAGCTTCTGCCGGGAAGTTTTCGTCCTGTCTCCCATTATCATCGCTTGAATCACTGCTTGAAAATTTAACCACTGCAATTGAACGAATTTCATTTGAATATAAACATTGGACGAACACACAAAGCGCGAAATAGCTTACCGCCTTTAGCGAACCGATCTCTACTAGATTCCGTTGCACGTTTGCGTTGCAACTCTTCTTGTTCTTCGCGCTCAGCTTTTCTTCTCCTCGTTCGAGTATCAGTAGCGTCCACACCTCCCATAGTTCCTGGCCGGCCATCTTCTCTTTGCTTTAGCAGAAACTCAATGTCTTCGGTATTTGTCATTTTCTCAAGGGCGTTGGCGTGTGCGATGTCGAAAAGATTATCCAAGCTATCAGAAAACGTATTCTCTTTTTCTCTAGTGGACTCAGTCTTTCTGTGAGATGACTTTCTTAAAGCATCCCACTCATCGTGCAGCGCAGCTATTTTTCTTGTAACATCTCCTCTGGCTTTCGTCGGAATAGCTGCTTGGCGCCAAAAAATCATCACTGCGTCCGCGACTATAACCGCACTATTTTTCTTCGACATGTTTCGTTTGCGAATGTTGAAGAAATGCATTCTTAGCACTTGCTTCTTCGACGGTAATTTGTTCCCCGTAATATTCATGCTTGGATAACCAATCAAAAAAATATCGTCGCGCGATCTAAGTCGTGTTGTCATCTTAACTTTTAAAAAACGGGAGAAAAATCAATTTACTTTTCGCGGTCGTCGGCACTTGTTGAATGACAACAATCGATGAATGAACTGCTATTTATAACTACTACGTATTTTGCAATATTTTACTGCCAGGTACTGATGAATGGGGGCATCTGCTAAGGGTGCCTATGTACCTGATTCAGCTCGTGTGCGTTTCAAATTTTTCAAGACTTTGCAAACAATGACCACTCTTGAATATTGGTGGAATTTCTGTAAAAAAATCAAAAAAAATCAAAAAAATCTCGATATTGTGCAACTGTAAATACATAGATTTTCAGTATTTTTGTATGGGGAGTCCCTCAAGGAGTGGAGATAGAGGGTAAGTTTGTTCGGAAAAGATGTTGGGGATGAAAAGTTAATGGGGGTCGGTCATATATTTTGCCCCCCTAGGGGTGACCCCTGATGACCTATGGTGTTTTTCGAAAATACTGAGCAACCTCCATTTTTGTATGGTGACCCCCCTAAGGGGAGGAGATAGGGGGTGGGTGTCTTGGGGGAAAATGTTGGCGGTAAAAAGTTAATGGGGTCGGCCATACATTCTTCCCCCCTACGGGTGACCCCTGATGACCTATGGCAATTTCCCCCCTAATTTTGGCAAAGTGGACCTTTTTCTCGGCTCGTGCGCAACCCCTAATGTTTTTTTTTTAATTTTTTTTTTCGGCATTGGTTTTTTTTTTCAAAAGGCACGGAATAGAGCCCTCATCTACCAAAATATCGACACAAGGTCCACCCTAATGTGCACAAAACGGATGCGGACCCGTTCCGACCCCGTAACGTGTCCGTAAAATCACAAAAAAATTAAATGTCAGCTCTCGAACCTGTTACGAGTCCCAAAAGACATAAAAAGGTGGATCAACAAAATTGCAATTTAGCGGATCCGTTTCAAACCCGTTACAAGTCTGTGAAATCATAACAAGCGAATCAGTGAAATTGAAATCACAAAAAAATTAGATGTCAGTTCTCGAACCTGTTACGAGTCCCAAACACCATGAAAAGGTGGATCAATAAAATTGCGATTTGGCGGATCTGTTCCGAACCGGTTTCGAGTGTGAATCAGTGAAATATTTAAATTCGCAGATTCATATTTAAGTTGATAAAGCTGACAACAAATTGATAAAAAAATATGAAGTCCGTTGCAAGTTCGAGACGGATCCCGAAAAATTAAAAAAACGAGCTTCTTTTTCGAGACGTATGTCATACGCAACCCGTTTCGTTATGTGTCCGTAACTGATAGCCTTTTCGGACGAAATGTACGAAGAAGCGAGACCATCTTGAATTCGAAACGTATTCATATGATGCACTGGGATTCAACTGCTGGCTTGTTCTTAATATGCGCAGAGCTGTTCGGTTTATTCTTTCTCTTCTTCAGCGGCAGTCGGCCCTGCCTTCTGTCTGGCCGCTTGTTTGTAAACCAAACACCTGTATAGAGATAAAAGATCTCCGTGATCTCATAGATCTCCTATATGTGTGGTGTGTGCATACATTTCGTGTATCATCACATATGATCGCTCTCGCAGGATGTGTCGCTAATAATATGGTCCCTAGTCGTGCAACCGCATCGGTTTTGCAGTTCCCTGGCATGCTCCTGTGCCCTGACATCCATATGCACTGGAAATATTTTGAGTTCAGAAATAGTGATTGTAGGGACTTGATAGCCGCTTGACTGTCAGACGCCTAATATCTGGTGGTATATTAGCCGTCAGCAACCGGTCATTTCTTTATGTGCAATAATTTCTGCGTATTAGACGTTAAAATCATCAGATAGTCCACGAGAAAGAGATAACCCCATTTCCCTAGATTAGTCACCATGGCCATTCAGCTTCGAAGCAGCGATTTGGAAATGCACATTCCCTTATATTTATCAGCAAATACTGCTTCCGCTTTCGTCTGGGCGACAATATATGGCATCTTGCGTACAGCTTCTGCCACTATTCCATGACCGATTCCGACTATGACCCATTATGACAGTTACCTAGATCTGGTGGTAGACATAGAGAAAATCTGCCGCGCTAAATATTCAACGGAACAAATGTCGTAATTCTTGGCAGAGCACCCATGATGCACATCGTACCTATTTTCTGAGCTTTAGTGAACTGTATGTGGGCTCCTCCAGCACCTTTTAATTCCGAGAAACCCTAGAGCACTAATGGTTTCACCACAGCTGGGTAGAAAAAAACTGGTTTCCCATTACATCCCATGGAGGAATTGGGGGCAGCTTCTCAAAACCAGTGAGATGTCCACGTTCTAGTTTTGCATTCACTGATTGGGACCTATTATTTTGCACTGGTTCCGAATAGTATTTTTTAGAGGCTTTTTCTTGGCTAAATATTCGATAGTGACGCCCTCACTAAGCGGGATGACTGTCGTGGTAAGAAATGTTAGGTAGGCAGTGCAGGGACCGGACCAACGTTCTCATGCACAAGAGCCGTAAACACTAACCATTGCATCACCGATGGCGACAACCGCGTATATGCAGTTGAAATTCCCCATTTGCGACCTACCTCAAGTATAGAGGGCTATCATCGATATCGGCGCCGTTTGAACAATATTGGATCTGAAACTAAGCTTGTTGTCGAAAATAACACACACGTCATTGGCCAACTCTGTAAGCTTAAATTCAGTCTCATTCAAAGTGAAAAGTTACAAGGTGGTTTATAGCTTCGTGTGAAAAGGACAAGCTTGGCCTCGGACGAAATTATTCCACGTCCATTTGCACCTGTCAATAATCCCAAGTTCTGAAAATTACTCAGGTGACATTGTGTGCATAAACAACAATATACCTATATTTGAGCAGAACTTCGTTTTAGTGCAAGGTTCCACAGAAGTGGAATCAATAATATTTCGTATATAAGTTCCATAATCTCCACGACCGATGGCGCCAATTCTATCGCAGTATTAGTAGTATTTTTGAACGCACCCTCAATGTCGAGAAAGGCTGCGAACATATTTTCCATAGCAGTCAGCGATTTCTCTATATATCCTACCAGTTCATGCAGTATTGTCTGTATAGATATGCCTTGGCAGTACGTGTGTTGCGCATCAGATATCAATCTGCAATCAATAATCCTTTTCCAAAGGCTTCAGTAGGAACGGTGACAGTCCTCAAGTCTTTAGCAGCAGTATGAGAGACCATTCGAGCTTTGGGAATCAACACAAATCTTGTATCTCTCAAGCCTTAAGGCATGTATCTGAAGTCTGTGTACGAGATGTGTAACTTTATCAGCCAATGGATAAATTGGCCGATGCCTGAAATTCCGCTGGTGATACCATATTGGTCATAGGAGACTTGAACGATTTTTAATCTGTCGATATCCCAATTCTCTATTTTGTAATCACTGTCGTGTTAATTTCTGATCTAAAAAAATGGTTTCCCATAACATCCAATGAAGGGATTGGTGGAGCTTCTCACAATCAGGGAGTTGTGCGCTTTCCAGTTTTCAGTCACTGATTGGGACCTACAGTTTTACACCGATTCCGAATGGTATTTTGAGAGGCTTTTTCATGGCTATATACTCGATAGTGTCGCCGTCACTATGCGAGATGACCGTCGCCGAAAGAAATATTAAGGTGGTCAGAGCAGGGTTCGAACCCAGGATCTCATGTACAAGAGGTGCGCACACTAACCATTGCACAACCGACGGCCATAATTTTTGATCTATGAGAGTATGTTCACTATCAATTGTCGAGTTGACAAAAAAGATTACTCGCATACCCACTTGCTAAATAATCGGGCCTTCTTGGTTGTTTGGATGCAAATATAACTTGTTTGTAGGTTGTCGCAAATATAGTATACTTCTGTTCAAACACATTGTGTTTGCTATTCAATATTGCTATTGGAGACACGATGATTAATATGTTGTCATATATGCGATATATACATGTCATGTTTGTTGTGGCTTTGTTTGTTGACAACTGCTGAAAAGTAAAACGTAACAGACAACAAAGGAGCAAAAATCATTCATGAAAATAATGCTTGTCCGTAAATATATGGATGTTTTAAACATATGATTGGTTCCTGCCAAATTATAAAGGGACCATTTTTTTCAGCGTGCAGAAGAGCTGCAGAACAGCAAAACTAGAAAGCGCACATCTCACTGATTATGAGAAGCTCTCCCCAATCCCGTCATGGGATGTTATGGGACACCATTTTTTTTTAGAAGAGCTAATTAACTAACGGCTTGAAAAGACCTTGTAGCATCCGTACATTTGGTGATTCTCACAGAATTTCAGTAGCTACAACGGAATTGAGGTTGTCCACAAAACAGAAATTTGGTTGAAGAAGAATCTCATAGGTTGTCGCAACCTCTAATGCGGTTACGAGATCCACACTAGTTCAGATGTGATGACACTTAATGTGGTTGTGACAACCTCTAGATACGGTTATGGCTAGTTTGGATATTGTTTTTACCGGTACAGGTGTTTCGCAAATAGGGTGTCCCAATGCATATAAACGATTCCAGCTCTGAAATTTAACAGCTGTCGTCTACAATTGTTGCGATTATTACAAGGGGAGCGCTACACAAAGGAACGTTATCATTGTGAAAACTCAGTAAATATAGGAGGAAAGTTACGCTGAGACCGCTCACAAACTTCGCAAGAATGTGTCAAAAAAACGAAGTACGATCAACTAATTTAAAGGGACTGTGTCCATTATGGAAAGTAAGTCTGCTTTGCATTGACTTGACTCTCGAACACATAGCTTCTATAACCGAGAGCGTCGCCGAAACCTCGAGAACATCAATTCGACATCGTCCACAAAAGCTTCAAATATCGAGAACCAAAGGTCTGTTGTCAGAGCCGCTTGTGAACTGTACTCACTGATTCTTTACTCCATTTTAATTCCCAATTTAAATAACACCGCACACGTCAATAATAAAATCACCACTCGGCCAAAACTTATGCGCTTAATTTCTAGATTAAATCGTGCACTTTTACCTTTAATTTCCGATAACGATCAAGAACATGGAGATACAATTGATATCAAAAATAGCAAAACAAATTGTAAGCAGCCTCATCCATAAAATTAGGAATACATTATTTTAATATTTCGTCAGTATAAAAAATTACATGAAGTGTCAGGCGACACCCGGTTGGAACGAAGTTCCCTTCGCTATATATTATGTACTAGTTAGTTCCATAACGTCTAAGGCGCCCGTTAAAAAACACGACAATTTAAATCGATCTTTTTGGGAACTATACTTTTTGTAAAATGAAAAACTTTCTTAAGAAATTTTTTTATTGAATTATTTTTTCTAAAAAAAGTATATTTTTAGGCCCTTTTTGTAAGAATATGTATTATATTTTCCCGAAAAGGTAATTTTTTAAAGAGAGGTACTTTTTTTATTAAAAGCTAATGTTTATTTTTGAGAAACGGTACTATTTTTAAGAAGAAGTACTTTCTGTAAGAAAAAGCCATAAGACTATGCATTTTTTTTACAAAGAAGTACTTTTTTGAAGAACAGGTACTTTTTAAAGAAGTGGTACACTTTTTAGGAAAACGTTATTTTTTTAAGAAAATGTATTTATCAATGTATTTACGAAAGGCTACTTATCTCAAGAAAATAAAAGAACAGTAATATTTTATTTTTAAAAAAAGTTACTTTTAGGAACATTTATTTTTGTAAGTAAAGATATTTTTGAAGAGAATGTATTTTTTTGAAGAAAAAGTTTTTTTCAGAAATGGGAATGCTTTTTTTAGAATTGGTACTTTTTCAAGAATAGGTCAATTTTTAAGAGTAGATACTTATCTCAAGAAAAGTTATTTTGTTTCAAAAAAACGGTACTCTTTAGAGAAAATGTAGTGTTTTCCGAAAAGGCAATTTGTTGTACGAAAATGTACTTTTTTAAAAAAAAGTATTTATTTAAAAAAAAAACTTTTTTATGAGAAAAGGTACTTTGTTTAAGAATATGAATAGGTACTTACGAAAGAAGATTTTTTAAGCTTTGGCTTTTCTATATTTACTGTTCATTGGGTTCAAATCTGCAATATATACTAAATATTGGTTACAGGCTCCACCTAGAAAACTTCCCATTAAATAAGAAATTTTCCAACATATGTTAGTCTAGACACAAACCAAAGCAAAAGTACCCAATATTGTTGATGATACTGGGTTGTAGCATAAAAAAAACAAAAGGGTTTCCCATTACATCCCATGAAGGGACCGGGGCGAACTTCTCACAATCACTGAGCTGTTCGCTTTCCAGTTTTCACTCACTGATTGGGACCTACAGTTTTACATCGATTCCGAACGGTAGTTTGAGAAGCTTTTTCATGGCTATATACTCGATAGTGTCGCCGTCACTATGCGAGGTGACCGTCGCCGAAAGAAATTTTAAGGTGGTCAGAGCAGGGTTCGAACCCAGGATCTCATGTACAAGAGCCGCGCACACTAACCATTGCACCACCGACGACCACAATAATTGTGAATAATAGTGTTAAAGAAGAGTTATTAAAATTTTTTTCATTCAGCCCTCCTCCCGCAACGTTCCATAAGGAACTTCGTTCCAAAAGTAAGAACAATAAAGTAAAATGGGCCGAAAAAGGGCTTGATGTTGAATTAAAGGAGCAAGCGACTCTGGTCTAAACAAGTTTTAGCAGAAAGCTTGGAAGACGGGTAAATTAGTGGTCAACAGATAATATCCCCGTGCTTGTCCGTCTGTAACAGTAGTCGTGTTTTGGTTACAAGCAAGCGATTTTCGCTTTCTAAGTTGCAAAGACAACGGGTATTTAGCGATAACCAATTTTATTTAAAAATATGAAAAAGGGGAGAAAGCGGTAAAGATGTAAAAAAAAATATTTTTTAAACTTAGCGAAAATGATTCGCGTTGCTAAGTTCTCGCTAAGTCTTCTCTAAGGCTTCGTTAAGTGCTGCATACAAAACAAGCGAATATTTAAGCAAGTGGTGTAACCAAACCACGCTTATTTTTGAAAATAAATGCAATTTTTGAAAATATGTGCAAAAATCAAAGCATTTCAATCCAGCAGCAGAAAATATTCTGGCCGCAGTGAATTATATTCAACTCAACAATGAAACATATTTATCCAACAATTGGACATATTCATTGCAATAATGAAATTCTCCTCAACAGTGAATCATCTAGTTCAGTAAAATTGAATATTTTAATTGTAATACAGAGCCCATTATCTGTAAGAGCTCAAATAACATTTTTTTTCAAACTCACCTTATTCCTCTTAAAATCTATATTAGTTCTAACAGTTCTATGGTGTAAATTTTGCACTGGTCGTGCATTATTGCCTAAAGGAGCTTTCGGTGTTGTTTCTGAGCCCTGCATAAGTCGTCTCAGCTGGTATAACTGAAAATATATAAATCAAAAAAGGCAACAATGAATAAAAATATACATACGGACATAAATATACTCGTACATGCATTTATCGATTAAGCTATAAATTATGAAAATATTGATAAATCTCTGTTTAAACATTTAATAAAAGCTTATGAAAATTTATGACGTAATGCGGACGCATTAAAAAATGCGCTGTACGTGGTCAAAAATCTCATAAATCATGTTTTCATGATGCTTTACAGTTGCCGGTTTATTTCCTTTATTCTTCCTGGCAAACAATTAAAAATAACAAATTATCCATGCTTTACACGTAATCAGGTTAAATTACATTTTAAACAATAACAATCCGCTTCACAAATTAAGCGTAAATGATAACGACGGGGAATGATCCATGTTCGATTATTCATTTATTTTCGGTTAACACGTTTTCTGTTTTTTTATTTTTTATTTCAGATTTACCACAATTTCACACCAAAGGGGTGCGAGAAGAGACCAAGCAGTCACGTATTAGTTATCACTGCAGTAAAGTGACATAATTATTATCAATTTTGACAAATTGGTGGTATGAAATTTATATGAGCGAAGTGAAATGAATTGCACTGAAATGATAGACTGCAAATCCAATGTCATATACATAAGTTCGGTCTGGTTTAAAGGACTTTAGTTGCCATTGGATAAATGACACAATTTGCATCAATATTTTTAACTTATAATCACCTTTATTTAAAAGACAGTTTGTTGTGTACATAATGTCTACTTAAGTTTTCGATTTGGAATCACAATATCAAACAATTAGAAGGTATTTCCTTATATATCAAAGTTCTCACTTTGTCACTAAGAAACTATCCAACTACGGACACCTAGGAATGTGCAAGCATTGGCACTCAAATGAAATGTGTGCTTTTAACGAATTCAGTGATGCGATTGATTTTTATGCGACCCACTCAGTATAACAGGGGTCTCGAGTATCGAAAAACGTATGTACCTGTACAACACTATCGGTGTTCCATCTGTGGTTTTGTTTTTCAATTTTCGTTACAAACTTATAAGTGATTTTTTTTTAATTTAATTTTTAAAATTAATGAAAACACAGAAAATTTTTACAAGTAAATGAAACATTTATGTAGTTCGATAATCCAATGCCTGCCATTTAAATCTTAAAGATTATTTCATGGAAATGTTGCACATGGTTACGCTTCATTCAGGTGGTCCATTCTTAAAGCCCAATTTTGACACACTTTTTCAAATATTTCGGCCGTTATCTCACCAATGATACGTAAGGGTGTCCTGTAAACCGAGCTTTTTTAAATTTCAAAAGTTGGGCTGTCTCAAATATGCGTATTGAAGAGCTTATCAGGGGATCCTCAAACTTTTTTTGATGTGTTAACATCTATACCCAGCGGCGGATGTCTCACGGCCTTCCACAAAATAAGGCATGCGGAATTGTTCTTTTGTAATGCCTTCCTAAAATAAAGCCTACGGAATGCATGATTTTATCGTCAGATATAACCAAGAAAAAGATTTTTAAAATGTTGAGAAATTTATTTTCCGATTATTTTTAACCGTAGTTTAATTGGAAAATTTCATACAAATTTTAAAATTATACTGTTTATATAATATTTTTCAGGGTATTTTTAAAATTTTCAATTTGAAGTTGGGCGTGGTAAAACTTTCTATGATAGATACATACATACTTAGAAATAAATATGTAGAAGTGGATAGTGGTTTTGTGATAAAATACATTTTTTAATTTTATTTTTGTTTAACAAAAAGGCCTTCTAACGACCTTCTTTAGGCAATTGGCAAGGAAGGCCTTGCCTCCCAATCTCACGCAATGTTAAAAAGAAAGCAGGAGGTAATGTGTAGGGAAGGCCTTCCGTATTTTAAAGAAGGCCTGTTTGGTCATCATTTCAGGCCTTCCAGGTCATGACTTCCGTCGCTGGGTAGGCGCAGGTACGGCCTAAATTCACAAAGTGAAAACATCCAAACACAGTTTGTCCGACTGGACTGCGATCACACAGATTGGCTGACTGCGATCACATATTGTTTGCCGTTAAACTCCTCCTCAACGGCTGGACCGATTTGTATGAAATTTTGTGTTCTTATCGGGTAGGTCTCAGAATCGGCCAACATCTATTTTTCATACCCCTAAATGATAAACGTGACCCACCCCTATATAGAACACAGATTTGTGCGACTGCGAAACACGGAAACACACTGATGTAGCGGCAGCGAATAGTTGTATTGTGTGAGTGCGGAGCACTCAAAGAACAAAGAGAATAATGACGTGTTATACTCGTACGTATATAAAAATGAGGTAGCAAGATAGCAACGAAAATTGTGTGAACTTGTGTAGCGTATGTACGAACATAACAATGTTTCTGGGAATAAAACAAAAAGTATTAAGCAAGAAAATAATGACACATGTGCTTGCAGTGGTCTTTAAATAATTTTAAGTAGTAATATTGTTTAAATGTAACGTCATCATATGATTGAACGCTGTGTTTTTACTTATTTTTCAATGTAACATTTACTAATGTGTTCATAGAAATCGAACAGGTACAGTGTAACAAAAAGGTGTTAACACATCGCCCGTGAGTTCGAACACTCATTGATGTTTTTATACGAGGGTACTTGTAGTTCCCTACAGGCTATTGAAGTTTCCACCCCTAGTGAATTTTGGCAAAGAAGAAAAATATATTTGGATGGTCAATATATGGATCAAGCGACGTGTTATGATGGACAAAAATCGAAAAATATATTCTCGAAACTTTATGTCATTTCTCTATTCCCTTTGATAGAGTATTTTGACGGCAGCTTTTTGGAAAATTAATCAAGCGTACGTCGGTGCTGCAATGGGTAGCGTGCGCGCCTCTTGTACTTGAGATCCTGGGTTCGATCCCTGCTCTGACCAGCTTAAAATTTCTTTCGACGGCGGTCACCTCGCATAGTGACGGCGAGACTATGGAGTATTTAGCCATGAAAATGCTTCTCAAAAATACCGTTCGGAAAACTGTAGGTCCCAATCAGTGAGTATAAACTGGTTCACTGGTTGTGAGAAGCTTTCCCCAATTCCATTTATTTATTTTTTTAATCAAGCGTACTTTACTCCCAATCAGTGAGTGTAAAACTATAACGCGCACCGCTCACTGGTTGTTAGAAGCTCACCCTAATCCCCTTGTGGGATGTAACGCGGAAACCATTTATTTTTTTCTTTATCTCCACCATTTTTCAAATAAATTTTTAATTTTCTGTGTTTTATATTTCGGATCAACTTTCATCAAATATAGAGAAAAAAATATATCTAAAAGCGAATTCCCGAAATCATAGAGTCTCGTTTCACACTTTACGTGGTGCGGTCGGTGCGATAGAGAGTTATTTGCATAGACGAATTTAGTATACACACATTAATTCTCTCAATAAATTAAACGTCATAGGTATGGTTGCAAGTGAACATTGGATGGTGGAAAGTATGGGTTCGTGATTTTGTGACAAAATAGTTGTGTAAAATAAAATTAAAATGTATACCAATGATAAAATTCAACAAAAACGTGCAAAATACATTTAAATCAAAACGAAATGAAAAACTCAAGTCAACTGATCTTGTAACTCCACCTGCTGTAAGTTAATTTTCGTCGTATTTCTCTCATTTGCACAAACCTACGACGAAGACTGTGAAATGAAACGTCAGATGAGAGAATTAATGTGCCTACACTAAATTCGTCTAAGGTTATTTGACGCAAAAAAATTACAAAAATTGTTGACTTAAATTTTTCACACCGTTTTGATGAAAAACTATGAAATTTAAACATATTTTAGGCTTTTTTTTGTTAATTTTTTTCTTAGTATATATTAGTTGTGTATTTACACAAAAATTTCAACGCACAAACCGTAATGCCGTTGCTGTTTTATTGTTGGTTGGTTTGAGCCATTTCCTGTATCTGGTATTATTAAAGCAATACTTTCCAACATGCAACATCCATATGCAACACACCATACTTCGTAAATTTACTGAGTCAAATCGCTTCTCTATACGGGCATTTCCAGAGAAAGTGCCACCCTATGTCACATCACATCACCCTCGTTTTTTAGTTATATTTTATGACCATGTGGTTCGATTGTTTTCTATTCTTTTCCTAAATACAGAATGTAAGTAACTACATATTTATTAAAATAAAATAACACAATCAAACAAACTGGTCCTAAAATATAAGTAATTTTCGAGAGTGACGTGATGTGACAAAAGGTTGACCTTTCTGTGGAAATGCCCATATGTCATTTCTCTATTCCCGAAATACATTGAGAAATACCAAAAAAATGGGAAATTTATGCCGCCTTGAAAAAAAGTACTCTGTTGAAATTTTGGTAAATATTTTTTTCTGATTATGCTCATAATGAGGCATCGTTTGAGACCCATGTTAACCCAAAAATAATATTTTTTTTCGCCAAAATACATTAGGAATCGAAACTTCAGCCAGTAGGGGGCTACAGGTACCTTCGTATTAAAAAGATTGTCGATCCCGGAATCAGCTCGTTAATGCCCATTTTTGATGCCCCCTCCAAACAATGTTTTAGTACACCCTAATGTGCAGAGATTCGTGCTGTGGTATATCTCGGATGTGCACTATTTGATAACGAACAGACATGCATCGCATTAAACTGTGTCAGATCATTGAATGGAAAAAGATTAGCGTACTCAATGAAAAATCGCCTACAAAAATGTAGTCTTAATGTCGCTCTTACTAA
This sequence comes from Phaonia tiefii, assembly GCA_963931995.1. NCBI lineage: Eukaryota > Metazoa > Arthropoda > Insecta > Diptera > Muscidae > Phaonia > Phaonia tiefii. The sequence continues at coordinate 111,934,091 of OZ008370.1, read as the reverse complement.
ACAATTTTTTTATGTGCGTGATGATAAATTCGTATTTAAAATAGCAAAGACAGAAACCAATTTACTTAGCAGAGCTCTGTTATGCAACTAACAGAGCTGTGTAACGCACTTTATTTTAAAGTTAAATTGGCAGTTTATTGATTTTTTCAATTAAATAATCGATGCAGAAATTTAAAATACAGTAATTAATGAAAACACACTCCAAGCTAAATATATTTGCAGCACAAACTAATATATGTGCAACCAAATCCCAAATATTGGTATTTAAATATATCACATATAATGGGACTATTAGGGCAAAATATGGTGATATGAAGAATTCTCCACGAACCAAACGTATGCCAGTCGATAGTCCTTAAGGAGTGTCTTCGAAATATAAAATCTAGAATTTCCCAAGGACCTTCAGAAATCCAGAATTTGAAATTTTCTGTGTGAGGTCCCTGTGCAAGATTTTGGCCCACTGTGGTCAAGCGAAGAATTCTCCAAGAACCAAATATATGCAGTTGGGTAGTGCTTGACACATCCTTTCAGAATATGCCAACCACATATTTCAGAAGACCTTCAGAACCGAAAATTTTTAATTTTGAATTCCATATACGAAAACAGTTTTTCGCCCACTGTGCCCAAACGAAGAATTCTCCACGAACCAAACATATGCCAGTCGATAGTCCTTAAGGAGTGTCTTCGCAATATAAAATCTAGAATTTCTGAATTTTTTGAAGGTCCTTGGGAAATTCTAGATTTTATATTTCGAAGACACTCCTTAAGGACTATCGACTGGCATATGTTTGGTTCGTGGAGAATTCTTCGTTTGGGCACAGTGGGAGAAAAACTGTTTTCGTATATGGAATTCAAAATTAAAAATTTTCGGTTCTGAAGGTCTTCTGAAATATGTGGTTGGCATATTCTGAAAGGATGTGTCAAGCACTACCCAACTGCATATATTTGGTTCTTGGAGAATTCTTCGTTTGACCACAGTGGGCCAAAATCTTGCACAGGGACCTCACACAGAAAATTTAAAATTCTAGATTTCTGAAGGTCCTTGGGAAATTCTAGATTTTATATTTCGAAGACACTCCTTAAGGACTATCGACTGGCATATGTTGGGTTCGTGGAGAATTCTTCGTTTGGGCACAGTGGGCGAAAAACTGTTTTCGTATATGAAATTCAAAATTAAAAATTTTCGGTTCTGAAGGTCTTCTGAAATATGTGGTTGGCATATTCTGAAAGGATGTGTCAAGCACTACCCAAGTGCATATATTTGGTTCTTGGAGAATTCTTCGTTTGACCACAGTGGGCCAAAATCTTGCACAGGGACCTCACACAGAAAATTTCAAATTCTGGATTTCTGAAGGTCCTTGGGAAATTCTAGATTTTATATTTCGAAGACACTCCTTAAGGACTATCGACTGGCATATGTTTGGTTCGTGGAGAATTCTTCATATCACCATATTTTGCCCTAATAGTCCCATTATATGTGACATATTTAAATACCAATGTTTGGGATTTGGTTGCACATATATTAGTTTGTGCAGCAAATATATTTAGCTTGGAGTGTGTTTTCATTAATTACTGTATTTTAAATTTCTGCATCGATTATTTAATTGAAAAAATCAATAAACTGCCGATTTAACTTTAAAATAAAGCGCGTAACAGAGCTCTGTTAGTTGCATAACAGAGCTCTGCTAAGTAAATGGGTTTGTGTCTTTGCTATTTTAAATACGAATTTATCTTCACGCACATAATTTTTTTGTCCTTTTGTACTACTAAACCAAACCTAATTTGTGATGACATGTCACAACACCAATGAATTGTATGCATTTTTTTCAATGTATGAACACATCCATGAACGATTTAACCAAAGAGGATGTACAGGTAGAGAAGAAAAAACCGCGCAATTTGGCAACCCTCGTAGAAGAGAGCCCAAAAAGTCGACGCGATTCACTCAAACTCATTTCTCGCTCGCGTCATAACTTGATTATTTCATACTTTTGGCATAATTTATGTAATTTTATTTCAACATTTATTTAAATATTGTAACATTATCAAAAAACTCCTCGCGTATTGAAATATTCAATTAAGAGAGTAAGAGAGAGATCAGGGAAATGAGACGCCTCACTCGTTCTTGATTTGTTCTCTTCTACGATGGTTGCCATATTGAGCGGTTTTTTAAGTTCCCTACCTGTACATTAGGGTTAATAAATTTTTTAATAAATACCGATCATGGCTGTAGGTTGAAAGATTCCATTCATCATCTCACCACGAACGGTTGTTGATTTCGTTGAAGAACTTTGTGGATGAATCAAAGACAGATGGCGCTATTACAGTTTCACCAAACTACCTGAACTTTCAAGAAACGGCTGGATTCTACAGTGTGGATAGTTCCAGCTGCTAAAAAATGACATCAATTGAAGCATTTCGAGTCAGTTTGAGTTCAAGTGCTTAAAAGTATACAGCATCGAGTATTAGGAATATTGTAGTGTTGAAGGCCAAACAAGTTTTCAACAAAATGTACGGTACACAAAGCGCTATGTAACTGATGTCTTTTTTGTTTGTTAATATATATTATATTAAGCGCTATGTATATTAAATACTGATAAATTTATTCATGTTCTGTCTTCCCAGAAATCCGTTTTTCCGGATTTTGTTTTGAGACATATGTACATTACTCTAGAAACAGGAGCTTCACCGGATTATAGGGAGGGCCGAAGCAAAGAGTTTGACATCGTATTTATTAGCAACCGACGTAAATTTTACCCGAATATCCTTCGGAATGACATGGAATAATCGATATTCATGTAACTAATAATAAGTCTTATTTCTTTTAACCCCTTGCAACTGAGCTGGTTTTTTCAAATCCATTCACCCTGAATTTTGAAATTTTTATTTTAGTCATAAATCTTAACATTTAATACTGGCGGATTATGCTTTCACACGTGTGTATGTACTTAGGATAGCTTTAATCGATATGATATGAATTAAAATTATAAAGAGATCGACAGATATACAGGAGCCTTGTCTGAAGACCCTCTGATATTAAAAATTCTTAACGTTTTCCCTGAGAATATAGTGCCAGCAGAATTTTGTGGCTATCTGTGATGGAAGCCCATCAATGATCTATTACATACATCGACGGCAGTTATAAGGAACAGTGTTGGCAAATGTGGTGTGGCCGTCGGTGGTGCAATGGGTAGTGTGCGCGCTTCTTGTACATGAGATCCTGGGTTAGATCCCTGCTCTAATCAACTTAAATTTATTTCGACTACGGTAACCTCGCATAGTGACGGCGACACTATCCAGTATTTAGCCATGAAAAAGCTTTTCAAAATACCGTTTGGAATCGGTGTAAAACTGTAAGTATAGAAACTAGAAAGCGCACAACTCACTGGGTGCAATGGGAAATGATTTATTTATTTATTTGTTGGATTAGCAAGCAAAATCCTGTCGTTGTGAGAACATAATTTTTCTACAAAAAAAAGGTTATATTGTTGGGATTACATTTTGGTTTTATTGATAACAACATTCATTATTTAAAACAATTAAACAATTTAAGAATCTGCACATAAACTGCCCAACAGTGCAAAAATGATATATACATTAGGGTGTAGGGAAAAAGCTAAATTAGAGTGGAGGGTCTCAAAAGATGCTTATTAAAGAGCTGATTAGGGGACCGTCAAACTTATTTTATACGAGGGTACTTATAGTTCTCTACTGGCCGTTGAAGTTTCGATTCTTAGTGCATAGTGGCTCAAACGCCCTGTCATGGCAAGCATAAACAAAAAATATTTATTTCAAAATCTTTATGGAATTTTTTTTTCCCGTGGCAGAATTTTGAAATTTCGATCATGCATATTTTTTCTTCCCAATTTTTCAATTTACTTCATTTTGTATTTAGGATCGTCAAAGGGATGAAACTGTTCATCGCCCCAACAACTTTTGTCATCAAAAGTGAACTAACGTAACGTTTCAACGTTTCATTCCCGCTATGAGATTGTGAAAAGTATGGTTGTTGCTACAATGAATTTGCTTCATTATTGCAACGAATTTGTTTATTTGCTGCAATAAATTTGTTTCATTGTCGCAATGAATAGGTATCGTTCTTGCAAGGAATTTGCTTCATTGCTGCAATGAATTTGTTCATTGCTGCTATGAATTTACTTCATTAGTGCAACGAATTTGAGTCATTGTTGTAATGAATATGTTTCATTACTACAATGATTTTGTTTCATTGCTGCAATGAATGTTTTGAAGTGTGTTTGAAATTATTTTTTAACAATTGTACATAAATATAACATTTTTTTAATTTTTGTTTTCGAAAATCTATTTGCTAAATATGTAGATTATATTCATTCCATGCTGAAACACTCGTCTGGTGAAGATTGTGGTAGTCGAGGGGTTTAGTGTTATTGTGGCCGTCATATTCAGGTCCTGCAATTAAAAACGTATACGAGAAATTTGTTGTTAAGATTTCTATTTAAAATATGTACATATCTATGTCTGTACTTACCATGAACATAAGCTCTACTCCCCTATGCTCTACTACTTTAACATAGAACCACATCATTGTTTTGTTAAATCATGCAATTGCTGTTGTGTTGAGGGTTTTGATATTCGATTGTAGCGCCAAATCTCGCCGTCATTAAGCCAGTGCTCTTTTATGTATTTTAACCAAATTTGTTAAAAGTTCGATTGTATTTATTTCACTCTACATTAAATTGTTACTTCTTATGATCGTCTTACTTGAACCGAACCGAATTATGGTTAAAACAACAAAACACGAACATTTTCTTACGATTTGTCATACATTGCTCATACATACACACAAATGTTCAGTTACATATTTCGGGGGGTTTTTCTGCCATCGATGCGTCACTTTAGTTGCTGTCGTGCTGCTCATTGCATTCTCCTTGTTTATCTATTTCATTTATAGATACACAATTTACACAAACGATGACAGCAAACACATAAATTCGTACAATTTATTTTTCTGAATAAAATATTATTACTTTACTAAGTTGAACTAATTAGTCTGTTTAAAAAAATGTATTTAAATTATTCCAGCGGGGAACTAATTTAAGATGTGTACGTGACCCATCACTCACGCTCACAAATTCCTCTTGCTGGCCTCTCTTTTACGCTCACTCGTTTTTTGACTGCTTTTCTCTCTTTATCTTCATAAAACTTAGTTTCATTCCAATAACGAAATTGTTTCGTCAACTATAAATGTTGGCAAAACTCCAAAATAAATAAATAATAATAAAAATAATCAATAAAAAGTACGATATACACCAAGTATCAATAGTTTAAATCTCACGCACTTCCTTTTTTTTTTGATTTTTAACCCATTTTTCTACACAATTCAAATTAAGTAAAATTGTTGCAGGAACGAAAAGTAAGTTCTTGCAGCAACGAAATGAAAAATTGTCACAGAAATCAAGTATGAAATTTTTCGTTGCAGCGAATACCACATTATCTGATATACGAAACTTTTCATTGTAGCAACGCAAAAACATTAACGAAAACGTTTTATCCATACGACGAAGCATTACTCTTTCAGTGTATGTATCAATAAATAGAGTACTTCGCGTAAGAATAAAAGTCCGACGTTCCGGTAAACAGCGGTTCAGTACGCATCTTTTGAGGCGCTCTTAAATTTAAATTCCAAAAACGCGGTTTTAAATACACCCTAATATGCATAATATTATATAACATATTTATCAACATATTTATAAATCATCTGCAGAGTATAACCTACAAACATGTTTATATTTGTTTAAATTAATTTAATTTATGTTCGACAAATTGAAATGTAATTTCAAATTGATTTATAATTTATTTTATTGTCGATTAATCGCACTTTTTACACAGTAAATTCCGCGGATGGCAATAGCCAAAACCCTGAATTTCAATTAACTTGGCTTTTAATTATATTACCAACATTTCCACAAAACTATGAACCATATGTCCGCATTTAATTTGTAATTGTAGAGTTGATATGTAAATTTTCAATAAATAACTTATTGTTTGTTTTATCATCGAAATTTGCATAATTTTTTGAAACTATTTGTATTATTGTTATTGTGTTTTTAGAAATTATGTTAAATGTATGAAGTTAAAATATGTGTTTCTTTATTTACCTCTTGTTTCGTTATATAAATTGGTTTATTAACTATTATCCATACAGAACTTTCCCAGCATCCGGGATGTGTGGTGGATCCTTCGTATGTTATGTAATGATCGGTATTTGGCAGTAGAGCACGTACAGACAAATGTCTGATAGGTGTTGAAAATCCTGAAAAGACACAGCCAAAGAAGACAAACACGTTGTTCATGAGATTACCAGAAAATTGCAAAATAATGTTGAAAGTAATGGACGTAATGTTATTTGCTGTTATTCCTTTTATACGCCAGCAATGAGATTCAACATAATATCGTTAGCTGAAATGTCAATAAACGTAACTACAAGTTTTAAATGTTTACAATAGATAGAAACAACTTTTTAAAATTGTGATTCTATACATTGTATGTAGTTTATTGAGTTTGAGGTTTATTGATATTTTCCTAAACAGGCAATTTAACACAGGTATCCAATAAATAAATACCTTCATCATTCAACTACAAATAATCTTCTGGAGAGCTGGGCGCTATCCCAGAACTTTCGAAATTGAGCTAAAAAATTTGCACATATATCGCATATTGGTTTAAGTACAATTAAAAAAATTAAAAGAAAATTTCCAAAAAGCAAAGTATTAAAAAAGAATTCAGTGAATCTATGATTTTCAAAATAACTTAAAAAACTAAACTTCTAACTAAGGTAGAACTTAAAACTAAAATACAAAATAATTTAGTTTATTAATTTTCAATTCGTTCAATAACTAGAAGAGGGAACTTTGGATTTTGGTTCTGATATTTACGAAGTACAATTTTTTAAAACCTAGTTACACACATTTCGTAACCGCCTACAGGCATAATTAAATGCGGCAGCTTTTGCCAAGAGAGCGACAAAACCTTGTCGAAGAAAGCGGTGGCAATCTGCCTCCACATCCAAAGACGATCTAGAATTAGACGACCAGCAGATGTGCGCAATTTGTCAACCCTGGTAAAAGAGAACCAAAAGTGCTAGAAATTCACTCAAAGGCATTTCTTCCACACGCCAGATCTTGATTATTTCATACTTTTTGCATAGCTCATGTAATTTTACTTCAACATGTTTGGAATTTGTATAGTTTAATAGAGTAACACTATCAAAAAGCTGCTCGTGTATTGAAATATTCAATGAAGAGAGTAAGAGAGGGAACAGAGAATTACTAGGGTTTCACTCGACGTGTTTGTTGGCGTTTGAGTAAAGAAAAATTTTGACTGTCTACTAGTACATCGTTTTTGCCACAGTCGGATTTGGGTCCGAAGAATTATTTAATGCAGGACCACGTCCCGCCACACTAGCGTAGGAAATACCAGCTGTTGTAAAGGAGCTGGTCAGTATATTTTGTGGGCCATCGACCCCATTCACCTTTCGCTTCTCCCGCATCTTCCTGACAATTGCCAATATTTAGCGCCGGTTGTGTGGCCCTCAGCATTGCAATTCGCGCACTTAACAGGGCGCCCAATTTAAACGGTGGTAACACCTGTGATGGTGCTATGGGTAGTGTGCGCCCCTCTTGTACTTGAGATCCTGCGTTCGATCCCTGCTCTGACCAACTTAAAATTTCTTTCGACGGCGGTCACCTCGCATTGTGACGGCGACACTATCGATTATTGAGCCATGAAAATGCTTCTCAAAAATACCGATCGGAACCGGTGCAAAACTGTAGGTCCCAATCAGTGAGTATAAAAGTAGAAAGCGCACAGCTCACTAGTTGTGAGAAGCTCTCCCCGATTTCTTCATGTGATGTAATGGGAAACTATTTATTTATGTTTATAACACCTGTGACCTGGTTAGTCAGAACAATCTCCTCAGTGCAGTTAGCTGCAACATGACCAAACATTGGGTTGCACCCCTCTTTCGAAAACGCTCAAAACGCACCGAGCAATAGAGGATAAATTTGCAAATTTGATGGAAGCTGACGAGATCGGAGTCCCTAGATAGTTTTAGCAACCACCTAACTCCTCACATCTTCGTCAGCCCCAAAATTGAGAGCCTGAGGCCCAAACCGGTCAAATAATCTTTGACATCGTCAATGTCAAATGAGTCGGACAGGCGACTAATCACCGTCACATACTGTTTCGAACCCTTAGGGGTATGGGTGAAGAAATTAACTTTAAATTTTGCAATTGATCCTTTAATTTAGCGTGGCCCTGAAGGGTACCCGTGAAAAAATTGACCTCTCTTTTACTCAACGCACTCACCGTAAAATGTTGATGGCCTAATGCCTCAGCAGGACTCTTTAGCAGCGTCTTTAGATTCAGATCAAATGTCGTTATGGCTGGCACCGCCTTGCTGGACTTCCTAGAATTTGACTTTGGCAATGTTGATTTGACCGCTTTAGGATTTGTTGACGACACTGGCGCCACCTTCTTAGCTATCGAGGGCGCCCGTCCTTGAGCAACCTTCGCCATTGAGGCATCCAGCGTTGGATATGGCACTTGGCTGGCCATATCGACATCATTAATTTCTCCATTTTCATTAGTGCCGAATAACGCACCATTAAGCCTTTGCTCCCTCGCGTTCAAAAGTTTTTCTTTATCACGCAGCCTGGCCTCCACGCCTTCCAAGGCTGCCAACCTGAATTCCACATTCTTTTTTAGGTTTTCATTTTCGAACGTCAGTTCGTGGATCGTCTGCTAAAGACTGTCTACCAGTTCTTCAAGGGGCAATTCTTTAACCTTCTTCTTTCTACTAGGGGTAGCGGCACCAGAGGCACCCGCAGTTGGCGTTACAGTACCCGAAGCAGCAGCACTAGCCATCTTAGCGGGCAATAACTTGGGTTTGGTAACAGGGGACTCCATGTCCTCCCTTTTTTTTGGCTGCAGAACTCGCGTCACAAGCTTCCTTCTCAGCGTAAGCCTCCCAACATTTTACTCACAGAAACGTCCATCCCAGGATCGCCAGTGTAGCTTATACCTTCTTCCCAGCTAGAGACACTAGGAGTCTTGCCGGTAGACGTTTTTTTAATTTAAATTTTTCCGCTAACTTCATTGTTTAAGTCATAAATAATCTGTTCAGCTATCGCTCCTCTCAATACTCATGGAGATAGATAATTAAATTCACCAATTCGATTGACTTTCAGTCCTCCATTTATAATTTTTAATTTATTTTGAATTTTTTTTTTGACAATTAAATGTCAAATTAATTTCCGACCGTTCAAGTCAAAGGCTGATTCACTCATACATTGTTTATAGTATTTTCAAATATTACTTAGGATACAATAACTGGATTTTATATAGTATTTGGGGAAATTCATCAATCATAGTGAAAGCATAGATTTTAAATTTGGTGTTAGTTACGTCCTTTTGCATTTCAACTGACGATACACATACTAACTAAAGGCAATTTGGCAGAACAGTGTTTCACAGTAATAAATAGCCTCAACCAGTTGTGTTGTAAATATGATGTAACGAAAATTTACGTGTGGCTTGAAAACACTTTGACATTTTGCACTCCCTTCGTAGTTAATCAAAATTAACACTCCTCGTGTCAACTACCATCTGTTAATAGACTACTTCAGGTGTGTTCTGTTGAACTCTTCACATTTTAAGTTCATTAGGGGCGAGCGAAGGGATAACTTCTGCTTGGCAATTTGAGACTTGTTCATAGATATTTTTTGTTCAGTCAGTGCAGCTTTAGAAGTCAAAACAATTGGCTTAATAATAATAAAAAAAATAATTGCAAAAAGCCAACCGAGAGATATGTATTTTCTTTTTAAATCGAAAAACAATCTGCGCGCTCAAAAATATATCCATACAGATCTTTGTGTGTAAATGAAAGTATCTCGTGCTCCGCGTACAAACACTTATGATACAAGATTGTCAGGGGATCGCGTATGGGCACAGTTACACTATTTTTGTAATTTGACATTTAGAGACCCCCTTGACACGGCGATGCTAAATAAGGAGAAACTCGGTGCGCAAAATACTCTGGAAAATTGGAACATAATTTCTAGCCGACTTTATAATTTTGAGGTTTTTGGGGTACAAAAGTTCTCCTCTCAACATAATGGAGTCCTAACGAAAATAGTATAAAGCCAATACAATTATTCGCAATGTGCCACACTACAAGTCACTGTGCCACACTCCAAGTCACTGATGTGTTACCAAGGTCTTGGTTGGAGCACCCCAAAAGTGTAGAAAATTAGCCTATATTTTTTCGAAGAGTCTGCTTTTGCAGACACTATTCGCAATTCTCTTATAAATGATCAAGGGTATTGAGTGTGCTGAATGTCATCGAATTTAGTATCACCGAGTTTAGGATGGGTTTCTGAAATTTCACATTTCAGAAAGCAAAAGAGGTCATGGTGGTTTGTTAAGCCTGTATATACAATTATATATACAAATGTATATACAATTTGAATTTGAGCCGATTAACCAATACTTGATATTTTCTTTTCAAATATTAATTCATGTAAAACTTAATCATGACTACGTTGAAAGTGATTCAAGCCAGAAGCTATATTTTGAACCACTTTTTCGATCATATCTGCTGCTACCTCAACACGTGATTGTTGTTTTCCAAGGCTGCAATTTGATGTTGGTATTTTGGCATAGATCACTGACAGCACAAACGGAAATTAGAGTCGTCAAATCGCACGTTCTATAGGGCCAACCGGCTGGGCCTAACCACAGTACTATATAAATTGCTCACCGAACTCACTTCTCACGTGATGTGTGGCATGGAGTGCTATCTGGTTGAAACCACGTTTCGATCAAATGTAGATTGTGCATTTCAGAAAATATGCTTGAAATCATCGTCAACGTCTTTAAAAAATTATGAACCGATTATTCTGCTTCCACACCAAACAATGCCTGTTGCTGGGAAAATGAGCAACTCTTGTACTACCTTTGATAACTCATCAAAGGCGACATTTTTTCTTATTAATGTGTCTATGCAATCAGAAACCAGCAAAAGCCGTTTGTTTATTACATTACGACAGGCGATGAGTCATATATTTATGCATACACGCTAACGTGTTTGTAGCTTGTCGCAAATATAGTATACTTGTGTCCAAACACATTATATTTGCTTTTTAGTATTACATGTTGGAGCACAATGGTAAATAGGTTATTGTATTTGCTTGTGTGACCCAAATGTGGCTTTGTTGAAAATTGCTAAACAAAACGTGTCCGACAACAAATATTTTTCAAAAGCAGTAGATCTTATATTCATTAAAACAATGCTTGCAAACATACACATGGTTCCTGCAATATGTTGCAGGTGCCGTTTTTCCCAGCGTGTATGAAACTTAGAGTAAACACCAATCGACTGTGTGGGTCATCCAAACGAGCCAATCGAACAAACGGTGTTCGCGCACGAATGACTATAAAGCAAATGGTGGCCTGCGTCTTCGCTATGACTGGTCATCTGGCAACGGTTCCCTTAGAGTACATAACCATTGAATAGTACATAACCATTTGTATTCCAGAAGATTTTTGTGAACTTACGAAAACGAAATCATTTTCCATCACCATAATGCTAGCTCTCACGCATCGGCTCAAACAAACGCGGCTTTGACCAACAGAAATACGGATTTGATGGGACATCCGCCTCACGCTGAAAAACAGCCCCAGCAATATATTGCAGGAACCATTTAAATGCTTGCAAGCATTGTTATCATAAATTGAAGATCTCCTGCTTTTTAAATTCTTTATATTAACTTCACATGTCTGTATGCACCGCACCGAAAAAACTTTGGATTGATTTTTAACGGTGTTCCCGTGATCCAATCGAGCTGAAACTTCGCAGTCAAACTGATGGCGTCGACAAAAACGAAAGGGGCTTGGTACCTCCCATACAAATCACAAATTAAAAATCCATTATTTCTGCTCCTGTTAACGGTATTTGAACAAAATTGGGTATGTTGGTTAGGTGTACATATTCTAAGATCTGCTGCAAATATGGGCGGGATTGGGTAAAAGGGCGTGGTCATATATACACATTTTATAGTCAAAAACTATGTTTTTACGCGTTGGTTGTTTTTTGTTTGGTGTGTTACGTTTTTGCTGACAGCAGTTTTCAACAAACAATGCCACATTGGGACCAGAAAAGCAAATATTATAACCTATTAGTCATTGTGTGTCCAACATGTAGTATCGAACAGCACACACAATGTGTTTGGACACAAGTATACGATAGTTGTGACACGCTAAAACACGTTATATTTGCATTCAAATACCAAACAAATTCAGATTTCTCAGCGTGCTTACAGCCCTGATTTGATACCAAATGAGTTCTTTTTATTCCCGTACTTTTTTGACGCCGGAAGAACCGTTTAAGGGGTCCGGAAGAACTGTTCTGGCTCTACCGCATTCGGTGTAACAAAAGTATTTCGAAAATTAGTTCAATCACACACAAAAGTGTATCATCATGGAGAATAAGAACAATAAAACGCAAGTTCGATCGTCAATATTTGTTTTCCAGAAATATAATTTGTGGGAAAGATATATAAACAGCTACACTCGAATTTATCTACTTTTCTGATATTACTAAAAAATCATGACTGCAAAAAAATATTGGACATAGGCGCTCGAGAAGTCTATATTAAGAAGTTTACACCACAAGCTATTCCATGTTGAAACCGATAAATCACAGAAATGTTCCAATGCTTTGCTTCGATGCACAAGTATGCGTTTGGTGGTATGAAATAACATTAAACTGCGTTTGGGGCCACCAAGTTCCTTACATCACCGGCACTTTTAAATTTACGCCATTGTAAGTCCACATTCTCTCTTAAAATCCTTATATTTTAAGTTGTACTTAACATTATTAATTTGTTGTAGTTTTTAAATTTCTATCTGCCATCCTTCAAGTTCAACATATCTGTTATCTAATCCACATTTATTGAAGTGGATTCCAGCATTTCCACTTGAACTTTATAGCCACAACAAAAGCCACATTTTGAACCACAGTTTCCTCATTTCATTTCCTTGCAACATGGCTGTGAATGTTGTGCTACCAAGAATAAAGGATAAAGCTAAAACAACTTTAAGTGTTGGTTTAAAATTTTCGCGCTATTTCCGTTGCTGACTGCGAAAAAGTTTTTGAAGACTCTATAACCACAACAATAACATCGACAACTGCAACAGCAACAACAATCCGCGGCAACTGGTAAGAGGCAGAGTGGCAATGCATACCCAAAGACGGACTAAGTCGGCTGTTGCATGCAAAATAATGTTTTAAATTTGCTACCATCAATACCCCCAGTATAGACCACAAACAATTGCACAGCCAGAGACAGGTCGCGGTTAAATAAAAGTACGTAAAGCAGCCCTAGCACAGTGGGGGAGATGAAGAAGGAACATTGTAATAATTTCAGTATACTACCAATTATGAGTAAACTCCTGGAGTCCCACCTTCTGAACAGACTTAATCACGTTATAGATATGAAAAATCAGTTTCTTCATCATCAATTCGGGTTTAGGAACAAACATGGTATCATAGAAGAAGTTCACAGGCTGGTGGAAAAGATAAATTAGTCGTTTGAAAAAGGACAGTACTGTGTTGCAACATTTCTCGCAATCTCTTAACCAATTAACTACTTATATAAAGTTGATGGCTTACTATTGGAATTTAAGAAAATGCTTCCCAACTCTGTCTCCACTCTTATATTCGAAATCGATATTACAATGTCAAAGAAAATAATGAATTTAGGCCTGACACATTATTTGCTTTTCAAATTATATCCCATTCTAATAGACGGAGTTGCAATTCGAACTTTTGTTGACGATACAGCTGCTTTAGCCGTCAATGAAGACTCATAGAGGCAAGGATCGCTATCAAAAATGTATCGATAATATCTCATCTTGGCTAGAAGAATGGTGGATCAAAAAATTTAACAATATCAGTACAAGTCACGTTTACTCTCAAGATAGAAACTTAAAAAATAAATAAATGGTTTCCCATTACATCCCCTGAAGGGACAGGGGAGAACTTCTCACAATCCTACCCACCAATAATTCTAAATGAAGCAGACATACCACAGACACATCTTGACCAACGCCTCACATGGAGAAAACATATGGAGACAAATACAAAGGCTCTCGACATACAATTGAATAAATTAAATTTTCCCATTAACTGCAAATCTCCCTTCTCGCTTGAAAACAAACTATTCATTTACAAATGTATCATCAAGCCGATATAGACGTAGAGAATTTAGCTCCAGGGGTTGGTCTCGAAATCTAATTTGGCAATTCTATAGCGGTTTGCTACCAACTACCAAAATTCTCACTATTCAGGAAGACATCCAGACTACACTGAAAGAAAATCTTTACATCATCGATGATATATGCTCATCAATTGTTTTTCATTGAATTTCATCAATTCAATAAAAAATTTCTTCAAATTAAAAATTGTGCGCTTTTCTAACATTTTCAGCTTCATTAAATTTATGATTTTTTTACATGAATTTCCAACATTGCAATTTGGAAATAATTACTGTGATCGATCCTAAAAGGGGTACAAAGTTATATAATAGAAAATAGTGAAATGGGAAGAAAACATTATCCACGCTATAAGTATTTTACATGCGGTTTCATACCCTGTTCTTGAGGATATTTTACGATGAAAATAGGCCAACGAGTTTAACTACTACTCATTAACAAACAATTTACATCAAAATTATGATTTTACTTCAAATTGATGCAAACCCTACATCTAATTGACGAAAAATTTACAGCAATTTTGATGAACAATTTACATCACAATGGTGAAAAATTTACTTCAACTTGAAGACATACATCAAATTGATCTCATATTGTTGTTGAATCAATGTAAACTCTTGATGAAGTATGGACGAAAGATTGATGAAATGTTTTTCATCAATTCAAAGAAATGTGTCGTAGGTTGGCAAATGAGGAAATATTTCATCAAATTGATGAAGGAATTCATACATTTGCTAAAGCCTTTTCTTTCAGTGTAGAATGCTCACATATAAATCTCGGATAAGAAGTGATCCAAATCCTCTAGCGGCAAATTTGATGTCAAGTACCTTAATCCTTAGAAGACTGAAAAGAAGGTTGTTTAATGTTTTTCGCTAAAACTCTTAAATTTTTGGCTTGAGACTTTATCTTCACTACACTGAAAGAATGATGAATGCTGCTCATCAATTGTTTCATCAACTCAATGCAAATGTTTTCCAATTGGAAGATTGTGCGTACACTTGGTATTGCCAACTGGAGAAAGAAAGCAAATGATCGAACTGGTTGACGAAATATGTTACCTTCGTTTTATAAGGTCCCTGACCACCCCGGGTTGTCCGAGAGCGGATAAGTAAGTAAGTAAGTTTTTATAACTGATATGTATTTCCAATGTAGTGGATTAGCTGTACTTTATTATACACAATTAACGTAAGTAATGTTAAATATTATTTGTTAAAATGATTGCAATAATAAAGTGTAAGTAAACAATGCAAAACAATTTTTGACTTGTACACAAGCCAAGATTTGAGTAACGTCGTTACATTACGGAACAGTATTATAATTTTTGTTGTTTAGTTATCTTCAATAAATTGCATAAAATGTTATGAACTATTAAGCAAATTTTTAATAATTTTTAAATAACAAAAACAACTGACCTACAAGCCCTCAAAAGTAGGAACTCATTCCATTTCAACTGACGCCAAGCAACCAATCTTAATTTGAATATCTTGAATAATTAAAATTTCTGAATTCCCCCAATGTGCACAGCCAAGTTATTTAACAACATAAAAGAAGACGCCAGGAAAAGAGACGATCCAAAGGAGGAGCAGTAGAAGGAAAACGCCGGCATTACGTGTTAGTTATGCATATTATGAAATATTTTTATTGGCTTTAATGGCGGCGTCAGCAGAGTCATCATCGCAAAAAACAAATGCGAAAATATGCATAATTTTTCTTCAAGCCAGTTTCTTTTTATGCCTTTCCTTTCACTTCCCTGTACTTCCTTTTCCAGGGGGCGTTGTTTGGTTGTTGAACGTGCCGCTTACAAGTGCATGTTGCTGCATTGAAAGGAAAAGGAAATCCATGAAACATAACTATTCTTGTAGATTGTATAGGGGCATGAACATACACATGTTTGTGCTACAGCCAATGTATCTGCATGCAATATCAACAACTGCTGAAATGTGAACGAGGCGATTTCTTCAATTTCACTTGGCGGCTTAAACCTGAAATCTATGATATTGTAAATTTAATACAGACATGGAGTTAGTGTGGGGGGCTGTATAATAAGTGTGGTATTTCAAATGGAAATATTTACCTATCTACTCAAAATTCCAAAGGAAAGGCTCTGATTAAACTGGTGTATCGATAGGATGATTTCTCCTTTTAAGATATAAATTTGTTAGCAAAATAAACCAGATCTTCTATGTGGTATAAAAAATATATATTCATCAGGGTTGTTGGAACTTAATAGGTCGGATGGGTGATTAATTTCAATAGTTTCGCAAACTGCAAACTAATATAAATAATAATCCCTTTCATCAGCATCATACTATGTTCCTCATACACTTCAGCTTCACTGTAAAAGGGTATTGCAAGATAGTGTCCATGTTTCAGGCAACCTGAAAGATATTATAGCAGCGGACTCCCATTGCAATATGATGCATCCAAATTCAGTTACTTGTGTCTAAATGGGGAAGACTGGTTTTCAGGAACAGCAGCATTCTTATTGCGTTGCGTTAGAGAGGACTGCCCACAGCCTGCTTGAAGAATGTCAGTTTGTATGCCTTGACTATCCCTTTTAGCGCCCACTACATCTTTTCCAATTGTAATTTAAAAAAATCAATTTAAATTCAGGAAAGGTTAATTTAATTTAAGAATTTCTAATTCAAATTCAAAATTTCTAATTCAAATTTGAAAATCGGAAAAAATTAATTGAAAAGCAGAAAACATCATTTGGAATTCAGAAACTATCAATTGACGTTCTGATATTATCAATTGCAACTGAGAAAACTTCGATCGAAATTCAGAAATTAGGGATTGAAATTCAGAAAACATCAATTAAAATTCAAAAAATATCAATTGGAATTCAGGAAACATTAAATGATATTCAGAAAATATCAATTGAAATTCAGACAAATATATATAACGAGATGCAACATAAATTCAAATCTTTATAAGAATTTCTCCAAATTTCAATTGATATTTTCAGAATTTCAATTGATCTTTTCGGGACTACAGTTGATGTTGATGTACAGATGATTTCTAATGATTTGTTGCTGAATCTCAATTGATATTTTCTGAATTTTAATCTAAGTTTACTGAATTTCACTTGATTTTTTTTAAAATTTCAATAAATAGTTTCTTATCGAAATTATGAATTTTAATTGATTGTTTCTGAATGCCTATTGGCACGTATTGATATCATTTGACAGTTTTTTTATTTCAATTCGAACTTCCGAATTTTATTTGATATTTTCTGAATTACAATGGAATAATGGTGTGTAAGTGAGTTCGAAGGAACGGAGAAGGCCTTCTGACAGACCAACTTTCGGAAGGGAAACAATCATGTCAATCAGAGATTTTTGAACCCTTGGAGGAGGCATCGTTCAAGAACATAAAAAAAATGGTGTCCCTTAACATCCCATGAAGGGATTGGGAAGAGCTTCTCACAATCAGTGAGATGTGCGCTTTCTAGTTTTATACTCACTGATTGGGACCTACAGTTTTACACCGGTTCCGAACGGTATTTTTGAGAAGCATTTTCATGGCTAAGTACTCGATAGTGTCGCCATCACTAAGCGAGGTGACCGCCGTAGAAAGAAATGTAAGGTGGTCTGAGCAGGGATCGAACCCACGTTCTCATGTACAAGAGCCGCGCACACTAGCCATTGCACCACCGCCGTTCAAGAAGCGAGATGTAATTGTATATCAAATTAGAGTATAGAGTATAGTATAGAGTGTCTAAGTTGAATGACACAAAACTGCCTCAGAAGACATATTTTGAGAAAATCGGTTTCATAGCATAACATGATGTTTATGATGCTGAGTATGCAACATGATAGCAAATGTGTTTAAATTCCTGCAATGAAAGTTTCGTACTTCCAACATTTATGACAAGACTCCGATTTGTTATCAAACTTGCGTATGCAACGCTGCTTTTACTTCTCTACATGTAGTTGGTACGTGGACATATAATTCATAGAGACAAGTATCAAAACAAACATAAAAAAAGTAAAAAATTCCATATAATAACACAAAAAGAGACGCAGATTTTTAAATAACATCATGCGACAAATGTAAGTTTTTTGTTTCCGCCCTGAATCGAACGAAACAAATCTGAAGGTTATGGGTGGTGGAATAGTAGCGTTATGGCTTATTTAATGAATAGCTTTTTCTTTCTAATTTTATTTAACGTTGGCATTTATTAAACTACGTTTTGCCTTCAAAGTTTTTGAAATACCAAAGGGTTAACAAATTTTTTTTTGATTTTACTTTTCGAACTATAGTTGTGGCTGTTATATCGGTTTCTTTCAAAGGGGGCGTGGCATCGCCCTCTTCTACCCTGGCTATAATTCATACTGTTACAACAACATATATACCCAATCTCATCTTCATATCTCTGACAGTTAATGAGATATAGCCATTTTAAACTTCACATTGTGAAATTTTCATAACAGTCGGTCTATTGGTCAGATAATTCTGAATATCGTCTGAAAATTTCATCAAATTCGGTCTAGCCGTTTTCGAGTCCATTCGTAACATAGATAATATAGATAATATAGATATATAGATTTAGATAATAGTTTGGAAATATATATATTATGCTTTGAAAGTAATATCCTTCAAATGGCGCCCATTGTTTGTTTCAGCCTGACGTGCTCTTTGAAGAGCATTTCCCATAACTTTTCTTAAAATTTCAGGTCCCAGAGCCCACACTTCTTGCCGGATATAGGCCTTAAGCTGTTGGATGGTTATAGCTTATTGTTATACACCTTACCCTTAAGTAGCCCCAAAGAAAAGATCAGGAGCCGTTAAATCCCACAAACGCGGTATCCAGGTAAAATCGGAAAAACGCGATATTATTCGATCTCCAAAAATTTCGCGCAGGAGAGCCATAGTTGGCCGAGCTGTGGCTACATGTTGTTGGAACCAAAATTGTTCTCTACTTCTGGCCTTAAAAAATTGTCGGTATTGAATGCCATTCCCATTAACCGCAACTTGTTCGTCGTTTTCGAAAGACTGTGGTCTACTGTGCATCTAAGTAGGTGCATTTGACGTTCAAAAATTATTCTCGGATTTTGGGTGCCCCATATTCTGTAATAGTGTTTACCCACGTGATCGTTGATATGAATATGGGACTCGTCGGTCATAAACTGCGTCTATACTGAATGCGTGTTTGTGCATCATTTAGTTTTAACTCGAGAACCAATTGAACCTTATATAGGAAAAATTGAAACTTAGGTAAAACTTTTTGCAAAGTCCGCCCACACATCGCCAACTCCTGAGAACGTCACCTGGTGGAAATTGCGGGGTTTTCCTTAATACTTGCTGGCACCCGACAAAAGTTCACATCATTTACAACTGCACAAGGTCTTTTAGCACCGTGAAGTTCAAAGACAGACTCTTGTTGTCTTAAACGATTAACCAATCGGTAAAATTTTGGAATAAATTTGTATATTATTTTTGTGTCTGAATAATCGAATGGTGGCTTTCAAAATAAGCTGTAACAACTTCGTTTCTTTGTCCTCTGCACGCTGAAAATATATATTTTGTTGTTCTTTGGATGCAGATACAACTTGTTTTTAGGTTGTCGCAAATAGAGTATACTTGTGTCCAAACACATTGGGTTTGCCTTTCAATATTACATGTTTGAGAAACAATGATTAATGTAATATAATATATGTGTTTGTGACCCAAGTATGGCTTTGTTTGTTGAAAACAGCTGAAAAAAAACAGCTTCAATTCATAACAACAATGCTTACGCGTAAGTGTATGGATGATCCAAACATATACATGATTCGTGCATAATGTAAAATGGGACGTTTTTTCCGCATGTGGGCGACGTGTTACAAAATCGTGCTTGGTTTGGTCATGATCATCACAATTATTTTCTACAGTCCAAGTCCATTTTCATCTGAGGATCAGTGCTTTATTTTCGATTTTACTTCAATAAATCTTAAGTAATTTGAAATTTTGCGATACATCCTTCGACGGTATTGTAGGTCTTTCATCTTTTCTTAATTCCTATTAAAATACCTTTCAGAAATGACGTGGGGATACTGTATAAAATTATGAAACGTCTAGTCATTTTCTGGTTCACGGTGGAGAAATTGGGCTTAACTATTGCAAGTTGTCTCTATAAATTTCCTGATATCTTTGTAAGGATTATATGTAGATGTCCAAAGTGGGTGTAGAAATTCAGACTTTTAGGTTTTTTTGTTCATTTTACGCTTATACGTATTCACGTTGAAACAAAGGAAATGACTTGTACAAAGTTGTAGTGTCTGAGACTTTTGACAAATTTCATATTCCAAAAATCAGTTCCAATCTAAGCGTAACAATTCAAAAGGGAATGCCACAAAAATTCGGCAATATTATAGAATTAAAATTTTTTAATAAAATTGTCAGAGTCTCCAAACTACAATAATTCCATTTATCCATTCCATTCCGTAAGTCTTACAATGTTGCAGAAAGGTATCAAAAGGTCATAGAGCTACAATATCGGCGAAGGAGCAAACTTTTTAACTCCTTAGGATATATTGAAACAACATTGGAAATAGAACCCCGATCAACAGCATATATTTTCTCTGTATTGTAAAAAACAATACGTTGTGTTGAATAAGTTTATTGTGCTTGAATAATAATATTGTGCTTCAAAGAAAAGTATTTTTGGTCAATTTAGCAGAACGACGTTTGATTTTAGCAGAACGACGTGACATGTCAGAAAGCCCTTCTTCACATGTCAGAAAGCCCTTCTATTAGTTAATGTTTAGAACACTACGTTCCGCAATATAATAATTACTGATTTTGGTAACGTCAACTGTTTTTGGTGAAATGTTTGATATTGACCGAATAACACTTAAAACAAAAGGAAGAACAGCTACGGTAGTTATTTGATGAGATTTTGTATATTAAGCCCCATACTACGATAGACATTTCACATACAAATTTGGAAAACGACGTACAAAAAATTGCTGCGCGACGTACGAAATATTTTCCACTCGTGAAATATTACCAACATGTAGTGGGCAACATTTTAATTTTTCCAAGGAAAGTGTAATGACCAACCAAATTGTAGGAAGAAATGATCAAAGTTCTCAACTCTCATTCAATTTCACAAAATAAATACACTGCACGGGAAAGCATCGACGCAAGGATGAAAATGTTCATCACCCCAACAATATTTGTCATCTCGAAGTGAACTAACGTAGTTTCATTCCCGCTTCGAGAATGTGTTCATCAACTGCAAATTGTTCGTCACTGTGATGAAAGTAAGGTTGTTTCTGCAAAGAATTTGGCATATTATTGCAACGAATTTGTTTCGTTGCTGCAATGAATTTGTTTCGTTGCTGCAATGAATTTGTATCGTTCTTTCAATGAATTTATTTCATTCCTGCAATGAATTTGGTTCATTACAGCAATAAAGATGCGATACGATATGAAAAATTGTCAAAGAAAGTTTTCGTTGCAGCGACTACCAAATTGCCGGATATACGAGACTTCTCCTTGTAGCAACGTAAAAACATTAACGAACATGTTACATCCATGCGATGTCGGAATTTTAATTTATATGGATAAGTATTTTCTAAATATTTTATAATTACAATTTTTAATTAAATAAATGGTTTCCCGTTACATCCCACGAGGGGATTAGGCAGAGCTTCTCACAACCAGTGAGCTGTGCGCGTTCTAGTTTCACACTCACTGATTGGGACCTAAAATTTTACACCGGTTCCGAACGGTATTTTGAGAAGCTTCTTCATTGGTAAATAATCAATAGTGTCGCCGTCGCTAAGCGACGTGTCCGCCGTTGAAAGAATTTTAAGGTGTTCAGAGTAGGGATTCAACCCACGTCCTCATGCACAAGAGCCGCGCACACTACTATTGCACCACCGACGGCCACTTATTTTAATTATTTGAGACAGGCTCGAAGGCATATCGGGTACGATGTTGAAATAGTTTCGGCTCCAATATCGAAATGTGATCGACTCCGATCTGGAAACGAGGACTGAACCGACTTCAAAATCATCTCGAAATGATCCGCTGTTTAAACGTATGACAACAAAGTCACACCAAAATATTTTTCATTAATGATTAACTACACAGAAAAAAATTAAATATATTAAACGAGTCCATCAGGACTGTTTTGTGGATGAGTATACGTTGTAAAGAAAGACGAAAATCCTTCTTCTTCAAAACACAGTAGACTTTTTTTATAGAGGATATGTACCGGATGCTAATCGAAATTGAAATTCAACATGTCGGACTCAAGCTTGATCTGAATCGGATCAGAAAATCGAAATGTTGGACTCACACGGGCTTTCAATTGGATTAGCGCAAGCTGATATCGGACACGTAGGAGCCGAATCGGTTCAGCAAATGTGAAATCCGACGTGTCTGACTGAAGCCGGACCCGAATGGGTTTCGAGGGGAACTTTGTACGTCTTGGGAAGCTGGTACGAACCAAGTTCATGCTTACATTTCTACTGTGAAAGGTGTCATACATCCGATGATGTTGTTACTGCTACAACGAAATATGGCAAGCAATTTCTTTCTCCCGTTCATCGCTGCGTTGCTACAACAACCGAATTTTCGTTAATTGTGCGTTTTAGACTAAATGATTTAATAAATTGGTACGACTTTTATTATTTGTAACAGAGATGTGTATCTCACCGATGACGCGTTGGATCTCGGATTTGAGCTCAGGAATTGTTTCTGGTTTATTCGCATAAACTCAAGATTTCACAAAACCCCAAAAGAAAGAATTCACACTGCGTTAAATCTCATGATCTTAGTGGCCAGTTGACATCAGAATTTCTTGAGATAATTTGTTCTGGACATTGTTGCTACAATAAGTCGATTGTTTCATGCGCGGTGTGGCAGTTGTCGCCGTCTTGCTGAAACCACATGTCGTGCAGATCCATGCCGTCCAGCTGCGGCCACAAGAACTCCGTTATCATGTTCCTGTAACGAATGCCGTTCACAGTCAATGCAATTTCGGCCTCATCTCCAAAAAACTAAGGCCCAATCAGACCGCCTGACCAAAATCCGGACCAGACAGTTGCTCATTGTTGATGCATTTGTTTCTCATTGATTGCATGATGATTTGTGAGCTCCAAATTCAACAATTTTGTTTATTCACGAAGCCCTTCAGATGAAAATGCCCTTCATCGGAGATGATTTTTTTTTTGAAAAATTGGGATTGATTTCACTTGGCTCCAATACCCATTGATCGAATTGCCGGTGCTTTCCATGTCCTGCAGGTTTGAGTGCCAGAGTAAGCTGCATTTTGTAGGCATGAAGGTGGAGGTGTTTTGTCAAAATTTGAAGATGTCGAGAACGATGCCAAATTGATCTTTTCGGGTTTTTCGCGACACTCTCGTTTACAGCAGCAATGTTTTCAAGAGACCGACCGATGCGTTGAAGCACAGGAGTCGTACTGTCCATAACCGAAAAAATGTCTTAAAATTTTCGACCACTCTCCGAATGGTTGACACATTAGGTGCACTTTCCCCAGTGACAATTCCTCGAAGTATGCGAGCGGTTTAGCATAACTATTCAAATTTTGTACTAAGTTTTCACAATTATAACGTGTTGTTTTTTCGTAAAGCGTTCCATTTGCAATAATCGGATAAACAAATGTAATAGCTGCCAAATTTCAGAGTTGCCACTTTCACCACAAAAAATTGCAGGAAATTTAAAAAGTTCAATCTTACTGAGACATCCTACCCTTATTGTTCGATGCATTATTTGTTTATTATGCATTCACAGTTTAAGAAAAGAGTGTGCTATTTGAAAGAGACATTTTCCTAAAGGATTCAGTTTTACCTCCATTAAATCCGCTTAATACTTTATGCAACACTTAAATAATGTTGTCAGAAATAAGTAAGTTTGTACTCTGAACTTCTCGTACATTAACTAATACCAGAAAACGTATCCCCCCCCACCGTGTAACCTATACACATCATACACGTTTATCCATTTCCCACAGGGTATGGGGAAAATAATGGGCGGCTACCCACGAAAATGGGGAATTACCCATCGCGATTACCCATTTCCCACAGGGTATGGGGAAAATAATGGGTGGCTACCCCACGAAAATGGGGAACTACCCATCGCGATTACCCATTACCCTCAGGGTAATGGGGTACATAATGTATAACCACCCACGACGATGGGGAATTACTCATTTCGATTACCCATCAGCCTGAGGGATATGGGGAAAATAATGGGTAGCTACCCACGACGATGGGTAATGCGTTACCCAGGGTAACCCATGCCCATTTTGGATTGAAAATATGACAAAATTTTAAATCTCGGAAACGAAGCGTCCAAACACAAAAATATCTAGTTTTGCAGGTTTTTAAGGGTTTTTCATTTCCAAATCGTATGGAAGAATCGCCAAAATAAGAAAATCGTTAAAATAAAAAAGAGGCTATAACTCGGAAACCGTACGTCCTATCTAAAAATAATAAAAATGATACCTCCGTAGGTGGCTTTAGCCAATGGATGTCATTTAAAAAAAAAAAAACCCCAAAAACTAAAATTTTTCAAACAGAATATCGCTAAACGCCCTCATGTTTATATCTCATAAACGAAGCATCCAGTTTTAATTTAGTAGCTATTTAACTATCGAGGTTTTATTGCAGATAATCTAAAATATTAGTCCAATCAAACTGAGTGAAGCTTTACAAAAAAAAAAACAATACCAGAATCATTTTCGCAGAAACATAGACAAATATTTCGTAATGTTTGCTCCAACTCGTTTTCCAATGTACCTCACGAGCTTCCAAATGTAAAGTTCCTTTTTTGAATATAAAGTTCGAACCCATAATTCAAAGTACTGGAATTCACACACTACTTTCAACGTAACTACTCAAAACAGATGCAGTGTCTAAAATTTATCCCGTTCAGACATATGTAGGGCTGGTACTTTTGTACCTTCAGACTCCACCTCCAACTAGGATGTCAGATTTGTTACGAATTGATCTACAAAAACTCGGAGATGGGGTATTACATTTTTTGTTCTACTTTCAGAATCTGTTAATTTTAACTTTTACAATTCTATTCTGTTGCAATTTTTAAAGCTTAAGATTCAAAATTTATTGAATACGCTAGCAGTTGATTTTTAAAGTGGATTTCGGCGCATATTGTTTGGCATTTAAACTTTCTTCCCCAACTCTTTACTTCCCACCTCGTAGTGGAATTATAAATTTCACCTAATTTAACCAAATCGTTGCAACATCATGGCGGCTCGTTCAGGTTGGCGAAATGAGGTCATTATTATAAATCTATGATGTTTAAATGACCGGAAATATAAAGTCTTGTTAATGTCATAATACTTGACACCTGCTTACGGCTGACACACAACATCAACACCCGCTACCAGGAAGCCGGGAGGCCAGGAAGGCAACAAAACATGCAACTCTCTCATACACACAAGCACACATTCACTTTAGCAAATTCCAACATTCATTCAAACACACATACATGTGTACGAACTTCAGCGACGTTGACCTGAATATTCAATTTTTAACAATCACATCATGTTGATGTCAAAGTGGGTGTAGCAGGCATAAAGGTTGTGGAAATAGAAATCCTCGAATATCGGTGGAAGTGGCTAGATAGGGTGTGTACAAGTTTTGCTCCACTCACCTCGATAAACCACTTTGTTAAATGTGCTTGTTATGATGCGCAATTCAGGATTTGGCGTTTCACCAATTTGCACCATTAGCGAGAGGCCAACAATGCCTTGGGATTTGTGTTGAGCCTCGGACATATTATGATACAGCTCTTTATTAAAGCCATAAATTTGTATCTGCAAAATATGGAAGAAGAAAAAAGTGCAATGAAGAACATGGAAATGTCAACACATTTAAAATTTATTTATAAGAATTTGTGCTGCGACCACTTACCTCTCCCGGAAAACTGTAACCTTGTATGTAGTGTTCGGAACCACGTGTATCCTGTGTACCGTAGTGTATGTAAATCTCTTCAAATTGATATTTGTATGCCAGCGGGCCACCGGATATGTTTACGTGCTGCTTTGTATCTTTGTCAACGCGAAAGACAAGCGATTGACCTGTATTGTGCAGAGTACCGGAAACCTATTGATAATGCAACAGCGACGACACCGGCATTCAAACAGAAGTCAAACCAAATAGATAGCATGTTAAATAGAGTATGTAGGAGAAAAATGGGAACAACGATATCACAAGTTTATATATGCTGCAAGTTTTCAATTTCTTATTGATTTCCTTTAGCATGGAGCCGAGGGTCATTAAAGAGTTCATAGCTTACCTTATGTTTGTCTATGTGCAATGGCCGTAGGAATGGATCAAATAGCAATTTATCTGGCACGATATCGATGGGTGACTGACGTCTTCCTTTGTTGCACATATTCCATTGCGGGTTAATAAGGCCCCAAAAACTTGGTCCTGAAATGTTAAATATTTGTTATGTACATGTGGCAGATGCAAAAATTGTCTGACTTAAAACAAATGGCATTTTGTGTAATTAAATTTAAAAAAAAAATTGTAAAACTCATTATGTTTCTACTAGCCGTGTAAAATATACTGATTACTTCATATCTACATTTCCTTTTTAACGCATAAGTCGCCTGCTGAATATCGGAGTGGATAATTTTTAAGCCCACTAATCTACATACACTCCTGTTCACTTATTTAATTTATTTATATTATTTATCATTTATTGTTATATATGTTTTCTGTCTTATCGGATGGCGTATTCTACGTTAAACTTAATGGCCGTGTCTCTGACACAGACTGCAGGGACAGTCCGTGGCCGAAGGCCTCGGACAACTGTCTGCTGTAATTTTTATATTTACCAACGGCATTTGATTCAAGTCCGTTTAAAAAAAAATATTATGTTCAATTTTTTTAAACTTAATTTAATTTATGTATTTTAATTAATATTTTTATTGAAATAAGTTCTGCGAATGTTGAGAGGGCCGCCCTAATATTAAAAAAGGTTTACCTTAGCGTTGTGTGAAAGCTTTACGCTTTACAATTCAAAATTAATGTTACAACAGCTTTATTGAAGCTTTCGCAAAAAAGCTTTATTACGTTAGCTTACTGTTTGTTTCACTTTTTACTAGATACATGTTGCCAAGCAACATTAGCTTGCTGTTCCTTTCACTTTATACTAGATACATGTTCCTAAGCAATGTTGAGCAACCAAAAACACTCAACCAAACACCACACATATGTTTGAGTGTATGTGTTTAAACAATTTTCATTTCAGAAATTAAAATACTAGAAATATAACAACCAATATGAAATGTATATCAAACGAAAGATAACATCTTCATTTACCTACAAAAAAAATTTAAAAAAAATGCATCTAGCCGTTTCCTCAAATTCAATGAAATAAAGATTACAACAATAAAAACCTGACATGACTCCTCATACCGTAAGGTAAGACGTATTCTACGTCAAAATCCATATTCAGCGGCCTGTTTATTTTGCAATTTGTAACCGATTGCAGAATTTTAAAATGGAAATGGAACTTAGACATCTTGAGATATAAAAAAATCATGACAATAGTGGTATCTTAAATAAAGAACTTTTTTTGAGAAATTTATAAAATAAAGTCCAAAAATGTGGTAGCTTTTTCCGTAAAAACTATTCGGCAAGCCATTTGAAAGCAAATGGGTCGTTTGACATGGCGGTAACATCCTTGCAGACATCCTTGCTGGAATAACAACACAAGGGTTTGTAGTCAATAACACATGTTTTGCGGATTTCAAATCATCCGAACTGTCAAATTCATACATACAAATAATTCTAAGCATTATGAAAAAACGAACCGATGCGGTATTAAAGCCGTAAAAGAACATGTAATAGTCGACAACTGATTTACCATTCGCACGTGGACTGATTTATTTGAAGTCGCGTATAGCAACCGTAACTTCAGATTTTGCAACCGAATTTGAATCCGCATAGTCGACTTGAGGTTGCCACAACTAAGTTTGGACTTTTCAACTGAAACTCGTTTGGAGCACACACGTTTCAAAATAAATTCGGTTGTGACAAACGCAATGCTAACTACATACGTATCATGAAAATCCCAATTTGGCATTGATACGGTTGCAGCAACCAAATATATAAAAAAAATCGGTTACAGCAACAGAATTTCCCATTAATGCTGTCACGGCAACGAAATTTGTATTTTATTCGGTTACAACAACCGATATTATTTGCGATTCGGTGCTACAATCGAACCCATTTTCACTTAGGCCGCCTCAACTAAATTCAATAGTTTACTGATACTTGAATTTTCTGAAACGGCAATTGTTGTTGTAGTAAAAAAGGTGAAGGAAAATATTTTTGCAAAATTTGATTTGAGTTGGCTCAATACGCTAAAAAATTGCATACGTGTCATTCTCTTCAGAATTGGATAAAAGATGTCAGAGTGGGAAAAACTAACGTTTGGCATATACAAATCTTTCAATTTCTACGGCGCATTGCGACACAGAAATTGTGACCTTAAAATGTTAACAAAAGAATTGGCGCGTGAAATATGTCAACAGTCAATTACACGTTTCATTGCTATTCCATAAAATTAGACAAATATTGAAATATAAATCTATAAATGCGACCAACAAAGAATTTCGTACGAAATACCCCAATATTTGATGAAGATTTTGGAACGAAGTTCCTTATCGCACGTTGCGGGCTAAATACAAAAATATTAAACAACTTTTGTTGTAACACTATTATGCTACAACCCACTATTATCAACTATTTGGTTTACTTTTACTTTGGTTTGTGTCTATACTAATGGCTTGGATCATAGAGAAAGAAATTAACTAGATATCTCACATATTTTTCGAAATTTCTTGTATAATAGGAAGTTTTCTAGGAGGATCGTGTAACCAATATTTAGTATATATTGTAGTTTTGAATCAAATAAAAAGTACATTTAGAAAAACCAACGAAAAAGACAAAAGAGAACATCCTCTTCATTAAGTGCCTTTTCTTAATAAAAGTACATTTCCTCAAAACAAATACCTATTCATATTCTTAAACAAAGTACGTTTTCTTAAAAAATTTGCCTTATATTAAAGAAGTATCTTTGCTAAACAAAAGTAAATTTCTTACAAAAAGTACCTTTTCTTGAAAAAGTATTTTTTCATAAATAAGTGGCTTTTCTTAAAAAAGTAATTTTTCGTACAACCAATTGCCTTTTCTTAGAAAACTACATTTTCTTTAAAGAGTGCCTTTTTATGCAACAAACCAACATTTCTTAGGATAAGTACCTACTCTTAAAAATTTACCTATTCTTGAAAAAAGGAGCAATTCTAAAAAAATTACCATTTTTTAAAAAAACCTTTTCTTCAAAAAAAATTATTTCTGTTAAAAAAATGTATTTTCTTACAAAAATTGCTTTTCATAAAAGTACATTTTCTTAAAAATAAAATAAAACTTTTTTTCTTTTCTTGCAGTGAGTAGTCTTTCTGTAAATAAGTACATTTGCTGAAAAAATAGCCTTTTCCTAAACAGAGTACCACTTCTTTAAAAAGTACCTGTTCTTAAAAAAGTACTTCTTTGTAAAAAATAAATGCATACTCTTATGGGGGTTTCTTACAGAAATTACTTCTTCTTCGTATTTTCGTATATTCGTATTTTGCAACAGGCGCCTTAGGCGTTTTGGAACTAACTAGTACATAATATGTAGCGAAGGGAACTTCGTTCCAACCGGGTGTCCCCTGACACCTCATGTGATTTTTGTTTCTTTCAAAAAATACCATAATTGTCACTCAGTTATCTTGGATATCAAATAATTTGATCAGTATGTTTTGGTTTTGGATAAAATAAAATAATCAAATTTTTTTTCGAAGGATATGATTTGAAGCAAACATGACATAAAAACTACAAACCAAAAACATGGGTTAGTGACAAGTTTTGAGAGCCAGTCGGTGGCGTACTGGGCTAGACGCTGCTGCACAAGCCTCGCAACCGAATTCTACAGTGTCTGTTTCAACATTTTGTGTCAAAACAAACAAAATTTTCAAACTTTCTAAAAATAACTAAGATCGTATACAAGACTTAAATTGCGACACATTCAGTTTGTAATATATAAATTTCTTCACCGACTGACAACGAAAGTACTTTCGATAAATAACGTCCAAATATTTTCGAAGATGTGTGAAAATCTACATCAATATTTTCCCAATGAACAACCTACAAATATTGCAGCTGATCTGTGAGTTTTTTTTATCACAGGATTTTCAATTAATATTTGGTTTAAATTTTCCATAAATATAATGCTTTTTTGTATAGCGAAATCTATCTTCTAAGGTAGACCTATTTGGTGTGTTCTTGGACACCATGAAAAGCCTTTGATTTAATGTGATATTACATAATGCTCACTCCATAATTCTCCCTGCATATAAGAATAGAGTGTGGGTACTCAAATATCAGAAATTTGTCGCATGATTACAATTTTATAGCATTGGGGGAATTTCTCTTCTGGGGTAGGTGCAACACCTGCATAAGCGTAAATTTGTTGGTTAACGCAGCTTTTGTCGTGGCTTGTAGGTGCTCTCCTTTGGGTTAAATTCAATACTGGGACACTTTTACTGCTTAATGAAGCTTTCAGCCGGTCTCTTGATGTTTTCTCTTTGTTCTAAAACGGAAAAATACTGACTCTAAATCGTCGTACAAAAAGCATGAATTAATCGAAAAGCAAATGCCCCATTATTTGAGATCCATGGTACTGTCCGTGGAGGTGAACTTTTTCTGATAGTCATTCACTTGGGAGTAACCAGAAATGATTCCTTCGTTGGACACTCCAAGCAGCTCATTACTTCCACGCAGTTTGTCCTGGGCATTGGCTTTATGGGAATCATCCTTTAGGCAGTTAAAGTGAGAAGTCGAAATTGGTTATGCGATCCTGATACGAATCACACTTAGATATCTTTCAATATCCTTTAGACAAATTTCTCCACCATATACACACAATGGCTGATTATGTTGAGCCATCTGCTTCCTGGTAAAGAGTACGAGCTTAGAGAGATAACATTTTGGATTAGTTCTAACAGCACACGTAAAATATTAACCGTCACAGGTGACGAATCATTGATCTATGCGTACGAGCTGTAATCTAAACAGTAGTCGATTGAATGTGTATTTCGATTGTATGATTGCTTCAAAAGTTGTTTGCGCGCGAAGCACTTTGATTAGGCTTACCGGCTGCTTTTTCAGTGTTGCTGATCATGTGGCAACAGTGCAATTAATGGAACGAAGAACGGTCAATTCTGATTGGCATACCGCAATTTTATTGCCGGAAGTGTTCCGATAAATTTAGAAAGCCAACTGCCAAAGGCATGTTAGTCACCACCACGGCAATGCGAGCTGTCACACGTCGGCGCATACAAGTGACATTTTGAGAACTCAAACCAGGGCTATAATGGGTCGACTGCCATACAGTCCCGATTTCTTGTTCTCGTACATCTTCTTCTTGTTCCCGTACATCAAAGATAAACTGCCTAGACAACAATTTTCGTCCGAAGAAGGAACCGTTGATGGGTTCAAAAATCAAGATTCTGAGGTGAACCAAGGGTAATAGAAAACATGCTATGCTACAAATGGTTCGAACGCATATAGAAGTGTTCAGTGTTCAGATATAAAGGATTTTGTATTGGAAAGCAATAAAACCATTTTCAATCACAAATAACATTGTTTTTATTATTACGCTAACGATGTAAATAATTATCCTCGTATTAGGCGGCGTGTTAAATAATTCGATTGGGCTGAGGTACCTAACTTTTGACGCCTACTGTTAATCTTGTGTGGAGTCATTAAATCTCAGATGCAGAAGATATATTGATAAAGACTTTTTTATGTTGCCTCGAATTTTATCGGAAATCTCTGCCAAACAAAAACTGCAGATTAATTTCCTAATTTTTTCGAAATTTAAATATTGTGCGTCACCAGCAGGAGTTACTCGTTTTAAAGGGCGTTGGCCTATTCAATTCTATATAATTATCCCAATTTTAATGCTCCCACGGTGTAAGACCCTAACCTTTCATCAGACATCTCACATACTCAACTGTGACCCTGTGCGCCCGGTTAGTGTATTATTGGGTTTTTATGTTTTAATAAAAATAATAATAAAACTTTGTAACCATAGGGTAAAGTTATATAGAGCTGCCATCTCTCTCATCTGAGGTTTCGTTTCAAACTCTTCGTGGTGTGGTCGGTTACGATAGATAGTTATTTGACGTAAATTGACTTTCACCAGGTGGAATTACAAAAATTGGTGACTTATATTTTTCATGTCGTTTTGATGAACAACGATGAAATTCCAACGTATTTTCGACTTTTTTAAATGTTTTTTTGTTAGTATATATTTTAGTGCAAAAAACGAAATGCCGTTACTGTTTTCTTGTTGGTTGGATTGAGCCATTGCCTCTATCTGGTATTACTAAAGCAATACTTTCCAACATGCAACGTCCACATGTAACGCTCCAAATTTCGTAAATTTACTAAGTCAAATCGCTTCTCTATACTTCATTTCCCTATGGTGCTAACAAAGTAGAAGTCCCGGATTACACTGTGTATAATTCTTTAAGTCATGGAAATATAACCATATACGGACATCACTACGTGATAAAAGACCAAAAAAAAAAGACCCGTGTCTCCCAGTTTGGGGCCTCGGTGTCATTTGTGCAAAACAGTGATAATTTTGTCAGGCTCATGTCTTGCAAACCGTTCGAAAGGTTCTCTCTGAGGGAAGGTCTTAGCTCTTGTCATAGAGAACAGAAATTTTAAATATATAGAATCAGAAAACTTCATCTTCAAAGTCAAATCGCAAAAAAATTTAAAAAATTCCATTTTTCCCCAGTTCAGGTCCATACGTAGCATCCCGTTCAAAATTCGAGGAAACAATCAACTACAAAAATGTACCTAAGATCTCAATAAATAATTTTCTAGAACATCTGACCTTCCTAGGAATGATTCTTAACACCGTTTAAGTAGCGCTTATGTAGCGTTTAGGTAGCCGCATAAGTGAAAAAAAATGATAAGGGCTACAACTTTCCCCCAGACAGTAAATCAAAATTCCGAACGGTTTGCAAGATACAAGCCTGACAAAATGATCACTTTTTGTTTGCAAAAATGACAACGTGGCCCCAAATCTTTGGGGGCGCATAAAAAAAGTGCATGACTTTGGGAAAAACTGGGAGACATGTGTCTTTTTTTGTTTTGGTCTTTTATTACGTAGTTGTGTCCGTATATGGTTATATTTTTTGTGTTGCACTGTGTTCTGTTAAATTGTCAATAAAGAAGCTTATATTGATTTACATGTCACATGCTATTTTTATGCAAAATTATAGTTTTTTCATCATGTTGGGTGGAAATGTAACGAACAAACAATATGAGCATTTCTAAATGAACATGATATTTAATTTATATTTTAATAGATATATTTAACCCATTGATGAAATATGGGACATATTTGTTCTATCTGAACCTTTCCATAATTTTGAAGATATTTGTCAGAATGGATTCTATCGATATAAAATATATCTATGTATGTATATCGTATCGTAATGACACTCAAAGTTTTTGATTACTTCTTCTCACTGCAATGCATTTTTTCATTTTCGTTACAAGAATTGTAATCCACAATTTTTAGCAAAGATCATATATGCTTCTTCTTATCAGAAATACCAAATTCTTTTTTATACATTTACTTTCGATCTGGAAGAGGCACCATTGGTTGGAGAAAGCAAGAAGAAATAATATTTTCATGATTTAAATTACTAATATTATTTTTATTACAGAAATACAAAATTATAAGTTATCTCTGTAATCAAAATTCCGAATGGTTTGCAAGATATAACCTTGACAAAATGATCAGTGAATAGATACAAATTAAATATTTTTAAAGAAATAACTAACGAAACGTAAACTTTTTGTGGTGGTATATTTCAATACAATTTCGATTTGTTGTAAACGAAAATAAGGGAAGGTTTGAGGTCTCAAAAGGTGCGTATTTAAGAGCAGATTACAGAACGCCACACTTTTTTTACACGCGGGTATTTATTATCCCTACCTTCGTAGAAGTTTCGATTCCTAGTGTAGTTTGGTAAACAAAATTGTATTAGTTTTGTCAGAATGGGGCTGAAATGACATATCGTGAAAAGCATAAACAGAAAAATATATTTTCAAACATTTTATTGATTATTGTTCATTGAAAGGCAGCATTTGTAATTTGCGATCACGCATACCTCTTTCTCAAATTTTTAATTATATTTCCAATTTATTCATTTCGGATTTTACGTGAAAATACTATCAAATATACTTATATGGGCTTTTTCAAAAATTATCGACATTTTGATATATTTTTTTTTCCAAAATTTTTTTTTGGATGACACGAATAACGCTTTGATCAAGTGAAGGGTAATATTTTAGCATACCAAAACAGTTCGCGTTAATCATTTATTGCAAACGGCGCGAAAGTTATGGAGGTTTTAATTATATACGAATTATTTTTGAGGTTAGGTTTTTTTTTATCTGTAAAATTTAAAATCATGAAAATTTTTTAATGGCTATTCGGTTTTCTTATCAAGCTTAAAAAAACCTTTCATTTGGTGTCAATCGCGGCGGAATCTATACATAACTGCAGATGTCACAAAGCAAAATGTGTTTGAAGAAAAATGCCGCTGTACCCGCTTAATATGGACCGAATTGAACCATATTTATATATGATCTTTAGTTTACCGCCGCACTTCATTTCCAATACTTTACATTGATTTTAAACCACGGATTAATTAAAAAAAAACGCGAAACAAAATCATGAAATTTCGCAAAATTTTTATTTTCTTTATAAAATTTTTGCGTTTCAAAATATTTTAACGCCTTCTTGACGTTGAGGTGCCATTTACTAAGAAGTTTAGATCACGCAATACATAAACCAGTGTTAAATAGTATTGCAAATGTCAGGCGCGAAAAACTGTCATTTTTGACAAATTTACGCCAATTCTATAGCAGTTTGAGGTCATCGTTCTCAGCAACTAGCAGCCTGACATCGACGTGATATGGCGCAAATTTTAGCAAATTACACCATCTATTAAATACTGTTGACGAAATGCAATTTTCTTGAACGGCGCAAAAACGCAATAGAAAAAACTGCGAAAATTGAAAAATCGGAAAATTTTGGTTTCAAAAATGAACCGCTGTACAAATTTTTTTCCAAATAGTAGTATGGGCATAACTTTTATAGTGTAAATATCTACTAAGTCTAGTGACTTTATTTTATATCAGTGGGCATCGGAAGTTTAAAACTAAAAGTAGAAAAGTGATGAAATATGAAAAAACTCTTGTAAATTTCAAGCCTTTTTTTGAGTTTTTCCATATTTGAGTGCCCATAACTTTTAGAGATAAAGAACTGATGGTCTGAAATTTTGAATTTCCGAGTTTTCTAGTGTGCCCTACCATTCCCTTTTTACCGTTTTGGTCAATTTGAAAAACTGGAGAAATAATAAGCATCTGAACTCAGTTTCAACAAATGTTGAAAATTATTGAAATAGCCCATATAAGAAATTTAATGGAAAGATACTTCGCTAACTAGAATGAGAAACACACGAAAAATCGGAAAAAGGATTTTTTCAAATTTTGCACATCGTGGCGCATTTGGACAAAAAATATTTTTCTTTACCAAAATACGTTAGGAAACTTCAACGGCCGGTAGTAACATATAAGTATCGTGATATAAGTCAAGGCATGTAGAATTTTTTGTTTAATTGCGGAGTAAAAAAAAATACTAAGACCCATCAATGACATTTAGGAATAAAACACAACATCGTTAACATGGCGTCCATGACTTTCCTTGAAGTACCTCATTCGATCTACTCAATTTTTCAGTTTATTTTCAGTGGACTTGGGACTGCTTGCGTACCACTTATCTTATTAGAGATAATGTCTAGCAATCACGTATACAATATGACAGACAAATCAAACAAGTCACAGACACGGCGGATATTTTATCTTTAATTGTCTCTTGTATTCGCAATAGGACTGAAATAAAAGACTTATTTAGTGAAGCTGCGAAATTTGCGTCAAGAACAGGTCCCAACAAACATGTATATATTTGCAAGCATTATTTTCATGAATTGGAGATATGCTGTTTTTGTCTCTTTGTTGTCTCTCACGATTTTGTTTTCGTTTCAACAAACGTTTTCAACAAACAAAACCACATTTGGGTTACAAAAACATATATTATAATCTATTAATCATTGTGTCTCAAACATGTAATATTGAATAGCAAACAAAATGTATTTGGACACATCTATGCTATATTTTCGACAAGCTTTTCTGCATATTGTGAAGGTCGTCGCCTCCAATACTTTTAGTATAATGTGAGATCATCATTGGGCCATTGAATGTAACTTCCTCCGCATATCCAGTCTTTTAAGGGTTTGGCTGAGCAGCATTGTCTGCAAAGTTTCAAACGGAAAGAATTACATCAAATATAGACCAAGCCATGGTCTTCGAAATAAATGGAACTTAGTATATTGGAGATGCTGACCAATATAGTCTCATTTCTGGTACGCCGGGTATGGTCATTGTTACAATAATGCCAAAAAAGCATCAAGTGCAATTATGTTAAATACAACTCCTTTATCTTCACAATAAATCTTTGTTTAGTTTATGATCTTTTCTACCAAAGAATTGAAATTTCATGCGGCATTACAAATTTCCAGGATGTCCGGAACGTTGTCTGTGAGTTGCACTATTGGTTGTAAATCGCGGGGGTATAAAGGGGGCAGTATATATTGGTGGATCAAAATTGTTCTTAGTTTTTTTTCCATTTAAATTTGACTGGACGCTCATTTTATATTGGTTTATTGGGCCTTCTAGTTGGGTTATTAGAGTGTTTAGGCTTTTTTTTTATCTTCAGCATCAGTGTCGTTATTATCATTTTGGAGAAGTCTTATATATTCCTCATCAAAGAAAAATTATTTTCACCATCTTCACTTTCAGCAGAATTTAACAACTAACACAAAATTGTTAAAAGCATAGGGGAATTTAGAATAGAAAAGCTTATTCTCCCAATAATTTTAACTTCATAGGTTTTGTTGCATGTAAACGTTGAATGTTTCAATACATAGGTTCAATAATACCAGATAGAGGCATTAGTACAAAACATCCAACATAGAAACCACAACAACATCTCGTGGTTGTGTGGCAAAATAGTTGTGTTAAATACAACACAAATGTATACGATACTAACGAGAAAAATCAGCAAAAAAATGCAAAATACATTTAACTTTTACAATTCTCAACCAAAACAATACGAAATAGGTAAGAGCAGCAGTTCTTGTAACTCCACCTGGTGTAAATTAATTTTTAGTCGAATATCTCTCATTTGCACAAACCTACGACGAAAAGTGTGAATTGAAAATTGAGATGAGATAAATTGTTTCTCTGTTGTAATTTGTTCTATGGATAAAACTCTTGTTTATGGAAAAATTTGTTAAACTGTGATTAGATCCAACGATAACAATTTACTCTCTATTCAAATGACGACAAACAATTTAATTTAGTTTTTAAGTTTGAAAATGCAATACATTACATTTTGAGAATTACTGTACTTTTAGTAACAGCAATTTTGTTTTTTCCCCTGAAGTCAGTGCTAAGAAATTTTATAATTTTTTTCTTATTTATCGACCAATGGGAAAGTTTACATTTATTTAGCTGAGTACTTGACCGCAGTGAATGTGCGGGGCGCGGGGGTATGTCAGTAGGTAGCCTGGTTGTTGGGATTTCAGTCACAGTGGAGCGTTTCTCGGGATTGGACCACTCGCTGTGCTTGCGAGAGTGTTACAAAAACAGTGATGCAGGGTCTGTTGTGCGTAGAAGACTCTGCTGTATTCGATTTTTTCCTCACGTATCCCCTTCATTTGAAAATGGGTCACCGAATTTGAAGATACCGGTTAAACACTACAAAGGCCAAAATCTAGGCGGATTCCCATGAAAATCCGAAACTTTCAATTCGGAACGCTCAAGTGCTTTAAATGTGCATAGATCACCATTTCACCATATTTTGCATAAATATCTAAAACTGCACCCGTACAAAATTCAATTGGACTTTGTAAACCAGGCAATTGACTATTTCCATATTCAGCAGCCTGTATCTTTTGCAATTTGTAACCGATTGCGGAATATTAAAATGTAAGCTAGAAATCTTGAGACATAAAAAAATCATGACAATAGTGGATTCTTAACTAAAGAACTTTTTTTGAGCAATTTAAAAAAATGTCCGAAAATGTGCTATTTTTTGGCCCACTTCAATACAGGCAAGTGAACCAAAAAAAAATAGCATATTTTGGACTTTTTTTTATAAATTGCTCAAAAAAAGTTCTTTAGTTAAGAAACAACTATTGTCATGATTTTTCTTACATCTTAAGATGTCTAGCTTCTATTTCCATTTTAAACTTCTGCAATCGGTTACAAATTGCAAAAGATACAGGCTGCTGAATATGGAATTTTTAGTGCCTTTAAATAAGTGAACCGGAGTGTATGACCTACACGTTTTTCCAAATTAGTTACATTTTTGTATCTCTGATATCACTGTGATTTAGAAATGCTACATCGATAAGTACGCATCCGCTATCAGAATCACCAATTTTTCAGCAGTTAAGCTTTGGTCGTCAAAGGGTTAAATGCAGTACACTATATGCAAAGAGTGTCCGAAAATTCCTAAAAGATTTGAATATCGTGCCATGTGCGCCGTAGAATGTTGTTGTTGAACAAAAAGAACAATGTAAAAGCAGATAGTCAAAAATTATTAAAAGTTAAACTCTAAGTGAATGAACAACACTTTTTCATTGGTGAGACATATCGCCAGCTGAGTACTATAAAGCTCCAGACGCCATCAACTTAGATTCGAGAAAAACAGCATTTAAGTTAAGAGGTTTAGAGGTAAAAGGGGATTATATAGCATCATTGACACTGAGTATCTTAGCAACGGAGTGAGATAGCGAAATTCTGAAGACAGCCTTCGTAATAGCAACAATTCAAACCTCTGTTTCTAATCTTACTGACGATATGTTAAAAATATCGAAAATTTTTCGGACAAAATCATCTGTGATTGTTGAGAAACACATGCATTAATAACGTGTGTCTGTTTGATTTGATTAGACTCATTTATTAAATTCTCTGATAGATTTTGGGTTGGAGGCATAATCCAACCATTTTTCTTCGAAGATTCGGCTGTTGGTCACAGACGTTTGGATACAATCGTTAGAGGTGTCAAGACTATTGCTTTCCACATATATCGATATTGATAAATACATCTCAAGATGTTGGATTTGATCGGACAGTCTACTAACACTTTAAATGGTACTTTATTTATTGTTCCTAAATTGCATGAGGTGTGTTTAAAAAAACGCTGTCAAATGCACTACATCCCGGGAGTAATCCAGTTACAATTTAAACTTGCGTGAATTTTGGGACACCCTTTAGTTGAATACAGTTTGTTCCCTTTTCGTAGACATTTTTGGTCCCTAGTTTCAAAGAGATATGTTTGATTAAATATTTATATTAAACCTTCTCGTAATGTCGGCTTACAAGTGTTCTGTCATTTGCAAATGAAAACATTATGCATGTAACATTTTGAAGCAAATACAGTTAGTTTTTTTTTTTTTTTTTTACAGTTAGTTTTCATGCAGTATTCTCTGAAATATCACATTTCTCAGAATGCGCAATATCAAAGAATTGTTTCGAATTGTGTTCGGCTGTGCTCCGAAGGGATATGCATATATCATATATATATATCAACTTCAATTCGATATTCAATACATGAATATAAGGAAATTAGCCAACATAATTTTTGTAAATTCTAAAATATAAAAAATAACCCCACGGATTACATTAACTGCTTTTTCTGGTCCCAATAATCACACGTAGTGTAACACGAAGACCAGATTCCACTCCCGCAAAATCGTCTCAAAATTTTAAGTAATTGTGATTGAAATTCTCAAATAAAAATCTATTTAGGATCCAGCTTCTTTCTTCTACTACGGACAGTTTCTTTCTACTACTAGATACGGTAAATTTTTGTATTTACTCTCCTCTAGTATTGTTGTACTACGAACTGTGATTCTGTTAATATTCTGTCTAGACTTCATATAAATAATTTATTATTGCTATAACAAAGAGGTTAACATGAGTGTGGTCACTGTTTTTATTAAAATAGAAAACATTTGTTGTTAACAATTATTTTCAGGAAATTGATTTGTACCTTTTCCATTTACGAGGTGTTAAAAGAGTAAAATAAGAAATGTATAAAAATGTATGAATAAAACAGAAATATAAATGTCAAATGCGTTACACTCAAACAAAAAAGTTTTCTATTTGCAGATATCACTAGTTGATACTTTCCCGCAAACATTTTGCCATCTATACTATAAAATGGGCGACACGAAATAACTCCCAAATGAAATAAATCAATCAAATAAATGAAAAAATTCCATGCAAATTTGGGAGTTATATCAAATTAAATAAGCATCAAATTGGTGGGAAAAATTTCGATTTTTTCTTAGTTATTACATTTCTCTCAGTGGGAGTTACTTCTTTATGAATAAAACATATAAACAACATAAATCATTTACTCATTTTCCAACCTACGACACATTTCATTGAGTGAAGAACATTTCGCCAATCTTTCATCACTAGTTTGTGTTTAGTCAACGACAACGTTACAACAAGTTGATGTAAATATTTCATCAATTTGATGTAAACTTGTCATCAAGTTGAAGTAAATTTTTCACGTTTTTAATGTAAATTGTTCATCAATTTGCTGTACAATTTTTTCCTTAATTAGTTGTAAGGTTGTCATCAATTTGATGTAAATTGGTCATCATTTTGATGTAAATGGCTTGTTAATGTGCAGCCAAACTCTTTGGACTATATTTCATTGTAAAACTTCAAAAAATCAAGATATAAGACCACATAAAATGCTCATAGCGTGAATATTATTATCTGTTCATTGCACTATTTTCTATTATGTATGTAATTTAAATTTTCTACTAAATTATAATTTCCTCTTTATTTTTCCAATACCCCCGTTTCCCATTACATCCCATGAAGGGATTGGGGAGAGCTTCTCACAACCAGTGTGCTGTGCGCTTTCTAATTTTTCACTCACTGATTGGGACCTACAGTTTTACACCGATTCCGAACGGTATTTTGAGAAGCTTTATCATGGCTAAATACTCGATAGTGTCGCCGTCACTATGCGAGGTGACCGCCGCCGAAAGAATTTTATTTTTAAGGTGGTCAGAGCAGGGATCGAACCCAGGATCTCATGTACAAGAGGCGCGCACACTACCCATTGCACCACCGACGGCCACGTCCCTACGTCCATATTTGGAATCGATCCCAATAATTATTTCTATATTCCAATGATGAAAATTGAAGTAGTAAAAATCATCAACTCAATGAATCTGAAAAAGGTAAATAACAGCACAAGCTCCAAACTGAAGTATATTTTCAGCGAGTTCATGAAAGGTGTCATCAATTCAAAGAAGAACAATTGATGAACATTTATCAGCGATTTAATGTAAAGATTTTCTTTCAGTGTAGTAAATAGTAACTTATATGTATAAGAACCGTTGAAATTACTACCATTGCGCACAATAAATTCTAACGCTGTATAAGCTTTTGGTAATTTAAATTCTAATTTGGAGTCGAAAACAACACCGAGATCTAAAATGTTGTCGACTTTAAGCAATATTTGGTCAATAATAAAATATTCACCATTCGACTTTTGTAAACGCCTTCCATAAGAAAGATGATGAAATTTAGATACGTTTATGGGAAGATGATTTAAGTCACACCATCATTGCATATCCAGACTACTAGAATCAACAGAATATAATTTCCTAAAGTTCTCATAAACATCACTGACAAATATAACACAGTGCAACACAAAAAAATATAACCATATACGGACACCACTACGTGATAAAAGACGTAAAAAACTTCTTCCAGTTCTGCCCAAAGTTTTTTTTAATGGGCCCCAAAGATTTAGGGCCTCGGTGTCATTTTTGCAAAAAAGTTATCATTTTGTCAGTCTCATATCTTGCAAACCGTTCGGAATTTTGCTTTACTCTCTGAGGGAAAGTTGTAGCTCTTGTCAGAAAGAATAAAAATTGTAAACATATAAAATCAAAAAAACTTCTTCTTCAAGGTCAAAATCGAACTTTAAAAAATTGATTTTTTACCTTTGTTTTTTACCATTGTTCAGGTCCATAGGTAGCAAAGCGTTCAAAATGCAAGGAAACAATCAACTATAAAAATGTACCGAAGATCTCAATAAAAAACTTTCTAGAACATATGAACTTCCTAGGAATTATAATTAATGATAGTGGTCTAAGGACACGGCCTTGTGGGACTCCAGACGTTGCAACATATGAATCTGAAGGTTCATTAGACCGGTTCACGAAAAAAAATGCCCAAAGTCAAGGGCAAATATTAAGATCTCCTCTAGACAATTTAAAAACAAAAAAATGTTGTTTGGTTTTGATGTGTTAACATCTATAGCGGCGTATAGGGACTAAATCCGTCAAAGTCAACACTGCTGCTAAAACCAGGTTTTATGCTGCTGCTAAAACCAGATTTTATGCTGCTGCTAAAACCAGATTTTCTGCGACTGCGAAAGAGAATAATGACGTGTTAAACAAAAGTGAGCGAGCAAGAGAGCAATGAAAGAGTGGTGTGGCAGGGGTGAGATTGTGTCTATAGCGTATGTATTAACATAATAATGTATGTATGTACATGTGTCTGTTGTTGAACGGAAATATAAAGCAAAGCCACGCAAAATTTCATTTGCAGTCGACGTTATGGTGACACACTAATACGTCGGCTACTTCGTTGATACTATGGCCAAACAAAGCGAGTCATTTGATGTTAAGCATTGCCCGGTGTATTTTTCAATGCCTATAATAATGGGTGGTGACTTTAACACGAATTTTTCAACCGCAGTACCACTGCTACTTATCGAATTCCTCTACGATAAATTCAAGCTTACTATTAATACTTCGTTAGAGTCTCCAACTACTATCCAAGGAACTACAATTGACGCTGTTTTCTCACGATATTTAGATAGGATAGAATCTAAAGTTTATGTCTCATATTTCAGCTATCACAGACTAATTTTATCTGTGTTGAAAACTTAACATTTATAAATTATAAAAATAAGGCAATAAAATTTAATTCAATAAACTATTATTTTTTATTTACCAATGTAACATTTACTAATGTGTTCATTGAAATCGAACAGGTACCGTGTAGCAAAAAGGTGTTAACACATCATCCGTGAGTTCGAACACTCATTGATTTTTTTTGTTAGTGTCTCGATCGTAACATACAAGATATCATTGTATAGGTCACGACGAGTATTACATTTGTTCGTGCGACATCATTTTCTATTCAAAGCCTCATTTAATGCAGTTTCTACACCTAAAATTTAAAAGCGTTTTTTCTCACGACGAGTATTACATTTGTCCTATAGGTGTCGCTGACGTGCGACATCATTTTCTTTCAAAGCCTCATTTAATGCAGTTTCTACACCTAAAATTTAAAAGCGTTTTTTTCTAGGATTAAAGCCCTTTAAGCCTTAAAGCCTTCATTACAAAATGCCGTCGTCCGTCAGCAACTTCTATAGGACAAATCTAGTGCTCATCGAGACCTAAAACAAAAAAACTACTACTAAAAAATCGATTTTAGCAGGTTTCATGGGCTCGGAAAGGAACAAGTTATTTTATTGTCTCGAGGTGGTCTTTAATATTTGCCCTCGATTTTGGGAATTTTTTTTTATATGGAGTTCGACACGGTCTAATATTCATTATCTATATAGTCAATACCATGTCTGTCAGAAAGATATGATTCAATCCATTTTACAACTGACGAATGAAAACCAATCTTAGATAATTTCGTGAGCAGAATTGAATGGACTATTTTATTAAAAGCTTTACAAAAATCAAGATAAATAGTGCCAGCTTGAGAACCAATATCCAACTATTTATACAAATATATTTATGAAGACCAAGAGATTAGTTACAGTAGAACGATTTTTAGTAAATCCATGTTCAGATTCTCAAATGAGTACGCTTACTTCAGAGAAAACTACATGCTTAAATAGCTTAAATATTTTTGACAATATGGAAATTAGGCTGTAACTGCTAATGCCACATTTTAGAACCGAATTATGGATAGGTGTAATAACTGATGTTTTCCTGCTTTCGATGAACTAACCATACTTACTTATTAACTTATCCGGTCCCGAACCCTAAAAAACGAAGAGAACAACCACTTCAGACTTCAGTTCAGTTCGTAATACCAAGTGTACGCAGGGATTCGTCAACCTGATCCCTCC
This sequence comes from Phaonia tiefii, assembly GCA_963931995.1. Taxonomy (NCBI): domain Eukaryota; kingdom Metazoa; phylum Arthropoda; class Insecta; order Diptera; family Muscidae; genus Phaonia; species Phaonia tiefii. Next base: position 111,889,388 of record OZ008370.1, on the reverse strand, counting down.
AGCGGAGTCCTGGTCTTCCTTCGAGTTCGTTTTCGAAAACCCTTCGTGCTGGTTCTTCTTCATCCATTCTACTGGCATGGCCTATTGATCGTGTTATTTTGATCTGCTTAACTATGTCAATGCCGCGATAGGACCCAGGATTCTCCGCTTGATCTCTCGGCTGAAGTTGTTGTTTTTATTTACGGCAGATCCGAGGTATAGAAATTCATCCACCACCTCAAAAATATAACGGTTAACAACGTCCACGCTTTGGTCTAATCGCATTGAGGTCCTGCTCGTTGAAACCATTAATTTTGTATTGTCCTCATTTACTGTCAGGCCAACTTTTGCTCAGTGCGACAAGGTGTTATCTTGCCAGAGACCTCGCTTAGTTTTAAAAGCTTCGGTAAGATCCTTATCAAGTTTCACTGCGGATTTAGTGTTTTGTGGCCGTCGGTGGTGCAACGGTTAGTGTGAGCGGCTGTAATGCGAGAGAATGTGGTCCGTGTTCTGACCACCTTACATGTCTTTCGACGACGCCCAGCTCGCTTAGTGACGGCGACATTATCGAGTAATAAGCCAATAAATAGCTTCTCAAAAAACCGCTCGCAACCTTTACACCGGTCCCAATCAGTTAGTGAAAACTGGAAAGCGCACAGCTCAGTGATTCTAAGAATCTCTCCCCTATCCCTTCATGGGATGTAATGGGAAAATATGTATTTAATTATTTTTTGGTGTTCGTCAAGGTCATCAAGGACGATCCAGAAAACGAAAGAAAAATATTAATCCATTTGAAAAAGAAATCATATCTTTTAAGCCTTCAAAATTATTTTTCGGCTGGTATAGAAAAAATGGGTGTTGCTACTGAAAGAGTGATTTTTCAGTCTGACAACGACCCGAAACATTCGGCCAAAATCGTCAACAACAATTTACAACTATGCAATGGTCAGCACAGTCACTGGGCTTAAATCCGATCGAAAACATTTGAAGTTACAGAAAATATCAGCTCACCAAATAACCAGATGCTCCAAAAGACGTAATCGAGCTGTGGGATAGTGTAAAAGAATCTTGGAATGCGATTCCAGCGTCAATAACGGCACAATTTCACAACAGAATGCCTCACCGTATAAATAAAAATAAATATTTTCCCATAACATCCCTCGAAAAGACTTGGTGAGGGTTCTTCTCGCAACCAGTGAGCTGTGCGCTTTCTAGTTTTGTACTCACTGATTGGGACCTACAGTTTGTACACCCTACTTCGAAGGGTATTTGAGAAGTCTCACCGTATACAATCTCTTAAAAAACCCAAGTCTACTAGTCAAGATATTGATTCAGAAAACAAATAAATTAACATAGAACCAGAGTGCAAAATTGTAACATTTACATAATTTTACTATATTTACTGTTCACTTTGTGTATATCAACATAGAATTAAAATTGCTTTTGTTTTTATTCACGACAGAACAATAAATTGATTAAGTTTATTACACTTTTTTTGCATGAATTAAATATTTAAAATTTGTTATCCATTTTTTTCCAGACGTTGTCAACCCTGTTACAATTTTCCTAGTAATTGAAATTTTTAAAGGAACATAATTGGAATTACAACACTTTCTCCGAAAAAATGCTGAAATTTCATCGATATCAAGTTTCCTGGAATCGTTGAGATACCACAGAGCTGTGAGTATACCATCCTCACATATTTATAACAAACCCAAATTAGTTACTGATTTAATCGTCTCTAAAAGGTTATCGTCTATGATAGCATTACCCAAATTGATTTTGGATTTGAAAATATTGTCAAATAAGTCAGCTACTTAAATTCTTCGTCGAATTTGATATTATGGAGGTTTTTCAGAAATGAGGGTATTTATTAAATAATGAAAATAGATGTCAATAGCTTTAATTTGATACTAGCACCAATTACTAAACTCTTTCCAATTAGGCGCTATAGCCCCAAAATCTTTCCAAGATTATCGGTGTAAGAAAACCTCAAATTTGTCACCCTTGGAAAAGAATAATTTTGTTTGCAGTCCCGATATATTCTTTAATAAGTCCTTGCTATACAATGTGTAACTTTTGGCTATATATATTTGCCTGATCGCGAGAAAATCGGTAATTTCTATAGCCTTTCCAAAATTTTTACTATCTTACATAGTTCTGTTAATGTAATTACAGAGCTCTGCTAAAATAATTTGTTTGTGTCGCTGCTAGTTAAATTCGAATTTATCTTCACACACATAATATTTTGGTGGAATATAGGAGTTCACAGTATATGATGCACTTCACTTTATTTAAAACCTTTAGAAACCGACACCAACAAGTCATATTTGTGACGGCAACATACCTAGATGTATTTCTAATTTTTTTAATCTAAATGTTTCAACAAAAGTGGGTACGTTTTACCCATACAACAATAGTAAACAAAAATGCGAAAGTTGCATCTGTATACAGGGTGGTCCAAATACAAAAATATATTAATAAATAATCAATATTCTTCGAGCTTGAGGTCTGATTTGCTGTTGTTGTATTTATTTTCCTCGATATTTCGCTACTCCTTTGTGTAGCATCATCAGGATATTTGAACAATATTTAACAATTAAAACAAAATAACAATTGTGAAAAAATTATGTCAATTCCTGATGATGCTACACAAAGGAGTAGCGAAATATCGAGGAAAATAAATACAACAACAGCAAATCAGACCTCAAGCTCGAAGAATGTTGATTATTTATTGATAAAGAAAAGGTCGAACAACAGAATAAAAATACAAAAATATATTTTTAAAAATTAAATAAAGTGCACAAAATTCAATTTATTTTGGTATACGAGGTCAGTAAATTAGTGGTCGTATCTCCATTTAGTACATAACCCCATTCCGCTAGTTTCTGCCACTTGTTTATTCACCCCAAAAATACCATTTGTCAAACTCTTCAAAATACGCTTCTATCTCAACGATAACCTCCTCGTTTGAGCTGCATTTTTTCGCCCAAGTCAGGTTTACATGTTGAAGAACAGACAGAAGTCGCTGGAAGCCAAATCGGGCGAATGCGGTGGGTACGGCAGCAATTCGTAGTGCAGTTCACGAAATTTAGCCGCGATAAGTCTCAATGAATGTGCTGGTGCTTGCTGTCCACCGTAGGCAATCGCGGCACCCAGTTGGGCGACACCTTTTTCCTGCTTAACTTGTCACATCAAATATTAATTGCCGTTCCGTACGACACGCCTATGGCCTCTGCCACTTCCTGTCACAATCATGTCGTCGACCTTTTGAACAATTTCGTCGGTAACTACAGCTGACGGGCGGCCTGGGCTGTCCAATATCTTATGCATCGAACTTCGCTTGTATTTCGGTGCATGTTTTACCATCCAAAAATAGAAAGCGAATTACGGATCGATACTCTTCTTCTTCCTTTTTATCGAGAATCATATAACACTTGTGATACAACTGGCTGCCAAATAAAACCTAACGCATGAATCAGTCTGAAATTTAAGCGAACCACTGAGTTGTTATTCATGAGCATGAACAATGGCTATCATTGATGTTTATTGTCAGTTTACAACACTTTCCGATACCAAATAAGAATGTAATCAAAGTTGTTCGCATCATCTTCATGTTCACAAAAATGTTTGGCCTATTTTTGAAAATTCATCAGTCAGATAAAAATTTAACGACCAAGCTTATGCTCGTGAATGACAAGTCTGTGGTTCGCTTTAGTATGGTGTCGTGTGACAGATGCCAGAACACGACGTTAATGCCAACTTCCCTTAGCAATTCCACCTGTCTTCACACACGGGTACTTATTTATAGACCACCGTATTATGCACTGCAAGGTGACGGGGACCGTGAATGATGTCTTTTTGCACAAACTTGCGTACAAAACGCTTGGCGGGTGATTCATTCAGGACCAAAATATTCTTTCAATACGCGCACAGTTTAAGCAATACAGCACTCATTTTGCGAAGGTATGATACTGTGGCCGTCGGTGGTGCAATGGTAGTGTGCGCGGCTCTTGTGCATGAGAACTCGGAATCGATCCCTGCTCTGAAACCTTAAATTTCTTTCGACGACACCTCGCTTAGTGCCAGCGACACTGTCGAGTATTTAACCATGAAAAAGCTTCTGAAAATACCGATCGGAATCGGTGTAAAACTGCAGGTGCCACTCAAACAACAAACAATGGTGTCCCATAACATCCCATGAAGGGATTTAGGAGAACTTCTCACAATCAGTGAGATGTGCGCTTTCTGGTTTTCACACTCACTGATTGGGACCTACAGTTTTACACCGGTTCTGAACTGTGTTTTGAGAACCTTTTTCATGAGTAAGTACTCGACAGTGTCGTCATCACAAAGCGAGGTGACCGTCGTCGAAATGCAATATAAGGTGGTCTGAGCAGAGATCGATCCCACGTTCTCATGTGCAAGAGCCGCGCACACTAACCATTGCACCACCGACGGTCCCAATCAGTGAGTGTAGAACTAGAAAGCGCACCGCTCACTGGTTTATTAGAAGCTCTCCCTTATCCCTTCATGAGATGTATTAGGAAACCATTTTTTTATGACACTGAATTTTAGTTAACATTCTGAGCGGGTGAAACATGTTAAAATAAAATGTAATTCGAAAATATATTTGTTTTTGAGCCATCCTGTATATTGGTGTCATTAAGGAAATGAAATCAAATCATAGTCACTGTTTTAGTAAAAACAAATTTGTTTCCCTTTTTCTGCAGGCAAAGTCTACTGAGTTATCATTTGTGCTATTGTCAATAACTCATTTTTTGAGTGTACAGGCAAATATTAACCAAAGGATATTTATACATGTTACCAATGCCAATACCAACACCAACACCAATACACCTTGTGGTTATGGGTTTTTCATATATTTTTTTGATTTCGTTTTCAATGTTATGGTTACCGGGTTTTTGCTGTCCATTAGGCCAGTCGTCGCCTGGACCAATCAGATGGGTGTTTTTTTTAAATACATACTCATTCGCCGAATATGAATGTTGCACCACACATGTACATATTTCAGTCTGTCTATCTATCCATGTTGTTTCTGTGTATACTTTTTGACAGACTGTCTGTGTTCGACACTGAATATTTTCGTATGTTCGAAAATGTTTTGCAAATGTACGAATACTTTCATTTTAAATATTAACAACGTGTATTGTATTTGTAAATGTTCATTCCTTTTAATTTTTGCTGCCGGATGGTTTTGTTTACTTTATTATTATTTTTCCTATATAAACTGTGGAGTTTGTTTTTTTTTTTTTGTCAATTGCAATAGTGTCTCACTGTTGTTACTGTTAATGTTTGGATCTGTTAAACTGCAATGTTCGTGTCAAACTAAATGATGGCTCGGTGACATTCTACTATGACATTGGTAGACAGTGTAGTGTGCAATTCATTGATATTTGTCTGTTTTTGTTACTCTTGTATTACGTGTATTGTATTGAAAATGGTGCCGTCAGGTTTATATATATTCGTAGTGCAATGACCGAGTGAGGTGTAATAAGGTATCAACAAAAACATGCCAAAATACAAATAAGGTTATGAAAATATTTAAACATTTAGCACTAGTTTCATAATTTCGCATTAGATTGGAAGTAAATTATTTTGTTTGAATTTTTACATAGTTTTAATGTATGATTTCTACCACCAATTCCAGTTTAAATGCGAACTATCATATTCTAAATTAGAAAATTTTCAAATGGAATTGCACCTATTCGAAAAGATTTCAAAAAATATTCAAAGCATTACTTAGTAGGGACATAAATATTGTTACTAAATTGAACATACCCATTAGAATAGTAAAATTTAACATACCCTTTTATTGTCATATGGTTTTTGAAAGTTAACCTCTATAGCATTAGTCAGTTATGGGAATTTGAAATTGTGGCTACTTTCACCAACCATATCGAAGTTATAGCTCTTTTTAAGTGTGGAAAGAAAGAAAACAATATTTTCAAAACGCTCCGCCCGCTCGGCATTAGTCGCACGTTCGTCTACAGGTGCATTGTTCGAGGAGACTGGAGATATAAAAGACCGCCCCCGGTCGGGCCGGCCACTTACCGCTCGGACACAGCAAGTCATCAAAGCCGTTAAAGCAAGTATTCAACGAAATGCTCTCCGGAAACAGAAAATCATGGCCCGTGAGATGAAAATCAGGCAAAAGTATATGAGTCGAATTATTGAAAAAGACTTGTGACTTGGAGCTTTCAAACGGCATACAGGACTTTTGCTGACTGCAACTTTGTAAAAAATAGGATTGAAAAATTCAAACGTCTTTTGGTGAAGTACGCTGATAACTGGCATAGAAAAATCTTGTTTACGGATGAAAAAGTGTTTACCGTACAGGATAAATTTAACAAACAAAATGATAGGGTTTATGCACGATCATCTAAAGAAGTATCTGAGCTCATCCCACGGGACGAAAAGCGCCATGATCCAGCTGCAGTCATGGTTTATACGCCAGCTTAACCTTAAACTATTCTTAGTGCTGGAATAGACTTGAGGTTTGTAGATCGTTAAAGGCATCATCTAAATCAATGGTTTCTCATGTCTATATCTCGGAAACTGAGCGCCCGATCAAAAAGTTGTCCAAGAACAATTTTTTCGAGCAAATCGCCAAAATAAGAAAATCGCTAAAATAAAAATATGGCTATAATATGGATTGGATGCACTTAATCGGAAAATTAAAAAAAAGTTTTCCACGTTCGGAGTCTTTAACCCATGGATATTTGTAATATGTCATATGGCTTGTTTTCAAAATCGTTAAAACTAAAACGTGTTAAAATAAAAACATCGCTAAAACGTGTGCTATCTCTATATATATGAAATGGAGCGTCCAATTGATAAAAAAATATAATTGTGGTTAAAGTGGACACTTTCATATGGAAGAAGTTATTTCACAAAATAGCCAAAATAAGAAAATCGTAAAAATAACAAAAAAAAAAAACTGAACTCTGTGGTAAGTTTTATCAGACCGATGTCTCTAATATGTCATATTTTTTAAATCGTTATAGACATTTTTATTTTACCGATTTTCCTATTTAGGCCACTTTTTGACAAAACTGTCTTCCATCTGAATGTGACCACTTTATGAGAAACCCTTCGAAATCCCTAAAAACTAGTGATATTTTCAGTTTCCGCGATATAGGCATATGGACTTTTTGTGGTTTTTTTATTTGAGAACGGGTTGGGTTTAAGTTTTACGATTAGATGCTCCATTTTCGAGATATAGACGAATTTCTCATTTTTTCATATTTTGTTCAAAAGTGGGGATGGGTCACCCATTACCCAACGGATTATAGGTAAACGTGATAGGTAGTTTGCCATCTTTGTGGGTAACTACCTATTATTTTCCGCATATCGTGTGGGTAATGAGTAATCGTTATGGGTTATTCTCCACTCCACCCATTGTTTTCCCCGACGTTCTTAATTGGTTACTGGGGTATCCCAGGGTAACACAATAACCACGAAATACGAATACTGGTTGTAATATGGTTAGTTTTTGCTAATTCTGTAATCTTTATTCAGGCACATTGCGTGGCCTAATGGGCTGCTACGTACTTATTTACCTAACACCTTTTTCGGATTTTAGACGTGAGGCCTGGTCATCATGACACGTCGTTTGAGCCATTTTTTGCCCAAACCGGTGGGGGACTATAGGTACCCTTGTAAAAAATGGTTTAATGCTGCCGTAACCAACTCTTTCATGTGCATCTTTTGAGACCAACCCCTCCAAACTCTACATAGTAAAATAACCTTAAAAAAAATATTTTTTTACAAAAATTATGTTTTTCTTCAGTTACCCGAATGGCAACCAAATAAATAAAACAGTTGAAACACCAGCCTAAAATTACTATTGTCATATTTGTATCTTCATACAAATTTGCGGATAATTTGATTGTTTACCTACCTTATTATAATAACTAGCTTTATTACTAATCTGTCTACATTTTTTTGACTATTATTTTGCTTTTGTCGAAAATTATCATACTGCTTTTCAATACTACAGCACCTATAGTGTTGATATAACCATTACAGCTTTATTATTTTAAATGCCATTATTTTTCGTTGTAACCCAAATGCCTTTGCTGCTGATACTTTTGACAGAAGGATACATTTAACTGAATGCTCCTTTCTTGCCATTTTCATATTCAATTTGGCAAAAAGTACAAATGAAAGTTATTTGTGTATTTTTTCGTGCTCTCTACCCCCCCACGACTAGCGGCAATGCCACAGCCGCGAATGGTGTAAATAATGATTGTGTAAATGATTTAATTGTATCGCATAAATGTTATAAATTTAAAACTTTTTATTTATCGCATTTCACAATTCATTCGTTCATTCAATTTCATTTGTTAATAATTGCATGTTCGTTTTTTTTTTGTTGTAGAACAAAGCAAACTAATGGTTTTACTTTGTTGTATTTTCTGACAAAACAAAAGAGTTGAAATTTTTCATGGAGACAGAAATGAACTTACCGGATATACCATCATATGTCCACCATTCCTCCCAACTCGCTTTGATTCCTGCAAAACAGAACAAAAAACAAAGATACAGAATGATATAAACAGAGAGAGAGAAAGAGAAATTGGTGTATAAATTATTGCAATGCTTTACTTTCAGAGAAGTTTTCGCATTGTTTGTTGGGTAAATAAATGTTTTTTTGTTTGTTTGTATTTTGGTGAAATCAATATTTTGACTCCATTAAGTCTCCTTTGGAAGGCGGCGACCATTGTCTGACTCAGTGGCGCCAGGGTAAGAACAGACTTAACTGGATGATGGATATCATGCACGTTTAGGAATTGATGCAAGTGCCAATGTCCACTATGCTTTAACATCAGAATGATATATTTGACACATTCAGTGTAACGAGCATTTGGTTTAATTTCCGTAATAATTTATAAGGACATTTTTGCATACTTGGTGGACAGTGTGTTAAAATGTACAGTATGCGTTGGAAAATGCCTCGTTCGTTTACCAACATTTCACCAATTTTTATTTTCTGGGTCGAGCAAACATTAAATCTTAATTTGTTAATTTATGACAAGTTCATACTAGGTCGTGGAAATTTTTCTAAGTGAAATATTAAAAGCGGTTTCTTTATAGAGTGATGGCTATGAAAATCAGACCATCTAAAGACACAAAGTTTTAAAGTTTAAAGACAAATTGAAAAGAAAGAAGCATAATTTGCTGTTCTGTATGACTTTTGTCCGTCGAGAGAGGGCTTTGTTCCTAAACTGCTTGCTGACCCCAAAATAACATCTATTTGCAATCACAATTCTCCTTATCTATCTCCAGGCTGACGTTGTTGTCCTTGTTCACGGCGGATCCAAGGTAGACAAATTCATCTCCCACTTCAAAATTAAATCGGTTGTCAACCTTCAAGTGCGGACCAAGTCGAGAGTTTTCTCTAGTCGTTGACACCATCAATTTTGTCTTGCCCTCATTAACAGCAAGACCCACCTTCGCTGATTCCTTTTCGATTCTTGAAAATACTGCAGTAACCTCTCGAAAATTTCGCCCAATGATGTCTATGTCGTCAGCATACGCCAGCAACATATGGCTTTTCGTGTTAATGGTCTTGTTCATATTTACTGCAGCCTTTCTCATTATTATCTCCATTAAGATGTTGAAGAGACTGCACGAAACTGTGTGTCGCCTTGTCTAAGTCCTCGCTTGGTACAGAATGGTTCAGTGAGGTCTTTCCCCACTTTCACTGCTGATTTGGTGTTGATCAGCGTCATTCTACAGAGGCGGAACAGTTTTGCCGGAATACCAAGTTCAGACATAGCTTCATACAGTTTTCCCTGTATGGGGCTATCGAAAGCAGCTTTGTAATCGACCAAAAGGTGGTATGTATCGATTTGCTTTCGTGGGTCTTTTCCAGGATTTGGCGTAGCGTGAATATTTGGTCAGTTGTGGACTTGCCTGGTCTAAAACCACACTGATAAGGTCCAATCAGTTTTTCAATAATTGGCTGTAGTCTTTCACATAATACGATCGACCATACCTTATACGCGATGGATAAAAGACTGATACCGCGATAGTGGGAACAGACACACGGGTCACCCTTTTGAACATAATTCCATGTATTTAAAATCTGACGTTTAAAAGTCTAAAAATAAATATTATATAAAAAAAGTGAGAAAACGTGTGGCGGAAATATCAAGATTTTTTTGTGGTTATTAAGAAAGGTAAGAAATAATATTGTAATTATGGTTTTTGTATTAAAACGTCTTATTTTGAAGCAAATATCCAAGCAGATATCAATAGTTCTGAAGTTTTTATAGGTCAGTCGTATGAGATATGCCGCAATCGTCTGTATACAAAACGGTTTAGGTAAATCAACAGACACAAGATGTCAGAATAGTTGCGGTGACCCATGATGGCCGGGACTTCAAAAAGGTCGGAAATGGCATGTAAAACAAACGAGTTATCCTGAAGATCTCCCTTTGTAATTATTTTTGTGACAATACAGGAAAATAAATTATTACTCTGCTATTCTCGAATTTATGACAACCGTCATTCATAAGTTTATTGTCACTGAATTCTTGTCACTTTCATTTAACAGTGCTACTCTCGACCGAGTGACAAGCGTATTTGTCGTGATAGTAAATATATTTGTGACAAGAACTTCAATTTGCTATTCTGGATGTCAAATGAAAACTCTTTTTGTTTTAGTTGACAATGATAGTTATGATGTTCTCAATAGCACATGACAATAAAAATGTTGTGTAAATAAACAGCACAAAATTAGAAAAAACGAAAAATTAGCCAATTTATAATGGTTTCAAGGGATTTAAAAGTTGGTTCAATGCATATGCTAAAAACATTAGCGATTTTGGAAAAAAAATTACGATGTGAATTGAACCAAGTTTTCTAAAACCCTTGGAAACACGGAAAATTGGTTAATTTGTTGTTTGGACTCTCCTTTTAAAGAATATTGTTATGTAGCAATTTGACTAATTGGTTATAAGTAGGGATGGGATTTCCGTGCAATCAATGTTTTTTCTAAAAAGTCTAACGGTGCTATTCTCGAACTCATGACAACCGTCATTCATGAGTTTATTGTCATTGAATACTTGTCATCGGCATTTCAAATACCTATTCTGGAATTGCTGTGAGAAGTTTAAAGCTTTTTTATTTTAAAAATAATATCATTGTTACCAAAACTAAAAACTACATTATTATGGTTTCATGCTTATTGTTGAACAATATGCTCCTAAGACTTGCTCGTAAAAGATCAAAATTTGCACATTGAAAATTCAGCAATACATTGTCAATAAGGTTTAATTACCAACCTACGACGGTACTTACAACTTGGTAAAAAACGAAATTAGAGAAAAATAAAGAACACGAAAAAATACTTTTATATCAGGCTTACAGCGTCGAAAATACGGGTCCATTTAGACGCGGCCAAAAACAGGCAAGTGTGGTTATTGAAATGAAACGCGGTCTTTACGCAAATTTAATGATGTCTTTAGTTTTGTGGTGCGTCAGCTGAGGAGCCTAATTTACCACGATATAGGGGGGTCTTGTGAATTGGAAACGAAGTCGGCGTTTGACCCGATAACTAATCGAGTTGTCTAAAATTATTATATAATTTATTTGGCTTTTTTATATATTATTTTTAGCCTTCTACACAGAAGTACACAAATCGTCCTCGCAATCCTTTTTTGTACCAATTGGGTTCCATTGGTCCGTCATTCAAGAATTTCTAAATTTTTCATGTTCTAGTATTTTCGACTAATTTCTTGGCGTAATGTTGAACCTCTCCCGAAGACTGACAATTTTGCCTAATTTTGTTATACATAGACATAGTTTTTTTTTTAAATTTAGAAATTTTTTTAAAAAATATGCACCAACGAGTCAATGTGTGTTTTCTGCAAAGTGTGTGATAATTACTTTTAGAATTTTGAGAAAAAACATGGAAGGCATGGAAATCCCATCCCTACTTATAACCAATTAGAAAAATTGCTACATAAAAATATTCTCTAAACGGAGAGGCCAAACAACAAATTAACCAACGTTCCGTATTTCCAAGGGTTTTAGAAAACGTGGTTCAATTCACATTGTAATTTTTTTTTCAAAATCGCCAAATCTTTTTAGCATACGCTTTTATAAAATCCTTGGAAACCGTTATAAATTGGCTAATTTATCGTTTGGGCACTCCGTTTGCGAGATATAGCCAGTTTTCTAATTTTGTGCTGTTTATTTACTCAACATTTTTATTGTCATGTGCTATTGAGAACGTTATAACTATCATTGTCAACTAAAACAAAAAGAGCTTTCATTTGAAATCCAGAAAAGCAAATTGAAGTTCTTGTCACAATTGTATTTACATCACGACAAATACGCTTGTCACTCGGTCGAGAATAGCACTGTAAAAGTAATTACACAAATTATCTTGCCGAATCACACAATTTGAAGAAAACCACATTGACTTGGTGGTGCATATTTTTGAATTTTGTAGGACGAATGCTTTATTTTGTCTAAATGCATATTTTTTTGCACATTTAAAAAAAAATTATGTCTATGTATAACAAAGTTAGACAAAATTATCAGTAGAAAATACTAGAACATGAAAAATTTAAAAATTCTTGAATGACGGACCCATGGAACCAACTTGGTATAAAAAAGGATTGTGAGGATGATGTGCTGGTTTTACATATGCACTTTTTTGTAGAAGGCCTCAAAATAAGCCAAAAATTTTGTATATAAATTTTAGATAACCCGATTAGTTGTCGGGTCAAACGCCGGTTTCGTTTCCGATTCACAAGACCCCCTATATCGTGGTAAATTAGGCTTATTTGAGTCCCCAGCTGACGCAAAACACAACCAAAGCTATCATTAAATTTGCAAAAAGAATGCCTTTTATTTCAATACCACATTTGCCTGTTTTTAGCCGCGCCTAAATTGACCCGTATTTTAGACACTGTAAGCCTCATATATCCGAGCGATATACAAATTATTTTTCGTGTTCTTTATTTTTCTCTAATTTTGTTTCTCCACCAAGTTGTACGATCAGTCGTGGGCTGGCATTTAAACGTTATTGACAACGCATTGCTGAATTTTCAATGTGCTGATTTTTTTGTTGCCGTGAGTAATAACAAATGTTAAAAAATATATTTCAAAAAATATATTTCATTAATTTGTTTTAATTTTTATGCAAATTTTGATCTTTTACGAGCATGTCTTTCAGGCGCATACGATATTGTTGAACAATAAAAGCATGAAAACTCCATCCCTAGTAATAAGTATTTGTTAGGCAAAGGTATTGCCAGATTGAAAAATTATGAATTTCAATTGTTTGCAACAAACACAAAGCTCTTTATAATCTAGTTTTTAGTTTTGGTAACAATGATATTATTTTTAAATCAAAAAAGCTTTAATCTGTCACAGCAATTGATTGATGCACAATTTTTAGAAATGTTTTTTTTAAAATTTTAGCTGTTTTTCAATTCGTCAATTTTTTTTAAAAAATTATTTTGCGAGATTGGCAAATATTGCAGTTGGTGATTAGTAATTTTGTTTGTATTAACAGTGCTATTCTCGAATTCATGACGACCGTCATTCATGAGTTTTTTGTCATTGAATTCTTGTCATTGGCATTTCAATTACCTATTCTGGAATTGCTGACAAGTTTAAAGCTTTTTTGTTCTAAAAATAATATCATTGTTACCAAAACTAAAAACTACATTATTAAGAGCTTTTGTGTTTGTTGAAAACGATAGAAATACATAATATTTCAATCTGGCAATACCTTTGCCTAACAAATACTTATTACTAGGGATGGGGGTTTCATGCTTATTGTTGAACAATATGCTCCTAATAAGACATGCTCTGAAATTTACGTAAAAAATTTGACTAAAAATTTAAACAATTTCAGTTAAAAATATGCACATTTAAAATCCAGCAATACATTGCCAATAACGCAAACGAAATTAGAGAAAAAAAAGAACACGAACATTTATTTTTCTATTAGTCGAATATGAGGCTTACAGCGTCGAAAATATGGGGTTATTCCCCCATTAGAAATGGGTTTTGTTGTTGTCTAAAAGACAACACAATGTTTATAGGCAATTGTTACTGCCTGTTGTTTCGACGTGGTCTACGTTCATCAGGGATGATTTCCAATTTATTGGTACTTCTCTATTTTATTGTTCAAGCTCAATACCATTCTATATCTCTATAAATAGAGATATAGTTTTTTGAAAAAGAAGATGTTTTGCAAATGCATCCTCATGATTCCTGCCAAACCGTATAGCTATTTCAGATCTCTCCACAGATCTTCATCAGCGGTTTTCTGGAATGCTGCTTTTTAAAAATTCATCAAACTAAATGCAAACGAAAACTCATCTGAATTGATAATTTTCCACTATGTAAGTGTTCGAAATGTGAATGTAATGACGTTTTCGACCTTGCGTATTATATTTCAAATTGAAATGCTCGAGCGTTAGGTCTATTTCAAATTATTTTATTCTTCAATATTTCGCTACCCATTGGGTAGCGTCGTCAGGTAGATAAGCACAATTAATTAATTAAAAATTTCATTTTAATTTTGAATCTTATTATTTTTCATTTAATGTTTAATTAATAATTGTGTTAATCTTCACGACGATGCTACCCCATGGGTAGAGAAATATTGAAGAATAAAATAGACCTAACTCGCGAACATTTTAATTTTACATATATAGTTTTTATTTAAAAATTGAAACGTAATTAATTAAATACAGTTGTGAAATATTAATTGATTGATAAACAAATGTATTGTGTATTGAATAAAACCGAAAAAAACCAGTTCCACCGGTTTTTGGCAAAATTCGAAACCGAAACCCGGGTTCTTGAAAAATTGATTTTTCGAATAAACCGAAAACCGGTTTCTTGAAAAATTGATTTTTCGAACAAACAGAAAACCGGTTTCTAAAAAATTCCTGTTTTTAGGACACTCTAGTCAAAACTCATCAAGATCTCGCTCAGACGTAGCTATATACGTCCAATCGAATTTGCGTACAATTTGTTCAAATTTAAAATTTTACAATTTCCACCACAATTTTCGTAAAGTGAACAAAAAAATTTAGAAATATATGCAAGTTTATGCGCATTTCAGTAGAAGAGAAATGTGTAGAATATCTATCTTTGCAATTACACGTACTCTGTGTAAAGTACGTAAAACCAACACTTTGGATTGAATTCGCAGTATAAGTACGTACCCTACCTGGTGTACTGCCCAGTATAGTGAATTCCGTATGACTTCCCCATTCACATTAAATTTTTGACTTTAATCACTATTTCATAAAACTATAATTTGGAGTCATTACGGGCCATGGTGTCGCTAAATCGAAATCCATCAATTTCCTATTTCTATATCTACAAGGGGTGCTGGTCAATGTGACTACCTGTCAGGCCACAAATCAAATACATATTTTCAACTTAATGGTCTAGTGGAATATAACAAAAGAAATTGTCGGCAATTTCATTTGTCTGTCTCCCTTTCAAAATTATGAAATCAGAGTTATATTCTATATTTTCTATTTATGTATGTACATATATCTATAGGTATTAGTTTATATAAATTACGTTAATAATATAAATTATTTAAATGTATCAATTATTTAAATATATAAATTATATGTTCATACCCAGCCAACCCATAAAATAATACTTAACAGTTTCAATTAGTCTCTTCGATGCCTCCTCATGATGACGAGGTAGTAAGTAGGTCATTTCATAGAGTTTTATTTGCTGCTGTATTTTACCAATTTTACACTTTCGTTGGACATAAAACGGACAGAAATCAAAGGGCATGCGTATTTTCGTTCAATGCAAACAACATAAAACATAATTTAGCTGTCATTAGTATCAATAAACAGTATTTAAAATTAGTTCCTGTCTTCTTTGGTCTCTCATTCTACATCATTGCCCTAGTACCCTTCCGATCAGCTGTGCCATAGAAAGCCCCTGGCTAACCAACGGAGACGGGAACGTGCTCTGATATATGAGTCCCCACACGGTCCGCACAATGCAGAATGAGTGCTTCATATTGCTTTCCCCAAATGGTTTCAAGTATATACTCGTACGAGGGCGGCCGCAAAATTAGCCGACCTAACAAAGAAGACACAAACAAGTTGGGAAAAATTTTCTTTATTTTTCCACATAATCTCCTTCTAGTTCGATACACTTTTCCAGCAATATTCAAGAGCTTCGATGCCCTCTTTATAGTAAGAACTGTCAAGCTCCTCAAAAACCCATCAACCGCAGACTCCACATCTTCATTGCTGGCAAATATTTTACCACCGAGCCCTTTATTCAAGTTTGGAATTAGTAAATAGACCGAGGGAGCTAAATCTGGCGAACAATGTGCGCGATGAAGCAATTCGAACTTTAGTTCACTAATTTTGGCCATCACAATAGCGGATGTGTGATCTGGAGCATTGTCTTGATGAAACAACACTTTATTTTTCGCCAAATGCTGCCCTTTTTCCACAACTTCATCACTTAAAAGCTGCAATAAATTAGCATACAATTCGCCGTTGATGGTTTTCCTTTCTGAAGATAATCAATAATTATTATCCAATGCGCATCCCAAAAATAGACGCCATGACCTTGCCTGCAGATGGAGCCGTCTTCACGACACGATTCTTCCATTATACTCCACTCGTTTGACTGCACGCTGAAAAACAACAGTCTCTCTAACATATTTTCCCAAACATATTCTGCAGGAACCATGTATATGTTTGGAATATACTTCAAACATTCATATGTTTGCAAGTCCCAAACTTACTTGTATTTAAATGCAAACAGTATCATGTTTACTGACAAACATGTATGCCTTGACGTGTAAACATATGCGTTCTTCATCCCGAACAGCAATATACTTACGTGGAAGCATTTGCGTGTTTTCCCCAAACCTACATGTACTTACGTGGAAACATATGTGAATTTCCTCCCAAATATAATAATATTTAGAAACGAATTATTATTCGATTTCAATATATATGTATTATTTATTAAAATTACTTTTAACAATATAAATCCACATTTATTAATAATTAATACAAAAAATTAATAGATTTAAAACGGCCCTTTTTACATTTATTTGCATTGAATCCATTATTTGTTTTTTTTTCCTGAAATGAGAATCTGCTGCTCCTTTGCTTCTCTTTTCATGTTAAGGTTTTGTATATACAAATCTAGTTCCTGCTACCGAGCGTGGATTAATTACATGTGTTTTTTTATTACACTTTTTTCACAAACGCTCCGCCGTTCCCATTTTCTCAGTAAAGGCTCGGACAGACAAATGGCTTCACGTTGTTGCCCTTTCCAGTTTCTTGTCGAAAAATCGTTTCTCACTTTGGTAGCACACATCCATACATATATACGAAACACATAGGCAAAAACCTATTATAACACACTATTTAACCGTCCGAGCCTTCGTTTACTCTTTTGTCACTGATCAAGCACTTTTGATATCCTCTGTCCGATGAACCATTGAAACACTTATAAACACAATAAGAAACACTTAATCTGCAATTTACATGCACATTCAGGAATATTTCTGACTCACTGACTGAGAGAATAATACAAAAATTGAGATACACTCTTACAAGATAGACTCTCTCGTTGTCCCTATTTTATTATCTTGCTCTCGAGAGAGCATAGACAGTATAACAAACACAGCTGTATTTGTATCACAAACATAAATATATGTGGGTCGCAAACACATATATATTAACATATTAATCATTGTGTCTCCAACATGTAATACTGAATAGCAAACACAATGTGTTTGGACACAAGTATATTATATTTGCGGCAAGTTCCAAACACACTTTATATTTGCATCCAAACAACAAAAAAAACCAGAGTTTTCAGCGTGTGTTCATTTGTCTCAGGTGTGAATTAGTGAACCCTCTTCTCATCCATAGGTATAAATCGACGCAAACATTCGGCTTTATTGTGGTGAAATATCGTCAAACACTCTACTGAAACATCCCTACGACGATGTTTTTGCTCTATTGAAAGCAAGCGCGGCACGCATCTTGCGCAAAGCTTTCTCATCTTCAAATCTTCGGTCAAGATAGCTATCTCACGCACCTTCAGCCCAAGATCATCCAATTCCATTTTGTGGATTTTCTAAACCGTGTCTGGTGTGGACAACTCAATTGGTCGACCACTACGGCGTCCGTATTGGCAGCTCGTACACTGAAAGGAAAACCCTTCATAGCATCAATGAATGGGTTACATTAATGGGTTTACATTGATGCAATGAAAAGTTTCGTTGATGCTATGAAATGTTACATTTCTTCAATGAACTAATGCATTGCTACAGTTTTTGAATTTGTGGACCGTCATTAATGCTAAGAATCCTTTTACATTGATGGAATTAAATATGTTTTTCATGTAAATATGGGAAACTATAGAGAAAAATGGCAGACATTTTATCAACATTGTAAAGTAGAATCTATTCAATAGGCCATTCTCGACATTACACACATTTTATTGAACTGTAAAATATTTGTTCTAAAAAAGAAATAATGAAACATCTTTCTTTAATATAATGTACCATTTCATTAATTTTGAACGATTCATTAATTTGGTTAAAGGATAATATGTATGTAGGTACGCTTTGTATAAATGTATGTATTTATGTATATGTACATATGTACAGCAGTTGTGGTACAATATATGAGTGCTAGTATGAGATAAGGAATAAATAAGGACAAATAAATGGCTGAAATGCAGAATCGAGCAAAATAAGGGGATTTCAAAAACCAAAATTGTTTTGTCGCCCGGAATTTTTTCCAAATAATTTACATGATTGTGTGGCAAAAGTTAAAATTGCAGTTAGGTATGGAAACTATCTTGGAAACTAAACATTTATGTACCATTTTGCGAAATTGTGGTCATATATTACATATGTATAAAATTGTGACAATATTACGATGGACGTACATAGTACATACGTACATATGTATTCCGGTAGAAAATATCCATCGGACGTTTTTGGATAAACGTCGTTGGACGACGCTCAAGTTTAAGACGGACCTTCACAAAATTGCATTATGTATGTACATATGTGCATATGTAATTACACCTAATCATAAAGAATGTGAAATTCATAGCATCTCCTAATAGCATTTGCAAAAGCATTGTTACATACGTATGTACATACATACATATTTCTTTTTATGCCTTTCTTATGAGAGTCATCGATCGGCTTGTATACCTTGTAAACCTGTTCATATATGTAAACCTGTTCATAGTATACTATCACTGAAACCTGTTCATACCAACAATGAAACTTGTTCATAACATCAATGAAACATGTTTATACCGTCAATGAAACGTGTTATACCGTCAATGAAATATGTTCATACAATCAATGAAACATATTCAGACCTTCAATGAAACATGTTCATATCATCAAGGAAACATGTTCATTGCATTAATGAAACATGTTCATAGCCTCAATGAAACATGTTCATAGCCTCAATGTAACATGTTCATTACATCAATGACCATATTTCATTACATCAATGAAACGGTTTATAATATCAATGTAACATATTTCTTTAATACAATGATAATGTTTCATTTCGATTAGAAAGTTTACATTTATTTCAGGTCTATGAAACATTTTTCGTTTAATGTAACATTGGTCATAGCATTAATGAAGCCCGACGTTGACTCAAAAACCATGACACTTTTCATTGATGCAATGTAAGAATTCATTAATGGTATGAAGGTTTTTCTTTCAGTGTACGGCGTCGTTTAAGCCCTGCTACCCAATATTTTACAGTCATAAACGGAGGAGCAGACTCCCCCAGAGTAGAATCTAGCTCGTCTTTAATAAAGGTTGGAGTGAGATCTTTCAAATGGTAATATTGAATTACATAACAGTGACTAATATGTTCCATGTTTACGAATTCATTGAGATCATTTACTTTTGATGGCTCAAATCAAAATACGAAACAATGTGACGCCTTAAAACTTAAAACATATGTTTTTTAATGTTGCCACTTTTCAACAAAATATTTTTTTTTAATTACTTGCACCATCACGTCAGGTCGGCTAGTTTTGGGACCGCTCTCGTAATTAACTTAAACCGTAAGACATCTTCAATATTCTCTGCAATGCAATCTGGCTTTCTTTAAAATACATTTTTTAGAAATGTAAATATATTTATGTTTAATGATTGCTTGGTTTTTACAGAAATTTGTAATATTTTTTCCGATAGTTTATAGCAGTTTTTTATGATCGAACGCTCCTAAAACAATCCCATCCGTAACCACTTCGTTGAGGAGAGCTGTGGGAGTCCCTACACGCTTCTTTTTTGGAGAGCTCCGAATTCGGCTGCTTGGGTAGTCGTGAGAGATATTAAAACTTAAAATATTATCAGTGTCTTTTGCTTCTGCGTCGTCCTTTCTCCTTTCATTCTTATAGAGTGTACTCCTTTTGATGATAGCAATAAGTGTTGCGTACACGTTCGTGTGTATTAAATAATCGAAATTTTTTAACATATATGTTTCGGGACTCTTGTGCTTCTTTCGTGAGTTCACCTAATGGAAGTGTACAATATTCTAGAATTGCTTTTCCATGAAAAACAACTTTTTCCACAGTAGGCGTTTCAAGTTTCCATGTTTATGAATTAGATTTAAGATTTAAAATTTAAAATTTCTTTAGCATATTCTTAAAATTTTGCCGTATTGATTCTTTTCTTGCTACACTTTATTGTTCACGTGTTCATGCAAAATAGAATGTGTCTTTAACTAATTTTAATACATTCAATGAATTTCCATTGGTTAACTTTTATTAAATTAATGCACTGAGTGTAACGAACACACAAATATATAAATAAAAATTATTTTTTTTTAACAAATGATGTATTAAGCGAACCACAGACTTGTCATTCATGGGCATGAGCTGCTGGCCGATAAATGTTTACTTGGCTGACGAATTTGAAAAACTGTTAGCAAAGAATTTTGTAAACTTGATCGTGATGCGAACAACTTCGATCACAGTTTTATTTGGAATCGAGAAGGGCGGTAAACCGACAATAAACATCAACGATAGCTCATGATCATGCTCATGATTGACAAGTCTCTGGTTCGCTTTAATCGAATATTGTTTTCTGCTTCGTTCGAATAGTTGTTGACATTGTTTTCTGTATCGACGACTAATCATCGTTCAATCAATGTGAGAGCCTAGAAACTAAATACGCTGAATATTATCTATCGATTTTGAGCTGTTAATGTTTAAATAATTTGATTTATTCAGCTCCATCTGCACACGTCACTGTATTTTGAATGTGTTGCCATATGACAACTTATATTTTCATGAAAGATACATAAAATATAATTTAAGAATTTTTGTAAAAAATAATAAATTCGGGCCAAAGATATATCTTTACATCACACTCAAAGAAATTTTGCACGAATATTTAGATTACTGCCATGTAAATGTTGTGAGTGGTTGAAATTGAAAGTGTATTCGTCTCGTCGTTTGTTTTTATTATTTGATTTCAGAATCTATAACAAGTATCGAAATCATTAGATCTTATTTTTCTTATGGGTGCAGTTTATCGAATGAATATAAAGCTTGAAGCCAATATTCAAGTGGTATTTTAATTCAAATTATTCTCTGTACTACGTCTATGTACAATGACTTGTCCACATTCCCCTGAATTTCCATTAAATTCACAAACAATTCAATGATGTCATGATAAAATCAATCACCCTCTTAAAGGCATTTCATACAAAAGCAAACTGATTTCATACTTAACCATTTTCCGGGTAATTATATGGGTCTTTGTCCTGTACCACTCACTCAAATTAAACAATTTGATAGTTGGAAGAAACTGAGGGTGGTACAATAAACCAACTATCCCCGCCTTTAGTGAGGTATCAAGGGGAAGTCATTTATTTGTGACAGATGTTTATCAGCAGTTAAAGATGAATGCCAGAGACAAAATGTTCTATTGTTTCAGTTTCCTGTTCACCAGAAACGAAACATACGGAAGACAAACCAATACACTACGAATGTGTGTGAGCGTCAAATCCAATTGTTATACACACACACACACACACATCAATAAAAATCGATGGACATATATTGTGTATAGAGTTTTAATTAAAATCGATGACATAATACCACTCTAATGATGACAATAAATTTCTATAAGGCGTTGAAAAGGAAACCTATTAATTTCCCAAAATCATATTTACTATTTATATATATGTACATGTCTGTGTTTGTATATAAGTAGGTAAATAAATAAATACCATGTATATGAATGTATATAGAAATGTAATACAATGATAGATCTGCGTTGTAATATAAACAAACTATGCTCATATTTATTTAGGTGACTATGTGGCAGGATATGTATTGCTCGATATCGAATGTATGAATTTAATGAAATAATTGTAGTTGTCTATACTCATTCATATATGTAAGAACACAGTGTGACACCGGTGTGAACAGTGTGCCGAAACTCGTAATTGTTTGGATGGGGATCTAGTATATCTTATCATATTGAAGGCCATTCATCCTTTCAGTATAAACAAGTATAAGGCAAATATTGTTGTGATCGTCGGTGGTGCAATGGCTAGAGTGCGTGGCTCTTGTGCATGAGAACGTTGGTTCGATCCCTGCTCTGACCACCTTATATTTCATTCGACGAGGCCAACACGCTTAGTGATGGTGATCTTAATACCGTTCGGAATCAGTCTAAAACTGTAGGTCCCAATCAGTGAAAGAAAATTTAGAAAGCGCACAGCTCACTGATTGTGAGACGCTCTCCCCAATCCCCTCATGAGATGTAATGTGAAACGTTTTTTTTTTTGTTGAAATTTATCTACTACACTTTGACAACGATAGTTGTATCAGAAAATGTTTATCTGAATACTGTACTTCAATTTAAACCAAATCTTCTTTGCCCCACAGCGTAAGATCGTGGTTTACGCTCTCATTGTGTCTACTACGTTTTACAATTATCATCTTGAAACTCATTTTAAGTTTATATGTTGAATCCTTTTTTTTTAAACTCCAAAATCATCTTGCAATTTCGATAATCAGCTGGCTGCGAAACTAATATCTTTCAATAGTTCAAAATATTATAAGAGCGACTGATGTTAACACATGAAAGATAAACTTTATGCACACATTCCGAAAAATCTTGAGGTATGTTCATGTATACCGGTATGTCGTAGTATTAATTTCAATAAATACCTGATTTTTGTACTGCAAAACATGTGTTTGTTGGGGTGAAATTTCGAAAACTTCGAGATCTCAGTATATCTGAAGGCTGCTTAATATTAGTGCCATAGAGTAAATATATCTAGAGGGACCACTCCGCCCAGTAAATTTACGACAATTAGTGTGGTTGCGTATGAAAGTTGGATGTTGAAATGGATTGTTTTAATAATACCAGATGGAGGCATTAGTTCAAAACAATCAACAAGAAAACAACAGCGGCTTGCCGTGGTTATGTGTTAAAATGGTCACTTTAAATATAACACAAATGTATTTTAACAGTAAAAGGGATCAACGAAATCCAAAACATATCAAATTTCACAATAAAAAAAACCGTTTCCCATTACATCCCATGAAGGGATTGGGGAGACCTTCTCACAACCAGTGAGCTGTGCGCTTTCTAATTTTTCACTCACTGATTGGGACCTACAGTTTTTACACCGATTCCGAACGGTATTTTGAGAAGCTTTTTCATGGCTAAATAACCGATAGTGTCTCCGTCACTATGCGAGGTGACCGCCGCCGAAAGAAATTTTTTTTTTTAAGGTGGTCAGAGCAGGGATCGAACCCAGGATCTCATGTACAAGAGGCGCGCACACTACCCATTGCACCACCGACGGCCACCAAATTTTCCACTAAAACGACGTGAAAAATTTATGTCGGCAGTTCTTGTAACAACATCTGGTGTAAGCCCATTTACGTCAAACATGTCGCTATGGAACTTACCTATCGACAAAGTGTGTGAAATGAAACGTAAGATAAGACAGATGGTCCCTAAGGAATATTTACTCTATGGTAGTACTATCGTGTTAGGGTGAGAAAGTTCTTTGTGTGAGTGTAAAACTATAAAGCGCACAGCTCACTGATTGTGAGAAGCTCTCCCTTGTCCTTTCATGGGATGTAGTGGTCCAAGACCTGTCAGAATTCAACATAAAGGCTGTTTTTTATACCATTACGCTATCACCACTTACGACTTTTCAAATAAAACGATCCACACTTAATACTACGCAATGTGGCAACATTTGCTGTAATGGGTGAAAAAAATGCGATATGGCAACATGTTTGTAGCCAGTGTCAACAAATACATGGTAGCAGCAGATGTTGTTGTAATTGTAAGCAGCAACAAGTCATTTTATTTTCGTTCATACGTTTCAGTTGTCAAACTCTACACAAATATACTATATAACAACAATACAAGAATACAAAAAAGGATAAAAACAAAATACATATGATTTTGACAAGTGAAACGAAAACTCACATGGACCATGATCAATATGTATAACATTTACCGAGCGTTGTTGTGAATAATTTAATACCAATTTTGATTTCAATGGGAAATAAAAGTCAATCCTTCAAATTTAGAGATATTAAAATATACGTAGTCTTCCATTAAATAAAATAATATTAATGAACTTAAAATGTGTAAACCATTTTGCAAATTTCTGATTTTGAGTCTCTCCTGGATAATATTTTCATTCGCAAGAAATAACAACAAAATTTATCTAAGATAACTTTTTTTACCATTTCTTGAAATTTAACATCTGGCAACATTGTCATTGCTCAAGTCGGAATATAAGTGGGAAATTGAAATGGCACTTAATATCGCTTAGCTGTCCCATACAAATGAAGCCATAATTAACTTTAGCGGGGTAAAAAAACACACTTATAGATATGTTAAATCACCTCTCTACACCTATCGCAATTTTAAAACTACCAGCTCCCTTCATATATTTCCACCAGGAACGTGTTCTTATAGTGCTGCATTAATATATGTAGTAACGAGTCATGATTTACATGTAATCAGAACAGCCTGTTACTTAATCTCGAACGAAAGCTTTCATTCGTGCTGTAAACGAAAGAAAGTTGATTTGGGTTCCACTTTCGTGACGTTTCAAGTCGACTGAAAACATAAAATTTTTCAAAACCTCTCAGTACAAATTTTGAGTTCTCTATTTCGAATGTGCTATCAGTTGGGAACAAACATAGAATCATGGCAAAATAAGTAAGGTAGAAGCAGTAGGAATTGAAGGCATTTTTTTTTTATTTCAGGAGCCGACCTTGTCAAATACAGCAGATCAAATCGTCAAGATGTATTTATTTCAGGTTATATCAGGCGGAATTATTGTGATTTTCGGCAACAACCACAAGGACAAGAACAAATTTAATCTGCTGTTTTAACGCTACCACCTGTACTAGATACATCTTGGAATTGGTATAAACAACATTTGACAAGGTCGGACCACAATGACAAGAAAACGCTGTTCTTATTGCATTGTAAAGTAGACATGTTCCGATTAAGTATGGAATGAAGTATCCGGCAAATGGACCCCGCGGCTCTCCTCACACACCCTTGTCTTTTCCATGAAACTTTCGATGACGGCTTGACTAAAATGTGGCTCTATCTCGCATTAGATCTCGGTCTTGAGCTCAGGTACTGTTTGTGGTTTATGCACATAGAGCAGCTATTTCCAACAACCCGAAATAATGAAATAGCACAGCGGTGAATCGCACGATTTTTGTGGTCAGTTGACATCCGTATTTCGGGAGATGTTTCGGCCTGGAAATCGTTGCTCTAATAAATCTATTGATTCAGGCGCGGTGTGGATGGTGGCAATGTCTGACTGAACATTTGCGACATGTCGTTAAGCTCCATACCGTCAAGTAGAGGCCACAAAAATCCCGTTATCATATTGCTGTAAAGAATGTCATTCACAGTCACTCCACATCCCGTCTACCTTTCACCGAAAAATTACCCAATTACACCGCTTCATCAAAATCAGCACCAGACAGTTGCGCGTTGTGGCTGCATTTATTTCTCATGGAAAACATGAGGAAGTTCTGAAGCCCAAATATGACAATTTTGTTTGTTGACAAACCCATTTAGATGTAAATGCGCCATGTGAAGATGATTTGTTTCCAAAAAAACAATTCATTCACTTTACATTACTTCGGCACCCAGTAAGCGAATTGCCTGCTGTTTGCATAGTCTCCTGGTTTGAGCTCCTGAGTGAGCTGAATATCATAGGAGTGATGGTGGAGGTGTTTCGTCGAAATTTGCTGAGAGGTGCTTCGTGAAATTTGAAGTTGTTGTTCTCGGGATTTCGATGACACTCTCGTTTGCAGCAACAGTATTTTCTGGAGACCGGCCAATACGTCGACGAATAGGAGATTTACTATCCATACTCCATCCTGAATCTTCAAATTGTTTGTCACTCTTCGAAACGATGACACTTGCACTGCCATGACCGAAAATTCTGTAAAATTTTCGAGCGGTCTTAGCGTATTTTTCCACATTTGTATACTCTCACTTATAGGGATGGGGTAAACATCATTTAATAAGGATTGAGCCAGTTACATCTCTGGCTGGCTGGGTGGCTGGCTGCTTGAGCAACACAATAATTTTGTCAGTGACTATTATTTATCAAGACTTAGCCACCTTTTGGTACATCCCATACAAATCGACACTTTTGGTACCAAATCATGTTTCTTCCATAACTTTTTTCTGTGTATGTGATTAGCTTCAACTCAGCAATCGGGTAATAATATATAACATTTTACTTAAGTGTAGAAAATTGGTGGGGTTCCCACGCATATTCCGGTACTTCCCATACCAAATGTGGGGACCGTCCGATTTGCGCGATACGATAAATCGCGTAAAACAATTCCGATCTTAACGAAATTATTGTGCTTAATTTGGCCAAACACCAGTCAACTTCTGAAACAATGGTGATTTTTCCACACCCAGGCCGCGTCAACAAGATAACACCCGTTGCATACAACCAACATTGATTAAATTTTTGTATTATGTAATATTTAGTCAAACGCCACCCTGTTGGGAAAGTGGGTGATTTGTCGCTACCAATATGGTACCTACCATTCCAAAAATGGTCGGCTGCTCTATTCACTGTTGCGCTATCTCCTGTGAACCACAACCCATATTAACGAAATTTGGTTCTGGGAAATATTTTGTCAAAAACTACCTTGTAACTAAAAAGTGAACTATTTTTTTTTACCTCTAATACAAAGTTTGGGCGGCTATCCGGTCGATCGACTCGATGTCTCCCGTAAATGACAACCAATCTTAATGAAATTTTGTACTGGGCAACGTTTTGGCAATAGATACTGTGTAATTAAAAATGGATAACTTTGTCACACCCATTTTTGTACCTCCCATACAAAATGAATGGATTATTGCAATATCTGCAGTAAACCACAACCTATATTAAGAAAATTTGGTACTGAGCAATGACAGAAGCTACTTCGTAGCTAGAGACTGACGCCTTTACCGCTCCCATTTTTTATGTGCGTGAAGATAGATTCCGAATCTAACTAGCAAAGACACAAATCACATTAGGTAACAGACCTCTGTTATTGATTTAACATACTAATGTTAAAGTATATAAAGGTAGGTTTACGTACAATTTCACGATTTTTATACAATTTATCCAAATTATTTACAGAAAAACATTACATATAATAAGATTATTCATAAAAGTTTACGAAAACATCAATCTAAGACATAAATTGGTAACAAGTGCGGAAAATTAATGACTTAATTACAAACATTTTTTTCGCAACATTTAGGCCCATTGTGTCCAAACGAGACAAACTGCCACAACCTCACATATACCGTTTGAAAGAGGGGACAAAGTACTTTTCTTGTATCTATTCCATACCATCCAGTCTAATTTCAGAATAGGATTTTTTGAGATTTAGTGTTACATTAATGCTTTAAGGGATTTTTGTCCACTGTACACTCTCCACGGAGCACTCTCAGAGCAGAGAGAATAATGACGTGGTTATACGTATGTAAAACTGAGAGCAAGAGAGCAACGAAAATTGTGTGAACTTGTGTAGCGCATGTACGAACATAAGAATACGTTCCCTTTGTTTTTTGTGGGTATAAAATAAAAAGTATTAAGCAAGAAAATAAGGGCACTTGTCATTAAATATTTGCAAGTATTAATATTTTTTAAATGAAACGTCATGAAATTTTTTAAATGAACGCCTTTTATAATTATTGTGAAAGGTAAGTCAAATACAATGTGGGTGCGGAGCACTCTCAGGGCAGAGAGAATAATGACGTATTTATTATACGTATATAAAAATGAGATAGCAATAGAGCAACGAAAATTGTGTGAACTTGTGTAGCGTATGTACGAATATAGCAATGTATGTACGTTCACGTGTCTGTTGCTTTGCATTCTCTTTGTTTTTTGTGGGAATAAAACAAAAGGTATTAAGCAAAAATATAATAAGCGTGTTTTGGTTACACCGCTTTCTTATATATTCACTTGTTTTGTATGAAGAACTTAACGAAGACTTAGCGATAACTTAGCGACGCGAATCATTTTCGCTAAGTTTAAACAACATTTTGTTTACATCGTTTACGGTTGTCAACTCTTTATCATAGTTTTGAATAAAATCACTTATCGCGAAATAGCCGCTTTGCACCTTGGCAAGTGATAATCGCTTGCTTGTAAGCAACACACGACTAATGACACATGTGCTTGCACTGGTCTTTAAATAATTTTAAGTATTAATATTATTTAAATGTAACGTCATCATATGATTGAACCCTGTTTTTTATTTTCCAATGTAACATTTTGTAATGTGGTTATAGAAATCGAACAGGTACCGTGTAACAAAAAGGTGTTAACACATCGCCCATGAGTTCGAACACTCAATCAGATTTACTGGTTTTGAAAACGCTAAATACTCATAAGCGACTACGCAAGTGATCATTATTTTATCAGATATTAGAATCAGATTTTTTTGATTTATTTCGTCATGATCAACTCGCTTGTTTGCGCTTGGTTTCATATGAAATAGTCACCTAAGCCGGGGCGGATTTACGCATAGGCAACGTAGGCCTGTGCCTACGGCGGCAAAAAAATAGGGCGGCAAAATCTTGCAAAATTTTGCCGCCCTATTTTTTTCAATCATGTTTCAAACTGTTTGAAGCTTTAAATGGATTTCTCGAATTAAATGATTTGGACGTGAGAAACTGCCGAGGACAGTCATATGACAATGCTCCAAACAAGTCTGGAGCTTACACCGGTCTACAAATGCGCATGCAGGAATTGAATCATTTAATCGAGTGGATCCCTTGCTCGGCTCACTCCTTAAATCTCGTTGGAACGAACGCTGTGGAATGCTGTTGCGAAGCCTGCAACTACTTCTTACTCCTCCAAAATGTGTACGCATTTTTCAGCGTGTCGACGTCTAGGTGGGAAGTCTTAATGAATTCGCTGCTTAAGAAAGATACATCCCAAACATTGAAAAGTCTGTCTGCTACTAGATGGTTCGCACGAGATGACGCTTGTCGAGCTGTAATGAATGATTGGGAGTAGGTTTTCGAAGCACTCCATACCATTGCAGAAGAGCCCACGCAAAAACCAATAACGCGATCGGAGGCGCAAGGACAAATAAATAGTTTGGACCCACTTGAAACCGCGTTCATGACGGTATTCTGAAGATTTATTTTAGAGCGCTTAAATAAGTCCAACAAAATTTTGCAAAGTGTCGACATTGACTTGAGTTCCGTGGTAGGAATTTACGACTCTCTCATCCAACTTATAGCATCACTCAGGGGTGAATTTGACTATTTTGAAGAAAAGGCGAAGAAATTGTCATCGATCGATTCATACAAAACGGACCTACGAAGGAAGAAAAGAAGGAAATTGCGACACGATGAAACTAGGAACAACGAAGTGGAATTCTCGAGTCGTGAGAATTTTAGAATCAACACCTACCTCGTGATTACTGACAAGCTGAGTGCGAAATTGACGAAGAGAAGGGAGGTGTACGTTGCGATCAACGAAAAATTCAAGGCCATCATCGATTTTGAAAAAATGTCCCTGTTGGAACTGGAAGAAGCTGGTGAACACTTCCGTGCACATTATCCTGAAGATCTAGAGGATACGCTCGTCCCAGAACTGCTACATCTGAAGTCTCACTTCACAACTCTCGATCCAAAAATAAAACCAACCAATCCTCTTTCACTAGGCAAATGGTTGCGCGAAGAAAAATTGTACCAGGTATGTCCGATGATCGATATCGCTGTTAGATTGTTTACTTGTACTGCGATAATTTTCGTGCTTGAAACGTATGAAATCTTATTTGCGTTCAACGGTGACTGAGAAAAGTCTCAATGCTTTGGCCATAATGTGTATTGCAGAGCACACTTTGCAAAAAAGTGATCTGAACGAAGTCATCGATAGATTTGCTGTTGAAAAAGTCCGCCATATGTATAATGTACATTAGTAAGAGCGAAATGACTTGTGATTTACTTCATATCATAATCAAAATTAAAAGAAGATTAAATTTATTACATTACATATTATTAAATTTTTAAAATTACAAAAGAGATTTTTATTTAGAAAAAAAGGTGGCACTTTATTGCCTGTCTACGGGCGGCAAATTCGTAAATCCGCCCCTGCACTTAAAGGTACTTATCGTTTTCAAACCACTGTGGCATAAACGATAAGACAAAAGTCAATAAAATCTAAACTTGTACAAAAATATTTTCAAAATGTTTATTGTATGTTTGTGTGTGTTTTATGAAATAAATATGTAGATTAGGGTGTCATGAAAAGTAATACGTAAGAAGAACTGAAAACATGATTTTTTAGCCCCATTCAAGCGATCCTGGTTACCAATTGGGAAAGTGTTAATTTTTTGTTGAAATTTCACACTTCAGTTTAGAATAAAAATGTTCTAGAGGAAATGGTCTGGTCACACTAGGAACTTATTCTACTTGGTGTAAAAATAAAAACGTTTAACAAAATCTTCGATTTTGCAGATTTTGAACAAAACTAAATTTTATACCTCATTAAAACTATATTATTCCTAAAACTTTTTCAACATTGTACTTCATACGAAGAAATATGGCACAAATTTCTAATCCATATATCAAGGAGATAATTTGTTCTTCATTTGTTCAGTCATAATTGGAATATGCGTCACCTACTGTACATGTAAATCGCATAAAGAAACTGTACATGTAAATCGCGTAAAGAAAAACAAAGTATTCTTAAAATTTGCTCTGGAATCATTACATTTTGATCATCCACTTCCTTCATACGCAAGTAGATGCATGCATATTGCACCAAAATCACTAAACTCTAGGAGAGACATTACTTCTTGAATCTTTTTGAACGATATTATTATTGGAAATATTGACTTTTCTGATCGGTTATACCAAATGAATATTGATGCTCCTTATCGGTGATTAAAGTTATGCTTTAAATGAACCGATTACTAAATCTATAAGGTTTTTCAATTCTTTATGTAATTCAATAGATGTAAGTTTCCCAAATCATAAAGTGTTGCAGACAAATAAAATACATGAGTTTCCATTAAATCCCATGAAGGAATTGGGGAGAGCTTTTTTTTTTCTAGTATTATACTCACTGATTGGGACCTACAGTTTTTACACCGATTCCGAACGGTATTTTAACAAATTTTTCATGATAAAATACTCGATAGTATCGTCTTCACTATGCGAGGTGAACGCAGCCGAAAGAAATTTAAGGGGTAAATTAATTGAGCAGGAAATGAAATGAAATGAAATGCAAGCATATATTTAAGTATGAGATTTTCCTAAAATCGTTTATACAAGTTCTAGAAATTCAAGCTTGACCAGCAACTTTTCTCTAAACGAGTTCATTCACAGACGTGACTCTGAACAATCTTTTTTCACATGAAATTAACACTTTTTCAATTGGTAAGAAGCTAATTTTTGATTTTAAATTGCCTCCTATTTAAATTGCCCAATGTGTCGAATATGAAACTGTATTTATTTTTTTTAAATTACACTGTGCACAGTGGGTTTCGGGCCTCAACCAAACCAACAATTGTGAAAGTACCTGGACGTGGTATCACAAAACCCCGCTCATTTTTGTGCCGATACGTAGCAATTTTTTTTTACAGGCCCAAGAAAATTTTGGAGGTGGGTCAGGGTCCTATTTCTGATTTTACATCAATAAATCCTAAATAGTTTGAAATATTGCATTACAACGTTTGACAATATTGTAGATATTTTCCCATTTCTATATTAAGTTGTACAACTTTGGAGCACATTGTTGCATTCCTGTGTTATTTAAAAATTTAATTTTTGAATTGGTATAATCATTTTGGAATCCAAAATGCCATATTTGCTCATTAGTGTATTGGACAATATTGTTAATTATATTAAGCACTACAATTTGTAATTTGTTTAATATTGAATACATAATCTGTTTCGGTGTCGTCTGTTCTCTCTTCATCTGTTCCTGCTTCATCAGTTCCTACTTCATCTGTCCTGCTACATATGTTCCTGCTCCATCTGTTCCGGCTTTATCTGTTCCTGTATCATTCGTTCTGGCTTTATCTGTTCTTGCTCCATCTAAATCATCAGTTTCTCCTTCATATGTCCTGCTGCATGTATTCCTGCATCATTGTCATCCTGCTGTATCTGTTCCTGCTTCATCTGTTCCTTCTTCATCTGTTCCTGCTTCATCTGTTCCTACTTCATCTGTTCCTGTGACACTGTTCGTGCTTTATCTGTTCCTGCTTCACCCGTTTCATCAGATGCTGCTTATTCTGTCCTTATTCATCTGTTCCTGCTAATTCTGTTTCTTTATCATCTCTTCCCGCTTCATTTGTTCCTGCTTCATCAGTTCCTACTTCATCTGTCCTGCTACATCTGTTCCTTCTCCATCTGTTCCTGCTTTATCTGTCCATGTGTCATCTGTTCTTCCTTCACCTGTTCCTGTTTCTCCTCCATCATATTCATGCTTCATATGTTCTTAATCTATTTATTCCGCCTTCAGCTGTTCCTGCTTCATCAGTTCCTGCTTCAGCTGTCCTTCTTCATCTGTTTCTGCTTAATCTGTTTCCGTGTCATCTGTTCCTGCTTCATCTGCTCCTGCCTCATCAGTTCCTGCTTCCTCAGTCCTGCTACAACTGTTCCAGCTCCATCTGTTCCTGCTTTATCTGTTCCTGTATCATATGTTTTTACTCCATTTGTTCCTGCTCCACATACTTCACCAGTTCCTACTATTTCTATCCTGCTGCATCTGTTGCAACTTCATTTGTTACTGTTTTTTTTTTTTTGCATTCCTATTCCATTCATATCATTCTTACCTTCATAGTAGTCTTTATGTACTTATTTAATAATTATGTTAATATCGTCATATTCAATCTATTATATCCTGCATGAATTTATTACTATTTGTTTTTTAATTTTGTTCCTGATTACTGTTTTAATTTAATTAATATACTTTAGTTTTGTATTTACTTTGTAACTGAAAATATGTAAAATTATATTTTTCCAGCTGTTTTTAGCTGAGTCAATAAATAAATAAATAAATATATGTAGGTGAATATTTAAAGAATATGGTTAAACGCAGCATTTCTACACCAATTATGGAGCTCTAAATATAATTTTTGCTGATTAGTGTATCAAGAAATGTATAAGCTACAATTCTTTTGAAGACAGCTACCCCAATTTATTTACCGTTAGGCCAGAAATTTCAAAACATATAAAATATGTGCAATTTTTCATGAAGTTTCGTGAAATAATCTATTAACAATGTACTTTTCCTTCGAAATATATTTGAGGGAATTGTGAAATAGGAAAATAGCTACAATATTGTCAAACGGTGTAATGCAATATTTCAAGCTATTTAGGATTTATTGAAGTAAGTGGGCCCAGGCCCACCCCCAAAATTTTCTGCGGCCTGTAATAAAAAATTTTTACGTATAGGAGCAAAACCGAGCGGGGTTTTGTGATACCACATCCAAGTATTTTGACAATATTTTGGTTTGGTTGAGGCCCGAAACAAATTCCTTTCATTTGTGTCACAGTGTTATAAGAAATCGAAACTTTAACTGATAGTACTGGGCCAAAATCAACCACGCAAACAAAATTGTTGAAATTCGTGTAAGGAGTTTTTAAATTAACATCGTTTTAGATCCATTTTCCCCTACTAACTTTATTCACTACTAGCTGTATAATCTGTCTTTGTTGTTGTTGGGATGCAAATAGTGGCAATCGGTGGTGTAATGGTAGTGTACGCGGCTCTTGTGCATGAGAACGAAGGTTCGAACCCTGCTCTGATCACCTTAAATTTCTTTCGACGGCGGTCACCTCGCTTAGTGACGGCGACACTATCAAGTACTTAGCCATGACAAATCTTCTTAAAAACACGTCTGGAACCGGTGCCAAACTGTAGGTCCCAATCAGTGAGTGTTAAACTAGAACGCGCACAGCTCACGGGTTGTAAGAAGCTCTCCGTAAACCCTTCATGGGATGTAACGGGAAACCATTTTTTTTTGGATGCAAATATAACTTCAATGTAGCTTGTCGCAAATATGCGATATTTGTATCCAAACACATCTTGATTGCTATTCAATATTATATGTTGAAGACAAACTGATTAATATGTTATAATGTATGACTTTGTGACTCAAATATGGCTTTGTTTGCTGAAAACTGCTGAAAACAAAAAAGTGACAGTCAGCAAAGAGACAAACAAGCAGCAGATCTTCACGTTATGAAAACAAGGCTTGCACATAAGTATAATGATATTCCAAACATATACATAATTCCTGCAGAACGTTATAAGGGCCGTTTTTCAGCGTGTAAAGTCTTTTTCAGTACACCCTATGGAATATGCATTTATATTAACCGAATGTGTTCGCTTGTTAATAGTAAGTAGGCTTATTTTCGTTACTGTGGCGGAAAAAAGTGTGCACATTATTTTTATGTTAAAGGTCTTTGAGATAAAAGTTTATAAAATAAATTAATATTTTGCCAGTGCATGCCTTGAAGGGACCGGGAAAGCTTGTCCCAATCAGTGAGATGTAAGATTTCTAGGTTCACACTGGGTGACTGGAACCTACTATTTTACAACAGATCGTAAAAATTGTTTGAAAACCTTTTTCTTGGCTTGCTAGTATAACCGTCACTACACGCTGA
This sequence comes from Phaonia tiefii, assembly GCA_963931995.1. Classification (NCBI taxonomy): domain Eukaryota; kingdom Metazoa; phylum Arthropoda; class Insecta; order Diptera; family Muscidae; genus Phaonia; species Phaonia tiefii. The sequence continues at coordinate 111,854,173 of OZ008370.1, read as the reverse complement.
AACCCCGACTCCTGTTACGTTATGGAGCTAAGTGCTTGCATTGTTAGAATAAATTGAATATCTGCTGGCTTTTGTTTCGTTTTTGTCTGACGCCATTTTTTCCAGCAGTTTTTAACAAAGCAATATTTGGGTCACAGAAACGTATACTATAACATATTAATGTTTGTGTCTCCAACATGAAATTTTGAATAGTAAACACAATGTGTTTGCACACAAGAATACTATTTTTGTTACATGCTACAAATACGTTTTATTTGTATTCAAGCAATAAAAAGGGTTAGATTTTATTAGCATGTAAACGGGGTACCCACAGTCTCTAGCAGGTATTGAAGCCACGTTCATTTAGAAACACGAAACACGAAGAATATGGGTACTCCCCGCTAAGTAATGAGTTAATATACGATAGTTTACATAGATATTGGCAACTACAGATAATATAGTCTCAAAGTTATGTTAGTAAACCCAGCAGAAGGGACTGCTGAAAAAGTGAAATCAATAATATTTGCTATTCCAGCAATCATTTTGTCCGGTATTTGATAGAAATTGTAATTAGTTTAGTGTTATGACAGTATATTTGCTGTAAGAGCGGACAATTTGCTGAGTAAAAATTGTTGGCTAGAAGTCGAAAGGATGACGAATAGTAAGCATTTTTTTGCTGTTGTAGCGAACTTAATTTGTTCAATGTAGGTGGTCAATAATTTTTAATTAAAAAACTACAATGGCTTTTTGCGCTGTAAAGCCGCATTCGCAATGCAAGCGACAGTTTCGTTTCTCATGCCAACACGTTCTCACACACAGAATTTCACATAATGTCTTTTCGTTTTTTTTACAAAAATGTAACTCAAATTTGTCGCCGAAGTTGGTCTATTTCTACTCCGGCAACATATTTGTTCGAATAAATAATATACTAATAAGCGGTAGATGGCGCGTACTTCGAATTTAATTTTCAAACTTAAAAACATCAATGTAAATTGAACCCATTTGTGTTAAAAGGTGCATTATAGAGCGTAATTTTATCTGTAGAATCTTTTAATAGCAAATATGTTTAAATACATTATCATTTTTTAATATTCAAAATACAAACCTGGATGTGTGACATTTGGATCATGATGCAACTAATAGAGGTTGTGTTATAAGAACAACTTAAATGATTTGCTTTTCCTTCAGTTCATTACATGAAGAATCAAATTCAAATGTATTTGGTTTTTGTAATTTCTGGCTTACTTATATTCTTAACATACATTTGTGTTAACTTTGACACGAAAACAAAATATATTTTATTGTTGCCTTGATATAATGGCCGTAATACTGGTATCACCTTTTAGAATAAATATCTCGATTCTCTTGAAAATGTTGCTTGCGTTGTGTCTCCGGCTTAACTCTAATGGCCAGTTTTTAAGTGGGTAGTTAACTATCGGATTACTTAATCTTAATTCTAAGTTACTTAGAGGTTAACTTTGCATTTTGTTTTTCAGTGGTGAGTTAATGTAAGTCGCCATATTGTGAACTAATATGGCAACCCTTGTATTCTTATTCGAAAAAACGTGTGTTTTGGGATAAATACCAAAACAACAAAGGGGAACAAACAAAATGGAATTAGGTAAAATAAGAAATAGATGCATAAATTCGAAGCCATTTTAACAAAAATGTGTAGAAAACTATATAGGCGCAACAATTTAACGATCTAGACTCAACGTATGTGTACAAAATATGCAAATCTGAAACATGTATTTTATACAATCTTCATTTCTCACTTTCACAGTCAGAAATTTGATTGTCAAAATAACATGGTTCTGACTATAAGTTAACCAACCAACATTGGGTGGTTAAATCATAGTTATGACAATGACTAAAAAACACAATTCCATGTTTAACCACAATTTCAATAAGAAACGAAGATCACCACTAGCTGAAAAACTGGCCATAATTCCTATTGAGAACGTCACAGTTATGGACGATTTGAACAAACTCAACTGAATGCCATCTATAATGTCAGGGATGACATTTGATAAGGTCATAAGGGAAGAGAAGTTTATCAAACTTTATTTATTTTTTGACTACACTACACGACCACGCGTCTTGAAAATAAATTCAGTAAATTTGTAAACATAAATTCTTTATTCTATAATGAAATACCTACTATAAATTGACTAGACAATGTCAAATCTTAAACTGTTGCGTCATTTTGGTTGCGATTGACAATCATTTAAAACAGGCAACCTCGTAAATTTTAACACCATTTAAAAAAAATGTATATTTTATAGTTTCAGAGTATAAAATAAGACCTTGTTTTGCTTAAAGAAACCACCACTTGAAACCAGACTTAATTTCAACAGTAAATTAGTGTAATTTTGTTGGGGGCGTAAAAGAACAGCCGAGGATAACCGATCACAGACTAAAACTGTGTACAAATTACACTGTACAACTGCAGGACCCAGAGGAATATATTGTATATACAAATTCTAACTCTATCCCCAAGATTTTTGTTGAACGTCAACTCTATCGTGTGAAAATTTTTGGCATTGTTTAACCGCAATACGAAAGAAGTTGTAAATTCAAAAAATGGGATTTTCAAAAATGCCGTTTTTCGGAATCTTTGAATATTCCAAATTTGGCGTGAAGCTTTTTTCGGTTAAACCGATTATTAGAAATCGGTTAATAACCGGTTTTGGTTTTTATGACGAAATGGAAAACTATACGTTTTGCAAAAATCGCTTATTTGTAATTCTGTCCGTTTGAATTTAAAAATCGATGTTATAAAGAATTATGAAAATATTATAAAATCTATAAAACAATTTTATTTCAGTACTAAAGTCCATACGCAAGATATTCTCTTTTAAAGTCACATTTCTGGCATAAAACGCAATTAAGGAGCTTTGGTTTTAGAAAATATCTTCGTTTATTTTTAACGTTTCCAGAACTTGAATGGCCTTTTCTTAAATTTTTTTGTGGAAAAGAATACTAGATAGTTTTATAGGACCTCGGGAACACCCTGTTATTTATACGTAATTTTTAAGTTATCAGCAGTCTAAATGTGTCACTTTGGCGTTGATAGTTTGACACTGCCTCAAAATTGGCACTTGGCTTAAAAATGAGTTTATCACCGGTAAATATTTATGGCTTACATGCAGGGAAATAAGTTATGTATTTATACATAAGTTATATAGTATATAGATATTTTAAGTAATACACTAAACAAAAGTGTGGTGCCGTCCTAAATGTCTTGTAATTTTTTAGATACTTACTAATTTAATCGGTCAGGAACAACCCCGGGGTTCAGGGACTTTATAAAACGAAGATAACATATTTCCCCAACCAGTTCGTTCTGTTACCTTATCTCTACAGTTGTAATACCAAGTGTACGCACGGATTCGTGTGGTCGTTACGAGTTCGGTTTCGATGCGACACCGATATTCTTCGCCTTTGTGCACTATAGGGCCATACATTCTGCTCCTCCTCTCGAAGCCTCCTTGAGGTGTCTCGTCTGCTGGCGACAAGACCCAGGATTCTGCGCCATAAAGCAAGACAGTTTGTATGAGAGTCTGGTATAGCTGGACTTTTTTTACTCGAGAAAGGGCTTTATCTCTAAAGTGTTTGCTTAGCCCAAAATAAGATTGCGCATAATATTCTCAGCTTGAACTCAAGGCTGACATTATTGTCCTCGTCCACTGCAGATCGGAGTTATATAAATTAGTTCACCACTATTCTTGAAAAAAGGACCACTTCTAAAAAAAAATCCCATTTCTTAAAAAAACATTTTCTTCAAAAATATACCTTCTCGTAAAAAAATACCTTTTCTTACAAAAATTCCTTTTCTTAAACGTAACTTTTGTTCAAAATAAAATGTTATTTTTTTCTATTCTTGAGATAAGTAGCCTTTCTGAAAATACGTAAATTTAGTTAAAAAAATAACCTTTTTCTAAAAAGAGTACCACTTCTTTAAAAGTACCTGCTCTTAAAAAAAGTACTTCTTTGTAAAAAAAATTCATACTCTTATGGCTTTTTCTTCCACAAAATACTTGTTCTTAAAAATAGTACCTTAAAAAGAATCATTAGCATTTAATAAAAGAAGTACCTCTCTGGAAAAAACAACATTTTCGGGAAATATAACACGTATTCTTACAAAAAGGACCTAAAAATATACGTTTTGTTTTAAAAACTTCTTTCTATAAAAAAGTTGTTCTTAAAAATAATTTATAATTTTACAAAAAGTATCTTTTTTTAAAGATCCATTTAAATTTTCGTACTTTTCAAAGGGCGCCTTAAGCATGTTGGAACTAACTAGTACGTAATATATAGCAAAAGGAACTTCGTTCCAACCGGATGTCCCAACCGAAAACAAAACTGTATAGGTTAAAGGAATTCGAATAATATTCCTCTATGAAATATTTTCAAATCGAATCATATAGAATGGAATCTGCATTATCTTGCCGCGACAGAGTACCATGAACTCCAACAAGCTGAATTTTCGAAGTAAAATAGTTTGATGATGGCAAAACTACTCAAAATTGACAACAAACGGTGCACCGTTGTTGGTGTGATTCTTTCTCAACAATCACTGGTGTATTTTCTAAACCCCTAATGCGAAAGTTTTGACTCTTAATAAAGCCATCAAGATGAAAATGAGTCTCACCACTCAAGATGATTTTATTCGAAAACCCTTCATTATTTTTAAAATATTTCTCAACTTTTTTGTTTTATTATTTAAGCTCCAGACCATTTTATATCTTTATTAATAGACATATAGTTTTTTATAAAAGAAGATTTGCAAATGCATCCTCATGATTCCTGGCTAACCTTGTGGCTATTTCAGATCTGGTCACAGATATTCATCAGCGGTTGTTTGGAACCAAGCAACCACAGATATTCACACAACCACAGATATTCACAGCCACTGGAACCAAACAACTGCCAGTTACAAATTTCAAATTCAATACAAACTGACAGGCATAATTGTTAGTAAGGTCGAACTGTAGAATAATCGGAGATGGTGATAACGAGTAGTAAATATATTTGAGGAGTTTCTTTTTTCTTTTCTTTCAGCAGAACTGATTTTTTATATTTTTGGTTTGGTAACATTGAAATGAAAACTCAGCGAAAATAAAATTGGACCAAAACTCTATAATTACACCAAAAGAAAAATAATAAAATTAATTTGTTCTGAAATTGTGCAAAAACACAAAAAGTGGAGTAGTCAAGTTTTGAAAAGAACCTCCTCATTTACTAAAGTACAAGGTATGATTTTGTATATCATACTTTAAATAAGAAAGTGGTTTATTAATTCAAGTCGCAATGTACATCCTTATTTGCCCTCCACTGTATGAACGTATTTATGTGTGTAAGTTTACGTATTAAAGGTGCGATGAGTATATGTGTTGTTCACCTGGTGGGAGTGATCTGGTGTTGAAGGTGGGCACACATAAGTGCGTGTTTGTTTATATGCGTGTACATGATACAACTATTGGGCAATATGTATACATATGTGGTGAAAATTGAGTTGTTATCCTTTCGTCCTCATGTATGTGGGTATGGGAATGAGAGTGTGTGTACAGTGTATGTTTACACATTTAAATTGTTATTAGCTATTGTTCTGTACAAATCTTTTGTTTATTTATTTACGTTTTAGTTATTCTATGGTTTGTATTTTTGTAAATGTTTTAAAATGTAAATAGAGCAATTGTTTTCAATTTAAGCAAAAATAATGAACTTTTAAAAATAAATTTAATATGAAATATTGAATTCATAATAGATAGTATGTTCAATTTATTTTATAACATTGAATATTGTCAGTGGATAAATTAGTTGTACACAATTAGTTGCAATGATTTAGGAGGTTGTGATAGTAATATTTTACTGATTTCTAGTGTACCAAATGAATCCGTTTCGAATTCGAGACGGACTCGCTTGCTCGCACATTTTGTCCGAAACGGAAATCAGTTGCGGGTGCATAATGAACCCTTTTGCGTAACGGGGTCGAAATGAATCCGCATCCGTTTTAGTGCATTCTCAACCAACACGGAAAAAACAGAATTAGTAAAATCAAATAATTACTATTCTACGAATAAAATTTCTGTAATTCAAATATTAATTTCTTTAAATTAAAGGAAAAATTCTTGAAATCAAAACAATTTGTATTCTAGATTTTCAAATTCAACTTTTTTGATTTTACGACAAAATATTTTTGCTTAATCAGCTAAATGTTTCACAGTTAGTTCCAATAAAAAACTTCTTTAATAAATTAGTAAAATCAATTCCAACTTTAGAATTTTTAACCACCTCATATTTGTTGACATTTTATCTCGAAGTATATGATTTTTCAAAACATTGTAATGAGTTCTTTATGACGTCACATCATATGAGAGAATTATGTTTTTGATGATACGTAGGGATCTTCGATCAGTACATAACTCAATTTGTATATATACGATTGATGATCAAACGATGGTATCAATTACGGCACAGTAGTTAGGCGTCTGTTGACACTCATGCCAGTGAGTGCGCTTAACAGTGTCTATTATTCCAACAAAGAGACAAACATTCCTAGATAAATGTTCCTGACCTTGTACGCTTGTAGTATGCATTTTTCATACATTAACTGAATACTAAAGCAATCGGTCATAAAATTTAATTTAAAAAGGGCAATATTTGCTCAAAAATATTCCACACAGCAAATTAAGTTTAAGCAAATTAAGTTTGTATCCACCAAAGTCACTTGAAAATTGTAGGAATTAATTGAATAATTGAAAAATATTTTTCTTCAATACTGAGAAATTTTTTTTCTGAAAGCCAAAAATATTTCGTTAATTTGACTAATTTTAATTTTTGTTATTCATTGAATTTCCAAAATTTATAAATACTATTTCAAATTGTAATTCGTTAATCAATACATAAAATTAATTAAACCAAAGAATGTTTTTGTTGAATCACAGACTGACAAATAGAATTCTTTGAAAATAAGAATTAAACATTTGTAATATTTACAAATATTTTTTTGAAACTAATGAATTAATTTTAAGTTTTAATAAAAACTGGAAGATGAAAAACAACAAATCTTGTTTTGTTACATCAGATAAACTATTTCTATAACTGTAAATTATACTAAAAATTCATTGAAGTCGGACACGAAAGTTGTGTGTTCAGAAAATCACTTCTAGAAATTTGTGAAAATTTAAAAAACTGGATAAAAATCTATGAAAATTAGTAATTGTCATAGGTTATGTGATGAGGGGTTGGTGGCAGTCGATGAGTGGCTCACTTAGACTTAGAAGTCCATTGTGTTGCAAACGGCTAACGACATTAAATTCTAACCACACCGAGGGGTCAATTAGTTTGCTACAAGAAGCTCGAGTTCCTGAACACTCCTATCTGTGATAATATTCCCAAGGCCCTAAATAAGTAGGACGCCATAGTAGACATCGTGATGCTTGCTTGTAGTGAGCACGTGCATAGAAGATGTTCAATGGATTATTTCTCATCGTTACAGCTTCTACAGACGCCATTTATCCTGATGTTTAGTCTCACCGCATGCGTACCAATCAGACAGTGTCCCGTCCAAACTAAAGCAAGCATCGATACCTCGGGCGTCGTTACATCCACTCGTCAGATCTGTCTTGTGCGCACACAATCTATGTCCCTTGTTTCCACATCTCCTGCATCATCACACAGGAGCTTGGTTGCAGGATTTGTTCACAGGTCGCCAAGTGCATACAATGACGTCTCAAGTCCTTAGGAACTTGGGATATAGTCCCTAGTCCCGCAACCTCATCCGGTCTGTAGTTCCCCGGAAAGTCCATCTACCCACACACCCTTATCATGTGGATACCGTACTGCAATATAATTATTATATCTGCGGTAGTCGTAGGCAGATGTTGCGTTCAGGAATATTGATGTCATGGAATTGCTTACCGCTTGACAGCCGGGCACTTCCCAAGTCGCAAATCTTCTGACTGATACATGCTGAAATGATCAACTAGTCTACAAGAATCAGATAACCCAATTTCTCGTGAGTAGACCACATTCGTGATCTGATGATTAGTTTCCGCAACGAAATTCACATACATATATTTCGATGTAAGAGTGTAGTATTTCCTATCGAACAGTTCTTCTGCTATGGAGTGGTCGACAAATGCATGAACTTTGGGAGCTCATTCCAACACTGCAGCGTGACGACCATTCCCTTCCGCGAGATTTGTTTTGACTTGGTGGCAGACAAATCGTATAATTAAGCTGGCCCCCTAGAATGTCCACCGCCAACAAAAGTAACATTGAATTCTATGCTTCAGTGGGCTCACCAGAATGGTTCGTAGAGCACCCATGATGCATGTAGTCGACATTCTCCGAACACTTGTCAGTAGTGTGCATAAAATGGGGTTCTGAAGCACATGCCACCACAGGATAAAACCAATGAACCAATATTCTTTTCACCATCCCAGTATAGGTACAGTGAATAATATTCGGAGGGAGTCTCCTTTGCAACCTAAATCTCTCTTACAGGTGTACAAGGATATCGTCGTATTTTCACCCTTCTCACTATGTTGGGTACGAAACTTTGCTTGCTGTCCAAAACCCAGACATTTGGCACATTTGCCATAATAGTCGGACGCATAAAATGCGTCAATGGTGGTCACCATCCAGGTCACGATTGTCCGTCCTGAAGGTACTTTTGGAAACGAGGGTATTAAATAATGAAAATAGGTGCCAATAGCTCTAGTTTGACACGAGTCCCAATCGGTAAACTTTTTCCTGGTCCGAATCCCAAATTTCTGCCCTATAAGGAGTACGTGCGGTAGTAATAGTCATACAAATTGGGTAATTAGTGGTCATGGAAATGAAACGGTTTGAACTAGTACAACAAATTTAATTTGTGTGCACTTGCACAAAATTTTTTATGATCAAAAATTTAAAAAAAAACTATGATATAAGATATACTTAGACGCTGAAAAATCTGTCTTTCATATTGTTTGGATGCTAATATAACGAGTGTTTGGAGGTTGTCACAAATATAGTATACTTGTGTCCAAAAACATCATGTTTGCTGTTCAATATTACATGTTGGAGACACAATGATTAATATGTTATAATATATGTATGACCCAAAAATGTAATTGTTTGTGTTACAAACACAGTTGTGACTGTTGCACTGGTTATACTCTGACGAGAGCAAGTGAATAAATATAGGACAAAGAGAGATTATTCTTAGCCTTAGTTAATGTTGTTGTAAGTTTATAACTGTGTTTTTGCATAATTCATTCAGTCAGTAGAGATTCATAAACATTCGTGATTGAATTTATTTATGCTCAGTGCTTGGGGCATTAAAATAGTTTGCGTTGTTGCTTTGCCTGACCGAGTATTTAGTGGGAAAAGCGGGGCATTTAATTTGCGTCTAAATATTATTATGTTGGGGAGGAAACACAAGTTTGCTTCCACACCAGAAACCTCGTGTTTTGGGAGGAAATACGCACATGCCTTCCACTTCCACGTTTACAAGTAGACATGCTAATATTTGAATTTAAATATAAGTGAGTTTGGGACTGACAAATGTTTTTTTTTCAACGTGCTTAAATGCAACCAACAATTTCGATTTATTATTTTTTTATATTTTTTCAACGTATTGCCGGTTGCCAGTACTTTGTGAATTTGATGCTTTAATGAAAACAGATTGATACGTATCGGCCGGTAATTAAAAACCACACATCAACTGTATGTCCAAAAGCTATCATCTTTAAAAGTTATAGGCATTAAAAGCCTACAATTTCGGAAAATATCTTAAAACGTAGATGCACTTTTTCATTAACTTTTTTTTTACAATTTTTTTTACATTAATTTTTTTTTTACAATTTCAAAATTATCGATTACGATTACAGTGTGAAAATCTGACCGCCCGCGGGAGATTAATCATAATTGTACACAAATTTCATATTCCTATCGATTACAAAATTAGAACCTAGACGCTTTTGTAGTTTTCTCGGTAAACTTGGCTACACAAGGTTTACGTAATTTTATTTTAATAGGGTTCTCTTTCTTTGCCTCGTAGTACTTTCAAATTCATATGTTTCTACATACAAAATATATGAATACCAACACTGTCAGATATGTAGAAAATACTTTAAAAATAAGTAAAATTGTTTCATTTGTTGAGGTTATTCAAATTAAATTACAAATTATAATTGTCATATAATTAATTTGCCCAATCTATGGTGTATATACAATTTTCTTGTCACTAACCAGTAGACAGTTACATATATCCGGTATATAATTGGGACCCAATTTCTGCCGTTTATTTAGATTTTGAGGCTTTTAGATACCAAAATTTTTTATGTGATACCAACTGCCAAAGTTGAGAGAATTAGCGGAAATTTCCCCAAAGAGTCAGTTTTATACTGACATCAGTTACACTGCTGTTCCAAATAAACCAGATAATTTGCCTATGCTAAGTTGGTTCTTATTACCATATCCGCGACAAGGCGGGGACTTACAGTTTCGAATGACAAAATAATATTAACATATTGAAAATTATGCAGAATTCGCCTATTTTGTTTTTGAATAATATAATATCATCAATGGTCCAAACTGCTCTTATGAACTCAGAATGTACTGATGCGGTAACTGGAAAGCGTCTTTAGAAAAGCTTTAATTGTAGGTCATTGCACATGGAAAATGAGATACTTTTTTCCTGAACTATTTCGAAATTTTCAAAATTTCCTTCTCCAAAATCAAAGTAGAGTGCGTGCTGACCATTTCTTTCTGTGTGATATAAGCGTGGTCTTCTATTATAATGTATAAGAAAAAGGTGCTTACTAATTAGTACGCAATTGCCAAAATAACATTACAAGGGCTTTAGTATTATCAGTTCAGCTTGGTAATATATTTTTAAATTGTTCCATGTTACACTAAACGTCATAATTGATTTCAAAATCTTCCACTGGCCGATATGCACCATAAATTTTACTTGCCACTTTAAGACCGAGAAACGTGAAGTCAAACATTGTTGGAAAATGTCACCCTTGTCGACCAAATACTAACAACATAATTTTCCACACAGTCAACTGGGAAAATGCATTAAAATCAAAGTTTTCCTTTAGCAGCGCCCCAAAAAATGGAAAATAAAAGACACTTGTAACAAATACGTGTATAAATTCCTATTATGAATACAATCAATTTTACACTTTTTTTATTTTTCCACAAAATTCATTCGCATTTGTGACAACTTCAAGATGAGAAACTGAAAACAAACGTGGTAACAGTGGCAGTATTAGAAGCAGCATCAGCAGCAACATCACTTTTATTATGTTGTTTGTTGTCTTTACAGTCAGTTAGTCGCCAACTTAATAGCATATCGAGTCATTTCGAATACTTTAAGCAGACAGTAGTCATTTCGCATCGACAGGGAGTGCGGGTGTGTGCACAAGAGAAGCGCCAACGAAAAAAGCGACATAAGAAAAGATACTGTCTGTCTACTTTCATGATGATGCTTTCCATACATTCTTCCCTGTTTTGGTTGTAAAACAGTTGTTGTTCGTAATCGAGGGTGGTATGAGACCAAATATTTGCACACTGTATTTAAAATGTGTATGTTCTTAGAAAGTGTACAACGAATTAAAAACACGATGTTGTTTTAATCGGAATCCGAATCTTAAACACGATCCAGTCTTAGACAATTTATGAGAATGTAAGTTAACAAATAAAGCCTACTTGATGAATTTAAAGCAGTGTTAAATATCATTTAGCCTTTTGCCTCCAAGGGTGGAAATTATTTCTGAGTTAAATATCATGTAGGATATAGGGTTGCCACCTAAATTTGAAAAATTAGTGATTAACTTATTATACAAATCCATATGACAGGCCTACTAAGCCTTCCAAATAATAGGCTAAAGAAAATGATAAACCCTTTTTCGTTATTACTTAAAAATTCCACATATTTTTCCTATTTCCCCCAATTTAGGACATTTAACAAATGTGAGTATTTCACAAGAAAACGTTTATCATGCGATCTCTGCAACATCATAATTTAGTTAACAGTAAGAATTCTTTACCAGAAGTTATAGTTAAAGTTATAGTCACATTGCCCGGCGATTGTTTAAAAGTCTACAAACTTCAACCTGAGCGTTAGACGTCTTAGTCCAATATGTTACAACGGCATAACGGGATTCAGCGCTACCGCCACCGGAAAACTACTTAGTTTGCTCCAAGAAGCTTAAGATCATGTCTTAGAATATCTTAGGAAATTCTGCCAGGTTCCTGAATAGGTAGGATCCTTAGTGGGCATCCTTCTGTCTGGTATTTCTGAACACGTACAAAGAAGATGCTGAGTGGATTTTCGTAGATTTCTTTGTAGCCCTGGAGGTTGTATACAGGAATAGTGATCCCAGGGACCTGATGACCTCCTGGCTGTCAGGGAAGACATTGACACCAAAGACAGCTGGACTATTACCCCTCAGCCACTCGGTCACTTCTGTAATTGCCAACATTTCAGCCTGATACAGGTTTCAATGATCACGCAATCTACAGGAAAGGGACAACCCTCGCTTCTTAGAGTAGATCTAGTAGCCCCTCATCATTCATTCTAGAATCATTTGTGTAGAAATTCACAGGAATACCTTTCCGGTACGATCGTCTGGTGTTTCTTATAGAATAGTGTTCCCATTTCGAAATTTTTATTCGGGTGAGTAATTTTTACTATGAAAAACACGCATTCTTTCCCAATTTAATTTTATTGGTCATTCATTACCATTTTGAGTTAGGGGCCTCATTAAGGGGTGTACGAAAATTTCTGCAAGATTGCATTGTTTGACTTGTTTCTCCAGATGTATGACATCTAGTGCCTTCTTTATCAAACCACATGTCATATACACCCATATCATGCGATTTAAGAACACCCAGATTTCATGTCGCGACAGTGCACCATTAACTATTATTGCAAAGAATAGTGTTCCCACCATGTCCCGAGCACAAAATCTTCACCAAACAGTAACACATGCATTTGCTCTCAATAATCACTTGTATATTTTTCGAACTCAAAATGCTAAAATTTTGATCATTAATGAAAGAGGAAAATGAGACTCATCGCTGAAGATGGTTTTGGTCGAAACCCTTCAGTATTTTTTAACATTTCTCAGCAATGAAAACACTTTGTTCTACTCAATTACCTTGAACTGTCAGCTGTGTTGATTTTCTCCATGAACAACACTTCACCGCACACAGGCACGAAAGTCAAATCCCGCGTGAATTTCCGGGCACTCTTTAAATCAAAGATAGCAAAGATAGGTTTCGACAGGTTCGAATTTTCTCAGAGTTTTGGTCATCCTATAGTATGTCTTTCTTAGATTACATGTTCGGCCTCATTGAACCCAAATTTATGTTTTCGGGTTTTCGGCGACGCTCTCGTTTACAGCAGCAATGTTTTCAAGAGACCGACCAGTACGTTACTGCTACAAAGTACTGTTCATAACCGACTAACTCTTCGAATGGTTGATGCATTAGATGCACTTTCTCGACTGAAAATTTTTCGAAATTTGCGAGCGGTATTAGCATAGCTTTCCAAATTATAACGCATTGTTCTTTCGTAAAGCGCTCCATTTTTAATAATCGGAATACACATATATGACAGCTGCCAAATTTCAGAGTTGCCATTTGAACAAAAAAAAAATTACACTAAATTACACAAAATAAAGTGGTTTTTATATATATTTGGTCATATTTTAGCTAACGACATGTAGATGAGACCGACTCACGAAAAAAATTTAATTTTTTCCACCCCTCGAAATAAAACTTGGCTTGTTTTATGATGATTTCCAAAAAAAAATGTTGTATTGCATTAAGACTTAACGGCCTTATTCATCAAAAGTTGTGAGAGATTTGAGAGACGCTTTTTGTACGACAAATATGGCCATAAGAGTATAAGTACACAATATTGGTATCATATGAAAGGCCTTTAAAGGCTCGTCCAGCGGTGTATAAAACGTATCAAAGCCTGCCCTGACTCATCCTTTTCAGTGATATTCTGCACCAACGCGTATTACACCATTCTATTAGAGCACCATTGCCCAAATTTTGAAACTATTCGCAGAAATAAAACTTGGCGACTACATTATATGCGACTTGCAAACATACCTCCATAGAACATAGTGGTGATCTCGTTTTGCTCAAGGAACCAGTTTAATGAATGACTCATGTAACGGGTGTTGCTCGTATACTGTCTCAATGCCACCTTCAGTATATGTCCGGAATGTATTTGTAAGGCCGCATTCCATGCACTCAGTGAAAACCCTTATCCATATTGATAAAAATATTTATTAACATAAAGACAAATTTCTCAATTTCTCTATTAATATAAAGACAAATTTCTCGCAATAATGATTTCTGGGGCATCGTTTTGAAGAAATATCGGGCGATGTTTCCATCAGCCCATAAAGCACATCAAACCTGTTTTTCCCGGATTTTCACACACATCTTGAATGTCTTCGGGTTAATCTTCAAACCTTCTAGGCAATTGTAAATACTGACCAAAATTTTGGTCGAAATCAGTTGATCTCCTACAAGCTTTACAAGAGCCTACGACTAAAATGGATTGATTCGGAAGGGCGGCCGGCATTAATTTGATTTTGTATACTTTAAAGTCAAAGTCCTTACGAGAAATATGCCAAGTTGTTGCATACGATAAGCCAAGCTGTTGAAAACGGCGCCGGATCGATTATTCACAATCATCACGTACACACACAGCTACTTCCGCTATATTTTCGTAAGTATTTGCTGGATGAAATTATTTGGTTGCGTTAAATCCAATAATGTAAACTGCATTGCAAATTCTTCGAATTGTGCGTCAGGTATGCTGATAGTGTGGACCAGAACTTCTCGAAGCTCTCGAAAAACATTCCTCGTAGAAGTCTGGGGGTTAATTATGTAAGAAACGATTATCGTTTTGTCGGTAGTGAAGCTTTATAAACGCATGTATTTGCTTCGCCTATGAGCCTGAGTTATCGACATAATGGTATCGTTCGACCGGTTATCATCCTACATAATTAGCCCCCTGGTTTTCCTAATACCGCTTCAGTATATTGTCGTTCCGAAGCTATCTTCACGTATCTCCAAAACACGTTATTTGACCTAAAAGTTTCAACAATTTGTATTAAAAAAATTGCTGTGAAAAAAGTGGTTCAATATTTTTGTCAGTACTAGTGCCTGAATTTCTACAACGATTGGTGTAAAAACATTCAAAGTCGTTGATGAAATTTTCCGAGTTATGGCTATTTTTATCTTCAAAAATAATTTCATATTTTGTTGTATACGCCACCTTTTGGGAAATATTTTTTTTGTTTTGTGACACATACGTAAACACAACTATAAAACCCGCATTCATTTTTTTAGTCCGAAATTATCTTCACATACTAGATATGCACTATACATTAGGGTGCAGCGACAATGTATGCAATTTTTTTGTAATGTTATAGATTTATACGGAATTACTTTTGAGATATGGAACGAAAACAAAATGCATATATGAATAGGATGACAATATCTTTTTTTTACGACTGTCAAATATTTTGTTCACATACGTGAAGAAAGCTTAATTTTTTTAATTCAAAATTTTCATATATTTTTTGTTGTATATCATACGATTTCATAACATGTTAAATTTTTAGCCAAAGTGGATATACAAGAATATGACTCCACAATATCTCAGAAACTATAAGAGATAGGGACGTGGGGATTAAACAGATGGATAGTTCTAAAAAATGTATAGCAGGAAATAAGCTTATCTCACTTTTTTTGATGAACGACGATATGTAAACGCTCTGTGAACGTTTTCCTTGATGAAATTCCAAACAATAGTGAGGAAAAATACCGTGTCAGATTGACATTTTGACCTGTCCGAAAATCCCTACTGCAAAATGTAGCTCTACATAAATCATACATATACTACATTATCCACACCCCAGACACGTGAACAAAATTTCAAACAATAGTGTGAAGATGACGAGTGCCCTAGGATTTTTGAATGAGACAACATTTAATCGTGCGCCAAAACGTATGAAGGTGATAGTTAAATAAAAAGTTAAATTTTAGGAGTCGGTGTTCAGGTGTTTTGCCCGGAGTCGGAGTAGGATTTGGAATTGTTTTTTTTCAGCACGACTTCAACTCCATGTTAACAAAATTGATAGAAATTGGGGAAACGGAAGCAGAAGATGTCAATTGTTTGCTAATTTTGATGATCGCACTGTCTTAGACGTTAGTTAGCACATAACTCCCGACTCCGCTTAATACTATTCGTTGCCAGGCTATATGAGATATGATTAATAAATCAACTTTTGTGCCCTTTAAGTTCGAAACTGATTTTCATTTTTGATTTTAGTTTTGGGGTCTTCATGGCTAGGAAGAATTGATTTTGAATACATATGCGATAGTCATATAGTTTCGATATATTATCAATAGGTTCCATAATAATACCATAAAATAAGAAAAATAGCAAAATTACCATTTTGAGCCACTTTAACTTTGCATATAAGCCTTAACTTGTGTTGTTTAACTTCTTGAGATATCTTGGAAAACCTTCAGAGAAATATTACTAATGGGCATTATTTTGTAATTAGTACACGCTGAAGAATTACTGCTCCAGAAACATATTACAGGAACCATGTACATGTTTGCAGCCATTGTTCTTGTGAATTGAAGATCTGCTGCTTTTTCTCTTTAGTGTGTGTAACGGTTTTGTATTCAGCAAATTTCAACAACAAAAAACACCTTAAGGTCACAAATATATATATTATAGTCTATTAATCATTGTGTCCCAAACACGTTTTATTTAATAGCAAACAAAATGTGTTTGGGCACAAGTATAATACATTTGCGACAAACTACAAACATGTTCTATTTGCACCCAAACAACAAAAAAAGACTAATTTTCAGCGTCTACCAGTTAGTGGAACATAATATACATATCAAGCAATGAAAATTTCTTCTATTTCAGTTACCTGCAATTTAAAACTCTTCCGTACTACTATGGGTTAATTAACGACTATTTGAGACCTTGGATTATTTTGTGGAAATGTAACGGACTTACATTTCAGGTGTCTTAGAAGAAAATTATTTATGAATTTAGAAGAATGAATAGTTTGTAAAATTTTTTTTTGTGTATAAATATTTGTATATAATATTGTACCATACACGCTGATAAACACTGTCCCAGCAACAGATTGCAGAAACCATGTATATGTTTGCAAGTATTGTTTTCATAGGATCTGCAGCTTTTTTTTCGTTTTTGTCTATCACGTTTTCATCAGTTTTCAACAAACAAATCCACATTTAGGCCACAAAAAACATATATTATAACCAAATGATCATTGTGCCCTCCAAGATGTAATATTGTTAATATAATAAACATAATGTAATTATTTATACACAAAGGGTTTTACACAAAAGTATATTATATTTTCGACAAGCTACAAACACGTTATATTTGATTGAATCCAAACATTTTTTACCATCTATCAAAAAAAATATTTAAATATTTTTGGATTATTTGTGGAATTGGAGTCGGAACCGTTGTTCGAGTCGGAGCTCAGAATTTTAACATTGCGGTGTTGGAGCCCACGATTTCATCATATTAGGAAAACTCCACAACCCCATGTTAAACTATATTTTTTTAGCAACACTAACAACCTTGGTCAGTTTGCCCAACTCCAAAATGATTTTAGATAAAGAACTGATAATTTTGCTAATGTATGCTCAAACACATAGTTATACAACAGTATTCGAAAAAAGTTTTTAAAATTTATCCTCATGATATCTGGCAAACCATATATCTATTTCTGATCTAGCCGCATACCTTCATCAGCGGTTACCTGGCATGATGTTCTTGAAAAATGCATCAAGCTATACAAATGCAAATCCCAACTGCATTGAGAATTTTTTAGTATGCAAATGCTTCGAAAATATGGGATGCACCCAAGGCAAGGATACTCATACAATTTTTTGGGAATAGTTTATAAATATGGCTTAGTGACACTGATTGGATTTCCTTTATAAAGGGTGTCTCAATGAAAATGCAGTTTTTCATTTTAAAATAAGAACTCGTACTTTTGAGATAGTTTTGATTTTTTTTACTGGATTGCAAAGAAGACATGTTCCGATTAGGTATGACATAAAATTGCCCCAAGGATCTGATGATAGGCCATTACTCTTTTAATGAAAGTTTCCATGACTTTTTCACAAAGATGTGGCTGCATCTCACCGATGACGCGTTGGATCTGGAATTTGAGCTCAGGAATTGTTTCTGGTTTATTGGCATAGATTTCGCAGATTTCACAAAACCCCAAAAAAATTACTTTGTACGTATGAAGGTGGAGGTGTTTTGTCAAAATTTGCTGTTATTTGAAGTTATTGAGAACTATGTCGAATTTGTGTTTTCGGGTTTAAGCGACTGGTCGGTACGTTGACGCGCAAGAGTTTTACCAACCATAACAGACTCAGTTTCTTCAAATTTCTTTACCACTCTTCGAATGGCTGATACATTAGATGCACTTTTTAGACTGAAAATTTTTCGACGTTTGCGAGCCGTCTCATCATAACTTTCCAATTTCTTGTAATAAGTTTTCACAATTATAACGTGTTGTTCTTTCGTAAAACGCACAATTTTTAATAATCCGAATAAACATATGTTACAGCTGTCAAATTTCAGAGTTGCCACTTGCACAAAAAAATTGCAATCTTACTGAGACACCCTTTATATAATATATTGGCGTATATATGTATATTTAATCCATTAGTCATATACATAAATGATTTCTGCAATTTTTGTTGGAAGACAACTTGCGGAAGATGATGACAGCGTATTCGCAAACACGACATTTTGGGGACTCACCGGAGAAAGAAGGGAATTTTAGATTTAAATTGAATAGCTTTTATGACATCTCTGCTCTAACCGTCCACCTTAGATTTAGATCTCGATACTATTCAACAGTTAGCCGTGATAAAGTTTCTTTAAAAACAAAGGCGATCGGACCCGGAACTGTAGGTTTCCATCAGTAGAAAACGCACAGCTCAATAATTGTGAGAAGCTGTCCCCTGTCCTTTCTGGAGATCTAATGGTAAAATATATATTTGTTTTACGTTTGTTGTATTTCTTTTACCCAACATTTTATAACGCCCTCCTTTCTAACTATTCCCCACATAACAATAGTGTCTGAGTGTTTGTTGGTTGAACTTTTATTTCCTCGCTGTCTTTTCTGAAATGGTGCCAGTAACTACAACACCAATAAAAACAACATAACGAACAGCTTTACGCTTCCACCATATTTTTGTTCTTTTTTTTGTTTCTTATTTGTTATGCTTCCGTTTTTGTTTTCCTTCAAAATAGAAGTTCCAGCTAGACGTATCCTTGCTTCTTATACTTTCTTTAATCCAACATCATTATTTGTTGTTGGTCCATAATAACGCATAAATTTTGAAATTTCCTTTAAATCCTGCCAGCAATTGTATTCTTCCAGTTGCCATCAGAGTGGAGTAGCAGAAATTGTGAACTCCGGTTCTTTTTATTTCTTTTTTCCCGTCCGTTGGTAAACCAAGTTAAGTTTTTGACAAAGATTGCTCGAGTTTAACTTTTTACTGATTGCGTCTGTGTCTGTCCATCTGTCTATGTGGCGCCAGACAAAGTGGCACCGCAATCGTCATCATCATCACCAACAACAACAACAGCAACGCCAAGATAGTAAGCACTGCTGGGGACTGATGCGTCAACAAACAATTCCCCCCGTGACTTATTTTATTGTTTGGCAACTTGGGGTTGAAATAATTTTTTTCCCCAATTTTGTGTTATGATTTTTGGCATGTACATTTTGAAATATTGTTGTTGGAAACGATTAGCTGTGAGAAATTAAATCTCAATAATGGTTTGGAAACAAAGTGGAGAGGGATTGTAAGGATGTCGATGTAAAGTTGTTCTGGGATATTAATATGTAAACTTTTTCTGAGATAAATCTCTTATATAGATAGGCAAGGCTACTTTGGTCACAATGGACAGTTGTCCTTATCTAACTTTGTATAACAAATTCAATGTTTGTTACGTAGAGGATGCCAAACCATTGGGCCGATCGTTCATATCGACTTTATCTTTTGTTTGCTAATGCTCAGGGTATGGTGCCTGGCTATACAGCGTGTTGATGGGGCAAAGGGGAGTAACTCTATAAAGCTTAGAACTCGACCGTAACTTAAAACCATTACATTTCCGATGATATTTGAAATTTCGGTACACATACTATATTTATGTCCAAGAGAGAGGTGCCGCATGCCTTTGTGGACAAATAACAAAAGCTAAAATTAGCTAAAACTTTTTACTGTGTGATTGATTTCTGGCTATATTTGTGAGGTGAGTGCCACCGCCTATAGAACTCTCAATTCTACACACTAGTTACTCTATTTAGGTTAGAGGGTAAATGCAAGCAAATGTATTTCGCGCAAAAATTGGGCGGTGCCACGCCTCTGTATAAAACAAACTAAAATTCTTTAATTCTTTACATAGGCAAAACTATCGGGCTGAAGTGCTTGAAACTTTAGCTGTACACTTTCTGTATGGTTTCTGAAGGTTATAAAATATATAACATTTTCATCAAAGATGGACTTTCTTTTTGGTGGGGGAAATCAAAAATTAAAGATACGTCATGCCAGGATATTTAAGGATAACGGATACTTATGCCAGGATATTTAAGGATAACGGATACCAGGATATTTAAGGATAACGGATACTTTGGAGTATTCAATATCATTGAACCACAACAGCATGACTGTTGAATGGGCTATTAGTAAAGCGGTTAAAATGATATCCAACATTTTGAAATCCATTAACGCATTCCAAAGTTATGCCATTTTTAAGTTAGGTCCTTTTTTCAGAAAGTGCCATTCGATACCTACTTCAACAAACCATAAAACAAAAACTACTTTGAATGTCATCGGGTTCGAACATTCTGATTTTTGTGTTAAATTAAAAAAAAAAAAAAAATAATTAAAAGGCTGTTGATCACGTTTTCTCTACAAAATCAGGATAGGAAAGATGGCATGAACATGTACTATTTGATCGTAAGCGAACGAATACGAGTAATTTTACTTCTTGGTATGTTCAAGTCAAAATTAGTTTCAGTTTGCTTTCATCTTTGTTCATGCAGCGGTCTACTTGTGCAGTCCTGATACCAGCGGTATTTTATATCGATACGCCAATAAAGAATTGGTTTGTTCGCCTGTGTTACTATCTTGGAAAACAAAAAGGCTATAAACGAAAAATAGTACAACCGAATAACATAGGATAATACATATATAAGTACCCATGACGATTGCCTGTTACACATGGGGAATGAGTCAGCGGTCTTAACACTTTACCCACGTCGATGCGGAATGGGTTACCCAGGGTAACAAATCCCCATTTATGTTGAATAATATGAAAAAAAATAGAAAAGTGATTGTATCTCGCAACGGAGTATCCTATCGAAAAACTAACCATTTTTTGCAGATTTCCGAGGGTTTTAGAAAATTTGGTCTTTCAAAAAATCGTTAAAGAACCTCATAAATAGGGTGCACAAAAAATCTCAAAGGGGTATCGTCCAAAAAGGAGAATTAAAAGTAACCCAAAAATTTCCCATTTAAATTTCGGCATTTTTTTTGACAATTTTTATTATATTTTTTTGGGTTTTTTCATAACTAATACAAAAATTGCCAACCAATGTAAAATGAAAACCAGTCCAAAATTTAATAAAATATAATTATTTGTGGCCGATTTTTCATAAAGGAAAATGATCCAAAAACCAGTTACGAAAAATGTTTAATTTTTTTTTCGATTGTCGTTTATGTATTCTGTATATTTTGTAATAGAATAGAGGTGGTTCCGAATATAAAAATGGACATTCAAATGAATTGAATTTTTTTTAAAAATCGCACTATATTCCGACTTTGTTGTTTAATTCAATGTTCCTATTCTGAATATCAAAATGCCTTACTAATAAATACATTGGAAATCTTCGCATAATACGGCACTTGAAAAATGAAATAAAAATTTACATCAATACATCGACAATTTTGCTAAAAAAAAAGCGTTCGATTGTTTTTAAAGATTATTTACTAATAAATACATTAACAATTCAACAAAAAATACCCAAGTTTTTTTTAATATTTTCACTAATTTGTTTTTAGACGCTTTTTCACATATTTTGGACGATCTTGAATTTGGGTAATATTTCTTTTTTTTATAATTTTATTTTGGGCGATTTTTATGCCGCCCATAAATTATCTCATTTTAATACCCGAAAGACTCGTTTTCGCCTCTACTTAAGTTATAAATCTAGCGAAGCCTTCAAAATGGCATCAAACTGCAGAGAGTACTCGTGAAACTATTCGTAATATTTTGATTCTCTTCATGCTTGGTACTCGTATGTTTTGATATTCTCTTTACTTTGTATTGTATGGTTCATGTTCCGTTTCGATGTATTCTCTCTCCGCGAACGAATTTCGACTACTAGGTAGTTGATCTTTGGTGTATTTTGTGTTTAGACCTAAACTACTCGAAACGAAACGGTACTGCTTGGTATTTGTTTTGTATGCCCTTGTAGGTGTACATTACATATACTAATAGTTTACAAGGACATGTGTTTTATGATCTCTTTGTAGACACTTTCAAGCTTTACATCGGCCAAACTTCAAACTTTTGGTTTGATTCGCCTGAAATTTGTACTATGTCTACTAGGTTGTTGGTATGGTATCATGTAAAGTGGAAAAAAATTTAAGAAAATATATGAATTATCTTAGATATGAAGTTGAAACTTAGTACATAAACTACTGATACATTTAAAAACCTTGATAGATTGAAAAGGCTCCAATACAAATGTGTCATGCATGCTTTGAAACTGGGAGTTATGAACAAATATATTCCCATTACTTTCATGAGTTATAGTTATATACGCTGAAAAGTCTGTGTTTTTTCGTGTTTGGATGCAAGTGTAACGTGTTTGTAGCTTGTCGCAAATATAGTATACTTGTGCCCAAACACATGGTATTTGCCGTTCAATATTACATGTTGGAGATACAATGATTAATGTGTCTTTGTGGCCCAAATGTGGTTTTGTTTGTTAAATCCTGCTGAATAAACACATGACAGACAACAAAGAAACAAAATTGCACCAGATCTTTAATCCATGAAAACAATGCCTGCAAACACATACTCGGTTCCTGCAATATGTTGCTGAGGCGTTATTTCAGTTTGTACGTTAAAAATTAAATTTTGCCAGTAGACATGTTATAACAATTTTGTGTACCCTAATTATGACTGTATATTTATTGTAATAGTTTTAGTTATTTTCCAAACGTTTTGAGACTTTTTCCATTTCACTCGCGATCTATCTTGTTTGCTTTATTACTTTCTGTCTTACTCAAGTAGGGGTCTTCACATCTGTGTACTCTGGCACTAAATGACATGCTGGTCATTCTCGAAAATGTGCCAGAGAAAATTGTTGGTTTTGTTTAAGAAACGTCGTCGTCCAGGGTAGCTAATTAACTTTGTACAGATGTGCGTGTAAAAATAGCCTGGATAGAAACCCGGCCAAGACAGAGCTTGTTCTTTGTTTCGAAAGATATAAAATATCGTTGGTGGTTCAATATTTAGTGTGCGCGGCTCTTGTACATGAAACGTGCTTTCGATCCCTATTCTGACCAACTTACATTTTTTTCGACGACTCTAACCTCACATAGTGTGGCGACATTATGGAGTAATTAGACACGAAAAACCACGAGAAAGCTTCGGTACAGCTGTAAAACTGTAGGTCCCACTCAGTGAGTGTATATCTAGAAAGCGCACAGCTTACTGGTTGTGGAAGTTCTCCCCAATCCCTTAATAGGATGAAATAGGAAACCATTTTATTTATCTTTTTTTTTGTATTTGAAATCTCATATTCAGTTTTGAGAGGAACTTTAAAATTTACTGACGCGCTGAAGAGATCTTTCTAGTATTTTTTTTTTCAAACCAACATTCAGGGGATAAATAAATAAATAAATGGTTTCCCATTACATCCCATGAAGGGACAGGGGAGAACTTCTCACAATCACTGAGCTGTGCGATTTCCAGTTTTCACTCACTGATTGGGACCTACAGATTTACACCGATTCCGAACGTTATTTTGAGAAACATTTTTCATGGCTATATACTATATACTAGGTGACCGCCGCCGAAAGAAATTTATAAATGCAGTGCATTGTGTTGGCGAAGGAAAATTGTGGTAGTGGAGGGTTGAAAGAGGGAGTAGTGTCTGTTGACATTTGCCTTGAACCTTTGTATGTCACAATTGGTGGGAAATACACTAGCCGGAAGTTTATTCCACATACGAACGAATTTTCTCTATGGTGTGTAGTACGGTCAACCGGCCACTCAATAAAAAACGGATGAGAGTTCCTGGAAAGCCGCGTCCTTCGGCTAAATATCCTCACGTCTGGCATAAATTGACTGATGTCCGAGGAACAAATACTGTGGAAATATCGATAGAACAGCGACACGCAACGCACATTTCGACAATGCTCAAGGGAGACAATAGAGTTGGATAACCTACTGTCCCCTATCAACACCATCGCTCTCCTCTTGACAGGATCGAGAAGCTCCAAAGATGTCCTAGGAGCACCTGCCCATATATGGTAGTTATATTCCATCTTTGGCCTGATGTAGGTAGTGTAGATATTGAGAAGATGAGATGGAGTGAAGTATTTCTTGCACCGTTTTAAAAAGCTCAGACACTTGAATGCATCTTTCGACACTCCAAATACATGTTTTGCCCAACGGACATCACATTGTATTTTCATGCGCAGAACATCAAGAGCATCTGATTCATCAATATCCACACCGTCCATAGACAATGACGACACACCTGGGTTAGCAATCCGCTAATGCGACAACAAACAACAACTTGGCAATTTGTTATTCTAGTGTGAAGCTTACATTGGGATTCCATGACATTTGATGTAGAATTTACTTCCAATACTTCTGAGATTCAGGAATCATGTCTTTCTATATACATAAATCAATGAGATGGATTATTTTGTTAATATCCGTTGTTCAATATGTGGGAGAATGTGGGGAAGTGACGCTGAGAGAGAAATGGTTAATTGACAGGAGTAATTGCCGTCTCTTTGGAGTTATAAGATGAGAGCCCCATTCAGCATGTTCAGCATTTTAATCATCACATGCTAAGAATTTGTGCCATAGAGATAAGAAAAACAAGTCATACTGTTCTTTCTCGGGGGACTATAGGGGATATAGTGATGTTGCTAGACCTGTACAATAACTACATAAGTTTTCGGCTTAAATTTGTTGGCGCAAAAGTGCTAGCCTTCTTGATATTTAACATTATCCTTTATGAGAATAACCGATCCACGAGGGGATGTGCCATCAAGGTGCATTTGCGAAAATTAAAGTAGTTCTTGGTCGTGATGTGAGCAACAAATGCTTCGCTAATTATAGTTTAAAACTGTATTTTTCAATACTACGTATTTTGAATTGCAGTATAATAATTGGAATCTATTAATAAAAAAAAATATAACAAATTGGTTTAACAGGGTCTATCGCGCTTTTTAAGCCATACAGCAGGGTGGAGTATCAAAAGACTTGAACGGCCCTTAATCACACTAGGTCAAATTACTGGTTCAACGGTGAGGATGCTACATGAAGTCCTGAGGTATCGTATACAAGCAGTCAATAGCGACAGTCATGTTAACCTAGGCTAACCTAAATTCATGTGTATCATGAATATTATGTATAACTGCAGGTCCATCTTACAAATCCCTTTCTTAATATCAAGTTAGTTTGTTACTGGCATCATAATTAACTTACTAGATGCCATAAATGCTAATACTCTTTTATTTAAGGGTTTTCAATTTCTGAGTTTTTACTGTTTATTATATCTTTTAAATGGATTGCTTCTTTTTTTGTGACTACATGTCTGTGTTTGTATTCAGTACAAATATCTAAATCCAACAAAATTTTAAAACAATTCTGTTTTTTTGCTTGCTGGATTCTGGAAGCTCTCTTCCTTCCCAAAAATATAAAGTTTATCTTCAGCTTACACCACGTAGTTTTTTTTCGCTCCTTTTGAATGTAACATTATGTTCCACAACTACGTACACATATACATACATGTTTTTAGTAACTTTTTTTGTAGTTCCTTTGTGTAATGTGCTGTCTTCTTCATCTTCTTTTTTTTTAATAAAGTTAAATAGTTGTTGGCGAAAAACATCCTTTTGTTCGTCTGAGTGTATCTTGTCCGTCCATGTACTAGCCTGTCCGCATTTAACCAATGGTCACTTAGCGGTCATTTGGTTTTTGCTATCCTGACCCACCACAGCTAAACTCTCCAGTGTACCGATACGTTGGCTACTACGAATAGTAGAGAGATGATTGCTTGTGTGTTCCTTGTGCAGAAGTGGAGCGATTCTCTATTTTGTCTGAAGTGCAAAATGTTGTAAAAGTTGTTTGCCTGGAGTTGGAACAACTTCACACATTTAAAATAAATTTGTTCAAATGTGCTTTTCAATTATATTCTATTTACAGGTACTTGTTTTTCGTTAAGTGAATTTAATTAAACAATAGTAAATTTAATGTAGAAATAAATACCTTGGGTATGCTGAACAAAATTCTTATTAATTACAATTATTCACCATTCTAGATATTTTCGAATATTTCGAATTTCATACTATTTGTGTAAACAATTTTTCAATTCTACATCATAACTTGTGTAGTTCATTTAAAACAAATTCGGTTCAAGTTTGAGGAAAATATCGTTGTGGGATCTACTAGTACACTGAATTGTAATTTGAACAATGTAGCCGTTTAATATGACTTATTAGGATTTTTAGGTTATGCATGATAAATAGCCCCTCACCCTGTACTCACATCCGATACACGAATGTCTAGACAAAACGACACTTAATTTACTCACATCATGCATTTGTGACTAAATTAGCAATAAACTAAATGATAATTATGTCGTTATTTATATTGGGGTTAAAAGTCGAGCAAACATTTTAATTGCTTGGTTGATACATTTTAAATTTAGCCTGACACAGTGGCACATAGTCGAAGAAGGTGGTCAAAAATAACTTTAGAACGAGTATGCACTTTGAAAAATCTGGCTTTTATGGTTGTTTGGATGGAAATATCAAGTTTTTGTATGTTGTCGCAAATTTAGTACACTTGTGTCCAAACACGTTGTGTTTGCTATTCAATATTACATTTTCGAGGCACAATAGTTACTATGTTCTGACATACATATGTGCTGGTGACCCAAATTTGGTTTTGTTTGTTGAAGAAATATCGAAAAACAAAAAACCATCAGATCTTCAAATTATTAAAGCAGTATTCCTAACATGGTTCCTGCATATTGTTACACTGGCTGTTTTTTTCAGCGTGTAGAAATATAGTTGCGGTGTTTCCATTGTATCGAAAATTTGAGTAATGTTAACATTGGAACGCATTGTATTTATACATTTGCTCACGTAGTTGTTTCCTGATATTTGCATAGTCTTCATACTACACACGCTGAAAAATTTGTCTTTTTTTATTGTTTGGATGCAAATATAACGTTTTTGTAGCTTGTCGCAAATATAGTAAACTTGTGTCCAAGCACATTATGTTTGCTATTCAATATAATACATTTGGGGCACAATGATAATATATGTATTTGTCACCCAAATGTGGTTTTGTTTGTTGAAAACTTCCGAAAACACTGCTGTTTGTCACCATAAAGAAACAAAAATTACATGAGGTGTCATGGGACACCCGGTTGGAAAGAAGTTCCTTTCGCCATATATTATGTACTAGTTAGTTCCAACACGCCTAAGGCGCCGGTTGAAAAATACTATAATTTAAATGGATCTTTGAGAAAAAATACTTTCTGTAAAATGATAAACTTTTTTTTAATAAATTTTTATTATTGAATGTATTTTTTTAAAAAAAAAGAGGATATTTTTAGGTCCTTTTTGTAAGAATATGTATTATATTTTCCCGAAAAGGTCCTTTATTTAGTGAGAGGTACTTCTTTTATTAAAAGCTAATGTTTTTTTAAGAAAAAGTAAAATTTTTAATAAGAAGTACTTTCTGTAAGATAATGTTGTAAGATAATGTACTTTTTTAAGAAAATGTACTTTTTGTAAAAAAATTTACTTTTTTAAGCAAAGGTAATACGTCTTTAAGATAAGGTATTTTTTTAAGAAAAGGTACTTTGTTTGCGAATATGAGTAAGTATTTTGTTTGAGAAAATTTCCTTTTTTAAGACAATGTTATTTTTTGAACTTCTTTCACTTTGGCTTTTCTTAATTTACTTTATATTCGGTTCAAAACTACAATATGTAATAAACAGGCTCCACCTATAAGATTTGCCACTAAACAACAAATTTCAGCCCATATGTTAGTCTAGACACAAACCAAACCAAAAGAATGAATGTAAGAGTAAGTCTGCTGCCAAATATAATTCCATGCTCAGGGTTGTATTTCTAAATTTACTTTTTATTGTGTTGTAAACTACAATATGTAATAAACAGGCTCCACCTAGAAAACCAAAAGTACCAAACCAAAAGTACAGTTGCAAATAATGGGTTGTAATAAAGTAGTTAAAAAAAATTTGTTTCAAAATTTGTTCATTTAGGCCCCATTCCGCAACGTGCGATAAGGAACTTCGTTCCAAAAAGCAGCAGATCTTCAATTCAGGAAAGCAGTGCTTGCAAAAATGTACATAGTTCCTGTAATGTGTTGCTGGGTTCGATATTTTTCAGCGTGTAGCAAACACCAAGATGTAGAACAAATGTTCCAAGAAATTTTAGACTTGTTTCCTTTTCTTAAAAGTTAACAAAAAACACATAACTGTTTTCGCTGAAGCAGCGACGATTTGTAAAACCCCAATGGAATCACATTTGTAATTCTATAAAATCTGCTACAAAAAAACCGAACTTGGTTATGAAAAAATGCCTGAACACAACCCCTAACTTACTTACCTATCCAGTCTCGAACAACCCCGGGGGTAAGGGACCTTACAAAACGAAGATAATATAATGCTCCAACCAGTTCGATATTTTGCCGTATATCTCCAGGTGGTAATACCAAGTGTACGCAGGGATTCGACAACCTAATCTTTCCAGCGCAATCTTGTTATTCCCATTTTTCGCCATCCTTCGAGGTCGGTTTCGAAAAACTCCTCATATTGGTGCGTCTACATCCATTCTGCTGAAATTGCCTAGTCATGGCAATCGCGTTTTTATACCCTCAGCCATAGGGATGGAAGAAGGAGACATATTTGACCCTTAGTATCGTTGGACGGAATTCATTTTATAACTTTTTAAGTCGATTAAGCCATGTCCGTCTGTCTGGCTGGCTGGTCAACACGATAACTGCCGTAAATCTTTACTGGTCACAATGCAATTTTGTCAGGTACTATTATTTTCCCAAACTTAGTTTGGAATTGAAAATCGGTGACCACGCACCTTCTGGTGCCTCCCATTCAAATCCACATATTTAGTACAAAATTATATTTATTCTAAAACTTTTTTCTGCTGGGTGTGATTAGCTTCAATTCAGACATTGGTTAATAATCTGTAACTGTCAACTTAACTGGAGAAAATGTGCGAGATTGCCACGCCCAGTCTGGTATCTTCCATACAAAAGCTTGGCGGTCATCCGGGTTTTAAATCTGATAAATTGCTTGAAACACTTCCGACCTTAATGAAAATAGGTATAAGAAGCCTTGTCTTCAAACGCCCATCACCGATTAAGAGAAGGGTAATTTTGCCCCGCCCATTTTGGTACCTCCCATACAAAAGTTATTTGGCCGTCTAGTAGTTCGGCACAAAAAGTCCCCCAAAACTGAACCAACCTCTTTGAAATTTGTATTAAATAATATTTAGTCAACTGCCACTCTCTATGGAAAATGAGCGACCTGTTCACGCCCATTCTGGTACTACCCATATAAAAGTTGGACGCACCACAATCGATCTACATTACATATTTAGCTAAAATATACTATGTAGATAATAATTGACTAGTACACCAAGCCCAATTTCGTATCTCCCATACAAACGTTGGGCGTATATCCGGTTGGCCGAGTCGATATCTGCAGTAAACCACAATTGATCTTAATAAAATTCGGTACTGATCAATATTTTGGCAAAAGCTACTGTGTAATAAAAAATTAGCAACTCCGCCATGCCCATTTTTGTACCTCCCATATTAATATTGGACGGACAGTTGCTTGGAAGTCACAAAAATTCCCCAAAAACCACTTAGGATCTAAGTTGGGTACTAAATAACATTTAGGGCAATGTCAACCTGCTTTTGAATATGGTAGCATTTGCCACGCCCATTCGTTCAACGCAACGTTGAATATAGGCGTTTTGTAACAGAACTCGGACGCAATGAATGACTTAGCAATGAATGACCGACTGAAATTTATGTACTTATGTCAGGATATAGGTCATACAGCTCATGGTTCTTGCGTCGCCGATACTTGCCTTCTTGCTCTATAAGGCCACACATTTTTCGGAGTATTTTTTTCACGAAGACTCCTAGAGATGTTTCGTCTGCTTGCGATAAGACCCAGGATTCTGCGCCATAAAGCAAGACAGGTTGCATGGGAGTCTGGTATAGCTGGACTTTTGTTACTCGAGCGAGGGCTTTATCTCTAAAGTGCTTGCTTCGCCCGAAATAACATCTATTCGCAAGCACAATTCTTCGTTTGATCTCAATTTGCATTAGATAAAGTAATGCAAATTAAAATGCAATGCAAATTATAAAATGACAACACTGATCATTAGAATGACGTTTTTTTCTGCGTATTAGAAAGCTACAATATCGCCGAAGTTTGTATTGTAGAGTTCCAAACTACCTAAGATTTACTGAAGCAAAATTAAATATAGTGCCCCAATCATCAGTCAAAGTCTTCTAATGCCTGAAAAAAAATTGTGATGTTCAGGACTAGAACTGACCAGGCTTTTGTAATTCCACGCCAATGTATTTTCCAAATTTTTCGGTTTTGTTGGGGCCCTACACATAAACCGTTCATTTATTTCATATTGTAAGTAATCAGGACCATTCGAATGTTCAATGAAAATAATCTTTGTGAAATTCCATCTGTATGAAATGTCTTAAAAAGCGGTTGCACAGTAAAAAACTCTTATTAGATTATTCAACTTTGCACTGAAAAACCAATATATTGTTAAGTCGTAAAACAAGTGTAGCTTGAAAACACCTTACATTTTGGGTATTTTACTTTACTTACCTAGCTCCTCGATAGCTTCTCCAAATACTGTTCGGAATCGGTGTAAAACTGTAGATCCCAATCAATTAGTGTAAAACTAGAAAGCTCACAGGTCGCTGGTTGTGAGGGGCTCTCCCTAATCTATTCATGCGATTTTATTTTATTTGTTTTGCTTGGGTTTGCGTCTAGACTAACATATGTTGGGAAATTTTTTGTTTAATTGGAAGTTATCTAGATGGAGCCTCTAACCAATATTTAGTATATCTTGTAGTAGTTAACCCAATAAAGAGTAAATTTAGAAAAGCCAAAGTGAAGGAAGTTTAAAAATAGAAAATTTTCTTAAAGAAGTACCTTTGCTTATAAAAAGTGCTTTTTAAAACAAAAATTACCTTTTCTTTAAATAAGTAATTTTTTATAAATAATTACCTTTTCTTAAAAAAGTACATTGCCTTTTGTTAAAAACTTCCTTTAAAGTGTACCTTTTTTGTAAAAAAAAATAAATTTCTTGAGATAAGTATCTACTCTTAAACATGTACTTACTCTTGAAAAAATAACCAATTCTAAAAAATTTTCATTTCTTAAACAAAAAGCTTTTCTTCAAAAAATACCTTCTCTTACCAAAAAATACCTTTTCTTCCAAAAATTCATTTTCTTAAAAGTTCCTTTTCTTAAAAATAAAATAATACATTTTCTTTTCTTTTCTTGAGATACGTAGAAATTCTGAAAATAACACGGTGTTACAAAAAATAGTTTTTTTCTGTCCTATGAACCAAATGCACATATTCGCAAAGAGGGGAAAAAATAAAAATACACGTGTATCGTCGATTTTCATGTACACGTCAGAATTTTTTTTTTTTTAAGTGTGAAGTATAAAGCTCGTAGTGGCCTGTGTGAAAGCCTTTGGACCGATTTTTAACCCTTTTTCAGTGATCCAATCGAGCTGATTTTTTGCTGGCAGACTCGTGGAAATGACTGTATCACGTCAAATTTTTTAAAGACAATTTTTATCAATTCTCAGATTTTCCCCAATTTTTATTATTTTTGAAAAAAAAAAAAAATTTCACTTTTCTTAGCATAACTTGAAGGGACTCCAAATTTTTAAACTACTTAAGCGTTACGAAAAAAAAAATGTTTTTTGACCCATCCTACTCGATATAGTTGTAGTTAATCAATAGTAACCTTCTAACACTAAACAGTTTTTGACTTTTACAACACTTACAACTGGTCTGACAGATGAAATAAGGAATTGCAAAATTGTTTTAAGTTCTGTTGTGCGAAAACGTATTTGTATATACATATTTCATCTGAAAAAAATGCAGTGTCCGACGCGAAATAACTTTTGTTACGTTTGTGGCTTATTCGCACCAAGTAAAAATTTGGAAAATTATACTAAAACAGTGGTGAATTCGTTTCAGAAAATATTTAAGACTGCTTATGTTCCTTACTTGTGGTATACTCCGGAAGTCGTGTGCGACTATTGCTATAGAAATTTGTGCAAGTTTACTGATGGAAGGTCAACAATAAAGTACGCTGTACCAACAATTTGGCTACCACGCACGGAGCACTGCAATGAATTGTGCTATTTTTGTGTAACTTTTGCTCAAACAAAAGGGTACCAATAATTTCACCGCAACAAAATTCGCTACGCTAATGTAGAATCGGTAATTCCAGCAGTTCTATACTCACCAGAAGAGCGTGTAGCGGCTTCAGTGGAGATTTTTGATAATGTTCCCGAAATAAGCGATGCAGAATCAACAGTTGTACCAACACTGCTATCAACTTTTCTTGCATCGAATGCGAGATGCGAGTCCACAAGTATCGGAATTTGTGGCAACACCCAGTGAAATTGGGACTGCTATGCCGCATTTAATAACGCAAGCCGACTTCAATGGCCTCGTACGAGATTGAAATTTGTCGAGGAGAACAGCAGAACTCTTTGCATCACGCTTTAAGCAGTGGAATATAGTGGCGGCTGATTTTAAAATAACAGCCGCTCGTGGTCGAGGTACCACTATTCCATATGACGAATTTTTTAAATTGCACGAAGGTCGGGAAAAAAAAACCTAGCTTATTGTTATGATATTGATTTGATGTTTGCAAAAATTGGGTACCCTCATATTTCAGAGGAGTGGCGACTTTTCATCGATGCATCGGTCAACAGCCTTAAAGTCGTGCTCCTTCATATCGGTAACATACATCCATCTGTCCCGATCGCATATGCCACAAACCTCAAGGAAACATACGAAGGCATGGAATTAATATTACAGATGATAAACTACAAAGAGCATAATTGGAAAATATGCTGCGATCTGAAAGTGGTCGGTTTACTCATGGGTGTTAGGCGTGGATTTCCAACCCACCAGTGCTTTTTGTGTACATGGGAAGGTCGAAAAAGAGATGAGCATTACACTGAATTTAAGTGGAAGCCGCGAACATGCTACAAAGTAGGCGTAGAAAGTATAGAGAATCTACCATTGGTGCAGCCGTCTCAAATCATTTTGCCTCCACTACACATTAAGCTCGGTCTCGTATCAAATTTTGTATATAGCGAATATATAGCGAAAGTAACTTCGTTCCAACCGGGTGTCTTCAGACACCTCATGTATTTTTTGTTTGCCTAGTGCTAAAAAATTGTCCATATGAACGTACTAAAAGGCTGAAATAGAGGGCGGATCAATAAGTCCGTAACTTTTTGAATGAAACACAGTTTTTTTTTTGCAAAAAAAAATAATTTTTCAATATAATCTCCGTTTAGTTCAATAATTTAGTCCAACGTTTCTCCAATTTTCAAAAAAAATATGAATTTTCGAGGTCCATAAAATAGGCATTTGCTTGTTCAATAATTTCATCGTTGAACCTAAATCTCTTTCCACCGAGCTATTTCTTTAGGCTTGGAAATAGGAAATAGTCACTGGGGGCTAAATCCGGAGAATATGGCGGATGAGGTACCAATTCGTAGCCCAATTAAACAACTCCAAATAATCCTTTGAAGTTGTCACACGATTACGTTTATGGGCAATTGAGAGCAAACGCGGCAGCCATCTTGCAGACAGCTTTCTTAAACACAACTGATCATTTAAAATCGAAACGACACTGCCATATGAAATGCCTATGGCATCAACAATCTCACGCACTTTTACTCTTCTCTTCTTTTACATATTTTACATGTATTGACCTCAATTGGCCGTCCAGAACTTTCAGCGTCATTTGTACTTGTGCGGCCACAACCAAAGTCAGCAAACCACTTTTTTACCATTGAAATCGATGGTGCAGAGTCCCCATAGTATTTGATTGGCGGTTTTTTTTCGCAAACAATAATGTTTAATGAGAACTCGAAATTCACTTTTTTCCATTTTTAAAAAAATGCAAGTAAATGAGGAACTTGCTCAAAATTTTACAGTAGTCTATTAACAGGTGGTACTTTATGGGAGCAGTGTTGTATTTCATATAAGTACGAGGGAAGTACGAATAGTCACGGACTTATTGATCGGCCCCTCATATCTTATATTGGTGATCATGACAAGTAATCTGATATGCAAACACGTCTTTCAAGTAAAGCATCGATTATTCAGATTATGTAAATGAATTCTTTGAATCTTTTAGAAAGCGTGAATAGAAAAGTTAATTACACATATACAGGGCATGCAGATTCAAGGAACCACTTGTTTTTTTTCCTTTAAATTTAAATTCACAATTTACTAGTTCACTAAAATATATATATGTACTATTTTATATCGGAAAATGTAAATTTATCGCAATTTGTTGACCTGTCGCAACTAGAGTAACCCACAAAACAAAATATTAAAATGTTTGCCAAATAAATTTAGTTGTATCTCATAAATAAATGGAAGTTAATAATTTTATTTTTCGTGGAAGTTGAAATTATTTGTTAATTTATCAAACCGCATTTCGTAACCACAGAAGCTATTAAATTTAAAAATAACTATCAAATATAACTGTGTATTTAGAATATTTAAAGCAATGGAATTGAAGGTAGAAAGCGCCCAGTGGCGGAAGTCGCAAGGCCATCCACAAATAAGGCATGCGTAATAGTTCTTTTGTAATGTTTTCCTAAAATAAGGCCTGCCGAATGCATGCATTTTTTCATCAGATATAACCAAGAATAAGATTTTTACAATTTTGAGAAATTTCTCTTCCGATTCTTTTTAAACGTAATTAAATTGAAAAATTTTATACAAATTTTAAAATTATATTGTTTATTTAATATTTTTCAGGGTATCTTTAAAATTTTCAATTTGAAGTTGGGCGTGGTAAAACTTTCTAAGATAGATATTAAATAAATATGTAGAAGTGGATAATGATTTTGTGATAAAATAAATTATTTTAATTTTATTTTTGTTTAAAAAAAAATAAATTAAAGTAAATGCCTTCTTATGCCTTCCTCTTTGCATGCCTTATAAGGCCTTCTTTAGGCAATGGGCAAGGAAGGCCTTGCCTCCCAATCTCAGACAATGTTAAAAAGAAAGGATTAGTGTAGGGAAGGCCTTCCGTATTTTAAAGAAGGCCTGTTTGGTCATGATTTCAGGCCTTCCATGTCATGGCTTCCGTCGCTGGGCGTGTCATGTAGTATACATATATATGTTTAAATGCACAAATATTTAACTGTGTGGGTACACAGCGGTAGAATTAGTAGCCGTGCTAGGTAGTTACTGGTAATATTGCAGGGGTTGGTTATAAACCATATGCCATACCATTTTCAATGGAGTGTACAGTAGTGGACTAAAATGGAAACATTAATTCAAGATTTTACGAAATTTGTAATAATATTTTTTAGTATAGAAACTTTAATGATATATTTTAAAGCATAGAACTAAAACTTTCTTCCTCAATAAAAACTTCAATACTGTACAGAATATAATTTAAAAAAAAGGTGTCCTATTAACATCCCATGAAGGGATTGAGGAGAGCTTCTCTCAAGTTCAAAAGAAGAGGTTAATTAAGAAGTTAGAAAAAATATTGCAAATTGTGACAACTTTTATTTAGTATTGTCCATATATGAAAATTTCGGAAAGTTTTTCCTTAAGTATTTTGTCCAAAGTCCTTTGTTCTTTAAAATATTTTTCACGCGAGAAAGTATGATTTCCAAGAGTTTTTGAAAGTCTAAGGTTGAATATCAGACCATTACGCTGAAAATCTACATTAAAAATCATCTAAGTTGGTTGTCTTTTTTTGACAATAGCCCACAAATTTTCAATGGAATTCAAATCGGGGCTTTGAGCGGATCACTACATTGTGTCGGATTCTTGTTCAGCAAGCCATTTTTGCACAATTTTCGCAGGATGTTTTGTTGGATTCCCGTCGTGCTGAAAATGTATTTCTTTTGCGGAATAGGCGCACTTCTTCAATAAAAACTAGCAAGTTGTTCTGCAAAATACTTAGATAGTACTCCTTATTCATAATACCTTCTATATTCACTATTATATTTCGGGAATAGCAAATAATAACAAACATTTTTAAATGAAAATGCCTTTATTGTATTTCAAAATATTCCACATGATGATCAATACAAGTTTGCACTGGTTCAAACCATATGTCATAGCAGTTATTCCACTCCTCTTGAGACACCTCCAAAACATGGTCTTTGGACGCTTCAACTGCTTCTTCGGCGCTCGTAAATCGATGACCACGCACTTTACCTTTGATATTCGGGAACTAGAAGAAATCGTTGTATCCCAAATCAGGACTGTACGGAGAATATCATCAATTTGATGTTTTGACTGCTCAAAAATGCATCTGTTTGACGAGATGTGTGAGAGCTTGCATTGCATTGATATGAGGGAGAATGATTCGTCTTTGGCGGTTGGTTTTACGAATTTTTCCGGACACTTCCGGCAAACAAACGCTTTGCTCAAGCGGAACAGTGGCCACATGATCCATTCGGCCGAATAAACAGGCAACCAGTTGCTTCGCTGTGCATCTTCCACGAACAGCTTTTGTTGGAGTTAGCTCATATTGTAAGACCCACACTGTCGATTGATGTTTTGTTTCCGGCTCATTTTGAAATCATTATTTTCAATTTACTTCGTTTTTTATTTTACATGGAAATACTGTCAAATAAATAAAATGAATATAATGAAAATCCAATTCGCGGAATCCATTAAGAACTACTCGTGCGCCAAAAAATCGCAAAAATATGCTTGATCAAAACTTCAATATACCGCCGTGGAAAAAATGCTCAAAATATTGAAAATATATTCTTCTACATAAGTATATGGTCGTCATGACCATATTTTTTCGTTTGAGTATGATGTTTGAATAAAAATAATTGTTTTTCCCAATATAACGCGTGGTCCAAATACAGGTATCGTTTTAAATCTTATGTTAGTTTGACACTGATAGATTTTCTCTGTTAAAAATATTGCCTATCAGTCAGGTTCATATGATTTACCCTTGAACAACGTTGAAATACTCTGAGGTTGTTCGAAAAGTTTTGGCCGAACTGAAGCACCCACCGCGCGTGCTGTATGCATGTATGTGGAAAAAGTTCGTAAGATTGGCTTGCTAGTGTACAACACTCATGGACCCCGTCGGGCGTGCTGACTAATGTGGCTGCTGTGGCTGAAAGAGAGCAACTCAATCCAAGAGCATAGACTCGCCATCTATCGTCACGATCTCGAATTATTCGCTCAGCAATTGAAGGCAAACGACCATCCACTTCGATACGAGATGGCTAGAAACGCCATCTCAGTCAACGGCGAGCGCTGCAGAGACAGGGCTACGGAAATTTTATTGCCTGAAATTGAATATGTGAACTTGGATAATCGTTGGTTTCAAAAGGATGGTGAAACATGTCACACATATCATCAAACAATCGATCTTTTACGCATTAAGCTCGGAAAACGTGTTACCAGCCGTGTTGGCGATATCAATTGGCCGTCTCGGAGCTTCGATTGGGACCCCTTTAGACTATTTCTTATAGGGTGGTGCTAACGACCGATACTGTGCGACTAATCCCGAGACGATGCACAACCTTGAGGCTAATATTGTCCGAGCCATTTGTGAGATAGAACCAGAAATCGCCCACAAACTCTTGGAAAATGGAACTGACAGCAAGAGTTACTGCGGAGCCAGCCGCGGCAGCCACATGAATGAAAGAATGTTCCATAAATGATGGGAATATTTGTTATTTCTAATAAAGCCATAATATAGCAATAGAAATTAACTGTAGGTAATTTTAGTTAATTTTTAAAAGGATACGTTTATTTGCACCACCCGTTACAGTAGGAATCGAATCTTTAATGAGCCATAGGGGACTGAAAGTATAAAAAAAACAGCAGACAGTTGTCCGAGGCCTTCGGCCACGGACTGTCCCTGTAGGCTGTGTCAGAGACACGGCCATTAAGTTTAACGTAGAATACGCCATCCGATAAGACTGAAAACATATATAACAATAAATGATAAATAACACAAGCAAATGAATTTATTTATTTGATAGTTACTTTTTATTTTAATTTACTAAACGTCAACTGTCAGCTGCTGTCAAACAGCATCAAGCAGCAGTGTTATTTTGCTTGTATGAAATGTATGAATTAATTTTTTCATATATTTTTTATAATTATATATCCATGCTAAATTCAAATTCACATTTAACATTTTGTTTCATTTAACCCTGCTACGGTCTTCGGGTGAAATTTCACCCATTTTAAGTTTTAAGACTGTATATCTCTAAAAAATGTTATCAGATTGATATGAGACCTTTTTCTAATTTTCTAAATTGATATTTTACATCAAAAACGGTAAAAAAAAATTTTGACATACTTTACCGTTACGAAATCATTTGAAGAATTACGCAAAAGTCCCTCGGGTGAAATATCACCCATTTAGAAAAATGTGTAAGTATTATTTGTGGTTACCTTTCTGTGGTAACCTTTATGACAGAAATAAAATATTTCTGGCAGCACTGTTCAACCATATGTTTTGTATCATGGGGGGTATCAGGGAGTTTCCATTGTTCTCTTCTCTCACTTCCCTAGTAGTTGTGGTGGCCGGGTAAATATACGAAATTTCAATATGTCATCAATCAAAACAACAGCCGAAGGTTTGTGTCCACACTGAAACAGTAGCATAGTTTGTGTTCACGCTACAAACTCAAACACTCAACCAAACACCACACATATGTTTGAGTGTATGTGTTTAAACAATTTTCATTTGAGAAATTTAAATATTAGGAAGATATCAATCAATATGAAATGTATATCAAACGAAAGATAACATCTTCATTTACCTACAAAAAAATTTTTAAAAAAAATTATTTCGCCGTTTCCTCATAATCAATGAAATAAAGATTACAACAATAACAATCTGACATGACTCCCTATACCGCATAGAATAACACATACGTAGAAGGTTTTATTCGCTCAATAAATTAAACGTCATAGGTACGATGGAAATTACACAGTGGAGGGTGGAAAATATGGGTTCAATAATACCAGATGGTGGCAATAGTATACAGCGATCCACAAAGGAACTACACCCGAATTTCGTGTTTTTGTGGCAAACTAGTTGTGTTAAATACAATACAAATGTATACCAACGTTAAAAGTCAACAAAAAAGTGCAAAATACATTTAAATTTTTCAGTTCTACGCCAAAACGACTGGAAAAAATTAAGTGAACATATTTTGTACCTCCACCTGGTGTATGTAAACATTTCCACAGACCTACCGAGAGAGTGTGAAATGAAACGTCAGATGAGAGAATAAGTTCTTCTATAGTATGTGTTATTCTATGCTATACCGTAAGGTAAGTCGTATTCTACGTCAAAAAATCTAATTTTTTTACACAACCAACGAGATGATGAGCCTAAAAGTAACGTCTGCCGAAAAATTACATTTAATAAATAATAATAATAAATTACATTTAATAATAATAATAATAAACATCTATTTGGAAGCAGAATTAGTTTACCACTTACAATAATAATTATAATAATTTTTGAATTCGGGGTTTTGGGATTCGGGATTGGCATCCCTTACAAACAGATGCTACAGCATATATATCAAAGTGTTCACTTTGACAGATTAGTCCCTACCCGCCGCTATAGATGTTAACACATCATAAATATAAGCATTTTATTGACCATTTTGAAAAAATTTGTTTTGTGTGTCGAAAATTTACACCGAAAAATCATCGACGAAATTTGGTTGAAGATGCCCTCAAAGCTTACAATCAGTATTTTTTGGCTACCCCAGCTGAAGAAATGCGAAATGTTGATCATGCACCTGAATTTACGTGCGTCACATGTTTTAGTGCATTAACCAAATGGTGGAAATTTCGGTGATATTCGATGCCATTTGGACTTCCAATTATATGGACCGATCCAGGGGAACATGATACAGAAAATTGCTACGCGTGCAAGAACGATGTAAATGGTCTCAATCAAAAGAGTAAGTTCACCTAGATAGACTATACAAGGTGTTTCAAAGGAAGCCATCCGATGTTTTTTGCCTCTCATTTTTTTCTAAATGAAAAACTTTGATTCTGTTTATTTGAACCTTTAGAATTTTATTGGTTATGTTGAGAAGATGATATCGGTAAATTGGGCGCCGTCATGATTGCTTACCATACGGGCTCGTTTCATGGCATTTTTCATCACTTCGGCTAGAACTTCGGGCGACAGATTCTCGCACTCTTGTCGAATGTTGACCTTGAGGGCTTCCAGGGTCTCGGGCTTGCTCACGTAAGCACCGGACTTCAAAGACCCCCACAAAAAAGTCTGGAATGGTTAAATCGGCGATCTTGCGTGCCGGTGCAGATGCGGCGACCCAGGAACGCCGCCTTCAGAATATCGGTGTGTGCCGTTGCTCCGTCTTGCTGGAACCACATATCCTCCAGTCCTAATTCGTCGAATTACGGCAGAAAAAACTCGGTTAACATGTCGCGCACCGTCCACAACCAATAAAATTCTAAAGGTTCAAATAAACATAATCAAAAAACAGAATCGGAGTTTTTCATTCAGAAAAAAAATGAGAGCCAAACAACATCGGATGACTTCTTTTGAAACACCTTGTATGTGGAATACACAATAATTTATACTTATAGAACGATCCGGTTTTGTATACAATGGTGTGCTAAGTGCTCATGTACCAGTTCCACACAGTGATGAATTGCCTGTCCCAGTACATCCATCGACATACCAATATGATACTGCGTCCTATGAAGTACAATCACAAACTTCAGCAACATCATTACATCATGCTGATTCTGATTACCTTCAGCCAGTTACACAATATCCATCATTAATGTCGCAGGAACATGTAAATAGATTCCTTCGAAATCTGAAGCTATCTCAAAATACTGAAATGACTTTGGCTTTGGAACTAAGAAGCGTCAACGTGCTGGCACCAGGTCTAAAAGTTACATCTTACAAATACCGGCAAGAACCATATATACCTTATGTCATGTTTTCCGAGGACGCAGCTTATGCATATTGACAAGATATTCCTGGTTTAATGAATGAAATGGGAATCTGCTACTATAATGCATCTCTATGGCGTCTTTTCATTGACTCTTCAACCAGAAGCTTAAAAGTAGTCTGGCTATTTGAAAACAGCGGCGTTATACCAGTGCCATTGATGTATGGTCGTGGAATGCATGAGTCGTATGGTACCATGAAATTAATTCTGGAACGCATCAGTTATGACGAACACAATTGGCGCGTAAATTGAGATTTTAAGTTTATTTCACTATTAGCTGGAATGCAAACTGGCTATACAAAGTACATGTGTATTTTTTGTAAATGGGACAGCCGTGCAAAATGCAACCAGTACGAAACGCGAAATTGGCCAAAACGCGACTCGCAAGTTGTTGGCGAATTTAATGTGATTTGTCCACCATTGATCCCCCTTCAGAAAATAATGTTTCCGGATCTTCATAACAAGCTGGGAGTTGTAAAGAATTTTTTAAAGCATTTGGTTCACGTTAACGAAAATGCGTTACCATTCTTGAAAAGCAACGCTTTTCCAAAGTTATCAATTGAGACATTAAAAGAGGATAATTTTGTGTAACTAAAAGTGTGTGACTGCAATATATTATATATCAATTTTTGTTAACAGGTGTAGTTAACTGTCCAGATATACGGAAACTTTTAAGGGATACGAGTTTTTCTGAAATGTTAGATGAAACTGAACTAAACGCATGGAACTCAATTCGTGCGGTAATTGAAAACGTTCTTTGCAAAAATCGCTCACCAGAGTACCGTGATTATATTGACAACATGATGAAGTCTCTTAACGAAGCGTTAATATGTCGTTGAAAATCCACATGTTACATGCACATTTCGATTTTTACGAACGAGAATTATCCACAGAAACAAATGAAACTGGCGAAAGATTTCATCAAACCATAATGGCATTCGAAGACCGTTTCGCTGGAAACAAAATAGACTCAATGCTTGCTGATTTCTGCTGGTCAATTGCAAACAAAGAGTAAAAGTTGAATAAATCGAAAAAAAAAATTATAAAATCACCAAAATAAGAGGAGGAAATATAGTTCCATGTCCGCTTGAAAATGGACATCCATTATATCCAGATATAAAATTTTGACAAATAAATAATAAACAAATTGATTTAAACAAGTTTTTAATGTTTTTTCATTCAAATAAAATCAAAAATCAACTTAAATCTACTACAAATATAAAATCGAATTATCACGTGATTTCGAGCTA
Organism: Phaonia tiefii; assembly: GCA_963931995.1. Taxonomy (NCBI): domain Eukaryota; kingdom Metazoa; phylum Arthropoda; class Insecta; order Diptera; family Muscidae; genus Phaonia; species Phaonia tiefii. Next base: position 111,811,232 of record OZ008370.1, on the reverse strand, counting down.
ACTTTTCAAAACGGGGTACACCACTGAATTCTACGATCCAAAATTAGGTTGACGTGTCTCGGCGTTTTGGTGTCTCTTTTCACTACTTACAGTGTCATTGGTTTAAAAACAGTTTATTTCAAACTATTTGATTAAATTTAATACAATTTAGACTAAGACCAAAAAGGAAATCAAAACATTAGGCGCTTGCCTCATTTTGTATTGAATTCGATCTGATTTGGGTTTATTGGAAGATTTGAATGTCATGCGCTGTTTTCTAATGTTTGTAACATTCAGATATGTTGGAGGGACACTCGCCAATATTTATACCGAAATGTTCAGAATTACTTTATAAATCGCTTAAGCTATGTCTGTCTGACTGCCTGTCTGCTACCCATGTCTGATGAAATGTTTGACAATAGTTGGCTGCACTGTAAGATATCATCTGTTAACTTTAATATTGTTTTTGCACAAAGTGTAATGTATTCAAATTGTGTCTGAAAACAATCAAAAAGACTAGGTGGGAAGAACTTCTCAGTTGCCAAGGAACATTTACTTGTTTACCTGGTGGAAGAAAGCAAGTTAATTTTAAAAAACTAAATTTTTAAATCATAACATGAAAACAAGACATCTGTTGTCAACAGTTATCAGCTGTTTGCATTTATTGTTCCGATATACTAGTAACTCGAGTTAGCCCCATGTTAACGTTATCGGCCAGATCAATTTAAAATACTTATTATACAGGGGTGTCTGGTGGCAAATTTATATTTTTAAATACGATTATTTCAAAAAGTAAAAACCCAGGCGGAGGGAGGGTGGCGCCGTTGGAATTATCGATTGGATTTATCAGTCACGATGTCGCTGTGGTCGAGTGAGCATCGTGCGTTCGCTGTAGACACATTAGTCGTGTTTTGGTTACAAGCAAGCGATTATCGCTTGCTAAGTTGCAAAGAAAACGGATTTTTAGCGAGAAGTCCTTTTATTCAAAAATTTTAAAAATGGTTAAAAACGGTAAAACATGTCAAAATTTTTTTGTTTTAAACTTAGCGGAAATGAATCTCGTCGCTAAGTTCTCGCTAAGTCTTCGCTAAGTGCTTCATACAAAACATGCGAATTTATAAGCAAGCGATGTAACCAAAACACGCTTATTTTTTAAGAGTAATGATTCTTACGTAATTGCTCGTCGACAATTTTGTTCAATGTTCGGTATTCGGCGAATAAGTGATGGACCGAGTGTAAATTTAATTCGTTCGTGGGTGCAGAGATGCCGCGCAACTGCTTCGGCTATAATTGTCGCACGGCCAGGGCCCAGTCGATCTTCAAGGACTCCCGAAAAAAAGGCCTCCCCGAAAGCAGTTTACGTGAAAATCCGCGACTTTTAATACGGAAAAGAGCAGCTTCACTTGGACTTCCAAAAGCGATTATTCATGAAATTTTATAAAAGGGTCTGAAGTTCCATCCTTCTAAAATTCAAATCGTTAAAGAACTGAAAGAAAGTGACTTTGATTTACGCAAAAATCTTTGTGAAACGATGTTAAAGCATTTTTGCACTTGTAAATCAAATTTTTTGGAGCAACGAGGCTATTTTTACTTTAACGGCCACGTCAACAAGCAAAACTGCCGTTACTGGTCTCCAAGAACCCGCAACCCTCGATTGAAACTTCAAAAACCATTGCATTGCCCCAGGGTAACTGTTTGGTATGCCTTATCCACGCATGAGATAATTGGACCTTTTTTTCGAAAATTCTCGAGGGCAACGGTCATCTGGATGACATACTCTTTAAAAAATAAAATCCGCATTTCCATTCTATCGTTCAATGCTCTTAATACAACTTTGTGTCAATTATTTTGTTTTTTATTTAAGTTTGAAAATATAAATCTGCTACCAGACACCCTGAACATTGAGTAAACGAAATTCTGCTAACCGGTATTTTATCGTTACAACAAAAGATAACCCAACATTGGTAAAGTGGTCCTTAACCAATATCAACAACATTTCGTAGATCAGGGATATTATTATTAGAATGAATCATATCGGCCCAAATATAGAAACTTATATATGAAGCTTTACATAAAGATTACTGCAAAGCTTGGTAATTTCTCGGTTTCAAAACTTTTTTTTTAAATTGTCGAATAGATGATTAAGAACTTTAGATACTTTAGTTCAGTGCTCGTCAAACTTTTGAGTGTGACGGACCGGCTGCAATTTTTCTATTAGGTCGGGGACCGGCACCTTTTGAAGTAAAACTTCTATACGGAGGGGTAAACATTTTTTAATGCAACGGAACCGGAAGTTTGAATGTAGCGGAAGCTGTTACGAAGTTCCCCAAAAAGTATGCAACGTAAATCATTACAAGGGAGTGTGAAGAGAGTAGAGTTTGACGATTAAAACAAAAAAAAGAGTGTGCTTTAAGACCACACAACTGAAGTAAAACTTCTTTAGCTCTCATCTACATGTTTATATATATGTTTGTATATGTCTATATGTATAATGTATACAGACATATAATAATTTTCTACAAATGTTTAAATTTAAATTCCGTTTCCATTGATAAATAAACATATTTGAGTTGAATTTTTATTTATTATTTGTTTTATTATTTTTAATCATTATTTATATTATTTTCATTATCGGATACATGAGTAGTTACTGTGGTTGATTGTAAGACTGAGACAATAGGCTTATGGTATGAAAAAGAGAGTGTGCTTTAAGACCACACAACTGAAGTAAAACTTCTTTAGCTCCATCTACATGTTTATATATATGTTTGTATATGTCTATATGTATAATGTATACAGACATATAATAATTTTCTACAAATGTTTAAATTTAAATTCCGTTTCCATTGATAAATAAACATATTTGAGTTGAATTTTTATTTATTATTTGTTTTATTATTTTTAATCATTATTTATATTATTTTCATTATCGGATACATGAGTAGTTACTGTGGTTGATTGTAAGACTGAGACAATAGGCTTATGGTATGAAAAATATGATACATATGTTTTCGAATGAAAATTATAGCATGCCGTCCCAATAGAACGCAGAACATCTGCCATTGCCATGAATAATAATAAAACAATTATTGCAAAACGAAATCATTTTCCTTTAGTATCAGGATGTGCCATGACAATTCACAAATCTCAAGGTGGAACCTTCAATGAAGTGGTTTATGAATACCAAAGGACTCATTCTCTGCCATATGTTGCTCTATCAAGAGTAACCAGCATTGAAGGATTGTACATAGTGCCAAAAGATAATGATAATAGATTTTATCATGGTCGAAAAAATGATACATCGGTCATATCTTTACAAGATGAATTTCGCCGATTATCGTTGAATACATTGTCAACATTAGGAAGAACGATTCTTGATTTCATGCATGACAGGAAAAAGTTGTCCATGGTTACTTTCAATTGCCAAAGTCTCAGAAAACACGTGGCGGACTTGAGCGATCCCGTAATTGGTTCAAGCAATATTTTGTTTCTATCAGAAACTTGGTCAAATGACGATGATAATGTTGACATCCCGAATTTTGATTGTATTGCAAAATTTAAACGTAAAAATGTTAGATCAGCAGGAGTGGCAATTTATCAGAAATCAAATGATACTTCAAACATTGTAACTTCGAACATGGACATTTTATTAAGACATATTACTGAAACATATGTATCATATTTTTCATACCATAAGCCTATTGTCTCAGTCTTACAATCAACCACAGTAACTACTCATGTATCCGATAATGAAAATAATATAAATAAATGATTAAAAATAATAAAACAAATAATAAATAAAAATTCAACTCAAATATGTTTATTTATCAATGGAAACGGAATTTAAACATTTGTAGAAAATTATTATATGTCTGTATACATTATACATATAGACATATACAAACATATATATAAACATGTAGATGGAGCTAAAGAAGTTTTACTTCAGTTGTGTGGTCTTAAAGCACACTCTCTTTTTTTTTTTATTGATTATTTTTCGTTTACGATCATCTCACATATGTATTAAAATTTGTATTAAATCGCGCGATGTTTTTAAAACAAATTCTGTTTTTGTTTAAGTTTTGTTAAGTAAAAAAAATCGATAATTTTTCTAAATCTCAACAGCCGATAACTTGATAACTAAGCCACTTATCAAGAAGTGTTACATTATTTTATAAGTTTGTTTTGAATTGATTTATACAAAAAACTGATATCAATGGCTTTTACACGGTACGTTAACGGCTTAACCCTCTCACATATACCAAATTTGGGGGCCCATAACTCCGAAACTATGCATTTGCCTCGATTTTGTTATTTTATTTTTTGCTTAGAATAACGTATTCTACCCTTCTTGTGGTTGTTTGTTGGAGTGTAAGCCGTCAAATAGACCTGTTCCCAAAAAAAAATAAAAATAGAATCCCGAAAAATCCTGGGATCCCGAAAGAAGATTTCGGGATCGGGATTTCGAAAATCACGAATCCCAGGATTTGTTAAAATCAATCCCGTTTAGCATCCCTAGGTACTTATCTCAAGAAAAGTTATTTTGGTTTACAAAAAATGTACTCTTTAAAGAAAAGGTAGTTTTTTAAGAAAGGCAATTTGTTGTAAGATAATGTGTGTACTTTTTCAAGAAAAGGTACTTATTTAAGACAATTACTTTTTTTAAGAAAAGGTACTTTTTGTAAGAAAATTAAAAATTTTTATCAAAGGTACTTCTTTAGAATAATGTATTTTTTAAGAAAAGGTACTCTGTTTAGGAATATGAAAAGTTAGTTTTTTTGAGAAAATTTACCTTTTTTAAAATGATATGAAAATGTTATTTTTTTAAACTTCTTTAACTTTTTTTTTTCTAAATTTACTTTTTTATTCGTTTCAAAACTACATTATGGTCTAGGTAGGCTCCACCTAGAAAATTTCCCATTAAACGAGAAATATCTAGACACAACCCAAACCAAAAGTACGAGTGTAAGCGTAAGTGTGCTGCTCAGGGTTGTACTTCATGTATGTGTCAGTGTGGCACTTTTGTTTTTTTAAATTTACTTTTTATTGGGTTCAAAACTACAACATGTAATAAACAGGCTCCACCTAGAAAACTTCCCTATAAACCAAACCAAACCAAAAGTACCCAATATGGTTGATAATAATGAGTTGTACTAAAGTAGTTAAAAAAAAAATTGTTTAATATTGCAACGTGCGATTAGGAACTTCGTTCCAAAACTTAATTTTGTTAAACGTTATTTTTGTGGAATAAAATTTCTCTTTGGGTGTATGCAACTAAAGCACATATTTACGTTCTAGATGATTGGTAAATTGTATACAATAATTTTACTAACCAATTCACAGACCCGGGTTTAATCCCCACATACTTATGTACTCACATTGCCAAAATGCCAATTATTTAATTAAAATTTAATGTGATTGCTCTTGAGAATTTATTCGCATTCAATTTTGCAAAAAATCAAAAATAAAAATTATATCAAGAAACATTTTTGTGGTTATTGAAATATTTTTGATAATTCAGCATTCATTTTCTAAGTACTTCCTTCCTTCCCCCTATGCTTTGTAGAGAAATAAACGTTTGTGTCCCGATTGATTTTATACGTCTGAATGGTGTTGTTTCTCCTTAGTTATTGCTTTATAGTTTTATGGTAGAAAATAATTGCATATGATTTTAAAATTCCTTTTAATTTTTATTTTTTTTTGTACTTGTTTCTTTTTGTTCCACGAAAACATTTTTTTGAGAGAATAATATTTACACATTCTTTTTACGTGCAATCACTCCGTTTCACTAGATTAGTTTCACACAGTAAACCAAATTCACGGCAGTGAGATTTGGGTTATTATATACATATAAAGTTCTAAGATACCCACTTCAAAATGGAGCTGCTGCTGTTTGTAAGAGAGAATTGGTAGATCGCCGCTTAACTTCTATCTTACCGAAGTCAAGATTTTATATATAGGGAGTTGCCACTTAAATGCGCTAATTTTTTGACAAAAAATGCTCACTATTCCCAACAGAGTTTAAGTGCAGAATTCAGAGCTTTCAGGAAGTGCATTCTTTTAAAATTTTTAAGCTAATTCAGATATGGATATTGTTATATTTTTATTTATATCTGATGTTCTTCAAATTGGTGCTTTCTAAACTGCAGAATTTATGCTTTGTAACCAGTGGTGTGGAGTTTTCCCAAAATCAAAAAAACTCCGACTCCGACTCCTTAAATAAAAATATCTCAACTCCTGCTCCGACTCCGACTCCAACTCCGACTCCATCTCTTACTACGACTCCAAACTTAAACTCTACAAAAATTGCACACTCTTACTTTATATTTTCAATATTTACTAATTAATAATAAGTAAATTAAAAATTTTTAGATAAATTAGATATATTAACTCAAAATAAATTTATTAAAAAAAAATAACATTTAAAAATAATACACTTCATTGGTCAAGTTTTTAAGTATAAAAATGCATTAAGATAAAAAAGTTAATCATTTAAATAGTACTAGCTTTTTAATGTTTACATTAAGATGAAAAAGATATTATTTATTAAGTGTTTGTTCTTAAAAACATTATTGACTCCATTAAATCATCTTTAATTGCCGTTCTTTGGTCGCTTTTAATAAATTTTAATCCTGAAAATAACCTTTCCACACTGACCTGTGTTGGAGGGAGCGCAGTTACTAGCAATGATATAGCTCTTATATCGGCTGGGTACAAGTTAAAGGCCTCAGCTGCTTTCATTTTGCTTTTTCGATCAAATTTTAGTATTTCATCGAGTTTAGTAAAAAATTGGACTTTGCTCAATGATTCTTTATCTAATTTGGAACGTTTTTCACTTGAGATAGTTTGTTTTGGAAGTCATCCATGTCGACACGACGAAAAATGTTGTGTGTGCGCGCAATGAAACAATAACAGAGATGAGTCAGCGAGAATTTGTAGTTTATGAATTTTTGTTTTATGAACAAAGAACAAATTGTATGAATTTTATTTTATGAAGGAAGAAAAAACTAAAATTCTGAAAAAAATTAAAAAATTCATTACACCAAAAATAGGAGTCGGAGTTGATGCAAAAAACACTCCGACTCAGACTTCTGCAAAATGTTTCTAAACTCCGACTCCTACCTCGGACTCCACACCACTGTTTGTAACCATTGTTAAAAAGGAATTAGCTTATTTTATAAAAATTACCTGCGATACGCATTATATTTTATTTCTACAGCAGCTATCGGAAATTGATTACTTTTTTAGTTTGTCCTAGAAAACAACTTTAATATTCGGGTATTGTCAGGCGGTTTCTACGGCGCACCTGACCGAAAAGGTATTAGGGAAATGATGTAGAATAAGAGACCAAAGAAGACGTAGAGATTATAGACCACGAAGTTTAAATAGTGTTTGATTGTTTGAAATTATGTGTTATGTTGTTTTCATCGATCGAAAATATTCATTTCCTTTTATTTCGGTCTGTATTATGCCCAACCAAAGAGTAAATTACAAATGCAACTCGAACTCGGTGAAATGGCCTAATACCTCGTCGTCATCAAGAGAACGTGAAGAGATAGATTTCCATTTCTCTATGAGTTTCTAAAGTCTCTTAGAATCACGATTATTCCAATTGCTACCTGCTCAATTGTTAGCGAAATGGGTAAGGACTAGCATTATGCTTTTTTCTGCGTTACAGCCTACTACGCGTTAAGGCATATTTTGGATATGTCCTTAAATAGCTAATTTTATACTATACAATTTCAAGTTACTCTTACCAAGTTATTGAAGTATTCTCATTTCTTTTAGAGCGTCGCCGTAAGCACTACTTTGAAGCGCTAATGTAAGTGCTTACAGTTTATCTTGCTTTTAAAAGTTTTACAAATTTACTGGGTATATAGAGGGTTGCTATATGGGCATTTCCATGGTGTCGCACGGGACAGTCGTACGCATTTAAACTGACAAAAGTCCTAATAAAACTGATTTTTATTTTTATAATGGTGTTAGGTTACAACTCTTAGTAAGCCCTAAAGGTAGTGCAAAGGTTGATTTTGTGTAATTTTTCATTTTCAAAATAATTGCAAAAAACAACGGATGTCGCACGGGACAAAAAAAATCCAATGAGTGTTCGAACTCACGGGCGATGTGTTAACACCTTTTTGCTACACGGTACCTGTTCGATTTCTATGAACACATTCGTAAATGTTACATTGGAAAATAAAAAACAGCGTTCAATCATATGATGACGTTACAGTTAAATAATATTAATACTTAAAATTATTTAAAGACCCAGTGCAAGCACATACATATGTCATTATTTTCTTGCTCAATACTTTTTGTTTTATTCCCACAAAAGTCAAAGAATGCAAAGCAACAGACACTTGTACATACATACATACATTGTTATATTCGTACGATATAACCGAAGATCAACATAAAATACTTTTTTAATATTACTCCAAATTAATACTCCAAATTAAAGCACTTAAATCTCGGCTCGCCGATATCGGATCGCCTTAATTTTTGGCCTAAACTCTTCGTCGAAACCCCCACTAGCTTTTTAATCCAAAAATTTATAAAATCGGCTATGAATTTCCGGAGAAAATCGCGTGGGAAAATTATATGAAAATCGCCCAATAATCACTTTCAATACCGACTGCCAAGCAACGAACAAACAAACGATGATTTACTCTTACAAACCTAACACTTGCGTATGTATTAAATTTATAGTTTACTGCCCTAGAGGCGCGCGTATAGATGTTAACACATCAAAAAAAACGGAAGTGGGTTTTTGCGGCCAACAACTCAAACGCCGACTTGAGCTAATCCTGAGGGAATATTTCAAAGAGATTAATTTAGGAATGTTCTGCATTTGTGTATCTTAAAAATTGTTGTTATTTTACCCAAAAATAATTAATACTTTAATTATTAATAATAATAATTAATACACGATACATGTCGCACGGGACATTTTTTCCATCATGACATTTATATGGTTCTTATTACGAATATAAAAATGAGCTTAGTAAACATGTTTTAAAATTAACAGAAAAATTCAATGTATTTATTTTGTTGGAGCACTTGTTATTCAATATTATTTAAAATTTTAATTTGTTTGTAACTCTATTAATTTCTGTTCGGTTCTTTTTCAATTCGCTTTGTACTGTAATTTGTGGTCTAACTGCGTTAGCTACTCAAATCATTTTTGGCATTATTCTCTACCTAGTATTTGTTTGTCAGATCGATTTGTTTACATGTTTACCGGTTTAGTACATTTGTTTTGTATAAAAAGCAAAAGTCAATAAAATATTGTCAGTTTTTCTTGTCTCATCATACTTGTGTCGTTTTGAAATCATTTTTTCGTTCTGTCGTGCCCGTGAGCAACATTTTTTCGTTAAAAACTTATTGCAATCCATATTATAAAATAAAAAATATTTACATGGATATTGTGTAATTATCGAAATAATGTAAATTTAAATGAAATTATAAGGAATACACAACAGTTTTTTTTCGGAATATGCAGGTCTAGATGCTGTTACTTCTTCACCATCACAACAAAAGTAGTGCTACTGGGATATACCCGGAATGCTTTTTACTTCTTTGCATTTTTCGTCTAAATTGTATAAAATGGAATGCTTTTGGACCTGATCAGATGGCATTTTAATCCCGTTTTTGTTATTTTGTGCACAATGGTAAAATGTCAATGCATCGGGTATAACAACGTTTTTCGATTTCTTTATCTGCCAAACTTTCATTTAGCAAACGGCTCCGACTCCATCGACGGGACCCTTTCCATGTGAGGTTGCAAAAAAATTTCATTCCATAGAGGAACAGCCCAATTCTTGTATAAAGTCAACTAGGCTAGTTAGTATAAATTTATTTTAAAATTGAGCACAGCTCCCTTCAGAGAAAATAAATATTTTTGAAAATCATCCATAAGATTTCTTCATTTCACTTAAGAGATTTAACAAAAATACAAAATCGTCGTGCTTGTTATGCGTTAGCTTATCACTTATGAGAGCGCAAGACTTTGTAGCTCCTGCCAACCAAGCTGCACGAGTCATTTTAGCTGTAGATACCTGGATATAGCTAAAGTGCGCAGTTTGGACCTCATTTTGGGTTGTTAGCCTATAATTTTCGGCAAAATCTATTTGGAAAAAAAATCTATTTGAAAGAAATCTATTTGAAAAAAAAATATATTTGGAAGAAATCTATTTCAGTAGGCTTTAATTTGATGTTGGTTTCCTCAAAATACTGTTACTGAGCTCTTTTCACAAAAAAAATTGGTTTTAAATGAGCGAAATTTTTTTTCCACATCGAGTATTAGGTCAGAAAAAGTTGCAACGGTATTGGTAACAGCTATATGATTATCCATTTACCGCCATTGCTTCCAGTTAACTTCATCTTCCATATTTGCCAAATATGCCAAAGGAATAAATTCATATTTTAGATCCCTCAAGCACTTCTTACAATTGCTTGTCGTGCAATATTCATTACGAATATTGCAGCAAACAGATTTAAGAAAGCTTTCATAGTTGCTGGGAAATTATGGTATAATTTTCGCGCATCTTTCCAACAAATAGCAAAAATTAGCATGGAACATGCAGACACACATATTGTGTGGCATTTTAGTTACTAATTGCACATGCTATGGCCACATACTAAAAAACATTGATTTTCCAACTTGGCCGTTTGGATAATCTTCTTTATCCAACTCATATACTTCACCCACTGCCATTATCATAAAACGTTTAGCAATTAATTCTCCTTCAAACAAAATTGTGTCCTTCTTTCCCAACGCTTGCACACTTAACTTACCGGTCATATAAACCCCTGTGATAGAAGTAACTACATTTTCTCACAGTGTATTGCTGGAATGTTTTTTGATGTATTTCGTTGTTAAAGGTTGCTTATATTTTTTTATTCAAGTCCTTTTATTTTTTTCTCCAAGTCTTTTGGCAACACATCCTTCATTTTTTTCACAGCTTTTGCCAACGCTTGCGTGCATTTGTAAGGCCCTCTTACGTTGTGCTGTGGATTTCGCATTTCTGGGAGCTTTACCCGGCTTTCGCTTTTACGCATGCGTTCAAACACGTGCAATAGACTTTGCGTTGGAATATCTCGACCTGGGTAATGAATAAGTGTAAAATTTGTTTACATTAGTTAAATTTGATTACAATAGCGTGCTTTCAGTAACTTTTTATTTTGTGGTCCCGGTGGACCTTCCAATGGAAATGCCCATATACATATATTTCGGTTCCAGCAATAAAAAAAACAATCATTTATGTTTAGAAATGGTTTTATTGTTTTTCAAAATGTTCTCAGTGAAGATCATGCGATCAAACCAATTTTCGAAGCGCTTTTTCCACTACGGTTGAGACACCTTTACAAAATGGTTCTTGAACGCTTCAACAGCTGCTTCAGGCGTCGAAAAACGTTGACCACGCAGTTTTTTCACGATGTCAGGGAATATAAGGAAGTCACTGGGTGCCAAATCAGGTCTGTACGGCGGATGACCCAGCAATTCGACATATTGAATTCTCAAATATCCCATTGTTTTAGCTGATGTGTGAAAGCTCGCATGAGCTTTTTGTTGTAGTTTTTATTTATTTCGTTGTTGAGACACCTTTACAAAATGGTTCTTGAACGCTTCAACAGCTGCTTCAGGCGTCGAAAAACGTTGACCACGCAGTTTTTTCACGATGTCAGGGAATATAAGGAAGTCACTGGGTGCCAAATCAGGTCTGTACAGCGGATGACCCAGCAATTCGACATATTGAATTCTCAAATATCCCATTGTTTTAGCTGATGTGTGAAAGCTCGCATGAGCTTTTTGTTGTAGTTTTTATTTATTTCGTTGTAGTTTTTATTTATTTCGAACACTGTTGGCAGACAGATGGCGGTATACCACTCAGAATACCACACTACAGACACTGTGGCCTGGCCATGTGACCGGTTATATCGAAAAAAACGCGATCATTTGCTTCAATGTGCTTCTTCCACGAACAACTTTTGCTGATTTAGCTCATCTTTAAAGACCCATACGGTCGATTGCTGTTTTGTTTCGGGCTCATATGCATAGATCCATGATACGTCACCTGTGACGATGTTATACACTCCATTTGAGTTACAGCGGATGTAGTTTTTCAAAATTTCTTTCCTCCAACCTACACGAGCCTATTTTGGCCATACGTCAAATTATGTGGGATCCAACGAGAACAAATCTTTTTCACGGCCTAATGAACAAGCAATATCTCATTGATGCTTGTCATACTTATGCCCAAGGATGCCTCAATCTCACGGTATATCACACGTTGGTCTTGCTTAATCAGTTCAAGTACAGCATCGATTGTTTCCGGAAAAACGACCGAAGTTGGACGACCTTGACGAAATTCATCGTTGATCGAACAGCGTCCGAGACTGAACTCTTGGTACCAGTGATTTACAGTGGTTTTTTATGCTGTCTCATCACCAATCGTCGACACAAGTTGATTGAGACACTCTTCCACACACTAATCCACGCCGAAAATCGTTAAAAATTATCGTACCAGTTTTAACCAGTTTTTTAACCGAGATGCATTTTTCAGCGCACTATAAATCCAACAAATAGAGCTCTGAAGTAAAAACGTTCTATGTATGTCTATGCTAAAAATTACATGAGGTGTCAGGGGACACCCGGTGGGAAGGAAGTTACTTTCGCAATGTACTAGTTAGTTCCAACACGCCTGTACTAGTTAGTTCCAACACGCCGGTTGTAAAATACGATAACTAAAATGGATCTCTAAGCAAAGATACTTTCTGTAAAATGATAAACTTTTTTTAACAAAAATTTTTTTTTATAGAATGTTTTTTTTCTAATGTATATTTCTAGGCCCTTTTTGTAAGAATATTTATTATATTTTCCCGAAAAGGTCCTTTTTTAAAGAGAGGTACTTCTTTTATTAAAAGCTAATGGTTTTTTTTAAGAAAAGGTGATATTTTTAAGAAGTAGTACTTTCTCGAAGAAAAGGCCATAAGAGTTTGAATTTGTTTTACTAAGGTGTACTTTTTTTTAAGAACAGGTACTTTTTGAAGAAGTGGTATTCTTTTTTGGAAAAGGTTATTTTTGTAAGAAAATTTACTTATTTTCAGAAAATATACTTTTAAGAAAAGGATTTTTTGTAAGAAAATGTATTTTTTTAAGTGGAGGTATTTTTTTTGAAAAAAGGGTTTTTTAAGAAATGGGATTTTTTTTAGAATTGGTCTTTCCTCAAGAATAGGTACATTTTAAAAGTAGGTACTTATATCAAGAAAAGTTGTTTTGTTTCACAAAAAAGGTACCCTTAAAGAAAATGTATTTTTTTAAGAAAAGGCAATTTGTTGTAAGAAAATGTACTTTTTTAAGAAAAGATACTTTTTGTAGGAAAATTTATATTTTTTAAGTAAACATAAGGTATTTTTTTTAAGAAAATGTACTTTGTTTAAGAATATGCATAGGTATTTTTTTTGAGGAAATTTACTTTTTTTAAGAAAACCACTTATTTAAGAAAATTTTCTTTTTTTTAAACCTCTCTCACTTTATCTTTTTTAAATTTACTTTCTGTTGGGTTCAAATCTACTATATATAAGTAGTATACTAAATATTGGTTCCAAGCTCCACCTAGAGAACTTCCCATTAAACAAGAAATCTAGACACAAACCAAATAAAAAGTGCCCAATTTAGTAGATAATACTGGACTGTAGCATAATAGTGGTAAAAATAAATTCTTTAATTTTTTTGATTTAAATTTCATTGTGGCAACGAACTTTGTTCGAAAAATTTCACGAACTTTGTTCGAAAAATTTCAAACTTTCCAATGGAAGTTCCAGTTTGTATCTGGCAACACTAGTATTGCCAGGACCGGAAATGTAAATAGCAACCCTCTATACAAATTTTTTTCTTAATGCATGCAAAGTCTTGGCAAGAGCTAAACAATTTAAAGTGAAGCCTAGGTCTATTCCTACTAAATACTTTCCTAACGAAGTACAGAAATTTTAACAATCGGATATGTCGGAGTTTTCGGTCAGACAGGTAAATAAATTTGCACTATATTTCGTGTGTTTTTGATAGTTAAACCATGATAGATTGCCCACTTATTGCCCAATTATTTGTTTTGGGCCTATAAACCCGTCATGGTTCCTACCAAAAGCTTTTAGAACGTCAGATTGTCTGACACCTGCGGACTAGTTGTGTCGGATTCCAATCTACGCCCATCATGCCTACTGCAGCGAAGTAACCTTCGTCGAAAGAAATATAAGGTGGTCTGAGCAGGAATCGAATCCACGATCTCATTAGCCTTGAAAAAGATTTGTTTTCGTTTGATCCCACATATTTTGGAAAAATCTCAAAAAGATGCTCGTGTTGTTGAGTGCAAGCAAATGCTCAAAACGAAGCAAATGCTCAAAATGCGTGCGAACCTGAAACTAACCAGCATTCGACTGGATGTGTTTCTCATGATCAATAAAATCCAACAAAACTTGTTCGTGCTCGAAGCATTTTGAAATAAGTGTTTGGCATTAGTGGAACGTAGAACGGTCAATTACAAATTGTTTACCACAATTTTTTGTGACAAGTGTTCCGACAAACTAGAATTAGAGAATTAGCAAGACCTACTGCCACCACGGCAGTAAGAGGTCTCACAAATCAGTTCAAACAACGTAGACCAAACAAAAAAGATTGCGTGGATATCGATTTTCGTCTGCAGAATTAAATTGATTCGTTTAAACCCCTTGCTTGAAAGATGCCTCAGGATTAGGGAATGCATATTCCCGGACTTTTTGATTTCCCGGGAATTCGGGAAAAGCTATCAAATTTCCCGGGATCCCGGGAATTCCCGGTAGAAATAAAATATACCATTAAAATTTGTTAGAATTTTTTTTTTTATTAAATTATGGCATAAAAGTTAAGTTGTTTTATTAATCTAAATAAAATAAAAGAAAAAACACATATATTTCATATTGTATCACAAAATAATTAAAAAAAGACATCAAAACTTTAAGTTCATTGAAAACTATTGATTATGTATTATTACTTTTGAAAATAACATTTTAAAACAGATAAAACGTTAATTGTTTCGTCTGAGATTGTTAATTGTTTCTCTCAATGCTGTTGAAAATACTCTTTCACATTCTACTGATGTTGGTCTAATTGTTAGCAGTGCTTTGAGTAGAATATGCAAGCTTTCAGTTTTTTTACCACTGGCCTCATAAAGTTTAAATTCTCGTTTTAGTAAACACACACTCTTGAAGCTGATTTCCTCTTTCTCGGCTTGTTCGATGGCTGCTTTTAAAATATCTTCAAAAGCCTGTCCAGTTTCCTCACAGTCAACATCATTTACAGCATCTTCTCCAGAATTGTCTCGATTGTAAATATTTTTACTAAAAAGTCGTATGTACAAGCTTTCACCAAAAGATATTGTTGAATGTTTTGAAGCATTTTCAAAAATATCTTCTTTTCCATTTGCAAAAACTTCCGGGTGTTTAAGATATTTTATTAGGGTATATAATTTGTTATTTCTTCGCTCGTTTATTCTTTTTTGCAAAGCTTCAAACATGTTTTCCCCTACACTACTTTTAATTGAGGAGATTTGTACGCATAGTGTGTTCACTACTGCATCCGCAGTTAATAAATTAATATCTCGGCGACATAGAGCCTCTGCAGCTAACTTTATAGGGCCGAGTATTTCTAGAAGATTTTCGAGCACGATAATGTTATCATCATTCCAGGTGTTTGCCAAGTCCAGATCAATCAATGCCTTTTTTAAACAATTTTTTAACTTGACAAATTTTTCGACCATTGGGACTAAAGAATTCCATCTTGTTACAACGTCAAGGTCCAGACTAATTTCTTTATTGTACGTTGCTTGGACATACTTTTGCAATACATTATTCCTTGTTGGACTTTTTTTAAACAGTTTTATAATTGTTCTAGTTTGGTTTAGAACATCTTTATAATTGGTATTCATCGAAAGTAAGTTTTTGTCAGTAAGTAAACTGTCATTATCGTCATCATCTGTTAAATCATCCTCTGTTTCGTCGTTTGCTTCAATTTCAATTGTTTTTGCATATAAAACATCAACTACAGCCAAATGTATGCCGTGACTAAGACAGAATAAGTTTTCAGTAGGGCTTTCATTTGAAAGTTTTTTCGTCACATTTGGTCCATCAGTGGTCATTGAAACAATATCATGCTCCAGGTTTAGTCCAAATTCCTGTAGCTTTGTATCCAAGGCAGATCTGATTTCAACTGCACCACACTTACCAGGCATGTACACCATTCCCAAATTTATAACAGCGGATCCAAAGAGGCATACATTTAAGTATCGCCTATTTCTTAAACTCGACCATTCATCAAGCGCCAAAGAGAATTTTAAATTTTCTTTAAGTTGCGAACTTATTTTTGAAATTATTTCACTCTTTACTTTATCATACTTTTGAACAAGAAGATTTCGTACTGAATGCTCACTTTTTGGAAGTGGCATACCTCTCAAAGCAAATGATTCTTTTATAAATTCACTATTGGCTATCGACTTAATAGAAAAACCATCCACACAAGCTAACTTTGCAACCGCATCTTCAATGTTGTTTTGATTGAAAAAGGAACAGATTGGTGTTGTTTTTGAATGGTTTGCTGTTTGCTTACTGGTTTTGTCTTCCTGTGATTCTTGAGGTAATTTGTGAATGCATTTAAGATGTCTTAGCAAACCACTAGTGCTCATGCCTTTACAGGAAAGAATTTTTGAGCATAACGAACAAGCAGCCGTTTCAGCATTTTTCTTGGTGAAATACTTCCAAACGGAGAAGTGGTCCATCTAAAACTACAATTCATATATACATATATCACTGTTTAGCAATTAATTGCAATTTATTACCTCAATTTTATTTTTCTTTCAATTACTTGGAATATTAAGTAAAAAGCTTGCTGCCAGCCGTAGAAAACCAAATATGCACACTTAACACAGCCAAATTAACGACTGAGTTTCTTTACTTGCACAAATCAAAAGAAAGATAATAACCAAAACAAAAGAGTTAACCGTCTTTTTGCGTAAACAGAACCAGACGTCAGAGCGATAGCTGCAATACAGTAAATTGCATATAAATGAACGATGAGTATGATGACGAAATGACATTACTGTCGACTGTCGCTTGTGATTTGATTGTGTCTGAATACACAGGCGATTGACTTCGTGTTTGTTTTTGTTATTATACTTCTATCTAGTTATGTTTGTTTGAGGTTCGAGAAAACGAAAAAGAAAATCAGACAAAATCACTACAAAAAGTAGTTGCCGGATCATATTTTTTGTAAAAGTTTCTGCTATATGATGTAAAAAAAATTCCCGGGATTCCCGGTCAAAAATCCCGGGAAATCGGGAAAGGACAATTGAAGAATTTCCCGGGAATTCCCTACTCAGGATGAATGGGAAAACTGCTATCACCAATCGTTCGAATGAATGCAAAAGTTAATTGATTTTAAAGGCGAATATTGTAAAACTCAATAAAGTCCTTTTCAGGCAAAAATACAATTTTTGTAATTATTAGTCTTACAATATCAATTGTTATCCGCGTGCTGCCAGAGAATTAGTGCCACTGTCATTTGGAGTGGACGTGGATCTCAAGAGGTTTATATAAGAAATGCTCACCAGGCGGAGTGTCATAGCAGAATTGAGTACGTCCGTACGTGTGTACAGCGTTGAGTACGTGAGTGCACTGGTAGCCTACGAGCAATCCTTCATGATAGCTTGCAGACTTTAAAATTATTTTTGGACGAGTGAATGCGGTCTCAGTATAAACCCAGCCAATGCCATGTAGGTGCATTTAACCCAAAGATATAAAGCTTGCAGAATGTGTAAAATAAAGGATGTCTCAGTCAGAATTTAGTGTAATTTATTTTGTGCAAGTGGCAACTCTGACATTTCGCAGCTGTCGCATATGTTTATTCCGATTATTAAGAATGGAGCGATTTACGAAAGAACAAGGCGTTATAATTGTGAAAACTTATTACAAAAATTTGGAAAGTTATGCACCGCGCATGAAACAATCGATTTATTGCAGCACCGATTTTCTGAAAGAAATTATCTCAAGAAATTTCTTTGATGCCTTTTGAAATCTCGGGTTTATGCGAATAGCCCAGAAAGAATTCCTGAGCTCAAATCCGAGACCCAACGCGTCATCGGTGAGATAAAGCCACATCTCGGTAAAAACGTCTTGGAAAATTTCATGAAAAAAGTAATGGCCTGTCACCAGAGCCGTAAGGGCCGTTTAATGAATATTTTATTCCATACTTAATCGGAACATGTCTTCTTTATAATCCAATAAAAAACACAACTATCTCAAAAAATACATGTTATTATTTCAAAATGAAAAAGTGCATTCTTCTTACCCTTTATGTAGTCCTTAGTTTGGACAATATTGTTAATTTCAGACCCAATATAGTTAAAAGGGGCAAAAAAGGCACTGTACAGATAAAAGAGGTATCTGTGCTGCAACTGCGGACCTTGTCCGCAGATTATGCCCAATATCTATATCAAGGTGGTGCATCCGTTTAGGCTGTAGGGGTTTATCCTTGAGAATGCCACATATTACGCCCTAGTGACTGTGATTTAGAAAACAGTGACGAGCTCTTGTATTTGCTGCCGTTGGACATTATAGAGAAACAGTTTGCTTCTATGTCTATCATCAAGATAACGCTACTGTCTCAATAGGTCATAATCGGAGTTGACCATACAAAAGAGCTGGAATGCACTTCCAACATTTCTGCCTCACGCTTATGCCAGAAAGGCATTCCGGGAACATAAAACTTCCTGGTTATGGGTAGGGTATATGGATTTGTACACGGATGGGCCGAAAATTGTAGATAAGGTAGAGTAGGGGCTCAAGGAACTATTCACTAAAGCCAGTATCATTTAGAAATTGTGGGTATTAGAGAAGTGACAGGCTGACTGAGGGATAATAGTGCACCAGTCATTGGGGTCAGTGTCGAGAGTCAAGTGGTATGCCAGGGAATCACTATTCATGAGCCCAACATCTGCACACGACTACCTCAGACCTCTTACCGAGATGCCTCTGCAGTACGCTATTATCCTCACATGGATGTCAGGGCAACGATGTACTTCGGTAAGTGTAGAACTGATGAGTTGGAAAGAATGAGCTGGTAAGTATAATCTCATAGGTGCTACAAGAATTAGAACGTATTGGCATGTCCGAAGCGACTTGTAAATATATCCTGCCATTTGTAACATGGTTTTGTCGTGGGCTGTGGTAGGCTCAGTCATGTCCAGAGTCCTTCATTATGAACCATCAAACCCTTCGAAATAAGAACAGAATAATTTTCCCTCTTCGGGGGTTCGAATTCAGATTCTTTATTGATCTTGAACTTACAAAGTAATTTTAATTTACAGAAATAACATCAACTGCTTCACTCGGTGGGAACACTCCTCTTAGCTTGAGATCACTCTTAGCTTGAGATCACTCGCTTTACACCCTTTCGGGGGGGCGCTTATCTTGGCTTAACACTCTTCTGGGGCAGGCTGGTTGAGTCGGGATGATCGGGCACTTAGTGCGTCGCACATACGACTATTCGGATTCGATGCGTAGATCGGTATCGGATATGCGGGACGCTGGCTCGGTATGTGCTTTGAATTACTTCTATGTGATGATGCTGAAGATATGGACGTGGGGCACATTTTGTATACGCGCATGACAAATCCGGTCGATACTGGATAGCAGAAGACCAATGACACTTTTATATTGAGCCAGGACAAAAGTATAACTGACTATTTAAGTTTTTACTGTCTGTTTGGCAGAAATGCGGCGATATTAAATATCAGGCAATTTGTGCTTGTGGAAGCTGTAGCGATTAGAAAGAAGCGGAGTCTATTGAACTCTTCTCTTCACGTGTGCAAGAGTAGTCGGGAGTAGAACGTCTATATAGCACAATACCTATTTTGAGACCTGTGTGAATTATATTAGATACGCGTAACCAGAATATTCTGCTTCTTGGAGCCACCTTAGTGGTTGTTTGGTGGGACTACCGCTTAATCCCATAGCCCGTAGCAATACATTAAACTAAGAAGTATAAGTGAATCGTCCTTCGCCTGACACCACCACAGAGCCTGACATTTGTCGATCGCTACGCATTCGCAGTGTAATGGGTAATTAGTCAGCGCTGTGGGTAACGTGTAGATGCTGGTTCCCATTTCCCCTGCGTAATGTGTAACGGATTGCTACACCCTCCCCTCGGCGATATGTCTCGGCCTGACCTTGCCAATGCTAGCTGGGGGCAATTGATTGATTGAGTTGATCGTCACTATATTCACTCTATTTCGATGTCTTCACTAGATTCTATCGGGAAAACCAAATTGTGTGTAATTTTTACTCAATTTTCTGAACAAATTAACAGTTATACAGGTATATTTAATTTGTTTAAATTCGTTTGTTTGTATAAAACAGGAGAAATATTCATCTTCTAAAGTCCATTATGACCGTCGATGGTGCAACGGTTAGAGAACGCGGCTGTTATGTGAGAGAACGTCGGTTCGATCTCTGGTCTGACCACCTTACACTTCTTTCGACGATGGCCACCTCGTTTAGTGGCGACGACACTATCGACTAATAAGCCATGAAATATCTTCTCAAAAAACCGTTCGGAACCGGTGTAAAACTGTGGGGCCCAAACAGTGAGTGAAAACTGGAAAGCGCACAGCTCAGTGATTGTGAGGAGCTCTCTCCCCTATCCCTTCATGTAATGTAATGGGAAAATATTTATTTTTAAATTCAAACCCTGCGTAAATCACTAAACAAAATTATACTAATTATTATACAAAATTCTAACTATGGTAAACCTACTATCATTATTAGTATATGTAGGTGAATTTATCTGCAGATATTTTTAAAAACTGTTTAAGTAATATGGCTTTTTAAAATATAATTAGTTGCTGAGTTATTTAAATTTGCAATTTAGTCTGCAAGGATATTTTCCCGACACTTAACAAAAACTAATAATATCCATTATCAGCATTGGCGAAAAACAGGTCTGTACCACAGCCGTTGGCACGACTTTCAATTTCTGGTCGAATTTCGGGCTTTGTTCTTCCTTCTGAATATTTCGAGTTTTCCTCTCTCGCTATTTCGCCACAAGCGTTTTCTGCTTTATGTGGTTGATATGCTCTCTCATTGCCCCTCTATAGCAATTCATCCGTTAACTGCGTGCGATATTGCCAGATTTATGGCGTTCATTTTGTCAGTGGCGATGTGGCATTTACATCGTTGCATGGCTTATTTGAAAGCGGTGTTTCATTATAATACAAGTAGAATGCCGCTCCACTGCGTTTCATTTTTGTTTTGAGCTGTTGTGGGGTGCGCCAACAATTAAATAGGCTATTTTCAGGGTTCTTATTTCATGGGTAATATGTTACCCTGCGTAACGCATTTAACATCATCGCTGGGAGTGAGTAACGATTACCCACGACAATGGGGAATTACTAGGGATGTGCGATAAGTTAATTAATTAAAATGTTGATTAATAGATATGAAACTCTTAGTCATTTAAACGAATAATAAAAAATTCGGATTAATCAAAATTATGATTAGTAAATTAATTTATAGTTTGATATTTTTTAGAAAACATACCAATACGCCGCGTAAAAACAAACGCAAACATTTGGAAATTGTCAGTAAAGACGGTGTTTGAAAAACTGGAACTTGAAAAGCCAAAAGCCAGGAATGGTTCAACAAATCAAATTCGTCATTAATAAAACTTAGACTAATTAACTAATCATGAATATTTGTTAATAAAAATATAGATTAATCGATTAATCGTAAATATGATTAGCCAAAATGTGTGGTTAATCAATTATTCGATTAATAAAGTTGGTTGCCGGACTATTCAATTAATCGTACATCCCTACATATTACACATCACGATTACACATTAATACCCACAGGATGTGGGGAAACTAATGGGTGGCAACCCACGTCGATAGGGAATAATTACTCATCCCTATTTTTGATCGACAATGCGACGTATTAATACAAATCGTATATATTTCGAAAGTTGAGTATCCAATAGCAAAAATAAACAGTTTTTGCGTGTTTCTCCGGTTTTTCCATAAAGCTGTCCAATTCGTATGGAGATCAGAAATTTACCCACACCCTGCGGGTCAATGGTAAACGATACCCATTACCCACGGCGATGTGAATGGGTTGCCAATGTTCCCAAAAAAAAAGACATTTTTTAAAACCGGTTTTCGGTTTGTTCGAAAAATCAATTTTTCGGGAAACCGGGGTTCGTTTATAATTTGGACAAAAACTAGTATATATGCGTCTTTTCTGGCTTTTTTTTAAATAAAATTACACACGTATAACTTGCACTACATTTGTGTAGCGATAATTCCATTTACTTAATCGTGTTTAGGATTCCAAATTTCACAGCTCTATTTAAATTAGGCAATCACGTATTAATTTTATATTAAAATTTAAATCTTATTCCAATTGGGAAGTTTTTTTCAAATTCATACTAAACTGGTTTAAATTCTAAAATCATAGTCAGAACTTGAAATAGATTTTCGTGTATAGAAATCGTATTGTGTTCAAACGATTTATTTAAAAAATAATTTACCTTTCGAAGTTTGAAAACATTTTGTCGAAAGCTTAATAAATTCATTGAAATCATAAAATCATTTTGAAATTGACTAACAAACTTGTTTGAAAATGAAAATTTAAATTTAAATTTACCTTTCGAAGTTTGAAAATATTTTGTGGAAAGCTTAATAAATTCTTTTGAAATCATAAAATCATTTTGAAATTGACTAACACAAAATTGGTTGAAAATGACAGTTAGAAAGTATTGAAGCAGTTGAAATTAGAAATAAATTTTGTTAATTCCAAAATATCATTAAGATTCGAAAATCATATCACTTATTATTTATTAAACATACTTATTATATAAAATATAACATAATGGAACAAAATGAGACATGGATCATGCAAAACGATGGACTCGTTTCGCTCTAATCCTAAAGCTACATGCAGCTAAACAAAAAATCACAATTCTTGACAAAATGGGATACCTTCACTATATCGTGATTAGGAACGAAACGCGTACATCGATTTTTCTGACCTATGTCTCATTTTGTTAACAGGCTCATTTTGTTAACAGGGCAAAAATTTTAATTTTTTAAGCAGAACAATATTTTTTTTCACAATTCTTCTTTTTATAACTGCGAATGTGTTGATTAGATTGAGAAATGTTATAGGAATAGATTAAAGGTATTGTAATTGTTAATTTTTCTAAATTTTTTCGGACAAAATCGGACACTTCGTTCTCGACATACACATGACCATTTCTAAGATACAAAGTTGTCTTTATGAGCTATTTAGGGTAACTAGACACGTCCAGATTGTATTAATATGTTCACAAAATTGTTCAGCTTTACTGGGAAGCTAACCACGAAAATTAGGAATTACCCTTCAGGATTACCCATTACGCTCATGGCAATGGGGAAAATAATGGGTAGCTACCCACGACAATGGGGAATTACTCATCATGATTACTAATTTCCCTCAGGGAAATGGGGAAATAATGGGTAGCTACCCACGACAATGGGTATTGGGTTGGTTAACCCATCCCCATTTTTGATCGAAAATATGAAAAAATTAGGAAAAATCTCTATATCTCGGAAACGGAGCGTCCAATCGAAAAAATAACCAATTTTTTCACGTTCTAAGGGGTTTTCATAAAGAAGCCCAACTCGTATGGAAGAATATTTTTTTTTTTTTGAAAAATCGCCAAAACAAGAAAATCGCTCAAATAAAACAGTGGCTATAACTCGAAAACGGTGCGTCCAATCGAAAAAATAATAAAAATTGTTTCTCCATAGGCGACTGTAGCCAATGGGTGTCTCCAATATGGCATCACTTCTTTTTTTTTTTAATCGCTAAAAATAAAATTTTCAAACAAAAAGTCGTTAAAACGCCCTCCTGTTTATATCTCGAAAACGAAGCTTCCAATCGAAAATAGTGGATATAACTCAAAAACGGTGTGTCCAATCGAAAATATAATCTAATTATATTTGGCGATTTTTCGAAAAAATATTTTTCCATACAAA
This sequence comes from Phaonia tiefii, assembly GCA_963931995.1. Taxonomy (NCBI): domain Eukaryota; kingdom Metazoa; phylum Arthropoda; class Insecta; order Diptera; family Muscidae; genus Phaonia; species Phaonia tiefii. Next base: position 111,787,152 of record OZ008370.1, on the reverse strand, counting down.
TTGGAGTACATTATGAAAACCCCTTAGAAACTAGCAAAAATTGGTTATTTTTTCGATTGGAAACTCCGTTTCCCACATATAAACATGAGGGCGTTTTAGCGATTTTTTTGTTTGAAAATTTTATTAACGATTGTTTTTTAAAAAAGTGATGCCACATTGGAGACACACATTGGTTAAATTCTCCTATGGAGATACAATTTTTATTATTTTTTCGATGGGACGCACGGATTTCGAGTTATAGCCACTTTTTTATTTTAGCGATTTTCTTATTTTGACGATTTTTAGAAAAAGAAATTCTTACATACGAATTGGACTACTTTATGAAAACCCCTTAGAAAATAACAAAAATTGGTTATGTTTTCGATTGGACGCTCCGTTTCCGAGATATAGAGATTTTTCCAAATTTTTTCATCCCAAACAAAATCTCAGATAACTGAAGTTCGTTTGGGGACTGTAGTTGGTAGAAACGAACTTCTGTTAAGCCATACATGTCATTTCGTTTGGGAGAACCGAAAAATGTTTGCAGCAAACGAGTTATGAAAAATATAAGCTGAAAAAACGTTTGCGAGAAATGAAAAACTGTTCCGATGTTTCGGTTACAGCTACCCAGTTGTAGTTGCTCAAAGCTAAACAAAGGTTCGCGAGAACTGAAAGCGGTTTGCAGTAAACGAGTTATGAAAAATTAGAGGTGAAAAAATGTTTGCGAGGAACGAAAAACGATTCCACCAACTATTCTTCCGGTTACATCAACCGAGTTGTAGTTACTCTAACCTAAGAAAAGGTTGATTTTGGTTTTACCCATAAAAATTGTTTTAAAAAATGTTGTCATTTTTGTCTATTTTTCCACTGTCTACTTGCACGTCTGGCTCGCCTTGCATTCAAATAACAAATAAAAGCGTAGCAAACTACAACGTGTCAATTGTCCATCCAAGATACGATATATTCATAAGGTAGAAGCATTAAAGTGTGTGATCACTATTATATGTATGCGTGAGTGTGTATGCCAAACGAGTGGATAAGACTTCGTAATCTGTGCTCTCATTAGACAAATGGATAATTTTAGTTATAGCAAACGTTTTTTAAATTGCGGCAAATGTAATTTTGTACGCATCTGATGCAAACGAAAACTCGTTTGCAACAACATGATACACATTTGCTATATACGAGTTTATTTGGGAGAACTACATGAAGGGTTGGGATTAATAAATTAATACAAATCAATCAAAGTATTGTTGCGACAATCTACGTTGCTGCACTATTTAAGAAAACGACTGCATTAGTTTCACAAATGTGCATAATTTCCATTAGATTTTCTTAAATTTAAAAGTTCAAAACTACAGACAATTCGTATTTTGTTTTGAACTATTCATTGAAAACGTACTGCTTCCGTATAGACGAGAATTTCATTTCCAAATTTTGATTCAATAAAATTTTACTTGCAATTCCTGTTAAAAGTAATACACTGGAAATATTTGTTTTTGTTATCCTTTCGTTTTCAATGTACATATGTATGTATGTAAAATAAACACTCGTATACATATATCCCGTATGTCTTTATGCATTTGTACGCGCATATGTGTACATATGTTTGTCTGTATGCAAATTGCATATCTGTTTACACATACGTGCTATGTATAAACATAAATATGTACATACAAGCTATTGACGTACATTTATATGATCAAAAGATTCCTGTGCACTTTATTGAGCTGTAGTTGTTCAAAGCAATTTGTTTTAACAGGAGTCTACAAAGTTTTGTTTTAAAATTTAAAATATATTTGCTTACAATTGTATTACGACTAAAACTTTCAATACATATGAGAGTAAGCTAAAACAGAGTGGTGGAAGTCGAAGCATAACCATCATTGCTTCGGGAATATTTTATAGGACATAAAATGTTTTTCTAATATAGAATTACAAAACGATTCCAATAACCCTGCCACACCTGGCCTCTTTGGATTTAATAACATTTGGCACATTTGTTCTCCTTATCACTATAAATTATTGAATGATTGATTAATGTCAGAAGTTAGTTTGGCGCTTGTCTTACGAAATGTCTTTTTGGTGGAAATAAAACATTATTTATTCTTGAATATCATGGGAAATTTAAATATCTCCCATGTTCTGCATACCAAAACTTTCCATTCCACACAATATTTTTCAAAGGTTTTATATATTTTTAAATAGAAACCATATTTAATAAATTTCTCAGGACGGATTTTTGTATTAATGTCCAACATTTGACGATTTGTGTATTCCAATATTCCAAAGATTTCAAACATTTTGGGGGCAAATGTCAATTCCACAGGGATGACGTATTCTTTCAATATTGTTTCTTTCAGAATTGGACAAAATTTTCCTACAAATCTGAAGATATTCACTATAGGAGCCTTTATGGAGTCAGAAAATATTATAGTCTGTACACTCTTGTTGTAACCTCTTGTGATATTGTTCTATATGTGCACGCTTGAAAATCTGTCTGTTTTTGTTGTTTTGGATGCAAATGTGCTTGGAGCTTGTCGAAAATATAGTATACTTGTGTCCAAACACATTGTGTTTGCTATTCAATATTAGGTTACGGAGGCACATTGATTAATATGTTACAATATATGTGTGCGTGTGGTTACCCGCTTGTTCTGAAAGTGGCGATTAACTACATGCCACTAGTTGCATTACTAGTTATGAAGTTCACTAGTTCTATTTTTGACTAAATGTAATCTATAGAGAAACCAATCGACACTCTTTTGACCTATAGTAATCGGAAGGGAGTCGTTTAAGACTTTCGTCGTCAACACACGAATAGAAACGATGTGCTTGACGTCAACACTAATAAAAAAGGCCATTAAAGATTTTTTTTCCAAGAACAAAAAAGCAGCACCGTTATTCTACCGAAAAAATTCAACTTCAAAAACGGTTCTGCAAAAAAGGTTGTGTGGAGAAAAAAAATTAAATATTGAAATAATATTTTTTTTCGAATTACCTTTTGTTAGGTTTCAATTAATATTTTTGTTAAACCAACTACCTTTTTAATTTTTATATAAAAACATACATAAGTTAATAAACATAGAAACTAGTACACATCCTTTTTTATTGGAATACTGGTTACTTAACTCATGAACTTATGAAACTATAGTTGTAAATAGTACGATAGAATTAGCGACGGAACTAGTTCGATGGTACTAGTATATACATATATTACTATGGAACTAGTTAAATACTACTCAATAGTTATCTGAGGGGTACTCCAATGACTACTGCCTAGGACATGCCCATGTTAAATTCGCCTCTTAAAAGCATTGGAAGTGGATTGAAGTAGAACTAGTGGTGGTTGGTTTATAACTAGCGCTATTCTAGTTTATAACTAGTTATCCGTACAAGCGGGTAGTGGTTAGTGCAATGGTTAGTTTGTGCGGCTCTTGTGGATGAGAAAGTGGGTACGATCCTTACTCAGACCACCTTACATTTCTTTCGACCACGGTCACCTCGCTTACTGATGGCGACACTATCGAGTACTAGACGATGAAGAAGCTTGTAAAACTACTGTTCGGAACAGTAGTAAAACTGTAGGTACCAAACGGTGAGTGTAAACACTAGAAGGCGCACAGCTCAATGGTTATGAGAAAAAAAAATTGTTTCCCATTACATCCCACGAATGGATTGGGGAGAGCTTCGCACAACCAGAGAGCTGTTCTTACAACCTGTGAGCGTTCTAGTTTTACACTCAGAGAGTGGTTGTGAGAACCTCTCCCCTATCCCTTCAATGTAATAGGATACCATTTTTTTTTTGTTTGGGACCCAAATATTGAAGTTATTGTGATACAAACACAGCTGTGCTTGTTGCAGTGTTTACTTCAAAATTGGAAAATGTAAGCGAATTTTCTATAGTCGTGAATGGCCGCTGCAAAGAAAAAAACCAAAACGTTTTTCGAGGAATCGTGTTTTCACCAATTATATAGACGGATAATATCCATATTAAACGCTTCGAGGGAAGCAGTTCCATAACAGTGGCAAAGCTGATTCTAATGCATCGCAATGAGCTGACTTTATGTTTGTTGGAGCATATAAAGAAATGGTAATGACAACTATTTGTCGGCGCAAACCTGTAGGCTTGAAACAATGAGTACAAAAAAACCTCCCAGGTCACTTCATGTGATATAATTTGATGTGATATAATTTAATTCGCACATGTGAATTGCAGAATTGAGTTTGTATATATACGATTGATGATCAACCGATGGTATCAATTCAGGCACAGTAGTTAGGCATCTGATGATGAACTTGTCTCGGAGTTCGAAACTAGTCATGCCAGTGAGCGTGTGTTGAAACTGAATGGTCTATTATTTCCAACAAAAACCAACAATTTTTCAATTGGAAAAAATGTTCATGACTTGTAAGCTTGTAGTATGAATTTCTCATACATTAACCAAAAACTAACAAAATCGGTCAACAAAATTCAAATTCAAATATATGTAACTGACACTAGCACGGTCTTCAAAAATGCACCAGGGAAAGATACAACTCTGTGATATTGATTAAAACTCACCTCAAGGCACTGCGCCACTGCGAGAATGCATGAGGAAAAGAAGTAGTACATGGTGGAAAAATGTTGTCTGTTTTGTTGTTGGAATTATAGGCCTTTTAGTGATGTTGATACTTAGGAATCTTCGATCGATACTAATTCGCACATGTGAATTGCAGAATTGAGTTTGTATATATACGATTGATGATCAACTGATGGTATCAATTCAGGCACAGTAGTTAGGCATCTGATGATGAACTTGTCACGGAGTTCGAAACTAGTCATGCCAGTGCGCGTGTGTTGAAACTGAAGTGTCTATTATTTCCAACAAAAACCAACAATTTTTCAATTCGAAAAAAATGTTCATGACTTGTAAGCTTGTAGTATGAATTTCTCATACATTAATCAAAAACTAACAAAATCGGTCAGCAAAATTCAAATTCAAATAATTTGAAAATATAGTTTTATTTTACAGGATTTTGGTCTCCTTGTATCCCTAGATGATTTTGTACTAGGTTTGGGTGACGTGGGTTTCACTATTTACCAACTTAGTTCAATGGTGGAACCTGTAATTTACGTTGGTACGGTGTAGGGAATTTCGAGCCATATGCTACCCCTACCGGATATTCCAGGATGTAGTTAAGCAAAAGGACGTATATTAATCTCCGATGAACAAATTAGAGCTGTGTAAAAAGGTCCCACAATCATTCAGTTTAACTTCATGAATGTCTGTTAGATCCAACATGAAGTCAAATCCTACACAAAATGCCGGGCAGGGTAATCTAAGAAATGTTAGATGCTCTCGTAGCCCTCTTCATCCCCACACCTTCAGCAGTAATCTAGGGTTGAGATTCCAAGATTGTATGCGAGTCGGCCCATTGACTACAGTCCAGAGATCACAGCTGCACAGATATCTTGTCTAGGAATCGATATCAACTTTAGCGTATGCCTCAGGTCATATCGTGGCCATACTTGCGTGATAATCCTGCATTATGTGCCTTCAGGCCTATCATTCGCATGTCAAAGAGCTCCGATTTTAAGTATGAGCTTGCTTGCACGAAGGGGCACACCCCCATGCTCCATATTCAGTGGAACAGGTTAGAACAAATACAATTTTCATATCAGCCTTTGTTATGCGTTTCAAAGGTCATTCGGTGATTTTTATAGAGTTAACAAAAAATTAGGTCGATTTATACACTGTGTGTGATGTCGTATTTTGGAATTCTATGAATTTTCTGAATTTTAGGAATTAAATATAGGGATTTATTTACATTCAACGGTCTAATGCCCACTGCTATTTACAGCACAGGTATGTATTTGGTATATTCCCTTGTCTACAACGTCAACGTTATTTGGGGTTCTGTCACATTGTTAACGATTATTGAAATGGATGTTGTATTAGAAAATTTATATATTCGACAATATTTTTCCCAATCCTATATTATTGGGAACAAGCCTTGGAATTTTGACATGTTGTAAATGACTCTTCGGGCAAAATATGAGAGTAATTTGAAAAAAAATAATTAAAATTTTCTGAGATATTTAAATAAAAAAGCCTATTTTATCCTTTTTGCTATCCTTGTCTCAAAAAGATTTTTCCTTTTTTGGTTGCATGTGGCAAGAAAAGGCAGCTGCGTTTCATATTATATTTACATCGTGACGTCCCTTTTAAATATTATATATATATATATATATACTAGCTGGACCCGGCAAACTTCGTTTTGACTTCAAAGTTTTTCTAATGCCAATGGGTGAACAAAATTATTTTATTCCATTATGTTTGCAATATATGAATGGATCAGCTGGCGTTCCGACACCAGATAATGCCACGTTTAATTTGCAATGGGCAAATAAACCTGTAGTTGACTGGAATATTTTGCAGAAGAATGTAAAATAACTATTTGTTAGAAGTATTTGTTTACATTTCGATCGTGTGCTGATTTGTTTAAGAAGCTTCTCATTATACTATAATAGATGGACCCGTTACGCTTCGCTACCCCTGAATTGTAATTTTAATGAAACACAATTTATATAGAATATATATAATATTTCTAGTTTTGCCAGCTTTTGCAAATATATATAAGTCTGAAGGTTTACCCACACGTGAACATGCAACATATAGTGTCCGTGGGAAATACAGGGATTTGCCAAATTTAAGTCACAGACTTGAAGTGACTGCCCCTGCGTTTTATTTATGGTCATCGCAAATGCCAACCGAATCGGAAACTGCAATCTTTTGAAATCGATGGACATATCTGTAGGTATCACGGGAATGCGTGGAATCGGGGCATCGGTGCCTTTATAATTTCAGTAATTATAGTAGCCTCTATAAGATTATTCTGCAGTTTTTTTTTTAGGATATTTAGGGTGTTCTCGAAACTGACCCCAATGATATTCATATTCATTCGTACCTGTGGTCACCTTCATAGTCTGAACTGTTTAATAGCCGTATTTTCATTGGTTTCTCCCAAAAAGTAATTTGCATCATATCAGTAGTATATGTACCGAACCTCATATTCATACCCTGTATCAAACAATTGTCCGTACACCAGGCTGTTGTTAACATACTTCAATATATCTCAAAAGATATATGCCCAATTTGATTTAAAACTGTTCCAATCTGTAGGCCAACTGTAACATACTGTGAAATTTTCAGGACGAACAAAGTATTATATGACTGCTATAACGACTTTTTTAAAAAGGGGGCGTGGCACATCCCACTTCCACCCTGGCTGTATTTCATACTGTACCAACAATATATATACCAAATCTCATCTTCATACCTCTGATAGTTCATGAGATATAGCCATTTTATATTTCAAGTTGTATGGGCGGTGCCAACCCCTTTATCCCATCACTACCAAGTATAGCTAAGGACTATCAGCAGGTTATCAGTACCACATTGTGAAACATAACAATCGGTCTGTTAGAAAAGCCGTCAGAGCGATTTTTGAGAAGGTGGAGTGGCATCGCCCACTTCAACAGTGACTGTAATTCATACTGTACCAACAACATACCAAATCTCATCTTCATACCTCTGATCGTTCATGAGATATAGTCATTTCAAATTTCAAATTTTATGGGCGGTGCCACGCCCCTTTATTCAATCTTTTCCAAGTATAGCCAAGTACTATCATCATTTCATCAGTACCTGAAATTTCCACTTACACCCTGGCTTATATACCAAATATCATATTCATACCTCTGATAGTTCATTAGACACAGCCGTACAAAGTTTCAAGTTGTTTGTCACGCCCACTCATCCGATCCCGAATTTTTCTGTCAAATGCATCCACACAAATTTTCAAGGCGATTGGTGAAACAGTCCTCCAGATATTGCGTTTTCAAAAATAGGGCGGGGCCACGGCCATTTCATATACCAAAAAATTCAAGTACCCTATTTTCACAACCGACAGCTACATTCTGTGAAAATTTCAAAATAATCGGTCCAACCGTTTTCGTGTCTATACGGTACTAAAAAATGCAGACAAACGAACTCATTTTTAAATATCGTGTACAGGGTGATTCAGGAAGTTCCGGACAAATTTCTCCAGCGTATTCCTTGGCTCGTTTCATGAAGGAAAGTCCACTAGGACCATGTCCGAAAATGCAAGGGTGCGAAATGGCAGCGGGTTCAAAATTTTCGGATTTGTGGTCGGAGGGCAGTAGGGTAAAGTTGCTAACTTCTGAGCCAGTGGTCGAACATGGTCCTAGTGGACTTATCTTCATGAAATCAGCCAAGGAATACGCTGGAGAAATTTGTCCGGAACTTCCTGAATCACCCTGTATAGATTTAGGAAAAAAAAATATTTAGGGATGGTCACACTTATCATTAAGGGGTATGAAAAATAGATATTGGCCGATTCTCAGACCTACCCAATATGCACACAAAATTTCATATAAATCGGTCCAGCCGTTTCGCAAGAGTTTGGTAACTAACATTGTGACACGAGAATTTTAGATATATACAGATTTAAAATTCAACCCCTTTACAATGTGAACACATCCTCAAAAAATAGAACAAACCGTTGTGTGTAAACGGAATATAACAAATATAAAAGTGTGACGGCAATAACAGTGCACATTAATCCTCATGAATAAAGGCAAGTTTATGTATTTAATCTCAAAACACCATTTTCAATTGGAATTTATAAAAAAAGCACACAATTTTAAAAGGTTATTTTAAATTTAAGATTTGAATTATAGTTTAAAAAACTTTAATTGCAATTTAAACGACATCAATTGATAGTCACAAGATATCAATTGAAATTTACGCAACTTGTACCAATCGATATTTAAAAAACATCAATTGTAATTTAAAACGCATCAATTGAAATTTAAAAATCAATTATACAGGGTGGAGCGCGATAATTTTCATATTTGGGAATGCGATAAAAAATTATGAACCTTAGAAAAATTTGTTTTATATTTTAATTATATTGAACAGTATATGAAGTTTTCATGAACTCTAAGGGCCAATGATGCCTACTCGTGATATGGCGCACCCCACAGTGCGTACACATGACACATTCCCTGCTGTTCTCAATGAAGTTACCCAATTTACAATTGATTGCCGTCCAGGAACACTTCCGCGTGGGGGAACAGCGAATCGTAAACGAAAAGCACGCTGCACAACTATGATCGAGTGCGCATTTAAAAAAACGAATACAAATCTCCCGTCAGCCACTATAAGCCACGCACACTCTCCACTCTTTTCGACCAACAGTGCCGCCATAGCCTGCAGTGCAAAAAAGCAAATTACCGCGCTCCACCCTGTATGAAATTGGTAAATAATTTTTTAATTTCAACTGACGAATTTTAAATTTCACTTGATTACTTTTAAATATCAATTGATATACTTTAAATTTTAGTTGATGTCTTTTAAATTTCAATTGATTTGGCTTAAATTTCAATTGATGTATTTCAAACTTCAAATAACAATTTTAAATTCCAATTGATGATGTAAATTTTTTTTACAATTTTAGATTTATTTTTTTTAAAATGGTACATAAGTTTTTTTTTTACTTGACAAAAATAACCAATAAGAGCAACTTTGCAACGGGTTGAAGACTTAAAATCCACTGAGGCCTCTGACTCCAAATTTCGGTAGTAAATTTTAATAATTTCGACTCGTTGTTGGCTCGTATATCTTTCCATGATGAAATTGCAAACCTTACTGAAGAGAAATGTTAAAAGAGCGGGAAAAAATATGGCGTCGATTGCTGTCCCTATCGATTTACTTTTGTAGCGTCTCTGTTGAAAAACCCTTTAGAACGCTCAGGAAGAGGGACTCTTTCAAACGCAAAAACAGTCTTATTGATATGATTCTGGAATATTCTAAGACCATTTTCTGACTGTTTTCCGACTCAGAATATTGACTGGGAAATTGTTAGAGTTTCTTCATTTTATCCTAAAATCAAGAATAATTCATGAAAATGTGATTAAACAACGCAGTTCAAATGAGGAGTCGCAGGACAAAACGTGACTTTTTGTATTTTGTACAATATGTTTTTTGATGTCTGCATGAATTCTATTAAAAAAAAAATTTATTTAGATAATTTATCTTCTCTTCTCATAGATTAGAAATTATAACTAGAGATGGGGAAACGTAGTAATGATAAAAATAATTTTGGATTTCCCAGCATTTTGAAATAATCAAAAAGGCACGTGTTGTTCTGCGACTCCTCAAATGACACTCATTTTATTCAGCATTCCAAAATTAAACCTTAAAATGTTTTTAAATTAAACCAAACGAAATTAAGCCAAAAGAAAAATGTATTACCACAAAATTAATTAATTGTCTAAATTAAAAATAAGTAACTAATGCTAAGTAAAGGTCTTTTACTTTGAAGGGCCACGTCGGGCTATGGGTCTCCTGATCCCAACATTGAAATTGACGTTTTGAAAATTTAGAAACATTCAATTAATGCCTTCTTTCATAGCGTCGACTAGAAATGTTCGACCAAAGTTCAACAAAATTAGAATTGATTGTAAGCAACTTGTACCTGCTGATTTCAAAAATTTAATTTCCTTTTTCGAGTCTTCCTTGGTTTACGAGATATCTGAAACAGAATGCTGAAATAGTAGTTTTTAGTTTCATTTAAATCTAAGTTTTTCCCAAACGTCATATAAATTGCATCACGTATTGAAAAATTCGTTTTTCGATATTTGAATGCCCCTATTTCACTGTAAGTAGGTGAAAATGACACACCAAAACGCCGAGACACGTCAACCTTATTTTGGATCGTAGAATCCAGTGGTGTACCCCGTTTTGAGAAGTTAGCTCGAAATCACGAGATATTTCGATTTTAAATTTGTAGTAGATTCTGATTTTATTTGAATGAAAATACTTTAAAAACATGTTTAAAATCAATTTGTTTCTTATTTATTTGTCAAAATTTATATCTAGAAATAATGGACGTCCATTTTCAAGCGGAAATGGAACTATATTTGCTCTTATTTTGATGATTTCATAAACTTTTTTGGATTTATTTAACTTGTACTCTTTGTTTGCAATTGACCAGCAGAAATCAGCAAGCTTTGAGTCTATTCTGTTTCCAGCGAAACGGTCTTCGAATGCCATTATAGTTTGATGAAATCTTTATCCAGTTTCGGTTGTTTCTGTGGACAATTGTCGTTCGTAAAAATCGAAATGTGCATGTAACATGCGGATTTTCAACGACATATTAATGCCAAGTTTGTTGAAAGACTTCATCATATTGTCAATATAATCACGGTACTCTGGTGAGCGATTTTTGCAAAGAACGTTTTCAATTACCGCACGAATTGAGTTACAAGCGTTTAGTTCAGTTTCATCTAACATTTCAGAAAAACTCGTATCCCTTAAAAGTTTTCGTATATCTGGACCGTTAACCTGTTAAAAAAAAATTGATATAAAATATATTGCAGTCACACACTTTTAGTTACACAAAATTACCCTCTTTTAATGTCTCAATTAATAGTTTTGGAAAAGCCTTGTTTTTCAAGTATGGTAATGCATTTTCGTTAACGCGAACCAAACGCTTTAAAAAATTCTTTACAACTCCCAGCTTGATATGAAGATCCGGAAGCATTATTTTCTGAAGGGGGATCAATGGAGGAGGAATTACATTAAATTCGCCAACAACTTGCGAATCGCGTTTAGGCCAATCTCGCTTTTCGTACTGGTTGCATTTTGCACGGCTGTCCTATTTACAAAAAATACACATGTACTTTGTATAGCCAGTCTGCATTCCAGCTAATAGTGAAAGAACCTTAAAATCATAATTGACGCGCCAATTGTGTTCGTCATAACTGATGCGTTCCAGAATTAATTTCATGGTATCATACGACTCATGCATTCCAAGAGCATACATCAATGGCACTGGTATAACGCCGCTGTTTTCAAATAGCCAGACTACTTTTAAGCTTCTGGTTGAAGAGTCTATGAAAAGACGCCATAAAGATGGATTAATGTTTGCAGATTCCCATTTCATTCATTAAACCGGGAATATCTTGACAATATGCATAAGCTGCGTCCTCGGAAAGCATGAAAAAAGGCATATATGGTTCTTGCCGGTATTTGTAAGATGTAACTTTTACCCCTGGTGCCAGCACGTTGACGCTTCTTAGTTCCGAAGCCAAAGTCATTGCATTATTTTGAGATAGCTTCAGATTTCGAAAGATTCTATCTAAATGTTCCTGCGAAATTAATGGTGTATATTAATGATGTTGCTGAAGTTTGTGATTGTACTTCATAGGACGCAGTATCATATTGGTATGTCGATGGATGTACTGCGACAGGCAATTAATTCATCACTGTGTGGAACTGGTACGTGAGCATTTGGCACACCTTTATATATAAAACCGGATCGTTGTATAAAAATAAATTATTGTGTATATCTAGTCTATCTAAGTGAACTTACTGTTTCGATTGAGACCATTTACATCGTTCTTGCTCGCGTAGCAATATTCTGTATCATGCTCCCCTGGATCGGTCCATATCATTTGAAGTCCAAGTGGCATCGAATATCGCCATAACTTCCACCATTTGTTTAATGCACTAAAACATGTGATGCACATAAATTCAGGTGCAAGATCAACATTTTGCAGTTCTTCAGCGGGGATAACCAAAAAAATTGTAAGCTTTGAGGACATCTTCAACCAAATGTCGGCGATGATTTTTCCGTGTAAATTTTCGACACACAAAACAAAGCATATTTAATTTTTCGCAATGTGATCTGCATTTTGCGTCCCTAATTTTTCTATTTTTTCAAAATGGCCAATAAAATGCTTATATTTTTGATGTGATAACATCTATAGCGGTGGGTAGGGACTAATCTATCAAAGTGAACACTTTGGTATATATGTTGTAGCATCTGTTTCTAATAGGGATGCCAATCCCAAAATCCCGAATCCCAAAATTATTATAATTATTATGGCCCCAAATTGTAAGAGGTAAACTAATTCAGCGTCCAAATAGATGTCTATTATTTCAACGGTTACATTTTGTCGAAAAAAATATATATAAATTTATTTGGCAAGAGCTTTTGCAGGTTTTTCCCTCAAATAAAATCAAAAATCTCCTTAAATCTACTACAAATTTAAAATCGAAATATCTCGTTATTTTGAGCTAACTTTTTAAAACGGAGTATACCACTCGATTCTATGGCCCAAAAATTAGTTGGGTTGTCTCGGTGTTTTTGTGTGTCATTTCAAAACTTTAAATTTTACTTACAGTTGTGTTTGTTGATATTTGGCCGTTTTAATTTATTTTCATAGGAATTGAATTTTCTTCTCTTAGTTAATACTTATGCTTTTTATCGTCGATGTCTGAGGGGAAAAGTGGACACGATTACTATTAAAGCACACATGACAATTCCAAAAATTTTATTTTGAGAAATCTGTGTTTGCTGAAATGTCGCTAATAGAATGTCGGGAAATACTTTATTGTCAGTATTTTTGAAAGCCGTTAACTACGATGTGTTGAGATTTTTAAATAAATAAATGGTTTCTCGTTACATCCCATGTTAGGGGTTAGGGAGAGCTTCTCACAACCAGTGAGCTGTGTGCCGTCTAGTTTTACACTCACTGATTGGGACCTACAGTTTTACACCAGTTCCGAACGGTATTTTGAGAAGTTTTTTCATGGCTCAATACTCGATAGTGTCGCCGACCGCCGTCAAAAGAAATTTAAGGTGGTCAGAGTAGGGATCGAGCCCATGTTATCATGCCCACGAGCCGCGCACACTACCATTGCACCACCGACGGCCAGATTATTATGTAAACTTATTCTCTATAGGCGATTTGTGATCCGAACCCATAAACTTGATTTATTTTTTATCCGATATGATTCTGACTGATTTCCGTTTGTTGTGTTGTTACGGTTATTGTTATATTATTATGAGAAAATTAGGAAACATCTGCTTCTGATTATATTCCATCGTTTTTTTCCTATTAAGCACAAAACTGCTACAATAAACCAAAACTCACTTTTACTTGTATTGAATATGGTGATTTCGAAAATGCCATAGAATCGTACGTAGTATATGGTATGTATACATAGTATTGACCACGGGACAGATCGTGTTAGATAAAAACATCGTTGGCCGGGTTAGTTGGATCTTTATATGTCCCAAAAAATAGTTAATCAGTACATTGCCGTGCAATTGACCTTATCGATTGAGTCATATCACTGCTCCTACGCTCGCGGTTAACCTGTGGAATTGAAACAACCCTTCCTCTAGAAAAGATTCCATTATTGTACGCTGGGATATGAACAGGTATATTTCCGGCAATGTTGGGAACAATTTTGGATTTTCAACCAAACTAAAAGCGAGTTTCACACTCGCCATTTAAAAGCTCATTGAAAATGTTCATATTAAGTGACAAACATCGGGCATTTAAAGTCCATTTAACTGGAGAATTTTCAATTGTGAAACTGGCCATAAGCTTCCAATTTAGCTATTAATGACTTTGGACGAAAATTTTGCAGTAAGATAAGTTTATCCGTACTGAAAGAAATGCTTTAGATTTAAAATGTCTAGATTATAAAGACGAATTCAATAAATCCATATTTAATTTTATTCTTGTCATAATAATTTTGCTACGGTAAAGACATATTTACCGTCACCACACCAAGCTTCAAATATTGTAATTAAATATATTATTTTGATCATAGAAATAATAAACGCTGACCCAAAATTCACGCTAAATTGAATTGGTATAAAATTGTTCTCGGGATATATCTGTGCCGAACTGGAATTTCTAAATTTTTTAGGTGAGCATCTTTAGGAGATATTTTCTGTGACGTTTTGGCATTTAATTTAAGTAAGCAAAATTTGGTGTATAACTTCCTTATATATAGGTCAGTTTAAAGATCGTAGTACACGTTTCAACATAATCTCCTTTTAGCTCAATACACTTAGTACAACGTTTCTCCAATTTTTGTATCCCTTCCAAAAAATAGGATTTTTCGATGTCCATACAATAGGCATTTGTTTGATCAATAATTTCATCATTGGAGCTAAATCTCTTTCCACCGAGCCATTTCTTTACGTTTGGAAATAGGAAATAGTCACTGGAGGCTAAAACCGGAGAATATGTCGGATGAGGTACCAATTCCAAACAATCCTTTGAAGTTGTCACACGATTACGTTTATGGTCGATTGAGAGCAAACGCGGCACCCATTTTGCAGACAGCTGTCTTAAACCCAACCGCTCATTTAAAATCAAAACCACACTGCCGTATGAAATGCCTATGGTATCAACAATCTCACGCACTTTTACTCTTCGATCGGCTAACACCATATCGTGGATTTTTTCGACATTTTCGGGTCAATACCTCAATGGGCCGTCCAGCACGTTCAGCGTCATTTGTACTTGTGCGACTACAACGAAACCACTTTTTTAGCATTGAAATCAATTGTGCAGAGTCCCCATAGTATTTATCAAGCTTTTCCTTGGTTCGATTGCGCGTTGTTTAATGAGTTTAATGTCGTATAATATGTTCAAACCTCTTGTAGTTCAAATCCAATTATTCAATTTGGGAACAACAGTATTAGATTATCATATCGCGACAGAGCGAAATTATCTGTTATTGCCCGACGAGCCGCAGGTTCGTACAGTAAAGGTCCGATCATGGCTCGAGCCCAAATTCTACACCAACGCGTGACACGATGTTGATGCATTTGTTCCTCAAGAATCTATCGTGTATTTTCTGGACCCCAAATGCCACAATTTATGACGAAACCATAAATATGAAAATGAGCATCGTCGCTGATGATGATGTTGTACGAAAAAGCTTCATTAGTTTTAAAATATTTCTCAATAATTTCATTTTAGTTTTAAAATATCTCTCAAGAATGAAATCGTGCTGTTCGTTAATTTAGACTGTAATTGTTAGTACCTCTGAACTGGCACGTGTCCCGATGTCAGAGATACAAGCTGTTTTTCTAAGCTGATAGCCGCCACCAATTTCATCGGCTTACATCGACTTGAAATACAAGCCGGCCAAACAAAAAGCCTCCGATAATCTTCTGTACGTTTGGAACACAATTTGTTACAATTTTACCCAACCATGAAACGAAATCAAAAGATACTTTTTTGCTTTATACTTCCAAAGAAAAAATTTCATTATATCATTTGGAATGAAAGACAAAAAAAAAAACAGCAAGCGTTACGGCATAGAAATCCTTGCACTGTTTCTTTAAGAAGATGCTGAAATTGTTTCTTCAGATTCTGATTCAAATATCGAGGCTGAGAAAGCGCTAGAAAACATGAAGTAGTATCAGCAGCTGCGGAATAAGAAGGATTTCGGGGGAGAATCATGCCGTATTTTAACCAGGTGTGGAATAAGTGCAGAGTGATGGAAGTATTTCGGGCAACTGCTCGTGGCAAATAAACTATTTCTAAAAAACCAAAAGTTCTGCAAAATGTGCTTTGACGATAGGACAATTTTAAATAGGAAAGTTAAAAGAATTTGTATTATCCAATGAAGTTTTATGTAGATGTAGAGATCGCTGTACGAACTGTAGTATCAAAGTGGTATTTGTCAAAGTTTAACTTTGACATCAAAATCTTCCAAAGAAATCTTTCGCAACAAAGAATCCTTTGGCATTAAAGGCTTAAGAGACCCCATTGACAACAAAGTTTTCGAAAACAGAACATGGACAATATAGTGTTCTAAAAGAATCTTTTGACATCAAAGTCTTGTAAAAGATCGTTGACAGCAAAGCCTTTTAAAAGAAACCTTCCACATTAAACTCTTTGTA
Organism: Phaonia tiefii; assembly: GCA_963931995.1. NCBI lineage: Eukaryota > Metazoa > Arthropoda > Insecta > Diptera > Muscidae > Phaonia > Phaonia tiefii. The sequence goes on along the minus strand of OZ008370.1, from coordinate 111,770,382 downwards.
ACGCACCCTTTGACAATAGTCGAATAAAAAAAAATTGGACAGCTACGTTTTCTAAAAGAAACCGCTGAAATCAAAGACTTCTAAACAAAATTGTTGACAAACGTTATTAAAAGAATCTTTGAAATTAAAGTCTTCTAAAAAAATCCAATGAGTGTTCGAACTCACGGGCGATGTGTTAACACCTTTTTGTTACGCGGTACCTGTTCGATTTATTCGAACACATTAGTAAATGTTGCATTGGAAAATAAAAAACAGCGTTCAATCATATGATTACGTTACATTTAAATAATATTAATACTTTAAATTATTTAAAGGCCAGTGCAAGCACATGTGTCATTATTTTCTTGCGTAATACTTTTTTTTGTTTTATTCCCACAAAAAACAAAGAGAATGCAAAGCAACAGACAGATGTACATTAGGGTAATAACTTTTTGCATTTTTTTGCAAATATCAAATCTCCCCAGACCAAATTGTTTAGGGCATGGACAAATATTAAGAACTGCGTTTTTAGTTTTTCGCTATCGTTAAAAAAGGTTACGCACCAAACGCGTTGAAGTTTTGAATAAAACATGGAATAAAAATAGTACAAGATATATATCGGCTTTGTAAAACATCGCGTACTTTGAACCTAAAGTTTATATCTTACAATACCTACTTTTAATCAATGTTATTATTTGTTTACATACTTACATATGTATAAACCATATTTTAAAAAAATTGTTATTAAAAAAAAAATTAAAAAAAATATATTAAAGGCATTTTAGAAATCGCTTTCGGTGCGGTGCGTAAGGTTTTTTTTACCAAATTGAACTGAAATAGTTTTTTTTATCATTAATACAATATTTGCCATTAGAAAAGCCCTGGGGAGAATGTTGTCTAAAAAAGTTATCACCCTAATGTACATACATACATTGTTATGTTCGTACATACGCTACACAAGTTCACATAATTTTCTTTGCTCTCTTGGCATCTTATTATACCCTCCACTGTAAGTGATAGATAGTGATAGTGATCACTGATAGTGATATCAGTTTGTCATTCTGATTGTAACATATAGAAATAAGGCTTTGCGACCCCATGAAGTAAATATATTTTTGATCCTTATAACAACCGGAGTCGATATAGCCATGTCCGTCTGTCCGTCTGTTGAAAACATTCTCACGACTTCAATCGGCGACAACGCGGTTTGGTTTTTGGTCAGAATGTCCCACGTATTCCTGAGCAGTTTGGTATTGAAAATCACCGAAATTGGTCCATTGGAAAAAATTTTATGATAGGAAACGTAAAAAATCTCTTAAAATTTTCACATTAATTTTTGTAGTTTTATACTAAACTACTCCTTTTGCCGTGTGTTGAATTTCCATGTTGAAAATCTTCGTTGTTCTTTATAATAGGTAAGTACTTTAGAATGTTTAGATGTACTTTCATGTGTTCATACATTTATATGAGTTTTGTCACACTTCATCTAAGATCGCTGTGGCTTGATGGGTAAAGGGTTGCGCGTTGGAGTCTGAGGGTTGTTGGTTCAACTCTCGTTCCAGCTTGTTTTTTTTTAACAGCTCTTCAAAAAATGCTTTTTTATTTTTAAAAAATGCTTTTTGCATCTTGTTTTTTGTTTTTTTAATAGTTCTTCAAAAAATGATTTTTTATTTTTAAAAAATTCTTTTTTATTTTACTTACTACTCCTTTTGCCGTGTGGTGAATTTCCATGTTGAAAATTTTTGTTGTTCTTTATAATAGGTAAGTACTTTAGAATATTTAGATGTACTTTCATGTGTTCATACATTTATATGAATTTTGTCACATTTCATCTAAGGTCGCTGTGGCGTGATGGGTAAAGGGTTGCGCGTTGGAGTCTGAGGGGTGTTGGTTTAACTCTCGTCCCAGCTTGTTTTTTTTTTTAACAGTTCTTCAAATAATGCTTTCTTATTTTTTAAAAATGCTTTTTTATTTTACTTGTGGACAACTAACTTATTTTTAATTTTTTTTAAAAAAGTACATTTTCTTAAAAAAAATTACATTTCTTAAGTACATTTCAAAGTACATTAAGTACATTAAGTACATTTCAAAGTACATTTCTTAAGTACATTTCATTAAGTATATTTCTTAAGTACATTCCTTTTGTACATTTCTTAAGTACATTTCTTTCTTAAGTACGTTTCTTAAGTACATTTCTTAAGTACATTTCTTCTTAAGTACATTTCTTCTTAAGTGCTTAAGAAATGTACATTTCTTAAGTACATTTCAAAGTACATTAAGTACATTTCAAAGTACATTTTCTAAAGTACATTTTCAATGTGAGCATTTGAGCATGGTGAGCAATGCATTTGTGAACATTTGTGAGCATCCTGCATTTGTGAGCATTTGTGAACAAGTAATTGCATTTGTGAACAAGTAACTTATTTTTTTTTTTTTAAAAAAGTAAATTTCTTTAAAAATGGTCCTTTTTAAAATTTAATATTTTGCTGGTTAACACTAAGGTGGAGGGTATAAAAGATTCGGCACAGCCGAATTTAACACTTTTACTTGTTTTTATATACGTATAAGAAAAAAGAATATAACTACACAAGCCACCCACACAAGACAACTATTCGCTGCCGCTACATCAGTGTGAGTGTTTTTTCGCAGTTTGACAGACTGTGTTTCGCAGTCGGACAAATCTGTGTTCTATATAGGGGTGGGTCACCCTTATCATTTAGGGTATGAAAAATAGATATTAGCCGATTCTGAGACCTACCCGATATTTCATACAAATCGGTGCAGCCGTTTCGGAGGAGTTTAACGCCAAACAATCTGTGATCGCAGTCGGACAAACTGTGTTTGGGTGTGTTCACTTTGTGAGTTTAGACCCTACCCGCGTCTATAGATGTTAACACATCAAAAATTAATGCCAACAATGTTTTGTAAAAGAAGCCTTTGAAATAAGTCTTCTAATATAAATCTTTGGCATGAAAGTTGTCTAAAAAAAACTTGGGCAATATAAAATTCTTTAAGTAAAATCTGAAATCAAGTCTTTCTAAAAGAAATCTTTTACAATAATGTTTTCCAAAGGAAACCTTTGAAATCCAAGTCTCCTAAAGACAGACTTTTTTTTGTCAATAGTCTTTGCGTCCAAATTTAATTCATTTGTCAATATTTAAGAAATAATTATTTATTATTTAATTTTAACGCAGTTATGTTGGATGCACAATGTTGACACGCAAAATCGTGCAGTGTTCCACATTTTTTCGTGGCCGTCGGTGGTGCAATGGTAAGTGTGCTCGGCTCTTGTGCATGAGAACGTAGGTTCGATCCTTACTCAGACCACCTTAAATTTTTTTCGACGACGGTCAGCTCGCTTAGTGGTGGCGACAACAAGCGTGTTTTGGTTACATCGCTTGCTTATTAATCGCTTGTTTTGTGTGAAGCACTTAGCGAAAACCTAGCGACGCGAATCATTTTCGCTAACTTTAAGAAACATCTTTTAGCGTTTTCAAACCTTTGTCATATTTTCGAATAAAATCACTTCTCGCTAAATAACCGTTTTCTTTCCAACTTAGCAAGCGATAATCGCTTGCTTCTAACCAAAACACGACTAATGATAGTGTCGAGTACTTAGCCATGAAAATGCCATTCGGAACTGGTGTAAAACTGTAGGTCCCATTCAGTGAGTGTAAAAACTATAAAGTGCACATCTCACTGATTGTCAGAAGCTATCCTAAAATTCCTTCATGGAACCAAATTCAAATCTTGTGTGATTGTCGGACGATCTATGTATGCATTTAAGAAATATTTCCTAAAAATCAAATTCTATCTCAATGAACTTTAATCATTATTAAACATCAATTCAATTGGAAAATTTTGATAACTCCCAAGCATAACAAAAACATAATAATAACATTTGGAAACGAAGATACAAAGCAATAATAGTGCAGACAATCCAAACTGCACAGACTATACTTTGATGTGCTACAAAGATAACTTTGTATGCATGTATGTTAAATTAAATGTATGTATCCAAAACACTATCCTACAAGAATTGTGGTAGAAAGTTGTGGGTAGAAACTTTTGTTAAGTACAGAATAATAAGTGGAAAGGCTCAAATTTTAGAAATCTCAATATAGTAGCGACTCTGTGTGTTGCAATGGTTTGTATGTACGACTGTTGCATCGCTGCGTGTTTCCTCCCAACATTGTTAGGCATAGTCAAGTATGAAAAACCTATTGTTACGAAGTATCTTATTGTAGTTAGTAGCACTGTCTTATTTTAAAGTGTAATAAAACAAGGTTATTTTACAATTACGTTAACCGAAACCAGTTCTTTGTTTTGCTCATACAGTAAAATTGAACACTTTACAATAAGTTTTTTTTCAATAACACTATTGCGGCAATATTGCGTAAACATCTAATCTAATTAGAGATTGATTCCAGTTTTTCTATCGACCAGTTATACTTTATACACCACTTCAGCCGTTTCCAGAACCATCTCGTCGCAACGCTGTCGACTCTCGGTTGATCTTAAAAGTTCGATATCGACTTAATGATTAGTGATGAGATGATATCTGTTCTCGATTACGTCAGACTGTTCTCGATTATCTCAGACAACTCGTGGTGAGTTGTTTTGAAATAGATTTTCCTCTTGAATTAAAGGCAGATTGCAAAGAAAAAAAATCACCAAAAGCTTCGTCGACATGCCAATCTTATTTTGACATACATGTTAGTTAATCCAAATATGAAACTCTGGACTGAAGTAATCACTTTTTAATGTAAAAAGCGAACTTTTTCATTAATACTCGTTTGTAGCAGTAGTTTATAAATATTAAGTATTATGTGTAGTAAAAAATAATACATTATGTGACAAATGGAAGATTTTTGTTTAGGGCCTCAAGATTTCATTTGAAGGGTAGGGCTCTATTTTCAATTGTACATCAATAAATCGTTAGTAGTTCGAATTGCTATACCGTAGCTCTTTCTCATTTCATACCCCTTTTTAAAGTCTTTCAGAAGAAAACTGGACGATGGAACGTCTAAGGCTATATGAAACATTTTAACTTTTTTCAGACTCACTGTAGAGAAACTAACTCCCCCCGGAGGAATTGTAGGTTAACATTTCCGTGATAACTTTACAAAATACACTAATCAACAAAAATTATATATAAATCCACTTAATGGATGTAGAAACAATAATTTTATCGTTTTGGAACGAAGTTTCTTATCGCACATTGCGTGACGGGGCTACATCAAAAAAAAGTAAACAACTTTTTTTTAACACTATTATGCTACAACTCAGTATTATCAACTCTATTGGGTATTTTTCCTTTGGTTTGTGTCTAGACTAACATATGTTTGGAAATTTCTTTATATTGGGAAGTTTTCTAGGTGGAGACTGTAATCAATATTGAGTATGTATTGTAGTTTTGAGCTCAATAAAAAATAAATTTAGAAACGCCAAAGTGAAAGAGGTTTACAACAAGAAAATTTTCAGAAATAAGTGCCTTTTATTAAAAAAAAAGTAAATTTTCTCAAAAAAAAATACCTGTCCATATTCGTAAACAAAAGTATCTTTTCTTAAAAAAAAAAAATATGAAGCCTGTGTTAGATAACACGGGCGCATAGGTCAGACGTAGAATACGTTAGTCATTTTGCAATTAAAATATATGAATTAAATATAATTTTTGATAAATGATTTAAATCTATCAAATTTATCTTTAATTTTTATGTTAAAAATTTAGGATAGTTTTTAACAAAATTTTGGTACATTTTATATCAATTCGATGCACTTTTGAAAACAATACTGCATGTGGCAACACTGGTTCTGTAATGTTCAGATAAAACATGCATTGTCATTATACTTCTTCTCTTTCTCACACTGGTTCTGTGATGAACACACAGATAATCGTACTGCTCTTACACATGATGTTATAATACATAAAATACAAAGCATATGAAAATTAATACAAAATTTGAAGGAGTTAAATTTTGATTTACTTATAGAATCAAAAAAATTATATATAGCAATATGATTATTTAAATACAAATCAAAAGAAGACATATTAAATATGTTACGACCATACTTGAATTTTCTTCAATGCATGCATAAAGTATTAAAAACTTATAATGAAAGTGACAAACATTTTCTCAAAATTTTGTGCTCCAGATCAACACCCCTACCTTACCGTATAACGTATTCTACGTTAAAAAAATCCCTCATCTTAAACAAGTATATTTACTTAACAAAAGGTAATTTTCTTACAAAAAGTAAATTTTCTTAAGAAAAGTAATTTTTTTTTTAAATAAGTGTCTTTCGTAGAAAAGTAAATTTTCTTACAACAAATTGCCTTTTCTTAAAAAAATACCTTTTCTTGAAAGCATACCTTTTTGTTGAAACAAACTAATTTTTCTTGAGATAATTAGCTACTCTTAAAAATTTACCTATTCGTGAAAAAAGGACCAATTGTAAAAAAAATTCCCATTTCTTAAAAAAAAATTTCTTCAAAAAATTGCTTCTCTTAAAACCAAAACTTTTTGTTACAAAAATTTATTTTCTTAAAAGTACCTTTTATTAAAACTAAAATAATTTTTTTCTTTTCTTGATATAAGTAGCCTTTCTGAAAATAAGTACATTTTCTTAAAAAAATAACCTTTTCCTAAAAACAGTACCACTTCTTTAAAAAGTACCTGTTCTTATAAAAAGTACTTTAATTTTTATTTTCAATTTTTCGCTTATAAGTGTACAAATTGAAGCAAATGGTTATGACTAAATCGTGTAAAGTGGTAGTACTTAAGACTGTTGAGAACATTATCAAATATAGTAACCAAAACCTATTACCTTGAGGGTTTCAAAGTAATCTTAATAATTCAAGGATTTAAGACTTTTTAGTTGTAAAATATCAAATACTGTCAAACCTGGCAAACTTCATCCTGAATTTTAGTAGGTGGGAAAAGGTACTAGTGGTGGAAGAATTTGTAAAATCGGATGAGTAGTTTAGAGATTACCCCCTACATACAAAATATTAAACGCACAAACACTTCCTCTTTATAATATTAGTATAGATTTCAAAATTTTACCTGATCTTTCTGCATTTTACAGATTATTGGCACGTTATTTCTAAAAGACACATTACAAAGAATTACGAAATGATAAAAGAGCTACGATATTGTCGAAAGTGGTAATGCAAAATTTTGGAATGCTTAGAATTTATTGAAGCAAAATCAAATGTAAAGCTCGCCCCTCAGCCAAAATATTCTTTGGCCTGTCCAGAAAAATCGTGATGATCAGGATCTAAACCGATTTTCCATGTACTTTCATAATTTATTTGTTTGGTAGAGACCCTAAATCTGCTGTCGCACAAATGAAAAATTTAAACCCTATTTCTTGTTTTTTTTTGCACTTTCCCCACATTTTCACTTGAAATCATTGAACACATTAATTATATCTGGAAAATATTCGAAATATGACTCTATGCGTTTTCATACCACATGTTAAATAGTTCGTACACCTCGATTTCCTCATAAATTCAAACCTTTAATTTGTATTTGTATGATATTTGATTTTCGAAGTCGAGATTTCAATCGTAGTAAAATGTTAACGTTATTTTTTTGTTCTCCTTGTTCTGAAAAAATTGTTCCGCAAATTGTGAGTTTGGAATTTTTTTTACCAGTTTTGTTAGAAATTTGATTTATTTCTTTATTTTGGTATTTAGCTCTTTGATATTTAGCTTATTTTTTCTCATTTTTTGCACATTTAACCCTTTCTAACTTCTTTCAATGAACTGCTTCTTGAATTGGACAGAGCCGAATGCCAGGTCTTTGCCTATGCTGATGATGTTGCTATCATCTGTTCGGGTAGAAACCTCAATTTACTTAACATTCGTATAACCAGCCGACTTAGTCTGGGGGCAAATCATCGCATTCGAAATCGAGTACTTCCTCATCGAAATGAAGTTAATGTGGATCACGGCAATCGTTATCGTAACGCAACTACTCGAAGTTGTACTCGATTAGTAATCTGTTATCGTGAACACGTAAGTAGAGTATTTTGACATCAGGCTCATCTGGCTACCGGGACAAAGCGACATTCCAGGCAATTGCGTAGCGGATGCGTTAGCTAGGCAGGGCACTACGGCACAGGTTCTTCCGGCAAAAGAAGGTGTTAGTATGCCAGTCTCTACCTGCCGTTTGCAGATCAGGCAGTGGGCCGATAATATGTTCAAATGCAAGTGGAGACTTACTTCAACTTGCAAACAAACTAGGCTCCTCTGGCCGCAGGTGGACAGGAAGAGGACTTGGCAACTACTTCACTTGCCGGGAGGCAGGTTATCCACAATGATACTAACACTTACGGGGCATTGTCTTGTAGGAAAACACGCCCTAAGTTTGGGACATATAAACTCCACTCCGTGTAGATGCTGCTTGGAAGAGGACGAGGAAACGACGAAACACATTCTCTTGTATTGGCAATATTGAGAAGTAGGATATTCGGAACACATTTAGTTAGCACCCTAGCCATACAGGACATTCCTGTAGGTATTATAGGCAAATTCATTGAAAGAGCAAATTGGCTTGACTACACTTAGAGAACTAATTGTTTGAAAAGAGGTTGTAGCAACCATAAATTCGGCCATTAACACCGAATTGAGGTTGGCACAACCGAATTGAGGTTGTTACCACCGAATTTAATCCCCACAACCGAAATTCTGTTGAAGCAACCTCGTTTCATAATTGATTCGGTTGTGACAACTGAATCTTCAATTATATTTGTTCATCCAACTACATATTCTAAAATTTCAGTTGGAACAACCGAATTTGAAATTAATTCGGATGCAACAACCGAAATTTGTACCAAATTGGGTTGGAATAACCGAATTTGGCATCAATTCGGTTGTAGCTACCGAATTTGGTATGAATTCGGTTCTAACTACCGAATTTGGCATCAATTCGGTCGCAATAACCGAATTAATCCTTAAGTCGGTTGTAAGGACCGAATTCGGCGTCAATTCGGTTGCTGTAACTGAATTTCTCATGAATTCTGTAGGTACAACCGAATTTCATTTTCAATTCGGTTACCACAACATAATTCTATGTATTTAAAATTTGACTTTTAAAATTATGAAAACAAATATTACATTAAAAGAAGTTAAAAAGTGAATAACTGTTCTCGTCACGGTGTTGTTGACTGTAAGGTAAGTAAAAATATTGTAATTGTGGTTTTTGTGTTAAATCGCCTTATTTTTTAGAGAATGTCCTAGCCGATATTAAGAGTTTTGAAGCTTTCCAAGTTCGGTCTGCAATAATGATGGAAAAATCTGTGTAGGAACCTGGGGCGGTGATGTTCGGGACTTCAAAAAAGGTCGGTAGTGACATGTAAAATAAATGTGTTATTCTACAAATTATCCTGTGTAAATAACTTTATTTTCTCGCTCTCTAATGTTTTTCATAAGAAGAATAAATCATTAGTTAATAATAAAAAAAAATCCGAAATTCATTTCTGACACTATCTAAATTCGGTTGTGACAACCTCTAATTAGGTTGCGACAACCTCTAATGAGGTTGCGACAACCTCTAATAAGGTTGTGTCAACCTCTAATGAGGTTGCGATAACCCCTAATGAGGTTGCGACAACCCCTAATGATGTTGTGCTAACCTCTAATGAGGTTGTGTCAACCTCTAATGAGGTTGTGACAACCTCTAATGAGGTTGTGACAACCTCTAAATTCGGTTACGGCTAATTCGGCTGTCTCAACCGAATTTTTCTGTGAGTGTAGTCTAGGTATCACAATGACCTTCTTTAGCCTAAGTGTGCTAGGCATCGTGCGGTCTTGCAGCCTTTTCAACCAACCCTTGTTTGAGAGGTTCTGGCAACCCTGACCAAGACGTGCCATCTGTATCATTTGACGATTCGATTCACATTTTTCGCTGTTAGGTCGTTGCGGTAGACAGATTTTCGTCGTAAATTGACTTACACCAGGTGGAGTTACCCTAACTGTTAACTTAAATTTGTCATGTCGTTTTGGTTGAGATCAGTGAAATTTAAAAGTACTTAGCACTTTTTACTTATCTTTTATTGTTAGTATACATTTGTATTGCATTTAACATAAAAATGTTAACACACAAAACGAAATGCCTTTGTTGTTTCGTTGGTGGTTGTTTTGAACTAATGGCTCTATCTGCTATTATGAAAGCAATACTCTTCTACATGCAACGTCCATATGCAACCACACCAAACTTCGTTAAATTTACTGAGAGAAATCGATACTCTAGATATATGAATTACTCTATGACTAAATGTAACAAAGCGATAATTATGAAAAATGCAAAATTGTTAATGTTTTTTTGACACTAAGCTGACCAAAACGTGTTTTTGTCCACCCCTCAAAATATACTTTGGTTTGTTTCTGATGATTCCCAAAATATGTTGTGTCTAGCACTAAAATCCCGTGAGCAGAGCCGTTTTTAAAAAAGGTTTTTGTTTAGTTTTTTTAAGAAATTTGTACTTTAGATAAAGACAATGTAGACAATATTAGTATCAAATGTAACAGGTTTTTATGGCGCGTCCAACGGTATATATAATGTGTTCTTACAATCCTTTTTTCTGGGACTTTCTGCAAAAAAAATAATTTTTTAGTTTTTAGTACGTAGTTTTTTCCGAGTTTAATTCAGATTGGAGTAATTCTACATATTCAAATTATGGTCCAGATCACCTCATAAAATGTATTACAAATAAACGTTTTATAGATAAAGAATGATGACCTTGTCAAAAGAAGAGGTTTGGTACCCATTTTGCCCTCTTTACAGCGTAATGTTCCCATCATATTCAATTTTTGGTAAAACGCGAACGTATTTACTTCAATAAACTAAAGAATAAAATATGTCAGTCTAACATTTAATTCAGAAAAATCTCCCTACTAAAAACTACAAAATTTAATTTTTTTGCAGATTATTCCTGAAAAAAGGAAGTGGCTTTCATATGATTCTAATATTATGATACAAATATAGTATGATACTAATATAATACATTGTCCTTAGTTACAGTACAAAACTCTTTGAATAACTAAAAAAAATACCTTAATTTTGGGAATCATCAGAAATCAAACCAAGGTACATTTTGGGGGGATGACAAAAGTTTTTTTTTTAGAGTTGGTCTAATGTACGTACATATTGTGAGGAAATTATTCATGATGCGCAAAAAAAAACATTAATTTTTTTGCATCTACAAATTTTAAATTTGTTTAATGTTTTATACTACAAATTTTGATTCCTTACGGAGTTTTGTACCTATTTCAAGCAAATTTTTTATTTTAAAGTGTGTTTTATTTAGAAATTTTGGGACTTTGCCCATAGTATAACGTACAATCTATTACGACCCCGATAGTGCATACACATTATGGCAAAAATACCAGCTACTCTGAAAGTGATATTAATCAAAAACAATGATGGAACCTTTCAACAACTCCATGCGGATGCCGTGTGTCTGGTGTTGGATCCGCCCCAGAGGACGTTAACCTTATGTACTCTACTACCCTAAGTTATCAATATAATATGTTTGCAAAAAAGTTATGATTTATCCGACCTTTCGTAATATATTTTAAATTAAAATGATTTTAATTAATTTATAATTGTGTTGATCTTCCTGACGATGCTACCCAAAGGGTAGCGAAATATGGAAGAATATAATTATTTAAAAACCCGACCAAACGCTCAAAAATTTTAATTTGCCTAATTTATTACATTTTTAACTTGAAAAATGTATACTAAAACTGCAAAATCTAAAGTTGATGTTGTATCTTTCTGGATTTCATCTATCTGCCATATGATATTTTGGTGGAAATGTTGAAAACTCAGACTCCGACTAAATTCTGAACTCCGACTCCTAATCCGACGTATTACATTTTTTGTTTTCAGCGCATTAATTTTCTTCTGAGAAACATTAAATGATAGCTGGTCCTTTTTTCTACAATCAAATCCATGGTCAAAAATGAATTTGAACTAACTGTTAGCACTACCGAAGGGTTTTACATTTCTTGTAACTGAACTATAAGAATTTAGAAATTCTTGATATTTGAAAGTCAATCTTCTACTTCGCGAAAAAGTCGGCTGAGATTGTGCAGTGCGAGAGGCTCATAGTAAGACAAAATATATGTTTTCCTGAACTTAATAAAAAAACACCCATTTGTAAAATTGTTGTAAAGATTTTCCGAGATATCTGTAGATCTAGAACATCAGAGTGGAAGATTATGTTCAAAGGTTGACTGCCTGAGAATGACCATTTGGCTGTTTTCCAAATTACATTGGATTATCTCGGAACCTATTGGCATTATAAGAATGGTAACTACAACTCCGATTCTACATCCCAGCACTAAATTGTCTTCATAGTGATTATCTGGGATAAATGCTATAATATACCAGTTTGTAGAAGTTTTGCTTTGTAATGGCACTTTCTGGTAACAGCTTCTTCTGTCACAATACAAAAATTACACAGTGATACGAAAAAGAATAGAGAAAAAATACCTGGGAGGTAATGTTATTTTTCTTGTAGGTGTTGTCGAGGAAAAAAAGAATCCATTTGTGAAATTTCCCAAACACTTCCAAAATTTTGACTAACGAGTAAAAACCCGGATTTTCGTAGTTTTTGCGCTTATAAGGCTACAACTTAGGTAGTTGTCAGCTGATTTTCAGTTTCTCAAAGGATTTTTAAAGAAGGCGCTTAGGCCTTTCGCACATTATATGGGCATTTCCACAGAAAGGTCCACCCTGACCGAAAAATTAAAAGTAATCCCCCAGTTTTTTTACATGTATTATTTAAGAGAAGTATTCAAAATTAATTAAATAGAAGAGTTCCTAGCTTTCCTTAGTTGCGATGGTGTTTTATCGGGCTACAAAATACAGGTTCATGTTTTGCAATTTACATTTCTAAGAGTAATTATGCAATTCTATCTTCGGAAGTGGAAGACGTGCAAATAAAAGCAGCTCAAACTGCATTTTCAACTAGAACAATAATTTAAGACCTTCATATAATTTTTTTATAACTATCTACTATCTCATCTTGTTCCCCTAATCATTATCTTACAACCAAAAAACATTTTTCGCTTAAAGTGTCTTTTCAACAAGCGAAATATATCTCAAAAGTTAAAATATACATATAAAAGCTAAAATTCATGTTTTATTTGAGTTAAGTAATTTTTAATTAACAATTTTAACCAAAAATTTTCTAGTGGAAATTTAAGTAAGGTAACATCATGTAACGTCACGTCAGATACTAAGGTAAATAAAAAAAAACATTTTTAAATTTTATAACTTGGAAAAGAAACTTATATTGATTTAAATGCTACTAAAAAAAGTTTTATAAAGAAAGTCTTGCCAAATTCGCAGAGTTTTGAAATTTTGTAATCCAAGTCAAACACCCACTTCATATTTTTGCTTCTGTTTTTGAATCCTCCGTGTCGATTGTTCTCAATTTCTTTAATGAATAAAGTGTTACTTAATTACTACGCAACTATAAAAAAAAACTTTTTAAAAATATAACTTTTTCATATTTTTTTAAAATATTTTTTCGTACAAATGTCACGTAGCGTCAAAATGGAAAAGTCCAAGAAACACATATTTTCAAGTTTTTCGCAATTTTTTCAATTCTAGCGATATTCTACAATTTTTTTATAAGGAATCCTGTGAATACATTAAAAAAACACATTTCCTATGGAATAAAGCTCAACTTAGGTTTTTAAAATTCGTTGCTAATTGACGGAGTCATTGTTTCCAAATCCTTTTAGAAATGGAAAATCAGTTTATAATTACCTACGTTATAGCCATATAACTTAGAGATTTTGGGGGTGTTTGGGATAGTTCACAATTGGATTCTTTTTTTACTCAACAACACCTACAAGGAAAATAGCATCACTTCCAAAGTATTTTGGACTGTCGAACAGTGTTATTATTGCCGGAATAAATTGATCTTTTATTCTTTATCAATAATCTGATGGCGATATCGGCTTGTTAATTGGGCTTGTTGGTTTTACCCATGTTCACAAACTTTTTCAATATTGGCCGTATAAATAACTTATAACAATCTTGGGATAAAGGAAAGTTTGTGTGCAACAATACTGACGATTTGTACGACAAAAGCCTTTTCTTTGGTAGAAATGTTGCAGTCAACGTTGCGTGTGCGCAGCAAAATAAATACGTTTGCTGCAATCGAATACACATATAGGGAATTCACAAGGTGTCCTAACGTTGTAGGTTATAAGAAAATACAAGACCTCCAATAGCACATATGGGACCACCCTGTCCTAAATGCATATACTACAATCCAAGGCGTATTGAAGAAGGTGGTTGCACTAGATCAATGTGTATTTATATCAAGTGGAAGCGTTAGGTGTAGTTTTAATTGGAGGCAAAAACATCAGGCATTTGGTTTTATTCTGTACCAACGTAGTTTCAAACAAACTCTGCATGTATGTATACCAGCAATAAAAGTAAACAAGCATGTACAAAAACAAAATACACATGAATTTGACAGTTGATAGGTACATCGTCATGAAAATACTGAAGTTAGCTGTGCTAATGCTTCCACTTGAAATATATTTATACATTCACTTTGCACTAGATGTTATTGGGCGACTTCTAATTAATTAAATTGTCAAAATCAGCTGATTGCGAGAAGAGTATTCAGCATCCCGCCTTTCACAGAAACCGGGTTTTCAGTTGTTTCGAAAAGTAAAATTTTTTAACACCTGTGGCAACGGTTATTTTTAATATGAAACAAAATTTTATAGAAAAAACATAAATTATGTTAATTTATAATTCGTTTTATTATTTTCTTTTCAAAATTTCACACATATTTGAAATTAATAATAATAATAAGGAACAAGTCGACTTTATGTCTTGTTGTCGTATCAAAAATTATATGGGGAAGAACACACGATTTTCAGCTCAAAATGGTATATACGAAAGTTGGGGGAAATCCATATTTTAGGAGATATGGACCTCAAAAATCCCGATTATGAGGGGTTTTTTGTCGCACAATATTTTTTTGTCGGACGATCATTTTGTCTTTTGAGTCATCCGGCCGGGCTCAAGGACCAGGGAGAGAAGTACCTCTGTTCCTTATTCGAATTTCTGTTTTTTTTTTGTATTTTGGGAAAATGTAAAATCTATTTTCGAAAATTTTTTAAAATTTGAACTGCCGATATTTCGATGACACAAGTGAGTTAAAGTAAATTTGCATTTAATATGTTTTGTTTATTTTGCCTTATATTGCCCAAAACGCTGCCAGACAAACGCCTTTAGACGCTTTTTAATACATAGTAGCCCTCCGTATATCCGAACTTTGGGGGCCCATAACTCATTTACCAAATATTTTGTATCTTACATTTTCAACTTAAAATTATATATTCTACCCCACCGGTGGACCGGTTTTCAGTTTTTGATTACTGTAATTGTGAGGCGAGTATAAACAAACTCGATGAGCTGTGTTGGTGCAACCACCTTCTTCACTACTTCTTGCTACAATGGTAAAGAAATGGTATCATCTGATCGCTTAGTACACCGCAAAAACGTATCTGCAAAAGTTGTACAATCGTACAACACTTTTGTATGGAAAAAATCTACTACAGTTGTGCAACTGTTGCAGAACTTTAGCACATACGACACATACAACAGTTACGACACTCTTGTTAACACCCTAATAATTTCTTATATTTGTAGTAGTTTTTAACTGATAGACCCCTACACAGTTTTCTCGTAAAGCCTAAGTTAGTCTATCCTATTATTAAATTCAGCTAACTTTTAAAAACCCTTTTCCGTTCTATTTAGATATTTTGGTAAAATATGCTTTTACTTAAACCTATAGACAAATGATATAATTTTAATTAGTTGTTTTGTCAAACTTCTCAAATATCGTGCACTTCGAATATTAACAATATTCGAATATTCGAGTATTAACAAACCAAAATTGTCTACTTCTTGAACTTAATTACAAGTGACAATCAATTCCACAGCAATGCCTTGAGATTGCAAAGTTTTATATTTGTAATTATAATTATAATCATGGTTATAATTACATATCCGTTGTACTAATTACTACAAATTAAAATCTAATGAATATTGAAAAATCATATAAATGGTTTGTAATAAATATTAACATTATCAAAGGGGTCCTGCTCAAAAGTTAATTACTGTAGGACTTTAACATTTTTTGTTTTTTTTTTCAAAATTTAATCATAATGGAGATGCAATCAATCATATACATTTTAATTACGCGGAGATGTTTATTATTTTATCCTTAATGGATATTCATTGCTGGTCATATAATTACAGGCATTTCCAAAGAAATTTAAACACTCATGTGAATTTAAATATTTTACTATTTATTTTTCTTTTTGCGATTTGGTTTAATATTTTATCAGTGCAATTTACTGTTGCAATTTCAAATAACAAAGGAGAAAAGGAAATCAAAAGGAAAAAATATTTTAAGTTTTTTTTAAAGCGTCCTTAATTATTAGTGTTGTGATTTTTTAATTTGCAGCGGATTTTAATTTGTATTACTTTATCTTATGCAAATGCAACACAATTGCCAATTGTTTTTATATTATGTATTTATAGCGCTACTTAAGCCGTACAAAAAAATACTGCAAGGTTTAGATTTATGACATGTATTAAAATTCAAAACATTAAAAAACACCAACATTTTTCTATAGTAGAGGAATTTTTTTGCAAACATATTAAGTGTTTATATGCATTTAATACACAGCTACATGTAGATAAATTTAATGGATACCAGAAATTCCTATCTTTCACACAGCTCGACGATCTCGACGAGCAAACCTGCCTTACGATTTCTTTAATCTAATTCTGATATCTGCATGTGTTCCCAGAAAGCACGTTCAAATGCTAAACTACGTAGAAACGAGACTGGAAAATCCCCAAATTTTTCTGAAAAATCCTATTTTTGGGTATTGTAGGTATTATCTTGTGGTTTTCTGGAATTATGTTAGCACGAATTTTTAAGTGTTTGTGGCTTTGAATCAACATTAGTAGCGCTACAAATGAATTCAAAAATATTTTGTTTGATGGCCGAGATTGTCGGCCTTTAAGTGGAGTTCAAATTATCAGACAGATCTGACAGACATATCTGAAGAAGTTATCGATAAAATATCGATTTTTCGTCCACACAGAAACATTTATCTGACAGACTTCATTTGAAGCAGCACACCACAGTTTTAACATCAACGGTTTGTGCTTGCAAATGTCTCGCAACAATTACTTGATTACCCACAGCAAGCGAAAGGGAAGAGGAGACACTGCTGAGATCATTTGTTATGCACACGTACACACATCCATATACATATTTATTTATTTATTTATTTATTTATTTATTTGGTTTCACATACAACAAGATACAAAGATCTTATAATTACAGTATATGATTTACAGAGGTTATATACAATTAATTTCAGTTACATTTTACATTTTATGTGATTAAGATTAAAATGTAAGTTTTAAGTTTTAGATTTCAGATTTTAGACTTAGACTTTATGGGATTAAGATTAAGATTAAAATGTAAGTTTTAAGTTTTTAATTTTAGATTTCAGATTTAAGACTTAGACTTAAGAATTTTAAAACGATAGCAGTTGCATATCACAAACAATAACACATTATAAATATAATTACTAATTTAATTAATTTAATTTCTAATTTACTAGTTTATTGCAAATGGCACCGTGAAAAAGGTACTATATATTCTTGAAATGTTCAAAAAGAACTCTTTTAAAACTTATTGCGTTGCCTAAAAGTTGTAGAGAGGAAGGAAGCGAGTTCCAAAGACGAACAGCATTAACAGCCAAGTGCCTTTCCGATATTAACCGTCGATGTCTTATTGGCGTAAGCAGCATACCTCTATTTGATCTGCCAAATTGTAAGATGTTAAAGAGGTATTCTGGTTCCTTTGTGTATATTACTTTGTGCAAAAATACAAGTGTCCTTATCTTGAGCAAGCTCTCGAGTGACACACCATATAATCTTTTTGAGTATAACGTACAACTCTCAAATCTTTTCAAAGCAAAAACATATCTCAAAATTGCATTATAAGCGACGCTAAGTCGTGCCAAACATTTTGCGTCACAGCTTGAGAAAAGTTCGCATCCATATAGCAGTGAAGGCATTAAATATGTCTTTGCTATAAGCATGCGAATATGCTTAGGTGTATAAAAATGCGACACATATAAAGTACGAAGCATACCAAAAACTCGCCCAGTGGATCCTGCGATATGGTTATTCCATGTTAGAGTATCATTTATAGTAATGCCCAGATTTTTAGCCGCAGATACATGTTCAACTAGCCGGCCGTCAATACAAACTGGATAATCAGTTATCATTGTTTTTGGTTTTCTTGATATGAAAATGCATTTTGATTTTATTGGATTTAAATGAAGATTGTTTGCCAATGCCCAGTTGTTAATTCTGTCAAGGTCGGAATTGACTTTCGATACTCCCTCTGAAATTGATAATTCCGATGTGTTGAGATATATCTGTACATCGTCAGCGTACATATGTATATTGCAGTATTGGAGTTGTTCTGGAAGATCGTTGATATATAATGAGAACAAAAGCGGTCCCAAAACAGAACCCTGCGGTACACCATTTTTCAACTCCAAAGCAGTAGATACTTTGTCTCCAATAACAACAGACTGAAAACGATGAGAGAGGTAGGTAGCCAAGAGCTTAACAGCAGTGCTGGAAAAAGAAAATTGTTCACATAGCTTCGTACACAGCATATGATGATCAACACAATCAAAAGCTTTCGAATGATCAAGCAAGACCAATATCGTTATTTGGTTGTTATCCAAACTATCTCTTATGCCATTGATAACATCTGCAAGAGCGGTTATACAACTATGTTTAGGCCTGAAACCGGATTGTCTTCTAGTCATGAGATTTTGTTTATTCAAGTAATCAGCAATTTGTGTGTGCATTATTTTCTCAAAAACTTTAGAGAAATATGGCAAAATAGAAATTGGTCGAAAATCGTTGCATTGCCTGGATTTAGGTATAGGAATCACCTTAGCATACTTCCATGCCGCAGGATATTGACAGGTAGTCAAAATCGTGTTGAATATATGGGTAATATATTTTAACAAATTGGGCAATAGCAATTTAATAAATTTAGGGCATATGCCGTCAAAACCCATAGCGTTTGATTTTACTGTTAAACAGGTAGCAAGGACATCGGGAGCATATACACATTGGAATTCAAACTCGCGTCTATTTTGTGTAGTAGATCCAAAAGTTGTGTTTGCCAGCATTCTAGTGGATGTAGCATATTGTCTTGTGGAGTCAACTGTTGAATTTGGTGATAAAGCATTAGGAGCTATTGGTCCCTTGATGAAATCTTCATTTATTTTTTCAACATCAGTCTCCAATAAAGGAATCTCCTGTTTCCCTACGCCAATTTCCTTAATAGTTTTCCACTTTCTTTTCCCATTCATTGCTGAGCTATATTGCGCTGAGTAGTATTGTGCTTTTGCAATACGAATAGCTTTGTTCACCTCTTTTCTTAAGTTTCGATATTCATCATCATAAATAGGTAATTTAAATCGTTTCCACCTTGCATATGCACAGTCACGTTCGCTAATCAGGTATTTGATGTACGTATTAAACCAATTGTGTGCAGTCTGTTGTGGACGAGAAGTACGCACTGGAACTGAAGTGTTTAGTAGATATACTATATTAGCGTTAAGAAATGCCAACTGCTCTTCACAGTTTGACATTGTGTAAATTGCATCCCAATTAATATTGGTAAACTCATTCATAAGAAGCTCCTCGTTGACCTTGCTGAAATCGTAAAATTGTCTCGTATGAGCTACGCCAGTATATTTGGCATCATAAGTTAACATTATCATATCATGTTTCGAAAAGCAAGAGACACATAATTGTTCATAAAGTAATATTTTAGACGTATTTCCAACAAGGAAGATATCAAGTAGAGTATGAGTTGTAGCTGTGAAGTGCGTTGGGTTAACGAAATTTACATTGTTCAATCCAATTGAAGAAAAAGTTTCCACTAGATGTGTTTCTTTCAATATATCTGAGTTAAAATCGCCAGCAATAATTACATCATCATACTCAATACTTATGTTCTGTACAAATTCTTTAAATTCATTGTATGGGATAGTGCGGTTAGGCCGATAAACAGATCCAATGAGTAATTTCCTTGAATTAAGAGCAATTTCAATAAAGATGTATTCAACTTTCTCATTTTCTTTCGATTTGTATAGTACTTTACAGCGTATGTTCCTTCTAACATAAATAGCGACGCCTCCACCAACAGAGGCACGATCATTACGAAGTACATTAAAACCGTCTGCATCAATAACTTTATCTGGCATTCCAGGGTTGAACCATGTTTCGGAAACACATATTATATCAATACCAGAGCCTTCGAACAAATATCGGAATTCGTCTATTTTTCGGGTTAAACTTTGCGCGTTTATATGGCAAATATTGAGACCTTGGCGTTGCTTTGAAATGATTCTAATCATGCTTTTAGTAGTAACATTGGAACTCGTTAAAATATTATTAAGTTGGGTCATAAATGAAAATTATGAAGGCAGCGCAATAAGTTTTATTATAAGTGTTAAAGTTTCTAAGAATATATTTAAAAGATTTTATACACATGCAAAATATATAGATTAAATAAGTACAAAGTTCTCCTAAACTAATCTTAATTGGAATGAATGGTGTCTTGTTCAGCATCACTTGTTTCTCGAAAAAAATTATTAAGAACGGCGATGTCATCGATAATTTTTGGTTCATCAGTTGGTTCATGTTTAATATATACAAGGCCGCGCAAAGAAAATGCTGATGATATAACTTTTTTCCCTTTCAGGTTTAAAGCAGCTTGGAGGATTTTAAAGTTAGTTGCCGTAAGGTTCTCATTAATATATATGATTTCATTTGATTCATAACCAATATGATAAAGGCTTAGTTGACATTGTTGCTTTTTCTTAAATAGTGCAAAAGCCCTCAAGATAGCATTTTTATCATAAGGTGTAAAAAGTTTTACGGCAATGGTGGTGTCATATGTAATTATGTATGTAATTACCAAACTAATTTATAGGAAGCACAAACACATCCTATTTTTCTTTATTTTACCAAGCATTTATGTTTTTTATTAATTAATATTTCATTTGATTAAATTAAATTACACTGAAGATTTGTATTTTTTTCATTTCACATTAAATTCCAAAAATGCTATTTAATTTATAGTTTTCCGCTTTTCTCTTCCCTTATTCTCTCAGCCATTATATCTCACGCTCTCTGTTTTATCGATAACCTCAAATAAATCATTTGGTTTTCCAACTGATTTGAAGACCATCAGATTTGTCTGACAACACGTGTTCACATTGACAATTTTTCTTCAGATTCGACAGATCGTTAAATCCGTCTGATAATCCGAACTCCACTTTAGAGTAGAAACAGAATACAGAGGCGACGGCAGCGGTTTACGCTGCGGTAAAAGAGAATAAATTAAATGACGACAGCAGCGGCGACGGGGTTTGTTGTCATTTCATAGATGTTTTGTTTATTTTGTATGTCTAACAATAACATTGAAGTTCTTCAAAATATTATTAACAATAATATTAATATTTTAACAATAATTTTTTATTATTCTAAAAAATCAATTGTT
Organism: Phaonia tiefii; assembly: GCA_963931995.1. Taxonomy (NCBI): domain Eukaryota; kingdom Metazoa; phylum Arthropoda; class Insecta; order Diptera; family Muscidae; genus Phaonia; species Phaonia tiefii. The sequence goes on along the minus strand of OZ008370.1, from coordinate 111,748,725 downwards.
TTACTTCTTCTTCTTACTGAAAATATCCACAAAAAGTGTTAGCCCATATGTTTGTTTTTGTTTATCAAAAACACAAAAATGTGGCAACACAAAGAGAGTTGCAGAATCAAAAATTGAGAGCGTAAAAAAAACGCTGAGAAATTAAAAATAGATTTAAGTGGCAGTGGTTTTTGAGAGCGGTTTGGCCTCTCAATTTTCTATACAAATTTGACAACCGCTGCCGCCGCCGCTGTATTCTGTTTCTACTCTTAGGCTGACACAGTGCTGCTGCAGTGGGATGTACGATGCTCAAATATACCAATTTCTCTAGCAAAACCTAAATCCTTGTTGTACCTTCCTGGATTTCATCTATCTGTCATATGATATTTTGGTGGTATCTCTAAGTTAAGGGTGTGGAATTTCGTAAAATGTTTAAAACTCAGACTCCGCAATGTTTAAATTCTGAACTCCAACTCCTACTCCGACACTAAATCAATAAATATTCGTAAACCGAACGTATTTAATTTTTTGTTTTCAGCGCATTAATTTTCTTCTAAAAAACATTAAATGAAAGCTGGTTCTTTTTTTCTATAAACAAATCCATGGCCAAAAATGGATTTAAACTAACTGATAGCACTACCGAAGAGTTTTATATTTCATGCTCGAGGGCCGTGACTTTCGAACTAGTTATATGAAATGCAACACTGCTCCCATCAAGCATCACCTGTTAATAGACCACTGCCAAATTTTAAGCAAGTTCCGTTATTTACTTTGCGTTTAACAGCTGTTCAAAACATACAACCTCGTGTATTTTTTTAAAAATGGCAAAAAAGTGAATTTCGAGTGCTCATTAATTGAACATAAACTCTCAATTGAACATAAACGCATGGGTGCACACGTGTGTAGTCTCAATGGCAAAATTCCATAAATTGGACTACGAATTGTTACCTCATCCGCAGTGTTCCTATTTCCAAACCTAAAGAAATGGGTCGGTGGAAAGAGATTTAGCGTTAGATCAAACAAATGCCTATTTTATGGACCTCGAAAAATCTTACTTTTTGGAAGGGATACAAAAATTGGAGAAACGTTGGACTAAGTGTATTTTTTAGATTAATAGATTGCGTTGAAAAATAGATTTTAATGAATAAAAATTAATGATCCGCCCACTAACTGAACTATAAGAATTTAGAATTTCTGGATATTTGAAAGTCATCTTCTACGTCGCGAGAGATTGTGTAATGCGAAAGGCTCATAGTAAGACAATTGCAGCAATATATACGTTTTCCCAAACGTAATAAAAAAAACCCATTAGTAAAATTGTTGTAAAAATTTTCCAAGATATCTGTAGAACTATAACACCAGAGTGAAAGATTATGTTCATTTTGCTGTTTTCCAAATTTCATTGAATTATCTCGGAACCTATGGCATTGTTACAATGGCATAACACCTCAGCTATGCGCATGTGAAATTTCATCTTTATCGGTTTAACCGTCTAGAAATTCCTGAATAATTTAATTTTTTCGAGAAATCCCCCACTGTGAAAAGTACCAATGCTTTGTCTTCCCCTTCTTATGTTAGCCTTACCCAAAATATAAATAAATCATTATCCGAGATGCGGTGAGGGATTTCTCATTGAACGTATTGGTCACACTGTTTTCTGAACAGAGCAATATTTTTTCTAAATATTTTGATTTTGTCCTACCGTACCGTCTCTAAAGCTACCTTATCGTCCTTCGCTGTTGTATTGAAGTGTTGATGCGATTATTATCCTGAGGATAAGTGTTATCCCTCAACTGTTGGGTTATTTAAATTGCACAGACTGGCAAAAGGACATCGCTTGTTCGTGTCGAGGGGATTTGATTCGTTGCAAATGAAGCTTTAAAAGTTTACGTGCTTATATCCTAATCCATAGATATGGGGTATATATCATTTAATACGGAAAAATATACATATATCGCATTAAAGGAGGCATATTGGACCCTTAGGACAGAATTCGTGTTAAGGCTTGGTCACACGATAACTACTTGTAATCTTTCCCAATCACAACGAAATTTTGTTAGTGACTCATATTTAATTTGGGATTGAAAATAGGTATTGTGTGTACAAAAGTTGTGGTGAGGGCTGGTTGGTCGATAAGATAACTGCCGTAACATACAATCAACCTTAATCAAATTTGGCATTAGGCAATATTTAGTCAAGCGCCACTCTGCTGTGGAAAGTGGATAATTTTGCCACTCCCAGTCTGGTACTTCCTATACAAAAAATGGTCGGCAGTCCGGTTGGTCGACAAGATGTCGCCGGAAAACCAAAAACGATCTTAATTACATTTTGTGCTAGCCAATATTTTGTCAAAAGGTATCGTTTAATAAAAAGTTAATACTTTACCACGCCCATTTTTGCACCTGCCATACAAATAGTGGGCGGAATATTGGCCGTAATCACGATAAATCTTCAACAGGCCCTAATTAACTTGGGAATTGGATGGCATTTTGAGCAAGACCAATCTGCTATTGAATATGGGAGAATTTACCACGCCCATTCTGTCGGAGCCAGTTTATGACTAAGGGTGACGATATGTTTCAGTTGGTTCACCCGACTGAAATCTCTGTACGGGTTTAGTACTAATATTGATAGCCAAGTTTATAATGATTTATAATGTTTGGCAGACGATCCTGTTAAAAGGAAAATAATTTGTTTTAATGTTTGCCATAGTTAATTACATGTTGCCGTCGGTGGTGTAGTGGTTTCTGTGCGTGGCTCTTGTATATGACAACCTGCTCTGACCACGAAAGACCTTCTCAAAATACCATTCGGAACCGGTACAAAACTATAGATCTCAACCAGTGTGAGGATGTGACTAGATCCCCCCAATCCCTTCATGGGATATAGTAGGAAACCATTTATTTTATAGTTAATTACATGTCAAGTAACAAAATTAAAACACATGAACTTCATTATATTTAAACTTCATGTATTACGAGGGCGAATCAATAAGTCCGTGACTTTTTGAATGAAACACAGTTTTTTTTTGCAAAAAAAAAAATTTTTTCGACATAATCTCCTTTTAGCTCAATACACTTAGTCCAACTTTTCCAAAAATAGGATTTTTCGAGGTCCATAAAATATGCATTTGATTGATCAATAATTTCATCGTTGGAGCTAAATCTCTTTCCACGGAGCCATTTCTGTAGGTTTGGAAATAGGAAATAGTGACTGGGGGCTAAATCCGGAGAATATGGCATGTGAGGTACCAATTCGTAACCCAATTCATGGAATTTTGCGATTGGTACGACACTCATATGCATCTGTGCGTTATGGCCAATTGAGAGCTTTCTTAAACCCAACTGATCATTTAAAATCGAAACCACACTGCTATACGAAATGCCTATGGCATCAACAATCTTACGCACTTTTACTCTTTGATCGGCCAACACCATTTCGTGGATTTTTTCGACATTTTCGGGTGTATTGACCTCAATTGGCCGTCCAGAATGTTCAGCGTTATTTGTACTTGTGCGGCCACAACGAAAGTCAGTAAACCGCATTTTTACCATTGAAATCGATGGTGCAGAGTCCCCATAGTATTTATCAAGCTTTTCCTTGGTTTGATTGATGGTTTTTTTCCGCAAAAAATAATGTTTAATGAGCACTCGAAATTCACTTTTTCCATTTTTAAAAATGTTGTATATTTTGAACAGCTGTTAAACGCAAAGTAAATGACGGAACTTGCGTAAAATTTGACAGTAGTCTACTAACAGGTGGTACTTGATGCGATCAGTTTTGCATTTCATATAACTACGAGAGAAGTTCGAAAAGTCACGGAGTTATTGATCCGCCCTCGTATATTTCAGGCTACATAAACTGTTCAAATGAGGCCTGTCTTTGGTTTGCATTAAAATAATGCTAAAACATTAAATTAAATTTGTACTCTGTCATTCGAAAACAAGAGTTATCATAGAAACATATATACTTGATTTAAGATCAATATGATTACAAATCACCGGCTGCACAACGCTTGTGTCGGTCTAAAGTAGGTGAGACTTTGTCATTGCGATCATTGTCGGTTTATTATTTAAATGCTGTCTTACTTTTAAGGCAATATTTTGAATAGCCAACAAGAAAGACAATGAAGTTCACACTCATTTGAAGAATGTATGTTCTGTTGGAGCAATGACTTAAAAAATACCAAAACCGAGTTACTCTTTTGTACTTAAGGATATGGTTTTCGTTAAAAATATATACATATTGTATTTCGATAATAATTGTTCTTCTTCTTCTCATTCAGCATCTGCAACTTTAGCCCTCCCACTATCATTGCGAAGTTTATTGAAAAACATTGAAATGCAATTCAGGGAAAAGGGGCAAAAATACAGAATGCAAAATGTGAATTTGCGGAATGGAATGCCACACAAATACACTAGCAATCAGAAAAATACACGAATACCATGTCCTAAAGGAAAGGATACCAAACAGAGTATGAAAGGATGCAAAGCACAAAGTTGAAAAGAAGGCAGTGGTGGTTGAGTTACAAAAAGATATGATGATGAAGTTTTCACTTACCGGAAGTACAAAGTAAAACGATTGCTGAATAAGCGATTAATCCTGAAGGGCACCACCACGATGACATTATGTTGTTGCTTCACAACACAACGGCTGTTGATGTTTGCAACCGATGCAGATGATGACGTTGATTTTGCAGCTGGCAGAAATAAAAATAATGTTGCAACAATTTTCCTTTTTTATTAGGGCACACAAACACCGGCCAAAGGATGGTAAGGAATGGGAAGTATAACAACCCAAGTTGGGGATATAGTAAACGTATTACGCGTTGTATAGAGTAACATTAACATAAAGTAAATAAATAAATGCACTTAAAGTCTGACAATTTTTAAAACAAAAATAAACATTTTCTCTTGTTGTTTGGTATACAGATTTGTTGTTTTTTGCCTTTTGTTTTGTTTTAGTTATAATTCTGGGAGGTGGTGGGTTCAGTTACGCGTGTGATAATACTTGCTTTGAAGAGAATTTCATCAGAATTTCTAGTCCAGTTGGGTTCATGTGACTTTTCACATTTTCATTCTGTTTTATATGACCAGCATTCCAATGATTTAAAGCCTTCGGGCTTATATGGCATGCAGCCAGCCTGATTGCTTTTGGTCAACGCTGAGTAGAACGCATTTTATATTGCAACATCCGAACATGCCTCCAGTAGCATGTTTACAGTAATAACATTCTCATCATCATCATCAGCAACATAGTTTCGTACAGTCGATGCTGTTGTGTTCTTTGTGTAGCCCCCAAAAAAGGAGACGGCAATGTGCAACAACATGACTCCACGTGAACATTGTCTAAAATTTAGCTACTTCTAGTTTCTCTGTACTAGAATCACACGAGTCGTGTTGTCTTTGGTAAGTGTAAAATAATATGTTTGACGTTGGCCAACTAGTTGGCTAGAGATACACATGGGGGCATGTACATATACGTGTAGTTGGCCAAGAGCTGGAATCGGAGGGCTTTTGTGAAGGGAGTCGTTGTTGGCGTTGTCGTCGACTACTTCCAGCAGTGCGAGTATTTAAAGTTGGGGTAACATGAATGAAATGTTAAAACAACAGGCATGTAAACACTAATACAAATTGACATAATATGCATTAAAAGTGGGTTTCAATGCAACAGTAGCTATAGTTGTTTTTGTCGGTGGCAGCAAAACATTTACAGCAAGAGTGGCTGAAATAGGCGGCAATAGTAGTAGAAACCTTAACGTACATTACAACTCATAGTCCCTAAAGATGTAAACTGTTAAATGGCTTTGAAGTGCCGCCATCGTTTCAAGTTGAAGTTATTTATTTTAAGAGTAATACGGGAAATGAAACGTGGCATTCACTAAGTTTATTTTTGTAACTACAGGATATTAGCCTAGAATCGACTACACATTTCCGGTTTTAAAATAGGAATTTCCGGTTTGCGTTACGCTACACTTTACATTTTGAACACTTTCAAAAATAACACTTTTTGTTGAAATTTCTCCTACAACTTTTAACAATAAAATGCAAAAAGTTTTCACAAAATTTTTGTAAACTTGATTTTACACTCGCGCCTTCGATTCGCGTTTCACTCGGAATTCGTTTTGGCTAATTCCATTTAGCACTTCATTCTATTCTTTCGGTTTTGGTGGTATTTAGTTGTGGTGCAATTTCCGTTTCGTCCGTTTATCTGTAAATCCAACATTTAACTGAATTGTCATTGCCTTCGTTGCTTAAGGATATGCTTCGGAATATTTACTGGTGTCCTGTGCATGTCACAACTGTGTGGATGTGTGTGTGCATCTAACACATTTTAACATTTGTTTGCGTTTGTATGTGTGTGCGTGTGTGCCTCGCTCCAGAAAATGTGTGGCTTCGTAAAGGTCCTTCGTCTCGTCAATCGTTTCGCGAGCGCTGGTGAGTTGTTGTGATGGAGATTGAAAAGAGAATTTAGTGGAATATACGCGAAAAGAGTACCCATTAAATACTCTTCCCCAAATATATTTCTCTTTTGCTCAAAGATTTTTATAGAATGCGAGAAAAATCAGTTTGTTGTTAATCATAGTATTTAGTTCAAGTTTAAGGTTTTTTTTTGTGGGTAGATTCCATTTTTTTATACATTCTTTGTGAAGAGTTGCATGCAATTGTGCCGGGGTAAGATATTCCAAATCTGAAAGAGAATTAAAAAATAATTTAAATAAATAGTGATTGAGATGTAGAAGGTAGCTAATTTATGGCTACCAATAGACCTATATGATTTATTTGTAACACTATACTTGCACGTTGTGAGAAATGCTGCGAAAATAAATAAAAAATTATTTTTGATTACTTTGTGACAAAAACCCTCCCCAAGCAAAAGGTTAAAGTTTAAGGTTTATATGTGCAATTTGTTCTAATGTTCTAAAAAATTTGCAATGTTTACTTAATGGCCGAACGTTTTTTGGATTTGATTTGGCTGCATGTGCGATAAATGGAAAATGCCATTGTTTATTGATCCTTCTTCTTTACAATATTGTTTCTAGTTCCTATTATAATATACTTGTGTATGTATATAGTACATTCGTATTATTAATACTTCTAGCATCCGTGGACCATTCTGGAATACAATGGTATTTTATTTATTAATTTAAATATGCCACTAGGCCAGCCCATTTACTTAATGACACATAGGTCTCTTTTCAGTTTACATTTATTATTGGATTGGGATTAATTGATTTGGCTCAACCACATTATTATATCGTGACAGTTCTAAAATATTACATGAGTTGTCATGGGGAAACTCGATTGGAACGAAGTTCCTTCCGCTATATATTAAGCGTGTTTTTTTTACCCCGCTACAGTTAATTATATCCTAATTTGTACGGGACAGCTAAGCGATATTAAGTGGCATTTCAATTTCCCACTTGAATTCCGACTTGAGCAATGACAATGTTGCCACATTTTAAATTTCAAGAAATGGCAACACAAATTTATCCTAGATAAATTTTGTTATCATTTTTAGCGAATGAAAATGTTATCAAGGAGAGACTCAAAAGCAGAATTTTGCAAAATGGCTTCCACATGGTAAGTTCATTTAAATTATTTTATTTAATGGACGACTACGTATACTTTTATATCTTTAAATTTGAAGGATAGATATTTATTTCCGATTGAAAACAAAATTGGAATTAAATTGTTCACAACAACACGCGGTAAATTTTATACGTATTGATCATGGTATAATTATCTATCAGGTATAGTCGTTTAAACATGTGATTACATTTTTTCCATGTCATTTTTCGATTCACTTGTTAAAATAATATGGAATTTGCTTTTCATGCTTTTTGTATTCTTGTATTGTTGGTAAATATTTGTGAGGAGTTTGACAACTGAAACAAATGAACGAAATTAAAATGTATGTTGTTGCTGCTTACAACTACAAAAACATTTGTGGCTACCATGTATTTGTTGGCACTTGGTACAAACGTGTTGCCGTATAGCAATTTTTCGCCCATTACAGCAAATGTTCCCACATTACGTTGTATTAAGTGTGGATCGTTTTATTTGGAAAGCCTTAAGTGGCAATAGCTGAATGAAATAAAAAAGCAGCCTTATTATGAACTAGCTAGTTCCAACACCCCTAAGGCGCCCGTTGAATAATACAATAATTTAAATGGATCTTTAAGAAAAGATACTTTTTGTAAAATGATAAACTTTTCTTAAGAACAATTTTTTTACAGATTCTATTTTTGTAAAGTATATTTTTAGGTCCTTTTAGATTTTCCCGAAAAGGTAATTTTTTAAAGAGAGGTACTTCTTTTATTAAAAGCTAATTTTTTTTTAAGAAAAGGTACTATTTATAAGAGGAAGTACTTTCTGTAAGAAATAGCCACAAGTGTATGAATTTTGTTTTACAAAGAAGTATGTCCTTTTTTTTAAGACAGGTACTTTTTAAAGAAGTGATACGCTACTTATTTGCAGAAAAGAAAATAAACGAAAAAGTATTATTTTATTTTTACGAAAATTTACTTTTAAGAAAAGTAATTTTTGTAAGAAAAGGTATTTTTTTAAGAGAAAGTATTTTTGAAAAAAGGTTTTTTTTAAAAAAAATGGGAATTTTTTAAGAATTGGTCCTTTTTTTGAAAAATACTTAAATTTTTAAGAGTAGGTACTTAACTCAAGGAAAGGTATTTTGTTTCACAAAAAATTTATTCTTTAGAGAAAAGGTAGTTTTTTAAGAAGAGGCAATTTGTTGTAAGAAAATTCAGTTTTTTTAAGAAAAGGTACTTTTAAAAAAAATACTTTTTTTAAGAAACGGTACAGTTTGTATGAAAATTTACTTTTTTTACGCAAAGGTACTTCTTTAAGATAAGGTGTTTTTTAAAAAAAAAAGTACTCTTTTTAAGAATATGTGACGCGCAAAATAGAAAAGGACCTAAGGGTAAAAACCGGGTTTGTTCAGGAGAGCCATTTTAAAGATTTAAATACGTGTAAATACGTGTTAAATCGTCGACTTCACTTTCATAAATGGCGCATATCTCTGGGAGGGAACACTTTTGGGGCATGGGATCGGTCTCATTCGATGCTCAGATGTTGTCCACATCAAAAAAAAATTGAAAATTGATTTTTTTTCCTTAGGTCCCTTTCTCTATGCCATGTCACATATGAAGAGGTATTGTTTTGAGAAAATTTACTTTTTTTAAGAAAAGGCGTTTATATAAGAAATTGTTCTTTATTTAAAACTTCTTTCACTTTGGCATTTTTTGCTTTTTATTGGAATCAAAACTACAATATATAAGTGTACTAAATATTGGTTACAGGTTCCACCTAGAAAACTTCCCATTAAACAAGAAATTTCCCAACATATTTTAGTCTAGACACAAACCAAAGCAAAAGTACCCAATATAGTTGATAATACTGGATTGTAGCATAATAGTGTTTAAAAATAGTTGTTTAATTTTTTTCCATTTAACCCGCAACGTGCGATAAGGAACTTCGTTCCAAAACCAATTATTATGATTTCAAATCTGACTTTTGGGATAAAAGTTAGTTTTTTAAAAGTTCAGGATGCCTTTAGATGTAAGATGTAATGTAAGTCCATTCTGACTACAACTGCCTGTTAAGCGAAGTCTGTACCTTTCCAAAATGGTATAAAATGTCAGACTTTATCAACAATTTCATTATCAAATGGTGGATCAAAATAGGGTACCTCTAGTCAAAGGCGTTAAGATGACCTAATATGCACTGGCAGAAGTTATTGTTTGAAATTATTTTGTAGCAATAGTAAGTTCGGCTGCTGTTACCGAATTGAGATTGTCATGACATAATTGAAATTGTCACGACATACTTTAGTCCCCACAGCTGATATTAGGTTAAACCCATCTCGTTGTTTAATTGATTCGATTGCGATAACTGAATTTCCAATTATAATTTCGATTGCAACAACCGAATTTTAAATCAATTCGGAAGATTATTTCAGTTGCAATACCGAATTTAACGACAAGAGGGTTGGAGCCAACGAATGTGGTATCAATTCGGTTGCAACTAGAGTGACCACTAGAGTATTCTGTGAGTGTGAGCGTGGTCGTGAATGAGTAACACAGTACAGTGGCAACAATTAAGTACACGAATTAATAGAATAGAGGATTTAATACAAACTTTTAACTAAGTCAAACACAGGTGCAAAGTCAAAATTGTTGTCATTTGAAAATATTGTATGATTGTGCTTTTCTGAACACCCACACAGCGATGATTCATGGCGGGCGCCTCTTGCGCCCTTCTTTTAACTCCGCCTCTATTCTTGCCCGTTAAACAGAATACAAAAATGTTACAATTCAAAGTTTAAATAAAAGGTTCACAAAAACATAGGCCGTCAACGAATTCCCTCCATCGATTTCTGTCTCGGATTTAATTTAATTTGCGGGTTCCATTCCTAGCAACGTGATGGTGGACGCCTAACTATATGGCCGATCAAGGTTAATTTTCTTATACGTATATCTAATTGAATTGGACTGATACCTGCACGTTGTCAGAGTACTTTATTATTGATGAAACAATATCTTGATGAAACAACATTTCTTTTCGCCAAATGCGGACTTTTTTCCACAATGTCATCACTTAAACGCTGCAATAAATTATCATAATATTAACCGTTGCCGGTTTTTCCTTTCTGAAGATAATCAATAAAATTTATCACAGGCGCATCCCAAGGAACAGACGCCATGACCTAGCCTACAGATGGAACCGTATTCGCATTCTTTGCACACGATTCTCCTATTCTAGTCCACTGATTTGACTGTGCCTTTGGCTCAAGTGTGAAGTGGGGGACTCATATCTCATCCATGGTTATAAATCGATGCAAAACATATTCACGACGCTGTTTTTGCTCTATTGAAAACAAGCGCGGCACCGATCTTGCGTACGGCTTTCTCATCTTGAAATCTTCGGTGAATATACGATGTATAGCACATTTTGAAATGCCTAGCATTACAGCTAACTCATGCACCTTCAGCCGAGGATCATCCAATACCATTTTGTGGATTTTCTTAACCGTGTCTAGGGTGGACACCTCTATTGGCCTACTGCTACGATATTCGTCTTGGCAGCTCATACGGCCTCGTTTAAACTCAGCTGCCCAATCATTTTGAGCCGTAAACGAAGTAGCAGACTCCCACAGAATATAAACTAGCTCGCATTTATTATTGCTTGAACTTAGACCTTTCAAATGGAAATATTGCATTACATAACGGTGACCAATGTTTTCCATGTTTACAAATTCACTAATATCGTTTGTTTTTGATGGCTGAATTGAAAATACCACTATGTTGGTTCCTTGATACTTAAAACATATTTTTTATAAGGTTGCCACTTTCTACCAAAATGTTTTTTTTTGAAACTACTGGCACCAGGTCGGCAAGATTTAGGACCGCTCTCGTACGTAGTATTTGTCGCAGAGAACGATTTACAAACGCTTGTACCTTCTTCAATACGCATTAAGAAGCAGTTTTATTCTACTTAAGAATATTCAAATTGGAAGCACAGCCAACACAATCTGAAAAGTGATGGTGTAGCCGCGAGGTTCTAGTGGAAATTCTGTTAATTGGAACGCACTATTTTTTCTGGCATATTAATGGTGTATGATTACTGAAAGAAGTGATTTAAACTCTCTAATTTGTCCTATTTGATTCCCAGTTGATTCTTTGCTATTTTTTTTACTTTTGTGGACCGTTTTTGTAGCTTTTTTACATTTGTGTGACGCGCGGCATTTCACTCCCGCGTAATGTGCCACACTCTAAAAGTTCCCGATCTGAATGTTAATACCATCCAATAAAAAGTTTTACTCAACAGTTCCAATAAAAACAAGGGCGCTGCTCATTATGCCGTCTCCGAGTAAATAGATGAACGCAGCAAAATATTTTCTCCCAACTTTGAATACGTTGGACCTGACTAATGATTTGAGACTCTGGGCTGACCAATGGTTTGGAGTACTCGTTTTAGATATTTTCCAACACATTTTTGGCAAAATGCACCTGTTTTTTCCTTCATTTCTAATATGAAATCTTTACAGCCTGAAAAAATACGGTCACTGTAACATATTCTCCAACAGGCATTCTGCAGGGACCATGTATTTATTTATCTTTATTGGTTCGACTTATGCAGAAGAAAGATTAGGTGTTTAATAATTGTTAAATGATACATTCTCATAAATGATATGAGGTAGCTAATAATAAGTGAGTTTTGTTTTAGCCCGCTAAAGTTAAATATAGCTTAATTTGTACGGGGCAGCTAAGCGATATTAAGTGGCATTTCAATATCCCACTTAAATTCCGACTTGAGCAATGACAATGTTGCCACATGTTCAATTTCAAGAAATGGCAATACAAAATTAAATTGGATAAATTTTGTTATCATTTCTTGCGAATGAAAATATGTATTATCAAGGAGAGACTCAAAAGCAGAAATTTTCAAAATGGTTTACAGATTTTAAGTTCATTAAAATTATTTTATTTAATGGTAAACTATTGAAATCAAAATTGGTATTAAATTATTCGCAACAACGGCCGGTAAATGTTATACATATTGATCATGGTAGAATTATGTAGAAGGTATAGTCGTTTAAATAGGTGATTAAATTTTTTCCACATAATTTTTCGTAACACTTATCAAAGTCATATAATTTTTTGTTTTTGTACTTTTTTGTATTCTTGTGTTGTTGGTAAATACTTGTGTAGAGTTTGACAACTGAAACGAATGTACGAAAATACAATGTCTGTTGTTGCTGCTTATAACTACAACAATATATGTATGCTGCTACCATGTAGTTGTTAGCACTGGCTCAAAACGTGTTGCCGTATCGCACTTTTTTCACCCATTACTGCTAATCTTGCCACATTTCGTAGTATTAAGTGTGGATCGATCCATTTGGAAAGTCATAAGTGGCAATAGCTTAATGGAATAAACAAAACAGCCTTAATATATAGTTAACAGTAATGTTATTAAAAAAATTTTTAAATTTGGTAATATGTAATATTGCACGAAAACATTTATATATTACTGATTGGTTCTTAATTTCAAAATATCGAATAAATACCATAAAGTGAAAAAATGAAAATGAATGAAATAAACTTAAATTAAATGTATTCAAATAAAATGACAATAGTACAATTGAGAAAGAGAATGAGAAAGAAACAAACAAATAAAAATTAAATTAAATTAAATAAGTAAATGTGCTACGAATTATATTTTATGGAACACTTTTATATGTTTAATATGTTTGGAATACACTCCAAATATTCGTCTACTTAAAATTCCCTAACTCACTTATATTTAAATGCAAACATTAACATGTTTTTTTGGAAAACATGCATTCATTCAACCCAAGCATCCCAAACATCCATACGTGTACGCATTTCTATGTTTCCTTAGAAACGTCCCAATACTTACGTAGAATCATGTGTGTATTTTCTCTCAAACACAGGGATACTTACGTAGAAGCATATGAATGTTTCCTCCCAAACGCATTAATAGTTAGAACAAATCTTTTTATTTATTATTTTGGTTTTGATTTTTATTATTGGTACCGGCTCGAGGTTAAATTTTGTGGTTATTTATCGAATATTTGGTCCTACTTCGTTGAGGCTTTGTAAGGTACCAAGAAGTATATGCCCGGTTTAAGTTGCAAGCGTTAAGCAGTTTTGATATTTTGCTGGCCACAGAACTAGGCGAATAAATAAGAAAATTATGTAGATAGTGCGACAAACTCATCATTTATATCACAAACAAATATGTATTTTGATCGCAAACACATATATTGCAGCATATTAATCAACATGTAATATTGGAATAGTAAACACAATGTGTTTGGATACAAGTGTACTATATTTGCGGCAAACGTTACATTTGTATTTAAACAACAAAAACGGCAGATTTTTCGGCGTGTGTATCTTATTGTAGCCTATTTTTCCTACAAATGCGACAATATTAACGGTTTACGAACATTTTATAATATCTTCTAGTTGATTTTTTGAAAAGTGTAAAAATCAGTTTCTGGAAATTTCTCAAAAAATCACGGAATATAGAGATGCAAGCCTTTTCTTTCAATTTGCCAAAATTGAAACACTTGGAACCATGTGTTAACATTGGATTTTGTGCTCGTAATTTTTGGTTTTATATTTGAAGGATATAAAACATTTTTCTTTGGTACCACTATCATAAGTTGCACTATCAAAAGTTTTCCTCAAAATATTTGGATTTATACTTGAAGGATGTTGAACATTTTTCTTTGGTACCACTATCAAAAGTTGAACTAAAAATTTTCATAAAAATTTTTCAAACTTGCTAAATTAACCAGAGTCGTCGTACGACTCGGGACATATTTCTTCGACTCTTAAGGGCCAGCCAGGTACGGCTCGACAAACAACTCCCCAGACAAATTTAACTAACTACAAACTGATATGTTTGTTCCTTTTTTTCTTAAAATCGTTATTATACGGAAAAAAATTCAAAGCAATTGAAATTTTCTATAATACATATTTGCCATTATTTCCCTATGCAAATTACTAAATATCCTTTAGATAGGATAGATAGATTAGGGCCACAGCTTAATGGCAACATTGACTGATACAGGAATTTTCAATAAGTTATAACAGTGGAACAAAATAAGATATTATACATCCTAGAAACGTATGTGGCCGTCGGTGGTGCAATGGTTAGTGTGCGCGCCTCTTGTACATGAGATCCTGGGTTCGATCCCTGCTCTGAACATCGTAAAATTTCATTCGACGGCGGTTACCTCGCATAGTGATGGCGACGCTATCGAGTATTTAGCCATAAAAAAACTTTTCAAAATACCGATCTGAATCGGAGTAAAAACTGTAGGACCCAATCAGTGCGGATAAAACTAGAAAGCGCAGAGCTAAGTGTTTGTGAGAAGCTCTCCCAAAATCTTTCGTGGAATGTAAGGGGAAACCATTTATTTTTTATAAATGAATCAACAATGAGGTGCAGCGTATGTCGGTGCATTTTAAGATTATTTCAAATGTGTGTGGAATGAAACTCTCATTCAGAATTTTAAATATTTTTGGCAGAATTTTCTTATTAATAATACTCAAACAAAGTAGAGGTTAGGAAATATGCGATTTATCACCAATTTTTCACAAACCTAATTTCATGTAGCGCCCAAAAGGGGTATTGTAACAAATGCAGGCAAACTTAAATGTCGAACATTTCCAAAATTTTTAATTTTGGTCGACCTCTGCATTTTTTCATAAAATGATCTGGAACATTTTACCACATTCACACATTTGCCAAAGCATGCAATCCAGAATGTGATCGAATCCTGCTTCACTCATAAACAATTTCTACGAAGAACTGTAGGATATTTCATCTTGTGTGAATTATGTTTATGTTCCTATGAGAGCGAGGAATAAATTCCCACTGTTTTTTTTGTATTGCCAATACTACAACTCTTATACTGCAAAACATATAGCACTCTTACATCATCGACTCTTTCAGAGAATTTAGACCTGCGCAATGGGGCGTTACATTATTAACGAATAACATTCCTTGATTTACACGTGCTATTGCTGATAAACATATGAGGGCTGTCCCGTCTGTCTCATCAGCGTAAATACGAGGTTTTTCCATCTTTTGTTGTTATCAATCACACATTACACAAGACCACATACACGCACATTCACACAATGACATTAAGATACAAAATTCGTATGGTGTGAAGGAAGAAATCTACCACACTATAGTAGTGATTTTTTTGCCAATGTTTGTGGTAAAACCTCAAGGACGCCTGTACCCATGTATTTGTGGGCCTAATTAATTGATTAGAATGAATTAGATGCTTGTCCTGAATTAGGCGCTTAACTTAACTTAAAATATGTATTGGTGCAAACATGTCTGAGCGCTTTGTATGAGAAGATCGATGATTTTACTAAGAGGTCATTTCATTCCGAAAGTATAGAAAATAACGCCGTTGAGTTATTTCAAATAATGTCTTCATCACAATTTCGGTACTAAAATTTAAACACTTTAAGTATTTAAATCATTATTTTGAAATCATTGTAAGAGATTCATTCGGTTTAGGCATTAAGATAAACTTTCTTTTCTAATAGTTAGAAGTAAATTAACTCCCAGTCTATGTCGTTTTCAAGATCCAAATTCCTCGTCAAATAACAAATATATTTAAATGGCAATCACAGCTCAATGTCTACCTGGCATTTTAGTGGCTCAATCTTTAACTGCCATTTTGTTTGACAGGGCCAGCACTAACCTACAACTGATACATTTCTTAACAAGTCATTATTATAAGTTTTGATTTTTAGCTCAAAATAAGGAAGGACTAGGTATACATATATGTGCTACTCAAATGCTAATTGATGTAACTCCGCAGTTTAAAAAAATTTAAATGAAGTGTCAGGGGACTCCCGGTTGGAATGAAGTTCCTTTCGCTATATATTATGTACTAGTTAGTTCCAACACGTCTAAGGCGCCCGTTGAAAAATACGATAATTTAAATGGCTCTAAGAAAATATACTTTTTGTAAAATGATAAACTTTTTTAAGAACAATTATTTTTCAATAGAATCTATTTTTTTTAAGGTATATTTTTAGGTCTCTTTTGTAAGAATATGTTTTATATTTTCGGGAAAATGTCCTTTTTAAAGAGAGGTACATCTTTTATAAAACGCTAATGTTTTTTTTAGAAAAGGTACTATTTTTAAGATGAAGTACTTTTTGTTAGAAAAATCCATAAGAGTATGATTTTTTTTTACAAAGAAGTACTTTTTTTAAGAACAGGTACTTTTTAAGGAAGTTGTACTCTTTTTTCGAAAAAGGGTATTTTTTAGAGGAAATGTACTTATAGTAAGGCTACCTATCTCAAGAAAAGAAAAGAAAAGGTATTATTTTATTTTTAAGAAATATACTTTTAAGGATAGGAATTTTTGTAAAAAAAGGTATTTTTTAAGAGAAGGTATTTTATTTTGAAGAAATGGTTTTTTTTTAAGAAATGCGAATTTTTTTACAATTGGGCATTTTTTCAAGAATAGGTGTGCATTTTTACGAGTAGCTACTTATCTCAAAACAATTTATTTTATTTCACGAAAAAAATCACTATTTAAAGAAAATTTAGCTATTTAATAAAAGGCAATTTTTTGTAAGAACATGTACTTTTTTACAAAAAGGTACTTATTTAAAAAAAATACTTTTTTAAGAAAATTTACTTTTTGTAAGAAAATGCCCTCTTTTAAGCAAAGGTACTTTAAGGTTATATATTTTTTTAAGAAACGGTACTTTGTATTTTTTTGAGAAAATTTACTTTTTTTAAGAAAAGGAACTTATTTAAGAAAAGTTTGTTTTTTTGAACTTTTTTCACTTTGGTTTCCCAAATTTACCTTTTAAATAAATAAATAAATGGTTTCCCATTACATCCCATGAAGGAATTGGGAGAGCTTCTCACAACCAGTGAGCTGTGCGCTTCATAGTTTTTTTTTTTATACTCACTGATTGGGACCTACAGTTTTGCAACTGTTCCGAACGGTATGTTGAGAAGCTTTTTCATGGCTAAATACTCGATAGTGTCGCCGTCACTAAGCGAGGTGACCGTCGTCGAAAGAAATTTTAAGGTGGTCGGAGCAGGAATCGAACCCAGAATCTCCTGTACAAGAGGCGCGCACACTAACCATTGCACCACCGACGGCCACAAAAATTTGCCTTTTATTATGTTCAAAACTACAATGTATACTAAATATTGGTTACAAGTCTCCAGCTAAAAAAATTTCCCATTAAACAAGAAATTTCCCACCATATATTAGTCTAGACACAAACCAAAGCAAAAGTACCCAATATAGTTAATAATACTGGGTTGTAATAAAGTTGTTAAAAAAAAGTTGTTTAATTTTTTTTCATTTAGCCTCCATCCCGCAACGTGCGATAAGGAAAAGTCGTTATTTGTCGCACAGTGTAAACGGTCACTTCATAAATTCTGTAATTCCCAGTCAGTTTTTTGTAAACTGGAAAGCACACAGCTCACTCGATGTGAGAAGAGCTCTCCAATCCATTCATGGGATGTAATGGGAAACTGTTTATTTTTTATGCATTTAAATAATAATAAAACTGTTATACAAATTATTCATTTTTGTGTTGGACATCTTTGTTCATATACTTTTTCAATCTTGTCACAATTTCAAAAAACAGAATCTTTATAAAATTAGTATAGATGGAATTGAATACACCCACAGCACGATTTGGTTGAGATAAAGTAATTAGCTGTACTTGAGTTTAGAGGTTATCACAACCGCAATAGACGTCACCACAACCGAATTGGTGGTAGTCACAACTGAATTAAAGGTTGTCAGAACCGAATTAGAGGTTGTCCAATAGTTTTATAGATTGTTATTTCTTTTGACTGAATAAGCTATGTGAAAAATTGTAGTAAAAAATGTTGATTAATTGATAATCTAATTTCCTAGATTCTTATAAATAATTATAAAACAATGAATCAACGCACTTTATATGGTATAATTGCAACCAATTACTTTTCCATTCCATTTCCGACAGTCTCTGAAGTCCCATCTTTTCTGGAATTACGATGTGTTGTGTTTGTCGATATACATACGTCTTAAACCCAACCATTCCACCATTCTAACTACATAAATATATTGATAGACCAATTTACCTTTGACTTGTATACCAGGATATCTTAAACGACGACCTTGCAGATCTTCAGAACTGATGGCATCTGGTTGTACTGCAGGCTGATAAATATGCCGATTATCTGCAAAATCCCGTGACAACAATAATTCTACGTTACTTTTTATTTTTCGAATTTTAAACGTCCGGTTAGAAATGTATAGAAGTGTTGTGGTAACCGAATTCAAAATTACTTCGATTGCAGCACATAATTTGTCCATAAATATGTTTCTTGCACTCAAATTAACACCAACTTCGATTGTTGCAACCGACGCACAGCCAAATTCGGTTGTTGCGGCCGAATTGCCAACAAAGTCGACGGCTATTACCGAATTGATGCCATATGCGGTTGACGCAACCGAATTGATGTCAAATTCAGTTGTTGCAACCGAATTGGACACAAATTTAGTTGGTGCAACCGTTGGTGTGAAACCGAATGTATATAGGGTCAGGCCGCGAGAAGTGTGACATAGTGCGTCAGGGATTTTGACCTTTGGTCCATATATCGAAAGGTTATTATGTCAATATATAAAACTCCACAAAAAATAAAATTACAATTTCTGAAGTTTTGAATTTTTAACTTGCAAGAACAACAATTGCAAGTTAAAAATTCAAAATTTCATTAATTTTGTATTTCTCTGAATTATTCAAAATTTTATATCCCGTAAACGTAATTTAGATATTTGGATCTTTTTTTAGTTTTTTAAGTAAAATTGAGAAAAAAATAAAAAATCAGAAAATAGCCTACACTGAACAAAATTTTCGGAAATGTAGTTTAAAGAAAACAATCGAGTGTTAAATAAAGAGCTGGAGCGAGAAATATAATCTATCATTTATGAGAATTTAGGAAATTTAATTTAAAAAGCTCCTTTGTCGTTTTTCTGGATTGAATATTACTAAAAGTATTGCGTAATTATTTATAAACCAATTAATTGCTACAACATTTTGATCATCAATTGCGTCACTTTGACCATTAGAAGCCAACAAATATTTTTTTGATTCACTGCTCACACGGTTTCCAAGTTACGGGCATATGGACGCTTTACCGGTTGACTTTTATAGCGATTTTTGAAGGAAATGTTGTCCACTCGAGGGATATAGCATCACTTACCCCTTACGAATGTACAAAATCACGAATTTCATTTATCTGACGCTCCCATTTTGAGATTGCTACATAATTTTGATCATCAATTGCGTCACCTTAACCCTTAGAAGCCCACAAATATTTTTTTCATTGACTGCTCACACGGTTTCCAAATTACAAGCATATGAACGCTTTACCGATTGACTGTTGTAGCGAGTTTTGAATAAACTTTTGTCCATGCGAAGGATATAGCATCACTTACCCCTTACGAATGTACAAATTCACGAATTTCCTTAATCTGACGCTTCGACTTTGAGATTTATTCAAATTTTCATTTTAGCGACTTTATTATTATAGTGATATGGAAACAAAATATTGGTGCCACATTGGCGACAATGCTTGGTCGAAGCCACCGTTGGCGTTGGAAGCGCAAAATGAGGCTATTTTGACAATTGACTGCGACGTTTTTCTTCACCAATTACTTTATCGATTTTTTTTTACAAAAAAGTATTTGTCATATGAAATGAAACACTTTGTCATAAACCCTTGAGGATGCACCAAAAATTGACTATTTTATGGAGTGGACTCTCCATTTTCAAGATATAGAAAACTTTAAACTTTATTTTATATTTTTGAACAAAAAAGTGCATTGATCGAGTTATGTGTATTTAATCGAGTCTTTTTTTATTTACAGGGTCGTCCTTTCTCAATACGGGTGGTTCAAAGTGGAAAGAGTTGTACCAGGTGAATAACATTTGCACAGGTAATTAATATAAAACATATCTGTCAAAGGACACGCCCATCTTACATATA
The DNA here is from genome assembly GCA_963931995.1 of Phaonia tiefii. Lineage (NCBI taxonomy): Eukaryota > Metazoa > Arthropoda > Insecta > Diptera > Muscidae > Phaonia > Phaonia tiefii. The sequence goes on along the minus strand of OZ008370.1, from coordinate 111,728,149 downwards.
TTCTGATATAAAAAAATGCTGTAATTGTCACAGCTGCAAAAAGAATTCTACCAAAATTGACAGAATACATTTATAACCTGTTTTAATGCATAGCATTAAGCTTGTGAAATTAGAACAAGGACACGAGTCCTTAAAATATAATATTCAAAGTAGTGCTCACAAACTAGGTCTATATAACACGAATATTTGAAAATTTACTATGTGACTTATTTTTAGTAGCATAAATATATCTGAATTTAAATTTGGTTGAACTCAAAATACACTCCGGTTCACTTATTTAAGGGCACCACAAATTCCATATTCAGCAGCCTGTATCTTTTGCAATTTGTAACCGATTGCCGATGGAAGCTAGACATCTTGAGCTATAAAAATAAAAAAAATCATGACAATAGTGGTTTCTTAATTAAAGAACTTTTTTTGAGCAATTTAGGAAAAAAGTCCAAAAATTTGGTATTTTTTTTAGTTCACTTGAATAAAGGCACTTTATTATTTTTAAAGTACGCGATAATTTTTTTATAGGGAACGTTTGTTTATTATAATTTATTACATCTTAATCATTTTACGAGTCAAAAGGGCGAAACAAAAAATTATAAATCTATCGGAAAAATCTAAAATCGATGTTTACCGTTCTGAAGGATATTCTAACCGCGCAAGAGCTAAAAAAATTGGACGGAGCCCAACTGTTGTCGACAATTACACCAAGGACCCTGGGAAGTATGGAAAAAAATGGTAAAGGAATAGTTTCATTGTCTTTATCTACGTATGAGAAGAGAAAAATCATCAGAATTGCTTCTAATTCTGCCTTATCCTTGTCAAAAATAAGAGCTCAAGCTGGAGTGAAAGCGAGCAAGTCACCCGTACGCAGAGTAATTAAGAGCTGTGGGTATCTTAAATACCTCAAATTAGAAAAAAAGCCGCCACTTAATGCTCCTCGTAAGGAAAAGCGGCTTCAATCCGCAAGAGACTACATGGTATGGGATGTGCAGCCAAGAGGTCATGTAAATGACTGGAGAACGGTTGTATTTACGGATGAGAAGAAGTTTAATTTAGATGGGTCTGATGTCTACAACTATTATTTCCATGATCTCACAGCCGAGAGGGCGACGTTATGGAGTGGGGTGCTATTATGTACTTTGGCACCATCGATCTTGAATTTCAAAGGGCAAAAATGCCTGGTGCAAGCTATAAAACGTTATTAGAATCGGATTTTCCGAAGTTCAGTGAACTATTTGGTCCAATACCTTGGATATTGCAACAGGATAATGTCCCTATACACAACTCCAGAGTAGTAAAGGAGTTCATTGCAAGCCAAGATTTTAATATTCTTGACTGGCCACCCTATTTGCCAGATCAAAACATTATAGAAAATGTCTGGGGTTGTTTATCTCGTAAGGTCTATGAAGGAGGTAGACAATTTTATGACAAGCAGTCATTAATTCGCGCCATTAAGGATGCTTGGAATCAAATTTCGTTGGATTACAGAAACTCTCTTTATCTCTCAATGAAAACCCGTATATTTGAAGATATTAAAAACAAAGGGGATTGTACCCATTACTAATAGTTCTTAAACAAAGTAAAATAAATTATGAAAACAAGAAAAACGTGGTTTTCATTAAAATTAGTTAAAGTGCCTTTATGCAAGTGAACCAAAAAAATATCAAATTTTTTGACTTTTTTTAGAAATTGCTTTAGTTGAGAAACCACTATTGTCACGATGTTCTTTATATTTCAAGATGTCTAGCTTCCATTTCCATTTTAAACTTCTACAATCGGTTGCAAATTGCAAAAGATACAGGCTGCTGAATATGGAATTTTTAGTGCCATTAAATAAGTGAACCGGAGTGTAAGTACATTTTCTAAACTTTGGGTTGAAAAATATATTTTTAAGTTTGCCAACGTTTTTCAATAAATCGCCTATATTGGATATATGCTTGTATCAAAGAATTCCGCACCAAGCTACACCTGGAATTAATGTATTTGATAATAACCTGTCTGTAGCTAAAAACCCAAAAATATAATTTGTTTATATGCCCTTGCATTTGTATTTCACAGACGAATGAAAACAACTATTTTAATAAACACGTGTTTCTTCTTATACACAGAAAAGTGTAGTTATACAGGGTGATTCAGGAAGTTCCGGAAAAATTTCTCCAGCGTATTTTTTTGGCTCATTTCATGAAGAAAAGTCCACTAGGACCATGTCCGAAAATGCAAGGGTGCGAAATGGCAGCGGGTTCAAAATTTTCGTATTGGTGGTCGGAGGGTAATAGGGTAAAGTTGCTAACTTCTGAGCCAGTGGTCGGATTTGGGCTTGTTGGAAAGGTCTTTAAGAGTCCGTTCAGAATCAATAAATCAATAAAAAGTAGAAAAAGTCAAATCGCCGAGATACAGAGCTTTCGGAAAAAAATGGAAAAAACATTCACATAATCTCAATTTGCTCAGCCAGATGGCAGGTAACTTATGTTTTTTTTCTGTTGAAAGATAGCCATACCTCTTACCTTTCCAAAATTACCTAAACGAGGCCCAGAGTCTTACCGTTCCAAAGTTATGACCATTTTACTGAAATGCAAGTTTGTTTTTGTTTTTGGAAGCGAAATAACAGCACACATTAATTTGTTTTTGTAAATTAACACGATGCTGAAAGGCATTCCAACAAGCCAAAAAAAATCCGACCACTGGCTCAGAGGAACTTTACCCTACTACCCTCCGACCACCAATCCGAAAATTTTGAACCCGCTGCCATTTCGCACCCTTGCATTTTCGGACATGGTCCTAGTGGAATTTTCTTCATGAAATGAGCCAAAGGAATACGCTGGAGAAATTTGTCCGGAACTTCCTGAATCACCCTGTACACATATGTTCCTCTTATGCTCCTGTTCTGCTGTTTTTTTGTTTTTATTGACACAATGTTGTCAATGAATATTTTAGTGCATTCATAAACCCACAGAGAGAAATTCATCATTCCGTCTAAATGCCTTTGATTTCATAGACCTTTTTATCCGCCTCTGATTACCTAAAACAGGGTACGAAGCAATTTATATTACCAGCAGGTATTTAAGGACTGCGTGATTGCTTAGCCAATATACTGATTACCTACCTCAGAATCTGATATCTTATTTTTAGTACTGGCATTCTATCATTAACTTACGCATTCAAAAGCTTTAGATTTTACACACAAGATAATTGTCTTGTAATTACTTACTCGATTATACGAACAAATTTCTCCCCTCCATTAGTGAAACAAATTGTTCATTTATTATGCCGATAATCTTTAATGCATATCCCTACAAGATAATGATTTCTTTCACCACTTTATTTCGCACTTTACGGTAGTACATCATATCAAATAATCGAAGTGAAGACTTATCACCTTTTCGATGGCGTTACAATTTTATCTTCAACTGTCATCCTGTCAACGCTCACATGAACAAATTGTTAACCTTTTGCAATAATTCATAAGAAATACTTTTTTTTTCATAACACATTTGTCGCTTTTTGCCAGGTGTACAAGTATGAATGTTCTGGAGCGCGATAAGTACGGGAAAGTACTTTACAATGATGGATGTAACCACATATATAGGGAGGTATGTATATATTTTATATACATCATATGTCGAAAAGCTTTGCTTTCAGTTTTATGAATGTATGTAAATACATTTATTGTAAACATATTCGGAAAAATACAGTGGGTTCTGTGTAAGTGAGTCAGGCGTTTCAAAGTTTTGCAATCAATATACGCGGAAAAAACAAACTTCTAGTTAAATGACAAATGCCAAATATTGCTTTAAATTTTAAAGCTTTTAAGTTCAATTGCAAACTTAATATCATAGTTATTTGATACGGTAATTCCATAACATTCTAAATAGCCCATTCACTTCAACAGTATAAATTTTAATAAGATTTGAGAGTGTAACAAACAATTCATTGTGGGTCTTGTTTAGCGTTGGGAGAAAAGTTGCCTATAAATTATACCTACACGCAAAGAAAAAAAACGTTTATTGCTCGATTACCGCAACAATACTTTGATTGATTCGAATTAATTTATTAATTGCAACCGTTCATGTAGTTCTCCCAAATAAACTCATATATCGCGAATGTGTATCATGTTGAACTCGTTTGCATCAAACGCATACAAAATTACATTTGCGATAACTGAAATTAGTCATTATTCTAATGAAAGCACAGATTACGAAGAACGTAAATTTCTCTCATACTCTCAGTGTATATACACTCTACACGTACAAAATGTTTGCAGGGTATCCACTCGTTTGGCATAGATACTCACGCACCACATAAAAGTGATCACACACTCTAATGCTTCTACCTTGTCAATATATCTTGGATGGACAATTGACGGGTTGTAGTTTGCTGCGCTTTTAGTTGTTATTTGAAAGCAAGGCGAGACAAACGTGTCAATAGACAGTGAAAAAATTTACAAAAATTCCAATTTTTTGTAAAACAAACTTTATGAGTAAATCCTAAATCATAAAGTTGGAAATTTAAATAAAAAAGAGCTTTTAGAAACCATGAATAAAAATTTTAAATTCAACTCGGTTGCTGTAACCGAAAGAATAGCTGGTGGAACCGTTTTTCGCTTCTCGCAAACGTTTTTCAGCTCTAATTTTTCATAAGTCGTTTACGTCAAACGTTTTTCAGTTCCCGCAAACGTTTTTTAGTTAAGTGCAACTAGAACTCGGTTGCTGTAACCGAAAAAACAGTTGACGGAATCGTTTTTCGTTTCTCGCAAACGTTGTTTCAGCTTATATTTGTCATAATTTGTTTGCTGCAAACATTTTGCCAAACGAAATGACATGTATGGTTTCACAGAAGTTCGTTTCCCCCAACTACAGTCCCAAACGAACTTCAGTTATCTGAGAATTCGTTTGGGAGGAACGAGTTTTTTCTTTGCGTGTATATTTGAAAAAATTGAACCTATATTTGAAAAACATATTCACTATCGGTATAAAGGCAAAATAATTCAACTCCTGCCTAATTTGTACCTTCCTAAGTACCGATAAAATATAAAGACGAAGAGACAAAAGACATAGTCAAGGCGAGCCTATAAGAGACACATGGCCGCTGTCTTGACGGTGACCTTAAAATGGCTCAAGATTATTTGAATGCCAAAGATTGGAGGAAAATATATTTCAACCAAGCATCATAAATTCAGTCTATATGTCACCACCTCTGGCTACTGATTGTGTGTCAGTAGTTTGTCAGGAGATTTCAATATTGTTGTCATAATGGAAGAACACATTTTTTCTTCGAGAAATGTGATCGTTTCTGCTTCAAATCAATGTTGACTCTGACCAACAACAGTGAATAGTATTCGACCGTGATCGGTTTACTCTCTTCAAGGTAACCGATGTGAAAACCTCATGTACCATGTTGGCCGACATACACACCTTGCTCTTCTTTGGTACACCTTTACCCCGAGAAGTCATCTGCTTTTAATGTTGTTTGGTCTCTGATGTATTGTGATGGAACAATGGGAAATTTTAAAGGGACTATAGCCAGTTGGTAGTTGGGAGGCTTTAATTATTGGCTAAAAATTGGTTAATTTTTAATTAACACTTTCAGGGAAACTCAAAAAGCCACGCAGGTTTTAAACCGCTCACTATATTCCTCATATGTACTGTGTGTGTAGTTTTCAAATAGGCGCGAATTAAAGACACACAACTACCTGCCTTGCTATATGGTGCAGAAACCGGCATCACTTCGCAAGCAGACGAAGAAGGACTGGTGGTCTTCAAGAAAAAATTGGTCCAGTAAATATATCGAGTTGTAATCGAAAAAGGCGATGTGAGTTGAATGACCTATCCCCAAAATCCACCTATTTACGCAAAGCGAGACAGGGCTATAGCGGTGGATAGTACACTTCAGTAGAATGGATAGAAACAAGTGTGGGGATTTTGAAAATTGCATTGGATTTTAATTTACATTACTTTATCTACTGCAAATGCAAAAAAGTTACCATTGTTCGCAATGACAATTAAAAGATGTTGAATTTCCATTTGCTCTGTCAATGCAAATACAGGTTGTGGAATCGGATGCCAATTGTGATGATATACAGGAATACTTTTAGTTATGTTGAATTTGCTTGACTGCTGGCAGCAAAGAGTAATATCATTCTTCCCATCTAACATTTCCTTTCACACTATGCCTTCGATGCGAAAGAGCGTTATTTCACGTAAATTAACTTACACCAGGTGGAATTACAAAAATTGTTGACTTAAAACTGTAAATTTAAACGTATTTTGGATTATTTTTGTTATATTTTATTGTTAGTATATATTTGTGGTATATTTACACACAAATTTTACCCACAAAACGAAACGCCGTTATTGTTTAATGTTGGTTGGTTTGAGCCATTGCCTCTATCTGGTATTATTAACGCAATCTTTCCAACGTCCATCATCAATTGACTGAGAGAGTTGGCTACTCTGTACGTACGTCATTACTCTATGCGTAGTAGATTCAAATTCATAAAACTGTACATAGAAAATATTTGAAAACCAAAACTGTCAGATATGAATAAAATATGTAGTGACATTTCAAACTAAACAGCAAATTATTAATTTAATTTAATTAATTTACCCCGCTTATGATAAAGACGAACCAGCGAGAAAGATTTTTGTAGACGCACTCGAAGGAAGCCAAAACTGTCCTGGAAAGATGAGGTGGAGGATTGCCTGCAAAAGCTTGGTGTTAGCACAGGAGAAAATATAAAAGACCGAACCGCTTTGAAATATATTGCTATTTAAATCCCCAACTCCAAGCAGGTTGTAAGTTATCCATTAAAGTAATTTTGTATTTCAAAATATGAATAAATGTTTTCATTTAGTTGGAATAGTTGTAGAGTGATGACGTACAAATGTACACACGTTATTATATTTCACAAACCTTTATACATTTCGACTTGATATTGGCAAAATATTTTTCGTTAAAGGGAAATCCCACTGTATGCAAAAGTATGCGTGCAATATCTACATACGGATGATGTGAACATGACATACATTTAACACAAATGGAATATTTCCACACATGCGGCGGTAGATTTCTTCCAACAGTTTATAAATGTCATTTAAATTGACAAATGTGGTATTATTATAAATATACATCACACATACATATATGTAAATGCATACATGGTAATGCGAGTGTGTGTGGGAGATTGAATGGCAAGAAGCCGATATGATTTTGTATTAAATGACTCATGTTTATTGAAATTGCATAAGTGTGATTTCAATAAAAGAAAGTAAATTGAGTGGTAACAATACAAAATACATTTCCAATTGAAATATAATGCATTGATTAGATTTACAGTCAATTGCGTCCAATAGTAATAATGAATTGTCACTAGAGTGATCAAAACTCCGGCATTTTCGAATAATTGGTTTTCGGGTTATGCGAAAAATCATTTTTTCGGAAATCCGGTTTTTGGTTACTTCTTTCGGGAAAACTTAATTGTTGGTTTTGATTACGGTTATTTTTCGGTTTTTTTATTTCGTTTTTTATTTTATTATACAAAATCAACACAAAATAAAATGTTCTTCTCTTTTTTCGTTTGCCCGTAAAAAGAGTAATTATTATTCTGAAAATATAGCAGCATTTGTCAGATTTTAATATTTTTAAATTTTTCGTTAGAGAACACATACGCTATTTCAATTCAATGCAGTTCGATTCAATTCAATTCAATTTAAATCAATTCAATCCAATTCAATTAAATACAACATAATTCAATTCTGTTCAATGCAGTTTAATTCAATTCAATTTAATTCAATTCACTCCAATTCAATTCAATACAATACAATTCAGTTCAGTTCAATTCAATTCACCTTAATAAAATTGAATTCAATTTAATTCAATTCATTACAATAATGCTATTCAATTCAATTCACTTCAATACAATGCAATGCAACTCAGTTGAATTCAAATCAATTAAATTCACTTCCATTCAATTCAATTCAATTCAATTCAATTCAATTCAATTCAATACAATGCAATTCAGTTGAATTCAATTCAATTCAATTCACTTAAATTCAATTCAATTCAATTCACTTCAATTCAATTCAATACAATTCAATTCAATTCAATTCAATTCAATTCAATTCAATTCAATTCAATTCAATTCAATTCAATTCAATTCAATTCCATTCAGTTCAATTGAATTCAACAATTCAATAAAAAACAAACTCCAGGTTCAATAGACTCAAGTAGAACTGTAGGCTGTTCGAAGTCTGATCCGTTCTCGTCGACTGCAATATTAACCCTGACAATAGGTAAAATGCAAAACACCTGTGGACTGGTTTAGTCACCGACCGCTGTACATAACGACAATGAAAATACAAAAGCTGAAAGAAACCTTACAATCTCCTATTTGTTGAAGTCAAACGTAAACCTTATAAGGACTACGATTTACGGGCGTGCACCTGGAATTCAAGACCTCTATAAAGTACATATTCAGTTCCACTAAGCGACTGGCATATGTCCTCGATAAATATTAAGCTGTTATTGCCACCATCCAGAAAATGCGACTGACCGAACTTGACAGTACAAGCGGGAAGAACTGTGCCATTAACTACAACTGCAATGAAATAATGCATAAATCTGGTTGAGAATTTCAAAATGGCTACCACGTCTAGACTTTAAATTCAACCGCATGAGGGATTATATAGCATTCATTTGGGCCAAATATATCATCATTTCGTTAATTTGCATATGTATGTCTCGCCGGAAGATAAAGAAAATGTTTCCAACATCATAGTGCATGGCCTCCTAGAATACTCTTATGACCGGTTCCCTGGCCGGGACATTTAATGTCAAAATTGACAGAGAAATTGTCATTCAACCAACCGTAGGTAAATTCAGTCAGAACATAGAATAATACATACCATAGAAGATTTTATTCGCTCAATAAATTAAACGTCATAGGTACGATGGAAAGTAAACATTGGATGGTGGAAAATATGGGTTCAATAATAACAGATAGTGGAAACAGCATACAGCGATCAACAAAGGAAGAACAACCGAATTTCGTGTTTTTGTGGCAAACTAGTTGTGTTAAATACAATACAAACGTATACCAACGATAAAAGTCAACAAAAAAGTGCAAAATACATTTAAATTTTTCAGTTCTATACCAAAACGACAGGGAAAAATTAAGTGAACATATTTTGTAACTCCACCTGGTGTAAGATAATTTTAAATTTAATTGCTCTCATTTCCACAAACCTACGATGGAGAGTGTGAAATGAAACGTCAGATGAGAGAATAAGTTTATCTACGTATGTATTATTCTATGAGTCAGAACTTGATAGGAGAAACTCGCCCAGTGTAATGAAGGTATGTGTGATTCTATGTGCTAAAATGTCCTTCAACCAACCATAAATAAATTATGTCAGAATGAAAACCGATAACGAATGAGTCTGATAATTGGCGCCGATAAATTTTTTTATGAGAGTCCAACATAAAGACATACAAAAAGATCCTGATCGGAACACAAAGAACTAGATCCATCATTTAGTATTCAATAGGACACACTCGTCTAATGTAAAGGACGTATGCGTGATTCTGAGAGCTAATATCGATTAGCATTATTACCTGTTTGCAGCAACGGTTCGCACAGAATAAACAAAATCTTACAATACCAGATACAGAGAAAGCTGGATTTCGGAATGCTGCAATTGCCATTACCACTACCACTAACTACTCGAACAAACTGATTACGTTCCTAGCGCACAACGCGCCCCCTCGAGCAGATTCTGAAGCGTATTGGAAATGAATTTTCGACTCTATAACAGCTGCATTAAATATCGTTCTTGCTTATAAAAATCCGCCTCAATATACATCATGGTACGATGATGTGTCTCACTTCTTGACTAAAAATTCGCCTCCAAACAGATCATGGCACTCTCCTAATGAAAACAACGATGCACCATTAGCAATGCCACAGTCAGTCGCAAGGCGGGTTGCACCATAGTGGCATATGGAGAAAAGAAGAAATGGGGACTGACTATTTAAGCGGAAACCCCGGTATTGGGGAAATCGCGTATGTGATAGCCTTGAAACAGACGGAAGAAAGAACAACACCCGAAAATCCTTCCAAAAAGATAGGAGCCGAACTAGCTCAGACTGTCACTTCTGAAAAGGTAAGGATGGAAATCTATTTGCAGCTGAGCAGCTTACTTTGGGGATACGGATTCACCATTTCTCTGAGTTTCTCATTCCAGGGGCATTCTAAGGAGAATATTGAGTTAGGCAAATAAAGGACGAAGATGTCGATTGCCGCCGCTTACCAAAAACAGAAATTAGAACAGAAACCGTCGTAAAATCAAAAAAGCTGTAGGTACTGAACGACTATGAGCAGAACTCTTCCAGTCTGGGGCGGTAAGCTGCAAGTGCCATGCGCTACTTCGTAATGCATGACCGACGTTGGAGTCTCAGCGTACTATCTCATGTATATAAAAGTGGTGACCGAACATACGAGTGTGTGTCAACTAAGGGGGGAAAAGCCTTTTATCCGTTGCATATAACGTCCCCTAAATGGCAGCGTGCTAAAGATTAGATGATAGGATCTTAACAGTGTGGATTTAGACCTGGAAAATTCAGAACTGACCAGATATTCCTATTGAGAAAACCAAGGAAAAGGAAATCGGCACCTAATCTATGTTTGCTGTTTATAAGGCTGCCGTCGATACTGCGATTCCAAGAAAACAATTAGACAATCCAGAACTTTCGATTGATTCACACTGGCCTTGATGAAATTTTTGACGATTCCCAGTTTGACATGGAGAGGAGGCATGAGGACGTTCTCCATTGACACGAGTGGATCATTTATGCAGTTGTGTCCTTTCTCCGTTAAATCTCGAGCAAGCCAGTTTGTTTCGCATGTTTATATCTCCCATTAAAGCGAACCCTTGCCTTAATATAAACATTTTCATTTACAGGGATATACTGTATTAACTATCCTGTATTGTCTTTCAAAATGGATTTCCGGCACTGAAAGTTGGAGGAATCTCAAAATCCCGATTTTGAGACTACCGCAGTTTTGAGGATCTTTTTAAAACTTGCTTAATCTTTGTGGTGGACTGAAAATTAAAATAAAAAATAAATGGTTTCCCATTACATCCCATGAAGGGACCGGTGAGAGCTTCTCACAATCACTGAGCTGTGCGCTTTCCACTTTTCACTCACTGATTGTGACCTACAGTTTTACACCGATTCCGAACGGTATTTTGAGAAGCTTTTACATGGCTAAATACTCGACAGCGTCGCCGTCACTATGCGAGGTGACCGCCGCCGAAAGAACATTTTTTTTTTGAAGGTGGTCAGAGCAGGGTTCGAACCCAGGATCTCATGTACAAGAGCCGCGCACACTAACCGTTGAACACAGAACTGAAAATTATGTTGAACTAATTCTGGGTCAGTCGTTGTCTTTATAAAATTTATAAAAAAAAATCTGCTAGCTGAGTCGCAAGGTCGCCAACTGCTCCGGTATTCTGGGAAGTTTCTGGATTTTGAGAAGGAAATTTTTTCTTAAAAATGTGAAACAGATATACTTTTTGTCATGCTAAAGTCGATATAGGACGAAGTACCAAATTTTACCATCAACAATATGCTGGATTTGTTGGCCATTTCCCTTAAAAACTTGGACACTCTTAGAAGATGGTATGCATTTCTTAGCTAATGTTTTTTTTGGTTGGGTTACAATCACAATGCCCTATACGACAGGTACGCTAATGTACTAAAATTTTCTTATTTACGAATTTCTTGATTAATGAAGTTAAAATCTTTTCGTTTACTGACAGCTGTCAGCCAAACAAAGAGTATAATGAGCTTATAAGGTGTTTACAATAACTTTTCTTTAAATAATTTGTTAAGATAATTATGCACACATAATTTTACTTTATTTAAGCTGCATTTTTGTTTCTACGTACATTAACATACTTATGATGTGTTCACATCATTATATTGCGATAACAAATTAGCATACATATAAAGTACAGGTAAGCCTCCGCTAACGTGAAGGCTAAGAATTTTAAACGGTTTATAGATTGCGTTCTATGTAATGTAAGGTGAGTAACTTGGGCTAAATTAAATAAGCTATGCAATTCGGAGTAAAAGAAAAATTAAAATTTCAGAATGAAAGAAATCCCATTAAAAAAATTGTGTCGACAAGAATCCACAATTTTTGGCGGAAAATTGTAACACGAAAATATCCGCGTTGGTAGATTAAGGCTTGGGCAAAATAAATCCTTTCGCGTTAATTACTTTTCGCAAGGGAGTCAACAGTTACGGGGGTATAAAATGGTAAATTTAAAAATGTATCCCAAAAATTTTTGGTTTGTTAGATCTTAGAAAAATTTCCACGTGGTTATGTCAAAATTTTTGTACCGAATTTAGTGGCGAAATGAATCTGAGCCTCAGGAAATAACAGCCCAATGGCAAAATGAAAATGGGTCCCAAATCAATATACAAGATCAGGGATGATCCGCACCCACGTTTTTTAAGTTTTCGACAGTCGCAAAGGTGTAAAGGTGTAAACGTCATAAAATTGTCTCAAATGTAGCAAAAGTAGTAAATGTCACAATTTTGTTCAGTTTTTACTTCATTATACTTTGTGGAATTAAATTTAACATTAATACGAGTAAATCGTAACGTAAAATTTTCTTCACTTTTTCCTTCGTACTCTTTGCACAAAACTACAAATTTTGTAAAAAGCACACAAAATTTTACGTTACAGCCGCGATTGGTCGACCAACAGACAATTAAGACTAGCAGTGATAACAATCCGGCGTTTTTCGAAACTTCATCGTTTTAGTTGCTATCGATTAGGTAACACTGTTCTATCAGCTATCACTATCAGAGAACACTATCAGCTGTTCTTAAGACCATACGTTTATTATACAGGGAATACCCTTAGTGTTGGCAAACATAATAAAAACAATTGGAAGTACGTGTACTTTGGGATCGGTGAAGAATCAACTTTAAAGAGTCAAATTATTACAAGTGTTTTTCTGACAGAGCAAACCCGAAGAGTAAAGTTTGTAAATATGTATGTTAGAACAAGCTAGTGATTCACAATGTCCAACTCGATTTGGCGAAAGTTCTGCTGTTGTTGGTGGGCGACCAAATCATTCACATTAGTATAGTTTCACCAACAAAGGAAGATATATAGCACAATTTATTAAATGTAAGCAGTTCAGTAGTTGCACGACTCGAAGCTCATCGGTAAATTAAATTTACTTTGTGCAGTATATTTTCAATTTTCGGTTATGTGCAGGAAAAAGTGTCCAATCGAAAATAATGATTCAATGGAGGAAGGAAATGAAATACCATTACAACCAGTTAATACTGATTTCAAAGTATCGCCAGAGCTTCGTCATATTATCAGTTTATATTTGATAAAAAATTTTTTTTTGTATTTATTTTAAATTTTCAGTTTTCTACTTCTTCTTCTACTTTTAGTTCTGTTGTAACACCGTTTACACCGTTAAGTGCAACACAGTTGACGTTTTCGACAATCTCACCGTCACCAATCGCAAAACCTCAATTAAAGATAAATCAATTCTTTCGCTAAATTTCAAAAACAGAGAGTGCTAAACTTGACTTACGTGCAGCAAAATGTAATGTGCCTTTTATTGCTGCAAGCAAAATGTATTTTAAAGAATTTTGTAATGAAATGCAGCCTTCATACAAGCTGCCAAATATCGGTCCCAGCAACAAATTTCAGGAACCGGGTACATATTTGCAAGCATTGTTTTCGTCAATAGAAGGTCTGGTACTTTTTGTTTCTTAATTGTCTGTCACGTTTTCGTTTTCAGCAGTTTTCAACAAACAAAGCCACATTTGTGTCAGAAATACAAATATTATAACCTATTAGTCATTGTGTCCCAAACATGTTATATTGAATGGCGAATATAATGTGATTGCACACAAGTATGTTGTATTTGCGACAAGCTACAATCACATTATACTTGTATCCAAACAACAAAAGCTCAGTGTTGTTAATTGATAGATGGAAAAATTCTGCTGCCGACAATAAACACGTTGCAACTTTGTTAGATAATTGGGATCACAGAATTTTTCTCGAATCATATGGTTTCTCAGATCAAATGAAAACATCTGAACATTTATCGAGGTTGTACATAATCCTGCTGATTTAGCTAAAGAGCGCTATGGTGTTGAAGTTTCGCTATTTTTTCCGATAATGCTCCTAATATGATATGCATCGGAAGAAATATTGCTTTAATGTATATAACATGCAGCACGCACACTTCAAATTTTCTTTCTAAGGGCATAATTAGGAAACATGGTCTTGTCACATAAAGTACTGGTAGACCTATATCTTTAGTAAGTCGAAGATGATGGAATAGACATCAATCTGACGAAATTCCTGAAGCTGATATAGTGCTTGGCAGTTTATATAAAATACTCATTGAATTTAAAAAAGTATATCTCAAAAATAAAATAATTATGCTTGGTGGAACTCAGCCGCAACTTCCATGTCATACCCGATGGTGTAGTGAACGTGAAACGACGGAAAAGCTCTCGTCGACTCAGAAATCAGTGAATTCTTTTTTAAATTGCTTCCAACGATATAACGGGTTTTTCAATAAGAGCGCTACAAAAGTTTTTTTTAAATAAAACAAAACCGGTTTTAGATACCAATGAAATTCTTTATTCCTGTGAAAGTACGTTCGATGCCATTATGTATGGAACTCGATTTCTTTTGCTAGGCCACCACGGGCACGCTTGCAGAAGTCCAGATGCTGAACCCAATTTTCGACGGCTTTCAAGCATAAATTGGCCGATACTGCTGCAATTTTACGTTCGATATTCGTACGAAGTTCATAAATCGTCGCCGGCTTGTTGGCATAGACCATAGACTTGACGTAGCCCCACAGGAAATAATCTAACGGCGCCAAATCGCACGACCGAGGCGGCCAATCGACTGGGCCATTTCGTGAGATAACAGGTTCACCAAACTTGGTTTCCAATAAATTGATTGTGGCATTCGCTGTGTGGCTTGTGGCGCCGTCCTGTTGGAACCACATGTCCTCCAAGTCCATATTATCCAATTGGGGCCAAAAATATTCGGTTATCATTGAACGGTAGCGATTCGCATTCACAGTAATGTGCCGGTCTTGATCATCACAGAAGAAGTACGGCCCAACGACGCCGCCGGCCCATAAACCGCACCAAACCGTAATTTTTTCGGGATGCAATGATGACTCATGGATTACGTGTGGCTTGCTGTTTGACCAATAACGCATATTTTGCTTATTGACGAAGCTATTCAGCCAGAAATGAGCCTCATCGCTGATTGTTGAGGCCTCTTAAAGTTGGTCTCTTAAAGTTGAGGCCACTGACTCCAAATTGCGGTAGTAAATTTTAATAATTTCGACTCGTTGTTGGCTCGTATATCTTTCCATGATGAAATGGCAAACCTTACTGAAGAGAAACGTCAAAAGAGCGGGAAAAAATATGGCGTCGTTTGCTGTCCCTATCGATTTACTTTTGTAGCGTCTCTGTTCAAAAAGCCGTTACAAAACATGTCAAAACATATCCTGACTCCTACTTTTTTCAGGGAAATTCCAAAAAACAATCATAATTTAAAAATTTTGGTAATGAGATTTTTCTGATTTAAATGTCAGAGTGACATATTTTAATTTTCAGTCGATTGAAGTAAATACGTGTTTCAGTTTTTTGAAATTCGCATTAGGTCGTGTTTTACCAAAAAATGTAATACGGAGGGAACACGACGTCATTGTTGTATAGATATCCTTTTTATATTTTTCATACATTTTCTGAGGTGCTCTGGACCAAAATTTTGAATATGTAGAATAACTCGAATCTGACATTTAAGCCAGAAAAGTATCCGTACCAAAAACTTAAAAATGCTTCTGGTTGTAGAATATCCCTGGAAAGGCATGTGTCAGGATATGTTATGGCATGTTTCATATACTGTTGCACTCGTCATAAAAAGCACTTTCGTCTGATACTAATATTGTATATATTGTCTTTAGCCAATATACAAATTATTTGGAAAACTATAAGAATACTATTTTTAAAAATGTACCATTACGACCCCGAATGCTAGACACGAAATATTTTGGCAATCATCAGAAAACGAACAGTTTGAGGTCTTTTTTCCCAACCGTACAATGTGAGTCGGTCTAGGGTATATCTATCATACATGGGTTTTTTAATTTGCATTGGATTTTAATTTGCATTACTTTATCTAATGCAAATGCAAAAGAATTAACATTGTTCGCAATGCCAATTATAAAATTTTGAATTTGCATTTGCTCAGGCAATGCAAATGTAGGTTGTGGAATCGGATGCCAATTGTATTGAAATATGGCAATGCTTTTAATTGTTTTGAATTTGTTTCACTGCTGGCAATTCTGTTTTTAAAGTATTTTATATGTAGAGCTTTATGGCTTTGATAGGTATTGCTTCATGTTACTTTCAAATGCATAAACCTGTACTGTATAAAATATTTGAAAACCACATGAGAAGGAAATGCTTTGATTTTTTTTTGTTTGAATTTTCATTTCTAAACGTAATTCAAATTAAACTACAAAATAATAATTGTCATATAACACTGTGAAACAAAATTAGATTTTTAGCAAAATGATGGGGTTCTGTCAACTGATTCTGGTAGAAAGATCAAAAAAAATATACGTGTATCGGCGGTTTGCCAGATGTGATCAGAATTTTTTTTAGGGCGGGTCAAAGTTTCCGCCCCTCGGGACTTTCCTGCAACATATCGGCATGCAAAATTGCGTGTTCCTTACTTCTGAGGCACATGGGCTATGAATTGTGTTTTGGAGTGTTCGGACACATAGAGTGAAATGTTATGGCGATCATTTTTGTGGAACATTTTGACCACGCCCCCCGTCGTTTTGGAGCATTTTTTTGCGACTTTTCAAAATAAAAGTAAAAATGATGGTTATACGTGACAGTTAGAGGGTTAATTTGTTCCACAAAAATGTTTATCTGAATCTTTTCTATAAACCTTCTGAACATATATTGTACCTCAGAAGTAAGGAACGCACAATTTTGCATGGCGATATGTTGCAGGAAATTTCCGAGGGGCGGAAACTTTGACCCGCCCTAAAAAAAATTCTGATCAGATCTGGCAAAACGCCGATACACGTATATTTTTTTTTGACCTTTCTACCAGAATCTGTTGACAAAACCCCATCATTTTTTTTTGGGGTCGCACAGTGTAATTAATTTGCCCTACGTATGACATTTATAGACTTTCTCGTTTCACACATGTTCACAAACGTTTTCACTATTTGCCGTTAAAATAAATTATAATTTTTTTTTGGGTAAACGGAAAATCCATTCCCAGCAATGCAAACGAATTTTACGATAATCGCTTTTTACTTGGGGGTCGTATCGCCGCTATTCCGGTCATCGTTGAGTACAATTGAGGAGATTCTTTTCAAAATTTGACTATTCCACTTTTGTCGGAACTGATTTTATTTTTTTTTGTTTGGTAGCATTGAATTGAAAACTCAGCGAAAACAAAAAATAAATCTATATAATTATACCAGAAAAAAATAAATAAACGGCATGATTTCATCAAAAGTAGATTATTCCACTTCAAAATGACATTTCCCATTAGGAATATACATTTTTGGAACAAAATGTGATTAATCCATAATATAGAAATAGACAAACCATACTTTGATAAATTTTTTTTAGTTTCAATTATTTAAAGATGAACCTCAGGTTATTTTAATTCAAAATATGATTTCTGATACCTAATTAGTTTCAGCAAATCAAGGTTAATCCACATTGGTTTGAATCAAAACATGATTATTCCTCTAGAGCACATAACAAACGTTGATTATTGCAATCAGCCGCGCCAAAACTAGATTATTCCGTTTCAAATTTTGGATTTATTCAAAATATATTAGTGCTAAATTCTATACTAAGCAATGACGAATCATGACGTCTTTAATAATGCTCCAAAACTTCGGGCTAAATACATAGGGGAATGCCTAAAAATCTATTTTCTCAAATTGTGCAAAAATACAAAAAGTGGAATAGTCAAGTTTTGAAAAGAACCTCCTCAATTAGCAAATTATACATGTATGCAGCAAAAGACTTCCAACGTTTGTATTTGCGTGTAAGTAAAAAAGCGTGGTCAAGCTCGGCTGGTTTGACAGCTGAGATTTAATTAAGCATGAAAACCTCAAAATTGAGCTCAGATATTTTGAAGCATTTCTTAATACCGAGTATAATGAAGAGTACAAGGGTACTAAAGGGGTTAAGCTGAACGAAGCTATTCATTAATAACTCGCAATGAAGACAATACTTTAGTTAAATGCCACTATCAATGAAACTGTACACAGTCAGCAATAAATTGTCATTGTTTCTCCCTCTCTTTAGGATACAGTCACCGTTACATTTTCGAAGTAAATTGCTATTTTCTACCAATTTTATGTCTTAAAAATATTAAATAGCACTCAAAATCACTTTGTCAATTTCCGTTAAATACATGTGTCTGTCAGTTGACAAAACTATAATTGTTTTCATTTTGGGTGAAAGGCCTGTGTTTAGGAAACTAACACCGAGAACAAAACTCGAATGTCAAATGGTATAAATGGTTTTCCACATGACAATGACGACAAATGAACTGACCTTCAGACACAAATGCACTTAAGAAAAAGTATTATATTACACTTACTTTTGTACGAGGCTTTACTATTGGGTGGATACAGGGATGAATTTCATTTTATGCGACAAGGAACGAACTATTAGTTTCATGTGTGTTTCAATACTGTTGTTGAGTGCAAAAAGATAACAAAGCTATGAAATTGATATGTCAAAAATATTGTTAGATAGAAGCAAATTAATTTATAGAGAGGCTACAAAATATAAGAATATTTATTTTGAGCATCAAGCTATTAGGACGAGTAGGGCGACACACAGGGAAAAGCGATTACGATTTCTCAAAATCTAAACATCACTTGCAGTTCTTAATATACATTTGTATTACATTTCCAATATCAATTTGCATTTTCCCAATTAAAAGTTTAAAGGGACAAATTCATTGCTAGTTAAAATTAATTACAGTAGTAACTCGATTCTTGCACATACTTGATACTTGCACACCTCGATTCTTGCAACATAGAAATATTTTTCATTACGCACTCAGTACTTGCGACATTCGAAAATTTTTAACTCGATACTTGCAACATTTTTGTATTATTCTTACGTGCTGCTTTGTTTACGTTTTCTTAGACTGAATACATTTCGGGAAATCCCCGTCGTTTTATGCTGCTGATGAAATGTTGTAATTTGAATCAGTTTTAAGCTGACTATTGAGAGGTGCGGTGTCATAAACAGATGTATGTGCCTTTTATTTTGTATGGGAAATTAATACTCGGTGCTTGTGACAACCTCGAAACCTGCACCGAGCCGGGTTTTCATTACGTGCAAGAATCGAGTTTCTACTGTATATGACAATTGTAATTTGTAGTTTCCCTGCAGGCAAACTACCAACTAGTAACATTTTGGGACAGTCATATGACTAGTTATTGCAAGAACAAGAGAGAACAAGAATATACGAATTAAAAAGCGATCGACTATGCTGCTTCAGAACATAGAGAAATACTTAAGAGTTTCCATTGCTCTCTTCGCTGCCTCTTCAGACGACGAGGTAGTAGGCCATTTCATAGAGTTTTATTTGCTGCGGTATTTTACCAATTTTACACTTTCATTGGACATAAAACGGAAATCGGGTATTCCGGACGTTTTTAGAATTTTACTTAAAACTCGGTCAATAACCACGATTTTCTTAGTTTGTAAGTCAACACTTTTCAAGCAAACCGTTCAAACTGTTATTGTATATGCATAAACTGCCAGTTTTGGCAATGATTTTGCTTAATAAGGTACCACGTATTAAATTTTTTCGTAAATTTTCGATAAATTTTCGATAAATTTTGTTAGTAACGCTTCCTAACTTTTAAAATTTCTATGCAAGTTTTAAAACACTAATGATGCATTCTAAAAGACGGATAAATTCCAAGCAATTCTGTAGAAAACAGTTTTTAATTTGCTCTTACTGTTCCAGAGTTATACCATTTTAAAGCTTTTTAGCCTTTGTTTGAACTTAAAAATATTATAAACTGTTTACCAATTTTGCATCGGATTTGCTTTAAATTTCTATGAAAATTTAAAACACTAATGATGCCTTTAAAAGAGGGATAAATGCCAAGCAATTTTGTATAAAAAATTTTGAATTTGCAGTTATTGTTTATTTATCCATCTTTTAAAGTGCATCATTAGTGTTTTAAATTTTCAGAGAAATTTAAAGTAAGTCCGATGCAAAAATAGCAAACAGATTATAATATTATTAGTTTCATACAATGGGTAAAAGGCTTTAAAATGGTATAACTCTGGAACAGTAACAGCAAATTCTAATGTTTATTTTACAAAATTGCTTGGATTTAATACGTCTTTTAAAGTGCATCACCATAGGAATTTTAAAAGATATAAAGCGTTATTTACAAAATTTACCCAAAATTTACAAAAAAATTGAAAAGGTGGTGCCTTCTTGAGTTTAGTAAATGTTGCAAATTATAGGGGAATTGCAAAATTGAGTGCCATTCCTAAACTTTTTGAGAAGTTAGTCACAGAGGTAATTTCTCATCATGTTTCCTCTATTTTAGACCCATGTCAACATGGCTTTCGGAAGGGGCGTTCCACCGTGACTAATTTGCTTCAGTTTTCCTCTTCCATTATTGACGGCTTTATTAATGTAGATCAAACTGATGTGATATTTACCGATTTTAGTAAGGCTTTTGATAAAGTTAACCACAATTTGATATTATATACACTCGGGTCAATGGGTTTTAATTGTAACATGCTGAATTGGATTAGTTCTTACTTAATGAACCGAGAACAGATGGTATCATTTGGCCGATCATTCTCAAGATCTATTTTTGTGTCATCTGGGGTGCCTAAGGGCAGTCATCTTGGCCCGGTTCTATTCTTGTTATTCATTAACGACTTACCCACCTCCATAATGCACTCTGAATTGTTAATGTACGCTGATGACGTAAAGATCTATTTTTCTTACAAGGATCCTTGTAAATATACTTTACTCCAGAGGGATTTGTCTACATTCCAGACGTGGTGCCAAACCAATTTGATGGAGCTTAATTTTGCGAAATGTAAGCATATGCTGTTCTCTAGTTCATCATTCTTTTCGGCAAAATACATTTTAGGTGGCAATGTTCTTGAATCGGTGGATTCATTTGTTGATCTTGGTGTTCTCTTGGACAGAAAATTGAATTTCAACTCCCACGTAATTACGATGGTAAACAAGGCTTATGGCGTTCTGAACTTTATTAAACGTTGGGCAAAGGAATTTTCAGATCCCTACGTTACGAAAAATCTTTTTACATCACTAGTTCGCCCTATTCTCGAATATGGATCTGTTGTTTGGGACCCCCAGTACAATTTGTATGTTAATATGATTGAATCGGTCCAGAAACAGTTTCTCATATTTTGTCTGAGAAACCTTCAATGGAACCCGAACCATAATCTTCCTTCGTATAGCAGTAGACTAGCATTGATCAGATTGCCGACTCTTAGTAGTAGACGTACCATGATAAACTCTGTTACAGTTTTGAAGATAATTGATGGATGTATATGTTCTGAATTTCTGTTACCTAAGATTTTCATAAATGTCCCATTGAGACCCACGAGCTACTATAAACTCATTCACATCGAGTTTCAGCGTTCGAATTATGCGTCCTTTGATCCAGTTAGGAGAATGTGTCGTGACTTTAATGAGCTATATCAGTTTATTGATTTCACTGGTAGTTGGGAAACTACAAAGTCTAGGATAATTTGTCATTTGAACAGATTGCATTAGTGCTATATATTCCTTTACATATGTAAATTTACTTTATCCTTACTATCTGTCTGTCTGTCTGATTTATAATTTGATTTTCGTTTTGCTTGTAATTATTATATATTATGAAGTCTGTTATATGAATATCTCGTGATGTACTTTTATACTTATATATGTCAGTGTAATACCAACTGGTGAAGAATTTCTGTAGTTGGTTGCAACGTGTGAACTTATGATCCTTGCTCTCCCGTTATAGACCGGTCTATAATGTTTACGCTGTCCTCACGTTATGGGGACGTGGCCCTCTCGGTCGGTACGGGCGGGCAAGAGTGGCGGCGAAGGGTTCGCTCGACTAATAAAAAAAAAATAAAATAAAAAAAATCATTGCCAACGCTGGTGGTTTGTGCATATACAATAAAAGTTTGGACGTTCAATTGTTTGGAGTAAAATTCAAAAAACGCCCGGAATACCCGTTTTTTGGGAGAAATTCGACTTTCGCGACCTCTAAACCATTTCCGATAAATCTGAAAAAACTGTCAAAAATAATTTACCCTATAAGCTTTCAAATATAATATAGACTCAGGTTCACTTATTTAAAAGCACTAAAAATTCCATATTCAGCAGCCTGTATCTGTTGCAATTTGTAATCGATTGCAGAATTTTAAAATGGAAATGGAAGCTAGACATCTTGAGATATATAAAAAAAAATCCGATGAGTGTGCGAACTCACGGGCGATGTGTTAACACCTTTTTGCTACACGATACCTGTTCGATTTCAATGAACACGTTTCTAAATGTTACATTGGAAAATAAAAAACAGCGTTCAATCATACGATGACATTACATTTAAATAATATTAATACTTACAAATATTTAAAGACAAGTGCAAGCACGTGTGTCATTATTTTCTTGCTTAATACTTTTTGTTTTATTCCCACAAAAAACAAAGAGTAACAGACAAATGACCATGCATACATTGTTATGTTCTTACATACGCTACAGAAGTTTTCGTTGCTCTCTTGCTATCTCGTTTTTATAATTATTCTCTTTGCTCTGAGAGTGCTCCGCACCCACATTTTATTTGACTTACCTTTCACAATAACAAAAAACCAACCCGTAAAACACAGTTTTTGACTATAAATTCTTTATATATGACCACGCCCCTTTGTCCAAACCCGCCCCTTTGCAGCAGATCTTAGAATATGTACTACTAACCAACATACCCAATTTTGTTCAAATACCTTTAACAGGAGCAGAAATAATGGATTTTTAATTTGTGATTTGTATGGGAGGTACCACGCCCATTTGTCCAATCCCGCCCATATTTCGACATTTCATTTTTGGCATCGCCATTAGTTTGCGAAGTTTCAGCTCGATTGGATCACGGGAAAAGGGTTAAAAATCAATCGAAAATTTTTTCGGCGATGATGACGTTTCATTTAAATAATATTAATACGTAACAACAATTAAAAACATTTAAAGACAAGTGTCATTATTTTCTTGCTAAATACTTTTTATTTTATACCCACAACAACAAAGAGAATGCAAAGTAATAGATAAATGTACATACAAACATTGTTATGTTCACAAGTTCACAATTTTCTTTGCTTTCTTTCTATCTCATTTTTATATACGTATAACCACGACATTATTCTCTTTGCTCTGAGAGTACTCCCTTTGTTTTTTATAACTTGAAATATACGGGTTTTCATTGAGAGATACAGAGAATTTATGTAATCCAACGAAATTTGATTCCAAGCATCCTTAATGGCCTGAATTACTGACTGCTTGTCATCAAATTATCTATCTCCTTCATAGACCTTACGAGATAACCAACCCCAGACATTTTCGATAATGTTTAGATCTGACGAATAGGGTGACCAGTGAAGAATATTAAAATTATATTTACTACTCTGGCGTTGTGTATAGGGGCATTATCCTGTTGCAGTATCCAAGAAATGGCACGAAATAGTTCACTGAACTTCGGAAAAACCGATTCGAATAACGTTTTATAGCATGCACCAGTCATTTTTGCACTTTGAAATTCAAGATCAATGGTGCCATAGTACGTAATAGCACTCCACTCCGTAACGCCGCCCTCTCGGCTGTGATGTCAGTTCATAAAACGCTTTTCGAAAAAGTGTTTATTGACTGAGACATCCTTTACTAATTCCTCTTCCTACTGCTGACAAAGCCGAAAGAATGCCGAATTCACATTCTAAATACTCTGCAGTTAAAATTGGAAAAAATTACAAAGGTGAAATACCAGGTTTTGCTTCCAAGCTATTCATATTCATTCAGCCATTCAGCACCAAAAGAGTTTCAGGTATCTTGTAAAATATTTGGTTTGGATCTTAGAAAGCATTTGCAACAATTATTCACTTGCAATCAATTTATCCCTTCAATAGTCTTAAGCAGAATCTCCCCCTTGTAGTATAAGTATTTCCATATTATTTTACCGCATTCTATATCTTTTAATAAAATCTTTTTGTTTGTATTCCAACTAAATGCCGTAATATCTTACATGTTCTAGTTATATCCTAGCCCTACACCAACACATTCACCAAACTCAAATTCCATGAACGTCAAGGATATTTTTAATATTCCGAAGTCTGAACATCATTACGAAGTTTCGTTTTCTTCTTTTAGTCACTTACAAAACACATTTGTGACATTTGACTGGTGACTTGTTGGCTTATTCGTGATGTGAAAGCAGAAATGTTCAAATGCTCACTCCGTAGAGCTTCAAGGATGCTCGGATGTTTGTTAGCGGGGAGGTGTGAGTAATTAATTCTCTGGCTGTTAAACATTAACACCTGTGTTTGTTTATACAAGACAAAACAAACATGCATTCACATATAAAAAGCTCAACATTTATGACAGGTGACTTCTGTGTATCCTCCACAAACCCACTCGTATGAATATACTAAGCTTCTTTTAATAGTTATGCTTTTTTAAATTCTATAAAATCCTGTGTTTCCAGCTTTTGTTTTTGCATTACAAAACTTTTCATTTCAACAAATCTTCATTACTTTAAAAAAGGATTTAAATCCATTCAAAATGTTTTGCCTTAAAGTAAATTAATTTATGCTTACGTAATTATTACACAACCCTTTTGTGTCTTTTGTCTTGAAATTTTAAATCCCTTTTACTTAAAACAAATTTAAAATTTTTCAGATTGCTCTATAGAGAATTTCTACTTTAGTAATAGTTTTACAAACAGACATAACATTTGAACATTAAACTTAAGCCTATTATGTGAGATGTATTAAGGACTATTACGATAGATACCGCCAAGGATAATGTTGTTTTAAAGTTTCTGACATGCCAACAAAGCAAATTCACATAAATGTTATTTGTAAATTGTTAAGAAAATGTTTTAGGTCTAAAAACATGATAACACAATAGCACAGAAATTAGTGTCTGCTGTGCTGCTCATCCGTAAAATGTCTTGTCTTTAAAGGACGTTTAATTGCAGTCTTGAGAATAAAAAGTACATCATGGACTGGTCATCAATTTGTTGGTTTACAATATTTTGTGTAATTTAACCATATATGTTTTTTTTTAATTTGCATTGGATTTTAATTTGCATCTAATAATGTAAATGAAAAATAATTACAATTGTTCGCAATTCACATTAAAATATTTTGAATTCGCATTTGCCCAGGCAATGCAAACGCAGGTTGGGGAATCGGATGCCAATTGTAGTGAAATATCGGAATGCTTTTAATTACTTTGAATTTGTTTGACGGCTGGCAATTCTGTTTTTAAAGTATTTTATATGTAGGGGTTTGTGGCTTCGATAGGTATTGCCTCGTAGTACTTTCACATTCATAAACCTGTACTGTATAAAATATTTGAAAACCAAAACTACCAGATACGGAGGATGTGCTTGGAATATAATAACAATTGCTAACGTGATTGATTTTTTTTTCTTTTAATTTTTACAGGGAATTTAAATACTAATACGAGCACCATTTTAGTTGCACATCTGTCCATTCTTAATAGGACGAACTATCGATTTTTATGTGGGGATGTCAAAGGCGAGTTACTAGTTGATTTATATATAGTTGCTTTATATATAGTTTTATATATAGTTTTATATATAGTTGCATACTAGTTAAAATACTAGTTGCTTTCAATATAGTTATATCTTTTCTTAAACTAGTTGGAGATTACTTTGTTTACACTAGTATCTATTTTAGTTCATTATTTTCTTACTGTAGACTATTCAATTTTATACCATTTGTACAGTAGGTAGCTAGTTTCTTGCTTTGTATATACACTACGGTTCACTTATTTAAAGGCACTAAAAATTCCATATTCAGCAGCCTGTATCTTTTGCAATTTGTAACCGATTGCAGAATTTTAAAATGGAAATGGAAGCTAGACATCTTGAGATATAAAAAAAA
Organism: Phaonia tiefii; assembly: GCA_963931995.1. Taxonomy (NCBI): domain Eukaryota; kingdom Metazoa; phylum Arthropoda; class Insecta; order Diptera; family Muscidae; genus Phaonia; species Phaonia tiefii. Next base: position 111,701,848 of record OZ008370.1, on the reverse strand, counting down.
ATAATGGCAATAGTTTATAACAAAAGTCCAAAAATGTGTTATTTTTTTTTTGGTTCACTTGAATAATGATTTTTTGTAGGGAGCGTTTGTTTATTACAATTTATTACATCTTAATCGTTTTACGAGTCAAACTGGCAAAACAAAAAATTTTAAATCTATCGGAAAAAACTAAGAAAGATGTTTACCGTTCTGAAGGATATTCTAACCGCGCAATAGCTAAAAAAATTGGACAGCGCCCAACAGTTGTCGACAATTTCATCAAGGACCCCGAGGGGTATGGAAAAAATTTTAAAGGAAGGGTTTCATTGTCTTTATCTACGTATGAGAAACGAAAAATCATCAGAATTGCTTCTAATTCTGCCTTATCCTTGTCAAAAATAAGAGGTCAAGCTGGAAGGGAAGCGAGGAAGTCATACGTACACAGAGCAATTAAGAGCTGTGAGTATCTTAAATACCTGAAATTACAAAAAAAAAGCCGCCACTTATGGCTTCTCGTAAGGAAAAGCGGCTTCAATTCGCAAGAGACTACATGGTATGGGATCTGCAGCCAAGAGGTCATGTAAATATCTGGGGAACCGTTGTATTTGCGGATGAGAAGAAGTTTAATTTGGATGGCCCTGATAGCTACAACTATTATTTACATGATCTGCGCAACGAAAAGCGTTTTTTTCAACCGACATCACAGCCTAGAGGACGGCGTTACGGAGTGGAGTGCTATTACGTACTGTGGCACCATCGATCTTGAATTTCAAAGTGCAAAAATGACTGGTGTATGCTATAAAACGTTATTGGAATCGATTTTTCCGAAGTTCAGTGAACTATTTCGTGCCATTTCTAGAACATATAAACTTCCTAGAGATGATTCTTAACACTGTTTAGGTAGCACGCAAAAGTGAAAAATTTGCCGAAAATTTTTTAATTTCATTTTTTTTACCTTTTTCTCCTGTTCAGGTCCATAGGTAGCAAAAAATTAAATATGCCTGGCCAGAACCATGTGTTTGTCCAAGGGTTAACACCGTTTAGGTAGCGATTAGGTATCACGCGATCATGCACCGACAGCAGCAGCACAGGCAATGCAGTAAGCTCAGCACACGCAACAAGGGACGCAGCACACAATATAAATGCGACACGACGCTCACATCGAGGGATTACACAGCGCGACGTCAACGAGAGCTCAGCGGTGAAAGTTATAAAGTGAAAGTGCTACAGTATAATTCGCACACAACATTGGCAGCTGACTATTTCAATATGCAGTGTGAAAATATTGATTTATTTTGCTACGTTTGCGGTCATCAAACCAGAAAAAAAACATCTACAAAATTTCAGAAGGAAAAGAATCTTTTAACTAGTGAATTCAAAAGAGCATATACATTGTTTTTCGACGAAGTGGACTTGATATATCGTTGCAGTAAGCGAACGAATTGTCATCATTTAGAGTGTAGAGCATCTGAAATTCAGCTTGTCTATATATCGCTCGTGGTTTTATTGGTTTATCAATACTCAAAGAACAGTTCGGTTGAGACAGCCGAATTATCCGCTACCGCATTGAATGAGAGGTTGCCACAACCGCATTAGAGGTTATCACACAACCGGATTATATGTTGTCGCAGTCGAATCTGGGTTTGTCAGAAACGAATTAGAGCTCACTGCAGTGGAATTAGAGGTTGCCACAACCTCATTAGAGGTTATCACAGCCGAATTAGTGATTGCCAAAAGCGAGTTAGAGGTTGTCGCAAACGAATTTAGATATTGTCTATTCTGCCTATTCATTTAGTGATGATTAATTTTCCTATATTTTCATAAATAATTACAAAGCGAGAAAATAATTCACAAGGGGTAATCCTTAGGGTAACAATTTCAGCTTACATCCACTACGAGTACCAACCGTTTTTGTAGTCCCGGCCATCAGGGCCTCCTCATCAATTCGGACTTGTTGTTTCTGTCAATTTAGGTCATTAATCATTTTATATAGAGAATATGGCAGCACATCTCAGACTACCGAAATATAACTTATGACATCTGCTTGTACTACACGCTGACAAATGGGAACATCCCAGTAGGCAAAAGAAGCATGCAATAATGCACTACAGTATGCTTACTTTCCGTTCGAGAGTGATGTTATCTTCCCTTACGAATTCCCATTACTTTCTTAAAAGAATTGCCGCCTGTCTAAGAATAAAGTAAAGGTAATGCATGTTATCACTCGAGAAACTTCGTGTTTGGATTCCACAATAACTTCTTTTTGGCAATGAAAGTGTAATGCATTGCAATATTGAGAACGTGCATGCCGAATAGGGATTCTTTTTGGAAGAATTTGTAAGTTATGATTTCCAAAAGCATGCATTTTCCCCTTCTCGATACATGAAAACGTAAGCAATAATACTTCTTTTCTCGCTTACAGTGTAATGTATGGGTAAGGTATAAAAACGTATTTAAAATTTTTATTTATCAAATAAAATTTGAAAATGTATTCTGACTGCTGTTTCCAATTTGCATTAAATATTTTTTGTTTTTAGCTGTCAATTTCTTCGTGAAAACCCCCGCATGGTATGTAAAGTATAAAAGCGGCAATAAAGTATAAAAGCACAATAAAGTATAAAACACTGTTCTCTGTATAAACTCAATAGCACTTTTGCAAAACAACACTAGCTTACAGAAATATTTTGTTAAACTTTTTATTTATAATCAAAATACACGCCCTCTCACGCCAGTAGCAGAAATGAAATGACAGAGAATGAAATTTTTTCTTTTCTCGTCGTTTCTAGTTTCTTTTAGTAAGCGTAGAAATGAAGTATTCAAAACTTGCCTTACCAGTGTGAAGTACATTACCAAATATCCGGCTGGGATTTTCTGGAAAATATGACTTTTTGTTCAGAAACAATAACTACAATATTTTTATTTACCTTTCCTAATATCCACAAAAAAAATTTTGATATCACCGCGGCCACAACCTTTGGAGACAATTTCTAGCTTTTTTAATATAACATTTGCTTTTATAATTTCGATTGTCCTAATATTATACATTCGATATATGGTCAAGTTTTTGAGACCGAATTGGAACCGAATTTATACAATAAATATTCTACAGTTTCAACCGCATTGATAAAAAATTCGGGTGTTGCGCCTGAATTGATGCTACGTTCGGTGGCGGCAACCGACTTGGGTACCAATTTCGTTTGTTGCTTTAGAATTAATTAAAAATGCAGTTGTTGCAAACACAATCAAAGAAAATTTAGTTGACTGCACGAATATAATTGAAGATTCAGTTATCAGAACCGAATCAATTATGAATCGAGGTTGCTTCAACCGAGTTTCAGTTGTGGGGACTAAAGTCAGTCGTGATAACGCCAATTCTTTGGCAACAGCAGAATTTGCGGTTGCTACAACCTCTTTTCAAACAATCAGCTCTTTGAGTTTAGTCTGCAGTAGGTTTAAGTAATTCAAATGGGGGTTTGCCTAGATTTTACCGCAGTTCAAATTATGTTCTTGTATATACATATGTATTACATATATTTAAAAATTTGCAAAACATTGATAAATTATTAAGCTGAAAGAGAAAAAAATTTATTGTTCTCTCTAATAGGAAACTGAAAATGTAAATAAGGATATGTAAACTGCATCGAATTAAATTTTGATCATATTTATTTGTGAAAATATGTAAGATATTCTCCAAGCATGGAACTAATTTTGAAATATTTTTATACTTTTAACAAGCAACGAAAAATTTAAGCAATTATTTCAAATATTTTCCTTTTCAATTCTGTAGTTTTATTAAAGATTTACAATACAGGAAAATGTATCACTTCGCTGCTCTGTAAAATTAAACGAATCTATATAAGTATTTTTATTCTTGCGCACGTCTGCATTCTCAGATAATCCTTTCATTAAACCGCAATTATTGTTTTCTTTTAGGCCAACAATGCTGTTGTTTTCATTGTTGTTGTTGATTGTTGCCCATTGCAACAATTTTCTGGCCATTTCACACACACACTCATATATCTCCGCAAACACCGATATCGTTATAATAATAAAAACAAAAAGAAACCCACATCTCAATTCCAATTTTCAATATCTATTGAGCCTTAGATAAATAAATCGATATTTTGTTGTTGTTGCTTAAAGGATATCTCCAAGGATTGCAATAGATAGACGATTCGAGAGCAGTAAAAGATGAGAGGGATGATATTACTTGACTCTTGTTCGTCTTGATTCCTTAGGTTTTGGTTTTGTTTTATTTCTGTATATCTTAGTCAATATGTGTTTATTTTGTAAGGAACATGAACAAAAACAATAAAGAAAAAGCAGAAGGGAATCGAAATGGTTTGAAATTTATCCGGGTTATCTTTATAGGATTTCTCGTGATGAAATTGTTGGTTGATAACAGTCGAGGATTCAATATGATTCAGACACGGAATACTTGCATAGTGCCTGAAGTCGACAAAGGGATGACTATTTTGTTTTGCTAAGAATGGTGCATGATTTTTGTCTTTGAAAATATCTTGCCTTTTGAAACCTAATTTAACTATCCGATATGTTGACACTTGAATGCGGTATCTCTTACTGCCTTTGGAGTGAGGGTATTTGTAAAAATTCAATGTATTCCCTTGAACATACGCATACACACAATGACAGTATAAATTGCATTTCCTGTTTCCGCTTTAGGTCATAAACCGGTAACAGATCTAGGATTATGCTGTGAAATTCGTTGCTATTTGTTTGTTTTTACTCCTTATTTGTTATATCTTCGCTTAAGTTTCAAAATATTATTAAAAGTGGAAAATTGGCAACTTTAGTAGCCAACTGAGGAGCAGCCAGCATCCAACTTAAACGAACACTCAATGGCGTCGAATGCGAAAGTAAGTTAACAAGTTGCAGAATAAGTTAGAAAAGTAAACAACAACAAAAGTACAGTGCAGAAGAACTACCCAGCGTGTACTTGTTCATATTTTATGCTATAAAAGCGAGCAAAAAAACAATAAAAATAAACAGTGAGAAAGTTTCAACGTCATCGTCATCGCCATCATTACTACCACCACTCCCATCATCACCATAACCGCCATCATCATCACCATCATCAACAATATCAAGAGCTCTATCACCTCCGCTATTATCGTCATCTTTACCACCGTCCACGTCGTCGGCGTCCTCGTCATTATCATAAGCGAAAAGTTGTGACATTTATAGTAAATATGTTTGTCTAGGTCTGTCAGTCTGGCTGATGATGGTGATGATGATGATGTCGACAATAATGGCGGTAAGTGAGAACAATCACTCTTATAAATATTTGCTGTGAATTATATCATTACCAAATGCTATTGGGAATTTTGGCCACAAGTTGTGGAAAAAGTTTCTTAAATACTTAAAGGGAAATGTTATAAAGAATTTTAAACCATACGCAACGTTATATAATTCCCTGTTAAAACCGGTAGGTTCTTATTTAAAATTAAGAAAATTCAAAAGAAAAATTGTGATTTTCAATAGAAAATTTAAAAAATTTCCAACGAAATTGAATATTTCCCAGTTAAGTGGAGAAAAATTACGAATTAAGTCCTGAATTATCATTTCAAATTTAAGAGAATTCTACTGAAATTGAGGATTTACCAATTAAATTAAAATTAAATTTCAAATAAAATTGACGATTTCCAATGAAATTAACAGCCTTTTCCTCGATCTCGAACCAAAGCTTTCGTTCGTGTTCTAGTCGAAAGAAAGTCGATTTGGATTCCACAATCTCGTCATTTTGAAGTCGAATCCCATGAACAGACTGCTATCGAAATCCTTTGTATGGAGGTTTCGTTTAATCAAATATCTGTTTTTCAATATAATAATCAGCTATTAACTTTCTTAAAAAACCTCCAAGTGAAAGAAACTCGATGCAGTGCGAATCCAGTACAATGAAAACATACAACTATTCAGTACAATTTTTTCCCTTCTATTTCGAGTGTGCTAACATTTGGGAACAAATATAGAGTCAATTGAACAAAAATTTCGTCTTAGAGGAACCCAATTGGAGTGAGTGACGGGTTTTAATTTTCGTACGAGAGCGGGGAACAGGCCATAAGAATTTACTTGAAAGATTTCGATGTAACTTCTCACAAGCAGTGAGTTAATCGATTTCTGATTGGGACCCGTAGGTTTAACAGGGATTTCAAATGGGAAACTTTATATGGACTTATTGCTCGATGGACAGTCACCGCGCTTAATACTGGTAACTCTGTCGGGAAATTAGTGATGAAAAAGATTTTCAAGAACTTGAAAGCTGTAGGTCCCAATCAATGAGTACTAAAGGGTGTCCCAAAATTCACGCAACATTTGAGTTGAATAGAAAACAAAGTTTTTATTCTTATGGTATTATTTTTATTGAATCGTAAAGTACATAGGATAGGGTTATTTATGGAATAAAACATCTGGCAAATGGCCTCCACGGCTTTCCATACACATACGTATTCGTTTGTCGAAATTTTTTATGACTTTTCTGCATGATTACGATCTGAGGGGCCAAATCGTCCTTTATATAGATCTTACGATTTGTTGAGAAACAAATCGTATTACGTTAAACTTGGAGTTTATGGGAAGTGTAAAGGTGCTCTAAGGTTCTATTAGCGAACCACGAAGGCAATAAAAGAGGTTGCTGTTTTTTCGTTTTATATTGCTTACATTAAGAAATTTCCTTTATTAAGTGTGATGTGCCGGAATATGCTTACGTCGTGATCGCCAGTCAAAATCGAAAGAGACCGAGGTAATTCAATTCGTCTCTTCACTATGGCTCGGTTTTGATCTAAAATGTACCCTCACAAAAGAAACGGCGATTATTGCCATATAGTTTAAATAATAATAGTGGGAAATTACAGAGTTGTTTATATTACATGTAAATAATTATAAGCTATGGATTGTTATCGATAATTCATGCTTTGACAATTCATTGACTCATTAATTTAATTAAATTTTAAGACATGTAAATCTAAAGAGGCAAAACTACATTCAACATTCTGCGCCCCCTTGGCCAAGTAGGCCAACATGGTACAAAGATTTTTCCAGCTGTTCTAGGGCTCTCAGAGCGATACGTACACACTGCTTTGTAGCAGAAATAGATGAGGATCCGGATTTACGCGGTTTTCGAAACGGTGCTTTGCTCTGATGTTTGCTTTTCAGCTGATGTTGTTGCTGACGGTTTGCAGATGGTCTGGATTTTGACGTTCCGTGTTGCAGTCTTTGATGAATAGGTACATGCAATAAAGTATGGTGCTCATCTCCACATTTTTGGCACAGATTTGTCGACGTACAGTTCTTCGTTTTATGCGATCGAGCCAAGCAGTTTAAACAGTATCCATGTCTTCGAGTTGTTCGTTGCCGGTGAGAAACATTCATCGCTAAGAACTTTTTACAGTGCCTGAGTGAGTGAAATTTTTCGCAAACAAGGCACTGGTGAATATTTTGATCTGTGGTAGCCCTGTGGAATAAAGTTCAAAATTAGATCGGAAATTTAATTCAAAAGATATCGGTAAGTCTGTGATGACTTATGCATTGTTGGTTTCCGATCTGACGGAAGGAGGAGTGACAGGAGATGGTTCGTAGGGCAGCACACAAACTTTTGTAGTGACTGTGCCTAACTGCGTTTTTATATCAGCTACTCTGGTTCGTCCGTCGGGTCCTGGGTGAGTTTTAATGATTCGCCCAAGTCTCCATTCACAGGGTGGGAGCGAATCATCTTTGAGAACCACTAGTTGACCTAACTTAATGTTTTCTTTTGGGGATTTCCACTTATATCTTCTATACATTTCCTTGATATATTCGTCTTTCCATCTCCTAGCAAAACTATGCTGAATCATTTTAAGTTTATCCCATCGATCGATTAATTTTAAACCGTCCGCAGATGTCTCCGGTAGTGCTATCAGAGGGGCTCCTCGCAAGAAATGCCCGGGAGTCAATGCGGTTAGTTCTTGCGGATTGTCTGTCATAGGGGAGATGGGACGAGAATTGAGTACGGCTTCTATTCTTACTAGAAGCGTTGTGAATTGCTCAAAAGTATATTTTTGAGTTTGAGCTACTTTGCGAAAAATTGACTTAAAAGATTTCACTCCTGCCTCCCATAGTCCACCCATGTGCGGTGCGTTTACCGGAATAAAGGACCATTGAAACCCATGTGAGAGGTATTTTGTTGATATGTCATGTGGGACAAATTTTATGAATTCGCGAAATTCATTGCTTAGAGCACGGTCGGCTCCTACGAAATTAGTCCCGTTGTCAGAGAAAACCTTTTGCGGAAGCCCTCTGCGTCCGACAAATCTGGTGAAAGCTGCTCGAAAGGAATCTGTGGTAAGATCCGAACATAGCTCTAAGTGTAATGCTTTCGAGCTGAAACACACAAATACACAGACATAACTTTTGTGATAAGGAGCTTGGCGTAGCACTGAAGTTTTTGTTGAGAAGGGACCTGCAAAATCTACGCCAGTGATAGTGAATGGCAAAGTATAAGAACATCTATCTACAGGAAGGGCTGCCATTATTTGGGATTGCATTTTTTGTTTGTAAATTGTGCATATTTTACAATTCCGTATGCACTTTTTAATGGCAGACTTTAATCTTGAGACATAAAATTCATGTCGTATAGCTCTGATCATAAGATTATGCTCTGCATGCATAAGAAGATTATGTGTGTATTCTAAAAATAGTTTAAAATATCTAGATTTTACCGGTAGGATCATTGGGTATCGTTCATTATATGTGAGATCCGAATGAACAATTCTGCCATCCGCACGCATGATGTTTTTGTTATCTATAAATGGGTTAAGTGAATATAGCGAACTTTTCTTAGCAATCTTCTGAGTGGATTTTAAAGAACAAAACTCAGTAATATAATAGTTTTGTTGTGCTAATGAAATTAGCTTATTTTTAGTTGAGCAAAATTCATCATGTGATATGGTTTGCGAATCGTAATTGGTATTGGAGTTCATTCTATTTGCCGTTTTTTCATAAAATCTGTAAACATAGGAAATAACCCTTATGGCTCTGGCCCAGTTAGAGAACCGATTTAGAATGTCAAAATCATCTACAGAAGTATGAAAGACTTTTAATTTCCTTTTTTCGGGAACATCATCGAGAGTTTTAAATGACTTTGGCCAATCCTGGGGGGGATTTTGAAGCCACATTGGGCCGTGCCACCACAATGGATTATCGACGAGGTCTCCAGCAGAACAACCTCTTGATCCGAGATCTGCGGGATTGTCAGAAGAACGAATATGTCGCCACGGGGTATTATTGACATTTTGAATAATTTGGGCCGTTCTATTCGCTACATACGTCTTCCAAGTGCATGGTGGTTTTTCAAGCCATCCGAGAACGATGGATGAGTCACACCAAAGATGAATATCAAATTTATAAGCAGAGAGAGAAGAGACAACCTTTTTGACTAACTTTGATAGGATGACTGCGCCACAAAGCTCCAACCTTGGGAGGCTAACAGGAATTATTGGGGCGACTTTGGTCTTGGATGTCAAAACGTGAGTAATGACTGATGTTCCGTCTTGTATTCGTAGGTATATAACCGCGCAATAAGCTTTCTCCGAAGCATCGCAGAAACCGTGAATTTGCGTGAATGAATCCGGACTGAAATTTAACCAGCGAGTAATTTTAATCTTAGTGATTTGAAGCAGACTTTGCACAAAATTGTTCCACTTGGATAGCGCATGGGGCTTTACGGGTTCGTCCCATTTTGTACCTTCCAGCCAAAGTTGCTGGAACAGTATTTTTGCTTGCACAATTACGGGAGATATCCAACCAGCAGGGTCGAATAATTTGGACATTGTGGAGAGAAGTTCTCTTTTCGTTATAGACTCAGCCGGCGATAGAGGTAATACTTTATACGAAAATGTATCCGAAATGGCGTTCCATTGAATACCAAGAGTTTTAGTTGAACTAGACTCAGGAAATTTGAGAAACCCTGAGTCCAAAAGGTATTCTTTTGAGACCGATTTCAGTATATGTGAGCAGTTCGATGTTATTTTCCTTAGAGGGAAACCTGCCGACTCGAGAAGATCGTTTAGTTCCGATAGATATTTAATTGCAGAATTAATTTCGTGAGCTCCGGACAGTATATCGTCCACGTAGGTTTCATTTTGAATTATATAAGATGCTCTAGAGTGAGTTGTACTAGAGTCTTGACCAAGCTTTCGTAAGGTTCTAATAGCTAGATAGGGGGAACAATTTACACCGAAGGTAAGCGTATTAAGACAAAAGTCTTTTACGGGGCTTGTGGCATCTTTGCGGTGTAAAATTCGCTGGAAATCACAATCATCAGGGTGGACGAGTATCTGACGATACATCTTTTCGATGTCGCCACTGAACACGTATTTATAAAATCTCCAGTTCAAAAGAATCATCATTAAATCTGACTGAAGTGTGGGACCAATATGGAGAACATCATTTAGAGAGTATCCAGAACTAGTTCGTTTAGATGCGTTAAACACTACGCGAACTTTAGTGCTTGTACTTTCGGGTTTGATAACCGAATGGTGGGGTAGATAATATGACTTGCATGAGCCTTTGTGTAGAAACTCTTGAGATGAGGTTGGTTTCATATGATTTAAAGATAAATATTCTTCTAAAACCTTGCTGTAAGTGTCAGCCATCAGAGAATTTTTCTTAAGAGACTGTTCCATGAGAAGATATTGACGCAGAGCAGTTATTCGCGAGAGACCAAGAGGAAAATCTTGGGGGAATTCTGATCTAAAAGGTAGCCTTACCATGTAACGGCCTTCAGAGTTTCTGGTAGTTGTGTTCTCAAACAAAGATTCACAAAACTCGTCCTCTTTTGAGAGTGGCTTATTACTTGGTAGTTCCTCTTGCTCCCAGAATTTTTTTAACTGAGTTGCAATGTTTCCTCAGAAACGGCAATGGAGAAGGAGGCTACTGTTTCACAGGAAACGGGACCGCTGAGAACCCAGCCAAAAATTGTGGACTGTGCCATAAAAGAGTTTCCGCATTTCTTCACGCCATCCATAAGAATTACTGGAAGTATGTCACTACCGATCAGAAGTTCCACTTGTCTGGGTTGATAAAACTGTGGATCAGCTAAATCCATTGCCTCCAGTTCTTGTAATGCATAATTTTCCTTGGGGACAAGGAAGTTCGGAAGTAATCGCGTAATTTTTGGAACTACAATAGCTTTGATTCGCAAGTGTTTATCATGTTTCTCTGAATAGAGTGTGAGATGGCAGAGATAATTTGAAGTTGCTACAACATTTCCTCCCATGCCACAGATTTCGAAATTTCTACGTTCTGTTGGGAGTCTAAGGCGCTGTTGTAAATCCTTTGAGATGAAAGTCTTCTCTGAGCCCTGATCAAGAAAAGCACGAGTTCTAAAATTATCATTTTTGTGAGATACTTGTACAATTGCAGTACGAAGCAAAGTATTTAGAGTACTAGCAGATTTCCCAGAGATGAAGAAAGTGCTAGTTAAGTTCTCAGAGATAGAATTATCTTGCGGTGAAATGAAAGGTGTTACTTCTTGAGCATTCGCAAGATTAAAATTTACTTGCGTATTGTCCCTCGGAGGGGAATTTTTCGAAGGCATGTGTAACATCGAGTGGTGATTACGCTTGCATTGAGAACAAACGAACTTACTTGTACAATCTTTTCTGAAATGAGTGTACGACAAACAATTTAAACATATTTTGTTTTTAGTTACGAACTCAAAGCGGGAAGTAGCATCGAGAGCTAAAAATTGAGGGCAGCTTTTTAAAGAATGTTTCGTGTTGCAAAGCTTACATGCAAATTGAGAGGTGCTTCCCGTAGTAAACGTATGTACCTCCTGCTCAAGTTTTCCGTGGGTTTTAGACTTAATACCTCGAATATTATTCAATCTCTCCACAACTTCGTACCGATTAGAGAGAAAACCATCCATATCTTTCCAGGTTGGTAACTCTTTGTGGGATTTCAAAGATTGTTCCCACAATGACAAAGTCTCATTGGGAAGTTTGGTGGAGCAAAGGTAGACTAAGATGGGGTCCCAATTTGAAATCGACACGTTTTGTGCTTTGAGAAAAGCCATACAATCATTAATTGTCGTCTGAATTTCCAGGAGAGCCTCACTACTCTCTGACGCAATAGACTTTAGGGAAAAGAGTATTTTCAGTTGATTGTCAACCAAGATTCTTTTATTTTCATATCGGGCCTTAAGAGCCTCCCATGCCAGAGAAAAATTTTCGCCACACAATTTATACTTTTTGACAATAATTGCGGCTTGCCCTCGCACCTTCAATCGAAGATGGTACAATTTTTGGACAGGGGATAATTTCGGATGTTCACCATAGACGGCTGTGAACATGTCCCGAAAAGAAGGCCATTCTTCATAGCCTCCATGGAAAATTTCGGTGTCACATGGGGGAACTTTTATATAACCAAATGTATTTTCTCTGAATTGAGAGTCCGTTGAAGCCACAGGAGCCATTGTGATATTAGGGATGATCAGAGTTTTCTGCACGTCAAACATTTTTGACTTACAATTATGATACTGTGTCGTGCAATTTTCATATTTTGATCTAGCAGACTCTATAGTACCCTCTGTGAGTATCTTGTCCTTCCCCAGGCAGAGGGTTTTATATGATCGTTGCAGATTTTTCCACCGATCATGTAAATCCTGTAGATTTACCTCCACGAATGAATCCGTGAGATTCTCTGGGGGAATGCGGTCGAAATTCGCACAGAAAGTGACAAAATCATCAGAGTCAAAAATGAATTCGTCTGCCATTTTGAAAGCTGATATTTGAATATAGAATTACTATATAATTGAATATATAGAATATTTGAAATTAAATTATTATCTTCGAGAGAAAAATAATAATATGTGAGGAGTGTCGAGCGCAATGGTAGTTCGGAAATGTTTTATTTACCCGAAACTTACAGTGGGATGTACTTTTGAAACTATTATGGTACATATGCGACCGGGTATACAATATGTTCAATACAAATTTATTATAGTTTAATGCCGCTTAATGCCGAATCTATTTATGATCTGCGCAATGGAAGTTATCAGTTACATGTGACCTATGTTATATAGACGTTGTAGAATTGAATCATTAGGTACATTTATGTACATTTACAGTATGAAAATTTGCCAAATTATAAATTTGCCATCCCTAGTGCTTATTTTAAAAAGAGGGCGATGCTGCTGATATACGACAGAGAACCCATTTGGCAGCTTTGCCTGACAGTATATGAGATATTTTTCTGTACGGCCGACTATTTCTCAAGCATTGTGAGAGATTATGACGACTTGCGAGAGGAAGAGAAAGTTGAAAGATAAATCGACCGATTTAACAAGATTTTCTCTTAAGACAGATGGAAGTTGTAGAGGAATAGATGTATGTATGTGTGATATTTTTCCCCTGCGTTGTGAGAGATTGTGATCACTTGTGAGAGCAACAGAAGTTTGAATGATAAATCTGACCGACTTAATAAGATTTTCTCTTAAGCCATATGTAAGTCGTAGAGGTCTAGATGCATGTGAGATAGTTTTCCCCTGCGTTGCGAGGGATTGTGTGATATTTTTCTCCTGCGTTGTGATAGATTATGATCACTTGCGAGAGGAAAAGAAATTTTAAAGAGAAATCGGAACGACTAAGAAGATCTCTTATTTAAGAGAAAACTGTGTTAAACGGTTACAATTATTTTTCGAGTACAATAATTATGTAGTTGATGGACAGTAAGAGGTGCAAAACTCGTAATGTTTGCCGCTATTCGTGTTCCTTTTCTTTTCAACTTATCTGTCTCTTCAAATATATATAATATATGTATGTACATATGTGTGTGCCTACCGATGTAAATATGTACTGATATTGTCCACGTACGTTAGTTCTATGCAATTTAGCATACACGTGGTAATGCACACAAATTTCCGATTACATATATCTGTATATGCAATATATATATATGTAATATATATGATTTTTTTTCTCCTGGGAGATATAAATATATGTTTGCCCAACTGTGAGTGCGATAAATAGTATTTAACAATTACCTTGTCTGCCTTTTTCAAAGTGGGCACTGCTTTATTATTTCCACACGAATATGAACTTTCCGTTATTGACGCTTCTTCGACATTCTATGGCTTGTGGGGCAGAATGTATTCTCATAAAAAATAACTTTCAATTGTGAATTTGCACTGTATTGCTAGCTTCTATCAATCAAATTTTCGAGATTTTTTTTTCTCTCTCTGACTTGTGCAGTGTCACTCAAGGAATATTACACTTTTTTTCCGTTCGAGTTCTTACTATAGCAGCGAATGTTAATATTTGAGTGGTCACACATATACTAAATTATTGTCATTTTTGGGATAACGTACATACCTCATTGCCTTATTTTGTTGCTCTCTAATTTCTATACTGTTTGCGTGTGATAAGTGGAGGTGTACCTCTCCTGATGTCGATTTGGTTGGTGCTTATGATTGTCGCTTTCGTCTTCTATGATGAACCTTTTGCTATTTTTTGAAATATGGGGTATATCTTAATACTTGTATCGTTGTTAAGGCTAGTTATCATTGTTGGTTTGTTCGCAATTAGTTTCGTCTTTTAACTTGCCAAGTAAATTTGAAATCAAAGCCAATGACAAATATTGATATGTATGTATGTCGTACTTTGTGGACCAATTTAAACTTAGATGTGAGCAGTGTGAGGAGAATATATATGTATATACATACATACATATAATTTTATTTGTTTCAACTTGAGTATAACAAGAAGTGTATACTAAACATGTAAAGTGGAGATTCAGTTGCTGATAACCGATGTGTTATCCAGAGATAATTAATTTGGCAATTTTTGATATCGATAACTGAGGTGCTATTCAAAAATTTTTCGGTCCATTTGACTGGAAATATCCAAATGTCCGATTCAAAGGAGGCTTTCGAAGGACCAATGATTACGATCTGAGGGGCCAAATCGTCCTTTATATAGATCCTACGATTTGTTGAGAAACAAATCGTATTACGTTAAACTTGGAGTTTATGGGAAGTGTAAAGGTGCTCTAAGTTTCAATTAGCGAACCACGAAGGCAATAAAAGAGGTTGCTGTTTTTTCGTTTTATATTGCTTACATTAAGAAATTTCCTTTATTAAGTGTGATGTGCCGGAATATGCTTACGTCGTGATCGCCAGTCAAAATCGAAAGAGACCGAGGTAATTCAATTCGTCTCTTCACTATGGCTCGGTTTTGATCTAAAATGTACCCTCACAAAAGAAACGGCGATTATTGCCATATAGTTTAAATAATAATAGTGGGAAATTACAGAGTTGTTTATATTACATGTAAATAATTATAAGCTATGGATTGTTATCGATAATTCATGCTTTGACAATTCATTGACTCATTAATTTAATTAAATTTTAAGACATGTAAATCTAAAGAGGCAAAACTACATTAAACACTGCATAAATCTGGTCGAATTTCGTTGATGCAACGATGAATCTCCTCCTTTAAAGCACGAGTGGTTGAGGGCTTTAGACCTGTGATTTTAAAAAACCCCATAAAAGACATCTAATGGTGTTAGATCACACGATCTTGGGGGGCCAGTTCTGGTCACCAAATCGAGAAATCAGGCGACCTGGAAATGTCTCATGCAGTAATTGAAGAGTTTCACGAGCTGCATGACATGTGGCACCGTCTTGTTGAAACCAAATATTGGCCACATCAATTTCAGTCAATGTTGGCAAAAAAAAAAAACTGTGTTATCATGTCGCGATATCGAACACCAGTAACACCAGAACACCAGTAATTGCGACCGCAAATCTTTCATTACTTTTGAAATATTGTTCAATAATGAAGACACGCTGTTCTATCGTGTAATTTGCCATTTTTATTAACCCTGAACTGTCAGCTGTCAGCTGTTTTTTTTGTAGGGTTGCCAACTCTTTTCTATGTCGATAGCAGCAAATTTAAATGTTGCGTAAATTTAGGGACACCCTTTACAACTCAAAAGCGCACAGCACACTGATTGTTAGAAGATCTGCTAGTCCCGTCGTGGGATGTATTGGGAAACTATCAATTAACTATTAATTACCCAGCAACAAAATTGTATACCAATTACCAGAATTTCCATGAGATCTACGCGTTAAGAGCTAGTGAAAATTTGGTTGCTGCATTTTCGCTTTTTTACATTGTGTTGGCATTGGAGGGCAGTGCTCCATAGTATCGGCACGCTTCAGCACAAAAACATAAAGCAACTATGGTATCGAGAAGAAAATTTACTCATGGAGTGTAATGCCAACAAAGAAAACGAGTGAAGCGCGTCGTTTCTCTGCTCTCTCTCTTACTCACTTCGTTGAATATTTCAATACACGAGCAGTTTTCTTATGACGTTATTGTATCTAACTATAGAAATTCCAATCAGATTTAAATAAAATTACATAAAGTATGTAAAAAGTATGAAATAATCAAGTTATGACGCTGGAAATAAATGCGTTTGAGTGAATCGCGTCTACTCTTCTACTAGGGTTGCCAAATTGCGCCGGTTTTTTCTTCTCTACTTGTACATCCTTTTTGACAAAAATTAGCACGGTGCACAGAGCAATACTAAAGAGCCTCCATTACTCTCTTCGACGCCTCCTCATGACGACGAGGTAATAGGCCATTTCATCAAGTTCGAGTTGCTTTGATAATTTACTCTTAGCTGTCATTAGTATCAGTCAAACACTTTTAAAATTAGTTTGCTGCATGGTATGTAATCTGTATGCCTTCTTTGGTCTCTCGTTCTACATCATTTCCCTAGTGGCTTTTCGATCAGCTGTTTGTCAGCTGTGCCATAGAAACCCCCTGAGTAAAATTACATAAACTGTGCAAAAAGTATGAAATAATTAAGATATAACGCGAGAGAGAAATGCATTTGTGTGAATGGCTACCACGTTTTTGTTCTCTTTCACCAAGGTTGCCAAATTGCTAACACTTCTGGTCGTCTAATTCTTAATCGTCTTTGGTAGGATGTATTAGCACGGAGTAGGATGTAGGTAGGTATAAAACCGCAGCTGATGAAAGTTCTGGGTTCGAATCCCACCAAAGTAAATTCTTTCTTATTTTTTTTTATTGTAGAAATGTTTACAAAAAATTAAAAATGTGGCAACTACAAGGAAATGATGTCTTGAGCAACATTTACATTTTGTTGCCAAAAATTTGCGCAATTTAACTGTTTTCATACGTAGCGTAGCGAGTTTTTCTTTAACAATTTTCCACGGACCCAGGATTCGAACTCTGCCGCCTTGAGTGCCAGCCGTGCGTCTCACCATTGAGGTATCGAAGACATTGAGCTTGGACGAAAAATAACACCATTGGTGACAACAATACTTTTCATCTGACAAATACCGTAATATTAGTAATGCAATTTCCGACTCCTGTATGCGGAAAATCCGCACATAGTATCTCGTGGGACATACTGAAAGGGGTAGAGCCATTGGAGCTTCTCCATTATATTTTAGCTGTGTAATTTAAGCGAGCCAAATTTACCACAGAAGCGCATACACAAAAAAAATCCAATGAGTGTTCGAACTCACGAGCGATGTGTTAACACCTTTGTGTTACACGGTACCTGTTCGAGTTCTATGAACACATTAGAAAATGTTACATTGGAAATACTTAAAATTATTTAAAGACATGTACAAGCACATGTGTCATTATTTTCTTGCTAAATACTTTTTGTTTTAGTCCCACAAAAAACAAAGAGAATGCAAAGCAGCAGACAGATGTCCATACACACATTGTTATGTTCGTACATACGCTATACAAGTTCACACAATTTTCGTTGCTCTCTTGCTATCTCATTTTTATTTATTCTCTTTGCTCTGGGAGTACTCCGCAACCACACAAGACAACTGTTCGCTGCCCCTACAATGTGTTTTTTCCGTAGTCTGACAATCTGTGTTTCGTAGTCGGACAAATCTGTGTTCTACATAGGGGTGGGTCACCCTTATCATTTAGGGGTATGATTTCTGAGACCTACCCTCTATGCACACACAATTTCATACAAATCGGTCCAGCCGTTTCGGAGGAGTTTAACGCCAAACAATCTGTGATCGCAGTCGGACAAACTGTGTTTGGATGTGTTCACTTTGTGAGTTTAGTCCCTACCCGCGTCTATAGATGTTAACACATCTATAAATAAAAAATCAGTATACAATTGGATATCTAATAAAAAATGTATTTATTATTTAAATATATTTGTTAAGTCTTGGCAATTCTATAGCATTATCAAAAAGTGTCCAGCATATGTCTGCTACAAGAGATTAAATACTCTTCCCTTTACAGCGTTCTTCAATAGGTGTTCGTGTTTGATGAAATTGTTCACCATGTTCATCGGAGTCTGCTGCCAACTGATGCTCAAAATAATCCATATGAGAATTCAAAAAATTAACCTAGTTTCTCGAAGCCCTAAGTATGGTGTCGACGTATACATTCGACGAAATTTGTAACTAACTTCGTTAATGCTTCTGCATTAATGCTTCAGTTTGTTTGGCGAGAGTATTTGCTCAAATTCAGCGTTTTCCATAAGTTTTCTTATGTCCGGGCCAAGAAAAACACCTGTTGTAATGAAAAGACACAATTTTTAAAATCTAAATCGAACCAATGACAAAAATCAAAGTTTGAAGCTCTCTTTTATCTTTGTTTCGCTAAGTTTTATAAACAATGTCTACAGAAATTTTAATGGCTCTCCATGTGTATGCCCTAACCGCCCTTCAACTCTTGGCTCCCATTGTTTTTTTTAAATTGGTTCCCTTCCATCTGCTATCTCATTTGCATAAGAAGCATCCAAATAGTATATCGTATCTAGCCTGCATACCCAAGAGGAAGCTGACAACTTTTAAATCCAATATATTTTTATCGAATGACAACATTTTATCGAATGATAACATTCCTTCAAGTCGATTCCATACGCAATTGGAATAGGAATCTTGGAATTATCGTAATAAAGCAGTACAGCTTTAAAACTTTTCTTGGATGAATCTATAACGATACGCCAGTCCTCGAGGTTATATTCGATATTAATTTCCGTCATTAAGCCTTCAATATCATTGCAATTGGCAGAAACCCCTCTTGGCGTTTACGAAAACATGTAACATTAAGCCTTCAATCTCGCTGCAATTAGTAAACGTGTTGGATTCGTTAACCGAAAAGTATGGCAGGAAAATGCCTCGGCTTTTACGAAAACGGGTAACATTAACCCCAGGTTCAAGCAGATGAAGACTTTTCGTGGTAGCAGCTAATATTTCTGATTTCTTTTGAGTCAAATTCAACTTCCGTGCCAATGCCCTTACGACATTAATATTGGACTTGGGGCTGCTCCATTTCCTGAGTAAACACTGCCAACGCATCTAGTGACATCAAGTTGTTGACTAGGACTTCTTCAGAATGTGGTACTGGGAGCAAGGCTGATGGTACTGATTTATACACAAAAGACTAGAGTATACCAATTCAAATGTAATATGTCGGTATTTTGACATACGTAGCATGGGAATAGCAAACTGCACTGGTTTTCGTTGGCCTACGGCGAAAATTGAAAATTAAAAGATATTACTATCGTCGCACTGTGGGGCCTTCGTCCAGAATCTGTGGCGAAAATCAAAAATTTGATAAAGGTTTTTAGTAAAATGAATAATAACAATGGATAGAGAACTTACTTAGTACTTAGTACATATAACTTAGTAAAATGAATAATAACAATGGATAGAGAACTTACTATCTATCAAGAATCCGAAAACCGTTTCAAAATCGGATAAACAGTGTGACTTATATGGCCGCTCAAAGTTGTTTATTTTCTTCAGTGTACAAAAAAAAACACAAAGTGAATGAAATTACATTATTTGGTAGAATAGAACTAAAAAGGTTTCGATGAGTTTCGGTTGTTTTTACTTTAGGGTGATTAACTACTCATTACTCTACGATATTCAATTCAAATTGGCTGCACGTCATTGCCCATTTACATGTTATTACAATAAAAGTGCGGCAACCTTGCAATACTGAACAGTGTAGGCGCACAGAAACAAAATACAGCCAAAATTTGCAAATGTTTTGTTGTCTTTTTATAGGTTTTTTTATGCAGATATTTTTTCAACGGGTCTGTGAAAACAAACCCGGCGGCGGAAGTCATGACCTGGAAGGCCTGAAATCATGACCAAACAGACCTTCTTTAAAATACGGAAGGCCTTCCCTGCACATTACCTCCTCCATTCTTTTTAACATTGAGGGAGATTAGGAGGTAATGCCTTCCTAAAGAACTCCTTAGAAGGCATACAAAACGGAGGGACTTAGTAAGCCTATATTAGAAAATTAAAAGTCGGTTTCTTTTAAAATTTTAAAAATATCCTGAAACATATTAAATAAAAAATAAATATCTTTTCAAAATTTGGACGAAATTTTCCAATTAGATTACGGTTAAAAAGAATCGGCAAAGAAATTTCTCAAAATTATAAAAATCTTTATGTTGCTTATATCTGATTGAAAAATGCATGCATTCCGCAGGCCTTATTTTAGAAAGGCATTACAAAAGAAGCATTTCGCGTGCCTTATTTGTGGAAGGCCTTGCGGATTCCGCTGCTGGGAAGTGTGCTTTGACTAACACAATTGTTTTTGCATTAGTTATTATTATCTTCGATGAAAATACATCGATTAAGGATAAGGAAAAGATCAGAAAGAAACAAATACAGGATGCGTTTTTTAAACAAGTTGAACTAAAAGTAGATTGTCCCAAGTACAGATACGAAAACTCAAACGATGGATTCACTTCTAGGAGATTTTTTGAAAATGATGAGGCAGTAGCTGGAATCACTGAAATTGACAATCACATCATGAAAAGATTGGGAACAATCCTGCATGTTTTAAACTGCAAAGGAAACGTAAATTCTACAAAATATGGAGAATATGCATCGAAAACTGCATCACCTTTAGCAGAAATGTATCTACAGAAGATGTTTACCTCGACAGTCCTTAAAATATTGGCGTATGGCAAAGATATAACTGAATACCAGTGTTTGCCAATTGTGAGAGCTTTCTGAAGAAGCTCAGGAGTCTCTTAACAAGCTGTGTAAAATCTATAGATTGCAGAACACGTTCAAAGCATCAAGAGTGAGGCAAAATGAGGCCCACTTCAACATGTTGACTCATCTTCCAATTCACTTATTTCTTTCCTGCGGCATGTGAAGTCACGAATAGAGTTAGACAATAATTATGGTTTAGAAATGATTAGTGTTCTAGACATACACTCTCTTACGAATTGTGATAAATATTTTATAGAAAATTTAATAAAGAAATTTACAAAAAAAATTATTTATTTTAAATTTATTGGGTATAATTTTAAACCATAAAAACGCAAAAAAATCTAAAATTGGTAAAAACATTGTGTGTAGTTACCGAAAAATTGATTTTTCTAAAAAATTTAACTTTGATAACCCATAAGTAAGCACCTAGAAGGCGCAGCACCCATTCCATACACTCATTTCATAGGCTGAACACTTATCTATCATATGACATTTAAATTATTCGATTGTCTTATTCGGTTCAAAGGATATGATTTTTGCAACGAAAAAACTCAAATGGCGCCACTGTGCGTCGTACAAACTTAAATGAAAAATTAAATTACCTTTGGACCACAGCATTAAACCTCTTCAGGCATTAAACCTCATTAAAGCTCTTCAGGAAAAACGTTCAGTTGAAAATACCTCGTTTGCTCTAACTTTTTTTCAGAAATAGCTTGCCGCTTCACTTGAACTGCCCAAAATGTAATGCCATTTGAACAGGTAATTGAGTCAGTAGTCGGCTGACAGACTTTGTTGCAGGCCGACGGATCTTATCAGCCAAAGTGCAGCTGACAAAGTATGGCGCGGCTAATTAGCGCAGTGTGAATAAATTACAACATTTTCTCTTATTTGCTATTTATCGATATTAATCTACAGCTTTCTTTTGCTCGGTGACTTATACTGAAATTTTACGTAGGATATTTTTCCAATATACACCAACCCCCTAGAATGCAGTTTTGTGGGACACTTTATCGCCATCTCGGAATAAGTACGAAATTAATCCTTAAATGGATTTTCAGTTTTGACCTATTTTTGGCATTCAAGTTGAGTTTTGAGCTTATAGTATTTTTTTTTGGGGTGTTTTTTACCCTTTCCGCAAAAGGGGCATAACAGATCCATATCTTGGTGTAAAATCATCCACAAAAATATTTCTCGTGAAAGTTTACACAAAACTGCTGAACACATCCTACACATACATACAGTGTAGTTATTTTAATACAATTAATATTTTAATAATATATATTCATTGCTAAATGCTCGATACAGTGTTGAAAATGTTCCAATTATAATTTTCGAAAAGCGAATGGAAAAGTATAAACATGAGAAGAACTATTTACAGACCATTTTTGACAAATCTGTTAGATTTTTAATTTCCTGGTGTTCCTTGCAAAATTATGCGATCAGGGCTGCATTTGGAATGAAACGGTCAAAAACAAAGAAATGGAAATAACTTTCAAATGTTTGTTTTTCAAATGTTTGACCTGTGTTTATAGTTTTATTTTTTCTCCATTCTCTTTTTATTTTATCTCTGCTGCATTCTATTTTTCACTTTGCAGAGGAAGTTTTTTTTGCATTCTCTAATGCTGATAGTGTAAATTAAAAACTGAATACGATCTCTCTCACGTTAACTCCATTTTATTCCATTTTTCTTTCCACAAATCATTTCATTTGATCTTATAGTGTAACATTGGCTTAAGCTTTAGTAGGTACGATAGTTTGGCAATAGTTCAACAAGGGTTAGGCAATTATTTTAAGCGGAATATTATATTTTCCAAATAGAGAGAAATGTCTTTATTCATAGACAATCCTCGGTTTAGGAATAATTTAGTGCAATAATTATCTCACGATGAACACAGTTAATAATTTTTCAAGAGCCTTGAAGTAGACATGTTTGTCCCGAATGTTTGAAATTGAATAAAATTTAATGTTGCTATAACTACTATAAAAATAAAACAAATTTAGGTATTTAAAGAAACTTACGTGTACTACATTGGTACTGTTAGATTTGAAGTTTTAATTGAAAACGTGCCAAAGTTCCAATTGTACCATCACCGATTCACGCAAAATATGTTGTGCTCTCTTTATGCTTGTGTTAATTCACTTTCGGTGTTTGCCGTCAAGAGAATAGTTAATGTACGGTTGAGATGTGCAATTCGAAAAGGTACTTAAGTCTCATAAAACATGGAACCAAAACAAAACATTAAAGCCCTACAATTTAAAACTCAACTATAAATACACCCTGGAACATAACACAGTACGACAAAATCAAATTTTTTTGAGTACACATCAGAAATGTTAACAGAATATATAAATAGGCTTAAAATAAAGAAATACGTGTCTCGGCGTTTTGCTGTAGCACGTCAGAATTTTTAGAAAATCGATTTTTAAGCTTCGAAGGACTATCGAGGTTCACTTGTAATGTAATACTAGTATAAAAAGTTCTAAAACACTGTAATAAAAACAGAATGGGTGAACCGATTTTAATGCTTGAGCCAGTTTTGAAAAGATAATTAAATTTGGATATTTTTATCTTATCGTCTCGGCTAGATGGCGCTTTAATTTTCATGTAAAGTTAAAAAAATACAAATCCTGAAGCTTACAAACGAAAAAATAAACGATCAACATTTTTAACACAAAATAATAGTTAAGATTTCATATTCATTTTTGTATTTGTACATTACATTTACATTACATTTAATTTTTGGTTATTTATTAACTTTACATGAAAATTAAAGCGCCATCTAAATAATTAATAAATAAAAATCCAAATTTAATTCCCTTTTCAAAACTGGCTCAATCATTACAATCGGTTCACCCATTCTATTTTTATAGAACTTTTTATAATAGTATTACATTACAAGTGAACCTCCACGGCCCTTCGAAGTTTAAAAATCGATATTCTCGAAATTCTGACGTGCTACAGCAAAATGCCGAGACACGTATTTCTTTATTTTAAGCCTATTTTCATATTCTGTTGACATTTCTCATGTGTACCAACCACTGTCGTACTGTGTAACAAATCCTCCTGATATTATAAAAACGAAATGTAAATGAAGGCAAAATATTTAAAACTGGGGGAATTGGCAAAACTTTCATTACTTATAATTCCAAATTTAATTAGTATGTCATTTTTGGGGTTTACCGTGTCTTTCAGAAAATTGTCGATCAAGATTTTTGTATGGGATACTCAACTTACATATGTATACTAAACATTGAGCGAATTAGTTTAAATGTTCTCGCTAATTAAAATGTTTTATCGAAAAGGAGCTTCTATTGTTGTAATCGAACTTTCTTTTATCACAAAATTTATGTGATTTACTTTTACGCAGTGTTGGCAGAAGCTACCAAAAAAACATGCCAAAAAAATATACAAAAAAAGTGCCAAAACTGAAATAATCAAAAAATTATAGTACTGCGGGTACTTCACGCTTTATATTCAATAAAAAAAAAACACAATTTCGTAGGATATACGTCATTTGATACGAAAGGAGTAACGCATAGAATGAGTTATATTAGACCTAAAGTATTTATAGACCATATTCGTTTTGCGACTGTTTAAGACTTTTGAGCCATGCCCGTCTGGCTAGTTTTATCAACACGGTAACTGCCGTAAACCTCTTTAACGATCACAATTAAACTTTTTCATTGGCAATTATTTAACTAAAGTTAGTTAGGGATTGCAAATGGGTGTTATGTCCACACTCCTTCTGGCACATCCCATATAAATCGATATATTTAATAAATAAATATATTTTAATAATAAATTAATAAGCAGTCCGGAACAATACATTCTTTTGCAGTAACGGATTTTTTAAATGACAACTAACGTACCTATTTAACATCGACAGAGCAGTGGCTCTATTGAGCTCTCTCAATTCACACTTTCAGTTGTTCTTTCCTACTCAGTCGCTGAGTAGACATCAAGAGCGTCGGATGCACACAGAGAAATGCACACCAGGGAAGATATTGTTGGTACAATTGTACGATTTTTGGTACAATTGAGTCCATAAAAGTACGATGGTACACCAATGACATAATTGGTACAATTTAGCATTTAATCCTTTATGTCATAGAATAATACATACCATAGAAGCTTTTATTCGCTCAATAAATTAAACGTCATAGATACGATGGAAAGTAAACATTGGATGGTGGAAAATATGGGTTCAATAATACCAGATGGTGGCAATAGTATACAGCGATCAACAAAGGAACAACAACCGAATTTCGTATTTTTGTGGCAAACTAGTTGTGTTAAATACAATACAAATGTATACCAATGATAAAAGTCAACAAAAAAGTGCAAAATATATTTAAATTTTTCAGTTCTACACCAAAACGACACCAAAAAGTTAAGTGAACATATTTTGTAACTCCACCTGGTGTAAGATAATTTTAAATTTAATTGCTCTCATTTCCACAAATCTACGATGAAGAGTTTGAAATGAAACGTCAGATGAGAGAATAAGTTTATCTACGTAGGTATTATTCTATGCTTTATGTATTTTATTTTCAGTTAACATCGATTTTTACATCGCGTAGTTACATGATGAAGAAAACTTTATCCTGATTTGAATTAGGAAAATCAATCGAAATCGATTTATGAATGAACAATACATGAAAAGTGGGAGTCGCTTTTTTAATTTAGTATAATTTTTATTTAGTCGATTTTGAGGAATTTTTCAAGCATGAAAAACTTAATTTCAGTTATTCTGGATTCAAAACCCCTCTTTATAAACTATCAATTTTATATTTACAATACGTACTTAAAATAATGAATAATGTTAATTTAGAAATTCCGTCCGAACACGCCTGAACACAAAGAAAAAGGCTCAATGTGACAACTGTGTCAAGCTTGAAACAAAATATCTTTTAAAAACATATAATTCTTGCTGCTATAACTTTAAAATAGGTAGTGATTTGTGACAATAAAATGTATACACATGTTTTGTTCATTCTTAAAATAACCTACGTTATTATAAAAAGAAATGTATAAGATTGATTTATTATTTGTTAATTTTTCGATATTTGTTTGAAAAAACTGTTTATAACAAACTTACAGCTTGATATTTTTTAAATTTTTGGTACAATTGGTATTAAAAAAGTACAGTTTTGGAAGCTTGATGATACAATTGAAGAAGTTTCATTTTTCATCCCTGATGCACACGTGATTTTTTACTCTTTCGTGTTGCTTCTTATTGCCTCTCCGAAATCAAATATCAAACCAAATAAACAACAACATTGAATAAACAAATGCTTTATTTGTCGAGGGGGTGTGTGGGAAAGCTTACAACGATGATCAGTGGAGTGGGGACAATGACAGCATATACGAGCGAGTACCAACCGAATTCCCGAGTGTGTGTTGAGAGAGTGGCATACACTCAGTCAGTCAGGGGTGATCTCAGCAAAATTGCAGTGTGGCTGCTGCATTTTCATTCAGTTGATATTTAGCTTCTCGTTGCGTGAGTTCGAAACGGTGTTCGACTGAAGAACAAAAACGCGGTATTGTCACATTGTAGACCCCGAAAAGAAGAAGAATAAACGAAAATAAAAAAACAATAAACATCTGGAATAACAAAGGATTAAAAAAAACTTTGGTGTCTGCCTCACCGAAATTCAAAGTGAATACGAATATAATAAATGTCGATTTTACGTTGTGTTCGGTCGGGGGAGGTTTGACAGTGCCGTCGTCACCTCCATGCAACGTGACCATGACCAACCTCCATGTGAGTGTCGAAATTGCACAGGAAGAAAAATATAGTAGGAATATCAAATAAATTACAAAAAAAAGTTAGAAAAACTTTTGGTTTAAAGCATTTTTGGTAAAAATCGAACAAGGTAAAGCGGCCGATATTGTTGGAAACTGATATGCAAACTTGAAAAACTTTTGGATTAGTACCTGCATTTTTATTTTGGAGGTAAATATTGCACAATTTTGCGTTGTAAAGCTGAGAAAGCAAATTTGGTCAAAAGTTCTTGACGGTTTTGTAAGCGTCATGATTATTAATCCCTTTCTCGATTTTAGAAAAAAAACAACTTTATATCAATTATGTGTTTTATGATTACGTTAAATATAGATAAGTAGCCGCCAGCAGGTTGTTGCTCAATTCCCTTCCGTTTTCATTCTTATTACCCAATTTACATTATGTATCTCTGTGTTTGCCTTAGCGCTATTTCGGAATAACATCAACTGAAGTTCTTTAAGATAAATAATTACACTGGTCTACAAATTTGAAACACGAAATTTGTTACACAACTGTAAGTTGGGGTTTAAATCACCATCGATAGAACTTAAATCTTTGGATATATGTACATATTGCACCATAACTTCAAAAGAGTCATAACTCAAATTTTTCAGATTTTATTTTTTTAATATATGTATATAGTTTTCCACGATCTTCAATTGAAATTATTCTTATTCTTTAAACGAGCTTAAGAACTTTTATTTGTTTTGCTAATTTATCTCTAATATTTCGCCTCCACATTGGGTGACTTCTTCAGGGAACAAATATTATGATAATATTAGGATAATATTTGTTCCCTGAAGAAGTCGCCCAATGTGGAGACGAAATATTGGAGATATATAAGCAAAACAAATAAAAGATCTTAAGCTCGTTTAAAGAATAAGAATAATTTTATTTTTTTTTTACTAAAAACAAACAACCAAGGATAATTTCTGTCCGGTGGCAAATCTGTCAAAAATTCCTCTTCACTTTCGTCCTAAAATCCCATCAAATTACACTCTGGAACAAAATTAAACTTTTTCGAGAATTAAAACGTGAGGGTGAAAAAAAGGTTTACGTGTATCGGCGTTTTGAAAGTTTACATACTGTGAGCGTCAAAAGAAAGTTTACACGCTTGTTAAATGTGTATTCAAATTTATTTCAATGTTGAAAAATAATAATTAATTCAACTCGTTATATTTATATTATCTAAACATGGTATTGGACCTATATCAATTTATAAAAAAAATAACAACAAAACTCAATAAAAAAAAGTAACAAGCCTATGTTAGATAACACGGGCGCATAGGTCAGACGTAGAATACGTTAGTCATTTTGCAATTAAAATATATGAATTAAATAAAATTTTTAATATATTATATATGATATATTGATATAGTGAGCGTATACATCGCCAATCCTTTGTATTAATGTACATACACACACATTTACACGCTGCTCGCAGAAGTAAACAAACGACAGCAAAGATCTGTAAACTTTCAAGCACACACAAGTGTCCACGCTCCCCTCCCTTCATTTTATGTTCCCCTCCAAACGAACTAATAACCGACCGATCCAACAAAACGAAATGTACACACACACACATTTACACGCTGCTCGATAAATAAACAACGCACAGCAAAGCCAAAATCATTTGATTTCACAACAACAACAAAAACAACAGCGGCATGTACAAAAGAAGTCTAAAATATCATGCTCTTAAATATTTATTTCCTTAACTACATAAAACTTTTATATATAGACATATAATTTTTTTAATGTAATTCGAAACAAAACATATTACCAAAACTGAGTAACATATAAAAATTGCTAAAATATGTTTTAATATTTAAGTAAAAGTGGGTGAAAGTTGACAAACATTTTCTCAAAATTTTGTGCTCCAGATCAACACCCCTACCTTACCGTATAACGTATTCTACGTTAAAAATAATTGAACGGGTCCACAAATTCAACTTTCAGCAAGTTGTAAACTATCTATTGACGCGACAAAGATTTTGTTTATAATTTTTTCAAAAATTGATAGAGGGTCCAAGATAATGTTTAAAAAATATAATGAGTTGCTTTAATTATTATTTTTTAATATTCAAATAAATTTAAACAAATGTGTGTAAACTTTTTTTGACGCTCACAGTATAGTGCCAATTAAATTTGGCGGTGGGGGATGGAGGGTAAAGTTCCCCTCTTGTACATTCTTATGATGAATCGACATAGGAAACCATGTCATCCTTACTTTGTAGGTTTAACAATTTTGTGTAAAATGTTACGAGATAATATTTTTGTGGAGCATTTTAACTCTCTAGCTCCTCAATATATGGTTATTTTATGCCCCTTTTGCGGGAAAGGGTAACAAACACCCCTAAAACAGGGGAGTAACGGATTAAAATGTACAACAAAAATATTTCTCGTAAAATTGTACTATAAGTCCCTGAATACACCAATACTCAACCTAAATGCCAGAAGTGGGTTGAAATAGAAAATATATTTTACGGGTTAATTTCTTACTTATTCCGAATTGGTGCTAAAGTGTCTCAAAAAACTGCATTTTAGGGGGATGGTGTGTATGGAAAATCTGCACCCATTGACAAACGCTATAAAGCCAAGAGTATTCACTCGTACATATCGCACCCTAAATACAAAAGTGTCACAACTCAAAATTTTCAATAAAGGCCAAAAACTAGGTAGCCAAGTTAAAAAATGTGTGAAGAGTCTCAAAAGTCGACATATTGATCCTGGATTTTTTATCGAAAGGGATGAGATACTGACGCGAGATTGTTACAGCAGTGATTGTCTTGAAACAAAAAATTAAATTCTCGAAATTTTGAGTTATGACGCTTTTGTATTTAGGGTGCGATATATGTAGCTGACATATGCTGGACATTGTTTGATAACGGTATAGAATTGCCAAGACCTCACAGACAAATGCGAGAAATAAATTCTTCCTTAAATACCTAAACTTTTACTTATTTTTTTAGATATTATAACTAGAGCTTATATATCTACAGATTTAATATCTTCGTCTTTCATTTGTTCGGTGACTTATGGTGCAATTTTAAGAAAAATATTTTCCAATTCACACCAACCCCCTAAAATGCAGTTCTGTGTGACATTCTAGCACCAACTCGGAATAAGTACGAAATGAACCCTTAAATGGATCTTCAGTTTTGACTTATTTTTGCTACTCAAGTTGAGTTTTGAGCTTTGGTCTGTTAAGAAATTTCTAGTAGAATTTTCTGAGGAAAATAACCCGTTACATCGCTGCTTTAGGGGTGTTTTTACCCTTTTCCACAAACAGAACAAAAGGACCCACATATTGAAGCGGTAGAGGGTTAAAGTATTCCACAAAATTACTGCTCGTAAATTTGTACATAAAATTGCTGAACACATCCTAAAATGTAAGGTTAACTTGATTTCCTATGCCAGGGGGTTTCTATGGCACAGCTGATAGAAAACGTACTAGGGAAATGACGTATAATGAGAGACCAAAGAAGGCAGGAACTAATTTTAATTAGTGTTTATTGACACTAATAGCAGCGAAATTATGTTTTATGTTGTTTGCATTGCACGAAAATACGCATTGCCTTTGATATCTGTCCGTTTTATGTCCAACGATAGGGTAAAATTGGTAAAATACCGCAGCAAATACAACTCGATTAAATGGCCTACTACCTCGTCGTCATGAAGAGGCAGCGAAGAGAGTAATAGAAGTTCTTAAGTATTACTCTATGCCTATGCCAATTCGTAACAAGAATGGGCAAAAGGTGGAATATTTCTCCGCCGCAAACTTTCAAAACGCCGATACACGTATTTTTTACCCCCTCTCACAGAATCCGTTGTCAGAACCTTGTTATTTTTGTGTGTTCCACAGTGTAATAAGGGTCCAGGTATACAGCCCTGAGAAATACCGGAGGCTAGGAAGCAAATGTCCGACTAATAAACTTCAATGCAAACTGAGTACTGCCTAAAGTTCAAATACGATCGAACCCAATTCAAGATTGAACAGTGAAACCCATAATTGTGCAGTCTAGTAAGTAATTTTTTTCAAACCCGCTAGATTAGTAGTTGTGGAACGGCCAGCGATGAAACAATGGTTATCAAGGCTGAGAGAATACTCCATATATGTCTAATATATGTAGCACTGTTCTTATCCCCAGATTTAAAAACAACCAAAACGATAGCAAATTTCCATTTCTGAATTAAATAACCAGATGAAAAAAAATTAGCAAATCTCAGTCGAACTGGCAACCACGAGCTGCATCAGACTCCTTTAGAAGAAAAGCTGAAGTTCCGTCAATATCATATTTATTAGAGTTTCCAGATTTGATATAGCAGACATAATATCATCAACATAAACATTCAAGGACCTAATATCAGCACTGGACGAAATATTATCGAAATCAAGTGCATTAATAGGACAGTGTTTCTACCGAAATTAGACGGCAGCAAATCTTTAAATAAATTAACAGAATCATGAATAGTGTTATAAACTACGTTATTATACGTTGATGGAATACAGGAAGGATTTCTTTTCGATCGAATTATTCAAAATTTCCTTCATTAAAAATTTAAAATTTTTGTATATTTTTTAAATTATTATTTTTTTTTTAAAAATTCATATAAAATTTTAAATTTTTAACAAATTATATGCAAATTCGATTGGAAGTATATCAACCACTACGTATGAGCACGATCTTGATGAGTTTTTCACACATTATAGCTCGGTAAATATATGCAAGTTTATGCACATTTCTGTAGAAGAACAAATTCATCTTTCCTAAAATGTATAGTATGTCTATATTTGCAATTACACTTACTCTGCTTGACGCATGTAAAACCAACACTTCGGCCTGAATTTACAGTATACCTACCCTACCTGGTGTAGTACTGACTTTACTGCTCACGTACGACTTCACCGTACCAATTCACCGCTCATGATACATTTTTTTCCGGAATCATTGTTTCATAAAACTATAATTTAGAATCATTATAGGCTATGATGCTTCACCTGTATTTCGGAGACCTCCCATACAAAATCAATCCTTATTAGTTCCTTATCAAGTTTGCTGTCCAATATGATAATTTGCCATGACTACTTGTGCGGCCACAAATGATATAAAGGGTCCGCAATCTAACGTTTTTTTTTCAACTAGTGCTTATTTCGTGAATGGTAACACTTAGCTCATGTCTGATTTGACAGATAATTAGCTGTATCCTTCCGCTGAACGAATATGGTTGTGTATACGCTTGAACAACGCTGGGAAATATTGCGACATTACTTTGAAAACCATGGTAATGTTTTAGAATGTGTGCGAAAATTGCGTACGGATTTTGGAAGAAGAGAAAAGAAAAAAGTGAAAGAAACTGGCATCCTCATCGATAAACCAAAGCGTGAAAAGCCAAAAATAGTGCGTACACCCGAGAATATTGCTGTTGTGGCAGAAAGTGTGCGTCTCAACAATTGAACATTTAGGAGACATCATTGAGACGAATTTTGCATAAAGACCTTGGTATGACGCCATACAAAGTCCAATTGGTTCAGGAGTTGAAGCCAACTGACCATCCAATGCGTTTTCGCTTCGCTGAGTGGGCCTGCGATCGACTTACAGAAGATTCCGATTTTGCCAAAAAATATCATCTTTTCAGATGAAGCTCATTTTGATCTTGGCAGGTATGTAAACAAGCAAAATTGTCGCATTTGGGGCACAGAAAACCCGCACGCATACATTGAAAAGCCGATGCACTCAAAACGTGTCACTGTTTGGTGCGGATTTTGGTCCAGAGGCATAATTGGGCCATTTTTCTTTGAAAATGAGCAAGAAGTGGCCGTTACAGTCAATGGCGACCGTTATCGGGCCATGTTGGACGAATTTTTCTTCACAAAAATTTAAGAGGAGGATATTGGCAACATTTGGTTTCACCAGGAGTGGCCGTCACAGTCAATGGCGATCGTCATCGGGCCATGTTGAACGAATTTTTGTTCACAAAAATGTAAGAGGAGGATATAGGCAACATTTAGTTTCAACAGGACGGCGCTACGTGCCACACAACCGAAGCTACACTCGATGTTTTGCGCCCTGTTTTTGAAGACCGCATTATCAGCCGCGGAGCTAATGTCGTTTGGCCACCTCGGAGCTGCGATTTGACACCGTTGGACTATTATTTGTGGGGTGCCCTCAAAGATAAGTGTTACGCCGACAAGCCAGAGACAATTGACGCTTTAAAGGCAATATTCGTGAAGCCATTGGTGAAATACAGCTGCACACAATCGATAATGTGCTTAAAAATTGGACCGATCGTGTAGGCTACTGCATGGCCAGCCGAGGCAGCCATTTGAATGAAATTATTTTCCATTATTAACCGGAAGGATTGTACTTTCAAATAAAAAAAGAATTTGAGAAAATATTCAGTAGTTTTTTTTACAGCATTTTCAAAAAAACAAGTTATTTGGCGGACCCGTTACATACATATTTCTGACTATGCTTTAAGAGACAATTTACATAAGTGGAACAAGGCGTAAGAAGTTGTCGGCAATTCGATTTGTCTATCTCCCTTTAAATTATGAATCAGAATTATTTTATAGTTATATAAATCTATCAATTTGTTTATATAAATTATCTTAATAATATAAAGAATTTAAATTACTTATATATATAAATTATAAACAATCTGAGATACCCTGTACAAAATTCTACGTAACAACAGGGTGTCACCAAATGCAATATCCTCAAAGCCTGACTCCTAGTCTACGCAACGCTACTGTACTGACTTTACTGCTCACGTACGACTTCACCGTACCAATTCACCGCTCATGATACATTTTTTTCCGGAATCATTGTTTCATAAAACTATAATTTAGAATCATTATAGGCTATGATGCTTCACCTGTATTTCGGAGACCTCCCATACAAAATCAATCCTTATTAGTTCCTTATCAAGTTTGCTGTCCAATATGATAATTTGCCATGACTACTTGTGCGGCCACAAATGATATAAAGGGTCCGCAATCTAACGTTTTTTTTTCAACTAGTGCTTATTTCGTGAATGGTAACACTTAGCTCATGTCTGATTTGACAGATAATTAGCTGTATCCTTCCGCTGAACGAATATGGTTGTGTATACGCTTGAACAACGCTGGGAAATATTGCGACATTACTTTGAAAACCATGGTAATGTTTTAGAATGTGTGCGAAAATTGCGTACGGATTTTGGAAGAAGAGAAAAGAAAAAAGTGAAAGAAACTGGCATCCTCATCGATAAACCAAAGCGTGAAAAGCCAAAAATAGTGCGTACACCCGAGAATATTGCTGTTGTGGCAGAAAGTGTGCGTCTCAACAATTGAACATTTAGGAGACATCATTGAGACGAATTTTGCATAAAGACCTTGGTATGACGCCATACAAAGTCCAATTGGTTCAGGAGTTGAAGCCAACTGACCATCCAATGCGTTTTCGCTTCGCTGAGTGGGCCTGCGATCGACTTACAGAAGATTCCGATTTTGCCAAAAAATATCATCTTTTCAGATGAAGCTCATTTTGATCTTGGCAGGTATGTAAACAAGCAAAATTGTCGCATTTGGGGCACAGAAAACCCGCACGCATACATTGAAAAGCCGATGCACTCAAAACGTGTCACTGTTTGGTGCGGATTTTGGTCCAGAGGCATAATTGGGCCATTTTTCTTTGAAAATGAGCAAGAAGTGGCCGTTACAGTCAATGGCGACCGTTATCGGGCCATGTTGGACGAATTTTTCTTCACAAAAATTTAAGAGGAGGATATTGGCAACATTTGGTTTCACCAGGAGTGGCCGTCACAGTCAATGGCGATCGTCATCGGGCCATGTTGAACGAATTTTTGTTCACAAAAATGTAAGAGGAGGATATAGGCAACATTTAGTTTCAACAGGACGGCGCTACGTGCCACACAACCGAAGCTACACTCGATGTTTTGCGCCCTGTTTTTGAAGACCGCATTATCAGCCGCGGAGCTAATGTCGTTTGGCCACCTCGGAGCTGCGATTTGACACCGTTGGACTATTATTTGTGGGGTGCCCTCAAAGATAAGTGTTACGCCGACAAGCCAGAGACAATTGACGCTTTAAAGGCAATATTCGTGAAGCCATTGGTGAAATACAGCTGCACACAATCGATAATGTGCTTAAAAATTGGACCGATCGTGTAGGCTACTGCATGGCCAGCCGAGGCAGCCATTTGAATGAAATTATTTTCCATTATTAACCGGAAGG
The DNA here is from genome assembly GCA_963931995.1 of Phaonia tiefii. NCBI lineage: Eukaryota > Metazoa > Arthropoda > Insecta > Diptera > Muscidae > Phaonia > Phaonia tiefii. The sequence continues at coordinate 111,666,813 of OZ008370.1, read as the reverse complement.
ATTGTACTTTCAAATAAAAAAAGAATTTGAGAAAATATTCAGTAGTTTTTTTTACAGCATTTTCAAAAAAACAAGTTATTTGGCGGACCCGTTACATACATATTTCTGACTATGCTTTAAGAGACAATTTACATAAGTGGAACAAGGCGTAAGAAGTTGTCGGCAATTCGATTTGTCTATCTCCCTTTAAATTATGAATCAGAATTATTTTATAGTTATATAAATCTATCAATTTGTTTATATAAATTATCTTAATAATATAAAGAATTTAAATTACTTATATATATAAATTATAAACAATCTGAGATACCCTGTACAAAATTCTACGTAACAACAGGGTGTCACCAAATGCAATATCCTCAAAGCCTGACTCCTAGTCTACGCAACGCTACAACAGGGTGTCACCAAATGCAATATCCTCAAAGCCTGACTCGTAGTCTACACATCGCTAGTACATCGTTAAATGACCCGACAAATAGTTTAGAAGTTCTGATATTATTACCACTTTTGTACACTAACGACCACGACAAAGTGCACTAATGAGCTACAACTTGTACCCGAAACTATCAAAGGATAAGTTAACAAGTACCAAAAGGTTTTGAAATATTAGAAAAATTTAACACAGTTTCGTGGTTTCGAGAATTTAACTTAGAACAACTAAAGTGATTATGTGCTTGAGAGCACCAAAAACTGTACCAAACACTTACCAAAATTTCGTGGGGTCTAGTCTCTTGTACATCTCTGTCTTTTCATATTATGATTTAAATGCGTTTAGGGTTTTGGGAGTCGCATCGAATCTGTAATATATTTTAAATTATCCTCTTTCCCAGCTATTCTATTTATGATTAACATGTTTCTATTTAAGTGCAACTCAGTGTACATTAGGGTGGACCTTGTGTCGATATTTTGGTAGATGAGGGCTCTATTCCGTGCCTTTCTGAAAAAAAATGACAATGCCGAAAAAAAAAATTAAAAAAAAAAACATTAGGGGTTGCGCACGAGCCGAGAAAAAGGTCCACTTTGCCAAAATTAGGGGGGAAATTGCCATAGATCATCAGGGGTCAACCGTAGGGGGGAAGAATGTATGGCCGACCCCCATTAACTTTTTACCGCCAACATTTTCCCCCAAGACACCCACCCCCTATCTCCTCCCCTTAGGGGGGTCACCATACAAAAATGGAGGTTGCTCAGTATTTTCGAAAAACACCATAGGTCATCAGGGGTCACCCCTAGGGGGGCAAAATATATGACCGACCCCCATTAACTTTTCATCCCCAACATCTTTTCCGAACTTACCCTCTATCTCCACTCCTTGAGGGACTCCCCATACAAAAATAAGAGAAGCTGTAATGGAGTAGTACTACTAAGCACTCTTAATATAATATAGTCAAATTAACATATTTTTGTTCGCTGATGGGTATTTCTTGCGGTAAGAATCGATAACATGTAGTAAATACTGTTTCTCTTCTTCGCCTTGACACAGTATTCTATTATAATCTTGTATCATTTTTACTCCTCTTTCGGCAGTGTCGTTCACAACGCGCAAGTTATTTACAATTCTACGACCTTCTTGATAGTCTGCGCGAGATTTCCAGGTTGCTGGATTTCCAAGAATGAAATCTTGCGATATTCCAAATCGTACAAATAAATTTTTGGTATTATGAGAGACGAAGTTGCTCAAGTCTTTAGCCAAGAATTCCTCATTCACATCTTTGAATTTCACCTCGATTTTTTTAACGCTGGTGCTTTTGATTGCATCTTCTTCACCTTCTTCGTCTTCTTCATCTTCTTCACCTTTTTCGTCTTCTTCATCTTCTTCACCTTCGTCATTCTCATTTTCTAGCAATGCTTGGGCCATTTTGGCCTTCAACTCATTTGAAACCTTGTCATCGAAAAAGGCAAGGGCTATGTGCTCATCGGCGAGATACCATAGGTGACCGATAAATTTCTTTATCATTACCCGAGATAAATCCTGGTCAACGGACTTGTACTCGACGGTGTCCTTCAAAAACTTCCAATCTTGATTCGGCGCCTCAGCTGCTCGAGAAGAACCAAACCATGCCTTGACGTAAAGTCGCACCACAAAAATACAAACGTGTCGAATACCATTCAATTCACATACAGATAAGTGAAAAATTCTCCGAAACAAAAACATCTTGAGGCTGTAAATGGCTTTTGCCATCCATCGAGCATGGGAAACGGGTCCTGGAGGTCGGAAATGGTAATTCTCAAGTTTTTCACCCAGAAACAAAAGAATTAATTGTAGCATTTCTTTGTAGTCATCGCGAGGGTGTTTCTCCTTCAATTGATCTAAGCAAAACTTCTTTATGCCGACTTGCATTGCCACAGGAATTTTTCTGACGACTTGATCGTCTATCAAGCCAGAATGGAATGGTTTAACCTTTACAGCGTCCCATTCCTGTTTGAAACGGTCAAAGCAAGGAACGCCTGGTGCACTGGTCTTTCCCATTTTTGTCTCAAAAACTTATAAGATTAAATATAAGATTTCTCTCTCCACTGAGGCTCCGGAGAATGGGCCACTGTTCGTTGCTGTCGTGTCGAAAGAAAGTCCTTGTATTCGATGTGTCATATGCCAAGATGCCAACAGTTGATAAACGGCATGTGCTATTCTCCGGCCTTTTCCTTTCCCATCTTCTACTTTGGGAACTCCAAGAAGTTGTTCTTTTTCTCCGTACGAGACAATTACCGGTAGACGGTCCACCTTCTTTGTACCCACAAAATCCAAAAGCATTTTGCCATCCCAATGGACTACGAAGGATTTAGCTGCGACAAGCTGGAGATGAATGAAACGCGTTGAAGAATAAGAATTCTGAATGAGAGCAAATAAATCTATGCGATCTTACTTCTGGATTGTCTTTCACATAACTCAGCATGTTCTCTCGATTTGAACGCCGACATCTCCGAAGCGACGTACGGTTTATTGTGTATTGTTGAGGATCGCGTCCAAATGCTTCTGCCGCCGCTATCATAATGCCGACCGCGTCTCGGTCAGTCACTTTGCACTTGTCCAAAGCTGATAGGACTCGTTCAGTAAAACATTGTTTGTAACCTCTTCTGTCACCAACATTTGACGGGCCAGCTTCTGCCGGGAAGTTTTCGTCCTGTCTCCCATTATCAGCGCTTGAATCACTGCTTGAAAATTTAACCACTGCAATTGAACGAATTTCATTTGAATATAAACATTGGACGAACACACAAAGCGCGAAATAGCTTACCGCCTTTAGCGAACCGATCTCTACTAGATTCCGTTGCACGTTTGCGTCGCAACTCTTCTTGTTCTTCGCGCTCAGCTTTTCTTTTCCTCGTTCGAGTATCAGTAGCGTCCACACCTCCCATAGTTCCTGGCCGGCCATCTTCTCTTTGCTTTAGCAGAAACTCAATGTCTTCGGTATTTGTCATTTTCTCAAGGGCGTTGGCGTGTGCGATGTCGAAAAGATTATCCAAGCTATCAGAAAACGTATTCTCTTTTTCTCTAGTGGACTCAGTCTTTCTGTGAGATGACTTTCTTAAAGCATCCCACTCATCGTGCAGCGCAGCTATTTTTCTTGTAACATCTCCTCTGGCTTTCGTCGGAATAGCTGCTTGGCGCCAAAAAATCATCACTGCGTCCGCGACTATAACCGCACTATTTTTCTTCGACATGTTTCGTTTGCGAATGTTGAAGAAATGCATTCTTAGCACTTGCTTCTTCGACGGTAATTTGTTCCCCGTAATATTCATGCTTGGATAACCAATCAAAAAAATATCGTCGCGCGATCTAAGTCGTGTTGTCATCTTAACTTTTAAAAAACGGGAGAAAAATCAATTTACTTTTCGCGGTCGTCGGCACTTGTTGAATGACAACAATCGATGAATGAACTGCTATTTATAACTACTACGTATTTTGCAATATTTTACTGCCAGGTACTGATGAATGGGGGCATCTGCTAAGGGTGCCTATGTACCTGATTCAGCATGTGTGCGTTTCAAATTTTTCAAGACTTTGCAAACAATGACCACTCTTGAATATTGGTGGAATTTCTGTAAAAAAATCAAAAAAATCTCGATATTGTGCAACTGTAAATACATAGATTTTCAGTATTTTTGTATGGGGAGTCCCTCAAGGAGTGGAGATAGAGGGTAAGTTTGTTCGGAAAAGATGTTGGGGATGAAAAGTTAATGGGGGTCGGTCATATATTTTGCCCCCCTAGGGGTGAACCCTGATGACCTATGGTGTTTTTCGAAAATACTGAGCAACCTCCATTTGTGTATGGTGACCCCCCTAAGGGGAGGAGATAGGGGGTGGGTGTCTTGGGGGAAAATGTTGGCGGCGGTAAAAAGTTAATGGGGGTCGGCCATACATTCTTCCCCCCTACGGGTGACCCCTGATGACCTATGGCAATTTCCCCCCTAATTTTGGCAAAGTGGACCATTTTCTCGGCTCGTGCGCAACCCCTAATGTTTTTTTTTTTAATTTTTTTTTTCGGCATTGTCATTTTTTTCAAAAAGGCACGGAATAGAGCCCTCATCTACCAAAATATCGCAAAAATGTCATTTCAAGGTCCACCTTAGTGTACATACATATAGATGTAGTTACATACACTAACATTCATATGTCAATTTCTCTTAGGCAACATTGACCATTTACGGCAAACCATTGCAATTCATTCAATCATTTTGTTGTTTATACATTTAGCCGAGAACACACATCTATGCGTTTAAACATATACACACTCAACCAGACAGACATTGTTGGATCCTACATAAAATTGAAATAACTTCATCAGTTGCATATGGCGTTTGCATTGAGTTGTCGTTTTGACATCCTTTCTCCTCTATCTCATTCCTGACTCACCCTCTATCCTTCCGTGTGACAGTCGTCCTTTTTGCACATGTTTGTGGACATTTTAATGTGTATTTCGTGCAAATGTTTGCACAATTTTATATTGATTGTATTCCAGAAATCACCGACAACAACAGCAGCAGCAACAGCAATAGCAACAATAAAACAACAGCAACCAAAACAACTACTATAAGAACAAGTTTTGTATTGTCCTGCTTTACGAAATGACAATGGACTCGTATACAAAATCTTCATACCAAATGGACTTAATCGACTACAAGATCAGGACGGGGGGTTGAGTAAAATTTCATAAAGTAACTTTTTTTATTGGAAATGTGTGTCCATAAGTGTCACTTTGTGTGTGTGTACCATTGCAGACTTGTCCATTTAGTTTTGTGGATTTGTGGCTAAAAATATGTATGTACGAGTGACTGGGCATCGTTGGGTCTGGATGTCCTAGTAGTCTGTGTAAATCCGGACAATATTTCTTAATGGACAGTGTGGTCAGTATTTTTGATGACAAAATCAAGTGAATTACCAAAAGCTAAAAGTTCTGCCAATGATATTTAGTAGAAGGCTGGTAGTTATTTTGAGCTGATTTAAGGGGCTCCAATACAGTCCAAAATAGTATTAGGGATCAGTATTTATTTTTGGTGATTGCACATTAACCAAATTAAGCGAGCCTTTTTTATTTTGTTTCAACAAATTCTTCCCAGGCTGTCAGAGAAATCAAAAAACTGCACTCGCATGCAATAATAATATTTCTTCGAAAATGTCGACTTAATCAAAAACTCATTCTACACAGTTTGAAAGCAAATGTCTATAATTTCCGAAGTAGTTTAACCAAAAGCTACTAGTGTACAAAACATATTCTGTGGCTAACAATAGAACTTAGTGGATTTCGTAATGGAATTGAAAGTGCACTAAATAATTCAAATCTTACACTGACAAACGTCAATATTAAACCAAATATTAAAGATACAATTTTAAACTTTCCCGTATACAGAAAATCCATTAATGTCTCAATATTTATCACGAAACCCAATCTATAGATGAATTCTCATGATTGCTCTGACTATCGAAGTCATTCATTAATTTTGAACAAAACCAAAACAACAGCAAAAATACTGTCATTAAAATCAATGACTAAGTCTATTAACCAACCAACCCTCATGTATTCTTCAGAAGCTATTAAAACTTCTCTCCCAGACACCTTTTAACGTGTGAGTACAAGTATATTTATTAACTTACATATCTATCGTGTGTATATACATATGTGCTCAGTCACATGACTTCCTTGGTATAACAAACAACAAAATACTAACATGATATCAAAAGAAAAATAAAGAACAACTTTTGAAGTTAATGACACTTTTGAAGTTGGTGACAATCCATAAAACAACAAACTGTGATTAGTCATCAAAGTTAATTTAATAATGACTTGAGCACCAGGACAGCCACTCAAATGAAACAACATAAACCCACATCCGGCATATCCTTGGTATCATGTAGGTGTTGTGGTAAAAGGCTCTCAGAGAACTAATAAAGTTATTTTGTGTTAACTATGGATTATTACTTTATTAACTTTTATATTAAATTATAGATTGAATTTGGAGTAAAGGTGACCGTCATTGTTTACTTAAGGTAATTGCTAAAGTGAACTTGCTGAAGTGCCAGGTGATACAATTAAAGTGTCACATATCTATAAGGCATTGGATTGATTTTAATACCGCACAACCCAATAAAACTAGAAATAAATAAATAATTTCCCATTATATCACATGAAAGGTCAGGAGAGGGCTTCTGTCAATCAAAGATATATGAACCTAGCAAAAACAGATGACACAGGAACAGACAAAGCAGGAACAGATGTACCAGGACGGAGGAAGCAGAAACTGATGAGGCAGGAACAGATGAAGCAAGAACAGATAATACGAAAACAGATTAAGCAGGAACAGATGAAGAAGGACAGACGAATAAGACTTTTACCCATCGCATATAACGTCTTCTCGAGCGTAAAGCTATTTGTTGCAAACTTGATCGGACCTTATCAGTGTGGCTTTAAGGCTGGAAAGTTAACTATTAACCAGATAATCACCATACGACAAATCCCAGTGAAACCCCAGGAGAAACATATGGACTCCTGCTACTTCTTTGTAGATTATAAGGCTGCTTTCGATAGCCCGATACGGGGAAAACTGTACAAAGCTATGTCGAAACTTGGTATTCCTTGTAAGCTGACACGCCTTAATAGACTGACACTGACCGACACGAAATTCACAGCAAAGATTGGTAAACAACTCACCGAACCATTTAGTAGGATGGCGACGCCTCAGGTACACGCTGAAGTATATATATTTTGTTGTTGTTTGGATGGAAATATAAAGTGTGTTTGGAGCTTGTCGCAAATATAATATACCTGTGTCCAAACACATTATGTTTCCTATTCAATATTACATGTTTGGGATACAATGATTAATATGTTATATTTTGTATTTGTGATACAAATACAGCCGTGTTTGTTGCACTGTCTATGATCTATCGGGAGCAAGAGAATAGACGAGGGCAAACGAGAGAGGCTATCTTGTAAGTGTGGATCTGTGTTTTTGCATTATTCTCTCAGTCAGTGAGTCATAAATATTCCTGATTGTGCGTGTAAACTGCAGATGAAGTCAGTGTTTCTTATTTTTTCATGGATTCAGCCGTCAAAAGCCCTTGATCAGTGAAAAAAGGAAAAAACAAAGGCTCGGACGGTCAAATGGTTTGTGATGTTACTTTGGGTTTTGGGAATGTGTTTCGTGCACGCTGAAAAAGTTGTATTTTTTTGTTGTTTGGGTGCAAATATAACATATTGTGTTTGCTATTCCATATAACATGTTTGGGACACAATGATTGCTAGGTTGTAATATATGTGTTTCTGACCCAAATGTGGTTTAGTTAGTTGAAAACTGCTCAAAACAAAAACGTGACCCACACTGAAGGAAAAAAAGCAGCAGGTCTTCAACTCACGAAAACAATACTGGGAAACATGTAAATGGTTTCTGCAATATGTTGCTGTGGCCGTTATTTTTCAGCGTGTATGTATAATACTGTGTGCTACCACAGTGAGACACGATTTTGAGGAAAGAAACTGGAAAGGGCAACAACGTGAAGCCCTTAATCGAAACGGCGGTCCATTTGTGAAATAAGTATAATAAAAAAACGCTTAGCTTGTATAAACTAGATTTGTATATGAATATACTTACATTGTTTGTTGACCAACGCATATCTGAAACCTTCTGAAAACAAAAACGTGAGAGACAACAAAGAAAGGAGAAGCCAATGAGCAGCAGGTTCTTATTTCATGAGAAAAAACTAATAATGCATTTAATGCAAGGAAATGTAGAAAGTGCCGATTTAAATCTTTTAATTTTTTGTATTATTATATATAAATGTGAATTTATATTGACAAAGTTGATTATAATAAATAATACATACTATGTATTGAAATCAGAGATAAATTCGATTCTAAATATTTTTATGTACGCATACGTTTCCTCTTGAGTGTATATGCAGGTTTGGGGGGAAACACGCGAATGCTTCCACGTAAGTATATGGATGTGTGGGATGAAGAACGCATATGTTTCCACATAAAAACATATATGATTGACAGTAAACATGATACGGTTTATATTTAAATGCAACTGAGTTTGGGACTTGCAAGTATATGACTGTTTGAAGTGTGTTCCAAACATATACATGGTTCCTTCGGAATACATTTGGGAGAATATGTTTGAGAGGCCGTTATTTTTCAGCGTGTAGAGCGACACCCTACCTATCATGCGATCTCTTCGACATATTAATTGATATCAACCTGAGAAAAGCTGCAGTCAATTCGAATAAAACCACCAGCAGCAAAAGCCACATGCTTCTCGCGTATGCTGATGATTTAGACATCATTAGACGAAATCTGCGACAAGTTACTGGCAGTGTTTTGGAGAATTGTGGTGGAATCAGCAAAAGTGAGCTTGGCGGTGAACAAGAATAAGACAGACTTATTGGTTTCGAGAAGCAGAACATCCACCGGAGTGGAGAAAAAGCTAAACGTCGACAACCGTTATAATTTCGAAGTAGTGGACGGACTTCTGATTTGCCGTAAACAGAACCAAAAGAGTTAGTCTAAAAGTCAAACGGAGAATTGTGCTTGCAACAGTTGTTATTTAGGGATAAGCAACAATTTCACAGATATGACCATAGAGTAATATACATTGAGTCTGCAACAGCTGTTTTTCTTGGGCTGGAAACCAAGGAAAGTCACTTGAAAAGTTGGAGCAAGAGTTATAAAAACTTGGCAACCCATGCAGATTGAGAAAATTCTTTAGTTTAATAAATTTGTGTTTTAATTGCAACCTCTATAAATAATTTTACTCTAACACTTCACTACATTTTGCTTTATTTCACATGCTATCTCTTTTTTCCTCGATTTAAATATCACAAAAATACTCCCAGTTGATGAGATTTGTATTTTGGATCAATGCACAAAGGCAAATGTGTGAAAAACACATTGAGCAAGTCAACTATCGCTATATCTCTTTCCTACTTTATCTTGCATGTTTTCCCAACTCTAAGGTTGATCAGCTGTGGCTTAGAACCCATCCGGATAAGACCCTCGCTCGAGAAACGTAGACCCAACTATATCAGACTCTCATACAACCTGCTTTGATTTATGACGCAGAATCGTGGATCATATCGCATGCTGATGAAATATCACTTGAAGTCTTCGGAAGAAAAGTGATCCGAAAAATATATGGTCGTCTAATAAAAAACGACGAGAATCGACAACGCATAAACAACAAGCAGTATTATCTGTATCCCAACATTGACGTAGTTCTGCGAACCAAAATAGCGAGTTTACTCTGGCTAGGCCACTTCAATAGAATGGCTCCGAATGAACCAGTGCGAAAAGTATTCGAAGACGTACCCAAAGGACATTGCAAACTACCTAGAACCAAATATGGAAATTTCCTAAAATTTTATGAAAAACCGCATTTTCGGGATTTTATATTTATTTTTACGGGATTGTGTCACATGAACTTTTAAAAAAAATTTTATGTATGGAAGCACACAGTTAAATTTCGTTGTTATATCTCATTTCTTTGTATACTTTTTTTCGTTTTTATATTTTGTGGTTCGTGAGTTGGATTTATTATTATTTTTTTGAATAGATAAAATGCTAGGGGAGATAACGAGTTTAACAGTACCAAATGCTTATCTAAAACGTGTACACCTACGTCTCAGATGGGGTTTAAATCTCCATGCTAAAAACATTTTTCTTATTTATTGTATTTTCTAAAAATCACGCACACCGATCATAATTAATATCAGCTGTGGAATCACTATGAAGTATAATGATATAAGGAAAATGCATGATGTCGTTAGGCTTAAAGTTCATCTAGTTCTATGCCTAGTGAATTTAAAAGCTCTAAAGAGCTGTCGCTAGGATCATTATGATTATTATGAGTGCAAAATTTAGTTTTCTAATAGAATATTTGTGGACTTCCTTTGAGCTATAAAAGTGCAGATCAGGGGTGTGTTTCAGTTTTGTTTGGACAATTTTGTTATGATTCCAAATGTCAATTTATTCACGATTTCATGAATTTTTGGTCCTCAAGGTATTTTAAAAAAAAAAACCAAAATTGTTGATACAACAACAAAGTAAATTAGTAAATTAAACAGAGCCCCTAAAGTAAATTAAACAGAGGCCTGACCATGTTTTATAGATAACATCATTCAATTAAGAATTGATCAGCCTATTCCGCAATGTCGAACGAAAGCGTTTTAGCAATATTAATACATCAGCATTCTGTCCAAAAACTTGAATCTAGAATGATGGATTTTGAGAAATATATTGGACTTGAGATTTTGTAGGATGCGTGGACCATCATCGGAGTCATTGCTATCAAAAACGTAATGGAAGATTCATGAAATTACTGTGATCTATTTATAATCTTTCCTCATCGTTGGAGTGGCATTCCTAGATTTTGACTTATTTTCAGCGGAATACCGAAAATGTATTGTGTTTCCAGAACTGACAACATGTCTGCGGTCGTCCGTAATGAGTAATGAGTAGCGTACCCGCCTCTTGCGTATGAGTTTTTCCGTTCGATCCCTGCTCTGACCACCTTACATTTCTTTCAACTACGGCCACTTCGCATAGCGACATTGTCGACTAAAGAGTCGTGAAAAGCCTTCCCGTAAACAAAATAATTTATTCGGAACCGATGTAAAATTATAGGTCCCAACCATAGTGTGAAACTAAAAAGGGCAAAACTCACCGACTGTGAGAAGCTCTCCCTTTGTGTCTTCATGGGGTGTAATAGTAAAACATTTAGTTATTTTATTTTTGCAGTATCTCATGCATTTGATAGTGATTCTAAATGCTGAATAACTAACCTGACCAAACGTCCCGATTTTGGAGGATTTGTCCCGCTTTTGGTGTCTCATTACTACCTGAATCTAAAATGACAAAGTGGATATATGTATACCAAATATGCCAGGTTAAGTATAACCCAACTATAACATCATGGTGTCAAATTAAGAAATACGCCAAAGACGATTGACTGGAAAGAATTCATTGGCGCCCTATTTTCCTCCTGAATCTTTTCTTTAAACGAAAAAATAATGCTGGTGCCGACTGTTAAGATTTTTTATAATTCCAGAAATAGACCCCTGATCTGTATAGCTCATGGGTAATAGACAAATATTCTTCTAAGAAATAATTTCAGATCAAATCTCATATATAATATATAATAATAATAATAATAACACTGATAATGCGTACGCAAGTAATTCCCTTTTGACAACCGGCATGTCATCTGTAATGGCAATGTCCTTCTGGGCTGGTAAAACGACAATAGTGCTCTATTATATGTGTTGAAGGAAGAAATCCCATTATATTTGTGTTTTGCTGGAATATTACAAAATACATTGTACCTCCAATTGATCCCATCACTAAAAAGATTGGAAGCGGGAAGATGAAGTTTTTTTGATTTTATATGTTTATTTTTGTTCTTTATGACAAGAGCTACAACTTTGCCTCAGAGAGAAAATCAAAATTCCCAACCGTTTGCAAGATATGAGCTTGAGAAAATTATCATTTTTTGCAAAAATGACACAGAGGCCCCACTTCTTTGGGGGCCCAGAAAAAAAACCTGGAGGACTTTGGGCAAAACTGGGAGACAGGGGTGTTTTTTTTTGTCTTTTATCACGTAGTGGTGTCCGTATATGGTTATGTTTTTTCGTGTTGCACTGTGTTATGTACTAGTTAGTTCCAACACGTTGAAAAATACGATAATTTAAATGAATCTTTAAGAAAGTTACTTTTTGTAAAATGATAAACTTTTTTTAAGAAATTTTTTTTTATAGAACGTAATTTTTGAAAAATAGGATATTTTTAAAATAATTACAAAGTATATTTTTGGGTCCTTTTTGTAAAAATATGTATTATATTTTCCCGAAAAATAAATATTTTTAAAATAATTGAAAAGTATATTTTTGGGTCCTCTTTGTAAGAATATGTATTATATTTTCCTGAAAAGTTCCTTTTTAAAGAGAGTTACTTCTTTTATTAAAAGCCAATTTTTTTTAAGAAAAGTTACTATTTTTAAAAAAAGTACTTTCTGGAAGAAAAAGCCATAAGATCATGAATTTTTTTTTACAAAGATGTACTTTTTTAACGACAGGTACTTTTTAAAGAAGTGGTACTGTTTTTAGGAAAATATTATTTTTTTCAGAAAATTTACTTATTTTCAGAAAGGCTACTTATCTCAAGAAAAGAACAGTAAAGGTATTACTTTATTTTTAAGAAACGCCCATTTAAGAAAATGAATTTTTGTAAGAAAAGGTATTTTTTTAAGAGAAGGTATTTTTTTGAAGAAAAGGTTTTTTTTACAGAAATGGGAATTTTTTAGAATTGTTCCTTTTTTCAAGAATGAGTACATCTTATCTCAAGAAAAGTTATTTTGTTTTACAAAATAGTACTCTTTAAAGAAAATGTAGTTCTTAAGGAAATACAGTTTGTTGAAAGAAAATGTACTTTTTTAACAAAAGGTAGTTATTTAACAAAAATTACTTTTTTAAGAAAAGGTATTTTTGTAAGAAAATTTACATTTTTTATGCAAAGCTGCTTCTTTAAGATAATATATTTTTTTAAGAAAAGATATTTGGCTTAACAATATGATTAGTTTTTATTTTTGGGAAAATTTACTTTTTTAAGAAAATTCACTTATTTACTAAATATGGGTTACAGACTCCACCTAGAAAACTTCCCATTAAACAAGAAATTTTCCAACATATGTGAGACATCTAGTTAGTCTAGACACAAACCAAAGCAAATGTAAACAATATAGTTGATAATAGTGGATTGTATCATAATCGTGTTCAAACACAAGTTGTTTAATTTTATTTCGAAGAAGGTACTCCGTTCCAAAAGCAAGATATATGTTTGATAATTTAGTTTTATTTTATTTTTGTTGATTAAAAATATATTATTTTGTACTATATTTTGTTTTTTAAACACCTACAATTTTTTGGTATCCACTTTATCACTAAAGATTTTTTATGTTTGTCAAACGCTCCGCCCTTTCAGATTCAATACTTTTTCCAATGCTGAAACTTAATAGTACCAGATTGATCGTAGATGTAAGAAATCGACAATAAAACCCAATCAACTAACTTCGGTCAGAGTCACATTTAAACCGCAGTTTATCGCGGCCGGGTTAGCGATAACCTTAATATCTAACCGTTGCCGTTTACACCAACCAATTTGAAATTAAATTGTCATTTCAGGTGGCAATTTTGGCGTTAGACCAATTTAGAGCAACTCCGTTCAGAGGCCAAATTATCAAAGACGTCGGCACTGCAGAGAAATTAAATTTGGGGCCCTTGGTTTTGTCAGTTTTGTACACCGTTGCGACAGTTTTGGAACAAATTAATCTTTAAAATTGGATCAGTCGGTCAAATCGGTTCATATTTTAAACCGGTGACAATCAATAATATTGGCGGCGGCGTGAGTTTCACAAAAAATTTAGTGGCGGCAACGCGTCACAAAATTTTCAATCTCCTTCCGTCTGCCAAACAGTGGATTTTTGGTGCATGTTTTCATTTTGGTTCCATAGTGTGCCATAGGTTTGGGGGTATATATCATTTAATACGTAAAAAATGTAACACATAGAAGGACCCATATTAGACCCTAAGTATCTTTGAACGAAATTCGTTTTAGGACTTTTTAAGACGTTTGAGCCATGTCCGTCTGTCTGTCTGTCTGCCTGGCTGGTCAACACGATAACTGCCGTAAATCTCTACAGATCACAATGAAATTTTGTCAGTGACTATTATTTGCTAATATTGAGTTTGGGATTGAAAATGGGCGTTGTGACCACTCCCCTTCTGGTACCTCCCATACAAATCTACACATTTAGCACAAAATCATACTTCTTTCAAACCTTTCTTCTGGTAGATGTGATTAGCTTCAACTCTCACGCTGGTTAACAATCTGTGAATGCCTAGTTAACTGGAGGAAATGGGGAGAGTGTCACGCCCATTCTGGTACCTCCCATACAAAAGAGGGTGTTCGTTCGGGTTGTCAATCCGGTAAATCGCGTGAAACACTTCCGATCTTAATGAAATTATGTACAAGGCTTCATTTTATCAAACGCCAATCACCAATTAAAACAAGGGTGATTTTGCCACGCCCATTGTGGTACCTCCCATACAAAAGTTGTTGGCCGTCTGGTTGTTCGGCACGAGAAGACCCACAAATCCGAACCAATCTTTATGGAAGTTTGTACTAGTCAATATTTAGTTAAATAAAACTCTCCTATAGAAAATGAGCTGTTTTGACACACCCACTCTGGTACCTCCTATGTAAAAATTGGGCGGGTGACCGGTTGATCGACACGATAACTGTCGTAAACTACAACCGATCTTAATAAAATTCGGTACTAGGCAATATTTTGCTTAAAGCTACTGTGTAATTTATAACGCCACGCCCAGTTTCGTACCTCCCACTTCAAAGTTGGGCGTATTTGTAGTTTGCCGACTCGATATCTCCAATATATCATAACCGATCTTAATAAAATTTGGTAGTGCTCAAAATTTTGGTAACAGCTTGCTATGCCCATTTTTGTACCTCGCATATAAATATTCGGAGGGAAACTAACTAATTTGGGTATTCAATAGTATATAGCGCTGTGTCAGTCTGCTATTGAATATGCACACAGAAAAAAATCATTGTAAAATCAACAAAAATAAACATGATTTATAGATTTTTATACACGATTTTGCTTCATAGCTGTTTCTAGTTATTTCAACATGTTTTTCGCCCATCAAAAGAGATAAATCGTTTCATTTGAAAATAACTAGAAATCTAATTAAATCAATTTTATCTACATGTTAACTTAACATGATGGTTTCAGTTAATTTAACGTTGCCCTAATGTTGATGTGACACCACGATCCTGTTGAATCATATTTATGTCATGTTAAAACAAAGCTGATATTCATGTAAAATCGTAGCGTCACCTTTGTAAAAATAACATTGCCATTCCCTTTGAATCATACCAACTGTTTGTTTACAAACATTACCAGGAGAAAAATGTTCGTGCCTGGATACAATGACAAAATTTTTTTAGGAAATTAAAGAAGACAATAAAATAAACGAATGGTTCATGAACTTTAACATGAATCACTGATTCTACAGTTTATAGTTCTTCTCACTAGTCCATGTCGATGAAAACTTAAAATTTAAATTTGATGAATGAGGCGGCATACAATTGTTTTTTTGTTTTGACCCATAAATATCGGAATAACGGAAAAATGAATCGTCGGCGTCATCTTAGTTTGATTTCTAGGCAGAGGTTACTTTTTAATCTCATCTTGTTGGTTATGTAAAACATTTGCATCTTTTTTTAGTAATTTGGTCCTTCAAAATCGGCTAACATTTTAAGTAGAAGCGAGCCCTAATGACGATGGCGCGAACTTCACAAAATTATCTACGCTGGCTGCACACCGCCAAATTTTTTTGTCGTCTTTGTTCTCGTGCATGTATGCAAAAAGAATAGTAAGTTTATTTTGTGGAGTAAAATTATTTTGTGGAGTATATGACAATTTCGTCGAAATATCTTAAGATAACATTCTAAAAGTTTCGAACGTGAACGTAAACGAAAACCAACGCGAAAAAGTTTTTAGTTTATATATCACTTCTCGCTTGCGTTCGCTTACACTCTGTAAAACATCGGCCTCTCTAATATATTTTCCCAAATGTATTCTGCACGAACCACGTATGTACATGTTTGGAACACACTTCAAACATTCATTTGTTTGCAAGCCCTAAACTTACTTGTATTTAAATGCAAACAGTATCATGTTTACTGACAAACATGTATGCTTTTACGTGGAAACATATGCTTTCTTCATCCCAAACATCCATATACTTACGTGGAAGCATTCGCATGTTTACCGCAGACCTACATATACTTACGTGGAAACATATGCGAATTTCCACCCAAATATAATAATATTTAGAAACGAATTATTCTTCGATTTCAATATATATGTATTATATATTATAATTAATTTTATCAATATTTATAAATTAATAACATTTATAAATAATTAATACAAACAATTAATAGATTTAAAACGTCCCTTTTTACATTTATTTGCATTGAATGCATTATTTGTTTTTTTTCATGAACTGAGAATCTGCTGCTCTTTTGCTTCTCCTTTGTCTGTTGTCTCTCACGTTTTTGTTGTCAGAAGGTTTCAGCTATTGGTACACAAACAAGATAATTATATACAAATCAAGTTCATGCAAGCCAAGCGTGGATTAATTTCTTGTTTTTTTTATTACACAAATGGCCCGTCGTTCCGATTTTCTCAGTAAAGGCTCGAACAGACAAAGGGCTTCACGTTGCTGCCCTTTCCAGTTTCTTTCCTCAAAATCGTTTCTCACTTTAGTAGCACACATCCATATACACGAAACACATACACAAAAACCAAAGTGACATCCCAAACCATTTTCTCTTCACTGATCAAGCGCTTTTGATATCCTCTGTCCGATGAACCATTGACGACTGAATACATGGAACTAAAACGCAAGACATCAGGCAAAATAAGAAATACTTCATCTGCAATTTACACACATAATCAGGAATATTTATAAATCAGTCACTGAGAGAATAATGCAGAAATACAGATACCACTTTCAAGATATACACACTCCTTGCCCCTCTCTTATTCTCTTGCCCACGATAGAGCATAGACAGTGCAACAAACACAGCTGGATTTGTATCACAAATGTAAATATATGTGGGTCGCAAACACATATCGTATTTATCATTGTGTCTCAAACATGTAATATTGAACACAATTAAACACCCTTTATCCGAACAACAAAAAACGACTGATTTTTCAGCGTGTACTTATAAACAATGATATGCAAAATACTTCCATCTTCCCATCCTCGACCGACATTTTTCTTTAAATTTGTAATTTCTTCAACTAACGCGAAGAACTGTGTCGTGTTCAATTTGACAGTTGAAGTGATCAAAAACGTTGCGCTGCGTTTTATAAACTACCCCTGAAATCCCCTTAATTAGCGCAACTGAACACAGATAGTCACCGAACAGCTGTAACATTTTATAAACAAAAGTCCCGGTAAGTGGCTGATTCACGAATTATAGAATGTCACCCTTAATTTCGTGTTTGGCAAAATATGTGCGAAATTGAGCAATTTCAACCCAAATTGCGAAAGACTTCAATTTCGCGACAGCGTGAATAAGGCGTTAACGCAGTTATCCTTCGAAATGCGTCAATCTAGGTGGGTGTAAATGCCCTATAAGCCGCTTAAAATGAAGCTTCATACACATCGCGTCGATTGTCGAGCAATAGAACTTAAACTATTTAAATATTTTCCCTATCAAAAATTGATCTGTCAGCACATAAGAATTACAACACCTAAGCAGAACGATTCTTTACGAATCGGGATTTCTATCTAAAATGCGAGATGAGGTATCGAGAAACGGCATTATACCGCCAAAAGCGAGATGGTTGGTCAGGTTATTCATGTCCCAACTGCCTTCAATTTGTTCTCAAAGGGCTTGAAAATCCTTTAATTATAATACAAATATTGACAGTGGTTGAATATGACATCTTTTATTTAGTAGTTGCTCAGTAAAACTATCGACATTTGCAAATCCTTCGACATTTTTTCTTGTCCTATGATCGCTGATATTTCGAATCAATTGAATTGATGTGGTGTAATTGAAATAATTGAGCAACGCTATGGCACTTGTGGAGTGCTCCTCGTAAAATTACAAATGCGAACTGATAGATTTACGTCTACTCTCCCATACCAACACATACTCACATCTAGCCACATGCATACAATACATACACAGACAACTGAATATGTAAACGGGATCATGTACATGAGGATACACACAACTCGATTAAATTAATATTCAATTCAGGTTTTATGACTGTATTTGAGTAAGTGTCATATTGACAATTTTTGTCAATGAGAGCACTCATCCGGTTTATTAACAATTTTTTCTGATGTACGCGATTCTTTTTTCTTGTTTCTTATTTTTTTTTATACAATTTTATTTTGTGGCGGAAATTTAAACGAATTGTACTTGTGCCAATAAATAAAGTTGTATGGGATTGTTGTATTCGACGTCAATGAAGTAAATAATGTTTGACACTTTGTCGGATGTTTAAAATGTGAAATTCGCCAAATATATAGTAATCAGATTTACATTTTCATTTAGCTAAATTAGTTGAATAAGCTGATTTATTTAGGGTTTGTGGGGCATTAAGATTGCTAAGAGAATTTGTGATTTTGGAAAGAATTAAAGTGTAGCAGATTTTCAAAGTCATTTCCATTCCATTAATATCCTTCACTATTAAAACTGGTGTTAAGAAATCCATTTTTGTTATTTTAAGTTCTTGCCCACAATGTTCTTATTATTTTTGGGTGTTAAACTAAAATTGCATTATAAAGCACTTAACATTAATTTACTGCAAACATCGTGTGTGTTTGACAGTCAACCAGAAACTTGCAACATAAACGGAAAAAAGGGAAAAGAAACACGACATCATCACTTGTTAGTACGTAATGCAACAAGAGGAAGAAGTGATTTTCCATTAAATTACACACTTGAATAAAATGAGTTATAATAGCAGTTCTTATTCGCCGATTTCTTACCCGACGATATTGTGCTTTACAATGCAATAAGAGCAAACAGTGCAGTTTTATGCTTAGCCGGCAAAAAAAAGTACAGAAATTTCTTAAATGCACTAAATACCAGTAGAGAGCAAACTGGCAAAAGAGGCATTTCGAAGAAACACCACGAAAACATGGCCCATTGACATAGCAGAAAATTGGGTTTCTTAACTTCTTGGCAGCGTATGAGCTATGTATACATTTTAACGAGCCATTAAAAGTTACACATACGCTCAGCATGCTTCAAACTGAGACACAGTGGCAGAAAATGTTTGAAATTGCTTGCATAGTTTCAATGCATTTGTAGTTGCCTACCTACGACTACGATACCAGATAGAGCAAACAGCAAATGCGAAAAAAGGAAAGGAAATCATTTGTTTTCTCCTTTTGTTTTATTGAAATCTTATCAAATACTCGTACATGACAATAGGCAACATGTTGTAGAGCGAGTGAAAAGTTGGTAGTGCACAGGAAAAGGAAATGCTCCTGCCAAGACTGTATTTCGTGGTGAAGAGCCACAACCTGCTCGAGTGGCCTATGCTGTTGTTTGTATGTTTAAAATTTTATGACGATATTGTTAGTTTTTAGTTAATGTATGCACGCTGGAAAATAACGGCCTCTGTAACTTATTCTCCCAAACATATTCTGCTGCAACAACCATGGATACGTTTGGAACACACTTCAAACATTAATATATTTGCAAGTCCCAAACTCACTTGCGTTTAAATGTAAACAGCACCATACTTAATGGCAAACATGTATGCTTTTACGTGGAAACATATGCGTATTTCCCCCCAAATATAATAATATTTAAAAACGAATTATTCTTTGATTTCAATATATATGTATTATATATTATAATTAATTTTATCAATATAAATCCACATTTATTAATAACTAATAGAAAAAATTAAAAGGAACCGCCCTTTTACATTTAGGTGCATTGAATGCTTTATTTGTATTTTTTTCATGAAATGATAATCTGCTGCTCTTTTGATTCTCCTTTCTTTGTTGTCTCTCACGTTTTTGTTTTCAGAAGGTTTCAGCTATGCGTTGGCTATCACTATGTGTTGGTACACAAACAATATACTTACGTACAAATCTAGTTCATGCAAGACAAGCGTGTATTAATTACCTATGTTTTTGTTTTATTATGGTCCGCCATTCCGATTTTTTCAGTAGAGGCTCGGGCAGAAAGAGATATTAATGTTGCTGCCATTTCCAGTTTATTTCCTCAAAATCGTTTCTCACTTTGGCAGCACGCATAAGTATATGCGAAACACTTAAACAAAAACCAAAGCAACGTCACAAACCATTTAACCGTTCGAGCTTTTGTTTATTCTTTTTCCACTGATCAAGCGCTTTTGATATCCTCTGTCTGGTGTACATAAAACTAAAACGCAATACATCAGCCAGAATTAGAAACACTGACTTCATCTGCAACGTACACGCACATTCAGGAATATTTATGAACCACTCACTGAGAGAATAATGCAAAAATATATATAAATATAAAAGAATTCGAGAGAGCATAAACGTGCAACAAACACGGCTGTATTTATATCACAAACACAAATATATTTGGGTCGCAAACACATATGTTACAACAAATTGAATATTGAAATGCGTTTGGGCACAAGCATATTATATTTGCGACAAGCATCCAAACAACAAAAAACGACCGATTTTTCGGCGTGCAATAGCTAAGATTTCATGTCAATTGGCGAGAAACAATATCTAGTGATCACAGCCACCAGCATAGAAATATTTTGTCTAGGATTGGGCATAAAATTAAGCGTACGATTCTGGTCATAACTTGGCCAGACTTGCTTCGTGATACTGCATTGTGGGCCTCCCGACCATCTATAATTCGCATATGTGAGAGCTTTAAGCATTAGTTTGCATACCTCCATCTTCTATATCTAGCGGATCAGGTAATGTCGTGCCTAGCTTCGCAGGCTCTTTTCTTAAATGATTCCTTGGAACGTTCCTGTCCTCAGCACGCATATAAGGCTGATATATAACTGCTTGGCCATCTCAGTTGTTGATGTGCTGAAGTTATGGACAGTACTTGCAGTTATAAATACAAATACAGATAGAGATTTTCGATCAGCCTGATTATTAGTTGTGGCCAGTTTTTGATGGCAGGAATACAGTTGGCGGAAATTTTATACCAGCCTAACTGTCAGAGTAGATGTTGAAATCCCAGGCGGTGATGACGTTTCGACCCAGCTAAAGGGCAACTTATCTGATTGCCAAGACTTCTGCCTCAATGACACTACAACGGTCTTTGGGCAAAGTCTATGGCCACCGCTTGAGAATAGTCCACAAAACCTGGGTTAGTTTGGAGCTATGTAAAGTGTAAAAGGCTAAACAACTTATTTTACCTGGTTTGCGTGATTTTCAAGCCTGTTGGTTGGGACACGAGTGGGCAAGTTTCTTTCAAAGTTAGACGTGTAATTTGTTATTGTTGTAGATTACCACAGATCACTTAAATCTGATGGTCCATCGGGATAAATTTTTCCGTCGTTTTAGACATATGCCTGCCCAACAAATGTAGTGGAAACAGGTAAATTATATCCGCTGTGGTCGCGTGCAAGGCACCTGCGATAAACAGCATTTCTGTTATTTGGACCATTGTCAAGAGACTGAGGTTAGTACCCCCGGCCACCAAAGGACAACGCCGTAGAGCAATGTCGAGCGGACAATAGCTTACATATTTCGTAAAATATTTTCAGGATTAGACCCGTTATCCTGCAATGGCCCTCTATTTGGAAACTGTTGGTGTACTGATCCTACCCATAGTATTTGTCTTGAGAATCACACCTAGATATATAGATATACCTTGTACACATTTGCCTGAATTTACGCAATATTCTGCTTCCTGGTAAAGAGTATGAAATCGGTTTTCTGCGGATTTACTCCGAGCGAAGTTGCCGTGTTACAGTGTTGACTGAGTGTCTTATTCAAACATCAAACAGCTAAATTTGTATAAACTTTTTCAAAATTTTCCAACAGCCCACATTACGTCGGAACTATTGTAGATAGTCCTAGCATTGGGTGGGTACGATCCTTGCTGTGACCAACTTACATTTATTTCGATCAGGAAAACCTTCTCAAAAATTAGTGCGCAACTTGTGTAAAGTACATATCGTCATCTTACTTACATAGCTAGTGGTACAAGGACAATCAGGGAGAGTTAGGGACCTTGCATAAGGAAGTTAACATATTCATCCAACCCGCTCGATCTTTCGCATTTCTTCTCCGGTTGGTAACACCAGATTCTCGCAGGGAGACTGCCTTTCCAGGGCAGTCTTGGTCATAAAAACGATTGTCACTGCTCAATATTAAGCTCTCTTTTTAAAAGTTGCAAAAATGTGCGTTAAATTTTCATCATTCTACAAGTTCAATTAATCCTAAACCAAAACGCTCGAAATTTCAATTGATATCTTTTAAATTTGAATTCATGTATTTTAAATTTCAATTGATGTGTTTCAAATTTCAATTGATGTATTTTCAATTTCAATTGATGTTTTTTAAAATTCAATTGAAGTATTTTAAATTTCAATTGACGTCTTTTAAATTTCAATTGATCTTTTTTAAATTTCAATTAATGTATTTCAATTAGAGTTTTTAAATTTCAATTGATTTTAATTGATGTATTTTAAATTTCAATTGATGTTTTTTTTTAAATTCAATTGATGTATTTTAAATTTCAATTAATGTCTTTTAAAATTCTATTGATCTTTCTTAAATTTCAATTAATGTATTTCAAATAGAGTTTTTAAATTTTAATTGATGTACAATTTTCAAGTTTCAAATAGAATTTTTAAATTGAATAAGTGATGATTTATACGACCTTTCGTATTATGAACAAAAATTAAATTGTTCGAGCGTTTGGTCGTATTGTGAATTAATTTTATTCTTCGATATTTCGTTACCCTTTGGGTAGAGAATCGTCAAAGGGGTAGCGACTTATCCGACCTATCGTATTATATTCAAAAATTAAATTGTTCGAGCGTTTGGTCGTATTGTTAATTAATTTTATTCTTCAGTATTTCGCTACCGTTTGGGTAGCAATCGTCAAAGGGTAGCGAAATATCGAAGAATAAAATTAATTAAAAATACAACCAAACGCTCGAACAATTTAATTTTTGAATAGATTGAATTTCAATTGGAAATGGTGTAGTATTTTTCTTCGGACGATTTCGTTGCTGCTTAGCGTAAGCCATTCAATACTGCTTTCTCTTTTACGGTGTGCAATTTTGCTATTCATTAAATAAATACTGATCCAAATTAACTGTTTGTTTCTTTTACGACAGGGGAACAAACCTTTAGACTGTGGCAGCACAAAGTTATTCTTTTTCACCCACTGTTTTAGTTTTCATAACCGCCAATTTAAACCGCAACATTAAGAACCATCACTAGCGACAAACAATTAGGCATTTAACAAAACTTTCCACTACTTTTATTGAAAATAAAATGTGATATTCTTCGAAACGAAATACTCTCTTCCTCAGGTTTCCCCTATTGTTGATAGTTTGCCACAAAGTTTGGTGCATGGTGATTTAGGGTGTGTAATCTACAATCTTCAACCCGGCAAGCGGTGTAAATACTATGCAACTACTCATAGTTATGTTGTATGTTGGTTTTAGTTTAACAAGCAAAACGTGACATCACGCAAGTTTTAAAGCGCGTTATAAAGCACTTCAAAGAACAAATAAGGAGCGAAAAAATTCCTAAACTTTTTTAATTGCTCTTACAATAAGAAATGTTGAATGACAAATTAAAATTGAAATTCAAGAGTATGGTTGGTGCAAGAACAAGAAGTAGAATGCAGGTATTAATACGTGAAAATGGTGGATAGTCCAAAAGTTACAAACAACTAGTAAAATATTAGTTAGTATTAGTAGTTATTAGTTATGGTTTGTTCCTGTTGTTTGATATTGAACAGTCAAATATGCAAATAATATTAAAACTTTTGTTAACAACCAACAGAAAAGATTTTAAACCACGGTTGTAGGGCATAAGACTACAAGTGCAATAGCAAACTACATTTTTTGAATTGAAAATTATCGGGATATTGGTTAACATTGGGGTTTGACTTCTTTAGGATGTACACATTCAACATGCTTGTACTCCACATGGTATCAGCTTTATTTTCTAGCAATGTAAGATTTGTCTTTTAAGAAAACAGTATGTTCCTTCCGACTATTTATCATTTACTGCAGCATAATTTTGGTTAGGCAGAATAAGAATGGTAGTCTCTAGTTCCTCCATAACAGAATATTTATAATATCTGGCTTTGAAACAGGTTGACCACCCAATTTGTTTTTAAAGTGCAGTAATATAAAGAAGTCATTATGCGACGAAGGACGACCCATCAAATACAAATTGTTGCTTAACAACACTGGAAAAATTAAAAATTAATTAAATTGAATAATTTTATTTTCAATAATAATTGAATTAATTTATAATTGAATTTTTTCAAAAAATTCAATTAAAAATTGATTGAATTTAATTAAATTTTTAATCATATTTGCAATTTATTTTTTGAGTTTCCAACAGAACATAGAGTTGGCAAGGCGCAAATCTACGGCGCTAAAAATCTTTAATTTTTGAGTGCATTATAGAATTTTTGCTGTGAATCTTTTTAAATTAATATAAATATGCATGATATGTTCTTAACAAACCATAATATAAATAATTTTTTGTAAACAAAAATTGGTGTGGTAATGTATTTTACAGAAAGATGAATTTTACAGCGCCGTCGGGAGGCAATATGTGTGGCGGCTGGGTCACCAGCCGTCGTCGTCACTTTTCGTACGGCTCTAGTCCTTGATATACAACACTGTTGTTATTTGTAATTCGCGTATTGTTGATTGAAAGATTATATTTTGTGAACTTAAAGAATAATAGTGTCAAATTGTCTTGTTTCGTGATTAAAACTGCGGTTTTTTGGAATTGTGTTTAATTGGCAAGTGTTTTTGAAGAAATTTTATTGGAAATAAGTGCTTGCGTTGAGTGTTTTGTTTGCAATGAAAAATGTGGTTGTCCCAAACATTTTTTATGCACTTTTGGTACAATTTGCCGCCTTATGCCACATACCATTGTTTACACGAAAATTGTTTTCAAAAATTTCACGTACAAATAAACTTTAAGACTCCTCTTCTAAGGCATTTTGAACGTGTAAAACAAGAGTGCCCTAAATTGGATAAAATCAATACATTTCTCCAACAAAGCTGTGAATATGCAGAAGAGATGGAAAGCAACAATGGAGTGACTGTTGCTGCGGAAGGAGCAGATAAATTGAATGTGTCTCCAGAACCACCAGGTGTACCTATTTTTTTTGTATTTAATAAAGGGTCCGCCAAATAACTTTTTTTTTGAAAATGCTATAAACAAAACTACTGAATATTTTCTCAAATTTCTTTTTTTATTTGAAAGTACAATCCTTCCGGTTAATAATGGAAAATAGTTTCATTCAAATGGCTGCCTCGGCTGGCCATGCAGTAGCCTACACGATCGGTCCAATTTTTAATCACATTATCGATTGTGTGCAGCTGTATTACGCCAATGGCTTCACGAATATTGTCCTTTAAAGTGTCAATTGTCTCTGGCTTGTCGGCGTAACACTTATCTTTGAGGGCACCCCACAAATAATAGTCCAACAGTGTCAAATCGCAGCTCCGAGGTGGCCAAACGACATCAGCTGTGCGGCTGATAATGCGATTTTCAAAAACAGGGCGCAAAACATCGAGTGTAGTTTCGGCTTTGTGGCACGTAGCGCCGTCCTGTTGAAACCAAATGTTGCCAATATCCTCCTCTTCAATTTTTGTGAACAAAAATTCGTTCAACATGGCCCGATGACGATCGCCATTGACTGTAACGGCCACTCCTTGCTCATTTTCGAAGAAAAATTGCCCAATTATGCCTCTGGACCAAAATCCGCACCAAACAGTGACTCGTTTTGGGTGCATCGGATTTTCAATGTATGCGTGCGGGTTTTCTGTGCCCCAAATGCGACAATTTTGCTTGTTTACATACCCGCCAAGATCAAAATGAGCTTCATCTGAAAAGATGATTTTTTTTTTGGCAAAATCGGCATCTTCTGTAAGTCGATCGCAGGCTCAATTTTCCCATATTTCCCAGCGTTGTTCAAGCGTATACACAGCCATATTCGTTCAGCGAAAGGATAAAACTAATTATCTGTCAAATCAGACATGAGCTAAGTGTTACCATTCACGAAATAAGCACTAGTTGAAAAAAAAACGTTAGATGGCGGACCCGTTACAAATCGTTTAAACATTAAGGGCGAGTTTCACATTCTTCATTTAAAAGCTCAATATGAATCTTCATAGAAAATTTTCATATTAATTGACCAAGAGCGGACATTTAAATTGATAATTTTCAACTGTGAACCTGCGCATAAATGTTTAATATATAATAATAGTTTAAGAAAACCGGATATTCGGTCCGATTATGAATCCAAATTCTAAAAATTTAATTTTTTATAGATATAAATACATCTGTTTCTGCGAAACCTTGACTAAAATCGCTTTAAAAATGGAACATTTTAGTTTTTTTTTTGCATCTTCCGCGAACAAATTTTGTTCGACTTAGACCTTCTTGCAATTCTCTTGGCTAGATTAGGTAGAAGTAGCTGTCACTATTGAATTTTCCGGGTTTTCGGCGACACTCTCGTTTACAGCAGCAATGTTTTCAAGAGGCCGACAGGTACGTTGACGCACAGGAGTCTTACTGTCAACAACCGACTCAGTTTCTTCAAATGTTGACCACTCTTCGAATGGTTGACACATTAGGTGCACTTTCTCAACTGAAAATGCTTCGAAGTTTGCGAGCGGTCTCAACATTACTTTCCAAATTTTTGTAATAAGTTTTCACAATTATAACGCATTGTTATTCCGTAAAGCGCTACATTTTTTATAATCGGAGTAAACATATTTGACAGCTGTCAATTTCAAACTTGACACAAGTTTTGAAGTGAAAGTCAATTCATAGGATGTTGTTATTTCAAAATAGAAACAACGATTGCCATGAGATTGGCGTTACAGTGTACCGTCTGCGAATTCCTTCCAATGTTCTTTTTATTTTATCATTCATAATATTGTAGAGAAACTACGAAGCAATGTCTGAGCTTGGTATTCCTGCAAAACTCATACCCCTTTGCAGGATGACCTTGACAAACACCAAATCCGCAGTGAAAGTTGGTAAGGATCTTACCGAATCTTTCGAAACCAAGCGAGGCCTCAGGCAAGGCCTCGATCTCTTTAACACGCTGCTGCATTTGCTGACGATATAGATATCATTGGACGCACAATTAGATAAGTTACTGCGGTGTTTTCGACAATTGAGAAGGAATCAGCAAAAGTGGGTCTGAAAGTAAATGAGGACAAGGCAAAACTACGCAGGAATTCCACGCGATTAGACCAAAGCGTGAATGTTGATAACCGATATAATTTCGAGGTATTGGACGAATTTATATACCTTGGATCTGCCGTAAACAAAAACAACAACGTCAGCCTTGAGATCAAGTGGAGAATTGTGCTTGGGAATAGATGTTATTTTGGTCTGAGCAAGCACTTTAGAGATAATGACGCTCATACAACCTGTCTTGCTTATGGCGCAGAATCCTGGGTCGTATCGCACGCAGATGACACATCTGTGGGAGTATTCGAGAGAAAAATACTTTTTCAGTTTCTGTTTTTTAAGCTGCAAACGGGTGCCCGTCGGTGGTGTAATATGGGTGAGAAGCTGTCCCCAATCCTTTCGTGGGATTTAATGAGAATCCATCTTTTTTAAACTGCAAATGGCCCAAAGTGCTGCCACTTGGGGAACCTTTTTTTATTCTTTCAATAGTAATTTTTATCGGTAGAATATTGATCGTAGATATCAAAAAGGAATCTTACTCAATTTTTTGTTATTTTTTAGGGTTAGGCCACTAACGCTCTTAGCGCTTCAATTTAAAGAACTGGAAACCGAACTGAAAAGTGGAATATTTTGTGGATATTCACGGAAATACCTCGGGAAATATTTATGGAGATCTTGACAATTTGTATAAGAGGTACACGTTACTTTCAGTACGATGACAAACTATATGAGCAAAAGGAGGGAATGTCAATGGGCTCTCCTGCTTCTCCTTTGATAGCAGATATAATAATGGAGGAACTACTGAACACAGCACTGGACAAGTTAATTGTGAGGCCGAGGGTGATAACAAAATACGTACACTGAGAGAATAATGCTTCGTCGTATGGATGAAACATTTTCGTTAATGTTTTTACTTTGCTACACTGAAAAGTTTCGTATATCAGATAATTTGGTAGATGCTGCAACGAAAAATTTCATACATGATTTTTTGGCAATTTTTCATTTCGTTGCTGCAAGAACTAACTTCGTTCCTGCAACAATTTTATTTAATTTGAATTGTGTAGAAAAATGGGTTAAAAATTAAAAAAAAGGAAGTGCATGAGATTTAAGCTATTGATATTTGGTGTATCTCTTACTTTATATTGATTATTTTTATTATTTATTTATTTTGGAGTTTTGCCAACATATATAGTTGTCGAAACAATTTCGTTATTGCAATGAAACTAAGTTTTATGAAGATAAAGAGAGAATAGCAGTAAAAAAATTAGTGAGCGTAAAAAGAGGCCAGCAAGCGGAAATGGTGAGAGAGAGTGCTGGGTTACGTACACATCTTAAATCAGTTCATTTGCAACAACCGAAAGTGGTAGACATATGTACTACTCCGCCGGAACAATTTAAATAGTTTTTTTAAAACAGACTAATTAGTTCCACGAGTCGAGTCTGGCATACGCCAAAAGGTAGATATGACAAGATTATCGTCACATAAGTCTGACATGAAAACACTTCACGGAGATAATTTGGAACGGAGAACAGCCTTAGCGGCCCACTGTGCGAGAACTTCTCATAGTCCCAACTTACATGACGTAGAGATACTAGCTGAAGGAGGAAATTATAACAGACGCCTTGTATTGAGGATAATGCACGTCAACGACGCTCCTTCGGAGAAAGGACTAAACTTTAAGGGGGACACTGAGAACCTATCTCAAATGGTTAGGTATGCAATGGGGGAACATGATAATCGACGTGAGTAGTCGGCGAGCTTTGTGCGTGATGTTCGACATACTACATACATTTTAATGTGTTTATTGTGATACTTCCCAATGTGCACAAAAATGTATGCGGATCCGTTACGGACCAGTTCCGGATCCGTAATAGACTTAAAAAAAGGAATCAGTGTATTCGCGAATTTACGGATCCGTTGCGGACCCGTTTCGAATCCGTAAAAAATTTAACAAAGTAATCTGTGTAATTGCGAATTTACGGATCCGTAACAATTTTAAAACGGAATCAGTGTAATCGCGAATTTACGGATCCGCAAAAAAGTTAGAAAAGGAATCAGCGTAACGACGAATTGAATCATCCATTTCAATCCCGATTTGTGGCCGTAAAAAAGTAAGAAAAGGAAAAGGTAACGGATTCCGCTACGGATACTTTTTATTAAAATACACGGGTCCGCAACGGATCCTAATATGACGTCCGTAACGAGTCCGTAACGGATCCGAAACACGGACATAAAATCCGTTTTTGGATCCATTTTTTTGGGAGAAATTTCTCCCGCTTGCGGATCCGAAACGGATCCGTAACTGATTCCGTTACGGATAGAAAGTACGAAGAAGTGGATCCGTTGCGGATCCGAAACGGATCCGTTTGGCACACTGGGTTCTCACGTGTAAGATTTACGATCTTTTACTGAGAAAATGTGTGCAATGAATTGTTTAATTGTGTGGTGCAAGTTGTTTGCGTCTATCGACTTTTTTGTGGTTGGAATAGCTTGAATTTAAGATAATTTCCATGATTCTTAAGTTTGTTCTTTGTTTCTTTTTTGTAAAATAGATCCTTGATAATGACTAGCTATGCTAGTTTAAATATATCGGAATTTTTTTTTATTTACATGACCTTTAGCCGAACTTATCAATAGAATCCAATCGAAAGATTACAAGTCAACTATACATAAATATTACGTAATAACACTGACACAGCCCAAAATAACAAATACTATAAAAATCTTAGAATTTTTAAAACTTTTACTCAATTTGGTCAAAAACAGTTTGTATTTGATCACCCCTTAAATGATTTCACTCACAGACTTCAAGGTTTAGTTGTCGCAGTTTTGGGGCGTTTACTTTTATGTAGCGTTAGCAGTATTTATGTAGACAATAATACACAACCTAAAATTAATGAGAATAAAACAAATATTTGAGATTGATCAGCTGTTACACTTGAGGGGCCTAGATTCAAAAATGGTCAAGTCCATTTTTCACTTTTTTGAATAAAACCAAAAAAACTAATTTACAGCATTTAATTTTTCAAAATTCAAGAAGAAAATAGTAGTTATGATTGCCGTTGAAAGTTCAACTTTTTGGCGTAAATTACCGGTTTTATCATTAAAAATTGGTTGGACTTGACTAGTTTTGAAACTCAATGTAAGGAATTGACCACTTTTGAAACTGAAACCGTTGGACTTGACCAATAATGATGGACTTGGTCAAATTTGAAAATGAATTATTGATTATGACAAGATTTGATAGTAAATAATTGTTTTTGAACAGGTATATGTAAAATAGTTTAAACTAAAAATTAATGAAAATATTTTGTCGAGAATTAACACATTTTATGATTTATAAATACAATTTTTGACACTTTTACAAATTTGACTGTTCGAACAACACTTTCTACAAATTGAGATCATGGTTTTCACTCCAGTTTTCACCAAAATGATTTTCCAGCAACTTTTTCACGTCTTTCAGTTTTGCAGTTTTTACTGGATCACCAATTCCTTTTCTCTCTGGATCAAAATTACTGAAATTTCTTCCTCTGTTGAACACCGACTTATCATCACCGTTGTCTGCAAGATAGTCATATTCTCCAAGTACTGTAATTTTGTTCCTGTTTTTACTTACGATTAGACGTTTTATTTTGCTTATTTTCAAGTGTAGTAACTTGGCTTCCTTGATGACATCTTCAGTGTCTGACTTCCAGTCGAAGACGTCGAAGACCTTCCAATCACGTTCTACTTGAAGAATAGTTATGTTATTCATTGCCGTGAAGTATGTACTTCGAAGGTTTGACGACTGTTTCCATTTTTCGGATTTTCTTTGCAATGACTTCAAACACACGATCCGCTGGTAAAATCGAGTGACCCGTGACGTGATAATCATCCTAATTTAATAAAATTTAATAAAATAAAGAAAAACATTTTTTTTTCAACCTAAGACTTCGTAGCCAGTTAGAAAAGAAAATATTTTCTTTGGCGAAATATCTCGAATTTTTATTTTTTTTGGATTTGACCACTTTTGAATCTCAGCCCCTCATTTATCTGTGTGTACAAGCTCTATTGCTATTACTACCATAAGAAATCTAAATTTATTTTCTGTCGTTAAAAATGAAGTTGCTAAAAACATCATTATACATTTTGCTAAAATAGTGAAAAATTCAAATTGGCATCGCCTGTTAAGAAACTGTTCATCTTTTAAGCGACTAGTAGTTTAGATGTAGAATAAATCTAATAGGTAAGCGCCTAAATATTGAGGCTTCCATTATAAGTTTTAATATACACAGAAGAGCCTTCACACGTTTCTATCGATCGGACTTTGATACATTATTTTGATTGGTTGCAAGTTACCAAGAGAATATTATTACATATTTTACAAAGGAATACAAGATATATTCTTTTTGAACAATAAATACAATTTAGTAATCTCCTCCTGCTTTGAGTCATCCTACTCAAAACAATTCCTGCATATATTATACAAAATTTATTTAATATTCATCTCGGCTCACTCATTCTATTCTGCATTAATCTCGTTATATTGCTATTATTCAAAAACTATTATCACAGATTATCATAATATTTTTCTAAGAGAAACCCACAAAAAAAGTTAAAAATGTTCTATGAACATTTATCCAAATAGTTGTAGCCACAACACAAAGAGTTGTTGTCGTTTTTGCAATTGTTGTTGCTGTTGTGCTCACTGACCACCATGTAATGCATAGATGTGGTTAAAGCGTTCAGTCAGATATGAAGCCTCAAAGAGATTTAACACACAAAAAAGTAATACATAGTTGGAGTTTTTTTGTTGTTGGTGGTTATTGTGTAGATATTTTGGTTTTTATTTTGCGTCCGAATATTTGAAAACAATTTTTGTGTTGAAACACAAGTGCCTTTTGCTATTCTAAACATAAACCGTTATTACCAGCAGAATAAGTCATAACACCAACGGCTGTTTTGAGGTTTCGTTGACGGGGCCTCAATTATGTGAAATTTTTTATTTCTTATGGCAGACACCATGGACGACGACGAGACGCCAATTTGTATTTTATTTTATTTGCTTTTCGTTTTCTCCTTTAACGTTGTCACCAGTTAACGTCCAATGTAAAAATGTTTATAGCCAAAACAAATAAAATAATTGTGGTCAAACGTGGCTGTATAAAAATTTTACATTTTGACTGAGATATCGTTGAAACAGATTAATTTAATAGTTTTAAAGGAAATTTACAGAAAACCCAATTAAAAACAATAAACTAAAAGAGGACGAAAGCACTTAGACCTATATAAAAAATTATCAGCCAATCTGTATAGTTTGGAGGGTCTTAATGAATGTAATACTAAAATGGCTTGACATGTTTCATACACAATTTTGCTGACGGTGGAAAATCGAATTTTGTAACTTCAAACCATTTATGGGAAGTTGGTGCAATGCGCCAAGGAACTGGAAATTTCAAATATTTGTGAAAATTAAGTAATGGATTTTATTATTCGACCTTTTTACCATTAATTACACTGTGAGACAAAATTAAATTTTTTCAAAATTATGGGGTTCTGTCAACGCTTTCTTGTAGAATGGTGTAAAAAAATATACGTGTATCGGCGTTTTGCCAGATCTGATCAGAATTTTTTTTAGGGCGGGTCAAAGTTTCCGCCCATCGGAACTTTCCTGCAACATATCGGCATGGAAAACTGTGTGTTCCTTACTTCTGAGGTACAAAATATGTTCAGAAGTTTTATAGAAAAGATTCAGATAAACATTTTTGTGGAACAAATTAACCCTCTAATTGCGATATGCATTTCCATTATCTATATTTTATGTTCAACTACAAACAACACTATCGAAATAAAAATTATTTTTGAGTGCTTTTTGGTAGTATCCGAATGAAAACTGGTCGCACGGAAACAGCCTTTGCTATCGTGTGAAAATGGCGAAGAACGGAATACACCAATTATTGCATTTTTCGTCTTTGGCCTTTTTTCCCTATGACTATTTTTCGGTCGGATACGACCAAAAATCCCTCAAAAATCATTTTTAATTCGATTCTATTGCTTGGATTTGAATATAAAATACAGGGTGGCGCGCGACTTGCGCTACTAAAACACATGTAATAACTTTTTTCTGTGTGATTAGGCCTTTTTTTATTTAGGAGGTTACAATTTAAATTTATTAAAATGAATGCTTGGGATACCGAAAAAAGGATTTGGATAGTTTACTGGATATATACAGTCAATATTGCTCTTCAGCATTGCTGGAAAAATGCACTTACCTAAGAGTCCAAACCGAATCAGACACGCTTCCGATAAGGACGAAAAACTGTCTGACGTCTTAATGAAATGGGCGAGAGATCGTGTGCGTCTCTGCGTCATATATGAATGTGTCAGTTGCCAAATCGATTAACTCCATCAAAAAATACCTGTAGAAACTTAAATTTTCGCTGGGTTTTCAAATTCCACGTTCATTATAAATGCAAACTGACATTATATATTACTTCACTACAGCTGTATCTATTATATAGTTAAATTCAAAATGAACTGGGTACATTAGTTTAACCCACAGACACTAATATACCAAAATTTTGGGAAAGTGGAGTTAATCGATTTGGCCACTGACACATTCATATATTTGCAACTCATCTCTGTAATTTGTTTGAATGTTTGCAACTATGTACCGTCGGTGGTGCAATGGTTAGTGTGCGCGGCTCTTGTACATGAGATCCTCGGTTCGAACCCTGCTCTGACCACCTTCAAAAAAAATTTCTTTCGGCGGCGGTCACCTCGCATAGTGACGGCGACACTATCGAGTATATAGCCATGATAAAGCTTCTCAAAATACCGTTCGGAATCGGTGTAAAACTGTAGGTCCCAATCAGTGAGTGAAAACTGGAAAGCGCACATTTCAGTGATTGTGAGAAGTTCTCCCCGGTCCCTTCATGGGATGTAATGGGAAACCATTTATGTTTATTTTATAACTATGTACTTATATTTATATATATGTATATATTATACCTATATGTGAAAAATTATTGTATTTTGGTATTCGACAATTGCTTTACCAATAAATAATTCAAATTTTTTCGGTCTTGAGGTCAGTATTGCTTATTTTATTTTCCATATTTCGCTTTGCCATTGGGTTGCATCGTCAGGAAACAAAATGTTAATCGAATATAAAATAAGGAAAGCTGTCTTCAAGATCGAACAAATGTTGATTGTTTTTAAATGTAAAAATATATTTATATATTAAAATATTTGTATTTATTTAGCAATATGTCAAAAAAAGTGGTTTTTCCAATTTAAAGATATATGTACGAAATTATATGTACTGATTTGGGGATACATTCGGCTATCTGAAATGCTCATTAGGGTGGCCCTCAATTACATGATATGTGAATTATAGGGTGTTCTTGTTGTCATTGATTTTTCAACTGATTACGAATTTTTTCCTGTAATTTTATTAATATCCGAAAAACTGGAATTTTTTAATTTTTTACAATAAACTGGGTTAGTAGCCTTTCATTTAAGATGAATATTTCATTCGTACACTGAGAGAAAAAAAATTATTATAATAATAAGTGGTAAAGGTAGATTTACGACTTTTTCATTTAAAATGGCACAAAAACGGCTAAAGATTTTTCGCCAAAATTTTCTATTTCTCGTTTAGAACCTTAAAATCTTAAATTCTACCAAGGCGCTTCGCAGTACAATGTTTCGTTTGGAAAAAAAAATTGAAAAAACTTCAAGAAAAATGGAAAAAATCCAAAATTTTTAGCTTTTTTACCTTCCTCAACTCATAACGTCCAAACTAAGCTTTGTGACGTGAAGCGCCTTGGTGGAATTTTAGATTTTAAGGTTCTAAACGAGAAATAGAAAATTTTGGCCAAAAATCTTTAGCCGTTTTTGTGCCATTTTAAATGAAAAAGTCGTAAATCTACCTTTACCACTTATTATTATAATAATTTTTTTTCTCTCAGTGTACGAATGAAATATTCATCTTAAATGAAAGGCTACTAACCCAGTTTATTGTAAAAAATTAAAAAATTCCAGTTTGTTTTTTTTTTTTTAATTTAATTTTTTAATTTTTAAGCCCACGAAAATGGTTAAACTGTGTTATATTTTGAAATACAACTAATTTTTAAAAAAAAACTCGTGCAATAAATATTGTTTCTGAGTCCCCAAAGATTCATATTCAACAATAAAAAAGTTCTTTTTCGCAAAAAGTCGTTTTTGACATATTGCTATATTTATTATTTCACTACTGCTAGCAATTTTTCATACATATTTATTATATTTTTTTTCAAAATAAATCATTTTAATTTTTAAATTTAATTTCTATGTGTTGGTTGTCCTTAAGATTTGCATTTAAATGTGGCAACTCCATTCTTTCAATGGCGACAGTTCGTGAGAGCGACGCCAAGGAATTAGAAAGATTATATTCTAGTGGCGAGTTGTCAGCCGCAGAGGATTTTCCTCACTATTTGTCCACGCCATAAGAAACGCACGTCTACAAATCCGTCAGCAGTAGAGTGTGTGTGTCTGTTTGGACTCTAAGGGTGTCGACAAACTACAAAAACTTTCCTGAAGAAGATTTTCAAAGGAAATCGAAATATTGAAAAGAAAAAAAACGGTAAATTTTCAAAAAAACTAAAGGGACCTTAAGCTGCAATAATTAGTCAAGAAATATTAATAAAATAAAGGTCAAAAAAATAGTATCAAATTATGTTTATACGGTGCATATCGCACATTGATTATACCGCGACATCCACATGTCTCTGTTTATACGACAGTTAACATATCAGACTATGCAAAACACAAACAAAACTAATCAAGATTTATTTATTACAGGTATAGCCTGAGGTGTAGTTGTAGTTGTAGGCTGAGTTCGTATTTACCCCACCATGACGTATTTACCCCCTTCGCCGTGGGGATTGGATAATGAACGATTATTCATTACCCACAGGGTTTGGGGAAAATTATCGGTAGCTACCTACGACAATGGGGAGTTTCCCATTACGATTACCCATTACCCTCAGGGTAATTTCAAAAATCGGCCCAATTTTCAAAAATCGCCAAAATATTAAAATCGCTAAAAAAAGGTGGCTATAACTCGTAAGCTGTGCCTCCAATCGCAAAAAATAATACATTCTTTACCCATTTTTACAATAATAATGGGTTATCCAGGTAACCCATTACCCACGAAATACGAACCCTGGTTGTAGGCAACAACAACTGATATTTTGCTCAAATGGGCTGTTGTAATTCTTCCACCTGTAATAGACATTTTGAAATTAACTGGTGCTCTTAATATCGCGGTATGAAGCGTGAGGAACTTTATATCGCGAGGAACTTTATATCGCGCTAAAGGGCTTATACGCTTAATTTTTTGGCATATTGTGATATGACATCGCAATATAAACTATGGAATAAACGTAGTAAAAGAGCAGCACGGGTGCCCTTTGGCCAACAACTACCGGAGGTTTGAGGACTATCTTTCTCTTGTTATCTCTAAATTTGTTGGGCAGCTAAATGTTTGGATTGGCGGCAATCCTCCCAAGACAGTATTCGCAATATATTACAGGCCCTTTTGGAAATGGGGCAATTTTAGTGGAACTGCTGCAATTCAAAATAGAACTGGATGACATGGCATCCACTTCTACCTTTAAAAGACACTTCTATACTCATATCCCGGAGACGTAGCACGCATATCGGCTAATAGGCGGTATATATGCTTCTACTAACTGGTGACTACAAACTACATGTCAAAGTATGTTTTAGGTTCTTCTCTAAAGAGGAGAATGTAGAGAGTGCACAAGGGCTACCAGATTATTGTAGTATAAACCAGGCAGAAGTCATGAAAATCGAAGAAGTTGTCTTCTGCCTGACATGAAACGTCATCACCGCCTGAGCTTCTATAACATATTTGCAATATATGTCTCTGAATATGTTGATCAATTAGTTTGATATCCACACAATGTTGTTGCCGGGCACAGGAACATTCGAAGCAATCGTATAACCGACGAACTGCCGCAATTAGGGTATACCTTATTCCACTCGATATGGAGAATATGGGTATGCCCTTTCGGCAAGTGTTTTGTAGATGGTCAGGAGCCACTACATTGAGGATAACCAGGCAGGTATGACTAAATCATGACTTGAATCGCAAGCAATCTTTGTACTAGTAGATATGATCACCTGGCACTGTATTTCTGCTGAAGGTGGGGGATGAAGAGCAGCACGACAGATTCGATCATATCTTATGCTACTGTCCTGACCTATAGAAGATAATGTCCAGGTCTTCACATCATATTGGATCTAACAGGCAGTCAGAGAGTTATGTTGAATGGTGTTAGGACTTTTTTTCAGATCACTAATTGGTACGGCATGGAATATACGTCTCTGGTTCAGACACATCGTAAAATAACGGAATGGTTTATAATGTGGCTCCAACGCCCTTTAACCATATCAGGTCAGGAAGGGTAGGAAACATGAGCGGTCCTCTTTGGACTAAGCTTGCCAATAATGACACCCCTTCTACCTAGTATAACCTAAGTTTGTTTTTGTTGAATTTTATACTTTTAGTCTTCAAATCGAAAAGAAAATGTCGGTTGTTATTGACTTGATGTAATTTTTGCAGTGTTGCTACAACCTGATAATTGAATCCTAAATAATTGATATAAAAATTCAAATTACAACCGTCATCTATAAGTAATTAAGAGATTTGCCTATCAGTTGTTGTCACAAATCTCCTACTTCAAATGTGTTTTCTGTAAAATTGCCAAACCAGCAAAGCAATGCTTTCGAAAGGCCTTCTCTTCAGTCCCTTTAATATTGGATTTTTTTTCATCCACATACGTATGTATGTTGGCTTATAAATGCAGGCGCGTGTATAACCCTTACCAGTACTTACGTGTATTGCAAATTTATTGTGCGCGTTCATCCACAAAAATACGAATTGTTGCACTAACTCGTCCTGAATATCCTCACACTTTGAGGTTCGTTGCTGCTCAGTGTTAGGTGTTCCCTTTGCATCATGGCATTGATGGTGTTCTGGATTAATGTTTCAAGTGTTTCGTGTCTGCGTGTGTTTTATGTTAGATGCCACTACTCGCCATCCTACATTCTCACTCTTCGCAGCAGAAGTAGTATGTGGTGACGGTGGCAGCGGCTGCATTGCTGAACTTCTAGTGCCATAGTGCGCGCCTAAGTGGTTCATCTAAGCGGAAATAATTTAGCATTTTATAAACGGAAATAACAACGGCTCGAACAGAACAACACAACAACGAAGTATTCACACATTCAGTCATAAAACTCGTTAGCATTTCAACGCATAAAATGAAAACAAATCAAAATTCTTAAAATAAAATTTGAAAATTTATGTAAGGAAACTTCTGCTACCTGCAGCTATTGTGGGAAAAAAGTCTTAAATTAGAGAAGACGACAGCGTAACCTCTGCTAGTAAGCTATAAAAACCATGGGTAAATGACAAGGCAATGTTACGGAATAAGATGTTGCATCTGTAAAACTTTCAGATAGTAGATTCAGATACTTTGCTGGAAAATTTTAGTACCGCCAAAACTATTTCATATAAAGGGATTGGACCTCTTTATAAAAAACTAATGTGTAGTGGAACGTGTGAAATTCAATTGATAAATTTTATATTTGAATTTGTGATTCTAAGTAACATATTATGTACATGTACAACATATGTTATTTTTTTTAGACTTCTTTCATTTTGGCTTTTCTATATTAACTTTTTATTGGGTTCAAAACTACAATATATACTAAATATTGGTTAAAGGCTCCACCTAGGAAAGACATATGTTATGTACATATGTCGTAGGCTGGGTTTGCCTCCCGCCACCGTTATATTGGCAATTAAAATGCACGATAATAATAATGCACAAAGAAACCCCCCAACTGCTGACGACCCTCGCAAACGTTATAAGGACCATGGATATGTACATGGAATGCACGAACGCTATACAGAACTGGTGCCACTTTCCAACTAGCGGATGTCCTCGGAATATATAAAGCTGACATCACAGCGATCTAGAATATGCGCTGGACAGGATATGGTTGCGCCAGAAAGAAAAACTTCGATATTTCCTACAGCTGCCATCAGTGTGAACACGAATTTGGGTGCGGATTTATAGTTGGCAAGAGACTGCGACACGTAGTTTCAAGGTTCAACCCAGTCAAAGCGAAATATGTCAACATCTCGTAAATTTCTGGGCACGCACCGACAGAGGATAAAGATGATGAGGTCAAAGAAACAATTTATGAGCGTCTGGAGGAAGTATATGAACGCTGCCCTGACCACGACGTTAAGATTTTTCTAGATTTTAATGCCAAATTGGGAAAGGAAAGTGTCTTTCGACCAACCATCGGTAATCACAGTCTACATGATACCACCTCCGATAATGGAATAAGACTGATAGACTTCGCCGCTGCAAAGAACGTGGTAGTTAGTAGCACACGATTCCAGCATAAGGACATTCATAAGGCGACCTGGATATCTCCTGATCAGCGGGCGAAGAACCAGATTGATCACTTGGTAATTGCTGGCAGGCACACTTATAGTGTAATAGATGTTACGTGTGGTTCGAGGTGCCTATATCGACTCGGATCATTACCTGGTGGCTGCGAAAGTTCGCACGAAACTGAGTAGGGCGAAAAACGTACGAAGCCGAACACAGGAAAAGCTGGATATTGACAAGTTACAAATACCGGAGATATCTATGTCCTATCGACAGAAATTCTCTCTCCTGTTGGAGCAGAATACCCCACCTCCCGAAGACCCAGATGCGTAGTGGAAGCAAATCTCCCATTCTTTGGAAACCGCTGCAAGGACTCAACTTGGCTATCAAAAACCGCAGAAGGATAAGCCATGGTACGACGAAGAATGTCGCATTGTAACTGATGAAAAAGACGCTGCACGTATGGCAACGAAACAGTCAGTTACAACGCGTGCTGCGAGTGAGCGGTACAAGAAGCTGAGAAGGGAGGAAAACCAACTATTTAGGCTCAAAAAATGGCAGTGGGAGCAGAGAGAGAGTGAAAATACCGAAATGTGCAGGATGAATGGTGAATCCCGAAAGTTTTTCCAGAGGGTAAGAAGACTGAATAATGGGCCTGATAATGCTGCCCTACTGCAAGGATGAGAATGGGAACCTGGTGACTGAGAAGCAGTGTGTGCTCAAAATGTGGACAGACCACTTTTCAGCACTACTCCACTCAGATTCTTCCACTGAAAATCAGGAGGTAATGCTAGTGGAAGATAGTGTAGATTGTAGCCCCCACCCCTCCACCAAGCAAGACGAGATTAGAACGGCGATCTCCCGCCTTAAGAAAGCCGCTGGTACGGAACCTATGCCCGACGATTGGAGTCTCAGTGTATTATGTCCGGTATTCAAAAAGGGTGATCCGTGTGTCTGTTCCAACTATCGTGGTGTTAGTCTTTTATCCATCGCGTATAAGGTCTTGTCGAGCGTATTACATGAACGACTAAAGCCAATTATTGAAAACCTGATTGGACCTTATCAGTGTGGTTTTAGACCAGGCAAGTCCACAACTGACCATATATTCACGCTACGCCAAATCCCGGAAAAGACTCATGAAAAACAAATCGATACATACCACCTTTCTGTCGATTACAAAGCTGCTTTCGATAGCCCCATACAGGGAAAACTGTATGAAGCTATGTCTAAACTTGGTATTACGGCAAAACTGTTCCGCCTCTGTAGAATGACGCTGATCAACACCAAATCAGCAGTGAAAGTGGGGGAAGACCTCATTGAACCATTCTGTACCAAGCGAGGACTTAGACAAGGCGACACAATTTCATGCAATCTCTTCAACATCTTAATGGAGATAATAATTAGAAAGGCTGCAGTAAATACGAACAAGACCATAGACGACATAGACATCATTGGGCGAAATTTGCGAAAGGTTACCGCAGTATTTTCAAGAGTCGAAAAGGAATCAGCAAAGGTGGGTCTTGCTGTTAATGAGGGCAAGAAAAAATTGATGGTGTGAACGACTAGAGAAAACTCTCGACTTGGTCCGCACTTGAGCGTTGACAACCGATGTAATGTTGAAGTGGTAGATGAATTTGTCTACCTTGGATCATATATATATATATAATATTTCTTCAAAAACAAAATAAATATTTATGTGTTGTGCTGCCAACAATGACATATTGTAGGCAGTTAAAATTATTTCCTTGTTATTGAAAATGGTTTAATTTAATGTGGGAGGCTGGAGTGGAGTCCTGTATTTTCAAAATGCTGGAGTCGGAGTCGTGAATTTTCAAATTGCTGGAGTCGGAACGGGGTCGTGGATTTTTAAAATGCTGAAGGTGGAGTCGTTCAATTTTGGACAGACTTCAGTACCCTGCTTATAAGGTGTCTATTCGTTAAATTTTTGTTTTTTACAAAATGGCTTATGAGGCCATAAGAGCCCCCGAATACCTGTTTTCAGTTATTAAAAGCGTCTATATTTTATGTTACCTACATCTTCTAAACCAACTAATCGCAATAGTTAATAGTATAATGCATATAAACATAACTTTTAAAGGATATAATTAAAGCAGTGAGTTTAATCGTGTCACTTCATAGTTTTTTTTTTCAAAAAGCTTTAAACTTTATAAATGCTCTTCACATAAGTCGTTTTTCCATTTTGGCACAGATATGTCATCATCAGGTGATAAACAAAACTGCGAGCAAATGTAATCTATTGTCTTCGTTTAATTTAGTCTTAAACTCCCTGTTGTGCTGTGCAATAGAAGCAAACGCTCGTGTTGAAAGATTCGAAAAAAATTATAATATATTTTCACAAAAAATAGATGCAATTATAGCATTATCTAATCCTTCCATTGCCAATTTGGAGTAATTTAATTTATTACTTTCATAAATTACAGCCCTTCTGTATAATCGTAGTAATATACAAGTCCATACATACATACACTCATACACATACAAGCGAGAGTTGGCATGCCAATTGTCAGTTCAATAAATCTTGTGTTGGTTCTCAGCGTGTGAATTTGTATTGATATTAACATTGAGAAGACTCAATTTTAACTGACTCGTACGTCAAAAGGGTATTTCAAATGACAATCTAAATCTGAACTAAAATAATTTAAAATTAAATAAACCCACTATTCTACTTTTATTAAACAATTCGGCTTGTAATGATTATTCGCACGCAGATAAGATCAACAAATGCGTTTAGCAAAGAGCGTAACGAATTTAGCGAGTATTTACTTCCAAGTTTCAACAACGTCAAAACCGAGTCACCCCATTGTACACAACACAGCTATATTTTATTACAATTTTGGAGTTTTTACAAAACTACTTTGCCAACAAACTGTCATCATGTTATAAATGTGAAATACAAAATAAACTCGAATTTAACAAACAACCAAACAATTCGAGTGTAATAAAATATTTCACAACAAATAACAAAAAATATTTCACAAAATTATTCATAAACCACGATGTCATATTTTAAATGAAAAAAAGCTCCAAGTAACAGAAATTTTGCTGTACTTTATACTAAAATTGATGCAAAATAGTTAAATTTTTAATAAAGGGGGGATATTTAAAGTGCATAAAGGTATTTGGAATACTTTTCAATAGGTGGAAAGCTTCCGGTATCATTAAAAATTTCCTCCCCATTAAACAATTGTTTGCAAATCCAAAAATAATACAATCAAAGAAACATGAAGCCATCGCACACAAAAAGAAATAAAAACGTAAGGATAGATGGCGCAAAACTTTCAGCAAATAA
The DNA here is from genome assembly GCA_963931995.1 of Phaonia tiefii. NCBI lineage: Eukaryota > Metazoa > Arthropoda > Insecta > Diptera > Muscidae > Phaonia > Phaonia tiefii. The sequence goes on along the minus strand of OZ008370.1, from coordinate 111,623,545 downwards.
TATAGGAAGAAAATATTTCAGAGATGATATAGCAAGAACAATTAAGGTTAACAAAAGTACAATTTTTTAGCAACTTTTTTTTGGCAACACTGTTATTGGCAGCTCAACTGTTTTTGTGTAACATGCTACTGTCAAACATGTTCGGTTTTACAAACGAATAACGCTTGCAGATTATTGAATTGTATTATCAAACTTCATGCTCGGTTAAGAAAGTGCATCATGCACTTCTTTCATTTTATGGTCAGTTTGAGCGACCTTCTGAGGCGACTATTCGGAATCTAGTGCGATCGTGCGATTTAACGCATTTAGATTGTTTTTTGTGGGACAATGTTAATGCTCATATCTACAGGGACAAGACCGCAACGGCTGACGCACTGGAACCCAATATTGCAGAATTTATTCGTGAGATATCGGCCGATATGTTGGAGAACGTATGCCAAAATTGGACCCAGCGTATGAACCATTTGAGGCGAAGCCTCGGTCAACATTCACATGAAATCATCTTTAAACCTTGAATTATATACACTGTTCTATCGACTCAAATAAAGATTTCATACCTTTCTCTAAATTGTATGTGTTTTTTTTTTTAAATCAAAACCGGAATCCGTTATAATAATGGGGGTACATTTCGACAGGACTCGTATAAATTAATTTAATTTAACCCTTAATGAAAGCTAGACATATTCACGTGCGTGGTTGTAAAATAATAATCTACGCTTCGCAATGATCAACTGTAATTCGTTTTGGCGAGTGTTACCACTATGTAATCTATTGGGTTATTAGTAAGATTATAAAAGCAGAAGTATACGGAAACGGTGTAAATGTTGAGCCTAGATATAAACATCACACATTTTACGGTGATGCAGGCTGAAAAATATATGTTTTTTTAATGTTCGGATGCAAATATAACGTTTTTGTAGCTTTTCGCAAATATTCTATTTTGTGTCCAAACACATTGTGTTTGCTGTTGAATATAACATGTTTTAGACACAATGATTTATATGTTATAATACACGTTTTCGTAACCCAAATATGACGTTGTCTGTTGAAAACTGATGAAAACAAAAACGTGGCAAACAACAAAGAAACGAAAAGGCAGCAGATCTTCAAGTCATGAGAACTATGCTTGCAAACATGTACAAGTTTCCTGCAGTATGTTGCTGGGCCCGATATTTTGCAGCGTGTATTATTCATTAGCACACAAAACAAATCTCCGTCCAAGTAATATCAGCATGTTGACTAAACAGGATTTGATTGGATGATAGACTGATATGTTTTCAGCGGAACTCTCCTAGCCCAAAAGTAAAATCTTAAGAAATGCCCGGTTTTGCAAAGACCCTTGCACCTAGTGCCAAAAATTAAAAGCAGTTTAAATTTTAATTTTCTGACACATCATAAGGTCACTCACCGCATCCACCTGCGTCTTTACTGTTGGTCAGCAGCCTCTAATCGCCAGCCCTACTCTTGAGTAGCAAATATTTAATCTAATCACATGCAGCCCTCTTTTATTTCGTGACGTTAACGGAACGCACAATCTTTCATCTATTTTATTAACGTTGAAATATCAGAGTAACCATACACAGGTGACAGCAATAACTTACTGCTATAAACAAAGAATACAAATACAGTTCAAATGACATAGTAGAGGTAGTATGCCTGTTCGTGTACCTAATATAAACGGACTTGGAAATTTAGATACAGCCTGAAAATCGCAATTTGGGGATAACTCACATTTTTAATCATTTAACAATTCGTAGCTCAGTTATATCCAGTCCGAGTTTATGTATTTTCGGAAAAAGGAATATTGGCGTAAATCCATATGAAACTGCACAAAATTTACTTCTAAATGAAAGTACAGCGAATTGAACTTACCATACTCCGAGATTTATGATTTTTGCTACGATATTAGCGTTATTCTAAAATATAATGACTGTCAAGTTCTACAGCACTATCTCGAGTACTTTCAACTAGATGGCGCTTCAAAAATCAAGGAATTAGCTAAACTTTACTCATATAACATTAAATTTTTTATACACACGATCTAAACTGTGAAAATAGAGAAACACCCCTAGGGGAGTCTTATCTCCACTCCTCTGGAATTTTGTACTGAACAGTGCTCTGATAGAGTTGCAGGGATCAGGTTGAATAGTCGTGCGATATGCAGACAACCTGGCAATTGCAGTGCAGAGAAATGTGCTCCAGAAAATGTGCTCCAGAACGCAATCAGGAGACTCTATTAGTGGGCCACGGAAAATAGACTGGTTGTAAATCCAGGGATAACCGCGCTCGTACTCCTTACCACTAAACAGAAGATTCCATATATTCATCCCTTCGATCTATGTGGTAGATAAATTTATCAAAAGGTTAGTGCAGGTTACATATATGTGATTCTCTGCAGAAAGCCTAACTTCAAGTCCGGCACTATAGTTATAACGCATTTTCACTGCCGTTTATCGCGGCCGGGTTAGCGATAACCTTGTTCTCTATTGTTTGCCGCTTACACCACCCAATTTGAGATTAAATTTGCATTTCAGCTGGCAACTCCGTGCTTGGACAAACTCTGCTCCGAGACCAAATTGTCGAAGACGGCAGCACAACAGAAAAATTAAGGTTGTATAAATTTGTGATGTTTTTGAAATAAATGAACCTCTAAAATTTGATCAGTGCGTCAAATCGGGCCACTCGCTAAATTCGGCCCACAGTTTAAACCAACAGCAGCATTTATACAGTCTCAGGCTTGAGCTTCAAAAAATTTTTGGTGGCGGCGACGCGTCGGAAAGTTTTCGATCGGAAAGTTTCTGTCAGCCAGACTGTGCATGTTTTTTTTTGCTTGATTTTTTAGTAACTAACAGTGTTGCATCAAAATTTACACCAGTTTAAAATGAGGCTAAAAATTAAAGTTAAGTTTCTACAGATTAAAATTGTATGAGTAATCTTCTAGGTTAGTGCGGGGTAACGGAGTTATCCTTCGAAATACGTTAATCTTGTTTGGTGTAAATGTCGTTTTAGGATCAGTAGAGCCACAGTGGCCATATAATCGTGTCTCAGGACGATGTGACCTATCCCGGAAAATAGTTTACTGAATATATACAGCTGATGTCCGTTCGATATTTCTTAACGGCATTGTTACCTACTTACTTACCTAACTTTGTTGGGAAAAGTCCAGAGAATGAGAATGGTTTGTACAACGGGTACCCTTCCCACAACCCCTACCGAGGGTTTGGTGGTTATCCTTTACTTGTACCACTAGATTTGCTGGGAACGCGTATGGCTACAAAGACAGCCATCCTCCTAGGACATTCTCTCCAATGGGTCACCGACCCATTTTGTCATGGATCGATTTTGAGGAATCAACGGCTATCCACAGTAAAAGTCGTCTACTTGACTCCCGCGTCTTCCTTTGAGAGAAAATTATTGACTCATATCCTGGACCGGCAGGATTGGAAGGGGGTCAAGCCAGGTTTTATCGGATGATTTTTTAGAGGTTCTTTTTCCGATAACGATTAAACGGCCACAAGTTGGTCATATACGTCAACGCTGTTATCAAAAAGCTTCTCAAAATACCGTTCGGAACCGGTTCAAAACTGTAGGTCACAATCAGTGAGTGCAAAAACTAGAAAGCGCACATCTCACTGACTGTGAGAAGCTCTCCTCAATCCCTTCATGGGATGTTATGGGACACCTTTTTTTATTATCATATGCGTTCAATTTGGTTTGCATTTTCCTGATGAATAAACCGAATCATTTGCGCAGTACGTTTGGTGGTAACAAAATCAACAGAACATCAACCCACTGTTTTATCCCAATATTCTGTTCAGTGGTGAGACTTATATTTGGCACAATGGTCCTACCAATAAGTCACATTACCGGCTTTGGAGTGAAAAGAGTCTACGAAAGATTTACGAGGCACCGTTTAATCCAAAAAAACTCACGGTTTGGTGTGCTTTAAGGGCCGGTGGAATCGTTGGTTCATACTTCTTTAAAAATGATAACGGCGAGAATATTACTGTCAATGGCGAGCGTTAACGACCTAGGATTGCCGATTGACTGAAAACAAGTTTTTCCATCAGCACGGCGCCACATACTGTACAACGTGTCAAACAATCGACTTATTGATGGGAACATTTGGCGAATGCGTTATTTCTCGACATGCAGCAGTCAATTGTCCACGGCGGTGATCGTGCAATTTAACGCCTCAAGATTTGTGGCCGCCAGTGGTGCAATGGTTAGCGTCTCTTGTACATGAGAACGTGGGTTCGATCGCTGCTCAGACCACCCTACATTTCTTTCGAAGACGGTCACCTCGCTTAGTGATGGCGACACTATCGAGCTTAGTCATGAAAAAGCTTCTCATAATACCGTTCGGAACCGGTGTAAAACTGTAGGTCCCAATCACTGAGTGTAAAAGCTGGAAAGCGCACAGCTCACTGATTGTGAGAAGCTCTCCTCAATCCCTTCATGGATGTTATGGGACACCATTTTTTTTTATAATAAATTTTTATAATTTGACCGACAGAAATCGGTGATGGGCTTCATCGGAAGCGTTAAATTAAGCAACAAATGTTAAAAAAAATTATTCCGAAGATCAAATAAATCACTATTTTGATTAAATTTTTTAAACAGTTATATGTAATTATAGGCAATAACCACAAATAAACTCGCCGATTTTTACTGAATATGTTATTTCTATAGTGATGGTAACCCTGTCCGGTTATTTCAGTTCATCATTGTTAACACACTGTTAATTTAGTTTCTGACGCTAACACCATCTTCGTCAATCGCTCATCTTGAATCAAAAATTTGCCAACACGTAAGTAACATATAGATACTTCGATAGCGATTCTTCGAGATGACTTTGGTGAGAGGATAACTGATTTCAAACGCCTAAGTGATAATGTTATAGAGTAGACTTGTCTTGGAAATCTTAATTTAAAACTGTATTCTCGTAATTTCAAATAAGCTTGTTTTATTAACTGGAAATAAAACAGCGCTACAAAGGATAATTAGTAAATTCCTAAAAATAATATGAAAGCCTAACAACAATATTAACCCCCAATTTCAGCAAAAAAAGATAAAACTAACTGACATACATACCAACATTATAAATTCCATACACGCTGAAAAATATCGGCCCAGCAACATATTGCAGGAAATATGTACATGTTTGCAAGCACTGTTTTCATGAATTGAATATCTGCTGATTTTTTGTTTCTTTGTTGTCTGTCTTCTATTTCTTTTTAGCGGTTTTCAACAAAAAATGCCACATTTAGATCTCAAAACATATATTATAACCTATTAATTATTGTGTCCCAAACATGTTGTATTGAATAGCATGCACAATATGTTTGGGCACAAGTATATTATATTTGCGACAAGTTATAAACACGATATATTTGCATCCAAACTACAACAAAAATACAGATTTTTCAGCGTGTAGAAACTGACACCTAAGATTGTAACTTAGCTCTAACTGTATGATAACTAGACATGGTGAAATCGGTCGTAAGGCATAGAAATTAATTCTGAAAAATCATAATTTTTTTTTTTTTTTTTTTTTTTTTTTTTTTTTTTTTTTTTTTTTTTAAATCGAGCGAACCCATCGCCGCCACTCTTACCCGCCCCTACCGACCGAGAGGGCCACGTCCCCATAACGTGAGGACAGCGTACACATTATAGACCGGTCTATAACGGGAGAGCAAGGATTATAAGTTCACACGTTACAACCAACTACAGAAATTCTTCACCAGTTGGTATTACACTAACATAAATAAGTATAAAAGCACATCACGAGATATTAACATAAGATACTTCAATATATAATAATTACGAGCAAAACGAAACCCAATCATAAATCAGACCAGATAGTAAGGATAAAGTAAATTAAATTTACATATGTACGTCAACGAATATACAGCACTAATGCAATCGGTTCAAATGACAAATTATGCTAGACTTTGTCGTTTCCCAACTACCTGTGAAATCAATAAACTGATATAGCTCATTAAAGTCACGGCACATTCTCCTAACTGGATCAAAGGACGCATAATTCGAACGCTGAAACTCGATGTTTACGAGTTTATAGTACCTCGTGGGCCTCAATGGGACATTTATGAAAATCTTAGATAACAGAAATTCAGAACATATACATCCATCAATTATCTTCAAAACTGTAATAGAGTTTATCATGGTACGTCTACTACTAAGAGTCGGCAATCTGATCAATGCTAGTCTACTGCTATACGAAGGAAGATTATGGTTCGGGTTCCATTGAAGATTTCTCAGACAAAAAATGAGAAACTGTTTCTGGACCGATTCAATCATATTAACATACAAATTGTACTGGGGTTCCCAAACAACTGATCCATATTCGAGAATAGGGCGGACTAGTGAAGTAAAAAGATTTTTCGTAACGTAGGGATCTGAAAATTCCTTTGCCCAACGTTTAATAAAGTTCAGAACGCCATAAGCCTTGTTCACCATCGTAATTATGTGGGAGTTGAAATTCAATTTTCTGTCCAAGAGAACACCAAGATCAACAAATGAATCCACCGATTCAAGAACATTGCCACCTAAAATGTATTTTGCCGAAAATAATGATGACCTAGAGAACAGCATATGCTTACATTTCGTAAAATTAAGCTCCATCAAATTGGTCTCGCACCACGTCTGGAAAGTAGACAAATCCCTCTGAAGTAAAGTATATTGACAAGGACCCTTGTAAGAAAAATAGATCTTCACGTCATCAGCGTACATTAACAATTTAGAGTGCATTATGGAGGCGGGTAAGTCGTTAATGAATAACAAAAATAGAACCGGCCCAAGATGACTGCCCTGAGGCACCCCAGATGACACAAAAATAGATCTTGAGAATGATCGACCAAATGATACCATCTGTTCTCTGTTCATTAAATAAGAACTAATCCAATTCAGCATGTTGCAATTAAAACCCATTGCCCCTAATTTATATAATAACAAATTGTGGTTAACTTTATCAAAAGCCTTACTAAAATCGGTAAAAATCACATCAGTTTGATCTCCATTAATAAAGCCGTCAATAATAGAAGAGGAAAACTGAAGCAAATTAGTCACGGTGGAACGACCCTTCCGAAAGCCATGTTGACATGGATCTAAAATAGAGGAAACCTGATGAGAAATTACCTCTGTGACTAACTTCTCAAAAAGTTTAGGAATGGCACTCAATTTTGCAATTCCCCTATAATTTGCAACATTTACTAAACTACCAGATTTGTGGAGAGGGATTATATAAGAGCTCTTCCACTTTGCAGGAAAATGGCCGAACTTCAACGAAGCTTTAAATATGAGAGTCAACGGTAAGCTGAGAGAATTCGAGCAGTATTTCAACATAGAGTCCGGGATACCATCAGGACCAGCTTTATTCGAGCTTTCAAGCTGATTAAGTTATCTAGCAACCACGAAGAATTTACGACAGGTGCATCAAACGGAATGGTAGAGCGGACAGTGTACGGGTATGATTTGGAAACATCATAGGCTCGGGTGGAATAAATAGATGCGAAAAAATCGGCGAAACAATTAGCAATAGACTCTTCATCTGAATATTCAATACCGTTCATTTTGATCCTACAAGGTGTGGAAGACGAATTACGCTTCAAGTTAACAAATCTAAAGAATGATTTGGGGTTCCGTTTAAAATTAGCCTTCAACCTATCCAAATATAATCTGTAACTCTCACGAGATTTAGAGTTGTATCTACTCCTAGCAACAATATACCTAGCATAGTCTGCTAGCAGTCCAGATTTTTTTTACTTGTTCGAACATCTATTCCTTACATTCTTGAGACTATTGAGAGCCCTTGAGGACCATGGGGGACCAGTATTACCCCTTATTGGCCTCTTGGGTACAGACTTAGAAATATAGCCATTAATAATATTATAGAAATCATCCAGGGCGATTTCAAATTCAAAAGAATTATCACACTGACATATACTATGCCAGTCGGTATCAAAGATAAGATTATTCAAAAGTATAAAGTTCGCACGCGAAAAGCATAGGCCAACATAGGACGAAGAGCAATTGCAACCAACCTGCATGGTATCATATGTATAATTAATTCCCAGCGTTGGATGGTAACTATCCTCAGGAGAAATTAACGGATCAATTCGAGAAATATCAAAGTTGTTAGAATCATCCACTAAAACTAGATCAAGGACTCGATTCATAGAATTGGGAATGTCGTTCAATTGAATCAACCCATGTTCGGAAATATGCGTAACAAAATCAGATGACCAATCATATGGTGTCAATGGAGTCAGAGAATTAGTATCGGGTAAAGACACCCATGTCACAGACGGCAAGTTAAAGTCACCCAATACTAAAATACGGTCCTTTCTACTGGCTAACGCAATAACTTTTGCAATAGCGTCAATATGCACTTGATATACCTCAAAGCATGAAGATGGCGGAATATAGGAACACGTGACAAACAATTTCAAATCGCCTAAATTAATGGACACCACAAGAAACTCAAGATCGCCAATGTCATCAACTGTAACCAACTCAGAAGATAAAGAATTCTCAATTGAGATTAAAACACCACCACCAATTTTACCAACACGATCTTTTCTATAAACTACGTACTTATCGCAGAACAACTCAGAATTAAAAACATTAGGTTTAAGCCATGTCTCAGAAAATGCAATGACATCAAACTCAAAACCAAAGCTATCAACAAATAATCTGGACAATTTAGTATTCAAACCGCGAACATTCTGATACGCCAAATTCAAACTCCCAATTAGTTTTTTGGAGCTGGCTTATCTCCAGACGGTAATCTAGCAAAATTATCACGCCTACCATTATCCCGATACTCAAATTCCCTTACGAATGTTCTGTGGGGCCAAAATTCCGAATCCACCAGTTTGACAAATAGATCATCCGGTGCAATAATTTTGAAAGACGACCTACGTTCCGAAAATTGTGACTTCAGCTTGAAGCAGTGTATGGAATCGTTAGAATTATTCCCGACTAATTTAGACGATATGTAAAGTCGTATATCCTCTTCGGTCGTGTCGGGGGAAATTCTAGACACAAAAACTGTCTTCCTTGCCGGTACGACAGTCAACGTTCTTGGTCCCGGTCCTGGCACTGGGGCGGGATTACCACCCGGAGGAGACGACTTATCGCTGTCCGTGGAAGCTATAGTAACTACAGAAACGACTTCAGCAAAAGTAGGAGGGGCAGAAGATTTCATTGGACTTGAAACTGTAACTGGAGAATTAACGTCCATTAAATTCGGCGAGGAAGGAATTACCAACAATGGAGGGGCCTTCTTAGCCGTCTTCTTCCTTTTCGGCGAGGAAGCTTTCGGTGAACCCGCTCTCTTTTCCAATCCCGGATATTTATTAAACATCCCAATAAACTTGGAAAATCGACCAGATAAAGCCGAAAGCTCCTTTTCCATCTCAGAAAACTCGGACTTCATGCTCCTGAAAAATTTGTAGAACTCCACATCCAATTTTCTACAATCCACGCAACACCAACGCAGACCCTTGTCATCACTAAGATTGTCCGCCACTCTTGCATAAAGGCCAACACATTTGACATGTATCAAGCCATCACACAACCAACACGAAATAAGAGTATCGGTATCCGATCTAACCTTACAGTCTTTGTTCATGCAAGTCATCATCATAATTAATTCAGAGTAGAAAAAAAAAAAAAAAAAAAATAAATAAATAAAAATAAATAAATAAATAAGAAACAAATACTAAAAACAGAATTCCAAAATCGACAAAATTCCCAAAAACGTATGAACTTATTATCCCTTTGATATTAATTCCCAAAACCAGATGGCAACTCTGACACACAAATAACGAAACAAAGAGAATGAAAGAAAAACAAAAATCAAACAACTACAACGTTAGACGTTCTCAACAATGACAAACAAATATTATTGTTGTTGTTTGTGTTTTACACGATCAACAGAATTTCAATTGCACACAATAATACAAAAACAGTATAAACAAGCACTGCACTGAACACATAATTATATCAAGCAATGTAATTTAACTTATCTTCGCACTATTAACACAACAAGCACTATTTAAACTTTTAAAATACGAAAATAAAGTAAATTCACGGAGCACAACTAAAAAACGAACTAAACGAGAGTAGAGTTGCCAAATTGAGAAATTACAAATTTTTATGAGAAAAGCAATCAATCATTTGTCGCGTTGGAATCTTAATATCAATTCAAATGTATCAACGAAATTTTTAGTTTCTAAAATTAAATTTGGATTTTCTCAATATCAATTACAAATAGTGTAAACATTATCAAGTGTGGTAATTTTTATCCAATTTTGATATCCGATTAGCTTGAGTGCATAGTGATTTTCACCAATCATAGTTGCCAGCTAATCTTCGCTATATGTGCTTGAAACGATAATAATAATAATTATGACAACAATAATAATCAGAATGATAGTAACAAACTAATACTAGAGATGTGCGATTCAGTTAAAACAAGAAGTTCTTAAAGTTTGAAAATGTATTATATTTCAATATAGAAAAAGTAGCAGAAACCAAACCAAATTGATTTCTAACAACTGTACCAAATATAGTTTATTTTGTTGTACATATCTCATCTCTCTTTCCAACATCTCTGGATTATGAGAAGCAATAACTTTATCTTAACTACGAGTGTTCTCCTTAAGGACACCGCCTGTACAAACACAACGCTGGATTACGAGTATAAAGAAAACTAAGTTACGCCTTGACTGCTGCTTGTTGCACACAATTGAATTCAATTCGATTGTGCCGTCGTATGGCGCGGTGCGGCAAGAGTCAGCGATGCAGAAATTCAAATAGAATCGTACACAAATTCGTTCAATAACACGCCGGTGTACTTATGTTCGTAGTAAGAGGTACTACGAGTGTACTTCGATACGCTTTCCTACAAATACATTTTTATGTGTGTCCTTACGCGCGAGTACATATACTTTACACTACTCTGTTGTAGGTGTAGGACGAAGACTTCCAACGTAATGTGGGTGTAAATGATACGAGTTGCTGTGGCGCATTGAGCTGCATGGAAAACACATACAAGATGACGGTGATAATAAATATTCACCTGTTGCAAATTGTTGGGTGGATTGAAAACATTTATTTACACGTAAGTGCTTAATTAAAGTTCACGCTTTAATACAATATTGGATTAATCGTAGTCTGACCACAAAATTGAATAAGAAATTCAAAATTTCGCACAGGAAAATTTAAGCAATGGTTATTGATCATAGGAAACATGTGAACTGTACAGGTCAAAAAAGAGAGTGAATGTTTTAGATGTCGATATATTTTTAGTGGGGTTCTCCAAGATTTGTGGTAATGTGAATATCTGGTCGATATTTGACTTTGCAGGCTTTAAACCACACACATAACGTCCGATTAAGTCTGCAACAAAAGGCTTTAATCTTCCGCACATTACGCTCGAGATGACCCTGTAAGCGGTCGATAAAATCTGATATCACAATAGTTAGCGCCTTTTTTGAAAACTGGAAACAGTATTCTGAGACTCGTCGGGCATGCATTCTTCTAGCCAGATTTTACATTCAAGCTGATGCATGTACTCTTCCAATTCATAGCCGCCAGCCTTAATAGATCAGCCAGTAATCCATAAGCACCAGCAACGTTGTTGTTCTTAAGCCGGGAAATTGCAGTTCTAACTTTGCTGTGGCTACGAATGGGCAATCGACGCCATCGTTCTGTATCTGCGCAATACCCTCAACTATGTTAAAGTCTCGTAATACAAGTAAAGCAGAGAAGTGATCTCTCCACATTTCCGAAATACTCTGTACATCTGTGACAAGATATATCTTATCTTTAGAAAAGTGGGCCCCTGATCCATTTCCTTTAGTTTGAATTTGTACCTTTCGGAAAATCTTTGGGGCCCCATTCTTCCTTCTGTAAGATTCAATTTGTTCACTCTCCCGCCTTCTCCACAACCGTCATTTCCTCTTAAAAAACGTGTTTCCACATTGCTCTTCTCCTTATTCCAATCTGTCCCGGCTAGCGTTGCTGCTGACTGAAACATTGTCATGCGTCCTTGCTGTGCGACACTCTTCATCGTACCATGGTTTGTCTGTTAGGGGTTTCTCTGCAGCAGTTTTCGTGGAGCAGGAAATGTTTATCCACTGCGATTCGGCATCATGTGGCGGGTGTTGCGTTCTGCGCCTGTAGCTGAGTGAGCTTGTATCCATAGAGCGTGGCTATCTCTGGTAATTGCAGCTTTCCAATGTCCATCTCCGTCGGTGGTGCAAAATCCAGACTGGCTTGTAGACAGGATTTACCGATGGTTGGTTAAACGACATTGTCCCTGCCGACGTTAGCATTAAAATCATTTAGAACAATCGTAATGTCATGGCTAAGGCAGCGGTCGTATATTTCATCTAGGCGCTCAAAGAAACTGTATTTGGTGGCGTCGATCTCTTCTTCCGTCGGGGAATAAGCGATATGTTAAAGTATTTCACTTTTATGCGGATGTTGGTTTTGCCTTCACTCATGGCGTTGAACCTAGGGATCAGATATCGCAGTCTGTCCCAACGATAAATACGCAACAAAATTTATGCTTTTTCGCATGGCACCTGTAGTATATGTCACAGTTCTTCTTCCTTGTACTGCCATAAGTAGTCCATCGCATCTTCTGGATAGCAGTAATGCCAGCCGTATAAAAGACATGGACATCTGCCAGTTGGAAGGTGGTACCCGATCTGTATAGTGTTTTAATATTCCAAATTCACATCCGTAAATAGTGGTCCTTACAATGTTCACGGGTGTCGTCAACAAATGGGGGACTTTATTTTTCTCATTCCCATTTTGGATTTGCATTGCCAATATAACGGTGGCGGAAGGAAAGCCCATGCCATCATAGATTTGCATTTTAAGAACTGCCAGGATTGTCATGATTCAGCCGCCGACCAGAATGCAGTGAGTCGAAACTAGATTTTTGATTATTTTTCTTTCGACCTCATCATCCACCTTTAAAGGACAAAATAATATGTCCACAAGTTTGAAGAGCTGCAGTGACAAGGTCACCTATTTAATCAGAGACGCACCAGTGATCGCATAGCTAATCAGGCTGCTCATTCGTTTCGCCTTCTGACTCTAGCTAGCTAGCGGAGGCTTCCGATACAGCCATTAACGATATTTAATCTATTAAGTAGTGAGCTGCTTGGACTGCTCTATGGAGGAATTATTTCTGACCACTCCCAAGTGAGTGGCTATCAGAAACTTTCCACCTCAACGGTCACTCCCATGCCCATTTGGCGGATGTAACTAAATATCACAAAATCAGTATTCTTTGGGCCGTATGTGTGGTTCTGTTGCACGCTAAAGCCGTCAACAGTCTAAATACATGCGAATTTGCGAAATTTTTTCTATTGACGGGCGTCAGTGTACGTGGTCTTATCTGTATCGGGTTCGTTGCTGTGCCGTATATTGTAGAGGATAAAGCCAAATATGAGAAACGAGTAGGTGTCGTGTGTATTCGTATTTAATTTTATTAAATTTTTTCTGGACAAGGACTGCCGTCATTTACACAAGCGGGTTTTGTTAGCCGATTGTCAAATTCTACTCCGTATAGATGACACTAATCACTGGTGTCGCTTAAATTCATGTCGAATTCCTCTTCGATTGGAGCCTCAACATTGACAATATTTGACCGTTTTATTATGTATTTTTAGAATAGCTTTTATCATCAATTGTTGGGTGTGGAAAATATGCAAAAGTGGTCTTCGCAATTTATTTTTACCTATATAACAACATATTTATCATTATCCAGAATGCGGGTTGTTAAAACTAATTGGATTGTGAAATCCAAGTAATAATTCGTCGCGAAGCCTGCAAAGTTATCATATACTCAAATGTGGCAACCCTAGACTTTTTTTTTCTTTATTTCTCGGGTTCAGTGCCTTTATTTTACTTCTCGTTTTCGCAAACCAAATTACACTGTGCGACACCAAAATAAATGATGGGGTTATGTCAACGCATTCTGATAGAAAGGTCTAAAACAAATATACGTGTATCGGCGTTTTGTCCCAGATCTGATCAGAATTTTTTTTTAGGGGGGGTGGTCAAAGTTTCCGCGCCCCGGAACTTTCCTGCAACATATCGGCATGCAAAATTGTGTTTCTTACTTCTGAGGTACAAGTTATGTTCAGAAGTTTTATAGAAAAGATTCATATAACTATTTTTGTGGAACAAATTAACCCTCTAACTGTCACGTATAATCATAATGTTTACTTTTTTTTGAAAACTCGCAAAAAACTGCTCTAAATTGACGGAGGACAAGGTCGAAATGTTCTACAAAAATTATCACCATAAAATTTCACTATATGTGTCCAAACACTCCAAAACACAAATCTTAGCCCAAGTGCTAGATAAAAGCTGAAATATGACAAAATTCATTATATTCCGTGGACAATTTTTAATAAAAACAGCAAAATGACAAAATTCAATATAAACCCTTGGAAGGTAGTTAGTATTTGCATATTTTCTAGCACTTGGGCTAAGATTTGTGTTTTGGAGTGTTGGAACGCATATAGTGAAATTTTATGGCGATAATTTTTGTAGAACATTTCGACCTTGTTCTCCGTCAATTTGGAGCAGTTTTTTGCGAGTTTTCAAAAAATAAGTAAAAATTATGGTTATACGTGATAGTTAGAGGGTTAATTTGTTCCACAAAAATATTTATCTGAATCTTTTCTATAAAACTTTTGAAAATATTTTGTACCTCAGAAGTAAGGTACACACAATTTTGCATGCCGATATGTTGCAGGAAAGTTCCGTGGGGTGTAAACTTTGACTCCCCCTAAAAAAAATTCTGATCAGATCTGGCAAAACGCCGATACACGTATATTTTTTTTAGACCTTTCTACCAGAATCCGTTGACAGAACCTCGTCATTTTGAAAAAGATATAATTTTGTCTCACAGTGTTATTTGTGTCAAACAGATCCAGAATAACTATGAACATATGACAATATAAGCAACAAATTTATAAAACCCATCTTCTCAACCTTTGAACCCGTGAGGTTATTTGGCTCATTTATACCCCATACAGCTAAACCTAGTTTCAGTACTTATTTGCAAAAATCGGATATGCCGGTCACCTATAGTGCATATTGTAGTCGTATCTACGAACAAAATATTTTGTTTTACGTTTTAAAGACGTACATGAATTGAATGAATTGATGTAGAACTTTGAATATCATGGGCATTTTATTTTTCCTTTTTATGAAGTTGTGAAATACTAACTCGTAGTATCCAGTATACACAACATAATATCGAATATTTTCAGGCTATAAATTTATGAAATAAATCATAGAATGTGAATGTTCAACATTTCTTCTTGCCTTAAGCTGTGATCATAGAACGTTAAAACTACCCCACACTCTTTGACATTAGCTACCAAGTGAAATTGCATTCTGAAACTTAAAATTACACATCACCCACCAAATCTACAAGTATCATAACAATCATGAAACAACTTTTAAATATTCAAATCTTGAATCACCTTCAACTAAAGCCGCTGGTATTTTTAACCATTTCCCTTTAATTGCAACCAACAACTACAATAAATGCTTTACGCAATAAACTTTAATGAAAATCATTACCGACCGACTGTCCTTTGGCACAGTAAGAAATAATAAAATCAACGGAAACGGATATAAACTTAACAACAGCATAACCATAATTTTCGAAAGTTACATTCCCCCTTGACTATTTGCTGACGGTCTATCGAACCGACCGAACATAAAACATTTAAAATAGCTCGCACAAAATGAAGTGTGAAAATGTAAAAGCGGGAACAGTAAGAGACCAACGACGTGAAGGAAAAACAATTTAACGTTACATTTACCATTTGAGAAGGATTACGCGAGCTATAAAACAATGTGGCTCGGTAAATTCCCTTATTTCAACCACAAAGCTCATAAGAAGGAAGGAAACTCGACAACAACATCTAATCATCATAGCCACCGTCATCATCATCATTATCATCAGAAGCAGCAGCTGAATTACAGCGATGGTGGATGGTTGTGCGGCTACATTGGTGGCAGGGATGATGTAGAAGACAACGTTGGGCCTGATGGTTGCCATCATCAGTTTCGATTTTGTAGCTCAAGACAAAACAAATAAATTAAAATATTTTAATGAAAAAAGTTTTACCAAATGACTGGATGTCTGTCCAGTTGAACTACGTACCGCTGTCATTTTGTTTTAACAAGAAATTCCGTAAGTCACAAATGATTTTGGAACAACAGTTGGACCGTGTCGACATGTGTTTACCCTAATATTAGTGTTTCAAAAGAAACAAATTGGGTTTCCAATTATAATTATTGTTAACTGTGATTCTATATTATATTAAAAAAAAATAAATGGTTTCCCGTTACATACCATGAAGGCATTAGGGAGAGCTTCTCACAACCTGTGAGCTGTGCGCGTTCCAGTTTTATACTCACTGATTGGGACCTACGGTTTTACACCGGTTCCGAACGGTATTTTGAGAAGCTTTTTCATGGCTAAATACTCGATAGTGTCGCCGTCTCATAAGCGGGGTGACCGCCGTCGAAAGAAATTTTAGGTGGTCAGTGTAGGTAGGGATCTAACCCACGTCGTCATGCACAAGAGCCGCGCACACTACCATTGCACCACCGACAGCCACATTATAATATAATACATGCTAAAAAATTTGTTCATTTGTGTTGTTTGGATGCAAATATAACGTGTTTGTTGCATTCCGCAAATATAGTATACTTGTGTCCGAACACATTATGTTTGCTATTAAATATAACATGTTTGGGTCATAATTATTACAAGGTTATAGTCTATACATTAGTCATCCAAATGTGGCTTTTGATTGCTGAAAACTGATGTCAACATACAGTACAGCAACAGTAATATAGCCACATATATTTTTGGATAGTGCCCTGCATCTACACTTCAAAAAGGCAGGTCCGAAGTTACTGTCTAATTTCAGAACAGAAAATAGATCAACAACATATTTTCATATGAAAAGTGATTTTGACCCACTGTGCGAAAACGGGAGCGAATGCAACATAGCCACACATATTTTTGGATAGTGCCCTGCATGTACTTTTCAAAAAGGCAGGTCCGAAGTTCCCGACGAATTTCAGAACAAAAAATAGATCAAAATCATATTTTCATAGGATAAGTGATTTTACGCACTGTGCCAAAACGGGGGCAGCTGTAAGATAGCCACCCATATTTATGGATAGTGCTCAGCATGCACTATTTAAAAAGTTGGATCAGAAGTTCCCGTCGATGTTGGGAACAGGAAATAGATCAAAATCATATTTTCATATGACAAGTGATAGTACCCACTGTGCCAACTTACAGAAACTTTATGGCCAGTTTCACAGTTTAAAATTCTCCATTTAAATGTAGTGTAAATGCCCGATGCTTGTCATTTATATTTATCATTTAATATGGAAAATGTCTGAGAGATTTTAAATTTAGGTTTTAAATGGCGAGTGTGAAACTCGCCCTTATTGATTGAAATTGTAAAACATGGGTTGATAATTTAAAATTATTATCGAAAGTATTATCCTTGACTTAATTAACGTAAATGCCACGTAATTGCCAATACACACTGAAAACGGCCTCTGTAATATATTCTCCCAAACACATTCTGAAGGAAGCGTATATATATTTGGAACACGCTCGAAACTATCATATATTTGCTTATATTTAAATGCAACCTCTATCATGTTGCAAACAGATATGCCTTTACGTGGAACCATATGCGTATTTCATCTCAAATATTCATGTACTTACGTGGAAGCAGTTGTGTATTTCCCCCCAATCCTACATATACTTACGTGGAAGCATGTGCGTATTTCCTTCCAAACACCCAATTAATTTCATGGAAGCACATGCGTGGTCCCTCGCAAATATAATAACATTTACATACAAATTATTGTTTGATTTCAATATACATAATATATTATACTTTATACTTGTATATATAATTTTACCAATATAAATTTATATTTACAACCACATAACCATTTAACTAAAAATATAAAAATTTTAAATGTTAAAAACCTTGTTACATTTACTTGAATTGAATGCATTATTTTTTCTTCTCATAAATGGAGAATCTGCCTGTCTTTTGTATTTCTTTCCTTGTTCTCTCACGTTTTTGATTTCACAAGTTTTTAGATTCGTCAATCGCAACAATACTATAAAACATGATTATCACTACACGCTGTAAAAAAGGGGTCTCTGTAACATATTTTCCCCCAACCACATTCTACAGAAATCATGTATATGTTTGGAACACACTTCAAATATTCATATATTTGTTCGTCCCAAACTTACTTATATTTACACGCAAACATTAGCAAGTGTTTTTGCAAAAGTGTCTGTTTTTTTTTTTTCGTGGAAGCATGTGCGTATTTCCTCACAAACGCTTGGTTACTAGCATGGAAGCTTGCTCGTGTTTCCGCCGAAACATAATAATACTTAAAAGCAAATGAAGTGCTACGGTTTTCTAACCAAGGGGTCCGGCAGACAAAGGGTTTCACAATGTTGCTTTTTCAGTTTAAATTTTGATGTTGCTTTTTCAGTTTCTGATAAAACACTAATGACTGAATGCATGATACTACGAGTGAAACGCAATAGATCAGTCAACTTAAGAAGCACTCACTTCATCCGCAATTTACACATTCGGTAATATTTATGAATCCCTGTCGGAATGAATACTGCAAAAATACAATTACCCACTTACAACAACATTACCTAAGGCCAAAAATAATGTCTCGTTGTCCTTCATTTATTATAAGTGTATTGTTCTCGTCAGATTATAAACAGTGAAACAAACACAGTTGTATTTGTATCCCAAACAAATATATTTTTGGCTTGCAAACATATATATTATAGCATATTAATCGTTGTATCTTCAACACGCAATCTTGAACAGCAAACACGATGTGATTGGACAAAGGTATGCTATATTTGTGACAAACTTCAAACACGCATCCAATCAACAAAATTTACCGATTTTCCAGAGTGCTTGGAGAGACAAGTTGAAAATCTTGAGTTACGTGTCTGTTGCCTGATGGCCGGCAATGAAGAAGAAGTGCTACTCTGAATATTTGTATAAGGCTTGTGTCGTTGGCTCTAAGAACCACACCGACGAGGACAATTATAGCAATGTGTCCATTCAGCCCTATTAACCCATTTTGTGCCGCGTTCAAAAAGTTTTAATTCTTTGTTTTGAGAATTACTTTTCTTTTGTAATTAGGATCCGCTGAAGTCAAATCCGTCATCACAATTTCGCTATCTCATATAGTTTCATCGATATCGGTAGTCGAACAACGGCAATTTGAACGACCCCAAATATTTTCCGACCGAAAGCATCTGGTACTTCGACAAAATTTTACTAGTAGCTTTTGCTTCAAAAGTAATAAAGAGTCCGCCAAATAACTTTTTTTTTTGAAAATGCTATAAAAAAAAACTACTGAATATTTGAAAGTACAATCCTTCCGGTTAATAATGGAAAATAATTTCATTCAAATGGCTGCCTCGGCTGTCCATGCAGTAGCCTACACGATCGGTCCAATTTTTAAGCACATTATCGATTGTGTGCAGCTGTATTTTACCAATGGCTTCACGAATATTGTCCTTTAAAGCGTCAATTGTCTCTGGCTTGTCGGCGTAACACTTATCTTTGAGGGCACCCCACAAATAATAGTCCAACGGTGTCAAATCGCAGCTCCGAGGTGGCCAAACGACATCAGCTCTGCGGCTGATAATGCGATCTTCAAAAACAGGGCGTAAAACATCGAGTGTAGCTTCGGCTGTGTGGCACGTAGCGCCGTCCTGTTGAAACCAAATGTTGCCAATATCCTCCTCTTCAATTTTTGTGAACAAAAATTCGTTCAAAATAGCCCGATCGCCATGGCCATAGACTGTAACGGCCACTCCTTGCTCATTTTCGAAGAAAAATGGCCCAATTATGCCTCTGGACCAAAATCCGCACCAAACAGTGACTCGTTTTGGGTGCATCGGCTTTTCAATGTATGCGTGCGGGTTTTCTGTGCCCCAAATGCGACAAGTTTGCTTGTTTACATACCCGCCAAGATCAAAATGAGCTTCATCTGAAAAGATAATTTTTTTTGGCAAAGTCGGCATCTTCTGTAAGTCGATCGCAGGTCCATATTTCCCAGAATATACAACCATATTCGTTCAGCGGAAGGATACAACTAATTATCTGTCAAATCAGACATGAGCTAAGTGTTACCATTCACGAAATAAGCACTAGTTGAAAAAAAAAACGTTAGATGGCGGATATTTTTGAAAAAATAATTCTTAACAGTTTCTTATATTCCTTTTACAAATTTGGTCTATATATAAAGTTTATTTCAACAGCCCCAGATCCCATAAAATGGACATGGGGTCAGTAGTGTAATTATTTTTTGAAAGCCAACAAAATTTCCTATAACACTGCAGCTTTGCATTTTGCGTCGCGTATACATCGTCATAGCAAAACATTGGGTTAAAAATAGCAAAATTTGCTGTTCGTAGACTCGAACAGTGGCTCGAAATGAGTTAAGGAGCAAATCCAGTTCGAGGCGACCTTGGCTGCGAAACAATTAGAGGCAAAATGAGTATGAATCCGAGAGATGTACAATTCAACTCGCAAGCACTTAATATGAAGGCTGGCGGGACTATTACCAGCAGAACAGAGAACCGGCCGGAAGCCAGAGAAAATGGTTATGCAAAACGGTTACAACTATTCCGCAGACACGGTCATAGGCGGAAGGCTTTCAAGTCGAAGCTGACTGAAGAATGTACTGCTGTACTGACAGATGTAGGATAGATAGTATAACGATACTACCGAGACGAGAAAACCCTAAGTATTGAACTGCACTGTTGTATTCCGCCGATCATCAATGTGTTTATGCAAGGTAAAGGCCATCGCGGAATGTTTCATATTGCTGAATTATGCATCCGCGGACATTGGCGTGCAGATATTCACTGGTAATCAGGCGGCGATCAATGCGATATTATCACAAACTAGTAAATCACTTACAGTACTCGAGTGTCCGAAGGAACACTTCTCCCTCTGGGAAAACGAAAGACCAGATGAATTGGTTAGGGTCGGATCTAACCACCGCTCTGTCGATTAAATCAAAGTCAAAGGATATGACTCCATTTGCAGCATAGAACCTCTGCTACAGTCCGCCATTTATTTCGATTATATGCGGATAATCCACTGCTATCCTCACACTTCTAAAACGGATGAGAGAATGGGAATATGACACTCTATCGGGGTCTACACATTGAACAGCACTTCCATCTTTACCTTGCACTCTCATGCAGTGGTTAGGGACATCTGAACGAAAATGGTGGATACACAAATATGAAGGTATTCAAGGATGGTCAAACGGCGGTCAGTGCGTTATCGTCACAAATTTGTAGGTCGCTGCTCGTACTCGAGCGAAGGAGTGAATAAGCTGCCTAGAACGGAATATGGAAAAAATAACCCAAAATATTATGGAGCGTATCAGGCGGAAGTAAAATGGATCGAAACAAGGACACACGGCTGATGAAGCTACACAAACTCAAACTTAAACGATCCATGTGTGTTCTAACTGGTCACCCCACAATGGGGGCATATCTACAAATACAAGCAATTTTTTATGTTCCTTTTTTTTAATAAATCTTAAACGGTACAATATTTTTTTTATACAGTTTTTTATTTATATACTGCATATCTTTATATATTATATATATTTTATTGCATGACTGTTTGATTTACAGCAATTATGTACGGAATATAATATCGACTAAATGGCCACCTCTGGCCGCTGCGCAAACGTGCTATTTTAATCTTATTTTCCATAACATCATGGCATATTCCGGGTATTATTGCTCCTGTGTCTCTAATAATGTTATTTTTTAACAACTAAATTGTAGTTGGTTTGTTGCCGTAGACATTTCCCATCAAGTAACCCCAAAGAAAGTAGTCGGGGGCAGTCAAATCAGAAGATCGAGGGGGCAATCCAAATCTCCTCTTTTTTGACATAATTAACAAAAATGGTTTCCCATTACATCCCTTGAAGGGACAGGGGAGAGCGTCTCACAACCACTGAGCTGTGCGCTTTCCAGTTTTCACTTTCTGATTGGGACCTACAGTTTTACACCGATTACGAACGGAATTTTGAGAAGCGTTTTCATGGCTAAATACTCGATAGTGTCGCCGTCACTATGCGAGGTGACCGCCGCCGAAACATATTTTAAGGATCTCATGTACAAGAGGCCCGCACCATTGCACCACCAACGGACATAATTAGGCCGGGATAAAGTTCTTGCAATGGACTGCGCATATGGTCATTTTCCGTTACACGTTGAGCCAGTTGCATTATAAATATACGGGTATAATGTCAATCTTTTTGGAGTATTTTGAACTAAATTGACGATGACATTTGAAATTCGTGCGCACGGTGTTTAACTGACGTGTCTGGGCTTTCATCACCATCTCACTGCAGCAATATTTTGTACCGTACGTCCGCTATGAGTTCGGCCAGACTTCACTTTATCCCAAAATTCTTTACAGTGAATGGTTGAATTGCTCGACACATTATTTAAAACAAAAGAAACCCCCCCAAAATCCGTCGCGTTTTTACAATTAAAAGATTATTTAAATAATATGTTTTAATAACATCAGCACGTTGATGGTGCGTTAGTTGCTTCATAATAAATTTGTATCGACTGCTCTGCACAACTGTTAAATAGAAACTGACAAATGTCAACCAACCAGAAAAAACATCGGCCTGGAACACATAAAACACCCTGCATTTAAAAGAGCCTGTAGAAATAAAAACAGGGAATGTGCGGAGGAAATTGCAATAATGGCACACTTCGCAGGACTAAGAGTCCAAAACCCATCGTATGATTCAATACGCAGTTTTAAACATGGCTGGAGAACGAATTGGAGAATACTGATGCAACTTGTCCTATAGATATTTTAAATTTATCCCGTGTCTTCTAAGAGCACAGATCATGCATACCTGCTGACTTTGTTGTATGCCCAGAAATGTATTGCGAGTCGAAGCTCCAATGCTTCGCCACCTGGTTCTCAATCCAAACCGATTAAGGAAATGGTACTTAACTTCCGGTTGGACATAGAAATAGCCATGAAAAAGCTTTTCGAAATACCGTTCGAAGCAGGTGTAATAGTGTAGGTCCCAATCAGTGAGTGTAAAACTAGAACGCGCACAGCTCACTGGTTTGTGAGAAGCTCTCTCTAATCCGTCCAACGGGAAACCATTTATTTATATATTTACAGAGAAATAGTACACGCTTCTCCTAACGGTACTATTCATCAAGCAATCCTAAAGGACTTAGCCGACCACTCACTTACAGAACAGACCAACACTCTGACGAAAATTTCCACACATTAGCCGTAAATACTGTAAATGATCCTGTCAAGTGTAACCTGAATTTATCAGTTAACAATCTAAAAAAAAAAAATATTTTCCAACTACATCCCATTGAGTGAATTGGGGACAGCTTCCCGTAACCAGTGAGCTGTACGCCTTCTAGTCTCACAATCACTGATTGGAAACTAAAATTTTATACCGATTCCGGACGGTATTTTGAGAGGTTTAGTCATGGCTAAATACTCGATATTGTCGCCATCACTAAGCGAACAGGGATCGAAGCCACGTTCTCACATACAAGAGCCGCGCACACTACCATTACACCACCGACGGTCAGTTAATAATCTGCCCAGGATAAATGGTAATTTACCAATTGGCCAACGAGCAACATAATCGTTCAGCTTGTTAAAGAGATTTGAGTAAACAATCGACAAGTGTTTTGGTTTTTTATTAAAGAAATCTAGCGATTCCATCGGCAGGAAGCTACAAAACAATGCAATAATTATATTATATTATATTCAAGGACGAATTTGATAAAGCCTTACAAAATCTTACCTAGCACTTGAATATATTCTTTAGTTGATAAACATTATTATGATTTGTTTTAACCATTAACCTTAACTTAATATACCAACTCTCAAGTAAAACCCTCCTAACACAAATATACTTGTTGCTATTTTTGGGCTTAGACTACAACAACAAATGAAACTGAAATGAAAGTTTTCCATTTTCCTCGTGTCAACGTACAAATTTACTCAGTGTCAAAGTTAAATAGAAGACGGTGGAGATGTTGCACGATTTTCTCTCTCTTTGTTTGTTTGGTTTGGGTGACAGTATAATCAAGTCAAACTGCTAAGTATTTAAATTTCTCCTAGAGGCACGTTCATTCATTCTTTCCTTCAAGTTTCATTTGCAGTTGGTAACATGTGCGTGTGTGTGTTTGTATGGGCTGTGTAAGGATGTACAACATTGCATTGGTGTATATGCGTGTGAATATAAATGTCACTCGAAGAAAATCGTGCTGCTTATTATAATGTATAATGTAATGTTGTGTTTGTGGTTGGTTGGTTGCCTGCCTCATGATGTGGCATCATTTTGGGGTAACTAAAATCATGCACAGTGATTTTGTAAAATTATGTAAATTTTAAATGATATAAAAGGTTGTGGGAAATATCGCCCAAAGAACAATCAGGCAAAAATAAAATGAAACATCATGTGAACATCAAACATCATGTGAAAAATGGCCCAGTATTTTAAGGTTGTAGTTAATTGTTTTTGGATGCAATTTCATTATAAAAAAAATTTTGAGAGTTTTGGAGTAAAATATCACCCAATAATTTGTGTGAAAGGTTTTTTTTTTTTTTTTATTTTAATGTAAAAAATGATACAAAATTTGGTCATTATGCCCAGAGTGGCTATATCAGTAAAATTGAGGTCATAATTTTAGTTTATTGATATTTTCAAAATACATTTCTTCATATCACAGTTTATATAATGAATAACCTCGAATAACTCTTGTTGAGATTATTAGAGTACATTTGAACGCAGTCTCGTGGTAACCAATGCATTTTGGATTAGTCCAAGTTCTTAGTAACTTCCTCATTCCTTGAAAGGTATATAAAAATACAATATTAAATCAAATTATTTCACCGCGATGATACTAGGCGCGAAGTCCATGCAGGCATTCGATCTGCGGGTCTTTTTCGCCATTCACAAGTACGTTTACCACTTCCCTTTTGTTTTTCAGTTCTGAAATCATACTGTATACCGTTTAAAATACTGCAGCCACTTTGATAAACGTGACATGTATTATCTTTTTGATATTTTCGATCGATATTGATCCATTGTATTATTTAACACGTGCGTTTTAGTTTGTATCCCAACATAACATATTTTTCGTGCTGTGTACAAATTTCATTGTTGATCTCCGCGCACAATCGGACAAATAGCTGAGAAAGTGTACCATAATTTATATATTCCCCTCGTACGCGCTACATTAAATGGTATCAGCCCGTTCAAGTTGCTACAGATGTGTCCGCAGAGTGGAGTATCCAGTTAGGCTACCCGTGAATCAGATAGCTCGAGTTTGGCAAGTTTATCAGCCTTTTGGGCTTGTTCCCCTCCGGGTCGACTCACATGTTAGATTATAGTAGGTAGAAGTGGCTGTGAGAATTGACAATACTTAGCTCAATGAGGACCGTTATGATTGCACAGGACTTTATACTCCGTCCCCATCGCTGAATCTGTAAATTGACACGGTACCCTTATACGCTAATAGATAATGACACCTTCTCCCGTTATTCCAGGATGTGGCTGAACGTACATTGGTCCCAAGCAAATCAATTAGTACTCTGCAGAAAGGTCCTAAGATCATTCAGCTTAACTTCCTGAAAGTCTGTTAGATCCCACGTTATGTACGATCCTAAATCTTGCCTCGTCCTTATCTTCATCCCTACAGATTCTGCAGTATCCATAAGCTTGTATTCCAAGTCTAGACGCGTGTGTGTCTATTAAACAGTGATCAAAGCTACTAGCATAGAGATATATCTTCCAGGAATGGATATCACGTTTAGCGTACGATTCAGCTCAGAACTTGATCATAGTTGACAGGTGATCCCGAATTTTGTGCCGCCTGATCGTTAATCATTCGCATGTCTGAGCGCCTCATTTTTAAGCAACAGGTGCATGCAGAAAATGACATGTCCACATACTCCATATCCAGTGGAACAGTTAAGGTAGTTGCTAATCTCGGCAGGTCATCTGCACTATAGTTTCTTGGAATGCTCCTGTGCGCGGCAGCCATATAAGGTGAATGTCGAATGTCTTTGCATGTGGAAAGGACTTTTTGCCGGTGCAGCAATTGCCATATCGTCGGAATATACTACGACTGTGATACCTGATCACTCAAGCTCTAACAAAACAACGTCCAGTGCTAAACTCCAGAGAAGTGAAGATAAAACTCCCGCTTGGGGTATTCTTCCATACGCATTTCGAGTTATAGTCGTGTGACCCAGGGATGACGTACTGCGCCTTGTCGAAAGTAATCTATATATCAAATTTATTATCCCCTGATCATCACAAAGTTCAGATTTTTTCGATCCTGTTAACACGATATTAAAGTCGACCTCTACATCGACAAATGTGACAAGAGCGCATTCCTTTATCTAAATAGATTTCTCTATGAAGCTCACTAGAGCATGCAGAGCGGTTTCCGAAGACAGGCACTTGTTGTAAGCGTACTGACATGTAGACAGCTGAGAATTGCGTATGGTCCTTTCCTTTCAATGTGTTTAGAAGGAAAGATGAGAGACCGATTGGACTAAGTGCGATGATTTCCCGTCTTTAGGAATAAATATTTCTTGGATTCTCTTCATCTCACGGAAATATAGGAGAGCTTGATGTAGATCGTATAAAGTTTCATAGGTCAGTGAGATACAATATGTTGTCGACTGATTCTTCCTCTCCCTCATCGTAATAGGTGCTACAGAAGTAATTTGCCTCGATAATTATTATTGTCGCATGTCTACCAATCATGCAGTGTCCAGTCAAAACTGAAACAAATACTGATACCTTCCGCCTGGATAAAGACAGAAGCTTCATGGATCTACTGCTATCCTCTATGGTTCAGATTTGTCTTGACCGTACACAATCTTTGCCCCTCGTCCTTCTCTTCCCATCGTCATATAGGAGCTTTCTTGCAGGATATGCTTACATGTCGTTAGGGGCATTCCAACACTCCAATTCCTGTGGAACCTGTAAGGCAGTCCCTAGTTTGACAAGCTCAGCCGCTCTGCAATGCAACGCAATGTCCCGGGCCTTGGCACTCACATTAGATGTATATCGTATTGTTGGGTCATCGCGTTAAGATATCGGCGGCAAACTTGGGCAGATATTGTCTACGATGATATTGATTCCAAGGACTTGATGGCCGCCTGACTGTTAGATACGTTATTGACCCCATAGACTTCTGGACTATTATTCCTCAGTCGGTCGGTCACGTTTCTAATAGCCAAAATTTCGGCCTGATACACGCTACGGGAAATGTAATCTACGACAAACGGACAACCCTGTAGCGTACCTGATCATTAATTTTCGAACCATCCCTGTGGAAATGCACATTTCCCTCTTCACCAGGAACTTCTTTGTTCCACGAATCCCTCTCCGGTTGGCTAGTGTGGTATATCCGATCTATTAAAGGTTCATCTTTCGAGCGGTCGACAAATGCATGAATGTTGGGAGTACCTTCCAGCACTGTTCCATGACCGACTCCTACCCTGCCCCATTGTGAGAGTTGCCATAGCGTAATGACATATGTAGGTGCAATCTGTCTTCCAATAATACCTACCTGCAACAAATAAATCATTTCATTCCGTGCATCAGTGGAAGTGGTGCATAAACAACCAGTGATACACATCGGCGCCAGCACTATTTTGGTTTCCATTCCACTGTGCTTTGAAGTTTACCATTTATGTGTCTATTACGTGGGTGCAGATGCGTGCGTGTCTCTCTCTGGGTGAGAATGAATAGTAGTAGTATCTGTGTGTGTGTTTGTTGACTCTTGGTAAATTATTTACTTGACACAAACAATAACAATTTATTTGGTGTTGTTAATAGGTTGTAATTATGTGACAAACTTTTTGACAACCAACCCTTTTTTCTATTTTTCACAAACACCAGCACCAGTCCCTTGTTGCTTCATCGTCAGTGGCTGCTGATGTGATGTGCAGCTTCTGGTTCATTTTGGAATTTTGTGTGAAATATTATTGTGCTCGGTTCTCCGCTGTGATGGCTAAGATGCTAGAATAATGAGCGGTTTTATGCGTCTCATTTTGAAAATGTCATGTTCTTTTAGATATTAGAAATAGTTTAGAGTTTGTTATTAAAAACTTGAGAACAATTGTCGGGGAAAACGGCGAAAATTAATGAGGTGTTAATTGTATCCGTTGTAGTTGTGACAAGAGATTGAGATCTAATTTGTTGAAAAATGTCATAACAGATTTCGAAGGCCTTCGAGTTTAATTGAAATCGTTTGAGAACGAGAGCGGGTTTCTAGGCAAAATGTTAATGGGACAAATTATTTATTAAGTGCTTGATTATTATCTTTTTTGGAAACTGTTGAAAAATTAATGTCAGCGATTCGAGAATGGCCCATTGGTTTAAAAGCTCAAAAACTAAAAATTTTTAATAATTAAATAGTCAATTAGATGAGTTGGTAAATGCGAATTTGTTAATTTGTAAATAAATTGGATAGAAAAGGAATTTGATTTATAAAAGAAAGGAAGAAATGGTAGTAGAATAGACCGCTATTTTATATATGTAGAAAATAATAGATGGAGCGAGTTTTGGAATTTGTAAAAAAGGAAATACAGTCCGCGAAAAAATACGAGAATAATTTGTAAATTCATGCTGTTAGCAGAAACAGCAATAAACTTCAATATGAGAATGACGTGTTTCTCCAATAGTCTCGATCTTCAGCTTTTCCTGTCCTGTTGGTAATGCAGGCAAACTTCCACCTGTAAATTTTCCACCTCGTCTATCGTCCTATTTTTCGATGTCCTTCCAGTACGTCTTCGAAAAACTTTCGCACTTTCGACTCACATAACTACGTTGATAGCGGGATACAGATTATACAGCTCGTGGTTCGTCCGTCGTTGATAATCGCCGTTCTTAATTACAGGACCAAATATTTTTCGTGCCATTTTTCTCTCTAAGACTTCCAGTGATGTTTCATCAGCAGGCGATATGCCGCAGGATTCTGTGGCATAAACAGAAACAGGTTGTATGAGAGCCTGATGTAGTTTGATCTTTGTTGTCCCATATTTAAACAAAGGTGAGCCGAGTCTACGTGCCAACTACCGTGGAATAAGCCTTTTATCCTTAGAATATAAGTTTCTATCTAGTATAATGTGCGAAAGACTAAACCCAATAATCGCAGACCTGATGGGACCATACTAGTGTGGCTTTAGGCCTGGAAAATCGACAACCGACCTGATTTTCACTCTACACCAAATCCTGTAGAAGACCTACGAAAAAAAAATCGACACCTATCATCTATTCGTCGATTAGGTAGCCCGATACGGGAAAAACTCTACGAAGCAATGTCTGTGCTTGGTATTCATGCAAAACTCATACGCCTTTGCAGGATGACCCTGACGAACACCAAATCCGAAGCGAAAGTTGGTAAGGATCTCACCGAACCTTTTGAAACTAACCGAGGCCTTACACAGGGTGACTTCCTATCGTGCGATCTCTTTAACATCTTAATAGAGATTATTCTGAGAAAAGCTGCTGTCGACATGAATAAAACCATCATCTGCATTGGACGCACAGTTAGAGAAGTTACTGCGGTGTTTTCGGGAATTGAGAAGGAGTCAGGAAAAGTGGGTCTGACGGTAAATGACGACAAGACAATATTAATGGTTTCAACGAGCAGGGCCGCCACGTGATTAGACCAAAGCGTGAACGTTGATAACCGTTTTAATTTCGAAGTGGTGGACGATTTTATAGACCTCGGATCTGCCGTAAACAAAAACAACAACGTCAGCCTTAAGATCAAGCGGAGAATTGTGTTTGCGAATAGATGTTAGTTTGGGCTAAGCAAACACTTTCGTGATAATGCACTCTCCCGAGTAACAAAAGTCTAGCTATACCAGACTCTTATACAACCCGTCATGCTTTATGGCGCAGAATCGTGGGTCGTATCGCGACTAGACGAAACATCTGTAGAAATCTTCGAGAGAAAAAGACTCCGAAAAATGTATGGCCCTACAGTGCACAACGGCGAGTATCTGCGGCGCATGAACCATGAGCTGCATGATCTATATCCTGACAGCGACATAGTTAAGCGGATCAAAATAACGCCATTGCGCTGGCTAAGCCATGTCAGTAGAATGGATGAAGGCGAACCAGCACGAAGGGTTTTCTAAACCGAACTCCAAGGAAGACGAAAAAGAGGAAGACCAAGACTCCGCCTGAAGGATCAGGTTGACAAATCCCTGCGCACACTTGGTATTACCAGCTGGAGAGATAAGGCAATAGATCGAACTGTTTGGCTAAAAGTGTTATCTTTGTTTTGCAAGGCCCGAGACCGGATAAGTAAGTAACTGTAAGGATTGTAAGTAACATGAGTCTGAAACGAAATCACTTTCAAGAAAAAGTGAAATTTCATGAGTTTCAGTTTTTAATGCATTTACTAGACGGCCATTATGAGACGGCCAACTGTCTTATAGCTGAGGTAGCAATAAGGTAGAACATGTCAGACTTGGTGAGTCATGGTGAGGTGGTGGGTCAAAGTAGGGTACCTCGGGGAAAAGGCGTCAAGATCATTAATATGTCAAAATATGATTGAGAATCACGACCAATGTTCTCCAAAAAATTAAAAACAAAAACGGGTTCGACGAGTAGATACAATAACCAGGGTGTGGAACCGCTGGAAAAACCGGTACCATATTCAAATAACTTGAACTGATTTCAGTCCTTAAAACCTATTTAAAACAATTTATGTGAACAAGTTTTAATCTTTTCTGAACCGGTTTTTAAAATAGTGCAATAAACTCGGTATTTAAAACCGGGTCTCGAAACCAGTTGTCGCAACCGTAATCTAATTGTTCATCTGGACTTTTAAGATATTTCTCCCCTTATGCAAAAATTATGAAGAAGACTCTTGAAAATTTTTGATCAATAAAAATTCAATGTTATAAGCTTTTTGATGATTAAGTTGAAAAAAAATTTCAATATTGAGATACGTTAATACTGCATTAAGCTTCAACTCATAATTTAAAATCGTGTTGATGATGCCCACATATTAAAAATGATGCAGTTTTTTTTTTACCGGAAAATTGCCTTAAGATTTATGTGTCTCTAAATTTCGTGAACATATCCAGGACTATATAAAACAGACATAATGAAAAGTAAAATTTATTTTCCTGCAAATCTATAAAACAATGTTGGCGTTGCACAGTTTTTCTCAAGTTGGAATACAAAATAAAATGTCCATAGAGTTTAGAATATTATAAAACACAAATAGATGAATACAGAAATGCAACAAATTGTAAATCATATTCAGCACAATAAAATATATACATAAATTTATTTTGAATTATGCATTTATTTTATGCCCAAACAAACTCATGTGGAATACGGATTGTTTTTGTTGTTCCGTATGGAAATTATGAGATGTAATCATTTATTGTAATAAATAAAATTATGTTCAACTACGGATTTAGTATTATAGTTGCAGACGTCAGCAGGAATGAAATAGAAAAGTAGGGAATAGACCAGCATCTAAGACTCTTTCAGCTCAACTAAAAATATCATGAACTATGTAAACTCTGCCATACTCAGGCAATCACATACATAGAAGTAATAAATGACTGCAGGCTAAAAAAGTGATTGAGTGTGGTGATTTCTAGTTATATTTTTGCTTTCATATACAATACATTGGTTTACAGTTGCGGTCCTGAGAAATATCAGATATTCATTCTTAGCTAAAAGTAATTCTCATCATCAAAGATTATTTACGTTCAACAGAAGAAAGTTATACTTTATTACTGCCAGCGTAATAAGGGGAAAATTAAACATTTCAATATAAAATAGACAAAAACATCTCAATAACAAATACAAATTCCTTATACGAAGCTCTTGAGTATATATCCTCTATTTTAAATCCAGTAATAAAATAATATTTTTCAAATGCAAAATCAACATTTTTGATTTCTCTCAATGTCAATTCAACAATTTTAATCTGAAACTATACTTTGAAAATAAACCTGTTAAATATTATATAGAATATTTCAAAGTATATAAGGTCAAAAATACCAAGTTAATTTGAAATATCCTCCAGTTCAAATCCCGTATCAAATTAAGTTTAGGGTAATTCCAACAAAAATCGACAAAAATTCAGAATAAATTCAGAAATATTGGTATATAATTTGGAGAGTAGTTTCCATGCGAATTTCATGACAGCAGAACTGAGTCAAAATTCAAAGTAGTTTTTGTTTTATGGTTCGCTGAAGTAGGTATTGTATGGCACTTTCTGAAAAAAGGACCAGACTTACAAATGGCATAACTTTGGAATGCGTTAATGGATTTCAAAATGTTGTATATCATTTTAAAGTTCCCAAAAACCACTTTATCCTTCAATATCGTGGCATAACGTATCTTTATCTGGCATAACATAAACGTCCCTTTTGAATAAACTTAGACACAATCCTGGTGTCATAAAATTCGTATGGACGAGGAGAAACTATTGTCCAAATTTCATACAATTCAATAGGAGTTGGGTCCTGCATTGTGTTGAAATATTTTGGAATTATTCTAATTGTAAATTTTTATTTTCAAAATCAATTCAATATTCTTCACATTACAAGTGTAAAGCATCAACTTAGCATTGAGTATTGAATTGATATTTGAGAAATTGAAGTTTTATTACTTTTAAATAGATTTTTCAATATGAATTTACGAAAGAAAATTTATTTGCCTATTATGTATGAGCATGAGCAGGTATGGCTGAGCTTCTTGCAATCAGTAAATTCCACGCTTTATATTTTTAGACACAGTGATTAGGATCAGCTACACCGACTCCGAATGGTTATTACGAAGGCTCTTTCTGACCTACTCACTCGATAGTATCGCCATCATTTACTGGTATATATTTACACAACCGGCTCGGTGATTTCGAACCCCTTTCGCGCTGGTTCATCCTTTTCCACTCTGGTGAGACGGCATAGACAACGTAAAGATCACACAACTAAAAAGAAATAAATAAATAGTTTCCCCTATTTCTTCCAGCTTAAGGACTATTAAGGAATATTAGTACACTATAAAGATCCTCAGCCACTAAATAAATAGTTAAATATATCACTAATTAGTGAAAATTTCCCAACTGGCGAAAAATACGGTGACACCTAAGACATTTTCTGTAGGCGCCTCGAGTCAACAGTCGGCCGCTGTCCTAGCTATGACATTAAGATTGTTGTAGATGATTTTATTGCTAAAGTCGGCAGGGATAATTCCTTTCAACCAACCACCGGTAAATTCAGTTTACACGCCATTGCTGCTGAAGTACTGTACTTCGAATATAACGCTACTTGGATATATCCTGATCAACAAATGAAAAACCAAGACCGATCAACTGGCGATTGATAGCAAACTCTCTACTAATCTAATGGACGTATGTACACGTGTGATTCGATGAGCAGATATCGATTCGCAACATTACCTGTATGCAGCAAATAATCGCAAGGTTAAGCAGAGCGAAAGTCGTACATAAAATGCAATTACCAAAGATAGCCACGGTCTATACAGAGAACCTCACTCAATTATTGGCGCAGAAATCACCCCCGTCTCATGATCCTGAAGCGCAGTGGAACTACATTTACCATTCCATGAAAACTGCTGCAGAGACCGTCGTTGGTTATGAAAAACCGCTAAAAGACAAACCATGGTACGATGTGAAGGGTGTCGCATGGCAAATGATGAAATATCCGTTGTATGTATGGTAATGCTTGTCAGTCAGTTGCATTGCCAGCCGTGATAGAGCTGTTAAGGAAAAGAGGAGAAAGGCACTCCGCTTGTTTGAGAAGGAAAAAACGATTGAGTAAAAAGCGCGAGACTGAGCAAATCGAATCTGACACCAGGACGAATGAGGTCCGTAAAGTATGCCGAAAAGTAGTAAACCAAATGGATCAAGGCCCCCTTTTGTATAGATAAGGACGAGAATCATGTCGAAGATTTACAGAGTATATTGTGAATATGGGGAAATCACTTCTCTACTTTTCTTATCAAGGGAGAATTCAATGCTTGTGAGCGAGTTGAGCAAATAAAAGACGATGATGTCAACTGTGCTCCTCCCAACCAAATTAGAACTGAAATTGCTCGGCTTAAGAACAACAAAGCCGCAGGTGTTGATAGACTGGTAGCTGAGCTGTTCGAGGCTGGCTGCAATGAGTTGGAATGGTGCATTCATCAGCTCATATGGAAATTCTGCCTAGATACTGTTTTTTTCATGCTTATTGGAAAAATGCGAAAAAATGTGTTTCTAAAAATTAGGGAGTCGAAAAATTTTAAATTTGAAACGTCAAAAATACCCACAAATTAAAACGGTGCGAGATTTTAATGTTGTTTCTACAAAAAGGCTTTTAGGAAATTAAGAATTTATATATTAAATAGAGAAGGCTAGAATTATACCATTTTGTTATGTATTTCAATTAATTTGTCCTAAATATTACAGAAAAATCAAAACAGAAAAAAGAAAATATAGTTGAATGCATGTCATCTACTTTAGAATTTGCAAGAGACAATTTGGAGGGTGAAATTCCAACACCAATTGTAAGGAGCAGTGGGAATCCCGTCAAAAAACTTCTGTTTGTTGTTCTTTTTCACAATAGCTTATTTTGTTTGTTTATATTTTTTGTATTACTTGACAGCTTTCTTGGAATATTCCAATAAAAAGGTCATCAGTGTTGCCTCTTTTCGCATTGATATACAGAAACACTTTTTACTCACAAATCGAGAAACGATGGAATTTTTTGTTTGATGTTTAATGTGAAAACTTTTTCGATTCGAGAACTACAGAAACGAGGTACAGATCAGAAATACAGGCACATTTTTACACAGAAAACAGCATTAACATCCCATTGTGGTATTTTATGACATATGTGGTATTTTATTTTCATGACGTTTCGTGAAATACTCGATTAACAGTGTACTTTTTCTTAGAAATATATAAGAGGGAATTGTAAAATGGGAAAATAGCTACAAGATTGTCAAAGGTTGTAATGCAATATTTTAAGCTGTTTACGATTTATTGAAGAAAATCTGAAATGATACCCTGACCAAAATTTTCTTCGGCCTGTATAAAAAAATTGTTACTCATAGCGGAAAAACCGAGCGGGGTTTTGTGATACCACGTCCAAGTACTTTCACAATTTTTTGGTATGGTTGAGCACGAAACAAATTCCTTTAATTTGTGTAACAGTGTAATGTAGCCCAAATTTACAGACATTTAATTAGTAAAAAGTATAACTTTTTAGCCACAAATTGTTTCTCGATCTAATATTAACGTACGTACATTATTTTTGTTTGTGTAACTTCAGTAAAATATTGAAAAAATCGGGAAAACGTTTTTCCAAAATTGTTATATTGACATATATTGTCATTATTGTTATTTGGTTTTAATTGTTATTAATTGTTTATATCTTCTGATGATGCTACACAACGGAGTAGCGAAATATCGAGGAAAATAAATACAAGAAAAGAAAATCCGACCACAAGCTCGGAGAATATAGATTATTTATAAGCACGTTTTCTTAAAAAAGTAAATTTTCTTACAAGAAGTTGCTTTTTTTAATAATTGTCCGGTTCAAGATCAATATCTAATAAAAAGTAATTTTTCTATGAAAAAGTACATTTTGATAGAAATACTAAAAAAAGAAAAATTGTGAAACTGAAAAAAAGGTACAAAAGTACATAGGAAAAGTACTTTTTAATAGATATTGATCTTGAACCGGACAATTATTAAAAACATGACAATTGAAATATCGAATAATATAAATCCAAACGAATATAGTTTGAAGACGGTACACTCTAACGGAAATCTCTCATGGCAATCGTTGTTTCCTTTTTGAAACAACAACATCTATGCAATGGCTTTCGATGAAAGCATGCATAGGAAAGAAATGTTGTGAACATTGATGGTTATGTTAAAGTATTGTTGTGGATATTTTTGCGCAAGTAGGAGTTTAGGCAATTCTCTCTTAGTTGAGATCTGTTTATCCCTATAATGTGTGATAATATACCTAAATACTTGTGGAGAAGGGAGCTGATGATATGCCTTGGTGAGCATTGAAATAGCTTTATTCCCAACCATCCACCATAATAATCAATTTTACATTTTTCATTTTTAATATTTCTATTAAAATGTACTTTTTCATAGAAAAAGTACTTTTTAATAGATATTGATCTTGAACCGGACAATTATTAAAAACATTACAATTGAAAGATCGAATAATATAAAATCAAATGGATAGAAATTGCTTTTTCTTGAAAGACTACCTTTTCTTTAAAGAGTAATTTTCTTTGTGAAACAAAATAACTTTTGTTGAGATAAGTGTCTGTTCTTAAAAATTTACCTATTCTTGAAAAATGGACAGATTCTAAAAAAATTCCCATTCCTTAAAAAAACCTTTTCTTCAAAAAAAATACCTTCTCTTAACAACAATACCTTCTCTTAACAAAAATACATTTCCTTACTAAAATTCGTTTTCATAAAAGTACCTTTTCTTAAAAATGAAATAAATTTTCTTTTCTTGATATAAGTAGTTTTTCCTAAAACCTAACCTTTCCTAAACCTTAACCTTTTCCTAAAAAGAGTACAATTTCTTTAAAAAGTACCTGTTCTGCAAAAAGTAATTCTTTGTAATAAAATCATACTCATGGCTTTTTCTTCCCGAAAGTAATTCTTCTTGCACATAGTACCTTTTCTTAAAACCATTAGCTTTTAATAAAAGAAAAGGATCTTTTCGGGAAATATAATACATATTCGTACAAAAAGGACCTAAAAAAATATATATTTTTTTAAAAATACATTCTATAAAAAAACATGTTCTTAAGAAAAGTTTATCCTTTTTGCATATCTTTTCTTTAGATTTTTTCTTAAAGATCCATTTATATTATCGCATTTTTCAACAGGCGCCTTAGGCGTGTTTGAACTAACCAGTACATAATATATATCGAAAGGACCTTCGTTCCAACCGGGTGTCCCCTGACACCTCATGTTTATTTAGACTAGATTTCTCATAACCGATTCTTCTTATTTATCACAAAGGATATAATTTGTATGATTTAGCAAATGCGTGTTTGCTGCATTTACTCAACAGTTCATTAATTATTTGGAGTTTCGCTTGGGCATAACGAAGCTTTACTTTGCGTGTGGGTACATTCCGTATGTGGCAAACGGTTTTCTGTCCAAATGAGAGACAAGCATTAAATATATATCAAAAATCCAAATTTTATATATATATCAAGGTTAATTTGCAGGGTGTCGATTTCTTTCCCTTTTTCGGCATCTATATAAAATAAATCGCTCTAATGCATCTGTTTGTATTTTTATAATAAACATTTATTTTATAATGGATATTTAATTTTACATACGTCTATTGTGTAATGCTTAGTTTTTCTTACGACAAGCCGTCATCTATACGCAAGTTATTTTGTAGTAGAAATACACTCCGTTTACATTGGATGTCATCACTTATATTTTACAACTTGTTTGCATTTTGATGTTGTCACTGAAAATATGTCCCTGTCATCGACAACAGGGTGGTCTGCTTTTCTAAGTAATGGCAAATAGATATAACGGGTTTTTCAATAAGAGCGCTACAAAAGTTTTTTTTAAATAAAACAAAACCGATTGAAATTCTTTATTCCTGTGAAAGTACGTGCGATGCCATTATGTGTGGAACTCGATTTCTTTTGCATAGCCACCACGGGCACGCTTGCAGAAGTCTAGACGCTGAACCCAATTTTCGACGGTTTACAAGCATAAATCGGCCGATACTGCTGCAATTTCACGTTTGATATTCGTACGAAGTTCATCAATCGTCGCTGGCTTGTTGGCATAGACCATAGACTTGACGTAGCCCCACAGGAAATAATCTAACCGCATCAAATCGCACGACCGAGGCGGCCAATCGACGGGGCTATTTCGTGAGATAACACGTTCACCAAACTTGGTTTCCAATAAATTGATTGTGGCATTCGCTGTGTGGCTTGTGGCGCCGTCCTGTTGGAATCACATGTCCTCCAAGTCCATATTATCCAATTGGGGCCAAAAATATTCGGTTATCATTGAACGATAGCGATTCGCATTCACAGTAATGTGCCGGTTTTGATCATCATGGAAGAAGTACGGCCCAATGACGCCGCCGGCCAATAAACCGCACCAAACCGTAATTTTTTCGGGATGCAATGATGACTCATGGATTACGTGTGGATTGCTGTCTGACCAATAACGCATATTTTGCTTATTGACGAAGCCATTCAGCCAGAAATGAGCCTCATCGCTGATTGTTGAGGCCTCTTAAAGTTGGCCTCTTAAAGTTGAGGCCACTGACTGCAAATTTCGGTAGTAAATTTTAATAATTTCGACTCGTTGTTGGCTCGTATATCTTTCCGTGATGAAATGGCAAATCTTACTGAAGAGAAATGTCAAAACAGCGGGAAAAAATATGGCGTCGTTTGCTGTCCCTATCGATTTACTTTTGTAGTGTCGCTGTTGAAAAACCCTTTAATTGAATTGGATCAGTTGAAGTTCATAGTTGAAGTCACTGCATTCAAAACTAATAAAGAGGAGGTTTATCATATCGTTAAATACTACTGTATTCAAAATCGAATCCGGATAGCTGGTTAACCAAATTAACCGTACGCCGGTTTTTTAAAAATTAATACTTTCAAAGAACCGTTTTCTCCGGTTACTTGAAGTCGATTGCACCTGGCAACACTACAAATTGCTAGGGCCAGAAATGTAAATGGTCTTGTGGTAATTGGTGCCATGTCTATTTATTTATTTCCCGATTATTTTTCAGAAATTTCTTCAGTCAAGTACTTGAGTTATTGATTCAAATAAAAAGTAATTGTATCATATTTTTGTGTTTAAACATGGTTTTAGTTGAAACCAGTTTAACCGAAAACCGGTTTCGCTAAAATTTAAATTTTCGAAGAAATCGAAAACCGACATTTTTGAAAAACTGGTTTCTGAATACGTTATTGAACACCCAATGTAATTTTTATGTTGTCCTTCTGAAATTGGTATTGGCATCGAATTGTGAAGAAGGTTTGGATAATTTAACGATATTCGGAACCTGGCCGCTGATGAAAAATGTATCCACTAGCTGATTTTTTAGTACTTAACACATTTCCCCCTTCACAAATTTTGGATTTTAACGGTCGCCAAACATTTTATATATATTTTAGTGCGGAAGACATGGCGGTTACGATGATATTTGAATGTCCTGTGTTTGAAGTCAATCTTTAACAATACAAGCTACGTGGAGGGGGTTACGAGCTAAAAAAATAATAGAAATTGTCCATAGTGGTATAATAACTCTTAAAATTCACTATGAAGTGAACCCGTGTAATATGATCCCGTCGTAAATTCCTTCACTGTCCCGCGCGAATTGCATTTTTTTCCACCGAAGTGCACTCACAGAATTAATTGTTTGATATTGAGCAACCAATAATTCTTGTACTTTGGTTGTGACAATATCATTGAGTATTATTAGTTTTTGTAATAAAGAATCTTAATACAAACAAAACCCTTTAATCCGGTTGTAACAACCTCTAATTCGTTTCTGGCATCTTTTAGTTCGGTTGTGATAATCTCTAATGCAGTTGTACCAACCTCCAATCGGTCGTGACAACCTCTTAATCGCCTGCGACATCTTCAAATGTGGTGATGGCAACCTATACTTTGGTTATGGCAACCGCTAATCTTGTTGTGACAACCTGTAATACGGTGATGGCACCCACTAATTCGGATGTGTTAACCTTTAATGCGGTTGTTACATACGCTAATTTGGCTGTGACACGCTCTAATGCAGTTGTGACAACATCAATTGCAGCTGTGACAACCTCCCGTATGGTTGTGACAACCACTAATTCGGTTGTTACGCCCTCTCGTGGATTTGTAACCTTTTAATTCAGTTGTGGCCACATCTAAATTCGGTTACGTCTAATTTGGTTGTCTCAACTGAATTTTCCTGCGGATGAAATTCTCGATGTTTAGGAGGCTTGAGTTTTTAATAAGCTTGTGAATTGCAGTTCTGATAACATCACCCCAGCCGTAGATCCAGTTACAATTTATTTCTGAGATGTTTCCCAACACACTTGATAAGTTTTGTGTATATTTTCTGGTGAAATCGTTTGTATTGCTTTTTATTTCAATCTTCTACCTTACTCTGCCGTAGTCTTTAATAAGCAGTTTATCATTTTTAAACTTCGAACCTGTTTTCCAGCAATAAAGTATTTAGGAAGCTCCTGGTCAGTGTCCGCATCAATTAGTGCACTTTTGAAATGACATTTTACCAATACCCAATGACGTTTTACCAATACCCACCAAAACATCCATCCAAAGATGCAAAAAGTCAACCAGTTATCACAGGTAGAAGCAGTGAAAAAGTGCGTAAGCACTGGTGAAATTAATATGTGTTGTCGCAGAAAACAATAATATTTTTTATTGTGCTTACACGCCATATTTTCATATGGGCAAATGACGCAATGAAACTGCATCACTGGTGATTCACTTTGTCATTGATGCTGAAAGTAAAATAATCATTACTTATATATTTTAAGAACACTTCAACAACATTCCACCTGAATCTGTGAAAATGCAGTTAAGAAACTAGTTCAAATGAACCTCATTTTAAATTAAAATGTTACTTTGCTTTAGCTAGTGGGCTGACCTATTAAAAATGTTCTATATATGTTCAGACTCTTCAGGCTATTGTTCCTAGTTGTATAAGGTCTTGATTGGGCACAGGGCGTGGCACCGGACTCTTCCCATTTTCGAACAGCAATCGATGGTGCAATGGTAGTGTGCGCGCCTCTTGTACATTAAATTCCTTGGTTCGAGCCCTGCTCAGACCACCTTAAAATTTCTGTCGTCGCCGTTCACCTCGCATAGTGACGGCGAAACTATCGTGTAGTTAGCCATGAAAAAGCTTCTCAAAATACCGTTCGGAATCGGTGTAAAACTGTAGGTCCCAATCAGTGAGTAAAAATTGGAAAGCGCACAGCTCAGTGATTGTGAGAAGCTCTCCCCTGTCCCTTCATGGGATGTAATGGGAAACCATTTATTTTTATTGTAATAAATTTTTACTATTTTCAAGCCAAATTTTTTTCTATGACGATGTATACGCGATGCAAAAGGCAAAGATGCAGTGTTATTGGCGGCTTCCTTGGACCATATTTCTAAAAGAAAAATAAGACATATTAAAAGAATTATTTTTTCAAAAAGTATATTACTTTCGACGACAACCTACAAATAAGTCCTTGGTCGAAACAAAATTGTGGTCGTTAAAATGGCTATTATTCGACTTCTCGAAGCGACGATATCGGTGAAATTCTAACTGCCGATTTGAGTTCCTCAGATCCTAATTACCATAGAAATGTTATTTTCAATAGAAAAATCAAAAGATTTTGCAACGTAAAGTAAGTAATGTAGTTCAGTGAACGTTTCTTTTGATTGTGTCTTTATTGTAGTCCTAAACAGCTAACGCATAACGCATGCATACATAGTACTGATCGTTGGACAAATAGTTGTAGGTTAAAATCGCATGTACAGGAGCAGCGAGTACTTTGTATACTTGAAAAAATGGAATGCCAGCTCCTTGTGATACTATTGAGATTATTAAGAACCGCATATTTTGCGCGGATTTGACAGTGTTATAGAACTGTTTCAATGGTTAAAGGCTATATTTTGCGCCTTTGGAATTGATGAAAAGCACATCTTCTAGATATGTTAGATCAAAACTTTAAAATGATGCCGTGAAAAAGAATGTTTCTCTTAATATTTTAAAGATATATTTTTCTAAATATGTTCGTCGTTTAAGCCCTCACATTGGCCAAAAAGTTACCATTTTTTTTGTCCAAATACACTAGTAGTCGAAACTTTAACGGCAGGTAGGGGCTGTCGGTGGTGCAATGCCTAGTGTACGCGG
The DNA here is from genome assembly GCA_963931995.1 of Phaonia tiefii. Taxonomy (NCBI): domain Eukaryota; kingdom Metazoa; phylum Arthropoda; class Insecta; order Diptera; family Muscidae; genus Phaonia; species Phaonia tiefii. The sequence goes on along the minus strand of OZ008370.1, from coordinate 111,581,387 downwards.
CTCTTGTATATGAAAACGTGGGTTCTGCTCAGACCACCTTACATTTCTTTCTACGACGGTCACCTCGCTTAGTGACGGCGACACTATCGAGTACTTAGCCATGAAAATGCTTCTCAAAATACCGTTCGGAACCGGTGTAAAACTGTAGGTCCCAATCAGTGAGTATAAAACTAGAAAGCGCACATCTCACTGATTGTGAGAAGCTCTCCCCAATCCCTTCATGGGATGTTAAGGGACACAATTTTTTTTTAAGGGCCTATAAGTAGGGCATCTAATATCGATAGTATCGAATCCGAAATTTCAGAAATATCGGGCATTTTCATTGTATCGAAATGTCGGAATTAGTTTGGCTCAGTATGGATATTGAAAATATTTTGTTGTTTTTTCTGATGTAGGCTTGCGGGTTTGAAGTTGCAAAATGAGCAACCACAATTCCAAATATGGTGGTGGATTTTGCAAACGCCCTTCAGAAGATAGTGAAGTGTTAGCTGACCCTTCTCCGGTCTCAAGGAACTCGATTCAGTCCAACGTTTGACGAATGGTCTTCGATTCGAAATTGTAGATACTTGAACATGGAAGTGCTCATCCAGACAGATTTTTGATGTATTAACATCTATAGGCGCGGGTAGGGACTAAATTGACAAAGTGAATACATGCAAACACAGTTTGTCCCATAGAGTAAATATGGGTAGAGAAAATCTTTCACTCACCAAATTTCTGACATTTGTCCTCGTGTGATGTATACGTTTGATGTTGAAAAGAATTGCTTTACTAATACCAGATAGAGGCAATGGTTCAAAACAACGAACAAAATAACAACAACGGCATTTCGTTTTGTGTGTTAAAATTAATGTGTTAAATACAACACAAATGTATGCTAACAATAACAGTCAATAAAAAAGTTTAAAACACATTTAAATTTCACAGTTTGTCACCAAAATGGCATGAAAAATTAAAGCAAGAAGTTATTGTAATTCCACCTGGTGTATATCACTTTTCGTCAAACATCTCTCTATCACACCGACCGCATCACGAAGAGTGTGAAATGAAACGTCAGATGAGAGAATAAGTTTATCTAGGTATGTATTAGTCTATGGTTTGTCCGACTGCGATCACACAGATTGTTTGGCGTTAAACTCCTCCGAAACGTCTGCTTCGAGTTGTATGAAATTTTGTCTGCATATCGAGTAGATCTCAGCATCGCCCAACATCTATTTTTCATACCCCTAAATGATAAGGGTGACCCACCCCTATATAGAACACAGATTTGTCCGACTGCGGAACACAGATTGTTAGGCTGCGAAAAAAACACATGTCCGATTGAAAGAATCTTTGGTGACGTGTATCAACGAATGGCGGCAAATGTTTACTGGGTTACTGTATTACCTCCACAAAGGTCATCAGCGATATGCTCTAAATTTTCGGCAGCACCGCAAATGTGAGAGTTGCTACGACTTAGCAAAACTAAACGGGAGCAAGAGTTACTAACCTATACATCATCTGACTGTGATTCAGTAGTTGGTTCAGAAGAATGAGACCAAATCAAAAACGGATAATGGTACGAAGGATGCATTGAAAGCTGTTCGAAGGGAAATTACCATTTGGGGAGAGAATGGGACCAGGTGATCGCATCTTCGTGTGGTCTAAAAATATTTGAATACTGTAAAACCATCCAGTGTCGAATCTGAAAGACCATTTTCCTCCAGTGGTAATTTTGTCACAAGACTGCTTCCATCGGTAGAAGATAAAACTGTAAATGTTCTGTTTTCTGCGGGACCACTTCCAGAAAGATCACCAAACGAAAAATAACCAAACTACTAAATAAATGTTCTTAATCTAACCTTTGCCAATTTTTTTCTGTAGAAATAAATGTCTCGTTAACTTTCATTTTTATTTTTGACTTTTGGTTATTTATATCTGAGAATTTTTTAAGTAAATATATTGATTTTAAATTTTGTTAATTAAAGACGTTCAATATTGATAGTAATCTCGGAATTGAAAAATTTCGATCTCGAAATATCGGAATTATAAAACCTGTCCGATATTGGATGCCCTGAAATCGTAGTTCCCACTCTTACTTACTCTTACCTTGAATACAATGCACTGTATTTATAGGGTCAAACTATAAATAAAACTTGCTTGAGATTGAAATTAAGCACCGTTTTCGGTAAACCCCAATATACACTCGCCGGAAACATATTCCCCATACGGGCCGTTCTGCTGAATAACGAATTCCCTGTGTAGTTTGTAGTGGAGCTACTGGCAAAAGTAGAATTAATGGGTGTGAATCCATGAACAATCTTATTGTAGCCTAACCGCCGGTATGATTTCATAAAGCTCAGACGTTCGCTTCCCATGGCAACGTCGATATAACAATGATACGCAGCTTTCATTTAAGTTGTACGAAGCTGATACCAAGCTTGGCTATCCTGCTATCACTTACTAGCATCATCGCTCTCGTTTGCAAGGAGGAGCATCAGCGCAAATATGTAGTTATATTCCATTACCGTTGCAAAAATAGCATTAAGTTTAACGGATGCATTTGTCACTACCAAAAGAGAATACCTCTTGCCCATGACATTGGTATATTTTGTTAAAGAATTGAAGGGACCTTCGAAATGTCTATGACTTAATGTAAGTGAGACTATGCTATGTTACTGGAGTGTATGAACCCCTGCCTTGGTGCTCGACACAAAATCCATAATACTGTCCTAATATTTTTTTCCATGTAAAATTGTCCCCCATTAGATACAAAGGAAACTGTTATCTTAACAACTTTTTGCCACATTTAAACTTTATTACACACAAAATTTCACATCCATATATACAAGCACACACATTCCGCACACACACACAACAACTTGATCTAAATTGTCACAGCAATTTTCTGCAATTTTATAGTATTGTCTCAACTCCTAAAGCAGGACATAGTGTTATCAGTGTTGCCAACATTTGGAGGACAATACCAAACAAAGGATGTTTTGATAAAACCCGAGTAAAATGGAAGTTAAAACGGCGTAAAGCACTGCTTTTCTTAACACATGTTAAATAGTAGAAGTTTTCTTATACCAACCGTATTTGTGTTAAGCGAGTTCTTCTACAGGTCCAACGTAGCCATGGTTTGACTTTTGAGTGAATCCTACTATTGGGGCAGAAGTAGCAACATTCATTAGATGAAATCAATTCGAAATTAGGTATATTTTTAAATGATATTTACTGCGTTAAAGACACTCATTTCATCATATCACTTTAACATAGTATCGTGTCAAACTTTTATTTCGTTCGAATACTTTCGGAACTACTTGGCTCTAATTGCGTGCAGGACAATGCACTTGGTGCATCTGGCATTGAACTTCTTGGAATTATTCAAAATTTGGCATAGGCTTTTCCAAAATATTAAGGGAGGGATCTTAATGATTGTATGAGTTATTGACCTAACCAAGTTTTCCTAACCCCAAAATGAATCCAGTTATAAAAACTGAATGGGAAAAACTTTACGTAAAATCCTTATGGGTAAATCAAAATATGGTGGCCAAAACATGTGATCACATTTTTTTTTGTTCAAAAAAATTAGAAACTAAAACATAGGCTCCTGTTCCCGTATGTTCTACAACTTAAGTTGTTTTACCGCTTTTATGAATTTTACTAGAAAAGCTAATAGTAAAAGTAGTACGAATTGATGAAAAGATACTATTTTTACTAGTTTTTTCCTCCAAGAATTGTAGCTAGTAACAGTAGTATTGAAAGTTGAATTGAATAGTAGTATTGAATTGACAAAATATATTGAAAAAATATTATAATTCTAACAGTCCTGGGGATTTGCTATTGGGCGTTTTGGAAACTTCCCATTTTGAAGACACATACCTGACATAAGTTTTCCCAAACGTACTGTCGTTTCGTTGCTGTACTTTTTAGTACTTTGTTTGAAATAGTTAGCTATTTTTGTTTAAGCTCTATCAAATTTCTGTAACTCGAAGGCTATAGGAAATATAAAAACGAAAAAATTACCCGATATCTGATGGAAAGACAAGTGGAGCTCCAAGGGTGTAGTAAATAGAGAAACGGAAAAATTAGGTGTTTTCAGAAGGAAAGACTGGAGTGAACACACTGCTTTGTTACTCAACGTACAAACTAGAAAATCACTTCACCTCTAATGCTGACGACAGATTCCGCGCTAGAAGCGATGCGATGATATGGCGCTACGGCTCGCTACAAATATCTGCATGTACATACTTTCTTATGTGATCGCTCAAAGGATGTTAGACTGCGAACGGAGCGAGAAGAGAATGCATGCGATTGTACCCTACAAAGCAGGTTGTGGAATGATTTATAGCGTGTTTGTGATTTTCCGGTCTTTTCTATGATTTGTCTGAATATACGCATTATTTTTATACAGGTTTTCGCATTTATTTTTATTGTGTATTTTGTTTAGCACGTGCAGGTGTGTGTGTATTATCAATTTTTCGCAAGGCAGTATGGGTAAACTTATGATACAAATTGTGGAATTCTCCCTTCTATTTATATTTATTTCATAGATTCCTTTGGATTTGAAAAATTAAATTGTTCGAGCGTTTGGTCATGTTTTTAATTAATTATATTTTTCGATATTTCGCTACCGATATTTCGCTACAATTAACAATGACATTGTAGAAAAACTTTATAAAGCAGGAAACAAAGATCAAATTGAGAAGAACAAACTTAAGACAAATGTGTCCACAGCACCTAGGTTGTATGGAGTCCCAAAAATACACAAAGAAGATTTTCCGTTGAGACCAATATGTTCTTTTGTTAATTCACCTTCTTATGAGTTGTGTAGGTATATTACGAATATACTGAAAAGGATTACAGAAGACTCCAAATACAATATAAAAGACTCATTGCAGTTTACGGATAAAATAAAGAAACTAAGAACACAAAATTGTATAAAATTGGTTTCATTTGATGTAGTTTCTTTATTTCCGAGTATACCAGTAGATTTAGCACCTCGTCTTATCGAGGAAAAATGGGACAGAATAGAACAGCACACAAATATTAATAAATCATTATTCCTCTATATTTTAAAGTTTTGTATGGAAGACAACAGGTATTTCCGATATGATGACAAGGTATATTTTCAACAAGAAGGACTTCCAATGGGATCTTCAGCTTCCCCGATACTTGATTCCTGCATGGAAGAGATGACCATAAAACCGAAAATCATTACTAAATATGTAGATGATTTATTCTGTATCGTTACAAATATTGACATTACAACATTTAATAATTTCCATCCTAATATTAGGTTTACAATTGAAGAAGAGTATGGATCAAGACCTCTTACTTGGATACCATGGTAATACGAAATGGGGAGAATTTATTTATTAGTGGATTGGTACAAAAACCAACTGCTTCTGGAAGGGTTATCAATTACCACTCCAACCACCCGAAATTAATGGTTATCAATACGGCAAGAAACCTTATAGAGAGAGTTTTGAAGATAAGCGACTGGAATTTACACAAAAAGAATAAGGAGAAGATGACAACTATATTAATGAACAACAATTTCCCAATAGAGTTAGTCAATAGATTAATATGGCAATATGAAAATAAGGAGCAAGGTAACCAAAACTCAACGGTGGAACCGAAAAAGTTTAAATCGTTATCTTATGTGCCAGGTTTTTCTGAGAGATTAGAAAAATCAAAAATATATGATACTAATAATTACAAAATGGCCCATAAAACAACACACACACTAGGTAGATTGTTTAGTAAAACCAAAGATAGAATAGATAAATTTGATAGATCTAATATAGTATACAAAATACCTTGTGGAGGAAATAATAGTGAAAGTTGCAATATGGAATTGCAGGACACAAATCAGATCAAAAATATAGACACATCTCAATACAAAAAACAGCATTATCGTCACACTGTGCAAGCTTAAATCTTCTTCCAAACTTTCAAGATACGTCAGTTTTAAATCGGGAAAATAATTATAAACGTCGTTTTATGTAAGAAATGTTACAGATAAAAAGGACTCTAATAGCGAAGAGAATAAACTTTAAAGCGGATACGGATAATGTAGCACAGAATTATAGACATTTAATTAGTAAAATGTAGAACATTTTCCCGAAAATTGTTTTAGGTATCATTGAATTTGTCACTAGGTAAAATTTTTTAATGTATCCGGATGTAACTTGTTCAATTTACCATTATGTACATATATTTATCAACCAAATTATTTTTCTGGCTGTAGATTAGAGAAACTATTTCAACACAAAAATTTTTCTGGCTGTAACTTAGAACATATTTCATATGACAGGAAAATTTCTTCTATTGTTTATTTTTTAATTTTTTGTTATTGTTGTTTTTTTTTTCAAATGACATGAAAAAATTTTGTTTATCAATTGTTTTCGTTTCTAATTAATAATTGTGTATATCTTCCTGACAATCCTATCTAAAGGGTAGCGAAATATCGAAAAATATAATGAATTAAAAACACGACCAAACGCTCGAACAATTTAATTTTTGAATACAATACGAAAGGTCGGATAAATCGTCACTTATTCGGTATTGGTTTTCATAAAAAACAATTCGTCTGAGTCCATCATAAACAAATAAGTACCGAGAATAGACTACGACTTATTTCAACCCAGAGACCGAACAAAACACAATGAAAAGGTTATAACATTTGGCCGACTCCTAGTATATGCACTAAAGATCGTAGAAATTTGGCGCTCACCACTCTTTCTCAGAGAATGCCTCCAATAAGAAACAACTCGCTCCACACAATGTAGCTCTTACTCTGACATCTTGTAGCATTAATATAGCACGATGTATTATCGCCTCTCACTTTGCTTCGCTTCTAGCGCCCACTCTGTCGCCAGGCTTGTACGAAACTGGCGGCAGCACTTTATATTAACACAATTTAATATAAATTTTGCATAGGCACAGTTTTATATTAAACATTTGTTGAAAATTTCTTCTGTTTTTGAAATTTAAAACTTGACTTTAGGGTCATATTGTACTCGCAAATAAAAACATTATTATATAACATATATATATTTATGACCCATGATTTATGATCATATATTTATGACCCTGAATTTCTGAACGCTCTGAAAATTGTTGGCTGGAATAGTATTTTCAACAAAAAAGAAAAACAAATGACAAAATGACAAATGCCTTCAATGAATGTAAAACGAGGCTGGGATGGAGTATGTGTTTTTAATTTTCTCAGGGAGCCTTTCAGATTGATAACTGAGGTTTTCTTCAATAACTTCATAAAAAAACAAACACGCAGCTGATGATAGATGAGGAAATTCTTTTACTCCTGTTGGTATATTATATATCAATGGGAGCTCAAATCCCGGTGTTATGCACAAAAACCCTCATAATCCACCATTTAGCATTTAAATGGAATTGCATACAGATAGCTCTGAAATGCATTACATACCAAACATTGATATTTCGTGAAAGTTCTTATACCTGAATACTCGTATCTATAAAATTAAACTAAACAACACCAAAATTCACAAAAGCGCCTGCATAAATATCTATTTTTTTAAATTGATTCAAAAAAACGCTTTAAAATATAAAGTAGCAAATAATACGTTCGAAGGCTTTATATGGGTGATTCCTTGGAAATAACGTTTTCTTTGTCCATCACGTTTATTTCCATGTAATTAAGGGACGGCAAATAATTAATCGCGTAATTTCAATACTTTTATGGTACACAAGATTTTCCACAACAATATTCTCACCTGCGTCGCGCTTATTCGATAGAAACATACAGAAACTAATGAAAATATCAGAACCGTGGCGTGTCCATTTCATAAAAATCAAGGTTTATACTATATTCACTTCCTCATTTCGCAGGACGGATTGATATTTTTTTATGGTCATTGAAATTGCCTAGATGGAGGATATTTTCATGTATTTACCGAGCGTAAATCTCCTATTTAGGCCCGACTAACAAGATCTAAACTTTGTCCACGCATTTTTGCCTAATATCGTACATTTACGTTTTACCGCTGTGGCGCCATGTTGGATGGGTATAAAGGCGCCCTCGCTGTGAGAACTCGACCATTGTATATCAAATGTTATGTTTACATCAATGGCTGACAGATTTATCCACATTGAATCGATTGGAGTGAAGTGTTTTCTTTACGAAGGGTAAGTCACAAAATTAGCAGTCAATACCATGGTACCGCTTTTTTATTGCGCAATATAATATTCGCCCTCCTAGCGACGAAATTTGTTCGATATTTAGTCATCGAAATGTGATTTTCAAAGGAAATTATCTCACGTCAATTTGGCATAGAATGAAGTCAATTTAAATATGAAATGTCAATACCGTGGATGTCAGAATCGTGGCAATTCTGAAAATTATAGTATAAAATATATTGAAAAATGTTTGTTGTATTGTAGTACAATAGATGTTGGTATACACTATAGTAGTATATATAAACAAAAACTGTAAAAAAAATCACATCCGAGGTATGTTAAAAACTAATATTTTCACCATCCGAAAAAACGTTATTTCCAAGGAATCACCCATATAAGTTTTGGAAATTGTTGACACGATAAAACACTTTTGTTAGAATAATAGCTATTTTTATTTAAACCTGTCGTCAGTATAGAGCAACAAAATTAATCAAAATTTTTAAGTTTTCAAAACTTCAAAAAACCATTAATATTAAAATGTGTCAGAAACCCTTAAAAACGGATATATTATAATTTCCAGTTGCAAATTTTGCGTTGAAGATATTTTCAGTAGTATTTCCTTAGGACAATGTCAGTAGGAAATGACAATTTATATAAAACATCTTCATAACATGTCACTACTTTTGACTCAGGCGGCTTTAATTGTGAAGAGACTGACAATCTATGTAAGACCCTTCCTGTTTATTTGTCAGCAGTAGGTCATTGAAAAGGAGAAAAAGAATATGCAAATTTTCGGGGATTCATATGTGTGTTCAGGCTTTATGATGTTAACAAATTTTCTTCCAGACTTTATTTAAGTACCGGTCAGACGGACACAATACATACACAAAGATTGAAATAACGTAAGAATTTTAGTAACGTATTGATGGACTGACCGACTGATGAATAGTGACTCATGGACGTATTTTGTATGTTTGGCCGCTGGTGGTGCAATGGTTAGTGTGTGCGCCTCTTGTACATGAGATACTGGGGTCGATCCCTGCTCTCATAGTGACGGCAACACTATCGTGTATTTAGCCATGAAAATGCTCCTCAAAATACCGTTCGGAATCGGTGTTAAAACTGTAGGTCCCCATCAGTGAGCATAAAACCAGAAAGCGCGAAGCGAAGCTCTCCCCAATTCCTTTATGGGATGTAGTGGGAAACCATTTATTTATATGGTGATCACTACTATTGACAAACTGCGGACGATTCGTGCTGATTTTTTACAAAATGTGTGTATGAAAATGCCAGGTTGTCATGAAGTTTTTTGTGGCCTCTAACATGTAACCTCTTAGTAACTTATGATGACTTTGAAATCGAAATATTCGAAAATTAGTCAACTTTTGGGCTAATTGTTAAATATACCGAATTGTTCAACTTCCAGTGTAATTCTTTCAAAAGTGAACAGTGTCTCCAAGAGGTATCTATTACAGGTGGAAGCGTTAGAACAGCTCATTTAAATTTTTTCTTTTCATTGTGGTCCGACCTTGTCAAATGTTGTTTATACCAATTCCAAGATGTGTCTAGTACAGGTGGTAGCGTTAAAACAGCAGATTAAATTTTTTGACGAATTTTATAAAATTACAACAATTCCTCCTGATATAACCTGAAATAGATACATCTTGACAATTTCGATCAGTTGAATTTGACAAGGTCAGCTCCTGCCATAAAACAAAATGCCTTCAATTCCTACCTCTTCTGCCTTACTTATTTTGCCATGATTGACTCATTGCAGAACCAAAATATGTTTACTAGATCAACAGATGTTGAAGTTTGGCCGATGGAAATCGATTCTGAACCATTGTGGGTCGTCGACAGAAATGTAAGGATTTCTGAGAAGGTAACGAACTCACTTATTGTTTACAAGAGTCTCGCACACTGACCATTTCACCACCGACGAACTGCGACCGTGACCCTATATCTATGCAAAAATCTCATCGGCTGTTGCCCGTCCGATATTGCATTACGGCATTGTCGTTCGCTGGACGGTGCTATAAAAATCAGCTTACCCAAGTCTGTAGACGACAGTCCAGACTATGGCAATGGCGGTCCTTTGCACAACTCCTAGAAAGGGTTTGGGTTTACCCTTTACCTCTTATCAATAGATTTCCGGGGCAGGCAAAAGGTGACAACTTCTGGGAATATATATTCTTTACACGCTGAAAAATCTGTGGTTTTTTTGTTGTTTGGCTGTAAATGTAACATGTTTAGAGCGTGTCGCAAATATACTGTACTAGTGCCCAAATACATTGTGTTTGCTATTCAATATAACATGTTTGAGACACAATGGTTAATAGGCTAAACGTGGTTACGTTTATTGTAAACAGCTAAAAACAGAAACGAAACAGACAACAAAGAAATAAAAAGGCAGCAGATCTTTAACTCATGAAAACAATGCTTGCAAACATGTACATGTTTCCTGCAATATGTTGCTGGGGCCACTATTTTTTTTAGCGTATATGGTCTTAGCGTATCAGCGGCAGTCTACGTTATAAATTGGTTAAATAACACCAACATCTACATTTGAGAGACGCTTCTGTTCTCATACCCCAAACAGGCTAGATTGGAAAGGTCACCTGCCAGATAAAATATGTTATTTAGGTTTCTGCACTGATGGCCCCAAACAAAATGACAAAGTGGGATTTGGAATCTTTTCTATAAACGTAGCTCCAGACTTTCACACAGTTTACCAAACCATAGCAGTATTTCTCAGGCAGAACTCATGGATCTAATAAGTTACACTGCGGCTGGGACAAAACGCCATCACGGGCAACGCTATAAAAATTAACTCTGACAGGTTGCTATAAAATCTCAGCATTCTGTACTTACATTACCGTATTCAAACATTGCCACAAAACTACCGCGCATCTCTAATTGAGATGGTCAAGCAGCTTGAATAACTGAGTTTCGGAGTATTGGGACATTCCAGGTAACGAACGAGCAGATTAGATAGAGATAGAGGTCGCCTTTTGTTTGAGTACGGCCTTATCACACAAGTCACATTCGCTTCACTTGACATTTTTGACATCACCTAATAAACAAACTAAGTACTAATTTTTTTTATATAATTGAACTCAAGCAACAAATATTTCAACAAAAATCATAAGTAAGTTTCTTAACTCTGCACAATTGTCTCTCTGGGCAAATACGTGGCCAAAATTAAATTTTTTTACTTTGTGTTTTACCATTTTTGTTGTTACACAAAAATTAAAAACACATCAAAGCAACCAGATATAAATTCTATTTTTGTAAACTGTTGTTTACCGTTAGTCAGTGGAGCGAGCGACAAACGTAGAAATTTTTAGTATAGTTGCGAAAATAATTGAGTGCAGTACAACATATGTATGTATTTCGTTGTACGGTGTTTTTATACAAATATAACAAGTTTTAAAAAATAGTTGTAATGGATAATCTTACTCATAGTAAGTATTTAAATAATTCCCCATAACAAGTTTGAAAAAGAAAGATAAATAGGAAAAAATTTACCTTGTTTACATGCATATTTAATTATATAATTGTTCACTTTTTAGAATTTGATTTAAAGTTTAAAAAAGAAGTCCAAGTTTGTGCAGCATAACATTAACTTCCAAAAACAACATGTGATCTGCACAACTATATTCTTTAATTACATCTTGCAAATACTTGCGATTTTTAAATTTATATGCATTTTTCTAGACAACCTTCGCTTCAAAAATCATGAACTATTTCAAATTTGGTTACTAAGTGGCAACAAGGAAAAGAAAAAGGATGCTCTTTTAAACGTTGTTCTAGAAAAAAATGGAGAAGCAAATCCTTCTGAGGAATATTTAAAGTACTTAAGAGAAAAATTGAGATTATTTTCCATAAAATTTGACAAAAAGTGGCAAGGAAGTTCAAGAAAAAGGCATTATTTTAAATCCCGAAATGCACAATGGCTTAAATCTGAGCCAATATTTAAAAATTATAGAGCAATATCTGAAGTACCGAGGAGAATTTGTAAAAGAGACAAGAGAAGTAATTTTAAAGGAAAACTCTGATTTGAATAAGGAAATTGAAGAGTTGACAACTGTGACTGTACAAATCGATGAATCAAAGACAATTGAAATAAACTTTGCATTGTCCTTAACTGTTATAGATGGAAAGGTTTTAAATGTCCTTACTGGAACAAAGTCAAACCTTTCATGTCCTATATGCGGTGCTACTTCAAAAGATTTTGTAAAAATTAAGGATTACAATTATGAATAATTTAAACCGAAAGATAGCAACCTAAAATATGGTATAAGTCCGTTTCACTGCCGTATTCGATTTTTCGAATTTTTATTACATTTGGGATACAAATCCGAAATTAAAAACTGGCAGATTCGGGAGGAAAAAGATCGAGAAAATGTTTCTAAAAGGAAACCGAAAATCCAAAATGAATTCTGGACTGAGCTTGGCCTTCGTGTTGACATTCCAAAAGTTGGCGGTTTTGGTTCAACAAATGATGGCAACACTTCTCGCCGTGCATTCACAAACTATAAAAAATTTGCACGAATTACAGGAGTTGACGAAGTGCTAATTTTTCGTCTACATATAATACTTATATGTTTAACGTGCCAATTTCCGCTGGAATTGGATAAGTTTCAGCAATATTGTTTTGAAACTACCAGACATCTTCAAAGTTACTACGAATGGTTACCAATGACACCTACAGTGCATAAAGTTCTCATTCATTCCAAACAAATAATGCAGAATAGTACTTCCAGTTGGGTGATTTGGAGAGGACGCTGCAGAATGCAGAAACAAAATATACAAATATGACATATTGTTTCACGCTCGCAGAAGTACCCGTATAAATAATCTCTCGGATGTGTTCAACAGGGCGTTAGATACATCAGATCCCCTTGTTTCATCTCTACGCCTACACACTCGCATACATCAAAGAAAACGTTTAGCTCTTCCACCTGAAGTCATCGAGTTGTTAATTTGTGAAGAACCCATACAAGAATTAATATTTGAACAGGATGTAGATGGGGATGAAAGCACGGATGAAGAATATGAAGACGAATTCGAAGATGATAATATAATCTTAGAGAGCGAGCTAGACATAACTGACACTTAATTTATAATTTTATTTTCACAGCATAAAAATAAGATTTTAATTGAATTAATATTTGTTTTTATTTGTTAATTATAATTAAGCAAAGCAGGAACCAGAACTTTGGATCAATTAGGTGGAAAAAGTTATACAATTGGCAACATATAACAATAATAATTAATATCTGATCAAAAGTCATCATTTTCTTAACTTAAATAATTTTGGCCAGAAAAATTTGATTTGAAACCATTGTGCTCTGGTTAAGAAATTATGTCAAAAATGGGGTGAATTTAAAATTGGCACTTAGGGTCTTACTTCTTTTCGGATCTATCGGAATAGGGACTTAAGCTGAATGATCTTTGAATATTTGCACGGAGCACTAATTGCTTTCATCAGGGACCAAACCCGCGCTTTGAATAAAGCTTGAACGGCCTTTAATTACACCAGGTCAAATTTCTGGTGCAACGACGGGGTAGGAATGTAGTATAGAAATTACCCTCATTCGAGTATATCAAATGTGGTAGCCACTTCTAGTTAATCTACAATTTTAAAACGTTTCAATGTCATATTTAAATTTCTGATTTAGGGCCCCGGGTTTCCAGGGAAAAGTGCTTTAATTCGGAGGGGCATGTAATTTTTATAATACAGTTTGAAAATCATTTTATAATCGATATTTCCAATGAAATTTAGTCTTCAATATATTTAATTTGCTAATATTTTTACCGTAGTAAAGAAAACAGGCTTATGCACTAAAACCAGTCCTTACATCGCTAAAATGGCAACACTGCCACTGATGGTCCTGGCCAAGCTGATGGTGGCTGTGGTGAATATTTGAAATAATGTAAAATGCACAGTGCAATCATTTGGAAAACTATTTTCAAACCAAAAACCATTTGACACTGACGACGACAGCGTTAGCGGCAACGACAACTGCTGAGTGACTTTTAAACAGGAGTCGGTGATTATGTGTCGTCTCTCTGGGCATATATACGTGTCTGGTTTTGGTTGATTATGTGTTAAACATTTGACTCGCTGAATGTATTGAAACTACATAGAGGGAGGACTTTAAAGGATGGAAATATAGTTATTAGATATGACTGCGGCTAGGACACTATGCCTATTTATATGATAGTTGTAAATTTATAAGTGTCGAAAAAGAATAAATTTCGCACTGTCGCCGAAAAATTCTTAAAATTATAACTTACTGCAAATTTTTTATGTCGAATTTCAATTTGCAAACTGGAAATCTTCGGAACCAAAATAATTTAATCACGAAAGGTTGAATCTTTTAATGCAGTTGTATGAATATGTATACCAACATGTATGTGTGTATGCCAACATTTATCATACGACCATCCTTCCTTAGATACCACTGGAAAGAAGTTGCACTAAAGTAGTAGCGTTTAGCCTGTTTAGATAAGAAAATGATGTTGGTTTACCATAACCATCAACACCACCAACGTCAGCGGCAGTAGGAACGGCAAATGTAATGCCAACCGAATGGAACGGGATGTTGGTTGGGAAATAACCTATTATCGTACAGATATCTCTTTCATAAATAACTCTGGATAAATTATAATGTAATAAACGTTGGTATCCCTTGACTTTAGATACAAATTATGCATCAATATTGACACTTCAAATCATATTTAAAATAAAAATTGTAAATTTCAATACATGTGGCAAAATGGTTTCAGGATTATGACGCGGTTAACTCTGGATAACTAGTAGATCTGATGGACGAATTTGAAACTGAATAAGATGTCACTATTGCCTTTGAAATAGGCTCAATAAATAGTGATAAAAAGCATTCTTGGCGGCAAAAAAAAACTAAATCACAAAATATATTTGTCATATAAAATTTCACAAATATCCATACAATTTTCTAAATTTTTAATAACTCCTTTATTTTTCCCTTTACCGCAAATTCCTCCATCAGACACCTGATACCATTGTGTTTTAATTTTGCACCATCTCTCAAATACTGGCCTCGCCAAAATGGATCCAATTGATTCTTCCAGCGTCTGAGATAGAAGAAATCACAATACTTTTCACTTCTCTTCATGAGATCCAGGAAAAGCGGAAATACACTGGCGTTTATAACTTGTGCCAGCAAGTAAATGTTTCTCTTCCGACTCTTCATATCACCAAGATCCTGGTAAATTTTCGTTGAATTGACTAATGCATTTTTGGCTAAAACTCGTTGTTTGGGTCCCGCATGATGATACAATTTCCCGATATACATGTAAGCTTCGGCTTCACTCTCCCTTACCTTAAGTTTTTGAGAGAGTACAAGGGCTTTGCGTAGACTCTCCATGGCTTTTTCATTCTCATTGAGGCTGAAAGGGGGAAATTAGAGAAAATTAGAAAAGATTTAAAAAGAGAATAGTATTCTTTTATTTTTATTGTAATTATTATTCTATTTATCATCGTAATTCGCAGAATGTAGTAAGATACAAGGATATATATCGTAGTTCATATTTACCCTCCAATTTAAAACAATTTCTGTTGTTTACCCATTACCCATGGGGTATACGGAAAATAATGTGTAGTTATCCAAGACGATCGGGATATACCCAACCCGATTACCCATTCCCCACAGGGTATAGGGGAAATAATGGGCAAATTACCCACTACGATGAGGAGTTACTGATCACCCTCAGGGTACTGGTAAGTGGTCTTTATGCATTACTCACGGCGACGGGAATTTGTTACTCTAGGTAATGCATCCCCAAAATTTATCAAAAATATGCAACATTTCGAAATAACTCGCAAACTGAACGTTCAATCGGAAAACAACCATTTTTCCGGGTTTCTATTGTGTTTTGATAAAGTGGTCGTCTTCGTCTGGAAGAATTTTTTTCAAAAAAATCGCCAAAAAAAGTGCCAAAACGGGCGTTCAATAATAAATTGTTGACATCCATAGGAGACTTTAGTCAGTGGCTGTCTGTCACAGCGCATAATTTTTTTAATCGCCAGAAGTTCAAACAAAAAATCGCTGGAACGCCCATCTATATCTCAGCAACGGTGCGTCGAACCAAAAATAAAAAAATTGGACCACTCTGCAAAAATCATTTAGACACCCGCTTCTTTTTTCGATTGAACGTTCTGTTTCCGAGATATAGACAAATGGGAGTTTTAGTTTTGACGATTTTCTTAAACAAAAATTATGCCTTATGACAGATCCACTGCGAAAGGCCTCCGCTGGAGATCCCAAGGGTATTATTTTCGTGATCGTTTACGAGACACAGCCATATTCTTAATTTAGCAATTTTCTTACTGTTCTGCACTGTTCAAATACCCGTAGAAACTCCTTGAAATTGGATATATTTTCGGAAGGACACTCCGTTTTCGAGATAACGATGTTTTTTCTAATTTCTCATATTTTCAGTCAAAAATGGGAATGTGTTACCCTGTGTAACGCCTGACCCTTCGTTAATTCCGCATGATCTGTAATTCCTCATCGTTATGGGTAAATATTTCCAATACCCTGTGGGTAATGGTTATTCGCGATGAGTAATTCCTAACCGCTGTGGGTAACTACCTATTACTTTCCCCATACCCTGTGGGTAATAACTTAACCACAACTATGGTTAATGAGTTACCCCGGGTAATACACTTCCCACGAAATACGAACCCTGACATTTGCGCTCGAATATTAAGATAAAAAATAATGTCCTCGGCTAGCTGATAATGAGTTCTATATCTATTACACAAGTTTGAGTCTCAGGTTTTGCTGCATGGAATTGTCTGCACTAGCACAGGTACATAAGCTACTTGTCTTCAAGATAGATGTTTTGAAGCTCTGCGTAAAAATTTGTAAATTGGCCAGACTTTCACTTGAGTACCCACAGTAACATTTTCCTCAATAGGTCCTTTTATAAATTCTGGGGACCATTCTGAAGATTGATGGAATGTGAATTTTCTTTTTCTACCTTTACACAAAGTACACCATTTCCAATTGAAGTTCAAAAAATGTCAATTAATTTTGAAACATTTCAATTTAAATTTAGAAACATTTCAATTTAAATTTTGAAACTTTTATTTAAAATTTACAATACACAGATTTAAATTCGAAAATTCCATTTAAAATTTAAGAACTCCTTTACATTTTAAATCCATTATTTTGTGCACTTAAATACACCATTTCAAATTGAATTTAGAAACAGCAATTGATATTTGAAAATTGCATTTGAAATTTAAAATACATCAGAGGCAATTTGAAAATTTCACTTGATATTTAAAAGAATTAAAAAACATCAATTGAAATTTTAAACACATCAATTGAAATCCGGTAGTGTGCGCGGCTCTTGTGCATGATGACGTGGGCTCGATCCCTATTCTGACCACCTTAAAATTTCTTTCGCCGGTGGTCACCGCGCTTAGTGATTGAGACACTATCTAGCCATGACAAAAGCTTCTCAAAATACCGTTCGGAAACGGTGTAAAACTGTAGGTCCCAATCAGTGAGTGTAAAACTAGAACGCGCATAGCTCACTGATTGTGAGAAGCTCTCCCTAATACCTTCATGGGATGTAACGGGAACCCATTTATTTATTTTATTTTGCCGTAATTATCTCTTACAAAACTGCAAAATCCAAACTATAACATAAGTTAAAAATATTGTCTTCTGATTATCTTCTGGGTGTTATCTAGCTTTATCTTCGTTTTATCTTCCATATGATATTCTAGTGATATCTCGTAATTGTCTTCATATTAGTTATTAGGGAATATTGCAATATTACCTTTTAGAAGTATTGCATTCGTATTGCATGGAACAATCGCTTTCCTGTAGCAGTTTCTCCGGACGAGGGAACTTCCTCAATACGATAATAATTTTTTCCGCAACACAATTTGTTTTCCAGGCGCTATCGCTGCCATATTTCTTTGTTTGCTGGGAAAGTCATTTCACTGGCATTATATGAATTTTTTCTCTATTTATACCCTACACTAGAGTGTTCAAAACCGGTGAAACCGGATTATCGGTTTTTTTTGCTATTAACCGTGGACCGGTTTTTTTAAACCGTAGTTTTCAAACAAACCGAAAATATGCTAATATCTTTGAAAAGAAATTAATAATAAGTTATATGATTTTCGAATTTTAATGAAATTTTGTGCTAAAAAACAAGATTTCTATTTTCAAATATCATTTTATGCTTCAATAAGTTATAAATGACATTTCCAAACAATTTGTGTATTCAAATTTAAAAATGATTTTATAATTTGAATAAGAATTTAAATATTTTTGTTTTCAATTTTCATAATGTAAATTATTTTATATTAAATGTTTTGAACTTAAAAAGATTTTCATGTGTGAAAATCTCTTTTAAATTTGGAATTTAAATCAGTATAATATGAATTTGAATAAAACTTGTAAATTTTATTTAAACACACATTACAAATTAGAATATGATTTAGATATTAATGTAAAATTAAAACGTGATTGTCAAATTTATGTAGAGTAGTAAAATTTTGAGTTTTCAACCCCAATACGCATATGAAATGGTCGTCAAGCAAATATATTGGAAGTGCTACATGTGCAGTTTAATTTAAAGCAAACAACCGAAAAACCGGTTCCACCGGTTTTTGACAGAATTGAAAACCGTAAACCGGTTTCTTAAAAATCTGATTTTTCGAACAAACTGAAACCCAGTTTTTAAAAAGTACCAGTTTTTGGGACACTACCCTACACCATACTGTGGCAATACACATCGATCAGATTCCGAATCAATTTATCCACGTTCTTCCGTCTGTCCATGTATTCTTAATAACAAAATACAGGTCACAAACACTAAAAGGTGTCAACAACAATTTTACACATAGCCATTGTTTTGCCCAAGGAACAATCCTTTTGAAAATGAGCTATTTCCGTCCTTGATTTGACAAAACCCCATACAAATGAACCTCTCACGCTGGGTTCCCGTTATATCGGGGAATTAAATATAATTGCGGACCACGGTTTTATACAACTTCCATATAAATGTGCCTCCCAAGATGAGTACTAAGATTCTTGGAGGCATGTTTTATTTAAATATAACTGTGAAACTTGTAAAACGTAGACTAAAAATAGGTCAGCTCCACGTTCTCATTTCGCCCTCATATATATGCCCTTACCAAACTTGGCACTATCGGATTCCAACGTTACAAATATGAACTAATTTCAACGAAAATTAGTAAATAAGCTAAACAACTTTCCAGGAAGGCAATAAACCTAACATTTTTCTGGGAACATTTGTTTGACTTTGCTAGTAGTATTAACTTGTAGGCTAATGCTACTAACTGGGACAGCTTCATGGGTACATGTATGACCAAAAGTGTTTCTCAATTGTG
Organism: Phaonia tiefii; assembly: GCA_963931995.1. Taxonomy (NCBI): domain Eukaryota; kingdom Metazoa; phylum Arthropoda; class Insecta; order Diptera; family Muscidae; genus Phaonia; species Phaonia tiefii. The sequence goes on along the minus strand of OZ008370.1, from coordinate 111,561,814 downwards.
TTATAAGAAACCATTGGGAAAACCACCAATAACCCCCGAAATACAAAAATATCTGCAACTATTTACTAACTTAGTAAACCGTTGTGTTTTTGGAGTACAACTAATTTTTGTTATCGAAGAAGTATTTCTACAGAATGGAAATTCCATGCAACTTATATCCTATTCTTTCTTTTGAATTGACAGTTGTACGAGAACTTAAATATAACTTTGAGTATTACTCACTGGGTAAAACAAATTCCTCTGTCCATGTACAAACGCAATTCCAAGTTCTCAACGAGCTCTTTGCTAATGTTTGACATATCATCCGCCAAAGCAGTCAACACTTTGTGGGCCATTTTGTGGTCCTCACCCTCCATATAAAACTCCGCCATGTGCAAATGTCCTATTGCAAAATGATGCAAATTCTGGCGTTTGTGGCCAACTATAAAACGAATGAAATTAATTTCAGATAGAGTTCACATAATGCCACAGTGCAGTCCCGCGTCGCCTCGCCTCGTCCTGCCTACCTTGTGTTAATGCGCACAAAGCCTTATGGGCCAATCCAACTGCGTGTAAATGATCGATGGGGGCAATTGTTGTACCAAATTTCAAAAGGCCTTCCACGTATTTGAAGACCACAACTTCGTGAAGGCAACTGAATGTAAGGGTGGTGGGATTAATGGTGTCGCTGATCCAATTGTTGGTCTGAACCAATGACAATGCTTTTTCATAATACCGCACGGCAAGTGACATATTTTCAGCTGGATGAGAGAAAATTGTTTGTAGGTTAACTTTTGAAAAGGACTTTACTTACATTCGCTTATTAAATGATTGGCATATTTTAAATAGATTTGTGATATCGGTTTATCCACATTGCTCTTGCCAGGACCTATTTTATCGCTTATTTTCACTATGACTTGATAGATCTCCTTCAACAGCCAATTGAATTTTAACACATATTGAGGTTGTTCCAACAGTGACATTACTTGATGCAGCAAATTGAAGGTTACTGTCATGCCTTCGCATTGCTCCAACAAAGCTGATCTTTCGGCCACCTTACAATTATCGTATAGGGACATTAATAAATGTGGATAGTCAACTACACGATCGCGTATTACACTATTGCTGTAAAGCTCTAGTTCCTTAGATGCGAATTTTTCAAAATACTTGGCCGTTGTTAAACAGCCATCTTCGAGCAGCTCCTGCACCAAGGCGTTGTAAAAGTTGCCAGCATGTCGACGAGCTTCTCGGTAGGTGAATTTTTGTATACGATCCCTTATTTCAGATTTGTCAAATGTTACCTTAATGCGTTTGGGTTTCTGATCGGGCATTGTAATAGAATTTGTAGGATATTGTTTTGGAATGCTTTATTATATTTTTTATTTTTAGTTTCTGATATTTTGATGTGAAGTTTTTGAAGAAAATAGAAAAATGTGTTTCTATTAAATAAAATTAAAAAAGGTTGGGTTTCAGGTGCTCGGTTTCAAAACTAGTGCAAACTATATCTTATGATCCAAAAACCATGGTAGAATGAGAAGATAAGTACAGTAGAATAGCTAAGTCCAATTCTTTCCTTTCGGTAGTTGCCTACTTTTGTCTAACTCATATTAAAATGTCATTTCATACATTTTATTTTCATTATTATCCATGGAAAAATAGGTAAGGTAGAAAGTGCCTGCTGCAAACCACCACAACAGCAAGATAGGATCAATTTAGAAAAAAAAAACTCGAAATGTATTGCTCTAAAACGTGAATAACTGTTTTTTCCAACAACTTCGAAAAGCCAACTACACATCGGGAAAGACGAGAAAATTCTCTTTCACCAGATGGTACATTTTATACCGATGGTCAGAGCAGCGATCGAACCCACGTTCTCATGCATAAGAGCCACGCGCACTGTCATTGCACCACCGACAGTCTTCGTTGAATTAAGTATGTCAATAATGATACTCACTTGTTTCGAACCTACCCTAACCTGCTTTCTGTATCAAGAAATTGCTCATGAACTGCGTTTTCATAGGCAAAGTGTCAAACGATGAGTTTAAAGAAAGATCAAAAACAAAATCTTTCGTTTTAACAAAATCTAAGTTAACTAAATACATTTCTTCATATTGTTTGATTGTCAAAAAACGGATCAATAGTTATCCTCTTTCTATCGATATCTGAGCGTCATTTCGTGATTCACCAATATGGTTGGAGGTCGATAGAGAAATTAGTTAACTCCACATGCCTATGTTGTCCATCATAATTATTAATAAAGGTTGAATTGAGCTTAAACATACGTATTAAAATTCTTAACTCTAAATAAAGATTTAATTGCAATATAATTATTTAAAATTTGCATTATTTTATTAAACGATTCGTAATATGTAGATATTTGCCACAAGACACAACACAAGTTCATAGATATATTTAGAAACCTATTAAGTTATGATTTCGTTCATGGAGCAAAGAACAACTTTTTCCATTTTATGAAAATCCAGCCAATTGTTACATTAACAACAATATGCTGGCAATAACAAAGATGGCCAATTAGTTTATGGTAAGCCTACAATTTGCCAATATGTTGCCGAAAACTTTTCTGTAACACTATTTCCGCAAGAGAGGAAAAATAAAAAGTGATGCCAAAAATGAAAAGGAGCAATTTGTAAAGCAATTATAATATCAACACTTTGCAAAAGTTACGCACACCAGGACACAAACGCACACTCAAGAACGCGCGCACACACACACACACACACACACACTTATACTTTCTTGCTGTTATCCTCAGACGAAGTTTCAAAGAAAACTTTATAATGTAGAATTTGTTGAATTGAAAATGCTTTAGACATGGAGCTATAGAGTGTTGGAGTGTTGAATCGTTTACTCCTTGTGCCACCTAACGCAACAATCTTTTACAAATATCCCAAGAACATTGAGCCCGGTAATATTTAAGAACCTGGCAAGCAAAATGAGAGGATATCAGTTACTTAAGTAAGAAATCCCCCGAAACTTTGCACTTTCTGAAAAAGCACCGCAGATTTATTACGGTTTATTGCAAATGATTACGAGTACCATCCATGATATTTATCCTCATGAAAGATTCATGCAGTGCATCCTTTCTTCTTCTACTTTTGTCGCATAATAAATTATAAAGAAAGTGTCTGAATATTTGGCCTGGTATGGATGGACAAACAGTTTGTGTGTGCTTGTGTGAGTGAAGAATGAATGAAATATATGTATTGCAATATTTCAATTAAAATCCGTTTATTGAATTCACTTTAAAAGGCGCATACAAACGAGAATACCATACGGGGAAAAAAAAACAATTATATAAATGTTAAATTGTTTATCACCTGTGTGCCCAGAAATGCCACTACGGACTTGTCGTTTCCTTATAATATCATATGAGCTATTTACTAACAGTAGAGAACGTATTGTTGTAGTAAACTCTTCAAATTAAACATTAAAGGAAAAGACAACCAGCTTGAAAAACTATAACTTTTTGACGGTTTCCAATAGTTTTCGTAATATCCACTATGGCACAAATCTCGGTCAAGATTGGATTTATTTATATTGGATGCGATTTTGTTATTAATATTAAATATCGATATTTTGTTATCGAGCTGCCATACAACTATGTGTTGGAAACTACACTATTTGTTAACCCTTACTTGAACTACATTCTGTGCCACCCTATTTTTTAATTCAATCCAAAAAAAACCAAATTTACATAGTAACATAAGTTTGATGGACGACGCCGGTGAAATTCTTCTGACTATTGCGTCCACGCTGAAAAATAGCGGCATCACTAACATATTCTCCCAAATATATTCTCCAGGAACCATATATATGTTTGGAACACACTTCAAATATTCATACGTTTGCAAGTCCCAAACTTACTTGTATTTAAATTCGAACAGTATCATGTTTACTGGCAAACATGAATGCTTTCACGTGGAAACATATGAGTTATTCATCCCAAACATCCATATACTTACGTGCAAGCATTCGTGTGTTTCCCCCAAACCTGCAAATACTTACGTGGAAACATATGCGTATTTCCTCTCACACATAATAATATTTAGAATAGAATTATTCTTTGATTTTATTATATATGTATTATTTATTATAATTAATTTTATCAATATAAATCCTCATTTATAAGTAATTACTACAAAACATTAAAAGATTTAAAACGACCCGTCCTACATTTACTTGCATTGAATGCATTATTTGTTTTGTTTTTCATGAAATGAGAGTCTGATGTTCTTTTGATTCTACTTCCTTGTCTCCTTTTTGTTTCTCACGTTTTTGTGTTCAGAAGGTTTTAACTATGCGTTGGTACACAAGCAATATATTTGCGTATATACTAATCTAGATCATGCAAAGCAAGCGTGGATTAATTACTTGTGTTTTTTTATTACACTTATTTCACAAATGGTCTGCCGTTCCGATTTGCTCAGTAAAGCCTCGCACAGACAAAGGGATTCACGTTTGTAGCCCTCTAGTTTATTTCATGAAAACCAAAGCAACATCACAAACCAATTAACCGTCCGAGCCTTCGATTATTCTTTTTTCACTGATTAATCGCTTTTGATATCCTATGTCCGATGAACCATTGACGACTGAATACATGAAACCAAACGCAATACATCATCCAAAATAAGAAACAGTGACTTCATCTACAATTTGCACACACATTCAGGAATATTTATAAATCACTCACTGAGAGAATAATGCAGAAGTACATATATTCTCAAGCTCTCGCGAGAGCATAAACAGTGCAACAAAAACAGCTGTATTTGTATCACCAACACAGATATATTTGGGTCGCAAACACATATATTATAACATATTAATCGTTGTGTCTTAAACATGTAATATTGAATAGCAAACACAATGTGTTTGGACACAACTACATTATATTTGCGACAAGCTCCAAACACTCTTTATATTTGCATCCAAACAACAAATAAAGACAGACTGTTCAGCGTGTAGTTGATATGAATTTGTAAATGATAACTACTTCTGTGAAAATATAAAAGTTTTAACCACACCGATTGTTCTTGTCAACGATTCGTTGTTGTTTTTAACGATGAATTTTTCCTATATTTTCAAACTTGCGAAGTAATATGGCTCGCAGTATAGCGAAATATATCAATATTGCTAATCATTTAGATTCTAAAATAATTTGAATATCTCGTATGGCCCAACAAATTTCCAAACATTTTTATATACTTTCAAGCATACTTTAGAATTCACGCATTTATTGGGATATAAGGTCCATTCATACTAACTATTTAAGAGCTTGAATAAAATCATATAATTCTATTCTTGCCATACAACATTTTCGATCTGGATGATTTATAACAGAGAATATTCAAAATATTTAATATAATGCTTTTGATTTATTTCTCAATTAAAATTCAATTCACAAAAACTGAATGTCAACTAAGGCAATGGTTATAAATGATTTAGTTTTTTTTCACAAATCAACCACGTATTTGTTTAACCGAAGAACTAAGGAATTTTATCGGTGTACTATTTGAAAACTAACTTGATGTATTCATTGGACGGCTTTAACGAGATGTTTGATTTCCTTGAATAACCATGTGATTTCAAAAACGTATTAATATTACGAGGGCGGTCCGAAAACTAGCCGATCTGACGTATAGATGGTGCCAGCAGTTGGGAAAAAATATTTTGGTGGAAAGTGGCAACCTTATAAAATATATGTCTTAAGGTTCAAGCCGCCATGTTGTTTAGTATTGATATTTGAGCCATCAAAGTAAACGATCCCTGTGAATTAGAACAAATTGGTCGCCGTTGTGTAATTCAATATTTCCATGTGAAAGGTCGCAGTCCAAGCAAGCAGTCCAAATAAATTCAAGCATACCAAATATATTATACTCTGTGGGAGTCTAGTCCTTCGTTTACGACTGTTAAATAGTGGAAAGCAGAGCTTAAACTGGGAAGCAGAATTTACATTGACTAGCAACACGAACACCGTAATGGACGACCAATTGAGGTGTCCAAGCCGGACATGGTGAATAAAATCCACAAAACGGTTTTCGGATGATCGTCCGCTGAAGATGCGTGAGCTAGCTGAAATGATGGGAATTTCAAAAAGTGCTATACATCGTATATTGACCGAAGATTTGAAGATTAGAAAACTGTGCGCAATACGGGTGCCGCGTTTGCTTTCAATAGAGCAAAAACCGGATTCGTGAAGATGTTTCAGTAGAGTGTATGGCGATCTTTCACCGCAATAAACAGAATTTTTGCGTCGATTTATAACAATGGATGAGACATGGATCCACCACTTCACACCTCAGACAAAGGAATAGTCACAGCAGTGGACTGGAATGGGAGAATCGTGTCCAAAAAAGGCGAACATGACTCTGTTTTTTTTTTTTTGGAATGCGCCTGGGATAATTTTTATTGATTATCTTCAGAACGGAAGAACCCATCAACGACGAATATTATGCTAATTTATTGCAGGGTTCAAGTGATGAAATTGTGGAAAAATGGCCGCATTTGGCGAAAAAGAATGTAGTGTTTTATCCGGTTCACACATCCATTATTGTGATGGCGAAAATTAATTGACTAAAGTTCGAATTGCGTCTAAGCATACCGATTTAGCTTCCGCTGACTATTTTCTATTTCTAAATTTGAAACAATGGCTCGGTGGTAAAAGATTTTCCAACAATGAAGAGTTGGAGTCTACGGTTGATGACTAATTTAAGTAGCTTGACAGTTCTTACTATAAACAGTGTATCGAATATAGACTAACTTATATACTAGACTCAACATTTCGCTCAGTAAATTTATGACATTTGGCCTGGTGTGATATGAACATTGGATGTTGAAAAGAATTGCTTCAATAATACCAGATAGTGGCAATGGTTCAAAACAACGAACAAAATAACAACAGCGGTATTTCGTTTTGTGTGTTAAAATTATTGTGTTAAATACAACACAACTGTATGTTAACAATAAAACAGTCAATAAAAAAGTGTCAAACACATTTCAATTTCACAGTTTTTCACCAAAACGACATGAAAAATTAAAGTTAGAAGTTCTGGTAATTCCATCTGGTGTAAGTCACTTTTCGTCAAACATTTCGTCAAGTGTGAAAGGAAACGTCGGATGAGTCAAATATTCTATTTAGTAGGATTTGCTCTATGTTATCGAAGCTATTGAATATCGACGAAAAAAGTGTATCAAGCTAAAAGGAGGTTATGTTGAAAAATAAGGAAAATTTTTCCCAAATTTTTTATGTCTTCTTTATTAGGTCGGCTAGTTTTTAAATCGTATGATATTAAGACACTGATCGATTTTTTTGCGTTAGAAATATTGAAAATCAACCAGTAGCATAGTCGCTTACGTTTGGACAACGTTGGGAAATATTGTAAAGATATTTCCAAACTGCACCCAAAATTGCCGCATCTGGGGATCGAAATACCCGCTCTTCAGTATAGAGACGCCAGTGGTGCATCAACAAAGAGTTACAGTTTGGTGTAGATTTTGGAGTGGTGGCATCGTTGGCCCAGTTTTTCCAAAATGCTGCTGGAATCGCCATTTCACCCAACCACCAGCGTCACAGACCCAAGATTACACACATTTTATGAGCTGAAATGGTTGGTTTCAGAAGGACAGAGTAACATATCACACAGCTGATTAAACTGTCGATCTTTTGCGCACTAAGTTGGGTAATCGTATTACCAGCCATCTAAGAGATAACTATACTACATATTAGAACTATAATAGCAGAGTGCCATTGCTCTTAATATTATTCAATACCCAACATTATTAGGATTATTAGTGATTTTGGGGATTTATCGTGACTATCAACCAATTGCACGCCCAATATTTATATGGGAGGTACAAAAATGGGCATGACGAAGTTATTCATTTGTTATTACACAGTACAGTATCTTTTGACGAAATATTGATTAGTACCTAATTTTCTTATGATCGGTTGTGGTATACAAGAGATATCGAGTCGGCCAACCGGAAAACCGCCCAACTTTTATATGGGAGGTACGAAAATAGGCGTGGTGCAGTGTTAGGTTTTAATTTTTATAAAAACATTGCCTAGTTCCGAATTTCATTAAGATCAGTTGTAGTTTACGGGAGTTATCTTCTCGATCAACCGGTCAACCGCCCAACTTTTTTGTGGGAGGGACCAGAATGGTTGTGGCAAAATCACTCTTTTTCTACAGGAGAGCGACATTTGACTAAATATTGACTAGTACAAAATTTCAATAAGGGTGGCTCGGTTTTGCATGAGTTGTCTTGCCGAAAAATCAGCTGGCCGAACAACTTATGTATGGGAGGTACCAACATGGGCGTAGCAAAATCACGCTTGTCTTAATTCAATTACCTAATTTCATAAAGATCGGAAGTGTTACACGCGACTTATCGCATTAAAGAAACGGACGACTACCCAGCTTTTGTATGGGAGGTAACAGAATGGGCGTGGCAACCTCGCCCATTTTCTCTAGTTAAGTAGACATTTACAGATAATTAACCAATGTTTGACTTGAAGCTAATCACATCTACCAGAAAAAAATTTTAAAAGAAACATGATTTTGTACTAAATATGTCGATTTGTGTGAGAGGTACCAGAAGGGGCGTGGTTAAAATGCCCAATTATAGCTGAAGTATAAAAGTAAATTTTTATAAAAGTAAATTGCTTCGAAGCTATAAGTCATCGGGCCCAGATATGGTATCAGCAGCGGAAATTTAGACTGGCGAATATTCCGAACGCCTGGCTAAGAAGGTTGTACTAATACATCGAGTCAATTAAATTAAATAAAATGAAATTAATTTTAATATTGTGAACTAACGTTTATTTCTTTTGGTACACTATGGTTTTATTAAAAATACCACAAATTGTTATCACTTATGGAACACGATTTCATTAATGTGGCTGCCGCGGATGGCTTGCAGTAGCTTATCTTGTCAGCAAAATTGTTCAAAGACTCGGTCGACGGTTTCTGGTTCTATCTCACCAATGACGCGGGCGATATTAGCCTTAAAGGTGTGGATTGTTTCCGAATTATTCGCATAGCATCGGTATTTAATGGAAACCTACAAGAAACAGTCTGAAGGGATCAAACCGCAGCTCCGAGGCGGCCAAGTGACATCGCCAAGATGGCTAATAATAATAATAGTGCGCAAAAGATCGTTTGTTTGGAGAGCTGTGTGAATATCCAAGTTCATATCTTCCACTTCAGCAAGTTCATATATTCCATTCTGTAATGATGGCTTTGTAGCGCTTGTACCAGCAGACTCACAGAAAAATTCGGTTGAGACAGCCGAATTAGTCGTAACCCAATTTCGAGGTTGCCAGAACCTCATTAGAGGTTGACACAACCTCATTGGAGGTTGACACAACCTCATTAGAGGTTGACACAATCTCATTGGAGGTTGACACAACCTCATTATAAATTGACACAGCTTCACTAGAGGTTGACACAACCTCATTGGAGGTTGACACACCCTCACTAGAGGTTGACACAACCTCGATAGTGGTTCTCACAACCGAATGTAGATAGTGTCACAAATAAATTTTGAAATCTTATTTATTATTAAGTAATGATTCATTTTCCTGAATTCTCATTAACAAAATAGTGTAACATATTTATTTTACACGTTACTACCGACCATTTGGAAGTCCCGTCCATCATGGGTAACCGCTAAAATTTTGGCGTGTTGTATCTATTTATGTAGGTCACACACAGATGATTGCACCATGTCTCCAACGGCCAACCTTGAAAAGTTTCAAAACTGTTGATACCTGCTTGGAAATTTTCTGCAAAACAACACGATTTTATTAAAAAACCATTATTACAATATGTTTACTTACCTTTTTTAATATCCACAAAAAAATCTTGATATCGCGGCGACAGGGACAATTTAACATTCTTTAACTTCTTTTAATATAATACATATTTGTGTTTATAATTTTAAACGTCAAGTTGAAACTGAAATTCGGTTGTACCTACAGAATTCATGAGTAATTCGGTTACAGCAACCGAATTGACGCCGGATGTGGGCGTTGCAACCGAATTAAGGGTTAAGTCGGTTATTGCGACCGAATTGATACCAAATTCGGTGGTTACAACCGAATTGATATCAAATTCCGCAGGTACAACCCAATTAATAACACATTCGGTTACTCAATTTCGGTTGCTGTATCCGAATTATTCCCACATTCGGTTGTACCAACCCAAATTTTGGAAAAATTCGTTGATAGAACGAATATAATTCAAGAATCGGTTTCACATCCGAATCGATTTAAAAACGAGGTTGCTTCAACCGAATTTCAGTTGTGATTGTGAGGACTAAATTCGGTCGTGACAACCTAAATTCGAATTCAACCCCGAATTCGTTGGTAACAGCCGAATTTATGGTTGCTACAACCTCTTTTCAACCAATTAGTTATTTGGGTGCATTTTTTTAAAAAATCCAAACCAAACTGTCACTCTCTGTGGATGCATTGGCTTCTCGTCAGTGACAGGCAGGTTTTCCAATCCCCAGATGTGGTAATTTTGTTTGTTGACATAGCCGCTGAGATGAAAATGCGCCTCTACAGAAATAATAAACACGAAGTTTGGGCAACACAGCACTCAAGTAAGTTTACACTATTTCCCAACGTTGTTCAAACAGAAATCGACTCATTTTGTTCCGCGGCGGTATGATACTAACTGATCGACAATATTTCGAATAGAAAAAATCTATCAGTGTCACGATAACATATAACTTAAAAAGATACTTGTATTTAAACCACCCGGTTATTCACAATCTTTTTATGGTCTTGCGATTATATAAATAAAAACAAATAGTTTATAATAAAACAGGCAGGAGAATAAAGAAATAAACGACTCAATTGTTACCACTATTTTCTCAATTTTAAGTGGGAAATTTTTTATTCAGTTCTTAATTTTACATAAAAAATTTCCTTATACCAACTTACATTTCTATCGATGACGGTCAGCTCGCTTAGTGATGGAAAATGCTTCTCAAAATACCTTTCGGAACCGGTGTAAAACTGAAGGTCCCAATCAGTGAGTGTAACACTAGAAAGCGCACATCTCAGTGATTGTGAAAAGCTCTCCCCAATCCCTTCATGGAATGTTATGGGACACCATTTATTTTTTTAATGCAAATTTCTCCCTCCGAGTTTATCTTTGGAAAGTTATCCATTTCAATTATAATCGCGAGAACATAAATTAATAAATCGCCTTATTAAACTTTAAATCAAACTTTTGCCATTACGTTTGAAAAATTCCCCATGAAATGCCCCATATTTGTATAAAGGCACAATTGTACTTGAAGTAACGCATTCATTGTACAGCTGTGTATTCATATGAATAACCAACCTACAGAAATATCTGGCAGTACTTTCATATTTTATTATAGTGTTAATGTTGATATTGATGTTGAAGACGATGATGATTTTTATTCCTCTTCTCTTCACTCTCTCTCTCACTCTCTCTCTATAGTACATAACATCACATCCCATTACCACCTGCACACAAAAACAATAGTAATTGCTGTGGAAAATGACTTTTAAGTTATTTATGATTACAATCATTTCAGAGCAAGCGATGCATTTTCTCTCTCCTTCAGTTTAAGTGAAAGAATAGAAAATTATCCGGAACATTTTGCAATGGAGAAATTTATTGCATTTATTGCAAGTGTACGCCTTATGTTTGTGATGTGTAAAGCGATTTGTAATTTACACACACACACATTTGGAGATGCATTCTTTCGTGGCAGGATAATGATAAGATGAATATACTCCATGCACATCCTTCAACCTGAATCGTGTGATTCTCAATGTGGGGGGCATTTAACAAGTTCAATTCTATAATTGAGGGTGGGTTCCGGTTGGGCTGCTGTCTGCTGGTTTCTTTTAGAGATTATAGCAAGTACACGCACTATTCGAGATGTTTCTTTTTGCCAGAAACAAGAACTGTTTTTTAGAAGCGATTAGTTTTTTTTAGAAGCGATATTAAAATATACAAAATTGTAGCTTTATACTCTTTGAAGAAAAGCAAAAAAAAATAACATTTTCCCTGCAATATTTCTGCCACCGGTGAAAACAAATTTGTGAAAGTCTGTATTTTAAAAATAACACACTTTACCAATTTAAAAATTGGTAATTGGAACTCTTCCAAAAGTTTGGTATGTTTGTGTCTGTGGTTAAACTAATGTAGCCAGTATATTTTTAATTTACATACACGCTTAAAAGTCATGGCCTCAGCAATATACTTCAGGATCAACATATATGTATGTATATTTGCAAGGATTGTTGTCATTAATCGAAGTTCTGCTGCATTTTTGTTTTTTCGTTATCTGTCAATTTTTTGTTTTCAAACTATTAATCATTGTGTCTCCAACAAGTAATATTGAATAGCAAACACAGTGTGTTTGGAGAGAAGTAGCTTCAAACATTATATATTTGCATTCAAACAATAAAAATGGTCAGATTCTGCAGCGTGTGTATAATAAATATGAAGTTAATTGTTTTAGCAACTGACACATCCAACTTTATGTAGACCCATTTCGTGAAAAAGTTTATTTGTTTGATTTATATTTGATTTCTTTGATTGATTTCTCCCAAATACTTGTCGAATTTTCGAATATATCCATTTCGTAAGACTATGAGTCTGGTCTGAAGGTAATTTTGTGCGATTTAATGTCACACGCACACTTCTACTGGACCTAATTATACCGGGTGGTTCAGTCACGACTGGACAAATTTTACTAGCGTATTCCTTGGCTCATTTGTGAGTATTCTTGAAAATATACAGGGTGGTTCAGTCACGACTGGACCAGTGTATTCCTTGGCTCATTTCATGAAAATATGTCCATCTACGACCATCCCCGAAAATGCAACGGGGCGAAATGGTAGCGGTTTGAAAATTTTCGGATTGGTGGTCGGAGGTTCTAGGGTAAAATTGCTAAGTTCTGAACCAGTAGCCGGATTTTTTTTGCATTTGGGCTTATTGGAAATGTCTTTAAAATACTTTTCAGAATCATTAAAAAAAAAGTTGGATAAACGACATAAGAACGTGCACATAACCTCAATTTTCAGGCAAATGGTCATAACTTTGGAGCGGTAAGACCACTGGGCTTCGTTTAGGTAATTTTGGAAAGGTAAGAGTTAGGGCTATTTTTTAAGAGATTATAAGTTACATAAGTTACCTGTCATCTGGCTGGGCAAATTGAGGTTATGTGCACGTTCTTATGTAATTTTTTCAAATTTTTTTTCATGGTTCTGAAAGGTCTCTTAAAGGCCTTTCCAACAATCCGACCACTGATTCAGAACTTATAAATTTTAGTCTAGTACCCTCCGACCACCAATCGGAAAATTTCCAAACCGTTGTCATTTCGCCCCCTTGCATTTTCGGGGATGGTGGTAGATGGACATATTTTCATGAAATGAGCCAAGGAATACGCTGGTCCAGTCGTGACTGAACCACCCTGTATATTTTCAACGGGGGGTTTTTTTGACCTATCTTATAGGAGTGGAGTACACATCGTGGTTTATACGTCTTCGATACCCTATTATAAGGTCATGTAAAATTTGGAATTTAATTTCGCTTTAAAAAAATATTAATAGAAATTTTTCAAAATGTTATTGCACAAAACAAAATATCCATTTTAATGTTGGCTGTGTGACCCGTAGCGCCATCATGTTGAAATTATACGTCATCCACGGCACTCTCCTCATCGTTTGGGAACAACACATTGCTGAGGCTGGCACGGTAACATTGACGGTAACGGCTGCTTCTTACTCATTTTGGAAAAAAATGGGCCTATGATGCCGCCATGCCAAAACCCGCACCAAACAGTAACTCATGGTGTTTGCAACGGCTTCTCCACGATGACATGTGGTTTTTCCGAGCCCCAAATATGATAATTTTGTTGGATAACTTAGCCCCGGTAATGAAAATGAGCTTCTTCGGTAGAGATGATTGTTCGGTAAAATTGATGATCTTCAGTCAAGGGATCTTCAATCCATTCAGCAATGTAAGACCGCATCGGATGTTCACGACGCTTCAGTTCTTGGACTAATTGGGCTTCGAAGTCTTTATGCAAAATTCTGCGCAAAGAAGTGTGAGAAATGTCCAATTGCTGCGAACGGTGGCGAGTTGATGCTGATGGCTGTTGGAGCATACTATCAGCTACACGAGTTCTTTTGTCCAATAACGTTGGGGATTGACGAACTCTCTTCACAACTTATCTTAGAGTTAGTATAGTTTGAGTTGAAGACTTTTTAATATTTCCCAATTTTCTTTCTAACCTTTAGCTAATAATCAGTCACTTTATAAATGTCCAACTGGCCATCTGCTTCGTACTAACGGGCGGTTCAAAATCAAAATTTTACATGGCCCACCCTTTATGTTCCGGGATCCTGTGACATAAAGCAAGGAGTCTATAGAGTTCGATCTGTGTTTCTCGAGAGAGAAAAAATAGGGAAATATCACCTGTTTTCAATCACAATTGAATAGAAGAAGGGAAAAAGCAGAAAAAAATTTTGTTTATAATTTCCTCGGTAAAATATTGTTTTGAGAATCAAAGTCCAACGTCATAAGTACAATTCGTCACAAAAAAGAAACATAAAAGAGAATAAGAGAATGAGTCCGGTCTTGGTTCTCTTCTTCATCATGTTTTAAATTTTCTTGTTTTTGAAGTCGTTCCACTTTTAAATCTACCGAATCTGTTCTCCGTTTGAAATTTCGTTAGATCTCCGTTTGAATCTCCGTTAAATTTCAAATTCGTCCACTACCTCGAAATGACAACCGTAATCAATGCTCACGTTATGTGCCAAACGAGTTTGCTCTTGGAAACCATCATTTACCGTCGAACCCAGTTCTTCTGATTCTTTTTCGATTCTCCAAAATACTGCATTACCTTTAGGAAATTTCTGCCAATGATATCTTAATCATATTGCCTCTAGCTGCTGATAGCTCTAATCGTGTTGATCGCAGATTTCCTCATAATATCCTCTATCGAAACGTTAAAGAGATTGCACCATAGAGTCCTTGCGTCGTACTAAATGTTACGATAATATTTTTACTAACCTTCACTAAGGATTTCATTTTAGACTACCATGAGGACTTCCAAGCTCCGTAATAGCTTCGTACAGTTTCCCCGTATCGAGCTATCGAAGGTAACCTTATAACTGACAAAGAAATGCACAGTGAGTGATTTATCGAAATAAATTCAATTTATTTATTTTATATGATATTACAAATTATTAATTATAGTATACAATGTAAAGAGTTCAACAATAATTGTTTTTCTTCTTAGATATAAACAAATGGGTATGAATAATTGGTTTAATATATTTACAAAATTATAATGAAGGAAAAAAATGTTCAAAAACTATTTGAATATATTTACACTAAAACTATCTTAAACTAAACTAAAGTAAACTTAACTTTAAGGCTCTATGATATGACTAGTTCATTAATTACCTCGTTTATACGGCACTAAAAACGGCTTCCAATGAAAGCGCTGTGGTGCGATACGCACGTATAAACACATGCCATAACCGTATCTAAAAAATTAAGCGTAGCGACGAGAATCGAGATTTCAATTCGACTTGACGAATGCCAAACCGTAGTGAGTGAACAGCTGGTGAACAGCTGCTTTTTGTTCATGCGTCGGGCTCGTCGGTGAATGCTGCGATATCTTGGGACATTTACTTTAAAAAAAAGTATCGGCAAATTACTCTAGATGGCCAATATTGTTTTATGCGAAGTATTTTCACCGTCGAAGTGCTCCACTTCATGCTGATGGTCATTAAGATACTGCGAAAAGATATATCTTCGCTGTTTTCGCAGTCGCTCAATTAAAAGTAATAAAAATTGACTCAATTGGCTCATAGCGTGTACCACAAATATTTAATGACTGATAATAAAAATGTCAACAACTAATCAGCTGTTTTCGATTCGTCTTCAAAGTGTGATCACACAGAGTTGTTTTCGTTGTAACTATAAACGGGCGCGTTTTATGTGTATCGAACCACAGCGCTTTCATTGGAAGCCGTTTTTAGTGCCGTATAAACGAGGTAAATGTGTGCGTACTCAGAGCTCATGCATTGAGAGTTAAAATTTTCTGTGAGTTTTCTTAATCTGTCAGTAACTAGCTCAACATTTGCGAGAATATGAAGTCTGTGGGTTGAATAAAACCACGGCAGATTATAGATAAGTTTTAGTAACTTGTTCTGGACGATTTGCAACTTTTTTATGGGACAACTAGCACTAGTGGACCATACAGGAGCTGAATAAAATATAATTGCAGGAAATATAGATTTCAGAATAATTTTTTTATTAGCAATTGACAGTGATGATCTCCGGTTAATGAAGGGATACAATAGTCGTATCAATACACTGACCTTGTCTGCGATGTACGGAATGTGGTCATTGAAATTTAATTTTGGATCAAGTACTATCCCCAAATACTTAACTTTATCCTCCCACTGAATTTGTGTATTATTTATGCATATGCTTGACTGAGTCAGATAGCATGCCTTTCTTTTTCGGCAAAAATTTATTGCCTGTATTTTATCGGAGTTGATCAAGATTTTCCATTTATTGAAATATATCATCAAATCACTTATGGCAGAGTCAAGATTTGATATGATGTCAGATGCTAGTACCCTCGAACACAAAACAGCTGTATCGTCAGCAAAATTGACATTTTGCAGCTCTCAAACTGAGGAATGTCGGAGGTGTATAAATTGTACAGCACTGGGGACAGACAGGAACCCTGAGGGCAACCAGCGGTGATTGGAAAAGTGTTCAAATAATGAGAGCCGATGTATACCCTAATTGTCCGGGAATATGAAAAACTTTGAATAATTTTCACGAGTTCAATAGGGCTGTTAAAATTAATCAGTTTATGAATGAAGTCATCGTGAAACACGTTATCAAAAGCGGCTTTGATATCAAGCAGTACCATGCCGGTCGATTTCTGGTCTTTGAAGTTTGAATGAACTATGTCCCTTATCCTCACCAATGGGTGGATAGTGTTATGTTACCTTCTAAATCCAAACTGTTGTGGAGGTAATATATTGTAGGCTTCAATAAATTTCTTTAATTCCGATTTGATGACTTTTTCTAGGACTTTACCGACGGAAGACAATAAACTAATTGGTCGATAAGATAATGGAAATTCTGGTGGTTTATTGGGCTTTCTAATCGGAATGACTTTTGCCTCTTAACATTTTTGTGGAAAGTAGCCTAGTTTTAGACACCCATTTATCAAAATTGTCAAAAATGTGAATCCCGTCAGCGGTAGGGCTTTTAAGCATTGGTTATTGATTCCGTCAATTCCCGGAGCCTTCTTGTTCTTTAAGTGTTTTATAATCGTTGACACTTCAACCGCGCTCGTCAAAACCCGGTTGGTATGACTTAGCCCAGACATACGCAACTGATCGAGACTATTATTAACTTCTCTAATTGTGTCAGGGTCGCCAGAATGATACCCTATAATAGAATTAGGGGCGAACGTTTGCCCGAGAATTTCACATTTTTCTAAATTTGTTGAAAAACGGAGATTGTTCTGCTTCAAAATGGGAATATTAGCCGACTTCTTCCTTAATATTTTTGATATGTTCCAAAAAGGGGAAGAGCCTTTGTCTAACGTGGACATTAACATGTGCGATGAAATGTTTTCAAATGATTTTATTTCCTCTTGTATTTCACTATTCAAATACTTCCACTCGAGAAAATCTTCAATACGGTTATATCGTTGCCAATTTCGACGAAGGCTATTTCTCAATGTTATTAGATTTCTAATACAATCAGGAAAAGGTTTTCCACGAGTAATATACGATCGTTTCTTTGGCACACTATGAGCAATAGCGTCGTTTATAGTATCGTTAAAAATTGTAAACAGAGTATCTATGTTTTCGGGAGTCCTAATGTTATTGATAGCCGATAGTGTTAACTTATTATTAATATTTCTTGAGAATAAATGGCAGTTTGCTAAATTGTAGTTGTATATCAGTAAATGGATTAAATTAAAATTATAGTTTAAGGTTATTTTAGCTGGTAAGTGATCGGAACTCAAATCGCTAATCGTCATAGCAGGAGATATGCAATGCGGAATACTTGTCAAAAATAAGTGTAAAGTAGACCCTTGCCTATTACTGTCGGATTGTTTGTACGTGTGCTCATCGGGATATACCATATTTATATTATAAGAGCTTAGTCTATCGTGTAGGATATTTCCCCAACAGTTCGCCCTTATGCAACCCCATTCTCTATGTCTGCAATTAAAATCACCACCTAATATGTACTTATCATCTCTGGTTAACCTATGTAGCGCCGATGCAAACTCCCCTTTTCTATTTCCATTGGGTCCTGAAATGCCTCCTGGAAAGTAGCATGCATATATATTAATAGTACCCGAGGCTAATACCAATATTTTCTATTATCTTAGTATTAACAATTGGAAGTAGATTATGTCGTATGTTCTTCTTAATTATAATTGCCACTCCGCCTCCTCTAGCATTGTCTCTATCATTTCGGTAAACTCGAAAATCACTATGTCTTATTGATATTTCATGCTGTAACCATGTTTCTGACACTAAGCATATGTGTACGTCGTTATCTATTAGGAATGTAAATAATTCAAGTTTCTTATTTCTAATACCTCTGGCATTCCATGTTATAATTTTGATACCGTTGTTCATGATGATAGAAACTTACAGGCTAGGTTTGTTAGGACTACAAATTGGTCGGACTTAGTTTTACAGCTTCTTAGGTTGTTGATAAGCTGGAAAGTTAAGATTTTGATTTCCTCTATAGAAAATAAATCGTTGGAACTACTATTATAGTTGTGGGTGTTTATGTTGTTACTGGGTCTTTCAGTATGCCAGATGCCAGTTGGGTTAGCATTGGTTTGATGAAGTGCATTTGGAAAGCTCGCATTATAATTCGTGCTACTGAAGTGGTTACTATTATTGTTAGTCCGGCGTCTTGAAATTTATTGTGAACGTTGCTTTAATATTCTGTAAGCCTGTTTATTTTCGCACTGATCATTTACAGTGATCTATTACAGTTTGCACATTTTATTTCAACTTCTTTGCAATCTGTTGTTTTATGTTGTCCAGCACACCGTGCACAAAAGGTTTTGACTCTGCATTGGCTAGAACCGTGCCCGTACATTTGACAGTTGTAGCACTGTGTGATTCAGGATTTATTTGTCTTTTGAAATTCCCACTTAACTTTAACATACTCAATAACGGAGTAATTATTTCTCAATTCCCTCATTGTTATTGTTTGGCGTTGGAAATAAACAACAAATATTACGTATTCTGAGTTATGAAAACCAGGCATTTCAGGCCCATATTAGTCAGGTGTTTTTTAATAGTTTGTGGGTCTTGCTTATCCAAACCAAACAGAAGGGCTTTGTATGGCTTCTCATTCTTGGCAGCATAAGTGAAGAACTCGTACTTGTTTTGAAGCAGGTTGCAGATCGTATCAAAGTTTGGCTTTGTTGATTGATCAAACAGTTTAATTTCAATTGAAATTTTTCTGATGGAATAATTATCTATTTTGATAGACTTGCAAAACTCATGAACTTCTTCAAAATTAACCTTCAAGATTGTAATAGGCGGAATATAGGCTCTCACCGGTTTTTGAACGATAACCTCATCACCATATTATCTTCGTTCAAGGTTATCTTTCGTTAAGGTTAACCATCGCCTCCTACTGAGTAAATTAAGCGCTATCGGGTTTAATAGTAATATTATTGAATGGATTTCATCTTACCTTACGGGTCGCGAACAGATGGCAATTTTTGGTGATTCGTTATCTAGACCTATCCAAGTATCTTCCGGCGTTCCTCTGGGAGGTCCCCTGGGTCCTATTTTATTTCTCTTGTTTATCAACGATTTGCCTAATTCGATAGCTGAGTCTAATGTGCTTATGTATGCGGACGATGTGAAAATATTTATGTCATATAAAAATACTTCAGACTATATTCTACTACAAAATGAACTGGATCGGTTTGGGAGTTGCTGCAATCTTAACCTTATGGAGTTAAACTTGGGTAAATGTAAGCGTATGGCGTTTTACAGATCACGTATGATTACCTCCCGGTATTCTATAAGTGGTTCTACATTAGAATTGGTCAATTCATTCTTGGATTTAGGTTTTTTACTTGATAGGAAATTGTCTTTCAATAGTCACATTATTGCTACTGTTAATAAGGCTTATGGCGTACTTTCGTTCATTAAGCGCTGGGCGAAGGAATTTTCTGATCCGTATATCACGAAAAATCTTTTTACATCCCTTGTTAGGCTCATATTAGAATATGGATCAGTGGTATGGGATCCACAATATGACTTTTATGTGAATATGATAGAATCGGTACAGAAACAATTCCTTATTTTTTGTCTTAGGAACCTGAGATGGGATCCTAACGTCCATCTTCCTTCATATGTCACTAGATTGTCTTTGATTAAATTACCTACTCTGGCTAGTAGACGGACTATGCTTAATTCGATTACAATATATAATATTCTCAGGGGCGATATACGCTGTGAGTATCTTCTTGGTCGTATTTCGATAAATGTTCCTTCGAGAACTTCTAGGAACTAGAAACCACTGTATATTAGTTTTCGACGCTATAATTATGCTTTGAATGAACCGGTTCGGAGAATGTGCACAGATTTTTATGATGTTTATCAGTTTATTGACTTTTCTTTATCACCGGACACGATAAAGTCTTTTATTATAAATCATCTAAATAGCTAGTGTGTAGTATTTTATGTACGAGTATTAATGTTGTGTTGATAATTTATGGTTTTATGTTTTAAGATTTATTATTTTTCAATAAGTATATAGTGGTAATCTGTAGATTTTATTCCTCTTTTAACTGGTATTGCTTTAATCGGCTGTGAATTTTTATGTAGCCGTTACACGTTTTCCTCTCGGTTACTCCCCTCTACGGATCGGTTTGTGCTGTGTGTTCGTTATCCCTAAGTCATAGGGATGAGGCCCCCTCGGCCGGTTGGGCGAGTGTGAGTGGCGGCGATGGGATCGTTTGTAAAAAAAAATCCAATGAGTGTTTGAACTCACGGGCGATGTGTTAACACCTTTTTGCTACACGGTACCTGTTCGATTTCTATGAACACATTCGTAAATGTTACATTGGAAAATAAAAAACAGCGTTCAATCATATGATGACGTTACAGTTAAATAATATTAATACTTAAAATTATTTAAAGACCCAGTGCAAGCACATGTGTCATTATTTTCTTGCTCAATACTTTTTGTTTTATTCCCACAAAAGTCAAAGAATGCAAAGCAACAGACACTTGTATATACATACATGCATTGTTATATTCGAACATACGCTACACAAGTTCACAAAATTGTCGTTGCTCTCTTCCTATCTCATTTTTATATACGTATAATACGTCATTACTCTCTTTGCTCTGAGAGTGCTCCGCACCCACATTTTATTGGACTTACCTTTCACTATAATAAAAAAAACAATAACACCAACAATAACAACTACTCCTACTACTACTACTGATATGTTGGTGATTTATTTGTGCTTGGTGTGGCGCGGAGTGTTTGTTTGGGTGGTGTGTGTAGGGGGGGGGGGTACCTAAAATAAAAACAACCAAACACACAACATCACACATACTTTGTCCGAAGTAGCTGACGTACAAGTGAGTCACATAACCACATGTTTGCCATATCAACAGCAACGAAACAGCCAAACACACAACATCACACATACTTTGTACCAAGTAGCTGACGTATTAGTATGTCACCATAACGTCGACTGCGATGGTTTTAGCAGCAGCATAAAATCTGGTTTTAGCAGATTTTGACTTTGATAGATTTAGTCCCTATACGCCGCTATAGACGTTAACACATCAAAAAAAAAAGTTTGGAGCGGAGAGTAATAAATGTTTGACATCGACGATTTCGATGCATTAATATTTGGTTTATTTTTCTTATTCATAATGTAAACGCGATGTGCGTTTACGTCATCATTAACAAAAGCACGTTTGATTTTGGGGTGTTTTGTTTACACTCTTCGTAGAATGTTTTTTTTATGTAAGTACTAAACACGCACAGCTTAGTTGTAGTGATACACACAGTAGAAGTACACGTCTCTTTTTAACAATGGCTGCACACAGGGAAAAGATTAGTTGGAAATCAATTCAGGCATTGGAAATTCTATGATAAACGCTATTTTTTGATTACAATTCATAATTGTCAAACATCAGAAGTATTTGTCGATGTTATTGATAGATTAAAAATAGGTCATACTAAATACAAGTTGCTACTACCGAACTTTAGTTGTATTAACCAATTTGAGTATTTCTAAAACATTATTCATCTGAAATGGAAGATACAACTAATAAAAAGTGCAATATTGGAATTGTAATCATAATTGAATTGTAATCATAATTTAGATTCTGTTACAAAAACACTTGTTGCAAAGTTACGAGTATGTATTCGATTTTTCACAAGAGGCTTTGTTGTTAAAGAGAAACTACGTATATTGGAATGTTACACGAGGACGTTACAGAAAAACTAATATTTTAAACAGAAAGTGATAAACAAAGTTTTGAAGTGCATAGATATCAGCCAGCGAAGAATACATATCATAAATTTAGATGAAGTGAGACTTTTAAACATTATCGTTGAATATAACGCCACTATTGACGCATTCACAAACACATGCAGACAATTGTGGACACTTGGCTGGAGGAACGATTATTGTGGATGACACAAATTAACTCAAACATGCATATGATACCTAGGGTAACACTGTGTGTAATTTTTTAAGCCATGGCAAAATAACCATATACGGACACCACTACCTGATAAAAGACTAAAAAAAAAGACCCGTGTCTCCCAATTTTTCCCAAAGTCATGCACTTTTTTTTTATGGGCCGCCAAAGATTTGGGGCCTCGGTATCATTTTCGTAAAAATGTGATCATTTTCTCAGGCTCATATCTTGCAAACCGTTCAGAATTTCGATTTACTCTCTGAGGCAAAGTTGTAGCTCTTGTCATAAAGAACAAAAATTGCGAACATATAAAATCAAAAAAACTTCACCTTCCAGATCAAAATCGCAAAAAACTTAAACCTTTTACCTTTTTTCCCGTGTTCAGGTCCATAGGTAGCAAACCGTTCAAAATTCAAGGAAACAATCAACTACAAAAATTTACCTAAGATCTCAATAAATTTCTAGAACATATAAACTTCCTGGAAATTATTCTTAACACCGTTTTTTAATTTCATTTGTTTTTTATTTACTTCAACATTGAGATACTATGCTATCTATTACAAAAATATTAAAAAAAAGTATTCGTATTATGTTTATAATGTTGATGGCCCTGGACTTGCAAATCGCGCTCTCTTAAGTTGTGGATCCAAATCGTCCGAATCTGACTCTGATTCAGCAATTATGGTGTCCACAGGCACGTTGCTTCCAGACTGCCCTCCATCATCAGCTCTTTCTTCTTCAAATACTTCATTAACATCATACAGGGTGATCTTGTGACTCCACCAACATACCTCTGCAAGCAATGCGTCGAGGTTTTTGCCTTTGTACCGTTTTTCCATGGGCATTGTGGTTTGGTGAAACCGTTCTCCTTGCTCATCGGATTCGGTAGGGAGTTGTTTGATAAAATCGTCAAAATGAAAATGAAGAAAATGCAGCTTTAATGTCATCGATGCGCCGATTATCTCAAAATAATGCAGCATTTGTTTCACCCATTCTCTTGCTTCCGGTTCCGCGTCTCGATCCCCTCCCAAGACTCTGGTGCATACACGCTGAAGGTAAATCCATGCCATTGAATGATTTTCATCAAGCGATGAATCAAATTTGCTCTTGAATAGCTTTCTAATGTCAGGGCCATTAAGTACACCTGTTAAATGAAAACAAAAAATAAAGACAGAAAAGAAAACATTAACATAGTGTAAATAGTACAATGAGTTTTAAATTCGTTTTAAATTTACTACAATACCTTTTTTAATTTTGTCATCGCTACGCTTTGGGAAAACGCTTTTCAAATAGTCGAATGCGTTTGGGCAATTTACAACGGCCACTTCGATGAATTTTTTAACAATTCCCAATTTTATGTGGAGCGGTGGCAGCAAGATGTCTTGAGTATTGTCAATTAAAGGTGCATTCTTCAGTCTATGTTGTTGTATTTGTTCATCCACACTTCCTCTTGGCCTCCACGAGTTACATTGGAATTGATTCAGAGGTGAGCGTGAATCCCAATTACAAAGAAAACAAAAGAATTTTGGGAAGCCGCCCTTATCGATGATCCCTTGCAAAATGTTGATGACCTTCAAATCACAGCAAATCTTGCATTTATTTTGATTTTTTCCATTATATCTTTCAATGTTTCATAGCTTTCTTTCATGTTGATACCCATTGCTAGCGGAATGGAAGGTTTTCGGTTCGGCACATGCAACAACACTGCTTTCAAGCTTGAAACAGAACCATCAATAAATAATCTCCACTCACTAGCGATGTAGTTCATTCCCATTTTTACCACCAAAGCTTTTATATCGTTGCAGTAAGAGAACGAATTGTCATCATTTAGAGTGTAGAGCATCTGAAATTCAGCTTGTCGTTTGCGGTACGCCGTAGAGTTAACATTAGCATGTGTGAGTTTTCTTTGCTTTAAAAAAGCTGTCAAAAATATTGCAAGTCGCTGCGATAATCCCAATATGGCCACAATGAAATCCATTTCCATTTGTGTTATTAGTTGTGGTCCATCTCGTCCCTGTTGGGGCTCATAATCGGTATCAAATGGGTCTTCATAAGTAACACCACTTGCTGTACTCATTGCTGTAAATTCTGTAGTACGATCTGGAGTTGGCGGCCTTGGTGATACAAAATTTTCAGGTGCAAGCACTGGTAGTGTGGCTGTTGCAGTTGCTTTATAAATTTTGTTCTTCTCAGAATGTCGATTTAGACGACATGTGTAATTTACGCATGCATAGCAACTGGTTGCATCATGATCACCTGGGCGATTAATCCAGTTTACCGGCTTACAATACTTCATAGTACCTCTGCCTCCACTCAACCATGCCATGAGATTGTTATAACATTGGCGACACACTGTATTAGGTGTGTAATTTTCACCGGTCAAGTCCACTTCGTCGAAAAACAACGTATATGCTCTTTTGAATTCACTAGTTAAAAGATTATTTTCCTTCTGAAATCTTGTAGATGTTTTTTTTCTGGTTTGATGACCGCAAACGTAGAAAAATAAATCAATATTTTCACACTGCATATTGAAATTGTCAGTTGCCAATGTTGTGTGCGAATTATACTGTAGCACTTTCACTTTTTTTACTTTCACTTTCACTTTATAACTTTCGCCGCTGAGCTCTCGTTGACGTCGCGCTGTGTAATGCCTCGATGTGAGCGTCGTGTCGCTTTTATATTGTGTGCTGCGTCCCTTGTTGCGTGTGCTGAGCTTACTGCATTGCCTGTGCTGCTGCTGTCGGTGCATGATCGCGTGATACGTAAGCGCTACCTAAACGGTGTTAACCCTTGGACAAACACATGGTTCTGGCCAGGCATATTTCATTTTTTGCTACCTATGGACCTGAACAGGAGAAAAAGGTAAAAAAAATGAAATTAAAAAATTTTCGGCAAATTTTTCACTTTTGCGTACTACCTAAACAGTGTTAAGAATCATCTCTAGGAAGTTTATATGTTCTAGAAATTTGTTTATTGAGATCTTAGGTAAATTTTTGTAGTTGATTGTTTCCTTGAATTTTGAACGGTTTGCTACCTATGGACCTGAACACGGGAAAAAAGGTTAAAAAAAATCGAAGTTTTTTAAGTTTTTTGCGATTTTGATCTGGAAGGTGAAGTTTTTTTGATTTTATATGTTCGCAATTTTTGTTCTTTATGACAAGAGCTACAACTTTGCCTCAGAGAGTAAATTCTGAACGGTTTGCAAGATATGAGCCTGAGAAAATGATCACATTTTTACGAAAATGATACCGAGGCCCCAAATCTTTGGCGGCCCATAAAAAAAAGTGCATGACTTTGGGAAAAATTGGGAGACACGGGTCTTTTTTTTTTTAGTCTTTTATCACGTAGTGGTGTCCGTATATGGTTATTTTTTTTCGTGTTGCACTGTGTAACCCATCCCCATTTTGGACCGAAAATATGAAAAATTTAAAAAGATTGTCTGCATTTGTTTTTCAATTGGACGCTCCGTTTTCGAGATATAGAAACTGTTTCATATTTTCGATAAAAATGGGCACGAAATACGAACCCTGACTACAAATAATAATAATTTTGTTTATATTTAAATATAAAATACACAATTTTAATAAAAAGTTATTTTTGTTTTTACCTTTTTTCTATAAAATTCTATAAAATTCGAAATGGTTGTGACAGCCATCAAATTCAAGTAATTGCTTTAGTTTAGCATACCAATATATTAGTTGGTACAACCGAATTAGTTTTTAAAGTTTTTGTTCATCCAACTAATTGAACATTCACCACTACAGGTTAATTTGGTTGCTAGAACTAAAACTCGATTGACAGATCACATTTATTTCTTGTTGCTGTGGTTTCAACTAAATATTTCAGTTCTTGCAACCAAAACTGAATTACAAATCAATTGATATGCACAACATTTGGTGATACTGAACTATAATTATTGGTAATCACAACAAAATAATGTGATAGTCCAATGAACCGCCAAATTTTAGTTGGCTGTTGACAACGAATCTCTTCTCTGTGTGTGAAAATAATTCTGCGCTTTCCAAATGGTGACGATTTTTCCCGCTGAAATTTCACACGTTTTTAACCGACGTCCTATGCCATGTGAAATTGCATCTTGACCGGTATCGCCATTTAGAGACGGCTGAATTATTTCCAGTTTTTTCGAGAAATCCCCCACTGTGAGATGGTAGGAGTCGACTTGTTTTTCGTGGGCTTCTTTCACATTTAGTCGTAATGTGAGTATATGTACCAACTTAGAGTTTTCGTGCCTAACCCTCACTGATAAGGTTGTTCAATCAGGTCTGCAAACTAATTGTTTTAGTTGTTCCGACAGTACGCTCGTAAGGTCTCTACTTATATTTAGTATATATACTAGGGTCATCTTTTTTAAATACAAGACAGTGGCATGCATTCATCTAGCCAGATTTTGCATTTAAGCTGATGCAATCACCCTTCCAACTCTTCGTCCCAGCCTTGAACAGTACAGCCGGTGGCCATCAGCATACACACACTTACAAGATATACACACTCGTTGCCCCTCTCTTATTCTCTTGCTCTCAAGAGAGCATAAACAGTGCAACAAACACGAATGTATTTATATCACAAACACAGATATATTTGGGTCGCAAACACATATATTATAACATACTTATCATTGTGTCTCAAATATGTAGTATTGAATAGCAAACACAATGCGTTTGGGCACAAGTATTAAAAACAGCTAGAATAATCTAAATGTTATGACCAGGGCGACCAGGATAATAGGTTTCTTCTCAGTGTTCAAAGAACGTGTCGTGACTTCTTCTATTTTTGGGCAATAAATATTTTGAGGGAATTTTAGAGTATTTCGCTTTTCTGCGATACGTTCGCTAACGGGGTTAAACCTAGAGACTGATATCACAGTCTTTTACCCTACATATCGCCAACCAGATCCCTGATTTTTTTTGGCATGGCAGCTGTAGTATATGTCACAGTTGTTTTTTTTGTACAGCCATGTCCATCGTATCTCCTGGATAGTAGTATTGTCTTCTTTGCAACTCTCGAGGATATATGCACGTCGAAAAGTAACGGCACCAGCAACATATTGCAGGAACCATGTACATGTTTGCAAGCATTGTTTTCGTCAATAGAAGGTCTGCTGAATTTTGTTTATTTATAGGCTTTCACATTTTTGTCTTCAGCAGGATCACCAATGCATATATTATAACCTATTAATGATTGTGTCCCAAACATGTTATATTGAATATCAAACACAATGTGTTTGGACACAAGTATACTATATTTGCGACAAGCTACAAGCACGTTATATTTGCATCCAAACAACAATACAAGACAAATCTTTCAGAGTGTGCCTGTTGGATGTTTATAGCGTACCAACCTTCGAAGTGAATATGCAAAATCTTGCACCTTCTACATTTGCGGGGCTGATTAACAATGAGAGTGTTTTCTGTTTCTAAGTCTTATTTCGCATTTTCATTTCGTTAATAATCGGAAGGTAATCTTAGTCCACCGCCTTTTTGTATTTTACCTACTGCCAGCATGTAGTTACAGCCACCCACTGTGGGTCAGGCGCCGACTATAGTGGACCTCCGAATGGGTCTATTATACCCGTATTTTGTTCTCCACTGCGCTCATTCACCAATGACCAGTACTATTGCTAAAAAAAAGAGGTACGAGGCAAAACGAGAGATATATAATGCTTTGTTATCGGGATCTTGTATCAATTGCCAGATGCCCGTAGGAAATGCATTGGAAAACGCGAGATCATCTTTAGTTCACGCAGCCACACTGTGTCCCAGTGTCCACGCATAAGCCTCTCAATCACGACAATATCATTACCTCAGATGGAAAAGGGTAACATGTACTCCAACTTGATTAATCTAATTGCATGTCATGGCGCGGGTTTAACATGATAATAGGAATTTCTGAAAATTTATTTTTTGCAAGCAAGAACCTACTTTATAAATTTGATAATTCGTGGTTTACGAAGTATTAATTTGGGTTAATCCCACACCCATTTCTAGCGTCCACCAATCGAATGTATGACTATACCTATTTAGACAAGGTCTACTCTATACCGAGGATATACCATACAAATTGCTTACCCCCAGCTTCTCGCGCCAAATCATAACAGTGATTCTGCCGGCTCTAATTCAAATTTGTAAACAAGTACATTCATTGTTTAGTTCTGCTCCACAAAATTCATGGTTCCAGAATCAAGCGTTTTGTCAAAACGCAGACCTCTCTGATTACATAATTATAACTTTGTACTCTCTGAAGGGAAAAAAGAATCTGAATTCATTCATAATATACCAATATTTCTTAAGAGTTCTATTTAGTTCAGCTCGTACTAAGCCGCTCCCCTCTGAAACTCCTTATCTGTTGCCTTATAGCTTTTTTCCGAACTAAAACAACTGTAACCAAGCAAAATATTTATTTACACAATTTTTGATAGTTTAGTGGTTGCTGTGGCAAAAAAGTTTAAGAATCACTGCCAACATGGGATAACCATTATCTGGGATAATAATGCAAAATCATTCAATGAATGACTATTTATTATACATCCATAAGTGCATGTATGTCTATCAGGATTTACCGGATCGAATTGTTCTGCAGTCTGGCAGTGACTTGAAATTGAATTATTATGATTGTGTATTGTGTTGGGGAACATGTGGTTTCTACAAATCCAGTTGTACGATGAGTGTGATTTAAAACAATTATAACCTCACCTCAAAGGGTAGTTACGCCCTTTCATTATGAAATCTTCGTTCTTGTATTATATAATTAGGATCTGGTGTTTGTATATGATGCCTATCAACGTCTTCAACGAGTTTAGAAAAGAATCACTATCATGTTGGCAATAGTTTAAGAGTGAGGATATATTTAAGTCGCTTCGTCTGACTGCAATTTATTCCAGACTTCTTTATATATCTGTGATGTAGCTTCCAAATTGTTATAGATGCAAAATATAATTACACAAAATGTAAGTTTTGGCTATTTACTTAATGTATTTAATCATTACTATTATTATATTAAAATATGGGAAATGCCCACAGGTCTATTCACTAATATTGGCATTAGTTGTTATTGATATTGTACAATTTGAAATATAATTACCTTCGAGATTTAATAATGCTTACCACATTAATCTGTGATTATCAACCAGAGAAGGGCATCTAATAATGACATATGTTGACAATTATGAGAATGATTGGCTTTAAATGAATGTTTGTTGGTGCTGTAAGTAATTGTCAAATAAACTTCCACAGTACTTAATGTCCTGTACCATCAATAGAAAATGCTACAAACCTCTTTTCAAACATCCGCAAAAATTTAAGGTAAGAAAGGCTGGACAGGCATAAAGTTTCAAGTTGGAAAAATCCATTCATGCTGTTATTAACAATTTTCTTTCAAAATATCAAATTTTGTTATTCAAAGTCAATCGGAGCGTCAACATTGGCGTTGAAAATGTATGCATACATTCGTGTGGAAGAATAGCAAGAGCTGCCATTTAACGTCGTTTAACAAATTAAATTCTTTTTATTTCTCTGACGTCAGGGAGGCCCAATGTTACCAGCTTAATGCAAAAATTAGTTCCTATGTGTTGAAACTCGTTTTTCTATTTGTCTGAAGATTAAAATTAAAGTATTTTGAAATAAGAAAACTAAGAATCTAAGAAATTATAACGGAAATGGGTAAATTCATAGTCCATAGAATTAAAAAATATAGTCGATGTGATTTTTGTCCTTCCAGTCTGTTAAAATATTAATTTAAGACTAATTGCTGAGATTTGTGTGTATGAGGTAGTGACCAAATATGAAAAAGTAAACAGGAGTGACAAATTTTGACGGCAAGTGATTGTGTTCATCGAGAACGTTTTTTGAATTGACAACAACGTTTTCATCCCGAGTGTGGTAATACATTAATACGGATTGCTAAAAATTTATTGTAATTGATTTGTACACATTTACATTGATACTGAAACTACTAGTTTAACATACTAACTAAAAATATATTTTCCAAAAATTACTTTTAAATTGTTTCGATAAAAACGAACTACATCTTTGGCTTCACTACCACTTACATCTGTCAGAATGTCATTAGAATGTCACTAAACAATTTGTACTCAATATTGCTGCTTGATTGTCTCAGTTAGAGTGTTAGTGTCAGTTATGCCTAAAAATATGCCGTTGTTTGTGGACAAACTACTACAACCCATCTCACCACGAATGATTGACGCTACCGACTTCTGGACAAACTACTACAACCCATCTCACCACGAATGTTTGACGCTATCGACTTCTGGACTAATCGAGAAAGACATGGTCCTGCTGCGAGAAGGATCAGAAAACTTCGAAATGAACTTGTGACAAAGTGTAAAAGTATACATCCTCGAGTAATTGTATCATTGAGTAAAGAATTAAATGTGAATAATAATAATATGTAAACAAAGAGAACTATTGTACTTATCGTAATGTAAACAGAACCTTGTTTTAGTAACGCGAAATAAATAAAAATAAATGGTTCCCCATTATATCCCATGAAGGAATTGTGGAGAGCTTCTCACAACCAGTGAGCTGTGCGCTTTCTAGTTTTTTATACTCACTGATAGGGACTTACAGTTTTTACACCGATTCCGAACTAAATTGGGGTCTTGGTGTACAGGCCTACGATATATTAGTCGAACTAATCTTACCCTTTCTCCTATAATTCGCTGGTTGTATTGGCAATTTTGTAATTGAAAGTAAACACAATGGACTAACTTCTGACATATCTTCCAGTATTTAACAAACTACTCCAATTGTAGCAGTAGCACCCAAATTTATCTATATAGTCTAGTTTAAAATGGACCAGTTGTTTTTTCAGACAGCAGAAGTAGTTTTTAGAAATACGTATGACATGGAGCATATCAGAAAAAAAAACTTGGTAGTAATTTTCAGGGTTGTTCTCGATAAATATAAGAATACTACCAATACATGAAAAGTTTATTTGTTTTAATTGTTTTTTTTTTTATTTTGATTGTTGTTTTAAGACAAATGTCCAAAGATTGGATGTGAAATAAGTTCATACGTTTGTGATTAGAGAATTTTAACAAAATGTTACCGCAATTATAAGTATTTTATTGTTTTCTATTATTATTTATTTACAACTTAAAATTATACCTTAATACTTATATATTAAATTTATATTATATATTTGTACCATTAGTGGGTAGTTTTTAGTTGGGTGGTCAACTTTAGGGTTACTTAATCGCAGATGAGAGTTAATTTGTTTTTAACTTTGAATTTTGTTTTTCAGTGGCAAGTTAATGTAAACCGTCATATTGTTAACGAAAAACCTCTGGCTTACCAAAACAACAAAGAGGAGGAACCAAAATGGAATAATGTGAAAAAATTACACGAGTTGTCAGGGTGCACCCGGTTGAAACCAAGTTCCTTTCGCTATATATTATGTGCAAGTTAGTTCCAACACGCCTACGGCGCCCGTTGAAAGTAAATTTAATGGATCTTTAATAAAAGATACTTTTTGTAAAATGATTAACTTTTTTTTAAGAAATTTTTTATTTCTTCAATGTATTTTTTAAAAGAAAGTATATTTTTAGGTCCCTTTTGTAAGAATACGAATTATATTTTCCCGATGAGGTCCTTTCTTTGATGAGAGGTACTTCTTTTATTAAAACCTAATGTTTTTATGTAACAAAAAGCCTAAGAGTATGAATTTTTTTACAAAGAAATATTTTTTTTTAAGAAGAAGTACTTTTTGGCACTCTCTGGATAAGGTTACTCTTTTTAGGATAACGTTATTTTTTTTAAGAAAATTTACTTATTTTCAGGAAGGCTGGTTATCTCAAGAAAAGAAAAGGTATTATTTTATTTTTAAGAAAGGGTACTTTTATGAAAACGAATTTTTGTAAGAAAAGGTATTTTTTGTAAGAGAAGGTATTTTTTTTGGAAGAAAATCTCGTTTTTACGAAATATTTTTTAAGAGTAGGTACATATCTCAAGAAAAGTTATTTTGTTTTACCAAAAACGTACTCTTTAAAGAAAAGCTAGTTTTTTAAGAAAAGGCAATTTGTTGTAAGATAATGTACTGTTTTAAGAAAAGGTACTTATTTAAAAATTACTTTTTTTAAGAAAGTGTACTTTTTGTAAGAAAATTAATTTTTTTAAGCAAAGGTACTCCTTTAAGATGAGTTATTTTTTTTAAGAAAAGGTACTCTGTTTAAGAATATGAATAGGGTTTTTTTTTGAGAAAATTTCCTTTATTTAAGAAAACGCACTTATATAAGAAAATGTTATTTGTTAAACTTCTTTTACTTTGGCATTTCTAAATTTATTTTTTATTCGGTTCAAACTACTATATGCAATAAACAGGCACCACCTAGAAAATTTCGCATGAAACACGAAATTTCCCCCCACGAAATTTCCCCCCAAACCAAGCCAAAAGTACGAGTATAAGAGTAAGTGTGCTGCCAAATGTAATTCCATGCTCATGGTTGTACTTCATGGATTTGCCAGTCTTGTACTTTGGCTTTTCTAAATTTATTGGGTTCAAAAGTACAATATGTTATAAAGAGGCTCCACCTATAAAACTTCCCTTTAAACCAAACCAAACAAGAGTACCCAATAGTCTACAAGTAGTTAAAAAAAGTTGTTTAAAACTGTTTCATTTAGCCCCCGTCCCGCAATGTAAGATAAGGAACTTCGTTCCAAAAATAAATAAATGTATAAAATGGATGTCATTTTAACAAAAATGTATAAAAATCTATGTAAAAACTAAAATTTTGCAATCTAGGCCGTAAGTACGTGTACAAATAGTCAATCCAGAAACGTGTATTTTATACAGTCTTACAATTCACATTTTTAACAATCAGTAATCTGATTGTCAAAACATACGGTTCTGACTACAGGTTAACCAACCAACATTGGGTGGTTAAATCATTGTTTACCCTTGACAATTCGATGTTTAACGACAGTTTAACTATGAAACAAAGATGACCACCGACTGAAGAACTGGCCATAAGTCGTACAATTTTGTTGTTTAGAAATAATAACACTATGCGACAGTCAAAATCGGGATGGGATGAAACCAACGGGAAATGTTTTAACGGTCAAAAACAAGTTATACGTGGCCCGGCGTTTCGCTGGGTCACGTCTAGGAATCGAGATATATCGATTTGAAGTTAGTAACTATCATATAGGGGAAATTGTCACCTTTGGTGGTCTTTTTTTTGACATAACTCGAGAACCACTAATGTTAATTTATCGAAAGGTGAATTCAAGGTGGTGTTGAGAATGGGGCTGTGATAACAATATACTTCACTTATACTCATTATCTTTAGGCAAATTCCTTCAATCAACCTCCTTCCCACCGGTGGAATCATTTGCATTTACCAAAAGCGTTTGGGCAAGCATATTTTCCCGTGGTGTTTAAAGGGTTAAAGAAATTGGTTACTGACCAATATTTTGCCCTAGTAAACTTTGTAATAGAAAGTCAACGATTTGGCAATTCCATTTAGGTACCTCTGATATAAATTTTATCCGAATAATTGGTCAGCTAGACATGATATATTCCCAAAAACGCAACTGATCATAATTAAATTTCGTATTAGTCAATATTTTACCCAATACCACTCTGTTATTGAATATGTGCGAAATTTCCTCATTCGTTTGGGTAATAAAATATAGGTCGCCAGGAGCAAAGAGTGAAAAAAAGCACCTTCGTCTCCTAAATTATACTTGCGTACACTTTGTGAAGGGATTTTCCGTTTACCGGATAAAGTTTTAAATTCTACTTTCTGAAACCGGGTTTTGTAACGAAGATTTGTGGAAGCGGATTTTGTAGATGGCTGTGTTTACTGTATGACGCATATATGTAATTCAGGTTATCGCAGCTGGGTTTTGGAACCGGATTTTTGGATCCGGGTTTTGGAACCGATTCTGTTTTCTGCATATTCTTAAACTCAATTTTTTAAAACCCGGTTTTGTAACCGGATTTTTGGCGCCGGTTTTTAAAAACAGGTTTTATTGGACGTTTTAAATTCTAGTTTTTGAATTTTTTCGGAAACCGGTTCCGTTTACTAGATAAAGTAGTAAATTTTAATTTTTGAAACCCGGAATTGTGGAACCGGTTTTATACTAGGTTTCGGACTCGGTTGTGTATACTATATACCAATTTTCTATTTACTATAAAGCGTTGTTAATCCCTGTTTTTGACAGCCTGTTGTTGAACCCGTCTTCAATATACTGATTCGGTTCGAAATCTTTTTTATTCGAAAAATTTAACAATTTTATGTATTGGTAATATTTCTTAAAATTTGTGTGAAAGATTCTGCAAATAACTACCAACCTTATGAATAATGGCTATCAATTACCTGAAACGCACAAAACTAAAACACCAGGTGGCTGTGTATTTCAGCTGTTCATTTGCGCTGTTTGCTACCACTAGAGTTATAGCATTTAAATATTTTAATTGTTTTTGGAATTTTTAGCTCCCAGTTATAGTGATTGAAAAAACAGAAAGTAAAACTCACGGAAAAATGGCTCCCCATTTTGAGTAGTAGAAAAACTACACATTAGTTTTGTTTTCTGCAATCAAAATATTCTGTCGGTATATTTATAGCCAAAATAAAAAATACAAATATTTTTGTAGTTTTTCAAACACTGTTATTTTTTCTTTAAAGTACAAGTTTTTCACATTTAAAAATGATTTATGAATATAATTTTCTTAACTAAATCTTTTTATTTTTTTTTTAGATGTGGGCACATCCAGAAAAATTTCAACCGGAGCAAAAATATGTAAGTTTGAATTTTTGGAAAAGTTGCAATATATATATTAAGCTGTATCACTTTTTTATTAAATCAAACTCTTAAATTGCACTTGCTTTTTTTCTCAACTGGCAAAATTCGAAGACTGCGTCACTCTTACGAAAAGCTTATTTTCTCCTTTTTTATTTGTCTTTATGACAATAGTTAGGGTTCTAAAATTAAGCTTTTCCTCTATTTGTTTTTATATTTATATTTTACTATGTATCTCTCTATTTTGATCTTCTGTACTGAGATCAATATATGTACTAATGTATAACTCTTAATCCTGCTTTTTGTCAAGTGTCCCAGTATGAAACGTTCGGCAGAGAAATATCAAATTAGTCTGCCACCGAAACGCAAAAAGTGGAGTAGCGGCTAAGAAAGTATATTTACTATGTAAAATGTACCAGGTCTTTTCGCAAAATTGCATTTGGTTTTAAAAGCTAATTTCTTATTAACACGTTCGAAATTTTTTGTAATAGTTTTTTTTTTAAATAAAGGCTCACACGGCAATTATACTCGTATCACAACTTTTAAACTATTGCTCTGATCATATTGTAATGTACTAGACATTTATAGAGGAGGAGTCTGGGATTAAGATTATTGGTGTCAAAGTTGACCACTTTGGTGCTGTTGCATACAAAAACAGCAAAAGCAATTTTCTTTTGAGAATCTACTGTGCAAGATAAACAAAAATTATGCCAACTGCTGTGGAATATCTTTGATCGTTATTAACATATTCTCTATCAAAATCTAAAATTGTCAATTTCTTCATTGACTTTATCAGGTTTTTATGATTATTTTTAATCGGCTATTTAGGGAAAAGAATACATTTATATATACCACCAAATTGGGAACAACTAAATAAAGAATACACTGAAGTGGTTAACAATTCTATTCTATCCTGAACGATGCAATCGGCAAGTTACAGAAATGGCAAAATCAGATCAAAGTGTTAGGTTTGCGAGTGATAACTACACTTGTTACAGAAATACCCACATTTCTAAATTTTTTTTAACACTTCTGATAAAAATGCAAAAACAAAACTCAAATAAGTTTGGAAAAATCTTTTAAAAATTTAATTTATAGTATACTTATATAAGTACATATTGCTGGGATCCTAAGCATTCAATCCAATTAAGGTTTTTCCCCACTTGTAAAAACGAAAATTTACAGATTTTTAATCCCAAACAACTCTCCTATGACAGTTCGATTTTTTGCCATATAAAGCTCTCCTGACCTCATTTAATTAAGCGTAGGATCTATTTCTTTTTTGGCGTGTATTTAAGAACATTTCTGTCTATATTAAAAATAAAAAAAATATATAAAAACCCCGACCGAAATTTTTGTCAAACATCGAAAGTGAAAATTTTTTTCAAGGATTGCACATTTTCAGAGAATGATTGTCTTTCACAAAAATGAACAAATTGGTATAGGTTTCTTGGAAAAAGCTAAAGAAAATACTGAATGAATCAGGGTACCTTTTCGGGAATATATTGTGTTTTTTCTTAATAACGGTAAAAGATATGTCGTAACTTTTGGTTTGCCTTGAAAATAAAAAATCTTCTAATCGGCTTATAAGTGTAGAGCACCAGGCTTTGAAAGTGTCGACAGCACCAAAGTGGTCAACTTGGACACACAGTATCACCAACGTCTTAATGAAATATTCCGACATGTTTGCCCCCTCTAAAAATGTCTAGTACATTCCAAAATGATCAGAACCATGCTCTAACAATTGTGACATTGTTAACGTCTTTTTGCCATTCAGCCCCACTATAAATAAATAAATGGTTTCCCATTACATCCCATGAAGGGACCGGGGAGAACTTCTCACAATCACTGAGCTGCGCGCTTTCCAGTTTTCACTCACTGATTGGGACCTATAGTTTTACACCGATTCCGAACGGTCTTTTGAGATTCTTTTTCATGGCTATATACTCGATAGTGTCGCCGTCACTGTGCGAGGTGACCGCCGCCGAAAGAAATTTGAAAGGTGGTCAGAGCAGTGTTCGAACCCAGGATCTCATGTACAAGAGCCGCGCACACTAACCATTGCACCACCGACGGCCATCAGCCCCACTGTCAGGCGTTTAGTGTGAAAAGGTAACATTTTCTTGAAACTTCTGAACTTCTGAAGTCTTAATCGAGGCTAATTTATTCATAATATAACTAGATTAGATTTGTGCTCATTTATACAGATGTCTAATTCATCAGAAGCGAGGTCCACAGTATGGATGGACAAAATGAAAAGTAACGAAGAATATGGTGCAAAGGAAGCTTTAAGTAAAGCAATTTCTCAAAATACCGTTCGAAACTGGTGTAAAACTGTACACGCTGAAAAATAACGGCCTCTCTAATATATTTTCCCAAACACATTCTATAGGAACCATGTATATGTTTGGAATACACTTCAAATAGTTGTATGTTTTTACATCCCAAACTCACTTGTATTTAAATGCAAACAGTATCATGTTTACCGACAACATGTATGCTTTTACGTGAAAACATATGCGTTCTTCATACCAAATATCCATATATTTACGTGGAAGCATTCGCGTGTTTCCCTCAAACCTGCAAATACTTACGTGGAAACATATACGAATTTCTACCCAAATATAATACTATTTAGAAACGAATTATTGTTCGATTTCAATATATATATATATTATTTATTATAACTAATTTTAACAATATAAATCCACATTTATAAATAATTAATACAAAAAATTAATAGATTTTAAATGGCCCTTTTTACATTGAATGCATTATTTGTTTTTTATTTCATGAAATGAGAATGAGCTGCTCTTTTGCTTGCTGTCTCTTACGTTTCTGTTTTCAGAAGGTTTCAGCTATGCGTTGCTTATCACTATGCGTTGGTACACAAACAAGATATTTATATGCAAATGAAGGTCATGCAAGTCAAGCGTGGATTAATTACTTATGTTTTTTTCTTACACTTATTTCACAAATGGTCACATTTAAAAATGATTTATGAATATAATTTTCTTAACTAAATCTTTTTATTTTTTTTTTAGATGTGGGCACATCCAGAAAAATTTCAACCGGAGCAAAAATATGTAAGTTTGAATTTTTGGAAAAGTTGCAATATATATATTAAGCTGTATCACTTTTTTATTAAATCAAACTCTTAAATTGCACTTGCTTTTTTTCTCAACTGGCAAAATTCGAAGACTGCGTCACTCTTACGAAAAGCTTATTTTCTCCTTTTTTATTTGTCTTTATGACAATAGTTAGGGTTCTAAAATTAAGCTTTTCCTCTATTTGTTTTTATATTTATATTTTACTATGTATCTCTCTATTTTGATCTTCTGTACTGAGATCAATATATGTACTAATGTATAACTCTTAATCCTGCTTTTTGTCAAGTGTCCCAGTATGAAACGTTCGGCAGAGAAATATCAAATTAGTCTGCCACCGAAACGCAAAAAGTGGAGTAGCGGCTAAGAAAGTATATTTACTATGTAAAATGTACCAGGTCTTTTCGCAAAATTGCATTTGGTTTTAAAAGCTAATTTCTTATTAACACGTTCGAAATTTTTTGTAATAGTTTTTTTTTTAAATAAAGGCTCACACGGCAATTATACTCGTATCACAACTTTTAAACTATTGCTCTGATCATATTGTAATGTACTAGACATTTATAGAGGAGGAGTCTGGGATTAAGATTATTGGTGTCAAAGTTGACCACTTTGGTGCTGTTGCATACAAAAACAGCAAAAGCAATTTTCTTTTGAGAATCTACTGTGCAAGATAAACAAAAATTATGCCAACTGCTGTGGAATATCTTTGATCGTTATTAACATATTCTCTATCAAAATCTAAAATTGTCAATTTCTTCATTGACTTTATCAGGTTTTTATGATTATTTTTAATCGGCTATTTAGGGAAAAGAATACATTTATATATACCACCAAATTGGGAACAACTAAATAAAGAATACACTGAAGTGGTTAACAATTCTATTCTATCCTGAACGATGCAATCGGCAAGTTACAGAAATGGCAAAATCAGATCAAAGTGTTAGGTTTGCGAGTGATAACTACACTTGTTACAGAAATACCCACATTTCTAAATTTTTTTTAACACTTCTGATAAAAATGCAAAAACAAAACTCAAATAAGTTTGGAAAAATCTTTTAAAAATTTAATTTATAGTATACTTATATAAGTACATATTGCTGGGATCCTAAGCATTCAATCCAATTAAGGTTTTTCCCCACTTGTAAAAACGAAAATTTACAGATTTTTAATCCCAAACAACTCTCCTATGACAGTTCGATTTTTTGCCATATAAAGCTCTCCTGACCTCATTTAATTAAGCGTAGGATCTATTTCTTTTTTGGCGTGTATTTAAGAACATTTCTGTCTATATTAAAAATAAAAAAAATATATAAAAACCCCGACCGAAATTTTTGTCAAACATCGAAAGTGAAAATTTTTTTCAAGGATTGCACATTTTCAGAGAATGATTGTCTTTCACAAAAATGAACAAATTGGTATAGGTTTCTTGGAAAAAGCTAAAGAAAATACTGAATGAATCAGGGTACCTTTTCGGGAATATATTGTGTTTTTTCTTAATAACGGTAAAAGATATGTCGTAACTTTTGGTTTGCCTTGAAAATAAAAAATCTTCTAATCGGCTTATAAGTGTAGAGCACCAGGCTTTGAAAGTGTCGACAGCACCAAAGTGGTCAACTTGGACACACAGTATCACCAACGTCTTAATGAAATATTCCGACATGTTTGCCCCCTCTAAAAATGTCTAGTACATTCCAAAATGATCAGAACCATGCTCTAACAATTGTGACATTGTTAACGTCTTTTTGCCATTCAGCCCCACTATAAATAAATAAATGGTTTCCCATTACATCCCATGAAGGGACCGGGGAGAACTTCTCACAATCACTGAGCTGCGCGCTTTCCAGTTTTCACTCACTGATTGGGACCTATAGTTTTACACCGATTCCGAACGGTCTTTTGAGATTCTTTTTCATGGCTATATACTCGATAGTGTCGCCGTCACTGTGCGAGGTGACCGCCGCCGAAAGAAATTTGAAAGGTGGTCAGAGCAGTGTTCGAACCCAGGATCTCATGTACAAGAGCCGCGCACACTAACCATTGCACCACCGACGGCCATCAGCCCCACTGTCAGGCGTTTAGTGTGAAAAGGTAACATTTTCTTGAAACTTCTGAACTTCTGAAGTCTTAATCGAGGCTAATTTATTCATAATATAACTAGATTAGATTTGTGCTCATTTATACAGATGTCTAATTCATCAGAAGCGAGGTCCACAGTATGGATGGACAAAATGAAAAGTAACGAAGAATATGGTGCAAAGGAAGCTTTAAGTAAAGCAATTTCTCAAAATACCGTTCGAAACTGGTGTAAAACTGTACACGCTGAAAAATAACGGCCTCTCTAATATATTTTCCCAAACACATTCTATAGGAACCATGTATATGTTTGGAATACACTTCAAATAGTTGTATGTTTTTACATCCCAAACTCACTTGTATTTAAATGCAAACAGTATCATGTTTACCGACAACATGTATGCTTTTACGTGAAAACATATGCGTTCTTCATACCAAATATCCATATATTTACGTGGAAGCATTCGCGTGTTTCCCTCAAACCTGCAAATACTTACGTGGAAACATATACGAATTTCTACCCAAATATAATACTATTTAGAAACGAATTATTGTTCGATTTCAATATATATATATATTATTTATTATAACTAATTTTAACAATATAAATCCACATTTATAAATAATTAATACAAAAAATTAATAGATTTTAAATGGCCCTTTTTACATTGAATGCATTATTTGTTTTTTATTTCATGAAATGAGAATGAGCTGCTCTTTTGCTTGCTGTCTCTTACGTTTTTGTTTTCAGAAGGTTTCAGCTATGCGTTGCTTATCACTATGCGTTGGTACACAAACAAGATATTTATATGCAAATGAAGGTCATGCAAGTCAAGCGTGGATTAATTACTTATGTTTTTTTCTTACACTTATTTCACAAATGGTCCGCCGTTCCGTTTTTCTCAGTAGAGG
Source organism: Phaonia tiefii (assembly GCA_963931995.1). Lineage (NCBI taxonomy): Eukaryota > Metazoa > Arthropoda > Insecta > Diptera > Muscidae > Phaonia > Phaonia tiefii. The sequence goes on along the minus strand of OZ008370.1, from coordinate 111,520,181 downwards.
GTCGGACAGACAAAGGGCTTAACGCTGTTGCCCTTTCCAGTTTCTTTCCTAAAAATCGTTTCTCACTTTGGTAGCACACATACATATATACGAAACACATACACAAAAACCAAAGTAACATCACTTATTCTTTTTTCACTGATCAAGCGCTTTTTTTATCCTCTGTCCGATGAACCATTGACGACTGAATACATGAAACTGAATAAGAAACACTTCGTCTGCAATTTTCACGCACATTCAGGAATATTTATGACTCACTGACTGAGAGAATAATGGAAAATGAAACAAAATGGAGAAATGGAAATGGAAAAAGAAACACACTTACAAGATAGACTCTCCCGTTGTCCCTCTTTTATTATCTTGCTCTCGAGAGAGCATAGACAGCGCAACAAACACAGCTGTATTTGTATCACAAACATAAATATATGTGAGTCGCAAGCACATATAATATTACATATTAATCATTGTGTCTCAAACATGTAATATTGAATAGCAAAGACCATGTGTTTGGACACAAGTATATTATATTTGCGACAAGCTCCAAACGCACTTTATATTTGCATCCAAACAACAACAAAAAAAGACCGATTTTTCAGCGTGTAGGTCCCAATCAGTGAGTGAAAAATTAGAAAGCTCGCAGATCACTGACTGTGAAAAGTTCTTCCCCTTCCCTTCAAGAGATGTAATGGGGAACTTTTTTTTTAATTAAATTGCAAGCAGCAAGTAACCTCTCATTCGCCAAAAAATTAAAACTAAGTAGTAATAAGCGGCTACAACCTTATGGAGAGAAGAATTGAGAGAATACTTGAGTTAGGGAAACTTTCAGATTTACAGTCATATATTGTAAGCACGCTTTGGGTAAAGCTGTACGAAAAGCATAATATGTGCGTCTCCAAATATCATTCAAACTTTTCCGTTTTGCTTGTATGAAAAAAATGTCGACCATGTATTACCCTAAATTCATCTTAGGTTAGATTAAACATGTTATGTACATAATTACATTGAAATTTCTATGAAAAAATAATCCTTTATATTGAGTGTAAAAATGTGAAATATGAGACACGAAACGCCCGAAAAAATAAAATAATTTTCTTCGACTTCACTAGTGCCCTTAATACAGATGATGTGCATCTTTCTGAAAGCTTGTTAAATTTATAAAAAATATTTTCCTCAGAATTTTTCTACAGCTGAAAAATTCGCAGATCTAGATATAATATTAAGTTTGTCCCAAAATAACTTCGGTTTTGTGACGTCCAAATTTTGTTCAAAATTTAAACTTTATATAACTTGTGTTATTTTTATTTTATTACAACAATAGATAGCTTTTCGGTGATACACATCTTTCTCAAATATATCCCTGGATAGTATCAAAATTTTGTAAATTAAGCATCCAAATGATACGTCCGTCACGCTGGATTTGCCCATATGTCGTAGAGCCTATTAGGTTATAAATAACATCCAGTTTAAAATTCTTTATGACCGTTTTGTTAGTTTACGTGTTAATGTATGAGAAGGTCATACTACCACCTTACAAAGTTTCAAGTGAAAAATTGTGGTGTTTGTTGAAATAAAAAAACATTCAGGAAGCAGACTCACCTACATGACTAGTTTCGAACTCCGTGACATGTTCATCATCAGATGCCTAACTATTGTGCATAAATTGATACCACCGGTAGATCTTCAATCGTATATGTACAAACTCAAATATTCAATTTACATATGAGAATTAGGAAGAAAGAATTTTTCCTCCCGGGTCTTCTTTTCCTCTTGCTTATTTCGAATAGTTGCAGTGCTTCGAGGTTATGGTTATTCCATAACACAAAGTGTTCCAACTTCACTGTGGGAATAGTTTTTATTGAATGTGCGTGAAGATAAATTCGAATTTAACTAGCAAAGACATAAACCACTTTCGTTAGCAGAGCACTGTTATTACATTAACAGGTATCTGTTAAAGTACCAGAAAGGGAAGTATATTGAAAGAAACAAGGTTTTTGGCGAATAAAATTAATAAAAAAATACAAAACTGGCAAATCGTATAAAAAAACATTACGACCTTTCAGTATGAGTGGCACAAACCTGGAGAGCTTACCAGCGAGCATTATATTTTAGTTCACTGTATATAATTCTTAGTTTGGGCACAGTGGGTCAAAATGTTAAGACATGGGACAATACTAAATTCCATATATCGCTGTTCTGAAATTCCTCTGTAATCTGAGGATGGTAAATTTTGAAAGTACTAATGAAAGAAAGACTTTAATCTGGTATAAGTTTGACCCGCGCAGAATTCTTAGTTCTTAGTTTGGGCAAAGTGGGTCAAAACGTTAAGATATGGAACAATACTAAATTCCATATATCGCTGTTCTGAAACTCTTCTGAAGTATGCGGATAGTAAATTTGAAAAGTACTAATGATGGACTTTAATCTGGTATAAGTTTGATCCACGGAGAATTCTTAGTTTGGGCACAGTGGGTCAAAATGTTAAGACATGGGACAATACCAAATTCCAAATATCGCTGTTCTCAAATTCTTCTGAAATATAAGGGTTGTAAATTTAAATAGCACTAACAAGGAGCTTTAATCTGGTGTAAGTCTCCGCCGCCAAGAGTCCTTGGTTTGGACACAGTGAAGTGTTCAAAAGTTGAGTAAAGTGCTTAAAGGGAAACGCTTAAAATTATTGTATTCTGAAATTCGTCTGAAACCTCGGAGTAATATAACCCAAAAGAATATACTCCTTTTTATTGCTAGATATTAATTTAATTGACGAAGAATCCTTGATTTGAGCTCAAAGTCCTTTCTAAAATTATATATGTATATTGAACTAAAATGTAATGCTCGCTGGTAAGCTGTTCCAGATTTGTGTCACTCATACTGAAAGCTCGTAATGTTTTTTGTACGATTTGTCAGTTTTGTATTTTTTTCTTAATTTTCTCCGCCATAAACCTTGTTTATTTCAATATACTTCCCTTTCTGGTACTTTAAGAAATACCTGTTAACGTAATAACAGCGCTCTGCTAACGAAAGTGGTTTGTGTCTCTGCTAGTTAAATTCGAATTTATCTTCACGCATATTTTTATTGAGGGGTATATATATAGGCATTTTCTTTTTTCGCTGTCGATTTGGAAACTCTTTCTGAGATAATTGTTTAGCAGTTCGCCGCAGGCATATTCACTGGAAGGCGGTCTATTATTTACTGTGATAGTGAGAAGACCGTCAGCTTTTCCATAATGTGCCGATCGGTGATCCCCTCTATTATACTATTGGCTGTAATCGTCTTGTTACATGTTACTGAAGACATGTGGTAGGCGAAATAGTGAATTATTTGTCTAATAGGATTCTTTATGTGATTTCGGGCAATATAGAGCTGAAAAATCCGCAGGAAAAAACAAGTAGGCACAAGCCTACAAGTAGGCACAAGCCTAAGATGGGTTGGTATACTCTCATTCTGTAATTTCAATCATTTCATTCTGGTGAAACAAAAAACCATAATTTTGTAGCGTAGTGTAATAATTGCTGGTCAGGAACAAATGATTTTGGTAAAGCCCTAGTTTTTATATTTGCACTAACTTGTGTTTTATTTCATTAATAGACTACACAAAGATTTGTTTGCCATATTTTACATCACCAAAAGTATAATCCTCTATTAACCCATTTGAAGGTTTTGAAAACTGAAGTTATCATCATATTTACTCTTACATAGATGTTCAGTCTCAGTGCTCGTACAATATACTATCTTTGTTTTTAACGACAGAGACGACTACGCGACTGTGGATTATGCTGTCTCTTCATCAACAGCAACATCAACGACATCACTCCACTCATCATCAACAACATGAACTTCAGCAACAGAATCATCACAGTCCCAGTCATCGTAGTCAACAGCATCAACAGAATAGTATCATCATAAATGTCAAAAACTAACATGATAAACTTTAGAACTTTTTTGGTGTTTGTTCGTATTTACGTCATCCAGAATGTCATGCACAAATACAAAGGATTGCATATTGTGGCACGAAGGGAGGCAAAGTTGCACAGATTTATTTTTGACTTTGGCTAAAATTAAAAACGCAAGGCTAAATTATTCATTAAAATGTTAAATTTGCGCATATTCCTGAATGTGTTAACCTTTCGTTAGTAATTTACTGCAGTATTGTCTGTGTTTTTTTGTTTTAGAAAAACCAGAATAAAAACTAAAATTTATGCGTGACCTTTTGTTTGAGGCGTTACTATTGAAAATTAAATTTATACGAGTACAACAGTCAGTTTGGGTTATGTTTGGAACTGTAGTTTATAGTAAAATTATTTAAAAAGTGAAATAAACTCACGGAGGATTATACACATTGAGGGTAGGGTTGGTTTTTAGTAATTTTCCATAATAATGAAGAGTGGGCTGGGCGCCTTCTTAAAGACGAGAAACTGCACATTCTAATAAACTAAATTTCAGTACAATATGTCCAAAACTGTCTGAACTACAGCCTAAGAAAATAAAAAAAGAAATCATATTCTTAAATTTTTAAAATTTATAATAAGTGACCATTTTCAAAACGAAAATAAATTCAAATTTTTTGTGAACATTGTGAAGAATTACGTCAAAGTGTGTCAACAAAAACATAAAATTTGAAGTCTTAAGTTTTTGTATTTAGTTTGTAAACGTTGTCACGGTATATTTTCTTAATCTGTTCGAGCGTACTGAGTATTTAAAAACCCACGAAACAGGCGACACTTAAAATCTTCTACGGTGGTCCAGGTGAGAGATTATGGCGGATGTTTTTTTTAAGAAGGAAGGGCCTAAAAATATAGAACACTATAATTTTTCACAGTTTACCTTTAGTTGGTATTTCTATATCGCAAAAAGGTCAGAAAAAGTGCTGTCACATGTAGCAAAACGAAAAAAAACAACTTTACCAGATAGATTAAGGTATCTTCAATCCGACAATCCATTATGTGTATTAAAAATACCTGGTTTTTGTTATATAGAAATAAATCGTTTGGAGTGAATAAAAAACGCATCTAAATCGGAATTTTTGTTACTTTATGGAGACAACAATATGTTTATAAGAAATATATTATTTAGCTCTGATAACTTTCGTTTAATTTCGTTTAATTGTCAAAAAGTTCGAAAGCGCCCATGCGAAAAGTGTATTGGTTGACAAAATTGGGCTGATATATCGTATCCATTTGTCGTTGCTTTCGGTCATGCCGTTCCCACGACCATGTAATTTGGACTTGCAACAAAGTTGTCAAACGTAACAGTGTACTTGGCGCGCGGCTCTAGATGCGATAGAAGCGAATGGATAACCCTTTCTTCCAGCCATATTCATGGGAGGTTTTAAATTATTAATAAATTATCGCACAATCGAATTATTTCCGTTTAAGTTTATAACGGGTTTTTCAATAAGAGCGCTACAAAAGTTTTTTTTAAATAAAACAAAACCGGTTTTAGATACCAATGAAATTCTTTATTCCTGTGAAAGTACGTTCGATGCCATTATGTATGGAACTCGATTTCTTTTGCATGGCCACCACGGGCACGCTTGCAGAAGTCCAGACGCTGAACCCATTTTTCGACGGTTTTCAAGCATAAATCGGCCGATACTGCTGCAATTTCACGTTCGATATTCGTACGAAGTTCATCAATCGTCGCTGGCTTGTTGGCATAGACCATAGACTTGACGTAGCCCCACAAGAAATAATCTAACGGCGTCAAACCGCACGACCGAGGCGGCCAATCGACTGGGCCATTTCGTGAGCTAACACGTTCACCAAACTTGGTTTCCAATAGATTGATTGTGGCATTCGCTGTGTGGCTTGTGGCGCCGCCACATGTCCTCCAAGTCCATATTATCCAACTGGGGCCATAAATATTTGGTTATCATTGAACTGTAGCGATTCGCATTCACAGTAATGTGCCGGTTTTGATCATCATGGAAGAAGTACGGCCCAGTGACGCCGCCGGCCAATAAACCGCACCAAACCGTAATTTTTTCGGGATGCAATGATGACTCATGGATTACGTGTGGATTGCTGTCTGACCAATAACGCATATTTTGCTTATTGACGAAGCCATTCAGCCAGAAATGAACCTCGTCGCTGAAGATGATTTTCCGATGAAAATCCGAATCATTTTCAAGTTGTTGCTCAGCCCAATTCACGAACATACGACGCTTATGGTGGTCAAGCGACTTCAGTTCTTGCGTATCTTTGATCTTGTAAGGATGTAGGCCAAGATCTTTTCGCAAAATTCGCCACAACGACGTCACAGAGATGGCCAACGCTTGAGAACGACGTGCGAGAGACACATTTGGGCTTTCTTGAACTGAAGCCTCAGCGGCAGCAATATTCTCGACACTACGGGCACTTCTTTGTCTCACTGGCACGGGAACATTTTGTACTGTGCCTGTGGATTCAAATTTGTCCACTAGACGCTCAATTGTTGACCTGGTAGGACGATTATGACGACCATAAATTGGACGTAGCGCTCTTAAAGTTGAGGCCACTGACTCCAAATTTCGGTAGTAAATTTTAATAATTTCGACTCGTTGTTGGCTCGTATATCCTTCCATGATGAAATAGCAAACCATACTGAAGAGAAATGTCAAAAGAGCGGGAAAAAATATGTCGTTGTTTGCTGTCCCTATCGATTTACTTTTGTAGCGTCTCTGTTGAAAAACCCTTTATAACGAATTTGTACTATACACATTGTATACAATATTTGTATCACATCAAAGGCTATACAAAACATGCCTAAGCATGTCCTGACATATCTTTTTTTCAGGGATGTTCTGTTTTTAGTACTGAGAATTTTCTGATTTAAATGTCAGACTGACATATTTTAATCCTTATTCGATTTAAGTAAATGCGTGCTGCAACTTTTTGTTGAAATTCGCAATAGTTCGCGATTTACCAAAAATTCAATACGATAGGAACGTTACTTTCTAAACAGAATAAATTGGGTATCAAACCTTTTCTTTTGACTAGGACAACATCATTGTTTTATAGATATACTGTGTTTATTTTGTAATACATTTTTCAAAGTGATCTGGCTCAAATTTAGGCTATTAAGAATTACTCCAATCTGACATTTAAATCAGGAAGACCTCCGTACTAGATTCTTAAAAATTGGTTTTTTTTTTGCAGATTAGCCCTGAAAAAGGATGCGTAAGGATATTATACCGTTGGACGATCTTTTCATTTGATACTAATATTGTACTGTACATTGTGGTTACTAAAGTACAAATTTCTTTGAAAAACTAAAAAAATGTCTTAATCTTAAAATATCTTGATCTTTATGGTAGACGCGAAATATTTTGGGAATCAGCAGAAAAAATACGCTTTTTCCCCCAACACACAATATGAGTTGGTCTAATATACGAGGGTTGCTATTTATATTTGGGGCCACCAATATAAAAACAATCATTTATCAATAGAAATGGTTTTATTGTTTTTGAAAATTTTCTCCGTGAAGATCAGTACACTTTTGCATGCGATCAATCTAATTTTCGAAGCACTTTTTGAGACACTTGCAAAACATGGATTTTGAACGATTTAACAGCTGCTTCGTTAGTCGAAAAACTTTGTCCACACAGCTTTTTCTTGATGCGAGGAAATAAAGAAAGGAAGTCATTGCCAAATCAGGTCTGTACGGCGGATGACCCTTCAATTTGACCTGTTGAGTGCTCAAATATCCCATTATTTCAGCTGATGAGTGAGAGCTCGCATCGTCCTGATGCATTGTGTTGTCTTTTTCTTAGTTCTTCGAACATTGTTGGCAAACAGATGGTGGTATACTACTCAGAATTTACCGTCCTACGTTCCACTGAAGATACTGTGGCCACATGACCGGTTAAACCCAAACAAAAAAAACCGGATCATTTGCTTCGATGTGCTTCTTCTATAAACAACTTTTGTTGGATTTAGCTCGTCTTGAAAGACCCACACCGTCGATTGTTGTTTTGTTTCGGGCTCGTATACATAGATCCTGCGACGATGTTATACACTGCCTTTGCGTTACCGCGGTTGTATTGTTTCAACATTTCTTTGCTGCAGTCGACACGTGATTTTTTTGAGCATTCGTCAAATTATGTTGGATCCAACGAGAACAAATCTTGTTCACGGCCAAATGAACGTGCAATATCTAATTGATGATAGTAATACTAATACCCAGGGAAGCCTCAATGCCACGGTGTGCCACATGTCGGTTTTGTTTTATCAGTTCACGCACAGCATCGATGGTTTCCAGCAAAATGACCGAAGTTAAATGACCTTCACGAAATTCGTCCAGGAGCGAACAGCGTCTGATATCGAACTCTTGGTACCAGCGATTTACAGGGGGTTTTTATGGTGATTCACCACCAGAAATAGTAAAAATCATCATCAATCAGTCACGGGTTAATTCCATTTTGACAGTAGCATACTGTGAAAATTTCATTACAATCGGTCTATAATTCTGGTAACAACCAACACGTGTACCAAATCATATGTTCGTACCACTAATGGCTCTTGATCCAAATTTCGAGCTGTTTAGGCGGTGTCACACACTTTTTACCAGCTTGCAGTCCGAATCGCCAAAAATCCGTTCTTATCGTGCGCCTATGCTATAAAAGGAACTTGTATGCCACATTTCAAGGTTTTAGCTTTAGGCGATTGGGGTGGGGAGTGATCAGTCAGTGAGTCAGTAACGGAAGTCTTTTATAATTACATATATTAGACCGACTCACAAAAGAGTTCCTATTGTCCACTCCTCAAAATGTACTTTGGTTTGTTTTATGATGATTCCCAAAATATTTCGGTTATAACAAAAATATTCCGTGTGCTGGACCGTTTTTAAAAAAGCTATTTTTTCTAGATTTTCAAAGGGGTTTTTACTTTAGCTATACACACTGTATACAATATTTGTGTCATATCAAAGGCTTTTTGAAGGCGCGTCCAAGGGTATATAAAACATGCTAAAGCATGTCCTGACACCTAAAAAATATCAAACTACAGTTTGGAAGTTCCAGTTTGCATCTGGCAACACTAGTATTGCCAGGACCCAAAATATAAATAGCAACCCTTGAATATACTACATTGAATTTCTCAACTGAAGTATCTGTAAAAAATTCTATGCAAATTGTCCTTAAAAGGGCGCGATTGAGAAGTGCGGTATATCAACCTGATTCAGTTTCTTGACACAATACGATAATTTGGGTTTCGCTCATTGTGTGGGAATTTTTTGGCAATATAATAACAAAAATTTACTTTATATTCTCTACTGTCTATTACTTAATCGTTCGTAATTCAAAGAATCATAAAAAAAACATTCATCAAATTCAAATGTTTTTCCGGAAGAATATTTTGACTTCATGGTGAAATTGCTTAACTGAACATTTTATGAAACTCCATCAAAAATATAATATTTGGAAAAATCAAAATTTTTGTTACGGGAATTTTTACTGGCTCTGTTTTCTAAAACTTACAAATTTATTCAAGCTCAAGACCTTTTTAAATAATATAAAACTTATTAGCTTTATATTACTTTCAAAAAAGTCGAGCATAAAAATGTTCCCATGTTTTGTTGTTGTTGTTGTAATGACAAAACAAAAACAAATCATGTCTGTTTAAAACCAATGGTTTTTCGACATGATAAAAAGAGTTGTGCATGAAAGTGTTCCAATGGTAGTGCTTGGTATTCTTCAAACGTGGAAAAATAAATAAATGGTTTCCCATTACATCCCATGAAGGGACCGGGGAGAACTTCTCACAATCACTGAGGTGTGCGCTTTCCAGTTTTCAGTCACTGATTGGGACCTACAGTTTTACACCGATTCCGAACGGTATTTTGAGAAGCTTTTTCATGGCTATATACTCGATAGTGTCGCCGTTACTATGCGAGGTGACCGCCGCCGAAAGAAATTTGAAGGTGGTCAGAGCAGGGTTCGAACCCAGGATCTCATGTACGAGAGCCGCGCACACTAACCATTGCACCACCGACGGCCAACCGTGTATATAAAGGAATTCTCATTAATATGATGAGTGTTTCTGGATATATTTTGAAGAATTCACCAAAAACATACCAAAAACGTCTCCTGATGAAGATCTTGGCAAGATCCGAAATAGCTATACAGACAGCCTTGGTATCATTGGAACATTTTTATGCTCGACTTTGTTGAAAGTAATATAAAGGTAATAAGCTTTCTATTATTTAAAAAGGTCTTGAGCTTGAATAAATTTGTAAGTATTTGGAAAAATTTTAAATTTTATTAAATTTTTTTCGTTTGTGTTTTTTTATGTTTTGCATGCATGTTTATTAGTGTGGCCCTTATTTTTCAACTTCGGAAAAGTTAAGCTTCCACACACCAGTTTTGTTCATTTGGTCCAAAAACTGGTGTGAGCAAAATGTTGCCCCGATCGGATAACTCTAAGGCGTGCCGCAAACGTCACCCTTAGACATTTTTTTTTGGAAACAAGGTTATAAAATTATCCGCGGTTGCGTAGAGTCTCATGTGTTTTTGTATAATATAATATCTAACTATAGAGGGATTATGTGTGTAACATTTGGTGGACGTTGGGGATCATTATATATCTATCCAAAGTCATTAGCAAATTCAAGTTAAATTTAGAAAAATTGAAGACGTTATTTTTTTTGTTTTTGGTATAAATTTGTATGGGCTATGAATTCAAAAATCTTTGAAAATGATGTAGCTGTATTGAAAACATTTTGGAGCATAAAATAAGGTATTATATGGTATAATACAAATATAATAAGTTACCTTAGTAGACTGCTTTAATAATCCGATTTGGGGATACGATATTCAAAATCTACGGAGTGTCCTTAAAAACTTAAGAAACAACACGATGGAAATATTTTCAATGAATGACATCAGGTATGTTTGAAAAAAATGATAGAGATTCTTTTTAATCCCGAAAAAATGTATAAAAAATTTTAGGATTAACAAGGCCTTAAAATATATTTTGTCGGAATTGGAAGACAAATCAAATCGGAAACACGACTAGGATGCTTACGACCTCTTAAATTATTAAATGAATTTTTGATGTTTCTACCCGGGTGCCACGCGATCCAGATTAACGGTAAGCGCGCGGATATTGGCGTAGAACGAAAATGACATATAAATTAGTGACACGAGTATTTTAGAATACATATGATGAGGAAGAAAACACATGTTTCTGTTTGCACATCTCTAAAAACATATGTTTTCTAGCAATCACATCAGCAACGTATTATAGAATAGCAAAAAATGAATGATGCGCATATTAATGGTGAAGGTCGACCTGATAGATTGGAGCACAGTATGATTATTTATTACTAAGTTTTTATTTTGTTATCAAGTCTGCAAGCATATTTTCGAAAGACCTAATAAAAAAAAAAATATAAAATACTATAACTCATGAATCGCAAAAGAACATTAGGTAAAAAATATCGTCAAATTTATTTATTTGCGATATACATACGTACATAATTTGAACAATGAAAAACTATAGAGGAAATGGGATATGAAAATTAAATTATTTTTTTAGTCTGTAGTGGAATTCCCAAAATAATCTCAAAAGTTCCCGAATATGGGAGTTTAGCCATCCAGGAGCCTTATTCGACCTTTAGTACCTTTGGAAGAAATCGATTTTAGGACATTTTAAATCGATTGAGCCATGTCAATCGGAATGGTGCACATATGACGTTAGATAGCAACAAAATAACTCATGTCAATCTCAATATGGTTACTGAAACTGCGAGTCTGCCAGGCACCTAGAGACAGACATTTTTGATCATTTGCAAAATATTTGTTAAAATTTAACAAATTTCGAAAGATTTGGAGAAAGCCGTGTGAAACGTAGAGAAGTATGGTATTCGTAAACTAATCGTACACTAATTGTATTAGTTTGCAAGGGCACGTGTTTTTCGACACATATTTAATGTGTTACTTCGACCAAACTGTTGGTCAAATTCGCTTGATATTTGTGCTATACGTACCAAGTAGTAATTCACCCAAAGGGAGTGGTGGGTATCACTTAAAGTAGATTTATATTTAAATGACTAAATCTTAGACATTATCTCAGGCAATATGTTAAACCTTAGGACATAAACTAAAACTCTTTTACAGACTGAAACAATTGTTACGACTTCAACTTCGACTGCAACTCCAGGCAAATATCCCAGACTCCAACTCCAAGACTTCTACTAATACTCCGACTCCACAGCGCTGGTGCGTTCAGTGATTGGACTTTAAATGCATGCTATTTCCACAGCGCATTATATGTTTCAACGATTCCTATCCTGTTTCACAATATGTGCTGCTGTAATGTAATACATTTTTCAAAAGTAAAATTGTTTTTCAGTTAGTCAAGATATTCTCCCATAACCGGAAAAAACTAGCAAAATCTTTGAAACAAAAAGTGTTTGCCCAAATATCTTCAGAACCATAAGATACAGAATAGAGATATCCGCATATTTCTTTAGGGTTTTACTAGCGGTATAAATATGTAAGACAAATTTTATAGTAGCATCAAATTAGCCGTCGTGGTGCAATGGGTAGTGTGCACGGCTCTTGCACATGAAAACGTGGGTACGATCCCTTACATTTTCTTTTTACGGCAGTCATCATGCTTAGTGATGGCGACACTATCGAGTACTTAGCCATAAAAAAGATTTTCAAATACCGTTCGGAACTGGTGTGAAACTGTAGAACCCAATCAGTGAGTTTAAAAACTAGACACATCTCACTGTTTGTGAGAAGCTCTCCCCAATCCCTTCATGGGATGTTGGTTGGATGGTCGGTTGAAAAGGGTGCAAGACAGCACGTTGTCTAGCACACTTAGGCAAAAGAAGCCCATTGTGATACCTGCAGTTTCCTCCATAGCAACTATTGACTAGTCGTCCAGCCAATTTGCCCTTTCAATAAATTTGTCTATAAGACCTACAGGAATATCCTGTAGGGCTAGGGTGCTAACTAAATGTGTACCGTATATCCTACTTCTCAGTCTTGCCAGAGCAGGGTAATCCAAGAGAAGGTGTTTCATCGTTTCCTCGTCCTCTTCCATGCAGCATCTACAGTGAGTGGAGTTTCTATGTCCCAATCTTAGGGCGTGTTTTCCTATAAGACAATGTCCCGTAGGTGTTCCTATCATTGTGGATAACCTGCCTGTCGGCAAGTTAAGTAGTTGTCTAGTCCACGTCCACCTGTGGCTAGAGTACCCTGGCTTGTTTGCAAGTTAAAGTAAGTCTCCACTTGTCGTTGAACATATTATCAGCCCACTGCCTGATCTGCAAACGGCAGGTAGAGATTGGCATACTAACACCTTATTTTGCCGGAAGAAACTGCGCCGTAGTACCCTGTCTAGCTAACGCATCCGCTATGCAATTGTCCGGAATGTCGCTGTGTCCCGGTACCCAGATGAGCCTGATGTCGAAATACTCTGCCATCACCCTAAGTGATGAGTGGCATTGTTTCACCGTCCAATGGGATTTTATGGCAGCCAGGTAGATACATATTCTCCGGAGGGTTGTGACACTAGTTTTCAGTAGTTCAGCAACGTCCAGTATGGCGGTAACTTCCGCGTGAAATACACTACAGTGATCAGGCAGCTTGAAGGAGATATTTACGATTAGGTCCGGTGAATGGACCCCATATCCTACTTGCTCGTCCAACTTTGATCCATCCGTGAAAAATCTGATACTACTGATATCCCCTTCCAGTGACTTTTCCCAGGTATTCCTGTTCCTTAGATTTGTCGCTGGGAGAAGGTAGGGGAGTAGTCCATTTTTACGGGAATAGAGTTGATCCGGTGTAGTAATTCAGCGTCTCCGGAATGTCCCGATATCAAAACGCCACAATCTCTGATTCTCACCATGGATGTAGCGGCTGCTGATTCGGCCATGATATCAGGCGTACAGATGTTCAGGATAGCACTGAGTGCAGTACCTGACGTCGTACGCATTGCCCCACCAACGCTAATCAGTGCTGATCTTTGAATTTTCATCAAGGAGTTCCGAATAAATTTCTTTTGGAGGGACCTCCACCAAACTACGATGCCATAGAGAAGTATTGGTCTGACTATTGCCGTATAAATCCACATGGTGATCTTAGCAGACAGTCCCCAGCGCTTTCCTATCGCCCATTTATAGCAGTAAAGAGCAACAGACGCCTTTTTCCAAGACATTTTTCTGTTGAGAATTATTCCCAGATATTTGACCTTTTCCGACAGAAGTTAACCATAATAGTGTAGACAGAACTCCCCCTGCGGTGTCACCCTGTTTACGTTCCCAGCAATTGTAACACCACCCCATTTAGCTTTGACTGATCTATCCACCAGAAGCTTTCCAATTAGGCATATCACTAAGCTTTCGCCTCCTAGATTCTGTAACGACCTAAGAATCGCCGAAGGTTGAATGTTATTGAAGGCTCCCTCGATGTCCAGGAAGGTCCCTATAGCAATTCATGGGATGTTATTGGACATAATTTTTTTTTAGAATCAAATACACAGTTTGACAACAATTTAAATTTTTGTGATTGCAATGCTCTACATTTTAGGCTGTGCGGATTCAGTGGGGTCTATGGGGTTCCTGTGAAGGAATATCATTACCACAAGACCTCAGCATGTCTGTGTACGAATTATTCTTGGTCGAACAGTAATTATGCCACGTTTTCAGGTGCAAGACTACCGCTCGTTAACCATTGCACTACCGATATTCTCTGGAATCTACACCCTGAAAAATCGCTTTTTTCCTGTTTGGACGGAAATATAGCGTGTGTTTGGAGCTTGTCGCAAACATAGCATTCTAGTGTCCAAACACATTGTGTTTGCTATTTAATATTGCATGTTTATGACACAATGATTAGTTATAATATATGTGTTTGTGACCCAAATACAGATTTGGTTGTGATACAAATACAGCTGTGTTTGGTGCACTGTCCTTAATTTTATTTGTCGTAATGCTCTGTGGCGAACAAGATAATGAAGGTGCACAAACATACATTTTTCTCAGCATAAGTTAATGTGATTGCAAGTGTATAACTGTGGTTTTGCATTGTCCTTTCAGTCAGTGATTCATAAATATATACTCCTGAATGCTTGTGTAAATGAATTGAGTGTATCTTATGTTGACTGATCTGTTGCCTTTTAGTTTCATGCACTCAGTCGTTAATCGATCGTTTGGGACCAAAGCCGCGATTGCTCCGACGTAAGTATTGGGACGTTTGGGATGAAACACACAATATGGCTCCACGTAAATGTGTACACCTTTACAATATAGCATACTAATGTTTGAATTTGAATATAGTCGTGTTTAGGACTAGCAACTGTATGAACATTTGGGGTGTATTCCACCCAAATATATGGTTCCTGCAGAATGCGCTAGAGAGAATATATTACCGATGCCGTTATTTTTCAACGTGTAACCGCGCTCAGTTAATCTTTGAGTTATAAAGGTAGATACCCTCTTTCGCCATATTTCACACACCATTATCATAGTTTGCTGCATAACTGAAGCTGATTTAACAATCACAAAAATTAAAAAAAAAATTTACAAATTTCAAAATTAAAAAAATATAATTTAAAATTTCACCACCAATAGCACGCTTAGACGTTTTTAACCAAATATAGTGAATTGTTACCAAATCTTAAATGAATTCAGTGGCCTTAAAAATGTATTCTAAATAATTTTGCAAAAAGTGTTAAGATTATCCATTGAGTAATTTCTTTTTATTATATAATAATAAATGATGACCATAAAAACTTTCTCTATCACTTTAATTACAATGTCAATTTTCTGTAGGAACTTTTACTTTATGTAACCCCTTAACAATGCCCCCTTCCCTAGAAAAAAAAAGGAAAGGGTAAGTTACACAAATGAAGAAAACACAACAAATTACATCAAAAAACTTTTCTAATTATGCCAAACATAGATTTTCTATTTATTCCACAAACTTTCGGTTACTTTGGTGTAGGATTGTCAATATTTTCAAAATTTATTCGCAAGTAACATTAGCCTATAAAAAGTTTTCGTTTTTGGTCATCTTTATTTGCTTTACTCTATGACATTTTTGTTGGTGTTTCTACGCAATAACAATGCTATTGTTTGTCTGTTTGCTGTTTGGAGAGAAGTTTCTGTTGATTCCGATGAAACTAATTTGCAAATAAATAACTAAAGTTTACTTGATTTTATTTCGTTTATGTCTGCTAGTAGACGTCGACAGTTAACAGAGATGTTGTACAGAAATTACATTATATTTCTGGTACAGGACTTCTCAAACATTTATGTGTAATGGATTCCATTTTTCAATCCACTTGTTCGTCATGTGAGAAATGCGGTTCATGAATTGTGAAAATTATTCATATATTTGCAAGTCCCCAACTCAGTTATATTTAAATCCAAATATTAGCATGTTTACTTGCAAACATACATGTGGCTACGTTGAACCATATGCGTGTTTCCTCTCAAACCTCCGCATACTTTTGTTATCCTCTGTCCGATGAACGATTGATGACTGAAATAACGAATCTAAAACGCAATAGATCAGTCAAAATAAAAAATACGCACTTCATCTACAGTGTACGCACGAATCCAGGAATACTTTTGCATCACTGACTATAATAATGATGCAAAAAGTCTGTTACATATATGGTTGAACTAGTCAAATTGGGGCTGTTAGAACTCCCGATTCAATTTTACAATGTGCCAGTATATTGTTTTTGCACTTTTTTGTGTACTATTATTGTTCCGCAGAAGGATAAGCCATGGTACGACGAAGAATGTCTCATTGCAACTGATGAAAAAGAGTCTGCACGTATGGCAACGAAACAGTCAGATACAACGCGTGCTCTGAGAGAGCGGCACAAGAAGCTGAGAAGAGAGGCAAACCAACTATTTAGGCGAAAAAATGGCAGTGGGAGCAGAGGCAGAGTGAAAAAACCAAAACGTGCAGGATGAATGGTGAATCCCAAAAGTTTTTACAGAGGGTAAGAAGATTGAATAACGGGCCTAATAATGGGCTGCCATCCTGCAAGGACGAGAATGGGAATCTGGAGACTGAGAAGCAGTGTGTGCACAAAATGTGGAGAGACCACTTTTCAGCTCTACTCCACTCGGATTCTTCCCACCCACCTTTTGTCGATTACAAAGCTGCTTTCGATAGCCCCATACGGGAAAAACTGTACGGAGCTATGTCTGAACTTGGTATTCCGGCAAAACTGATCCGCCTCTGTAGAACGACGATGACCAACACCAAATCAGAAGTGAAAGTGGGGAAAGACCTCACCAAGCGAGGACTTAGATAAGGCGACACACTTTCGTGGAATCTCTTCAAAATCTTAATGAAGATAATAATGAGAAAGACTGCAGTAAATACGAACAAGACCGTTAACACGAAAAGCCATATGTTGCTGGCGTATGCTGACGACTTTGACATCATTGGGCGAAATTTGCGAGAGGTTACTGCAGTATTTTCAAGAATCGAAAAGGAATCAGCGAAGGTGGGTCTTGCTGTTAATGAGGGCAAGACAAAATTGATGGTGTCAACGACTAGAGAAACCTCTCGACTTGGTCCGCACTTGAACGTTGACAACCGATTTAATTTGGAAGTAGTAGATGAATTTGTCTACCTTGGACCCGCCGTGAACAAGGACAACAACGTCAGCCTGGAGATATATATATAGGAGAATTGTGCTTGCAAATAGATGCTATTTTGGGCTCAGCAAGCAGTTTAGGAACAAAGCCCTCTCTCGACGGACAAAAGTCCAGCTATATCAGACTCTCCTTTTACTTGTCTTGACATATGGCCCCGAAACTTGGGTCATATCGCAGGCGGATGAAAAACACCTGGGCGTTTTCGAGATAAAAATTCTCCATAAAATATATGGTCCTGTTAGAGAAAACTGCGAGTACCAACGTCGATGGAACAGAGAGCTATATAGTCTATATTCTGACGTGGATATTGCTAGGCGAATCAAATAAGGCCAATTGCGTTGGCTAGGCCATGTTGTCAGAATGAATGAAGATGAGCCAGCGCGAAAGGTTTTCGATAACGTACCTGATGGAAGCAGAAAAAGATGACGACCAAGACTCCGCTGGAAAGACCAGGGAGAAGAATCCCTCAGTATCCTTGGTGTTACCAACTGGCGAGAAAAGGCGAAGGATAGAGCCAGTTGGAAGAATATGTTGAAATTTGCTTAAGTTGTTTGATTAATTAATATGTGTAAGACGTCTGAGGTCATGAGGTTGTAAACTAGTCAGTAATTCTAAGTATTGTTCATATACATCTGTGATGAAAAAGCTTCTCAAAATACCTTTCGGAACCGGTGTAAAACTGTAGGTCCAAATTAGAGAGTACACAACTAGAAAGCGCACAGCTCACTGGTGGTGCGAAGCTCTCCCCAATTCTTCCATGGAATGTAATGGGAAACCATTTATGTTCTACATCTGTGGTGAATTTGAAAAAAGACAAGTGCCCAATACAAAATTTGTTATATTGTTGTTTATAATTACAACAACGTCTCTTGCTAGTATTGTGTATTTGTACTACGGTTACACACTTACTACGTAGACTACGAGAAATCTCTCATTCTCCTTCTTTTAATCTGCTGCACTCGATAGAGTTGTATTTGAGTCACAAATACAACTATGTTTGGACCACAAGTACGTATGTTATAATAGATTAATAATTGTGTCTCCAAAAATGTAATATTGATTTACAAATACAATGTGTTTGGTCACAAGTATACTATATTTGCGACAAGCTCTAAAGGACATTTTAATTCTATCAAAACAACAACAGACAACAACAGATCGAGACAACTACAATTAGAATCGTGCGTTCTATAAATAGAACTTTCTAAACTTCGGCATCAGTGCGTGTAAGTAGGAAAGCAATGTGTAAGTAGCGACAAACAATCAGTCTGCACAATAAAATAAATGTCTTCGTTTAGTGACTAGTGTGAATACACACCGCAGTGGCTTAACGGGCTTGACGATGATTCGAATCCCACCCGCGGCGTTTACAATTTGTTCACTAACCGGAGAGAATATGATCTCTTAGCCTAAAGGAAATTACAACTTTAAAAATAACGAGGATCTACGACAACTTAATTTAAAAATGCATATTGTTCACCGTGTATGTATACTAGGGTGGGTCAATTTGCATGGGACCAAAAAACTTGACAAAGAGTATAGCAGTAACGTAATCTACGGCAAATTCTAAGAAAATGCTCCCATGAAACCATGGTTCTAAAATCAAAATCGAGCCCGCGAGTTTTTACTTGGAAATTTCTATGTTAGGGTAGAAAATCGAACCAAAAGCCATACTTTTGATACTCTTCGATTTCAATGAAATTTCACAAATATATTCTACTCGTTGCTGCCGTTCCAATGACGTTTATTTTAGGTCGAAACTCCCCAGGTTCATATTTTATAGCTGTGTATATTTGGTCGTCAGCTGCAGAATTTTTGTGAAGAGATACCTGTGTTAATGTTAGAATAACTTTTGAATGCGATATCAGATTGTAACGATCCGAGACCTGAACCTGAACCTTCTCTTTAGGAATAAAAAATACAAATGGAATTCAAAAGTTATTCTAACATTAACACAGGTATCTCTTCACAAAAATTGTGCAGATGACCAACTGTACACAGGTATAAAACATGAACCGTTAGGAGTTTCGACCATTTGGACGGCAGCAATGAGTAAAGTACATGTGTGAAATTTCATCGAAATCGGAAAGTATCAAGTTTCAAAAGTATGGCGTTTGGGTCGAATTTTTACGCTAATATACAATTTTGAAGTGCAAAACCGCGGGATCGATTTTTATTTTAGAACCATGGGAACATTTTCTTAGAATTTGCCGTAGATTACGTTTCTGCTATACTCTTGGTCGGCAAAAAAATTTACCCACCCTAATGTATACGGTTACACACGACAAATAAATAACTAAATAGTTTCACATTACATCCCATGACGGAACTGGGGAGAACTTCTCACAATCAATGGGGTTTGCGCTTTCTTTTTTATGGCACCCACAGTTCTACATCGATTCCGAACGGGGGTTTGAGAAGATTCATGACGAACATAGAAAATTTAATGGAAACAATTAATCCAAAGTCCAAACACTGAAAAAAATTAAAACTTTCAGATATTCAATCACTACTAATATTTGATGTGCATACCACAAAATTTAGTATGTCATTTGAAGGGTCAATTCTTCTCATTTTCTGGACTGTAAACAAAAGAAAAATCAACATGAAAACAACTGAGTTAGGCGTTCGTATGTACTGGAACCATCCAGAAATTTCTAAGACTGATTTGGATTCGGTCATTTTCCGTTTTATTTTTTACTGTAGCACAGTGTTCTTATAAATGCAACTCTCTAACAACTAAAGTGGTCCAATTGTGGATCACTACAGTTATTTCGCTTGAGCACCTGCTGAGTGCATTTCACTTCAAATATCTCAACCGAATAAGTAGTTTAGTTCTGTTTACATTTTATTGTTCAAAAGACTCATTTATTGCTTTGCAAGGATCCCTGACACCCAGTTTGGGAAGATATGTTATATTAGGTACATATATACAAATGTATACATGCATGTATATGTGCATATACTTTGTAAGAGCTGCCAACATAGAATTCCTTATATGTTCATATTCAAAGACTCATTTACTTACCACCCAGAGATATGAAAATATTTACTGAATAGAATTGTTTGAAAATGCAATGTCATTATCATTAGGTTTTTTTATAAATTCTGTGTATGATGGTAAAGTGGTATCCAATAAGGAATAGTAATATAACGACTATGCGAAATAATTTTTCAAAGACATATTTATAAAAAGGAAATATTTTGCGTATAAAAGTAAGTTAGTTTATTCATCAGATTGTCTGAATATAGAATTTGTATATATCTAAGAGAATGCGCACAGTGGTTCATAATTCATTTCCAGCAGCCAAAATTCAATATCTTTTGATCTAGTGAACATTTTAAAGTTCTGCAAATAAAAATATTGTAAGCATAGAGTCTAGAATTATTTGGAGATATTAAAATTCAATTTCGGATATTCGGGTATATTTCAGAAATTCCAATGTTGACGATTTTTTTATTTTCCGATTTTAAAGCAAATAGAAAATCTGCTTTATTTCTTTCTACATATGTTTTTAATCACACATATTTATTTGAATTTGAATTCGTATGACCGATTTTTTTTGTTAGTTTTTGGTTAATATATGACAAATTCATACTACAAGATTACAAAGTCATGAACATTTTTCTTATTGAAAAATGGTTGGTTATTGTTATAAATAATAGACAATTCAGATTCAACACACTCTCACTAGCATGACTAGTTTCGAACTCCGTGACAAATTCATCATCAGATGCTTAACTACTGTGACTGAATTGATACTTGCGGTTGATCATCAATCGTATATATACAAGGTGCTTTAAAAGAAGTCATCCGATGTTGTTTGGCTCTCATTTTTTTTCTAAAAGAAAAACTTCGATTCTGTTTTTTGATTATGTTAATTTGAGCCTTTAGAATTTTATTGGTAAGTTGAGAAGATGATATCAGTTAAATGGGCGCCGTCACAATTGATTACCGTACGGGCTCGTTTTCTGGCATTTTTCATCACTTCGGATGTCGAATGTTGACCTTGAGGGCTTCCAGGGTCTCGGGCTTGTTCACGTAAACACGGGACTTCAAAAAACCCCACAAAAAAAGTCTGGAACGGTTAAATCGGGCGATCTTGCGGGCCAATGCAAATCGCCAAAACGAGAGATGAGGCGACCCGGGAACGCCGCCATCAGAATCTCGGTTGTGGCTCGCGCAGTGTGTGCCGTTGCTCCGTCCTGTTGGAACTACATGTCCTCCAGTCCTAATTCGTCGAATTGCGGCAGAAAAAACTCGGTTAACATGATCATATAGAGCGCACCGTCCACTGTTGTGGTTTGACCAGCGGCGTTCTCGAAAAAAAAATGGCCCAATGACTCCTCCAGCGTGAACAGCGCACTATGTAGTCACTTTGAGCGGGTGTAATGGCTCCTCGTGCATCACTCGTGGATTTTCGGTGCCCCAGAAGCGATAGTTTTGCTTGCTCACGTACCCGCTGAGGTGGAAATGAGCCTCATCACTCATTATGATTTTCAAATCATTATGAACAAAAATGCCATAAAACGAGCCCGTATGGTAATCAATTGTGACGGCGCCAATTTAACCAATATCATCTTCTCAACTTAACCAATAAAATTCTAAGGGTTCAAATAAACATAATCAAAAAACAGAATCGAAGTTTTTCATTAAGAAAAAAAATGAGAGCCAAACAACATCGGATGATTTCTTTTGAAACACCTTGTACAAACTCAATTACGCAATTCGCATGTGCGAATTAGTATCGATCGAAGATCCCTAGGTATCAACATTACTGAAGGGCCTATATTTCCAACAACAAGAACAGACAGGTTTCTTTCCCCCATGTTCTTCTTTTCCTCATGCGTTCTCGCATTGTTGCAGTGCTTTGAGGTGAGTTTTTAATCTATATCACAGAGTTGTATTTTTCCGTGGTATATCATTTTTCGATAACCGGGCTAGTGTCAGCTACGTTTGTTTATCTGAATTTGAAATTTTATCACCGATTTTTTTGTTAGTTTTTGGTTAATGTGCGTGAAATTCATATTACAAGCTTACAAGTCATGAAAATTTTACTAATTGAAAAATGGTTGGTTTTTGTTGCAAATAATACATATACAGGGTGGCGCAAAAGTAATCCTCCTATCAGAAAATGCTATAAATTTTGCGATTGGCCCCTAATGTCAGTTCTGTTTTGACATTTGTGTAGTAAACACATGCGAAATACACGTTAATAAACAATTTTACGCTACACTGCTCCAGAACGCGGAATACGGCTGCCTATTTATTTGACCAATAATCGGTCGGTGACTTTGGCACAACGTGAATTTCGTCGCAGATTTCCTGGCCGTCCAACGCCTACTGGTGAAACACTGCGACGTTTAGCCGCTCGCCTCGAAGAGACTGGCACAACGCGAGATGCTGCCAGGCGTGGCAGACCCCGGAGTAGCCGTTCTGCAGAGAATATTGCTGCTGTAGCCGAGGATGTCATGGAAGCGCCGTCGACATCGACCAGACGACGTGCCACGCTACAGAGCAATGATCAACGAGTTCTTTTTGCCGCAGCTTGATGACTTGGGATTGGAAAACATGTGGTTCCAACAGGACGGTGCAACGGCACACACTGCACGTGCCACAACCGATATGCTGAAGGATGCATTTCCCGGGCGCCTAATCTCCAGTTTTGGCGATTTGCACTGGCCAGCAAGATCGCCTGATTTGACCGCTCCAGACTTCTTTTTGTGGGGCTTTTTGAAGACGCGGGTTTATGTCAACAAGCGTCAGACTCTTGCAGCTCTTAAAGAAAATATCCGTCAAGAATGTGAGGACCTATCGCCGGAAGTTTTGGCCAAAGTGATGGAAAATGCCATAAAAAGGGCTCAAATGACAATCAACTGTGGCGGCGGCCATTTACATGACATCATATTCTCGACTTGATGTAAAAAAATTAAAAAACCAAATAAAAATAATCCACAAGAAGAATCAATGTTTTTAATTTTTTTTTTAAATTACAGCCAAAAAACATCGGAAGTTTACTTTTGCGCCACCTTGTACAAATCACACATATTTTTACGTATTTGTTCATATTGCACACAAGAAATTTTAATTTTTGTCGTTTTACAGATATACGCTCTATTCCGTTATTGAAAATGGATAAAACTTATTTATTTTTTCGATTTTATTGAACTTTAAGTGGCCGTCGGTGTTGCAATGGTCCGATCCCTGCTCTGACCGCCTTACACTCCTTTCGACGACGGCCACCTCGTTTGGTGACGGCGACACTATCGAGTAATAACCCAAGAAATAGCTTCTCAAAAAACCGTTCGGAATCGGTGGTAAACTGTAGGTCCCAATCAGTGAATTCAAACTGGAAAGCGCACAGCTCAGTGATTGTGAGCAGCTCTCCCCTATCCCTTAATGGGATGTAATGGGAAAATATTTATTTTTATCTCAGACAGTTTTTGGTATATTGCAGTCACATTTCCTTCATTACTTCAAGCTTTAAACGAATACTTTACCTAGGCAGTGCACAAAAGTAAGTGAGACAAAAGGAAAATTACACTAGGTGCTTATGTTTTTACAGAAACAAAAGTAAAATCATTTAAAATCATAATCCAGACCAATCGCATACGAAATTCCATGCACCAACCATTATATATAAATCCATCCCACATTTGAATCTGAGTTACCGGTTAAATGTCACTTCCATATTTTTTAAACCGCTAGATATTTTACACTGCGGTCTTACCCAAAGCTATAGATCTTAAAAACTTTGACTACTCTCTTAAGGACAATAGTAAAAAAGTACACCAGAAAAGAGTATATCAATGGAAAGTAGAGAAAAATAATATTTCATGCAGTGTTTAGTGTCTCATGGTCGAAAAACTGTGTTGTATACCAGTTTTGACAGTTTCGCAAAATACACTAAATACCAAAAGTGACACATAAGTTTAGAAAATTCAGGTAAATTTGAACAATAAAAACATGTTCCTCAGTTTAGGGGGAAGGGGTGTTCAATTTGAGTAATATGATTTCTTTAAAAAAAAAAACACACTTCTTGTTAAGGAAACTCAAATGTTTTTTATTTAATGTGAAGTACAATCGATACAATTAAGTTCTGAATAAAACGTCTTTCAAATGATCTCCACGTCTTCTTTTGGAGGAACGAAATCGATGGACCCAATTTGCGAGCACTTTTTCCACTAAATCAAGTCGTATGTCATGAATGGCACGTTCAATATTGACTTGTAAAGCTTGAAGAGAGTCTGGTTTATTGCTAAAGACCAATGACTTCAAATAACCCCACAAGAAATAGCCTAATGGTGTTAAATCACAACTTCTTGAAGGCCATTCAATGTCACAATTTCTTGAAATAATCGAATCTTCAAAACTTTTCTCGCAATATCGTAGCCCCGTCTTGTTGGAACCAGATGTTGACTTCTTGGATGATTCTTCCAATTTCGGCCTTAAGAAGATGGTTATCATCGATCCATACCGCTCTCCATTGAGAGTAATGGTGTTACCAGCTTCATTTCGAAAGAAGTACACACCGATGATTCCACAAGACCAAAAGCCACACCAAACTGTAAATTTAGGTGAATCTAATGGTTGTTCATGAATAATTTTGGGATTTTCTTCGCACAAGAATCGACAGTTTTGTTCATTTACCGCACCACTCAGGAGAAAGTAAGCCTCATCGGAGAAGATGATTTTCTTAAAAAAATCGTTATCGTTTTCAAGTTGTTCCCAGGCAAAGTCAGCAAATTCATGACGTTTACAGTAGTCCAATGGGTTTAGTTGTTGACTGATAACAATTTTATGCGGATGCAAGCCCAAGTCCCCTTTCTCAAAATCCGCCAGGTTGTGGTTTGAGACAGTCCCAATTGTTGACAACGGCTTGGAATCGATAAATTGCAACAACACTTGCCTGAACGGCAGCAATATTTTCATTACTTCGAGCGGCTCTTTATCTTATTAACACTTGAACAGTACGTAAAGAAAATGTACGCTCGTCATTTGCAACAATTCAAGGAATTGCGAGTATAGGTGAACGATTATAGATCGTGACACTACAATTGGCCGAAACGTCCCATAGAAATCACATCACTCAAATTCATTCACCTTTATAATAAAAATAAAAATTTATATTTGAACCTTTTTTTCAATTGAGGATTATAGTCATATTATTTTGTGAAGTGAATTCCTTCTATTTTATTTTTAATAGAGGATTTACAAAAATATTTCTTCTAAGACAAAATAAATATTTGTGTGTTGTTAATGAAAATGTTACCTTAGAAAATGGTTTTATTTAATATTGGAGACGGAGTGGAGTGGTGTAGTGTATTTTGAAAACGCTGGAGTTGTAGTCGGAGCGCAGTCGTGGATGTTCTAATTGCTTGAGTCGTAATTGGAGCCGGAATCGTCAAAGTTTGGTCACACTCCACAGCGCTGGAATTTATTTACATGTATTGTTTGGGAAGAAGAACCAGAGCTGGCGTATAAATAACGTCATTTTTGACGCAGACGTTTATAAAACGTATGGTACACAAAGTTGGTACAAAATCTTTCATATGTTAAAAAACGTTTTTATAATTTTCTTACAATTAAAATTAAAATATTTTAAATTTTTTTAAAAAATATGAAAAGAAATTTCGGATATATATACATATCATCAGTTAAAAAACTACAATCTTCGCAATATTAGTCATCCATTCAGTAACAAATACCAATTTAAGAAGAATTGCAGAGACTTGTGTGTACGAAATTAGAAAGTAACTCAGCGGCGGAAGTCATGACCATGACCACGTCTGAACAGGCCTTCTTAAAAATACGGAAGGCCCTCCCTACGCATTACCTCCTCCTTTCTTTTTAACATTCCGTGAGATTGGGAGGCAAGGCCTTCCTAAAGAAGGCCTTAGAAGACATACCAAAAGAAAGCCTTTAGAAGGCATGCAAAGATTAAGGCCTTAGAAAGTAGTTACTTTACATTTCTTTATATTTGTTAAACAAAATTAAAATTAAACAAATTTTTTTTATTACTAAATCATTATCCACTTCTACATATTTATTTATATGTATGTATGTATCTTAGAAAATTTTACCACGCTTAACTTCAAATAAAAAGTCGGTTTCTTCTAAAATTTTAAAATTATCTTGAAAAATATTAAATAAAAAATATAATTTTAAAATTTGTATGAAGTTTTCCACTTAAATTACGGTTTAAAAAAAATCGGAAAAGAAATTTCTCAAAATTTTAAAAATCTTCACCTTGGTTATATATGATAAAAAATGCATGCATTCCGCAGGCCTTATTTTAGGAAGGCATTACAAAAGAAGCATTCCGCATGCCTTATTTGCGGAAGCTCTTGCGAATTCCGTCGCTGACAAATCTTATGGTTACACACGAAAAAATTGGAAGATTGGTAAAAAAAATTTAATTTTCTTCCACAAACATAAACTCTCAACTGAGTATGAAATGATTTGTTTTAAAGATACAATGTTAACCAATAATAAAATGTAAGGGCTGATGGGATAGGTAGAAATTGATTTATGGAAGTTTTTCCATTGTCTCATCTCTTGAACCGCAATGTATAATGTATGCCGGTGATCGCTTTACTCTTTTCATAGTAATCGATGTGAATGTCATCGTATACATCCCAAAAATCTATATCTATGAAAGATCCATCTTGGCCTACTTTGGTATAAGCTGGCGCAAAAACTTATTCGGATTGGCGTTGACCAAAAACTCCTTTGAATTGCACTTACGTTGGAGTCTGAGTAATCGCGGCCCCCATGGCGTAGATAATTTTATAAGGTTTATAGATTATTCTTGTGAAAGGTGATACACACTCAGTTAAAACGCATGCAGCTTTAATAAAATCACGCACTTTTATTCTCCGATCGTCCAATACAATTCCTTGGATTTTGTCAACGATATCTGACGTGACGATCCCTTTTGGGTGACTTGACCGCTCGGCGACACTTGTGATGCTACGAACACAACGGTATCCGGTAAAGAATTTTCTAACCATTGAAGTTTATGGCGCAGACTCACCATGGTACTACTCGATCCTTGCCTTGGTTTCTGTGATGTTTTTACGCAAAAAATAATGCTTAATGATCACATGAAATTTATTCTTTTTTAATCTTCGTCGTAATTTACGAGGTAGTCTCCTTTTAGTGGTTGGAAACTAAATGACACAGGTTGTTTAAAATATTTCTGTTGTCTATTCACAAACAGTAGTAGGCATGAGCAGTGTAGATTTTGAATTAACAACGAGGGGAGTTAAAAACGTCACAGAGTTTTCAAACCGCAATCGTATCTTTCTTGCTCCGCCTACAAACGGAATCCGCCTAAAAATTGGAGTAATACGGAAATTATATTGAAATCGTCCCAGCCGTACCATGGCAGGCGTGGCTAGTATGGGTAAGAATATCATAGTCATGCTCTAAGTAAATTGAAATGGTTTCTTTTATATTTCAACTGATTCATTTCAAATTTTATTTGCTTTATTTTGTGCTTACGTTTATGTTGTTTACATTTAAACTGGTGACTTTTAAATTTCAATAAATATCAAGTCAACTTCATTTATTGCCTTTCAAATGTAAAATTATTCTCATTTAAATTTCCATTGATTCATTTTGTATATAAAATATATAAATACGTAATTTTAACTGATATCTGTGATTTTTGAACACAATTTCGAAAATTTAATTGATATATTTCGTAATTTAAACACAATGGTGAAATAGTATTAAATACTATTTTAAATTCAATTGAGTTATAAGGGAATGACACATTTTGTATTCTCTCTATCATATATTGTATTCACTGAACACGGAGGGGAGGAAGCTTCAACATTTAATTTCTCTTAAGTAGCTGGTAATGCTTACCTATAGTCTTCACAAATATTTTCTCCAAAAATGTTGGTATACACAATCTTGTTTTTGTTCAGAAATCGATGCAATTCTTGCCATCAGGCGCTCAAATTGTAAAATACTTTATTTACATCTTCCAGACATCACAGCAAAAAATGTGATGAACTAAGAAGAAATATCAATATTTCTAGCATTGACCAATATTTGTAGATTTGTAGCTGTGGACAAGTGTTTTTAAACGCTGTTCTGGCAACACCAGTAAAATGCAACACTGCTCCCATTAATTATATGCAAGACATCTGCACCAGACGTCTTGAATGGTCATTCAAAACATTTACTTATTTTCAAGGCATGTACTGTAGCGAAGTTGCGACAACCAAGTACTTCGTGGTACTGTCGACAAAGCATTCGTGGATGAGAGTGCGAGTGTGTACACAAATACACAATACGATGTGAAGCGAAGTAGAAGTAGTAGTAGTGTCTTTTTGTGCTCTACAGCTTCACACTCAAACACTTGAATGCTATTTTTTTCATATCACTGAAGTAGTTGGTTGCCGAAACTTCGCTGCAGCACATAACTTGAAAATAAATAAATGTCTTGAATGATCGTTTAAGACATCTTGTGCAGACGTATATTATATACGTATCGCTAACTGAAATCGTTCCTTAAAGTCGTAGCATTATCGAAACCTCCAAAAAAAACTTATCAAGGTTAATTTTAAAAATTTTAGCTTGTCCATTGAACTTTTTCAAATTGCTTGGTTCCGTACAAAATGAGTCACTTGATATTTAGCTTTATTTCATAAAAATTCCCGGAAAACAAGTAGCTTTCTTTAGCTGATTGTTCGAAACTCATATTTCAATAAAATTTTAAATTTGTCGACGAAGCACCCAGTCTTAACGTTGTATAATTGTCGCCAAAATGTTGTCCACTACATTACTACATCATGTGGAGCATTATTTCATCCGGCGATATGTGAATTGTAACAAACAAAAATTGTCCATAAAAAAAATACTACTCTAAGACAACATTGCCATTTTTTAATTACAACATTGGCATTTCTTAATTAATTACTAAATGCAGCACTGTGTATTTTGTTCCCTAGTGGTATTAAGCCTATTGATTGTTATTCACAGTTATTATCTGGATTCGAATGGGAATTCCCCGAAAAAGCGTTTCTCGGTAAACTAGTTAAAGTTGTCGCCGACGCACATTGGTTAAGAATAGCATTTGAATATCGTTTGATTTGGTAAATATTTTTGAGAACTTTAAAACCGAAAATTATACGACAACCCAGTATTATCAACTATATTGGGTACTTTTGCTTTGGTTTGTGTCTAGACTAACATATGTTGGGAAATTTCTTGTTTAATGGGAAGTTTTCTAGGTGGAGCCTGTAACCAATATTTAGTATTTATTGTACTTTTGAACCCAATAAAAAGTAAATTTACAAAAGCCAAAGTGAAATAAGTTTTTAAAAAATGACATATTCTTAAACAAATGTATTTTCTTAAAATAAAGAAAATTTTCTCAAAAAAAAAATACCTATCCATATTCTTAAACAAAGTACCCCTTTTCTTAAAAAAACACCTTATCTTAAAGAAGTAGCTTTTAACACAAAAGTGAAGTAAATTTTAACACACAAAGTGAATTTTCTTCAAAAAAGGAATTCTTTTAAATAAGTATCTTTTCTTAAAAAAGTTAATTTTCCAACAACAACAAATTGCCTTTTCTTAAACAACTACCTTTTTTCTAAACAGTACCTTTTTATGAAACAAAGTAACTTTCCTTGAGATAAGTACCTACTCTTAAAAATTTACCTATTATTAAAAAAACAGGACCAATTCTAAAAAAAATCGCATATTTTAAAACCCTTTTCTTCCAAAAAAATTTCTTCTCTTCTAAAAAAAACCTTTTCTTTAAAAAATTCACTTTATTAAAAGTACCTTTTCTTAAAAATAAAATAATACCTTTTCTTTTCTTTAGATAAATAGCCTTCCTGAAAATAAGTAAATTTTCTTAAAAATATAACATTTTCCTAAAATGTTCCTTAAAAAGAACTTGTTCTTAAAAAAATACTTCTTTGGAAAAAAATGCATACTGTTTTGGATTTTTCTTATAGAAAGTACTTCTTTTAAAAATAGTACCTTTTCTTAAAAAAAAACTTGGCTTTTAATAAGACAAGTACCTCTCTTTAAAAAATTACCTGTTCGGGAAAATAGAGTACATATCCTTACAAAAGGACTAAAAATATAATATTTTTTAAGAAAAAGAATACATTCTAAAGTATTAAAACAATTTCTTAAAAAAAGTTTATTATTTTACAAAAAGTATCTTTTTCTAAAGATCCTTTTAAATTATCGTATTTTTCAATTTCAATTATCGTATTTTTGGCGTGTTGGAACTCACCAGTACATAATACTTGTGTAGCGAAAGGAACTTCGTCCCAACCTGGTGTCCCCTGACACCTCATTGTATTTTTTAAATTCTGGTTTTATTACCTGCTATATGTTATCTTTTCGAGAATTGAGAAGGAGTCAGCAAAGTTAAGTTAAGCAAAATTAATGGTTTCAACGAACAGGGCCTCCATGCGATTAGAACGTTTATAACCGTTATAACTTCGAGGTAGTGGACGAATTTATATACCTCGGATCTGCCGTGAACAAAAACAACAACGTTAGCCTTGAGATCAAGCGGAGAATTGTGTTTGCGAATAGATGTTAGTTTGGGCTAAGCAAGCACTTTAGAGATAAAGCCCTCTCTCGAGTAACAAAAGTCCAGCTGTACCAGACTCTCTCTCAACCTGTCTTGCTTTATGGTGCAGATTCCTGGGTCCTATCGCAAGCAGTCGAAACATCTGTAGGAGTCTTCGAGAGAAAAATACTCCGAAAAATGTATGGCCCTATAGTGCACAACGGCGAGTATCGGCGACGCATGAATCATGAGCTGTATAAGCTTTATCCTGATGTTGACATAGTTAAACGGATCAAGATAACGCGATTGCGCTGGCTAGGCCATGTCAGTAGAATGGATGAAGACGAAGCAGCACGAAGGGGTTTCGAAATCGAACTCGAAGGATGACGAAAAATAGGAAGACCAAGTCTCCGCTGGAGGGATCAGGTTGACGAATCCCTACATATACTTGGTATTGCCAACTGGAGAAATAAAGTAAAAGATCGCACTGGTTGTCAAAATATGTTATCTTCGTTTTGTAAGGTCCCTTACCCCCCGGGGTTGTCCGAGATCGGATAAGTAAGTAAGTAAGTATATGTTATCTTTTATATGTTTGTGACCTTTTTGACGTATACAATAATTTTCTTCAAAGAATAGGGCTTTTCGTTCATACCTGTATCTTTGAGTACAATATAACAAAACAATTTGTATTGGGATGATTTGTATTTATTCGGCCTTTTTACTATACTTTTTTTAATTTATTATTCAAGCTCAAGACCATTCCACTTTATATCTGTATGAATAGTGATATATGGTCATAGTCTTAAAAAGATATGAGAGGTTTGAGAGACAATTTTTGTATGATAAACCGTCTCTCAAACCTGTTATAACTTTTTATGAATAAGGCAGATAGTTTTTAAAAAACAAGTTTTGCAAACTGCATCCCCAAGTTTCCTGGGAAACCGTGTAGTTATTTCAGACCTAGCCACGGATCCTACTCAGCGGTTGTTTGGGATAATGCAATTGAAAAATGCATCAAACTAAATGCAAACGATAAGTCATTTTAATTGAGAATTGAGAAGCGTACGAAGAATATCGCAACTAAAACACATAAGAAAAAAATTGCAAAAACTTCTTTCCATCTCCAGGTGTCATTCGGTTCCCATTAGACTTGATTTTTTTTGGGGCCTAAATGGCGACACAATTCATACAGGCAATAACAATTGTATGCAGTTTCATCGTGCTCTGCATTCAAATTTATCAGGGATGATATTTATATATTCGCCTTTTTTGCTGATACTTTTTTTTTTTATTATTCAGGCTCAAGAACCATTCTATATCTCTAATGATAGATATAGATATACATATTAAATTTTCTACACGCTGAAAACATATTACAGGAAACATATTGTAGGAAACAAGTACATGTTTGCCAGTATTGTTTTCACGAAGTGAAGATCTGATGCCTCTTTGTTGCTTTGTTGTATTCCTCGTTTTTCTTTTTACCGGTTATCAACAAACAAAACCACATGTGGGTCTCAAAAACATATATTATACCCTATTAATCATTGTGTCTCAAACACGTTATATTGAATAGTAAACACGATTTGTTTGGGCACAAGTATAGTATATTTGCGACAAGCTACAAACACGTTATATTTACATCCACACAACAACAAAAAAAACTGATTTTTCAGCGTGTATTAAGTTGTGGCTCCTTACCATCAATCGGTTTTTTACAGAACCTACAAATGTTTATTAGATCAAAGGTTATTGAAAGCACTGCACGAAGTGCACAGGCATGATATCAGAACACATGAGCGGGGTAACTAGTTATATATTGAGCCTTGGCAACCTAACTGTGTAATATTTCCAATCGAAAGCTTGAAAGCTTGTTAGCAACAAATTGAACTAACTCGTGAAAATTTACACACGATGACTTGTTACGATTTCCGATGTGGATTATCAGGACAAGAGTGCCTACATAAACTTTATTGGATTTTTAGTAATGAAGATCGATCCTTCACCATTGTGAAACGCCGGTATATCGAGTTTGATGGTAGTCAACCTTCACGAATTTCGTATAGGTCATCAAAAATCAGTTGTTGTGCCAAGAAATTCCTGATACTATGCAAATATTGATAGAACAAAACATCATTTGACGTGCGTGAGATTGGAGCATTAGTTCTAGTGATATACATAAAATATTGCATCAATTTGACCGTGAGCAAGATTTGTTCCCTTTGGACATAATTTGGCATAAGCTCAAAAACTGATCGCGTCGATCGGTGCCAACAAAGGCTCAAGATATGCAATGGTGTTGCTTGAAAAGACGTGTATAAGTAGAAGATTGCGGAAGATGACGAATCATGAATGTGTGTGTCATGATGAATTAAATCCGACAAAAATGCAAATGGTAACAAATGTTAGCGTGTTTTTTAGAAAACTTGGCATTTGGCAACAACGCGATTAGTGAATCGTAAAACGGTCAATTCTTAATTATTTAGACATTTGTTTGCCAGAATTGTTTCGAGATTTAAGGAAACCCATCCAACAAAGATGGATAATTCTCCACCATGACAGTGCATGCTCTCACACATTGTTTCAAATGAATGATTTTTGAGCACTCAAAACAGCGAAATAATGGGTCACAAGGATAATCTACGTGGACAACCACTTCCGTATATTGAAGCAGTTAAGGTGTCTCAATCGGAAACGAAATAATGCTATGACAAATGGTTCGAACGCATGCAAAAGATTACAGATTGTAAAGAAGAAGTCTTTGAAAAGTAGTTATGCCTTTTTCAATCACAAATAACAGATTTTTTATTACTAGGCTCAGAACAATTGTTACCCGTTAGTTTTATATACAAACATTTATATGTATATCCTTGATCAACACTATTTAATACTGCCAGCGAATTCAAATCTTTTGCTGGGATGTGGTACTTTAGTTGTGAAGTTCATTGTTGTTCCTGGTGTCACTGTCGGTGTTTACTGTTGCTGTTGTGCTGCAAATTTGACTTTAATGTAAATTTAATGACAATTTGACTTAACATTTCAGTACATATGTACACATTGGTATCACAATTCCTGTCATCAGCATTCCATTATTCAAACACTTTAAATGTCATTAATAATTTAGTCACAATTTCGATAGATTTGCAATGCATTTATTTCGAAATGATGTACATACTCGTAGTTTTCTGGCAAGTATTTCACAATATAATTCGCGCTAAACATGTGAGCTGTAGAAGTGTACTGGGTGTGATAATCTTTTAATTGAATGAAAATATTTTATATTCTTTCATAGGATATTCTTCGTCCCACTTTTAAGAGGAGACATAAGTAGCTAATGGCCTGAATTATGTTCGGGACGATGAAAAAGTTGCGACAGTGTTTGGGGGTTCATGTTTACATAAGGTGTACATTGGACTGGTCCTTATTTTAAAAAATTTCTCCGAATCCCGCTCCCCGAGGCTTGTTTTGTGAGGTTGCTGGAAAAAGTAATCCAGAAAAATTTCAGCTCAATCGAAGATCTTTTGAGTTAAGATTGGCAATTTTGGTACTTTAGGTGGTATTTTGTATGCACTGGTAAATGGTTACGTTGCTGTCAATTTCCCATAAATTTTAAAACTTCATTTAGTTTGACCTTACTATTGACCAGTAAAAATTTAAGAACGATCTGGCAACTCTAAGAGTTTCAACTGCAAAATTAAATGAATTACCAATTTTTAGAAAAAATTAAAATTTAATATTTTTAGTTTTATGGCAAGAACTTCAAGTAGATGATAGATATGTTAAATTCGGACACAAATTTATGTGACCTGAAGTCTGTACCCTGCCAATAAGGCTACAATAGCTCAACGGTTTCATGGTGACATGGTCGTGCAAAGTAGGCTACCTCGAGGAATGTAGTACTCGTAGGTGCTGAACCATACATAATTAAAATTAACACTTAAATTCACACATGCGGTTTGAAGATTGGTTGCAATATCCGTTTTAAAAAACAGGTTTTTTGAACCGGTTTTGTAATCAGGTTTTAAAAACCGGTTCCGAAAAAAGTAATTGAAAGCCGGATCCAATAATTGTAATTCCATTGTATGCACAACACTGCATAAATGATACATTTTAATAACTCAAATTTCCATTGTATACACCCTACTGCATAAATGATACATCCTAATACAAAGTAATAATTTTTCTAAAAAGACGCATCCGTTACCTTTCTAAAATGGGGCTATAATCGGAGTAAAATCAATGAAGATAGAGGGTTTTTATACAAATTGGTTTTACTTAACTAATGAAATGAAAGCAACACGTTAAATTAAAATGTATTGGTCATTCCTTTTGCAACAGTGTAGTTTTCAAATGGTTTGAATATTGTTGACGATATTTATCAACTGTCAATAACAAGAACTGCTTCTGCTCCTCATCGCGTGTGAGAAGCTCGTTGAATTCTTCCATAAATTTCACCTTCTGTTCAGAGACATCATTGGCTACTAACATTTTTTGAACAACTTGCAAACCTTCAATGTATGAGTTAAGTTGCGGCCAATCTGAAGGTTCGCAATCTATGAATTCAGTGGAAATATTGAATCTTTTGAAAAATTTCGCAGTTGGCTTTGTAAGGAAAAACGCTAACGTCTTGTTTAGAAATGAAGGCACGTCTTTCGGTTGTCTAACATTTCCATTTTGACATACGTTGTAGTGTTCAGGTGGATCACCTCTCAGGGACTGTGCAATGTTTGATTTTACATCGAAACGTAAGCTGTTGCCAAAAAATGCTGGGGCAATTGCTTCATCAGAAAGATGCCACAAATGACTGCACATTTTTTATTGCTACAGTCGAAATATCTTTGTCCAATGTGCCGTAATTAAGCAAATCAATTAAAAAATTAAAATCACCATTGGGATGTTGCGTTTAGTTTGAAGTGTTCGCGAAATAAATATATTTTCAAACCATATATGGCCTTCGCCATTCACCTAGCGTGGTGA
The DNA here is from genome assembly GCA_963931995.1 of Phaonia tiefii. Taxonomy (NCBI): domain Eukaryota; kingdom Metazoa; phylum Arthropoda; class Insecta; order Diptera; family Muscidae; genus Phaonia; species Phaonia tiefii. The sequence goes on along the minus strand of OZ008370.1, from coordinate 111,484,034 downwards.
AATGGTCCAGGCGAGCGAAATGACATTCCAGATGACGATGTTTTCCCCAAGAATATCAGGATGAGTTTTAGAAACTCAGTATAGTCGGCTCTGCTGTATTTTTCGGTCAATTGCTCAATACAAAAGCTGCATATCTCTTCTGATTTGTTCGACAGGTCGATAAACATCCAAAGCTGTTCTATATTCAGTAACATCTAATTCCTCTACAATATTTGTTCTTCTTTGTTTTTACTCCGTTTGTAGCCTCATTTTAGAAAGGTAATGGGTGCGACTTTTTAGAAAAATTATTACTTTTGTATTGGGGTGTATTACTTATGTAGTAGGATGTATACAATGAAAATTTGGGTTATTAAAGTGTATCATTTGTGCAGTATTGTGCATACAATGAAATATGTTTGTTTATTGCATCCGGCTTTCAGTTACGGTTTTCGGAACCGGTCTAGTTGCATTTTTTGCCACAAAACTAAAAATCTTCAATTTTAATATTTTTTTTAATTTTCCCTTAATTTTACAGTTGAAACTCCTAGAGTAGCAAGATCGATCTTAAATATTTACAGATCAATAGTATACAATACAATATACCACCCAAAATACCAAAATTGCGAAACTTTAAAGGGCCAGGGATAGCTTAAAAGATCTTAGATTGAGCTGAAATTTGTTCTGGATTACTTTTTCCAGCAACTTCACAAAATAAGCCCCAGGGAGCGCGATTCGGAGAATTTTTTTAAAATAAGGACAAGTCTAGTGCACATAGACAAACCGCCGAAATACATACCGCCAAAAATAGGTCCAAGAGAAATTAGGGTGGAATAGATTTGCTAAAATATCGAACAGATCATTCGAATGTTTCACGAGAATAATCCGGGTTAAATTTCACCCAAAACATTTGATTACAAAAAAAAACATTTACACCTATTAGCACCAGCTCAACATGTAAAAATTATAACTGTTTCTTAGCTTCTAACCAGACATTGTAATAATGGATTTGAAACCTGAATTCTTTCCAAATTAAACAAAAATTCGCAATACTGGCGACTGCATTTACGTTAAAATATGAGCCTGTGCATTAGAATGATCGATATAATACAACCCTGATCATTAAGGTAGTCCATCATTTATCAAAAAAGAGTTGGAAATAATTCAAGCGTTTCGACACCGCATGCCATGATGAAATACTTACTCCAAAAAGTATGAAGCTTCGATCAGGGACTTAATCAAGAGACTCTCCAAGTGGGCCACGACAAATTGACTGGGTGTAAATCCAGAGCAAACCGAGCTCGTACTCTTTACCAGAAAGCAGAAGGTTTCGTATATTGCGCCATTATATCAATGTGGTTGAGAAATTTGTCTAAAGGCAGTGCAAGTTATCTAGGTGTGATTCTAGTCGGAAAGCTAAGTTTCAAGTCCAACACTATAGACATAATCGGCAGTGCCACAGTGGAACTTTATTCCTGTAAATGGTTCTCGGGAGGACGATGGGCCTATCCCGGAAAATAGTTTACTGGATATAAACGGCAATTGTCCGCCCGATTTTGCACTATGACATTTGTTTTTGTTTTAGGTTGTTGGTGCTGCGAGGGGAAAACCCCCCGTTACCAAAAAGTCCATAGAATATCCATAGTAAGTATCAACGGTATCCTTCGTAAAACAGACAACGTGACAGACAACAAAGAAACAAAAATGTAGTAGATCTTCAATTTATGAAACCAGGTACGTAAAGGGTGGGCTATGTAAAATATGGAATTTAATATGTATGAAGTGACAAATTATTAGTTAAAGGTTAGAAAATTACGTATTGGTTCGCTTTATGCGTGACGAAAATTGGGAAATGGTAAATTTTTTCTGAAGTTGAGCATTTTTACTGAAAAATCATCTCTTCCGATGAAGCTCATTTTCAACTTGGCTCGGCCATTGAGACCTTAAAGCACGAAATGTCGAGATATAGGCCCAAACAATCGAAAATGTACTGAAAAATTAGGTACATCGAACATAATGTTACAGGAGATGTTTTTTTCGGCATCTCTAGGATGGCGACACTACCGTTCGGTACCGGTTTAAAACTGTAGGTCCCAATCAGTGAGTGTAAAAGCTAGAAAGCGTACATCTCACTGATTGTGAGAAGCTCTCCTCAATCCATTCATGCGATGTTATGTGACACATTATGGGACCATAAATATCCCTGGACAGTATTTAATAGGCGTCTAGATCATGATTACTGCAGAAGCTGTGGGAATAAAGAGGAGAATGATGAGGACGATAGCGTCGAACATATCTCATGCTACCGCCCGTCCTTTTGTATGAGTAGGAGACAATATGTAGGATCTTATTTGATGTTCGATCCAACAGACAATTTGGAAACACAGCTGAATGATTTTAGGACCTTACTGCAGAGTACTAATTGGTTCGCCAAGGACTAGTGTCCGTCTCTATTTCAGTCAAAGCCTTGAATATCGGGATAAGGTATCATAAGTCTTGAACCTCCCATAATCATACCAGGTCAATTTATAAGTTCAAGTATCACAACGGTCCTCGTTAGACTAAGGGGATCAATAGTTGCAGCTACTTCTATCTAACAAAGCCTAAAACTGCAGTTACACCTACCAAGATTATCGCTTTTTCATGATTATAAATGTCAAACTCTCTAAGAAAAAACGTCGCTTTAAATTTAAACAATTCATAAGCCTTTTTTTCAAAGTTATCCTTTGAAGCCTCTTGCAATTTAAATGTTTAATTTTTTACTCCCCCTCTCTCTTTGCCTTTGAGCAATCAGGCAATAAAATTTTTATAAATCCGCCGGCTGTTTTTTTTTATTACTTTCTTTCCCGTCTTTTGCGTGTCTGTTTCTAACAAAGGAACCATATTGCCGGCTTTTTTATTTCCGTCATATTGATATTTTATCACCTTTATCTTCGAAATTGTTCACACCTTTCACGCTGTTTTCTGTTCTCTTCGTCCTTCGAATGAAAACGAAATCACAGTAGAGAAAACGAAAATTATGCCATAATATTTTTATGAAATTTTCATAATTTTCTTTCTTTTGTTTGTTTTATTTTAACGGCCAAATTGCCGCGGTTCGTAGATTTTCATCAGCCGTGTGAAGAAAAAATAAAAAAAAAATAAAGAATTATTCACTTCATTTTATGCAAACATTTTGTTCTCTTCCTTGGTTGGTTTGTTTTCTGTCGAGGTTTGTAGTTGTTTAAAAAACATAAATCATCTTTATTTGCAAACATTGGGACATTTTGTAGGTCCCCTTCAACGCCATGTTGACTAAAACAGTTTGCTTCGCTCTATAGACAAGAAAAACCATTAGAAGTTGTTCAGCTCTTGTCCTGCGACTAGGTAGTAGTAGCAAGTGGTAGTAATCATATACCTTGGGGGAATGTTTTACTGTTTATCCACTGGTAAAGAGGGATAGAAAGTTCCAGGACCACATAATGGCATGAGTGCATGAGCAGCAGCAGCAGTCTTGAATGCTTTGCTTTGTTTTTGGGGAGTTGGAGGGTGGCTAAGTGTCATATTTCATGCAATACATTAAAGATGTTTAACAATTTGCAGTGAACAAAGTACAATCATGGGAACAACCCAGAGAACGATGTTGGTAAAGCAAACTAAGAAAACAGATTCAAACACCGCCGCTGTTTTGAAATTAGTCATGTCGGTGGCATAACATTCAAACAATAATACATTCGAAGTAATGCAATATATCCAAATTACCATCGGTTTCCATTCAGCGAAATATCCTGGGAAACCCATGCAGTTTAGGCAGATCTGGAGCGACAATTTTAAAGTTAATCTAGAAATGCATATTAATTGCAATCACTTCATGAAATGTTATCTGGGTAATACATTACAAGCATATCTGGTATATATTTCATCCCTCTGCGAAGCGTGTTACTGCTATGTGCAAAAGCTTATCACTTCGACATGGTTTCTTGGCCAAAATAATTGCATGAATTATGTTGTTACACTTTTTTTTTTATTACAACCAATCCACACTACACAATTGTTTTGAATACTTTGCCTGAAATTTCCTTGGAAATGGCCTGTCTGTTCTTTTGTTCATACACGTTAAGTGTTCAAATGATTTATGGCTGATGGTTCAACAGTGGCATTTGAAAAGTATAAAATTTTAATAAACTACAAAATTACTTTATACGCATTTCGAAGAGTTACCAGTTGTAAACTGAAGAACCTAAGTCTGGTTTTTTTTACTAAACCTTTAAATTTTAGCTCATTTAACTCGCATTTAAGGGAACCAGCAAAACTTATGTCTCGAAGGAGTGATTAATATTCTTCCTAATGCTTTTTAACTAATGGCTATTCTATGGGGGCCATAATCATAAAGCAAAATTATTACGATCAAAAGTTAATGAATTTTGTTTGAGATAATGCTGTGGGAAATTTCTCATATCTGTATATTATTTCCTTTTAATAGATGATTATATTTGGAGTTTTTGTTTGAAATATCAACTTTTGTTATTAAATAAGGTTGGAGGGATGGAACAGAACAATATAAGGAATTCATCTAATATTTGTTCTTAAATTTAGCGGTTACCTTGGTAATCCCTTTTGCCAATCAAAACTTTGTAATTATGATTATAATGAAAGTTGTTTTCTCAATTAAAATTTGACTGTTGTATAAATATTTCTAATATTTAGTTATGACATGAAAAGCAAATAGTGTGACTTAAGATGATGTTAGATTGCTATGTTGCTGGAGTATTAGAATAGTCAGCAGTGCACAGCCGGCGATATAACAAATACCTAAGTACACTACGCATCAAAATAAAAACAAATTCCAATTACCAAAATACAGTTTTCATATATTGGGTCTTCTAACTACAAGAAGAATTTTTTTTCCATGAAGAATTTTTTTTTCGCGTTTTTGTAAGTAAAATGTTAGATCTTTGAAATAAAAAGACAGAGTAAGGAGAGTCATTCACTTCCGATTAGCTGCAAAAATTTAAATCGGTTAGGGAGTTTAATTTTAAATTCTTTGAATATTTAAATCTTTTCAACTCCCGTGTTTTATTTTTAGCTCGGAGGCCGAATTTTTATTTTCAAAGATTTAAATCAGTCAAAATTTCCGAACATTTTGTAATTATTTAATGTATAGGAAAGATGTACGGGTAATTCCAAAATATTTCGACACAGTCCAGGACCCGACCCCTATTGAATTGTATGAAATTTGGACAGAAGTTCTCGTCCTCGTCCATACGAATTCTATGACACCAGAATTGAGTCAAAATTCAAAGTAGTTTTTGTTTTATGGTTCGTTGAAATAGTTATTGTATAGCACTTTCTGAAATACGAACCTGATTTAAAAATGGTATAACTTTGGAATGCGTTAATGGATTTCAAAATGTTGGATATCATTTTAAAGCTTGCAATAACCGCTTCAATAATTGTCGATACAACAGACATGTCGTTGTGGTTCAATGATATTAAAACCTTTAAAGTATCTTTTAACTTTGAATATCCTGGCATAACGTATCTTTAATTTTTGATTTCTCCCACTAAACAGAAAGTCCATCTTTTTCTCTACATCATAGCCACAATTTCATAGTGGGATCTCCATGGGATCAATATATACATAAGGTTTGGTAAACACTGCTCGAGTTTTGCTGTTTTAGTTTCGCATTTTCAAGTAGTGACTACGTATAACGCAATTACAAAAAATACTACAGTAGAAATGCCTGGAAAATGATAGTATTTTTCTTGTAGGTATTGTCGAGTGAAACAAGCATCTGCTTGTGAAATTTCCCAAACAGCCCAAAAATCGTGAAACCCGGTTAAAACCCCGGCTTGGCGTACCTTTGCGCACTTATAAGCCTGTAAGTTAGTTGATTATCAACTGATTTTCACTTTCTCAACGGATTTAACCTTCATCTCACCCTTGTGTGGAAAACCACACAAACTGAATCGTTTTTATAAATTTTTAAATGAAATTGTTAAGCTATGTTCATGAAATTTCTTGACATTTCCTTCCGCAACAACTTAGCACATAAATCGCATTAATTGATTAAAAAATACTTTTTGCTAACGAGATATTCAAAAAGTTATGTTGCTTACCCTGGTGTGTGGTTTTCCACACATGTCTAATTTCTCTACATGTTGCACTAGAAACAGCACTTCTTGTCGTCAAATATTATTTTAAATGTTTCTGATGATGAAGGGTTTTCCGCCAATGATGATTTTCCCAATTATTCGCCGCAAGAAAATGATGAGTCGGAAGAAAGTCAACCTGATTCTGAATTTAATGCAATGGAACAAAATGAAGATGCTCAATAGGCATTTCATCCGTAGATCCATTGTTTGTCACAAAAGACGATTTTGCATGAAATCCTCAAGGAGTTCACGGTCGTGCTGGAAGATTACGGCTTTTATGTTGTTGTTCCCACCGCCAATTGAGCATGTTATTCTGAAGTGGTCGAACGCATAGGCAAAAGCACAATGCGGCAACAACTATATCGAAATCGATTGAAACTTGTTACAAGCATATATCGGTGTTCTCGTTTTGGCTGGAGTTTACAGGTATATTGTTTATATTTCTATGTTTGATATGAACTTAATATTTTAGTTACATGTAATAGTAATAGTTATATCAAAGAATGAAACAATGTTGGACTTGTTCGATGGTGAATACGGACGTCCCATATTTAGAGCAATCATTTGGAAGATAACATTGCAATATACGAATCATGTTATTCGATTTGACGACGTTATGAGCAGACGTCAAATAAGCTCTACGGATAAATTTGCTCCAATTCGCGAAATATTTGACAAATGGTCTGAACTATTTTTTGTATTATTGTTTATGTCAACCCATCTGATTGTATTACTATTGACGAGCAATTGCTTGGTTTCCGTTGAAGATGCAAGATTCGACAATAAATGCCTTATAAGCCTGTACGATATGGAATTAAATTTTGGCTGTTAGTTTGTTCTGAAATTTGTTACGTATGGAAAAATCAACCATATTTGGGTAAGCCAGTTGGTAGTTTAGCAGAGAAAAAATTTTTAGTTTTGGATTAGGTTCGTGGACTGAAGGGTCACAATATAATAATGGACAACTTTTTCTCTTCTTACGAACAAAAGAAACGTCCCGCCAAAACTTTTAGAATGCAGAAAAGTTCCGATGTTGCAATCAAGAATTGCATTCACCAAAACATAACACTCGTATCATACATACATCGGAAGAAATAATAATTGTATAGTACTGCGGAGCACAATGTATGATTCGATTGATTTATAATGTGATGGAAAAAAGTTGCCAAAAATCATTCAATATTACTTTATAATAAAACCAAAGTTTCGTTTGAATACTTTTTATTTTGATGTCGTGGTGTGGATACAGTTGGAAAAATGTTGTCTTGTTACGGTTTTTGCAAATATGATCGACATATCGGTCCTACAGGCGTTCAAAGATGTGAAACCAAATTGGAAAACAAAGCAACATTGCGACGAGTTCTCTTGTGTGAGCTTGGAATATCACTTGCTCAATCATGCATGACAATGAGAAAAGGTGTGCCATGAACCGAATCAGCGGCGTCTTTGCTTTCTTCGATTAGCAATAATTCAATAATTGAATCAGTGGGGGAGCCCAGTAGCTCAAAAACCCAATCCACATCTTCACTGGCCTTCAGAAACTTCATCCCGATCATTGAACAAAAAATCCAAAACTGTTCCTCCGAATACCCAATGTTTGTACAAAATGTGTTGAAGGAAAACTAGTTCAATGTAACATACAATAAAATATAAATATAAATATAAATGTGTTATTGACGGTAAATCATGATGTTGACTACAAACAAATTATGTTTCTAGTGCAAAATACGTAGATATACCGTATCTGTGGAAAACCACAAACAAGGGAAGACAACGTAAGTTTTTTTGAGGGTGAGATAAGGTTAAATAGGATAAAGTTAGGCCTTTCAAACGCTATATGCGTTCTTTCGTGAAAAATCTAAGGCAACAGTGTTTGTAATTCCACCTGATGTAAGTCAGTTTACGTCAAATAACTCTCTATCGCACCGACCGCACCTCGAAAATTGTACAAAGATGGCAACTCTATGTAACATTACTCTATGATTTGAGTACTTGTGCACACACTTTGAGCCTAGATCGTTAAATTGTAGCGCCGACATAGTTTTTATTTATAAATTTCTGTTAAATTGACTTCGATTTTATTAATTTATTTCTTATTTTACATAACTCCAAAACTGATGTTTTTTCCAATAAGAAATACAATCGTTGCCGTAATTGTTAACAATATGACGGCTTACTTTATCTTTCCACTGAAAAACAATATTCAGTGTTAACCTCAAATTATCTTACAGTTACGATTAATTTTAAGACGAGAATTTTGAAGACGATTGAGCCTGGCTGGCTGGCTGTTCATCACAATAACTGCCTTAAATTTTTGCCGATCACAATGAAATTCGGTTAGTGACTATTATTGCCCAAACTTAGTTTGAGATTGAAAATAGGCATTGTGACCACGAACCTTCTAGTACCTCCCTTATAAATCGATACATTTGTTACAAAATCATGATTCTTCTAAAACTTTTTTCTGGTACATGTGGTTGGCTTCAACTCAGACATTGGGTAGTAGTCTATAAATGTCTACTTAACTGGGGAAAATTCACAAGGTTGCCACACTCATTCTGGTACCTCTCATACAAAAGCTGGAGGCCGCCCTGTTTGCCGGTACAATAAGTCGCATAAACCATCTCCGATCTTAACCCATAAATGCCCAGAACTTTTTTCCGGAATTTCGAGCTCAAATTTTCAGTAATAAGTGTTGCTAGTACAGAAACATACTTTATTCGACATGTTTAAAAAAAAATTGTAAGTTGAACTTTTTGGGTGGCCCAAATTGGCCTATTACTCAAATTGAATCCAATAAATTAACTAACTTGATCTGTCAAACGTTAACCATTCGTTTTATCAAAACGAACCCACAAATTTTATCCTGAAAACAATTTCTGAAATTTTACACCTTAAATTTTTTATCAACTACCTCTGTCAAATATCAGTTTAAAAAGGGGACTGAAATCAATTTCTTATTTCAACAAACCAAGTTAGGGAAACAAACTGAATTTGATAAAAATAGATCCGGCCGGTTGTTTTCTAAGAGATACTAATATTTATCTCCAATTTTTGTCTATCTATTCGTTCTCAGTGTACTCAATAAAGCCGGACCTATGCTGGCATTTTAAGTTGCCACCGGGCATTAATGGGTTAATGGAATTATGTTTTAGGCTTCGTTTTGCCAAGGGCCGGTAATCTGCTAAAACGGGGGTGATTTTCCCACACCCATTTTGGTACTTCCCATACAGAGATTTTGCGGCGACTCGTTGGTCGACAAGATAAGACCCGTAATCAAATTTATGAAATTTGGCATTAGGCAATAATTAGACGATCGCTACTCTGCTATAAAAAATGGGTGAATTTTCCACACCCAAGTGGGCGGCTGTCCAATTGATTTCTGCACTATCTTCCGTAAACCACAATCGATATTAACAAAATTTGGTTCTGAGCAAGGCTTCGTCAAAACCTACCTTGTAACTAAAAATGGGCAACTTTGCCACACCCATTTGTTACCTCCCATACAAGATTTGGCAGCAGTCCGGTTGGTCTACAACATATAACCCGTAAATCACAAAGGGGCTTAATAAAATTTTGTACCTCTCATACAAAAAATGGGTGACGTCCAGTTGATTAATGCCATAGCCCACGTAAACTAAACCCGATTTGAATGAAAATCTTCTACTTGGGCACGCCCATTTGTTTACCTCCCATACAAATTTTTGGCGATATGTCCTCAAAAATGCAACAGGTCCTAATTAACTTGAGAATTAGATAACATTTTGGACAACATCAATCTGCTATTGAATATTGGTCGGCTGAAAGAAATAGAAACCATTTTTAATAAAATTATTACACTATACATAACTGAGAGTGAGGTATGTTTAAGTCGAATCAACTTTCTGAAATTTATTTACTGGTTTTGTGCAAAAATTGCAATAATCACCCTTATTACGGTTGTCGTCATCGACATAAAACGACGTTGTCTTGTGACTACAGTTGAATATCGATATTTGTGTAGTCGTTATCGATCACTAACGACGACTGTAGACACATATTTGGTATTTTGTAACTAGAATTGACGTCGACATTGAATTGAAACGACTTTATTTCTGTCGACACAGTTTTGGATAACGACTTGAAGAAAATTCGCAGTTGTTTTTCCAATTAAAGAAAAATGTTCAGTTTTATTTTTCAATTATGGATTAACAAATTAAAATTTTTTTTTAGTTCGCAACTTTTAATGGCGGACGGAAACCCCCCAAGGAGAGTATGCAGGAGTGTTCCAGAATAGGATCCGCTTTATACGTATGACGAGTATGTAAGTGCAGATGTCTGTCTGACGGTAAATGCACTAAACAAAAGGGTTCGTTTTAATGCTAATTTATTGGCCTTATTTTTAATAATTTGAACTTATGCAAACAGTTAATGAAAAATAATATTGTGTGTTAACGCGGTCACTATCCTGAATTAAAATTAGCTGGAATTGAGTTCCTTCAGGGATCAGTTAGAACTACAGGCTTCGGTGTCTTCAGTGTCAAGTGCCCACCAGTAGATACATTGCCTAGGCAGTGGTTATTTTCTTGTTGTGACGTATACGCCTGCTCTGCGCGCTTTCAGTCATGCAATTGGTGTCTTTTCATTTTAGTCTCATATCTTTCGAACAAGCGGACGCTAACGACATGTTCAGTTCAAATCCTTTAAGATACCCGAATGGTCGGTCCATGGTGAATTCGATGAGATCATTTCTTGGTCTTCATTACGTCCTTGTTTCCAATACACGCAGCTCTGGGGCCAATAAAGGCTGTATGTGCCTCCATGGAGAGCTCGTCTCAATTCACCGTTTCCATTCACCTAACCTGCTGATATAGGGCGTCTACATTCAATAACTTCCAAATCGCAGACGATATGGGTACGATAATTAAACACTTTTTAGGAACTTGAAAAACTTGTACCGAATTAAATAAAATTATACAAGTACAAATGTAAAATGTTATTCTTCTTCCTGCTTTCATTCACTACGATTGACAACTTTGTTAATGTTTCTAATAGGTTATCGATAAACAGTCGATGTCGTCTCAAGACAGTTGCAGAATACCAAACTAGCGTTGATGTGACAACGATGTTGATACGAAGTGATGTTGACATAAAAACTAAAGTATTGCATAAATACATTTGTAACACTGTGTACAGTACTGCACTCGTTAAACGGGTACACTGAAGTGAGAATTAGTTAAAATCAAAACGATAACGTCCGTGATAGCACCCAAAACTGTTCGTTTAATGGCGCGCACACAAATTTTCACCAGCTACTCTACACTGAAGTTCTTGATTCGAACGAATATATTAAACACAGCAAGAGAGACCTCAGAGAGCTGAGAGATTAGGTTTATTTCTTTACTTTACCGAAACGCGTTTCTTTACTCACAAATTGGGCAAATGAGATCGATTTTTTGTTTCTCTTAACGTCCAAATGCGTTTCTCGTTTTACCGAACTTACCCAAAGTTTGGGCAAAGTGTCAAACAATCAGCTGTTCGACACGTCAACATAAAAACATCTGTATTATTTGTAAAAAAAAAAATAACACATGCGCAAAAAAATTATTGAATTTACAATTTTATTAACTTGAAAAGTGATTACTTTGAGAGTGCTTATTTAAAGAAGATGGGAAGTGTGCAAATGAACAGTGAAAATGAACATGTTGCAAGATTTGTTGTCAAGTATATGTTTTGTGTTTTGACATCTGTTTTCGGGCTAGAAAAGTGGTTTTTTGCGTTTCTTTACTTTTGGGTAATATTGAGTATTTGAGAGAGAATTTAGCTTTTACTCTCTTTTACCCGAACTTTACCCAAAGAGTAAAGGAACAAAGGAGGGAGCAAGTATTCGAAAAGTGAGCAAGTTTTCGAATAGTTATGATTTGTTCGGTGTATGCATACACACATGGTATACAGTTATAATTGTTGACAATTTTTGCTTTGGAATATAATAGAATAGTAGAATTAAGTGATGAATAAGAACATTTTGAAAACATTTCTCTTCATTGAATTTTTGTATTTAAATTAAATTATCAATGTACAATGGTAAATATAAATAAATTTATGAAAGATAACAATTGCATTTTTGGCGTAGAATACGTCTTACCTTACGGTATAGGGAGTCATGTCAGATTGTTATTGTTGTAATCTTTATTTCATTGATTATGAGGAAACGGCGAGATAACTTTTTTTAAAATTTTTTTTTGTACGTAAATGAAGATATTATCTTTCGTTTGATATACATTTCATATTGGTTGATATCTTCCTAAAATTTAAATTTCTCAAATGAAAATTGTTTAAACACATAGACTCAAACATATGTGTGGTGTTTGGTTGAGTGTTTGAGTTTGTAGCGTGAACACAAACTATGCTGCTATTTCAGTGTGGACACAAACCTTCGGCTGTTGTTTTGATTGATGAAATATTGAAATTTCGTATATTTACTTATGTATTTAAGTGAAACAAAATGTTAAATGTGAATTTGAATTTAACATGGATTTGCGTCTGTTATTTATGATTTATCCTTACTCTTTTAATTTAAAAACATATTTATCCTATTTTTCCTACCATAAGCTTATGTATATTATCAAAAGTATCTATCAAATAAATAAATTCATTTGCTTATGTTATTTATCATTTATTGTTATATATGTTTTCTGTCTTATCGGATGGCGTATTCTACGTTAAACTTAATGGCCGTGTCTCTGACACAGCCTGCAGGGACAGTCAGTGGCCGAAGGCCTCGGACAACTGTCTGCTGTATTTTTTTTATAAACATAAAAAGCTATGGCTAAAATTAAAAATCATAGGATTTAATATTATTTTCAAAGACAACGGTACAAAATAAATGGTTTTTTAAATTAATATTAACTCGTTTGTTTTCTTTGCATTTACTGTCAGACATACTGATCTTGATATATGCATTTACATAAATACATTTATTTTTTCCTGTTCTCTTTGTTCAACGATAAATTGCTCAATTCTTCTGCTTTAACGGGTACACTGTTTTCGAGTCTTTTGTTCTCGATTACTTCTGTCTTACAAGTCTGTCTTACAACTTAAATCAAGCATTTCACTCACGAAAGTAGCGGAACTTACGTTGAGTAAGTGCAGTGAAGTTATTGAAGGTGTGTGGATATTCTCGAATACCAAAAAAGGGTTCCCATGCAATGGTTTAATAAAAACGACAACGACGTCGACGACGACAACCGTAATAAGGGCGAATATGTTTTCTTGGTGTCAAGTAGACCAGAATTATTACGATTGTAAAGACCGCTTTGTAAGTTTATAATATTTCATTTGTGTCTCAAGCTATTATGTTAAAATATCATGTGGCGTTAACATTAACTAACATTTTTTTGTTAAATGCTTTGATTTTGTGTCAATATAATATAATAAATCAAACTTATCATATCGTACGTGTATAACTTTTTGATTGCGATTGTATCTGCTACTAAACAAAAGCATACTAACAAAGACTGACTAGAAATAAACACAATGGCTACATATACAACAATTGTAATTTCACTGGGCATTAAAATTGCATTCAAGGTCATTGTCTTATCATTGTCAGTTATTAAATCGTTTCCAAACAATTAAATAGCATTTAATAATTTTCCACCATATGGTGTCACTCAATACAATAATGAAGTTATGAATAAAACAAACATTGTTATCGATGATGAAACTTATGTCAATGAGAAAAAGAATCGATTTCAACAAAAGAAGGGATATTAAAATTCAATTAACCGCTGCTATATATTTGCGGTCACACACATACGATTAAATATTAATTATCTATGATGAAACCACAGAAATATTTGTAACAATGCACAATTGAATGTTTGAGTGTTTAAACAAATAAACGTCTGATATTTATGACACAATTAACCAACGAATTTTAATTATGTTCAGTGTTACGGGGAATTACAATAAATTCTTTGTTTGCCACAAATCCAAAACTGAGCATACACAAGGAACTACCAAAAATCCCTTCCTAATCCATTCTTGAATGTTTTCTTGTGGCGGCAAGAAGGCGTATTTTGCTGCAAATCAAGGCAGTTACTTATGTTTGCCTAATGTCCTTATACCCAATCCGCAAAGATGAAATTTATTTGTAATTGGAAGAAATTGAAATCTTTCCGCAATCACTCAATTAGTTGTCTTGCTACAAATAACTATAGTGAAATTGAATTCACATCTCGACTATTACAAAGTGTGACCACAAGTGTATAACTGGCGCACAGCAGTTGTCGTAAGTGAATGTATCTCTGAGTAAGTGACTTTATAAGTAGCCCAGTCATGACCTGGAAGGCCTGAAATCATAATCCAACAGGCATTCTTTAAAATACGGAAGGCCTTCCCTACACATTACATCCTCCTTTCTTTTTAACATTGCGTGAGAATGGGAGCCAAGGCCTTCCTTGCCCATTGCCTAAAGAAGGTATTAGAAAGCATGCAAAGGGGAAGGCCTTAGAAGGCATTTACTTTAATTTATTTTTGTTAAACAAATACAAAATTAAAATAATTTATTTTATCACAAAATCATTATCCACTTATACATATTTATTTATAAGTCTCTGTCTCTGTCCTAGAAAGTTTTACCAATTGAAAATTTTAAAAATACCATGAAAAATATTGAATAAAAAATATAATTTTAAAATTTGTATGAAATTTTCCATTAAATTACTGTTAAAAAGAATCGGAAAAGAAATTTCTCAAAATTGTAAAAATCTTCTACTTGGTTATATCTGATGAAAAAATTCATGCCTTCCGCAGGCGTTATTTTAGGAAGCCATTATAAAAGAACCATTTCGCATGCCTTATTTGTTGAAGGCCTTGCGACTTCCGCCGCTGGGAGGTTAGTTAAGGTTAGAATGAGAACAAGGATCCGAGGGATTTGTGCCTCGATTCGTGAGCCATTACTGTGCATACAGTTACGCCATTGGTAGCCCTGTTTTGCAGTCTTCACGTTCCGGGAAGGTACCACTAATTTTGTATAATTCTGCAATCCTTTGCCTTTAGAGCAGTGATGTCCAAATTTTGAATTTCCATAACACGCGTAATAGGCAGCAAAATACTATTTCTGCGCTGCCGACATACGTATAGTATAAACTTCTTCGTGTGATTTCGATCGTGGGCAGTCGGCTCTTGATTTGTTTAAATTTCTCAATGAAATCAAATCAGTTGCTGGGCAGCATTTGTTAGAGAGGCGTCACGCTGCGTAATTGTTTAAAAATACATTAAATTGAACTTCGGTTTATTCTGCTTCACACACAAGCGCAATATGTTGAAATATGTGTGTGGGCATCACTGCTTTAAGCGGCATGGCCACACATCAAACTGGCTCATCAAACTGTTATAATTTTGATTGAATTAGTGAAAACAAAACTCACACGGATAGGTTGATGTGAGTTTGACGAAAATCAAAAACTTTTGATTTTCACTACCGTCACTGCAGAGATTTGAAGCCAGTTTGATGTGTGTGCGCGTAATTACTTCAAATTTTATTTCTGTTTAGTTTTCGCAGTGACAACATTATTTTTTGTTGGTGACGCGGTGTTACCTAAAAGAAAAACTGTTAAGGGAATGCAAAGAGTGGAGAGTGTGAGTGTAAATTGTCATGGTGGAGGGTATATAAGCTACGGCCCGGCCGAACTTAACACCGTTTCTACTTGTTTTTGTATACACCGGGCAATGCTGAACATCAAATGACTCGCTTTGTTTGGCCATAGCAACAACAACGAAACAACCAAACACACAACATCACACATACTTTGTCCGAAGTAGCTGACGTATACGTGTGTCACATAACCACATGTTTGCCATATCAACAGCAACGAAACAACCAAACGCACAACATCACATATACTTTGTACGAAGTAGCTGACGTATTAGTGTGTCACCATTACGTCGACTGTTGCTTGCAAATGAAATTTTGCGTGGCTATGCTCTATATCTCCGTTCAACAACAGCAACAGACACATGTACATACATACATTATTATGTTAATACATATGCTATAGACACAATTTCGTTTGCCACACCGCTCTCTTGCTCGCTCATTTTTGTTTAACACGTCATTATTCTCTTTCGCAGTCGCAGAAAATCTGGTTTTATCAGCAGCATAAAATCTGGTTTTAACAGCAGCATAAAATCTTGACTTTGATAGATTTAGTCCCTATACGCCGCTATAGATGTTAACACATCAATATTTCTGAAAAAAAAACACTTGAAAATTCAAAAAAAAAAAATTTTCAACAATCAATAAATAATTTGACAAATAATGAAATTTTTTCCGACCAAAAAATCAACGTTTTTTCGTTTTCACACCAACTTTGAAATGAAATTTGATGTGTTGCTGTGCTAAGTCAAACAAAATATTACCAATACATACATAAATTTGATCAAACAGTTTGATGTGTGGCCACGGCGTTTTAGAGTCGTCAGACTCGGTATTGTTTCATTGAAATTGTTTGAAATTGCAAAAAAGCGGTGTTCAGTCCTCTGGTCTTGTTGCCATCCCTGCCGTCCCACAGGGTCTTTGATCGTCGACTCATATCTGGTGCGTTCCCTAATAGTATGTGGGATATTCTTACACAATATTAAAGTTCAGTCTGCATGGCCTGAAAACGTTCGCTGGTTGGAACACACTAGGTACAGGTCTCTAACTTTTAATTCCCCAAGATACCGCGATGTGGTGTAAAATTTGTTGTTGTCCTCCGTGCCCGTAATCTATCTAATTTATGTTACATTTTGTGACAATAAGGCTGTTTTTTTATTCCATTAAGCTACGACTTTCCAAATAAAACGGTCAACACTTAATACTATGAAATGTGGCAACATTTGCTGTAATGGATGAACAAAAATGCGATACGGTAACACGGTAGCTGCAGATGTTATTGTAGTTGTAAGCAGCAACAACAGACATTTATTTCATTTATCATTCGTTTCAGTTGTCAAACTCTACACAAATCTATACCAACAATACAAGAATACAAAAAAGCATAAAAACAAAATACATATGATTTTGACAAATGAAACGAAAAATTATATCAATGTCATCACCTATTTTAACTACTATACCTGATAGATAATTGTACCATGATCAATATGTATAACATTTAGCCCGCGTTGTTGCGAACAATTTAGTTCCAATTTTGTTTTCAATCGGAAATAAAAATCTATCTTTCAAATTTAGAGATATAAAAGTATACGGAGTCTTCCATTAAATAAAATAATTTTAATGAACTTAAAATGTGTAATGCCTTGTTCACGCTGCCACCAATTGATAATTTCGGATTGAAACTATCGAACGAAATTGAAATCGTTCACACTGGCATTTGAGCACTTTCGTTGGAAAATGACAACTGGTTGTTTACAAACATTACCATTAGCAAAATTTTAGCGCCTGGACAAAATTTTCCTAGGAAATGAAAGAAAACAATAAAATAAATGAATGATAAATAAGTGCACTTTAACATGAAGCACTGATTCGCCACGGTTTATAGTTTATTTTCACTACTCTATGTCGATGTAAACTTAAAATTTCAGTTTGATGGATGAGGTGACATACAATTGTTTTGTTTTTTGTAATTTTAGTAACCACGTGTTCCGTGAACGACGGCATTGGAGAAACAACAAAATTTAATTGACGGCGGCAACTGAGGTTTTATTAAATGTAATTTTTCGGCAGACGTTACGTTTAGGCTCATCTCGTTGGTTGTGTAAAAAAATTAGATTTTTTGACGTAGAATACGTCTTACCTTACGGTATAGGGAGTTATGTCAGATTGTTATTGTTGTAATCCTTATTTCATTGATTATGAGGAAACGGCGAAATAACTTTTTTTAAAAATTTTTTTGTAGGTAAATGAAGATGTTATCTTTCGTTTGATATACATTTCATATTGGTTGATATCTTCCTAATATTTAAATTTCTCAAATGAAAATTGTTTAAACACATACACTCAAACATATGTGTGGTGTTTAGTCGAGTGTTTGAGTTTGTAGCGTGAACACAAACTATGCTGCTGTTTCAGTGTTGGCACAAACCTTCGGCTGTTGTTTTGATTGATGAAATATTGAAATTTCGTATATTTACTTATGTAAGAAATGGTTTCCCATTACATCCCATGAAGGGACCGGGGAGAACTTCTCACAATCACTGAACTGTACGCTTTCCGGTTTTCACTCACTGATTGGGACCTACAGTTTTACACCGATTCCGAACGGTATTTTGAGAAGCTTTTTTTTACTTATGTATTTAAGTGAAACAAAATGTTAAATGTGAATTTGAATTTAACATGGATATATAATTATAAAAACTATATGAAAATATACATTTTTATGTTAAATGAAAGTGCTGCCAAGTAAGCAAAATAGCAATGCTGCGTGATGCTGTTTGACAGCAGCTGACAGTTGACGTTTAGTAAATTAAAATAAAAACTATTCTATTGGACTATTGGATTTCGAATATAATCCAACACATTTAATTTGGATTATATTCGAAACGATGCTCCCACAACTATTGATAACACAACCATTGACTTAGTTTTTGCGAGAAATTTGAATGTTAATTTAAAAACATATTTATCCTGTGTTTCCTATCATATTATCAAAAGTAACTTTCAAATAATCAAATTGATTTGCGTCTGTTATTTATCATTTATCCTTACTCTTTTGATTTATAAACATATTTATCCTATTTTTCCTACCATAAGCTTATGTATATTATCAAAAGTATCTATCAAATAAATAAATTCATTTGCTTATGTTATTTATCATTTATTGTTATATATGTTTTCTGTCTTATCGGATGGCGTAGTCTACGTTAAACTTAATGGCCGTGTCTCTGACACAGCCTGCAGGGACAGTCCGTGGCCGAAGGCCTCAGACAACTGCCTGCTGTTTTTTTTTAATAATTCGGGTCTTTAAGAGCGGCTTCGGAGATAATATCGGCTAACATTTGAATTCGAAGCGTGAATTCGACGGCGACGTGAACTTTAAACAATTATCTACGACGTCGGCACACCAGAAAATTTTCTGTCGGCTTCGTTCTCCTGCATATATGCAAAAAAGAGTCCTAAGTTAATTTTGTTGAGTAAAAACAGCTTTGTATACGACAATTTCAAGTCAATTTCAACGAAATTGTTGTAAATATCTCAATTTCGTAGTTGTCAAAATATATACGAAATTGAGCAATTTCAAATCATTTTCAGCCCAAATTGCAAAAGACTACAATTTCGCGGCAGCGTGAAGAAGGCATAAGCCATTTTGCAAATTTTTGCTTTTGAGTCTCTCCTTGATAACATTTTCATTCGCAAGAAATGATAACGAAATTTATCTAACAGAACTTTTTGTTGTCATTTCTTGAAATAGAACATGTGGGAACATTGTCTTTGCTCAAGTCGGAATTTAAGTTGGAAATTGAATTGCCACTTAATATCGCTTCGCTGTCCCGTACAAATTAATCTATAATTAACTTTAACGGGGTAAAAAGGATATCGCATTGACTGTCGCTTGACTATTTACATGTATACCCTTTTCACATTTACCGCGTTTCAGCTGATACGCCGGCGTTTCGCTCTCTTTCGATGATTTCAGCGAAACACACTTTAATTGGCACTTATTTCCATACAAAAAAAAAACGCAAACATTATGCTCTTTTTACTGTAGTTTGTTTGAAACTACAGTAAAAATGAGAGAGAGCACAGTGTTGTACTCCAATAGTAGTTAAAAAAAAGGAGTAAAATGAAACAATTTCCATTGCTGGTTCAAAGCAAATGTCAGAAAAATGAGGGAAAACAAATCTGTTTGTTTACATTTCTAGTTTGCTTTGTGGTGGTAAATACTTATTGCAATGCGATTTATGAATATAATCATTTATATCTTTGAATGCATTTATTGCTTTATCATACAATGATATAAATTCTAATATTATAAAAATTACATTAATTTTTTGATATTTTTTTATATTTCTTTATTCACAAATGTGCGTTTGTGTTGTTTACAGTCAATACAGAAAACACAAAACAGAAATGAGAAATGTCACATGAAACCACAGTAGTTAACAAAAGCACAATATGAACACCATGGTTTCGAAATGATCTCAAGAGAGCGAAACGCCGGCGTCCCAGCTGAAACGCGGTAAATGTGAATAAGCTATTACACATTTCGTGATCGGGTTAACCTTTGGCAGAAACACGGTGTTGTGCCAGGAAGGCGAAAGTACTCTTCAATGTTTAGGTACCCGTTATAGCAGTGGATTCCACCAATATGGCAGTGGATTCCGCGCTTGCGATTCACCAGAAAGTAGATATCTGCACAAGCCGTCTTGAATGGTCATTCAAGACATTTGCTTTTTTTAATGGAAATGAACTGTAGCGTAGTTTCGACAACCAAATTCTTCGTTGTACTGTCAGCAAAACATTCGTGTATGTGTGTGTATACATAAACGCAAAACGATATAAAGCGAAGCGAAAGTAGTAGTTTCGTAATTTTGTGTTTTACAACTTAACACACATACACGAATGTTTTTTGTTCAGAACAGTGAAATATTTGGTTGCCGCAAATTGGCTATAGTACATGTATTGGAAAAAAAAGAAAATGTCTTGAATGGCCATTCAAAACGTCTTGTGCAGATCTCTTCTAGAAACCCGGCCTCTCGTGACTATCTCCGTGGGATAGTTAATAGTTTCCCATTATAGCTCATGAAGGGACTGAGAAGAGATTCCCACAATTAGAAAGTTGTACGTTTTGTAGTGTTACATTCACTGATTATGATCTACGGTTGTACATCGATTGCGAACGGCTTTTTGAGTAGCGTTTTCATGGCTATTTACCCGATAGCATTAGATCAGTAAACCAGATGAGTGACGTAGAAGGAAATATAAAGTGGTAGAGCAGGGATTGAACACCCGTTCTCATGCACAAGACCTGCGAGCACTAAACTGTAATGTTGTGTTTTACGATTTTTGTTTTAAGGGCATGCCTATGAATTGTGCCGGCTCTTTAAAACGCCACTGGCTCTAATTTTGTTTGGCTGGCACTCAACAGCGCCAAGTCAGCTTGATTTATTATTTCAGCACTTAAGAGCGCTTTATAGTGTTTGAAATAAATTAAGACAATTTGATTTCGGTTGGTTGAAGTCTATTTTTATTTATAAAATTGTTGTCTTTATAAACTAAAGTATACCTAGACTAAGTACTAAAACTTACAATTACCGTCATTCGTTGTTTGACATCCTTAAAAATACCGGCAAAAGGGAGGTGTACAAATAATAGTCCATTAAGTGTACAATAATAGTACAATATAAACCATTACCATCTGGAATTCCGCCGGTTATCTGTTCCGTAGGTCATCCGGTCATATTTTCCACTAAGTCTTGGTGAGCTGTTTTGTGATCCTCTCGGATCCATTACCCTATCGTTTCGTCGCCAAGGCCGCCTCGTACTTGGAAATGAATACGTTTGTACCCCTCACTTTCAATAAATACGACTGCTGCCAGCGAATTACCGAAAAATTCCGTTGTTGCAATCGAATTGATTTAAAATTCAGTTTTTGCACACGAAATTACAGACAATTTAGTTGTTAGCAATTGCAAATTCAGCTGTCGCAACCGAATCAATTGTAAAACGGGATGGTTTCAGACGAATTTTAGTTGTGGGGCCTAAATTCAGTCGTGGAAACCTCAATTCGGTAGTGGCAATCGAAAATTTGGTGGCAATAGGCGAATTGGCGGTTGTGACGACCTCATTTCAATGTGTCAATATAAAAATTATTCATTTTCCAGACTGAAAATTTTTCACAAATCAGCGCTTGAACTTTCTTCAATGAAATATTAAATGCAAAAAAAAAAAAAAAATCAACGGTCACAAATGGACATACACTAACTGATACCAATACCGAAGGGTTTTAAAGGTTAGGCAGCTAAAGTGTAATAACTTCAGGATATAATGCGGCTGAAAATCGCGTCAAAAGATAATTAGTGCATGGTAAAACAAAACATGCATATGGAAATATCATTCCATACAAATATATCTTTGCCTCTAACTTGTACTATTTAGCAAAATCATTAGTAAAATTTCTTTAACGGTTTTCCGAGACAATTATAAGGTATAAACATATAAGCTTTCCAAATGACACCCAAATATGTATGGTAGTCAACCACTGTATTACAAGGACAGCGTCAAAATATTTTGGAGCACCATTACATCCCAGTCAAGCACTGTATCATGCATACCGAAAAGAGAAGAAGCAGCATAAGAATTGTTATACTCTGACGAAAATATCTTCTTCTTCGCGGTATTTATTTACCCATAAAACGTACTATGCGTGTAGAGTAAAATCATGTTAAGCCAAATAAAGCTGAGGTTGTTTATGAGGGGAACTTAACATTGAGGGAAAGCGCACTCAAACACACACACACCCACGAAAGAGACCAAGGATAAATGAAAAGGTCCTCGACGCTGTACGACGTTGTTGTTGTATTTATCGAGGAGTTAAATAAGATATTCGATTTAAATACAATTTTGTTGTTGGTGTATTAAATGAACACATTCGAAATGCGTACATCCAGGGGTGTGGAGTCGAAGTTACAGTCTAGGAGCCGGAGTTCAGGAAAACAGATATTGGAATACAAAATATTCTGATTGTTAGTGCGAGCACAGTCATATAACGGGTCCGCCAAATAACTTTTTTTTTGAAAATGCTATAAAAAAAAACTACTGAATTTTTTCTCAAATTTCTTTTTTTATTTGAAACTACAACCCTTCCGGTTAATAATGGAAAATAATTTCATTCAAATGGCTGCCTCGGCTGGCCATGCAGTAGCCTACACGATCGGTCCCATTTTTAAGCACATTATCGATTGTGTGCAGCTGTATTTCACCAATCGCTTCACGAATATTGTACTTTAAAGCGTCAATTGTCTCTGGCTTGTCGGCGTAACACTTATCTTTGAGGGCACCCCACAAATAATAGTCCAACGGTGTCAAATCGCAGCTCCGAGGTGGCCGAACGACATCAGCTCTGCGGCTGATAATGCGATCTTCAAAAACAGGGCGCAAAACATCGAGTCTAGCTTCGGCTGTGTGGCACGTAGCGCCGTCCTGTTGAAGCCAAATGTTGCCAATATCCTCCTCTTCAATTTTTGTGAACAAAAGAAAAATGGCCCAATTATGCCTCTGGACCAAAATCCGCACCAAACAGTGACTCGTTTTGGGTGCATCGGCTTTTCAATGTATGCGTGCGGGTTTTCTGTGCCAAAAATGTGACAATTTTGCTAGTGTACATACCCGCCAAGATCAAAATGACCTTCATCTGAAAATATGATTTTTTTTGGCAAAATCGGCATCTTCTGTAAGTCGATCGCAGGCCCAATTGTCCCATATTTCCCAGCGTTGTTCAAGGGTATACACAACCATATTCGTTCAGCGGAAGGATAAAACTAATTATCTGTCAAATCAGACATGAGCTAAGTGTTACCATTCACGAAATAAGCACTAGTTGAAAAAAACTTTAGATGGCGGACCCTTTACATTGATTGCTGTTGAACGGCCTTACTCTAAATACAAATGCCTGCGATGTTAGGTACAGTGAGATATATCCTGAAAAATCATTTTCTATTTCGGCATTAATTTCATCAATGATATATTTTATTGGAAAAAGCGTAAACCATAGAAGGAGACATATTAGACTTAATATATCTTAGGACCAAATACGTTTTTTTTTCACACATTGTTTCTTCTACTGATTGACTAAATAATGTAGGCAATTAATTTAGAAGTAACGTTCGGCAATTCAGTGGACTATGTATAAACATCTATATGATATTGACTATGCAGATGACATGTCTTATGGCCCTTAAATTTGATCAAAGTCAAGATAAACAGACTCTCCGAAAATGCGAGAAAATTTAGGATTGAGAATAAATATAAAGAAGACGAAGCTAATCCGTATTCGAACAGAACGGAATACTCCACTAGCAACTGATGGTTCTACAACTGAAGACCTGGATTCAATAAACTATTTGAGAAGCAAGTTTACTAAGGATTGTGGCTCTGCGATGGGTATAAGTGATCGAGCAAATCAGACTCGTGTTGCACTCCTAAACCTGCACAAAATCTGATAAGAGGATATAGAAAAAGACGAAATTGCGCATATTCAATTGCAGTGTAAATTCCGTACTGTTGTACGGTTGTGCTGCTTGGAGCTTGCCGAAGCTAACAATGAAGAAAGTTTAAACGTTTGTCAATCGTTGTCTGAGACAAATACCCCCTGTCTATTGGTTCAAGACAATTTCTAGTGAAGTACTCTGGCAACGTACACTTGGGTAGGATATATACTTATGAGTCCAACTTCAGATATTGCTAGAGCGGCACTTGAATGGAACCCGCAGGCGTATCGATGGCTAACAGGATCACCAAATACATGCAAGCGGTACCTGGAAAAGAAATGCCAACACACGAGACTACGAATATCATGGAATCAAATCAAATCACTTGCAAGAGACTGAAATCGATGCACTGAACGGAACAGCATCGTCACAAAAATGAAAATGTTCATCACCCCAACAACTTTTGTCATCGAAAGTGAGCTAACGTACAGTTTCATTACCGCCACGAACATGTGTTCATCAACTGCAAATGGTTCATTATTGCAACGAATTGGTTTCATTGCTGCATTGAATTTGTTTCATTGTTGCAACGAATACGTATCGTTCTTGCGATGAATTTATTTCATTACTGCAATGAATTTGTTTCGTTACAGCAACGAATTTGCTTCATTGCTGCAATGAATTTGCTTCATTGTTGCAATGAATTTGTTTCATTACTACAATGTTTTAGTTTTATTGCTGCCAGGAATGTTTTGAAGTGTGTTTTAAATTATTTATTGACAATTGTACATTAATAGACTGTTAGTATTACATTGCAGGTGTTTTGATAAAAAAAAATTTAATTTTTGATTCGAAAATGGTCACATTTACATAAATATATTAAATCTATTCCATGTTGAAACTCTAGTCTGGAGAAGATTGTGGGAGTCGACGGGTTGAATGTTATTGTGGCCGTCTAATCCAGGTGCTGCAATTAAAAACAAATATGAAGAACTTATTATTATTTACATATCGATGTCTGTACTTACCATATCGATGTCTGTACTTATCATGAACATAAGCTCTACTCCCCTATGCGCTACTCCTTTAACATAGAACCGCATCACTGTTTTCTTAACTCATGCAATTGTTGTTGTGTTGAGGGTTTTGTCATTTTGAGCCAAATCTCCCCGTCATTAAGCCAGTGATCGCTCTGTAAGCATTCTCTTCAACTGCTCTTTTATTTATTTTAACGAAATTTGTTAAAACTTCGATCGGATTAATTTAATTGTAAGCTACTTTTGTAACTTTGGCTTCTTTGTTTTCATTGACTTGAAATCCAAATACCAATACAACCAAACAAGCGCTACCGAATTATGGTTAAAACACAAAAACACGAACATTTTGTTGCGATTTGCACTGTCTTGCGCATCCACACACACAAATGTTCACATACATATTTCGGGGTAGTTTTTCTGCTATCGATGCGTCACTGTCTTTGCTGTCATGTTGCTCCTTGCATTCTGTGTGTTTATCTATTTGGTTTATAGATGCTAATTTTACACAAACGATTACAGCAAACACAGAAATTCACACAATTTATTATACACAATCACAACAAAAGATAATTACTAAGCATAACAAAATAGTCTTTTTTAAAAAAGTAATTTAAATTATTCCGGCGGAGAAATATGTCTTCCACTTTCGGCTGTTGCAAACGAACTGATTTAAAATGTGTACGTGACCCACCACTCATGATCACAATTTTTTCTTGCTGGCCTCTTTTTACGCCCGCTCTTTTTTTCGACTGCTTTTCTCTCTTTATCTTAGTTTCGTTGCAATGACGTAATTGTTTCGTCAACTGTAAATGTTGACAAACCCCCAAAATAAATAAATAATAAAAATAAACTATAAAAAGTAAGAGATACACCAAATATCAGTAGTTTAAATATTTTACTGTTTTTTTTAATTTTTAACACATTTTTCTACAAAGTTCAAATTAAATAAAATTGTTGCAGTAACGAAATGAAAAATCGCACAGCTCACTGGTTGTGAGAAGCTCTCCCTAATCCCTTCATGGGATGTAACGGGAAACCCTTTATTTATTTATGTTCTTCGTGAAATTTTGATTTAAACTTCGTATTGTAATATCGAATCGACAAGTTAGTTGCATAAATCTTTACCGATCAGAATGTAATTTTTTCAGTGCCCATTATTTGCCCAAACTTAGTTTGGATTGCAATGGGCGTTATGATCATGACATATCTGGTACCTCCCTCATAAATCCACACAACTAGTACAAAATCATGTTTCTCTTAAAATTTGTTTCTGGTATGTGTGTTTACAAAAAAGGCGAACCGAGTGTATTGCCAATCATCGTAGAGTAAGTCTTTTATCCATCGCATATAAGGTACTTTAGAGTGTAGTGTGCCAAAGACTAACACCGTTTATTGCAGACCTCATCGGAGCTTATCAGTGTGACTTTAGGCCTGGAAAGTCAACTAAAATTACAACAAATTCTGGAGAAGAAACTAACACGCCTTGATAGAATGGCAGTAACCGACACGAAATCCTCATTAAATATTGGTCTTTATCTCACCGAACCATTTAGTACGAGGCGAGGCCTTAGGCAGGGCGACACAATATCATGCGATCTCTTGAACATCTTAATTGAGATCATCGTGAGAAAAGCTGCAGCCAACACGAGTAAAACTATTAGCAGCAAAAGTCTCATGCTGCTCGTGAATGCTTATGATTTAGACATCATTGGACGAAATCTGCGTGATGTTGCGGATGGATTATCCAGAATTCAGGAGGAATCAGCAAAAGTGGGTTTGTCAGTAAACGATGATAAAAAAAAGAATGGTTTCGACCAGCAGATCATCCACCCGATGAAACGATGACAACCGTTATAATTTCGAGTTAGTGGAAAACGCGGATCTGCTGTATATAGAAGCAATAGCGTCAGTCTGGTAATCAAACGGGGAATTGTGCTTGCAAACAGGTGTTATTTCGGTCCAAGCATGCACTTCAGATATAAGACCCTCTCTCGAGAAACGAAGATCCAACTATATCAGACTCTCGTGTAAGACAGGTTGCTTTCTGACGCAGAATCTTAGGTCATATCGAATGCTGATGAAACATCACTGGGAGTTTTCGAGAGTAAAATGCGACCTAAATTACGTGGTCCTATAATAGAAAACGGCTAGTATCGACGGCGTTTGAACCATGAGCAGTATAATCTGTATCGCGACATCGACGTAGTTTTGCCTATCAAAATAGATCAGAATCGATGAGAATAAACCATTGCGAAAGGTATTCGAAGACGTACTCGAAGGACATCGGGAAAAAGGTCGACCAAGACTTCGCCGGAAAGACCAAGTGGAAGATTACATGCGAGAGCTTGGTGTTACCAACTGGAGGAGAAAAGCTGAAGATCGAGCTCGATGTAGAAATATATTGTCGTCATTAGGGTGACGCAAAATTATAGACGTTGGAATTTTTCAGCTCCCGAAGGACAAATCAATGAATTTGTTCAAATCAAACTGAACAACAATTTTTAAGCTAAGGTCCCTAAATAGCAATAAATTTTTGACTACAGTGTACAATTTTTAAAAAATAAAATAAAATATAATAATTTACATCAACCACGATACTTCAAGCCTACATAATATTTTCTAGATTTTTACAAATATTAAGTAAACATTTTCCATGAAATAGCGGTTTCCGCGGTTTTAAGAATATGTAAAAAATTTAACAAAAAATGCAACTGTTACTTTTTTCTTTTGAAAATTTTTGCAGTTCAGTGTCTTTTATTATAGAACTTTTACTTTATGTATTATTCAATGTAATAAAAACCGCTTTCTATGTATGAAGTCTTTTTTAAAAAATGGGTATAAATTAAAAATTGGACCATTATTAAACAATATATTAAGGAAAATGGAAAATAACTCATATTTTATGAAAAATTCACAGGATTACGTTATCCTTTTTTTAATTATAGCTTAGAGAAAGAGTATTTAAATTTTTGGTGTTATATGTATATCTATTTTCAGGAACACCGCCTCTCAAAATAATAAATTTACCAAAGTCGTTCGGCCGTCCGGCTTTATGATACAATAAACCGCGTAAAACACATAATAAACAAAATATTGAGCTTCGTTTTGTCAAACACCAGTCACCCACTAGATCAAAGGTGATTTTGCCACACACATTTTGGTACCACTCATATAAAAGTTTTGTGGCCGGCTCGGTGGTCGATAAGATAACTCCCGAAAAAGTCAACAAATCTTCATGAAATTTATAACTACGCAATACTAAGTTAAACGCCACGCTGATATAAAAAATTTCAGCCCCATTTGTGGACTTCCCATACAAAAGTATTGGGGCTATCAGGTTGATCGACATGATATCTCCCGTGAATCACAACCCATCTTAATGCAATTTAGCACTGATCAATTTGTTGTTAAAATCTGGATTCTATTTAATTTGTACCTCCCAGAAAATGTTTTGCCGTCGCACAGTGGTTCAGAATCAATTTCCATCGGTCAAAAGTCTGTATCTTTTAATCTAGAAAACATTTTTGAGTTCAGTAAAAAATTGATTGCAGGCAGACAAGGAGTTAGAAATTTCGATGACATACCAGCATTGAAAATCGCACAGTGGGGTATATTTTAAATTTTTTTTCCAAATTTGACTACTTATCGTTTTTTTTCGATTTGCAAGAAAACAAAAATTATAATTTTTTTGTTTTTATATGTTTTTGAGTTGTTTTGACGCACTTGTTCATAGGGCGCACAAAAAATTTAATTTTTTTTTCGTGTTACAAATATTAGGCTTTTTCAGATGTTTAAAATGCAAAAAGTTAGATTTAATTTTTTGCCTTTTTTTTGATTTATCCTTTTCTGCAATCAATTTTTTACAGAACTCAAAAATATTTTATAGATCAAAAGATACCGACTTTTGACCGATGGAAATTGATTCAGAACCACCACTGTGCGGTGTTGCAATGGTGAGAGTGCGCCGCTCCTGTACATGATAACGTGGGTTCGATCCCTGCTCATTTCTTTCAACGACGGTCATTTCGCTTAGTGATGGCGAATTTATCGAGTACTTTGCCCTGAATTAAAATTTATTACCATTCGGATCCGGTGTGAAACTGAAGGTCTCAGTCAGGGAGTGTAAAACTAGAAAGCGCACACATAGCTGGTTATGAGAAGGTCTTTCCAATCCCTTCATGGGATGTAATGGGTAACCATTTGTGATTTATGCAAATGTTGGGCGGACATTTTACTGGTAGTCATGATAAATCCCCAAACACACAGTAACTACTTAATGAGGAATTAGATAATAGCTATTGAATATTTGCTGACGAAAAAAATAAACCTTTTTTACTGATTGGATTACTTAAGGGAATACTTAAGACTATTCACCTGACTAACATTTTTGCACTGGTTTTAATTAATGTTGGAT
The DNA here is from genome assembly GCA_963931995.1 of Phaonia tiefii. Lineage (NCBI taxonomy): Eukaryota > Metazoa > Arthropoda > Insecta > Diptera > Muscidae > Phaonia > Phaonia tiefii. The sequence goes on along the minus strand of OZ008370.1, from coordinate 111,454,337 downwards.
TATTGCATATTTATTATGAACGTCATTAGTGCTTTGATTTTGCCAATACGTTTCAAGATAATGCAGTTATATTTGGAAAACAGAAAAATGGTAATTTATCCTCTAAATTTGAATAAAGCGTCTCACTATGTTGTTCTAACTCTAGAGATTTCTCGGGAATCTTTCCCAGAATTTTTAATTATGGCCATCTTTGGGGCGTAGAATATTGACTTTCGGTTACCTAAAACTTCGAATTTGTAACAGTTCAATACCTGCACCGGAATTCTGTAACTTTTTAACTACAAAACTCGGGAGTTTAATTTACAAAATTGGGAAGTATAACTATTTTTGTTTAAAAATCAAGCTCGAGGTCAGTTTAATTTCCAATTTATTCATTCAATATTTCGATCACCATCGAGGATCATGTTCGGGAATGCTACGTACATACATATAATATTTAAAACGTATAAACCTTAAGAAACTCACGGTAAATGAGTAAAAAACAAAAAACAAAATACAAGAGGTTAAGAAAAATTATATTCTCCTACTCCTTCAACGTCCACTGTGTTACCTATTCGCGTCAAATGTCCACAAAACAAAAAAACAAGTTGCCATTAGAAGCCTATAGCTTTGCGACATATTGTCCCGGGTTGTATAATATTCAACACGACCACTAACTTTATTATCAGGGTATTGAATATAAGTGGCGTGGAATGTCATACCGAGAACATGGAGAAAATTCGGCAAATTTAGAAAATTCGGTAATGTTATATTGAAATTTTATGAACTTTAACAATCGTTTTTTGTCATTAAAAGGTAACAGAATTCCGGTGCTGAAATTGTACCCCCTTCGGCACTGCTATCAGCTGGTACTTTTCATTTAACGTTTCTTAGTAGAAAATTAAATCGCTGATTTATGAAAAGCTGTTTAATAATTTCAGTGCTGCGGATTCAGAGTCGGAGTTTTTGAATCTCAGTCTGGGGAAATTGTCTGGAGTCGGAGATCGCAGTCTGGGAAATTTTTGACTGGAGTCGGAGGAGTTCGACTCCAATTCAAATCTTTATTTCAAATCGGAAGTTTTCGATCAAAACTATATTTATACCCTGTGGACATAAGCCTGCGGAAAAGTTTCGACGCATTTTATGTTATCTCGCAATATCCTTGAAATATTAGAAATAACGAATAAAATCTTGACGAGGAGACAATCCTATACATTGTTTGCCTTTTCACATATTGCACATATTTTTCACATCACAATTTGAAAGGGCAACTATACATAGAACTAACATAACCCTTTTGTATAATTTTTCATTTCTACTGTTAAACAGTAACCGATTTTTACGTTGGCCGTGAGTTAAATGAGGGTTTTTTTTTGTTTCTCGCGCGGTGGCCCTAACTTAACACGGTGTTACCAACATAACAATTTTTTCAGAAATCATAGACAACGAAATGCGGCTGGCTCAGTGCAGTCGTGTATTTTTAAAATGCTGGGGTCGGAGTCGTCCAATTTTGGCCAGTCTCCACAGCCCTGATTAATTTGATAATTGCTATCATTAACCATTATAAACATTTTAATTCGTTTGCATTATTTGTGGAGTTGGAGTTCAGAATTTTAAAATTGCGCAGTTGGAGTCGAAGTGTTCGATATTTTAGGAAAACTCCACACCCCTGTATGTCACTTATATGTATGTTTGTGTTCGCACGTCCTCTGCTTGCAGCTGAATTCGTGAGTGAATATCCTTGTCAAGTGTATGTGTGTTTGTTGTTTTTTGTTTTGTCTCTACAGTGAAGTGTTAAAATACCATTTAGTAAATTAAATTTTAAATGTGACGAAAACAATATGATTAAACATCTTTTGCAGCTTAAGGGAATGGATTGATTAAGGAACAGAGGGTGAAAGGGAGCAGGAGAAATGTTGCTGGTGATAATGACGATGTGATGACATGCAATTTAAATTTTATCTTTAGGCAATTTATATTTTAATGTGAATGTTTATGGTGAGATTTGCATAAATGTCGTATGTATCTTGTGATGCGTGAAAATTTCAATATTTTTATTTGTTGAAAAGCAGTGGAAGTGTGAGAATTGCGATTTAATAGTTGATTGATGTTCTGCGTTACCAAATGTATTAATGAAGTTGTTATGAACTTCATGAAGTGTTATTATTACTCATACTGGGGGCATATTTATTATATGACAATTATAATATGTATTTTAATTTAAATTTCCTGTACAAACGACAGTTCAAAAACACCAGTAAACATGATTGGCAATTGTATTTAACTGTATTATTATCAAATTCATAAACATATTCTTACACATATAAAATTCTTCAACAACAGTATTGCCAGCTGCAATAAAATTCAAAAGTAAATAATGGAAATTCAAAGCAATATACCATTTCATTTCAATTTCTATCGGATTTCACAACCATTCATTTGAATTGCCTGAGCATACATAAATTCCAGTGCGTGTAAGTGGATAGCAACGTGATAGTACTGGCACATAGCACTCTACTCGGAAAATCCGGTTAGTGATAAAAATTATTTCAAAGAATTTCAATTGAATAATAATAGCGACCAACGGCATTTCTTTATGCACTCAAATTCGATAAATGAAAGCTCAAATATATGTATATATATGTCCTTCAGTTATTTAAACAGAATATAACAATATTTCAATACAAAGTTTAGATAAAAGTTTCACGAAGAACATAGGACGTCAGCGAATTCTCTCCATCTATTTCTGTCTCTGGCAAGTGATTTAATTTGTGTTAATGAAAGCCGAGTGTTTTTATTAATTTTTTAGGCACCGCTTATTGTCTGGCTGTCTTACTGGCCCTCGATACCCCTGCGGGTTTTATTCAAGTGTCGCCGAAGCAATATCTGATGTTGGGCGCCTAAGTATATGACCGCTCCAAGTAAATTTTCATCTACGTATTTTCAATTCAACAGGAATGTTACATGTACTTTGCCAAAGAATTCTTCACTATAAATTGTCCTGAGCCCGTAGATACGGAGTATTTGTGTCCGACAACGATTGACAAACGTTTGGACCTTTTTCACTGTCAGCTTCGTCGAGCTCCAAGTAGGACAGCCATATAACAGTACAGTCTTCACACTGCTATCGAAAACTCGCAATTTCGTCTTTTCCGATATCCTCTTATTGCGCCAGATTTTGTGCAGGTTTCCTCATTTATTTGATCACCTATATCCGCCTCGGAGCTACCATCCCTGGTAACCTGGCATCCTATATAGTTTATTAAATCCACGTCGTCAGTTAATGAACCAGCAAGTCTTAGTGGACTATTCCGTTCTGTTCGAATGCGCATTAGCTTTGCCTTCTTTATATTTATTCTCAATCCAAATTTTTCACATTTTCGAAGACACCATCTTGTGCGCCACCATCTTTTTGGTTAATGACCACATTGAACGAGTGTGTACACAAGAAACGATTGTTTGAAGTCAAAAAGTAGATACACAGGCACACGTAGTTCAAGTGATTGTTCTAAGATTATACGGACCTTGTTCACGTGGTCTGCACACGAACAGTTAGGCCTGAAACCCGCCTGCTTCTTCAGGACAATTTGTTCCACCACCGGCGACATCAGCTGAAGAATAACGATCGCCATTACTTTTCCTATTGCATTTAGCAATGTAATACCTCTCTAGCTCCTGCCCAGTGTTACATCACCTTTTTTCGATATAGTTATAACCACTTCCTCTTTCCCCTCCGTAGAGATTTTGTTGTCCATCCATGCACTTCTGATGACCAGCGTAATGATATCTGCTATCGCTGATGCACCCTATTTTAACAGTTGCGCTGCAATATTTGCAGGACTAGAAAATTTGTGATCCTTCGTTTCATCCAGTGCCGTCTTGATCTCTGCTTTCGACGGGGGTTCCGTTGTAATATCCCTTCACGGGTTCCGACGTAAGAATGCATCCAAAGGGGTACACTAGGGTGTCCCAAAAAATTGTTCTTTTTCGATTTTCGTGGTTGCTCAAGCTTAATTGTAAAGCTTATAGGGTGAAGTATTTCTGAGATTTTTTTCAAATTTTTCTGAAGAGGTTTAAAGGTCACGCAAGTCGAATTTCCCCCATAAATGGGGCATTCCGGGCGTTCTTTGAATTTTACTTAAACCTCGATCAATAACCACGATTTTCTTATTTTGTCAACAATTTTAAAGGAAAACGTCCAATCTTTTATGGTATGTGTATAAATAAAGCACCTGTTTTGGCAATGATTTTGCTCAATAAGGTACATTGTATTACATTTTTTCGTAAATTTTGGATAAATTTTGTAAATAACGCATTATAACTTTTAAAATTTCTACGAAAGTGTACAAATTTGGAGAACAAAATTTTCAATTTTCAGTTACTGTTCCAGAGTGATACCGTTTTAAAGCATTTTACCCATTGTATAAAAATAATAATATTATAAACTGTTTGCCATTTTTACATCGGATTTGCTTTAAACACTGCATTAATTCTACCTGAGCTACATGTGCTAAGTAACGACAAGGAATTACACGCAGAAACAACGGCCCCAGAAACGTATTGCAGGAACAATATTTCGGAGGAAATACAACTTGAGCGACCACTAAGTAAATCTCTTCCAAAACATCTCAAAAATACTTTACCCTATGAGCTTTCAAATAAAGCTTGAACAAAGCAAATGTATTGTGGGACACCCTAGGGTGAACTGAGCTGGAGGTATAGATTAAAATATCATTTAAAAATATCATTTATACACATATTTGAAATAAAACAAAATTTACAATTTTTACTAAAGTTGGACAAAATTATAATTTGCCGCAAGCATATTATGTTTATGTCATTCAAGTTATACTATATAATGATAATTTGGAGCAAACAGAATATGGTCATGATATTCAAATTATATTGTAATTCGCGTCAAACGTAATATCTTCGCAAATATAAATATATTTGTACAGTGCTGCCAAACATATATGTATGTACGAATATACGATTGGAACAGATATGTTTTTTCATCCTGAGCCAAACAAAAACTCCAGCTCTGACAGACTCACGGAAAGCTGTGGCCTAGTCCGCATCTGATCCATAATGTGTGGCTGCAATTTGAGTCCTGACAGTATGAAACCGCTGTGGGCTGGTCTTGCCAACCTCTTCCACTCATAATAGCTACATATAAAAATATCAAAACAAAATAGAAAACATTTACGCCGCGCTAAAAAGATAAATACAAAGAGACCAAATATGTATTCCATGATTGCTGCCCTGGTTGTGATATTAAGATTTTTCTATAAGAAGTTATTGCAGAATTTTCGTGAATCGATATGGAATCGGTATAATTGGATTTGTTAGTAAATGAGTTTCAACGAGTGATGGAGCAGCACTTGTCTGCTGTTAGCCATTATCTCTTCGAGGCAGTTCACAAATTTATTTAACTCGGGTCTGACGTAAACAAAAATAATAACGTCAGCCTTGAGATCACGCTCAGAATAGGGCTTGCGAATATATTTCAGGAAACGCTTCGGAGATACAGTCACCTTTCGACAACAAAGATTAAGCAATATCAGTTTCTCATATAATCTCTGTTGCTTTATGGTGCAGAAACTCAGGACATACCACTGGCAGTCGAAAGTTTTTATTGAGAAAAGTTTCGAAGATTCAAATTGGCACCTTTACCCATGGTTTTTGTAGGTTTTTAGTAGAGCAACAAGCATATAAAAAAAATTAGTTTCAATAAAAACAATATTTGAAGTTTTATAAGGCTTCACAAATTTTTTTGATGGCCGTGGTAGTCAAAGTTAGGCTCCAACTGTGCTGCTCCAGTGAGGCAATGAAGTTCCACTATATCAATTTCTTTAGCATAAAGCCTCAGCTATGGTCGTGGAAAATTGAATCTTGATCGGGCCAGCCATTTAGAAACGCCTGAATTATATCCATTTGTTCGGAAAATCCCCCACTGTGCATCGCTTGCGACATTTTCGTTAAGTAAGGGATTGAGGCGTTGCCATGGTAAAACAAAATTTCAAAATTAGCATCCAATTTCGGCTAAATTACACATTGGATAACAATACTATACACAGAAGACGAACCTCAAACTTCTGAATTATGAGCTTCGTATCCTATCAGTTAACAAATACTATACTTCACGTAGTTACACTCACAGAAAAACTCGGTTGACGCAGCCTAAGTAGCCGAAAACGAATTTAGAGATTATCAGAACCACTCTAGATGTCATTACAGCCGAATCAGAGGTTGCCTGAACCGAAGTAGAGGGTGTCACAGCCGAACTAGACGTTGTTAACAAATGATCTTTAGGGTAACAAATGCAATTCACGTTCACTTCCGACAGTTTTTGAAGTCCCGGCCATCAGGGTACCGCACCAATTCTGACGAAAATTAGGTCCTTAACCTTTCTAAAAAAAAACATGATGACAGAACATCTCCAATAACTGGCCTTGGAAAACTGAACTGTTAACATGTGATGGTACTGCTCCCTGGTTAATGTGGAAATTTTCTTTAAAATATGACGTTTTAGTGAAACAATATACAAAAATATTTTTACTTACCTTTCCCAATAACTACAAACAAATCTGTTCACCTCGACCGCAACAATTGTAAATTCTTTTTACCTTGTTTAATACAGTATTTGACTCTAGAATTTTGAAAGTCAGGTTTGAAATTATGTTATATTCGGTTGTCCCGACAGAATTCATGAGAAATTCGGTTACACCAACAGAATTATCCCTGAATTCGGTCGTTGCAACTGACTTTAGGCCAAATTCGGTTATTGCGACCGAAATGAGACCTAATTCGATAACTACAATCGAATCGATGCCAAATTCTGTTTTTGCACCTGAATTAATGCCACATTGGGTTCCTGCAACCGCCTTTGGTACCAATTGCGGTTGCTCCATCTGAATGAAGCCCAAATTAGGTTGCTACAAACGAAATTATTGAAGATATTACTTTACAATACGCATATAAATGAATTTGCAGTTGTCACAACCGAATCAATTATGAAACGAGGTTGCTTCAACCGAACTTAAGTTGTGAGGATTAAGATAACCTCAATTTTCGGTGGCTCCAGCCTCTTTTCAAGCTGTTACTTCTTTGAGAGAACCTGCAAATGTTTCAACGCTTATAATTTATAAATTGAAATTAATTGAAAATGTTAATTAATTGGAAGAAATCTGTTAGTTGGCCGATATTGACCAGTCGCAGAAAAATAAAGAAATTGAAAAAGCGTAAGCTCTAGCACCGCCCAGCAAACAGTTTTTAACTGTTTCTGACAGTCCATATTCTAGAACTTATAATCTGAGAAAAAGGTGTGGTTCTTTAATAACTTCTTAGAAGCACATTTTTAATACTTTGTTTACTGTTCTTTTTTACGTAGACTAAATTAAATGTTTCTCTTAATTGTATTATGACCTGAAAGTGCTATTGGTTAGCACCTACACTACATCCGGAAAAGTTTTTGAATAATTTTTTATTTTAAAATTATTATAAAATGATTAGAACCACGATTCTTCAATGGACTGTTGAACACATAGAGTAAATCATACTAAAGAGAATATTTGGCTCATCTAACGTTTCTTTTCACACTCTTCTTGATGCGGTCGGTGTGATAGAGAGATGTTTGACGAAAAGTGATATACACCAGGTGGAATTACAATAACTTATTGCTTTAGTTTTTCATGTCGTTTTGGTGAAAAACTGTGAAATTTAAATGTGTTGTACACTTTTGTACTGACTGTTATTGTTAGCATACGTTTGTATTGTATTTAACACAATAATTTTAACACACACGACGAAATGACGTTGTTGGTATTTTGTTCGTTGTTTTGAACCATTGCCTCTATCTGGTATTAGTAAGGCAATTCTTTTCAACATCGAACGTAAATATCACACCAGGCCAAATGTCATAAATTTGGTGAGAGAAATAATAGGTCTACTATAAGTATTAGTCTATGGCTGAACACGTTTTTGTTTTTACCTACGTAGCTTTCAAAAATTCATTTATTAGTGTTGCCTAAACAATTTGAAGTTTTCTGATTGGTTCTTAGATATAGTAATTTCATGCAATTATTTCCAGAGAAACCATGTGTACTAGAATTGATTCTGCAGAATGCATTAGTGTTATATGAATCAATTTCCAAAGGTAGTGTAGTGATTGCTCAATAAAATTTATAATATTTTAATTAAAAAAGGAAGGAACAATATTTATTGTTTGAAGGTTGAAAATAGAATAAACATTATTTTAACAAAATTGATTAGGAACAAAACAATTGTTTGACTGGGTCCTATGTCAAATTAAAAACTAAAACTACCAAGTACATAAACACATTGTATAACACCTACAATACTCCCCCTCCCGGAGCATTGATGTCAAGAATATTAAAAGTGACCCGTTTGGTTGCATTCCGCGTAATATCGAAGCCCTTGTCAGCAGCTTTCTCAAAATATGCAGGCTTCAGCCTGTCAATCGAAACAGTAGTTATCCTGCCATCCATGTGAATTTTAAAATGTTTGTCGCATTTTTCGATTACTTCGTATGGTCCCTGATAGGGATGTTGTAACGCACGCTTTTCCCCCACCCGCAGAAATACATATTTGCAATTAAAGAGATCCTTTGGGATGTAGACATCCTTATCTGTATTACCGTGATGAGACAAATATGAACGAACACACTTAAAGTGATCTTTTAATTTATCCAGAAATGTATAATTTGTAACCGATGAACCCGAAACGACAATTTCCCCCGGTAACCGCACAGATTGTCCATAAACCATTTCCGCGGGAGTAGCTTGCAAGTCCTCCTTGAACACTGATCTGAGGCCAAGCAGCACTACAGGAAGCAACTCATGCCAATTCTGGCATTGATCCTGGGTCAATAAAGACGCTTTTAACTGTCTGTGGAAACGTTCGACCATTCCATTGGCCTGTGGGTGATATGCGGTTGTCGTTATTTTATGGCTACCCATCAGCTTAGCCAACTCTGAAAACATGCTCGATGTAAACTGAGCTCCACGATCGGTTGTCAAAGTTAGCGGCACACCAAAACGACAGACATAATTGTAAAAGAACGTTTTCGCAATCGTCAATGCAGTAATGTCCCTAAGAGGGTATGCCTCTGGCCAACGTGTGAATCTGTCAATAACAGTTAAGATATACCGATGGCCACGTGAAGGGGGAAGAGGTCCGACTATATCCAAATGTAAATGCTCAAATCTACCCTGTGGAATGTCTATTCTTACGATCGACGATTTCGTGTGCCGACTGACCTTTGACTTTTGGCAATTAATACAACTTCTCGCCCAATCATTTAATTCTTTGTTCATGTCTGGCCAATAATATCTTCTGGTAATCAGACGGCGCGTGGCTCTGATACCTGGGTGTGATATTGAATGTAATTTTTTGAACACCTCTTTCCGTAAATCTTTCGGTACAAAAGGCCTTGGGTTTCCCAACGATACCTCGCACCACAACTCGCCATCTAATGCCCCCATCTTAACCAATTTTAGATTTAAATGTACGTCAATATTCTGCAAAATGGATCTTAGCTCTGAATCACTTTCCTGCTTTTCCTTTAGTATTTTCAAATTTATATTAGAACCTTGCAACGCATCGACCTCCCACGAACGTGAAAGCGTATCTGCGACTATATTGGAATCACCCTTAATATGTTGGATGTCACTTGTAAACTGTGATATATACTCCAGGTGCCTGGTTTGCCTGGGGCTTCTTTCCGTTTTCGAGTCTAACGCAAATGCTAATGGCATATGATCCGTATATATTGTAAATATTCTCCCTTCCAACATGTATCTGAAATGTTTCACATTCAGAAAAATTGCGAGTAACTCCCGGTCAAATGAACTGTATTTTCGCTCAGCACTAGACAGTTTCCTTGAAAAGAAGGCTAAAGGTTCGGACATTTTGCCACGAACCTGGTGTAATACACCGCCGACCGCTACATTCGAGGCATCTACTGTCAATGTTAACTTGCAATCGTTGGCAAAATGATTCAATAGCACTCTTGAAGCAAAACAAGTTTTAATTTGCTCAAAAGCCGAAATCGCTTCGTTATTCCATTCTAATGTTTTAATCCTACTTTTTAATGAGTGTGTTACGATTTCATAAATCGGAGCAGACAATTCCGCTAACTTGGGTATGTATCTGTGATAGTAGTTCACCATCCCTATAAACTTCTGGAGAAGTTTAACTGACGTTGGTCTCTCGAACCTCCGAATATCGGCAACTTTATCCTCCGATGGACAAATCCCTTGCTCGGATATATTATGTCCCAAGAAGTCAACATTTGAAACTCCGAACACGCATTTACCTGGCTTAATGTTTAACCCATAATCCTCCAAACGTCTAAAAACTATATCTAAATGGTGCAAATGTTCTTCTAAATTGTCGCTGGCGACAAGTACATCGTCAATGTAGACAAAAGTGAAATCCAAACCACTAAAAACTTCGTTGATGAACCTCTGAAACGTTTGGGCCGAGTTTCTTAGTCCAAACGGCATTCGAACAAATTCGAACATTCCAAACGGTGTGGTTATCGCTGTCTTAAATATATCTTCCTCCGCCATTGGTATTTGATGATACGCGCGTACCAAATCCAACTTGGAAAATATCCGTTTGTTTCTCATATTCATGTTTGAATCGTGAATATGCGGTAACGGATATCTGTCCGGAACAGTGACACAATTTAAACGCCTAAAATCGCCACATGGACGCCAATCGTCAGAATTCTTCTTCGGAACCAAATGCAGCGCCGACGAGGCGCACGAATTCGAAGGTCTGCAAATGCCCGACTTCACTAAAAAATCAAACTCTGTTTTAGCTGCTTTATATTTAATGGGGTCTAAACGTCGTGGCTTAACAAAAGGAAGGGGCCCATTCGTTGATAGTTTATGCACGGTTGAGTGTTTAACGGGTTTTGAGTAATCTGGTTCGGCTGTTAGTTTTGGATATCGCCTTAGCAATTCCGTAAACTGGTTATCAACTATAAATATTTTCGTAAGAGACAAGTCGCAAACTTGTGAACGTACGTTGCTCGATAATTTAGTAAGAGGGTCAACTAAAGTCTGGTTTTTAATGTCCACAAGTAAACCATACTTGTGTAAAAAATCAGCACCTATAATAGGTTTTGAGATGTTCGCAATAGTAAACACAAAAGGAAAATCACGTCGTAATCCGAGATTAATATTCAACATTTTCCGCCCGTAAGTTTTGATCGTAGAACCGTTAGCCGCCGTCAAAACCACATCAGATTCAGTCTTGAAATTCTTAAACTTTGTAGAGGGTAATACAGAAATATCCGCTCCACTGTCAACTAAAAATTTTAATTTATTGACCTTGTCGTATATGAAGAGGCGACGAGTTGTAGAAGTCATGTACCCATTGTCCGTCGCTGCTACAATGGTACTCTTTAGTTTGTCGACTGTCCACCAGTTTCGGTAAACGAACATGGCTGTTCACATTTATTGGCCCTATTGCCAAATCTATAGTGGAACCTACATAGCCAGGTTCTGCTGTTCGATCTATTTCGGGATCGAGACCTGTTTGGGCCAAATCTTCTTCGTGACGTATATGGTTCCTCGTCAATTCGTCGTCTTAAAGAGGATACTTCTATTGAAAGGGTCTTTACACTTTCGCATATATTCGTCGTAGCTAGCACAAGATTTTCGACTATTTTCCCAAAGTTTGATGAAATCGTTTGTGTCGATTCTAAAGAATTTCCCTTAATTTCAGCAATTTCATCTCCGTGTAATACATCCCAAATTCTATCAGCCAGCTTAAGTTGTTCGTCATGGTCAGACACATTCGCGCCAGTTAATGCAACGTTTAGACTCTTTGGCAACTTTCTAAGCCACAGTTTAATTAAAACGTCTCTGCTAAAATTTGAACCTGCGAGTAATGATAATGATCGATAAAATTCGGAAGGTCGTCGATCGCCAATCTCTGCGTCCGATAGTACTTTATCTAATCTTCTATTTTCACTCATGGAGTGACGTTCGATTAAACACTTCTTTAAATCTTCATATGAGCTACTACATACTGGTTTTTGGACGATATCCAGAACTGTCATGATAACTTCCTGGGGTAGCGATGTAACAACGTGTTCAAACTTTGTCGTACCTCGGGTGATCCCTTTTGTTGCAAATTGCATTTCTACGTGAACAAACCAAGCTTCTGGACAGTTAGTCCAAAACTGGGGAAGCTTTACAGACACGGAAGCAATTTCCGCGTTTATATGTGGTTCGTTTGCATTAAAACCGGTAGGAGGATTACAGACTTGTTGAATTGGCTGACCTGAAGCCTGCATATTACAGTTGTCGGTGTTATTTTCTGTAATTGATTGCGAAAAGTTCGCTTGTATCGCCGAATGTGTTGGCGACCGCATAACCATATTCGCAGGAGGGGGGTTTACAGCTACTCCCTACAATAACTTTGACACTAAAAACTTATTTAAATTTAACGTAAATTACTTAATTACTAACTTAAATCTGTTATATTTTCTAAGTCCGATTGGTAAATGATAACTTACAGGATCTTAGATATCAATTTGAACGTTAACTTTGATTAGGCTCCCTCAGATGTTTGACCTGCTTGATTCCCTTAGAATATTCTTAGGCTTGTAGAAATTATTTGAACTCTTCAGCTGGAAATTTGTATTCCAATAAATCCAATGTATTCCAATAAATCAATATTGCAGAGGAGAGGAATGCAAAAATAGAGCTTCGTAACCTTATCGGTAATTCTTGTCCTGCATTTATATATTGCCACTATATAAATGTATATATTGCCAGTAATACCTAGTTGGTCGTCAATGGCTCCTGGCAGGATCGCCAGTTGTAGTGATTGCTCAATAAAATTTATAATATTTTAATTAAAAAAGGAAGGAACAATATTTATTGTTTGAAGGTTGAAAATAGAATAAACATTATTTTAACAAAATTGATTAGGAACAAAACAATTGTTTGACTGGGTCCTATGTCAAATTAAAAACTAAAACTACCAAGTACATAAACACATTGTATAACACCTACAGTAGTACATTCGATCAAAAGTCATTCATGTTTACTCAAACATATTCTAGCGAGAAATATACGCCTTGGAGACTATATAAATGTAGCTGGGTGTGTTATTAAACAGAGTGTTAGATTTAACGTGTTATTACGATACTCATAATACATTACTCTCTATATTACCTACATTTCTGCCGTCATTGATGCAATGCTCAATCATCATTAGTGTCCCAAGATTAAACAAATCAAGTAAATTTTCGTAACAAAATTTTGTAGCCCAAAAGTAGAAAAGAAAACTTTTCATAATACATCACTGAGTTCTTGTCGTAGTTGACGCGTAAAAAAGTTTTGATGTGTTTGTGGGAAGATGATTATAAATATTGATGGTATTTTTTTTCAAGATTGGAATTAAGCGACAAAGTCATCGAAGATATAAGCATACAAAGATTAATGAATCCAATAGAAGGTATCAAGCAAAAAAGAGTACATGTCAAGAGTTTAAAAAGAATATATTTAAAGTTAATGTTTCCAGTGTTACAAATGTTATGGTTGCCCCCAACGTCAACACAAGCGAATGTCACATACTCTCGTCTTGAAATCGTGTATTATCCTTCGGGCTGGTGTGTTTATTTTTTTTCCTTTTCATTCTGGAAATTACCTCTTATGCATAATGTGTTTCGAGTAGATGTCAAGCCTGCGGCAATATATGTTTCCGTAATGAGTTTTATCTCATCCTAACCCAATAATCCTTATGGAGATAATATTTTTTTTTTATTTCTGTGCACTTTCATCTTAACATAACATGTCGGTATATGTTGTGTTAAACATTCACATATCCTAGTATAAGATAACATATTCATATACATAGACATGTATTTATATGATTATGTATATATGTATTTCTTTTTTTTTTGTATTGAATTGAACATGGCATATCATTAGTGTTTACTTGGTTATTATTCAATGTTTGTTTTATGATTTTATCTTTGTAGTATCACAAGTTATATGACATGTCATCATTTGTTTACCTTATGTAATGTATTTAGGATTGTATTTATGATTGGCAAACAATATCGACAATAAATGCAAATAATCTTTTGTATTTCGATTGTTATAATAACTTGGGGGTATTGGGTTTCTTAACATAGATCCGTTGTGATTACCATGCAATTACTAATCTCAAATTTCAAGTAGGCTTTTCAAGTTGTAGGACCTATCCATAACTAATATCCTTGCTGTTCCGTTTTATACATATCCCTCCACAGTAGGGAAAAAGCTAACCGTTCTCAGACAGGTCAACAAATCAAATTTCATAAAAAACTGGCTATTAGGGACTGGGGGCAGGTTCTCAGAACCATTGAGCTGTGCACGTTCTAATGGTGCACTCACTGGTTGGTACCTAATGGTATTTTGAGAAGCTTTTTCGTAGCTACTTATTGATGTTTTGAGGAGCTTTTCATGACTAAGTACTCGAAACTGTCGCCGTCACTAATCAACGTGACCGTCGTCAAAAGAAATGTAAGGTGGTCTGAGCAGCGATCGAACCCACGTTATCATGTACAAGAGCCGTGCACACTAACCATTGCACCACCGATGTAAAATACTGTGCCCTGTATAATCCGTATAATAATTCCGTATAATCCGATGTTGAAATTTTTGACAGTCAGTTAAAACAACAGGGAGAGTGAGCTCGTAGAATGCAGTTATACAATGAAAGGGGTTTCTCAAGGTGAGCTGCATTCGAGGTGAATTCGAGATTTAAATTTATCGAAAAAATCAGTCACGCCAGAAGTTCACGTCAAGTCCAAACGAAAAACGTTGCCTTTAGCTTGGCGTATCAATAACAATGTACCGAAATAGAGAGCTCGATATTCTTCAACTCTTTACCGAGGAGAATGATATTGTATATTGTAGTGATATTTCTGGGCTTTTAAATTTAATAGGTCTTCCAATATGCAAGCCAAAAGACTGCAGACTTTTTATAGACAGCTCAAAAAGTTGTGGTACTACACGCTGAATAAAACGGCATCTGTAACATATTCTCCCAAACATATTCTGCAGGAACCATGTATTTGTTTGGAACACACTTCAAACATTTATGTGTTTGCAGGTTTATATGCAAACACTGGTGGAAACATATGCATGCTTCGTCCCAAACATCCATACACTTACGTGGAAGCTTTCGCGTGTTTCTCACAAACATAATAGTATTTAGAAACGAATTATTCTCACTTTCTTTATTTATTATAATTAATATTTAAAATGACCGTTTTTACATTTACTTGCTGAATGCATTACCTGTTTTTATGAAATGAGAATCGGCTGCTATTTTGCTTCTCCTTTCTTTGTTGTCGCTCACGTTTTTGTTTTCAGAAGATTTCAAGTATGCGTTGGTACACAAACAATATAGTTAAATACAACTATAGTTCATGCAATACAAGCGTGTATTAATTACTTGTGTTTTTTTGTATTACATTTCACAAATGGGCTGCGATTCCGATTTTATCAGTAGAGGCTCGATCAGGAAAAGGGATTCACGTTGTTGCCCTCTCCAGTTTCTATCCTCAAAATCGTTTCTCACTTTGGTAGCACACATAAATACATGCGAAACACATACTATGTACACAAAAACCAAAGCAACATCACAAACCACTTCACCGTCCGAGTGTTTGTTTATTCTTTCTTCACCGAACAAGCGCTTTTGATATCCTCTGTCCGGTGAACCTTGACGGACGACTGAATACATGAAATTAAAATGCAATACATCAGCCAAAATAAGAAACACTGAATTCATCTGCAATTTGCACGCACATTCAGCAATATTTATGAATCACTGACTGAGAGAATAATGCCAAAATACAGATACAAACTTACACGATATACACACTCGTTGTCGCTCTTTTATTCTCTTGCTCTAGAGAGAGCATAAACAGTGCAACAAACACGGCTGTGTTTATATCACAAACACAAATATATTTGAGCCGCAAACACATGTGTTGTAACATATTAATCATTGTGCCTCAAACATGTAATATTGAATACCAAACACAATGCTTTTGGGCACAAGTACATTATATTTGCGACAAGCTCCAAACATATGTTATATTTGCATCCAAACAACAAAAACTACATATTTTTCAGCGTGTACATTTTCACTAACCGGAGAAAACATGATCTCTTAGCCTTAAAGGAAATTACAACTTTAAAAATAACTCGGATATAACGCCAATAAACTTGAATCATATGGTAGGGCCAAACCAAAACAGAACGAGAAAAACTACAATTAGAATAGTGCGCTCTATAAATAGAACTTTGAAAACTTCGGCATCAGTGCATGTAAATGGGAAAGCAACGCCAAACAATCGATCGAAATGATAAAAAAACGTCGGTTAGTGACAAGTGTGAAGGTGTTTCATTAACCGGATAAAACAATATACGAGTATCATAGCCTTAAAGAAAATTACATCTTTAAAAATACCTCGGATTTTTTTCAACTAAATTTGAAATAAATTGTCTTTGATTACAATTTGTCATTCAACTAATCTCAGGGAAGACTATGCAAGCGTCAACCTCCTTTGAGAGAAAATTGCATGATATTGACAGATGGTGCATTTTTTACTGGTTCAGCAAAGTGTATTCTTTATCTGTGGGACTGTACTCCAAACTATGAACACTGGAGCAGGAAAGTCTGGCATAGTCAAGTGTCGTAAATGTGTGTATAAATGCATTTTATACTAAGAAAACCACAAAATGAACAATGAAAACGCATTTGTATACATCTTAGGTAACTATTTATGCTATTTTATTAATAATATATAAAAAATTCATACTACAAGCTTACAAGTCATGAACATTTTTCTAATTGAAAAATGGTTGGTGTTTGTTGGAAATAATAGACAATCAGTTAAGCACACTTCACTGGCATGACTAGTTTCGAACTCCGTGGCAAGTTCATCATCAGATGCGTAACTTCTGTGCCTGAATTGATTCCATCGGTTCATTATCAATCGTATATATATGCAAACTCAATTCTGCAATTCACATGGGTGAATTAGTATCAATCGCAGATCCCTAAGTATCAAAATCACTGAAAGGCATATAATTCCAACAACAAGAACACACAGAATTTTTCCACCATGTTCTTCTTTTCCGCATGCGTTCTCGCAATGTTGCAGTGCTTTGAGGTGAGTTTTAATCTATATCACAGAGCTGTATTTTTCCGTGGTATAGCATTCTTGATGACCGGACTAGTATCTAGCGACTAGTTTGTTACATTACATATGTACATGAAAAAATTCAAGTTCAAATAAATAATATTTAAAAAAAATAAGTTGTATGGTTTTTATGGTTTAGACTTAAAATTTTGCTGATATACTAATACTTTGTTTGCGCTCTATTTAATATGTACATTTTATATTAATTTTGTCCACAAAATCCCATTCTAAAATGGTTTTTATCACCTGCCCCCCATTCATTCCATACAAATTACATCTAGGTCTGCACAGACCTGGTTATATCGTTTGGACCAAAATATTTGTAAACCCGGATTAATCCACAATGGCTCTGATTTTTTTGCTCATTGTGTTCGGAGATTGTTGCCCCAGGATTACATGGAACGTTACTTTTTATATGCAATAAGTTTGCACAGACCCAGTTATACCTCCGAAGGTTAAATATATTTGTCAAGCGTTTCGTGGCCTTAGCACAACAAAGATAAAAGCAGGTATTTTTGACAGGCCACATTTGTAATTAATAACTGTCTTTATCTTCCTGAGGATGCTATCCGAAGGCAGCGAAATATTGAAGAACAAAATTATTTGAAAAAAGACCAAACGGTCGAACATTCTAATTTTGAATTAAAAAAAAAGTAAATTGAAAATTTAGTTGAAAAATTAGGAAGAAACAGTATGCTTGATTAAGATTTCAAAATTCTGTCGTGAAAAAACATGATCCACCAAGATTTTGAAAGTATATTATTCTGTTTATACTCGACATGACACGTTGTGTGGCCTACATCGACATTCCTTGAACTAATTTTGAACAAGTATTGGTCTTACACGCTGAAAAATCTGTCGTTTTTTGTTGTTTGGATGCAAATATAACATGTGTTTGGAGATTGTCGCAAATATGATATACTTGTGCCCATACATATCGTGTTTTCTATTCAATATTTAATGTTTGAAGCACAATGATTAATATGTTATAACATGTGTGTTTACGACCCAAATACAAAAGTGTTTCTGATACAAATGCAGCCGTGTTTGTTGCACTGTTCATGCTCTCTCAAGAGCAAGAGATTAAAAGAGTGGCAACGAGTGTGTATATTTTTTAAGTGTGTTTCTGTATTTTTGCATTATTCTCTCAGTGAGTGGTTCATAAATATTACTGAATATGCGTGATGTATTGCGTTTCAATTGCATGTATTAAATCGTCAATGGTTCATCGGACAGAGGATATCAAAAGCGCTTGATCAGTGAAAGAAGAATAAATAAACGCTCGAACGGTGAAATGGTTTGTGATGTTGCTTTGATTTGTGTGTATGTGTTTCGCATATTTTTATGTGTGCTACCAAAGTGAGAAACGATTTTGAGGAAAGAAACTGGAGAGGGCAATAACGTGAATCCCTTTTTCTGCCCGAGCCTCTAACAAAAAAAAAACTCGGAATGGCGGACCATTTGTGAAATATAATAAAAAAACACAAGTAATTAATACACGCTTGTCTTGCATGAACTAGATTTATATATAAGTATATTGTTCGTGTACCAACGTATAGTGATAGCCAAGGCATAGTTGAAACCTTCTGAAAACAAAAACGTGAGATATAACAAATAAAGGTTAAGCAAAAGAGCAGCAAATTCTCATTTCATGATAAAAACAAATAATCCATTCAATGGAAATTAATGTAAAAAGGTCCATTTTAAATCTATTAATTTTCGGTATTATTTATTTATAAATGTGGACTTATATTGTTAAAATTAATTATACTGAATAATACATATATATTGAAATCGAAGAATAATTCGTTTCTAAGTATTACTATGTTTGGGAGTAAATACCCATATGTTTCCACGTAAGTATATGAAGGTTTGGAGAAACACGTGAATGCTCCTACGTAAGTATATGGATATTTGGAATCAATCACGCTTATGGTTCCACATAAAAGCATACATATTTATCAATAAACATGCTAATGTTTTCATTTAAGTATGTTTGAAGTGTGTTCCAAACATATACATGGTTGCTGCAGAATATGTTTGGGAGAATATGTTACAGAGGCATTTATTTCCAGCGTGTATATATCACTTGATAATATTTCATAAGATCATACATGGGTTAAATTACTTATATGACAATTATAATTTGTAGTTTAATTTGAATTACCTTTCGAAATGTAAATTCAAAAAAATTGCAATACCATTGGCAATTCTACTTATTTTCAAAGCATTACCTTCATATCAGGCACTTTTGGTTTTCAAATATTGTATACAGTACAGGTTTATGAATTTGAAAGTACTATAAGTCAATGCCTATCAAAGCGACAAACCTCGGCATATCAACTACTTTAAAAACAGAATATTCAATAGTCAAACAAATTCAAAACAATTATAATCATGCCCACATTTCATTATAATTGGCATCCGAATCCACAAATTCAAAATTTTTTAATTGCCACTGCGAGGAATGATAATTTCGTTGCACTTGCATTAGATAAAGTAATGAAAATTAATATCCAATGCAAATTAAAAAAAAACCATGTATGAATATGATGACCTATGGTAACTCATGTGTAACGGCCATTGTCAGTTTTACGTGGTTTGTACTTGAGTCCTTACCAAATTATATTCGTTCCAATAAACGACATTGACAGTACAAATTGCCGGACAATTTTGGTTTGCAAAAATACAACGTAATGAGTCTGTTGATTCTCGGAGCAAAAGTATTAGTTCGTCTTCTAAACAACCAAAACGTAGCTACACTTTCGACTGCCTCTATTACAAATTGCAACGTGTTACGCTTATATACTTAGATTTATAGACTTACCAATATACAACACTCTACTCTCAATAGCCATACATACTGTCTGAAAATCAATGAGCCATG
Organism: Phaonia tiefii; assembly: GCA_963931995.1. Classification (NCBI taxonomy): domain Eukaryota; kingdom Metazoa; phylum Arthropoda; class Insecta; order Diptera; family Muscidae; genus Phaonia; species Phaonia tiefii. The sequence goes on along the minus strand of OZ008370.1, from coordinate 111,434,223 downwards.
AATACCTTAGAGAACATCTAAACCTTAAAATCAACCACTTGATGGTTATCCCCAAACATTATTGATGAATCATCGAAACACATTCATTGTTGGCATAAATACGCAACATCCATTTGATACAAAATCGATGATCTCCTTTATGTAAAGGACGAACGGCCGACATACAGCCAGGCGAACATTTTCAACCATACAGAAGGAATGTTAAGGGGGAGAGCTAGCTGGTTTTCAAAACGTGAGAAATGATAAAGTGCCTCTGGTTAAGGCCTTAAGGCCAATAAGTTAAATATTTTAAGGCTATAAGTATGATGGAGTACTGCAACCAAAACGATGATGAGCTACAGAATAAAGGTCTGCCGAAAAGGTGTAGCACAAAGGGAAACGAAAAAAGTAAATACTGGAATATTTTATGTTTCAAATTGATCAAACACCGAGAAATCCAATAAGGTCTTAAGATTTGTTAGAGCAGACCCGTGTATATCATAAAAATGGATTTAAAGTTAACTTAATTTAAATTCCAAAACAAATTTAAACCAAACGTTTGTGGAGATACATGAAATGATATCACTTTTTTCCGTTATGTTAAAGTTAAGTGCAGAAAAAGCGTGGTAACAATGTTAAATCATATTCTTTTTTTTTGTACAGTTCACAATTTCCTGTATCCGTGATTGACAGTTAAACATTGAAGCATTTAAAAACAATTTTCATATTACACTCACCACTCACCAGCAACAACAACTACAAATAAAAACCAGGACGCGGAAATGTTTTACAATCACACGAGAATATACATATTTAAATGCTCACATTTGTGTGTATGTCCGCTTTCGTGTGTGCAGGCAGTAGCAGTAGTTGTGCGAGTAGTCGTATTTTTTTTGGATTTTACGTTGGATTGGCTTTATTCGATTTCATGTTTTTTTTAGTTTCTGTGACTTATTTCTCCCTGTTTTATATTTATTTAGGTCGCTTTAAACGGCCATTGCATTGAATAGGTTTTTACGAAAAACTCACTGAAATTGTTGTGAAATATGAACTCCCTTGATGTTGTATAAAAAGTGAAATATTTTGTTAGTGGTATTTAAACCACAAAAATTTCAAATATTTTTAGTGAGAACCAAAGGCTTTGTCAATTCTCCTACCCAACAGCGGATTTGTGAGTAATTTTTGCTGGCCTAACTATATGGCAATGAAAAAATATATAATATCTAAATACAATTGGTAGGACCGGATTTAGACATCATAGGGCCCTAGGCAATATCGGTGGTTAAACAAGAAAAAATCAAATACTTCCACAGATAGTAATTGTTTATTTCAGAGAAACATTGTTACACTTAAGGGATTCTTCAGTTTATTATTTTCAGTTTGCTAATCGATCTAGTTAAAATTGGAGAAGTGCAGAAATATGAAAAGCCATAGCAAAAAGATTACACGATGTCGGCAACATACTATATTGAACACACTTCACAAATTTTATGAATCGAGATTCATATGTCTGATCGGAATATGGATTACTCAGGTTTAGTATCACATTTCTATTTCACTGCTTGATTGTTTCAACTTAGACTTTTCAAACTTTTCCAATAAAAATCAAATACGATGGCGAATCAATAAGTCCGTGACTTTTTGAATGAATCACAGTTTTTTTTTGGAAAAAAAAATATTTTTCAACATAACCTCCTTTTAGCTCAATACACTTAGTCCAACGTTTCACCAATTTTTGTATTCCTTCCAAAAAAAAAAAGTATTTTTCAAGGTCAATAAAATAGGCATTTGTTTGATCAATAATTTCATGGTTGGAGCTAAATCTCTTTCCACCGAGCCATTTCTTTAGGTTTGGAAATAGAAAATAGTCACTGTTAGCCAATTAAACAACTTCAAACAATCATTTTAAGTTGTGACAGGATTATGTTTATGGTCAATTGAGAGCTAACGCGGCACCCATCTTGCAGACAGCTTTCTTAAACCTAACTGATCATTTAAAATCGAAACCACACTGCCATATGTAATGCCTATGGCATCAACAATCTCACGTAGTTTTACTCTTCGATCGGGCAACACCATATCGTGGATTTTTTCGACATTTTCGGGTGTATTGACCTTAATTAGCCGTCCAGAACGTTCAGCGTCATTTGTACTTGTGCGACCACAACGAAAGTCAGCAAATCACTTTTTACCATTGAAATCAATGCTGCAGAGTCCCCATAGTATTTATCAAGCTTGTCCTTGGTTTGATTGACGGTTTTTTTTTCGCAAAAAATAATGTTTAATGAGCACTCGAAATTAAATTTTTCCCATTTTTAAAAAAATGCACGAGGTTGTATGTTTTAAACAGCTGTTAAACGCAAAGTAAACAAGGGAACTTGCTCAAAATTTGACAGTAGTCTATTAACAGGGGGTACTTGATGGGAGCAGTGTTGAATTTCATATAACTACGAGGAAGTTGGAAAAGTCACGGACTTATTGATCCGCCCACGTATTCCAAAGCTTAATCCTATTATGGTTACTCAACGTTTGTAATGAAGACGCCAACTTATATCTCGTAAGAGATTCTCAAAATCACAACCGGTATTATCGGCAGGTAGTGTGCGTGGCTCTTGTGAATGAGAACGTGAGTTCGATCAAACCCATGTATTTCATTTTCACACGCTGAAAAAAACTGCGTTTGTAACAGATTCTCCCAAACATATTCTGCAGAAACTATTTATATGTTTAGACCACACTGCAAACATTCATTTGTTAGAAAGCCCCAAACTCACTTTTATTTAAATGGAAACATTACAGTGATTGCTGGCAAACATGTAAGTTTTTACGTTTAAAACATAAGCGCGCTTTACCCCAAACTTCCATATACTTACGTGGAAGCATTCGCGTGATTCCTCCCAAAGCTCCATATACCTACGTGGAAACATGTGCGAATTTCCTTCCAAACCTAATAGAAACAAATTATTTTTTGATTTCAATATATGGGCAAAAGTATTTTTTTGTTACACTTAGACTTTTTTTTTCATTTTTTGTTATGCCACATTAATATCGTTTTGCACGAATATAATGTAATACTTAAGCAAACGAATCTGTTATAGTTCATCACTTTCATCAAGGCGCGCGAAAGTTATGGCGGTTTGAAATTTTAAAAAAATTCTCAAAAATCCTAAAAATTTTTGATTTAAAAAAATTCAAAATATTTAAAGAACATACTTGGAGCTATAAATACAGTCCAAAATGTTTGTTTTATCTTCATTATTTGGCGAGATACAGTGAAAAAAATATGTTTCTTTATATTTTTTTCATTTACATTCAGATCTTCAAAGAATACCTTAGATTTGAAAATATTTGAAGAAATAATGTGCAATATTTTGCAAAAAAAAAAATCAACCAAATCCATAAAATCGTTCAAAAGTTACAACTTTAAATGGTTTGGCAAGTCTTATTTTTGCTTTTGTAGTACAAACTTAAAAGTAAACGCATTTTTGGGGTTTTTTACGTCGTTATCAAAAAGTAGTTTTGAAAATTTAAATTGGGATTTGTTTTTTGCTTAAATATTTAAACAAAACATTTTTAGTTTTTTAATCCACCTTTGATCTCCTTTATTAAGCTCCTTAAGCTCCTTTATTTAGAAAATGAACATTCGACAATTTTTTATATTATTTTTTAATAATTCAAAATGATTTTTTTAAACAGCAAAAACAAAATAATACTAAATAAAAAATTGTTAAAATAATTTTAAACACTTGCATGTGGGTAAAAATATCCCACACACAACAACAAACAAACGACCAACGTTAAATACGATGACACAGCAGAAAATGGGTAAAAATATCCCAAATTAAAACACTTAAATCCCAGCTCCCCGATACCGGATCGCCATAACTTTTGGCTTAAATTCTCGGCCGAAACCCGCTCTAGCGTTTTTATCCCAAAATCAATAAAATCGGCCACGAACTTCCGGAGAAAATCGCGTGGGAAAATTATATGACAAATAATCAACAATAACAGATTTGTGCCATTCAATCAAGCAATCAATCAAGAAGGCGAAATTAATATAAAGAATTTAAAAAATAAAAATTAAAACATAAAAAAGAAATATTTGGGGATGCTTTTTAAGCTTAGGAAAATGTTGTTTCACTTGTAATTTCAAGAATTTTCAAACTTTTTTCACGCGCCTCAGATTTTGAATAAGGCATTGAAAAAGGTTTCGGTTTTTTTTTTTATTTCAATTGATTTGATGCAGCGGCTTGGATGTGCCATCGCAAAATGTCTGCAGATAAAAGTGCAGATATTTCCGCTTACAATGACTTTTATCACAATGTTATGAATGGAATCAATTATTTACATCGCCGTATTACTTCCTAATAACTTAACATTAAATTTTAGCTTTGTTTGCTATTGCGAAATGGCAAAACAAAATTTGGTAATTTTGTAAATTTTGAAAAATTTGCCTAAAATTTTTGCAATTTAAAATTTTAAGACACGCCCTTGACTCGGAGGTGTTATTTATGAAAACCTTTAACCCCAAAAAGCACTGGCCAATTTGAAATGAAATTGTGATTGTGCCCGGCGAAAAACTATTGTTTTCAGAAAATGTACGCTGATTCACTCAATTTTTGAAGTGACGGTACCACGCCCCTAGCTTATGCACATTCAGATGTTCTTCCATTAGTTGTAGATTATTACATCAGCTATCGATTACTTTTATTAAGGCGCACACAATTATATTAAGGCGCACACTTGGCATGGTCAAAAAACTTTAAAAATTAAAAAAACTCAAATTTGGTTTCAATTTTGGACCCCCATATATTTTTTGATCAAATGATAATATCGCAGCTCTGTTAAAGTGAGATTTATCACTAACATAGTATAGTGACCCTACCGTGTGCTTGTTGACTTCTAAAACAAAAAAGCATGGACGCAAAATAAAAAAAATTTAAAAAACTTGAGTGAGTTTCAAGCCGTTTTTTCTCAATTTTTACACTTTAAATGGCTACAAATTTTATAGAAAAAAACTTTTGGACAAAACAAAAAAATTGGGAAGAGTCTTTTATATTATTAATCTTTCTGCATTCATAGATTCGTGTAAATGTGTACACAAAAGAAATGATTGCCAACTATCAAGAGGTGCAAAACAAAAATATTCTTGCCCATATATATATTATTTATTATAAATAATTTTACTAATATAAATCTACATTTATAACCAATGAATTGGAAAACTAAATGATTTCAAACGTCCCTTTTTACATTTACTTGCATTGAATGAATTTTTTTTTCTTTATGAAATGAAAATCGGCTGCTCTTTTGTATCACATTTCTTTCTTGTCCCTCAGGTTGGTTTTCGGAATGTTTCAACTTCGCCAAACGCTACAACATTTTAAATCACAATTATCACCATGCATTGGTACTAGAGTGTCCAAAACCAGAACCGAAAATCCGGTGAAACCAGTTAACCGTTTTTTTCGTCTTACCCATGTGCCGGTTTTTTTGAAACGTAATTTTGAACAAACCGGAAATTGGTTATTTGACGTCGGTTAACCGGATTTTACTTAATTTGTGCTCATATCCTTAAACAAATTAATACTATATTGTATGATTTTCGAATTTTAATGAAATTTTGGAGTAATAAATATGATTTCTATTTTCAAATATGATTTTATATTCCAAAAAGTTATAAATGATATTTTTAATCAAATTTAAAAATAATTTTATGACTTTAATAAGAAACAACTAAAAATTATTTAGGAATTAATTGAACTTTCCAAAAATTTTTCAAATTTAAAAATTAAAATTATTGTATAAATACATGTTTTAAACTTAGTATGATTTTCATACATGAAAATCTCTTTCAAATTTTAATATGATTTTCGAATTTAAATAAGTTTAATGTAAATTTGAATATTGAGTTTTATATTAAACACGCATTTCAAATTGGAATATGTCGTAATTGTTTTATTTAAAACTAATGTCATATTTACTTATAAATTTGTGTTGTAAAATTTGGAGTTTTAATCACGAATAAGTTTATGAAATTATATAGTAGGTGTTACATGTGTTATTTAATTTACAGCAAAAAACCCAGAAAATCCCGGTTCTACCGGTTTTTGCCAAAATTTACCGGTTTTTGCCGAAAACCTGTTTCTTGAAACACTGATTTTTCGAACAAACCGGAAACCGATTTCTTGAAAACTTAATTTTTCAAAAAAACCGAAAACCGGTTTCCAAAAAATTACGGTTTTTTGCACACTCTAATTGGTACACAAACAATATACGTATGTGTCTACAAAGGTCGTTCATGCAAGGCAAGAGCGGTTTAAATACTGTGTGTTTTTATTATTAAAGTTTAAAAATGGCACGCCGCTCCGTTTTTCGCAGTAAAGGCTCGGGCAGGCAAAATTGGGCTTTACGTTGTTGGTCTTTTCAGTTTCTTTCCTCAAAATCGTTTATCACTTTGGTAGCACACATATATGAATTTCATATACAAAAACCCGTCCGAACCGATATTTATTAATTTTCACTGATCACAGATATTTTCTCGTAAGCTCAGACCAAGCGCATTTGATATCGTCTTTCTGATGAGCCATTGACAACTGAATGCAAGAACTAAATCGCAATACATCAGCTATAATAATCATCTGCACTTTGCACACACATTCAGTTACACACATTTTCAAATAAGTCTGTGAATAACCTCTCTTTGGCCCTCTGTAATTCTCTTGTTCTAGTAAGAGTATAAACAGTGTAACAAACACAACTGTATTTGTATCGTAAATACAGCTATATTTGGATCACAAACACATGTATTACAACATTTTAATCATAGTGTCTCCAATATGTTATATTGATTAGCAAACACCAAAACACAAAAACCAAACAACAAAGAAAGCAGATTTTTTAAGGTCTAATATATGTATATTTCTTACTTAATCAACCAAGCGCATTTGACATCTTTTGTCCGATTGGTGACTGAATACAAAGATTTAAGAAATACTCACTTCGTCTGCAATACACACGAATTTAGGAATTTTTATGAATCACTGACTGAAAAATAATGCAAAAATACAGCTACACACATACAACTCTGGCTGTGAAATACCTCCTATATTCTGTTGCTCCCAATAGAGAGTAAATAGCGCAACAAACACAGCTGTATTTGTATCCCAAACACACCTATACTTGGATCACAAATAGATATATTATAACATATTAATCATTGTGTCTCCAACATGTTATATTGAACAGCAAACACTATACTTGCTCAACCTCCAAACATACGTTGTATTTGCATCCAAACATCAAAAAAATCCAGATTTTTCAGCGTGCATGTCTTTCGACGGCGGTCATGTCGCTTAGTGACGGTATATTTAGCCATGAAAATCTTCTTCAAAACCATTCTGAAAATGTTTAAAACTGTAGGTCTCAATTAGTGGGTGTAAAACTAGAACACGCGCAGCTCACTGATTGTGAGAAACTCTCCCCAATACCTTCACGGATGTAATGGGAAAACATTTTTTTTGTTATCGGCTGGATAAAACCAATATTGTTTCGAGCTCATCATCGTGATATCTCTACCTCAATTTCTTGCAATTTCGGCGTAGACTAGTGTATATTAAAGCGCCATTAATTTGTGCATCGGTCACCGCAACACTTTTTGTTGATTAGCTATAAAATCGCTTTTCAAAGCAGTTCCGTTCGAAATGGGTTCAACAAATGTCATGGGTCTTAAAATACAAAGTGCACACCTAAGCCGACCAACTGATTGTGACCCAAAACCGGGACACAATGGACAAAATTTTTCTTTTAAATAAAAAATTGAAGAAAATATATGTAAAGGGTGTCTCAGTATGATTGCACTTTTTAAATTTAGTGTAATATTTTTTGTGCAAGTGGCAACTCGGAAATTTGACAAGTGTCACATATGCTTATCCCGATTATTAAAAATTGAGCGCTTTACGAAGGAACAACGAGTTATAATTGTGAAAACTTATTACAAACATTTGGAAAGTTATGCTGAGACTTCGAAGAAATTTCAGTCGAGAAAGTGCACCTAATGTGTCAACCAAGAGTGGCTAAAAAATTTGAAGAATCTGGGTCGGTTATGGACAGTAAGATTCCAGTGCGGCAATGTACCGGTCGGTATCTTGAAAACATTGCTGCAGTAAACGAGAGTGTCGCCGAAATCCCGAAAACATCAATTCGGCATCGTTCTCAACAACTTCAAATTCAACGAAGCACAACGAAGAGAATTTTGACAAAACACCTCCCTCCACCTTCATGCGTACAAAATTCAGCGTACGCATGAGCTCAAACCAGCAGACCAAGGAAAGCGCCGGAAATTCGTTCAAGGTAGTCAATGTCAATTTTTCGAAGAAAAAAACATCTTTTCCGAAGTAGCGCATTTCAATCTGAATGGCTTCGTGAATACTTATACACAAAATTGTTGAATTAGAATCCATGAGAAACAAATGCACACACAACGAGCAACTGTCTGGTGCAGATTATGGTCATCTGGTGCAGATTATTACGCCTTACTTTTTGAAGATGAGGCCGAAATTCCAGTGACTGTGAACGGCATTCGTTACAGGAACATGATAACGGAATTCTTGTGGCTTCAACTGGACGGCATGGATCTTGACGACATGTGGATTCAGCAAGATGGCGGCACCTGCCACACCTCGGATGAAACAATCGATTTATTGCAGAAACGTTTTCAGAACAAATTATCTCAAGAAATTCTGATGCCAACTGGCGACCAAAATTATGCGATTTAACGCCGTGCGATTTCTTTCTTTGGGGTTTTGTGAAATCTCGGGCTTATGCGAATAAACCAGAAACAATTCCTCAATTAAAATCCGATATCCAACGCTTCATCGGTGAGATACAGCCACATTTCTGTGAAAAAGTCATGGAAAATTTCATGAAAAGAGTAATGGCCTGTTATCAGACCCGTGGGGGGCATTTGGCGGATATTTAATTCCATGCTTGGTGCATGCTTCTTACTGAGACACCCTTAATTTAATTCAAATATAACAATTAACAAAATCGCCAGACAATTCCACAAAACGTGTGGCAATCTCGCCAAAAGAGGGATGGTTGGTCAGCCTCTTTATTTATTCGAAAGTGTCACCATCACTGTTGTCGGATGAAATGAAAGTTGGGCAATGCGTGAATTTAATTCGAATTCGTATGGACAAAAGTCGGTCTCGCACATTAACCGTTGCACCACCGAAGGTCAAAAAGTTAAGTTTAAAAAATTCCAGTTCCGATTAAGAACTACGCTTTTTGGAAATTTATTGGCGGGTTTTGCTTCTTAAAATCGATTTCTGTGACTTGAGCCTTATTGCAAGGAAGCTTCTGTTAACGAAACTCATAGCGATATCTTGTCATTAAAAGGGGCTATTTACCTTCTGGGACCTAGGCAGTTGACCATCTAAACTTCTGGATGATGAAGATCAGTACACCCCTTCGGCAGCATACTAACGCAGCAACCCGAGAAGGGATATTTCAACTAAACCACCGTCGCAAGCAGAGATCGAGGTGGCACTGGGAAATTGGAAGATCACAAATCTTCTGGAACTGATAATATTCCGGCGGAATTGTTGGCATATTGTGCATCAGCGTTAGCAGTTGTCATTGCACCGGTCACCAGAAAAGTGCATGGATAGACAGCAAACTCCCTACGTAGTGGAAGTGGGAGTGGTTTTCCCTATCCTAAAAAAATGTGATCTTACTCTGTGGGGAACTGTAGAGGCATTACATTGCTCAATGCAATAGACAAAGTTACAGAGTCCCTTATACTTCAGTGCATTTCACCGGTGCTGGAGCAAAGTGTCCGGAACGAGCAGACGGGTTTCAGGCCTTGGCGATCATGTCCAGACCACGTAAACACAATCCGTATAACCATAGAACAATCAATTGAACTACACTAGCCTTTGTATGTACTTTTCGTAGACTTCGGACAAGCATTTGATTGTGTACACCGTAACTCAATCACCAAAAAGTTGATATCGGACAAAACGGTGTTCATGATCCGTGAACTGTACAGAGATTCAGCGTATAAAGTTTGCTTTAATGGGAAGGAATCCCAATGTTTCACCACAACTGCGGGAGTTACACAAGGATGTGTATTGTTCACATTAGTTGTTCTACTTATGGACAAGGTAATGAAGGCAACTAATTCCGAAGCGCCGTTCGTCTTTCAATGGAGTATGTCTGAACATCTACACGTCATCGACTACGCAGATACATAAAGAAGCCAAAGTAGATGCACATTCGAACTGAACTGAATAATCCACTAACAGTTGATAGTTTGTTAATTTAGGACGTCGATTCATTCAACTATTTACGATGCAAGATTACCAAGGATGGTGTCGTCACGGCGGATATAGGTAATCGTATAAATAAATTGACAGCAAATTCGGGTGTTGCAACGGAAATTATAGCAAACTTGGCTGACAAAACGATTTTAATTGGAAACCAATTAAGAAACGAGGTTGTTTGTTTCAACCGAATTTTAGTTGTGGAGACTAACAAATTCTGTCCTCGTGACAACCTCGACTCGGTTGTGGCTACTGAAATTCGGTGACAATAGACGAGTTAACGGAGCAAACAGTTAGTTCCACGTTTAAAATTACTAAATTTTGCTTCAGATTTGATTTTGAACGTAGCCATGAATAATTCATTATTTGTAAAGAGGTGGAACTCGTCATTACCCTGTCTGTCAGACATCCTTTTCCGTCGATTATCGAGTGGTCTATCGAAGGCTTAGGATTTTAAAGTAAAATAGTCGTCTTAACATCCACTCGTGGAAATCTGAGAATGAAACTGACTGATTTATCGCTTGATTTATGCAGTAATAGAAAATAATTTTACAATTGTATTCAGTTGCCTTCGATCGTGGAATGATAAGAGTGAGCGACTCTGATCAACGACAATGCGGGGTTTATAAAGCACTGGCCAACTCTCATATTATGAACTGTTAGCTATGATAAAGCTTCTCAAATGCCTTCCGATGCAACACTGTAGGTCCCAACGGGTGAGTTCAAAATTACTAAACCCTCAATGAACAACAAACAGATATGATTTGGATGAATTTAATAATAATATGTTATTTAAATATATTTAAAGAATGTACAGGAACAAAAATCCCTGAAAGCCTCCTAAGAAGAGAAAGTCCTTGATTTGTAAATCAAAATATAGCAAACTATAAATGGGTGTTACTAATGTTACATGTCCTTTTCCCCTCGCCAATTTCCAATTTCACACATATACATACACGTTCATATATGTATTACAATATCCGTAAATGGTATTGAAAGTCAATAAAGCAATAACTTAACAAATAAAAGGATATGTATCACACTAACCCACACACACACACACTTTACACACACATATCATATAATAGTCTGTAACCGATTCGTATGTGACGTAAAGAATTCACATCTAGAGTGTGTGTGTGCAAATAAACGTATACACCCGTGTGTGTGTGTGAGTGGTCTTTATAACCATACGAAACACGATATTATTGATGAGAGACTATTACACGTCCTTTGTAGTGGAGCGGCAAATCGCTGAATGTTCGCATAGAGGGAGTGAGCAGCGAAGGCATCTAACACTAGCCGTGGCTAATAAATGGGAGTGTTTTGGCCGTAAATATTATGACATTTACTATTTCGTTCCGATAAGAAATCGATATAAAGGCAAAGGGGAATAAATGTGAAGTTTTTGTATTAAAGTGGGCTTCTTTAATACGTTATTAGCTATAGTTTTTGTATTTTTGGGGAATTTTTCTAAAAATTCAACAATTCTAATCTATTGTTAAAGTTTTTATAAGATGTTCATGATTTGATATCATGACTATTAATTCTGATATAATGACAATGACTATAATCGTAAATATCGCATGAAAAGTGGAAATTCATTTGCCGTTTTCTGATAGGAAAATTTAATAATCATAATAATCATATAATCATTATTAAGGGCTTTGATATGATATGGACTATTAGTGTTGATAATCTTTATTTTGATAACAAAGAAAGTGATGATTTCTTTAATGAGTCATAAATATTTTTGAGGTTGGTTTTATCATCTATATCACCCGAGCTATTGGCATCAAATTCATTTGTGATTTTAATATAAGGAGAGATTATTAGATCCACTTACACCCAATTAATTATATACAGCGCTTTTCAAACGATCTAGGTTAGTCAAAAAACGAAACCCTTTAAATTAACTCATAGTTCTTGGTGCCCTATACGTTAACTGCAGCTGTGTATCAATATGAGTTACCTTCACGCTTATTTTATCACTGTCAGCAACTGAAGTCTGTAATATTTTAAAGCTAAAAATCGATACCTAAACTGTCAAAATTCAAACAATTTCAATACAACAGTTTCGAAGTTTGTCAATTTAACTTTTTTTATTGTTAAAAAGTTACAGAATTCCGGTGAAAGGAAAAATGTGTCGTCTTACTTTCGTCATTTGTTCCGGCTTGCATAATAGTACATGAATGGGTAAAAATTTCTTAAATATGTTTTTATAATGAGAAAACAATGTTGTTTTATTTTTTCTTTACTCATTTAATTTGTAAACGAAAATGATGCGAACTCTTACCTTGGCTTTCGGAAACCCAACACCACGGCTTTTCTTTTTGATGTATTAACATCTATACGCGCGCCTCTAGGGCAAACAACTATCAGTTTCAATACATACGCAAGTGTTAGGTATGTAAGAGTAAATCATCGTTTGTTTGTTCGTTGCTTGGCAGTCGGTATGAAAGTGATTATTGGGCGATTTTCATATAATTTTCCCACGCGATTTTCTCCGGAAATTCATAGCCGATTTTATTAATTTAAAAAGCTAGTGTGGGTTTCGACGAAGAGTTTAGGCCAAAAATTAAGGCGATCCGATATCGGCGAGCCGAGATTTAAGTGTTTTAATTTGGAGCATTAATTTGGAGTAATATTAAAAAAGTGTTTTATGTTGATCTTCGGTTATATCGTACGAATATAACAATGTATGTATGTATGTACAAGCGCCTGTTGCTTTGCATTCTTTGACTTTTCTGGGAATAAAACAAAAAGCAAGAATATACCGGCACATGTGCTTGCACTGGGTCTTTAAATAATTTTAAGTATTAATATTATTTAACTGTAACGTCATCATATGATTGAACGCTGTTTGTTATTTTCCAACGTAACATTTACGAATGTGTTCATAGAAATCGAACAGGTACCGTGTAGTAAAAAGGTGTTAACACATCGCCCGTGAGTGTAAATTGTCATGGTGGAGGTTATATAAGCTTCGGCCCGGCCGAACTTAACACCGTTTCTACTTGTTTTTGTATAAATGACTCGCTTTGTTTGGCTATAGCAATAACAACGAAACAACCAAACACACAACATCACACATACTTTGTCCGAAGTAGCTGACGTATTAGTAAGTCACCATAACGCCGACTGGGCAAGCCTTGCAAATGAAATTTTGCGTGGCTATGCTTTATATCTCCGTTCAACAACAGCAACAGACACATGTCCATACATACATTATTATGTTAATACATACGCTATAGACACAATTTCGTTTGCCTCACCCCTGCCACACCACTCTTTCAAAATCTGGTTTTAGCAGCAGCATAAAATCTGGTTTTAGCAGCAGCATAAAATCTGGTTTTAGCAGCAGCATAAAATCTGGTTTTAGCAGCAGCATAAAATCTGGTTTTAGCAGATTTTGACTTTGAAAGATTTAGTCCCTACATACGCCGCTATAGATGTTAACACATCAAAAATTGTTTTTCTAAAATTGATTTAAAGCGATTGATTCATGCACGCTGAAAAATCTCTATCTTTTTTGTTTGGATACAAATATAATATGTTTGTAGCTTGCGCACAATTTATACTTGTGTCCAAACATACTGTGTTTGCTACTGAATATAAATGATGGAGACACAATGGTTAATATGTTGTACTATATGTTTTTATGAACGTAACACAGAACACAGATGCAAAAAAGTAGTAGATCTGCAATTCATGAAAACACTGCTTGCATGTAAGAATATGGATATTGAAAACATATACATGTTTTCTGCACAAAGTTACAGGGGCCGTTTTTTCAGCGTGTAATGTGACGCATAAAACATTTTTGATATCGGCTAAAAAATGAGGTCTGTAGCGAGTATTTAGCAGACGACAATTAACAAGGACATTAAGCTTAATTTTTCATTAATGTTGTTATGATATTTCAAAATTGGCTTTCGAGTAGTCCCTTTGAACATTCCAAATTTATATGTGCAAACTTTTTGCTTGAAATCAGTTATTAGTTGCGGACTGTAGAGAACTTTGAAGAAGAAAAAATTACATAAGGTGTCAAGGGACACCCGGTTGGAACGAAGTTCCTTTCGCTATATATTACGTACTAGTTAGTTCCAACACACCTAAGGCGCCTGTTGAAAAATACTATAATTTATATGGATCTTTAATAAAAGATACTTTTTGTAAAATGATAAACTTTTTTTTAAGAAATTTGTTATTTACTGAATGTATTTTTGTAAAAAAGGTATATTTTTAGTTCCTGTTTGTAAGAATATGTATTATATTTTCTGGAAAAGGTCCTTTCTTTAATGTGAGGTACTTCTTTTATTAAAAGCTAATGTTTTTTTTAAGAAAAGGTCCCATATTTAATAAGAAGTACTTTTTGTATAAAAAGCCTAAGAGTATGATTTTTTTTACAAAGAAGTACTTTTGTAAGAACTGGTACGTTTTAAAGAAGTGGTACTCTTTTTAGGCAAAGGTTAGTTTCTAAGAAAATTTACTTATTTTCAGAAAGGCTACTCTTATCTCAAGAAAAGAAAAGAAAAGGTATTATTTTATTTTTAAGAAAAGGCACCTTTACGAAAAGAAATGTTTGTAAGAAAAGGTATTTTATTTTAAGAGAAGGTATTTTTTTTTTAAGAAAATGGTTTTTTTAAGAAAAGGGAATTTTTTTTAGAATTGGCCATTTCTTCAAGAACAGGTACAATTTTAAGAGTAGGTACTTATCTCAAGAAAGTTTCTTTGTTTTACATAAAAGGTACTCTTTAAAGAAAATGTAGTTTTTTAAGAAAATGCAATTTGTTGTAATGTAAAGGTACTTGTTTAAAAAATTACTTTTTTAAGAAAATGTACTTTTTGTAAGAAAATTTACTTTTTGAAGCAAGGGTACTTCTTTAAGATAAGGTATTTTTTTACGAAAAGGTACTATGTTTATGAATAGGAATAGGTATTGTTTTTGAGAAAATTTAAGTTTTTTAAGAAAACGCACTTATTTAAGAAAATTTTATTTTTTAAACTTCTTTCACTTTGGCTTTTCTAAATTTACTTTTTATTCGGTTCAAAACCGCAATATGTAATAAACAGGCTCCACCTAGAAAATTTTCCAGTAGACAAGAAATTTCTCCCCATATGTTAGTCTAGACACAAATCAAACCAAAAGTACAAGTGTAAGAGTAAGTGTGCTGCCAAATGTAATTCCATGCTCAGGGTTGTATTTCATGCATTTGCCAGTCTTGGACTTTGGCTTTTCTAAATTTACTTTTTATTGGGTTCAAAACTACAACATGTAATACACAGGCTCCACCTAGAAAACTTCGCTTTAAACCAAACCAAACCAAAAGTACCCAATATAGTTGATAATAATGGGTTGTATGTAATAACGTAACTAGTTAAAAAAAAGTTGTTAAATTTTTTTTCATTCAGCCCCCGTCCCGCAACGTGCGATAAGGAACTTCGTTCCAATAATAATTTTTCAAGAGTTGTGGCTGCTTCTCTACACTTAACTAAAATCTTTTTCAAAAGTATTCGTCGAGGGGTGTGGTGCCATTTATGCCAATTCTACGGCTGCCTACAAAAACACAATTTGCAACCCTCGTAGACTTCACTTGCATGGGCCACCAATGTGTTGGTGGGTAAGTTGATTGTTCTCTTAAAGCTCGATTCAATATCCAAACGAGTAGTGAAATGTGAAACGACGTGAATTTTGTTCATTCGATTGTCGATATTTGCTAGAACCAATGTGTTGGATTGTATACCTAAATACTTGTGCCATGCGTCAGGTCGATTGAGTTCAAATACAAAACACTGTCAATGCTATAACATATATTATGTTGCAAAATAAAATAGCTTTATTTGGATTATTACAGCATATTGAACCGTGGACGGGAAGAACTACTTTTCAATGCTTCAGGAACACATTTTATATTCGACTAAATGGGGCGGATGAATGCGAGACAAACATCGGCAGGACGCTTAACACCACACAATGTTGTGAACAAATTGTCAACCACTACTGTTTGATCATTGTTAGCGTTTCGGTTTGCAAGTTCTAGCAAAAAATTTTAACCTTGTTTAACTTCACGCAATATGCGTCTTCGTCTCTTGCCATTTAAAAAGTTGATTGCAGTGGACAGTTTGCATTTTAGTGGCATTGCCACCTAACTTGGATTTTCAAAATTTCAGGTGAATTTTGTCCTAGCAGGATATGGAAACAGTTGCTCGTCAACAGTTATATTTTCATGCCGAGTTTTCGGTGACAGGTTCCACGAATCGTAGCTTTATCGGATTTGCTGAAACTCACTACTTAGTAACTTTCATGAAATCGAATATATCACGGAAATGCAAGGAATCGTCTATAAGACATCGCACAGGACTTGAGAGAAAAAAGGAGTTGTACTGCGCAGATTTTCGGTTCCTTACATACAATGCGTTATTGCATTTCATAAGAACATAGCAGTAAACATTAATTTGAAAAATAAATTGTTTTTTTTAAATTGATTTAAAGCGATGTGTATGAAATTTAGTTTATACACGTTGAAAAATATCTTATATCTTATACCGTGGTTGTAGCTTATCGCAAATATACTATACTTGTGCCCAATCATATTGTGTTCGCCACTGGAGACACAAAGATTAATATGTTATAAATAATGTTTTTGTGAGCCAACCATGGCTTTGTTTGATCATCAATATGCAATTTACCTACACATTGAAAAAACGGCCTCTGTAGCATATTCTCCCAAACATATCCTGCAGGAACCATGTATGTGTTTGGAACACACTTCAATCATTTATATGTTTGCAAGTCCCAAACTCAGGTGTATTTAATTGCAAATATTAGCATTTTTACTCACAAATATGTAGGTTTTTACGTGGAAACATATGCGTATTTCATCCCAAATATAATATTATTTAGAAACGAATTATTCTTCGATTTCAATATACAGGGTGTCCCCTAAACTTTTGTCTAAACTTAAACACGTGATAGCTGAGAACAAAAGCTACAATGTTTGTTCTTACGCCAATTGCCTAGGTGGCTTCGTTTTCGAGATATTCGTGTTTAAAATAATTGCATTTTTGAATGCATTTTCAATAAATGCATAATCTACTTTTTAAATGAAAAAGAAATATCATTGAAAATTGCTTCAAAATTGATTTTAAATCAAATGCGACAGGAAATGACTATTAATAAGAGACCGCTTATCTAAGTGCATAACCCAACAAGGCTCTCATTTTGAAAAGTTTCGTTAATTGAAAACATTTTAAAACAAAATTCGTTTTCATTTCAAACGAAAAAATAAATTATTTAAAATCAATTTTGAAGCAATTTTCAATGATATTTCTTTTTCATTTAAAAAGTAGATTATGCATTTATTGAAAATGCATTCAAAAATGCAATTATTTTAAACACGAATATCTCGAAAACGAGGCCACCTAGGCAATTGGCGTAAGAACAAACATTGTACCTGTTGTTCTCAGCTATCACGTGTTTAAGTTTAGACAAAAGTTTAGGGGACACCCTGTATATGTATTATTTATTATAATTAAATTTAACAATATAAATCCACATTTATAAATAATTATTAAAAAAATTAATAGATTTAAAACGGCCCTTTTTACATACATTTGCATTCAATGCATTATTTTTTTTCCATAAAATTTGCTGCTCATTTGCTTCTCCTTTCTCTGTTGTCTCTCACGTTTTTGTGTTCAGAAGGTTTCAGCTATGCGTGGGTTATCACTATGCGTTGGTACACAAACAATATACTTATACTATACAACTTTAGTTCATGCAAGATAAGCGTGTATGAATTGCTCGTGTTTTTTTATTATATTTCACAAAAGGTCCGCCGTCCCGATTTTTCCAGTAGACGCTCGGGTATAAAAAGGGGTTCGAAGTGGTTGCCCTTTCCAGTTTCTTTCGTCAAAATCGTTTCTCACTTTGGTAGGACCCATAAATATATGCGAGACACATACACAAAAACCAAAGCAACATCACAAACCATTTAACCGTCCGGGCTTTTGTTTATTCTTTTTTCACTGATCAAGCGCTTTTGATATCCTCTGTCCGATGAACCATTGACGACTGAGTACATGAAATTAAAACGCAATACATCAGGCAAAATAAGAAACACTGCCTTCATCTGCGATTTGCATGCACATTTAGGAATATTTAAGAATCACTCATTGAGAGAATAATGTAAAAATACAGATCCACTTACAAGTTATACACACTTGTTGCCCCTATTTTATTCTCTTGATCTCGAGAGAGCATAAACAGTGCAACAAACACGGTTGTATTTATAACACAAACCCAAATATATGTGGGTCGCAAACACATTTTTATAATATATTAATCATTGTGTATCAAACATGTAATATTGAATAACAACCACAATGCGTTTGAGCACAAGTATGTTATATTTGCGACAAGCTGCAAACATGTTATATTTGAATTAGTATCATATTTCAGTTTGTATATATACGATTGATGTTCTACCGATGATATCAATTCAGACACAGTAGTTAGGCATCTGATGATGAACTTGTCACGTAGTTCGAAACTAGTCATACCAGTGAAAGTGAAAATTCAGTTAAAATTGTATATTATTCCAACAAAACCCAACCTGACCTTGTAAGCTTGTATAAGTAGTACGAATTTCTCAGAGATTAACTAAAATTTTCAATTATGTTTAGGTCGGGAGAATATGGTGGCCAATTCACAAGATGAACATATTCGTTTGAAATGTATTCTTTACAACTCTGTCATTATGAATAGGAGCATTATCTTGTTGGAGAATCCATGGAGTCGGTCCAAAAATACTAACTACGTTAGGGAAAGCTGATTGCAACAAACCCATATAAGTCTCTCCAGTCATTTTTGCACTTTAAAATTCTAAATCGATTCTTCGTTAATACCCTAGACCATAACTCCACACTCTCTGCGGTGATGACGATTTAAAAATTGCTCCTCTTTCCTCATATCGTGAAAATAATAATTGTAGCTATCTGGGCCATCGAGATTAAATTTCTATTCGCCACTAAAAACCACAGTACGCCAATCATTAACACGACCTCTAACTTGAATGTCCCAATTCATATGCTCTCTAGCAAATTGAAACCGATTTTCTTTGCGCACATTATTCAGCGGCGGTTTTTCTTCAGCTTTTTAAATTTCAGTTACAGCTTGCAATGACTCTTTTTACTGTCGAAATAATTGCCTGGATATCAGCTTGAGACCTGATTTTTGGTGCTGAAATAGAAGTGTTTTACGCAATTCTCAAGATTTTTCTCTTTTGGATTGGAGTTAAAGCGGTTGGTATCTTTTTTTTGTAATTCTTTCCATAGTTTTCAACAACTTGCAAGTATCCCAGCACTCTTTTCTAACTTCACCCTATTTCCCGGTCAATGGCCCGATAAGAATATACTTGTGAATAATAAACACCGGCTTTGGCTCTTTGGTCAAACTACATTTCTTCCATTTTTTCAATAATGTTTATGAGAAAGTACTGTTTTTCATTTACTAATTGTTTGATATATAAATCAATTGCGACTTCGAGCAAAAAGTTTAAAAATACAAAGTGGTTCTAATCATATGAACGGAAAATCATTTAATTAATTGTTGTCTTTTTTGGAAAAGTATCTTCATAATACTTTTGCATTAAACTTTAATGTTTTTGTTATTTTTGTAATCTTAAGAAAATGCGCTTGGTAGTAAGATTTTAGCGGTCAACAGAATAATTAAAAGGATATGGCCTACTAAATCCCGAAATTTAAGTGCTTCTAATCATCTGATTAACATGTTAATTGTATACATTATTGGATTTGAAAAATTATTTCTTAGAAGTCTATTTTGCGGTTTCCTTTGAGCATGGCTAGAAGCTAAGGGTGTGTGTTCAATCCGCTTCTATTCAACTTGTCTTCAAAAAAGTTTCTAATTATCCGGCATTTCAGTCTCTATTTAACAAACCAACTGGTGGTCTAAAACCTTAAATTAAAAGTTATTTCGACTAATAAATCTTTGGTGTCGTTGTCACTAAGGGAGTTGTTATCAGGAGCAACTTAACATGCTCCTACCATACAAAAGATACATTGACGGGATGATTTCTTCTTCTTCGGAACGTGATTCCATATATTTCATTAAACAATAATGCGAAGTTGGGGTTGAGCATTATATTTCATAGAGTTACAACTACCATTACCTCCTACATAAGTATCATTAGGTGTTTTTTGTTACAAATTAGGTCTGCAAAGTTTCAATTCTTTATTTGAATATAATAACACATTACTAAAATTCAATCTGATATCCGTGAAAAGATAAAGTTAGTAAATTCCAAATTGCCTACTTGCGCATTACCCAAATGCAATTTATAAGTTGTATAGACTGTTGCAATTACAATTCTTGGGTATGATATCAGTTACTAGCACTTCTGTGCGCTATTCGTAGTACAAAATAGGGTGGCTCAGTTGCAAGCAATAAAAGGCCAAAGGATGTCACCAAGCCACATAAATTGTTTGATGGCGTGAAGTTTAATTCATGCTGCAGTTTTTCTCATTAATGAAAATGACTTATCTATCTATCCCTTCCACTGGTTTTGTGGCAGTTTAAATAATAATTAGCAAGCCTTGATTAGATTGTAGGTAATCACTATACATGTTGCGCTTTGATTTCTGAAAATGTTATCAAACGATCAAGTCTAATTTGAAAATATGCACACATTGACTGGAAAACAGCAATAATTGAAACCTCATTTACTAATGTAAGACCACAACAAATGCATGAAACTATGTGCTACACTGGGGATTAATAGTATTCGCACTTGTAATAGCCTTGATTAACATCACTGAACTAAATGCCGGTTCGTAACGAACAAATCGGTCAAAATTCAAACGTAAAGTAAAGTAATAAAGATGATATACATACGTCAAATGAGTTATTTATCTAAGAATACATTCTTCTCATTCTCAAAGAATTACATCATTTGGTCCATGGAATCCTTTTCATTAACGTTTTTGTTTTGGCCGATTCGTTCAAATTGGTTTTATAAAACCAGGCAGTAAAAGATTTCAAAAACTAAACAATTATATGTTAAATGATATTATAGAAACTACGAGGGTGGACAGACAGTTATTCGGTAAAAGAAACCTTTTGTTTTTCACAAATGTATCTTTATATCTCAGCACACTTCGTCTAACGTTAATACTTCCATGTTGTTAAGCTTTTAACTGAAAAGATTTGCGGAGCTTCTTAAATAATTTACAACTGACTGAAGGGTTAAGGGTAGAAAATAGGCCGGTCGAATGAGCAATTTGAAACTCAAATCAATAAAAATTTACCATTACGACTGTTCACATGCATTGACTTTAGAAGATAACATTTTCTTGGTCAAATGGGAAAATTGTTCTCCAAGTACTGTTCTGTTTACCCTTTAAAGACTTTGAATATGAATTTGGGTAAAACCTTAAAAATGTATTCAAACCAAGGACGAGGTACGCCACAGTACTGTTGCGTTCTGAGTTCCTTCTCCTAGTTGGTCGTTTGTTAAAAGAGTAGGGGATAAGTCTACTTCCTCTGTGCCAACTCTTATTAAGGACGACGGAATATCTTCGTACCCCGTTAACTCAACTTTACCGGAAAGCAGTAATCGTCACCCTGTGATTGAAAACGTACCTTGTTCAATGCCCGAGATATATTTTCCAAACACACGGTATTGAAACGGTTCTTGTGGAACTCAGTGTAAATACTTCCCAGGACTCAGACGGAACTCCAGCACATATTTTTAGAAAGTCTTCTGCATAGCTTTCGCGTCCAATGAGCAACATTTTCATTCTTTCATACCGTTCAGGTATCTTCACTTCGCACTGCAAGTTCTCCAATGTCCAGTAAAAAGGGTGAAGCTAACAACCCCGATAACCACCAATCAATTGCATTATGCCTTCCGCTCTCAAAGGTAATGGAAAGAATGAATAGCTGTCATGCGGTGAATTATCTGGTGTCCAATGGTCGACTAACCGATCGACAGTATGGCCCCCACAGACTCCGGCCTACGAGTGATCTAATGCCTCGTTCCCATTGAAACAGTGGAGTCGATTCATACACACTGAAAAATCTGTATTTTTTTGTTTGGATGCAAATATAAAGTGTGTTTGGAGCTATATAATATATTTGTGTCCAAAAACATTGTGTTTGCTATTCAATAATACATGTTTCAGACTCAATGATTAATATGTTATAATATATGTGTTTACTACTTAAGTATGACTGGGCTTGTGATGCAATTACAGTTGTGTTTGTGGCACTGTTTATGCTCTCTCGAGAGCAAGAGAATAAAAGATTGACAACGAGAGAGTCTATCTTGTAAGTGTGTATCTGTATTTTTGCACTATTCTCTCAGTCAGTGATTCGTAAATATTCCTGAATGTGTGTGCAAATTGCAGATGAAGTCAGTGTTTCTTATGTTGGCTGATGTATTGCGGTTTAGTTTCGTGTATTCCGTCATCAATGGTTCATCGGGCAGAGAACATCAAAAGCGCTTGATCAGTGAAAAACGAATAATCGGAGGCTTGGACGTTAAGTGGTTTGTGATGTTGCTTTGGTTTTTTTGTATGTGTTTCGTATATATGTATGTGTGATAGCAAAGTGAGAAATGATTTTGAGGAAACAAACTGGAAAGGGCAACAACATGAAGCCATTTGTCTGTCCAAGCCTTTACTGATAAAAATCGGATCGGCGGACCATTTGTGAAAAAGCACAATAAAAAAACACAAGTAATTAATCCACGCTTGGTTTGCATGAACAAAACGTGTATATTGTTTATGTACTAACGCATAGTGATAACCAACGCATAGCTAAAACCTTCTGAAATCAAAAACATGAGAAACAACAAAGATAGGAGAAGCAAAAGAGCAGCAGATTCTCATTTCACGAAGAAAAGCAAATAATGCATTCAATGCAAGTAAATGCAAAAAGGGCCGTTTAAAATCTTTTAATTTTTTGTATTAATTATTTATAAATGTGGATTTTTATTGATAAAATTAATTATAATAAATAATACATATATTCTGAAATCAAAGAATAATTCGCTTCTAATTATTATTATGTTTCTAATTATACATATGTTTCCACGTAAGTATTTGCAGGTTTGGGGGAAACAGGCGAATGCTTCGTCGTAAGTATATGGATGTTTGGGACGAAAAACGCATGTTTCCACGTAAATGTATACATGTTTGCCAGTAAACATGATACTGTTTACATTTAAATACAAGTGAGTTTGGGACTTGCAAACATATGACTGTTTTGAAGTGTGTTCCAAACATATACGTGGTTCCTGCAGAATATATACATATATATGTTAGAGAGGCCGTTATTTTTCGGCGTGTATATAGACATGTTGAAAGTAAAGTCGTGGCCCAAGATATTTCAGTATCGTTTAATAGCGTCTATTGATTAAGTCAGTCGCATTGCAAGGTTCGACAGAGTGGTAGAAGGAGCAAAGGTTAGAGGTAAGCGGAGAACGGCAGTATAGAAACGAAAAGGTTCAAATCCCAACTGCAATTTCTCAGGGCCTCTCCCATCTCCAAAGACGAGGACGGAAATATAGTCGCAGACGTTCAGAGTAGGTTGGGGATAGACCAACAGACAGATCATCTTTCCCGGCACAAAAACAACAAAGCCGTTGGTGTTGATGGACCACCGGATGAGCTGTTCAAAGACGACGGAAATGAAATGGAAAGGAGCTTGTGTTCGGAGCTTGTGTAATGTCTCTACCATAATTCTTTGAATGATAGTGTTGTGCATAATGTGTGTCCTTTCTGAAAATGTTATGAACTGAAAATAAGTATTAATCGTTCTAATTTCGTATACACTTTATTATTTAGAGAAACTATGATACTACTTTTATTCTCCAGTGTTATTACTATCATTTGTACTTGTAATACTGTACACAATACTCTAAAGGGTTTGCGTTTAAGAGCGAAATTCCGTTGATCCCTTGAACTGATTTTCAAACATTTTCACGAATGAAAATTGCGTACAATAATTTAGAAAAGTATACATTTTCAGACCTTTCCAGCCCATACTGACGACTGAATGAATTGCATCTAATGACGGTTTCGCTGAAATATATATATAAAGAAATATATAAGTAGATATAAAGAACCAGTATTCATGAAACTAAAATATTTAATAAGCCAAATTTTGTGTGAAATAATCCTCTAATAAATTCCTCATAGGTATAACTATTATGAATATGACCGAATTGTATTGTATTCACAGTTTTTATATATTTTCTATAGATAATAAGTTAATACTATAGATGATTGGTATATATTTATTAATTCATTGCCACCAAAATGTGGTTACATTTTTCCATAACGTAAGAGCTTTAGTGTCCAATCAAGCGTCCCTATTTTAAACCCCTTTTTCAAACTAACTACGATTACCCGTGAAATGCTTGGTTTGAAAGCGGTACAAAATCCAACGCACTCTCATAGAGTTGTGGTAAGTAATTAATGTAATGTATTAATGTAATTATATGGTACGAATTAATTTTATGCCTGATTAAAGTGTCAAATGTTAAATGGTTGGATAATTTGTAATAACAGAAACAACAAACAGTAACAGAATCAGTTGACCATGGTAAATTTTTAATGTTAACGAGAGGAAGCAAAACGTATAGATATAGCAGAAGGGCGAAAACAACTGATGTATAATCTTACCCTTGCACAAAATTTATGGCGTATTTGGAATTGAGAATGAATTTTCATTTCTATGAAGTAGAATATATGGAAGTGTTAATTTTTGCAAAAGGAACTGTTAGCATTGAAATATAGAATAAATAAATAGTTGTCCATTACATCCCACGAAGGAACATGGAGAGTTTAACACAATCACTTGCACTGTGCGCATTCTAGTTTTACACTCTAGATTTGAAGGATCAAAAAGTAAAAATACATTTCTATTGAAGAAAAAATAGAGGTCATTGAGGGTTGCTATCGTATTTATATTTCAGGTGCAGCAATAAAAAAACAATCATTTATCATTGGAAATGGTTGTCTGGTTTTTCAAAATATTCTCATATTTTCATATTTTCAAACCTATTTTCCACGCACTTTTTCCACTCCGATTGGGTGGTTTCACTCATGGTTTCACGCTGCACCAGCTGCTTCGGGAGTCGAAAAACGTTGACCACGCAGCAAAAAGAAGTAATTGGGTGCCAAAACAGTGCTATGCGGCGGATGGCCTATCAATTGGATATGTTGAGTTCTCAAATGGCCCATTGTTTCAGCTGATGTGTCAGAGGTCGCATTGTCCTGATGCAAAATGTTCTATTTTATCTTGTTATGTTTTCTTATTTCATCGATCAATGTTGGCAAACAGATGGTGGTATACCACTAAGAATTGGCCGTCCTACGAACCACTAAAGGCACTGTGGCCACATGACCGGTTATACCGAAGAAAACGGTGCAAAAATTCAAAAAATACTCGTACTGCTAATGGTGTGGTTGTAAAGGTGTTGGAACTTTGCGGAGTTCCTTTATAAGTCAAACAAATTGAGAAGGGAAATTTATTTGCTTTTTAGAATTTATTTGCTTTTGCATCACATTCGATTTGGGTATGTCCATTTAACTATTAGTAAGTTTATAGTTTGTGTAACAACGCATAGTTGAAACTAGTACCCTGCATGAATCCACTCCCTTTTAGACTACATTCATTATCTCGCTGTACCAATCCCAACGGTCCGAATAGTGTAAACAGGGAAATGAAACGATACGTTCCTGTGTGTTCTTGGAATGAATGTTGTATGAATCTCTGCTCTGTTAACTACTCTGTTCGTCTCAATTCTGTTACGGCAACACAACATTTTACTCAATAAATGTTCGTGAATGTAAAAACCATTCGAATACATAAGAACTATTCGAATGAAAAAACGGTAAATTATGAAAAGATCAGCAACGTTGTGTGAAGACTAAAGAAATAAACAGTCGTTTTTATGAGTTTAGCTGCAAAAATTTATATTAGAAAATTATTCTTGACTAATTATCCAAGCTTAAGGTCACTTCTGATTTTATAAAACTTTTTGTTTTTCTCTTTGTTTTTTTCTTAATATTAATATTAAAAACTATCCTGAAGAAGATTTCCAAAGGATATCGAGAGAGAAAAGAGAAAAACAAAAAGTTTTATAAAATCAGAAGTGACCTTAAGCTTGGATAATTAGTCAAGAATAATTAAAATAAAGGTCGAAAAATAAGAAACAAAAAATTAGAAACAAATTATATTAGAAAATGGAAATTGATGAAGTAAATTATTTTAAAATTAATTTATTAAACATTAACAATATGTAGTCATCAACTCAGTCGACCGCTGTGGGTGAAGAAAATAGAATTGTTTCGCGAATATCAAGGGGTGAACTCGTTTTGAAGGAGAAAAAAGGCCCCAGCAAAGTGTGGGAAGTTTTTTCCTTAATTGTGGATGGAGACGGAAAAGAAATTAAATATGTCAGTTGCAATGACTGCCAACAAATTTTGAAAGATTCAACTTCGACATCAAACCGAGTGAGGCATAAGTGCTACATTTCTAAAATTGACTTAATTTTAATCAAATTCTTTATTCCAAAGAAATTAGAACTTCAAATCATACCAAAACACCATTTCCTATAGTTATGCTCTCTTAATATGTCTCATGAATACATCTCATTATTCGAATAGTTCTGCTTGTCTCTAAAGACCTTTGACTCAATCTAGTTAATACTCCTTCATACAAGAACTCTCTATGCTCGGTTTCATTGTGTTTCGTAACCGATGCAACACGATGAAAAGAATGGTTGTATGTATCGTACTCTAAACACTAGAATGAGATCATTAACACATTCAAAAACCATGAATGTATTTGAATGTGTGAACATGTATACTCATGCTGGTCTCTAGTTGAAACCTTCTGAAACCAAAAAACGTGAGAGACAACAAACAAAGGAGAAGCAAAAGAGCAGCAGATGATTATTTCATGAAAAAAAAACAAATAATGCATTCAATGCAAGCAAATGTAAAAAGGGTCGTTTTAAATCTTTTAAATTTTTGTATTAATTGTTTATAAATGTGGATTTATATTGATAAAATTAATTATATACAAAACATAATTATTATATTATTATTTAAAATTAATTATAATATATAATACATATATGTATATTGAAATCAAAGAATAATTCGTTTCTAAATATTATTATGTTTGGGAGGAAATACTCATGTTTCCAAAATGCTATATGGGGGTTTGGGGAAAACACACGACTGCTTCCATGTAAGTATATGGATGTTTGGGAAGAAGCACGCATATGTTTCCACGTAAAAACATTCATATTTGTCAGTAAACATGCTAATGTTTGCATTTAAATACACATGAGTTTCGGCTTGCAAACACATACATTTTTGAAGTGTGTTCCAAACATATACGTGGTTCTTGCAGAATATGTTTTGGAAAATATGTTAGGGAGGCCGTTTTTCAGTCTGTGGCACAGTCAAGTTCACTAGTTTCCGTGTATTAAAATCAATAAAATCTAAGATTTTTGGTGTAATCATCCTTTATTTCAATAATTTATCACTTGCTTAAAAACCATTTCATTCATATATTACATATTTTCAAAAAGTCCTAGATCTTGACCCGAAACATTGACCCGATAGTTATTAAATTTCTATGAATATTACCCAATTCTAGTTTTGCTTAAATAATGCGCAGCTGCATAAATGGCATAACATATAGAGTAACATGAAATAAAAAAGTAATTAAGTAAAAAAATAAAGAATTTAAAATTATTGAAGAAAAATATATATGAAGGGAAAAATTAGCATTAAAAGTCTAAACAGCGGTACTAATGGGTGACGTTGAAATATTTGGTGCCGTTGTTGTTGTTTGCTGGTTCACGTTGCCGTTTAGATCAAAACGGCCCTGATCAGACATACACAAGCAATTTATCAAGTTGTTATCTTTTTAATCATATATGGCAAAACTCCAGGCGAATACGCAAATCCAGAGTGTTTAACTTCCTTGTAATTTAGTACGGAAAGAAGTTTAAGTCTCATCATCAGCCAGCTGTTCCAAAGTTTTCAGTAGGAACGATGTGAGGATTATAGGAATAAAATCTTTGGGAGTAGTTTGAGACGCTTTTCCCACTTGGCGACTAAACACCACTCTTGTATCGCTCATTTCTCTAGGAATGTATCTGTACATCGTTTCTGTAGTTCTCGAATCGAATAAGTTTTCACATGAAAGATGTGAATTGAAACAAAAACGCTATGAATCGGTACAAAAAATTGCTTCTCACATGTGACTGTTTTTTAACAAGATACAAATCTTCAACAAGATACAAATCAAAGCGAGAACTTTCTGGGACGTATTGTTGTTTTATGTTTATTGCATAAATGCGAGCAAAGCTATTTCTAAAAAGTAGGGAGTCGAAAAAATTTTAAATTTGAAACGTCAAAAATACTCACAAATTAAAACGGTGCAATATTTTGGTATTGTTTCCTCAAAAAGGCTTTATAAAAATCAAAAATTTATCTTTTAAGTGGAGACGATAAGAATTACATCTTTTTTCTATGTATTTCAGTTAATTTTCAGTTAATTTGTAAGGAGCAATGGGAATCCCTTAAAACATCTTCTGTTTTTGAGCTTTTTCGCATTAGCCTATTTTGTTTGTTTATATTTTGTTATTTCTTGACAGCTTTCTGGGAATATTCCAATAAAAACGTCGTCAGTGTTGCCTTTTCTCGCATTGATATACAGAAATACTTTTGAGTCACAAATCGAGAAACAATGGCATTTTTTGTTTCATGATTAACGTGAAAACTTTTCGATTCGAGAACTACATAAACGTGGTACTGAAGTTTATACGCGCGATCTATAACTTTGTCAGCCAGGAATTCAATATATTAGCCACAGCCTGAAGTTCTTAAAGGGTTTGAAATGGGTGTCCATACACGGAGATTTAGTGAATCACCACTACAGATTGATCACTGCCCAGTCGAGTTCTACAGGCAACCTATTGTCGTATTGCTTGAAGAAAGCATTTCCCTTAGCCTCGACACATCGGAGGTATCTTTTATTGATTTACAGAAGAGCATCCACGAGTTTATTTAACTTTGTAATTATCTGAGTCCTGCTTATCGCCCGACAACTTGGCCTTATCAAACAGTCGTCGGCATGTCTTTCTTATATCCGCAAGTTCTTCAGTCTATCAGGAAGGCTTCTTCTTCCCGCTTGGCTTTGATCTTGGGCAAGATATTTGTAACGAATTGATGAGAGCACTAGTGATCCTGGCCGATACATTATATATGTCATCTACGTACCATATTTTCACAGGAATCCCCCAAAAACATGTAACGGGTTTTTCAATAAGAAAAAAAAAATTTTTTAAACAAAACAAACCCGGTTTTAGATACCAATGAAATTCTTTATTCGTGTGAAAGTACGTTCGTTGCCATTATGTATGGAACTCGATTTCTTTTGCATGGCCACCACGGGCACGCTTGCAGAAGTCCAGACGCTGAACCCAATTTTCGACGGTTTTCAAGCATAAATCGGCCGATACTGCTGCAATTTCACGTTCGATATTCGTACGAAGTTCATCAATCGTCGCTGGCTTGTTGGCATAGACCATAGACTTGACGTAGCCCCACAGGAAATAATCAAACAGCGTCAAATTGCACGACAGGGGCGGCCAATCGACTGGGCCATTTCGTGAGATAACACGTTCACCAAACTTGGTGTCCAATAAATTGATTGTGGCATTCGCTGTGTGGCTTGTGGCGCCGTCCTGTTGGAACCACATGTCCTCCAAGTCCATATTATCCAATTGGGGCCAAAAATATTCGGTTATCATTGAACGGTAGCGATTCGCATTCACAGTAATGTGCTGGTCTAGATCATCACGGAAGAAGTACGGCCCAATGACGCCGCCGGCCCATAAACCGCATCAAACCGTAATTTTTCGGGATGCAATGATGACTCATGGATTACGTGTGGATTGCTGTCTGACCAATAACGCATATTTTGCTTATTGACGAAGCCATTCAGCCAGAAATGAGCCTCATCGCTGACGACCATAAATTGGACGTAGCGCTCTTAAAGTTGAGGCCACTGACTCCAAATTTCGGTAGTAAATTTCAATAATTTCGACTCGTTGTTGGCTCGTATATCTTTCCATGATGAAATGGCACACCTTACTGAAGAGAAATGTCAAAAGAGCGGGGAAAAATATGGCGTCGTTTGCTGTCCCTATCGATTTAACTTTTGTAGCGTCTCTGTTGAAAAACCCTTTACATGTCCTTTCACAAAGGCACCAGTCAGTCTTCTCCACATTTCGACAACCTACTTCAGGCTGGATCTTGTTCCAATCCATCTTGAATCTAATCATAGCGTAATACTTAAGACTTTCCATTACTCTCTTCGATGCCTCTTCATGACGACGAGGTACTTGGCCATTTCGTCGAGTTTTATTTGCTGCTGTATTTTACCAATTAAACTGACAGTAATCAAAAGAAATGCGTATTTTCCTTCAATGCAAACAACATAAAACATAATTTAGTTGTCATTAGTATCAACAAACACTGTTTAAAATTAGTTCCTGTCTTCTTTGGTCTCTCATTCTACATCATTTCCCTAGTACCTTTTCGATCAGCTGTGCCATATAAAACCCCTGATCTAATGTCATACTAATACTACTGCATGCTACAATCATGTAAATATGTTGAATTGTTTATAATGTATCCCACAAGTTATTTTCGCTTTCCATGAATTTAAGTGAAAAAATTTCGTAAAAAAAAAAATTCTAAACAAATGGAATTTTTGCAAAAGTGAAAACTATTTGAGCGCAAATAATGTCTCTCTATTCACAAGTTTGTATGTGTAAGTACTATGCGCTACACGCTTACACTTTCACACAAATTTACAACTGCAAAACAGTGAAATCTAAATAAATTATATTTTAATTTGAGTTCAGTGTTAAAAACTCTACTAGTTGTATAACAACACCCGCCCTAACACAATTACCAACTGAACAAAAACAGAGCATTCATTGAAAAAGTTTTGGGTGGCAATACCAGCAACAGCAGCAAAACATAAATAAAAACTGAAACTTTTTGAATTTGTACAGATTTGTTGTATTATGTTCGTCGTTGGCTTGGTGAAAGCAAAAACACAATTGTTCATTAAAAATGGTTTTGCATCATAATTTTTTGTTATAGAACAAAAAAATTTCACAACTAGTGTGTATGTGTTTATTTACACATATACACACATCCATAGATATAATATTGTTATAAACTTTTGTTTGCATTTGGGTAATCTTTAAAGAATTGTTTAATTAAAACTTTATAAAAATTAAAATTATTTTTTAATAAAACTTCAGTTGTCTGGTTGGGGATAAAAATATCATATAACTAAAGTTTATATATAAATAAAACTAGAAGTTGACCAGCAACACCACAAATTAATTTTTCCTAGGTAACCTATTGGTTATAAAAGTTGAATACTCTTTAATCCTTATAGTCTATGTCACCAATTTGACGAAGTTTTTATTTTTCTTTCTGATTAAATTCTGTTTAACTATAATTAGCAATATGTCAAAAAAAGTGGTTTTTCCAATTTAAAGATATATGTACCAAATTATATGTACTGATTTGGGGATACATTCGGCTATCTGAAATGCTTATTAGGGTGGCCCTCAATTACATGATATGTGAATTATAGAGTGTTCTTGTTGTCATTGATTTTTCAACTGATTACGAATTTTTTCCTGTAATTTTATTAATATCCGAAAAACTGGAATTTTTAATTTTTTACAATAAACTGGGTTAGTAGCCTTTCATTTAAGATGAATATTTCATTCGTACACTGAGAGAAAAAAAATTATTATAATAATAAGTGGTAAAGGTAGATTTACGACTTTTTCATTTAAAATGGCACAAAAACGGCTAAAGATTTTTGGCCAAAATTTTCTATTTCTCGTTTAGAACCTTAAAATCTTAAATTCTACCAAGGCGCTTCGCAGTACAATGTTTCGTTTGGAAAAAAATTGAAAAAACTTCAAGAAAAATGGAAAAAATCCAAAATTTTTAGCTTTTTTACCTTCCTCAACTCATAACGTCCAAACTAAGCTTTGTGACGTGAAGCGCCTTGGTGGAATTCTAGATTTTAAGGTTCTAAACGAGAAATAGAAAATTTTGGCCAAAAATCTTTAGCCGTTTTTGTGCCATTTTAAATGAAAAAGTCGTAAATCTACCTTTACCACTTATTATTATAATAATTTTTTTTCTCTCAGTGTACGAATGAAATATTCATCTTAAATGAAAGGCTACTAACCCAGTTTATTGTAAAAAATTAAAAAATTCCAGTTTTTTTTTTTTTTTTAATTTAATTTTTTAATTTTTAAGCCCACGAAAATGGTTAAACTGTGTTATATTTTGAAATACAACTAATTTATAAAAAAAAACTCGTGGAATAAATATTGTTTCTGAGTCCCCAAAGATTCATATTCAACAATAAAAAAGTTTTTTTTCGCAAAAAGTCGTTTTTGACATATTGCTAACTATAATAACACTGTACGACACGATTTCGAAAAAATGAACAAATCAAACAGATTCTAAAAGCAGAGAAACAAAAATAAAATATCCGTTTCTCTCAGGTGTGGAATTGCGGAATATTTTTAACAATCCCTTTCAGGGTTTCCCAAGCATCTCACTGCTCCTGTTAAACCAAGTATTCCCTGCGAATGTTAAGGGTGTCCCATGCAACATTTTTGGATTTTAACCCCCCGTTATGTCGAACCAGATTGTCAATTTGACATTCAGAAAGTGACAAAATATTACTTAAAGCTTAGAAATTCACGGAATGGGTTTGAAAAAAAATTTGAAATACATACTACAATTAAAACTGTAACAAATCAACGAAATAAATTCGGTAGAAATGAGTGCCAATTTGTGGAAAAAAATCGTGTACTTGCTCGTCCAGTGTGTTCAGTGGAAAATATTGTACCTGTAGCTGAAAGTGTGCTCGAACAACCGCCAACAGCAACTCGCCACCGAACCGTTTAACATTTCTCGCACTTCTTTGTGCAGAATTTTGGAAAAAGGCCTCGGTATGGTGGTTTCTAAAGTGAAATTTTTCCAAGAAGTAAAGCCTCGTGACCATCCCATGAGTTTTCGCTTCGCTGGATATGAGAATTTTTATTGAAAAATCATATTTTGCGATGAAGCTCAGTTTCCACCTCGGCGCACAGTGTACACAGTTTTGATATGATGGCAACATTAAATCCATTTTTGTTCTATTTCGTTTTTTCAAATACGGAGTATGGTAGTAGGCTACCTAATCGTTACAAAAATAAACATTCCAAAATGAAAAAATTGTGTATGCAGATTATAACATTACTGCGAATGTCAAATATAAATAGCTGAAAACACCTGAGTATGAGTTGGGAAAAATGTATTAAAGTTTAAATTCTGATTGTGCAGATATTATAAAAAATTTCGTGGTGCGGCTTTTTTTTTATTTAAAAGAAAAACTATTCATAATTACATATTTAAATATAAATCAACGAAAAAGCGTATGTTATATATATATTTCTCATAAATGGTTATCAGGTTTTAATAATTTAATATAAAAAAATCCGTAATACTTTCTAGTCTGTATCTTCTAAACACGGAAGGGTACGGGGGCGGAAGCTCCGTCAACATAATCTGGAAAGTGTTCACAATAGCTATAACTAAAAGAATTTTGCAGCCGTTTGCTTCCCCGGAAATTCTTGAAGCTTTTGGAAAATGAATTCATGAAATGATTACTCACCGTCATTTTTTCGATTAGTGGGTTATAACACCGAATACAGGCCGATGTACTAGGCTTGTTGATTAAGTATCAGGCAACCTTTGTAGCGTTTCCAGATACGCAATAGATTCTGACAAATTAAAATTATTTTGCAAACGTTTGTGCGAAAATTTTGCTAGCAGGTGGGCTAAGGCCTATCGAGCAAAGTCAAGACTTTATTCGAACCACAGTGAATGGCTAGAACCGAAAATAAATACATCGTCATTTGCTAATGTTTTAAGCCCAAATGATACTGCTTGGAGACCTGTAAAAAGCTTGATTCCGGATTGTGGACAAAAGAAAAGATAGCGATGAAATTATGTGAGAGTGTATGCGATGAAATTATGTGAGAGTGTAGGAACAAAACTTCGTTCAACAGGCAAACGTAACTCAGCAGAATTAGTAAAAGAATTATTTAAATCGTCTCCAGAAAGAGGTACATGTGTCAAAAGGTCTCGAAAAGCAGCTGATCTATCTAGAATCTTTTCTGCTGATCAAGCGGTCGCAATGATAATAGACACTGATTTATCTGTGCATCAATATAATTTGCTTAGACAGCGTACTAAGCCCATTAACCCAAAACTATATCCTTGTTACAATATTATGCGCGCAGCAAAACAATTATGATATCCGGAAGACATAAATGTTACGGAATTATGTGCTGAAATACATTTAAAATCACTAATTGATCACACTATTAAAAGACTTTGTGTAGCGCAAACGGAAGTATTGACATCTTACTCAGGATGTCAGGAGATGGAAATTTTATTTAACCCTTAGCCACCTAACGCCGGTCACAGTGACTCTACCGTTTTTTTTTTTTAAATATTCCCGTTATTATGCAAGCTGCGCAGTTGTCCGTCTATGTACTTTTTCTTTTCTCTCGTCAGTTCGTTTTGTGCAATCAGGCAGTCAACACGTGTACCAATTCAAAAACTAGAGGTAAAACATTTTTGCTTGCGGTCATTGTGACCGACGTTAGGTGTTTATGTAACTTCAAGGCGCTATTCGCCGTGTACTGAAAATGGATCAAGTACCCAGTACATCGCTGGCCGACAACGTAGAAAAATTTGAAAAACGTAAAACCTGTTCACTATGTGATCCCAAAAAGAAACGCAAAACATTCCACATGTGTTTTGAATGCAAAAATCCAATTTGTATTGAATGTTCCCAAAAAATGTGTATACCATGCCGCCAAAAATTGTGATTGTTGGCAGGTTGCAATTTTATTTTAATTGCGATTTAATCGCGCCAAAAACAATTTATTATTGAAGTCCATGTTTTTAAGTTATAAAAAAAAGAAAAAAATTTTAAGTTCCAATATTTTTTCCTAATTAGATCTCATTTTATAAAAGTATCTACGAATTCTTACAAAATTCGTATAACAATGAATAAAAAATGTTATTGAAGTATGAAACTTCTTTTAAGTTCATTTTTTGTTAATTTAATTAAATAAAAGGTACAAAAGAGTTATGTGATGCGGTTTTTGCGTGTTTTATTATTATATTTATACTTTAAACACTAAAATTAAGTAAGGGGTCACCCTGACCGACGTTAGGTGGTAGAGTGTCTAAAAAAGACGTTAGGTGGCTAAGGGTTAAATTGGGATGTGATGGAGCTACCCAAAATAAATATAAGCAAATGAAACCGGAAGGACTTATAAGCGACGAAAACTTATTTAGTATCTTTGTTGGGCCAATTCAGATGTTTTACATTGCTAATGGAAGAAACGCCGTTGTTTCCTAGAATTCTGCACCTTCTTCTACGCGATATTGTCGTCCTGTTAAGCTCATATTTGCAAAAGAGACACCTGAACTAATTGTGCATGGTTGACAGCAAAGTATGTAATGCTTTGTCCAATTATATCTCTACCCAAACATGCTATATATGTGGGGCTAGACCAATCGAAATGAATAATGCTTCCAGCATTTCAGAGAAGAAAGTAAACGAGAAAATGATTGAGTTCGGCCTATCACCTCTACATTCTTGGATAAGGTTTATGGAATACTTGCTGCATATAGCATATAGGCTGGAAATTTAAACTTGGCAAGTTAGATCCTTAGAAAATAAACAAAAAGTTGCGCAAAAGAAAGCTATGATTCAAGGACAATTTGAAAAGCAACTGGGTCTACTTGTAGATATGCCAAAACAACACGCAGGGAACACCAATGATGGCAACACAGCAAGAGTCTTTTTTAGAAATGTGGAAAAATCAGCAAATGTTACTGGCATAAACATAAACCTTATTCAACGCTTTCACGTTGTATTAGAATGCTTGGGATCAGGATATGACATAAATTCTGAAGCTTTTGAAAATTACGCAGCAGATACTAGAGAAATATATTTAAAAGAATACTCTTGATATTTTATGCCAGTAAGTGTACAGAAAGTCCTTTTTCATGGTAAATTAGTAATAGATAACTGCATCTTACCCATTGGACAAATGAGGAAGCACAAGAAGCGAGAAAGAGCGTTTTCACACTAGCCGACACGACACCGGCACGACACCGACAACGACATCAGTGGGAGCGCAAACTCATACAATTATATAGGAATGCTTTCACACTTGCCGACACGACGGTTTTATGTCGTTGCCGGCGACGACATGTCGGCGAGAAGCAAACACTCAACTCATGTCGTCGACGACATTTTTATATTTTTATGAACAGTGCAGAGTGTTTGTCGGTATCGTGTCGTGTCGTGCCGTGTAAAGTGTAATCACTTGTGCACTTCGAATGAAATTCACTCCTAAAACTTCACGGATCCACACTAATGAAGATTTATTCCATAGGCTGCTAATGTCTTCTGACCCGTATATACATATGTATGTAGTTTAAGAAACTCTCCTAAGACCAAGAGAGGTGTTTTAACACCGGAAATTTTACAATTGCTTAAAGAACCAGAAATCAATTTTTACGACTATGATTCTGCGTAGTGTTACTCAATTTTTAATTAATGTTCTTTCTTATGTTTTATATTTATAAATGGAGTGATTTACAAATAAAATAAAGTAATAATAATAAACATAAAAAGTTCGATATGACATTTTAAATAAATCGTTTGTATGGGAGGTTGACTTTCCTATGGTGTAATTTCAGTAAATTTTTGTGTCAGCATTGCACTAACTATAAAAAAAATTATAAAAAAATGCATTGCTTTATCTTGAATAGTTTCGAAATTATGGAATTTAGTGTTGCTACCACATTAAAATCGTACACTGTGCGGCGGCTACGTTAACAAACATAATTGTCGCATTTGGGGCTCGGAAATCCACACGTCGTGCAGGTTTCATAAGCCCCATTTTTCTTCGAAGATGAGCAAGGAGCCGCCGTTAATAGTTGAAGAGGATGATATGGACGACGTAGGGCCTTGAACAGGACGGCGCTATGTGCCACACAGCCAACGTTACAATCGATCTTTTGCGCACTGTGTTCGAAAACTGCAGTGTGTTCTGCCGAAACTCGGAAGCCCATTGGCCGCTTCAAAGCTGCGATTTGAGCCCGTTAGACTATTATCTCTGAAACACCGTGAAAGATATGTGTGCTGAGCCCATCGAGGCTTCAAAGTACGACATCGACGCTTTCCTTCACAAGAAAGTGGCCCAAACAATTGAAAATATATTGACAAATTGGGTGATTCAATAAGGCACTGTATAGCATGTCGCGGCAGCCATTTGAACGATGTTGTGTTTCATTCATAAATGTCAATAAGCTTTACCAATAAAATTATAATTTGCAAAAAATTGCTATTACAATTTTTTTTTGAAAGCGAAATTAAATTCCAAACTTTACATGGACCACCATTTCCCGACTTCTGTCTGATTATACAGCGATAAGGCCATTAGACAAGAATCCTGCATTTGATGCCAGTAATGGCGCGTCTTCGGTCATTAGTTGACAATAGGGACACCTCCTTTGTGCTTAGATAGCTGATGAACTGTTCAAATGCGGAAAACACCCAAACGAAGCCCAACTCCAAGTGCGACAGACCCACTAGCAGCTGTAAGTTGGTCGAGGACTGATACATAACTGGCGCCTGGAATGAAAGTCCAGGCAGTGGGTAAAAATAACAAACCCCATATATTTGAAGACCTCTGCAAACGATATAACTATTTACGGATATGCAACTGGCATGAAAGAGCTTTATACATTCCGGTATCAGTATCAAGCAGTGATTGAAAACTGGAAAGCGCACAGCTCAGTGATTGTGAGAAGTTCTCCTCGGTCCCTTCATGGGATGTAATGGGAAACCATTTATTTATTTTATCAGTATTCCACTGACTGATGTTCCCGATAATTCCACCAAATACTTTGACACTCACTGTTTGGGAGCTGCAATTTTACACTTGTTTCGAACGTTATTTGTAAAAGTTGTCGATAGTGTCGCCGTCACAAAGCGACGTGACCGGCGTCGCATGGAATGAAAGGGATCGAATCCACGTTCTCCAATTGGTTTGAACTTAGGAGAATTTGCTTACATAAATTTAAATTCACATACAGCCTGGGTGGCCGTCGGTGGTGCAATCGTAGTGTGCGCTGCTCTTGTGCATGAGAACGTCGGTTCGATCCCTGCTTAGTGACGGCGACTTTATCGAGTATTTAGCCATGAAAAGGCTTCTCAAAATACCGTTCGGAACCGGTGTAAAACTATAGGTCCTAATCAGTGAGTGTAAAACTAGGCCGTGCACAGCTCACTGGTTTATAAAAAGTTCTCCCAAATCCCTTCATGGAATTCTGTAACTTTTTAACTATAAAAATCGGTAGCCAAATTGACAGAATTGGAAAATTTTGTACTGAGTTTGTTATGAGTGGCTGTCGGTGGTGCAATGGTTAAAGTGCGCGGCTCTTGTACATGAGAACGTGGGTTCGATACATGCTCAGACCACCTTACATTTCTTTCGCCGACGGTCACCTCGCTTAGTGATGGCGACACTATCGAGTAATTAGCCATGAAAAAGCTTCTCAAATACCGTTCGGAACCGGTGTAAAACTGTAGGTCCCAATCAGTGAGTGTAACAACTAGAAAGCGCGCATCTCACTGATTGCGAGAAGCTCTCCTCAATCCCTTCATGGGATGTTATAGGACACCATTATTATTTTATTGTTATGAGTTTTGACAATTCAGCTACAAAATTTTATATATAAAAAGTTGAAGACCTCCATTGCTGGTCAGAATATGTAAAGTTATTATAAAATGTATTGTTTTTAAGCGCGATTTCAATTTGTAAAAAATAACACGGAAAATTTAATTTTAATCAAAAAAATCTTTTTATTCGGAAGTTCAATACATGACATTATCATTTGAAAGTGACTTCGGGAATATGGCCACCGCGGCTGCACGTGACAAAGCGCATTCTGGACGTTACTTTGTCCAGCATTGCTGGCCGTATGTCTCGAATAACACGAACAACTGTGGCCTCCAAGGCGTCAATTGTTGCTGGTTTGTCAGCATAAACCAGTGACTTTACGTAGGCCCCAGAAAATAATCTAGAGGTATTAAATCACATGACCTTGGAGGCAAATTGACGGGTTAATTTCTCGAAATCAACTTATCGCCAAATTTTTATTTCAATAAGTTGGTGGTTGCGGTCGCCGTATGGTACGTAGCGCCATCCTATTGAAACCACATCTGATCCGGATCAATGTCATCCACATTTACAAACAAAAAATCATTGATTATATTGCGATAACGATCTCCATTGACCGTAACGCGGGCTCCGTCTTAATTTTTTGAAGAAATAGGGTCGTATGATGCCACCAGCGTGTAAATTGCACAGAGTATTTTTCTGGATGTAATGGAGTCGGTAGAATCTGTTGTGGATGGGACTCACTCCATATGCGCCAATTTTGTTTATTAACAAATCCGTTAAGCCAAAAGTGAGTTTCATCGCTGGACACAATTTTACGATAAATCATCAGGTCAGTTTTCAATTGATCTAGAGCCGAATCGGCGAAAGAACGACGCACGTGATAATCTCGTGGCGTTAATTCCTGCCCCAGCTGGATCTTCTACGGGTGTAGGCCAAGATCAAGATGTTGACAGAGCCCCAATTCCTGCGACCGTCGATGAATCTATCAATTTGGGCCTTCTTCCACACTTTCCACGTGTTGGTGTTATTGCATCATTTAGAGTGTCTGTGGTAGTAAATCTATCCACAGTTCGACGGATGGCTTGCTCAGATGGCCGAACAAGTGCGCCATAAAAACTGATTTTCAAAGCAAATTGGTACAATTTGAGAGCGTTCTTCAAGCAAAAATCAATTCATGGTGATTTGCCAGAGTATACTGATCATAAATGTTAAAAAGTGAGTGCAGTATGACAGCTCGGTTTACATTTAACGCTTTCGTATAGCCTATCTAAGCAAATATACACCCTATATAACTTTTTCCATACCTCTAGTTATCTAGATATCGAGCATTAAAAATTTAAATTTTAATCCTATAAGTTTCCTCAGAAAGCCATTGGAAATAATATTCCATTGAGGAAGTATTTCACATTTGTCTGGTCGTCCGACGTTATAGCTCAAAGCGATCGACAAAGCCAACCGATCTTAAAGAAATTTGGTTCTGGGAAATATTTTGTCAAAAACCACTAAATGGACGATCACGATCTTTCTGGAACCTCTAAATCTTGGGTTTACAATTACCTAGTAGATACAATAAATCTCGAAATACAATACAGATCGCTAAATTTGGTATTAAAAAGGGGTTTTCAATAAGAGCGCTACTAAAGTTTTTTTAAATAAATCAAAACCGGTTTTAGATACCAATGAAATTCTCTATTTTCCAGTGAAAGTACGTTGGATGCCATTATGTATGGAACTCGATTTCTTTTGCATGGCCACCACGGGCACGCTTGCAGAAGTCCAGACGCTGAACCCAATTTTCGACGGTTTTCAAGCATAAATCGGCCGATACTGCTGCAATTTTACGTTCGATATTCGTACGAAGTTCATCAATCGTCGCTGGATTGTTGGCGTAGACCATAGACTTGATGTAGTCAAATCAAATCTAACGGCGTCAAATCGCACGACCGAGGCGGCCAATCGACTGGGCCATTTCGTGAGATAACAAGTTCACCAAACTTGGTTTCCAATAAATTGATTGTGGCATTCGCTGAGTGGCTCGTGGCGCCGTCCTGTTGGAACTACATGTCCTCCAAGTCCATATTATCCAATTGGGGCCAAAACTATTCAGTTATCATTGAACGGTAGCCATTCGCATTCACAGTAATGTGCCGGTCTTGATCATCACGGAAGAAGTACGGCCCAATGACGCCGACGGCCCATAAACCGCACCAAACCGTAATTTTTTCGGGATGCAATGATAACTCATGGATTGCGTGTAGATTGCTGTCTGACCAATAACGCATATTTTGCTTATTGACGAAGCCATTCAGCCAGAAATGAGCCTCATCGCTGAAGATGATTTTCCGATGAAAATCCGAATCATTTCCAAGATGTTGCTCAGCACAATTCACGAACATACGACGCTTATGGTGGTCAAGCGGCTTCAGTTCTTGCGTCAATTTGATCTTGTAAGGATGTAGGCCAAGATCTTTTCGCAAAATTCGCCACAACGACGTCACAGAGATGCCCAACGCTTGAGAACGACGTTTGGGAGACGCATTTGGGCTTTCTTGAACTGAAGCCTCTGTGACAGCAATATTCTCGACACTACGGGCACTTCTTTGTCTCACTGGCACGGGAACATTTTGTACAGTGCCTGTGGATTCAAATTTTTCCACTAGACGCTCAATTGTTGATCTGGTAGGACGATTATGACGACCATAAATTGGACGTAGCGCTCTTAAAGTTGAGGCCACTGACTCCAAATTTCGGTAGTAAATTTTAATAATTTCGACTCGTTGTTGGCTCGTATATCTTTCCATGATGAAATGGCAAACCTTACTGAAGAGAAATGTCAAAAGAGCGGGAAAATATATGGCGTCGTTTACTGTCCCTATCGATTTACTTTTGTAGCGTCTCTTTTGAAAAACCCGTTACAATGTTTTGTCTAATAACAATACCAAGCCTTTGTATGAGAGACATCTATTTTCAATTATAGCGCGACGCTTGGCCAGATTCCTTTAAGATAAATTGTGTTTCACAGCAGCTCTGTCGTCGACAGATGAGACTTCCGCAGAGCTTTTGCGTGGGTAATACCAGAGTGGGTGTGCCAACATTTCCTTTTTTAGGCGTTTGACGAAATATTACCTAATACTAAATTTAGTTATGATGGGTTCTGTTATACAGGAGTTAATATGCGGCTCAACCAGCAGCTCCCCCAGCGTCTGGAATTGGCGTGGCAAAGTCAACGTTTTCAGTATTTGACTGGCCAAATAGAGCTGATGACTAAATTTCACTAAGATGGGTAGTATTTTACTGGAGGTATTGCCCATCCACACTTCGTACGGGAGGCACCAGAAAGGTCACCACAATTTCGCAACTGCAGCTCATTTGGCAGTTATTATATTGACCAGCTTACCACACCCAGAGAACTAATTGAGGTTGTTACAACCGAATTTAGTCCCCACAACTGAAATTCGGTTGAAGCAACCTCGTTACATAATTGATTCGGTCGTGACTACTGAATCTTCAACTATATTCGTTCTGTCAACTAAATTTTCTAAACTTTCGGTTGGAGCAACCGAATTTGTAATTAATTCGGATCCAATAACCGAAATTGGTACTAAATTCGTTTGAATTAACCGAATGTGGCACCAGTTCAGATGCAATAACTGAGTTTGTCATCAATTCGGTTGTAACTATCGAATTTGGAATCAATTTAGTAGAAATAACCGAATTTAGCCTTAAGTCAGTTTCAACGACCGAATTTGGCATCAATTCGGTTTCTGTAACCGAAATTGTAATGAATTCTGTGGGTACAACCGAATTAATTTTCAATTCGGTTATCACAATATAATTCTATGCATTTCAAACCTGATG
This sequence comes from Phaonia tiefii, assembly GCA_963931995.1. Taxonomy (NCBI): domain Eukaryota; kingdom Metazoa; phylum Arthropoda; class Insecta; order Diptera; family Muscidae; genus Phaonia; species Phaonia tiefii. The sequence goes on along the minus strand of OZ008370.1, from coordinate 111,391,130 downwards.
TTTAAACTTATATATAGAAATATTATATCAATATCAAGATTTTTTTGTAGTTATTAACAAAGGTGAGTGCAAATATTGTAATTATATGGTATTGTAAAATGTACAATAAAATATCAACGGTTTTGAAATCTTTCAAGGTTGGGTGTTTGAGATGTGCTGCAATCTTAATCTCTCGGTTTAGGCAAACCAACAGATACTACACGTCGGAATTAGTGCGATGGCCCGTGATGTCCGGGACTTTTTTTTTATCAAACCATCACTCAGGGGATGCCCCCTATAAATGCAGTGCATTGTATTCGCGAAGGAAAATTAGGTAGTAGAGGTTGGAAAGAGGGAGTAGTGTCTGTTGACATTTGCCTTGAATGTTTGTATGTCACAATTGGTGGGAAATACACTAGCCGGAAGTTTATTCCACATACGGCTTGTACGGCTGAAGAACGAATTTTCTCTATAGTGTGTAGTGCGGTCAATCGGCCACTCGATAAAAAACGGATGAGAGTTCCTGGAAAGTCGCGTACTACGGTTAAATATCCTCACGTCCGGCATAAGTTGACGGATGTCCGAGGAACACATACCGTGGAAATATCGATAGAACAGTGACACGCAACCCACATTTCGACGATTCTCAAGGGAGGCAATAGGACACGGTCAAGAAGCCCAAAGAAGTCCTAGGAGCACCTGCCCATATATGGGAGTTATACTCCATCTTTGGCCTGATGTAGGTGGTGTAGGTATTGAGAAGATCAGATGGAGTGAAGTATTTCTTGCACCGCTTTAAAAAGCCTAGACACTTGAATGCATCTTTCGACACTTAAAAAAAATGTTTTGCCCAACGGACATCACATTGTATTTTCATGCCCAGAACATCAAGAGCGTCTGATTCATCAATATCCACACCGTCCATAGACAATGACGACACACCTGGGTCAGCAATACGTTTATGCGACAACAAACAACACTGGGTCTTACCCGCATTAAAATCTACTCTATTCCTTCGACGCCATTCAACAATGGACACCAGATCGCGGTCGAGTGTTTCATTCATCGTCCGGCGTTTGACTTCAATCTCTTGAAGACTTGGCATACAATCGAATGAATAAGAATGACAGAGATTACTGTCATCGGCAAAAGAGTAGATTGGATTCACAGTCTGACCCAGGAGATCGTCAATGAAAATAAGAAAAAGAGAAGGAGAAAGAACAGAGCCCTGTGGTACACCTGCAGTCAATGTATGCTCGTCGGGTGAAACCCCATCTACAACAACTCGTATAGTGCGATCTCTGAGAAAGCTCGATATAAATCGAGTGAAGTTATCACCGACACCAAAAGCAGCGAGCTCTGACAAGAGTGCATCATGCCATACTTTGTCAAAGGCCTTGGAAATATCAAGAGCCACTACCTTACTCTCACCAAGCCGGTGGATGGATCGACTCCACTGTTCCGAAAGGAACGCCATCAGGTCTCCAGTAGATCTCATTCTACGGAAGCCATACAGCCGATCGTTAAGAAGGTTATTGGACTCAAGATATTTCACTAGATGGTGGTTAACCATGCTCTCCATAACCTTCGAGAGCGCAGAACAAATTGCAATTGGGCGGTAATTTGCAGGGTTACTTGTATCACCTTTTTTAGGGATTGGCTGGACATTAGCAACCTTCGAACGCGCCGGGAAAACTCATGTACGGTATGCAAGGTTGAAAAGATTGCGCAGTGGACACGCCAGTGTCGAAGAGCACCTACTCAAGACCAATGCAGATATGCCCTCCGGGCCCGGGGATTTACCTACGACGAGATTCGCAAGAACCTTTTTAACTCCTCGCGTTCGAAAAAATATCTTGGGCTTTGAACAAGATACGTAATTGATCACGGGGAGTGGTTGATTGCTATCCGGCAAGGAAGAGTTCCTTGCAAACATTTCAGCCAAAGGGTTAGCTTTATTAATCGGTTCAGTGAATGTTATGTCATCTTTAAGAAGAGTTGGGGTAGAGGAAGAACTATCCTTTGTTCTTCTTGCAAGTGACCAAAAGCTCTTCCACTAGGGAAAGAAATGACTTTAACACGAATACGCTGTTCGTGAAGAAACTTTTCGCGTCGAAGTACAAAAGTAAAAAAGTCAGAAATGGCAGGTATATCAAATGTATTACCGTAAAGATTACCCCATATAAATGACTTGTTTTTCTCCTTTCGTAAGTTTTTTATAAGAATTCAGGAAAATAAATCATCAGTTAACAATTAAAACAAATTTCAAAATTCATTTGTGAAAATATCTAAATTCGGTTGTAACAATCTCTAATTCGGCTGTGACAACCTCTAATGAGGTTGTATCAACCTCCAATGAGGTTGCGACAACCTTTGATGAGGTTGCGACAACCTTTGATGAGGTTGTGTCAACCTCCAATGAGGTTGTGTCAACCTCCAATGAGGTTGTGTCAACCTCCAATGAGGTCGTGTCAACCTCTAATGAGGTTACGGCTAATTCGGTAGTCTCAACCGCATTTTTCTGTGAGTGCAAATGGGTAGGGTACGGAATCAGCAAATTCATGGCGAAGTATTGCTTAGACTGGTTATAAATAAATGGTTAAATATAGGATTAGGGAGAGCTTCTCACAACCAGTGAGCTGTGCGCGATCTAGTTTCTAGCGTTCTAGCCAAGAAAAAAGCTTCTCAAAATATCGTTCGGAACCGATGCAAAACTGTAGGTCACAATCAGTGAGTGTAAAACTAGAAAGCGCACATGTCACTGATTGTGAGAAGCTGTGCTCAATCCCTTCATGGGATGTTATGGGACACCATCTAGACTGGTTGTAATACTGTAGGTTATCATTATATAATTGGTTGAAAAAGTAATTTCTGCTTCCACTACATTGTGTCTAGATATGCTTATGTTTCTAACATTTCTTGCATATTCTGGCGAAAAATCGTAAAAAATTAAAAAGAAATTGTTTCCCCTAAGTTGTATGTGAATTCAAAATCGTTTACCAGTCATGAAGATTTCATGATAATTTAACAGTCAACTGCTCCTATAAAATAGCGCAAACTAATTCAGACTCAATGATGCCTCCTTCTAGGCATAATTATCATTAAGTCCTTAAATAAATTTATGTGAGATTTTACAAGAACCCTAAACTCAATGAGTCTGTTTATCATATAAAAACAACATATGTATGAAATAAAGTGTAAAAAGATTTTTAGAATTTAATGACTAATACTCGAACAAACCCCAATTCTTGTCCCAATGACAAAAAACTTTAACGTGCTAAAGTGCGTGTTATTGAGATTTCTATGGTTAGTGAGCGGCAAACGGCAGGCCTTACGAGGGCCTACGGTTAAACTTAATATAAAGTAATATAGTATATAGTGAACAGCTATGGAATACCCAATATCTAAAAGGTGTTGCCATTTAGGAGAATAAAAAACATTAACTTCAATACCATGAGCGATGCAACAATATAAAGGAAATTACTTAGTGTGCCAGCCAACCCAATTTTATTTCCATGTAAAGGCTACATCGGAATTCTCAGTTTAATTTCAAATACCTTGAAATTTTACATTACACTTTTTAGCAGTAGTGTGGCTGTAATAATTGAAGACAACTCCGTCGAATATATTGTCTACATTTCTTCAGTGTTGGGTTAGTATTCAGGCTTAGCCAAAGAAGTTTTTAAAAATTATCGACAATACTTGGTGTAATATGGCAATGGTCTCTTGTGGCAGTGAATGTTATTCAAATCATCTGACGTATGTGCCTAAAATTTTAGTAGAGAACACTTTACTTTAAGTGTAACTTAAAATAGAATCCAGACTCTGATTTACATATGGAATATATCTACACTGTAAAATAATTTGGAAAATGTAGAGAAAAATAGACATGTTTTTATTTAATGAGGCTCTAATATGCTTCTTGCACTGTGAAATCCAACATAATACCTACCTATGAGGTTGGAGGGATTACTAAATTGACAGTAGCAAACATCAGCCTAGTTTGGGTTTGCAAACCATACAAAAGCAGAACAGAAAAGCAGGACTTAGAATGTTTCGGGAAGGTAATAAAAAGGCTTAGTAATACAGGGTGGCTGATGAATATTGCTACATTAATTGTCAATTGTCTTCTTTCTTATAACTCATATAAATTATTATTTCTTTATTCATATGGAAAATATTACAGTTTTATTAAGACTTTTTAAAAGCTTCTAAAAATAATTGAACATATCTTCCATCTACGCTCGGTGAGGCGTATCAAATAGATATTCACTATTGCCTCGAGTTTTGCAACAGCAACTTAATTATCAATTGAAAGGATTGCTTTAAATAATCGAAATTGGTTACGTTAGGTTAGCTAACTAGAAGTGGCTGTCACGGGATGTCATATTCCGTCCCTTATATTTAAACCTGTAAATTGACCTGATATGGCTATGGGACGTTCAAGCCATAATATAGCTCATACCTAAATTCGAGAATGTGGCTGAAGGCGAGGTGTACATTAGTGAGTGGTTAGCCAATAAGTAGTATGCTGGCAGTTCGTAAGATATTTCACCTTAATCTCCTACACGCTGAAAAATAACGGTCACTCTAACATGTTCTCCCACACATATTCTGCAGGAACCATGTATATGTTTGGAACACACTTCCAACATTCATATATTTGCAAGTCCCAAACTCACATGTATTAAAATGTAAATTACTGGCAAACATGTATGCATTTACGTGGAAACATGTGCGTTCTTCAAACAAGCATTCGCGTGTTTCGTCCCAAACCTGCATATACTTAGGTGGAAACGTATGAATATCTGCTCTCAAATATCATAATATTTAGAAACGAATTACTCTTCGATTTCAATATATATGTATTATTTATTATAATTAATTTTATCAATATAAATCCACATTTATAAATAATTAATAAAAAAAATTATAAGATATAAAACGGTCCTTTTTACATTTACTTGAATTGAATGCATTATTTTTTTTTTTTTGATGAAATGAGAATCTGCTGCTATTTTGCTTCTCCTCTCTTTGTTGTCTCTCACGTTTTGTTTTCAGAAGGTTTCAGCTATGCGTGGGTTATCACTTTGCGTTAGAACACAAACAATATACTTATATACAAATCTAGATCATGCAAGCCAAGAGTGGATTAATTAATTAATTTTTTATATTATACTTATTTCATAAATGGTTTCCGCTTTTGTCAGTAAAGTCTCAGACAGACATAGGGCTTCACGTTGTTGCTCTTTCCAGTTTCTTTTCTCAAACTCGTTTATGACTTTGGTAGCACACATACATATATACGAAACACATACACAAACACCAAAGCAACATCACAAAACAATTAAGCGTCCGAGCGTCAGAGCCTTCGTTTATTCGTTTTTCCGATGAACCATTGACGACTGAGCAAATGAAACTAACACGCAATATATCAGCCAAAATATGAAACACTGCCCAGCAAAAAATTATGCATGCTAAAAAGCAGTAATGGAAGCAGAAATTCTTTAGAAGCACTAGCCAATGCGCTGATAGATGCGCATTATATTCGAACAAAGTTCCCACTTAGAAGCTCTCGATAGTGCCAAATTAAAGTAACATACTCATTGCTTTAAAGAAGCTCTTCTTTGTTTGCAGGAAAAAAACCTTGTTTTTTCATGTGCTTATTTTACGGTACGAAAAGAAAACACGAGAAGTTTTCACACTTACTTTAAGGCTTCATGGAAGCACTAAAATTTGATTTTTTCTAATGAAATATTTCATTTACTGCTTATAAGAAGCACTAGAATACGGCAGAGCCATGATTCGACTAAAACCTGTGCTAAAAAAATTAACCGAATTTTTTGTAAACATCAATCGGCCTTATTCCCGTTGTCGTCATCAGATTTTTCTCATCTCTATTACTTCGTTATCATATTAAGACACTTCGAGTTTCTAATATCTATGTATGCGTTTCGTATTTATTTTGTTTGAAGTGGACGAACATTTTTCTAGGTACAGTTTTTACTTAAAGCAAAACACACGTTCTTCACTACGGTGGTGTTGAACGCTTAAGCATTTGTGTTAGCAACTCAGTTTCTTCCCAAGACATTATGTAGCAAAATTTAAGCTCCAAATTTTTCAGAATTTATTAAGTTAAACGATAGTTAATTAGATAGAAAAATGTGTATCCGAACTGCAGTGTGGTAACTGTAAATGGTCAGACTATATATATATATATATATATATTCCATATATACTGATATACTATATATATATTATATACATCTATAATATTATATGTCTCCGTACTTTAAATTTCATTCATTCATTTTAAATTGTAAAATGGTTTAAAGCTCAATAAAACTCCCTATTAATTTAATTAAGTGTCAAGTATTCAAGATTCCAACTTTTTAACAATTGCAAGAAGCGCTTAAAAATCAATTCGGAGAAGCACTTTAGTGTAACATTCTTATTATATCTGTACTCTACCTTACTGCACTGCATACAAGAAGCAAGAAGCAGTAAAGAGCTTTTAAACACTCCAACTGCTTCTAATTTCTAATATTTTTTTGCTGGGTGACATCATCTGCAATTTGCACTCACATTGCGGAATATTTATGAATCACTGACTGAGAGAATAATGCAAATATACATATACACACTTACAAGATAGACTCTCTCGTTGTTCCACTTTTATTCTCTTGTATTTGTATCACAAACATAGACATATTTGGGACACACACGCATATATTAATCATTAGGTCTCAAACACATAATATTGAATAGCAAACACAATGTGTTTCGACACAGGTATATTATATTTGCGACAAGCTCCAAACACACTGCATAATTGCATCCACATAACAAAAAAAAAACAGATTTTAGGGCGAGAAAATGTCTTTTAGATCCATCGTGAAGTAAGGTCCCAAATATTTGCTCCTACTCATACAAAAGGCCGGGCAATAGCATGTGAGATGTTCGACGCTCTCAACCTCCTATTCATGCGTGTCTGCCTATTAAATAGTGGCCAGTGATGTCAGCTACTAGCATAGAGGACATCAAGTTTAGCGCACCATTCAGGTCGTAAGTTGGCCATACTTGTCTGTTGATCATGTATTTTGTGCATCTAGACCATTTGCCATCCGCGTGTTTGAGAGCTTCGGTTTCAAACAGAAGATTTCAATGAAAAATCCAGTATAACATGTAAGGTAGCCCCTAAACTTGCCACCTCATCTGGTTTATGGTTCCCTGGAATTCTCCTGTGCCCCGGCACCCATATAAGTCGAATATAGTACCGTTTGGTAATCTCATTTATAGACCCTCGGCAGTTCTTAACGGCAGGAATACAGATTGTAGAAATATTATAGCAGTATGACTGTCACAGTATATGTGAACACCCCAGGTGGTGATGACGTTTCGTCCCATATAAAGGTCAATTTCTCCCATTGCCAATGGTCGGTAGCCTCTATGCAAGACCTAGCCTCTATGAAAGATCTAGCCTCTATGCAACCCAGCTCCTTAGAATAGACTCCGAACATTAATTTGCCATCTAGTTTGGAGCTCTTAGTTTACAAACCTAACAACCTTCCATAATCTAGCATGCGCGCCTTCCAAATCCGGCCTGTGCGAGATATGAGTGGAGCAGTTTTTCTCAAAGGTGTCATGTAGTCCGCTTTTATTGTGGATTACCTCTGATCCCTTAAAATCAACATGAGCATGACCATATGGGGTGGCGATCCAGTAACTTTCCAGAAACCCTAGTCGTAACAGGTAGAGGATAACCCCTAAACCCTAGGTAAGAGTTTTGCGAAGGGCACAGTCCACTCTCTGGACTTTTGTCAACATGGATTTTTCCAGTACCGTCCACCATACAACAATGACGTACAGCAATATCGGGCGTACGACAGTTGTAAATATATAGTAATCTATCATATAGGATTAGCCCATGATGCTCCGATAAGATCACTGTGGCTCTACTGATCCTATTCATTTGGTTTGACTTAAAACTAACAGTACTGTTGATAATCACACCTAGACGTCAGTCATTATCCTTCTGGCAAATTTCTTTATTACGTAGATTTAAATTTATTGGTTTTGTAAACTTTATGTTTGCAATCTAGTGGAGCAAAGGCTGGCAACTTTGGGGGCTGGCGGCATGTAGCTTTTGTTGAAATCACATTTTTGGGACTTGACTATGTGACAAGTTACACCATCTTGTTGAAACTACACAGAGAGAGTTGACACGGATTATTTTTCGTCGGAATTCTAGAAATAAAACTTTTTTCAACATGATTAGGTAACGCTTTCGACTGAACGTAGCAGTACGATCGATTTCTTTGAAAACCCCACAATGCAGTTTGATGAAACTCAGTGCCGCAATGGTTAGTGTGCGCGGCTCTTGTACATGAGATCCTGGGTTCGAACCCTGCTCTGACCTCCTTCAAAAAAAATTTATCTATGTGTTAGAATCATTTCATATGCAACAATTTGTTTTACTAATAATAATGGCGCTTGTTTCAAATGAACAATTTGAATGACAAATTGTAAGAGATTAGGCATGTCTATTGCGTTCAGTTTGCTTAATATTTGAACTCTATATATACATTTAGATTCGTCTGCAGATTTCTATGATGCGACTCCGTGCTGATACCCATTTGTGCAGGTAAGCTCCTGCTCGAAACAGTAAGATTGACTCGAATGGCAATAGTTGCAGTGGCGTCTTGCTTCATCTGTGCTGAAGGACCTCGATGATAAAAAGTCATTGTGATTGTCCCGCTCTCGCAAAATAGTTTAGATGACTCTTTACAGTCCATCTGCTCAAAGGAGTGCCGCCGTAGATACGCTTAAATCCTCTTTGGATGGAAATGACAGACTCCAATGCGTGATAGCGGTGCGCAATTCAAATTCTTCTTTCATCATCTTAATAGTATAGCTTCCTAAATTGAAAGACAAAATAAACACACATGAATATACTTAAAGAAATAATAAACATGCAACCGATTAATGACGCAGAAACAATATACTAGGTTCTTCGCTTTGTGCCAACAATCATCAGCCACCCTGTTTAAGTTAATCGAGAAAATCAGAAGGTCCTCGTAGGATAGTAAGGCGAAATCTATGTGGGAGATATTTCATTGATCAACGAAAATTATGTGGAAAGCCTCTTTTCTAAAAGTATTATAGAATGTGTAATTATTCTAATCTATCACTGCCAAAATTAATTGTGAACGAGGGCCTTTAAAATCTTCCTTTTTTTAGAAACATGCGTAAAAATTTGCACATACAAACATATATGCATTACCATATTGCAAATGTGCTAGCTATACACATATGTATGTACCTAACTTCCAACAACTAAATTTACAAGCACATGCAGATATTTGAGTGTATGTGTTAATATTTAGTGTATGAACATGTTTAACAATCATGCGTTAGCTTTAACATAGCTATACATGCATATACGCATACAAACATAAATTCTTATGTATTCAAATTGTATTGACAGGACAACAGTACTTGATTTATGCGGTCATATTGAAAATATTTAAGTACTTTTCAACATTTACTACGGGATTCACTTAAGTGGCATTCGCTCGCATTGATGTGGGGTGACCAGATCGAAAAAGTGGAAAAAAAAACTTTTTAAATAAAAGAGTGCAGCACCAAGTTTTGGGGTGGATGATTTATGCGCCTAATGATTGCACTGGCGGGGAATAGTAAGGTTCACCCATGCTTTAAGTTTACTGTCCGATATTACACGAAATATACATATTTCAAATTTTAAGAGAGCGCATTAGGTTGAGAATTTATGACGCATCGATTTTCACTTGTGGTCGCCAAGGACTACAATCCTCTATTTTCAATTAGTATATGTCCTTCACTCACAGAACAATTTGCTTAGAAAATAGTTGTTCCAACCGCAAATTCAGTTATTGCAACCTAACTGCGTTTGCCATAACCTAATTGAGGTGACTACAGCTGAATGCAGTCGTCGCAACTGAAATTCAGTTGGGACCACCTCATTTCATAATTGATTGGGTTATGACACAAGACTTTCCAATTGTGTACGTTGCATCACCATAATTCTGCAATAATGGCGGTTTGGTTCCGTCATAACAACCGAAGCTATTTTTCATTCTATTGCTACGACCGAACTCATTTCCACTTCGACTGAAAGAATTAAGTAATATGTCATGATTGTTATTTGAATTTTGCTTTTGTTTTATAAAACAGTTTTCAATTTTAATCTGAAAGAAACGTAAAACGAATCAAGACGAATCAGTCATTAATTTCCGGCTGTACTTATACACATGGATTTTTGATAATAATAAGCAAGAGAAGCGGAACAAGGTTTACAATATTGTACCACCTTGGGTCAGTACGCTGTATATTTATCAAAATGTGATTATATTAAAAGCGGCTCATAGATATAGGAAAATGTATTCAAGATGGGCATTTTATCCCTGTGTATATCCAAAAGCGCACCCGCGTAGTCATACGAAAGCTAATGCGCTGAAATCAATATCGTAGAAATGACTCCACGATTACAACGGCCCGATTCCTGTTCTCTACGGTACACCAATTAGTGTGTGCCTATGGGGACCATGGAAAATCTGAACTCATAATAAACTGCAGGTGTGGCTACTCGAATGACAATCAATAGTTCAAATAACATTTTCGTTTATTTGATGGCAATTTATCCCACACAGAAAACTTTCCAATACTGGGTACCATTACATTTCTGTTTATTTTTCTGTGTGCTGACCGAAGATTGCAAGAATTTAGCCATACGTTTGTTACACAATTGCAGTAAACCAAAATCTATTTTACAGATAATGTTCGAGAAGATTTTCAAAATGTAAAACTGCAAAAGAAAATTGTGTAACGTCGATTGTGACAAACCCACCACTAAAGTCGATTGTATAAACCTCTTCAGTCGTTTGTGACCAGCTCTAAAGTCGTTTGTGGCAAACTCTAAGGTCAGTTCTAACAACCTCTAATTTCGGTTGTGACAACCTCAAAGGACGTTTGGGATTACATCTCTAGTCGGTTGTGATAATATCTTAAATCGAATGTTGCAGACACTTTAGCCATAGGTTTGTTATACAATTGCATGTTCTTAAAGCGAAATCTATTTTCCAGATAATGTTCGAGAAAATTTTCGAAATGTAAAACTGCAAAAGAAAATTGTGTAACGTCGATTGTGACAAGCCCCTAAAATAGGTTGAAACAACCACTGAAGTCAGTTGTATAAACGTCTTAAGTCGTTTAAGACAAGGTCTAAAGTCGTTTGTGACAAACTCTACAGTCAGTTCTGACAACCTCTAATTTCGGGTGTGACATCCTCAAAGGACATTTGGAATTACGTCTAAAGTCGGTTGTGTTAATGTCCTAAATCGGATGTTGTAGCTGCTGAAGTCGATGTGACAACCGCAAATTACGGTTGTTGTTTATATAGTTCGATACGGGGGAAATACGACGCTACTTTGTCATAGCTTGTCAATTTCGCTAATCTATAAGTATATGCCTTTGCACAGGCAGCCTCCAATTCCTTAATGCATATTTGTAATGATCTTAGCAGAGCATTTATTACCAAGCGATCCCTCAAAGTACCAAGCCATCTCTTCGGCATCTTAATGGAAGTCATAGTACGAAAGCAACTGTCAACACAAGTAATACCATTAGCCAGCTCGATTATGCTGAGCGGTGAATTACAGTGGTATTTTTGTGAATCAAGAAAACGTTGATGGGTGAATTCAAATAACGGAATGGAAATGGATTCTAATGAAAATATATTTCCTTGGCAGAAAGCTTGAATCCTATTAACTTATATAATTTGGTTCTAAGACAATGGGCTGTTGCGCCATCTTGTAGGAAGCAAATGTGGTCGGGATCATGAACTTCAAATGAAGGCAGCAAATTGCCATTTATTAATTTGCCATTTAAAATTAATTTGAATTTTCCTCTAAGTTAATTACTGGTAAAAATCGAATAGACGATTCATCCGTCTAATTATTTTAATAAGTTTAAGATTAAGAGATATCAGTTTGGACAACGACGTCGATTTCCCCCTGCTATCCAAGAACAGACAAACGTTTTTTATGTGTATGCGGTTTTATATCAGTCTGTTCGGATCATTTTCGCTGTCACAGTCAGTACATCAGTTTAGCAATGAAAATCAGCCAGCAATTTTAAGCCCTGATGAGAACACCTATTTTCAATCGCAAACTAAGTTTGGTTAAGTAATAGGCAATGACAAAATTTCATTGTTCTCCTTAAAGGTTTACTGCAGTTACCATGTTGGCCAGCCAGCTATACAGACAGACGGGCATGGTTTAGCTTCTGACTTCTTCTATGCGTTACATTTTTTTCCATATCTAATGATATATACTCGTACTCCCATCCCTATGGGTAAGGGTGTTCGAATATGTATGGTTTACGAAATAGTGTTTTTTTTATCGAATATAGGCCGCAGTGCCGCAGTACTACAATTTTTGATTGTTTCAGTTTTAACTTTTTTTTTTCAAATTGCACTTTTTTTGACAGCTTCTGACAACACTAAACGTACCTCTAAATTAATAACACATTACCTGGAAAATATACTGTTTCCTATCGTACAAGCTGTATATTTTAATGCACCTTCTCGTATCTTGCTTTAAACAATTAAAAAAGGATATACAAAAATTTAAGAAAAATTCGGTTGGGACAAACGAATGAGCCATAACCGAAATAAGAGGTTGTCACAACCGGATAGATATCATCACAATCGACTTAGAGGATCTCACAACAAAATACGAGATTGTCACAATGGCATTAGGTTATGCAATAAAAACCTTGAGAATCTTCAGAACTGTCAAATTAGGTAGGTTGTTGCGGTTGAATCGACGCCAAATTGGGTTGTAACAACAGAATTGGTGCAAAATTCGGTTACTGCGATCGAATTGATTCAAATATCGGATACAGCAACCGAAATTACAGAAAAATCAATTGATACAACGAACATAATTGGAAATGCAGTTGTCACAACCGAATGAATTATGAATCGAAGTTTCTAAAATCGAATTTCAGATGTGGGGATTACAGCCACAGTAGGTTGTTGCAACCGAATCGATACCAAATTCGGTTATTACAACAGAATTATTACCAAGTCCGGTTGATGTAATCATATTAATTTAAATGTGCTTCTTGTTCCGAAATTATAAAAAACTTAATTGGTGGTAGGAATATAATTGAAAATTCAGTTGTTGCAATCGAGTCTATTATACACATAAGTAGTTTCAATCGAATTTCAGTTGCGGAGACCAAATTGAGTTTTGACAATCTGGTTACATTAATCACTTTTAAAGCAATTAGTTCAGTGAGCGTATGCATATTTTTTTTTTGTGCAATAAATGTGTGGAATATTCTAACCCACTTTCGGCAGCTTTTATTGGCCTTTTTGGTAAATTTAATTGGCGTTTGTAAATTTAAATTTATGATTGAAATATAATTCTTGCAAAACTTTACTGAAAACATCTGGTGAGAACAATAAAGTATATATATTTATTTTTTAGTTAGACATAATTCGGCCTAATTTCCGTTGTCGTCGTCGACGTCAATACAATATCGACACCATTTTTATTGGCGACTTGAGGGCATTTCGAAAAACAAATTGTGCGTAGTGTTTTAAGAGGGTTGTTTTTGGATCATAGACATCAAAAACTTTGCTGTTGTCGATGTGACAAAACAATTATATCGTCCTAAAGTTGGCAAAAATCTGATGACGACGTCGACGACGACAACGGGAATAAGGCCGATTATTGTTTGCCCTATCTAAGTTATATTTATATCCGTTTGAGTTTATATTATTCGATCTTTCAATTGTTATGTTTTGAATAATTGTTCGGTTCAAGATCAATATGTATGAAAAAGTAAATTTTAATAGAAATACTCGTATTAAGACAGACAAATGTGAAATTGATTATTATGGTGGATGCTTGGCAATATAGCTATTTCAATGCCCACCAAGGCACATCATCAGCTCCCTTCTCCACAAGTAAAGGGTCCACCATCTAACGTTTTTTTTTCAACTAGTGCTTATTTCGTGAATGGTAACACTTAGCTCATGTCTGATTTGACAGATAATTAGTTGTATCCTTCCGCTGAACGAATATGGTTGTGTATACGCTTGTACAACGCTGGGAAATATTGCGGCATTACTTTGAAAATCATGGTAATGTTGCAGATGCCGATTTTGCCAAAAAAAATCATCTTCTCAGATGAAGCTCATTTTTATCTTGGCGGGTATGTAAACAAGCAAAATTTTCGCATTTGTGCCACATAAAACCCTCACGCATTCATTGAAAAGCCGATGCACCCAAAACGAGTCACTGTTTGGTGCGGATTTTGGTCCAGGGGCATAATTGGGCCATTTTTCTTCGTAAATGAGCAAGGAGTGGCCGTTACAGTCCATGGCGATCATTATCGGGCCATGTTGAACGAATTTTTGTTCACAAAAATTGAAGAGGAGGATATTGGCAACATTTGGTTTCAACAGGACGGCGCTACGTGCCACAAAGCCGAAACTACACTCGATGTTTTGCGCCCTGTTTTTGAAAATCGCATTATCAGCCGCACAGCTGATGTCGTTTGGCCACCTCGGAGCTGCGATTTGACACTGTTGGACTATTATTTGTGGGGTGCCCCCAAAGATAAGTGTTACGCCGACAAGCCAGATACAATTGACGCTTTAAAGGACAATATTCGTGAAGCCATTGGTGGAATACAGCTGCACACAATCGATAATGTGCTTAAAAATTGGACCGATCGTGTAGGCTACTGCATGGCCAGCCGAGGCAGCCATTTGAATGAAATTATTTTCCATTATTAACCGGAAGGATTGTACTTTCAAATAAAAAAAGAAATTTGAGAAAATATTCAGTAGTTTTTTTTTTATAGCATTTTCAAAAAAAAAAAGTTATTTGGCGGACCCGTTATTTAGGAATATCACCACACATTATAGGGATAAACAAAACTCAACTTAGCGAGAATTGTATCAACACTCCTACTTGTGCGAAAACATCCACAACAAACACTTTGTTATAACCATCAATATTCACAACATTCCTTTCCTATGCATGCTTTCATCGAAAGCCATTGCATAGATGTTGTTGTTTCAAAAAGGAAACAACGATTGCCATGAGATAGGCATTAGAGTGTACAGTCTTCAAAGTATATCCGTTTGAGTTTATATTATTCGATCTTTCAGTTGTCATGTTTTTAATAATTTCTAATCATGTTTTTCTGTTTTAAATTAATTTTTTTTTGATTACAAATTCATAATGCTTAATAATAAATCTCACTTAACAATTTCTTAAATTTGTCAATACTTAGTGAAAAATCAATTTCAAACAGGTAAATTAAAGGTTTTCATTATTTCTATCGTGTTGATGGACAAGATTATAAAATATATTGCTACTATTATTGTGTAATCACGAATTCGGATGACTGGTGACTGTACACGACAAACTATTAAAGTTGAAAATAAAATAAAAAATATATATAATAATGCATAATAAAAGGCTGCAATGCGTTTCAGATTTTTCAAAAAATCTGATATTCAAACATTATATTTTTGAAAATTCTTTTCTACAAGGATTCCTTTCAGTCTGGTTACTTTACGCCAACAAACACTTGTACGTACAGCAAAAACTACTTCTATAAGCCCATAGTATACTCAAACACTTTCACATAAACTACTCGTATACGATACGAATTCTAACTATGAACATGAGTTCGATAAGACAATAATGTAAATTGCAGCACTACCTACTACAAATGCCTTGATCTGAGTCCTTGCATATCTAACTGCAGCACTCATACACGAACTCCCACACACACACCCAAACAAATACATACATAAACATGGTCATAGTCATGGAATTACAGGGAGATAGAATGAAAAACTGGCACGAATGATTTGTATTTTGTACGTGTTGGTACTTTAACACTTTACATACTTGTAATGTCATACGCATTTACTAAATTATTGTACCTTTCAGTTGTATGCGAGTGTAAGTGAAGGAGTGCGTATATGGACTTAGTTATTGAGAGTGTTTGGTTGTGCGTTCTTCGAGTTGTCCTGTACACTACAATAACATTAAATCAATTTTAAAATGCAACGTGTTAAGCAAAGTTGTCTAAATGCCTGATACATTTATCACAGTTCTACACAGCCACAGCCAAACATTCAGTTACAGCAATGACATGCATTTGTATGCATGCATCACACATACAAGTTTAACGTGACGTACCCTTTTTATTCTGTCTTACATACAGGCATAGTGTTGGAAATTTGACTGAACTCATTAGAAGTTGCATCGTCGTACAAGTACTCAGAAGGTGAAGACTCAAAAGTTAAAATTGATAAACATATGAATGCCATCTTCGGCTTTTGGATTTTTATTGTTTTGAATTCGTTCATGTACTTTTTCCAACGTGTCATTTATAATACATAAATGATTAATTAATGTTTGAAACTTTGTGTGGTATGATACCGAAATCCGGAGGGGAAATCGTTCACGGAGCGTCAAATAATAATACCTAATAAACGTTCAAAAACGCGAAGAATTCTGCGGGATTTCTTGGTTAAATAATTTGCCGAGCAAGTCAACCATTCAGCCTATTGTAAAGAAAGTTGAATCTTTATATACACTGGGAGATAAAGTGAAGTCTGGCCTGGAACTCGTTGCGGACGTAAAGCACAAAATATTGCAGCAGAGAGAGACAATGTTCATGAAAGCCCAGACACGTCAGTTAGACACCCACCGTGCACAATCATTTCAAATGTCATCGTCTACTTTGTACAAAATACTCAAAAAAGATTTGCATTTTCAACCGTGTAAAATTCAAATGCTAATGGAGAATGACCATATGCGCAGACGGGTGTGGATTGAAAAGGTATCCGAGCTCATCGGCCTGGAACATAAAAAACACCGGTAGTTACTGATAATGGCGCAAATGTTGTTTCCTCTTTTAGCCACTACAAAAGGCTATCCTTTGCTTGTCATAACTTAAATTTGGTCATGCAAGATGTCATTGTAGAGAATCCCGACGAACAAATTAAATCAGCAATAGGCTGTCCGAAGAAACTTATTCAGTTCAATTCTCAATAACAATTCCCCGGGAATTTTTTTCCTATTCCTTGTTCCCCTATTCTTAATAAAATATACCTGGGAACTTTTTCACTTTTCCCCGTTCCCTTTTTCTAAACGAACTTCGAAAATGGGGATCTCTTCCCCGGGGAAAAAAGTAGGTGTTATGAATGTCAATATTTGGGAAAATGTGATAACATTTGTAATGGATTATTACCCCACAAAATTGAAAGAGAGCTCTGTGCAAAAATGTAAGTGTAATTAATCGTTTCTATAAAAAATTCAATAATTACTTTTATTTTAATCATTATTATTAGGGGATTATTATTACGGAATAAATTTACTTTAGCACCAACTCTCTGATCTACACCAAAATGTCACCACGGAGAAAAGCGTCTGCACTGAGTTCAAAAGGTTTAAAAGTGGTTATCAAAGTTAGGTCTCTCCAAATTCTATAAATCTGTGTATAAACATACATGTGACCTGCTCCACGAAAAGGGACCTCTGCGCCGAAAAGAAGTTATTGAGAAAAACGCGTTTAAAAAATGCGCTTCGTTTTTCCGTGTTTTGCGCATGGTTATGGTCTTCTTACCAATAACCCTTCAAAGACCGAAGACATTTAAGTTCAAAGTTTTGAAATACATTTGCCACTTTTTTCACCAAAATTAAGAAATTATTTATAAAAATCGCGCGAATTAAAACAAATATAGTACTCCAAAGCCACGAAGCGGGTGCTGGACTCGCACCAAACGAGAAAATTCCTAAGCCATGCAGAAAGCTTTATAACACAAAAATACCATGAAGTTTAATTTTGAACTTTAATATCTCCGGTCTCTGAAGGGTTATAGGTGAATATTATACCCTAAAAAAAAGTTAAGGTCTATTATCGGAGTTTACCAACAAATAAATGTAATAGCGCATATTTTTCAAAAAAATAAATTTGTATCAAAAAAGTGAGGTTAAAAAATTGTTTGTTTTAATTTGGCCCCCAATTTGTTAATATAAATAAAAATCTTTATACATTAAAGACCTTTGTAATGGTACCGATTCCATCTAGATCGGATAATAAATGGTTGACTTATGCCCGATTATATATTCAAGCTTTGGAGGTCTTTTTTTTTATCTTTTCTTTATCACCGTATCATGTCCTATCAGACCAAAAACAAAAAAATAGGGCATTTGGAGCTAAAGTAAATATGTTCCCTCATTGTACTTACACAGTTTGCGGCAGCTCAAGTGAATTCGTCGCATCGCGTAACTATCTCCTTGCAAATGTTTTTTGATGCTTCTCCTGCTCCCGGTTGTTCTTCTGCTGCCACTCTAAAGGCTATGATGTACATTTTCACTTATATTGATTATTAATTAAGTTTTATTTGCTTAAAATGATTTGTATTTAACAACCAAAAACAAACGTCATAACGCAAAACAGCTGACTTCGAAAATTCGTAATTCTCTCTCCCTTATTATTCTATTCCCCATCTGTTTAGAATAGGAGGATTTTATTCGCGGGAAAAAATATTTCCCAGAGAACTCATTTCCCTCCGAATATTTAGAATTGGGTTTCTTTTTAGCTTAAATTCATTTTATTCTCCAACATTTTCGTTCAAATTTTACATCTATTTGACATTAAATTTTACATCTATTTGACATAACATAAGTAATTTTTTTTTCCTAACATCTAACGATAAACCTAGGAGTTTCCTCATTTACGTTACATACATTATATCGGCCTATAGCCAGCCCATATATATTATTATTTTGAAATTTGACATTTTGTCCTTATCTTTGTTTGCTATGCCGTATTTATACATTCTGGGCTTAATAATACGTTAAGTCAATCATTAAAGCAGGAGGTAGAAACTAGATGGAATTCCAACTATATTATGCTCAATAGTGTACCTGATGTACAGGAAGAATTTAAATCCTTATTATTGACAAAAAACGGGTTACATAGAATCGTTTAAGTTGATTTAAATTTTCTGGAGAATTTGTTTATATTTTTGCTTAGAAATATTATCTTCAGAGAAACATCCAACTATTGAAATATTTGCCTAATGGTTTCAACATTGTAACGCTACCGTTTATGGCTCTAAAATACACTTTTTTCATCAGAAAAATATTTTCAACTAACAACCATACATGTAGTCGGTGTTTTAAAGAATTGAATTTTTAAAATGAAGAGAAAATGCAAGATGTTCTGAGCACAATGAGAGCTTTGATGTTCGAAATAAAAGGAAAACGTATTAACACTGAACCAAAGAACGTTTCATTCAAAACTGTTACTCATGTGTATCAAGCCATTTAAACTATTTAAAAACAAATTGCCCACAGGAAAATGAAATTGTTATAGAAATTGATAAATATTTCAACCCCAAAATGTCTGTATAATTTTTTTGAAAAATGCTAGTGACCTTAAGTTGTGGAACGTTTTCGCTTGACATATTTTGCAAATTTTAATGAGCTCGGCCACAAGTGAGCGTTTATTCTCCACATCAGGTAACGAGTGGCTTACAAGACTAATAAGTTCAAATTTAGAAAAAATGTTATTTCTAAATAAGAATATATCTTTATAATTATATGTAATAGTACCCGAGTGTAAACTTAAGCCCTATTTTGGGCTGTGTAAGATAACCGATATATTTATTACACTGCATTTAAAATAGTGACAAATGTCTCTAAGTTTCACCAGAAAAATACTGAAATTACCATGGAGCAATTCTTATATATAGAGTTAACATATGTCTCACCAAATTTATGACATTTGGCCTGGTGTGATATGAACATTGGACGTTGGCAATAATTGCTTTGATAATACCAGATCGAGGCAATGGTTGAAACCAACACAAATGTGTACTAGCAATAAAAGCAAATACAAATACGTTTAAATTTCAAGTTTCTCAACCAAAACGACATGACAAATTTAAGTCAACAGTTCTTGTGACTTCACCTGGTGTAAGCAGACCAGCTCATAACACACCGACCTCACCACGAAGAGTATGAAAGGAAACGCCAGATGAGGCAAATGTTCTCTCTTTATAAAAACTACTCTGTTGTAATTACAATGAAAATTGTTTTAAACACGAATTTTTTTTAGGGTAGTATTCTACAAGTCCTGAAAAGGAACGTAAACTCAAAATCCAAAGCGAACGCCAAAGTTAAAAAAAATTGTAGTCTGTACATCACTTCGCGCTTGCACTCGCTTACGAAAACTGTCAGTGACGTTTGTGGTTTATAGGGTTGCCCAACTAAAATAAAAAATAATAGATTAGTAAAGGTTATCTTGAATGAACTGCACACCATGAAAAAGATTGGAAAAGATAGCTCTATTTCAATAGATGAACAGATTTTAACAATAATACGACTACTAATATATCTAATACTGCAAATAACAACAATATTTAAGGAAATGCATATAAAGTGCGCAAAATACCTAGGCTATTTAGGGTTGTAATGTCGAATAAAGTTTCCAATCTATATAAAATGAGTTGTATTTGCCAAAACCAGGTTTCATTTGGCCGAATTTAAAGTGTATTGAGTTTTTTTTTATTTAATAATATCTTAAAATCAACTGATGTCTTTAATATTTTTTAAATATAATTATAATAGTTTTGCAACCCATTATTTATTTGAACTTTCCATTTCTAATTTTATTATTGTAAATAAGAATTTCAGTGAGTACTCAATATATCTACAAAATTTATAACTACCTATAACACTATAAATAGGCGAAAATGACACAACAAAACGCCGAGACACGTCAACCTAATTTTGGATCGTAGAATCCAGTGGTGTACCCCGTTTTGAAAAGGTAGCTCGAAATCACGACATATTTCGATTTTAAATTTGTAGTAGATTTAAGGCGATTTTTGATTTTATTTGAATGATAAAACTTGTTTAAAATCATTTTGTTTATTATTTATTTGTCAAAATTTATATCTAGAAATAATGGACGTCCATTTTCAAGTGGACATGGAACTATATTTGGTCTTATTTTGATGATTTTATAAATTTTTTTGGATTTATTAAATTTTTACTCTTTGTTTGCAATCGACCATTGAGTCTATTCTTTTTCCAGCGAAACGGTCTTCGAATGCCATTATGGTTTGATGAAACCTTTCGCCAGTTTCGTCTGTTTCTGTGGACAATTGTCATTCATAAAAATCGAAATGTGCATGTAACATGTGGATTTTCAACGACATATTAACGCCAAGTTTGTCGAAAAACTTCATCATGTTTTCAATATAATCAGGGTACTCTGGTGAGCGATTGTTGCACAGAACGTTTTCAATTACCGCACGAATTGAGTTCATGTAACATTTCAGAAAAACTCGTATCCCTTAAAAGTTTCCGTATATCTGGACCCTTAACTACACCTATTAAAAATAATTGATATAAAATATATTGCAGTCACACACTTTTAGTTACACAAAATTACCCGAATCCCAAAATCCCGAATCCCAAAATTATTATAATTATTATGGCCCCAAATTGTAACAGGTAAACTAATTCTGCTTCCAAATAGTTGTCTATTATTTAAACGGTTACATTTTGTCGAAAAAAAAATATAAATTGATTTAACAAGAGTTTTTGCAGGGTTTTCCCTGAAATAAAGTCATAAATCACCTTAAATCTACTACAAATTTAAAATCGAAATATCTCGTTATTTTGAGCTAACTTTTTAAAACGGAGTATACCACTGGATTCTATGACCCAAAAATTAGTTGGGATTTCTCGGTGTTTTTGTGTGTCATTTCAAAACTTCATATTTTACGTATAGTGTAATCAATGAAATGTAGAATATTTCCATCTGCACATCAGCGATCAAAATTGTTGTTTAAATTTGTAATTTCTCCAACTGGCGCGAGAAATTGTGGCGTGTTGAATTTGACAGCTGAAGTGTTCAAAAACGTTGCGCTGCGTTTCATAAACTGCACACTAAACAACGTAATTCAACGCAAATAGTCACGGAACAGCTGTATCGAACCAAAGTGAAGTTGGCCACAATGGCTATTGGAATAGTGCTAACGTCAATTCTAGTTACGATATTCAAGATGTTATGTGTAATCTAAAATGCAGGACATTAATATGTGACGAGATCCGTAAAAAAGATGAAAGTTAAAATTTTTAATGTACGTTTCAGAAAAAGTTCACAAAGGTTAAAAGGGATAACAGCTTTTAATTTCTTTATAAGGTTTTACTTTTACTATATGAAAGTTAGAAATAAAAACTCAAGTACTATGAAACAAGACAAAATCCTTAAAATCGGTGAAAACGAATTGCCGCTACATTCACAGAAAAAATCGGTTGAGACAGCCGAATTAGCCGTAACCGAATTAAGAGGTTGTCTCAACCGAATTAAGAGGTTGTCTCAACCGTATTAGAGGTTGACACAACCTCATTAGAGGTTGACACAACCTCATTGGAGGTCAACACAACCTCATTAGAGGTTGTCTCAACCGTATTAGAGGTTGACACAACCTCATTAGAGGTTGACACAACCTCATTAGAGGTTGACACAACCTCATTGGAGGTCAACACAACCTCACTAGAGGTTGACACAACCTCATTAGAGGTTGACACAACCGCATTAGAGGTTGACACAACCTCACTGGAGGTTGACACAACCTCATTAGAGGTTGTCACAGCGGAATTTCCAAATGAAATATTAAAGTTTTCTTTATTATTAAGTGATGATTTATTTTCCTGTATTTTTTTTTTTTTTTTTAATCTGTTTATTTAATTCAAGTAAATATGCTTAATACTACAAATAAACAAATAGTGTAACTTAATTATAAATTTCATGTAATATGTACTGTTCCGGAATCGGAAACTCAAACATATTTTGTAAGTTAGCTTACAGCTATTCTATTATTTGATTTTACAAATTAAATATTGTTGTAAATAATTTAAAGTTATGTATTTAATTTTTATAATACTTTGTAATGAAATATTTTTTGAAAAAACATTGCTTTTATAACTATTTTTAAGTTTAAGAAGTCAAGTCATTAAAAAAGAAAACAAAAGAAAAAAGAAAATTATGGATTTAGCCACCAAAATATAACCACAAAAACATCTTCACATTCTTTAATTCTTTTTAAAATAATATTTGATTATAGAAGTTTGAACGTCAGATGTTAAATAAATAGAATTATGTTGTGACAACAGAATTGAAAATGAATTGGGTTGTACCTACAGAATTCATGAGAAATTCTGTTATCCGTGATCCGTCGCAACCGAATCTAGATTTACTGCGACCGAATTGATACCAAATTCGATAGTTACAACCGAATTGATGTCAAATTCGGTTACTAGAACCGAATTGAAGCCAGATTCGGTTATTCCAACCGAATTTGGTACCAATTTCGGTTGTTGCATTTGTATTAATTTCAAATTCGGTTGTTCCAACCGAAATTTCAGAAAATTTGGTTAACTGAACGAATATAATTGAAGATTCAGTTGTCACAACCGAATCAATTATGAAACGAGGTTGTTTCAACCGAATTTCGGTTGTGGGGACTAAATTCGGTCGTAACAACCTAAATTCGGTTGTGTCAACCTCAATTCGGTGGTAACAGTCGAATTTACGGTTGCTACAACCTCTTTTCAAACAATTAGTTCTCTGAGTGTATATATGTATGTATGTATATGAAAACTCTCAGAAAATTAAAAAAAAAGTTTAGAAAATTTTCAAAACTTTCGCATTCACAGATATTGTTGTAAATACTAACGGTACATTTAAAAAAATTTCAAGGATATTCAAACAGGACTAGGTCCTTAAAATCGAAGAAAACCAATATCCACCATAGGTATGAAAACTTCTCAGAAACTTAAAAAATGTTTGGAAAATTTTCATACTTTAATATTCACATAAGTACTAAGGAGAAATTTTGGAATAATTTCCAAGAACATTGACAACAGGACTAGGTCCTTAAAATCGAAGAAACCCAATATCCGCCATATAAATGAAAACTTCTCAGAAAATTAAACAAAGTTTTGAAAATTTTCACACTTTAATATTTACAGAGATCATTATAAATACTAAGAAGAAGTTTTAGAAAAAGTTTCAAGGACATTGAAACAGGACTAGGTCCTTCAAATTGATAAATACCAATATCCGCTATAGTTTTGAAACTGTTCACACTTTAATATTCACAGATATCATTATAAATTTTACAAAAAAAATTCAAGGACATTGAAACTGGTCTCGGTCCTTAAAATCGATAAAAATTAATACCCACCGTATTTCTCAGAAAATTAAAAAAAGTTTGGTACATTTTAACAGATACTGTTGCTTTGAATATTAATGTATAAGGATAATTGCATTTAAAAGACATTGTATCCTTTCGATATCTTCAATTTTTATTTTGAACAATATGACACTTTATTAATGACCAGTACAATGAAATTTATATGCTTGGTTTGATTTAAATACAATAAAATTTGAAGGTGGGCCAAGTTCACACTACCATATACTACTGTGAAGTTAGCCCACCATCGAAATATGTGGATTACGATGATGGGCTAACTTCACGCCAGTCTGTATAGATTTATAAACTACCAAACCGACAAAAGTATTTAAATTATCAATGAACATATATGAAAATGAAATATACAAGCTTCATACAACATACAAGCTATTACTCCCTAATACTGTGACCTTTTGGTGGGCCTTGAAAATTATACTAACCGAAAAGTGTTCTTTAATCCAAAAAAAAAAAAATATATCATGCGTCTCAAAATATATTTTGGGATATATAATGTAGCATAACGTAAATTCAATGTTTGGACAGAAATACGTTTATCGAACAGTGTACATAAGTTTAACGAATTTAAAATAATCCTTTTATTCTTCACCTAAGTACAAGTTTATACAAAACAATGATTTCGAATCAAACCCCGTAACAAAATGCGCATCTGCCTTTCAATATTACTTCTTAGCTAGCAGAGATTACTCCCTAGCACAACATTGTTTTAATATAATATTTTAAAACAGGGTAATTCCAAAATATTTCGACACAGTCCAGGACCCAACCCCTATTGCTTTGTACGAAATTTAGGCAGAAGTTTCTCCTCGTCCATACGAATTATATGACACCAGCATTGAGTCAAAATTCAAAGTAGTTTTTGGTTTACGGTTCGTTGAAGTACGTATTGCATGGCACTTTCTGAAAAAAGGACCTGACTGAATAATGGCATGCCTTTGGAATGCGTTAATGGATTTCAAAACGTTAAAACTAAAAAAAACATTTTGTTTTGTAAAAAACTAAAGCTTTACTTTTATTTACTAAAGCTTCATGATGCTGGTAAAATTTTATAAAAACAAAGCATAATTAATTTTTGTTTTAATAAAAACTTCACTAACTCAGTCAATTAATACCGGATTTTTAAAAACAAAGCAGCGTTTTACTCACTAGGAGTCCCTTTTGAATAAAGTCAAGAGTATTATAGTTTCTGTGTAAAATAATGTGTGAAATCGTCGCCGAAGTTGGAAAATGGCGAAAAAAATTTAAAATTATCTGTTTTCTGGACAAATTCACACATACTTCTCATATTTTCTTAAAAAACGTATATATCATTTGAAAGGCCTATATCATTTGAAAGGCCTAAGTTTCTTCTTTTTAAATCCGGTGAGAAAGTGAAAATCGGTTGATAATCAACTAACTTACAGGTTTGTAAGTGTGCAAACGTACGCAAAGCCGGGTTTTTAACCGGTTTTCAAGATTTTGGGAGTGTTTGGGAAATTTCACAAGTAGATTTTTGTTTCACTCGACAATACCTACTAGACAAACACTATCACTTCCCAGGTATTTCTACGTTCGTATTTTTGTAAACTGTGCTACACGTAGTCACTACATGAAAAATCGAAACTAAAACAGCAAAACTCGAGCAGTCTTTACCATGATCCCATGGAGATACCTTTTGGAAATTTGGCTATAATGTAGAGAAAAGGATGTACTTTCTTTTTGGTGGGAGAAATACAAATTAAAGATACGTTATGCCAGGATATTCAAGGTTAAAAGATACTTTGAGGTTTTCAAAATCATTGAACCACAACGATATGTCTGTTCTATGGGCTATTATTAAAGCGATTTTGAACAGCTTTAAAATGATATCCAACATTTTGATATCCATTAACGCATTCCAAAGTTATGCCATTTTTAAGTTAGGTCCATTTTTCAGAAAGTGCCATACATTACCTACTTCAACGAACCATAACACGAAACAAAAACTACTTTGAATTTTGACTCAATTCTGATGTCGTAGAATTCGGATAGACGAGCAGAAACTACTGTCCAAATTTTATACCAATGAAAAGTGGTCGGGTTCGAAAATTGTGATTTCTGTGTCGATATTTTTTTTTGGAATTACCCAACACCACATTCAGTACATTACATCATTTGCAATTAAATCTACTGCAACATGATTGGGTTTAACACATAAATATTAGGTCAAATACCCTTAATTGCCAGCGAAGAGAATCTTTTAATCTGTCAGTAATCACTTCACTTAAATACTATCATGTCATTATTAATGTGTTTTTACACAGATTTTTACAGAGCAAAAAAAAAATCCCGAAACATAAAACATTTATCACTTGTTGTATGTGCCACAAACTAATATTTAAACATCAGTGTCAACATTATTCTCAACACAGTCCTACGACATCGACTGGCATCGGGCTCCTTCCAACCAACAACACATAATTGACATTAAACAACCGCCTGTCATTCTGAGGAAACAGGAACAAAAAGTGAATCCATTTACGACAACGCCATAGCCATCATCGTCAGCATCAACAGCAGTATCTCTCTACATACTTCATGTGGAACAGCATGAAGTGTCAGTGCTATGAACAACAGCAGCAACAGCTGCAATTGTAGGTTGTCGTGGTGTTTTTATTGTTCGGGTGAGATGTGTCAAAAATAACTACGAGCAACATACGACAGATGATAGACAGACAACACAGCGATTATTTGTGTTAACCTCAAATCCAGTAAAATGCTTTGAAATTATAAGCAACATTTCATAAAAAACGGGCAGTGACATAAAGAGTGATATGGAAAATGGCAAATGTGTCAATCAAATAACGTGGTAGTAGTTTTCGGATCAAGTCATAATAATGATTGAATTGAAAGACCTTGAAAGACCTTGAAAGAAATAAATACACAATAACTTGTTACTTCATAGAGTGCCTGTTTCTTAGGTTCAAATAGGAGTCTGTGCGAACCCAAAATAAATGTAGTCATCTAGAAATGGTACAAAAATTCAACCACCTTATTATAATAAATAGTTAGTTTGATTTAGTTTGATGAATTTTTCAAAAGTATCATTTCAAACAACCGCTGTTGAAAATCTGTGGCTAGATCTGAAATAGCTATACGGTTTGCCAGGAATCATAAGAATACATTTGAAAAACTCATTTTTGAAAACTATGTTTATATTAATAGAGATAGGGAATGGCCTCGAGCTTAACTAATAAAATTAAAAAGTACCAATTAACAGACCGAATAAATAAATATCATCCCTGATGAATTTGAATAAATAGTTACAACAATTGGTATTTACAAACGCTGATATTAATAAAAACAACTGATCTTGAAAAACGGTTTTAATGAGTATTAGTTTCGCCCAACTACGATACCCTTATGTGGATATCAACTACAAAAGAGTCATAACTTTAAATTTTCGGATGTTCACTTTTTGCTAAAAAACAAATGGTACTTTCTATCCGCTCTGTGAGTGTAAATTGTTGGGTTTAAGACCTAACCCGACAGATACAACATATCATAATTGGGACGGTGACCCTTGAAGGCAGTGACGTCAGAAACGGTCGTAAGTGGGATTAAAGAGCATCTCAAAATTCACGTAAGAACTTGACGTTCGCGTCAGACAGTTCGCAATTTTCATCTTGAGGCTCAATTTCATTTTGATGTCTTGGTTAAACGTCACAACTGTCGCACTTGGGGTCCCGAAAATCATCGTGTAATTGCTGAGCACGAAATGCATCTGCCACGCGTCACTCGTTGTTGCGGATTTTGCGATGGAGGCATATTCGGATAATTTTTCTTAAAAAATTGAGTTCAGTTAACAGCAGACGACACGCTGAAAAATAATGGCCCCAGCAACATATTGCATGAAGCATGTACATGATTGCAAGCATTGTTTTCATGAATTGAAGATCTGCAGCCTTTTTGTTCCTTTGTTGTCTTTCTCGATTTTGGTTTTACGACTGCGAGAAACATGTACATGATTGCAATCACTGTTTTCATAAATTGAAGATCTGTCTGTCTCGTTTTTGTTTTGAACGGTTTTCAACAAACAAAGCCACATTTGGGTAACAAATACATATATTATAACCTATTAATCATTGCGTCCCAAACATGTTATATTTAATGGCGAACACCACAGGTTTATGCACAAGTATACTATAGTTGCGAAAAGCTACAAACACATTATATTTGCATCCAAACGACAACCAAAATAAACATTAGGTAATCACCTATTTGTAGTGATCAGTTGTACCACACAGATCATAGGAGTTAACATCTTTTAATTTTTCTCTGGTGGTTTTCTGAAGTCAAATGTTGACGCCAACACGTGCAAGACCACCCACGCCTTGAACGAGAAAATTTAGTCAATTCGGTTGTTGTTGTTTACAGATAATTCGGTGTTGATATCCAATTTTCAAACGATTCGGATCATAACTTGTTGTGACAAATGAGCCTGTATATTTTGCCTCTTTTATTTGCATGTTTGTGATCTTCGGTTTTCAGAAATTGACACACCAACATGCTTTCTTCAGCTCAACCGATCGATTGCTCCCTGAAATGCCCCTGCGTTGCTTTATCCATCTAAGGCGGACAAGAGAGTGTTTATTCGTAATAATTTAAAATGCTCACCAGAAGTAGGGGTGATGTTTCGTCAAAGCCGCAGTGCAGTTTCTCTGGTTGCCATGACTTTTGCCTCAAAAACACTACTATGATCTGGTATACAAGATCTTGACTCATCCCTCAAGAATAGACTTCAAACCCAAATTTGTAATCTAGCTTGGAGTTATGCGTGTAGAAGTCTAAATATCTTCTGTTTTCTCGTATGAGACCCTTCTAGTCCAATCAGACTGCGTAAAAATTAAAAAAATATATAAAAAACCCCGAGCGAAATTTTTGCCAAACATCGAAAGTGAAAAAATTTTAACTTTTCAGTGAATGCTGACTGTAGGGTACATTTATACATGCTCAAAATTTTGCATTAAATGTATGCCAAAGCCGTGTCTTTCAGAAAAATTTAAAAATTTGTATATTATTTGTATAGGAAAAAACTAAAGAAAATACAGAATTAATCATGGTATCTTTTCGGGAAAATATTGTGTTTTTTACAGGTTGAAAAAAAATTCAAACCTTGAGAAATCGGCATTTCGAAGCGCCTTGGGATAACTTAAAAATATCTACAGCGTAGTGTTTTCTGAAGTATTACCAATAAAGGGGTTATTAACAAAAAACTGGAAAAAACCAATGAAAAAATTAGCAATTTTAAACTTTGAAACAGAATATCTTTATAACAATAAAAGATATTCCGCAACACTTTGCGTATAGTAGATTCTCAAAAGTACAAAATCTTTGTAATCGGCCTATTAGTGTAGAAGTACCAGGCTTTGATATTTGCAACAGCACTAAAGTGGTAAACTTTGACATCTTGTAGCAACAACCGTGTTGATACTGAGTTGCGTCTAAATAACATATTCTAAAAGCCCGACTCCTCCCCTAAAAATGCCTGGTATAAAATGATCGGAACAATAGTTTAAAAGTTGTGATATTATTGCCGAGTATTTTCCAATCGTTCCCACTGTATGTGGGTGGACGTTATGTAGGGCGCTTCCATTGTGGATGGTCGCACATCCCTTAAAATAATTCCGCAGTAAAAAGAACTCGGATCCATCGCTAAGAATGTCTTAAGACGATTGTTGTTGGTGCAGTCATTTAAATTCCCTACAAATCTAGAGGTTATTCGAAGGGCTGAAAGCAAAACGCTTCGTCGCATGGATAAACACAATTTGGTAGTCGCTGCAACGAAAAATTTCATTGACTCCTTTCACAATTTTTCATTTCGTTGCTACAACAACTTGTTTGAATTTTTTATTTAATTATATTTAATTTGAATTTTGTAGAAAAATGGGTCGAAAATTAAAAAAATTAGTTTTAAACTACTGATATTTGGTTTATCTCTTACTTTTTATAGTTTATATTTATTTATTTTGTAGGTCTTTTAACATTTTTAGTTGACGAAACAATTTCGTTATTGTAAAGCAACTAATATTTATGATGGTAGAGAGAGAGAGAAGAGGTCGAAAAAATGAGCGAGCGTAAAAAAGAGGCCTGCAAGAGAAAATGGTGAGCATGAGTGGTGGGTCACGTACACATCTTAAATCGAAAGTGGTAGACATATTTCTTCGCCGGAATAATCGTCCTTATTCCCGTTGTCGTCGTCGACGTCAATACAATATCGACACCATTTTTTATTGGCGACTTGAAGGCATTTTGACCAGAAAGATTTTGCGTAATATTTTAAGAGGGTTGTTTTCGGATCATAGACATCAAAAACTTTGTAGTTGTCGATCTGACAATACATTTATAACGTTCTAAAGTTGACCAAAATCTGATGACGACGTCGACGACGACAACGGGAATAAGGCCGAATATAAATAAATTTGTTAAAACAGACAAGTTATACTTAGTAATATTCTTTCATTGTGAAATCTAAATTGTGTGAATTTATGTGTTTGCTGTGATCGTTTGTGTAACTTGCGAATCAAATCGATAAATAAACAGAATGCAAGGAGCAACATGACAGCAAAGAAAGTGACGCATCGATAACAGAAAAACTACCCCGAAATATGTTACTGAACTTTTGTGTGTGTTTCGTTGTGTATTTGAATTCAGAAAAAAAACGAAAGACATAAATGTGTGGGCAATCGAAATCAATGAAAACGAAGAAATCGAAGAAACAAAGTGTTTCAAATACGACGAACATAATCAATAACAATTCAACGTACAGTCAAATGAATCCAATCGAAACTTTAACAAATTTGGTTAAAATAAATAAAAGAGCAGTTGAGGAAAATGGTTACAGAGCGATCATTGGCTTAAGGACGGGGAGATTTGGCGCTACAATTGAATATCAAAACCCTCAACACAACAACAATTGCATGATTTAACAAAACAAGGATGTGGTTCTATGTTAAAGGAGTAGAGCATAGGGGAGTAGAGCTTATGTTCATGGGAAGTACAAGAATAGATATGTACATGTCTTAAATAGAAATCTTAACAATAAATTCCGGGTATATGTTTTTAATTGCGGTACCTGAATATGACGACCACAATAACACTCAACTGCTCGACTAGCACAATCTTCTTCAGACGAGTGCTTCAACATGGAATGAGTATAATCTATTTAACAAATAGATTTTCGACAACAAAAATTCAAACAAATGATATCAACACACCTGCAATTTAATACTAACAGTATCTTTATGTACAATTGGCAATAAAGAATTTCAAACACACTTCAAAACATTCATTGCAGCAATGAAACAAATTCATTGCAGCAATGAAGCAAATTCCTTGCAAGAACGATACCTATTCATTGCAACAATGAAGCAAATTCATTGCAGCAACGAAACAAATTCGTTGCAATAATGAGGCAAATGAACTTTCACCACGAACAATTTTGCAGTTGATGAACACATTTTCATAGCGGGAATGAAACGTTACGTTATTGACGATGCCCTTCCGTTCAGTGCGTGATTCAGACCTGGCAGTCTCCAGACCTTTGTCACAAGCAGAGATTTGGTTTACTTTGTTAATAATCTAGTAATATCGCATATCGCATATATAGATAAATTCTGAAACTTCTTGTTAAAAGTGCTTTTTTGAACTTTAAAAGACACAATTGCAAATTTTTAGGGATGATTTTTTATTTATTTATTCGGCCTTTTATTGGCATTTTTGTATTTTAATATTCAAGTTCAAGACTATGCTATATTTCTATTTATAGAAATATAGATTTAAAAAAAAGTTGCACAATGAAGTCTTATGATTCCTGGCAAACCGTATAGCTATTTCAGATCTGGCCTCAGATCTTCATCTTCGGTTGCTTGGAATGATGTCTTTGAAGAATTCATCAAACTAAATGCATGCGAAATCTCATTTGAATTGAGATTTCACCACAATGTAAGTGTTTGAAAAATATCGCAATCAAAACACACAAGAAAACGTTCGCAGGAAATTCCTTCCATCTCCAGAGAACCATCGGTTCCCATTAAACATCAGGGATGTCTCCAGAGAACCATCGGTTCATAAGGGATGACAATTACAAATCATAATTTAAAAAAATTTCACATTTTTATTTTAATTTTTAAATTATTATTGAGTGTACGTTTTAATAGAGGGAGATAAATGGTGAAAATGAGAAAAACTGCGAAATGTGGTTTGGAGGGTAATCATTTTGTAGGATTGTGTAATTATTTGATAGAAAAAGCTCTCAACTTGCATCATCTATATTATTAAAAATGTTTAACATTATGCGAATATTATTAACACTTTAATTTTCTTAACTTTTTCCAGGTATTCCGTACATTTTTTAGCAATACGATAAATTGTTCGTCTGTACTTTGTTCACGCGCTTGAAATCATCTCAAGCACTTCAAATGCATCACGCTTTCGTTGCACTCACATGTAAGTAAGAATATAATACATAATTCTAGCATAATCCTTCACTCCTTCGAACACACGTGGTTTCATTTGGTCGTTACTTACAATTATTTGTTTTGTGATTACAAAAAGAACTTTAATTTAATTACAATTTGCGCTTTCCTCCTTTTTTTAGTTCGTGAACGCGAAAACACTAATTAATTTATACGAATAACCCATCCGTCCGTACGTCCTCCGTCCATTCATGCCATCC
Source organism: Phaonia tiefii (assembly GCA_963931995.1). NCBI lineage: Eukaryota > Metazoa > Arthropoda > Insecta > Diptera > Muscidae > Phaonia > Phaonia tiefii. Next base: position 111,358,077 of record OZ008370.1, on the reverse strand, counting down.
ATTCTTTCAGGCCATCCATCCAAGCTCGTCAGTCAAACCAATCCAATTCAAACGAATCAGTCGACCCCAAACAGACAAACAGCTAAACGGACGATTGGACAGACATATTGTGGCTTTCACACTGCATTGAGGTTGGAGCACGACTTTAACAAAATGCGGGATTCTTTTGTATTCCCACTTATTCTTTTGTGGCAAAACAGTCATATTGTTTGTTTGTGTTTTTCGACTGTGTGTCCGTGTGTCTTTGAGGATCTCGCAACAATAACTTTTGTTAGTGCTAACTCCAGGGTTGTGCTGTTTGTCGCAAATTTCTAATTTCTAACTCCTGTGACTCTAACTCCTGTGACATAAAATTTCAGACACATTTTTAGAAAATTTTAGAAATTACAAAATCGTAACACAAAAGGCAGACAACCAAACTAAAACCCAGAAACTACTTATATTTGTTAGAAAGTAATTTGTTGCAAGTGAAATATGTTTGATGTTATCACTGCGGTAATCGATTGCTGCAAATTAAATTCTGTTAGAACAATATCGGGCTTGACGAGTAGATACAATAACCGATTTTAGGAATCGGTTTCAAGGCCGGTTTGTGAATCGCGATTTCTAGGCACGATTTTAGGATTTGGTTTCGAAATTTGACAACATCTTCAAATAAATGGTTTTAAAGCTGGTTCATTTTATTTTAAACCGAAATTTTTATTGAAATTGTTTCTAATTATCTGCATTTGGAACTGGTTTCTAAAATCAGTAGTTGCATCTCCTCGATAAACTCCATTTTATTTGAATCGGTTGGCGTACATGAATTTTTGTTTCTTACTCATTTTTTATTGAGGATCTAGCAACCATATTATGATATCTTGAAGTCTTTTCCACGAGGTACCCTACTTTGACCATCAGTATCACCATATAATCGCTGAGAAAGTCGAGCATGAATACACGATGAAAAATAACGGCCTCTCTAAGATATTCTACAGGAATCATGTATTTATATGTTTGTAACACACTTCAAGCATTCATATGTTTGCAAGTCCCAAACTCACTTGTTTTTAAATGTGAACAGTATGATGTTTACTGGCAAACATGTATTTATGCATTTACGTGGAAACATATGCGAATTTCCTCCCAAATATAATAATATTTAGAAACGAGTTTTTCTTTGATTTCAATATATATGTATTACTTATTGTAATTAATTTTAACAATATAAATCCACATTTATAAATAATTAATACAAAAAAATTAATAGATTTAAAACGGCCCTTTTTACGTTTACTTGCATCGGATGTATTATTAGTTATTTTTTATTAACTGGAATTCTGCTGTTCTTTTGCTTCTCCTTTCTTTGTTATCTCTCACGTTTTTGAATATTTTTTCTGAAGGTTTCAGTTATGTGCTGGTTATCACTATGCGTTGGTACACAAACAAATCTAGTTCATGCAAGCCATGCGTGGATTAATTACTTGTATTTTTTTTATTATATTTCACAAATGGTCCGCCGTTCGATTCTTCTTAGTAAAGGCTCGGACAGACAAATGGCTTCACCTTGTTGCCCTTTCCAGTTTCTTTCCTGAAAATCGTTTCTCACTTTGATAGCATACCCAAAAACCAAAGTAACAGCACAAATTTATTTAACCGTCCGAGCCTTTGTTTATTCTTTATTCACTGACCAAGCGCTTTTGATATCCTCTGTTTGATGAACCATTGACGACTGAATACATGAAACTAAAATGCAATAGATCAACCAAAATAAGGAACACTGACTTCATCTGCAATTTGCACGCACATTCAGGAATATTTACGAATCACTAACTGAGAGAATAATGCAAAAATACAAATACATACAAGATAGGGTCTCTCGTCGTCTCTCTTGCTCTGGAGGGAGCATAAACAGTGCAACAAACACAGCCGTATTTGTATCACAAACAAAGAAATATTTAAGTCAGAACATAATGTGTTATTGGACACAAGTATATTTTATTTCAGTGAGTGTAAAACTAGAACGCGCACAGCTCGCTGGTTGTGAGAAGCTCTCCCTAATCCCCTCGTGGGACGTAACGGGAAACCATGTATTTTATGTATTATTTGCAACAAGCTCCAAACACACTTTATATTTGCATCCAAACAAAGAAGTACCTTCTTGGAACGTACAGACTACAGCTAAGAGGCTGTCTTAGGTGATGTTTTGTTCATCAATTCGCATTTTTAGTAAAAAAAAAATTGAGAAATATGAAATTTAACTTTTTTCAAAAACTGACTCTCGGCTTTGGAATCCTCAGAGTTAGAGGAATTTTGTTTTTGTTCCAAGAAAATTTTCGTGAATTGAATAAACGTTGAAAGTGTTCTAGTATGTACATTGGAAAAAGTGGTCAAACTGTGACCGATTTTATAAGGAAGGTGTCTGTTATCAAATTAACCTAGACAACTTTTTTATTTCTATTGGTATAAGTTCTCATAACATACGACCATATAAATATAGTGGTCAAAAAAGTCATAGTCTACTGCGCACGAGATAAAAATATGATATCAATACTCGCCCGCAAGTAAAAGTCTATTAATTGTTCCAAAGTCTTCAATATGTACGATGCTTATAGAAGCTGTGTGAGGGGTCTTTCTAGCTTGTAGAACTCTTATATCCTCTTATATCCCTCTACACTTTGGGCAAGTACCTGAAATCTATAAGATGTATAACATTATCAGCCAAGTGGTCAATCGATTGGTCACAACATACACTTCAACTGTTGATAAAAGGTTTTCCAATTTGAGTGATATGATTTCTAAGTGACGTTTCGGCCATTTGTAGTATGTCCTGATCTGTAATCTTTTTTTTAATTCTATTCAGTAATGTTTACAATTTCATCGTGGACAGATATACGCAAGAACAACGTTTACAAATTTTTAAATTTTTTTATAAAAATAATCGTTCTCCCATTGCAACTTCTCGTGCGCTTTTGCTATTATATGGTCGTAACAATCGTCCAACTGTGCTCCCTATTCGTCGAATTGTTGCAAACTACGAGCGTATATTTTCTTTACATAATGTCCAAGCGTCAATAAGACAAATAACCGCTCGAAGTAATGATAATATTGCTGCCGTTCAGACAAGTGTTGTGAAGACCGCAATTTATCGATTCCAAGGCGTTGTCAACAATTGGGACTGCCTCAAACCACAACCTGGCGGATTTTGAGAAAATACTTGGGCTTGCATCCGTATAAAATTGATTTTGACAATATCTGGATCCAACAAGATGGGGCTACGTGCAACAACCGTAGTATTACGAGACAAGTTTGGAGATTCGATTATTTCAAGAAATTGCGACATTGAATTGCCTCCAAAAAGTTGTGATTTAACACCATTAGACTATTTCTTGTGGGGTTATTTGAAGCCACTGGTCTTTAGAAATAACCCAGCAGGCTTTACAAGTCAATATTGAACGTGCTATTCATGGCATACTACTTGATTTAGTGGAAAAGTGGTCTAAAATTGGGTTTATCGAATTCGTGCCTGCAAAAGAAGACGTGGAGGCCATTTGAAAGCCGTTTTATTCAGAACTTAATTGTATCGATTGTACTTCACATTAATTAAAAACCGTTTGAATTTCCTTAACAATTACTGTGTTTTTTTTTTTGTAAGAAATCATATTACTCAAATTGGCAAACCCTTTACCATACTCGTCCTTTAAAATTTAAAGGGGTTGAAGCTGCCGATAGCGCATTCGATCCTGGAGTTGGTAAGAATTTTATGACAGCCTACAATCTATGAGGAGCAAGTTCACATACAGCGGGCTCTTCAGTCAGAAAGCTACCACTAAAATGGATGTCCACAAGTAGAATCTCTATTGCAGGTTGCCCAAGCCAGTATTTTCCTTCTATTTTGTAATGGTTTATAGAAGAGCATCTACGAGTATTCTTGGTCGTTCTAGCGCATTCTTATATCGCTTTAGCTCAACTTTGTAATTATCTCAGTCCTTTTTGTCACGTGAAGACTTGGTCTTATTAAAGAGGTCGTCGGCATGATTTCATTATATTCGAAAGTTCTCTATTCCAAGAGGAAGGCATATTCTTCCCCCTTCTTGAATACGACATTTTGTAGCGACTTGTTAAAGCACTCGTGACACTGTCCGCTCAATTCTCTATGTCAGCTACCCACCTGAACTTCTCAGCTGCTTTTCATCCTAAAAAACTTTTGCAAGTATTTTCATGGAGGGAACAGTCAGTTCTCCTCACATTGCGAAGAACTACAACAGGCTGTTTCAAGTTCCAATCCAACTGGAAACCAATGTATCACTCCCTGATCATCTCACAAAGGCCTCCCGTAGTAAAGGTGAGATCTCTTTCCTGGAGCTGGGGACGAAAGGCGGCACATTACTATATTGCATTCATCAACTCTAGGTAGGTAACCAATGAGTGTTTCACGCCTCATTGATGACAGAGATGTCCTATAATGAATGGTGTGCATTTGCATTCGCGGCCACAATTATTGGGGTACTTTGACATTTTCCCTCGTCTATAAAGTATGTTAAGGATGCTGATGGCAACAGATATCTTCAGTCCGGTACATATGTTCGTGGTTCCGTTTCTTCATGACACATGTACGATGCGACCATCTAAATATTGGATCCGTTCTGTTCCAGACAGATCGCAACGTTGTTGCTCACGCTACGTGGCTTTAATAGGAACATGTTTCTATTCTTTCTGGCCACAATACAAGATGTGGGAATTTTTACATCGAGGTGGCTATTGTCTTATCCCTTTGATGGCCACAGGCAAGTATGTTTGTTTTATCACCCAAATCGGGCTGGTACCAGATAGACGAAATGTATCCATAAATGATTTATAGAAGAGAGTAGGGGTAACAATAGTTTAGTATGCTTAAATATTTTAACTGATCCGATGCGACCCCAATGAGCCATCGAAGTGGGTCAAAAAGTGGCCTTAGTTCAAAGGGACGTATAGTGTCAAGAAAATGTTAGGTACGTTGTGAGTCCTTACCCGACCCTTTGAAAAATTTAAGGCCAAATATTGACCCATTCCTGACCACTAAAATATACATTCGTACCGGTAGTTCATCCGAGGTAAAAGCTTTGTTTAAAAATTAGAGGAGTACACAAGTTCAATTTTTTTCGGGTGCATCTTGGTAGTTAATGTCTATTTGACGCCTACACTGAAAGAAAAACCTTCATACGATTAATGAATTCTAACATTGCATCAATGAAAAGTGTCATTGTTTTTGAGCCAATGTCGGGCTTCATTAATGCTATGAACAATGTTACATTAAACGAAAGATGTTTCATAGAGCTGAAATTAATGTAAACTTTCTAAACGGAATGGAAAAATATCATTGTAAATATTAAAGAAAAATGATACATTGATAATATAAACCGTTTCATTGATATAATGAAATATAGTCATTGATGTTATGATGATACTATGAACATGTTTCATTAATGCTATGAGCATCTTATGAACATGTTTCATTGAAGGTCTGAATATGTTTCATTAATTGTATGAACATATTTCATTGATGGTATAACACGTTTCATTGATGGTATGAACAATTTCCATAGTTGGTATGAATAGGTTTCATTGATAGTATGAACAGGTTTCATTGATGGTATGAACCGGCTTCATACATGGTATGAATATGTTTCATTGATGGTATAAGACAGTTTCCATAACTAAATGCAATTTTAACTTTTGCCACACTATCATGTAAATTATTTGGAGAAAATGCTCCCCGAGCCATTAAAAAAAAACGAAAATCAAGCAAAATAAGGGAATTTCAAAAACCAATTTTTTGTCGTCCGGACCTATGGGGTCCATAGGTTCCAAAAATGGCCAGAAAAAAATGTTGTGGGGGGAGGTAGAAAACACGATTCTAAGCAAAAAATTTAAAGGGCAAAAGTTAGAGGGAATCCCTATTTTAGGAGTTATGGCCTCCAAAGTTCGGGCTTTTTGTGGCAAGATTTATTTCGACTATTATTAGGTTTTCCGGGACGGGGCCAGGGAGAGAAATATCTCTGATTCAAATTTTTGGATTTCGGAATTTTTTGATTTTTGGAAATTTTTTGGACCTGTGGGTTCCAATAGGTCCGGCTTATTTTATTTATTCCTTATCTCATACTGGCACTCATATATTGTGTCACAGCTACTGTACATACATACATAAATACATACATGTATACAAATCGTTCCTACTACATATGTACATATTATCCTTTAACCAAATTAATGAATCGTTCAAAATTAATGAAATGGTGCATTATATTAAAGAAAGATGTTGCATTATTGCTTTTTTAGAAAAAATATTTTAAAATTCAATAAAATAAGTGTAACGTAAAGAATGACCTATTTATTAGATTCTACTTTACAATTTCGATAAAAAGTCTGCAATTTTTCTCTATAGTTTCCCATATTTACATGAAAAACATATTTCATTCCATCAATGTAAAAGGTTTCTTAGCATTAATGATGGTGCACAAATTCAAAAACTGCAGCAATGAAGGAGTTCATTGAAGTAATGTAACATTTCATAGCATCAAAGAAACTTTTCATTGCATCAATGTAAACCCATTAATGTAACCCATTCATTGATGCTATGAAGCGCTTTTCTTTCAGTGTAGGGACAATAATTGAATCAGTTTAAGTCTTTGGAACCAACGCGTCAAAATTTCAGACGTCTATATATTATACATTACCGTGGGCATTAACGGGTTAACGTGCTTACATAGGCCGAACAAATGTTTGGCAAGTACGTTGAAATTTTAGCTAAACGCCAGTTTCGACTGATTAATTTTTTCATTAATTGCAGAAAAACTTGATCTGTTAGCTCGTAGGAAAACTAAAATCTTCTAATGAAACAAAAAAAAAAATGGATTAAATTCTACAAAAAAAAAAAATGTTGGTGTATAAGTAGATAATATTCGGTCGTAGATCAGGGAAATATTACAAAAATTGTAGATGGTTTCGGCTGAAATTGTATGGTCGTCAATGGGTTATTCCGTTTCTACCATTGTCCACAAATCCTCCTTTTAGCAACCCAGGGCTCTTCGTTTAAGACCACATCTGCCTCGCTATTTGATAGAAGAAAGCTGAAAGTGGCAAATGCCATTTTACTATGATGAAGGTTGTTTTGAAGAAACCGCCACATTTGTTGGTATTTCCATCACTGTCACATCTTGTCCGTCGTCAGTACTGATGTGCGGATCCGCACTTTTGGGGAACCGGTTCTTTCGAGTCCGGTTCCAGAAGAACTGGGTATTTGGACCGGTTCCGGTGCTCAGCAAATTGTTGTCGCAGAGAGGCTTAAGTGTAATATCATATTATAAGAACATAAAATTTGATAAAAAATACACATTTTCATACCCTCAAAGGTTAACACTTTTGGATCCTTTGGAACTGAGTGAGTTCTGTTATTCTGAAACCGGTTCTTTTCAAATCATTTTTCAGCTCTGTTAGAATCGTTTCTCCGCCTTTTCGGAACCGTTTTCGGTTCTTTGGAACTTGGTTTTTGTTCCATTAAGAAACGTTCTCTGTTCATTTGGACCCGTATATCGGTACATTAGGAACTGCTTTCGATTCTTTGGAACCGTTTTCGGTTCTTTTGGAATCGATTTCGGTTCTTTTGGATCCATTATAGGTTCTTTTGGAACCGGTCAGGTCCGGTCTTGTAAGTATCCGGTTCTGCATAACCGGTTCCTCGATTCTGTGCATCACTAGTCGTCAGTCGCCAAAAAAATCATCATCTGGGTTACTATCAGCAGTGTGTGCAAGGGCACCTGTCAAGGACCAACGCTCTACCGGATCTGTTTAGGGCTTTAAAAAGTCGCCATGCATTTATGCATTCCCATTCATCGTCAACACATTAACCATAGGCTCGTATTCCTGCTCCCTTTTCTTTACCACCATTCCTCGTCGACAATAGACAAGGTATAAATAGACTTGCGTTCCTGATCGGATATATAAATCTTCAAGGTTATCTGCCCAAAATTAACGACACTACCCTACCCGATAACGACACTACACTACCCTACCCTCAATCCCTTCATGAGATCTTATGGGACACTTTTTTTTATTTAAAGTTCGGGATTACTATCCTGGAGAATATACCCAATTTTCTCATCGTCGAGTGGCATGTGCACTAGGGTGATGACTCTTATACAACCTCGTTTCCCTGTACCATATTTAGATGAGTTTTTATTTAAGATTAGATAAAATCTTACATACATTTAAGGTGATTCGATAAAAAAAACCTCACGCACAAAATGATTTTCACATTTTTATTTACCAGCATTTTGGGCAATTTATGGAAGTCACTGTAAGCAGAAATATAATTGAACACGAGCTTTAGAGCCACATATGTAACATTACTTAGGATCATCAAACATACAAGGAAGTTAAATATTCACGTTGTCATTGGAGAGGATGAATCTCAGTGGGAGGTTGTCCTTGTTGCGGCAGGAGTTGTATAAGTCTTGCATAACTTTAATCGTACTCTCACAGCACTGGTTGCTTCGGGCAATGTTGATTGGAGATTCATCTGTTTTCCAGTGGGTCTTCAAGCATTTGAGAGCTGTTGGGTAGTCATTCAGAGCTACCGATAGTTCTTCAAAGTCTTCAGCGCGGAACAATTGACTACTGAACCAATGATCAGCCCATGAGTAAGAAATGAATGAACAGATTTTACGCAACCTGTTCCGGGTTTCAGGCATCAGAATGAACGCAAGAAGAGCCAGAATGGCACGAGAGTTCCAGCGTGCATTGCAGGTGTTTTTGATCTGCTTAAACTTTACAAAGGGAATCTCACTCCTCTCAGTGAAGTGACGGAAGACACTAGTGAGGTGGAAGAGAAACTTCATGTCGAGTCTCTAGGCCCTTGTTTCCTTAATCTCAGTTTTAACATTGCTGAAGGCTGTTTTCAATTGATCATAATTGTTCATCAAATCCTGCGCAAAGAAGTAGTCGATGTTTGGTGATTTAGTCGACCCATGGAACTCATCCTCCATGAGAACGTGAAGAACGCGATCCAGCACATGGTGCTGGCAACTGATGAACTTGGGTTTGGGGTGACCTTTCTCTTCGAACATTTGCTGCCGTCGAACTACAACGCCTGTCTTTTTGCCGGTATTCACGCTTGTTGTATAGGCAACAATCATCACAATGATCCCCACAGGTTGAACTCATCTGACACATTCTGGAGTCCTTCTGCGATTGTTTAAGCTTTCCCATCTTTCAATTTGAGCGCAGTCAATTTCTGTTGATTCATTCTTGACGACCACGGTCTGATATTCAAAGCTCTCAATGTGTTTGCCAGCTTGTAAAAAGGCTTGTAACAAGGCGTCTTGCAATGTCTGTTGGGTTATGCTTCCTTTTGCTCATTGATGCTGCATCGTCATCCTCCCAAGGACTATCAGTACTGTTGTCGAATGAGTCCGTGCTAGTTTTGAAACAATCAGTTATCGCTGAGCTGTTAAATGTGGACACAGTCGCTTCCATTGCCCTCTTTCGCTTGGATGGGTTGATGGTATTGGCACTACCAGGTTTGCCGCCGGAATTACCAACGCGGACTTTGCTCTCAATTTGCAGTTTGTAGAGGTTCTCATCCTCTTTGCACATCCATTCGCCTCTTACCTTGGCCATGCCAAACAGTTCCTTCAATGAATCTAAGTTTTGTTTTTTTCTGCAGCGCTCGTAGTCTTCCAGAAGTTTTGTTAGTGTTGCACAAATGGCTTGATCAGATATATGCGGGAAGTGCAATGTTTTGCGCCATAGGGCTTTAAGCTCTATAGCAATTTAACCGATCCTCTCTCTCAGTCCTTTGGCAGTGGACTCAAGAAATTTGAAGCGTCCAATGACGTGTTTTTTCAGGGGTTTCAGGGGCATGCGACTCCGTTCACTCAATGGTGCTTCAACAATTGCCACGTTGCCTCTTCTTGATGGCTCTTGAAACTGGACTAGGTTCTAGGAACTCTTCGTTTTCGTCGCCGCTTGTTGAATGACACAAATCGATCAATGAACACCAATTTATACTACCTATTTTTCAATATTTTACTGACAGGCACTTATGAATGGGCGCATCTTTTTTTACGGTGGCTATATACCTGATTCAGCACGTGTGCGTTGTAAATTTTTCAAAACTTTCAAAATAATGACCGCTCATAAATGTGGTTTCTGCAAAAAAAAAATCATCCCTAACAGGTAGCCAATGGAAAAACACACATCAATAAAAAAAATTCACTTTCCTTTTTCCCCCTTAAATTGAATGTAAACGGAGTAGCTACCATAAAAGAACCCGAAGAGCAATTCAGCATAAACTTATGAGAGCATATTAGTTTCCTACCATAATCATAAAAATGACATAACCTTTTGTTTCTCACTAATTTTCTTTAATTCTGAGAATCATAAAAAAGTCGTCAACGTTTTTTCCAAAGAGATACATTCGACTCAAAATGAGACACCTTCATTTAATTGTAAATAAAAACGAAAGATGTTCATCGATTTCTATGATCAATGTCTCATTTTGTTCATAGGTTATGTGGCTTTTCGTGAAAGTTATAAGACGTGACACTTTTTTCCGTTTTGGATTTATATGATTTAAAAATTCGAAAAAATTTAAATTTTTTGACAAAAATATCATTTCAAAGTGGTTTGTGCGTAACCTTTTTCAATATTTAAATGGAATAAACGTTATTTTAGTCATTAATATGCAAAAGTTTATTCATTCCTGCAACAGGAAATAATTTTTGAAAAAAAAAATCAAAAAGTCATCACCCTAATGTGCACTGGTCCACCCTTATTATATAAGTAACTTAGAAATTTAGAATCAAAGTATACAAAAACCCACCCTCATTTGTAGGACATGGAATAAAGGTAGTGGCTCTGCTACTTATTTACTATAACACCGAGGTGGGGATTTTCTTTCCCTTAAACGTGATTGGTGCAGTAAGGTTCCTCTTGCCAAAGTTTTAGTATTTAGAGTCAGCTGCGATGATAGATACCACTTTCCCATCTACCACTGCTTCAGATTTTGAATATTCCTTTAAGAATTTCTAAAAAATCAACAGGGATGATTTTTATTTACTCGGCCTTTATACAAAAATCTTAACAAAACTAACTGCTTTCAAAGTTTTTCCTCAGTCAAGCCCTTCAATGTATATATATTTTTTTTAAATATGTATCTTTGCTATATCGTCGTCCCAAAGTTATCTGCACGTATCCCCCAAAATTGTTCTTTTGGTAAATTGACTCTAAAGTTTTAACAATTTGTATACAAAAATTGGTATGAAAAAAGTGGTCCTATATTTTTGTCAGTAGTAGTGCCTGAAATTCTCCATCGATTGGAGTAAAAATATCCAGTCATTTATGAAATTTAATATCACATTTTATTGTATACGCCACGTTTTTTGAAATATTTTTTTGTTTCTGGCACATACGTAAACATAAACTGAAAAAACCGCATTAATTGTTTTAGTAAGCAATTATCTTCACGTATGCGCACTATACATTGGGGTGCAGCGACAATGCATGCAATTTTTGTTTCCTTTTTTTATGTTATAGACGTTATCCGGACTTGCTTTTGAGATCTAGAACTAAAAGAAAATACACATATACATAGCAGGGGCATAAATATTGTTCCTAAATTGAACATACCCATTAGAATAGTAAAATTGAACACACCCTTTTAATACCATATAGTTTTTGAAAGTTAACCTCTATAGCGTTAGTCAGTTACGGGAATTTGAAATTGTATCAACTTTCACCATGGAGTGGTCAGATAACGAAGACCGTAACGCAGTTAAAGCACTTTTTAAGTGTGGAAAGATAAAAAACGATATTTTCTAAACGCTCCGCCCGCTCGGCATTAGTCGCATGTTCGTCTACAGGGTGCATAGAATTGTTCGAGGAGACTGGAGATATAAAAGACCGCCCCCGATTGGGCCGCAAATGTACCGTTCGGACACAGCAAGTCATCAAAGCAAGAATTCAACAAATTGCTCTCGGGCAACAGAAAATCATGCCCTGTGAGATGAAAATCACGCAAAAGTCCATGAGTCGAATTATTAAAAAAGACTTGGGACTTGGATCTTTCAAACGGCTTATAGGACATTTATTGACTGCAACTTTAAAAAAAAATACGATAGAAAAATCCAAACGTATTTTGTTGAAGTGTGCTGATAACTTGCATAGACAAATCTTTTTTACGGCTGGAAAAAATTTTTGCCGTGCAGGAAAAATTTAACAAAGAAGCATCTGAGCTCATCCCACGGGTCGAAAAGGGCCATGATCCAGCTGCAGTCATGGTTTGGTGGGATGCCGCTTATGAAGGGGTATTTATGTGAACAAGGGGTCAAAACATCAGCCAAAGTTTACCAAGAACCCTTTTGAAAGCAGTCGTGAAGCCGCTTAACAATTCCCTGTTTCAAAATCAGCCGTGGACTTTCCAGCAAGATTCAGCACCAGCTCACTAGGCTAAAACGACACAAACCTGGCTTCGAAACAATTTTCCAGGTTTTATATGCTCTGAAGAATGGTCCTCTGGCAGCCCTAATCTGAATACTCTTGATTATAAATTGTGGACATTTTTAGAGGACATGGTCTGCCACAAAAGATACCCCAACATTGATTTTCTTAAGACAGCTCTGGTTTCCAATGGATCAGGTGCGTGCAGCTATTGATGATTGGCCACTGCGACTTAAGGCGTGCGTCAAGGTCGAGGGCGAACATTTAAAAAAAAAACATAAAACTTTGAATGAAACTTAGCTTTTTGTATAAAATACGTACATATCAATAAACATCCGGTTCCGGTTCACTTATTTAAAGGCACTAAAAATTCCATAGTCACCAGCCTGTATCTTTTGCAATTTGTAACCGATTGCAGAATTTTAAAATGAAAATAGAAGCTAGGCATCTTGAGATATAAAGAAAATCATGACAATAGTGGTTTCTTAACTACAGAACTTTTTTTGAGCAATTTATAAAAAAAGGTCAAAAAAAAGTGTCATTGTTTTGGTTCACTTGAATACAGGCACTTTAACTAATTTTAATGAAAAATGTTTTTCTTGATTTTTTTTAAATTTATTTTACTTTATTTAAGAACTATTAGTAATGGGTACAACCCCCTTTGTTTTTAATAACTTCAAATATACGGGTTTTCATTGAGAGATAACGAGAATTTATGTAGTTCAACGAAATTTGATTCCAAACATCCTTAATGGCCTGAATTAGTGACTGCTTGTCATCAAGTTGTCTACCTCCTTCATAGACCTTACGAGATAACCAACCCCAGACATTTTCGATAATGTTGAGATCTGGCGAATAGGATAGTCAGTCAAGAATATTAACATGTTGGCTTGCAATGAACTCCTTTACTACTCTGGCGTTGTGTATATGGGCATCATCCTATTGCAATATCCAAGATTTGGGACCAGATAGTTCACTGATCTTCGGAAAAGGCGATTCCAATAACGTTTTATAGCGTGCACTTTGAAATTCAAGATCGATGGTGCCATAGTACGTAATGGCACCCCACATCAAAACGCTTTTCTTTGAGCAGATCATGGAAAAAATAGTTGTAGCCATCAGGCCCATCCAAATTAAACTTCTTCTCATCCGTAAATATAACGGTTCTCCAGTCATTTACATGACCTCTTGGCTGCACATCTCATACCATGTAGTCTCTTGCGAATTGAAGCCGCTTTTCCTTACGAGGAGCATTAAGTGGTGGCTTTTTTTGTAATTTCAGGTATTTAAGATACTCCAAAAAAAAAAATTGTTTCCCATTACATCCCATGAAGGAATCTGGGAGAGCTTCTCACAGCCAGTGAGCTGTGCGCTTTCTAGTTTTATACTCACTGATTGAACGGTATTTTGAGATGCTTTTTCATGGCTAAATACTCGATAGTGTCGCTGACATTTTAAGGTGGTCGAAAGACATTTTAAGGTGGTCAGAGCAGGGATCGAACCCAGGATCTCAAGTACAAGAAGTGCGCACACTACCCATTGCACCACCGATGGCCACACTCACAGCTCTTAATTACTCTGCGTACTGATGACTTGCTCGCTTCCACTCCAGCTTGAGCTCTTATTTTTGACAAGGATAAGACAGAATTAGAAGCAATTTTGATGATTTTTCTTTTCTCATTCGTAGATAGAGACAACGAAACCCTTTCTTTAAAATTGTTTCCATACTCCTCGGGGTTCTTGATGTAATTGTCGACAACTGTTGGACTCCGTCCAATTTTTTTAACTATGGCGCTGTTAGAATATCCTTCAGAACGGTAAACATCGATTTTAGGTTTTTCCGACAGTTTTACAATTTTTTGTTTTGCCATTTTGACTCGTGAAATGATTAAGATGTAATAAATTGTAATAAACAAACGCTCCCTACAAAAAATCATCGCTTACTTTAGAGATAATAAAGTGCCTTCAAGTGAACCGAAAAAAATAGCACATTTTTGGATTTTTTTTATAAATTGCTCAAAAAAAGTTCTTTAGTTAAGAAACCACTATTGTCATGATTATATCTCAAGATGTCTAGCTTCTATTACCATTTTAAAATTCTGCAATCTGTCACAAATTGCAAAAGAAACAGGCTGCTCAATATGGAATTTTTAGTGCCTTTAAATAAGTGAACCGGAGTGTATAAAACCAAATGGTCCAAAAACGTTAATTAGTTTTTGTTTTATAACCCAAAATATAAGTATCAGTATTTAAATAGGATGATAATATCTTTTCCTCACGTCTGTCAAATATTTTTTTCACGTACGTGAAGAGAACTTAATTTTCTTTAATTAAAAATTTTCATATATTTTTTATTGTATATCCACAATAACGGTTCATACGGTATCGTGTTAATTATTTAGCAAAAGTGGATATTCAAGAAAATGGCTCTATAATATCTCAGAAACCATAAGAGATTGGGACGTGGGGATTAAACAGATGGATAGATCTATACAATTTATCACAGGTGATAGTCGTATATCATTTTTTTTGATTTTATGATATACGTGAAGATAACTTCGGAACGTCAATATGTGAACTCTATTTAAAATAATGATTATGGTTTTTATTAAAAACAAAAAATCTGTTTCTTTCTATGAAAAGTTTACGCCAGAGTCATCCTGAAGAAACTACTCTCACTTTTGGTTTAGATCCCTGACTGACTGGCAGAAACGTTTTATCCGCCAAAGGACTGACTTAATCCTGTATAGTTCCATTGTTGCCTTTGTTTGTTGCCATCAGACATGCATTCATATTTTGTTTGGTGCTATGGAATTTTCACACGCAAAAAGTATTACAAATCCAATTATGGAAATTTAATAATAACAATACAACACCAATACAAACCATTCCCATACACACACACACACTCAAATATACAAAAGTATTCATCACGAGGAAGTATTCGTCACAATCAAGACTCTAAATTCGTTACGTTACATCAGCTCACAGCCCAGTGGGATAGTGGTACCACATTGAGCCATAAAGTAGCAAGAATTAATTACTAATAATTGTTTTCAGGGCTTTTAATTCGATTACATTATTATGTTTCTTTTTATGGTTTACGTTATTTGCTGATTAAAGGGTGGAATTTTAATAGAAGTTAGGAATTAGATTAAAATGCAGATACATTGTTGGCTTAAGGTTACGGTACGTATGAGTAATACGCAATATGTAGACGCCGTTTCGAATATGCTTTTAATAAAAATCAAAAGCCTCGCTCTTAATTGACGTAGCGATATGCGGGTATTTTTTGTATATTTCTCGTTATTGTGCAACGAACTTGGATATAAAAGCCTACGGTATTGAGACACTAAACTGCACATTAGTTGTTCCCCCCAAACACCTGTCTTTGATCACAATCAAGATACATAAAATTCTGCTACCATAAACTTTTGTTTATAAAACATGAAATTCTATTTACTAGTATTTATCTTCTTTGGCATCCACCGAATTGTAATTGTAAAATAAGAAGGTGGTAGAAAACATCACACATAAGACGCCATAAAGCATGATCAAATACTTTAGAAACGAACAAAGCGAAATTGACTTGCCATAACCGCAGTCAAGTAGCCAATTATGATATCAGCTATAAGATTTGTTATTTTACAATACACAGACACAAACACAGTCATCTGGAACCCCCACACAACAAAATATTGACGCCTGTATTGATAAGGTTTGTCAAATTATAAACATTGATATTATAGGGAATGGGTAACACCCTCCACTATAGTTTTTAAAGATTTCCATTAAAAAACTCTTACTTGAATTTGAAACAAAAAGCTTGAATAGTTCTTGCGGCAAAGAACTAAAATTGATTTCAGACAAAACAGCAAAATACTGGCCCTTTGATTTAATCGATCTTTTTATGGTTTCTATTACAATACAAAATTTTAACTGGGCGTAAAACGTGGTTCAACTAAAGGTATATTTTTTAAAAATTATAACACTGATAGATTTATTCTGTTCAAAATATCAGTCAGTATCACACCTCCACGGATTAAAATGAGTCGCTTTACACTTGAACAACGTTTGGTAATACGGCCATTACAGAAGCTCCAATCGGATATCGAATTTGGAACAATAATTATCTTTTCCAACGAGGCGAGTTTTCGTCTCGGCGGCTATGTCAACAAACAAAATTGCAGCATCTGGGGATCGGAAAACCCGCACGCCATTCTCGAGAAGGCAACACATCCATAGAGACTTACAGTTTGGTGTAGATTTTGGAGATGAGGCATTATTTAAATTTTTTCGAAAATGCTGCTTGAAACACCACTTCAGTCAACGGCGAGCGCTACACAGCCATGGTTATGGACTCTATATGGGCCGAAATGGAAGATGTCAACTTGACTCATCTTTAGTTTCAGCAGGATGGCGCACAATTTGGCGATGTCAGCGATGTCAGTTGGCCGCGTCAGAGTTACGATTTGACCCCGTTAGACCTTTTTTTGTTGGGTGCCGTTAAAGACCGAAGCTATGCCAATAATTCAAAACCGCTCCACACCCTTAATGCCAATGTCGCCTGACCCATTCGTGAAACAAAACCAGGAACCGCCAACAAAGACTTAAAAAATTTGGGCTGACAGGACCAGCTACTGCGAAGCCGCTGGCAGCAACCACAAGAATGAAATTGTGTTCCATAAATAATGGGAATATTTATTGTATCTAACAAAGCCATTATAAGGGTAATTCCAAAAAAAATCGACACTAAAATCTGAATTTTCGAACCAGACCACTTTTGATTGGCCATTTTTCAACTTCGGCAACGATTTCACGCACTATTTTATAAAGAAACCATAATACTCTTGAGTTAATTCAAAAGGGACGTTTCCGAGTCAGTAAAATGCAACTTTGGTTTTAAAAATCCGCTATTAATTCGAAGTTTGAAATTAAAAAATATCCGTTTGCTGGACATATACACAAAGACTTCTGATATTTTCTTAAAGAAGGTACATAAGGCCTAAGTTTCTTCTTTCCAAATCCGGTGAGAAAGTGAAAATCGGTTGACAATCAACTAACTTACAGGCTTGTAAGTGTGCAAACGTACACAACACCGGGTTTTTAACCGGTTTTCCAGATTTTGGGGGTGCTTGGGAAATTTCACAACAGATTCTTGTTTCACTCGACAATACCTACAAGCAAAATACTATCACTTCCCAGGTATATCTACTTTAGTATTTTTTGTAACTGTGTTATACGTAGTCACTACTTGAAAAATCGAAACTAAAACAGCAAAAACTCGAGCACTCTTTACCAAACCTTATGTATATATTAATCCTGTGATGTAGAGAAAAAGATGGTCTTTCTGTTTGATGGGGAAAATCAAAAATTAAAGATACGTTATTCCAGTATATTTGTAAACTTTAAAATGATATCCAACATTTTGAAATCACTTTACGCATTCCAAAGATATGGCATTTTTCAGTCAGGTCCTTTTTTCAGAAATTGCCATACAAAACCTACTTCAACGAACCATAATTTGACCCTTTGAATTTTGACAAGCATAGAATTCGTATGGATGAGGAGAAACTTTTGTCCAAATTTTATACAATTCAATAGGGGTTGAGTCCAGGACTGTGTCGAAATATTTTGAAATTACCCATAAGCCAAATGAAATTAAGTTTAGTTCATTGTATTGTTTTTCTTGTTGTTCTTGTTTCTTGTTCAAGTTCCGTGTTATTCTCAATTCGTCTACCCAATATTTCGCTCCCCATCGAGGATCATCTTCAGGAATACTACGGACATACATATAATATTCGAAGTGAATATACATTGGAAAGCATTAATAACTTACGATAAATAAGCAAAAACAAAATACAAAAGATTAAAAAAAATATAATTCTACTCTTCCTTCAGCGTCTATTGTAAAGGGTGTCTCAGGAAGAATGATCTTTTTCATTTTAAAATAAAATCACGTATTTTTTTGCGATGGTTGTGATTTTTTTATGGGATTGTAAAGAAGACATGTTCCAATCAAACATGGAATTAAATATCTGTCAAATGGCTGCACGGCTTATGACTTTTTCATAAAGATGTGGCTGTATCTCAACAATGACGCGTTAGATCTCGGATTTGAGCTCAGGAATCGTTTGTGGTTTATTCGCATACTGCCGAGATTTCACAAAACCCCAAAGAATGAAATCGCACGGCGTTAAATCGCATGATCTTGTTGGCCAGTTGGCATCAGAATTTCTTGAGATAATTTATTATGGAAATCGTTGCTGCAATAAATCGATTGTTTCGTTCGTAGGTGGCAGGTGGAGCCGTTTAGCTGAAACCACATGTCGTCCAGATCCATGCCGTCCAGTAGAGGCCACAAGAACTCCGTTATGGCATTCACAGTCACTGCAATTTCGACCTAATCTTCAAAAAGGCCCAGTCACGCCGTCTGACCAAAATCCGCACCAGACAGTTGCTCATTGTGAGTGCATTTGTTTCTCATGGATTGCATGAGGTTTTGTTGAGCCCCAAATTCGGCAATTTTGTGTACTCATGAACAGGTACAGATGGAAATGCGCTTCATCGGTGAGGATGACGTTTTTGAAAAATTTGGCTCCATTACCCATTGAACGAATTGCCGGCGCCGGCGGTTTGAGCTCCTGAGTAAGCGGAATTTTTTAAGCATAAAGGTGGAGGTCTTTTGACAAAATTCGGTGCGTAGTGCTTCGTGAAATTTGAACTTGTTGAGAACGTTCCCGAATTAATGTTTTCGAGCTTTCTGCGACACTCTCGTTTACAACAGCAATGTTTTCAAGCGACCTACCGGTACGTCGACGCACAGGAGTCTTACTGCCCATAATCAATCTAGATTCGTCAAATTTTTGACCACTCTTCGAATGGTTGACACATTAGGTTCACTTTCTCGGCTGCAAATTCTTCGAAGTTTGGGAGCGGTCTCAGCATAACTTTCCAAATTTTTGTCATAAGTTTTCACAATTATAACGCTCCATTTTTAATAATCGGAATAAACATACATATGTGATTATTAAAAATGGAGCGTTATAACTGTGAAAACTTTCAGAGTTGCCACTGGCAAAAAAAAAAATTTGCACTAAATTTAAACAGTTCAACCTTCCTGGGGCAACCTTTATATAGATAGATAGGGTCATAAATGCGGGCCACGCCCATCGATCCAATCCCGTTTATGTATTTATAATACGTAGTCTAATATCAATTGTATCTCTACCAAATTTCAAGGTCATAGCCCTCCAGATTTTGCGTTTTAAAAAAGACGGTCCTATGGGCTAGTCCAAGCCCACTTAATACATCAAGTTCCCAGTAGCCTGTGTACAGGTTCATTCTGTGAAAATTTTAAGAATATTGGTCCTGCCGTTTAGACATCTATAAGGTAACCTCAAATAAACAAGATTTCATTTATACATATACAGATATTCCGAAGATTTATTAGGGAAATTTGTGTTTATTTCAAAATATAAAAATTGATATTTGTCGACCTTTTTCCTTCATTTTTAAGAAATACAATAAGTTGAGCTCGAAATAATTTCAAAACAAGTGTTCAGAAAAGGACATAACTGAAAGTACAGTAAAAAAAATCATGCCATAATATTCGTAGAATTTTAAAAGATTTTCTAGCTTTTGTTTACATTAAATAATTTCAGACTATAGGAAGCATGGAAATCTTTGAGCAGGCTGTTCCAAACACTTGACATAACCAAACATATCAGTCACTACATCCACTTATTTGTAAAGTAAACGTATTAAAGTCAAAAAGTCAGGTCATATTTGACGAAAAATAATAACACACCGCCATGAAGGATCTTTATCTTCCATACAGACTTGAAAACAGCCAAAGTGTAAACAAAAATGTGCACATACTATACAATAGACTAAGTAAAGTATCACAAAGAAAGGGAACAAATACCGACACTTTGTAAAATAAAAGAATAAAGTAACACCGGACCGAACGAAGTGAACAAAATCCACGATGAAACCTTTATGAGAGTAAAGATAAAAAGCCAACAACGACGGCAGTCAAACGAAGAAGTTCAGGTCTCGTTGGCATGTTAAGGCTATTGTTGAACTCTGAAAGGACTTTTTCTCAGAGGTTATGTGGTAAACGGAAGTTTAGTATCAAGCAGGAGTTAACAAAAAAAAAATACCACAGACAGGCGGACACTGTGACAGAGACGAGAACAATGAGGGTGGGAACAAGGGAAAACCACAGCAACATACACATGTACACAAAGACTGAATGAGCACAGTCACTTGTGCCAGCAGTGGGCCCAGATATTCATACTCACACTCAAACATATATACATAGATTATGTTAGCACACCTTTACAATTTGTTGCTTGTTTGTAGAAACTTCAGTTTGAGTGTATTAATAACATAAGTAACTGAGCCCAGGAAGACAGAGGAGACAATTTTATAAATGACTTCATAGATGACGACGCCGATGGTCAAGTGCGACCAGGCCACGGGTTGGAGGGTGTGCTCATCCTTATAAAAATGGATTTATTGTTAACAAACGGCACACAAAAAGCAAAACGACTTTACCCCAGAAGAAGGCAAAGATTATGTTGAATCAGAAAGCGAAATGGTGGCAAAGCTATGAACTTAGGTTTTTTTTCGTGGTGAAGGAAAAAGTGATATATTACTCTAGCACATTGTACAAGGGAGGGATTTTGTCGTAATTGAAAAGTTTTAAACGGTAATTGAAGATACATTTTTGATTTCACATTTAGATAATAATCTAAACGAAAGCATTTATCATTTACTAAAAAGATATCACCGAAAAGTTGGAGACACTTAAGTGTTACAGACTATATGAAATACGATTAACATTTACAAATAAATATGTATAATTTATCAATTGTATCACCCTCTGCGCGAAAGGATCATTAGTGACTTATTTTTCAAAATATATTTCTTGATGTAATATTGTTGTAAAACGTACGATTCGTGATATCATAAAACTGAAATGCCTAAATCGTAACGATAGCGGAGATATGAAGTTTTCAATATGATATTTCAATATCAATATCAGAACACGAGCAAAGAAAATATTTTCTTGTAAAATTCATTTGTTATCACTTGCAATCGTTATGCACACAGGACCCAGCAAGCGGAATACATATTATTTCCATACTGTAGGCACTACAATTTAGCGCTTCTTTAGAATGGAGAAATATGTACATTTCAGGGCCAGTACAGTAAGAGAGAGATACATATAATAGCGACGGAATTTATTTTACAAGTTAGCAAACAAGTATAAAGTAAAGAATAATTAGCATTATTAAAACGAACTTCGAGTACAGACTTTAGTGATGAATTTGGTTCAAGCAAGTAAGCGAGAGATGTAATAGTGCAACCTTTCTCACTTACTTGGTGTCAATAAAGATTGTTAGCATTGTTTTTGGGTTTTCTACGGTTATTAACGATTAACAATCTGAACTAAAACGAAGTATTTAGTGCAGAATTTTGCGTTGAATTTGGGTCAAGTATGTAATCGAGGGCTGTATTAGTGCAACCCATCTCACTTACTTTTAAGCATTGTTTTTGTTTTTTTCTACGATCTTTAACGATAAGTAATTAAATTTTTTACGAAGCACGACAGATGAGCATTTTAAAATTTAGTTTAGAATTGGGAATTTTAGTTCATTCAAGTGAGCCCTCTTTTGAGTTTAGTTTAACAGAATGAACTACAACATTTCCTATTGAAATTTTGAAAAAAATCAATTGAAATTTGAAAATTCTATTTGAAATTTGAAATAAATCAATTGAAATTTAAAAGACATCAGTTGAAATTTAAAATACATCAGTTGAAATTTAAAATACACTAATTGAAATTTAAAAATCTAATACATAAATTCGGTTAATAATTTTTAAATTTCAAGTGACGAATTTTAAATTTCAATTGATGTCTTTCAAATTTCTATTGATGTCTTTTAAATTTCAATCGATGTGTTTCCAATGTTAATTGATGTGTATTACATTTCAATTGATGTGTTTTAAATTTCAATTGTTGTGTTTTAAATTTCAATTTATGTCTTCCAAGTTTCAGTTGATGTCTTTCAAATTGTAATTAATGTTTTTTAAATTTCAATTGATGTACTTCACATATCAAATAGAATTTTTAAATTTCAATTGATGTATTTCAAATTTCTAATATAATTTTCAAATTTCAAATGAAATTTTTCGAAATTAAATTGATATTTTCAAAATTTCAATTCGTGAATTATCATTACATCGGCATTAACTATCATTACATCCTTATTATTCTTTACATACTTTTCAGCCTTATCTACTTTTTCTAACAAAAATTTATCCATATTCGTCAGCTTCATTTTATTCATCTGACTATGATCGTCGTCAATTTAGTTCTAGCTATTTCTTGTTCTACCTTGCCCGGTAGTGTTTGAACTAAATCTTCTCCTTCTGCTATAATATTCAATATTGGTAACTGGTCCCTTTTCACCGGCAGTGCATGTTTCTGTCCAAGGGAGAGAATCCATTGCACTTCCGTTGGAATGTCCTTGCCTGTTTTATTAATGAACCATTTACTATTAAATTTTAGCCCTAGTTTCTTTTCCTGTAAATCCATAAGGCAATTGAATTTCTTCTGGTGTACCTCCTTAATTTTCTCATTAAATGATGTTGCCAATCTGGCCTTACATTGTAAAAACTCCCTCATTTCCTCTCCTGTCAAATGTTGACTTAAACTACTTATTACAACTTGTATTTCGTGTTCAACTTGTGTAAGCAATTGATGATTTTCCCTGAGTGTAAGGTTAAGAATTTTGTTGTGCAAATCTTGGGTGTATCCGGAGATAATTTGACGAAATTTTGGCAACCTATTTTCACCAAAAATATTCAAAACATTCTTGGTGGAATTTGCAATAAATTTCGGAATAATACCTGATTTTCGACAGCGGATTAGAAATGTGATCGTCTGCTTTATCCTAGTGACCTTATCCCTCGTCGTTTTATATATTTTTACCCATCTCCTAGCCTGGCTGTTCTACTTGAATTTGCTGTAGTCCATTATCCTTCCCCTTCGTTTCTCTTTTGGCGTGCTCACCTTAGTGATGATAGTGACGATAATATGTAAACGATTTATTCGGTATCGTTACAAATAGTGCTATAGATAATATTTTGACAACATTTAATAATTTTGATCCTAATATTAGGTTCACAATTGTAGAAGAGTGTGGATCAAGACTCCATTACTTGGATACCATGGTAATGAGAAATGGGGAGAATTTATTAGTGGATTGGTACCAAAAATCAACTGCTTCTGGAAGGGTTATAAATTACCACCCCAAACACCCGAAATTAATCGTTGTCAATACGGCAAGAAACCTCATAGAGAGAGTTTTGAAGATAAGCGACGGGAATTTTCACAAAAAGTATAAGGAGAAGATTACAACTATATTAATAGACAACAATTTCCCAATAGGGTTAGTCAATAGATTGATAAGGCAATATGAAAATAAGGGGCAAGATAACCAAACCCCAACGGAGGAACCGAAAAATTTCAAATCATTATCTTATGTGCCAGGATTTTCTGAGAGATTAGAAAAACCAAAAATATTTGATACTAATAATTACAAAATGGCGCATAAAGCAACACACACACTAGGTAGATTGTTTAGTAAAATCAAAGATAGAATAGATAAATTTGATAGATCTAATATAGTATACAAAATACCTGGTGGAGGAAATAATAGTGAAAGTTGCAATATGGTATATGTAGGTACAACTAAAAATAAACTTAAGCCAAGAATTGAAGGATACAAATCAGATCAAAAATATAGACACTTATCAACACAAAAAACAGCATTATCATCACACTGTGCAAACTTAAATCATTTTCCAAACTTTCAAGATACGTCAGTTTTGAATAGGGAAAATAATTTTAAACGTCGTTTTATGTTAGAAATGTTACAGATAATAAGGACTCCAATATCGAAGAGAATAAATTTTAAAGCAGATACGGATAATGTAGCACAGAATTATAGACATTTAATTAGTAAAATGTAGAATATTTCACCGAAAATTATTGAATTTGTCACTAGGAAACATTTTTAATATATCGGGATGTAACTTGTTGAATTTACCAAATGACATGAAAAAATTTTGTTTATCAATTGTTTTTCAATTCTAATTAATAATATATGTATCTTCCTGACGATGCTATCCAAAGGGTAGCGAAATATCGAAAAATATAATTAATTAATAAACACGACCAAATGCCCGGACAATTTAATTTTTGAATATTTATTGTACTTATTTAAAAAATACAACAAAATTCATTATGATTATTTAAACAGATTCGGAGAAAATACATTTATTTACTATTTTACAAAAATGTAAATCAAAATCAACATTGTTTTGTTTTATTTTGCTATTTCTCTTGAATAAAAGTGTAGATATGCCTTTTTGGTTTATGAAATTATTCAAGCTGCAGTTACGTCCTTTTGATTTTCGCCAACAAAATCGTTATTTTTGACGTACACATTTAAAATATTATGTGTAGATGTATTTTGGTTCAGTACATAAGAATCAATCAGAAAGTTAATTGTGAATTTTTGAGTAGTTACAGCCTTTTGAATTTTATGTGAAGATATTTTTTTTCGCAATAAATCTTCGAATAAAGATAAATTTATCATCCTACTTTCGTTGCATTTACAATAGCGCCTAAAAAGCCTAATTATTTCACCCTATTTGTGATGCGATGAATGAAGCGCTTTTTGGGTCAATAGAGGATGCGACACGGCCAATGCAGATACCACGGCCAATGCAGAGAAGCTCACTGAGATACTAGCGCAGAACGCACCAGTGTCTTGATCCTGAAGCGTAATGGCAGTACATTTCCCACTCTATATATGTAAGGAGAAGAGGAGAGTGGAAAATCATTTATTTACAAAGATAGCACGAGAGTTGCAGCCGGACGGATGAAGCCGGAAGTCACATAAACGGCCGTGGACTAGGGCCTTCCTTTTTGTAGAGATAAGGACGGAATTCTTGTCGTATATGTGTAAAGTATGTTGGAAATATGCAGAGAACACATCTCTGCTTTACTTGTAGCAGAAGACTTCAATGGTACGATGGAGTCGCCTGACCCCCACTCCTATTCAAAGCCAAGTTAGAACTGCAATTTCACGGCTTAAGAACAACAAAGCCGCTGGTGCTACTACACTACCGGCTGAGCTGTAAAAGGCTGGCGGCAATGAGTTGGAAAGTTGCATGCATCACCTCATATGTTAAAGCATGCCCAGTATTTCTGCTACGCTGACGCGCTTTTGAAATATTACGCTGACCAACACGAAATCCTCAGTACACACAAAAAAAAGACGACTGTAAAATTTTAACAAAAGAATTGGTACGTGAAAAATTTCAGCACTTACATTTTTCATTGATATACGACAAATTACTCAAATATTGAAATGAAAATCGATAAATGGTACCAACTAAAAAATTCATAAGAAATACCCCAATATATAACGAAGTAAATACGATACGAACAACCATATAACTTCAGTTAGAAATAAGTTTGTACAGGCAGTCGGTGGCATAACGGGCTAGACGCTGCCACAAACATCGAAACGATCTTCCAGTGGATGTGAGTTCGAATCCTACCGCGGCTTTTTAATTTTTTTTTTTAAATAAACAAACTTTCTAAAAATACCTCGGATCGAAGACAAAACGAAAACTGAGGTACAATTTAGTTTGTTAATATGTGAAATTCTTCATCGACTAAAACCGAAAATATTTTTGATAAATAACGTACAAATATTTCCGTAGGTCGGTGAAATTTTGCATCGATTGAAAAATAATATTTTTCCAATAAACAACCTACAAATATGGTAGCTGATATGTGATATTTTTTATCACAGGATTTTCAATTAATATCACTGTGCGACATCAGAAAAAATGATGAGGTTCTGTCAACGGATTCTGGTAGAATGGTCTTAAAACGTGTATCGGCGTTTTGCCAGATCTGATCAGAATTTTATATTACTGCGGGTCATAGTTTCCGCCCCTCGGAACTTTGCTGCAACATATCGGCATGCAAAATTGTGTGTTCCTTACTTCTGAGGTACAAAATATGTTCCGATGGTTTATAGAAAAGATTCAGATAAACATTTTTGTGGAACAAATTAACCCTCTAACTGTCACGTAAGACCATAATTTTTACTTTTTTTTTGAAAACTTGCAAAAAACTGCTCCAAAATGACGGGGACCGTGGTCAAAATGTTCTACAAAAATTATCGCCATAAAATTTCACTATAAGTGTTTGAACACTCCAAAACACAAATCTTAGCCCAAGTGGAGCAGAAACGCTAGAAATCGAGCCGGTTGTAAAATCAAGTTATCATCATTTTGTAAGGCCTTTGACCCCTCTGGTTAGTTTGAGGCCACATAAGAAAGTAAGTAATCTTAACAGACCTGAAATGGCTTGAAAGTAGGAAAGAAAATGGTGTTCGGAATTCTTAAAAAAATATACACACGGAAGAGGTGTATAGGGAGGTAGAGTAGAAAAAGTCAAACACATCTGTAAACTCAGTTTCAACAAGTTTTTTTTTCGCTTATTATGTCGCTTACCCACTAGCAAGCCGGTCTTACGAATATTTTGCATAAACTTGCGTTCAGCATGCGCGGATTCTGCTTTAATTTGGGTCAAAGCTTTTTTTCAAGGCCCGCACAGTTTGGACAACATCATACTTCCCAACTATGTTCACAGATAAAGCGGCTCATTTCAATCCGCGAAGGTATAATTGATGAAAAGGAAACTTGTGTTTGAACCACCCTGTACCCACACGAACGAACACTGACAGTATTAAGCATAAAACAAGCATTTAACTTTTATCTGTCGTACTTTAGTATGGATTTTTATTTAAAAGAAAATCACCCTATACAGGCTCTGGCTGTTCGCTTTTTAGAGCAACTAATAAGCCATTCGACCCAGGGTTCACACGACTGTAATTTAATGTCGAATTTTTTGTGTGTTATGTTAAAATCTGTGGTACAAGATTTTCACAAATTGACAATTAAAAAAAACCTTGCCATAGAATTTAAAATTTCCAAAATTGTTGAATAGGGGTACCATTGTAAAAGGGTTTTCAATATGAGCGCTACAAAAGTTTTTTTTAAATAAAACAAAACCGGTTTTAGATACCAATGAAATTCTTTATTCCTGTGAAAGTACGGTCGATGCCATTATGTATGGAACTCGATTTCTTTTGCATGGCCACCACGGGCACGCTTGCAGAAGTCCAGACGGTGAACCCAATTTTCGACGGTTTTCAAACATAAATCTTCCGATACTGCTGCAATTTCACGTTCGATATTCGTACGAAGTTCATCAATCGTCGTTGGCTTGTTGGCATAGACCATAGACTTGACGTAGCCCCACAGGAAATAATCTAACGGCGTCAAATCGCACGACCGAGGCGGCCTATCGACTGAGCCATTTCGTGAGATAACACGTTCACCAAACTTGGTTTCCAATAAATTGATTGTGGCATTCGCTGTGTGGCTTGTGGCGCCGTCCTGTTGGAACCACATGTTCTCCAAGTCCATATTATCCAATTGGGGCCAAAAATATTCGTTTATCATTTAACGGTAGCGATTCGCATTCACAGTAATGTGCCGGTCTTGATCATCACGGAAGAAGTACGGCCCAATGACGCCGCCGGCCCATAAGCCGCACCAAACCGTAATTTTTTCGGGATGCAATGATGACTCATGGATTACGTGTGGATTGCTGTCTGAGCAACAACGCATATTTTGCTCATTGACGAAGCCGTTCAGCCAGAAATGAGCCTCATCGCTGAAGATGATTTCCTGATGAAAATCCGAATCGTAGCGCTCCTAAAGTTGAGGCCACTGACTCCACATTTCGGTAGTAAATTTTAATAATTTCGTCTCGTTGTTGGCTCGGATATCTTTCCATGATGAAATGGCAAACCTTACTGAAGAGAAATGTCAAAAGAGCGGGAAATAATATGGCGTCGTTTGCTGTCCCTATCGATTTACTTTTGTAGCGTCTCTGTTGAAAAACCCTTTACATGAAAAATATATACATTTCTGCTGTTGCATAGTGTAAATGAATTGTGAATGACGTAAGGAATTTAATGAAATTGGAAGCACTTAGCTTGATAGGATTTCCGCCACCACTACACAGAATGAAATGCAAAACTAAGTTATAGTATTCTAAATAGAAAAGAATAAACTGTGTTACGTTAAACAGCGACACAAAGGTCAAAGTCTCTAATCTAGTTCAAGAAAATAAAGATATTGCAGAAAATATATGGAAGGTCAAAAATCTGTCCGCCCACTACATCTCATGAAGGGACATGGGGATTGGTCAAAGTCTCTAATCTAGTTCAAGAAAATAGAGATATTGCAGAAAATATATGAATGGTCAAAAAACTGTCCCTCCACTACATCTCATGAAGGGACTGGTGAGAGGTTCTCACAACCAGCGAGAGCGAACGGTGTCTTGTGCAGGAGCCACGGACACTTGGCATTGCACTGTCCAATAGGGCCTTATAAAATCAGGGAATCTTGAGCTACCGCATGCAACACTAGAAATTGTATTTCTCAATTACATATGACTCGATCTGAATGGTCTTTAGTAGGCGATTTAATTTCGTATGAGCTTCAACTAATGACTACGACTGGAACTCGTATTGGTAGACAAGCTTCTAGAAGTTAGTTTGTTGTATACCAGTAAACGTCTCTCCAACATGGTCACTAATTGACAAACCTATAGATTAGCACTTGAAGTCAATTCTGATCAACAAAAGTAACTGCATTAAAAGATTTCCAAATCCTTCAAAAGTTATGGAAATACGAGTACGTGTTCTTTGCCTAACTCTCTTGCAAACAGGAGTGAACAATAAACCACATTAATTCGCTTGGGTAAAGGAATCAGAAAATTGTGCACAAACATGGTTTCAATAATTGCTCCAGTTCCAACACATTGCACCGATGCAGCCTGAACTGTTTTTTCGTACCATACATAATCAAAATTCTCGTTCAACTAATTCAGGTCATAATAATCGGCTCAAAATGTCAAGTCGGAAAAATTGTGCCGACTTATATTAAGTTAAGTTGAATTCATCATATTCGTCTACAGCAATCGACCCCAATACAAAGTAGTCATGTCATGGCCTAATCTAAATCTATAATCTCTTTAACTATCTGATTGCAATAGAATTCAAGTGAATAAATTTGTCACAACAATTTGTTATTTCCTATTAACATTTTGACACAAGTTTTTATTTGCTGTTGATTTGTGAATTTATTTATTCATTAAATCTATGATGGCTATCTATGGATGTCTGACGTTCTCGTATGTATGACATGGAATCAATTGATATAAATTCGCAATACACACTCTCTCACACACACACAAACACACACACACCATAAATATATGTTTGTGTGAATATGAATGAATGTGAATACTTAATGCCAATACAAATAGAAAGAAATAAACGTTCGTAAGCGTGTGGGAATAGACATTGCAAATGTGTGTGTGAGTAAGCGTGCATGTATGTATATACTTAGCCGAGGAAACGGAAACATCTGAGGGGTGCATAATAATTTTATTGGCTGGAGGATAGATATATTTTGTTTTTTTTTCTTGTATCTTATGCTGGTTTTAGGCATTTAAGCATTTAACTAAATATATTTATGAATTTCATTTGTTAAATGTATTTATGTAGTAGTATATTTATTCATGTATATATTGTGAGGCAAAAATCAATGAATTCATAAGAATATTTGATGACTTTACATATTTGGATGATGGATGTACGTACATACTTGCTATTAACGATGTTAAGGGTGTGATGATGTGGCAAATTTTGTGTATGCATTTCGGCTATGACGTCACTGCAGAGTTATCGATATTTTAAAAATCAAAAATGTGACGTCAACTCGGAAATTTCGTTGTTGATACAGCAAATAAATTATTATTTGTACATGTGGTAATTTTGGGGAAAGAACAACAGTCTGCAAAAATATACATATGTACATTAGGGCTGTTCAAAAAATTTTTTTTTTGAATTTGATTATGCATAGTAGCTTATTTTGTTCCTTTTTTATAACCATTGCTTTGTGCAAAAACTCAAACAAATCGAAAAATATTTAGGGGTTGCTCAAAGGACTTCCTTTTATTGAACTTTAATACATATAATCTAAGCAACATTACATAAAAACCACTCAACACATTCTATAATGCATTATGATCTTGTTGTCGCGGATTATACCCTTTTAGTGTAACTTTTCGAGCATCGGGAACTCTCTTTCTGTGATCCTCTACCACCTGAATTAATTTCTGCATCTCTGTCTCATTCTTCGTAATTGATTCGTTGAAGGCAGACATTAGAGCAACAGAACGTTCTGCTGCATCGTTAACCACTCTCAAAGAATCAACAATGTGCTTGGCTTCATGGAATTTTGGTGATTCATTCCACGAATCGGGATCAATGTTGAGAAATTCCAGATCAATATTTAAGGCATTCAGAGCACAGACAGATGAATAATTTAGCAGATTGTGCAAGCTTTTGCTCTCTAACCGATCGCAGCTATTCAGCTTGATTCCTCTTTCTGTCCAGTCTTTCGGGAAACTCTTAATATTATTTAACTCGTTTGCCAGCATTCGTTTCTCCTGAACTGACAGTTTATCGGAAAACAGGGAAAGTGGAATCAGCTCGGGCCCAAGATACCACAAGTGAGATTTTAGCTTCTTCATTGCTGCTTCTGAGACAATCGCATTCACAGTTGAATACTGTTTTATTTGTTTGAATAGACGCAAATCATTTACTGGAGCATCACTTGCTTTAGGACAAGAAATCCACGCTTTAACGTAAATGAGGCACGCGAACAAACAAAATTCGGCGAGATTCTTCTCCTCTTTGACCGTTAGCTTAAATTCTGCTCGAAAAAGAAAAATCTTCAAACAGTATATCACGTTTGCCATCCATCTTGCCATGTGGTATGCACCAGGAATCTTGAAACGATACTGATCTGCTGTGGGTAACTCCCCCAAAAGTAATAAACAAAGTTCCACCATCTCTTTGTAGTCATCTCGTGGCATGTATTCTTCTCTTGATGATAGAATACCCTTGAGGAAAGAAGTTACTTCCTTTTTCAGATCTTGTAGGTATGGCGTGTTTAGGCGTTTATCGTCCAATAGCTTGAAGTTCTGGTGATTGATTTTTGCCCAACCTTGCTGAAATCGTTGAAAAAGTGATATATTAGGACCTTTGGATGGTCCAAACAACACTGAAAACACATTTCCAACAATCAGCTCGTGAATGTGATGTCTACAAGCAAAATATAATAAGTTCCTGCCCATCTGTTTCTCAAGAAGAACACATGCTCCATTTGTAGCTCCTGTATTTGCAGCAGTTGTATCAAAGCTCATTCCAATAATATCATCCACAACTTCCCATAGGACAAGAAGCTGGAATGTTGCTTTTGCTTGTGCGTCTCCCGTTCCTGAAGATATTTTGGAAACGCCAAGTACTTTTTCCAGATGATGGCCCGTGACAACCACAGGTAGCCGATCCACATTTGATTTTGGGTCCTGTTTGTTTGTACTGTCTTTCATCACTTTGCCAACCCAATGAACCAATAGTGGTGGCTTTTCAATAGTAAGGAAACCTTCTCTCACAGCCATGTCAATATATGATCGATGACCTGCTCGCTTTCTTTGTACAGTTGAACGAGATAAGAAACCATCATCCAGATCTTGCCCATCAGCTTTTGCAATTGCTGCAGCTAAGATTGTGAACTTAGTATCAGAAAGATTTATACGATCCAATGTTGATGCCACATCAGGAGAAGCAAGCATGTTCTGGAGAATACGTGATTTGTGTGGAGGGCTATCTCCAGATGACACAACAATTTTCTTAAGTTGTTTCCGATAATACGTTGGTATTTCAATTTCATAGCTTGTTTCAATTTTATCAGATTCATAATTGTCTTTCTCACCATCTTCGTCGAAATTTTCAAGTGCACTAAATGTAGCAGCTGTTTTTCTTACCTCTTCACGTCGTTTTCTTTCTTCGTTCGCTTGTTTCCGTTCTTGGATCCGCAGTTCCCGTATTGCCAATTCCGTGTCCACTCCAGCCATCTTCATCTTTCTACTTCCTCGCTGATCCTTTAGAAATACTTTATCTTCTTCAATTCTGATTTGGCTTTCAGCTTCCTGATGTGCTATATCGAAAAGCAGTTCAATTTTGGTTGAGAACGTAGTTTCTCTAGTACTCTGTGCATCTGAAACTCGTGATTTGTTTTTCTTCAGCAAATTGTATTCCTCAACAAGATATTTCATTTTAGAAACGATGTTTGGTTGGAAAGCCATTGGGATACGAGCTTTGTCCCAAATTTCCATTATTTCTTCTGTAGTGGACTTCAGACTTTGTGGAACAGGTTTTTTAAGGGTTTTGTGGTGATGGAAAAAAGTTTTTAAGACATCAGATGCGGTTGGAAGTACATTTAAGGGAAGATTAGGTACTGGCTGTCCAATTAACCAGATATTTGTATTGAGTCTCGTCGTAGTAGCAGCAGTTGTACTTGAAGCCATTATAAAACACAATTAATATTATAGCAAACCGTAAAAATTGCTAAAACACTATTCAAAAACCGTACGCTACACACAATTGACAAAGCTATGAATATTTTGGCAGAATAGTCTAGTGTGCTTGTTTCTCAAGGGTCAACTTCAAACTGCCTACTGGGCAAATGGGAAGGAGAAACACTTGTTGCTTTGTTGACTTTTGTTTGTGTAAAGAAAAGAAACTGAGTAATAGTTACGCACTTTACTTGCTGTTACCAAGCAGCGAACTGCGCAGGCGACGTTTGCTTATGCAGCGAAGCAAAGACAAAATAGTAAATTTTCTAAAGAAATATGTATACAAAAGCTATTCTATAGCAAATCTTTGGGAGCGTTGAGCAACCTCTAAACGTTGTTCGATTGAATATCTTTTTTGCACTCCAAGTGGTACAAAATAAGCTACTATGCGTTTAGATCCGATACAATTTTTTTTTTCCCACTATGTCGTGAACAGCCTTAATGTACATACTTACGAATATCTAAAACAACAATGAAATGACATGAGAGCAGATTTAAAATCAACTTAATAATGATAAAACTCACAATTTAAAACTGCAGCCATCGCCATTACTTGTTATTTTTTATGCACGCTCAAGTAATTCAATTTTGTAACTGTTGGGCCATGTACAATTTTGAATAATTTACAATTCTTTACTAACTAAAGATTGCTATTTATATTTCGGGCCCCCGGCAATACTAGTGTTGCCACATATAGAAAATGGAACTTCCATTGGAAAGTTTGAAATTTTGTAGCATAAACATACATGGAACGTTTTCACTTGCGAGCACTATTTTTTGGTGTTTGGATTTGGAGAACTATTTTGGATTTTACTCGGTGAAAAAATGGAATTAATGCGTGAAATTTTTCGTGTGATAATTTTTTACTATTTTTGGCGTCGATTATCGAGGAAAGAGTGTCCCAATTAACTTGTTTTGTGTTTCGGTGATGAAACAGCATCAAAAACTACTGTAAATCGCTGCTGGTACCAATAGTTCAGTGTCGGATGCCGTTCGCTCCAGGATTAATTTCGTGAAGGTCGTCCAACTTTGATCGTTTTGCACGAAACCACCGATGCTATCCGTGAACTGATACAGCAAGATCGACATATGACATACCGTGAGATTGAGGCTTCCCTGGGCATTAGTATCACTAGCATCAATAAGATATTGCATGTGTATTTGGCCGTGAAAAGGATTTGTTCTCGTTGGATCCCACATAATTTAACGAATGCTTATAAAAAGGCTCGTATCGATTGGAGTAAAGAAATGTTGAAAAAATACAACCCCGGTAGCTCAAATGTAGTGTATAACATCGTCACAGGTGAGGAATCATCGATCTATCCATACAAGGATGAAACAAAACGAGCTAAATCCAACAAAAGTGGTTCGTAGAAGAAGCACATCGAAGCAAATGATCGCGTTTTTTTTCGGTATAATAGGTCATGTGACCAGAGTGACTTCAGTGCAACGTAGGAGATAAATTTTAAGTGGTCTACCGCCATCTGTTTGCCAACACTGTTCGAAGAAATAATGAAAAATAACAAGAGAAGATGTATCATTTTGCATCAGGACAATGCGAGCTCTCAAACATTAGCTGAAACAATGGAATATTTGAGCACTCAACATATCGAATTGATGGCTCATCCGCCATACAGCCCTGAGTTAGCACCCAGTGACTTCTTTTCATTCCCTCACATTAAGAAAAACTGCGTGCTTAACGTTTTTCGAAGCCCGTTTTCCACTCAGATTCTTCCACCAATGATCAGGAGGTAATGATAGTGGAAGATAGTGTAAATACGAACAAGACCATTAATATATAGCTGGCGTATGCTGACGGCATAGACATCATTAGGCGAAATTTGCGAGAGGTTACTGCAGTATTTTCAAGAATCGAAAATGAGGGCAAGACAAAATTGATAGTGTCAACGAATACAGAAACCTGTCGACTTGGGCCGCACTTGAACATTTACAACCGATTTAATTTTGAAGTGGTAGATGAATTTGTCTAACTGGGATCCGCCGTAAACAAGGACAACAAAGTCGAGGACAATTTTGGGCTCAGCAAGCAGTTTAGGAACAAAGCCCTCTCTCGACGGACAAAAGTCCAGCTATATCAGACGCTAATTTTACCTGTCTTGACATATGGCTCCGAAACTTGGGTCATATCACAAGCGGATGAAAAACACCGGGGAGTTTTCGAGAGAAAAATTCTTCGTAAAATATATGTTCCAGTTAGAGAAAACGGCGAGTACCGACGTCGCTGGAACGCAGAGCTATATAATCTATATTCTACCGTGAACATAGCTAGGCGAATCAAATTAGGCCAATTGTGTTGGGTAGACCATGTTATCAGAATGGATGAAGATGAGCCATCGCGAAAGGTTTTCGATAACGTACCCGATGGAAGCGGGAAAATAGGACGACCAAGACTCCACTGGAAAGGCCAGGCAGCAGAATTCCCCCGTATCCTTGGTGTTACCAAATGGCGAGAAAAGGCGAAGGATAGAGCCAGATGGAAGAATATGTTGAAATTTGTTTAATTTGTTTGTTTAATTAATATGTATAAGACGTTTGACCTCATGAGGTTGCAAAATAGTTAATAAAAGTAAAGTGTTGCACTAAAGCGGATACAGAGTTTAAAATATAATTTCAATATTTTCCCCAAAAATATTATGTATAATGTATGTATTATGTATTATTCATTCCATAACGTAAATTTGTTTTTAAATTTCATCGATGCCAAATGGCAATGACATTGATTTCACTTACACAAGAAAAATATATAAATCTTATTTTTTCAAAACATAAAAAAGAAAAAATTCTCAGCACCAAATAATGATCAATCAAATTCACCCTAGGAAAATTGACTCAAACAACATTGACCCATAATTGAAATTGATAAATAGTAAAAATAATTTCCATTGCAATCCATATCATAAGAAGAACTTTAACTATCTTAACTAAGCTCGTTCTCCCACGTCCTGAAACTTCCAGGAAAGTTACAGAGAGAGAAAAACAAAGCAAAAAAAATACAGAAATAATAAACTTCATTTTATACATAAATTGTCTTCAATCAATGTCACCGAAATGGAAATAACTTTTGCTTTTCCTCCTTCTTTTCCTGAAAGCCACTTTTCCCTAGCCCTCTTACTCTCTCTCTAAATGTTTCTTCTTATTTCTTCATTCGATTTATTTGAAATGTATGGAGAATTTTGCTTCGAGCATAATTTGATGAATTATTCATCAATTTACATGGAACAGTTCGAATTCAAAGGTCCTGCCATCTCCCTTACCTTTATACATTGACAAAGCCGAACACTTTGTGCAGAGACTGTGGGCTGGGTGAGTGTTGGGATGTGTTTGTCAAGAAAAGTAAGGTTAGCTGCAGTTATTATGACCTTAGGTCGTAATATGTATGCAATCAATTATTATTATATGAAACAAATGTATACATATCGACATAAATCAAAATTTTTTTAAAATACTTGGCACTTATTCCAGCTGGCAATTTTGACGTGACAACGTCTTAAATTAGGTTGCGGCTGGGAGTCACTTATGAAAAAGTGTAACGCCCGGTAACGTTACGATGAGTCACCGAACACAAGTAAACGCAATGTGTTTACTTGTGTGCCAGAAACGATTTGCTATGCTGGCTTCTAGTGGCTGTTGGTCGGTGGTGTGAGTGTTTTTGTTTTTTGGCACATCATATATATGACGACTGAGCAAGTATGTATGTGCGTATATATGTGCGTGTGTATGAATATTGATTTAGATCAGTCTGCATTGGATAAGGTATTATTTTTTGTTTTTTGTTTTTTGGCTTTATGATATGTGTAGTGTATGTTTGTGTGTAGAAATTTTCATATGAATTAGGTAGCCAAAACGAAACAGAGAGCTGCGGTCGGCTTTAAAAACGATATGCGAATATGATGAATTGAAATACTTTTTGGTTAGTAAATTATTTTCTTTTGTTTTTAATAAAAGAAATGTTTATTTTTTATAATAAAAGAAATGTTTATATTTTATAATAAAGGATATGTTTATTGTTTATAATGTCACATTTGATAATGTGTTCATAGAAATCGCACAGGTACCTAGATGGTGTTGAAATTACTTCTATTTTCCTAAACCATAAGTTTCAATAAATGTTAAAACATCGCCCGTGAGTTCTAACACTCATTGGGCAAGTGAGTTCATTGCACTCCTATTGTGCAATTTAATTATATTCATATCAATAAATATTCTACCGAGAAAAAGACGTTGTCACGTAAAATCTTCGCCCGTAAAACCGACTTTACAGGCAACAATTTTTTATTTTAGTTTAAAGATTCTTAAAACCGACTGCTATTTTCCGTCGTTGCTAATTTATAATTGGGTTTTATCTCCCTAACGATGTTACCCAAAGGGTAGCGAAATATCGAAGAACAAAATTAATTAAAAATATGACCAAACGCTCGAACAATTTAATTTTTGAATATAGTACGAAATGTCGGAGAAATCATCACTTATTGGAAAATAAATATAATTTCATTGTTAGTCCATACTGAAGTAATTCTCTTTTAAAGTTATAATTATATTTCAAGCATAAAATACAATTTAGGTACTTTGTTTTCAAAGAATTTCTTTAGATATTTTTAACGCAGCCTGGAATTCAAAATACAAAAATAATTGTACAGATAAACCGATACGGTTCTGAAGCACCGCACCAACCTATCCATATATGCCAAATTTTGGATTATTGTTTTAGGAATGTTTTATATCAAAACAGTATCAATTAAGATCTTGTTTAAACACGAAAATGCGATACAATTACTTTTTAATCTATTCAATTACTAAAGTACTTGACTGCAGAAATTTATGCAAAAACTCGGGAAGTAAATGCATAAAATAAAATTGCATCAATTATTGCAAGGCCATTTACATTCCCAGCCTAGGCAATTTTTAGTGTTGCCAGAT
Organism: Phaonia tiefii; assembly: GCA_963931995.1. NCBI lineage: Eukaryota > Metazoa > Arthropoda > Insecta > Diptera > Muscidae > Phaonia > Phaonia tiefii. Next base: position 111,320,018 of record OZ008370.1, on the reverse strand, counting down.
TGCATTTGCCAGGGTATTGGTGTTACAGATTTTAAGTAATGGTAATCAGAAAGAATTGACGTGCGAGCATCAGGTTTTTCAGTGACTTGAAAATTTCATAACTATCAAAAATTAGAATAAACTCGTGAACATTTTCGTTGATGAACTTAAATCTCTATATGTCGCTGATGCACCATCCTGCAGTACAGAGTGGACAACTTATATAAACTTTCAAAAATATTGATCTGCGCCTGAACCGGTATTGCACGATCGTCTTGTTACATCCCGTGAGATAGAGGCAACCCTGGGCATTATTGTCACGCCTACTGCATGAACAGTTGACCATAGAAAAAATTTACACGCGGTGGATACCGCCTATTTTGTCAATCGCTCAATAAAAGGCTCGTGCCGTTTTGTGCAAGGCAATGTTGAAAAATTCAATGGCGTGGCTTCAGAAGACGTCTAGCAGATCATGACAGGCGGCGAATAATGCTTTTATGCATATGAATCTGAGACGAAACAGCAGTCAGTATGGGTCTACCAAGATGAGCAAGATCCACAAAGGATTGTTCGCGCACGAAGCACTTCAAACTAAATGGTGCCCTGCTTCATCGGCATAACAGGACATGCGACAGCAGTTCCGCTAGAACAGCATAGGACAGTCAATTCCAAATGATACACAACCATTTGTTTTCAGATATATTTGGTGAACTAAGGAACCGAACAATCAAAGAAATATCATTCTCCCTCACGACGATACTGGGTCTCACACATCGCTTCAAACAATCGCGGATATGACCAGCAAAAAATTGATTTTATGGGTCATCCGTGGTCAATGTGTTTTGACGCCTGAAGAAGTGGTTAATGCGTTCAAAACTCGTGTTATGGCGCCACCTCATTCGGAGAGGAAAAAGGTCTTCGAAAATTGGTACAATTGCCTGCCAGTTCTCTTCACGGAGAATATTTTGAAAAACAATAAAACCAATTTTGATCATCAATATTTGTTTTTTCATTATTAGGTCAGAAATATAAACAGCAACGTCGTATTTCACGTGAGTCAATTTTTTGTGTACTTTAAATTGCAAAATTTTAGATTGAATTGGCTATAAATCAAATTTGGGAGGAAGGAATTGTTTTGGGTGCTTTGGAACTACTATGTGCTGAATAATTTTTCGTTGAGTTAAGTTTTGTTTATCCGTAAAGTTGTGTTGATATAATCTAAAATGTACTATTTCAACCATCCACCATAATAATCAATTTACTAAGCTAAATTCTAATTAAGATATTAATCGTGTTGATTATGTACGCAATTGAAAATGTTCACTATGTCCTCAATTACATATGAAATCAACACGATTAATTTGGTACTCAAGTTGCTCCTTAACTTCATACTCCATTTGGATATGTATATAATTGAAAAATTAACTGTTGATTAACTTTGAACTCAACACAACTACACATTTAACTGAGAGATTGGTTAGATTTGTATTCAAGATTATTCTAAGTTCAATTGAACTACCTACAATTTGTGTATTTGAGCTGACAATTTTTTTCAATAGCTCAAATTCAAATACAAAAGTAATTGAGTTCACAAATTTCGTGATTGGTTTGAGAATTAAGTTTGTTCTGTGAACTACTTGTGTTGTCAGCAGTTTCGCACCTTACATCTAAATCGGAGTTGGCCGATATGTCTCCCATCTTCATTGGATAACTTATTTCGGGAAACAGACGGCGAGAGATAGTTCGTTGTCAAAGTGTCTGTCTTATGGGTTTAGTGACCATAGAGATAAATTGAAAAGTCGTTAGATTTGTAACTCTGGCTTGTAGTCTCAGTCCTATAAAAATTCTATAAAAATCTCAAAAATCGGTTAATCGATTTCAAATAACCGGTGATACCATTTCATCGGACATAACAATTTAAAAACAAGTAAAAGTGTTAAATTCGGCTGTGCCGAATCTTTGATACCCTCCACCTTAGTGTTAACCAGCAAAATATTAAATTTTAAAAAGGACCTTTTTTAAGAAAATGTACTTTTTTAAAAAAAATAAAAATAGGCTTAAAAATAAAAAAGCATTTTTTGAAGAACTGTTAAAAAAAAAAAAACAAGCTGGGACAAGAGTTGAACCAACAACCCTCTGACTCCAACGCGCAACCCTTTACCCATCAGGCCACAGCGACCTTAGATGAAGTGTGACAAAATTCATATAAATGTATGAACACATGAAAGTACATCTAAACATTCTAAAGTACTTACCTATTATAAAGAACAACAAAGATTGTCAACCATTTTTAAGAAAATGTACTTTAAAAAAAAAAATAAAAATAAGCTTAAAAATAAAAAAGCAGTTTTTGAAGAACTGTTAAAAAAAGAAAAAAAAAACTGAGACGAGAGTTGAACCAACAACCCTCAGACTCCAATCCGCAACCCTTTACCCATCAGGCCTCAGCGACCTCAGATCAAGTGTGACAAATTCATATAAATGTATGAACACATGAAAGTAGATCGAAACATTCTAAAGTACTTACCTATTATAAAGAACAACAAAGATTTTCAACATGGAAATTCACCACACGGCAAAAGGAGTAGTTTAGTATAAAACTACAAAAATTAATGTGAAAATTTTAAAAAAGTACATTTTCTTAAAAAGGTCCTTTTTAAAATTTAATATTTTGCTGGTTAACACTAAGGTGGAGGGTATCAAAGACTCGGCACAGCCGAATTTAACACTTTTACTTGTTTATATCTCGAGATGTCTAGCTTCCATTTCCATTCCATTTCTGCATTCGGTTTCAAATTGCAAAAGATACATGCTATGCTGCTGAATTTGCAATTTTTAGTGCCTTTAAATAAGTGAACCCGAGTGTAATTAAGAAAAAATATTATAAATAATCAATATTCTCCAAGCTTGAGGTCAGATTTGCTGTTCTTGTATTTATTATTTTGTATTGTATTTTTATTGTATTTTTTATTTTGAGGAATAAAAATATTAAAAAATATTATAAATATCATGTATGAATACAACAATTCACCGCAATATGTTGTTCCAAAATTCGAAATCTGACAACAAAAGTCTTCTTTAAATATGGATGTTTTCTTGAGTAGTTCGCTAGATTCCAAACTTCAATTAAAAAGCAGCTTAGTTATGCTTTTCTAATACTTGATCTACTTCCATTTCTAATAACTCTAATTCTCCTGATGTTTTTTCGACAAAAATAGTGATCTTGTTTCTGCTTGAAAACAATGGAATTTAATCTCAGAAACAGTAGCTTCACAATTACATAAAAAAAACCTAATTGTATGTCCGGTTTAAAAGAGTGTGGTGTTGTTTACCCAGCTTTTATCAGTTCGGGTACTTTTTTTATTGCGTGACTGGCACGTCGCCTAGAACTCAAAACATGAAATCATAATATCAAAAGTGTTGTTTAAAATTTGAAATACAAAATTTGTACATACACGAGTAGTGTACAAGTAATTTTAACGCACGAGAGAAATGGTCGATGATACCTTCATTTGTGGTAAAATGTTGAAGGGATTCGTTTATTTAATTATATAAATTTATTTTATTATATTTGACTGTGATTGGACAAAGAAAGGGGCCTGGCACTGCACTTAAAACTAAACAGTTTAAACAATAATATCTCTAAGTTTAGGCGCGAGGGTAGGAATTAGTACATATCGACGTTTAAATACCAAACCTCAAAGTTAAAATTTTATATTTTTTAGGAGAGCACCTCGCATACTGACGGCGACACTATCGAGTATATAGCCATGAAAAAGCTTCTCAAAATACCGTTCGGAATCGGTGTAAAATTGTAGGTCCCAATCAGTGAGTGAAAAACTTTAAAGCGCACAGCTCAGTGATTGTGAGAAGTTCTCCCCGGTCCCTTCACGGGATGTAATGGGAAACCATTTATTTATTTTTTATAGGAGAGCAAAAAAGCTAAAAAGTATTTGAATGTTTTTAAAGTATTGATGTAATTTTCATTTCTGAAAGCCATTCTGAAAAAAAAATTTGATGGCGTTTTACAAAGTTACAGTACATGCAAACTAATATTTTCAACTCAAAATTGTTGACTTATGAGGTTTGGTATTTTGGCAAGAATATTCATTGATTAATCCGCAGAGTTTGCACATCTTTTCAATACAGCACATAATGGATTATCGAAAAGTACCAAGTCGTAGGTATTGTAGTTCATTTCACGACTTCTTCTGCAACGTATCTGAATGCAGATGACTATATGACTATATTTACGGAAAATAACAAACATTAATTTTTCTTTTTTTGGAAATTTTGTTTGAAAAATTACCTACCCTTTCTCTACAGACATAATAATTTGTAAAATGTCGTGGCAATGTAAAAAACTGAATCACAATATTGTCTTTGTTTGTACTAAAAACAAGTAAAGGGTTTTTCAATAAGAGCGATACAAAACCGGTTTTAGATACCAATGAATACGTACGTTCGATGCCATTATGTATGGAACTCGATTTCTTTTGCATGACCACCACGGGCACGCTTGCAGAAGTCCAGACGCTGAACCCAATTTTCGACGGTTTTCAAGCATAAATCGGCCGACACTGCTGCAATTTCACGTTCGATATTCGTACGAAGTTCATCAATCGTCGTTGGCTTGTTGGCATAGATCATTGACTTGGCGTAGCCCCACAGGAAATAATCTAACGGCGTCAAATCGCATGACCGAGGCGGCCAATCGACTGGGCCATTTCGTGAGATAACACGTTCACCAAACTTGGTTTCCAATAAATTGATTGTGGCATTCGCTGTGTGGCTTGTGGCGCCGTCCTGTTGGAACCACATGTCCTCCAAGTCCATATTATCGAATTGGGGCCAAAAGTATTCGGTTATCATTGAACGGTAGCGATTCGCATTCACAGTAATGTGCCGGTCTTGATCATCACGGAAGAAGTACGGCCCAATGCACCAAACCGTAATTTTTTCGGGATGCAATGATGACTCATGGATTACGTGTGGATTGCTGTCTGACCAATAACGCATATTTTACTTATTGACGAAGCCATTCAGCCAGAAATGAGCCTCCTCGCTGAAGATGATTTTCTGATGAAAATCCGAATCGTAGCGCTCTTAAAGTTGAGGCCACTGACTCCAAATTTCGGTAGTAAATTGTAATAATTTCGACTCATTGTTGGCTCTTATATCTTTCCATGATGAAATGGAAAACCTTACTGAAGAAAAATGTCAAAAGAGTGGGAAAAAATATGGCGTCGTTTGCTGTCCCTATCGATTTAATTTTGCAGCGTCTCTGTTGAAACCCCCCTTTACTTGGTAATACTTTCATCGGGGTTAGTTTTAACTTGGAGAATTGTACATGATAGTCATTTTGTATGAGTAGTCAGTAAAAGTCATACGTATATGTTACGAAAAATATCCCCTATTATTGGAAGTGTGAAGAAGATTTCTTTATGGTATTAGAAAAAATTTATTGATTTGAACATAAGCAGGCAATTTAACTTTGTTCAGACACATTTTCAAAGATGACAAGATAATAATTTCTAAAATACGTATCAACTTGAACTTGGGTTGAATTTTGGGCCATATCAATCAACAAAATGAAGAAAACAGAGACCCAACTCTAACATGGCTAATAATAATTGTTCAGCTGTCGTACGTGCTATATTCTTTCTAATGCCGCTTGATCCGGCAAATTATTGATATAATTGTCACACAATAGGAATAATGTAACTCGGAGGATGAAATAATTTTTATTTTTGGTCGAGAATGGCAATTTGAAATACCTACATCGTGCAAGAAACTGACAACTTGAAACTGTATTAAATCAGGAACATGTTTTCAATTATTTCAAGTAACAGAAAGAAGTTCTTGAGTAACAAATGGACGAAGGAGTTTCCGAATAGAATGCGATATAAACGGTTACAATGAAATATAACAGCGAGAATTATTCGACATTATTACTCAAAATTCCAAGGGTCAAATGAAAGGAAGTTTGGGCATTAAAATCAGTGCATCACAAGAAGAGGTAAAACGCTGCTATGGTAACAATTCACTTCAAGTTGGCGCATTGACCAGTGTGGCAGCTTATCCTGTTGTTGGAACAACGAAGCACCCCAATTGAAATTGCCAATTCAGGAAGACACAAAATAGTAAGAAATTTGACACCGCTCACTCACAGATAACTAAGTGAATGCCTTACAAAATCAGTGAGAGGACATCGAACTCTGACAGGACATTGAACTTCCGTACGAATTATTGTGTAGGATCGGTTCTAAACTTTGGTTATTTAAATATAAGACAATTAATCATTCGGCGGCATTAACACTGATTTTTAGAGATTTATTTCCGAAAGTGTAAATAAGACATGACAACACTGTGTCAGACGATATGAGAAAGACTGAAGGATTAAATCATGCCGCCAATGCCCACACCTGTCATATACTAAATACTATTTTAAATTCTTTATTCTTATTTGTTGGTGGATTCCTAAAAATGGAAAACTATATGTAAGAAAATAGTTAGTGTTTTTTATTACATTTTAACAATTTACTCATTATTTAGAAACCGCTCTATATAAATTCTAATAGCACATGCCAATTGTTATAAGATCCAACAGTACTCCCATTTTTGAGATATTTGTTGTTAATTTTTACTTTTAAAACAGGGATGATTTTTTTTTTAAGTGAAGTAATAATAAGTAAAAAAAATAATTTTAAAACACTTTAACTTCTGCTCTTACCGGAGAAAAGTGATTCACGGTAACAGATTTCATATACCACAATATTTCCTTATCATATGTAGAGAATTTAAAAATATATCGTAAGGTTGTTTTATCGAGGGCTGAGGTAAGGCAAGTCATTCCCAAAATCATTCGTTAGAATCCACCGAACTTTTCGAAATAAGAACAGAATAGTTTAGCCTTTGCGGGTGTTCGAATTCAGATTATTTGTTATTCTTTATTTTACAAAGTGATTTGATTTACAGAAATAACATCAACTGATTAACTCGTCAGATGAAGGCGCTATAATCGAATAGTCAACCGAGGCCGCTATAATCTCGAAAAAGACAGTTTTCAAAAAGTTACTCCCGTTCTATGCAGAACTTGAACACCAAATCCAGTGCAATGATCTTTTGGGTTGTGCGCTTGGAAGCGACTGACTGGCGAGGCTTAGGGTGTCCCAAAAAATTTTTCTTTTTCGATACTCATGGTTCCTGAAGCTTAATTGGAAAGCTTAGAGGGTAAAGAATTTTTGAGTTTTTTTTCTCAGATTTTTCGGAAGACGTTTAGAGGTCGCGTAAGTCGAATTTCACCCAAAAATCGGGTGATTTTTGAATTTTACTTAAAATTCGGGCAATAACCACGATTTTCTTAGTTTATGAGGCAACATTTCTAAAGCAAAACGTCCAACCTTTTATTGTATATGCAAAACCACCAGTTTTGGCAGTGATTTTGGTCAATAATGTACCATGTATTAAATTTTTTCGTAAATTGTGGATAAATTTTGTAAATAACGCTTCATAACTTTTAAAATTTCTATGAAAATTTATAAATCGAATGATGATTATGATTCATTTTAAAAAACGGATAAATTCCAAACAACTTTGAAAAAAAAATTGTCAATTTGTAGTTACTGTTCCAGACTTATAAAATTTTAAAGCTTTTTAATCATTGTATGAAACCAGGGTTCGTATTTCGTGTGTAATGAGTTACCCTATGTTACGCAGGGTAACCCATTATTATTGCCGTGGGGAATAGGTAGCTATCGTTTACCCATTACGCACAGTGTATGGGGAAAATAATGGGTAGCTACCCACGAAAATGGGGAATTTCCCATCACGTTTACACATTACCCACAATTTTTGTTTGTTTCTAAGGGGTTTTCATAAATTGGTCCAATTCGTATGGAAGAATTTTTTTCGAAAAATCACCAAAATAAGAAAGATCCGTTGTATTTAAAAAGTTATATAATACATGCTTCAAAATAAACAACCCCAAAGTTTAATTTCAAAACCCAGCCTTACTTTTTGTGAAGCATGCAAGATTTTTATTGATTTTTTTTTCAAAAAGTTCCAGAGAAATTGGAAACCAACAAATTCGTTCACGAAGAAACGCATAAAGTTCCACCAATTAATGTGGTAAATGATGTTGCAGAACGTGGTGTGGCCTTGGCTAACAGTTACATCATCGTCACAACTTCGGTAACAGATTATCATAATCTATTGCAGGGTATAGAGCTACATCGTAGGATCCCCAATAAATGATTTTACTACACGCTGTAAAATCTGTTTTTTGTTGTTGTTTGGATGCCAATATATCATGTTTGTAGCTTATCGCAAATATATTTGTGTACAAACACATTGTGTTTGCTATTCAATATTATATGTTGTGGTTTTGTTTGTTGAAAAGTGCTGAAAAGACTCTGACAGACAACAAAGGAACAATAACGCACCCGATCTGCAATTCATGAAAACAATTGCAAAATATATATATGATTTGTCGGTACTTAGGCATGTAGATTTGTTCTTTAATGTAATGTTGAAAGCAAATCCGATGCAGAAATTGCCACAGTTTATAATATTATTAATTCAATTCAATGGGCAACAACTGCAACAAAATGGCATAGAATTTGCCTAGAAATTTTGAAAGTTATTCGGCGTTATTAACAAAATATATCCAAAATTTACGAAAAAATTTAATAAAATTTAATACCGTATTGAGACAAATCATTGCCAAAACTGGTGGTTTATTGATATTCAATAAAAGTTTGGACGTTTTGCTTTAAAAATTTTGACTTACAAACTACGACAATCGTGGTTATTGACTGAGTTTTAAATAAAATTCAAAAAAAACGTCCGGAATACCCGATTTTTCGAGGAAATTCGACTTGCGCGACCCCTAAACCTCTTTCTAAAAATCTGAAGATCATTTCAAAACTACTTTACCTTATAAGCTTTCAAATAAAGCTTGAGAAAAAAAAAATTTTATTGATGGGACACCCTAGTGAGGCTAGTCAAACATATCAGTAAGTACTAAGTACGCGAATGAGAACTACATCAAACTGCTTATTAAGTGTGTTTTTTTACCCCGCTAAAGTTAATTATAGCTCAATTTGTACAGGACAGCTAAGCGATATTCCGACTTGAGCACTTAAATTCCGACTTGAGCAATGACAATGTTGCCACATGTTAAATTTAAAGAAATGGCAACAAAAAGTTATCTTAGATAAATTTTGTTATCATTTCTTGCGAATGAAAATGTTATCAAGGAGAGACTCAACAGCAGAAATATGCAAAATGACTTAAACATTTTAAGTTCATTAAAATGATTATATTTAATGGAAGACCACGTATACTTTTATATCTCTAAATTTGAAGGATAGATTGAAAATTAAATTGGAACTAAATTGTTCACAACAACGTGCGGTGAATGTTATACATATTCTCTCAAATTTCTTTTTTATTTGAAAGTACAATCCTTCCGGTTAATAATGGAAAATAATTTCATTCAAATGGGGATCGGTCCAATTTGTAAGCACAAGCACATTATCGATTGTGTGCAGCTGTATTTCACCAATGGCTTCACGAATATTGTCCTTTAAAGCGTCAATTGTCTCTGGCTTGTCGGCGTAACACTTATCTTTGAGGGCACCCCACAAGTAATAGTCCAACGGTGTCAAATCGCAGCTCCGAGGTGGCCAAACGACATCAGCTCTGCGGCTGATAGTGCGATCTTCAAAAACAGGGCGCAAACATCGAGTGTAGCTTCGGCTGTGTGGCACGTAGCGCCGTCCTGTTGAAACCAAATGTTGCCAATATCCTCCTCTTCAATGTTTGTGAACAAAAATTCGTTCAACATGGCCCGATAACGATCGCCATTGACTGTAACGGCCACTCCTGTTGAAAGCAAATGCTGCCAATATCCTCCTCTTAAATTTTTGTGAACAAAAATTCGTTCAACATGGCCCGATAACGATCGCCATTGACTGTAACGGCCACTCCTTTCTCAGTTTCGAAGAAAAATGGCCCAATTATGCCTCTGGACCAAAATCCGCACCAAACAGTGACTCGTTTTGGGTGCATCCGCTTTTCAATGTATGCGTGCGGGTCTTCTGTGCCCCAAATGCGACAATTTTGTTAGTTTTTGTTGACGCTTTAAAGGACAATATTCGTGTAGCCATTGGTGAAATACAGCTGCACACAATCGATAATGTGCTTAAAAATTGGACCGATCGTGTAGGCAACTGCATGGCCAGCCGAGGCAGCCATTTGAATGAAATTATTTTCCATTATTAACCGGAAGGATTGTACTTTCAAATAAAAAAAGAAATTTGAGAAAATATTCAGTAGTTTTTTTTTATAGCATTTTCATTGATGGTCAACGGGTTTGGGAGTGTACTTTTAAATATGTACTGACGGATTATACCGTCACGTTACCATATGTCGTATAAAATTACAAAAAAATTAAAAATTTTTGTTTTTTGTCGATATCCATAAATAAAATCGTGTGAGGTACAAAAAATTTATTGATTTTTTTGACAATATCAGTAAGGAGAATACATTTAAATATGAAATTTTATTGTAGCAATGGCCCTAATAAAGGGTCATTTGTTAAGCGTTGGGATCTAAATTTTCAAAAAAAAATACAGATTAACTAATCACATATGTATGCGTGACCATCGGTGGTACAATAGTAGTGCGCAGCTGTTGTCTTGAACGTGGATTTGATCCCTCCTCTGACCGCTTTACATTATTTTCGACGATGGTTTAAACTTAATGGACGATATTCTTAATTCGATATATCGGCAATTACATTTTCGCTATAACCCATTTGTGGCAAGCTCTCAAAATGGTGTTGCCGTAGTTGCAAATAGCCAAAGCAGCAAAAAAGTGCAAATAAAATCGCAATCGTGTCAGGCGCACAGCTCTAGCGAATACCTACATGACATATGATATATATCTCTCCATTTTAAGGATTTTGAAATTGTAATCAAACTGTTATCAAATTTGCCAAAATGTAAAATTTCATCTCATTTTTATTTCAAGTGCATTGTCAGTTGATTTATCTCAAATTTTGTTTGTGACCAATAGAGCGATTTTTTAGTAGCCAAATCCCGTAGCCTTAATAACTGCGCAGCATTAAGTGGTATTTTTATGCAGTTCTTAACCGTTGGATATTTTGCGCTTAAAACAACACGACTAATAGTTAAGTTTAGCTTACTAAAAGATACATTTCCATTATATCCCATGACGGAACAACATTTAGCCTTATTGGCTACTGGCTCCAAATGGTGATTTACCGAGCCGATGTACACGTTTGGATTTAATGTACTTTAAGCTATGTCTGGGATGTTACATATAAAATGTGTGACAGTTAAATACGAGTAGGGCTATTCAAAAGTCTCTACATAACAACTGTACAAGAGTTGGGCTTACTAACCATTGCACGGCCATTTTACCGCATGAACTCCGGATTTATAGACATTTTCAGTCGTAGATAGGAATTTATCACTTTTGAAATATTGCTAGCGGCTTTGGCATTTCTCCTTTTTCCGCATACGAATCCTTATTACTTCCACAACTATTCACAATTCTATTTGCTTATTCAAGCTTCACGACTATAAAACGGATAAAGATTTCTTCATCGTGGTAGGAATCGATTCAATTTTTTGGGGTACTAACTTACTCAATTGGCTTTAGAAACCTCATATAACATATTTCCGCGACCGACTCTATATTTCGTATTTTCTCTCCAGTTGGTAATACCCAGCTTAAGCAAGGCTTCGTGCACCTGATCCTTGCGGCGGAGCCCAGGTCGTCATACACTTTGGTTTACTTCCCTTTCACGTTGGTTTGTCCCTATGCGTTCTATTGATATGTCCTTGCAAGCGCTACCGCGTTATTTTGATTCGATTAAGTACTTCCATGTCGGGATAGAGTTCAGTGGTTCATACACCCAGAAAACTAATTGATACCACAGAATTGCGGTTGCCACAACCGAATTGAGGTTGTCACGACCGAATTAAGTCATCACAACTAAAATTCGGTTGGAGCAGTCTCGTTTCATAATTGATTCGGTTATGGCAACTGAATCTTGAATTAAATTCCTTTTTGTCAAATAAATTTTCTAAAAAATTTGTAATTAATTCGGCTGAAACAACCGAAATTGATACTAAATTCGGTTGAAGTTACCGAACGAGGCATCAATTCAGGTGCAACAACCGAATTTGACATCAATTCGGTTGTAAATACCGAATTTGCCATCAATTCGTTTGCAATATCAATTTACGAAGCGATTTTCTCAATCCGAGACATTATTGTGACAAATGAATTCGGTATACATTTTCGCCACTGCGTTCAGTGAAAAATATCGTCACTGTAGCTACACGCTGGAGAAAAACAGTCTCTCTAACATATTCTCCGAAACATATTCTGCAGGAACCATATATATGTTTGGAACACACTTCGTACATTTATATGTTTGCAAGTCCAAAACTCAGGTGAATTTAAATGCAAACATTAGGATGTTTACTGATGCTTTTACGTCGAAACATATGCGTGGTTCATCCCAAACATTCATATACTTACGTGGAAGCATTCGCGTGTTTCTCCCAAACCTGTATACACTTACGTGGAAACATACGCGTATTTTCTCCCAAACATAATAATATTTAGAAACCAATTATACGTTCTTTCTTTATATATTATAATAAATAATTAATACAAAAAATTAAAATTTTTAAATGATTTTTATATTTACTTGCATTAAATGCAATATTTGTTTTGTTTTGAATCTGCTGCTCTGTTGTTTCTCCTTTCTTTGTAGTCTCTCACGTTTTTATCTTCAGAAGGTTTCAACTATGCTTTGGTTATCACCATGCGTTGGTACACGAACAATATACTTATATACAAATCTAGTTCATGCAAGACAATCGTGTATTAAGTACTTGGGTTTTTTTATTATATTTCACAACTGATCCGCCGTTCGGATTTTTTCTGTGGAGGCTCGGGTAGAAGAAGGGCTTCACGCTGTTGCCCTTTCCAGTTTTTTTACTCAGAATCGTTTCTCACTCTGCTAGCACACATAAATATATGCGAAACACATATTCAAAAACTAAAGCAACCTCCCAAACCATTTAACCGTCCGAGGGTTCACTTATTCTTCTGTCACTGATCAAGCGCTATTGATATCCTCTGTCCGGTGAACCATTGACGACTGAATATAAGAAACTCGTGACTTCATCCCCAATTAATTTACACGCACATTCAGGAATATTTATGAATCACTCACTGAGAGAATAATGCAAAAAAAAAGCAGATACACATTTACAAGATAGACGCTCTCGAGAGAGCATAAACAGTGCAACAAACACGGCTGTATTTATATCACAAACAGAAATATATTTGGGTCCCAAGCACATATCTTATAAAATTTTAATCATTGTGTCTGAAACATGTAATATTGAATAGCAAACACAATGCGTTTGGGCACAAGTATATTATATTCGCGACAAACTCCAAACACAGGTTATATTTACATCCAAACAACAAAAATCGACAGATTTTTGAACGTGTAAACAACGTGGGCTCGAACAACCATCAACAACAACTTGCCACCAACTGCATCAATTGAACATATCTCGCACATCTTTCTAATTGCCTGATAGTAAGTTCTGTCACCTAACCTGTATTTTTGTAGCAAGTGCACCGACCCTACCTTTATTGCTAAAGATAGACAAGTGGTCCTAGATGTGATCTTTACATGACAGGCTACCTTTGATTGGAACAAGTCCTCAAGAAAAGTCCTGACCAGTGTCCTCGGTAACGTCCAGTTTTATGTATAATTCATTAATTCTTTTAATGTACAAAGTAAACTTAAAGAATATACATATATCGTAGGTACATATATTCTTCTGAAACTTACAGACTGCACAAAGTACTGCCGACAACTGCTGAAACTCTGGGATATCGAAAAGAACAAAATTGGCAGCGGAAGACATCGAGTGATTAGACCCACTGCTTAACACACACTTTTCAGGAAACTAGTCTGAAAACATAACAACCACGTGATCTTGCAAGTTGACTTGCGGGAAAATCATATATTCTTGTTAGATGGATAAAATCCAAGGTGGTCTTCATTCCGACAGCAGGGAAATCTGTGCGTAGTGATCTTTCCTTCTGACATTGGATAATGGACTCATATCTGCAAACGACCATAGACCATAGGCTATTGCAGGACGCTTACAACAATATTAAAATAACGAAATTCACACTGCACGCTCTAGTGAGATTCATAGACAAATTTATGTATCTAAAGAAATACACTCTTGCGACATTTGCCAATATTGAGGTTGCCTTTAACAACGTCTCACCGGGATTGATAATTTGGTATACGAATGTCTCCGAGTAGCCCGTCTATAACTCCCAATATGAATAGAGACTCTCCGAAAAGCAGTCCTAACGGCACTTCACTATAATTTACCGCTGAATACTGTTTTGCTAGATCTGGGGGGGTGCAGAATATATTGTCATAGCATAACTGATGACCTGGCAATTGCAGTACAGGGAAATACACTTCCTCATGTAGAGCTCCAGGACTTAACCACGAGTCGCTCTAAGTGGGCCACTGAGAATGTTCTTGGTGTAATGCTGGCATAAACCGAGCTAGTACTCTTTAATGGGGGCAGAAGTTTGCTTATATTGCGTCATTGTCTCTGTGTTGTCTAGAAATTGGCCTCAAGGATAATAAAATGTATATAGGTGTGAAAATACATATAAAGATTAGTTTCAATTCAGCACTATAGATAGGATAAGGAGAACCACAGTCACCTGAATTTGAGTACAAGTGTCATCGGAGGACGATGGAGCGTCTTCCTGAGAATAGTTTACTGAATATATACAGCTGTTGTCCGCCCGATATTGCTCTACAGCATTGGTGATTGGTGCCCGGTACTGAACTAACCGATTTACCTAAGTCTGCTGACAAAAGTTCAGAAAATGGCAATGGTGGGCCCTTCACACAAAGGCCAATGGCTGTAATGTCGGCAAGAAAAATTCCTCGCGATGGATCATCAACACTCTACAATGGAACTGGGTTACATGACACCAACTTCTACCATATCGCGGTTGGCAGTACTAGAAGCGACGCATAACAGGACTTGGGTCTATCCTAAAGGGCTGGGTCTAGACGTTACAAAAAGAATACCAGGCCATTGTAGGTTCTGGGACAAAATATCATCACCGCCTGGGGTATCAACATCTACTCTGACATTCAGGCTGATATAAAATACGTGCTATCTGTATTCCCGACTTTAAGCACTGTCCACAACTCTAAATGAGATGGTCAAGCAGTTCGGTTCTCAAAGCTAATTCCAGTTGACCTGTAGTGTTTATGGACTTCCTTAGTCATTCTTAAAATGAAGCTATCAAATGTGCGAATTATAGATGTTCTGGAAGAACAAAATTCTAGATCACTTTGCAAGTATAATAGCAGTGATAACTGGACACTTTAGTAGGCAGACACTCGTCTAGACTTGGTATCTTTGCTCAGGATTACCGCGGAAGCTGCAGGGAAATATGTAGCGGCCTGGCTTTTGTATGAGTTGGAAACTTAATTTATGGTGGATGTAACAGATATTCAGCAAGTTACCGGAATGATCTTAGGAAATGGACGTAGGTTGAATGAACTGCAAAACGTCATCTGCTCATCTAATTTCAAGTTATGTTAGAAATAAACGAAGAAACATATATTGCATTTAATGCCTGAATGATGATTTTAAAAGAAAGAAAAGAAATAACTTAAGTATTGAAATATTAAGAGAAGTCGATTTTTGCAAAAACCTTTAGTTGTCCATTTCATCACAAAACCCGACATTGGATATTAACCAGTTTTTACCCCTCGGTTTAACCGGAAACCGGTTTTGCCAAAATTTGAATTTTCGCAGAATCCGAAACAGACATTTTTGAAAAACCGGTTTTCTGAATACACTACTAAACAAAAAAATTGTCTCATTTGCGGTTCGGAAAATTCACACGTTGTCGATGAGAGGCCAATGCATCCACAACAAGTGACTAATTGGTGCGAGTTTAGGAATTTTCATTGAAAATTAGAAAGGGCCGCCATTACCGTCAATGGCGGCTGTTACCTTGACATTCTTATCTGTTTTTTGTACCCAAAAGTTGGAGAGGACGACATGAACTACTTATGGTATTATCAGAAACGGCGTAACTTGACACACAGTCAACGTTACAATCAAGCTTTTGCGCACAGTGTTCGAAAACCATATAATAAGCCGAAACTCCGAAGTGCATTGGCCACCTCGCACTTGCGATTTGACCCCTTTAGAATATTATCTCTGAGGCGTCGTGAAAATTAAGTCTTACGCAAACAATCATCGGTCCATTGAGGCCTTAAAACCCAAAATTGACGCTGTCGTTCACAAGTTAGAGCCCCAAAGAACCGAAAAAGTACTGAAAATGTAAAATGGGGTACGGTAAAGCAAGTCGTGGAAGCCATTTGAGCGATGTTGTGTTTCATTCATAATTAACATTTACCTTACCAATAAAATCATAATTTTAAAATTTCCTATTATTACATATTTGTTTTTTAAGCCAAATTAAATGTAATTCCAAATTGTACATGGCCCACCCTTTATATCGCGAGTAAATTTCATGCCGATATCTCAATTATTCTGTGTTTTATTTAAATACAAAATTATTATGGCCTTATTAGAAAATGCTTTATGTATAAGTAAAGATCGTGGTACTCAATCTGGTGTCATCTTAATCTTAAGTATAATCTTGAAGTTGGAGGCCTGATTTCGATCTACGATTATTCCCAAACATACGAACCTTTATAGTAGTGTTCCAAAAAGTTAGGCTCTGCAAAGGCAGCTAACTCTAGCTTTACTTGCGACCAAATATATTTATGTTTTATACGTGATGACATTCAGTCCGCTAGCCTATACCCGGTGTTACCATAGTTCTAATACCTCTGTGAGTTTGGATGGTTCCCGCTATGAAGTATATGTAGTAGCTCAAATATACCAATAATTTCTCATGCTATGCAGACTCGTAAGAATTCTGTTTTTGAGCTTTTAGAAAATTGTCGTCTGGGTATAAAATCTTACTTGTAATTCCTTTAATTTTTGGATAAATAAAGTTTAGTAGATATTCGCAATACTTCCGTCTTGTATTAATACCTTGCACATAAATATATTATACAATTGTGTGCATTTCACAAATTTACATACATTAAGGAATGAATGAATAAATTTAAATTTTCCACCAAAGAAGTCCTTTTCAAAACAGCGTCACAGTCATCGACTATAGTGCCATTTCACGCCCGCCTTACCATTAAAACACCCACAACTAAGCACAAATCACCACGCCACAAATGGAATTGATAGAGTGTCAGGCTCGCTGCTGATGGTGGCTACGTCAGTCCCCGAACCCCAAATGAGAATGAATAACGTAAAAAGGATATTGAATTTATTCTGGCTCATTGCAGTTCAAAGTGTGCATTATATTGAGTTACAATTGGAATATTGAATTAGTTATTAGTAGGTGTCGCTTGCCCTTTTTTGCTGCTATGCTGTGACTCCAGGCGTGCCACTAACCATTTGACGCACAATATTCTCCTAAGCTCAACCCCCCAACCCCTAACAACCCATTGGCAGCCGTTTCAAAATGCAAAGAGGAAAACCCACAAAATCGCACCGCCAGGAATATAACAGAAATATTGTATAGAATTAAACTGAATACATACATAGATTTGAATGGAAACGGAAATGAAACGAATTGATGAAACATACACTACACGCACACATACAAACCAAATAACACTCGCGAACACATACATAGTATACAACCATATAATACGAGTACGTGGCAATATAATTTCAGACGATTGTTAATGTTAGAAGCCCCAGTCGTATCGACTGCTCCTGAATGGCACCATGGCACTGAGGTACAACGTGCAATTCAATGAATTCAATAAATGTGTCTGACTGGTAGTCGCGGGGTTGAGGAGAAAGGGTAGCGCTTTCCAGGAAAAGTCAACTGGTTGCAGATTTTAAATGTAAACCAAAATGAAATATGTTTATTTATAAACCAGATCAAGTAAATTATTGCAATTGTTTTATATTTCCATCATTGAAGGGATTTTATAATTAGAAGGAAGCAATGAAACGACTATTGATTTGATTATGTGATAGCAGATTGGTTTGGAAAATATTTGTAAGGTATGAAGTTTAAATTGACAATAACAATATTAAATGCATAATATAATTTGGCAGTAAAGTGCACTAGGTGTGAAAATATTTATTAGCAATAATATATGTATTTATCGTAATTGGTTTGGACCAAATCTTCTCTACCACCGGGAATGACATGAAAACATATCGGAAGACTCAAGAGTAAGTTTCTATATAGGACCTCTAAAAGATATAGGTTGAGCTTAATACCAGTGCTGTGGAGTAGGGGTGGGAGTCATGGAGTCGGAGCCTGGCATATTTGCCTGGAGTCAGAGACGGAGTTGAAATTGTTAAAATTTTTACGACTCTGTCTAACAGTTTGGAATTTCCATCAAACGAAAAAAGTTTTATTGCACGAGATTTCAGATAATATACATTTTTACACCGTAGTAGAAAACATCATTTAGCTTTAGGTCTAAATGGATTTGTATTGGGTTTCTTGGTATTTCATGCGAAGAATGCGATGTTTTAGGCGGTTATTTCCCGCAACACAGTCGACGTATTGTTCAATTCTTCGTGTCGTTGTAAATGTTCCAAATGACATATAAATTATACTAGCAGAGAGACAACGAAAGTGCTAGACATATAAGCATTAATTTTGAAAGCAAGTTTCGTTTTATATTTCTTTGAAGAGGCGATCAACAACGGTATTTTAAAATTTGAAAAAATAAAAATAAAAATAAATTCTTCTTTATTCTTAATATAAAAATAAAAAAATTTAATGAAAATGATGCCTTAGAAAATTGTTGGAGGCGGAGTGGAGTCGTGTATTTTCAAAATCCTGCAGTCGGAGTTGGAGTCAGAATCGTTCAATTATGGCCCGACTCTACAGCCCTGCTTAATGGCTGTCAATATAGTTAAGTCGAAAATTTCATAAAGTTCGGAGAAGTCTCCTTATAATTGAATGGCGACAAAAAACAAAAATGCGAAATATCGCTTTAATGGGAATAAAGATTTATGGGAATAAAAGTTTTAAAATGGTTCAAAAATTTATTTTTATGCAACTTATCCGAAACATCAAAAACAATAATATATATTACATCCAAAGGAGTGCTTTAAATGCGAGACCAAGCAAGAATTAGAATTTTTTAAAAATATCTGTTTCATTTCTAACAAGCAAGATCTAACAGAAAGAAGAATTTTCAAAACGATTTAATGCACGACAATAAAGCTTAAACACCAGCACAAAATTTTTTTAAAAAGTGGAACATATATTAAAAATTTTGTGTAACAGTAATCAGTTTATCAAAAACTAGAGAAAATATTGAACATTTTGTGTAACAAATTGCAATTTTTAAGTAGGAAAGTTTTTTTTTGAATTCTGTCACGTTCTATAGCAATAAATGGCTTACTAAAAACTAAGACAAAGATTCAAACATATTTATATGAAATTAAATTTTCATTTGCGGAATTTACATTCACGAAGTGGGTTTTCCAGATGAGTGTAGATGGATCTTGTCACTGGGGGGAAGTTTTATTTACCATTGAGTTATACCAACCTCTCACCACTTCGTGTGATAGGGAATATTGAACAGTGCATCCGAGAGGGAAGGACGGAGATATTTCCGGAACAGGGATGGTGGACAATACACCGGATTTAAGGGGGAGGAACATATGGCGTCAATAGGCGACGGATAATTTGACCTAGGGAGCACCTAGTAATTAATTGAATATTTAAGTGGAATAGTTTTCCCGATAGATTGACACGACAATTTATACAGCAGACGGAACGCAAAATTTGACAAGAAGGGAATAATGGGACACTAGATGACGAGGGACAAAATGGTAGCACAAGGGACACCTAACGTTTTTACAGTGTTGATTGCATACCTGGGTTAATAAGTCAGTTGCTGTGATGTCTAAGCTAGAAACTATATTTCTATACCGACTTGAGTTTTTGGGACGCCACGTTTCGGATAAATTAATTTTAATAAAGTCAGGTACAGTGATAATATAACTTTCTTTAATTTGATTATATTGTCAATAGGTTTGACATTGGTAATTTTGAGCTGCTCTAATTTAATAAATTTGCATATACGCTTTTCACTCTGTTGTTCTAGCTAGGTCTATGTTATTCCAGGTCCTTTACAGAAATTTTACTAATGTCCATTATTTATTAATTTGTGCCAGTTAGAGAAACACGTATGTTTTCTGGCATGATCTTTCTACAAGCATCTTTCATGTATCGTACCATATTTTGCCTCCATCTTGGAGACGTGGAGTATTGACGCGCATGTGTCCAGGAATTCGAATTTCTTATACATGGAATTTAAAACCCTTCGGTACTGTTATGAGTTAGTAGAAGTACATTTTTGAACGAGAACATTTTTGTGGGAAAAAGGACCACCTTTCATTTAATGTTTCTTTAAAAGAAAACTAAAGTGCTGATTTGTGAAAAATTTTTGTTAATTCAGTAGAATGAATTATTGCCAATGAGCAAAGAAACCGGTTTAAATTCATTTGGTTTATTTGTGGAGTTAGAGTCGGAGTTCACAATTTTAACATTTTGAAGTTGCAGTCGGAGTTTTTAATATTTTAGGAAACCACACACACCTGTTTTTTGGCACACTATGCACAAGCGCTTAAGAGCAAAAGAGCCGAATCGCGAAATTTTCAACTGCTCATTGTTTGAAAATACTCCAAAGCACATGCGTTTAAATTTAAATTTTGAAAGTGCTGACGAGTGCATGCTTTGAAAACAACTAAGGACTTCCGACTCGCATTTTGCGTGCGAAATATGCGAATCTCGCGAGATGTATTTTGAGCATTGAGAGGGACTTTCTATGCAAGCTCGCGTGCGCTGGGCTTGCCTGCCATTACCATCGCAATTCATACAAGTGACTGTCATGCAAATAGTAGCTAGTTCTTAAATATTAAACATTTACTACGTTATATTAAAATTCTTGTTAAAGTAATAGTTATGTAAACAAAATATCATAATAAAGATATCATATATACTTTCGAATATAAATAAGTTGTCATGTAGGTAACTGTAAGTTATCAGACTTTCCCAACCGGTGTGCGCTGGTTAATGAAATCCACAAGAGGACCTAAATTAAGATTATAAATTTGAGTGATTCATAGTCCTCCCACGGCTCTCGTATGAAGTTGGATTGATTCCGTAGCACTCTAACCGTAACAATTACTTTCACTCCTTGATCCTTCAAACCTTTTCATATAAACGGAGAAAATGTATATCCACAGTTTTCGTTGAAACCTATGCTAACTTCATGAAACTGTTGTCAGCATGTAGCTAGATTTGTTTAATGCATTTAGGTTTAGGATGGGTTTAGAATAATGCTTTTAGGTTGAATTTTATTTGTTTAATATCGTTGTTTAATGTTAGTACGCGAAAATCGTATTCATATTTATAAGAAGTTAATGCCTTTAAAAAGAGGTTCTTGAGGTAAATTGAGCAACGCTACATTACGGTGAATTTAACCTCTAATTGGGTTGGCAAGAAAGCAATTTGGGGTTTTTTTTTCAAAGAAATTTTCACTTAGTTTATTCAAATAATTAATTGTAATCAATAATGTACATGCCATTTGGTTCAATAACCTTCTGCCATCGTTCATGCAACTTTTTGGTCCCAGATTCATAGAATGACTGGTTCGTTCTACAAATATAATCGAACAACTCGGTCTGTAGGTACTCTTCTGTATTGAAGTATTTTCCATTTAAAATGTTTGGCAGACTTCGGAATAAATAAAAATCTGAAGATGCCAAATCAGGACTATATTAAGGTGGACTTGTCATCACTTCCCACCCCAGCTCCAATATTTATTTGCAAGACTCCAAAGATGTGTGCCTTTGGGATTTACCAATTCAGGTCATGCACTGAAACCCCTTCAGGTTCATCAATTGCTGACAATAGACGTCCGATATCTTTCAGTTGACATTTTTGTAAGGAACCCGATTTTCGTCTACAGCGACAGTGCGTTCCAAGAATACACAATTTATGTTGCGTTTGAGCACTAAATTGCAAGTGCTTAACCGCTTTGATAAGTGGATTTCCTTAAGCTAGTGCGGAACCCAACTATCAAGCTTTTTGACAAGTCCAAGCCGATTGAAATGGTTTTCAATGATCGTGTGCAACACTTTTACCTTGTCTGCATCTTCTCGAACAGAAACGTGTCTGTCAGATTCGATAACGGCTTTTGTCTCGTCCGCATCGACCTCATTTGGCCAACCATTCCTGTGGCCATTTTTGATCGTGAAATTTCCAGAAAGAAATTATGTGAACCAGCTTTGGTATTGTTCCTGTCGGTGGTGCAATGGTTAGTGTTCGCGGCTCTTGTATATGAGAACGTGGGTTCGATCCCTGCTCAGACCGCCTTATATTTCTTTCGACGACGGTCACCTCGCATATTGACGGCGACACTATCGAGTAGTTAGCCATGAAAAACTTCCCAAAATACCGTTCGGAACCGGTGTAAAGCTGTAGGCCCCAATTAGTGAGTGTACAACTAGAGAGCGCATAGCTCAATGATAGTGAGAAGCGCTCCCCAGTCCCTTAATGGGATGTAATAGGAAACCATTTTTTTTTTGCATGTGCGTTCTGTTCAAACAAATATCCCGGTGTGCTTCCGCGGATATTTTGCCTTCTCGGAAATAAAAGAGCAAAATATGACGAAAATTATAATTTTGGTCATCCTTATTCACAACACGATTCAATTGAAAACTTGCCTGTCAAAATAATGTGGCATATCACAAATTTAAGCTTGAAATGTCGGCTGTATAACTGAATAACAAAGAATTTCACCAACTGATCAAATGCATTTCAAAATTGACAAAAGCCGAAGATACTTTCTTGTCAACCCAAAATTACAAGTTTGCGCAAAATTCTAGACAAATTTCAGCAATACTGCCGTATTTCTGTGAAATCCTTTGACTTTCTGTAATTTTTAAAATTTGGTAATCTGTCTTGCAGTACTTGAAACTGTATTGAAATTAAGAGCCTCCACGTTCACTTTTGTCATCTTTATTATTTTCCGCACAGATACCAACTAAAGATTTTAACAAGTTTTATTCCTAACCGACGCCTCTTAGCCGCTCAGAAATGCCTCTCGTTGCGTGGCCACTTCAACAGTATTTCATATGCTTTAATTTGTTGCCGCTCACCGTTCTGCCGCTAGCCGCTAGCCACTTTGCCGCTCATTGCGTGGCCTCGACCTAATACCAAACAGTTTAGTTTGTTTCCATTTCCCTTTTTGACAAATGGCGAAAATTGTTTTTTTTGGCAAGATATGGTGTTTGATTTTAAAGAAATTTTATACAAAACAAAGTTCTTAATTAAGAATAAGTCAAATGTAATGACTTGGAAAGTTTTTGGAACGAAGTTTCTAATCGCACGTTGCGAAAAAAAAATTAAACAACTTTTTTTAACACTATTATGCTACAACCAGTATTATCAACTATATTGGGTACTTTTGCTTTGGTTTGTGTCTGGACTAATATATGTTGGAAAATTTCTTATTTAATGGGAAGTTTTCTAGGTGGAGCCTGTAACCAATATTTAGTATATATTGTAGTTTTGAGCCATGGGATGTAATGGAAAACCTTGTTGTTGTTGTAGTTTTGAACTCAAATAAAATTTTTCTTAAATAAGAGGCTTTTCTTAAAAAAAAGTAAATTTTCTCAAAAAAATACCTATTTAGATTCTTAAACAAAGTACCTTTTCTTAAAAAAATACCTTATCTTAAAGTGCTTTTGCTCAAAAAAAGTAAATTTTCTTACAAAAAGTAAATTTTCTTAAAACGGTATTTTTTTTAAATAAGTACCTTATCTTAAACCAGTGCATAAGTTTCAGTCGGGTGAACCGACTTAGTCATACCCTCACCCTAAGTCATCCATTGCGTGGCAGTTCTGTTAAAAACGTCCATACTCAAAAGTGACCATATTCAATAACAGACTGACATTGCACTAAATATTATTGAATACCCAAATTAGTTAGTTTCCCTCCCAGTATTTATATGCGATATACAAAAATGGCCATGGCAAGTTGTTGCCAAAAATTTGCTCAGTACCAAATTTTATTAAGATCGGTTATGATTTATTGGAGATATCCAGTCGGCAAACCCTAAATACAACCAACTTTTGTATGAGAGGTACGAAACTGGGCGAGGCACAAAAGTCAGTTGTTACGTACACAGTAGTTTTTAGCAAAATTTTGCCTAGTACCGAATTTTATTAAGATCGGTTGTAGTTTATGCGAATTATCGTGTCGATCAACCGGTCAACTTTTATATGGCAGGTGCCAGAATAGGCGTGGCAAAACAGCTCATTTTCTATAGCAGAGTTTTATTTGACTAAATATTGACTAGTACGAACTTTCATAAAGATTGGCTCGGTTTTGCGGGACTTCTCGTGCCGAACAACCAGACGGCCAAACAACTTTTGTATGGGAGGTACCACAGTGGGCGTGGCAAAATCACCCTTGTTTTAATCGGTGATTGTCGTTCGATAACGTGAAGCCTTATATCTTATTTCATTAAGGTCGGAAGTGTTTTTCGCGCGATTTATCGCATCGACAACACTGACCTACACCCTGTTTGTATGGGAGGTACCAGAATGCGCGTAACAATCTTGCCTAGTACCATAGACGTAATAAATGAAATGAAATGAAATGAAATGAAAATAATATGGCTCCTTCTATGTGTTACATTTTTTTAAGTATTAAATGATATATACCCCATCCTGTGAGGGTGAGGGTATAAAAAGTACATTTTCTTACAACAAATTGCCTTTTCTTAAAAAACTACCTTGTCTTTAAAGAGTACCTGTTTTGTGAAGCAAAATAACATTTCTTGAGAGAAGTACCTACTTTTAAAAATTTAACTATTCTTGAAATAAGGACCAATTTTACAAAAAATTCCCATTTCTTAAAAAAAATCGTTTTCTTCAAAACAAATACCTTTTCGTATAAAAAAAAACCTTTTCCTACAAAAATTCCTTTTCAAAAAACTTCCTTTTTAAAAATAAAATAATACCATTTCTTGAGATAAGTAGCCTTTCTAAAAATAAGTAAGTTTTCTTAAAACAAAAGTATTTTCCTAAAAAGAGTATCCCTTATTTAAAAAGTACGTGTTTGTAAAAAAAAGTACTTCTTTGTAAAAAAAATTCTCACTCTTATAGCCTTTTCCTACTGAAAGTACTTCTTCTTAAAAAAAACATTAGCTTTTATTAAAAGAAGTTACTCTCTTTTAAAAAGGTCCTTTACGGGAAAATGTAATACATATTCTTACAAAAAGGGCCTGAAAATATTCTTTAAAAAAAATACATTCTATAAAAACAAAAATTTCTTTAAAAAATTATCATTTTACAAAAAGTATATTTTCTTAAAGATCCATTTAAATTATCATATTTTTCAACAGGCGCCTTACGGTGCGTTTACACGAGACAGTTAAAGACCGGACAGTTGAGAATATGTATTAGTTGTCAAAAAGAGAAAATTTTTTTGTGTGACGTATGTATCCAGCCAGTTTTAAAGACAGAGCAGTTTTAAGCAACCGTCGATAGTGTAGTTTCTTTTAAATTTCGTGCTCTGATTTTGATTTGCTTTTGTTCACATTTGCTTGAAATATTAATTTATTAAAAGAAGATTGCTACATATATTATTTATACATGTTTATATGTAGCAATATGTCAAAAACGACTTTTTGCGAAAAATAACTTTTTTATTGTTGAATATGAATCTTTGGGGACTCAGAAACAATATTTATTCCACGAGTTTTTTTTTAAAAATTAGTTGTATTTCAAAATATAACACAGTTTAACCATTTTCGTGGGCTTAAAAATTAAAAAATTAAATTAAAAAAAAAAAACTGCAATTTTTTAATTTTTTACAATAAACTGGGTTAGTAGCCTTTCATTTAAGATGAATATTTCATTCGTACACTGAGAAAAAAAAATTATTATAATAATAAGTGGTAAAGGTAGATTTACGACTTTTTCATTTAAAATGGCACAAAAACGGCTAAAGACTTTTGGCCAAAATTTTCTATTTCTCGTTTAGAACCTAAAATATAAAATTCCACCAAGGCGCTTCACGTCAAAAAGCTTAGTTTGAACGTTATGAGTTGAAGAAGGTAAAAAAGCTAAAAATTTTGGATTTTTTCCATTTTTCTTGAAGTTTTTTAAATTTTTTTTCCAAACGAAACATTGTACTGCGAAGCCCCTTGGTAGAATTTAAGATTTTAAGGTTCTAAACGAGAAATCGAAAATTTTGGCGAAAAATCTTTAGCCGTTTTTGTGCCATTTTAAATGAAAAAGTCGTAAATCTACCTTTACCACTTATTATTATAATAATTTTTTTTCTCTCAGTGTACGAATGAAATATTCATCTTAAATGAAAGGCTACTAATCCAGTTTATTGTAAAAAATTAAAAAATTCCAGTTTTTCGGATATTAATAAAATTACAGGAAAAAATTCGTATTCAGTTGAAAAATCAATGACAACAAGAACACCCTATAATTCACATATCATGTAATTGAGGGCCACCCTAATGAGCATTTCAGATAGCCGAATGTATCCCCAAATCAGTACATATAATTTGGTACATATATCTTTAAATTGGAAAAACCACTTTTTTTGACATATTGCTATTTATATGTAGTATTTGTTGCCAAATAATATTTCAATAAAACACCAAATTACCAAATAAAAATAAATTTTCCCAATTTCTATGAACGTTTGCTATTGTGTTTTGCCATATTTCTCTAGATTACAATTAAGCTGATGTACTCGATGTACTCTACAAATTTCAAATGCATACATGTTTATGCGATGTTTTGCTTTGTTTTTCACAAATTACCACGAAATGTCACCGATCTGGCCAACTACGTCAAATCGCTTGCCGAAGTTACTGTCGTCGAAAAATCAGAGACAGTGGCGAGGCAAGTTACAGAAGTGTAAGTGTGGTAGTAAAATAGTGTGAATGTATTGCTACTGTCGGAGCAAAACTGTCCCGTGTAAACGCCAGGTTAGACGTGTTGGAACTAACTAGTACGAATAGAACTTCGTTCTAACCGGGTGTTGCTACAAAAAATATCAATATTACTATAATTTTTGCAACTGGGTTGAATACTTCATTTTTGCTTTCGACATTTTCTGAAGAATAGCCGATTTCACTTTTTAATAAAATTGCGGTCTGCTACATGACTGATAGTAAAGCTTATATAGAAACCAATTTGTAATTATTCTTATTACCAATAAATTTAAAAACTATTTCATAGTTTTTTAAAATTCCAACATATAAAAAACAATTGGTAGAACAGCTAAAAATCTGAACTAAAAGTTGTGCAACAAAATGATGTGAACATTTTTTTAATATCCAATAGAGATATATATCATGCACAAAAACAAACAATTGGGAAACCCCTGTCTGCGTTTATCACCAACCTAGCCGAAATCTTTATCGAAATGTCTGTGCGTACTATTTATGATGTCTAGCTGATTCCGTGCGTGAGTCTGAATGTGAAGGCATATATAGGAGTACGTCTGGATATAAAACAAAGTCATTAAGCGGTTAAGAGCCATTAAATGATAACAAGGTTGACTACATCAAACAACCGCCAACAAATCCCAACAACAACCACCACACACCTACATACAAACACACAGATATGAACTTAAGCATGAAACTCACGCAAATAATATGAAGCATGATGTCTTTTTCCAGTTTCAGCTACATACATATGTATGCCACTTCACAATGATTTCGTTTGTGCTCGACCTTATGTTTGTGATATTTGTAAGCAGCTAAAATCTTTTTGGTTGTACTTATGCTTTTCTTGCTATGTACGTCAGTTGCTGCCACTACCTTTAGAAGAAGAAGAAGACTATAAAATCACTTTTACACGCACAATGTGTGAAATGTCACTTAACAGGGATTTACACACGTTTGTGTCATTACGAGTGAACGAGCGCTGCTTACGAGCAGAGTATGAGGTGTGTCCTTAAACACACACATTCTTAACGTGCACATACAGGGATTATTAAGGTGTAGATGTGCATTAATGGCTATGATTAGGTTTCGGATTATCGTGCACTAAAAATGTTGACTAGAAAAACGAAACATACATTACAAAAGTTAGCACATTATTAATGATAACGTAAATTATAATAAAGATGTTTTTAACCAACCGGAGATCAGTTCATACAAACAATCAGTGTAGTTCAAATTATTTTCCTTGTCTGTCCGATCTGTGTAGTTCAAATTATTTTGCTTGTCTGTCCGATGACTGTGAAATTCCCCTTGTATGAGTGTGAATGAATGTTTAAATTTCTATCGCAAGTATGTTCGTTTTGACAACTTGGTATGTTACCATTTTTATACCTCCCATACAAAATTATGTGGCCGGCTAATTGGTCGACAAGATAAATATTTTTTAAATCGATTTGACAGAGCTAATAAAATAAAAACGGCTGTCCGTTTTTGATGTGAGTTTAATACTGATTTTATTCAATTCATTTTCTGATTTTGTTACTTCTTATTCTGTACAATATTCATTGTTGCATTTTTCATTATTTTGTGTTGCTTGCAAATTCAGCTTAAGAAATAAATTTTGCTTAATTATCAGTGTAAGTGTGTTTCGTTATCGGTAACATAATATGTTGGGAACGAAACAGACTTGATAAAATTCATATCAAGTTTATTAGGCACAAGTGCATTGCGCAATTTCATGACATTTAGTGTGGCAGTTAAAATTATTTGGAATTTTAGTGTTGCGCGTGTAAGAATTAAAATTGTTTGTAAATTTAAATGTGCGCTTGCAAAGTTAAAATTATTTGGAAGTACGAATGTGACCCAAATAATTTTAATCATTGTTTTTTTCTATTTCTTTCATTTTCAGATAACTTCAATTTTTGATGTTATAATAATAAATCGCGGCATATACAACCAATCTTTATGAAATTTGGTGTTATGTAGTATTTAGTCAAACGCCCCCCTGATGTGGAAATGGGTTATTTTGACACTCCCAATCTAGTAGCTCCCATTCAAAAAATGGGTGACTGATGATGCACTATTACACCTAAACCACTACCGATATTAATAAAACTTGGTACTGGACAATTTTTTGTCAAAAACTATCTTGTAAGTAAAAATACGACAATTTTACACCGCCCATTTTTGTACCTCCCATAAAAAAAAGTCGGGCGGGCCTAGCATTGATTGAGGTGACATCTTCCGTAAACCAAAACCGATCTTAATGAATTTTTAAAACTAAGCAATATTTTGTCGAAGCTACTCTGATAATTTGCGCCACCATTATCTCATCACCCATAAAAATTTAGTCACAATAAAACCCCAAAAACACAGCAGATCCTAATTAAATTGGAAATTAAGCAATATTTGGGAAAAGGTCAATCTGCTATTCAATATGGGCGAATTTACCACACCCATTCGGGTAACTGAAGGTTGGTCCTCCTAAAAATATAAACATATTTCATACAACTGCGGCACACTGGATGACTAAGGGTGAGGGTATGTTTAAGTGAGCTCGCCCGATTGAGATTTATGTACCGGTTATTTTATAATTGTTGTGGTTTGTTTTTCACGGTGCAGATAGAGGTATTTGCATTCTTCAAAACTGAGAGAGTAAATCGAAAACAGAATGATCGTACAATTTCTTTCTTTCCAACTTATTCTAGGGGGGCTGTTGAATTCTGCTACATTAAGAAATCGGAATACTTTTTTTGAATGCATGGAATTTATTCAATCTTTTTTCATTTGTGTTTGTGTTAAAAATAGTTTAGTTGGTCTTCAATATATTTGTATTTAAATGCCCGCCGTGCTCGTTAATGCAGGTGCGTCATCATAGCAACAAGTTTTTCAATACTGCCCGCAAAGTTGAGGATGGAATTACAGCTATTTTCGCTCGAATTTATTGTTTGAAATCATCCACATTTGTCTGTTGCGATTTGTACACTTCGTGTTTACAATAACCCCACAAGAAAAAGTCAGGTGGCAGCAATAATTTCCTCTGTTCGAATGGAAGGTTTTCGATTACACAGTACGACAGTGGTTGGTACACATGAGAAATGTTAACAGAATATGAAAATAGGCTTAAAATACAGAAATACGTGTCTCGGCGCTTTGCTGGAGCTCGTCAGAATTTTGAGAAAATCGTTTTTTAAGCTTCGAAGGACCATGGAGGCCCACTTGTAATTTAATACTATTATAAAAAGTTCTATAAAAACCGAATGGGTGAACCGATTTTAATGCTTGAGCCAGTTTTGAAAAGGGAATTAAATTTTGATTTTTTTTTATTATTTTTATTTTTTCCTTCGAAGCTTAAAAATCGATTTTCTCAAAATTCTGACGTGCTACAACAAAACGCCGAGATACGTGTTTCTTTATTTTAAGCCTATTTTCATATTCTGTTAACATTTCTCATGTGTACTCAAAAAAATTTGTTTTTGTCGTACTGTGTTACAAGGCTGTCTCATGCTCTGCAAAATTCCATCTACCATCTACTCGGAGGATCGCCGCTAAACTTGCCCCTATATTCTCTTTGAATCCACACTACACACTCAAATGCGTGATAGTGACGGACTATCCAGATTAGTTTTTCACTGTCGCAGTTTTCGATTTTTATTAAATACAACGATCAATCTAACAAGCAAAAAATATCCAGATTACTTAGATGGATAAAAAGTTATCTAGTTTCGTTTTGTTAGCGGCTTTCGTTAGCAACCTTGAATTTACTCTGATAGTCTAATATGTCGTTTACATAGTGACGAGAAATTTGCAGCTGAATTATGGTTCTG
This sequence comes from Phaonia tiefii, assembly GCA_963931995.1. Lineage (NCBI taxonomy): Eukaryota > Metazoa > Arthropoda > Insecta > Diptera > Muscidae > Phaonia > Phaonia tiefii. The sequence goes on along the minus strand of OZ008370.1, from coordinate 111,289,022 downwards.
ATGTAAGTTCATCTCAATCGTTATGTGGAATTAATTAAGATTTGTTGTTTTATTTCCAATTCATACGTTATTATTTCGATTTTTATACATGTGTAAAATATGATTATAAATTGTTTCTTTTGGAACATAGTTTTACTGAATCAGTTGATTTCTAGTCAATGTCCTGTTTTCAAAAACAAAAAACAGACTTTAAAACACAACTGCCAGCAATCAAACCAATTCAAAATATTAAAAACAATTCCCATATTTCATTACAATTGTCATCCGATTCCACAACCTGCATTGGCGTTGTATGACCAAATGGAAATTCAATATTTTCCCATTGTCATTGCGAACAATGGTATCTTTGCATTTGCATTAGATAAAGTAATACAAATGAAAATCCAATGCAAATAAACAAGTCCCAACACTGGTATTTGATGAGAACATAGATAGTGTAATATAGCTTAATGGAAATTTTACTACACTGAGTAAACATGTTGAATCTAAATTCAGACAGTAGTATTCTGAGTGAATCCCAATATTAACTAGAATTGTAAGACGATGTTAAATTTGTATAGAAATGCGAACCCTAGCCAGGTGCGTGTGTGGTAAACAAATTGATAATACCCTACTTCAGAGTTCCGTTTCTAATGAGAGGAAACAGTATGTGCTAATGTTAAATGATAAACATATTTATATCGGTAAATCAAAAAGTCGTTAATTAATTAATAATTACTCATGGGCGATTCCTTAATAATGGTACAGTTGACTTTAATTAAGCAAAAGTTATATTTTGTAGAACTGGAATGCTAAAACTTAAATGATATTTATCAGTTAATTAGGTAGCCAACAATGTACTACCATGCAAATCATTTCGCTAAAAACTATCAATGGTCTGTACATTTTTTGTGATGACCTTCTATCTATACACACAGGGGACAGATTAGTTGGAAATCAATTCAGGCATTGGAAATTCATAAATAATTGGTTTCCCATTACATCCCGTGAAGGAATCGGGGAGAGCTTCTCACAGCCAGTGAGCTGTGCGCTTTCTAGTTTTATACTCACTGATTGGGACTTACAGATTTACACCGGTTCCGAAAGGAAATTCATACATCAGAATTATGTGACAATGTTATTGATAAATTTAAAATAGGTCTCACTACATAGACGTTGTTGCTACAGAAATTAAGTTTTATTAACGAATTTGAATATTTCTAAAGCCTCATTCATCTGGAATGGAAGATACAACTTAATGCTAGATACAAAATATTTTTGGAATGATCAGAAAACAAGCCGAGGTACATTTTGAGAGGTGGAAAAAAATAACTTCGGTCTAGTGTACATAATATTTCGATGTAGGTTTCTGTATTTTCGAAATTCGGTAACAAAGTTCGTCTCCAAGTCTGGGTTTATTTTTGGCGTTCTATGGTTACACGCTGAAAAAAACGGCCTCTGTAACATATTCTCCCAAACATATTCTGCGGGAACCGTGTATATATTTGGAACACACTTCAAGCATTTATATGTTCGCAAGTCCCAAACTCAGGTGTATGTAATGCAAACATTAGCATGTGTTTACTGACAAATATGTATGAATTTACGTGGAAACATATGCGTGCTTCATCCCAAAGATCTATATACTTACGTGGCAGCATTCGCGTGTTTCCCCCAAACCTCCGTATACTTACGTGGAAACGTATGCGTATTTTCTCCCAAACATAATAATATTTAGAAAGGAATTATTCTTTCTTTCTGTATTTAGTATAATTAATTTTATCAATATATGTCCACATTTATAATTAATTAATACAAAAAATTTAAATATTTAAAGTGACCCTTTTTACATTTACTTGCATTGAATGCATTACTTTTTTTATGAAATGAGAATCTGCTGCTCTTTTGCTTCTCATTTCTTTGTTGTCTCTCACGTTTTTGTGTTCAGAAGGTTTCAACTATGCTTTGGTTATCACTATCCCTTGGTACACAAACAATATACTTATATACAAATCTAGTCAATGCAAAACGAGCGTGTATTTATTACTTGTTTTTTTTTTATTATATATTTCACAAATGGTCCGCCATTCCGATTTTTTCAGTAGAGGCTCGGGCAGAAATAGGGATTCACGTTGTTGCCCTCCCCAGTTTCTTACCTCAAAATCGTTTTTCACTTTGGTAGCACATATAAATATATGCAAAACACATACACCAAAACCAAAGTAACATCACAAACCATTTAACGGTCCGAGCGTTTGTTTATGCTTCGTTCACTGATCAAGCGCTTTTGATATCACCTGTCCGATGAACCATTAACCATTGAATACATGAAATTAAAACGCAATACATCACGCACATTCACGATTATTAATGAATCACTCACTGAGAGAATAATGCAAAAATACAGACTCACACTTACCGGATATTCACACTCGTTGCACCTCTTTTATTCTCTTGCTCTCGAGTAAGCATAAACAGTGCAACAAACACAGCTGTAGTTGTATCACAGACACAGATATATTTGGGTCGTAACCACATATCTTATAACATATTCATCATTGTGTCTCAAACATGTACTATTGAATAGTAAACACAATGCGTTTGGGCGCAAGTACATCATTTTTGCAACGTGCTCCAAACACATGTTATATTTGCATCCAAACAACAAAAAACGACAGATTTTTCAGCGTGTATTTGTAAGGCTGTTGTTTGTAGACCGTCTGTGGTACAATGGTTTCAATCCACGCTCTGACCACCTTAGATTTTACCGACAGTATCAAGTTTATATTCATTGGAAAACGCTTCTCCCTTTCAAATTTGGTATAAAAATTTTGGTAACATCTATTCCCCTAGTGGCTAGAAATTACTTTCTGTCTACTAACGTCATAATTAATTGCAAACCATCTAGGCAAATAATATCATATTTGGAATCAATGAATAGCTGTGGTCTTCCTCATATAAATGCAATACCTATGTTTACTATCACAGGCAAATGCTATCAATATCGAAGTATTATAATACATATAATATACCGAAGATTACGATTTTTGTTTAACTCACTTTGAATCTACCCAATTCGGAATACAATTTAAGTAAACTCCTTATCCTTTTTCTCCCAGGGAATCGTAAATCTAAAGTCCAGCTTAAATTATCGAAGATGACGGAAAATATATTGAAACTCAAGTACAACTCAAACTCAACACAAAAATAAGTAAGTGAATGATTGCCACTATTTACGACAAAATAGATTAAATCCACAAAACATCCAAATGCCTAATAAAACAACTCGTGTATAATCTATATACTCGTATGTATGTGTTGGGAAATACGTATGTACATTCATATTCGGCGCGCAAACACAAACATAGGTACGGTAGACATTATAATGGTGGAAGAAAAAATATTCAAACACGCATATGTTTAAATGTCAAGCACGTTATAGCTATAGAGCAATGGCATATAGAGAAGCGATTTGACTCAGAAAATTTACGAAGTTTGGGCGTTGCATGTGGGAAAGTATTGGTTTAATAATACCAGATAGAGCCATTGGATCAAACCAACCTACAAGAAAACAGCAACGACATTTCGTTTTGTGCGTTAACATTTTTGTGTAAATACACTAAAAATACATAACTACTAACAAACAAAGATAACAAAAAAAAAAGTCCAAAATACGTTTAGCTTTCACAGTTTTTCATCAAAACGACATGAAACATTTAAGTCAACAATTTTTTTAATTCCACCTGGTGTAAGTCAATTTATGTCAAATAACTCTCTATCGCACCAACTGCACCACGAAGAGTGTGAATCGCAACGTTAGATGAGAAAGATGGTAGCTGTATATGACATTACTGTATGGACAATATCTGTCTAGGAATATTCCGATCTAGGGAATAATTATAATTGGTGTTTTAATTCGAATTACCTCTACACATGCAAATAAATTAAATGTCATCAGCAATTGTACGTATTTTCAAATCATTTCCTTCATATCCGGCAGTTTTGATTTTCAAATATTTTATGAATTTGAAAGAACTACGAGGCGAAGTCACAAACCTCTAAACATAAAGTATTGCCAACAGTCAAACGAATTCAAAATAGCAAAAGCATTCTCATATGAAATTACAATTGGCGTCCGATTCCACAACCTGTATTTTCGTTGCCTGAGCAAATGGGAATTCGTCATTTTTTAATTGTCATTGCAAGCAATGGTAACTCGTTTACTTTTACGATGCCATAATCCTATGCAAATTAAAAAATCCCAACACTGATCACAGAGCCCATCATACATTTATAGTACATAGGTTGTTACTAATTTATTGTAAATAAATATTTTCGATGTAGTATCAGTACAAGATACTTTTTGGATTTTTCAAAAATTATTTGCCACCCGGTCTGATAAACAAGTTTATAGCGATATTACATGCATTCCCCTACCTCGTTCTGATATTGGTTTAGCAAACCCACGGAAAGGTGTGTAGTACTCAGACTTTGAGTCAACTTATAAAAATAAAGATTTACATAACGATATATACTCCCGTCACCTGTTCCTCACAGCAAAATCCTTAACTTTTTTACATTACATATTATCCTTATATTTACATTAGGGATTTTATTTCCATCTTTAATATTGTGGTTTTATTTACCTCAAACAACCCAAAACCTGTGTCCTTTTGATTATGTCGTCACGTCAACATTGCCACATTTTTTGCTTCGGTCTGTCGGTCGTTTGGTTATCCCTAACTGCAATCGTGCATATCAATCTCTTCTCACTTCTTAAATCCTTTTCACTTTCTTTCGTTGACCTTTTCACGAGCAGCACTTTTTCGATATTGAGTTTGCATTTGATACTTGTTTAAATTGATGACAACGATGAAGGCTCCAAGGATAAGATGGGAATGCAAACAAAATAAACTTTTCAATTTCCGGTAGATTGACACGAATGATTATTTAGTCTACGGTTTTTTTTTTTGTTGAGAAATCGAAAACCATTGCAGGAATTCAGTTGGTTTTAATATTTTGAAACGTGATAATCATGATGATGGCAGATAATTGAACAAAATTTCAGCTGTGAAGTGTAAGGAGTTGCATTAATTTAGTGATTTATTTGTCGTAGTCTAAGGATAATATTTGAATGTTAGACAGAAAATTATAAAATTACTTTAAGAATTGTCAACAAAGTCATTATTATTCCTCAAGTTATAATGCCAAAAATCTAGACCCCACCAATCAATTTCCAAGAATACGAGAAATAAATGTATTTTCTGTTGCTTGTTTGAAAAAATATTTACTTTTGCTGCTTAATACTCGTGGTCTGCTTACCTAAGCATTGATATTAAACTATATTCCAATTCACCTTTATAACCAGTTGGCAAAGGGTATGGTCAGACTGACCGGCCCTTCCAAAATTTGTGTTTATACGACTTTCCACCTACTCAGCGTTACATCTGTCTTCTTGTTTACTAATAATTGGATAATTTGCTCATATCCTCCAGGCACTTTTAAGTGGATTATGTTAGAATGGTGTGTGCGTTTAAATTGCATGTCCTGCGAACTAAATGTGCCTAAGGATGCATTCTTGTACCCTTCAAATTACTGACTCAGTTTTCAGGATATTCTTAAATCATGATGTTAAAGATAGTGAAATAACTGAGAATGGCGGCAAGCGGTAATATTGCCATCAGTACAGACGTGGAGACAATCTATGCTGCTGTTGTTTCTCATACTTAGCCTGATCAACTGGTTATCACCAAAAAAATGGTTAAAAATTTTTTAAATTTTAAATTAAAGCTGAATTAAAAATACAAGTATTTAGCTAAATTTACACTAAGTATAGAAAATAAATCACTTTTTCACACAAATATTTTGATATTTTAGAATAAAGTCGGGATGAGACACCGAGGAGCGACGCAATCCCGTCCAAAGCAGGATGGCTGGTCTGATGATTCTTATGTAAAATGACCTGAACAATTTTTGGGTCAGGTTGTTTTCAGAATTTGAACATCTTCGGATGGATTTACGGGGCTTACAAATCTAATCTGTAGTGGAATGGATTCACTTAGAGCACTTTGATCTCAATGGCTTCGTTTAAAAAACTTTCTAGTGTAAGTTTTCATAGAGGAATCTATACTATAAAAATTTGTTATTTAATGTCCTTGTTATGAAAGCTGTCTAATAGATGTCTTCATTACCAAACTTTATTTGTAAAAACTTGATTACCAAACCACTGTTGTCTTTTCAAAATCATTTTGTAGGAGAACATGATCAAAACATTCACTGCAATACTCGTAAAACTTTCGTCACAAAGAATCTACTAGAACACTGAACAATAATTGGATGATTCTAGTTGATCGGGCACCTGTTGTGTGGATCTTGCTGGTGGTAGCCAAGTTGAAACCCCAAGCAACTAAACGCTGAAAAATTTTAAAATTTTGTTTGAATGCAAATAGAACGTTAGCTTGCAGCAAATATAGTAAACTTGTGCCCAAACATATTATGTTCCAATATAACATAGTTGAGATATAATGTGTAATAGGCTATAATATATATTTTTGAGACCCACATCTGGCTTTGCTTGTTAAACCCGCTATAAACCAAAACAAGGTAGAAAACAAAGAATCCAAAAGGCAGCAGATTATGAATTCATGAAAACAATGCCTGAAAACATGTTCACGTTTCCTGCAATATGTTCCTGCGGCCGATATTTTTCAGCATGTATGAATGTATTTGATAGTACAATGTATTTGTAGATTTTGGTGGTAACCGTTTACATGTAATCGGTATCTACTGTGAATTTAAGAGATTTAGCGTTCAATCTCAAGCAATTTGTCAGTGGCGAGAAATTATTTGGAGATTGTTTGTAGCGAGGAAAAAAAAGAGAATTATATTATATATATAAAACCAAAGTGGTATATTTCCGGGAAAAGTGGGCCATTTCAATGTTCGTCCAATGCACGCTGAAAAACAACGACCTCTCTAACATATTTTCCCAAACATATGCTGCAGTTACCATGTATATGGTTGGAACACACTTCAAACATTCATATGTTTGCAAGTCCGAAACTTACTTGTATTTAAATGCAAACAGTATCATGTTTACTGGCAAACATGTATACTTTTACGTGGAATCATGCGGTTTTCATCCCAAACATCAATGTACTTACGTGGAAGCATTCGAATCTTTCTCCCAAACCTGCATATACTTACGAGGAAACATGTGCGTAGTTCCTGCCAGGCATAATAACATTTAGAAACGAATTATTCTTTGATTCCAATATATATGTATTATTTATTATAATTAATTTTAACAATATAAATCCACATTTATAAATAATTAATACAAACAAATAAAATATTTAAAACAGCCGTTTTTACATATACTTGCTTCTCTACTGTTTGCTTCTCCTTTCCTAGTTATCAGACAATGTGGTGCTACACAACTATGCGGACCAAGCGTGGATTAATTACTTGTGTCTATTTTTATTATAACGGGTTTTTCAATATGAGCGCTAGAAAAGTTTTTTTTAATAAAACAAAACCGGTTTTAGATAACAATGAAATTCTTTATTCCTGTGAAAGTACGTTCGATGTCATTATGTATGGAACTCGATTTCTTTTGCATGGCCACCACGGGCACGCTTGCAGAAGTCCAGACGCTGAACCCAATTTTAGACCATAGACTTGACGTAGTCACACAGGAAATAATATAACGGCGTCAAATCGCACGACCGAGACGGCCAAACGACTGGGCCATTTCGTGAGATAACACGTTCACCAAACTTGGTTTCCAATAAATTGATTGTGGCATTCGCTGTGTGGCTTGTGGCGCCGTCCTGTTGGAACCACATGTCCTCCAAGTCCATATTATCCAATTGGGGCCAAAAATATTCGGTTATCATTGAACGGTAGCGATTCGCATTCACAGTAATGTGCCGGTCTTGATCATCACGGAAGAAGTACGGCCCAATGACGCCGCCGGCCCATAAACCGCACCAAACCGTCACTTTTTCGGGATGCAATGATGACTCATGGATTACGTGTGGATTGCTGTCTGACCAATAACGCATATTTTGCTTATTGACGAAGACATTCAGCCAGAATTGAGCCTCATCGCTGAAGATGATTTTCCGATGAAAATCCGAATCATTTTCAAGTTGTTGCTCAGCCCAATTCACGAACATTCGACGCTTACGGTGGTCAAGCGGCTTCAGTTCTTGCGTCAATTTGATCTTGTAAGGATGTAGGCCAAGATCTTTTCGCAAAATTCGCCACAACGACGTCACAGAGATGCCCAACGCTAGAGAACGACGTGTGGGAGACACATTTGGGCTTTCTTGAACTGAAGCCTCAGCAGCAGCAATATTCTCGACACTACGGGCACTTCTTTGTCTCACTGGCACGGGAACATTTTGTACTGTGCCTGTGGATTCAAATTTTTCCACTAGACGCTCAATTGTTGATCTGGTAGGACGATTATGACGACCATAAAGTGGACGTAGCGGTCTTAAAGTTGAGGTCACTGACTCCAAATTTCGGTAGTAAATTTTAATAATTTCGACTCGTTGTTGGCTCGTATATCTTTCCATGATGAAATGGCAAACCCTACTGAAGAAAAAATATGGCGTCGTTTGCTGTCCCTATCGATTTACTTTTGTAGCATCTCTGTTGAAAAACCATTTATTCCACAAATGGTCCGCCGTTTCGATTTTCTCAGTAAAGGCATGGTAAGACAAAGGGCTTCACGTTGTTTCAGTTTCTTTCCTAAAAATCGTTGCTCATATACATAAAAACGAAAGCAACATCACAAGCCATTTAACCGTCCGAGCCTGTGCTTATTCTTTGTTCACTGATCAAGCGTATTTGAAATCTACTGTCCGACGAACTATTGACGACTGAATGCATGAAACTAAAACACAATGCATCAGCCAAAATATTAAACACTGACTTCATCCGCAATTTGGACGCACTTTCAGGAACATTTACGAATCACTAACTGAAAGAATAATGCAAAAATACTGATACACACTTCTAAGATAGACTCTCTCGTTTTCCCTCTTGTGTTCTCTTGCTCTCGAGAGAGCATAGACAGTGCATCAAACACAACTGTATTTGTATCACAAACATAAATATATTTGGGCCGCAAACACATATATTATAACATATTAAGCATTGTGTCTCAAACATGTAAGACACAATGTTTTTGGACACAATTATATTATATTTGCGACAACAATACACTTTATATTTGCATCCAAACAACAAAAAAATACATATTTTTAAGCATGTGTAAACTTAATTCTACTTTGACAGTTGGAGTAAATTCACATAAATGCATATATAATTCTAGAAACAATTCACAATTTAATTTTAAGGATTCACATCAAAGCTAATCCAGAAATGAATAAAAAATTAAATATTTTCTCATTACATCCCACGGGGGGGAGAGCTTCTCACTATCACTGAACTGTGCGCTTTCCCGTTTTCACTCACTGACCTAGGTCCTATCCAATAGTTTTACACCAGTTCCGAACGGGGTTTCGAGAAGATATGTCATAGCTTTTTACTCCATAGTGTGGCCGTCACTAAGCGAATTGTTCGTCGTCGAAAGAAGTGTAAGGTGATCAGAGCAGGGATCAAACCCACGTTCTCTCACACAACAGCTGCGCACACGAACTGTTGTACCACCGACGGCCACAAAAATGTATTTATATCAATAAGTATAAAAGTTAGTTTAGACAAATTCTTTGACAACGAACAATTTGATTATAAATTCCGTTGGACGAACTCCCCAGTTATAATTCTAACCTATATACCTGCCTCAAGGTGACTATAGATTTGTAGCTTCCTAACAAACCAACGAATTTTATTGACGATCCTTCTAAAACTATCTTCTCTTCCAAGCAGTTTTTACAGAAATTATAGTTTACTAACAGTGACTTTCATGCCATTCATTCCTCATGATACTGTAATGGCATTTTTTTTTCTTCCAATAGTATTCGAAATAATGATCACTTTATTTTTTGAAATGGTTGGGTGAAATGGTAACAAACTGTGTTCCAAACGTAGAACAAATTATCGGTGGTTTTCTTGTTTGAACAGCTCACATTTCAAGTCGATAAAAGCCGAAGAAATCGGCGGCGGATATCGGCTCTGAAACGCAGCCGGCGATGGCGAGCTAGCTATCAATCGGCTTGTATAAATGCACCCACTTACTCCGGTTCGTAAAGCTATTTACTACTTTTATTTGCATTGCCGTGTTGGCGATCAGGAGATGGATTAGACTCCAAAAGTTTGCTACACTACTTGCGGCAGTAAGTAGTTTAACCAAATGGCTCAAATGAATACGTAAAGTAAACGTCGCTGATACATTACAGATCGTTAGTTTTGTATGAATTTCAAAATCGGGTTCTCTAGTACAAGGAAGTATTCACACCAGTACCCTAACATCGCTTCAGCTGCAAGATATGTTCATCACAACCAACCTTTGGCTCTCCCAGTACCCCCAAAAACATATGTATAATCTAGAGAAATGTATTTGGAAGACTATTAGCCACAGAATGGACCATCAAATGATACGTACACCGATAATGAAGAGTATTCAGCTTATTTATCACATCATTAACATCAGGTGGAATTGAATAATCTCGTTGGAGATTTAGAGTTACCTAAGAATAAATGAGGAATAAAGAATGGAGACTGTTTATAGACTCATTGTGGCTATCGGTGCTGCTATCGTCGTGCGCGTGATTCTTGTACATGAGAACGTGGTTTCGATACCTGCCCTGACCACTTTATACATATATATTTCTTCAACACCAGGGATGTGGAGTCGAAGTTGAAGTTTAGGAGTGGGAGTTACGGATAAGAATAGAATGGGAGTTGGAATCAATTTTGTTTAGGCATTATCCGACTCTGTGGTAATAAAACCACCAAAAATTTGTACATAATAAAATAGAAGTTGATGAAGGAATACAATGCCATCCGGAAGGCCTTAGTCGGTTGGTATTATTAGTGACAGCACTGTTGTAGACACTGGTTCGGCAATTTTGTGCCAGCGATTTGAGTTCATATTTTACTAACTGGATATTTTTGCTAATTTGAGTTTTACATTAACTGATTGAGACAGGAGTCTTACACCGGTTCCGAGCGGTGTTTTCAAAGGCGTTTTCACGAATAAATTCTCGATAGTATCGCCCTCACTAAACGAGGTGACCGACGTCGACAGAAATGTAAGGTGCTCAGAGCGGGTATTGAACCCACGTTCCCATGTACAGAAGTCGCACACTCTAACCATTGACGTTAAATTTTTATTTGCATTAGTGTAAATGTCTAGCACTTTCGTTGTCTGCTTGCACGTATAATTTAGATGTGAATTGGAGAATTTGCAACGATACCAAGAATTTAACAATACATTGGCTTTATTGCGAGATACGACCGCCAACAACATAGCATTATTTGCATGAGTACCCGGAAAAGACAAACAGGATTTATCTAATACGGTGTAAAATTGTATATTAAACAAAAAAAATCAATGAGTGTTCGAACTCACGGATGATGTGTTAACACCTTTTTGCTGCACGATACCTGTTCGATTTCTGTGAACACATTAGTAAATGTTACATTGGAAAATAAAAAATAATAGTTTTGTTGTATACACCGGGCAATGCTGAACATCAAATGACTCGCTTTATTTGGCCATAGCAACAACAACGAAACAACCAAACACACAAGATCACACATACTTTGTCCGAAGTAGCTGACGTAGACGTGTGTCACATAACCACATGTTTGCCATATCAACAGCAACGAAACAGCCAAACACACTACATCACACATACTTTGTACGAAGTAGCTGGCGTATTAGTGTGTTACCATAACGTCGACCGCGCATGTACAGTCCGTATGTGGCTTGCAAATGAAATTTTGCGTGGCTATGCTTTATATCTCCGTTCAACAACAGCAACAGACACATGTACATACATACATTATTATGTTAATACATACGCTATAGACACAATTTCGTTAGCCTCACCCCTGCCACAACACTCTTTCATTGCTCTCTTGCTCGCTCAGTTTTGTTTAACACGTCACTATTCTCTTTCGCAGTCGCAGAAAATCTGGTTTTAGCAGCAGCATAAAATCTGGTTTTAGCAGCAGCATAAAATCTGGCTTTGATAGATTTAGTCCCTATACGCCGCTATAGATGTTAACACATCAAAATTCGGTCAACAAATTATTCTTTTCGATAATGTTGAATTTTTATGGAAATGCCAAACTTGGAGTCGGAGTTGCCCAGATTTTTAGTAACTGGAACGCAGACTCCGACTCCTGGAAAATATCCCAGACTCCGACTCTACAGCAGTGCTTCCAACTGAGACACGAAAAATTTATAATTATGTATCTCTACTGCTCACTCTTGACTGTAACGGTCTGACTACCATCAGTTTTGAAGACACGTGGTCCAGTGACTCAACCGGTCCATAAAGCCCACCTAAATAGTGGAATTTTCTGGATGTAATAGTATTTCGACAATGGCTTCGAATTAACATCTTGCCAAATACGTATAAACGTATTGCTGACTCAGGTGTGTCGTCATTGTCTATGGACGGTGTGGATATTGATGAATCAGACGCTCTTGATGTTCTGGGCACGAAAATACAATGTGATGTCCGTTGGGCAAAACATGTATTTGAAGTGTCGAAAGATGCATTCAAGTTTCTAGGCTTTTTAAAGCGGTGCAAGAAATACTTCACTCCATCTGATCTTCTCAATATCTACACCACCTACATCAGGCCAAAGATGGAGTATAACTCCCATATATGGGCAGGTGCTCCTAGGACTTCTTTGGAGCTTCTCGACCGTGTCCAGAGGAGAGCGACGGTGTTAATAGGGGACAGTAGGGTATCCAACTATATTGCCTCCCTTGAGCATCGTCTAAATGTGGGTTGCGTGTCACTGTTCTATCGATATTTCCACGGTATGTGTTCCTCGGACATCCGTCAACTTATGCCGGACGTGAGGATATTTAGCCGAAGTACGCGGCTTTCCAGGAACTCTCATCCGTTTTTTATCGAGTGGCCGATTGACCGCACTACACACTATAGAGAAAATTCGTTCTTCAGCCGTACAGTCCGTATGTGGAATAAACTTCCGGCTAGTGTATTTCCCACCAATTGTGACATACAAACATTCAAGGCAAATATCAACAGACACTACTCCCCCTTTCCACCCTCTACTACCTCAATTTTCCTTCGCCAACACAATGCACTGCATTTATGGGGGGCATCCCCTGAGCGTTGGTTTGATAAAAAAAAAAAAAAAAAAAAAATACGACAATTTTGTTTATTGATACTGGCATTTAACCAAATTGTCACCGTCACAAAATGCACTTAATGCCCGATAAATTTCTCGAATTGATCCATATTTTTCAAAATAAATTTAAACAATTTTCAAAGGTTGTTCTCATGCAGAAGCAACGTGAACTGGACATCGAGATCGTGTGATTTGGCCTAGTTAGAGTCTTTAATGTGGAGTTTCGTTAAATCACAGGTCTTTGCCAACAAGTCACAAACGACTCGGGATCTCAAGGTCAAGATGCCACAGTCAGTCGGCGATTTGAACAGTGTCATATTCCACACTCATTGTCATTGAAAGGCCTTTCAAATTAAGTTAAAAATGCGCACACATCTCACATGAAAATTGTTTTATTAAATTTTAGCATCTATCCGTCCCTACTTCAAATCAATCACAGGTAACGATCAACTAATGTGGATGAATTGATTTGGAAAATCGGAAAGACATGGGAATTTTATTTTTTATAAACAACGGACAATATGGACAAAACTCTGATATGAATTAATACCAATGTAAATTTCAGAAATCAATTTAAATTCAAATTGCAATTTAACATATTTGGGAGGTTATGCCAATTTGTTTTAATTTAGTTTATATATAGTAAATATATTAATTTATGTGTCAAAAGTGGTGTGGAGGCTACAATTTAAAATATTATTTTACTAATTCTAAAGCAAAATTTAAATTTAGGAAACCTTAGAATTTAACATAACCTACCCATAACCTATCACAACCCTTTGTACAACTTCCTTCTGTCGTCCACGTGAAAGGAAACCCTCTAAACTTCCACTACAAATTTGCACCTTTATTTCATGTTGGATTTTAACCCGCAATTGATTGAAGTGAATTGTATTTCTTTATTGAAGCATAAAAGAATATGTTTCCACTTACAACAATATACCCGACATGATATCCATATTGATGCGGGCGTCACAATGAGGAAGGGGTGCAAATTTAATCTTTCCTCACTAAGATTAGTTTCAGTTAAAACTTATTTCAATTTGGAACCCGAAACTGAACTCAACTGAAATTTGTTAGAGCAATTCTTCAGCCCCTCGTAGCGTCTGATCAACAAATTAATCGTGTGTGCCGTGTTGAAATTGAGTATACGCCACTGGTATATTTTTCCTCGCACTTCCTACTGTATACAATGGGAAATTCTTTGATATTGCATTTTTCTTTTTAGTTAGATTCCTTTTTTTTTATTTAAAAAAAAAAGAAATATCGTGTGAAGTAAAAACAGAATTTTATTAAATTTATTCAATTGTGTCACTATAATAACAAACAATATTTGCTGCTTGCGGGTGTTACAACGTAAAGAAAACCAACCGACTACAAAATATAAAGAACAAAACGAGGGTGTGTGTACGAACGGCTCTTTTAAGCACGTTCCATACTGTGTGTGTATGTGTGTGCTTCAGTGTTCATGTGCCTGTGTACATGTTGCAATATCCTTGTTCATGTTGGTGTAGGTGTGATAATATGTACAACATCCACACATATGTACATATGTTTTAGGTACTAATACTATATTAGTGTATGTTGCTACATAATGTCATAGGGCCTGTTCTTCTAGTAGAGTGAGAATGTCTGTATGTACATTTGTATGTTTAAACACCAGTCTACTCTTAGATTTTATGAACTCAATTTGTTTATGAGTCTTTTAGAACAAACAGCCATATGTTGTTTGTTGCTGATGTTGTTGATGTCGTTTGTTGCCTTCTTTAATATACATACATGGTAGGTACCAGTAACGACTTATGTACAGCTGACAAGTAATGGCAAGAAAAGTAACTGAGATTTTGTTTTGCTGCTCCGTCAAAACCTAATTGCAAGGGTTATTTGAGGAAAGGAAATTTATGAAGCCAGTCTGTTTTAAAATCATATGGGTGGAAAATGATTTGAAGAAGTTTAAGCCAACGTTTGAATATTGATCCTGAGTGAGTTGTCTGGAAGCCATTTACAGAATTTTTATTGTGACTTTGATAGCTTGTTACTGAACATAGATCTTAAAGTACTCCCAATTCCTTTAATATAAAGGATAAAGTAAAGTCTTGGAAAGTTTAAAGTTGTCGACAAATATTTTTCTTGTCACCGTTATATTGTTCAAGGCGTCAACAGTGGAATACTTCATTACGTAAAGTAAAGCTTTTATGCGAGCGTGTGTAAAGCGGCTTTCAGGTATTCCGCGATGTTGAAGACTTTGAAATTTTAACTCACTAAACATTTATCTTGACATACAAAAGACAGATGATTATGGAAACGACATCCCGGAAACTGGGAAATCGCTGAGTATCTGAATATACTCGTAGCTTAAGAAATATTGGACTGTCGGAATAAGATTTGGAAACATACATAAAATATTTAAAATTTTTTGGAACGAAGTTCCTTATCGCACGTAGCGGAATGGGGGCTAAATGAAAAAAAATTAAACAACTTTATTACAACCCAGTATTATCATCTATATTCGGTTTGTGTCTAGACTAACATATGGTGGCAAATTTCTTGTTTAATGGATATTTAGTATATATTGTAATTTTAAACCCAATAAAAAGTAAATTTAGAAAAGCCAACGTGAAAGAAGGACGGCCAAGGGTAGTGTGCGCGTATCTTGACTTTGAGGTCGACGGCGGTCACCTCGCATAGTGACCTCAGCACTATCGAGTATTTACCCATGAAAAAGCTTCTCTAAATACCTTTCGGAACCGGTGTAAAACTGTAGGTCCCAAACAGTGATTGAAAATTAGAAAGCCCACAGCTCACTGGTTGTGAAAAGCTCTCCGCAATTCCTTACTGGAATGTAATGGGATACCATTTATTTTATTTAAAATGAAAGAAGTTTAAAATAAAAACATTTCTTAAAAAAAAGTAAATTTTCTTAAAAAAAAGTAAATTTCCTTAAAAAAGCAACCTTATCTTAAAGAAGTACCTTTGCTTAAAAAACACACGTGGCAGTTGGGGGACTGCCGACAGAAGCTATGCTCCAACTTACTTTCGATTGTTTTTTAATATTTTTGAAACACAATGATTGACAATATATATAGTTATTTATTATTACTATTATTATTAACACATCAGATATTATTTATTATTATTTTTCCACTAGCACGAATTTACCCCCCTATACTGCCGTATAACGTATTGTATGTTAAGAAAACATTTTAATTGGGTTAACAATGATATAAAAGCTTGCAAAAGCGAAATCCGGCACATTGTATTTAAAGTCATGTTTATTAAAGCTTTCTGAAATATTAATATGGTTGTAATCTGTGCTGGATTGATCCATGTTATTGATAACAGGTTAGCTACTTTTATTTCTACTAGTCCTGTAGAGGTGGCGCTGGTATATGATAAAGCTTATTCTGTTATGTTAATTTGTTTGCACTAGCTTCCAACCAACTAGCCTACAAACCTGTTGTGAGAGTGTTAATGTTATTTTGAAAGAGTTGAAAGATGAGCTTTATTTTCCGTGAAGTTTGACAAATTGCAATAACTACATGGTGATATAAAAGCTTGCAAAAGTGAAATCCGGCACATTGTATTTAAAGTCATGTTTATTAAAGCTTTCTGATATATTAATATGGTTGTAATCTGTGCTGGATTGATCCATGTTATTGATAACAGGTTAGCTACTTTTATTTCTACTAGTCGTGTAGAGGTGGCGCTGGTATATGATAAAGCTTATTCTGTTATGTTAAAAGTAACGGTACTATCACCTCACGCATTTTCGTTATGCCATTTTTTCCCAGTTAACTCCGTCTCTCAAAGCCCGCTGTAAGAAGCATAGCTTCAAAAAATTACATTTTCTTACAAAAAGTGGCTTTTGTTAAAAAACAAAATGTTCCTTAAAGAGTAATTTTCTTTGTTTTTTATTTATTTTATTTTATACAGTTCAATAACCGAGCCAATAAGGCCGTATTTGGTTATCAAATTTCTGCAACAAACAAGTAAACTAACTTTTCTTGAGATAAATACCTACTCTTAAAAATGTACCTATTCTTGAAAAGGGACCAATTCTAAAAAATCGCCATTTCTTAAGAGAAACCATTTCTTCAAAAAAATGCCTTCTCTTAAAAAAAATAAATTTTCTTACAAAAATTCCTTATCTTAAAAGTACCTTTTCTTAAAAATAAACAAACAAATTCCCTTCCTCTGTGACAAATAACAACAACAATTTTCCAAATTCTCTTCGGCAAACCATCCCGCCATCATCTGGTACATGGCAGTACCCAATAAACAACAGCAACTACCATAACGGCTATAATGCGAATATTGCATACAACTCAACTTCAAACTCAGATTTAGTTTCTACCCCAGAAATACAAACACTTGCACATGAGCTAATTACTAATCTCAGAAATTGTAGAAGCAAATTTGATCAATTCGAGGTGATAACTAACCTCGCTTGCAAATTTCTGTCATAATGTTATCTGATCTAAATATTGTTACTTGGAATGCAAGAAGCATTAACAACATATTCTTAATTATATTTTTCAAAATATTTCAAATTTTTTGGAAGGAAGTTCCTTATCGCACGTAGCGGAATGGGGGCTAAAGGAAAAAAAATTAAACAACTTTATTACAACCCAGTATTATCATCTATATTCGGTTTGTGTCTAGACTAACATATGGTGGCAAATTTCTTGTTTAATGGATATTTAGTATATATTGTAATTTTCATCCCAATAAAAAGTAAATTTAGAAAAGCCAAAGTGAAAGAAGGAGGGCCAAGGGTAGTGTGCGCGGATCTTGACCTTGAGGTCGACGGCGGTCACCTCGCATAGTGACCTCGGCACTATCGAGTATTTAGCCATGAAAAAGCTTCTCTAAATACCGTTCGGAACCGGTGGAAAACTGTAGGTCCCAAACAGTGATTGAAAATTAGAAAGCCCACAGCTCACTGATTGTGAAAAGCTCTTCGCAATTCCTTACTGGAATGTAATGGGATACCATTTATTTTATTTAACATGAAAGAAGTTTAAAATAAAAACATTTCTTAAAAAAAAGTAAATTTTCTTAAAAAAAAGTAAATTTCCTTAAAAAAGCAACCTTATCTTAAAGAAGTACATTTGCTTTAAAAAATCACATTTTCTTACAAAAGTACCTTTTCTTAAAAAACAAAATGTTCCTTAAAGAGTAATTTTCTTTCTTTTTTCTTTATTTTATTTTATACAGTTCAATAACCGAGCCAATAACGCCTTATTTGGTTATAAAATTTCTCCAACAAACAAATAAACTAACTTTTAATTGGTTGAAAAGGGACCAATTCTAAAAAAATCGCCATTTCTTAAGAGAAACTATTTTTTCAAAAAAAAAATACCTTCTCTTAAATAAAATAAATTTTCTTTCAAAAATTCCTTTTCTTAAAAGTACCTTTTCTTAAAAATAAACAAACAAATTCCCTTCCTCTGTGACAAATAATAACAACAATTTTCCAAATTCTCTTCGGCAAACCAACTCGCCATCATCTGGTACATGGCAGTACCCAATAAACAACAGCAACTACCATAACGGCTATAATGCGAATATTGCATACAACTGAACTTCAAACTCAGATTTATTTTCTACCCCAGAAATACAAACACTTGCACATGAGTTAATTACTAATCTCAGCAATTGTAGAAGCAAATTTGATCAATTCGAGGTGATAACTAACCTCGCTTGCAAATTTCTGTCATAATGTTATCTGATCTAAATATTGTTACTTGGAGTGCAAGAAGCATTAACAGCAAAAGTACTAAATTATTTCATTATCTACTAGCTTATAATGTACATCTACAGGGTGATTCAGGAAGTTCCGGACAAATTTCTCCAGCGTATTCCTTGGCTCCTTTCATGAAGAAAAGTCCACTAGGACCGTGTCCGAAAATGCAAGGGTGCGAATTGGCAGCGGGTTCCAAATTTTCGGATTGTTGGTCGGAGGGTAGTAGGGTAAAGTTGCTAACTTCTGAACCAGTGGTCGGAAGGCTTGTTGGGAAGGTCTTTAAGAGGCCTTTCAGAATCAATAAAAAGAAAGTAGAAAAAAGTCAAATCGCCGAGATACAGAGCTTTCGGAAACAAAATTTTAAAAAAAATTCACATAACGTCAATTTGCTCAGCCAGATGGCAGGTAACTTATGATAGCCATATCTCTTACCTTTCCAAAATGAGCTGAACGAAGCCCAGAGGTCTTACTGTTCCAAAGTTATGACTATGAAATGCAAAAATTTTTTTTTTTGAAGCGAAATATCTGCACACATTTATTTGTTTTTTGTAAATTAACACGTTTAAGATTTTATTTTATTGAGATTTTCAGAATCAATAAAAAAAAGTAGAATAAAGTCAAATCGCCCAGATACAGAGCTTTCGGAAAAAATGGAAAAAAAATTCACATAACCTCAATTTGCTCAGCCAGATGGCAGGTAACTTATGATAGCCATACCTCTTACCTTTCCAAAATGACTTAAACGAAGCCCAGAGGTCTTACCGTTTCAAAGTTATGACCATTTTCTACCTTTTTTTTATTGATTCTGAAAGGCCTCTTAAAGACCTTTCCAACAAGCCCAAAATCGGACCACTGGCTCAGAAGGTAGCAACTTTACCCTACTACCCTCCAACCACCAATCCGAAAATTTTGAACCCGCTGCCATTTCGCACCCTTGCATTTTCGGACATGGTCCTAGTGGAGTTTTCTTCATGAAATGATCCAAGGAATGCGCTGGAGAAATTTGTCCGGAACTTCCTGAATCACCCTGTATGTTTAGTATCAGAGACCTGGCTAAATCAAAACATATCTATTAGTCCCCAATAATTCTATAGAAACGATAGAGATTCTAGAAGAGGAGGAGGACTAGCCATAATTAAAAGGAAGCATATATCTCACTCGACAATACCCATTGTTAACACTTCCTTAATTGAAAACATTGGTGTTAAAATAATGACAAATATTGGGAGTATTCCCATTTATTCTTGCTATTTTCCTGGTGGCAGGGTTGGAACGGACGGTACTCGGAAGAAAATGTTTGCATCTGATTGGCACAAACTCACCAGGAGTGAAAGATTTATCTTAGGGGGAGACTTCAATAGCCATCACCAATCATGGGGTTGTGTAAGAGCAAACTGCTGAGGTAATGTCCTATACGAAAAACATGATACCTACTAAATGTCTGCACAATTCCATTTGTATATGCAGAGTACACGTGCACTGACGACGTAAGAACATTTTTCGTAGTGTCGCCACAAAAAAGTTACACATTTTTAGGAACAACAAATTCTGCGAATAACTTCTTGTTGTTACTCTGCTGTGGCTGCTGCCAGCGAGTACACATTCCTCTCTGGCTCTCATTCAAGCTTACTCAGAGCGATCATGTCGAGTATGTTGCGATAGAGAAACTGCACTATGTACTACATGTACAACGTTCAGTTTTAAAAATAGTAACAACAGTTGCTCTGCATTCTATTTCTTTTTATTGGCTTTCGGTGTGCACAATGGCTACGCATGAAGTAAGTATAGAAATTTTATAACAACAGATAATATGTAATAACTACATAATAGCAAATAATTTTATTCTTAATTATAAAGGCATCTACTTCCAATTTACCTTCAGTTAGCGGAGCTAAGGAAAAAATTGCAAATGGCCAATATAAAGTATTTAGCAAAAGCCGAAAAAGTAAGGTATGGGACATATACGCAGGAATTTTAGATGACAATGGGAAAGAAATAGAAAGTGTAGTGACGTGCAAAAAATGTAATAATATCTTTAAATTAAATAAAAGAAGCACCTCGAACTTATTAAAGCATAAATGCTACATACTTTCTGTGTCAAACAAAAATCGCGATCCAGCAGTAGAGGTGGATCAGCAAACAAAAAAAAAATGTGTGTGTGTCATGACATGAGATGTATGTATGTATGTAACAGAGAAATACTCGAGGTACCACGTGAAGTGAACAAAATTCATACAGTACTGGTGCTCTAGTATTTACATTTTTATATGTTCTCTTTTTTCGGAACACATTTTGCTGCGGCTAATTACTTGTTGGTATTTGACAAACAACTGTTCTCTTCGCTTCACTACTTGCGCTCTGAGGGTGAGAGGAAGTATGTACTAGAATAGACGACGAATTTCATACATGCAGCGAATAGTTATTCGATGCAGCCCTCTAATACCTACAACTTAACCATCTTATTTCCTTCTGATAGTACTCATATTCCTTCTCAGTTAAATCGCCAGAGTTCAACTCTGGACCTTTTCATTGCAAATAACACGGAATCACTATCCACACCGGAAGTGATAAATGAACTAAGTTCTGATCATCTTCCCATTAGATTAACCATTAGTAGGCGATTTGACAAAACTGAAATCACTTTTTTCGATTTAAAAAATACAAAGTGGGAACTTTTTCGCGATATATTAGAAGGCATCTTCTTCTTCCTCTAGAAGACACAATTTCTAACAATGAATTTATTGATTCGGCACTGAACCATTTCATACATATCCTAAACGAGGCAATTATCCATAGTGTACGACTCAAAATTTTAAGACATTCCAGCAAGCAGTTACCAAGAAATACAAAATCTTTGATCCGGAGGCGAAATTATACAAATGATTATTATCAATTCAAGATTTTAAATTCTGTAGTTAAGTGGAAAATTGATGAATTTAGAAATTGTTCATGACAGCAATTACTGTCATCTTTGGACAAAGGGAGCTCTCCCTTTTGGAACTTAACCAAAATCATACGCTAAAAGTCAAAAAACATTCTTGTATTAAAATACAATAATGCATGTTTCACTACAACTGCTGAGAAATGCGAAATATTGGGTAGAACTTTTTGTAAAAATCACTCGCTTTCCTCGAATTCTATAGACACTGCTACAAAACACCTAGTAACAAATACGATTAATAAATTCAATTTCAACTCAGGTTATAACCAAGTTTCCGTTACCTACGACGACATTGCTGATATAGTTAAGAATCTTAAGTCTAGGAAGTCGCATGGTGTGAACGGCATAAACAACATTTGTCTCAAATCTCTTCCTAGAAAAGGTATACAATTTTTGACCATTTTCATAAACAGTAGCTTCAATATCGGATATTTCCTCAATCAATTCAAGGAGGCGAAAGTCATTGCTATTAGAAAACCCAACAAAGCATATGATTCCCATCTTCTTCCCGTCCCATCAGTTTATTGTCTTCCATAAGTAAGGTCCTAGAGAAGGTAATCAAGGGAAAAATTACAAATTTTTTAGACCAAAATGATATTTTGCCTTCGCAGCAGTTTGGATTCCGTAGGGAACACAATACTAGAAATCCCTAAACTAGAATGAGAAATATCGTTAAGTCCAACTTTGACAGGGAAAAATCCATCGCAATGGTTTTACTGGACATTAAAGCAGCATTCGACTCAATATGGCATGATGGCTTGATCTACAAACTAATTGTATTAAATTTCCCGTCCAATATTATTAAGGTTGTGCAAAACTTCGTATGTTCCAGGACGTTTACGGTTCACATCGGATCTAGATATTCAAGCGAATTTAATATAAAGGCTGGGTGCCCACAAGGATCATGCGTATCTCCAGTGCTGTACAATATATATACCGCTGATATTCCTAGATTACAAAACTACAATATGTCCATATTTGCTGACGACACAGAAATATTGTGTTCTGGCGCACTATCTTCCGAAATATTGTCCAACTTATGTACAACTTGCCTGAAATCAAATGGGAACAAAACGTTAAATATTTAGGTCTAACCCTAGATCCTAAACTAAATTATAAGAATCATATTCCGTACATTTTAAATAAATGTAACATCTTGAATAGAACCCTATATCCATTCATTAACAGAACATCCGCATTAAATGTAGATAATAAAATGTTAATATTAAATTAATTTTCCATGATGTAATAATCTATGCAGCCCCTGTCTGGGCAAAATGTGCAAAATGTCATATTAAAAGACTCCAAACTCTCCAGAATAAACTTTTAAAGTTAATTTTTAATCTTCCCAGATCTTACTCTACTATACGACTCCATTAGATCGCAAATGTTGATCTTGTGGCAGCCAGGTTGGACAGACTGTTTGAAAATTTTAATGCCAGATGTTCGTATTCTGAATACAATTATCTTAGCTTGTTAAGTAGTTTTATGTAATTCATAAAATTTTATCTTATACCTAAATATTTTATATAGGTTTCCTGAAAATTTGTTGCCTCCATTTTCGATATTAAATTAAAATACTATTGTAAGAAATAACTTATGATATCTAAGCAAAAAAAGGGAAACATCCTTAAAGTCTTTAAACTGTGTGTATTATATGTAGAAACAAATTTGTAACATCATGAAATAATGAACTGAATTGAATTGAAAACAGGACCTAAAAATATAATTTTTTTATAACAAAAATATTCTATAAAAAAAAAAATTATTTGTCATTTTACAAAAAGTATCTTTTCTTAAAGATCGGTTTAAATTATCGTATTTTTCAACGGGCACCTTCGGCGTGTTGGAACTAACTAGTATGTAATATATAGCGAAAGGAACTTCGTTCCAACCGGGTTTCCCCTGACACCTCATGTAATTTTCATTTTACATATATGTAGTTTAACAACCCTATAAGAGTATCTTTCCCTGCAAAAAAAAAAATTAAAAATCATAATTCCCAACTAAATAAATACGACAGCACAATAATACCACTGCGGAATGACGATTCCTTAACCAACTGATTATACCAGCATCAGTTCTACTACCAATCTGCAGCTCCCTGTGTAGCTGCACTACTTTTACTTGAGAAATTTTTTGGCGTAGAATACGTCTTACCTTACGGTATAGGGAGTCATGTCAGATTGTTATTGTTCTAATCTTTATTTCATTGATTATGAGGAAACGGCGAAATAAATTTTTCTAAAAATTTTTTTTTGTAGGTAAATGAAGATGTTATCTTTCGTTTGATATACATTTCATATTGGTTGATATCTTCCTAATATTTAAATTTCTCAAATGAAAATTGTTTAAACACATACACTCAAACATATGTGTGGTGTTTGGTTGAGTGTTTCAGTTTGTAGAGTGAACACAAACTATGCTGCTGTTTCAGTGTGGACACAAACCTTCGGCTGTTGTTTTGATTGATGAAATATTGAAATTTCGTATATTTACTTATGTATTTAAGTGAAACAAAATGTTAAATGTGAATTTGAATTAAACGTGGATATATAATTATAAAAAATATAAATCAAATTGATTTGCGTCTGTTATTTATCATTTATCCTTACTCTTTTAATTTAAAAACATATTTATCCTATATTTCCTACCATAAGCTTATGTATATTAACAAAAGTATTTATCAAATAAATAAATTCATTTGCTTATGTTATTTATCATTTATTGTTATATATGTTTTCTGTCTTATCGGATGGCGTATTCTACGTTAAACTTAATGGCCGTGTCTCTGACACAGCCTGCAGGGACAGTCCGTGGCCGAAGGCCTAGGACAACTGTCGGCTGTATTTTTTTTTAATTTTTTCCATTTAAATATGTTATTGAGCTATTTAGGGACATAGCGCCACACGCAGTAGCTTAGTAAAATATGTACAATTGATTTTTCTTTATCCCATTTGGACAATATCCGGCAGGAGGAGCAGCACTTGGCCCGTCAGTTAGAGAAAAAGTGTAGATGCACAGCAATATAAATTTTAAAATGTTGGCTATTCGCAAACATTGAGGTCATTTGGTAAATAAATCTAGTTGACAAATGAATTAAAAAGATATGTCTGATATGCTGGGATGAGGCTCGGGGCTCATTTTTGTGCTATTTTTCAACCTCAATTTCAAGTTCCAAGTCCTATCACAAAACACATCAGAAAAATTTAAAAAAAAGGAACAACGTTTTTTATCATTAAACATGGACTCCACATAACATTGCCACAACCTTTAAATTTTGTACTGTACTTGTACGGACGACGTACTAGTTGAAAGCTATATTCAGAAAACTTGAATATGAAACCATAGTAGACTTGAGGGGAGCTTTCTATTTTAATTCATTCTGAAATTTATTAAACTTTAACCGACCAACAGTAAAGTTAAAAAAATCCACAAAAAAATGTGTAATCATTGTTTCGAGTGTAGGAGACCGAAATTCATAAGTAAACTAGTCGCAGTGTTAAGACAACATGGCTGCAGACCAGTATAATTATCCACCCCTAAAACAAGAAAACCCCACATTATTGCATAGATTAATGTATCTCTGAAAATGTTGCTTTGTTTAATACTTGGGGAAATTTTGCCTTATTTTTCAGTTATTTGAGAATATCTTTGCTAAATGGAAAGCAATCGGCCTTATTCCCGTTGTCGTCGTCGACGTCGTCATCAGATTTTTGTCAACTTTAGAACGTTATAAATGTATTGCCACATAGACAACAACAAAGTTTTTGATGTCTATGATCCAAAAACAACCCTCTTAAAACATTACGCAAAAATTTTTTTTTCCAAATGCCTTCAAGTCGCCAATAATAATGGTGTCGATATTGTATTGACGTCGACGACGACAACGGGAATAAGGGCGAATATTAGTTTGATAAGAGCATTTATTGTCAAATAAGATAACTCCTTTATTTTTTAGGAAATGGCAGCATTTAAGATCAAAATTTAAAATAAAATACCTTAATTTTTGTCGTTTTTAGAAAAAACCTGTCACCGCATTCATATCAATACTGCACGAATTTGTCTTCAAATGTGTTAAGATTTCATATGTTTTTCAAGTTTAATTGATTAATTTTATGTATACCATCTCTCACACAGCTTTCTCCAGAGCCTGCAAAGTTCGGTTGGTTTAAAATGATAGTAGCCATAGACCAATACATGCATAGATACTTTTATTCTCTCATCTAACGTTTCATTTCACAATCTCCGTCGTAGGTCTGTGGAAATGAGAGCAATTAAATTTAAAATTACCTTACACCACGTGGAGTTACAAAATATGTTCACTTAACTTTTTCATGTCGTTTTGGTGTAGAACTGAAAAATTTAAATATATTTTGCACTTTTTTGTTGACTTTTATCGTCGGTATACATTTGTATTGTATTTAGCACAACTAGTTTGCCACAAAAACATGCAATTCGGTTATTGTTCCTTTGTTGAACGTAGTTTACTATTGCCTCTATCTGGTATTATTGAACCCATGTTTTCCAAAATCCAATGTTTACTTTCCATCGTACCTACACTCAGAGAACTAATTGTTTGAGGAGAGGTTGTAGCAACCGTAAATTCGGCTGTTACAACCGAATTGAGGTTGCTACAACGGAATTGAGGTTGTCGCGACCGTAGTTAGTTCCCACAACTGAAATTCGGTTGAAGCAACCTCGTTGCAAAATTGGTTCTGTTGTGACAACCGAATCTTCAATTATATTCGTTCTGTCAACTAAATTTTCTAAAATTTGGAATCAATTCAGATACGACGACCGAAATTGACACCAAATTCGGTTGGAGTGACTGAATGTTGCATCAATTCGGTTGGAGTAACAGAAGTTGGCATCAATTCGGTTGGAGCTATCGAATTTGGTATCAATTCGGTTGCAATAACCGAATTTAGACTAATGTCGGTTGCAATGACCGAATTTGGCGTCATTTCGGTTGTTGTAACCGAATTTCTCATTAGTTCTGTAGGTACAACCGAATTCTATGTATTTCAAACTTGACGTTTAAAATGCTAAAAACAAATATTATGTTAAAGAAAGATAAAGAATGTATCATTATTGCTGTTCCGGCGATCTCAAGGTTTTTTTGTGGTTATTAAGAAAGGTAAGTAAAAATATTGTAATTACGGGATTTGTATTAAAATGCCTTTCTTATTTTGCAGAAAATATCCAAGGAGATATGAAGAGTTTTCAAGGTCGGTCGGTTGAGCTATGCTGTAATCGTCTGTACATATGTACAACGGTTTAGAACCTACACCAAAATGATGGTCAAGGCCATTCAAGGTCAGAATGTTTTAAATGAATTTATTTCCTCGCTTTGTAAGATATGAGTGCAGGAAAATAAATCATCACTTAATAATATAAAACATTTAAAATTAATTTGTGACACTATGTAAATTCGGTTGTAACAACTTTTAATGAGGTTGTGTCAACCTATAATGAGGTTGGGTCAACCTCTAATGAGGTTGCGTCAACCTCTAATAAGGTTGTGTCAACCTCTAATGAGGTTGCGTCAACCTCTAATGAGGTTGCGTCAACCTCTAATGAGGTTGCGTCAACCTCTAATGATGTTGCGTCAACCTCTAATGATGTTGCGTCAACCTCTAATGAGGTTGCGTCAACCTCTAATGAGGTTGTGTCAACCTCTAATGAGGTTGTGTCAACCTCTAATGAGGTTGTGTCAACCTCTAATGAGGTTGTGTCAACCTCTAATGAGGATGGGTCAACCTCTAATGAGGTTGCGTCAACCTCTAATGAGGTTGCGTCAACCTCTAATGAGGTTGCGTCAACCTCTAATGAGGTTGTGTCAACCTCTAATGAGGTTACGTCAACCTCTAATGAGGTTGCGTCAACCTCTAATGAGGTTGCGTCAACCTCTAATGAGGTTGCGTCAACCTCTAATGAGGTTGTGTCAACCTCTAATGAGGATGGGTCAACCTCTAATGAGGTTGCGTCAACCTCTAATGAGGTTGCGTCAACCTCTAATGAGGTTGCGTCAACCTCTAATGAGGTTGCGTCAACCTCTAATGAGGTTGTGTCAACCTCTAATGAGGTTGTGTCAACCTCTAATGAGGTTGTGTCAACCTCTAATGAGGATGGGTCAACCTCTAATGAGGTTGCGTCAACCTCTAATGATGTTGCGTCAACCTCTAATGAGGTTGCGTCAACCTCTAATGAGGTTGTGTCAACCTCTAATGAGGTTGTGTCAACCTCTAATGAGGTTGTGTCAACCTCTAATGAGGTTGTGTCAACCTCTAATGAGGATGGGTCAACATCTAATTCGGTAGAGACAGCCGAATGAGCCTTGACCGAATTTAGAGGTGAGTGTATGGCGTTTAATATATTGAGCGAGTAAAATTATCTATGTATGCATTGGTCTATGGTAATAGCATGTGTTCCATCAACGCACGTTGAAACGCTAAACTATCTACAAACATATTTGGGAAATTCATACAATTTCCTAAAAAAAATCCCCCTTTTGGGGATTTTAGATTCTACCCGTAATTCGGGGATTCTGGAATGGGTTTGAAGGAATTTGTAAAAACTTGCATGGCTTTGAATGTACGTTAGCAAACTGCCAATTTTCGTGGTTACGTCTCTTTCCTTTCGATATTTTTTTGTTACTCAAACATTAATGAATTCCGAAAATAATCAAGTTTTTAACTTTTATCAAATTTTTAACTTAATAATAATTTATGACTCGAAAGTGAGTTTATTTTCAAATAATTGAAACAAATAAGGCAAGATATTCAAAATAAAATTATTTTCCAAAAAAATTCGAGAACGGTAGGAGCTAAACCAAATAGGGTCAAATGTTTTTTGTGGGCTTTTAGCAGCGCTACAAATATATAAACAATATTTCCAATAAAAACTAAATTCATATTTTTCTATGAGTTCAAATTATTTTGATGGCTCCCATTGTGCGGCTCCAGTGCCGCTCTACGCCGTTCAAGTTTATCAATTTCTCTAGCACACCACCTAGGATATATGTTCGCGTGAATATGTTGGCGTAAAGCCGTTTAGAAGCAACTGAATTATTTTCATTTGTTTCGAGAAATCCTGCACAGAGAGAGAGAGGCGTTCGCAATGTAAGCAGCAGTTTACTTCCATTTATGATGATTTTAAAACAGGTGATACCAGTGCTAAGACAAATACACCAACGCAACAACAACAGATATTTTGTTTTCGTGTCTAATTCAACACAAATGTATGTATACAATGAGCAAATATGTACAAAGTCAGAAACGCATTTGAATTTGATAGCTTGTGTACTGAATGAAATGAAAAAAATATTTTGTTTGTTCTTATAACACAACCTCTAGTTGATGCATTATGATTCATATGCTACATACAGTTTTGTGTTTTGAACATTAATAAAATGTTAATGCATGTTATATATTGGCTATAAAAACATGCTACTGGAAAAATTATGTTCTAAAATTGGTTCCAATTTTGATTGAAATGAGTTTCGAGATCTAGTGCTTAATAGTATATTATTTATTCGAACAAAATTGTTGCTGGACTAGATAGAAATAGACTTACTTTTGCGACAAAGTTAAACAACGGTTTTGTAAAAAAAAAATTAAAGTGAATCCGGCTTTATACTTGTTTGAAGTATAAATCAATGCAAATTTAATGTCATTTGAATTTTGTTTTGTTTCACAAATTTTAAATTTTTTTAGTTTTGAAAATTGAAATAATTTTACCTTCCGATCTTATCTTTAGCTTCAACTATAAAAAATGTAAACAGTGGGAACCAAGATTTGAACTCACGTCGAAGTTTCACGTTGAAGCGCCTTAGCGTCCTTGTGACAAATTGCAGTTTTCGTCGTAAGGGTTTCTCTCCGTTTCCATCTCTCTCTAATCCAACTTAAATATTTCGGAAAAAATTCAGGACATTAAAATAAACCAAAATTAAAGAAAAGGTAAAGAATGTGAGGAAATGGAAAAGTAGCCCTCGCAGGGACCTATCTTGCTCGTAACGTGTGGTAGAACTTTTGGAAAATCGTTAAATTTATATTGCCTCTGTACCTTAAGTCGATGTGTGGCAAAATCGGAAATATCACTCGATACTTTTAAAAAAAATTTATTTTTCTGGATGGTTACCATAACCAATCTCATGGTTACTGTACGCACAAAACAAAAATGTACTTATATGGACTTACAGACATCCCACGAAAAAAAAGAATGACACCACGGAATTCGTGACACAAATACCTTTCGTTGAAGTACCCACACTAATTCATATCCAAATGTCCCTAGGTCCGTGCGACGGCTAGTTTTCAATTTTCTCACATTCTGTAATATTTCTTTAATTTTGTTTTTTTTTTTTTAAAAATTTTTTTTTGCCTGCCCCTGGTTCTGAACTTCAGCCCTTATTTCTTTCTTCGAATTTCTTAAATTCATACAGTTTTGAAGATTTGGATTTTAATATACCCATACAGCTTCATGAAGTTAATTTAGTCCACTTATATTTATATGTAATCTGCAGAACTTTAGATGGATTTGTAGGTCCGTGTTCTACCAAAGAGGATTCTTGTTACCTCTCCAAGAGTAGTAGGGGTAATCTGTTGAAGGCGGCGGTGAGAGCATTAGTAAGATTATTAATCTCAGCGAGAGGAATTGTTGTCATAACACCATACAAAGCCTGTTTGTACTTAGTCCAGAATGCTCAATCGAAACCTTTTATCAATTGATCAACTGTGAGGTGTATGGTGATGCAAAGGTGTCATCAAGGCCCTCTCTTTTTGTCCTTTGTAATAAAGGTGTGCCCATTACCTGTGACACAAACATCAAGATTGGCGGACAAAACATACTCTAGAACTGTATCCTCTCTATCATTTATATTGGTACATTCCTTATCCTTAATCCCTTTCTCTAAACATATGTGGCTGCTGTCAGTCTCCGGGCTGGTAGTGGTAATGTCTCGTACGCAATAGTAATGGTAAGTTATCGGCGTGCGCATCCATGGCTTTGGAATCGACGAGCCTGTAATCATGGGTCTTCAATCCTTACATTCTGCCATGATTGGAACTGCATTCTTGAATGAAGGCATATTTCTTGTATGGCTATATGTTTTGTTTTGTAAGCTATATGAGATCTAACATCTGACGTAATGGAGAAATGAATTTAAGTCAAATGCAAATACAGTGCTGTCTGGGTAGAGTCAATTAATTTTTGCAGGGCGATTTCATAATACCCAGGTTGTTCACTAAATCAAGGTTAAATTTTTTTTATTTAAAAATGCATTTTAAATCCATTTATAGGTTATACATTTTATTTATTTGTATGTAATATTGAAGTTTAAATTTCAGCCTGTAAAAAATTGGTAATATTTGTTTGTTTTTTTGGGTTCCGTACCGATATTTGGACTGCTTGATCGCGAAGGCAATGTAGTGCTTGTATATTCGCGAAATTTGTTGTATTAGCCTCTGCCCATTCGATACCCTTATGCTATAAAGTATGTTCACTCAATCGAGGTTCATGACTGTTCACTCTACAGAGTAGTCAATGTAATCATTCTGGTGTTCACTCCAACGGGGTGTTCATTGCATCGGCGGTTCACTCTACCCAGACAGCACTGTATATTTTTTAACTTTCAACCCAATGAAAACTCTAGAATTTCATAAACATTTTCCAAAATATGCATACAAAAAATTATAACTAAAATTTAAAAAAATATATATATTTGAGTTAGACCCAGGTGCAACATTTTAATACTATCTGATGAGCAATCTGCCAGTTGATCAAAAACTGTAAACACATAAGTTTTTCTTAAAAAATAATATTATAATTTAGATCAATAGTGGCAACAGATATTACCGAGTATTTTGGGGATACTCATGAAACAAAGCTACCACCTGACTTCCACCTATCAAACGAACGATATCCATCATACATACAGGCTGTTAAATTACAGGATGTGAAGAGACAATAAAGGTTCACAGAGACAATAGGAATACTTGGTATTTACTGTTAGACAATATCAAAAGAATCTATTGTATTTTGCATTTTTCCTCCCTCATTTTCTGAAAAATTTACCTCTTTCAATTGCATTAAAATTAAAACCCAAATATTTTCAATAGTAAAAAGTAAGATTGGATATAACCTTTTTGTTACACACCTAATTCTTAGATATTACCTCGTCTTTTTTTAATACCCTTAGTGTCTATTAGTCTGCAGTATTCTCGAATTAAATGCTCTTAAACACTTTGGGTCCTTGGTTTTTTGTTTCCACATTTCTTTTGTGTTTCATAACATGTCCTTTCGTGCTCCTTTAAATGGTATAACAATATGTTACCTCTTAATTTTATGACATCCTCACAGACCCACACATGCGAAGTGATGTCATTGTACAGTGGCGTCTCTGCATCCGTCTGTCGTTCATAACCATTCACAAACAATTTACCGAGATTTTTATGAAGTGTTGCCTGTCACATACATTTTATTAGAGCTATTAATTTTGAGAGGAATTGACGTTGGACACTTTTCACAAAATTGAAACAGGACAGCAATAAAGAAAATAAGCCAACGACAACACACAGGGCACAGTTAAGGTATAGTTGTCGACCAAAAGACACCCAACGGTGATATATCAATATTCAATGTCTAGAATATCCTTCGAAAAGCAACGAACTGGGGAACTGAAGGACCCAACGAGATCTAAAGATTTGAAGTATCAAAGAATTAAAGAATTAAAGAATTAAAGAATTAAAGAATTAAAGAATTAAAGAATTAAAGAATTAAAGAAATTAAAGAATTAAAGAATTAAAGAATTAAAGAATTAAAGAATTAAAGAATTAAAGAATTAAAGAATTAAAGAATTAAAGAATTAAAGAATTAAAGAATTAAAGAATTAAAGAATTAAAGAATTAAAGAATTAAAGAATTAAAGAATTAAAGAATTAAAGAATTAAAGAATTAAAGAATTAAAGAATTAAAGAATTAAAGAATTAAAGAATTAAAGAATTAAAGAATTAAAGAATTAAAGAATTAAAGAATTAAAGAATTAAAGAATTAAAGAATTAAAGAATTAAAGAATTAAAGAATTAAAGAATTAAAGAATTAAAGAATTAAAGAATTAAAGAATTAAAGAATTA
The DNA here is from genome assembly GCA_963931995.1 of Phaonia tiefii. NCBI lineage: Eukaryota > Metazoa > Arthropoda > Insecta > Diptera > Muscidae > Phaonia > Phaonia tiefii. The sequence continues at coordinate 111,255,911 of OZ008370.1, read as the reverse complement.
AAGAATTAAAGAATTAAAGAATTAAAGAATTAAAGAATTAAAGAATTAAAGAATTAAAGAATTAAAGAATTAAAGAATTAAAGAATTAAAGAATTAAAGAATTAAAGAATTAAAGAATTAAAGAATTAAAGAATTAAAGAATTAAAGAATTAAAGAATTAAAGAATTAAAGAATTAAAGAATTAAAGAATTAAAGAATTAAAGAATTAAAGAATTAAAGAATTAAAGAATTAAAGAATTAAAGAATTAAAGAATTAAAGAATTAAAGAATTAAAGAATTAAAGAATTAAAGAATTAAAGAATTAAAGAATTAAAGAATTAAAGAATTAAAGAATTAAAGAATTAAAGAATTAAAGAATTAAAGAATTAAAGAATTAAAGAATTAAAGAATTAAAGAATTAAAGAATTAAAGAATTAAAGAATTAAAGAATTAAAGAATTAAAGAATTAAAGATTAAAGAATTAAAGAATTAAAGAATTAAAGAATTAAAGAATTAAAGAATTAAAGAATTAAAGAATTAAAGAATTAAAGAATTAAAGAATTAAAGAATTAAAGAATTAAAGAATTAAAGAATTAAAGATTTAAAGAATTAAAGAATTAAAGAATTAAAGAATTAAAGAATTAAAGAATTAAAGAATTAAAGAATTAAAGAATTAAAGAATTAAGAATTAAAGAATTAAAGAATTAAAGAATTAAAGAATTAAAGAATTAAAGAATTAAAGAATTAAAGAATTAAAGAATTAAAGAATTAAAGAATTAAAGAATTAAAGAATTAAAGAATTAAAGAATTAAAGAATTAAAGAATTAAAGAATTAAAGAATTAAAGAATTAAAGAATTAAAGAATTAAAGAATTAAAGAATTAAAGAATTAAAGAATTAAAGAATTAAAGAATTAAAGAATTAAAGAATTAAAGAATTAAAGAATTAAAGAATTAAAGAATTAAAGAATTAAAGAATTAAAGAATTAAAGAATTAAAGAATTAAAGAATTAAAGAATTAAAGAATTAAAGAATTAAAGAATTAAAGAATTAAAGAATTAAAGAATTAAAGATTAAGAATTAAAGAATTAAAGAATTAAAGAATTAAAGAATTAAAGAATTAAAGAATTAAAGAATTAAAGAATTAAAGAATTAAAGAATTAAAGAATTAAGAATTAAAGAATTAAAGAATTAAAGAATTAAAGAATTAAAGCATTAAAGATTAAAGCATTAAAGAATTAAAGAATTAAAGAATTAAAGAATTAAAGAATTAAAGAATTAAAGAATTAAAGAATTAAAGAATTAAAGAATTAAAGAATTAAAGAATTAAAGAATTAAAGAATTAAAGAATTAAAGAATTAAAGAATTAAAGAATTAAAGAATTAAAGAATTAAAGAATTAAAGAATTAAAGAATTAAAGAATTAAAGAAATTAAAGAATTAAAGAATTAAAGAATTAAAGAATTAAAGAATTAAAGAATTAAAGAATTAAAGAATTAAAGAATTAAAAATAAGAATTAAAGAATTAAAGAAATAAAGAATTAAAGAATTAAAGAATAAAGAATTAAAGAATTAAAGAATTAAAGAATTAAAGAATTAAAGAATTAAAGAATTAAAGAATTAAAGAATTAAAGAATTAAAGAATTAAAGAATTAAAGATTAAAGAATTAAAGAATTAAAGAATTTAAAGAATTAAAGAATTAAAGAATTAAAGAATAAAGAATTAAAGAATTAAAGAAATTAAAGAATTAAAGAATTAAAGAATTAAAGAATTAAAGAATTAAAGAATTAAGAATTAAAGAATTAAAGAATTAAAGAATTAAGAATTAAAGAATTAAAGAATTAAAGAATTAAAGAATTAAAGAATTAAAGAATTAAAGAATTTAAAGAATTAAAGAATTAAAGAATTAAAGAATTAAAAGAATTAAAGAATTAAAGATTAAGAATTAAAGAATTAAAGAATTAAAGAATTAAGAATTAAAGAATTAAAGAATTAAAGAATTAAAGAATTAAAGAATTAAAGAATTAAAGAATTAAAGAATTAAAGAATTAAAGAATTAAGAATTAAAGAATTAAAGAATTAAAGAATTAAAGAATTAAAGAATTAAAGAATTAAAGAATTAAAGAATTAAAGAATTAAAGAATTAAAGAATTAAAGAATTAAAGAATTAAAAGAATTAAAGAATTAAAGAATTAAAGAATTAAAGAATTAAAGAATTAAAGAATTAAGAAATTAAAGAATTAAAGAATTAAAGAATTAAAGAATTAAAGAATTAAAGAATTAAAGAATTAAAGAATTAAAGAATTAAAGAATTAAAGAATTAAAGAGTTAAAGAATTAAAGAATTAAAGAATTAAAGAATTAAAGAATTAAAGAATTAAAGAATTAAAGAATTAAAGAATTAAAGAATTTAAAGAATTAAAGAATTAAAGAATTAAAGAATTAAAGAATTAAAGAATTAAAGAATTAAAGAATTAAAGAATTAAAGAATTAAAGAATTAAGAATTAAAGAATTAAAGAATTAAAGAATTAATAAAGAATTAAAGAATTAAAGAATTAAAGAATTAAAGAATTAAAGAATTAAAGAATTAAAGAATTAAAGAATTAAAGAAAGAATTAAAGAATTAAAGAATTAAAGAATTAAAGAATTAAAGAATTAAAGAATTAAAGAATTAAAGAATTAAGAATTAAAGAAGGTAAAGAATTAAAAGATAATGCAGCTCGTGGTTCATCCGTCGTCGTTACTCGCCGTTCTCTGTTATAGACCAACTATTTTTGAGAGCAGTTTTCTCTCGAAGACTCCCAGCGATGTTATGGCCAATGATACTGCGCCATAAAGCATGATAGTTCGTATGAGAGTCTGATAGAATTGGATCTTTCTCAAGTGCTTGCTGAGCCCGAAATAACACCAGCTAGCAACCACAATTCTATCTTATCTACGTTCACCCTTTCCGCGAAACGGGTAGATGTTCTACTTGTCGATACTATTAATTGTGCCTTATCCTCGTTTACTGTCAAACCCACTTTTGCCGATTCCTTCTCAATTCTCGAAAATACTGCAGTAACTTCCCGCAGATTATCAGATTCCAGCATACACGAGAATACACGTGCACGCAAAGAAAAACCTCGTTCCTCCCAAACGAAATCTTAGATAACTGAAGTTCGTTTGGGGACTGTAGTTGGCAGAAACGAGCTTCTGTTAATCCGTACTTGTCATTTCGTTTGGGAGACCCGAAAAATGTTTGCAGCAAACGAGTAATGAAAAATATAAGCTGAAAAAAACGTTTACGAGAAACGAAAAACGGTTCCGCCAACTGTTCCTTCGGTTACAGCAACCGAGGTGTAATTAAAACTTCTATTTATGGCTTCCATAAGATCTTTTTTGTTTAAATTTTTGATATATGAGTTTATTTGGGAGAACTACATGAACGATTGCGATTAATAAATTAATACAAATCAATCAAAGTATTGTTGCGGCAACCGAGCAATAAACGTTTTTTCACTGCTTGTGGGTTTTGCTGCTGATAGTTTTATTCGTGTTGACTGCAGCTTTCTCACGAATATCTCAGTTAATTTTTATTTCGTACTAAAGTACAAAATAGTTAGGTAAGATCTTTATTAATCTTTACCACAGATTTCGAGTCGGCCAGTGTCAAGGGCGTGTCAGCTTAGCAGGCATAGCAAGCTCCGACATAGATTGATACAGTTTTCCCCGTATCGGTCTATCGAAGACAGCCTTATAATCTACAAAGAGTGGGTAGCTATCGATTTGTTTTTCGTGGGGTTTGTCCACGTCACGCATAGAAATTATTCCAGTTATAACAAACTTATTCCAGTTATAACAAACAACGGTGATGGATGCTGTTCTTGCAGAAATTACCTAAGTGCTGTAGAAACATACTTCAAGACTGTTGGTTTGAATAAGTTTTCATATAGTCTTTCATTCATATTAGGCTGCAAAAATTTGTCGAAAGATCTACATACTATTAGATACGAAAGAATAGTGTCTATGGAATAAATTTCTATGAATGCTGTATCAATTCATAAGCTAACATAGCCCATTTTCCCCACCAATTTCTCATAGGTAACAATTCAATGATCTGATACTGTGTAAAACAAATCCGCACGTAAAGGTATTCTATAGCATAGACATGATGACTTTATCTAACAACAAAAAACATTAAGGGTATATATATTAAGCTTATCATGAGTTAAATTGTTTAGAATGATGCTTATGAGCTAATACTATTATGACTCTATAACTGGACAATGGAGGAATACAAACTACCACACGATGTTAGGTATGAGTCGGTAACATATTTTGGCAGTGATGCTGAGAGCAAAAAGTGATAAGGTAAAGAGTAACACATGTTCGCACAGCGAACGTATGAAAACAGTGGGCAATATGAAGTGTATTTCTGAACAGATTAGTTGTTGTATTAGGAAGATGAAATGGAAATCTTATATAAGCAGAATTAGTAAGAACTTAAATTAACTTCCAGTACTCTAAAATATATCTCTAATAACGAGACTCTTATCATTCCTTCATACCAAATGCTCACAAATTTCCACAAAAGTATTTATGTGCATTTGAGTTCTGTGTCCCGGTTTAAATTTAATCATAATATTGGCCTTAAAATCATTCATATATTTTCTGTCATCCTTGTTAAGAGCTAGCAGTGATGTGGTTAAAGACTTCAAAATTACAAGCAGTAATTACTATTGCAACATGTTTAAATAGAGCATAACATTATCATACCGTATAATGTTCGCCATGGCAAAAAACTAAACTGTTCTTAGAACATAAAGACAAAAACAATTTATGACTGGTTATGTACACAAAATAAACCGCACAGTTTGTAAGTATTTAGTTTCCTTAGTCCCTCATTTGCACAACTATAACATAAGCCATTTTCTTGTATTTATTTGTTTTTCTCTTCTTGCATCCGCTTCCGCTCCAATGTAATATTATTCATTCCTCCGAAACAAGAAACAAAGCATAAAGTGGGTTAATGTAACTTTTGAAGACGGGGTTTGCTTTAACGTGCACTGCATTTGCATTGGTTCCTTAAGTGGTCATTTGTTGGTGGCGTACAGCACACTACTTTTATTTTGTGTGTGATTTAATAATGACCTTCAACTGAGGGAAAAACAGTATTTAAATTGTGGCAATTAATGCTCGGAAAATGTGAAAAGTAAATCCGTCGGTGGTGCAATGGGTAGTGTGCGCGCCTCTTGTACATGGGATCCTGGGTTCGATCCCTGCTCTGACCACCTTAAAAAAAATTTGTTTCGGCGGCGGTCACCTCGCAAGTGACGGCGACACTATCGAGTATTTAGCCATGAAAAAGCTTCTCAAAAACCCGTTCGGAATCGGTGTAAAACTGTAGGTCCCAATTAGTGAAGTGAAAAATTAGAAAGCGCACAGCTCACTGGTTGCGAGAAGCTCTCCCCAATCCCTTCATGGGATGTAATGGGAAACGGTTTTTTTTTTTTTAAATCTTTAACTAACATTTAAATTAAAAAATATCCAAAACGCAGAAGAAATTTTGTTAACATATTCAGCTGTATCTTGAAAAGGAGAAAGAAGGGAGCAGTATATTTTTTCTTGCAAATATTCAAGTAAAAGCCTCATTGTTTTGAGAGAATCTCATCTCTATCCCTTAATAAGACCTCATGTTAGAATATTTAAGTAAGAAATCAATTTAGAAATAATGGGTTTTTCAACAGAGACGCTACAAAAGTCAATCGATAGGGACAGCAAACGACGCCATAATTTTTCCCTCTCTTTTGACATTTCTCTTCAGTAAGGTTTGCCATTTCATCAGGGAAAGATATACGAGCCAACAACGAGTCGAAATTATTAAAATTTACTACCGAAATTTGGAGTCAGTGGCCTCAACTTTAAAAGCGCTACGTCCAATTTATGGTCGTCATAATTGTCCTACCAGATCAACAATTGAGCGTCTAGTGGAAAAATTTAAATCCACAGGCACAGTACAAAATGTTCCCGTGCCAGTTAGACAAAGAAGTGCCCGTAGTGTCGAGAATATTGCTGCCGCTGAGACTTCAGTTCAAGAAAGCCCAAATGTGTCTCTCACACGTCGTTCTCAAGCGTCGGGCATCTCTGTGACGTCGTTGTGGCGAATTTTGCGAAAAGATCTTGGCCTACATCCTTACAAGATCAAATTGACATAAGAACTGAAGCCGCTTGACCACCATAAGCGTCGTATGTTCGCGAATTGGGCTGAGCAACAACTTGAAAATGATTCGGATTTTCATTGGAAAATCATGTTCAGCAATGAGGCTCATTTCTGGCTGAATGGCTTCGTCAATAAGCAAAATATGCGTTATTGGTCAGACAGCAATCCACACGTAATCCATGAGTCATCATTGCATCCCGAAAAAATTACGGTTTGGTGGGGTTTATGGGCCGGCGGCGTCATTGGGCCGTACTTCCTCCGAGATGATCAAGACTGGCACATTACTGTGAATGCGAAACGCTCCCGTTCAATGATAACAGAATACTTTTGGTCCCAATTGGATAATATGGACTTGGAGGACATGTGGTTCCAACAGGACGGCGCCACAAGCCACACAGCGAACGCCACAATCAATTTATTGGACACCTAGTTTGGTGAACGTGTTATCGCACGAAATGGCCAAGTCGATTGGCCGCCTCGGTCCTGTGGGGCTACGTCAAGTCTATGGTCTATGCCAACAAACCAGCGACGATTGGTGAACTTCGTACGGCCGATTTATGTTTGAAAACCGTCGAAAATTGGGTTCAGCGTTTGGACTTCTGCAAGCGTGCCCGTGGTGGCCATGCAAAAGAAATCGAGTTTCATAAATAATGGCATCGAACATACTTTCACAGGAATAAAGAATTTCTTTGGTATCTAAAACCGGTTTTGTTTTATTTAAAAAAACTTTTGAGGCGCTCTTATTGAAAAATCCGTTACATTTAAATATCAAGAAGTTTGTATTGTAAAAAAACACACTGTGATTTCTCACGGTGGCGCATAAGTGACTGTATAATTTAATTATTTAACTAATTTGTTGTTTATGTTTTTTTTGCGTTTTTTTCGGAATTAACTTTGAAAACTTGGTGAATTTATGATGGAAAGACTCTGCATATAACGAAGAACTAACGTTGTTCAATTTTATTTCGAAAGTCAGCAATTTATAGCTTGGTTCAGAATTTTGGGGAACAAGGTGCTGTCTGTGATCTTGTAGTAGTGTAGTTGCCCTGTGTAGTTGGAAAAAATGTGAACATTGCTCTGGTGCAAGCAAGTATTGAGGAAAATCCCGCAACTTCCACCAAGGCGACTTTCTCAACAGTTGGTGATGTCTAGGAGGTATTGGCAAGCCGTTCTGCCAGTTTTTATATGACGGTACCGAATTGGTCGTAGCAAAATCAGCTATTGTCAACTAATGTGTGGGGCTTGACAAAATATTGTCCACTACCGAATTTCATTAAGATCGATTGTTTCGCGTCGACCGAATAGCTGCAGGCACAACTTTTTCGTGGGTGGTATCAGCATCGGAGTGGCAAAATCGACCAATTTCAATAGTAGAGAGGCGGTTGACGGATTATTGTCTACTAATAAATTTCATTATGATCGGTTATACTGCAGATATTGTCTATGAAATTGAGCATGGTAAACATTACCCTTTTCAGTAGGCGACTGCTTTTTGATGAAATAGGGTTCAATATTCAACTAAATTCAGATAGATAGAGCCGGCTGCCTTACTTACCTTATTTGTATATAAAGGTTTTAGAGCAAACTGGATTTTGTACTAAATTTATAGATTTATGTTTGTATGTGATACTTGAAGTAACGGCGCCATAACGTTTCTTTTCAATATCACACTCAGTTTTCTCAAAAATTAAATTTAATTGTGCTCAGTAAAGATCTAAAGCTGTTTCGTATTGAACAGCCACCCGGCCAGCCATTTAGCCTGCAAAACAAACGTACATGGCTATATTATCTTACTTGGATATAATACGACTCCTGTTATGAATTTGACTTTTGTGGTATCAACTAATATGTTTTAGAGGACAAATCACCCCATTCCTATGGGTGAAGATATAAAAAAAATTGTATAAATGGTCTGTGGTACGTGTCGTTTAAACTTGATATACTTGATATAATGGGACACCAAATTCCGAGCCATCGTTGAACCTGTACATTTACCTGGTATATTTATGGGGGGGCGTTCAAGCCATATGTTATCTCATCCCAATATCCCAGTATGTGGACGTACATTTGTCCCCAGTAAACCAATTACTACTCTGCAAAAATTCACTGTGATCACTGAGTTTAAATTCATGAATGGCGTTTACAGTAATCACGAGCTAAGACTCCACGGACGCCGCCTGAACAAAATCGGCACCAGACCGTTTGCCCGTTGTGAGTGCACTGGTTTCTCATGGATTGAATGAGGATTTTGTGAGCCCCAAATTCGACAATTTTGTGTATTCACGAAGCCATTCAGATGGAAATGTGCATCATCGCATGTTTGCCTATTCTTATTCTAGACGCATGTTTGCCTATTAAACAGTGTTAATTAATCACACCCAAATTTAGTTCATAACTTGGTATTACTTGCCAGGTAATCCGATAATTCGTGCCACGGAACCTTCTATACCATTGAACTATAAGGGATTCAATTTCGATTCATCAGATCAAATTATACGATTCCAATTGTGTGTGTGCGATCACACAGATTGTCCGACAGCGATCACACATTGTTTGCCGTTAAACTCCTCCGAAACGGCTAAACCGATTTGTGTGCAATTTTGTGTGCATAGAATCGGCCAACATCTATTTTGCATACCCCTAAATGATAAGGGTGACCCACCCCTATATAGAACACAGATTTGTCCGACTGCGAAACACATATTGTCAGACTGCGAAAAAAACACACTGTTGTAGCGGTAGCGAATAGTTGTATTGTGGGGGTGCGGAGCACTCTCAGAGGAAAGAGAATAATGACGTGGTTATACGTTGTGTTGCCAGAAGCCGTCAAAAAAATTTTGCTAAATGACCACAAAAATTGTGCAAAATGGAAAGAAATTATGCTAAAAACGCCAAAAAAAATTGTGCAAAATGCAAAAACATTAATATTAAAAAATTTAATTTTGTATAAATTATATATTGCCTCTGTGTGTATTGTTTAGTACCTACTATAGCGTTTTTAAGCATGATTTTTATTCACAAATTCGTATAGTTTTTATAAACAAAGAAAAATACATTTTGAAATCAGAGATGTGTATTTTTGATGAAAAAAGTTTCATAAAAACATTAAAATAAAAAATCAGTTTTGTTTCAAAAATGTTGTTTTTTTATAAAAGAAAAGCTCCGATGATTTACCAGAAGTTTCTTGGCTGTAATTTTAAGACCATTTCCATTTGTAGCTACACTTATTAGTAGGAAGTCCTGAAATTTTAATCTGGGATCCACAACTTTTTGAGAAACAATGCAAACATATTAAATGTTTTTCATATTAAATGTTTGAAAAACATTACGCTATGATAAGGATTTTTGAAGTATTTTTTATTTTCTGTATAAGTATATGCACGTTTTAGTCATTAATGAAAAGCTAAATGCTATTTTTTAATAAGGTACGTTAAGCTACTGTTTTCTTTGATTTTTCTGAAAAAACGCGTCATTTTTCTTTTTTTTTTCAAAACTATAACCAGTTGCTAAATAAAAACTGCCAGAAATTCAGAGCGAAACCCTAACGGTAATGGAAACATTACTATTTTCATACTTTAGTATTTCATTTCCGCTCATATTAAATTGGAAGTGCCCACATGTACGCTTTACATTGTTTTCAAAAAAATTTTGGTACATAAAACTAGAAAAATCAAGGGAACATTTTTAGGAAAGTATTTACTCTGGTTTTCATAGCTTTTTTAAATACGCGGAATATATTGTATTTTCAAGCTATTATAAAACATAAAAAATGTAATCTTCGCAAAATTGGAATACATTAATAAATTTATTTTTTCCAAATATTAAATTAATAGTGTTTAATTTTTGTATTGCCAAAAAGATTCCGGAATCATTACATCCAAGAGGTCACTATACCAATTTAGCACGAAATGTAATGTAAAAGTGTGAAATAAGTAGCATAGAAATATATGTTTCTTAGTCTTAAAGCTTTATTAATGGTGCGGGAGAAATCCGCCTCTAAGACTGAAAAACAGAATCAGCCAAATCATTTTTGACCCATGAGGCCAGGAAATGTATTGAACATATGTTTCGTTTCTCATCTTTTGTTGTGTGTTGGCTCATAAGAAAGAATGTATTGTTCCATGAATCAAAATATAAACGTCCGGTGTGTTTTCAGCCTAAAGATTCGATATTTATTCAGAAATATACCTGTCACATGTTATTAAAAAGTAAAATACAAAAAATATTGATTGAACATTGTGCAATATCTAAAAAATTATACTAAAAATTTTATGAGAAACATAAAATTTTGGAAAAATGTGAAAATTATGCTAAAAAGCATTTAGCATCGTGTTTCAAAAAAAATTATTCTGACGTAAAAAAAAATTATGATAAAAAATCATTAATTATGCTAAACTGGCAACACTGGTTTGTGTGTAGGTGGGTAGTGGTTGTTGTTGGTATTTGTTGGTGGTTGTTTGATGTAGTCAACCTTGTTATTATTCAATGGCTCTTAACCGATTATTGACTTTGTTTTATATCCAGACGTACTCCTATATATGCCTTCACATTCAGACTCACTCACGGAATCAGCTAGACATCATAAATAGTACGCAGAGACATTTCGATAAAGATTTCGGCTAGATTTGTGACAGGGGTTTCCCAATTGTTTGTTTTTGTGCATGATATTAAGAAATTGTTCACATAATTTTGTTGTGAAATTAGTGAAATACGACTAATTACACATTAGTTTCTATATATCTATCAGTCATGTAGCAGACCGCAATTTCTTTAGAAATTTAAATCGGTTATTCTTCAGAGAATGTAGAAAGATTCAATTCAGTTGCAAAAATTGTAGTAATATTGAGATTTTTTGTAGCAAAAAAATCACATGAGGTGTCAGGGGACACCCGGAGTTCCTTTCGCTATATATTATGTACTAGTTAGTTCCAACACGTCGAAGGCGCCCGTTGAAAAATACGATAATTTAAATAGAACTTTAAGAAAAGATACGTTTTGTAAAATGATAAACTTTTTTAAGAATTTTTTTTTTCGAATGTATATTTTTTTTAACAAAAATAGTATATTTTTGTGTCCATTACTGTTTTCAAGAAAAGGTACTTTTTGTGAGAAAATTTCCTTTGTTTAAGTCATTTATTTTTAAGGTACTTTGTTTAAGAATATAAATAGGTATTTTTTTGAGAGAAAAATTACTTTTTTGTTTTAAAAAGGCACTTATTTAAGAAAACTTCTTTCACTTTGGCTTTTCTAAATTCACTTTATTGGGTTCGAAACTACAACAACAACTAGGTTTCCCATTACATCCCATGGTTCAAAACTTCAATATATACTAAATATTGGTTACAGGCTCCACCTAGAAAACGTACCATTAAATAAGAAATTCCCCAACATATGTTAGTCTAGACACAAACCAAAGCAAAAGTGCCCAATATAGTTGTTAAACTGGGTTGTAGCATAATAGTGTTAAAAAAAGTTGATAAACTTTTTTTTTTATTTAGCCCTCATACCGCAGGGTGCGATAAGGAGCTTCGTTCCAAAACTTTACCAGTCATTACATTTGACTTTTTCTTAAAAATCAAACACCATATCTTGCCAAAATACAATTTTCGTCATTTGCCAAAAAGCGAAATGGAAACAGACTAAACTGTTTGTTGTTAGGCCGAGGCCATGCAATGATCGGCAAAGCGGCTATCGGCAGAGCGGTGAGCGCCAACAAATGAAAGCATATGAAATACTATTGAAGCAGTGAGCGGCATTTCTGAGCGTCTAAGCGGCATTGCTTAGGAATAGTACTTGTTCTAATTTTTAGTTGGCTTTTGAGCGGCAAAGTTAAAGATGACAAAAGTGAATGTGGAGGCTCTTAATTGCAATACAGTTTCAAGTACTGCAAGACAGATTACCAAATTTTAAAAATTACAGAAAGTCAAAGGATTTCACAAAAATACGGCAGTATTGCTGAAATCTGTCTAGAATTTTGCGTACGTTTTTAATTTTGCTTTGACAAGAAAGTATCTTCGGCTTTATTGATGGTGCTTTTGTCAGTTTTGAAATGCATTTGATCAGCTGCTGAAATTCTTTTTTATCAGTTACACAGCTGACATTGCAAGCTTAAATTTGTGATATGCCACGGTGTTTTCAGTGGACAGTTTTCATTTGAATCATGTTGTGAATAAGGGTGATCAAAATTAAAATTTGTCATATTGTCGAACACCAGTTTCAAATTTAAATAAGCTGAATGTGAATATGAATTAAGCTTATGAATTTTATATTAAACATGCATTGCCAATGGAAATAGGATTTAAGTTTTAATTTATCAATTAAATGTTATTGCCAAATTTAAATAGAGTTGTGAAATTTTGCAACTGCAACACCAATAAAGATATTAAATTCATTCCAATTCAATGTATTTTATTTCAATTTAATACAATACAGTTGAATTCAATTCAATCCAATTCGATTCAATCCATTTAATGAATTGAAGGCAATTCAATTCAGTTCAATTCAATTCAACTTAATTCAATTCAATTCAATTCAATTCAATTCAATTCAATTCAATTCAATTTAATTCAATTCAATTCAATTCAATTCAATTCAATTCAATTCTGTTCTATTCTATTCTATTCTATTCAATTCAATTCAATTCAATTCAATTCAATTCAATTCACTTCACTTCACTTCACTCCACTTCAATTCAATTCAATTCAATTCAGTTCACTTCACTTCAATCCAGTTTCGTTCAATTCAATTCAATTAATATCAGTTCAATTCAATTCAGTTAAATTCACTTCAATCCAATTCAATTTAATCAAATTCAAGTCAATTCAATACAATTAAAATAAATTCAGTTCAATTCAATTTAATTTTATTCAATTCAATTCAATCCAATTTAACTCAATTCAATTCCAAACCATTCAATTCACTTCAGTTTAATTCAACTCAATTCAATTCATTTCAATTCCATTACATTCAAATCAATTTAATTCATGTCACTTCAATTCAATTCACCCCAAATCAAGTCAATTCATTCCAATTCAATTCAATCTAATTCATTTCAATTTAACTCAGATCAATTCAATTCCGTTAAATTCAATTCAATTCACTGCGATTAAATTCAATCCAATTCAATCAACTCCATTCCAAGTCAATTTAGTACAATTCAATTCAATAGAATTGAATTCAATTCTGTTCAATACAATTCAATTATATTCAGTTCATTTCACTTCAATCATATTCAATTCAATTAAATTCAATTAAATTCAATTAAATTCAATTAAATTCAATTCAATGCAATTCAGTTCAATTCAATTGCATTCAGCTCAATTCTATTCAATTCAATCGAATTTAATTCAATAACTCAATACAATTCAATTCAATTTAATTCAACTCAATTTATTTCATTTCAATTCGATTTGATTCAATTCAATTCAATTCATTTCAATTCATTTCAATTCATTTCAATTCCATTCAATTCAGTTCAAATCAATTCATTTCAATTCAGTTCAAGGCAATTAAATTCAATTCATTTAAATCCAATTCAATTCAACTCAGTTCAATTCAATCGATTTAATCCAATCTAATCTAACATACTGTAATCTAGTATAATTAAGTTCAATTCTTTTTATCTATATAATAAAACTGCTGATTTTTGAAATAAAATTTAAATATATTCAAACGTTTCAAGAAATCTCGACAAGAAGCTGTATAAAGAAACGATTCTGTATTATTTTTTCTACAACACTTAACCGGTTTTTCCATTCTGTGAAACCGAAAACTGGTTTTCCGAAAAAGTGATTTTTCGAATAAACCGAAAACCGGTCATTCGCAAATATCGGTTTTTTGAATACTCTAGTTGTGACACTATCTAAATTCCATTGTGACAATATTTAATTCGGCTGTGACAACCTTCGGTTCTGGTGTGATGTCCTATAAGTGGATGTGATAACCTCTAAATTCGGTTACGGCTAATTCGGCTGTCTCAACCTAATGTTTCGGTGAGTGTAACATTTATTCAATCCGGCAAATTTTATGGTGATTAGGTATTATGTGCCTATTTGTTAATCCCAAACTTTTCTTTCTTTACCGCATATATATTCCCTTCTCTGGGCAATCATAATGGATCCGTACGCAGGATTTTCTTTCAACATAAATTTATGTTGAAAATGGCAATAAATTCAAAAATTACCACTGAACGAAAGACTATGTATATTGCAAGCATTGGTAACCTATAATTACTCATTTATTCGTTCAGAATGACCAGACAATCACTTTTACCATTACACTTCAAGAAATCCCCAGAGGATGTTTCTTCTAATGTACTACTTCCGCTACACCAATTAACCTCAGTGCTGTATACGTCAACATCTTCAAATCACTTTAATTACAAAATCCCCACTCTTCAGAACAAGCAAACAAAATTAGTATAATTGATTTCATTTTTTCATGCTAAATTAAGAGCAACATGAAAAAAAAGTTGAGAACGCAACATAACACCATTTACAAATTGAGAAAAAAACACTCTTTTCACTTGTAGCAAGCTAAGTTGCATCTCTCTCCACTTAGAAGTATAAAACTCATTGGAAACAAATTGAAAGTACCATGAAAATAAAACTTCGATAACCACTCGCAATAGTACTGGTACTGGTGCGAGAATCTTTTCTTTTTTCAACAACAATTTAATCAATAGTTGTGGACTCGAACTCTCTCTTACAAACACACACATAACAGACACTTTGGAAAAGGGTTAAAGTTTTCATTAGAGTTTACGGGCAGCATCGTTAGGGGAAACAAGGAGCAAAAGTGGAAAATAGGAGGATGCTATAGATGCAGCCACAGCAAAGGCAGTGGCAAATTTAGCTGCAACTTTACAGCTTAGGGCAGCATAACTAAAAGTTGTGGTAGCATGACTCGAGCAAATACTTCAGAGCGCTAAAAACACTTGTGGAGCGAATAATAATTAATTTCAATTGAATTACTTGGCAGCGATTAAGTTTTTTTCTTGTTGCCTTGCCTGCTTGAACGTAACAAATTATAAGTGGTGTTTTAGCAAACTTATTAAAAAGATTGCTGTGCGGAACAGGAAACCCGGGCATTCTGAGTCGCTGAGAATGGAGACGTGATTACAAATCCTATTCAATTTGTAGCAATTCATGGAATTGTACTTTAGATTCGTAGTTCCGGTATAATTTCAGAGAAACTATGTTTCTTATTTTGAGTTAACGTTTGGTGTGATAATATTAGAAAGATTAGTGATAATATTAGCAATACCACTGGATGTCATGCTTCTTACTAATTTTAGAGGAAGGTTTTTCAGCAACTCGTTAAGACATAAACCCACACGACGGACCATGTGACTCTTCTCATCAATAATTTCTGTTGTATTCCCAGAAATTTAAATGGTTAAGAAGCATGAGCCACTATGGTTTCCCTCCTAAAGCGCTATTACATGCCCGCTGAAAAATCTATCGTTTTTTGTTGTTTGCATGCAAATATAACCTGTGTTTGGAGTTTGTCTCAAATATAATATACTTGTGCCCAAACGCATTGTGTTTGCTATTCAATGTTACATGTTTGAGACACAATGATTAACATGTTATAGGATAAGTGTTTGCGACCCAAAAATATCTGTGTTTGTTGATACAAATACAGCCGTGTTTGTTGCACTGTTTATGCTCTCTCGATAGCAAGAGAATAAAAGAGGTGCAACGAGTGTGTATATCTTGTAAGTGTATCTGTATTTTTGAATTATTCTCTCAGTCAGTGATTCATCAATATCCCTCAGTTTGCGTGTAAATTGCTGATGAAGTCGGTGTTTCTTGTATTGACTGATGTATTGCGTTTTAGTTTCATGTATTCAGTCGTCAATTGTTCATCGGACAGAGGATATCAAAAGCGCTTGATCAGTGAAAAAACAATAAACGAAGGCTCGGAAGGTTAAATGATTTGTGATGTTGCTTTAGTTTTTGCGTATGTGTTTCGTATATACATGTGTATGTGAGCTACCAAAGTCAGAAACGAGCGGCAACAACATGAAGCCCTCTGACTGTCCGAGCCTTTACTAAGAAAATCGGAACGGCGGAACATTTGTGAAAAAAGTAACAAAAAAATCACAAGTAATTAATCCGCTCTTGACTTGCATGAACTAGATTTGTATATATAAGTAAATATATTGTTTGTGTACCAAAGCATAGTGATAACCAACGCATAGCTGAAACCTTCTGAAAACAACATAGAAAGAAGGAGCAAAAGACTAATAAATCATACAAATATATTGAAATCAAAGAATAATTCGTTTCTAAATATTATTATGTTTGGAGCAAAATACGCATAAAGCGTGTTCGAAACATATGCATGGTTCCTGCAGAATATGTTTGGGAGAATATGTTAGAGAAGCCGGAATTTTTCAGCGTGTGTATAACCATAGAGTAATACTTAAGAGTTGCCATCACTTTCTTCGATGGCTCTTCATGACGACGAGGTAGTTGGCTATTTCATTGAGTTTTATTTGCTGCTGTATTTTACCAATTTTACACCTTCGTTGGACATGAAACGGACAGAAATCAAAGAGAATACGTATTTTCGTCCAATGCAAACACCATTAAATTTAATTTTGCTGTCATTAGTATCAGTAATCAACATTTACAATTAGTTCTTGTCTTCTTTGCTCTCTCATTCTCCATCATCGGCCTTTTCGATCAGCTGTGCCATAGAATCCCCCTGGTATTACAGAGGAATATGCAATTAAGTACGGCATACAGTTTTTAATTTTATTTATTTAAATTTTCATTTCATTTCATTAACATAATTATTTTATGTAACGGTTCAATCTATAGCAGAATTCAAACGAAAGTTGAGTAGTGTTAAGTTGTTACTATGTCCCTTTCTTGTAGGCGATATCAAAAGGTAATGACTATATTTTTCCATCGATCGCTTACTAATAACAACAGATGATACAATCAAAATAGAAAGTTCAATTTAGTTGATACTTAGATTTCGTAGAAGATGGGTGTACGTACGATCAGGGGCGTCTTCCTGCCCAACGGTAATGCTTTATGATAAATCACTGTTGAAAAGTTCTTGGGCAGTGCACCGAAAGCGAAAAAGTTTTGATTTTAAAATAAAACGCTGCGGTGGTTTCGATTTAAAAAATTACAGTGTTTTCGTTTTCGGTACACTGCCCAAGAACTTTTCAGCAGTGACTTAAATTAAATAATCAAGGCTGGTCCGGCGTCAATTCGTCAGTGATCTTAAATCGTTATCGTATCTACACATTCCTCGCTATTATTTGTCACCTAGTTCAGAATCTGTTCAATTCCATGGTTTCTGCGACATATATTCAAACTTGTATACCACAAAATCAAGAGCAGCTCCTAAAGAAAGAAGATCTATGCCGAATTTATAATTACGTGGAGCTTAACCTCCCTCCAAATTATGCTTAAAAGTACAAAAGCTTCTCAACATCCCCACGCATTTTCTGTTATTATGGACTGACTTCCCAAATAGTTCTCCAGTGGCTCCAGCAACATTCGGCAACTCTTTCTGTATTTTGTGGGCAATAGAGTTGCCGAAATACAAAATCTTACCAAGGAATGTGTCTGACGTTAAGTATCTTCACATATTGCCTCACAAGGATCCACTGTTCAAGACTTAAAATCTTAAATTTTATTTAATGATTCTGATTTTCTTGACTTAAACTCTGAAGGCTGGCCTAAGGATAAGTGTGGGGAAATTGGCCAGGTTGACGTAAATAAGGAGAAATGAAAAACAGCTCTATACCTGCAAATATAACCCAACAGTATCGCTGATTTCATCAGTAATTGCAGCTCATACTTAAAAGGAATCAGGTTATCACTTGGATCTTTCTGTTTTGGCACGTATTTTCTGCTTCCAAATCTAATATGGTTGGTTCTGATTCTTTGCAGCTTCTGGAATTAGAACTTGCTCAACTGGCAATTCTTTGGCACATACAACAACTACATTTGAAATGTGACATTAAAAGCGCAGCCAAAAAAAAAATGCTCAAGGACCAATGAAATGTCTCAACCCATTCCTTGACTCTTCGAATGGCATTGAAATTCTAAAGGTTGTAGGTCGCTTAGAACTGGCTGGTATTCCTGAAGCTAAAAAACACCCAATAATTTTACCAAAAGACAACAGTCTTGTAAATGCTACATTCGATATCTTCGCATCAAATATTATCAATTGTTTTCTGACTAGCATGCGCTTTTGGATAATCAACCTAAGAACTCTTTGATATTGTGAAGTCCTGGTCCTACGCTGTCGTCAAAAGCTGCTTCAACAAATGATGTCACATTTACCTCAGCCCATCAAGTGTTTTCGCAAGATGTGCTGTTGATTTTTGTGGCCCAGTAAACACATATCTTCGCATCAGAGGAGAAATTCCTTACCAAGCGTACATTGCCGTTTTTGTTTCCTCGCAACAAAAGTCGTTTCCGACTTATCCGCAGATGCCTTCATCGCTGCTCCTCAAAAGAATGATTGTTCGATGAGGTTTACCAACCAACAAATGGCACCAACTTTGTGAACTCTAATCTGCAGGAATTGAAACCGTTTTTATTTGACTGCCAGTATCAAGCTCATGTTGTAAATTGTTGTTCCAATGAATTCATTACTTTTCGTTTTATTCCCCCCAGGGCTTTAGTGGCCCGTGAGAGGCGCCGTCAAGTCAGCAAAAGGTCGCATAAACCGGGCACTTGCAACCACTCTCCTAGACTATGAGGAACTTGCAACAGCTCTAGTCGAAATCGAACCGATATAGAACTCTCGGCCCATTTCTCCGTTGTCATATGACCCCAGTGACTTTGAAGCACTCACTCTATAACTGTCAGTGCTTTTCGTTTTCTCCCTAAAATATAACTAGCGGGTTAATATGATTACGCAGTCTATCTAAGTGATTAGCGCTGAATCTGTTGATTTCATCCTTTACGTTTGGGATGTTAATGTGGTCATGAATTGTTTTGTTAAATAAAAACCAGGGGGCTTATTATGTAATTCGATTCGAAAAACAAAACCTTTCGGAAGTAATTTCCGATTCGAAAGTAAAACCAAATTATGTAATCCGTTCGAATGGGATACACAGTTGTATTTT
This sequence comes from Phaonia tiefii, assembly GCA_963931995.1. Taxonomy (NCBI): domain Eukaryota; kingdom Metazoa; phylum Arthropoda; class Insecta; order Diptera; family Muscidae; genus Phaonia; species Phaonia tiefii. Next base: position 111,236,627 of record OZ008370.1, on the reverse strand, counting down.
AATATAAAAGGGTAAAAACAAGTAATGCCAAATTTAGTTTTTTTGTTCTTTCTGAGACCTGTGCCAACCAAAATATTCGACGCCGGAGGTTTACTGAAAAAATAACGGTGGTGGTTAGCCGATACAAAAAATCATAACACAACCAACACCTTCCCGAGTTAAATACAAAAAATTTAATGTTGATTACGTATCTGTAAAAGAATCGGCGTTTTCTCAAAAATATTTGTTCGAAATAATTTATTAATAAATTAGGCATTTTAACAAAAACATTTTTTGGCGGCGGCAGCTGCTGAAATTCGTCGGGGCTCGGCTGATCTACAACAGCGGCAGCTGGACAAATGGAAAACGTCAAAATTATAAATAAACATTTCAAGCAAAGAAAAAATGTAATTAAAAAGTTTGTTTGCAATGGATTGGGTTTTACTGTGGACAAATAGCAGTGAAGATGCACGCGATACCATTCCAGAGGGAGTCCAACGAAAAATAATCCGGGATACATCAGATATAATGAATCTTAATGAGAAAAGTAAGAAAAATTATCGCAGTGGATTATAATAATGATTATTAATACAAAATATACGCCCTTATTCCCGTTGTCGTCGTCGACGTCAATACAATATCGACACCATATTTATTGGCGACTTGAAGGCATTTGGGAAAAAAAATTTTGCGTTATGTTTTAAGAGGGTTGTTTTTGGATCATAGACATCAAAAACTTTGATGTTGTCGATGTGACAATACATTTATAACGTTCTAAAGTTGACAAAAATCTTATGACGACTTCGACGACGACAACGGGATAAGGCCGATTAGTTTCAAAAAAAACTTTAGGCTCAATAAAGTTGCATTTATGTTTGTTTTGAGTTGCATTAAAGACGATTTAAAACCAGCAGAAAAGTCAACGGCTATCTCACCTCTATTGAAATTCAAAACATCAAATTGACCAAGATCGTCTATTAGGATTTTCTCAGTCATCAATTTCTCTTTATATGTCAGAGGTATGCGAAGTAATTGAAAAAATTATTTGTCCCAAGCATATTAAATTTGAAATGACAGAAGATAAGGAAAGGGAGGCAAAGCGATACTTTTTTGATAAATGTGGAATACCTGGAGTAATTGGAGCAGGTGATGGTACTCATATTCAAATTATAAGACCGACAATAGATGAACATTTATATTTACTTAAACACAGCATCAATGCTATGGTCGTAAGTTACCATAAAACCCAATGCAAATAAATGATAATTTTTTTTAAGATTTGTGATCATGAAATGTACATAAGGGCCGGCGATGGACGTTTTGGTGGAGCTAGTCATGACTCTAACGTTTTGAATTTGTCACAGGAGAGACAATATCTAAAACAAATGTATTTAGCTGGACAAACAGGAAGAAGAATCCTTGGTATAACTACTACTCCATTTGAAATGAAAGCGCTACCATACTAAATTCTCAGCGTTTCAGGTGAATCCGGATATCCTCTAGAGCCTTGGAATTTAACTCCATACAGAAATTGTTCTGAGAAATTAAAAAAACATAAACAACATTTCTAGTTATTATTCAAAAAAAATAAAACAAATAAAAAGAATTCATTTAAAAACACATAAAAATGTTCTACAAACTAAATCAATAACAAATATAATAAAAACAAACACAAAACACTTATTTCCCAAGTCCATGTTTTTCTGATTTCAGATCCAGAATTTGTTTTTTTAACTCCAATTGCATCATTTTTCGTTTGGTTTTTTCTACTTCGACTTTCTTCTTGAACTCAAACTTTTCCTTATCAAGTTTGTATTGCCGTTTCTGCCAGTCAGAACTTCTCTTTAAATATTTCTTAACATCAGCAAGGCTCTGGTTGACATCTCGAGGGCGTATAGTCAAATTGTGCTATCTACAAAAATACAATTGTTCAGGAGACCAAAAAACCTTTTAAATTTCTTATTAATAGAGATTTACTCAAATTGTTTTCCACGAATAAAAAAATATAAATTTGACACGTTATCCGCGTAATTATGGTAGATAGCACAATTTATCTAAGATTATTTTTTATTTTTATATTTTAATGTGTAGATAGCACAATTTGCTAAAAAATATTTTGATTTTTTTATCAATCTTAATCATTTTATACACCCTAACGTAAAAAATAAAATATTTCATGAGAAAAGTAACAATTATTAACAGTCTATTTTATACATTATTTTCCTGTATAACATTTTATAACAGTTCAAGAAACAAAAAAAACAAATGCAGTTAATTGGGTTTTTAATAGTTAAGGTTATCATAAAATAAATGATAAGCAGATGGTATTACTTTCTTTAATTCTTGTAAATGTTTCCATTTGCTTGCAGAAGTTAGGAGTGGACCATAATGTAAAGGTTCGGGTTCAGAGGTGCTCGAGTATTTTTTGATACGGGTTGGTAGATCAGTATAATCAGTATCGAAGCGGACCTTATATTTAACTTCGCCATTCTGTAAATATAAGAGTGACTTAAGTTTTGATACCATTGGATCATGTTTAGTTCGACCGGGGCTTATACTGGAAAAACGAATAAATGATGTTTTGGTATAGTTTTTGAAGAAATCAGAATTTAAGTATTCCGTATCAAACGGCAGATTTACAAATTTCCCATCCAACTTGACTTTTTTCGCGCTTGTCTTGTAACTCTTATGTAATCGTTTGGTATATATATAGCTTCGTTTTTCAATTTCACCTCTATTTTGGCATGGGCACTATCATACTCCATTTGAGTATACCCCTTTTCAAGGTATTTCTGTTCAATTATTTTGTCGTTTTTGATTGCGAAATTGGAAAGAGCATTAGACTAGTGATGATTCCGGTTCTGATAGCTACATCCATCACAATAAATTATAATCGGTAATCTGTCAGGTAGGCAATACGTCGTTAGGTGGTGCCAAATTATGGAAATAAATGTGGAGGCTGAAAGATCCCCATTAGTTTCATTCCACCAGTAATTAGTGCATTGGTGTGAAGCTAAGTTATATACAGTGAAAGTATGTACTAGAAAACGTTGCTTGAAATATACAGCCGAAGCATTAATATTGGGGCAGAGTTTAACCGCTTGTACATCCATTGTAAAGACATAGCACTGATTTTGTTGAGCAGCAATTCTGTCCCTTTGCTTTTCTTCCTGAGCTAGTTGTTTTCTCGAAATATGTTCATTGTATTCCTCAGCTGTTATTTGTTTTGTTTTGAAACCAACACACAAATTGCATTCGTCTTTACGTGGCATAAATAATGCAAAGTTCTGTTCTGCAAAATATTTAGAAAATGTAAATATTGCCACATAATGAACCTTCTTCTCCAAACATTTTGTTTTATAATCTCTGTAAATTTCAACATTAGTTTTGAATGTTGCTGCGATATATATTTTACTACTGTCTTTACAACAATAGTGACTTTCCATCTTTTCTACTTTTTGAAAATAATCTTTTAGATGTTCATCCCAGTCATAGGAGGGTCGAATAAGTAGTGGTGAAATCGGTGGATGAACTACCCAATAATCAATAATTCTCTTGGATATAGCAAGAGTTGAAAGAAACATTTTTCGACAAACTTTCAACGATATTTTCTCATGAGGTAATTTAATAACACAACTGTTTTTTCTCCTGTCAGAATCTGGAATTGATTTTCTCTTTGTGTCTGTCACTGTAACATAGCTTTTCGAAAACACTCGCTTGGACTCCCAACTCATGTTCCAAAACTCTTTAAATATTTCATTTCTCTGAACCTCATTAAATTTTTCGCAATGATTAACGGAAATTTTTTTACATGCTGGTGATAAACATGTTGGCCCAATCTGCCTTTTAGATTATAGTAATGTTTGTTTCCATCCATCAGCTGCGTCGAAGCCCAAGTATCCTTCTCCCCTCATTCGCTTTACATAATTTTCTTTTCGCTTTTTTGATGTGGAGCAATGAATACGAATTTTTCTACGCCTGACTACTTGTCGGGCCGTGTGTTCATCATCAGAATCTAGGTTAAAGTTATTAGATTATCAAAATCATTATCTTCATTGGACGATGCATAGTTTATAGCAAGGCTATGTAAGGAATTCGGTATTTTCAACGAATTAATTAAATCGTCTTTGGTTTCCATTTTTATAAATTAAAATCTTTAATTAAACTGTTTGAAATGAAATGTTATTTTTATTCTATGGCAACTGTAACGGACAACTATATCAGCGAAATTTACCATGTAGATAGCACACTTTGTATTCGAAAAATATTTGTTAAGCAGATAGCACAAAAACAAAAACATGAAAATAATGGTGATAGAATAAGAATTTTGCATGAAATTTATATCATAGATGCAGAATGGATTACTAAACAGTTTGGCATCAAAAACCCATTTAGGACAAATACGCAGATAGCACAATTTGACTATAAGCCCTCGATCTGCTAAAGTATTTACACAACTCTTCAGGTTCTGATTGACTTCAGTCATAAGTTTGACAAAATTTTCATGAAATAGTTTCTGATTTTCGACTTGTTCTCGAAGAAGAATTTCCTTGCTTGGAACACGTTCTCTTTTACTACGTCTATGTGGAGTATGAGAAATGCTTTGCTCTGACGTATTTGTAATTGCTTCATCGCAAGCCATATTTAAACACTCCTCCATAGTCTTCATTTATATTTGCACAATTTGAACTTGACGTTGGTGGCATATTATGTTCCGTATTAACCCCAAAATGCGAAGTCCCATCCATACCGCTCACAGCCCTATCAATAGATAGTAATGCAACAACTTTTTCCCCAAGTTGTGTAAGGGAACAAAATTTACTTGGGTCACCTCCTGTCCCAAAAACGCTATTTTTGTTTTCACAGCATTTAACCTTAATATGATTCTTATAGTCAGCCCATACCTAAAAATTTAAATGTTATCATATTTTGCCAACAGAAATGTGATTAATTAAAAACTTACTTTTTTCATTTAGTGCAATCATGAGTTGGAGGGCCAGCAGCATCTAAATCTAGAGATAGTGTTGTCCACAAATCCTTGGACTTGCTTTTTTTTGTAATCCGCGCCTTTAAAGATGCAACGCAAAATATGTAGTATGACAAAAACAATGTTTGGTGTAAAAAACACATAATAGTTGACGTTTGTGAAGCCAAACTAGTTATATACCACTTTTTCATATTTGTTTTCATAAAAATACTTACATTTTAAGATTTAATATTTTCTTCGATAGCTAAATTGCTTTCTAATAAGATACGAACTTTCTAACGCGTTTTACAGTCGAAAGGGGGAATAAAATTTCCGAACGTTCGTAAATAAATGTTCAAAAATCGTACTACGTAATACAATTTTTACGAAATCGTAAATTTTTCCTTTCGAATCGAATTACATAATAACCCACCAGGGTACATTTATAATAGGTCTCAGCTTCTGTGACTGATATCTTAGCAACATTTCCATATTCGAGTTGCTAGCAGTTCCCCACAGCTGTATACCGTACGTCCATAAGTGGCTTAAGTATTGTTGTATAGATCAATATTTTGTTTTGAATACTTTGCTGCAATTTACTTCCGATTAACCAATAGAGCGTGTTAGTTTTTGGTTTGAGGTGTTTCTTTTTAACTTTAATTTGATTTTTCCATATTAACCTCCTATTAATGTGTAATCCCAGATATTCCACAGTTTGACTTTGTGGAATGTCGCTATTGTTTAGTGAAAGGGCTGGACAGTCCCTCCGTCCTAGAGAAAATGTAACGTGTACATACTTTTCCGCATTTACTTTAACATTCCACTTGTTCAACCACTTTTGTATTTCATTGAGTTGATTTTGTACGAAGTTGGAGGCATTATTCGGACAAAGGCTTGAAGCTAAACTAGCCTCATCATCAGTCTGATGTAAAGATGGTATATAAAATTGACCCTACGACGCTGGCTTGGGGTAGAAGTCCCTGTTACTTAAAAATGAGTTCACCAATGAATAAAATGAAGTAGGAAGAACTTTTTCAAGTTTATAGAGTAAACCATTGCACCAAAGTTCGTCAACTACTTACTGTATATCTAAAAATACTTTTTTTGTTATATACTTTGTTTTATTATTGTCTAAAAAATAATAAATCTAGTAAATTAACAAAAGATTTGAAAACACAAATCAACCGGCCCCTGGTGCGGCTGGAACGACTGCAGAGAGAAGAACTTGTTAAGACCTTCTATAAGATTGGGTTTATCAGTAACGTGTGGTGCCTTCTATAGGACGGTGTTTTATAAGATCTTGAGGAATCATTTCTATTATGCTACCTTAAGAAGGTATGCTATTATGCCTCCTTTGAGACGATCTTCTATAAGCCTTGCCCTTTTCTGACGTACATTATTCCTTCTTATGAAAGGTCTTGCTTAAGACCTCCTAGATAAAGACACCAATAAGGTCTTCTAGGTAAGGCCTTCTATAGGCATTCTCTTAGGAAGCGAAGCAAGGTCTTCCATCCTCTCTTCCTAAGGGAATGCCTATAGAATCTTGCTGGCCTATAGAAAATGTTAGCACCATCTGAAAGTATAAATTGTATTTAAACAGCCAAAACCAGACCAATTAGCTAATTTTTACTAATTACAAATATTTTAAACAAAGAACCTAATTTTTATTTTATCAAACTGCTGAATTCCTTTCGGCAGTATTTGTGTTTTGTCCAATAATATTCTGAAACTGAATCCGCTGAAAAATTGCAGTAACTGGAAAATTTTAGTAAAACAGGTTCAGCAGATAAAATAATAACAGTTTAGAAATCCTGGCAATCAAATCAAATCGCCAACATCAACAAAAAATTTAGCTATGGACTTTTAGAGAAATCCATGAGAAGTCATAGAACTGCGAAAAGAAGTTAAATATATTTATTACTATTTATCATATCATTAAAGCCCTAATTTGATTTGAATCCCTTTAGCGTTTTTCCCAATAGCTATAATAAATCGCTTACTCCCTTCCTGTCCTGTATAGATTCACTAAAAACAAACCAGAAGAAAGAAAAGGAAAAATTAATACCATTAGTAAACATTTCATCAAATCAAAATGAAAATCTTCATCGCTTTATACCCAACCAATCCGCAGCTTAAGGACGACGCTTATAGCTATTGTTGTCGCTGTCCTTGTTGTTGTCTTTGTCGGTGCTTTAGCTGTTTCTGCTGTTATTGTGGAATTGAATTAACAGCTTAAGATGACAAAGTGATTGCCACAAGGGTGATATACGCTCCAAAGCTGTCATTGTTTGTCTGTCCATGTATGCGTTTGTGTACTCGTGTGTGTGTGTGTGAAAGTAAATATCGTTGTGTTCTTATGTAGATGTATGCGGTTGTATGGTATTCAGTTGTATCTGTTTGGCATAAATCCTGCACACAAACATTCACTCAGACCCAGAGATACTTAGTGGTGGATCATCAGTGGTATTTATTTGTGGTGAAATGGGTTTATGTACATCTTAAATTAAGGCCAATAAAATAAAGTTACGATGATGATAAGATACAATATTATGATAACAAATTCCAGCAAAAGCACAAAAAGTAGAGATTTGAAAAATAACTTGCAGCGTTTTTTTTTTGCTCTTTTTTTTTGATAAAGTAAAGCAGAAATAAAATATTTCAGTAATCTGGGAAATGATGATTTCCTTTTTTTTTTGGTAAAGGATAAGTTTGGGATTGCAAAAGTGCTGATCAAACGAAAAATTGTTCAAATGTTATCGAAAAACTATAAGTATTTGTGTCTGTTTTTGCTAAGCATAAAATATTGATGCAGAAAACAATAGAAGAGGGGAAACCACAGGATCCTTTTGGTAGATTGCATTTAATCTTATTTTTTTTTGGTTTGTGAAATATGAGTATTTTCAAGAAATCGATTACTATATTTGATAGCAAAGCATTTAGTTATATTAATGCAATTTACGTACACGAATGCTGACATGTGGTCCGCCTGCCAATCGCAAATTGTGTGAGAAACAGCTAAGGCGGATTGCCAATTCATCGAACTGTAGGTTTACGAAACAGTTTACTGGGCGACCCTCTAACTTTGGTCATCTCAGCCATGCCAATTTTTAATTTACTGCCAATACTCAATTATGTGTGGGTTATCTCAACTAGTTTAATTAAAATTCAATTCAATTCAAAATATTTAGTAATCCAAAAATACAATTTGATCTTACAGAGATATGTTACATAATTGTGAGTTTTATCATTTGATATTTCAGCAACTGGAACTTAGTATATATTTACATTTGATAGCATTTTTATCATTTGTTTTTATTTATAATTCGTATTATAGTTTAAGGCAAAAAGGATGAAAACCTTATTTAATATTCTTAACGTTAGGATTCAAACATAGGATAACAATATTAACGATAGGGTCATTATTTGTTAAAATAACTTTCTATTTATCAATATTTTAGTTTGGTAAATTTCTGAGATGTACTTATAATAATTCGATACACTCTCTTAGAATTTCATAAGGAGAGTCTGACATTTTTTGAAAATAATTTAAGTTCAACCGAGTTATGAAATCGTTGATACGTTAATATCCAGTTTCCTCATGAAGCATTATTGTGGAGTAACGCCAATGTTTTTTATTTATCATCTTCAGGCGATGCAAATGATATTATTGGTCGAATAATACATTTGTACAAAAGGTTCTTATTTTGGTGTGTAAGGACGGAACGTTTATTTAACAAAGGCCACAGTGCCCTTAATGATTTTATGGCCTTTTCGCGAGAAAACTCAATATGACTTTTAAACGTTAATTTTTTGTCTAATATGACACCAAGGTATTTAACTTCGTTGTTGATGCGAAGAGAGCTACTGCCGAAATACAACGGCCTCAATGGTGTCCTCTTAGGCGATTTATTCCAAGGGAATATAATGCTTTGCGTCGTTTGCTCGTTAAGTTTTATTTTCCACTTTCGAAAATAATTGTTGCATGCAACAAGGCTGCGTTCCATCTTCTTGAGTAATGCCTTTGTTAATTTACTCGATGATATAAGAACTGTGTCATCCGCGTAAAGCGCAATTTCTATTTCGTTTGGAGGTTTGAAGTCGGAAATATAAATAGAATACAGAATAGGGGACAGAATAGATCCCTGACGGAGTCCTGCTGGTAGGATTTTAAATGAAGATGTACTATTGTTGACTGCAAATGTTCTATTATTCAGAAAATCCGCTATAATGTTGTAGATGTATTTTGGGGTATATTACAGAATAGGGGACAGAATAGATCCCTGAGGAAGTCCTGCTGGTAGGATTTTAAATGAAGATGTACTATTGTTGACTGCAAATGTTCTATTATTCAGAAAATCCGCTATAATGTTGTAGATGTATTTTGGGGTATTTATGGCTGCTAATTTGTAGAGAAGGCCGTTATGCCAGACAGTGTCAAATACTTTTTCTATATCCAACAGTACTAATCCTGTGGATTTTTTGTGGCGTTTGTTTCCAATTATAATGTTTTTAATTCTGCCAACTTGGTGGACCGTGTTGTGACCTTGTTTGAACCCAAATTGTTTTTGGCATATAATATTTTGGTCTGATGTGAAGTCCCTTAGTCGATTGTGGATAATCTTTTCATATATCTTTCCCATGTTGCTCAAAAGACTGATGGGTCTATAACTATTAGGGTTGTCAGCAGGTTTGTTTGGCTTCTGTATTACTTTGGCCTTTTTGAAAGCTTTTGGGAAGTAATTTAAGAGAATACAACCTATTAAAAATGCACCTCATTAGTCTTATTGCTTTTACAGGAAGATTTTTTAAGAGAATGTTGTGAACACCATCGAATCCTGGAGCTTTTGACATTTTTAAGGTTGACAATAAGAAAGAGATTACAGGAATTGTAATTAAAATCCTTCCGTCAGTACGAGTACTAGGGGATTCACTGTTAAGATTTGCAACTGTCGAATTCACTAACGAATCGATAGAGTGTTTGTAATCTGCAGTCAAGGTGTTTGATTTAGCAAAGGTGTTCGCTAGTATCTCTGCTTTTTCTAAGTCCGTGATGATCTTTGAGCCATGTAGTTTCAGATGCGATATATTGCGTTTCCCTTTGCTTCTTAAGAATCGACTTATCTTCCAAAATTTTTTGTCGCCCGGTTTTAAGCTTTGTAAAAGGTTGGTCCACTTCTTATTAATAACCCTTTTTACATTATGTCAATAGCATTATTTAGAAATTTAACGCAATTTTTATAAAAATCTTTTTGTTGCGAGCTATTCGACCGCTGTTCCTTTCTTTTGAATCTATTTCGCTGTCTATTAAGCTGGACAATACTACTAGGTAGACAATTGCTTCTTGTTATTGAAATTGTGTTGTTTGTGCTGCTGGAAATGTTTCGGGCGGAGATAATAAGGTTTATAAAAGATTGAATTTCCCTTTCAATTGCCTTTATAGAACTTAATTGTTGTGATGAAAAGTGAATGCTTCTAATTATAAGAAAAATAAGAAATATTTTTTAATATGTTTCGTTTCGTATTTTTAACGGTGCGATCTCAAAATTAGCTCGATTTTCAAATTATATATTTATGTCGTTGGCTTGCATATAAAATTCGAAATAAATACGTGGAAATATTTGTGCAAATATATTACTTGAAGCAGAAGTTTGTGAGTATGGAAAGCGTAAACTTGTTTCCATCCACATCACTTGGAATCATAATTAGTTGTTATATATGGAGTTATTTTAGTTTGGAAATAAAAGTAAATTTTGTTAAATGCTCCTTTAATGCCTCACGTATGCCCCTCTCGTAAATTTACCATGTTCAGCTGAGAGTGAGACAGCCAACAGCCGGCGAATCTTACACATTTAGTCCTGTAGTTATCCTGTTTGTATAATCTGCGGTTTAGCCCTCGTTATTCTTCCACTTTTGTGGTCGCCGGTAGTGCAATGGTAGTGTGCGCGGTTCTTATGAACAAGGACATGGATTCGATCCCTGCTCTAACCACTTTAAATTTCACCTCGCTTAGTGGCGGCGACATTATCGAGTATTTAGCCATGAAAAATCTTCTCAAAATACCGTTCGGAACCGGTGTAAAACTGTAGGTCTCAATCAGTGAGTGTAAAACTACAACGCGCACAGCTCAGTGGCTTCTGAGAAGCTTTCCCTAATTCCTTCAGGATGTATTCTTCAACTTAGTGCTGTAGTTATCCTGTTTGTATTCTCGTTCGGGTACACCTTACCTGTGGGAATCAGATCAAGTGTTCTAAATGGCGATAAGTCCTTTATCCTCGATCCGGTGCACCCTGCCTGTAGGAATCCGATTTGGTATCCTGACGATACTTTGCCGTGTAATTTAAGCACTCGTTGTTCGAGCCATTGAGTCCTGTAGTTATCCTGCCTGTATACTCGTGCTTGTGGTATCTGAACGGGTACCTGGACAGCGATAAGTCCTGTATACTAGATCGGAGACACCCTGCCTGTGAGAATACGAATTGGTATCCTGTCGATATGTTGCCTTGTAGTTTTGGCATCCATTATCCATGCCATTTAGTCCTGTAGTTATCCTGCCTGTATACACGCTTTTTGTGGACACGCTTTTTGTGGAAATCGGAACTAATGCCAAGATCGCGATAAGACGCGATCCGGTGACACCCTGCCTGTGGGAATCCGATTTGGTATTCTGATGATACCTTGCCTTGTAATTTTAGTCCCCGTTATCCTTACATTAAGTCGTGGGTTATCCGTATGATTACCGCATCCTGTAATCAGCCACGCACTCCGAATTCTCGTGTCAGAAGAAGGCTTCTTTAGTCCAAAATATCGTGACAGTCAGGACTATCTCTCTTAGCCCTGCATACCACCGTTCTATAGCTGAAGCCTACGTACCATCATGCACACTATCCGAAGAGTACCGTAATATTTCTGGCTATCGACATCCTTGTACCCTTCGTCTGTCCTCCTCATCCACGCAATTGCCGTCTGAACGAGGCTTTCACGAAACATCGCCAGACCTGAAGCCGCCCTTATAAATTCCTGCGTACACAACGTTGAACCACAGCATAACCCTCCGAGAGCCCTGTAAGGATTATAGACATTGGAAGTGACCCCAGTGAAATATTTTAGAGTGTACATTACAACTTATCATTATGAATTTGTTCATTGTCAAATGTGAAATGAAGTAAACACGAACAACTGCTCGTTCTCTCTCTCGATCTAAATTGTATGTAACGGACCTGGAAACCCCTGAGCGTATCCTGGCTTCAAGGAGGAAACGTAGTCGTTACAAGTTAAAATAAATAAATGGTTTCCCATTACATCCCATGAAGGGACAGGGGAGAACTTCTCACAATCACTGAGCTGTGCGCTTTCCAGTTTTCCCTCACTGATTGGGACCTACAGTTTTACACCGATTCCGAACGGTATTTTGAGAAGCTTTTTCATGGCTATATACTCGATAGTGTCGCCATCACTTTGCGAGGTTACCGCCGTCGAAAGAATTTTTAAGGTGGTCAGAGCAGGGTTCGAACCCCGGATCTCATGTACAACAGCCGCGCACACTATTCATTGCACCACCGACGGCCACCGACTTCGTTTTCAGCAAATATTATCACATTCCTGACGTAAATAAAGGAATGGCGGTCAGTTTAGTAAAAAAACCCCTCAATTTTAAAACACCATTTCCCCGTTTTGGGAATTTGGGTATTCCGTTGGGGATAAATGACACAATTTTCAATACGGTAATTTTTTGTCTAAAAATACTTTTTTTTATCAAATTTTTACTTCTGTGTGAAATGAAGCACAAAACCTGATTCCATATTTTTTTGTCTGTTTCATATTATTAAATTTCCTAAATTATTTCCTAATTGATATAAGTTGTGTATAAGAAGTTATTATTCATTAGAATTACCGCCCCCAGTGAAAACAACGTATACCATGGAGATACACATATATGAGGGCTATATCAAAATCTACACCCATCTGCCCCATTTTTTAGTTAGAGTACAAGAAGATTGTCATGTGACAAATTCCACCACGATAACAGTTTTGTTGTCACTGTGCAACGGCGGATGAGTGCAGGGGATAGACGATCAAAATCCCGGTTAGACGGACAAGGAATATGTTTTATGAACGGCTGTGAAAAATCCATCCTGGCAGTTGGTAACATTTAAATGCAAGGTGGGCTGGGATCGCTTTCCGCTACCGTTTAAAATAGCAATGATATTACATAACAAAAAGGGAGCCAAGACATTTTGGTTTTAAGAACTTCTGAAATGTCTTTCCATTTCATTAATTGCAAAACCTGAATACAAAAGCTAAACTTACGTACAAAGAGTAATTATATACCTAGAGTAGCGACTTCTCTCAATAAACTTACGAAGTTTGGTGTGGTTGCATATGGATGTTGCATGTTGCTAAGTATTGCTTTAATAATACCAGATAGATACATTAGTTCAAAACAACCAACAGGGAAACAGCAAAGGCATTTCGTTTTGTGTGTAAAAATGTAGGTGCTAAATACAACACAGATGAATACTAACAATACGGTTCTGAACCAAAACGACATGACAAATTCAAGTCAACAGTTGTTGTAAGTCCACCTATCTTAAGTCATTTTACGTCAAATATCTCTCTGTCGCAGCGACCTCGCCACGAAGAGTGTGAAATGAAATGCCAGATTAGAATGACGGCACCTCTAGGTGTCTTTCATTTACAATAGTATTGGCGTCTGCTTCATTGAAATACCCCAGAATCTATTACGACATATTTAGTCCTTGTAATCAAAACTACAATGTTATCAGAAAACATCCTGTCTAATAATCATTTTCTATACAACTTGCAATTGTAAACAAAAAATTGTAAACTCTAATACACAACTACTACTCCTCCTCCCAACAATCTCAAATCGTTCACTCGCAATTCGTTAGATTTATATCTGCAAAATATAACAATATCTCGAAAAAGAAAAGATTTGCATACCAACAGCAGAAACCACAATCTACTTAAGATTAAACTTTTCACAAAGTGCTAAGGACTTTTGAAATAACTCCATTACCCAAAACTAAACTGTCTTCTTTTGTCGTCATTTTAAGGTACCAACAAAAACAAATGCCGGAAAACAAAAACTTTTATAAAGTTATATCCTTACGAAAATATTTATGTATAATCCATAAATATAATAAAATACTTAAGTACCAAGTATATCCTGGTCAAACACCTTGAAATGCACTCCCTTTGTGGGTCCATATACATCCGTTCTTTCGTTTTGCCCCTTTAACCTTAACTTTTGGTATTAGGTGCGGTGTAACTGTGGTGGTGATGGTGTTTCTGGTAGATTGAAAAGGATTTTGTAGTTTTTCGACACCGGCCACAACCAGGATGAAAGTGTTTTGAACTTTTCTTGTGCCAAAGGTTCTAGCTAAAGGTTTTCCAAAGGTTTTGCCCCTTTTACGGTTAACCAAGACAAGATATTTACAACACATTGCAGCCGAATAAAAGCCAAACAAAATATGGCTTTAAAAAGAGATTTACTCAAATGGAAATTTCATTATGTATGTTCAGGAGTTGAACCAAAAACCGAACAGAAAGGACAGACCATATTTGGAGAAGTGCAAAAAAGGACATAACTTCTTGACTTTTTACGGTTAACACTGGACGACAGCAAAAGCTTCAAAAACAACCACGACAAAAAACCAAGGGAAAACTAAAGGTTTATTCATACTATATGAATTTTAAAGGAACTTCACTTTGGGGTGATTTGTGACGGAAACAAAATAGAGGAGAATGTTCTGAAGTATTCAAATATCCACGTATTCCGGAAGGAATTTTAAGATCAAATTTTTGTGTATTAGATGAACTTCACTTAGCTGAGATTAACAAGAGATCAGTATAGACTGATGACAGAACAGTAACAACCAAATGCAGTAAATTATTCGAATAGCCAAATATTTCTGAAGGAATCTTACGATCAAATTATTATCTATTAAATAACTTCAATTAGCTGTTGTTGATAGCAGATCACTGTAGACTGATAACAGAACATTATGAACAAATCGCAGTAATATCTTCAAATAATCAAATATTCTGGGAGGTATTGTAGGTCCAAACAATTGGCTACTTTGAATTATAAAAACTCCAGTAAATCTTTGGAACGCTAGTTTCCGCCATCTCTGATATACCGTAGACGGTTATCTCGGTTAGACTATAGACGGTTACTTCGGTTAAACTATATCGACATGTAAATAAATGTTAATGACAGAAACCTAGATTTTGTTTAGTTTAAGTAGAAGTAGCTGTCACTATTGACACACTTGTCACATGAGTACTGTTGGGCTACCACGGGACGGTAGCCACCGTTCAACCAGTAATTTGACCTGGTATGGTTATGGGGCGTTAAATTTATATGATACATCATCGCAGTAGTCAAGGATGTGGCTAAAGAAGAGACGTAAATTTGTTCCTGGTGAACCAAGTAATACTGTGCAGAAATGCCCTAAGATCATTCAGTTCAACTTCCTGAATGTCTGTCAGTTCCATCATGAAGTCAGATCCCTAATATTTCCTACTACTTGTACAAAATGTCGGGCAGTAGCATATAATATTGCCATATATTGCAGGAACCATGTACATGTTTGCTAACATTATTTTCGGCAATTGAAGGTATTCCACGCTTTGTTTCCATATTGTCTGTCATGTTTTTGTTTTCAGCTGTTTCCTACAAACAAAGTCAAATTTGGGCCGCAAAAGCTACAAACACGTTATATTTGCATCCAAGCAACAAAAAAAGACAAACTTTTTAGCGTGTAAGAATTCCTTACGCCAATTGATGATGGAGGGTAACCCCCTCCTGCTAAGGGCACCCCTGATACACATCACTGCCATTCTCTGGTCTTTTGGCAACAGACTTAGGTAATTAAGATTTTCCAGTACCAGCCACATGTTGACAAATCGGTGTTTCTGTTGTGTGGATGCAAATATAACGTGTTTATATCTTGCCGCAAATATACTATACTTGTGCCCAAATACATTGTGTGTGCTATTCAATATAACATGTTTGACACAATGATTGAAATGCTATAATACATAGTATATGTTTTTGAGACCCAAATGTGGCTTTGTTTGTTGAAAACTGCTAAATACAAAATCGAGACAGACAACAAAATAACAAAAAGAGATCTTCAATTCATGAAAACAATCCATGCAAACATGTACATGTTTCCTGCAATATGTTGCTGGGCCCTTATTTTTCAGCGTGTACCAAACAACAATTCTGTAGAGCAATACCTGTCGAACAACAGCCGTGAATATCTAATAAACTATTTATAAACACACCCTCTATATCGGCAAATGCCATAAGGTTGTATTCTTTTATGCAAACAGTTTTTTCCATTAAGCTCACTGGAGCGGTTTCCGTTAATTTGCTGGCATGTGGACAGGTGAGAATTATCTGTGGACGTTAGCAAATATGAGACAATCATCCTTTCGTATGCTTTCGCGTAACGTCCTTTGGACTAACATGCGATAATTTATCCGCCTACGGAATGAATACCACCTCGTAATACAGATTTCAACAATCCACGGCTTCCGCTTTTCAGCTCCTGTAAAGGGTTTTTCAATAAGAGCGCTACAAAAGTTTTTTTTAAATAAAACAAAACCGGTTTTAGATACCAATGAAATTCTTTATTCCCGTTAAAAGTACGTTCGATGCCATTATGTATGGAACTCGATTTCTTTTGCATGGCCACCACGGGCACGCTTGCAGAAGTCCAGACGCGCTGAACCCAATTCTCGACGGTTTTCAAGCATAAATCGGCCTATACTGCTGCAATTTCACGTTCGATATTCGTACGAAGTTCATCAATCGTCGCTGGATTGTTGGCATAGACCATAGACTTGACGTTGCCCCACAGGAAATAATCTAACGGCGTCAAATCGCACGACCGAGGCGGCCAATCGACTAGGCCATTTCGTGAGATAACACGTTCACAAAACTTGGTTTCCAATAAATTGATTGTGGCATTGGATGTGTGGCTTGTGGCGCCGTCCTGTTGGAACCACATGTCCTCCAAGTCCATATTATCCAATTGGGACCAAAAATATTCGGTTATCATTGAACGGTAGCGATTCGCATTCACAGTAATGTGCCGGTCTTGATCATCACGGAAGAAGTTCGGCCCAATGACGCCGCCGGCCCATAAACCGCACCAAACCGTAATTTTTTCGGGATGCAATGATGACTCATGGATTACGTGTGGATTTCTGTCTGACCAATAACGCATATTTTGCTTATTGACGAAGCCATTCAGCCAGAAATGAGCCTCATCGCTGAAGATGATTTTCCGATGATTCAGCTCGTGCGTCAATTTGATCTTGTAAGGATGTAGGCCAAGATTTTTTCGCAAAATTCGCCACAACGACGTCACAAAGATGCCCAATGCTTGAGAACGACGTGTGAGAGACACATTTGGGCTTTCTTGAACTGAAGCCTCAGCGGCAGCAATATTCTCCACACTACGGGCACTTCTTTGTCTCACTGGCACGGGAGCATTTTGTACTGTGCCTGTGGATTCAAATTTTTCCCCTAGACGCTCAATTGTTGATCTGGTAGGACAATTATGACGACCATAAATTGGACGTAGTTGAGGCCACTGACTCCAAATTTCGGTAGTAAATTTTAATAATTTCGACTCGTTGTTGGCTCGTATATCCTTCCATGAGGAAATAGCAAACCATACTGAAGAGAAATGTCAAAAGAGCGGGAAAAAATATGGCGTCGTTTGCTGTCCCTATCGATTTACTTTTGTAGCGTCTCTGTTGAAAAACCCGATACTAGGATATATGTATATGTATTCATTTTGTCATCCCTTTTCACATTTACCCTTTACCACAGACTACTTCCCGAGTAGCCGACAAGGTATCATCATAACACAATGACCATAAAAAGAAGTACCAAAATGCTAACACAAAAACAAATCAGCAAACACCAGTAGTAATTCTAGACCTCAAGAAGAGCAAAAAAAGGACAAACGGAAATTCTTTTACAAAAGCACCAAGGGAAGTAAATATTTGTGATGTGGAACGTTTCAAACAATCCATAAAACACTTGTGTTTTTTTTTTTGTTTCTTTAGTTATCATTTTATGTTTAACAAACCTAATGTGCTTTTATGGTCTCCATCCAGTAACTATTAAAGTTTTGTTATAAATTTAAGTTCTGTAATTATTATGATGTTTTTGTTGCTAATAAAATCGTTTCTTAATTTTTTACAAGAACAACCTAAAGGATAATAGCGTATGAAAAATTGCTTAAATGCCGTTATTTTCAATCGCCTATGCTAACTGATCCAATTCGTGCAACCACCAACAACTTCTATAATGGTTATAACTTTATGGCCTTTGGCAAAAATTTCTTGTTATTTTGTATTATAAAATTAATTTGTTTGTTAGACGACCTTCTAACCACAAAATTGCTTTGTTTTTCATTTGCAGCCACATTGCCATTCACGCAATAGCATCGTGCTACCGCACTATTGCCTGCTTCTGTTGCCTTCCCCAGAACCTCAGTTGACTGGAACAAAATCTAAAAACTATAATGAAAATTTCACCATCAGTTTCCATGGAAATTTATGCAATTGTCTACAGTTGGGACGTACAAACAAAAAGTAAGTGAGAGTTCTGTTGTTATTTTTTTGAGGGACCGGAAAAAGAATATAATTTAATGCAAATTTTCAATAATTGACTTTAATGTTTTAAACAAAGTTTGGTGAAATGCAATTATGTAATTTACTATTAGTTCCAAGACGTGTTTAACTTGATGCAACAAATCTACGAATAGTTTGAAAAATCGCCAGATTACACAAATTGTGTCTGTGATACGGTCGCAGTGGAGTTAGTCGTAAGAGCAGAAACTTGCAATGGCATGAAAACCCCTATAGAAGGAACAAAATAGGAACAATACAATTAAAAACAATAAATTATTTTAAAAATTAAGCAAACAAGATAAATGAAAAATTAATATTTTAAATAAATGATTGGCATTAGGGTGACCTGAAACCATTTTTCGAGGGGACTCGCAAACGATGCGTATTGGTGTGCTGATTACGAGAACATCAAACGAGGGTAGTTACAGTCCTACAGTAGTGTGAAAACTGCTATAACGGATTTATTTGGTGCCAACGTTCATCCACACTGCAGAAGCATCTGGCAGAAAAAATTTACTCGCGGCGGACAACGCATAATTTTTCAATCGCTCAACAAAGGCTCGAGTCGTCTTCTGCAGAATCCTCCCCTTCCCGATGATGATCCTGAACCGCAGTGGAAACCCATTTCCGACTCTATAAAAACTGCCGCAACAACCATACTTGAATTTTAAATACCACTTCGCAATAAACCATGGTACGATGAAGAGTGTCGCATAGCAAATGGTGAAAAGAACGCTGCACGTATGGCAATGCTTCAGTCAATTGTAACGAGAGGTGCGACTGAGCGGTATAGGGAAAAGAAAGGAGATAAACCGTCTCTTTAGGGGAAGGAAACGGCAGTGAGGAAATCCGAAAATTTTACCAAAAGTCAAAAACGGAACTAGAGGACATGGCTCAGGCCCCCTTCTGTAAAGACAAGGACGGAAATCTCATCGCAGATATGGAGAGGATGTTTGGAATATGGAGAGATCATTTCTGCGCGCTACTGGTACCTGAGATATCCAGTGACGTTGAGACAGTCGATCACAATTTGGACGACGACATGGAATGCTACCCTCCTGACCGAGACGAGCTCAGAACAGCTATTGCCCGGCTTAAGAATAATAAAGCCGCAGGAGTCGATGGATTACCGGCGGAGCTGTTTAAAGTTGGCGGCGATGAGCTGATAAGGTGCATTCATCAGCTCTTTAGCAAAACTTTGTTAGATGAATGCATGCCCGGCTATTGGAGTCTCAGTGTACTATGTCCCATATTTAAAAAAGGTGGCCCGAGTCTCTGTGCCAACTACCGTGGAATTAGCCTTTTATCCATAGCATATAGGGTTCTATCAAATATAAAAAAATAATAAATGGTTTCCCATTACATCCCATGAAGGAATCGGGGAGAGCTTCTCACAACCATTGAGCCGTGCGCTTTCTAGTTTTATACTCACTGATTGGGACCTACAGTTTTACACCGGTTCCGAACGGTATTTTTGAGAACCATTTTCATGGCGAAATACTCGATAGTGTCACCGTCACTATGCGAGGTGGCCGCCGTCGAAAGAAATTTTAAGGTCGTCAGAGCATGGATCGAACCCAGGATCTCAAGTACAAGAGGCGCGCACTCTTCCCATTGCACCACCGACGGACATATATATAAAATATAATGTACGAAAATCTAAAACCAATTATGGCTGACCTGACTGGACCATACCAGTGTGGCTTTAGGCCTGGAAAATCGGCAACTGACCAGATTTTCATGCCACACCAAATCCTGGAGAAGACCCACGAAAAAGAAATTGACATCTATCAGCTATTTGTCGATTATAAGGCGGCCTTCGATAGCCCGATACGGGGGAAAGTCTACGAAACAATATCTGAGCTTGGTATTTCTGCAAAACTCATACACCTATGCAGGATGACCTTGACCTACACCAAATCCGTTGTGAAATTTGGGGTAAGGATCTTACCGAACCTTTCGAAACTAAGCGAGGCCTCAGGCAAGGCGACACCCTAACATTTTAATGGAGATCATTATGAGAAAAGCTGCAGTCAACATGGATAAAATCATCAGCAGTAAAAATCACATGCTGCTCGGGTATGCTGATGATAAACTTATAGATATCATTAGAAAGGTGTCTGCGGTGTTTTCGGGAATTGCGAAGGAGTCAGAAAAAGTGGGTCTGACAGTAAATATAAGGACAAGACAGACAGATTAATGGTTTCAACAAGCTGGGCCTCCACGCGATTAGACCAAAGCGTGAACGTTGATAACCATAATAATTTCAAGGTGCTGGATGAATTTATAGACCTCGGATCTGCCGTAAACAAAAACAACAACGTCAGCCTTGAGATCAAGCGGAGGATTGTGCTTGCGAATAGATGTTATTTTGGGCTAAGCAAGCACTTTAGAGATAAAGCCCTCTCTCGAGTAACAAAAGTCTAACTATACCAGACACTCATACAACCTGTCTTGCTTTATGGCGCAGAATCCTGGGTCTTAATGCAAGCAGACGAGACATCTTTAGGAGTCTTCGAGAGAAAAATACTCCGAAAAATGTAAGGCCCTATAGTGCATAACGGCGAGTATCGGCGACGCATGAACCATGAGCTGTCTGAGCTTTATCCCGACATTGACATAGTTAAGCGGATCAAAATAACGTGATTGCGCTGGGTAGGCCATGTCTGTAGAATGGATGAAGACGAACCAGCACGATGGGATTTCGAAACCGAACTCGAAGGAGTCCTTCTTATTCTTTATTCATATTCTTGTTATACATTAACGACTTATTCGCCACCATAATGCACTCTAAATTGTTAGTGTACGCTGATGACGTGAATATCTATTTTTCTTACAAGGCCCCTTGTCAATATACTTTACTTCAGAGGGACTTGTCTACTATCCAGACGTGGTGCGAAGCCGATTTGATGGAGCTTAATTTTGTGAAATGTAAGCATATGCTGTTCTCTAGGTCATTTTAGGTGGCAATGTTCTTGAATCGGTGGATTCATTTGTTGATCCTTGGTGTTCTCGTAGACAGAAAATTGAATTTCAACTCCGACATAATTACGATGGTAAATAAGGCTTATGACATTCTGAACTTTATTAAACGTTGGGCGAAGGAATTTTCAGATCCCTACGTTACGAAAAATAGTTTTACTCCACTAGTCCGTCCTATTCTCGAATATGGATCTGTTGTTTGGGGCCCTCAGTACAATTTGTATGTTAATATGATTGAATCGGTCCAGAAACAGTTTCTCATTTTTTGTCTGAAAAACCTTCAATGGACCCCGTACCATAATCATCCTTCGCATAGCAGTAGACTAGCATTGATCAGATTGCCGACTCTTAGTAGTAGACGTACGATGATAAACTCTATTACAGTTTTGAAGATAAAAAATGGATGTAAATTTTCTGAATTTCTGTCCCATTGAGGACCCACGAGGTCATTCACATCGAGGTTCAGCGTTCGAATTATGCGTCCTTTGATCCAGTTAGGAAAATGTGTCGTGACTTTAATGAGCTATATCAGTTTATTAATTTCACTGGTAGTTGGGAAAGTACAAAGTCTAGGATAATTTGTCATTTGAACCGATTGCATTAGAGCTATATATTCCTTTACATATGTAAATTTACTTTATCCTTACTATCCGGTCTGATTTATAATTTGGTTTTGGTTTTGTTCGTAATTATTATATATTATGAAGTCTTTGTTATATTAAAATCTCGTGATGTACTTTTATACTTATTTATGTTAGTGTAATACCAACTGGTGAAGAATTTCTGTAGTTGGTTGCAACGTGTGAACTTATGGTCCATGCTCTCCCGTTATATACCGGTCTCTAATGTGTACGCTGTCCTCACGGTATGGGGACGTGGCCCTCTCGGTCGGTAGGGGCGGGTAAGACTGGCGACGATGGGTTCGCTCGATTAAATAAAAGACAAAAAATAGGACTATAATGTGACCAAGACCCCGCTAGAGGGATCAGGTTGACGAATCCCTTCGTACGCTTGGTATTACCAACCGGAGATATAAGGCAGAAGATCGAACTGGTTGGCGAAATATGTTATCTTCCCCTTGTAAAGTCCCTGACCCTCCGGGGTTGTTCGAGACCGTGTAAATAAGTAAGTTAGGGGGCACATCATAGTTATATATATATGAATATGGAACTAGATAGAAATCGACTGTATGGGTCATCCAAGGCAAGGTAAATCCAACAACAGTTGTTCGCGCGTGAAATCATAAGATGAAAGGATTCTCCAGCATAACTGCCCGCTGAAAAAAAACGGTCTCTGCAACACTCTCCCACGACACATTTTGCAGGAACCATGTATATGTTAAGAACACACTCCAAACATTCATATCTTTGTAAGTCCCAAACGCACTTATATTTAAATGCAAATATATATAAATTCCTCCAAAACATAATAATATTTAGAAACAAATAATTTTTATATTCCAATGTACTTATACATACATACATACAATATTTCTGATATTTTTTTTTTTGTACATGAAATGCTTTTCTTTCTGAATGAACCCCCAAAGAAGCATCATTCTCTGTCTTTCTATATCACACATCGGCTCCAACGAAGGCGTAGTTGACCAGCATAAACATTGATTTGATGAGGCATCCGTTTTACTGCCCGTTTTAGCACTTAATGATTTCTTTTTATTCCCGCACTTTAAAAACCAATTGCTTGAATATCGTTTTTTGACACCTGAAGAAGCTGCTGATGCCTTTAAAATGTATGATTAGGAGCTACCTCATTCGAAGTGGCAAAAGTGCTTCCAAAATAATATCAAACGCATGGTATCACCCAAAAAGAGCGAATTAATAAGAGCGACAAAATAACAACAAAAGAAAAAAAGGAGATAATAAAAAGAGCGAAAGATAAAAAAGAGCGAAAGGTAAAAAAGAGCGAAAGTTCCATAAATTTGATAATATATTAAATACACAAAAAATTATACAAATTATCAAAAGTATAATAATTTTCTAATTAACAAACGATAAATTTAATTTTCGCATTTTAAATAAACCACAATATTAACTACTTGAATAAAACTATAATACTCGAATTAAATTTGGAGATTAAAGTTGTGTGCAATACCCCGTAAAAAATCAATTTAGTCCTGGTTTCCGTATATCCAAGTCTTTTATTTTTTTTAGCTGTATCACGATAAATCTTTCGGCTTTCTGGTGGGTGTTGGCCTGCAATATATTGTTCAATTTTTACTTCGTTAAGTTTCTGCTCATGCTTCAGAACATCGATGAACTTCCATATAGTTGGATGACTAAATCCTAAAAGGGAGCTAAATCCTCTATGCCATCCTTCCACGGAATTATTGGTCTTTGGTAAACCGAGTTTTGAAGCATCGTGGGAATTCCATATTTTTGTGGGAAACAATGCTTGGCGACGATTAAGATTATTTTGAAGACGTCCAACCCATGTATCTTCAAAATAATCTATTAATTGCTCTAACACATCATAATTCTTAAGAAAGTATTCTGATCTGAAAAAAATATTTGTAATATTACCAAATTTGCATATGATTCATGGCAAACTTGTTAAATTTATAAAAAGAACAAGTATTAACATTATAATTGTTGTACAGTGCTTTTCAACATTCCATTTCGCTCATTTCGCTCATTTTACCTTTCGCCCATTTTTTATTCGCTCTTATTTTTTCGCTGTTTTGGATTCGCTGTATTTGTTTTCGCACTTATTGAGTGGAACCAAACGCATACAGCATTTATTCACATTTATGGAGCACCTTTAGAAAACAATGAAACCCATTTCAATGATCAATATTTTGCGTATAATATCAATCATATTCAAACAAATGCCAATTAATTATCATAAATCAAAAGCATTACTAAGTTTAATTTCAATTGACAGCAGATTTCACAATCACGCATGTAGAATAATATCAAAGCAATATTTTTCGATTGCAAGTTTTTAGCTTTTTGACATTTTAATTGCTAAAAGTACAACAAATTTAAATCTAATGTATATACATAGAACAATGACCTGTATAGTTTGCTAGCATTAACGTAAATGTATTGAATATAAATAAAAAAACATTTACGACAGAAAACTTAGGACCTGATTTCATAAAACGAATTCCAATGTGTGAGCGAATTAAATAAAATAAAAACGTAAACAATACGAGTAATATAGGTTAAATGAATTATATATTTGGGATATTCATTCTTCTAATGTTTACCTAATAAATTTCTAAAAGAACTTCCTCATTTGACCTAAGAACTCCTAGTTTAGTTTTGGTTTCGCTTTAGTTTTGGCCGATTCGTTCGTTATTCGTTATGATGACAACAGTTAAACTGCACTGTGTAATTCAAAAAAATAGATACGACCGAAGTTGTTAGTTATGGCCCATTTTGGGTACCTGAATTCATATTCGACTTTTTTTAATTATCAGGAAATGCCCCCTATAGATGCACTGCATTGGATTGGACTTAACAAATAGGGTTAGGAGTAAGAGGAAAGAGCGAATAGTGTTTGCTGATGTTTGACTTAAACTTGGTAACATCATAGGCAATAAGGGGCACACTCGCCGAATGCTGATTCCATATACGGACTGTTCTGCAGAAATCATATTCTCTCTGTAGTCCGTAGTTCGATCTTTTGGCCATGTGACAATGTTGTCGCATGACTAAATACTCTAGCTTCCGGTAACCCAATAACTTTTGCAAATAGCGCCAACTGTCAATTCGGTTTTGACATTTGTGAAGTAAACAAACGCAGAATACAAATCGGCAACCCGTGAATCGGTTTACCCCACAATAACGTGGAATAATTTTTTACATTTTTTTACGCAACAATTCGTTGTGTTAGCGTAGCGTGAATTTCGTCACAGGTTTCCTGGACGTCCGACACCAACTGGAGAAACACTGCGGCGTTTGGCCACTCGCCTTGAAGAGACTGGGACAACGCAAGATCTTCCCAAGGCTGGCCGGCCCCGGAGCGGACGTTCTGCTGAGAATATCGCTGCTGTGGAACCCGAAGCATCGACCAGACGACGTGCCACGCAATTGGGCATTAGCCGGCGAGACCTACGCAGAATTTTACGTAACCTTGCACTAATTATGGCGAATGAAATCTTGGGCTTTTGTTACATCCTTTTCCTATCAAAAAATTATGCATCTTAGCTGTCTGGTTAGAATGGTGTGCATATTATAAATAACTGGAAAGCATATGCTAACTCGCTAACGCCGAACCACAATTAATTATAATGCAAGCGACTCGCTTACTCACCAATAATTGTTTTTTTTTAATTGGCCAAAAGTTCTGCTGGAAGAACTTGAAAATGTGCCAGTTGAGGTAGTCATAATTTCGACAATTCCTTTATTTATATTGTAGCCACGAGTATCTCTTCGGTCAACTGCCACATAATTGCAAGCTTTACATTTTCCGAATCCTCTGTGTATTTTTTAATTTTCGCCAAGGACATCTCAAAAGGATTAAGTTATAAATGGATAATGGTCTCATATTACATTGTTGTCTTACTTTCGCGTTTCATATTTCAACCTTTTTACTATTTTCTTTTGATTTGATTGTACGTTTTTATAAGAATTTATAAAAAACTTCATATGTATATCAGACACGAAGTTGGGCGGCACAATCTGCTATATTCTATCTGCTACAAAAATGTTTATATCTATCTTCACTTAAAATTTCTGTAAGTAAAAATGGTCCGTCCGCCGTCGGTGGTGCAATGGTTAGTGTGCGCTGCTCTTGTACATGAGAATGACGGTCACCTCGCTTAGTGATGGCGACACTATCGAGTATATAGCCATGAAAAAGCTTCTCTAAATACCGTTCGAAATCGGTGTAAAACTGTAGGTCCCAATCAGTCAGTAAAAACTGGAAAGCGGGCAGCTCAGTGATTGTGTGAAGTTCTCCCCGGTCCCTTCATGGGATGTAATGGGAAACCATTTATTTTTTATTAAAAAGGGTCCGGAATATAACAATATACTTAGATCGCTTATACAATAAAATTGAAAGTGGGTTTCAAAAAAATGTGCATGCCGTGCAAAGTTTAAGCACTGACCGGCCAGATCACCCGATTTAACCGTTCTAGACTTCATTTTATCAGGTTTTTGAAGTCGCGGGTTTACATCAACAAGCCTCAGACTCTTGATGCACTTAAGGAGAATATTCGCCAAGAATACGAGAACCTGTCGCCCGAAGTTCTGGCAAGAGTGATGGAGTGACGAGCCCGTATGGTCGTCAACTCTGGCGGCATCTACTTGCCGATATCATTTCCTCACCTATTAGCATCACTATCCTTTTCTGAACACGTTCCAGAAGGTCCAAGGTGTTCCTAGGGGTACCTGCCATCTTCGGTCCAACGTATGTGATATAGATTTTGAGAAGATCAGATGGAGTGAAGAATTTCCTACACCGCTTTGGAAGTCCCAACACTTGAATGCCTCTTTCGACACATGTTTATTCCAGCGGATATCATACTTTATTTTCATGCCTAGAACGTTAGGAGCTTCCGTTCCATCAATATCTATCCCACCCATGGAAATCGGCGACAGATATGGGTCAATTTCGTGGTTGAGTGAATCGCTCATCATCTGTCTCTTTCCTTATACCTCAGGCAGACTAAGCTGACGATCGAAAGAATACGGTTATCAAAAGAATTGTTATCATCTTCCAAAGGTTTCTAGCAGTTCGAGAGTAGGTCGTTGATAAAAATTGGAAACAGAGAGGTGAGAGGGCAGAGCCTTGTGGTACCACAGCATTAATTATATTCTGATCCCCGAGATCATTATTCTGATTATTCTGATCCCCCGAGAAAGTTCATAATAAATCGAGAGAAGTTATCACGTAAGAAAAAAACCTTTAATTTTTTTATGAGTGCGTCGTATCAGACTCTGTCAAACGCTTTGGAAATATCGAGAACCACTACCTTACTCTCACCCAGTCTATGCACGAACCGACTCTACTGTTCCGAGAGGAATGACATCGTAAGACCAGTAGACCGCTTTCTTCGCAAGCCATACTGTCGATTACTGAAGAGACCGATGAATTCGCGATAATTAACGAGATGGTAATTAGTCATGCCCTCCATCACTTTCCAGTGCATGAAGCATATTGCAATTGGTCGGTTTCCGGTTCAAGAAAAACAGCTGTTGCAGACTCTATATATATTACTCTATGGCCTTACCCTTTTTAGGGCACCACATCTGCATTGGCAACACGGTATAAGAGGATGAAAAGCTTGCGCAGTGGGCGACCAAGCGTCGAAGAGCATATTTTTAAAACAATTGCCGGAATTCCGTCCCGTCCCGGGGTTTTGTTTATGTCGAACTTAAAAAATATCTTATTTTAAACTAGATACGATTTTAATAACGGGGAGTGGTTGATTGGTTTGCGGCAAAGAAGAGTTACTTGCAAAAATGTAGGCGAACATATTAGCCTTGTCAACAGAGTCGGTAAATACACGATCATTCTTAATAACAGTTGGTATAAAGGAAGAAAAATTATCCTTTACTATTTTAACAAATGACCAAAAACTCTTGTCCTCCGTGGGAGAAGAAAGAACTTTAGCACGAAGACACTGTTCGTACCGAATCTCAGTGCGTCTCAAAGCACCGGCACATTCCGATCTCGCCCTCTTGTGCAACGCATCCGTAATTGTGTTTTTATTCAAGTTCCAAATTATAATATCTTCATCGTTTGGCCTGGCAACCTCTTTACATGACCGATTACACCAGCATTTGCCAGAAGATTTATTAAAAATTATTTTGGAAGGAATGTGTAGTCTCATGCCGGTTATAGTAATATTTTCAACGGGCAGTTTTGTATAACAATATAGACCGCTTTACGACTATGCCAGGAGCAAAATGATGGTCAGAATACGAAAAGGCTGAAGAAATGATACAGTGGTCCGAATTAACAAGAGGTGCAAGGATGTTGACTTCATACTTGTCACGGTGTTAAGGGGAGTGAAGTGGCAGTGAAATCCTGTAAAAATACGTCCCATATATTTTAATTTATTTTAATACTTATTAAAAAAAATTAAAACAATTTAGAAAATCATAACGAAAACTTGTTTGTAAACTACTAAATAAGAAAATATTTTTCTTTTTATAACCCCTCACTTCTTTATCCTGATGAGGTGTCCTTAATGTTTACACACTGTTAAGAGCAAACCAGCTGTGACATTAACTCAGTCACACGTTCACTCAACCCCCCATTAACTGTTTTATATCAAACCAAGCCCACGGATTCATTTTATGCTTTCCTCTACATATGACCCATCATCTTAGTAAGAGGCACTGACATTTTCCCCTCACTGTGACTTCGTCGAATATTCGAATATTCACTGGTGACAGCTTTTAACGTTTGTATGCGAAACATAATCTTTGTCAAGAGACTGATATAGGACTGACTGAAAGAAACCAAGTGAAGAAACATGTACGAAGAACAACATATAGCCAAGACGACACAAATCTAAGGAAATTTGAAGACACTCAGGCAGGAGGCAAAACAATGACATTTAAAGGGGGCAAAATACAGTGTCTAACACAAATGTCACAGGGGCAGACCGGCAGTCAGCCACTCAAGACATTCAAGCGAAGGCAGTCACCAGTGAGTGAACCGAGCAAGCAACCAACCATCAAAACTCAGGCTGACTGGCAGGCAAGGAGACAGTCGTTCGAGCTAAACATTTGTGACAATTTCAGCACCTGCAAATGACGTTGAATAGTGTTTGGTAAGATTTATGAATGGTTTTTTTTTTACTTTATTCTTACATGTACGTATGTGTGTGTGTAAAGGAGGGTGTGTGTGTTTGTGTTAGTGTATGTTATGCTTATGTTGTCCTTATGCTGTTTTGTTGTTTTCGTTGTTGTTTCAAGGAGTATATTAAAAATGGCTTAAGTTACTTTTCAAGATTCCTGTTTGTTGTTGATGTTGTTGGCCTTTTTTTGGTTATTCGTTCATCGTGTTTTGGCCGTCTTCCCCTCTGCCGCTTCAAATAGAACAATAGAAGTGAGTCAGGAATTGTTTTTATGAAGTGCTAAAGTGCTCCTTGTGTTGCCATTTATTTTGACTTGCCTGTGTTTTTTTCTTGTGTAGCAACAATAAACCATTTATTAAGGGGTTTTTAAAAAACGATAATTTAAGTGGTTAATATAAGGAAAGTGGCTTTTAAGTAATGATTGTCACAATAGATTTTCGTTTGATAAAAAACAATAATGGAAAGTGATAAAATCTCTGAGATTTGTTGGCTTTTGTGTGACAAAAGTTAAACGGCATGTAAGTGGAGGCCAAAATGGGTTAAGATAAGATGGTATAGATCATATACGCTAAAGAAAGTTTCTTAACTCACAGATGACATTTTAGATGAAAAAGCTGTGTGTGAGGAATTTATTTGCGGCAAAAGAAATTTGTCATTCAACGAGAAACTAAAAACATGTCATGTCATGTCATTTTTGTTTAATTACATAATTTTTTTTTTATTTATTTAACCGGTGTGGAACAACCCTTACCAAACTTCGACCTTACCAAACGAGGATAACATATTTCGCCAACGAGTTCTTATCTCACCAATTGGTGATACCAAGTATACCAAGGTATTCGTCAACCTGATCCCTCCAGCGGAGTCTTGGTCTACCTATTTTTCGTCTTCCTTCGAGTTCGGTTTCGAAAACCGTTCGTGCTGGTTCGCCATTCTGCTGACATGGCCCAGCCAGCGCAATCGCGTTATTTTGATTCGCTTAACTATGTCAATGTCGGGATATAGTTCATACAGCTCATGGTTCATGCGTCGCCTTTACTCGCCATTGTGCACTAATGGGCCATACATTTTTCGGACAATTTTTCTCTCGAGGACTCCTACAGACTCCCTAAAGTAAGACAGGTGGTATGAGAGTCTGGTACAGCTTACTTACAAGTTACTTACTTAGCACTAAATAACGTCTATTCGCAAGCACAATTATCCGCTTGATCTCAAGGCTGATGTTGTTTTTTTTTTTGTTTACGCAGATCCGAGGTCTATAAATTCATCCACCACCTCGAAATTATAAAGGTTATCAACGATCACGCTTTGGTCTAATCGCGTGGAGGCCCTGCTGTTTTTTTTCTGTTTGTCCTCATTTACTTTCAGACCCACTTTTGCTCACTCCTTCTCAATTCTCGAAAACACCGCAGTATCTTCTCTAATTGTGCGTCCAAAGATATCTATACGTATATCATCAGCATACCCGAACAGCATGTGACTTTTACTGCTGATGATTTTATCCATGTTGACTGCAGCTTTTCTCATAATGATCTCCATTCAAATGTTAAAGAGATCGCACGATAGGGTGTCGCCTTGCCTGAGACCTCGCCTAGTTTCGAAAGGTTCGGTTAGATTCTTACCAACTTTCACTGTGTTCGTCAAGGTCATCCTGCAGAAGTGTATGAGTTGTGCAGGAATACCATTCTCAGATATTGATTCGTAGAGTTTCTCCCGTATCGGGCTACCGAAGGCCGCCTTATTATCGACAAATAGATAATACGTGTCGATTTTTTTATTCGTGGGTCATCTCCAGGATTTAGCGTAGCATGCGAATCTAGTCAGTTGTCGATTTTGCTGTCCTAAAGCGACACTGGTATGGGCCAATCAATCCAGCGATAATTGGTTTTAGTCTTTCGCACATTATACGTGATGTGGAGAGACCACTTTTCAGCACGACTCCACTCAGATTCTTCCACTGAAGATCAGGGGGTAAGATAGTATAGATTGAGAAACCACTCGACTTGGTCCGCACGTGAACGTTGACAACCGATTTAATTTTGAAGTGGTAGATGAATTTGTCTACCTTGGATCCGCCGTGGACAAGGACAACAACGTCAGCCTGGAGATAGATAGGAGAATTGTGCTTGCAAATGGATGTTATTTTGGGCTCAGCAAGCAGTTTAGGAACAAAGCCCTCTCTCGACGGACAAAAATCCAGCTATATCAGACACTCATTTTACCTGTCTTGACATTTGGCTGCGGAACTTGGGTCATATTATTGGTCATAATGTTGTTGCTATTAGGCGAGTTAAGATAAAAATCTGCATTAATCAAGGTGTTACGATACCCATCGCCCAAGCGTTATCCAGTGTGAGGTAAATTTGTCAATTGGTACATCAACTAAAGTCGGCTGACTAAATGAATGAACGCTTCAACTCCATCCACTATTTGACCGGAAAATGATGTTCATCTCTGTTTTGATTAATCTATACGCACGCAAATTTGTCGCATTTTTAATCACTCCAGTCCAAACCTGATGAAAGAACCAAATAAATAAATAGATACTATTATATTGCATTATGGACAGTGGAAGTCTACTCACAATCAGTGGCTTGTGCGGCTAATAATTTTATACTCTTTAATTGAGAAGACAGTCAAACTAACTGGTCCAAAGATGTAAACAATTAGCGAGGGAGCCGTGATGTGACAAAAAGTGGGCATTTCTTCGGAAATGTCCTTATATAGATATCTAATATTTATGTTTGATACAACATCAGCATTAAATCACAATAACCTCCTACCACAGTGTGACATAGGGTATCGAGATCTAGGGAGGCGCAAGATCTCTGTCTTGCTACTCCCCTGAATATTGCCATGGTTGTACAAATGTTGAACATACTCTAAAAACGGAATCAATATTCGAAGGACTCAACGAAAGCGTGCGTGTTTCGGTCTATTTATGTTTTGAAATGACGTCTAATTAAAAACAGAGTATCTACTAAACTACACAGTGCTAAATATTTGAGCAAAAATAAATGTATCTTTTATTTCATGACTTAACCTTTTGCATCTAAACTCTATATGTTTCAAACCTCAACGCATAAAGAGACATGTGTTTAGATCAGAACATAGGTGACAATAATTATATTCATCAATCTCATAGACAGTGTCATCACATTACAAAGTTACTGTTCCACATATCGTATTTCTCTTCGGGCTACTTAGTGAATTGGACATAACACAATACACGAGTTGCACTCTGTGATGCGATAAAGCAATGTCGGTTTATATTTTCAAATCAGATGTTTGGCAATCAGCGACAAGATTTTCGAGAATTAGAGAAGAGCTTCTTTGAAGATAAAACCTACTATAACACATGTAAACCTACTAGTGCACAAATTGAAGAAAAATAATTTCGGCTTTATTTGTTTTCACCGGTGGTGCAAGCCATGAAAAAGATTTTCAAAAATTCCGTTCGGAACCAGTGTAAAATTGAAGTATCCACTCAGCGTTTGTAAAACTGGAAAGCACATAGCTCAAAGATTGGGAGAAGTCCTCCTCTATCCTCTCATGGGACAGAAGGGTAACCTATTTTTTTCTTTTTGAATTAGTTGCTTTTAACTTGTAGTCAGATCTGTTGTCTACGCCCAGAGAAATAATTGTTTGAAAGGCGGTTGTAGCAACCGTATATTCGGTTGTTACCACCGAATTGATGTTGTCACGACCGCATTCAGCCTCCACAATCGAAATTCGGTTGAAGAAGCCTCGTTTCATAATTGATTCGATTGTGGCAACTGAATCTTCAATTATATGCGTGCTGTCAACAACATTTTCTAAAATTTCGGTTGCAACAACCGAATTTGGAATTAATTCGGATGCAACAACCGAAATTGGTACCAAATTCGGTTGGAGTTACCGAATGTGGCATCAATTCGGTTGCAGCAAGCGAATTTGGCATCGATTCCGTTTTAACTGTCCAATTTGGTATCAATTCCGTCGCAATAACCGAATCTAGCCTTAATTCAGTTGCAGCGACCGAATTTGGCGTCAATTCGGTTGCTGTAACTGAATTTTTCATGAATTCTGTAGGTACAATCGAATTCTTTTTCAATTCGGTTACCACAACATAATTCGATATGTTGCAAACCTGACGTTTACAATTCTAAAATCAAATAATATTTTAAAAAGAGTTTCAGAATGTCAAGATTTTTTTGTGGTTATTAAGAAAGATAGTTAAAATATTGTATTTATGGGTTTTGTATTAGAAAATATTCAAGCCGATATCAACAACAGTTTTTCAAGGTTGGTCATGTGAGATGTGCTGCAATCGTCTGTATACAAACCGGTTTAGGACCTAAATCAAGCGATACACTACGTCAGAATTGTTGCGGTGACCCATTATGGCCGGGACAAATAAAACCAATTTTATTTCTTCGCTTTTTAATTGTTTTATAAGAATACAGGAAAATAAATTATTAGTTAATAATGAAATAAAACTTTTAATTTTATTATTAAAGCTCGAAGCCATTCCATATCTCTATTAATAGAAATAGAAATTATCAAAAAGGAGTTTTGTATATGTATTCCTATGATTCCTGGCAAACCGTATAGCTATTTTCAGATAGAGCAATTAGTCAAACTAAATGTAAACGAAATCTCATTTGAATTGAGAGTTCACCATTATGCAAGTGTTCGAAAAATATCGCAAGCAACACAAGAGAAACATTTGCAGAAACATTTGCAGAAACATTTGCAAAACTCCTTTTTTGAAAACTATATTTCTGTTAATATAGATATAGAATTGCCTCGAGCTTGACTAATAAAATTTAAAGTACCCATAACAACAAAAAACATGTCAAATGGGAACCGATGGGTCTCTGGAGATGAAAAGAAATTTCTGCAAATGTTTTCTTGTGTTTAGCTTGCATTTAGTTTGATTAATTGTTCAATAGCATAATTCCAAAAAACCGCTGATGACGATCTGTGGCTAGATCTGAAATAGCAATACGTTTTGCCAGGAATCATAGGAATACATTTGCAAAACTCGTTTTTGAATACTGTATTTCTATTAATAGAGATATAGAATTGACTCAAGCTTGACTAATAAAATTACAAGTACCAATAAAAAGGCCGAATAAATAAAAATCATACCTGATGAGTATGAAAATAAAGCAACTATAGTATAGAGAAGAAAATTTACTCATGGAGTGGAATGCCAACAGATAAAATGAGTGAAGCGTGTCGTTTCTTTGCTCGCTCTCTTACTCTCTTCGATGAATATTTCAATACACGAGCAGTTTTCTGATGATGTTCATGTATCTAACTATTGAAATTCCAACCATATTGAAATAAAATTACATAAATTATATAAAAAGTATGAAATAATGAAGTTATGACGCGTGAAAGAAATGCGTTTGAGTGAATCGCGTCGACTTTGTTGGTTCTCTTCTACTAGGGTTGCCAAATTTCAGGGTTTTTTCTTCTCTACCTGTACATCCTGTTTGATATGAATAAAATAAAACTTTAATAATGCATTCTAAATTCGATTACAATAACGTCGAATTCAGCTGGCAATGTCAATAAGATTGTGTTAACCTCTAATGAGGTTGTGTCAACCTCTAATGAGGTTGTGTCAACCTCTAATAAGTCTAATGAAGTTGTTTCAAACTCTAATGAGCTTGTATCAAACTCTAATGGGGTTGTGACAACCTCTAATTCGGTTGAGACAACCTCTAATTCGGTTACGGTCTGAGTGTATCCACATTAACAGACTTTTTCAAAGTTTAGCTACCTCCCATTCAACTAAGCTAGTTAGAATCTAACGCAGATCAACATTTCAAGAAATGAGAGCCTTTATCTGTGCTAACACCCTAAAGTGACAAAGTATGTCAGACAAATTTCTCCCAATAAAAATTTTAAAATCTCTAGAATTAATATATCATACATTTCTCTATTATTTCGAATTTCAGTTTTATTTATAACTACATTAAACTACAAAGATTGAAGTTTTCTGTAGCTGCTTGAAAACAGTTGAAATGCGGATTTCTTTTCTATAAGTCTTCTGAGTTTTCTGTGCTAATCTTTCAATTCCCTTGCTTTATTTGCCCCTCTCATTTTTAAACAAATTATTTCTTTGCCTTCTTCACTGCAGACAATAGATACCTATTCAGTTATTGACCATTGACTTGACTTTTCAGACATAGAGCCAAAAGGACAAAGGATAAAATGGCAAAAGTCATTGTTAGTGGAAATCCGGAAATTAATGTAAACAATAGAATCTGAGAACAACAAACAAACCGTACAAAATACAGAACAATAACATAACAATACAATATCCATGATCCACAGCTCACAAAGGAAATTGTGTGCAGAGTAAACAATTTAATAAATTATAAATTAACTAATTTTAAAGGCCACAGGGTATTTAAACTCTGCATAAAGGGGTAATCTGCAAATCAGTGAAATTAAATTTAATGTTTAGCGAATTAAATATATATAAATACACAAATCAATAAATAAATTAGTCGAATGATAATATCGCACAAAGCTAATGAAGTAAATGATTGAATTTGTACAAAAAAAAGTTAATAAAAATGTAAAATTTAAATAAAACTTGACGGGTATGTAACTATGTTGCATGAGTTTGGTATCCAATATGTACGCTATGACAGATCCCTATCGGAAAAGATAATGTAGGTCTCTATATAAATCAAATACGGATTTTACGGGTCACAGTATTTTACATATATTAAATACGTAAATATGTATATAGTTAATAGGAAATGCACGCGATTGCTCTCAAGTATAACATAACCATAATTATCTTTTAATGAGCCACGTAGAATAATTAATCGAAGTGTCACTCTAAAAGGACTGCACAAATATTAAATTAATTGTGCAATTTCAATAAACAAAAGTGCGTAATAATAATTATAGACTATGACAAAAAAAATATACTTCGGTTTCAAAATGTAACTCTCCCGAAAACTAGTGAACTTAATTTGTGAAGCGTTCATAAATTGTCACATAAAAATAACACTATACAAACGGTGCCATGAATGTATCCTATTTTCATTGATCACAAGGATAAATAAAAACCCTGGCAGTAGCTGTAGTTTTTGCAATAGCGAAATACATATCAATAACCCCGATTGAGAACAGTTTGAATGTAGTTGTATACCATATAACACACACTTAAACACATGCACACATTGATACAGCCACACATACAATATCGGTTGGGGCGACAAAAACAAACCGATGCATACAATTTAGTGCAACCAGAGTGGCGTCATCACAAATGCCATCGAGTCGTAATGTCTCTTTGTAAGACCGTCGTCTGTCCTACCGCCGCTCTGTCTAGTGCAGTTTTTTTTTTTGATGGTTTTTTATGCCAAAGATACTCTGGAATTGCATCCGGGAAAAATCCACTCACTTGACACACACATAGCACGCAAAAGTAATAAATTTTAAAGAGTTATATTTAGGAATAAAACGAGGCGAAGGAAAAAAAATAACACAGACAAGAAGAATGGAAGGAACAATTTAGTATCCTTTTTTCGGGAATCTTGTAATTTTTTTTTTTGGCAATTGTCCGCAGTACTTGGTAAATGCGAGCGATAAAAATTGCTAAGGCTATAAATATAAATTAAATAAGAATATAAGGGTTTTAGTTAAATTCACATTCAAAACTATTTAGATTTAAATGTAGTTTACGTAAAAAAAGATGTGGGTTTTGGTGGGAATTTGATTTTATGCGTTCGTTTTATAACTAACAACTTTTCCAGACCCATTCGGCATACATACTTAGTCTCTGCGAGAAAATAAAAACATGTATCTACACTGATTGAATAACGCTTCGTCGCATGGATGAAATATTTTCACGTTTTTACGCTGCTACAATGAAAAGTCTCGTATATTCAAGAATTTGGTAGTCGCTGCAACGAAAAATTTCCTACATGATTTCTTTGACAATTTTTCATTTTGTTTTCGTTCCAACAACAATTTTATTTGATTCAAATTTTGTAGAAACACGGCTTAAAATTAAAAACAAAGGAAAGTGCATAAGATTTGAACTATTGATATTTGGTTTATCTCTTACTATTTATAGTTTATTTTTATTATATATTTATTTTGGAGATTTGCCAACATTTGTAGTTGACGAAACAATTTTGTTATTGCAACAAAACAAGTTTTTATGAAGATAAAGAGAGAAAAACAGTCGAAAAAATAAGTGAAAAAGGGCGGGCGTGAGTGATGGGTCACGCACACATCTTTAATCAGTTCCTTTGCAACAACGGATATAAATTTAAATAAATTTGTTAAAAAAGAGAGTAAATTGGGTAAAAGGCTTTAAAATGGTATAACTCTGGAACAGGAACCGCAAAATAAAAATTTTTTTCTACAAAATTGCTTGGAATTTAGCCGTCTTCTAAAGTGCATCATTAGTATTTTAAATTTTCATAGGAATTTTAAAAGATATAAAGCGTTATTTACAAAATTTACCCAAAATTTGCGAACAAATTTAATACGTGGTATCTTATTGAGGAACATCATTGCCAAAACTGGTGGTTTTTGCATATACAATAAAAGTTCTGACGTATAGCTTCAAAAATGTTGACTTACAAACAAAGAAAATTGTGGTTATTGGCCGAGTTTTAAGTAAACTTCAAAAAACGCACGGAATACCCGATTTTTGGGGGAAATTCGACTTGCGCGACCTCTAAACCACTTCCTTAAAATCTGAAAAAATTCTCAAAAATACTTTACCCTATAAGCTTTCAAATAAAGCTTGAGCAAAAAAAATTCTTTTATGACAGTAAAATTAATAAAAAATTTCATTAGGTGTCAGGGGAGGACACCCGGTTGGAACGAAGTTCCTTTCGCTATATATTATGTACTAGTTAGTTCCAACTTTTTTTTTACAAAGAAGTACTTTTTTATGACCAGGTACTTTTTAAAGAAGTGGTACTCTTTTTAGGAAAAGGTAACTTTTTTTTAAAAAAATTTACTTATTTTCAGAAAGGCTACTTATCTCAAGAAAAAAAAGAAAAGGTATTATTTTTTTTAAGAAAAGGAATTTTTGTAAGAAAACATATTTTTTTAAATAGATGGTATATTTTGTTTTTGAAGAAAAGCTTGTTTTTACGAAAGAACATGTAAAATTTTAAAAGTAGGTACTTATCTCAAGAAAAGTTATTTTGTTTTACAAAAAAGATACTCTTTAAAGAAAATTTAGATTTTTAAGAATAGGCAATTTGTTGTAAGATAATGTACTTTTTTAAGAAAAGGTATTTATTTAAAAAAATTACTTTTTTTAAGAAAATGTACTTTTTGTAAGAAAATTTACTTTTTTAAGCAAAGGTACTTCTTTAAGATAAGGTATTTTTTTAAGAAAAGGTAGATTGTCAATAGGTATTTTTTTTGAGAGAATTAACTTTTTTTTAAGAAAACGCATTTACTTAGGAAAATGTTATTATTTTTAAACATCTTTCACTTTGGCTTTTCTAAATTTACTTTTAATTCGGTTCAAAACTACAATAAGTAATAATCAGGCTCCATCTAGAAAATTTTCCATTAAACAAAAAATATACCCCGATATGTTAGTCTAGACACTAACCAAACCAAAAATACGAGTGTGAGTGTAATAGTAAGTATGCTGCCAAATGTAATTCCATGCTCAGGGTTGTATTTCATGGATTTGCCAGTCGTGCACTTTGGCTTTTCTAAATTTACTTTTTATTGGGTTCAATCCATTTCGTGGTTTCAAAATTATAGGGCTGGAATTCGACATCTGTCAAACTAAGTTGTTAAACCAATTTTTTTTCTTTTCAGTTGAAACGCTTGACTATCACGCAACGCATAAAAATTATTAAAACCTACTACAAAAATGGTGATTCTGGCACAGCCACATATCGTGCTTTAAGAGGAGATTATGGTTTACATAATCGTCCAACTACGCAAGCAATTGGCAAAATTGTGAAGAAATTTGAAGACACTGGAGCGGTTACAGATATTGTAAGGCCTGTGGATCATCGTTTCGCTCGTTCCGCTGAAAATGTCGCTGGTGTAAGTGAAAGTGTTGCCGAAGACCCGAATGTGTCGATTCCTCGTCGTTCTCAGGAATTACGACTGTCTTACGTCACATTATGGCGTATTTTGCATTTGGATCTACACCTACATCCATATAAAGTCCAGCTCACACAACAACTGAAGCCAGCATACCATTCACAACGTCGTAGATACGTGGTAGATACAGGCGGTGGACGGCGATTTTTCGAACAAAATTTTCTTCAGCGATGAAGCACATTTCTCACTCGGTGGGTATGTTAATAAACAAAATTGTCGTATTTGGGGTTCTAATAATCCTCAAGTAATTGAAGAGAGGCCATTACATCCAGAAAAAGTCACTGTTTGTTGCGCTCTTTGGTCCGAAGATGTGATTGGACCTTACTTCTTCGAAATCGACGATGGAACGACAGTCACCGTAAATTCGGAGCGTTATGGTCATATGATAACCGACTTTTTTTGCCTGCTATTGAAGAATACGACTTGGAGAATATGTGGTTTCAACAAGACGGTGCCACATGCCACACAACTCGAGCGAGTATGGCTTTATTGCAAGAGACATTTCCTGGCCGCGTAATTTCTCGTCGTG
Source organism: Phaonia tiefii (assembly GCA_963931995.1). Taxonomy (NCBI): domain Eukaryota; kingdom Metazoa; phylum Arthropoda; class Insecta; order Diptera; family Muscidae; genus Phaonia; species Phaonia tiefii. The sequence goes on along the minus strand of OZ008370.1, from coordinate 111,196,604 downwards.
GCGATATCAATTGGCAACCAAGATCATGCGATTTGACACCATTAGACTTTTTTGTCGGGCTACGCGAAAGACCGTGTTTGTGTAGATAAACCTTTAACTCTTGAGCACTTAAGAACCAACATTCGTCAAGTTATGGCTGAGATAACGCCCAATATGTGTAAAAAAGTGGTCGAAAATTACCTCAAAAGAATCAATGCTTGCAACACTTCGCGTGGTGGTCATTTAAATGGTGTAGTGTTTCACACATAATGTCAACGTTCAAACTGTATAATAAAAAAGAAATATCATGAAAAAAACTATTTTATATGTCTTTTATTTACGTTTACTTTTGAAACTGCAAAATGGAACTGCAAAACTTCCCTTTAAACCAAGTAGTAAAAAAGTTTAAAATTTTTTCTTTTAGCCCCCGTCCCGCAACGTGCGATAAGGAACTTCGTTCCAAAACTTAATAAAATGAAAAGCGGGATATTGTTATATTTAACACATGAGTTAACTCTTAAAAGCTAAAACGTAAAATTTAAAAATAGTTGAAATTACTTTTAAAAATAAAATATATGTATATTTTTTCGATTTAGTATTCTTATTTAATATATTATTTTATATTAATAAAATTTTTTTTTGTAAAAGTTATGATTTTTCTGATCTTTCGTATTATATTCACAATTAAAATGTGCGAGCGATTGGTCGTTTTTTTTAAACAATTTTATTATCTTCCTGACGATGCTACCCAAAGGGGCAGTGAAATATTGAAGAATAAAAAATTTTGAATATATATTAAGTTTTCCACGATCCTCGATTGAAATCCTTCTTATTATTTTAACGAGCTTAAGATCACTTATAATTATTTCTTATTTATATCCAATATTTCATCTCCACATTGGGCGACTTCTTCATGGAACAATTATTATTATATGTTTAAATAATTAACAATTCATTTATTCAATTTAATTGAATTGTTAGTTATTTAAACATATAATAATAATTGCTCCCTGAAGAAGTCGCCCAATGTGGAGACGAAATATTGGACATAAATAAGAAATAATTATAAGTGATCTTAAGCTCGTTAAAATAATAAGACGAATTTTGAATATATTTTTTTGTATATTAATTTTTATTTTATTTTTCAAAGTCAGATAACAAATTAATAACCATTTTTCTGTTGAAAGGAATTTGAAGTCAGCGAATCCAGTGTAATTTGAAATTAGTTTGATTTGAGGGCTGTACAAAATTTTTGCCCATAACAAGCATCGGATTACGTCAGTTTTGTAACCCATCCGATGGTTAAAAATTAGATATATCAGATTTATGTGAAGAAAAATCTAACCAAAACCCTATCGAATTACAACTAAAACCCCAATCCTACAACTTAGCCTCTGATGATGAAGTTCACAAACTTTAAAATAATCGTCTGACAATGTGAACTGAAATTCTGCTTGTGACTGTTAAAATTTTTTTTTTATTAAAATATAACTTTCAAGCTAGATTACTCTTTACTAGTTCTAAAGACTAAAGCGTCATAAAGCGGAACTTGAATTTTCACTACTATCTGCCCCTATTTATCGACATGCACTATTTTTAATCACATTCTATTATTTTTAAATTCTTTATATAATCTTCAACTGTCTGTATGCATGCATGCCGAAAAATCTTTGGATTGATATTTAACCCTTTTCCGTGATCCAATCAAGCTTAAACGTCGCAGGCAAACTAATGGCGTGGATATATACAGGGTGATTCATGAAGTTCCGGACAAATTTCTCCAGCGTATTCCTTGGCTCATTTCATGAAGAAAAGTCCACTAGGACCATGTCCGAAAATGCAAGGGTGCGAAATGGCAGCGGGTTCAAAATTTTCGGATTGGAGGTCGGAGGGTAGTAGGGTAAAGTTGCTAACTTCTGAGCCAGTGGTCGAATTTTTTTGTTTTTGGGCTTGTTGGAAAGGTCTTTAAGAGGCCTTTCAGAATCAATGGAATGGAATCAGATGGCAGGTAACTTATGTTTTTTTTCTGTTGAAAGATAGCCACAGACGATTTCTGAAAATTTCAATAAAATAAAATCTTAAACGTGTTAATTTACAAAAACAAATAAATGCGTGCTGTTATTTCGCTTCCAACAACAAAAACAAACATTTTTGCATTTCAGTAAAATGGTCATAACTTTGAAACGGTAAGACCTCTGGGTCATTTTAGAAAGGTAAGAGGTATGGCTATCTTTACCTGCCATCTGGCTGAGCAAATTGAGGCTATATGAATTTTTTCCATTTTCCACAACCTCATTGGAGGTTGACTCAACCGCATTAGAGGTTGTCACAGCCGAATTAGAGATTGTTACAACCGAATTTCGATAGTGTCACAAAATAATTTTGAAATTAGTTTTAAGTATTAGTTGATGATTTATTTTCCTAAATTCTTACAAAAAAATTACACACGGAAAGAAAGTAATTTATATAGGGAAATCTTTAGGGTTATGCATTGTTTATTCATGCCAGTTCCGACCTTTTTTGAAGTTCCGGACATCATAGGCCACCGCACCAATTCTGACGTGCGTCTCAAACGACCAACCTTGAAAAACTGCAAAACCGTGTATGCTTGATTGAGAATTTACTGCAAAAAAAATACATTTTAAGACATAAAATAGAATTACAATATTCTCACTTACCTTTGTAACACTTACCTTTGGTAACAACCACAAAACAAAAATTGATACAGCAGCGACGGCAATAATTATTCATTCTTAGCTTATTTGAATATAATATTTCTATTTATAATTTTAAACGTCAGGTATGAAATACATGGAATTATGTTGTAAAAAAAATAAATGGTTTCCCGTTACATCCCATGAAGGGGTTAAGGAGAGCTTCTCACAACCTGTGAGCTGTGCGCGTTCTAGTTTTTAAACTCACCGATTGGGACCTACAGTTTACACCGATTCCGAACGGTATTTCGAGAAGCTTTTTCATGGCTAAATACTCGGTAGTGTTGCCATCACTAAGCGAGGTGACCGTCGTCGAAAGAAAATTAAGGTGGTCAGAGTAGGGACCGAACCCACGTCCTCATGCACAAGAGCCGCGCACACTACCCTTGCACCACCGACGGTAACCGAAAATGAATTCGGTCAGACCTACAGAATTCAATAGAAATTCGGTTACAGCAATCGAATTGACGCCAGATTCGGTCGTTGCAACCGATTTAAGGCTAAATTCGGTTATTGCGACCGAATTGATACCAAATTCGATAGATACAACCGAATTGATTACAAATTCGGTTGTTGGTACTGAAATTGTGTCACATTCTATTACTCCAACCGAATTTGGTATCAATTTCGGTTCTTGCATCCGAATTAATTCCAAATTCGGTTCTTCCACCCGAAATTTTAGTTGACAGAACGAATATAATTGAATTTTCAGCTTTCACAACCGAATGCATTATAGAATGACGCTGCTTCAACCGAATTTCAGTTGTGGGGACTAAATTCGGTCGTGACAACCTGTTTTCTAATAATTAGTTCTCTGAGTGTATTTGTAGAAGCTATTGTGGAATACGCCTTTTGTCCATGTAAGGTTTTAGCACGCGTAATATACGAATGACTACACTGAACGGAAAAGTTTTGTCACAGGGATGAAAATGTGAATCACCCCAACAACTTTTGCCATCAAAAGTAAAGTAACGTATTAAAAAACTATAACAGTAATTTTTCTGACTTTCTAAATATTGAACATTTAATTGATCTTCATGATAATCCTAACAAACATATTTAAACGTACCACTAACAAATGGAATTGAGTTTTGGGAATATATCCGTTTAAGTTTGTATTATTCGATCTTTATGTTGTTATGTTCCTTAATTTTTGTTCGGTTCCAGATCAATAACAATTAATAAGTAATATTTCATAGAAATATGAAATTTTAAAATGGTATTTAATGTTTGGAACGACATATATTTACGAATCTTCATATTCCTTTTTAACATAATTTTAAAATAATAAACTAAACCGTCTTTCATATGAACACATCGAAGATCTTCTTTTATTTTATACATTAGCAGTATTTTCCTTTGCCAAGAATTCTAAATGGGTTTTTGCTTTTAAAATTTCCGATTTCAGTTATTTTGTCTTTCGGTATTATGAATATGGACAGAGTTATGAAAAAAACTATAGAACAATTCCTTTCACTGTATTGTGAGAGGATAGAGAGCAACTCACTCACACTAACTCAAAGTATGGTTGTATGAGGTTGTCGACCCCTGTTGCAAAGGAACTGATTTAAAATGTGTACGTGACCCACCACACATGCTCACTATTTTCACTTGCTGGCCTTTTTTTTACTGTCGACTGCTTTTCTCTCTTGATATTCATAAAAATTAGATTCGTTGTATTAACAACTGATTAATTTCACTAACGCAATTATAAGTATTTCGTCAACGTAAATGTTGGCAGACCTCCATAATAAATAAATAATAAAAATAAAGTAAAAAAGTAGGAGATAAACTAAATATCAATAGTTTAAATCTTAAGCACTTCCTTTTTTTAATTTTAACTATTTTATCTACAAAATTCAAATTAAATAAAATTGTTGCAGGAACAAAATATCAGTTGTTGCAGCAGCGAAATGATAAATTGTCAAAGAAATCATGTTTCCAATTTTTCGTTGCAGTTTATCGAAATATATATTTAAAGTTTTGAAGTACCGCTTCTATAAGCAGCAGCTTTCATTTCGATTCGTTTTGGATGATAGGTGGTCGTGGATGGTTCAATGGTAGTGTGCGCGGCTGTTGTACATGAGATCGTGGGTTCGATCACCGCCATGATCTTACTTACTTACTTATCCGGTCTCGGACAACCCCGGGGGGTCAGGGACCTTACAAAACGAAGATAACATATTTCGCCAACCAGTTCGATCTTTTGCTTTATCTCTCCAGTTGGCAATACCAAGTGTACGCAGGGATTCGTCAACCTGATCCCTCCAGCGGAGTCTTGGTCTTCCTATTTTTCGTCTTCCTTCGAGTTCGGTTTCGAAAAGCCTTCGCGCTGGTTCATCTTCATCCATTCTACTGACATGGCCTAGCCAGCGCAATCGCGTTATCTTGATCCGCTTAACTATGTCAATGTCAGGATAAAGCTCATACAGCTCATGGTTCATGCGTCGCCGATACTCGCCGTTGTGCACTATAGGGCCATAAATTTTTCGGAGTATTTTTCTCTCGAAGACTCCTACAGATGTTTCGTCTGCTTGCGATAGGACCCAGGATTCTGCGCCATAAAGCAAGACAGGTTGAATGAGAGTCTGGTACAGCTGGACTTTTGTTACTCGAGAGAGGGCTTTATCTCTAAAGTGCTTGCTTAGCCCAAAATAACATCTATTCGCAAGCACAATTCTCCGTTTATTCTCAAGGCTGACGTTGTTGTTTTTGTTCACGGCAGATCCGAGGTATATAAATTCGTCCACTACCTCGAAGTTATAACGGTTATCAACGTTCACGCTTTGGTCTAATCGCGTGGAGGCCCTGTTCGTTGAAACCATTAATTTTGTCTTGTCCTCATTCACCGTCAGACCCACTTTTGCTGACTCCTTCTCAATTCTCGAAAAAACCGCAGTAACTTCTCTAATTGTGCGCCCAATGATATCTATATCATCAGCATACGCGAGCAGCATGTGACTTTTGCTGCTGATGGTTTTATTCATATTGACTGCAGCTTTTCTCATAATGATCTCCATTAAGATGTTAAAGAGATCGCACGATAGGGTGTCGCCTTGCCTGAGGCCTCGCTTAGTTTCGAAAGGTTCGGTAAGATCCTTACCAACTTTCACTGCGGATTTGGTGTTCGTCAAGGTCATCCTGCAAAGGCGTATGAGTTTTGCAGGAATACCAAGCTCAGACATTGCTTCATAGAGTTTCTCCCGTATCGGACTATCGAAGGCTGCTTTATAATCGATAAATAGATGATAGGTGTCGATTTGTTTTTCGTGTGTCTTCTCCAGGATTTGGCGTAGCGTGAAAATCTGGTCAGTTGTCGATTTTCCAGGCCTAAAGCCACACTGGTATGGTCCAATCAGGTCAGCGATAATTGGTTTTAGTCTTTCGCACATTATACTTGATAGAACCTTATATGCTATGGATAAAAGGCTTATTCCACGGTAGTTGGCACAAATACTCGGGTCACCTTTTTTAAATATGGGACATAGTACACTGAGACTCCAATCGCCGGGCATGCATTCATCTAACCAAATTTTGCTAATGAGCTGATGCATGCACCTTATCAGCTCATCGCCGCCAGCCTTAAACAGCTCCGCCGGTAATCCATCGGCTCCTGCGGCTTTGTTGTTCTTAAGCCGGGCAATAGCTGTTCTGACCTCGTCTTGGTTAGGAGGGGGGCAATCGACGTCGTCGTCCATATTGTGATCGATTGTCCCATCGTCATCGGATATCTCAGGTACTAGTAGCGCGGAGAAATGCTCTCTCCATATTCCCAACATGCTCTGCACATCTGCGACGAGATTTCCGTCTTTGTCTTTACAGAAGGGGGGCCCTGAACCATGTCCATTAGTTCCGTTTTTAACTTTTTGGTAGAATTTTCGGGCTTCGTTCTTCCTTCTGTATGTCTCAATTTTCTCACTCTCGCGTTTTCTCCACTGCCGTTTCTTACGCCTAAAGAGACGGTTTACCTCCTTTCTCTTCTCCCTATACCGCTCAGTTGCAGCTCGCGTTGCAATTGACTGAAGCATTACCATACGTGCAGCGTTCTTTTCGTCATTTGCTATGCGACACTCTTCATCGTACCACGGTTTGTTGCGAAGCGGTTTTTCGAAACCAAGTACGGTTGTTGCGGCAGTTTTTATAGAGTCGGAAATGGGTTTCCACTGCGCATCAGGATCGTCATCGGGAGGGGGTGGGTTCTGTGCCAAAAGTTGCGAGAGCTTCCTTGAGTAGGCTGTGGCTACCTCTGGTAATTGCAGCTTTCCGATGTCCAGCTTCCTCTGCGTCTGGTTTCGTACGATTTTCGCTCTACTTAATCTTGTGCGAACCTTTGCTGCTACCAGGTAGTGATCAGAATCGATGTTAGCTCCTCTGATCACTCGTACGTCCATTACACTGGATGAGTGCCTTCCATCAATTACCACGTGATCAATTTGGTTCCTAGTTCTTTGATCAGGGGATACCCAAGTAGCCTTGTGGATGTCTTTATGCTGGAATCTTGTGCCACTGATGACCATGTTTTTTGCCGCGGCAAAGTCAATCAGTCTCATACCGTTGTCGGAACTGTCAGCATGAAGACTGAAATTGCCAATAGTTGGATTAAACACATTCTCCCTTCCTACTTTGGCATTAAAATCTCCTAGTACAATCTTAATGTCATGGCCAGGGCAGCGGTCATACGTTTCCTCTAGGAGCTCATAGAATATGTCTTTGGCATCATCATCTTTCTCTTCTGTCGGGGCATGCACACAAATTAGGGAAATATAAAAATATTTCGCTTTTATGCGGATTGTGGCTATTCGTTCACTCACAGGATTGAACCTAGAGACTAGATGTCGCAGTCTTTTGCCAACTACAAATCCACAACCAAATTCATGTTTTTTTTCATGGCAACTGTAGTATATATCGCAGTTTCTTTTTCTTGTGCAGCCATGTCCTGTCCATCGCATTTCCTGGATAGCGGTAATGTCAGCCTTATAACTTTCGAGGACATCTGCCAGTTGGATACTTGCACCGGATCTATATAGAGTTCTTACATTCCAAGTGCATATCCGTAAATCGTGGTCCTTATAACGTTTGCGGGGGTCGTCAACAAATAGGGGTTGTTTATGTTTTCTGTTTCGTTTTTGTATTTTCACTGCCATTATGAACGGTGGCGGGAGGCAAACCCAGCCCACCGGGTTTTTGCATTTTACCTACTGCCAGGATATTTGATTGCAGCCGCCCATTATGGATCAGACGCTGACCAGGATGCGATATGTTGAACCTGGATTTTCTTCTTTTAGTTTCTATCCGCCGTTGGCCCGTATGTTTGGCTCATCCGCCTTCTAAGGACAAAAGAATATGCCCGATTGTTTGATGAGCTTCAGTGACATCAGTCACCTACTATACCTGATTTGATGCTCATTTGTTTCGCCTTCTCACTCTAGCTAGCTAACGGAGGTTTCCGAAAAGCCATTGCCCAGGACATACTGCGTGGAAGTAGTGAGCTGCTTGGACTGCCCAATGAAGGAATCATTTCTGGCCACTCCCAAGTGAATGGCAATCAGAAACTTTCCACCTCCACGGACAGTCCCATGTCCCATGAGGCCATGATCACCTCACACATTTTTCAATTGCGGTCACCTCGCATAGTGACGGCGGCACTATACATAAAGTATTTAGCCACGAAAAAGCATCTCAAAATACCGTTAGGAATCGCTGTGAAACTGTAGGTCCAAATCAGTAGGTATCAAGCCAGAAAGCACACAGCCAAATGGCTGTGAGAAGCTCTCCCCAATCTCTTCACAGGATACAATGGAAAATTATTTTTGATTTATAGTTTTTTGATGTCATGTAAAATTTTGGAAATAATAGACATTTTTGCCAATTATTATTTTATTGGTACGGCATATCATTGATATTTCTCACAGTTTTCACAGTTCCTCGCTATCTCGTATCAGCGTCGATTTCGTGTTTTAAAGCCTCAATGGACTGCGATTGTTTGCGTAACACTAACTATTCTCGGCGCCTCAGAGGTAATAGTCTGAAGGGGTGAAATCGCAGTTGCCAAACGGCCAAATTACTTCCGAATTTTGTCTGATTATGCGGTTTTAGAAAACAGTGCGCAAAAGGACTTTTGTGTCGGATGTGTGACACGTAGCGTCTTCCTGTTGAAACCATAGGTAATCCATGTTATCGTCTTCAACTTCTGGGAATACCAACTCACTGAGCATGGCACGCTAACGCTCGCCAGTGACGGTAACGGCGGCTCCTTGGTAATTTTTGAGAAAAATGGGCCTATAATGCCGCCATGCCAAAAACAGCACCAAACAGTCACACAGCTTTTATCGGAAAAGATGATTTTTCGGTAAGAATGCTCATCTTCAGTAAATCGATGTTTAGCCCATTCAGCGAAGCGAAAACGACTAATGGACTAATGGGACTTCATACCGAGGTCTTTATACAAAATTCTGTGCAAAGAAGAACGAGAAGTGTTGAATTGTTGCGAACGGTGGCTAATTGATGTTGGTGACTGTACGAGTACTCGTACACTTTCAGCTACAAGAGAAATATTTTACACTGAACGCACTGGTCGAGCACGTACACGAGTTCTTTTGCTGCATAAGGACCCGTATTGACGTAGTCACTTCACAAATTGACCCACAAATTGTGATGATGAATTGTGATTGATGAAGATTTCTTACAGTTTAAGTTGAACACTCAGAACTTGGGAAGAATGATTTTAATATTTCCCAATTTTCTGCAAGCATGGGGTGACCCATTTCGTAAATTTTTAGCCTTTAACTAATAATCTGCCACTTCATAAATGTAAAATTGACCATCTGCTTTGAGAAAATTCCGAATTTTAAAAGGAATGCACAAATACAGCTTTGTAATCGTATCCAAATTGGTTCCTTCAGCGAAGTCTGAATTATGATACGTTGGTTCGTTAGTTATGTTAATTCTTGTTATGCGTTTTGTCACACGTCATTAATTAATAATAAATATGGTCGTTAATGGTTACTGGCAGGATCGCCAGTTGTAGTCTGTAGCTGTAGTCTTTGTTTATTATATTAATAAAAATTGTAGTTAAGTTATAGTTAATGTTTATTGTCTGAAGTTTGGAACTAGAATGAAAATATTTTAACAACATTGATTAGTTACAATACAATTATTGGAATGCTTTCTAGGTATTTGAAATTAAAAACTCAAATTATAATGAAAACAAATACAAGACGAACTCCATGGATGCCGAAAAATAAGACCACCAAGACTCCGCTGAAAAGATCAGAAGTACGAGTCCCTGCTAAAGCTCGGCGTTACAAACTTCAGCGGGAAATAACAAAAGATGGAGGCGGTTGGAAAAATATACCCATCCTTGTCGCCAAATATGTTGTATCCGGTGGTGGATTATCAAATTGAAAATACGCTACGTACTTTAATACTTTACAATTAGAACCTTTATTAAGAGTTATAGTAATGAGTTTCAAAGATCAAGAAGGAATGAAAGATTAAAATGGAAATCGAAAGTCGTAGGGTTGTCAGATCAAAGACTATGCTTATAGCGGGTCCGCCAAATAACTTTTTTTTTTAAAATGCTATAAAAAAAACTACTTAATATTTTCTCAAATTTCTTTTTTTTATTTGAAAGTACAATCCTTCCCGTTAATAATAGAAAATAATTTCATTCAAATGGCAGCCTCGGCTGGCCATGCAGTAGCCTACACGATCGGTCCAATTTTTAAGCACATTATCGATTGAGTGCAGCTGTATTACACCAATGGCTTCACGAATATTGTCCTTTAAAGCGTCAATTGTCCCTGGCTTGTCGGCGTAACACTTATCTTTGAGGGCACCCCACAAATAAAGTCCAACTGTGTCAAATCGAAGCTCCGAGGTGGCCAAACGACATCAGCTCTGCGGCTGATAATGCGATCTTCAAAAACAGGGCGCAAAACATCGAGTGTAGCTTCGGCTGTGTGGCACGTAGCGCCGTCCTGTAGAAACCAAATGTTGCCAATATCCTCCTTTTCAATTTTCGTGAACAAAAATGCCTTCAACATGGCCCGATAACGATCGCCATTGACTGTAACGGCCACTCCTTGCTCATTTTCGAAGAAAAATGGCCAAATTATGCCTCTGAACCAAAATTGTGCCCCAAATGCGACAATTTTGCTTGTTTACATACCTGCCAAGATCAAAATGAGCTTCATCTGAAAAGATGATTTTTTTGGCAAAATCGGCATCTGCAACATTACCATGATTTTCAAAGTAATGTCGGAATATTTCCGAGCGTTGTTCAAGCGTATACACAACCATATTCGTTCAGCGGAAGGATCAAACTAATTATCTGTCAAATCAGACATGAGCTAAGTGTTACCATTCACGAAATAAGCACTAGTTGAAAAAAAAAAACGTTAGATGGCGGACCCTTTATAAGTACAATATGAGTTACAATAATTCTCCCACATTTATATTCAATTATGTCATCAACACAATGTAGTACTTTAAAAATTGCGGTAGGTTCTCTTTCCCTGATGGAGTAGCAGGTTGATATTGGGTTTCTGTATTCAGACCTTCAGTTGTTGGTTCATCAGTTTGAACATTTCCCTCAATAGCAGGTCCTAATGCTGGCGAAGGTACATTCCCTGCAGAGCTGGTCAATTCTGCTGTTGATGAGTTAGGTGCCTTTGACATTTGATAGTATCGAAATTATTGATCGGTTTGGCAGTTTCCCGGAATGTGAGGTTGATATTCTTTATTTGATGGAATAATTGCATCTAGGTGACCCTCAGCATTTTATTTTATATTTATATGCCTTTTCAATACGTATCCATTATCGAGTGTAATCATATAATATAGAAGACCTAATTTCTACACAACCACCCCAAGTTTCCATAAGTTTTTGTTAGCTGTGTAAGATAGGGTATGAACGCTTTCTCCCGCATTTAACTATCTTGTGTCTTCAGTCGATGGTGTTGATTTATGTAACTTTCTAGGTTTTAATTCATCTAAGCCCATTTTTTTTTTGTCTTCCCAAAAATTGTTCGTCTGGAGTTTTCCCATTTCGCAAAGGCAGAGCTCTATATTTAAACGTAATATCACTTATTTTCTTTTGCATCAACGAATTTTCATCAGCCATAGCCATTAATTTGTTCTTGAGCGTTTGGATGTTCCTTTCGGCTAAGCCATTGATGGCTGAATGACCAGGAGCACAACATTTTTGAAATATGCCAGAATTGTGGCAAAACTTTTTGAATTCATCACTTGTGAATATCGTGGCATTATAGGATACTAAGACAGCTGGATAGCCATACCTGGAAATTATATTCATTAATGCCTCTATCGTTGATATTGACGATGGTTATGTGCCACAAACTCCGACTTCTGCCCACTTTGACTTTTCATCGACAACAACTAAAAAATTATAACCATTATAAAGTCCGGCATAATCCAAATATACTCACTGTCAATTGTTGTCAGACTCTTCCCGTAAATGGAGTGATGCTTTGACTGGGCTTTAAGCTACCAATGCACATGATGGACAATATCGTACAAACCGTTCAGTGTCAGTAAACGTAACTTCGATCAACCAGTAAACATAACTTCGATCCAATTGTTTCATCTTGGTAACGGCAGCGTGAGTGTAATGAAGTTTTTCCAGTACTAGTTGTTGTAAAGTTGTTTGAATAACGACACGCGACCCCTGGAATAAAATGTTCGAATCAATGGTAAACTCTGAATTTGAAACAATCGAATTTTGTAATTTTTTTTTATTATTTTTGATAGGTCGTGTCTGCCCGAGTTTCATCTCTAAGCGTATTGAAATTCAATGTTCTCGAATTCATTCGAGCGATTGTTGAACTGTAGGCGGGGTATATTTTCAGGTTTACTGCATTTTCCACGCCCGTTGGATTAGTTGCGCTCCGACTAAAGGCAGTCGACATGAACATAAACTACTTTCGTAGTTATATTCGGTTTAGAAAGCAGCGCGTAACTTTTCAACCTTGATGCTGTAATTTATTTTGAAATGTTTCATTTTTTAAATTTTTTTCTTTTGAATTTTCATGAAAAATTGTAGACGAAGGTTGATTGTCCACTCCCAGCTTAAAAAATCTACCAAACAGATAGTCATGAAAATATTGGGCAGCGGAAACGGTAGCTAGCGCCTCTCGATCTAGCTGTGTATAATTCTGTTCTGCAGGCGTTAGTGATCTGGAAGCAAATGCTACCGGTCATTCACTATCACCAACTTAGTGTGATAGTACTCCTGCTACACCCATCGGACTAGCTAATTGAACTGGTAAGCTTGGGTTGAAAGGCAGCAAAACGTGGTCAATTGAAATTTCATTCTTCAACTTTTCGAAAGCTGCTTGACATTGTGATGTCCATTTGAATAAAGACGGTTTGTGTAAAAGGCGCCGTAGTAATAGTTGAGGCGGGTGTGTTAGAGGCCAATTAACTAAATATAAATTTATGAATTTTGTAGTTTAATTTCTCGATCATAAAGCACAAAATACTTCTATTTTTGAAAATAGTAAATTTTATTGTAATGACATTTACGTTCGACAACTTTGCAAAAAGGTGGTTAAAAAGTGAAAAGTCCGTATTAAAACTACTAGTCACAATGCCTACATACTCTTTTATTAAACTTTGTCAACATATATTTTTTATTTAAACAGTTTACCTGTTTTCCCCCACACGTGTCACCAGTTAATGGATCAATTGTTATGGCAACAATGAGGCAAAGTATAACCAATGCCAAGCGGTTTCTCTTTTTCAATCACGCAAGCTGTACATTTTAAGTATGACGCGTCGATTGCACTTATTGATACAATCCAGTGAAAAGGATACTGACAATAAATTTTTGACAAAAAGACGATAATGACAAAAGCAAAACGAAAATGTCAATAAACTGATAGTGATAGTGACGAATAAACAGATACAATAAATACACACACAAAAGGAACAGTATTTTGTTACGGATATATGGGAGTGTTTTCGCTTCTTTTGTTAGTGTGTTGAACGGTTATTTGCAGTATTTTATTTAATGCTTTTATTTGAGTCATTTGCTTTTAAATACCCCACGTATTGGGTTTGTTTTTGTTTTTCTTACCTCCCGCTGTTGATATTCATTTCCTATTTATTTAAGGATTATCCGGTTTTTTCTCATTGGTCTCGCTTTTTTTTCTATCAAAATAGTTTGAATGTTTGGTCATGTTTTAGCAAGTGCTAAAGACCTTAGCAATAGTTGTTAAATAGTGGCGAAAAAAGTTTTTCGTTGTTTTTTGCTGTCGAAAGCGTGGAAAACAATGTCCAACTAAATTTGTCCGTTTTGGCATAAACTCAAAAAAAAAAGAAAAAAAAACACACACACAGAGAGAGTGCAATAAACTCGTCGAGAATAAGGAAGAGGATATGCTGAAAAGTTTGAAACATGTTCATGAGTGTTAAATAACAAAATGTATTTTACAAACTTGTAGTTGGCTGAGGGCAGAAGAAAATATAGGCAAAAGTGTGAACAAAAAAAATGTGGTAACATGAAAAAAGTAAATAAACACCATCACTATAATTTCACTCCATTTTCAATTAGAAGCACCGTTTAGAAGATATGACAGTTTTAAAATTTCCAATAGTGATTGACCAAATATGACGAAATTTTGTCCATTTTGCGACTAAGATAATGCGGACCGCTTAGAAGATGCGGCCTTTTTAAATTCTTTATATTAACTTCACCTGTCTGTATGCATGTATGTATGCGGCGCACCGAAAAAATTTTGGATTGATTTTTAACACTTTTTCCCGTGGTCCAATCGAGTTGAAACATCGCAGGCAAACTAATGGCGACGACAGAATAAACTATCAAAATATGGGCGGGATTGGATACAGGGGCGTGGTTATATATAAAGAATTTATGTCAAAAACAATATTTTGTTTAGGGGTTGGTTTTTTGTAGTGATTTATTAATATTATAACCATTTTTATTTTTTCAACGGTGATCACGGCTATCCTATTTGTGATTAGAAGACATAAAAATTTTTGTATACCTCCAGCGGTGATCACGAGATTTCATTCTTTTTGGTTCATGTTCAAATTCACCAGGAATGAATTTATTTTTTTATTAATTTATTTTATTACAGCTATTTTATGTTAGTTGTGAGTATAGTTGACCTTGGTAGATATATTAGTTTTCAGTAGTTTCGGCTTAAGGTCATAAGAATAAAAAGAAAACACTTCAAGCATTTCTTCTTACAATTTTATTAATATTTTCCAATATTTCGACCAACTTCGCTGATCATTTTCAAGACTCTGATAAAACAAGAATAAACAAAGTATTCATAAACATTATTGAACAATTCAAACAAGAATCAACATAAAAATATATATTATTTTCCCCAAAGGGAGAATGATTAATTTTAATTACATTTTGAGATTACACAGAGCGCGTCCAAGTTTTACCGCAGGCTTATGTCAACTGATTTGTTCCTCTCTTGAATTTGCCAATTATGTGCCTATACACATGCGCACATTGATCTGTATCTCGTTTGCAGTTAAGCGTTTTCTCCGATGGAACGTCAATTATATGCAGCATTTCCTGGAAGAGGCGTCTTGAGTAATTTTTCTCTTCAGTCAGAATTTCCACTTCGTCAAAATTTGGCTTGTGCCCAGTTAAAGTACAGTGGGCTGCTAGTGCTGTCTTTTGTTCTATCGGCTTATACTGAGCTTTTTGGTACGACTTATGAGCAGATATTCTAGTTTTCAATTTATTCATTGTAGTGCCAACATATACTTTCTGGCATATGCTGGACTTGTCACCATTACTTGGAATTTCGTACACAACGTTTGGCTTGTCATTTTTGTCAATAATAGACTTGGTCCTACTAAATAAACTATTCACGGTTGAATTCTATTTCAACGCCAATTCATATTTTCCGTTGTCATATATATTGGAATGTTTCAATCTTTCAGAGAAACCCGGAACATACGTTGTGGTTTTATAAATTCTGTCAGATTCAGTACGGCGTTCAGTCAGCATGCTCGTCACCGCCCGTGATATCAGATTGGCTGTAATTTTCCTGGGGAAACTATTCACTTTAAGGATTTCCACCATTTTCCCCTTATTCGTCTTGTGGAATTCAGCGTCACTTATCTTCAAAACTCTCCTAATGAAGTTGCTCGCACTGTTAATAATTGTCCTTCTTGGGTGTTTGGAATGAGCATTTATCAATCGTCCCGACGCTGTAGGTTTTTGGTACCAGTCCATTTTGAGAGCATTTCCTTGTCTGATAACCAAACTGTCCAAATATGGTAGCCTATTGTGCCTTTCCTCTTCGAGCGTAAATTGTAGTTGTCCATTAAAAGAATTCAATGCTGTCATCATGTTGGCCACTTCAGTTCTTCTGATAACAACAAATAAATCGTCCATATATTTCGTCAAGATTTTCGGCTTCTCCCCCAATGTGTCGAGTACTGTATCCAATAATACCTCCGTGATGATGTCAGATATAATTGGTACTGGGGATCCCATGGTCATACCCTTCCGCTGTTCGTAGAATCTATCTTCATACTAGAAATAGCGTGTGTCCTTGATGCAGAATGTCAAAATTTCCATAAAATCCTTAGGTGGTATATTCGTGTACTGTCCAATTTCGTCCCAGTTATCCTCTATAGTCCTTAGAGCTAGATTAATTGGTATGCTGGGGAATAAGTTAACCACGTCAAATGAAACTATTATTTCTTCCTCATCAATGCTTATGTTCCGATTCCTCGTCTTCTGCCACTGCGTCCTTTCCGTTGTATTTTGAATTCTTTGTCACGTTCTTAAGTATATCCAACACAAACGTGCATAGCCCATAACCCGGTGCGTCAATTGACGAACAAATGGGTCTCAAAGGATTACCATTTTTGTGGATCTTAGGTAATCCGTATATTCTGGGTGCAGTGGTAGTTTTAGTGGTCAATTTCCTCCTAGTATGGGCGTCAATAAATTGTCCCTCGTATAGTTTATCCACTAATTTGTTATTTTTATCCTGTAGTCCAGTTGTGGGATCTCTCCTTAAGCGTCTGTAGGTGCATATATCGCCCAGTATATTACCCATCTTCCTCTTATAGTCATCTAATTTCACTGCTACCGTTTTGCCGCCTTTGTCCGCATTCATTATAAGAATATCTTTATTCGCGTTCAAATATTTTCTCGTGAGACCCACTGTACTTAGCACTTGTCTGTCTCGCTCGTCTAGTTTCAATTTGTACAATTTGTAGAAGGCTACCATACTTGGACAGTTTGGTTATCAGACAAGGAAATGCTCTCAAAATGGACTGGTACCAAAAACCTACAGCGTCGGGACGATTGATAAATTATCATTCCAAACACCCAAGAAGGACAATTATTATCACTGCGAGCACCTTCATTAGGAGAGTTTTGAAGATAAGTGACGCTGAATTCCACAAGGCGAATAAGGGCAACATGGTGGAAATCCTTAAATTGAATAGTTTCCCCAGGAAAATTACAGACAATCTGATATCACGGGCGGTGACGAGCATGCCGACTGAACGCCGTACTGAATCTGACAGAATTTATAAAACCACAACGTATGTTACGGGTTTCTCTGAAAGATTGAAACATACCAATATATATGACAACGGAAAATATGAATTGGCGTTGAAATCGAATTTAACCGTCAATAGTTTATTTAGTAGGACCAAGTCTATTATTGACAAAAATGACAAGCCAAACGTTGTGTACGAAATTCCATGTAATGGTGACAAGTCCAGCATATGCCAGAAAGTATATGTTGGCACAACAATGAATAAATTGAAAACAAGAATAGGTGCTCATAAGTCGGACCAAAAAGCTCATTATAAGCCGATAGAACAAAAGACAGCACTAGCAGCCCACTGTACTTTAACTGGACACAAGCCAAATTTTGACGAAGTGGAAATTCTTACTGAAGAGAAAAATTACTCAAGACGCCTCTTCCAGGAAATGCTGCATATAATTGACGTTCCATCGGAGAAAAGGCTTAACTTCAAAGGAGATACAGATCCATGTGCGCATGTGTATAGGCACACAATTGACAAATTCAAGAGAGGAACAAATCAGTTGACATAAACCTGCGGAAAACTTGCTCTGTGTTATCTCAAAATGTAATTAAAATTAATCAATCTCCCTTCGGGGAAATAATATATATTTTTATATTGATTCTTGTTTGAATTGTTCAATAATGCTTATGAATACTTTGTTTATTCTTGTTTTATCAGATCCTTGAAAATGATCAACGAAGTTGGTCAAAATATTGGAAAATATTAATAAAATTGTAAGAAGAAAAACTTGAAGTGTTTTCTTTTTATTCTTATGACCTTAAGCCGAAACTACTGAAAACTAATAGAGCTATTTTATTTTATTTATTCCAGCTCAAGATTCTCTATTAAAAGAGATATCCCACTCTCTATTAATAGAGATATCCTGATAAATCGTCTCTCAAACCTCTCCTAACTTTTTATGAATGCCGACAGTTTTTAAAAATAAGTTTTGTAAAATGCATCCTCATGTGTTCTGGTATAAATGAATGGTTTCCCATTACATCCCCTGAAGGAATTGGGGAGAGCTTCCACAACCAGTGAGCTGTGCGCTCTTGAGTTTTTTATACTCACTGATTGGGACCTACAGTTTGTACACCGATTCCGAACGGTACTTTGAGAAGCTTTTTCATGTCTAAATATTCGATAGTGCCGCCGTCACTATGAGAGGTGACCGCCGCCTAAAGATATTTAAGGTGGTCAGAGCAGGGATCGCATCCACGATTTCATATATATGACGGCCATACCATATAGGTGGTACACCATACAGCTATTTCAGATCTAGCCACCGATCTACATCGTCGGTTGTTTGGGATGGTGCTACTGAAAATAGTCGCCATCACTAAGCGATGTGGCCGACGTCGAGAGAAATGTAAGGTGATCAGAGAAGGGATCGAACCCACGCTCTTATTCACAAGAGCAGCGCACACTAACTATTGCACCACACATGACCACATATGCAACCTTCTGCTTCTTGGTAGAGAGTACAAGCTCGAAATTTTCCGGGTTTATACCCAGCGCATTCTCCGTGGCCCACTTAGACAGTTATCTATTTAAGCCCTGGAGCAATTCTCTGCATTTAAAAGGGTATTTTCCATGTACTGCAATTTCAATGTCATCAATATATGCTACGACTGTGCAACCTGATCCCTACAGTTCTAGCAAAACGCCAATCAGTGCTAAATTCAAGAGAAGTGGAGATAAGACTTGGGCGTTTCACGTTTCGTTTTAAAGTCATGTGACCCAGGAACGCGATTATGTACAGTCCATACCTCGCATTAATGACCACAGCGGTCAACACAACGCCGGTGCCGATAAGACGTTGTTAAGCCACCACCCTCTGTATGGACAAATACGACAAATCCTGCATAGTCAGCGAGATGCGCGCATGCTATTTGTGCTGTCACTGACAAAACAGATTTATGAGTCAATAATCCTCTCGGCTGCCTTCGACGGAAAGATTGGCGACTCATTGTTCTGAAGCCTTCTGAACAAATGTGTCATGATTTCCCCGATTTCGTAATGAATACCATTGGATTCTCTTTATTTAACAGGGTAAAGTAGGATATCTTAATGGAGCTCATATAAGTGGGATAGTAGGAGCTAGTGGGACAACATGTATAGATCACTTTACCACTCCACTAGTACTATGCCGTCAGGCTCAAGCAATTTTTAGGGCTTTAAACTTCGCAACGTGTGAAATGATGCGGTTGATCGGTGAGTCCGACCATATTTCCTCCAACAAGTTTGCTGGTAAATGAGCCTTAAACAGGAAGTCTAACGATTCGTCACTACATGTCTTCCGCCGCGCGTTTTGTTCTTTCAGATATCCCATAAATGTAGGTGTCATCGAGAAGACTTTGCGCAGTCTGGAAGTCTCAGACCTGTTTTTAATGCCGTCTTACAAATGCTTACCGGACCTTGTCCTTGAAGATCTAATCGTTATCTTATACAAAAAAATTATATTATACTCTTTAAGTTTTAGCTTGTACACATTCCATTCTCGCTTCGTCCTTCAGGAACTAGCCCTATTGTTACGGTAAAAATGGGTTTCGGCTTAACCAACATTTACATCTGCAGTATGTCAAAACAACATTAGAATGTCAACAAACAGTTTGTGGTGTAGCTGCTTGATTGTCCAAACGTTGGAACCTTGATATTAATTATGGCTAAAAGTAGACCGTGGATTCAATCCCTGCTTTGGACACTATAATAATAATATAATAATAATAATAAAAAAAACATACCGTTCAGAATCGGTGTAAAACTGTTGATATAAATCAGTGGGTGTACAAACTAAAAAGCGCACAGCTCACTGGTGGTGAGAAGCTCTCCCAAGTTTATTCATGGGATGTAATGGGAAATCATTTTTCCTAAGTATGCCGTAGCAGAAAGTAGGATAGCGATCAATTGATTGTATTACCAAGAAGCTTATCGACAAACTGAGAACAGATGGCGCTGCTGCGAGACTGATCATGAAACATCGAAATGAAATTTGGCGATATCCACAAAGGGGCTTGGCGATAATGCAACTGATGTACAAAACCGCTTGGAGGCGCGCGTCGAGTCAGTCTGATTTCAAGCGCGTAAAAGTATCCTTAACTTATTGTGGTTGTTAATAATTGTAATTGAGTAAAGGCTTAATTGCGAGTGTTAAGTTTAGGTAAATGAAACGAACTCTTGTACTTATGGTCATTTTAAAAATGTAATAGAAAATGGGTTACACTATAAAAAGTTTTTTCCAGGCACACGTCCCCACCCCTCACCATCTGGTGGCAAATAATTTTACCTAAAAAAAGTTAATGTCTCATATACATATCTTATTTGCTAAAATACAAAAAATTTTAAAAGAAAATTTATTGACAACGCAGAAAAAAATCCAGATCTGTTTAGCTCAATGGAAAAGGAAATAAATATTCTTCTAGGAAAATTATTTTTGTCTATGTATAAAATGTATTTACGCAGAAGGAAGCCGCTTCGAATACGCAAAAATTGATAAATCTTAATCCGTCTCGAATCCATTTTATTTAAAAAAACCAACCAATCAACGAATTCAGAACGACTCCGTTTCGAATCCGAAAAATTTATGAAAATGAATATGTCTCGAATCCACTTTACTAAAAAAAAGGCAAACATGCAAACAATTCAGAACGAATCCGCTTCGAATCCGCAAAAATGGATAAAACTTTATCCATCTCGAATCTATTTTATTAGAAAACCCCAACCCCAATCGGGTTCGAATATGAAGTCCGATGCATGTTCGAAAAACTCCGACAAAGAATAAAACACGATTCGCGTTTTCAAGAGTAATGACATACGGAATCAGATTCGATATATCTACGTAACTGATTTCCGTTTCGAACAAAATTTACGAAGAAGGAATTGTTACGAAATTTTTGATTTAACAAACATGCAATATAGGTTTTGGATATGTTTCTTGTTTTTGAAAATCGTTTCCACAGCCTTTATTAGAGATATTGCAATTTTAAATATGTTCCTAATATTTTAGTATTTAGTCAAATTTATTTATTTAATGCAAATAATTCTAATAATGCTACTAATTCATACATTTCCAGTAACACACACCAACATTCTCATAACTTTTTCAAATAACTTAAATAAAAACAACTGTTAAACAACAATTTAAAATAACTACGAACACACCACGAAACTATTTAGCTCAAAACAGAGAATCAACCAAAAATACTTTTAAAATCTCTTCAAATTAAACTGTATACTGGTTGGATTACGGTGGTGTATTATAATTTTGTTTTTTTTCTGTATTTCTCGGCAAAGCCACACCATCCTTGACCACTTTTTTATTCGTTCAGATGGAATTTTGAGAAGAACAAAAAACCCGCAACTTTATGTGCATACAAATGTGTGAGTGTTATTTCTTTTTTATTTTTGTATATATTTTATCTGTCCGAGTCTGCTCTCATGTGGTCATGTTTGGTCCACACATCAGCGAGATACCAACACGATTCCTTGGTTCAGACAAGGATGCAAACATTTTATTCGTACACTCCACCACAATATCGTATCAAGCGACTGCAGCGATTCTCATAGTGAATAGACTCGTTAAAAAAACATAAACGAAAAAACCGCTAAGTGACCATTGCTTACTAAATGCTGAATCCCTTTCGGATGCCCTTCTCGCGCCACTACCCTTCCTAGCTGCCGCTCAAAGTTAAACGAACTTCCGGTGTACAACTATGTCGAATGCTGTTTTCTTGCCAAAAAAAAAATAGCCAAAACATCAACAGATTTGAAACAGCTACAACGAAATTTCGACCTAATGCGAGGACTAAGTTGTTCTTGTGTTGTGTGTGGAATGGAATACTATGGGGCATTAGACCGTCGCACAATGGAAGAGGACACTATCGGTCAGGAAACCGCTATCATTGATTCCACCAAATAACATTTCTACGCAGTAGTAACCGAAACACTTAAGCATAAAATTATTATTTATTGTTTCAGATATTGAGGATAATAGGTTGGCATATATCTACACGAAAAATCATTTTTAAAAAAGATTTTTTTTTTAAAGAATTTCTACTGTGATAAAGTGCAGTTGTCAAACTAAAACAATTCATGTTAATCCCCTTTCTCAATGGGGACGAAAGCTATGGGGTTTAAATTTAAAATTTTTAAAATAAATCTGAAATCTGATTTGACAGATCCAAGAAAACTTTATACGTAAGGATGAGGCAATTTTGTTTTACTGTCGCTCAGCAAAGTACATTAAGCTTAAATCAGACCGAGAAATTTAGCTGGGCGTACTTTCCACCACCGATACAATGACAATACAAAATGAGAATGAGAAACATTAAACATGATGACCCCGGCAAACCTTATAAGGACCACGGTTTACGAATATGCACTTAGAATGGTAGAACACTCGACATATCCAGTAACGCTATCCAACTAGCAGATGTCGTCGAGAATTATAAGGCTGACATTACTGCTAGCCAGGAGATGTCATGGGCAGGTCATGGCTGTACAAGGAAGAAGAACTGTTACATGTACGAGTACTACAGCTGCCATGACAAAAAGAATTGAATTTGGTTGCGGATTTGCAATTGACAAAAGACTGCGGGATCTGATCGCAAGGTTCAACCCGTGAGAGAACGTATAGCCACCATCCGCATAAAAGTGAAATATTTTTACATACCGCTAATTTGTGTACATGCCCTGTTTGTAGAAAAAGACGATGGCACCAAGGACATGTTTTATGAGCGCCTAGAGAAAACATTCCGACGCTACCCTGGCCATGACGTTAAGATTGTTCTAGGTAATTATAATGCTAAAATCAGCAGGGAAAATGTCTTTGAACCAACCGTCTGTAAATTCACTCTACATGACATCACTTCCGATAACGGAATGAAACTATTAGATTTTGCCACGACGAAAACACGATTGTAAGTAGTACGAGACATAAAAACAGTCATTAGGCTACTGGGATATCCCCTGATCAGCAGACGAAGAATCAGATTGATCTTATGGTAATGGATGGAAGGCCCTCTACTAGTGTACTGGGCGTACGTATCGTTCGAGAAGCTAATAACAATTCGGATCTCTACCTGGTTGTCACAAAGGTTCGCACAAGATTAAGCAGAGCGAAAGTCGTTGAACTCCAGACAGGGAGAAAGCTAGACTGCGGAAAGCTGCCATTGCCAGAGATTGCCACGGTCTACGCAGAGGAGCTCACTCAGATACTGGAAGCACCCCCGCCTCATGATCATGAAGCACAGTTGAAGTGCATTTCTCACTTTATGAAAACTGCTGCAGATACCATACTTGGTTATGAAAAACCGCTTAAAGACAAACCATGGTTCGATGAAGTTTGTCTCATAGCAAGTGATGAAAAGAACGGTACACGTATGGCAATGCTTCAGTCGGTTACAAAGCAAGCCGCGGTCGGGCGGTATAAGTAGAAGATGAAATGGGAATCCGCTTTATTTAGGAGCAAAAAACGATTATAGAGAAAGCGCAAGAGTGTGCAAATTGAATCTTACAGAAGGAAGAATGAGGCCCGTAAATTTCACCGAATAGTGCAAAGCCAAACAAACAGCAATGCATCAGGGTCCCCCATTTGTAGAAATAAGGACGGGAAATTTGTCGCAGATATGCAGAGAATATTGGGAATATGAATAGGTCACTATCTGCTTTACTTGTCCCAGGAGATTTTAATATAGATGAGAGCGTTGAGCAATTGCAGGACGATAGCGTCGACTACCACCCTCCTAGCCAAAGCGAAGTTAGAACTGAATTTTCCAATGAGACCCGTAAATTCCACCGAATAGTGCAAAGCCAAACCAACAGCAATGCATCATTGTCCCCCATTTGTAGAAATAAGGACGGGAAATTTGTCGCAGATATGCAGAGAATGTTGGGAATACGAATAGGTCACTGTCTGCTTTACTTGTCCCAGGAGATTTTAATATAGATGAGAGCGTTGAGCAATTGCAGGACGATAGCGTCGACTACCACCCTCCTAGCCAAAGCGAAGTTAGAACTGAAATTTCCTGACATAAGAACAACAAAGATGTTGGTGTTGATGGACTACCGGCTGAGATATTTAAGACTGGCGGCTCTGAGGTGGACAGGTGCATGCATTAAGCTCATATGCAAAATCTGGCTAGACAAATGCAAGCCTGACGATTGGACTCTGAGCATACTGTGACCTGTTTTCACTAAAGGCGACCAGAGTATATGCACAAACTTTCGCGGAGTAAGATTTTTATCTATCGCATACAAGTTCCTCTCGAGCGTATTGTGCAAAAGACTAAAGTTTTGTTGCAGACCTAATCGGATCTTATCAGTGTGGCTTTAGGCCTGGAAAATCAACTATCAACGAGATATTCACACCACGACAAATTCTGGAGAAAATCCATGACAAAAAAATCGACACCTGCTACCTCTTTGTAGATTATACTATACGGAGAAAATTGTACCAAGCTATATCGCAGCTTGGTATTCCTGCAAAGCTGGCATGCCTTTGTTGAATTACACTGACCGACACGAAATCCTCAGTAAAGATTGGTTAAGGTCCCACCGAACTGATTAGTACGAGGCGTTGCATCAGGCAGGGCGACCGACACCCTATCATGCAATCTCTTCAACATTTTAATTGAGATCATCGTGTGAAAACCTGCAGTCAAAACGAACAAGACTAAAGGTACGGTCAGATTGGGCAAATATTTGACGAAAAACGTCAAATATTTCTTGGCCACAAAATATTTTTGTGTGGCAAACAACAAAACAACTGATTTTGGTCAAACAAAATTATTTGCCTTCAAATAAAAATTTGCTCAATGTGACCTCAATAGTTTCCTCTTTTTTGGGCAAACATTTATTTGATCTTACAAAAGAATTGTAAGAGCAGACAATGGTTAATAACAGGTGGTAGGGGCAGTTTTGTCAGGTTTTTCGACTCAAATTATAAAATGAAGAAGAAATCACCATCATTATACGAAAAAGAAGAAATGGTAAATATTATAAACATTTTTTCAATAATTGTTAGGTTCAAGATCAATAACTAATAAAAGTGGCTTTTTCTATGAAAAAGTAAATTTGAATAGAAATATTAAAAAGTATTGTGTGAAATTGATTATTATGGTGGGTGGTTGGAAATATAGCTATTTCAATGCCCACCAAGGCATATCATCAACTCCCTTCTCCAGAAGTATTTAGGTATATCATCACACATTATAGGGATAAACAAATCTCAACTAAGCGAGAATTGCCTAAACTCCTACTTGTGCGAAAATATCCACAACAAATACTTTACCATAACCATCAATGTTCACAACATTTCTTTCCAATGTATGCTTTCATCGAAAGCCATTGCATAGATGTTGTTATTTCAAAAAGAAACGACGATTGCCACGAGATAGGCGTTAGAGTGTACCGTCTTCAAATTACCGTATCGTCTGAAAAGAAAAAGTACTTTTTAATAGTTCTTTAATCGGTTCACGATTGAAATTATTGAAAACATAACAATTGAATATAAACATTTTTAAAAACATTTTGGTAATTTTGTTCACCGGTTATAAAACTGTGTACGTATTTAAAAATGGCAAAGTTTTAGTTTGTTCATCTGTACTAACTTTTCAAATCGGCTCAAAACCGACTAATCTGCGACTAATTAGGATACATAAGTAATAAGGATAATTTGTCCATATTTAGAATTTTGAGGCTACTGAATATGTTGAAAATGGGTTTTTAATCTCCTCTACCTGGCCTTACAATTATGCTAGGTGATTTTAGAGCAAGCATGTCAAACTCGCAAAAAAGAATTTAAAAAATATTCAATAATTTTTCAAAATTTCAACATATGATCTTCCTGTTTTGTGTGTTTTCTGACAGGTTAATCAAACAATTATTTGCTGCAGATATTTGTTCAAGTGTGACCACAGGGCAAATGTATTTTCCCTACTGTTTAGTTGACTCATAGAGTAAATATTACT
The DNA here is from genome assembly GCA_963931995.1 of Phaonia tiefii. Lineage (NCBI taxonomy): Eukaryota > Metazoa > Arthropoda > Insecta > Diptera > Muscidae > Phaonia > Phaonia tiefii. The sequence goes on along the minus strand of OZ008370.1, from coordinate 111,170,377 downwards.
AGAGAGAAAATTTGACTCATCTGATGTTTCCTTTCACACTCTTCGTGATGCAGTCCGTGTGATAGAGAGATGTTTCACGAAAAGTGGCATACACCAGGTGGAATTACAATAACTTCTGGCTTTAATTTTTCACGTCGCTGTGGTGCAAAACTGTGAAATTTAAATGTGTTTTACACTTTTTTACTGACTGTTATTGTTAGCATACATTTGTATTGTATTTAACACAATAGTTTTAACACACAAAACGAAATGTCGTTGTTGTTATTTTGTTCGTTGTTTTAAACCATTGCCTCTATCTGGTATTATTGAAGCAATTCTTTTCGACATCCAAATTCATATCACACCAGGCCAAATGTCATAAATTTGCTGAGAGAAAGGTTGAGTCTAGTATAGTAATTAGTCTATAATTTGACTCTATTTCATACCTTTTTGATCAAACAAAAAGAGGCAAATAAATGTGCATAGTGTGAACACAAAATCAACCCTGAACTGATTTGACAACACTTTGACCTAATATAATGAAACATATTTTGATCAAATATTTGCCTTAAGTCACAAAAGTCACATGCTGCACTCAAATGCTGATGGTTTTTAATCTCCTCTACCTGGCCTTACAATTATGCTAGGTGATTTTAGAGCAAGCATGTCAAACTCGCAAAAAAGAATTTAAAAAATATTCAATAATTTTTCAAAATTTCAACATATGATCTTCCTGTTTTGTGTGTTTTCTGACAGGTTAATCAAACAATTATTTGCTGCAGATATTTGTTCAAGTGTGACCACAGGGCAAATGTATTTTCCCTACTGTTTAGTTGACTCATAGAGTAAATATTACTAGAGAGAAAATTTGACTCATCTGATGTTTCCTTTCACACTCTTCGTGATGCAGTCCGTGTGATAGAGAGATGTTTCACGAAAAGTGGCATACACCAGGTGGAATTACAATAACTTCTGGCTTTAATTTTTCACGTCGCTGTGGTGCAAAACTGTGAAATTTAAATGTGTTTTACACTTTTTTACTGACTGTTATTGTTAGCATACATTTGTATTGTATTTAACACAATAGTTTTAACACACAAAACGAAATGTCGTTGTTGTTATTTTGTTCGTTGTTTTAAACCATTGCCTCTATCTGGTATTATTGAAGCAATTCTTTTCGACATCCAAATTCATATCACACCAGGCCAAATGTCATAAATTTGCTGAGAGAAAGGTTGAGTCTAGTATAGTAATTAGTCTATAATTTGACTCTATTTCATACCTTTTTGATCAAACAAAAAGAGGCAAATAAATGTGCATAGTGTGAACACAAAATCAACCCTGAACTGATTTGACAACACTTTGACCTAATATAATGAAACATATTTTGATCAAATATTTGCCTTAAGTCACAAAAGTCACATGCTGCACTCAAATGCTGATGATTTAGATATCTGTGGGCGAAATCTGCGAGAAGTTACCGCAATATTTTCGAGAAATGAGATGGAATCTGCATAGGTGGGTTTGGCAGTAAACTAGGAAAAGACAAAATTAATGATTTCGACAGGAAGAACCGACACCCGATTCGATCCCGGGGTTAACGTTGATAACCGTTATAATTTCGAGGTTGTGGACGAATTTATTTACCACGGATCCGCAGTAAACAGAAACAATAACGTCAGTCTAGCAATCAAACGGAGAATTGTGCTTGTAATCAGGTGTTATTTCAGACTAAGCAAGAAATTCAGAGATAAGACCGTCCTTCGAGAAACAAAGATCCATCTATATCGGATTCTCATACAATCAGTCTTACTTTATGGCGCAGAATCCTGGATCATATTGCATGCTGATTAAACCTTACTGGGAGTCTTCGAGATAAAAATAATCCAAAAAATATTTGGGCCCATAATAGACAACGGCAAGAATCGACGACGGATGAACTACGAGCTGCATAATCTGCATCCCGACTTCGACGTAGTAATGAGTATTAAAAGAGCGCATATACGCCTGCTGGGCCATGTCAGTAGAGTGGATCAGAAAGAATCAGTGCGAAAGGTATTCGAAAGGTATTTATTATGTTACAATTAAAATTGCAAGTATATTATTTTTGAAAGGGAAACAATCAACATTCAAATTTTTTCGGAAAAACATAAAAAACATATAGAGCCAAAAAACTTTTTTTCTGAAATTCGTTCGTATTCGGCTGAACTGTGTTGGCATGAAAGTGAACAGGCAATATTTTATTATATGAAGTTTATTTGTCAAGTTATGGGATACTCAAGTTTTGGTGTTTTTCAAACGCATTTTTCGAACTAAAAAATAACAGAAATTATTAAGGCACAGAAAATGTTCTGGTGATTTTTGCATAAAATAAAATTATAAAAAATTTGTTTATGTACAAACCCGAAAGCGACCACTTCAAACTAAAATTGTTTAACTTCAACCTGTTACTATTTTTTACGCGCTGAATAATCTTTTTTTTTTTGTAGTTTGGATGCAAATACAATGTGTTTGTAGTATACTTGTGTGCCAACAAATTGTGTTTGCTATTCAATATTATATATTTAAGACACAACGTTTAATTGGCTCGTCAATTCATAAAACAATGGTTTCAAACACATACATGTTTCCTGCAATATGTTGCTAGGGCTGTTTCTTTTCAGCGTGTATTAATGTGCAGCGATATTTTTCGAAAAAGAACACAAAATTAATATTAAACTTAAACAAATGTTAATTGTATTGCCCTCTAAATTTCGAGTTTGTACATAATCAACAATTTTTTTCTAAAAAAAAATATAATTCTTGTTTTTTTTTTCTTTCTTGCTTGTGGCCGTCGGTGGTGCAATGGTAGTGTACGCGGCTCTTGTGCATGACGGCGACACTATAGAGTAGCCATGAAAATGGTTCTCAAAATACCGTTCTGTAGGTCCCAATCAATGAGTATAAGACTAGAAGCTCTCACTAATCCCTTCATGGGATGTAACGGGAAACCATTTTGATTTAAAAGGATTATTTTAAGTCGATAGAAATTGAACTTATAAAAAAATAAAGAATAAAATTAAATTGTAATCCAAAAATTTAGTTTTTTTCGAAAGATCAATATGCGGCATTAATATTTAAAAAATATTTCGGGCATATGGCCACCGCGGATGTTCATGACTGTTCGTTGCAACACAGGAGGCTAATTCACCGGCCCATTTTTCGAAATCAACGTATCGCCAAATTTTGATTTAAATAAATCGATAGAAACGGTCGTAAAGCACCTAGCGCTATCCTCTTGAAACCATATATCTCCCGGACCAATGTCACCCATATTTTCAAACAATAAATCATTGCTCATGGTACGGTAACTATTTCCATTACAAGCCCCGTCTTCATTTTTGAAGATATATGATCCGATGATGTCATCTGCGTGTAAACCGCACCAATCGGTGAATTTTTCTGGATGTAATAAAGTCTATAGGGTTTTTTCTGGATTGGTCTCATCCATATGCGGCAATTTTGTTTATTAACAAAACCGTTAACTAGCTTCGCTGCTGAATACAATTTTGCGATCAAACACCTGATCAGTTTCCAACTGCTCTAGACCCCAATAGAGGAAAGCATGACGCATGTGATGGTCCTGTGGCTTTAATTCCTGCACCAGCTGGATCTTATACGGGTGTAGGCCAAGTTATTCTGCATAGTTTTCCACGTATTGGACGGACAGAGCCCTAATTCCTGCAACCGACGACGAATCGATTAATTTGGATCTTCTTCCACACTTTCGGTTACAGCAGTGATATTATCTTCAGTACGCACATTCCATTGCCGTGTTGGTGTTATTAGAGTTGGTGTTTAGAGAATATGTGGTATGAAATTTATCCACAGTTCGACGGATGGCTTGCTCAGATGAAACCATGTGCGCCGTAAAAATCACGAAGTCGTCTATCAGTTGCGCGAATCGAAGACTGATTTTTAAAGTAACTCTGCATAGTTTGGTGGCGTTACTAAAGCGTGTATCTGTTCATGATGATTTGACAGACTACACTGATCATAAATGTCAAAAAGTGAGCGCAATAAGACATTTGACAGCTAAACAAGCTCTTTCAGAGCAGAACAATACACCCTTTAAACGACCGTTTTAGCTATAATGGCCTATAAGCTGAAGTCGGTACGCATCCAACATATGATATATGACAAAATATAACAGCACTATCTTTCACATGAAGGGCGTCTTAGGCAAGCATGATTGTCACTGCCGCAATAGTAATTTTTTGAGAAACTTTTTGAGATTCTGTCACATGTACTGCCATTCATTTCACTCTTGGCTGAGACTATGCGATTAGGTTTGCACACGCACTACTTTTTGACAGATCGTTCGACTAAGAAGGATGGTAAGTCAGTGCCTTAATAAAATTTTTTAGCAACCACAAAAACCACAAACGATATGAGTCTGGTTGTTACAAACCTCAAAGTTCATCGTGCAAGAACTGAAATTAGTGTACAAATCGCAGGAGTCAGTAACTCATGTTGTTCCTACCCTCAATGGAAACACTGATTACTTATTGACTCATGTGATTTCTGAATCAACATTGCAAGTGTATCCTAATGAGAATGCTAAAGTTTGGCTTAAACTAATTACAGCTACAAAATTTACTACATTTCATACCTACTAATTGAATCTATAAATGTTGAATTAAAAACTTTGTCTTATTATTTTGCAATATCCCCCATAGTGTTATTTTTATTTTATGCTGAATTTCAGCTTCAAATGATAAGAGCTCTTACATGAGCCATAAGAGTAAAGGTGACAGAAAAAAATTTCAGAATTTTTGTGTACTTTTTTAAAGATATTAAAAAACAATCATGTTGAAAAGGTTAATAGGAGAACAACGATGTGAAACAAACATACATTAGGTCTCCGGTATGAAACACATTTGGTAACGTACTTGAATTTGGAAATTTGTACACTACCTGGTGTCACATATCTACAGGGAATAAAACCTCAAATGAATTCAAGTAAATTTTATAGCTTAAACAGGCAGGCATTTGGTGATGAAAACCAACTCAATCAAACCTCACATTTGTAGGACCACTTAATAGAAACATGCAGATTTCAAAATAAATAACATTTACTAGGTTTGAACAGCTGAAAAGTACAGATAATGTAGCCCAAATTTACAGACATTTAATTAGTAAAAAGTAGAACCATTTAAGCAAGAATTATTTATCATATCAATCTAATATTTTTCTTTGGGTTAATTTATATGAACTTTTTACGAACATTATTTTTGTTTGTGTAACTTCAGAAAATTTTGAAAAAAGGCGGGAAAATTTGTTTGAATATTAATGAATTGACATAATTTGTTCACAATTGTTATTTTTGTTTTGTTTTAATTGTTAAATATTGTTTAAATCTCCTGATGATGCTACACAAAGGAGTAGCGAAATATCGAGGAAAATAAATATAACAACAGCAAATCTGACCTCAAGCTCGAAGAATATTGATTATCTTCTTAAAGCATTGCAAAATATAAATCGTCATATGTTTACGAAAGTTTGTAACTAAAAGTTTTGGCAACAAAAATTGTGCATAAACAAATCTTAAACATTAATTCTGATATCGAAAATGTTAAATTTTGAAAGTATTTAATGTGTCATGCAGGTTGCAACAACCGAATTTATGAAAAACGGGCAGCAATCCCGTTTTTCTCATAAATCCTTTTGCGGTAGTCGAAATGTTAATAAACTCTGTTGCTACAAACGAAAAAATTGATTTCAATATGGTTGTCTTTGTTTTTATACGTGGCTTGGGGATTCCCCCATTTGGTTTAGATATACCACCGGCTTTACGGCCTGGGGATAGATTTACGGATTAACGTAGCAATATTAAATCCCAAACAGGAATGTTGGGAGTACCTTTCAACTCAGTTCCATGACCGACTCCGACAATGCACCATTGTAACAGTCGCCTCAACCTGATTTCGGACGTGGAAGTACTCTGGCTGTCAATAATGTCCACGATAACCCCATAGAACATTTTCGGTCTCACCACCGCTGTTTAGCTCCGGTGAACAATACTCGGAGAATGCCCCCATTTACAACCTACAGTCCTATTGCAGGAGTATAAGGGTATCGTCGTCCTTTTCCTAGTTTGAGTGTGAAATTAAGCGTGTTATCCAAAAAGACACGCTGGTATTGGGTACAATCTACAAGCTTAGTTTCAGAACCATTCAACGTGATAGGTTCCACGATCGGTATTGGATACGTTAGGGTAAAAGCGACCAGCGACCAGGCTTACACATAGACCTGTTCCACCAGGCCATGTGCCCAAAGTCCGTAAGCTACTTTGGAGAATGACACTCATAGTACAAGGATACTTGATATAGCTATTGCTATTGCTACGTCATCCTCATAAACAAAATGTCCGCACCGTCATTTTCCAGTATTCCATTCAGCACAAAGTTCCACAAAAGTGGAGACATGACCCCTCCAAGAGATGTGCCTTTGATAAAGGTCGAGGTGCCCAATTCGGCTGTGATACGTCACCTGGTGAGCATTTGGTATGTAAGCCATATAAGATCCACATTAACCTTAACAGCCGATGGCGCCAAATCTATCGCCTTACGAGTGATATTATTGAACGTACCCTCAATGCCGAGAAAGGCCACTAATGTTTGGTCCTTAGCAACCAACGATTTTTTTATGTATCCTACCAGTTCAGGAAGTGCTATTTCTGTAGATTTAGACATGTAGACATGTTGTGCACTAGACAACAATATTGCAACAATACTCGGCGGCAAGTGTAAGTCTATCAGCCGTTCCAAACTCTTCAGTATGACAGGGTTGATAGGGTTATAGGGCCAAAGCTTTTATGGTATTTGTTCATACAAATAATGAAAAAAAGTTTCTGAACAGATAATATGAAGTTTTGTGGTATTTGTTTTCAGTGTGCGAATAGTTTCGGTGATTTTCTTTTGTTTGTTTTTCTTTATGGAAATAATTTTCTTCATTTCTGAAATTTCCCAATTCATTACAACTTTTGGTCTTTTTACGTAAATCCGACTTAGAGCTATGGTCTCTTGAGCAAAATTTCTCAGAATCACCTATAGATTACGTTTTTGCTATAAGCTTCATCAAAAAAAATCGTTCCATACAATTTGACCCGCCCTAATGTACATATTTTTATTTTTTCAAAAAAAAAAATTTGTGTATTTTCACTGACAATATTAGGCAAAATTGTAGCCACAATAACGCTGGACAACTTTCGTGAACATATCAATACAATCCGAACGTGTCTAGGTACCCTAAATATCTCATTTAGCTTAAAAATGGTCGTGTTTTACTATTTTTTGATACTAACTCGCAAACTGTGCATATTTTCCAATTAATATTTTTAATTTTATTGTCATTTTGCCTACTTTTAGTCATTGTTATGTATTAAGTTTCTTTTTAGTCTCATTTTCCGAACGCAAAGAATAGCATTACAATTAAATGCAAAACTAATAAATTTAACAAAAAAAATATTTGTTTTCGTGTTAAAATTTTCAATAAATTTTTACTCAAATGCACCGTAACCCTAACAAAAGTTTAATAAGTCATTTGAAGCATATTCTAAACCGAAAAAATTAAAAATCTCTTAAAGCGAAAATAATTGTAAATTGGGGTTAAAAGAGCGAAAATGGATAAGTGCAATTTTTGTTATGTTTGTGGCACATTTACACCAAAGAGAAAAATACGTAGCCTTAGTAAACAAATTAAGAATGTATACGCCAAATGTTACAAAAAAGCAGTTATTGAAAGTAAGAAATTTGAACCCAAGTCAGTGTGCCTGTCATGTTATAGTGATCTTCTTGATTGGCAAAAAGGAAAGCGAGCGTTAATCCGTTTTGACGCCCCTATGATTTGGACAAATCCGTGAAGGAAACATAATTCAAAGAATTGTTACGCATGTAAAAATACAGTTCAAGGGATGAATTCGCAAAAAACTAAAGCTTTCACATACCAGTCCGTTCATAGGTCCCAAGTACCAAAAACTGACAATACAATGCCACAAAAATCTCTGCATAATAAACCCCTTGATACTAGTCATGAAACTACATCTGGTTTCAGCTGCGACGGCGAAGAATGGGAAAATCATTCTCAGTATGATTCGGCACCATCACGTCGCGCAATCTTGATCATGCAAGACCGGCTTGATTTCATTGTTTCCAAATTGGAGCTATCGCAAGGAAAGTCTGAAGAGCTTGCCAAGTTTTTGAAAGAACAAAACATGTTGGTGCTGAATTTGAGTTGACCAGATACAGAAAACGCCAGACAGGTCTCCAAATATGTTTCACAGTTGACGACGTAAAAACGTTTGCATACTGTAAGAACACAAAAATGCTTATGGAACATATGACAATCCCATATGATACCAATGATTGACGATTGTTTATACACGGCTCAAAGCAGAGTCTAAAAACCGTACTTTTACATAACTCAAACAAGATACCATGTGTTCCAATAGCCTATAGCACCGATACAAAGGAAATATATGAAAAAATGGAGCACATTTTGAAAGTAATAAAATACGACGCCCATAAGTGGAGTATTTGTAGTGGCAGTGCTATGCGGACTACAGGCTGGACACACAAAATATATGTGCTTTCTATGCAATTGGAATTCACGATATAAAAGAAACCACTATCAGAATAATAAATGGGAAAATAGCGGAAATTCTAAGTTGGGAGAAATGAATGTCATTAAAAAAGCACTAGTGCCACTTGAGCGCGTTTTGATACCATTTCTTCACATCAAACTCGGAATTGTACAAAATTTTATAAATACTATCGTAATAAGAACAAATCTTCAAATAAAAAATCACTCTTGACAAGTTGACAGAAGGTAAATATTTTAGTATTTCATATTGAATATTTGTATTCAATGAATTGTTCGGATATACGCAAATTGATGAAAGAAGAGCGGTTCGACAACATTCTACTCGGAGCTGAAAAGGATGCATGCAGCTCAATAAAAGAAGTAATAACTGGTTTCTTGGGAAAACAACGCTCACGAAACTATGAGCAATCTGTAGATAACATGTTCACCGCATTCGAAACAATTGGAGTGTATATGTTGTTAAAAATTCATTTCTTGCACCATCATTGAGAATATTTTAGCCGCCAACTTTCAACGGAATCGCATGAACAAAGTGAACGGTTCCATCAAACAGCATTGCCATTTGAGTTAAGGTAATAAAGACTATTTATACATTTTTATGTATATAAAATAATTTTAATTTCTGATATAATTGTCCTCTGATATAAAGGAAAGGAGTCTCCGGATGCCATAATGGCAGAAATTTTCTGGCGCGCAAAAAAATATTTTTGAAGACCCAGAAGATGGAAGTAGATGGCGAAGAACAGGAAGTTCAAGACCACGATGAACTAACATTGTTTGAGGATTACGACGATTCAGATGATGACGATGCTAAATACGATTATGGCGGAGAGTTATATATTTATACATATATTTCTGATGAAAACTAAAAGTCTTAAAAACAGTTTAAATATACCACATAAATATTACAACCCACCACAACAGAGAAGTGTGCACTTGATTATACCATTTTCCAAAAAATAGTAAATAGCTAAAAATTTCCAGTTACAAAGTGTTGTTTATGAGCTATTTAGGGTGCCTAGATACGTTCAGATTGTATTGATATGTTCACAAAAGTTATTCAGCTTTACTGTGACTACAAGTTTGCCGAATATTGTTACTGAAAAATTAGGAGTGTCTGTAAGTTGCGCTGAAAAAAGTAAAAACAAAAATTTCTTATAGTTTTAAAAAAAAATATGTCCAGAAAAAAATTATTTTTTGGCATTAAATATTAATAAGGTTGCCTAAACAGATTTAGAAAAAAATGGTGTCCCATAACATGCCATGAAGGGATTGGGGAGAGCTTCTCACAACCAGTGAGATGTGCGCTTTCTAGTTTTAAACTCACTGATTGGGACCTACAGTTTTACACCGGTTCCGAACGGTATTTTGAAAAGCCTTTTCATGGCTAAGTACTCGATAGTGTCGCCATCACTAAGCGAGGTGACCGTCGTCGACAGATATGTAAGGTGGGCTGAGCAGGGGTCGAACCCACGTTCTCATGTACAAGAGCCGCGAACAGTAATCATTGCACCGTTAAACAGATTACTGCAATACAAAGTTAACCAGCATCACCAAGTTTGAATTAGCTGTAGGACAACAACTGATGACACATTTTTTCGAGGGCCCACTGATTTCCAAAATCTTTTGAGGCCCAAAAAAGCTAGCTGGTCACCAAACTCGCCAAACCGAGTATAGGGGTTTACTACCCTTTGGTAGTAGTATCAAACCTATACTGTCAAGTCCGCGTATTTTTTTTCCGTTGCTGTTGCACTGTGTAATAAGTCTCGGTGATTAAACATTTAGATTCAGTCATATTAAAAGTCCTTTAATTATCACCCACATTATTATGAATCGAACAGGATGAGGCGAAAATTTGTTTAAAATTAATTGCGATAATTTCCAATTGTATTCACACCTATGAAGTACAATTTCTTAACCCCAAACGCCCGTAATCAACAACATATGTGCATCTCCAGTTTCTCATCACATCATAAGCCCTAAACCAACAACAATGATGAAATATTTTATAAATTTAAAAAATGTTTACAAACAAACTCACACGTAGTACATAGATTTGTGCAAATATTTGCTACATGTAGTTGTGTCTGTCGTCATTGAATGTTACGTTGTATGGCTGTATGCATTTCCTATGTCGATTATTTCGAATATGTAGAAATGTATTTAAATATGTATTTGTATAAAGTAACACTCAGAGGCAGAAATATACTTTTCCGAAGGCCTCGTTAAATATTGAAAGGACATTCTTCTTTCACTTATAAATTTGCGGATATTTCTATAAAAGTAACCGATTCGTATACCCTCAACCACAGGGCTGTGGACCCATATTAGACCCTTAGTATCTTGGGACGAAATTCGTTTAGGACTTTTTAAGCCACCTGGGTGGCTGGCTCTCTAGTCAACAGGATATATATTTATATGTCCTTTAATTTTGTAAACAGAATATAACAATATAAAACATTAATACGTACAATACAAAGTTTAAATAAAAGGTTAACGACGAACATAATTTTGATAATTCGACTCATGGACTTTTGCTTGATATTCATCTCACGGGCCAATATTTTCTGTTTCCGGAGCGGATTTGGGTGAATTCTTGATTGATGTCTTTGATAGTTTGCGGCTTTCGAACTTCGCATAGACGTCCCGACCGGTAGCAGTCTTTGTCATCCGCAGTCTCCCCAAACTGTTGTATCCACCAGTGGTAGAACATGCGACTAAACCCGACAATTTTAACTCCATGTTGCAGACTACCGCTATAGTGGTTAGCTAGTGGGAATAAGGTCGATTTACATAACTGAGGAATATTAATTATTTTGGGGTCGACAAAAAATTGAAATTTCTGTTAGAATTTTTCGACATTTCTTGGAGAAAAAGGGGATTGAAAAATCGAGCGTTGAGTAAGAAAGTTGACAAGTTTTAAAACACCGGAAAAAATAGACATTGAATATGAATTCTGGAAGGCGATTTAAATTTTAGCCTATACAATCAACTGACTGCAAGGACAGATATTGGGAAAAATGAACAACCCTTGAATTGCCTTGAACAATGGGCAGATAGAGCCGTTTCTTGTTGTGTCGTAATTTAATGTCGGATTTGTGCTCTGATATTCGTAATCTTAATCTATTCTTTGTCGTGCCTATGTACATTTTCTCGCAGTTTTCGGTGTCATTTCCACTGTAACTTATCTGGTATATCAAAATCGATTTATCACTATTCTCAACTTTGGATTTCAAGTTTGTAAATAATCTTCCAAGTGTGTTCTGCGTCTTCGAGAGATTTTTGAAACCTCTCATAAAGCTTTGAAGTATAGGCCACAGATTTGAACATTTTAGCACTCCTCTCCTTGTTTTCTGGTCTCTCCGCATTCATAATTAGTCTGTCAATTGTTACAAATGAAAAACTATTCCATTCAGAAATGAGTTTTATTTTCCCGAAGCTCTTATTGTGGAAATATATGATCAACACTCTGTTCATGAAGTTTTCAGCAGTGTTGTGTATTATTCCTTTGGGATGCTCGGAATGGTAATTCACTAACCGTCCAGACGATGTTGGCTTTTGATATGATACCAATCCACCATTATTCTCTTTGCATTCTTTATCAACAAGGTATCCTGATATTGTAGTCTGCGGTCCTTTTCCAATTCTAGTGTAAATTTCACTCGTGAATTAAAACTATTGAATGTCCTCAATATGTCGTCTATAAATCATAATTCCAAAAAGGTCATCTACATATTTGGTCAGGATCTATTATCACAGGTTTCTAGACAGTTATCCAAAAGTTCTTCCATGGGCAGACCCTTTTCCTATTGGCAGATATTATCGTTGAATTTAAAATATCGGTTGTCCATGATACAAATCTGCAAAATTCTCATGAACATAATCTTTGTCATTTTACTGCACTTCTCAGTTGTCGTCCATTTTTCCTCTATAACTATAACACTATAACTGGTCAATAAGAACACTTGCGAATAGGGAAACGACGTCTTGAGAGAACATCGTATCATCCTTTACAATCTCCATCTGTTTCACAATGTTCTTAAATTCCCCAGAGTTCTTAATATTGTACTTTGAGCCTTCTAAATTTTCGGCCCATAAACCGCACCAAACCGTATTTTTCTCGGGATGCAATGATGACTCATGGATTGCTGTCTGACCAATAACGCATATTTTGCTTATGGACGAAGCCATTCACCCAGAAATGAGCCTCATCGCTGAAGATGATTTTCCGATGAAAATCCGAATCATTTTCAACTTGTTGCTCAGCCCAATTCACGAACATACGACGCTTATGGTGGTCAAGCGGCTTCAGTTCTTGCGTCAATTTGATCTTTTAAGGATGTAGGCCAAGATTTTTTCGCAAAATTCGCCACAACGACGTCACAGAGATGCCCAACGCTTGAGAACGACGTGTGAGAGACACATTTGGGCTTTCTTGAACTGAGCAATACACGGGAACATTTTGTACTGTGCCTGTGGATTCAAATTTTTCCACTAGACGCTCAATTGTTGATCTGGTAAGACGATTATGACGACCATAAAAAGAGTCCAAAGAGTCCCTATCGATTTACTTTTGCTTATTTGCTTATTTGGGAACGAAATAAAAAAATTATGAACCTTAGAAAAATTTATTTTATATATTAATTATTTTGAACAGTAAGGGAATTTTTAAATTACACGGTTTTAAACAGTGTTTTCTGAAGTTTTCGTGAACTCTAAAAAGCATGTCAGCTGGTGTTCTGCCAATTTCGGCCTCAATATTGTTAATTAGGTCTTCCCGGGTGTTGGGACGGTTGATATACACCTTCGATTTACAATTTAGAATTGATTGCCGTCCAGGAACACTTCCGCGTGGGGGAACAGCGAATCGTAAACGAAAAGCACGCTGCACTGCAATGATCGAGTGCGCATTTGAAAAATACGCTTCAACACAAAATGACCTTTCCTCACGTGCATGATTTCAACGGAAAGGCAGCCGAATACAAATCTCCATCAGCAACTATAAGCTACGCACACTCTCCACTCTCTTCGACCAACAGTGCCGCCACAGCCTGCAGCGCTAAAAAACTAATTACCACACTCCACCCTGCATAATATACTGCTAAACAAGAGACCAAAATTGTTACTCAATATTTATGCTTATTTGGTTTATGCTTAACCTTCTGACAGTTAGTGTCGGATCTCTAATAAAACATGTAAGCAAGGCCTTCATTATTATGGCCCGTTCAAATTCGACCACCCTTTACTACTATTGCCACCACATTCGCATTGCAAATGCATACAAGTCTCTAACGTTTCGCACTGGTAAAAATTCATTGATACAAAGAGTACGAGTACACAGTGCAACAGGGAGTCCTTCCAAAGTAGTTGAAATATTCCCCGTATCTATCAAGTAATTCCTGGTTGTGAAGTATTCGTGCTACTGGTATGCCAAAGTAATTTTCAAATTGTTCTGGAGTTGAAATATTTGGAGTTGAGAAGTGAAACACAAGAGGGGCACTTTTTTCAATTTGAGGTAAGAAATTGCAACCAGGAGATTCTCGTATTTCCATCGCATCCCTTTTTCGTAACATTTTGTGGAAATGAACATAAATTTCATGTGAAATATTTATGTGCATATGTAGATATTTGAATGAATATCGATTGTTGCTCATCAGGTCATGGAAAAGTGCTTTATTTTACACTGAAAATGTTAAAGGTTAAAATCCGAATAGACGATATTTTATTGGGCCAAAATTTAATGTTTGTCCTAATTTAAATAAAAGTAAAAGTTGTAAATGGGTTATCAAATGTTGTTATGGAAATTTGTTTGGAATTGCATGTATCGCACCTTGACTATAAAAGGGGCATACTTATCATTGTAGAGGCAAAATCTGTTTTTACTAAGTTACTAAGTTAGACAATTTACGAAAATAGGCAACAATAGACACATTCATACGGAATAGGACGGAAATGATAATCCACTTTTACAGTGGATAGAAACGGTCTTTGTTTATTGTTTTTAAAGAAAAAATGTAAATTTGAAAATTTGTAACTCTTTCCTTTTTGTAGTTAGGTTGAGATATGTATTATTCATTTAAATTGAAAAAAAAATGTTTAAAATAACTAGCGAAATATCCTGATGCAGTCACAAAATAGTCTAAAAATTGTCACTTATTCTGGAAAAATTATTTTCGAGGTGGTTCGAATGCTTATGAATGCGTACACTGTACTTTTCGGACTGATTTTTTGTACCTTTTATAATCTGGTAAAGAAGAATACCTAAGATTTGCAATCGCATATATTTCATGATCTGTCCAAATTTGTACCGATTTTCACAAGAATATCTGACAATTGTAATTTTTTCAGATACATACTACAGTTCATAATACAAGCTTACAAGATCAAGAACATTTTCTAATTGAAAAATGGATGGCTTTTGTTAGAATAATAGACAATTAAGCTAAGCACACTCACCGGCATGACTAGTCCCGAACCCCGTGACAATTTCATCATCAGAGACCTAACTACTGTGCCTTAATTGATACCATCGGTAGATGATAAATCGCATGTACACAAACTATAATATGCAATATACATATGCGTATCGATCGAAGATCCCTAAAGCGCACCACAGACTTGACATTCATGAGCATGGGCGTGGTCGATAACTTTTTCTGTGATTGATGAATTTTAAAAAAATATTACTAATTTTGTGAACATGGTAGTGATGCGAACAACTTCGATTATATTCTTATTTGGTATTAGGAAGGGTGGCAAACAGACAATAAACATCAACGATAGTTGATGTCCATGCTCATGAATGGCAAGCCTGTGGTTCGCTTAAGTACAAACACGCACTGAAAAATCGATAATTCCAACTGTATTTTCAATTTATTCAAATTTGACTTTTTCTTTATTAAATTCCCAATGTACGGAAGCATATTTCCATATACGTTTAGAAAGGAAATATTATTATGAAAACCACGAGCTTTGTTTTTCGCAAATCGGACGAAAATTATAAGTTATTCCAAATTTTTTAAGTGATAGCCCCCAAGCGGAAAAGTAAGTGAGAATAATAACTATATTTGAAACAAGAGCCAACTCTGGAATATGAAAAATCCTGCTACACGAATACATACCCGACGATTGAAGCCTTATCATACGGTGTCCCGTTTTCACAAAAGGCGACCCGTGTATATGTACTAACTATCGTGGAATATGCATTTTATCCGTTGCATACAAGGTCCTTTCGAGTAGAATGTGCAAAAGACTTAAGCGTTTTTTGCAGACCTGGCTTGAGGCCTGGAAAATCATTAATCGGCCAAATTTTTACATTGCAACCAATCCTGGAGAAGAGACACGAAAAGCAAATCGATTCTTGTAGATTATAAGGATGCCTTCGATAGCCCGATTCGGGGAAAACTGTGCCAACCAATGTCGGAGCTGGCATTCCTCCTAAGTCGACACGATTTTGTAGAATGACACTGACTGACACGAAATCCTCAATAAAGTTTGGTAAAGATCTCACCGAACCATTTAGTACGAGGTGAAGAAGCCCCAGGCAGGGCATCTTTTCAACATTTTAATTAAGATCATCGTGAAAAAGCTGCAACCAATACGAATTAAACTGTCAGCAGCAACAGCCACTTGCTGCTCGGGTATGTTGATGATTTAGACATCATTTGGCGAAATCTGGGAGAAGTTACTGCAGTATTTTCGTAAATTGAAAAGGAAGGAAGGAAGGTAAGAGTGAAATGGTGCAGGTTACCCAAAAATGTAAAGTATTTTTAGATAACTCACCGATCTTATTTACAGTAAATTCTACAACTTACTTACTTACTTATCCGGTCTCGAACAACCCCGGTGGGTTAGGGACCTTACAAAAGGAAAATAACATATTTCGCCAACCAGTTCGATCTTTTACTTTATCTCTCCAGTTGGTAATACCAAGTGTCTTGGTCTTCCTATTTTTCGCCTTCCTTCGAGTTCGGTTTCGAAAACCCATCGTGGTGGTTCGTCTTCACCCATTGCCTCACTTCTTCTGCTTAACTATGTCAATGTCTGGATAAAGCTCATACAGCTCATGGTTCATGCGTCGCCGGTACTCGCCGTTGTGCATTATAGGGCCTTAAATCTGCCGGAGTATTTTTCTCCCGAAGACTCCCACATAAAGCAAGACAGGTTGTGTGAGAGTCTGGTATAGCTGGCTTTCACTCGAGAGAGGGCTATATCTCTAAAGTGCTAGCTTAGCCCAAAATAACATCTATTCGCAAGCACAATTCTGCGCTTGATCTCAAGGCTGACGTTATAGTTTTTGTTTACGGCAGATCCTAGGTATATAAATTCGTCCACCACCTCGAAATTATAACGGTTATCAACGTTCACGCTTTGGTCTAATCCCATGGAAGCGCTGCTCGTTGAAACCATTAATTTTGTCTTGTCTTCATTTACTTTCAGACCCACTTTTGCTGACTCCTTCTCAATTCTCGAAAACACCGCAGTAACTTCTCCAATTGTGCGCCCAATGATATCGATATCATCAGAAAACCCGAGTAGCATGTGACTTTTGCTGCTGATGCTTTTATTCATGTTGACTGCAGCTTTTCGCATAATAATCTCCATTAAGATGTTAAAGAGATTGCACGATGGGGTGTCGCCTTGCCTGAGACCTTGCTTAATTTCGAAAGTTTCGGTAAGATCCTTACCAACTTTCACTGCGGATTTGGTGTTCGTTAAGGTCATCCTTCAAAGGCGTATGCGTTTTGCAGGAATACCAAGCGCAGACATTGCTTCACAGAGTTTCTCCCGCATCGCACTATCGAAGGCCGCCTTATAATCGACAAATATAAGATAGGTGTCGATTTGTTTTTCGTGGGTCTTCTCCAGGATTTGGCGAAGCGTGAAAATCTGGTCAGTTGTCGATTTTCCAGGCCTAAAGCCGCACTGGTATGGTCCAATCAGGTCAGCGATAATTGGTTTTAGTCATTCGCACATTATACTTGATAGAGCTTATGCCGCGGTAGTTGGCACAGAGACTCGGGTCACCTTTTTTAAATATGGGACATGGTACACTGAGACTTTTTTTTTAAAGGCGTTTATTTATGGCCGTTTGTGGTGCAATGGTTAGTGTGCGCGACTCTTGTACATGAGATCCTGGGTTCGAACCCGGCTCTGACCACCTTCAAATTTTCTTTCGGCGGCGGTCACCTCGCATAGTGACGGCGACACTATCGAGTATCTTGCCATGAAAAAGCTTCTCAAATTACCGTTCGGAATCGGTGTAAAACTGTAGGTCCCAATCAGTGAGTGAAAACTGGAAAGCGCACAGCTCAGTGATTGTGAGAAGTTCTCCCCAGTCCCTTCATGGGATGTAATGGAAACCATTTATTTTTTTTATTATTTAATTTCACTTAATATAATAATTTCTTCAAATAAACAAAAGATTACAGATAGCTTGCTTAACTACATAGTCCCATAGTCGGACTCTCAAGTACAGTATATACATATATATATACATATATTTCCTTTTAAGAACTAGGTAATATAGATGAATATATATGTAATTATACTTTTAGTGTATATATTTTATAAACAAAATTGTAAAACTGGCGAAGGGATAAAAAGAAAAACTATGGATCAATCCACTAATATTTTTGTTTATTGTGTACACTGTTTTCGTGCAAATCTCTTATAGATACAGATGTGTCAAATTTTACGTTGTTATTAATGATAAGATTGATGTCAACAGCTTTGTATGATGCTCTTCTGAAAAGGTGATAGAATATAGGAATACCATTAGTGTTTTGAATAAACCCCTTTTTATCGAGGTACAGAAATGCCTCAGGTGGTATGAAACCAGTCGCTAAAGCTTTACATATATATTCTTCGTTTATATGATATGGTGCCATAATTAAGTTTTTTATATATCATTCAAAACAGTTAATGATGTGGTTTCTTATTAATTTAATTATATAATTATCAATTCTAATAATATTGGCAGAATTGTATAATTTCGAATTTGACACATAATTGACATCATTATTAGTTGGGGATCTGTAGAGGGAGGTACAAGCTCTTAAACAATTCCTTTCAAATTTTCTAATTTTTTCCATATATGATGGTGAAATGTTGAACCAGATGGGGCACCCGTATGTTATTACAGGTCGAACTAATGATTGATACATTATAGTTTTCACTTGCTGGCTCAAGTGCCAGCGACGTATTAAAGAACGTATTTCTTGCCTTAATTACTTGACTATGTGGGTATTAAAACACAGAAATTTATCGAAATGAATACCTAAATACTTAACAATTTTTTTATTTGGTATATTTATATTTTCCCGGCACGATTTTATCCCAAAACTTTCCAGTTTTTTCTAATATTGTAATTACACTTGTTTACAGGTGGGCGAAAGAGTATTGTTTCATATTTACCGACATTAAGCTTCATATTCCAATCAATGGCGTATTTTATTCTCCACACTCATAGAACCAATTGTTTGAAAAGAGGTGTGGGAGCAACCGTAAATTCGACTGTTGCCGCGTTATTGCGTTTGCCCCAACCGAATTGAGTTTGCCATGACTGAACTTAGTCCCCATAACTGAAATTCGATTAAAACAACAACGTTTCATAATTGAGTCGGTTGTGGCAACTGAATTTCCAATTGTATTCGTTCTATCAACTACATTTCCTACAATTTTTGTTGCAACAACCGAATTTGGTACCAACTCAAACATCGAGTTGGTTACCAATTTGGTTGCAACAGCCTAACGTGGTATTAATTGGATTCCAGCAACTGAATTTAGTGTAAATTCGGTCGCAAGAACCAAATTTGGCTGTAAGCCGGTTGCAACAACCGAATTTGGCGTTAAGTTTGTTTCTATACCCGTATGTTTGAAAAATTAAGTTTCCGCAACCAAGTTTCTCCTGAATTCCCTACACAGGACTGAATCCGTTTTCGATTCGGTTACCACAATATAATTCTATTATTTCAAACCTGCGTGTAAAATTTCAAAACGACTTCAAAAAAAGGGATTAAAAAAGTACTTAGAATGTTGCTGTCGCGGCTTTGTTGTGTTTATTAAGAAAGAAAAGCAAAAATAATGTAGTTACTGATTTTGCGTTAAAACGTTTAATTTTGCAGATAATGACCATTTTTATCCGGGTCCATTACAAACGGATGCCATCAGTTCTGAAGATGTTCAAGGTCGAAGATTAAGATGTGTTGATATACACGCCAAAGGTAAGGCATATAATCATCACCTTCACATTCAGTGGCCTAATATTTGTATTTAAGAGCTAAACGGACGTAAATATTTTCTGATGTGACCCAGAAAGGCTTTAACTTCAAAAGTAGCCGGAAATGGCATCTAGAGATAATTTGTTTGCCTAAAGATTATCCCATATATAGCGCATTAATTCCTCGTTTTGTTATTATTTATGGCTATAGTTTATATTAGACCGACTCACATTGAATGGAGGGGAAACCCCTGTTTTTTGTCCACACCTCAAAATGTACCTTGGTTCGTATTCTGACGATATCCAAAATATTTCGTGTGCAGCATTAAGAATGCGTGAGCTGGACCGTTTTTAAACAAGGTATTATTTTAGTTTTTCAAAAAATATTGAAGTTTAGCTTAACACATTGTATACAGGATTAATTGTATATGAAAGGGTTTGTTATGGCGCGTCCAACTTCGTATAAAACATGTCCTGACACATCCCTTTTTCAGATATATTCTGAAAAAAACGCATTTTTAAATTTTTAGGGCGGAGATTTTTCCGATTTAAATGTCAGATTGGAGTAATTCTAAATATTCAAAATGTGGTCCAGATCACCTCGGAAGACATATTAAAAATAAACAAAGAAAGTATTTGATATTGAACTAGTGCGAATTTCAAAAAAAAGCTCAAACACGTATTAACTTAAAACGACTAAAGAATTAAATATGTCAATCTGGCAAAATCTCCAAATCTCGAATCTGGCAACCAAAAATTTGTGTTTTTCAGAATGTCACTGAAAAAGGGATGTGTATGGACATGCTTTGACATCTTTTATATGCTTTTATATAGCATTGGACAAGCCATAAAATAACAGTTCATATGATACTAATATTGTATACACAGTCTTTAATTAAGGTACAAAATTCTTATAAAAAATACCTTTGTTAAAAACGGTGCAGCTCACGGAATCTTAATGCTAGACACGAAGTATTTTAGGAATCATCATAAAAAAAACCACGGTACATGATGAGAGTGGACAAAATTAACTTTTTTTGTGAGTCGGTGTATTATGTATGTATACGTGTTACAGGGTGGTTCAGTCACGACTGGACAAATTTCACCAGCGTATTCCTTGACTCATTTCACGAAATTATGTCCAACTACGACCACCCTCGAAAATGCAAGGGGGCGAAATGGCAGCGGTTTGAAAAATTTCGGATTGGTGGTCGGAGGGTACTAGGGTAAAATTCGCAACCAGTAGCCGGATTTTTTGTATGTATAAATGTGTGCTGATATTTCGCTTCCAAAAAAAAAATTTGCAAATAGTCATAACTTTGGAACGGTAAAACCCCTGGGCTTCGTTTAGGTAATTTTGGAAAGGTAAGAGGTAGGGCTACAAAAGTTATCTGCCATCTGGATAAGAAAATTGAGGTTATGTGCACGTTCTTATGCCTTTTTTCCAATTTTTTTTAAAGCTCCGTATCTCGGCGATTTCACTGTTTTTTTCAATTTTTATTTATGATTCTGAAAGGTCTCTTCAATCCGACCACTGGTTCAGAACTTACCAATTTTACCCTAGTACCCTCCGACCACCAATCCGTAAATTTTCAAACCGCTGCCATTTCGCCCCCTTGCATTTTCAGGGATGGTCGTAGATGGACATATTTTCATGAAATGCGCCAAGGAATACGCTGGTGAAATTTGTCCAGTCGTGACTGAACCACTCTGTACAATGTATATATTAGCTCGGGTCGAAAATAAAAGTTCAAGGCACAGGATTTGGCGTAATGCACTTGAAGCAAAAACGAGATGCAATGGCACATTTTGGAAAATTTTAATATAATTGTGCTACATTTTCAAATTGTAAGGATGGTGAAATGTAGCATGAGGCATGTTGGTACGTATGCGGTTCAAAAGTTTTGAAGAAAAATATTTTAGGTATGCAATAAATTCAGTTTACTTTAACTTTTAAAGTATAAAATGTCTTTTTTTGCTGTTTTTACTCTTTAAAACTGCAGCAACCCAAAGTACAAATCTATTTTTATTCTAAGAGTCAACTTTTCGTCATGAAATTGCATGAAAAAAAAACCAAATATACTCATTGATATTGCTACTCATTGATATTGTTGCTTTTTGCTTCTACTATAAAGTAGAAGGTCATTATTGAAGTTTCACATGTAGGTGTACCGAAATCAAAAAAGTTTGAGATAATTTTTGATTTTCGATACATCTTACACGTCAATATTTAGCAAAATGGTCTTCTGTAAGTTGCAAACAAGGAGATTAACGAGTTGCAGCATTAATTATTCCATGCAATTAATTGTAAAAATTTTGAGAGCATCGGATTCCCGTCCGAACTGCAGAAACACTATAACACTTTTTGATGATATTCGTAATACGCTGTATCAGCAATTACCTCTTCTATAAATCTACTTGCATATAAACGTTGGATGGTGGAATGCATAGGAGAATTGAGAGAATAAAATTCTAGCATTTCTATTATCTACTTATATTTCCAATTATAATTCAGATGTGAGTTGGAACACTTTTAACGATACCAAAAATTTAGCAATACATCGGCTTTGTTGAGAGATATGACCAGCATAAACATAGCTTTCTTCGCATGAGGATCCAAGAAACCCACCACAAACCGATTTAGACCTAAGGCAAACTGAATTTCTGTAATATGGGGTAAAAATCTATATTAACTGAAAATGTCGGTGAACAAGTTATTCTATTCGAAACTTTTGACTTTTGGTGGAACTACTAAACTTGGTCGTCTAAATTTGTACGACTCCAAATCCGGCTCCAAGCAAATATCCCAGCCTCCGACTCCAAGACTTATAACCACCCCCTACAGACCCTATTCCTTCGATACCTATGCTACCTTTAATGCCAGATGTTCTCATGGTAAGGGGGGTGTTGTTGCCCGAAGGAAGCTATTTCAAAAATGTTAAAATTTTAGGTAGCTCTTGTTATGAAAGTCATGACAGATATAAGATTACGGTTTTCATCAGATTAGGTATATCGGCATATTTGGAATGGAGTTGGTGTTCGGATAGTCTCCAATCCAAGCTGACTATTTTGAATTTGTTCAGCCCATAGTACCTTTCGATAAACTTATACCTTCAATTTCGTGGAATCTGTAGGGCAAATATCTTCCCATCTTCTCATATAAGTACTAAATTTATTCAACATTTTAAATTTATAAAACATTAGTACCAAATTTGAATTAGATATTTTAAATAAAGATTTTATATAATTGAAAATTAATGTTAACAAGGAAAACATTTGAAATTCTCTAAAATTCAAATATAATAAAGAATCTGAAGATGAAAGAAAATTAAAGATTCTGTGAAACATTAACTGACAAAAGTTCCAGGCAGTTTAACATTCTATGTGGAATGAATAACAACAAAAAAAATTATATCATAGTTAATAATAAAGTCATCCCAACTAATGTCGACCACGATGTCCAAAGTAAAGTAATCCAAGGTAGTACAAAAAAAAATAAATCAAATTCTTTATGTAATAACACTAATAGATACTTGTATCATGTAGTACTCTCTTAGTAAATTACTGCAGCAAGCGCTTGTTACCCCCAACTTCGTATTGATTAGGTATTCCGTTATGCATAAATATTTAAAAAAATACTATTTATGTACATGTAAGTGCTTGCATCACTATGTTTGGGATCAATAACTTTAATTTCTTAATTCCAAGAATCATTATTTTCCATCCAAGAATCCATTGTTTTGTGGATTACAGCAAGATTATAGTTATTGATATAAAAATATTTCAGACTGCATGTTGGTAATAGTATAAATAGTAGTAGATGTATTTAGTTAAAATGAGACTAAATGCATAAAATAAAGCGTTTTACTTTCAGCATAATAATTTGGTATTTTGGATTCTCTTCGGGATGAGACACCAAAATGCAGTACAATCCCGCAAAACGCGAGACAATCCCGCCAAAATCGGCGCTGTTGGTCAGGTTAAGCATCCAGGACATTTCCCTGATTCGTCCATATTATTAAGAATCTAACGCTTTTCAGTCTTTAATTTCAGTTTTAGTAGTAAATTCAGGGTACATGATTAATTTGGACAGCTGTCAGATAAATATCCCACAGCTGCAATATTCGGTGCGTCTGGCAGTGTTAGAAAGTCTATTCATAAAATATTAAGAAAAGTTATTTATAACAAAAACTGCTTCAACAGAATCTTCATGTCCAGTATAGGTAGCCCTTTCAATATTTCCTCAATTATATTTCCCCAATTATTGCAACCAATTTTTTTTATATCAGTGGAAATTATTTCAATACATTAAACCGAAAACCTCAAATTTTCGAATGGAAATGAAAATTCTTGGAATGAAATTGTCCATGAATAAAAAAAAATTTAAGTCTTTTTCTATACTAGTCTATATTTTCAAACCGGCAATCGTTTACTCACTCACTTCTAATACAGAATCTTTCCCTAGTGCACAATAAACACAGATTTGTGAAAAATCACAGACTCTGACTCCACACCACTGCATTAACATTCGCATTTAAAAAATACATACACTGAACGGAAAAGCATCGTCACACGGATGAAAATGTTCATCACTCCAACAACTTTTGTCATCGAAAGTGAGCTAACATAACTTTTCATTCCCGCTATGAAAATGTGTTCATCAACTGCAACTTGTTTGTTACTGTGGTGAAAGCATGGTTGTTGCTGCAAAGAATTTGCTTCATTGTTGCAACGAATTTGTTTCGTTGCTGCAATGAATTTGATTCATTTTTCCAATGAATAGGTATCGTTCTTGCAAGGAATTTGCTTCATTGCTGCAATGAATTTGTTCATTCCTGCTATGAATTTGTTTCATTGTTGTAATGAATATGTTTCATTACTACAATAATTTTGTTTCATAGCTGCAATGAATGGTTTGAAGTGTGTTTGAAATTATTTATTGACAATGTGTTTTGATAACAATTATTCGAATTTTTGTTTTCGAAAATCTATTTGCTAAATAGATTATATGCATTCTATGTTCAAACACTCGTCTGGAGGAGATTGTGGTATTCGAGGGGTTTGAGTGTTACTGTGGCCGTCATATTCAGGTCCGTCAATTAAAAACATGTACCAGCAATTTATTGTTAAGATTTCCATTTAAAATATGTACATATTTATGCCTGTAGTTACCATGAACATAAGCTCTACTCCCCTATATTCTACTCCTTCAACATAGAACCACATCAATATTTTGTTAACTCATGCAATTGTTGTTGTGTTGACGATTTTGATATTCAATTGTAGCGCCAAATCTCCCTGTCATTCAGCTCTTTTATGTATTTTAACCAAATTTTTTACAATTTCGATTGGATTCATTTGACTGTACATTGAATTGTTATTTTTTATGTTCGCCGTACTTGAAACATTCTGTTTCTTTGACTTCTTCGTTTTCATTGACTACGACTGCCCGCACAAATGTATGTATGGCTTTCGTTTTTTCTGAATCCAAATACCAACCCAACGAAACAGGCGCGACCAAATTATAATTAAAACACAAAAACACGATCATTTTGTTGCGACTTGTACCGTCACGCGCATACACACACACACAAAACTTCAGTTACATATTTCGGGGTAGTAGCCATCGAGGCATCACTTTCTTTGCTGTCGTGTTGCTCCTTGCATTCTGTTTATTTATCTATTTGATTTATAGATTTGCAAGTTACACAAACGGTCACATCAAACACATAAATTCACACAATTTAGTTTTCACAATAAAAGATTATTAATAAGTATAACTATTAACTGTTTTAACAAATGTATTTAAATTATTCCGCCGGAGAAATATGTCTACCACTTTCAATTGTTGCAATGGAACTGATATAAGATGTGTACGTGACCCACTACTCACGCTCACCATTTTCTCTTGCTGCTCTCTTTTTACGCTCGCTCATTTTTTCGACTGCTTTTCTCTCTATACCATCACAAAAATTAGTTTCGTTACAATAACGAAATTGTTTCGTCAACTAAAAATGTTGACAAACCTCCAAAATAAATAAATAATAAATATAAACTATAAAAAATAAGAGATAAACCAAATATCAGTAGTTTAAGACTCATGCCGTTATTTTTCAATGTTAAACCCATTTTTCTACAAAATTCAAATTAAATAAAATTGTTGCAGGAACAACAAGTAAGTTGTTGAACCAACGAAATGAAAAAATTTTCGTTGCAGCGACTACCAAATTGTCGGATATACGACACTTTTCACTATAACAACGTAAAAACATTAACGAAAATGTTTCATCCATGCGACGAAGCGTTTTTCTTTCAGTGTATATCATGTAAAATTTTAATCACCGTTATTTCGATGCAGATGACCAATTTGTCATTTATGAAGTGCCATATGATTAGATAAAGGTCAGAAATTTACGAAATGGGTCGCTTTACGCTGGAAGAAAATTGGGAAATATTAAAAACTTCCTTCCAAAGATGGGCATTTTCTTCCAAACATGACCATTTGCGGCAGAAATCATATTTTCCGATGAAGCTGAATTTTCCTTCGGGTGCTACGTTAACAAACCAAACTGTCGAATTTGGGGCTCGGAAAATACACATATGCTCCTTTGAGGAATTAAAACACGGAATTGACGCTGTCATTCACGAGATAGAGGCCCAAACAATCGAATATGTTAATAAAATTGGATAGATCAAATGAAGTGGTGTAAAGCAAGTCGCGGAAGCCATTTGAAGGATGTTCTGTTTCATTCATAAATGTCAAGGATAAACAAAATCGTAATTTTGAAAAAGTGGCAACTAGCATTTTTTTAAATTGAAATTAAATTAAATTCCAAGTTTTACATGACCCACCCTGTACAAATATACATGCTTACATGGAAAATTTAATAAAGAAATTGCTTCAAGACGGAAAAACAAAAAAGCTGAAAAGAGATTTTAAATATCCAGAGATACTTACGAAATTGATGAACGTACCATGACATGTGCACTCTTAGAAAGCTCAATTTTTTTTCAATCGAAACACCCCGAAAACAGCTATTTTCAGAATCAGCTACAGTTTGATAGTATTTCTGAATTTTCTAAGACTAATTTGTGATGTACTCAATAAGGTTTGTAATATATACCATGTTGCTTCTCAAATTATTTGTTCAGTATAGCGCAGTGTTATCTATTTTAAATGATATTTTTGGTAGTGAGCTTTAATTTCAGATTCAAACTATTGCTTTGTAAATAATTGTTAAATATTGAACTCATGACATAGGACACATTATTTAAGATAAGAGCTTGATCTGCATCCCGGCACTGCGACCAATTGTGACGAAGAGAAAGGTCATATATATATAAATGTGGGTCATGTAAAATTTGGAACTTTATGTCGGTTTAAAAAAAATACTAATATAAGTAGACATTATTTCAAAATTATGATTTTATTGGCAGGCCCATCATTAACATTTACGAATGAAACACAACATCGTTCAAATGGCTTCCACGACTTTCTTTGCAGCACCTCAGTGGATCTACCTAATTTATCAATACACTTTCAATTGTTTGGGCCTCTGTCTCGTGAACGACAGCGTCGATTTCGTGTGGACTCAGGATTATTTGCGTAACACTTATATTTCTCGGCGCCCCAAAGATAATACTCAGAGCTCGCAAAATATGCTCAAGCAAATTTTTTTACGCGGTCTGCTCACTTAAAAGAACGAAAAAAAGTGCATATACAAATACAAATACAAGGTAGTAGCGTCAGCCCAGCTGATTTCAATTGTTTACATTTCTGTGGTCACAAACAATAACAGCCTAACTCGAGTTAAAACAAAATTGAAAAATTTTTTTTGAGAAGTCACCGTGCTCAAATAAGCAACTCTTTTTTGTTAAGAAGTAAGTAAAAGAATTCGTTTCCTTGTTATCTGTATCAAAGTTATCACAAAAACTCCGGCTCCTGATTTCTAGTATAGATATCAAACTTTAAACTGCTCTCCCTGAAAAATTTAAGAATCGACTTAGGCTGTTATTGTTTGTGACCACAGATTTCATCGTACCCAGTAAATGTCAAAGTTGTTTGTGGGAGTGTGTTCTCTTTTGATTTCATCTATCTATGTCAGCGGTGCCCACAAAGAGAAATGAGCATGTATTAGTTATTTTACAAAAAATGAGATTGTATTGGTTCGTTTGCACTGAACAAAATCACTTCATTTTGTTTGTTTTTTTGTTTTGTTTTGTTTGTTAACAATGTTGTACTCGTATTGGTTTAAACATAAACATAAGAGGAAATTAATAGGTAATAAACAAATGTTCTTTAAGAAAATAGGCACATGAGTTATTTGCCAATAATGTACTGGGAAAACAAATACATATAATGATTTTATAAATATTGGTAAATAAATTAAAAAAACAAAAAGCAAAAAAAAATTATTTTATATTAAATCTTATAAAATACAACAAAATTCAAAATATCTGCGTTGTAATTGTTTTTAATATAAACAGTTATAGTTCAGAGATTTTTAATTTTTTAATTTATTGTTGATATTAACAGATCTCTGTCAATTTCAGTAACTGAATGAAGATCTGAATGACTATTGTTATAGTGCCGCCTTAAAGTGGAAGCATATTTATCTTTCAATTTTTGGTTACAAACAAGGCACTCTGCTTCATTAAAAACATTCAGGCTATATAAAAAAAAAAATGGTGTCCCTTAACATCCCATGAAGGGATTGGGGAGAGCTTCTCACAATCAGTGAGATGTGCGCTTTCTAGTTTTATACTCACTGATTGGGACCTACAGTTTTACACCGGTTCCGAACGGTATTTTGAGAAGCATTTTCATGGCTCAGTACTCGATAGTGTCGCCATCACTAAGCGAGGTGACCGCCGTAGAAAGAAATATAAGGTGGTCTGAGCAGGGATAGAACCAACGTTCTCATGTACAAGAGCTGCGCACACTACCCATTGCACCACCGACGGCCACATTCAGGCTAAATAAGAATGATTTTTCCCAACCAAAATACCGCATAATGAATAAAAATAAATACAATTAAAAACAAATTATAATAAGCTTACATTATTAAAATATCATTGGTTGTTGTAAAATATTGTCAGTGTACATATTTTATCAAACAAAGCGCCATCGACTTACTCCAACTAAACTATTTTGTTGGTTTCTCTTTTTCTTTTTATTTACGTTCGGGTTGTGTGTGTGTGAAAAACGATTAGGCTTCGTTGTTTTAACAAGTGTTTGGGCATCAGTGTTGCCATTTGAAAAAAATATTTCCGACCAAAAATTTCCATAAAACCGACCAAAACCCCAAGTAGCCGACCAAAATTGTGAAATAAGTCCTAAATTGTTTTTTTAAGTCCTAATTGTCTTTTTAACATTTTAATTACAATAATAAAAATGTTGGTAAAATATAAAATATATGCTAAAATATATGATAAAAATAAGAAGTAACATTTTTCTACACAAGTCATATCTTCGGCAATTGTTACAGGTTGAAGTCCGTGCATTTCATAAAAAGAAGAAATAAAATATAATTTGAGGCTATCCCATTGCTCAACTATTCTATTTATTACACCTTCAAGTGATAGCCATCTAGTGCCGCAAATGCCTAATATTTTGTGGGGCTTTACTGCACAATATTCTTGAAATTCTTTAAATTCGTCTATTCGTTTGGGACTGTGCGAAAAAAGACATAAATTTTACGGCAAAGAGACTCAATACTTGTTGGTAACTTTTTACAAGCATATCTGGCACAAAGATTAAGTAAATGGCAAGTTCATTTTATGTAAAATAAATCCGATTCACGGGTAAGCAACGTTTTTAGCCCATCTCCAGCCATGTCATTAGCACCATCTGTCGCCAAACCAATTAAATTTATTAACGGAATACTACGTGAAGCCAAGAAGTCCTTTATTAATTTGCAAATAGTCTCCGCATTAGCCTCAGCAACCTTCAGCATGGCTAGAAACTTGTCTTGAATCCCGAAATTGAGGAACATTTTATTGTTTCGTCCACAATTAAGGAAAACCTCCTTTTTCTTTAAAATAGAAACTATACCATCACTTGCCTGGTTTCCAATATAGGTCGCAGTTTAAGTTGATTTTGTCCTCCCGCAATTCAGTAATTTTGCTATTGAAGAGTCTGGGCAACACTCAATAAGTAAAGCAGGCAGATAGTACATTAATAAAAACGGTAGATTATGTGTAATGCAAAACATTACTAACGCATATTCCGCATATGTGACTTGTTTTTGTCGCTTTTGTTCCTCCGCATTACAAACTTTGTTGATCTTCAGATTTCTTTTTTGCAGATCATAGTTTTGAATGTGGTATGTTGATTTCTCATGTGCTTTTAGGTGGGTCAAATGACATATCAATGACTTGGAGCAAGCACCGCAATATGCGGACCCATCTTTTTCTTGCAACCAAGTAAATGAGTTCAGCCATTCCAACCGAAACTTTATTTTTACGTTTACTTGTGTTTCACTACCACCACTGGAAAATAAGAGTTTAAAAGATTTATAAATAAAAACATTTAAAATTTTACATCAAAGTTGTTATCTTCAGTCCTGTTAGAGACATCATTATTGTTATCTTCAGACCTGTTAGAGACATCACTGTTGTTTACTTCAGCCTTCTTAGTTAGCCATTTTTGTGAAATACCTAAAAAAAAATAACAGGCACAATATTAGTATTCCTAAATGTAAATAAATTAAGAATGAAGCCTCGTTGTCATATCACACGACCACGTTCTTAATGTTGCAGGACATATTTCCTATCAAGTTTACTCACTTGTCCATGTTTTTAATTTTGACAAAATTAAAATTGCTTCTTTTCACAGCAATAGATTAGGTAGACAGATCAGTTACTTTAAATATTAAGGAACAGTTTTTACGATGAATAGTCCAAATCACGAAACGAAGAAGCATTGCAAAGTACAAAGCTAAGTTTTTTGCGCCGTTAAATACAATGACTTCTTTGGCGGCAAGTGCCAAATCACAATTCAGTGCGTTGGAGCACACTTATGTACCAACCTATGGAAAAATGGATTTTTCAAATGATGGCTAACTAAAATTAATGATGGGTACGTCTAAAACGGACCAAAATCGAATTGGTCGGGCCATCCGACCAAATCATAAAATTAAAAATCCATCCGACCAAATTTGGTAGAATTCTACCAAAACGGCAACACTGTTGGGCATCACTGATCTATGTTCACAATTGTACATGTGTGTGTAACATTTTTATCAGCTGATTTTGACAATAACTCGATACGGAAATAACAACAATGCTAATGCTACTACCTTGTATTTGTATCATGGCTCAGTGTTTCGTTCGTTTTCTCGCTCTCGGGTTTTGGGCTGATCGTAACACACGAATTGGTCTCTTACTGAAAGTTCAATACGAACAGAACCGTTCTTCGATCAGCTACTGGGGTCAGTAAGTGAGAAAAGCAAGCAAAGGGTCCGCAAAGAAGGTCTTTATTTTTGTTGTTTTGTTTTTTCTGAGAGAGATCAATTATTGCGATCTCTGCTAATACTCTAACTGGGTCAAATCGCAACTGCGAGGCGGCCAATGGACTTCCCAGTTTCGAATGTGTATGTATGCGGTTTTCGTACATAGTGCGCAAAAGATCGATTGTAACATTGGATGTATGGCACGTAGCGCCGTCCAGTTGAAACCATACGTCGTCCATGTCATTCTCTTCAACTTTAGGGAACAAAAAATTACTGATCGTGGCACGGTAACGCTCGCCATTGAGAGCCATTAACGGAGGATCCTTTCTTATTTTAGAAGAAAAATTGGCTTATGGTGCCGCCATGCCAAAAACCGCACTCATTGGGGATGCATCGCCTTCTCCTCGACGACGTGGTGATTATCCCATCCCCAAATGCGAGAATTTTGTTTGTTGACGTAGCTCCCGAGGTGAAAATGAGCTTTAACGCAAAAGATGTTTTTTCTGTAAAAATTCCCCACTCAGCAAAGCGAAAATGCATCGGATTGTCACGAAGCTTAAGTTCTTGAACTAACTGGTTTTTGTAGCCTTCATACCGAGGAAAAAAGAAAGTTTTTAATATTTCCCAATTTTCTTTCAGCGTCAAGCAGCCCGTTTCGGAAATTTCTAACCTTTAACCAATAATCTGTAACTTCATAAATGTCAAACTTGCCATATACTTCGAAATATCGGGGGTTCCAAACTTTATCATGGCCCACCCTTTATAAATTGTGCACCTACCTAAAATCTCCGTATAATTTCAAACGATTCTATTGAAAATAAACGCAAGGGGTCCCAGATCTGACTGTATAAAAGCGAAAACAAAACATTCTTTTAGTTAATCCTAAGCTGATATTTCAGTGAAATCAAACACCCAATTTTGTATGAGACTTCCAGTCAAAACTTAGTCGTTGTTAGTCATTTGAAATAACTGAAAACTAACGAATTTTTCTGATTTTAAGATACTGTTAGAAATTTGTACAGAATTCCACAGACGTTTCACCTGTCCACTTTACTACATAAAACTTAGGATAGAACTTAGGACATTTCCTTCCTTCCTTTCTGGCGTCCTTGCTTTTATGTAAATAAAAAGTGGCTTTACGTATGTCACTCAAAAATATCCACAAATGTACTGCCAGGAACAGCATTATACTCGTATATAACGTCATTCTCGCGCAAATATTCACCACACACTGCAGCACAACTTTCAAATATCTAGTACTGCAAACCCACAATAAACAACAATTAAAGATATCAGCTGTTACAACAGTGATACCACAAATAAAACAAATACTCTTTTGAAATTGTAATAACTCTAAAACCGATTCTCATTTCGTAAAAATCCGTTCTCTTTATCACAGGACTTCGCGTAAACTCCTATAAAATACTTCTTCTACAGCAAACTATCCTTTGGCCAACAAAATTTCCCTGTATTTTATAAGTCCACTATAACCACAATGTTCTCCCTTTTAAAGCCCAGTACTATCTCTTAGGCGACAAAATTTATAAAATTTCTCTCTTTTCCTCTCTTATAATTGGCGTCTGCGTTGTAAGTCTGTGATGGTTTTAACGAATTGAATTTTTGTTTGTTCCACGTGTTTTGGTTGATAAGTGAGGGATGTGTCTTATCACCCATGAAATTGTTGTGATACTTCTGAAGAAAATTTGCTATTTGTATATGTGTAAAAGGCGAAAACGAAATTGAACGTAATTGAATTCTGATTAACTTAAATATAACTTTATTATATAAACAAAAAACCAAATCCATTGAATCCAATGTTCCCCAATATATTATATAATATTGATTCAAAATATTAATATAATATATAAATAAGCAGATAATTGGATATGCACTGCTCAAATCCATCTATGACAGAATTTCATCAACTTTATATGATTTGCAATACGCTGCGAGGTCCTTTTTTAGCATGTCCTAGATAAAGAAATAGCTGTATGTATCCTCTTACATTTGTTCGATTTCCACAGAAACAAAAATTCTATGATATGGAACAATGTCGCGTCCGCATTCAATGATTTTTTTTGTATAATTTTCAGTCATAGAAATAGTTTATCTGATGTAATAAAACAAAATAGGTTGTTTTTCGTCCTACGGTTGTTGTTAAAACTTAAAATTAATTCATTAGTTGCAACAAAATAATATTTGTAAATATTACAAATCTTTAATTCTTATTTTCAAAGGATTCTATAGGTCAATCTTTGATTCAATAAAAACATTCCTTGATTTAATTAATTTTATGTATGGATTAACGAACTACAATTAGAAATATTATTCATAAATTTTGAAAATTCAACGAATAACAAAAATTAAAATTAGTCAAATTAAAAATAAATATTTCTGGCTTTTATAAAAAAATTTTCTCGGTATTGAAGAAAAAACTTGGTAAATTGTTCAATTAATTCCTTCAATTTTCAAGTGATTTTGGTGATACATACAACTTAATTTAAACTTAATTAGCTTTCTGGAATATTTATGAGCAAATATTGTCGTTTTTAAATTGAATTTTATGCCCGGTTTGGGTTTGTTTTCAGTTAATGTATGAGAAATTCATACTACAGGCTTACAAGTTCAGAAACATTTCTCTAATTGAAAAATCGCTGGGTTTTATTGGAATAATAAGCACACTCACTGGCTTGACTCCGTGACAAGTTCATCACCTGACGCCTAACCACTGTGCCATAATTGATACCATCGGTTGATCATCAATCGTATATATACACGCTGAAAAATCTTTATTTTTTTTGTTGTTTAAATGCAAATATAACGTGTTTGTAGCTTGTCGCAAATATAATACACTTGTGCCCAAGCACATTGTGTTTGCTATTCAATATAACATGTTTGAGACACAATGATTAATAGGATATAATATTTGTTTTTGAGACTCAAATGGGGCTTTTTTTGTTGAAATCCGTTACGAGGCAGATAATAAAGAAACAAAAACGTAGCAGATCTTCAATTTATGAAAACAGTGCTTGCAAATATGTACATGTTTCCTGCAATATGTTGCTGAGGCCGATATTTTTCAGCGTGTACTTATTATGCTGTTTACACATGTGATTAGTTTGGATCGAAGATCCCTAAATATCATCAAAAACAAAGTTCTCTCGTACTCATCAGAATATTTTGAAAAATCATATATTTCGAAATAAAATTTCAACAAATATGAGGTGGTTAAACATTCTAAAGTTTGAATTAATTGTACTAATTCATTAACGAAGGTTTTTATTTTTTTCTTCAAATTCAAGACATTAATATTTGAATTCCAGAAATTTTATTCATAGTGACGAATTCAAATTGCTGATATCGCAGTCTGACAGACACCGCAAAGAGAAGAGTACTTACTGTTTCTGTTGTTTTATGAACCTGAATGATATAAAAAGTAGCTTTCAAAAAACGTATTTTATTTCTGTTTAGTTTTATATAGGTAAATAGTTTAGTTTTATATAGGTAAATAAATAAGGCAAAGATGGCGTCGGTCAGAATCTCCAACAGAGGAAATCAGATTATAAATGAGGTCTGCTAGACACCACGTCAGTTATACTGTACACTTAGATCACGTCAGTTGTAGAGGGTTAAAGTTACAGCTCAAAAGTAACATTTCCGATAACTTTTGCGAACGTTTGAGTGCGCATACATATTCTGAACAACAATATCAACGTTAGTTTTCACTGCAGTGTATTCGTGAGTGGCCTAGGTAGATAATATCGACATTAGCAGATTTACATGCTAAACAAGAGGTCTGTTCAGACTTAGCAGCCAGTGATGATTTCGTCCTGATCCAATAAATTGGACAGAATCAGAACAATTTTGAGTTTTCTAAAGTCGTTCCGAGTTAGTATGCGAAGGTCTGACCAGCATTTATAATTACGAAATTTCACTACAGTTGGTCCAAAGGTAAATATTTGCTGATTGAGTTTATCGTATTGTGGAAAGTAAACAAAATTTCAACTGAATATAGAGAAAGTATTAAAAGCTCAAATAATTTTGCAATCAAACTATAACTTTTTTAATTGTAATTCAGAAAATATCAATTGAGATTCAGAAAAGATCAATTTAATTTAAGAATTTCTAATTCAAGTTCGAAAAATATTACTTAAAATTCAGAAGTCCCATTTGATAATCAGTAAATATCAATTGAAAATCAGAAAATTGAAATTGAAATTCAGACAACAGCATTTGAAGTTCAGAAAGTATCAATTGTATATAGTGGGTTTGCCAAAATCCGTGTCGTAAAATGCACCTTCGTTACTATGTTGTGCATTTTCATTATACAACTTTTTATAGGACATCGACGAAAAGTTTTTAAATTTCTTAAATAAAATCAAAATTTGTTTGAATTTTAATTTTATGGTCGATTTTGTTAGTTTTAAATTATGTATGAGAATTTCATACTACAAGCTTACCAGGCCAGGAACATTTTTCTACTTGGCCTTTCATGAAATAATAGACATTAACTAGTCATTAATATGTAACCCAAACAAAAGATCATAAGGCTTGTAAAAATGCGATACCTTCAGTTAATTGCATCCATCGATTTTCATGATCCATATCTCGCTTATTTCACAAGAACTAAAATTTCACTACAACAAAACAAGTAGAAGTAAAATTTAATAGTTATTGCAGTTTTCGATTTTTTCCAGATTTTTTTTTAAAAAAAATTTTTTAAAGATTTTTCTATTCGAAACAATTTGTTTCTTAACTCTAAAACGGTTTGGCGGATTGAAAACGACTATAGGTATAAATTAAATATATTGTAAATCTGAAATTTTTTAGATTTATTTTAACCAAATCGGACATGTCATTGTCGAGTTATATAAAATATTGACAATATTACGTAAAAAATATTTTTAAAGAAACGTTTCCGTAGAACTTAAAATTGTTACCATTTTTCTACTTAGAGGTCCATGATGCATTTAATCTTTTTCATTTATTTTTTGGCTTTTGACCTGTGTTATCTCATTTTACGTCTCAGTATTACATGTGCCAGCTCATTGGAAGATTATTATAAGCATTTGAAAATGTTAAAAATGTTGTCGGTAAAATATACAGAATCAAAGCTTTGTTCTGTGTGTGTTGAAGGTATTTCAAAGAATATCTGTTTCTATTGTAAGTTTATACTTATGGCCAAATAATTGCAATGAGCATGGATAATGTAGCGGCGCGACTAGGGCTCTACCTTCTTTGAGTCTGCTAGCTACCTTTAGTACCGGCCGTGCTCAAGGAATAGGGTGATGTTATTGACCCATTAACGACAGATGAAAGCTCGTGAGACAAACAATTAAAATATGGTAGCTGAAACGTTCACTGAAGACAACCAAGTCAGACAAAGATTAGCTAGACGATGATGGGTTTTTCAATTTTAGTTGCCTTAGATCCGAATTATTTTTAAAGTTGAAATTTCCGTTACGGTTAATAGATCATATTTTCTCCGGTTAGTGAAAATAATGTATATGCCGCGGTTGGAATTCGAACTCACATTCGCCGGACGATCGTTTCGATGTTTATGAAGTATCATCTTCAGCTGCATCTAGCCCGTTAAGCCACCGCAGTGTGTATTCACACTTGTCACTAACCGAAGTCACTCGTGCCGATGTTTTGAAAATTGATAAACATGAGACAATTTTTCAGCACTACTCCACTCAGATTTTTCCACTGAAGATCAGGAGAAAATGATTGTGGAAGATAGTGTAGATAGTACCCACCCCCACCAACTAACGTGAGATTACGGATAATGGATATCTCCCGGCTAAAGAATAATAAAAGCACTGGTGTCGATGGGCTAACCGCTAAACTTTTTAAGGCAGGTGGCGAAGGGCTGCTAGCCCACATGCATCAACTTCTATGAGGTATATGGTTGGAAGAATTGGAATACTCTGAAAGTGTTTCTCCTCATTCATTTATATTGGTGCTTCCTCAAATTTTGTGGTGCATATTGTCGACCACACCGAGATCCTTTAAATCCTTCTCCGCCTCATCGATTAGCTTCCTTAGAAGAACCATCGGCTGGGTCCAGTATTTTCATAGGGCAAATAGGCTGACGCTAACCAGATGTGGCCATTATTCAACTTGTCTACTCCCTTTTTTGATTTATCCAAATAGACAAAATCGACGTTGAGTATAGTTTTCTTTGAACGTTTTGCACTTTTTGTAGGATTGTGAACACTGTTTATTGGTTTGTTGCCGTCGGTGGTACAATGGTAGAGTACTCGGCAATTCGGTTTCGGTTTTGAATACACAAATACAAGTTTTTGACAAATGGAAAGACAATAATTTATAAATGCTGATGCCATCTTAGTGATTTCAAATTGGAATTCATGAAAATTGGCATCAAAAGAGGACCTAAACTAGAATCTGATGGCAATTTTTAGGATTGGCGACTCGGAAGCTTTAAAATCAATAACCTACGTTTTGTTAGAGACACCAGTATTTTAGTAATATAAACTCTCAAAATGTTAACAAATAGGGGATTGGAATAAACATCTGTACGTAAAATCTTGAATAATGACCGTTCAGGAATTGTCGTTCACCACCAATTCACCAATATCTACTTGTATCACCAAAAACGTTTCGGCCTATGATAGATACCGTTAACAAAATCTGGAAAAAATTGTCTTCTGGAAAAGATTACTACAATTAGAAACATGCTCTATTTTAACTTCTATGTAGTCTAATTTCCTACTGGAAAATATACATTTCCCCCAAAAATATATATATACAAAAAATTACTGCAATATTATTAAGATATATTTCTGATATATTTGTTTCTGAATAATTCCTAAGATGTTCTAACAAAGTTTATTAAATATTTCTTTTCAGATGTCCAGCCGAAAATTGCGATCAAATGTGAATGTGCATACCTAAGGAAATGTGGAAGGATAATTTTGGGATATCGTTTTTTTTTGCAACGAAAAATTATTATAATATTATAATTAAAAAATTATATAATTAAAAAAGATATTGTAAATAAATAAATAAAAAAAATTCTGTCGTTATTACAAGTTTTTTCTTATTGAAAGTCTAATACAAAATAAAATATAAGATCCATTGCTGATAACGGCTAAGTATTAAATTATATTAAAGTTAATCTTTCAATTGATAAGGTTTCTTTTAAAACAACATGTGTATGTAAGTTTGTCAATAATATTTGTGCTATGGAAATTAGGTTTCTTGGAAGCAACTTCACCAGATGTTGGAAATACACTTTAGTTGGGAACATACGTTTCCCAGATCGACAAATATGTTTTTGGTAGGTCTGTTAGACGTGAATACAACATTTCTTGCTTGCTCCGCCATTTCAAAAGTTCGGAGTGATTATTTATGAGGTATTAATCTAAATGTTGACGAATTTCAATGCCTGAAGAAGAACCGTTTTTGAAACTCGATTGGTGTAATTGCTGTCAAGTTGGTCCCAAATACAACCATCTAGGACACCGTTTAGATGCGCAACAGTATCCAAAAAACAGTATCAATTGCCCATCCAACGATATGAAAGTGTTGAATTTAAGTCAAATGCTTATACATCTTTAAAATGAAAATGTGCAAAAAAAATTAAAATTTTTTAAATTTTGTATACAAATTGTTAGTAATATATTATTGGGTGTGATTTTGTTACAACCTAGCGATTATCGCTTGCTTCCTAGTACTGACAACACCAGTCTGGATAATGTTATTTGACCTATATATGTTCGTATTTCTCCAATGATAGGTAGTATTCTTTTTATCCTTTAAGTCACAACAAATGGTGTCTCACATCATTTTGCCGAATTTCTCATGGTGGGGAACTTTGCTCCGGCTTAAAACACAACAATTAAGCTACAGTTTCAAATCTCGCTAATCTATCCATGCAAAATAAGTGATAATCTAAGCCAGCGGTGTAACCGAAACACGCATATTATTACGATTGATAATGTAGCATTTTCGTGTCTTATTCTTTAAATATTTCATAAATTTATTATGCTTGAATTAATTGTCTTTATCTCTCTAAAGTTCGTTTAGATTTCTACAAATTGCAATATTAATCACTCTATCTATGTCTATTAAATTCTTTTAATTCTTTAATTTTCTTTTAATTTTAATTATACTTAATATCAAATATGCAATAAAAAATGTTTGTTTTTTCACTTCAAAGCTTGTTTTGGTTTTTTTTATCAATTAAGAAAGTAATAAGTATTGTGATATTTATTGTGTTATTTATGATTCATGATATGATTTAACTTACTTATTTCATTCATCATTCCTTCATTTAAGTTTTAAGAAACTACGACGTATTTATTACGTACCCGTATCGTATCGTACCGGCGGGTAGTTTGTTTTTTCTTCTCTCGTTGCCAGTATTTTCATTGTTTCCAAATACCAGGCACCCAGAATGTAGTAGGTGTTATATCTGATGAGTCACCCGGTACGTTAAAAATTATTGCGCCTAAAATTATGCTAATATTTCATGCCATAGATAATGCCACAATGAAGAGTCACCCTGCTCATATAAAATGCGTTTCGCCTCAAAGTATGCTAATAAAAATACTCAGTAGAATTGTTGCTGCCTAAAAGATTTTTATTTTATTTTTTCTTTTCGGTCCAGTTGCTACTGCTTACTTCATTCTGGGTGCCTGGTATGTGTCAATTTGACAAATTCAGCAATATCACACCCAAAAAAAAATAACAAAAAAAAATTCAGATTTTTAATTCTTGTTTTTCTTTCTAATTACATATTTATTTTTACATTTTAATAATTTCATTCACATTTTCGAATTATATAAATATATTTTTATAAATTTTACATCATAAAAAATCCTTGGAAAAATATTTTTTGTTGCATAAAAAATGTTTTCCGAAAATTGTCCTTCCACATTTCCTTTGACATGCTATGCTGCACATTCAGATTTGATTGCAATTTTCGGCAGGGCATCTGAAAAGAAACATTTAATAAATAAACTTTGTTAGAATATCTTATAAAGAATTATTCTGAATAAAATATATCATAATATTACAGTAATGTTATATATATATATGTGTGTGTTTGGGGGAAATGTATGTATGTTTTCCAGTAGGAAATTAGACTACTTAGAAGTTATAATGAATGGAGCATGCTTTTCCAAACGTACTAATTAATCCTTTCCAGAAGCAAATTTTGTTAACGATATCTTAGGCCGAAACGTTTTTGCTGATATGTGTAGTTATGCAACGGGTTTTTCAATAAGAGCGCTACAAAAGTTTTTTTTAAATAAAACAAAACCGGTTTTAGATACCAATGAAATTCTTTATTCCTGTGAAAGTACGTTCGATGCCATTATTTATGGAACTCGATTTATGTTGCATGGCCACCACGGGCTCGCTTGCAGAAGTCCAGACGCTGATCCCAATTTTCGACGGTTTTCAAGCATAAATCGGCCGATACTGCTGCAATTTCACGTTCGATATTCGTACGAAGTTCATCAATCGTCGCTGGGTTGTTGGCATAGACCATAGACTTGACGTAGCCCCACAGGAAATAATCTAACAGCGTCAAATCGCACGACCGTGGCGGCCAATCGACTGGGCCATTTCGTGAGATACCACGTTCACCAAACTTGGTTTCCAATAAATTGATTGTGGCATTCGCTGTGTGGCTTGTGGCGCCGTCCTGTTGGAACCACATGTCCTCCAAGTCCATATTATTCAATTGGGGCCAAAAATATTCCTTTATCATTTAACGGTAGCGATTCGCATTTACAGTAATGTGCCGGTGTTGATCATCACGGAAGAAGTACGGCCCAATGACGCCGCCGGCCCATAAACCGCACCAAACCGTAATTTTTTCGGGATGCAATGATGACTCATGGATTACGTGTGGATTGCTGTCTGACCAATAACGCATATTATGCTTATTGACGAAGCCATTCAGCCAGAAATGAGCCTCATCGCTGAAGATTTTCCGCTCTTAAAGTTGAGGCCACTGACTCCAAATGTCGGTAATAAATTTTAATAATTTCGACTCGTTGTTGGCGTATATCTTTCCATGATGAAATGGCAAACCTTACTGAAGAGAAATGTCAAAAGAGCGGGAAAAAATATGGCGTCGTTTGATGTCCCTATCAATTTACTTTTGTAGCGTCTCTGTTGAAAAACCCTGTGGTGAAGGGTAATTCCAGAACTGTCATTCGACATTTTACTTACAGGATGTTTCTTCAAACCCCCTATTTTTTAACATTTTGAGAGCTTAATTATTAAAATGCTGGTGTTTCTTAAAAAACGTAGGTTATTGATTTACAAAACGTCTGGATCGCCAAACCTTAAGATTGCCATCAGATCCGAGTTTTTGAGAAATCACATCTACAGTTTTTGGAATATCTTGTTTAGGTCCTGTTCTCGTTTGATGGCAATTTATATGATTTCCAATTTGAAATCTCTAAGATTTATAAATTATTGTCTTTACATTTGTCAAAAGTTGTATTAGTTATTCAAAATCTGCTGTAGCTTTCCAGAAGAGTATTCAAAACCGAAACCGAATTGCCGAATTCAGGCCGGTTAACAGTACTCCGGTTTTTTAAAAACAGTATATTTTCGAAGAACCGGTTTCGCCGGTTATTTGAAGTACGTTAAACGCATTTTTTGGTTTTCAGTTAACTTTTACACAACTGACATTACAACACAGAATTACCTGTTCAATTGCTCCTGAACCCATGAGACAGAAAAGTCGGTAGTCAAATAAATACCCCAACAGTTTCCCGAAATGAGCTGTTCAATGGAAATATATAAATAAATACGACATCTGCTAAATCTGATTTAGATGTAAGTTTCGGAAATAATGACGTCACAATGTGGACAGAGATCCCAATTACATCCCATGAAGGCATTGGGGGGATGTTTTCGCAATCAGTGAGCTGTTCGCATTGTAATTGTACACTAACTGATTTGGACCTACTCTTTTACACCGGTTCTGAACGGTATTGAAACCAATATTTGAGTAGCTTTTTAATGGCTATGTATTTGATAGTGTTGCCATCACTAAGCGAGGTGGCCGCTGTCGAAAGAAATGTAAGGTGGTCTGAGCAGGGATAGAATCCACGTTGTTATATACAAGAGCCGCGCACTCTACCATTGTACCACCGACGGCAACAAAACAATACACAGTGTTCACAATCTTAAAAAAGTGTAATACTTATTTGGATCAAAAAAGGGAGTAGACAAGTTAAATAATGGCCACAGCTGGTTAGCGTCAGCCTATGTATTTGCCCTATGAAGATACTGGGAACTGCCGATGCTTCTGCTAAGAAAACTATTCGATGAGGCGGAGAAGGATTTAAAGGAACTTGGTGCGGCCGACAATGTGCACCACACAATTTGAGGAAGTACCAATACTAAGACATACTTTCAGAGTATGGTTTGTCCACTAACCTTTATGTCTGTAACCAGTTCAACGAGCCAACCTTTATTACTAAAGATAGACATGGAATCCTTGATGTCCCTTTCCATTACAGGACACTTTTCAGTTGATCAAATGATGGAATGTGTCGAGTAACTATCGCACAGTGGGTGATTTCTCAAAAAATACTCAAATAATTCAGCCGTTTAGTGAGGTGTTGTACTATAGAAATTGGCATATTGGAGCGTCATAGGCCCCACTGGAGCCACTCAGTGGGAGCCCAAAATTGACTACGTCGGCCATCAAAAAATGTGAAACATTGTAAAACTTTGAAGTTTAATTTTAATTCGATTTATTTTTTACAATTGTAGCGCTACTAAAAACCATCAAAACCAGTACATAAGTTTCAGTCGGCTGAACCGGCTTAATCACACCCTCACCCTAAGTAAACCATTGCGTGAGAGTTCTGTTAAGTAATAAAACGCCCATACTCAAAAGTGACCATATTCAATAGCAGATTGATATTGCGCTAAATATTATTGAATACCCAAATTAGTTAGTTTCCCTCCCAATATTTATATGCGAGTACAAAAATGGGCATGGCAAGCAGTTGCGAAAATTTTGATCAGTACCAAATTTTATTAACGTCGGTTATGATTTATTGGAGATATCGAGTCGACAAACCGCAAATACGCCCAACTTTTATATGCGAGG
Organism: Phaonia tiefii; assembly: GCA_963931995.1. Taxonomy (NCBI): domain Eukaryota; kingdom Metazoa; phylum Arthropoda; class Insecta; order Diptera; family Muscidae; genus Phaonia; species Phaonia tiefii. The sequence goes on along the minus strand of OZ008370.1, from coordinate 111,126,969 downwards.
TACGAAACTGGGTGTGGCACAATAGTCAGTTATTTATTGCAGAGTAGCTTTTAGCAAAATATTGCCTAGTACCGAATTTTATTAAGATCGGTTGTAGTTTACCAAAGTTATCGTGTCGATCAACCGGTCATCCGCCCATCTTTTATATGGGAGGTACCAGAATGGGTGATTTTCTATAGGAGAGTTTTATTTGACGAAATATTGACTAGTACCAACTTTCATAAAGATTGATTCGATTTTGCGAGACTTCTCGTGCCGAACACCCAGAAGGACAAACAACTTTTGTATGGGAGGCCACTATGGGCGTGGCAAAATCGCCCTTGTTGTAATCGGTGATTGGCGTTTGCTAATGTGAAGCCTTATACCTAATTTCATTAGGGTCGGAAGTGTTTCACGCGATTTATCGGATTGACAACGCGGACGAACACCCTGTTTTGTATGGGAGGTAGCAGAATGGGCGTGACAATCTCGCCCATTTCCTCCAGTTCAGTAGACATTTACAGATTATTAACCGAAGAAAGGTTTGAAAGAAATATGATTTATGTGTCGATTTGTATGGGAGGTACCAGAAGGGGCGGTGCCAAACTCCCGTTTCAATCCCAAACTCAGTATTGACAAATAATAGTCACTGACAAAATTTCGCGGTGATCGATAACGATTTACGGCAATTATCGTGTTGAGCAGCCAGCCAGACAGACGGACATGTCTTAAAAAGTCCTAAAACTAATTTCGTCCAAAGATACTAAGGGCGAAGTACGAACTGCAATTTCCCGTCATAAGAACCACAAAGCCGCTGGTGCTGATGGACCACCGGCTGAGCTGTTTGATTGTGGGGGCTATGAGGGATAAATGCTTGGCGATTGGAGTCTTACCATGCTATGTCCTGTTGTTATAATAGGTGACCAGAATATATATTTATGTACGGCTTATCGCTGATTAAGCCTTTTCTCTATAGCATACAAGGTCCTCTCGAGCGTAATCTGTGAAACATTAAATCCGTTTGTTGCAGAAATGATCGAAACTAAGCAGTGTGGCATTTGGCCTGGAAAGTCAGCTATAGACCAAATGTTCACATTACAACGAATTCTGAAGAAACCCCACGAAAAACAAATCGACACCTAACATATCTTTGTAGATTCTAAAGCTGGATTCGATAGCCCGATTCGGGGAAAGCCGTTCCAACCTATGTTGGACCTTGGTATTCCGACCGACACGAAATCCGCAGTAAATATTAGTAATGATCTCACCAAACCCTCTAGTACGAAGTGAAGCCTCAGGTAGGGCGAGACACTATCATGCGATCTCTTCAACATTTTAATTGAGATCAACTTGAGAAAAGCTGCAGTCAACACATGTAAAACGATCAGCAGCAAAAGTCACACGCTGATGATTTAAACATCATTGGACGAAATCTGCAAGAAGTTTCTGCAATATTTTCGAGAATTGAGAAGGAACCAGCAAAAGTGGGGTTGGCAGTAAATGACAACAGTAAAAAACAAAACTAGTGGTTTCGACAAGCAGAACATCCACCCGATTGTATGAAAGGGTGAACGATGAATATAATATATAATTTCGGTATAATTTCGAGGTAGTGAACGAATTTATTTATCTCGGTTCTGCCGTGAAGAGAAGCAATATCGTCAGCCTGGAAATCAAACGGAGAATTATGATTGAAAAAAGATATTATTACGGGTTAAGCAAGCTCTTATGAGATAGAGCCTCTCTCGAAAAACGAATATCCAACTATATCAGACTCTCATACAACATACACAATGAAACATCACTGGAAGTCTTCGAGAGGAAAATGCTCCGAAAAATATACAGTATTATAATAGAAAACGGCGAGAATCAACCATGGATGAACCGCGAGGTGTATAATCTGTATCCCGATATCGACGTAGTTATGCATATCAAAATAGCGCGTTTACGGTGGCTAGACCATGCCAGTAGAATGGATCACTATGTATCAGTGCGAAAGGTATTCAAAGACGTACCCGAAGGACGTCGAAAAATAGGATCACCAAAACGTGGCTGGAAAGATCAGGTAGAAGAATGCCTTGGTATTACCAACCGGAATAGAAAAGCTACAGTTCGAGCCCGTTGGAGAAACATGTTAATCTCATATAGTTAGGCCCTTGACCCCTCTGAGTTCTTTGGGGCCTCCAAAGTAAGTAAGCTAGTAAGAAGCAGTAATACAACAAAGCCGCAACAACGGCAGTTTGTTTATATTTAGGAAGATAAAGCTGACAAATTCAACACAATACCAATAAAAAAAGTAGAAAATTTATCTGAATTTAACAGAGAAGATATATAAGCCCGAAACTAATTGTACAAGTAACACTACCTGGTGCAACCATAGAATACTTCTCTTGAGACATTCAAATTAGCCGTAACCAAATTTAGTGATTGTCACAACCGCATTTAGAGATTAGATGTTGCTACAAATGAATTTTTGAGGTTGTCACAACGGAATTAAAAGTTTGCAACAACCGATAATAATTTCAAAAGATGTTTGCTTTTTCACCGCAAAACTAAGAAGACACAATAACTTAAGTGGGACAACATAAAAAGTCCTAAACATTTTTGTAGTGGAAAATTTAGAAGACACAATAATTTACATTGGTTAGTAATTTTTATGTTTTACTAATTAATAAAATTATCTTCACATACTTATGAAGGAGGTAATGATTAATATGTGTGTCACTGGTGCGTTGAGAACCACACCGACTATTGAAATAATTATGATACTACATTTAATATCACTGGACATTGTAGCTAGGCAGCATGCGGCTACTACTTAGGGAACTGTCAGAAAATGACTTCTCAACACAATGTCTGACCTTCCAGATATTGCCGGCTGCACTTTGGCCGAACCACTCTTTGACAACACTCTTTTGTCTGATAGGTCCCTGGACATAGGAGAGTCATGAACTTCTATACAAATGGTTCAAAACTTGACGATGCACTAGGCCTTGATGTATTTACAAGGTGTCCGTCGGGAAGGTATACTCCTTTGTTTGTTTATAATTTTTGAAAAAATGAAAGAGAATGGATCTTATATTGATAAATGTTTTATTTAATGTCAGCAATTAGGTATGGAATACAATATCAGATAAATGTCCGCCTCTGTTAGCCTCACAAATGCGAGCCCTTTTGAGCACATTTTCCATTACATTCTCACACATTTCCCCCTCCTGACCAAATTGCACACCAGACTGTCACTTTTAATGGATGCAAAGGTAACTGATGAATAATTTAAGGGTTTTCCAGTGCCCAGAACCGACTATTCTATTTATTCACATATCCATTCAAATGAAAATTCGGGGTTGTCATGGGCGAGCTGTAACATACTATTGGCGTATATATGGCGGCGTAAATGGTCTTGTGGAAGGAGCTCTTGTGTCAACTGAATCTTAAATGGAAACAAATGCAAATCCTTATGCAAAATCCTTATGCAAAATTGTGGCACGGCGTCGAATTGAGGTTGATGGATTGTTTTTAAAACTTTCTTGAGCAGCAGTAATGTTTTCAGCCGATCTTGCAGTACGTTGTGGTCCATGCTTGGGCCTATCAGCCACACACCCTCTTTCTTCGAAATCATTCACTACACGATAAATAGTGGGTTTTGTTGGCACGTTGTTTCTCCCAAAAATTTCACGTAACTGTCTCATCGTCACAGTAATGGACGATTTATTTTGATAAAATGTTTTAACGATTAAAACACGTTGGATTATCGAATATTTTTCCATAATAAATTTGCCACGTCTCTACTTCACGACTGCCAAATATGAACTGTCAAAACTAATGCTTACCAAAATGTCGGCAAAACAAAGTAGTATACCTTCCTGGCGGACACCCTGTATTTTCTAAAGACTTAAGGCTTACCATTGCGAAACGACTGTCTGATCACTGTAGTGTCTACAAAGTAGAAATCCTAGATATTAGGGTAGTAGAGGAATGGCTGAGAAGCAATGTTCTGACTAAGGCCGAAATAAGAATTTTCTCTGATAATCAAACTGCCATCAAGCGCCTGTAAACTATCTTCCTGAATTCAAGAACTGCCCGCGACTGTTGCAGATGTCTTAATGGCATAGCTGAACAGTTTAATATTTACCTTATTTGGGTGACAGATCACAGTGGCACACCAGGGAACTATAAAGAAGATGAACTTGCCTAACTGGGGACTACCTTACATGCCCCAAAAGGGGGCGTGCCTCAAGCAACTTGCATGCTTTTCTTGGACAATTGTGCCCCTACGGCAACTATCGGTAGGTGGTCCATAGTAGTGAATTATGTACATTCCTAGTTGATGTGACGCGCCTAGACTAACGCCCTGCTGTTGTTATATATGCCGAACGTCTCACCTATCATGTCCGTTATGACGGGTCACTGTGTTATTGGACGGAGAAATGACTTTTGCAGAAGCTGTGGTAACGACGAGGAGGTGGAGTCAATAGAACACCTTTTGTGTAAGTGCCCCGCTCTTTCCAGAAGGCGGCAGCATACACTAAGCTCATATTTCTTTGGTGAGTTAGGAAATCTGGCTGATGTTAGCATGCGTCAACTCTTGAGCTTTTTTAAGTAATCAATCTGGTACAGCGGGAGGGAATAGGAATGTCTTATATTTTTCCTCTTGTCCTGTGGTATCACAATGGACCACAAGGTCAGAGTGGGCCTGACATACAGGCTGTCACTCCAACCTCACCTAACCGTGTGTACGTTTAGGAGTCATTGAGAGCTTTAGATGTTATTGCAAATCTCAACTCTTACAAACAGGTGTTGGTTCAGGTACAGGAGTTGGTACTAAACTATTAGAAATACTGATTTCAATTTAATGGTGCATTAAGTTTTCTTGTATGGCGAATTTGGTCTAGGTTTGTTCTAACTAAATCTGGCAGCACAGAAATCAAACAACTATACTCGTATGTATTTAAGCAGGCGTTGGACCTGTTTCACAAGCAATCATGAAGGGAAAATAACGCTAACGGAATTCTAAGACAATTGACCTTGATGTGATTCTAGGTATCAAATAGGAATACACCGTTGACATAGTGGAAACATTTGAGTATGACATTTACCTCTTACAATGTGGCTGTTTTTGCTCAATTTTTTTAGACCAAAAACCGGGATCTACTCAGTCATCTTCACTCTAATTCTGTGGTCAGTATGATGAGGATGGTATTAATGAATTTTTCATTGTATAGTGACGAGATCGTATCAGGTTTCCTGAAACACAGTTGCATATGTATCTATTAATTAAAATTGATTTTCCCAAACCGTGGCGACTCAAAAACTAAATTCAACATAGAAAATTAGTTTTCAGTTTAAATATAACCGCAACTGATTTCATAAGCTTATCGTATATCGCTGGCAAAAAATAGTATTGGGCTGAGACGGGAGTTCCGCACTTACCAGTGTCACTAATAATGCCAACCAATTGACAGCTGTGGTAGTATTGTATTCTTCTTCTATTTTGCTATTACTAAAATTTTTAGTAATTTTGTTAACGCATGGTCGGCGTCGTGCCGAAATAAATCATCATCTCCTACTCCGACTCCATTTCATATGCTCCATTTTGCCCACGTTATTACCAACTATTTCCGTATTTTCAACACAAACTGAGCGAGATAGTATGCAAACTTTTGTACAATTAAAATCTTCCAATTTTTAATTTGCAGATTTGAATATCTATACATAATTTCTAATTCATAACTGGATGCCTCTGTGATATGGAAGATTAAAGTTTATGTATAACATGTAATTTCCTTATTACCACATATGTATTAAAGATCAAGAAATCCTTGCCAAGCATTGACATCACACAAAGCTAGCACCAAATTATTTCTACAAACTGGAAACTCCTTATATATCTTCCTGTTTCGTTTTGTTCTCCAACTGTTGCCAACTTTTTGTGTACACATCTGCATGCAGACGTGCACAGTAATTGGTGCCAACATCATCCTTGTCTTATCACACATTTTATTTAATAAAAACCCCTTCAAAGTATCTGAAGTTCAAATGAAACCAGGTACGTGTTGTTAACTACTTCAAGACGTTGTTATATTCCATACACTGTAAGTTAGAATGAGTAAAAAAAAAAAAAAGGACGAAAGGACGTGTATAATCTAAACGTGACTTGACCAGAGCCAGAATAGAAATCGCCCATAGATTTATTGCAAATAAAATCAATTTGATATTTGATTTGTTATCGATGGCAAACGATGATGATAGAACGTTCAACTACGTGAAAATTGCATATGCGGGATAAGAATATACAAATTGGTTTGAAAAAAGGAATACAGAGGAAACTGAATGAATTTAAATCTTAAGCAAAGTACAATAAACGATGTAACTTTTAAGACTAATTCATAAGGAATATTTAAGTTGGTAAGGATCTCTTATGTTCGCATTCATTAAATTTACTTACTTGTTGCAACATATTGCTGCTTTAACATCGCTTACAAGGAGTTATTACCTCATTCCTAGTCCAGACTATGCAATTCAATGACTTCATCATATTAGTATGCATTTTATGCATAAGGAACTATTTCATGGTGTTATTCCGAGCTGTTCGTTTTGGAATAAATTTAGGAAACTTTTTAAAATTGTTATCTACAATGGACAGCTGACGGATGCCATTATTACTTTACTATTTGCGGTGGAGTTTTGAATTGATTTATTAAAATATTGTTTCTTAAAAGTAAAACGAAAAGTGTCCTGAAAATGTTTTAACAATGTACATACATATGTCGACTAGCTAAAGTGTTTATGAAGGTGAGGAAACTACGTTATTCTATATAAGGATACAAACAACCATAGAAAACATAAAAAAATATTTCTTATCACAACCCATGGCAATGCTTCAGTCAATTGCAACGCGTGGTGCGGTGTGTGTGCGGAATAGTGGACAAATAAAGGAGGTAACCCGTCTCTTTCGGCGTAGGCAAAGGCAGTGCAAAAAGCGCGAGAGTGAAAAAATTGAGACATGCAGAAGGAAAAACGAAGCCCGAAAATTCTTCCAAAATGTCAAAAACGGAACTAATCGACATGGTTCAGGGCCCCCCTTCTGTAAAGACAAGGACGAAAATCTCATCGCATATGTGCAGAGCATGTTGGGAATATTGAGAGATCATTTCTCCACGCTACTGGTACGTGAAAAAGGTGACCCGAGTCTCTGTGCCAACTACCGAGGAATAAGCCTTTTATCCCTATGTAGTGTAAACATAAGTCGACCAGACTGTGGCTGTACATACCACCGGCAATTGCTACATGCGCATTGCATAATTGTGCTGACTCAGTGGGTAATGGACTTGTGTAACCGGACCCCTTGCGCATGCACTCATATGTGTATGTATGTGTGCTCAAGCAGATTAGGATCATTGCATCCTGAAAAAATTACGGTTTGGTGCGGTTTATGGGCCGGCGGCGTCATTGGGCCGTACTTCTTCCGTTATGATCAAGACCGGCACATTACTGTGAATGCGAATCGCTACCGTTCAATGATAACCGAATATTTTTGGCCCCAATTGGATAATATGGACTTGGAGGACATGTGGTTCCAACAGGACGGCGTCACAAGCCACACAGCGAATGCCACAATCAATTTATTGGAAACCAAGTTTGGTGAACGTGTTATCTCACGAAATGGCCCAGTCCCAGCCCGTTAGATTATTTCATGTGGGGCTACGTCAAGTCTATGGTCTATGCCAACAAGCCAGCGACGATTCATGACCTTCGTACGAATATCGAACGTGAAATTGCAGCAGTATTGGCCGACTTATGCTTGAAAACCGTCGAAAATTGGGTTCAGCGTCTGGACTTCTGCAAGCGTGCCCGTGGTGGCCATGCAAAAGAAATCGAGTTCCATACATAATGGCATCGAACGTACTTTCACAGGAATAAAGAATTTCATTGGTATCTAAAACCGGTTTTGATTTATTTAAAAAAAACTTTTGTAGCGCTCTTATTGAAAAACCCGATACAATTGGGTAATAAATATTAACCGGTTTCTAAGACGAAGGCTGATTATATTGAGTTTCTTTCAAATTATCGTCTGTCCGTCTTACTGATTTTAAGTTGGTGGCGTTCATTTGACTTACATAGCCCACACAAAAAGGACTTAAAAAATTACAACTTTTAGTGTTAACAATTTTTTTCTGTGCACTATGTTTTGACCCTTGCTAGCTGAGATACTGGCTACGGCCTTATGGGGGGTGCCACTCCCACCATACCGTTCACATCATTTCGATTTCACTATACTGCAGGCATGTGATTTAAAAACAAATACTTTGTATATGGATGCCACGCCTACTCCATATATCAAAGTAAATAGCCTATTGATACACCCAGATAGGCCGTTATGTGCTGTCAAAATTTCAAGAAAGTTGATTCAGTGGTGTCTACAAGGCACAAATAAAGTCGTAAACGCACATAGTATTGACCTTGCCAAATATGGCTTGAATACTTAACACTCACTCCAAAACACTGATGTTTGACAGATCTTAATGAATTCATTAAGAAGTCAGCAAAATATATTTGCCGTTAGATCTATTCATAAATTCCTGGTTCAGCTACTCCTCACTGCACTTTTGCAGTTTGCACTTTGGCTCCACCCTAAGCCCCAATTTCCATTTCAGACTTCGAGCTTACATCTCCACATTTTGTAGTTGAAAATGTGTAAACCCCATTAAGTTAGAACTTTCAATAAATAGTTGGGAATGTCTAAATCGGTTGAGAATTTCTCTATTATACACCATTGAATATTTTATGGCCAATTAATTGATATATTTTGTATTACATTTTTAGAATACCTGTTACACACTTAAAAACCGAAAAACATTCATTGCCCATGACACCCCATGAAGGGATTGGGGAGAGCTTCTCACAACCAGTGAGCTGTGCGCTTTCTTTCACCCACAGGGATGGGGGCATATATCATTTAATACGTAAAAAAATGTAACCCATAGAAGGAGCCATATTAGACCCTTAGTATCTTTGGACGAAATTCGTTTTAGGACTTTTTAAGACGTTTGAGCCGTGTCCGTCTGTCTGTATGTCTGTCTGGCTGGCTGGCTGGTCAACACGATAACTGCCGTAAATCTTTACAGATGACAATGAAACTTTGTCAGTGACTATTATTTGCCAATATTGAGTTTGGCATTACCACGCCCTTCTGGTACCTCCCATACAAATCTACACATTTAGCACAAAAACATATTTCTTTCAAAACTTTCTTCTGGTAGATGTGATTAGCTTCAACTCTCACACCGGTTAATAATCTGTAAATGTCTACTGAACTGGAGGAAATGGGCCGCTTGAAACAAGGGCGATTTTTTTGTGATACCTCTCATTTGGCCGTCTGGGTGTTCGGCACGAGAGTTCCCGCAAAACCGAACCAATCTTTATTAAGGTTTGTAGATAAATAAAAAAATATAAATGGTTTCCCATTACATCCCATAAAGGGACTGGGGAGAACTTCTCACAATCATAATCTTGTACATGAGATCCTGGGTTCAAACCCAGCTCTGACCACCTTCAAAAAAAAAAATTTCTTTCGGCGGCGGTCACCTCGCATAGTGACGGCGACACTATCGAGTATCTAGCCATTCTCAAATTACCGTTCGGAATCGGTGTTAAACTGTAGGTCCCAATCAGTGAGTAGGGTTTGTAGATAGTCAAATAAAACTCTCCTATAGAAAATGATCTGTTTTGTCACACCCATTCTGGTACCTTCCATATAAAAGTTGGGCGGGTGACCGGTTGATCGACACGATAACTCTCGTAAACTACAATCGATCTTAATAAAATTCGGTACTAGGCAAAATTTTGCTAAAAGCTACTGTGTAATTAATAACTGACTATTGTGCCACACCCAGTTTCGTACCTCCCATACAAAAGTTGGGCGTATTTGCAGTTTGCCGACTCGATATCTCCAATAAATCATAGCCGATCTTAATAAAATTCAATCAAAATTTTGGCAACAACTTGCAATGCCAATTTTTGTACCTCGCATATAAATATTGGGGGGGAAACTAACTAATTTGGGTATTCAATAATATTTAGTGCAATGTTAATCTGTTATTAAATATGGTCACTTTTGAGTATGGACGTTTTTAACAGAACTCCCACGCAATGGATGACTTAGGGTTAGGGTATGATTAAGTCGATTCACCCGACTGAAACTTATGTACTGGTTACAATTAAATTCCACAAAAATAGTTTAAGTAGCCTATTTAGAGAAAAGAAATATAAATTTTCCAAAAGTCTAGGATTATTAAACAGTTAATACTTGAACAGTCGTGACCGACTATATACACTGTGTCCTACCTCAAGTACTTATTAACAATTTATATACATGTAAGTGTCCTTCCTTCGGGGGCCCTTTTTGCATTGGTCTGTTTTGTATTCCACATAAAATATAAGTAATTCATGTTTTCTCGTTATTGGTAGTGACTGACGGTGAGATAAAAACTGAGTGTGTGTGTGTTTCGTTTTTTTGTGATGTATAACTTGTGTCATTGTGACTTCCTTGACGGGATTTTGATTTATGATTTCAAGTCACAGTGACAAACTTGCCTGGTTTTCAGATTTGCTGCCGCAGCCGCTGTTGTAAACAGTGAATGGGACAAACGAATGAATACATGGCAGTTGATATGAATTTATGTCTGAGTGTGTGTGTGAATTTACAAGTCATCTAAAAAGGACGAAGGAAGGAAGATGTTCAAATCTGCTGGCATAAACATGTAGAAGTATATACATATGAATACGTCACATAACAAAATGTCATAATAACCATCAACGTCGCCTTCATCATCAACAACATCATCTTCATTTGCTTCCTCGTAACACAGTGGTTGCTAATGAACTTTTTCTGAAGAAATTATTCCACAGGCTATAATTATTTGCTGATTGGAAGCATAGTTTTAGCCTCAGGCTGGGTGGCGACGTGAAGCACTTTGATTTTCAGAATTTAGATGTGGAGACTGTCGTAAAGCACTCATGCCATCTACCTACTTGCTGATCTGGAGATGTTAACACTATGTGTGGGGATGTTAATTAAAGGGTCTGATAGTACATCTCCATGCAGCGAGGGTGGTTAACAACGTCTCATCAAGATCGAGCAAAATGGCGCTGTCGGTACTTTGTATTAACCAGGGGATAATTAATTTCATATACGAATTACTGACTAGAAGGAGCTAGAGGGCACGGGTCACGTGATTGGCGTGACTCACGCGTGAACGTGAGCGGGACCAAATTTTGCTCACGTGAGCGTGCGTGAACGTGAGTACTGAAAAAATCTTCGTGCGGAGCGTGTGCGTTGTTACACAAAGTATTTTTTGGAAGGCTTCTAATAACATTTCCCTATAACAAAAAGTCGTTAATCATCTTCTGTATTTCAATGAACTCTGCTACAAGCGAAGGAGTTTTAACACGTTCTACAGTGGGACCGTTTGTAAAAAAGTGGTAATAATATCACAACTTCTAAACTCTAGGTCCGATTGTTTTAGAATGCACTAAGTATTTGTGGGGGAGGAGTCAGGCATTCTGAATATGGTAGTTAGAGGTACCTAGTTTCAACGTACGTTTCGCTATAGGGTGACAAAACTTTCGTGGCATGTAACTCATAACTTATGGTCTTATTTAAATGATCTTTGCTTTTGAGATTCTACTGAGCCGCACAAACCAACCACATGTAGAGTCGTGTGTCGTCTCTCTAACCGTATATTTGGAACCAAAAATTTCAACTGTAAACATTCGCACTGACTTTCTTTGGTTTTTTGGTAATAACTTGGTGCAGTGTGCGCGACTCTTGTACATCAAAACGTGGGTTCAGAGCACATTACATTTCTTTCGACGATGGTCAACTCGCTTAGTGATGGCGACACTATCGAGTACTTAGCCATGAAAAAGCTTCTCAAAATACCGTTCGGAACCGGTGTATAACTGTAGGGCCCAATCAGTGAGTGTAAAACTAGAAAGCGCACAGCTCACTGATTGTGAGAAGCTCTCTCCAATCCCCTCACTGGATGTAATGGGAAACCGTGTTTATGTTTTTAGTTCATGTAAAAACCCTGCTTTATTTCTGTGAGTAATTTTTGCGTGATTATCGTGAATCACGCGTGATTCACGCGTGAATGTGAGTAAGACCAAAGTCTGCTCATGTGAGTACCAACAGAATGTTCGCTCGTGATCGTGCGTGAGTGACTGTCTTCCTTTCGTGAGCGTGCGTGAGCATGAGTAAAACTTACTCTCGTGCTCATCTGTAGAAGGAGCATAACCTCGTCCCTGGGTACTGTCTAAAAGGTGCATAACCCCGTCCCTGGGACACACGATTTTAAATAGAAATGTGAATAGAGGAACTCCCCAATGGGAACACTCAACGGAAGTCTTAGGAACACCCCAAGGTACGTCTTATCCCCACTCCTCTGGAATGTAGCACTGAACAGTGGTCTGCTAGAGTTGTAGAGATCATACTGGAAGTCGTACCATATGCTGACGACCTGGCACTTGTAGTACATGAAAAACACACCTCCACGTGCAAAGATGTGCTCTAGGACTTAATCAGGAGACTCTCTAAGTGAACACCAGAGAATGGACTGGGTGTAAATCCAGTGAAACCCGAGCTCGTACTCTTTACTATTAATCAGAATATTTGGTATATTCATACCTTGTCGCTATGTGGTAGAGAAATTTGCCCAAAGGATAGTGCAAGATGCCTAGTAGTAACACCATCTGGGGTACCAACATCTACTTGGGCCGGACCGACCCCTGAATTTATTTCCATCAGTGACCATTCTTGAATGTAGTGCTATTTTTCAATCTAAATTTCAAGTTATATGCTACTGCCCGGCCATTTGTTTGAGTAACAGAAAATATTTAGGATCTTACTTCATGTTGGATCTAACCGATATTCAGTAAGTTAGGCTGAATGATCTCTAGACCTTTACGCAGAGGAGTAGTTGGTTCGCCAGGGACCAATGTATGTCGTTTCTTCAGCTACATCCTGGAATATCGGAATGAGGCATTAAAAGCCTTGAACAACTCTTAACCATATAAGGTCGATTTACAGGTTCAACGTTGGAGACCGAATATGACGTCCCATAAAATCACAACGGAACTCATTGGACTAAGTGTATCAATTGTGACAGCTTCTTCTAACTAACCTAACGAAACATGCACTATGAAGTAAAATTTTCAAAGTTAAATTTAAAAGAAAACACAAATATAAAAATTGATATTTGTCGACCTTATTCCTTCAATTTTAGGAAATATAATAAGCTGGCCTCGAGGTCAACTTATTATATTTCTGAAAATACAAATATTTTAATTCGCAAAAACTTTGAGACCTTTTGGAATATTTTTGTTTATAAATTAATCAATTTGTTAACCACTGTGCGTCATGTTCTTCATTGCATTGCTCAGATGAATGACACAATTATGCATAATAAAACAATGAAGAAAATCAAAATAAAGATGTGCTTTTACAATAGACGGACTATTAAAAGCTAAATACATACAATAAAATGTTTAAATAAAGCATATGCAAATTGAAGGAATGTTGCTTATTTTCTTATGTATATATATATATTTCTGAACAATTATGACAACAGAGAAAAATGAAATGAATGGACTTATGTGATGAGCCCAGTTTAGCCATGTCAAATTATAACATTTAACAGACTTAAAAATGTCGGAGATTAGTCAAATAAAATGTTATCAATCGCTGCTATTAACAAACGGTAATACAACCTAGATTTTGCGGTAGCATTTCAGAGTGTTATTTTTTACACGCAATCTATGAAAAAATTATGGCACTGGATAGTAGGACTTTGGCTCAAAGATACGCACTAAACTTTTTTAAACGAAATGCAACTCCAATTATGAGGGCAGGGTTTTACTAAGATGGTACCATTAAAATTCTGTGCAATAAGACTAAAATTATACTTATACACACATGACTCAACCTATGCTAATTATGCACGCGCCTATAGTCTTCCTTTTATCTTTTCTTAGCAATGTTGACTTAGCAATCATATTAGGAAGATACTCCTTAGTCAAGCATTTTCCTTGTGATATGGGGTCTAAGCATACAGGACTGTTTGTGATTAATTAAATCAAACTGTGAGTCAGAATTTAGAAGACAAGTGAATTAATGAAAAACCACCCCACAAATGCAGTCGTCATATCAAATTAATATAGGGCCGCATATAAAGCGGAGGCCAGCACATTTCCTTTCTATCTTCAGGCTTGCTAGCTGACCTGCAGGCAAAAGGTACAGTAGTATGTCTTACCTTTCAGGCCTTTTGATAGACCGGCTAATGGAAGGCTTACTAAGAGGACTGCAAAGGTAGGCCTGCTAGGAGGCCGGCAAAGGAAGTTCTGGTTGGGCCCTGCAAAAGAGCATTTTCAGAAGAACTTAAGGAAAAATAAAAAATAAACGAAAATTATTTCCATATTATTAACGTTCAGACATTTTTAAATCTTCTAGCTAAATTATTACTAAAATATTTTAACATTACAAATACTAGACATCTATAGGAACGGTTAGGGCAATCTATCAAAGTGAAAACATGCAATCACATACATGGTTGTTGTTCAACAATAGTCTCAAGCAGGTCGTCATCGCCAAAGATTATTGAATAGTATAGAGAACTCATGGAACTACTTGTATGATTCAAAAGCACTGGCGACGTCTGGCGAATAATTCAAAACGTATTACTCTATTTTTGTCATAACTTGGTCCATTCATAATTTTGATGTGAAACATTGATGCCTTTTGAAATATTTATGCTTTTTGTATTGTTTTAGGTATGTAATAACATTACCGAAATGGTGCATTTATATTGAAATATTCTATACAGAGAAAAAGCCTCGTTTATGCTCTTTTACTCAGACTCTCTGCATGAGAGCGGAAAAAGAGTGCAATAAGTTCTCTATACTATTAAATACTTTTTGTCGTCGCTCTGTTTATGACCACACAAAATCAATATATATTGCGTTTTATTCAGCTGTATGCCTGCATTCAAACAAGCGGGTCGTCGTCACTCTATTTGTGACAAAACAAAAACAAGTATTGCAATGAGCTAAATATTGCTTCATTTATTTTAACAATATAATGTTAAAGCAGATGTAAGGAAGAAGAAGGTGCAATAGCAAAAGAACTTTTTTTATTTTCTAATGTAACATTTACTAATGGCCGTCGGTGGTGCAATGGGTAGTGTGCGCGCCTCCTGTACTTGAGATCCTGGGTTCGATCCCTGCTCCGACCACCTTAAATTTCTTTCGGCGGCGGTCACCTCGCATAGTGACGGCGACACTATCGAGTATATAGCCATGAAAAAGCTTCTCAAAATACCGTTCGGAATCGGTGTAAAATTGTAGGTCCCAATCAGTGAGTGAAAACTGGAAAGCGCACAGCTCAGTGATTGTGAGAAGTTCTCCCCTGTCCCTTCACGGGATGTAATGGGAAACCATTTATTTATTTATTTAACATTTACTAATATGTTCATAGAAATCGAACAGGTACCGTTTAACAAAAAGGTGTTAATACATCGCCCGTGAGTTCGAACACTAATTGATTTTTTTTTTTAATTTCAGCCTCAGCAATCGAGCACACGACCTCAGCACTTATAGTCGCACGTGTTTCTAAGCGGATACCGTATGTTATGATTTTGTTATGATGAATAGCGAATATGAGGAAATACGAGTTTTACCAACAATAGCATCCCTCTTGCATTACCTTAGCTTGCCTTCCTACAGGCGTGGTTATAGAAGGGAAGTGCTTATGCATCCGTTTTGCCTTCCAGTATTAGGCCTCGAATGGGATATAAACTTATAAATCGAATCTTTTATAAGTTTAACTGATACCTCTTTCAATAAGCGAGATGGGAATCTGAATGTTGTTTTTGTAAATTATTTTTTTGTCAGTCTATGAGAAGGAACATCCTTAGGCATATTTAGCGAACTCCTCGTCGTTTACGCTGCTGGGAATAAGTACCAAATTTGTATTTTTTTCGAAACTTCCGATGATTTAGATATGTGTAATGAAAATCATTTAGTTTATTTTTTAGTCAACAAAATACCGAGACAGCCTTGGAAGTTGAAATATCTTTGTTTAAAAGTGGAATTTCTGGCAAAAATCTTTGATATTTCGAAGGCGCTGTGGAAAGACGAATGCAAAATAAAAATTCACGGTCTCCATAAAAATATGACACGTGTAAAATTTTTTAAAAATTACATGCATGTTTTCAAATAAATTACATTTCGCAAAAGACTCCAAAAACAGGGCGCCAAAATTATAAATATTTATTTTTAGTTGGCAATCTTTTCGTTAAATAATTTATAAACAAGTAAAATAAATAGTTTCGCGTTACATCCCCTGAAGGGACAGGGGAGAACTTCTCACAATCAATGAGCTTTGCGCTCTCTCATTTTACACTCACTGATTTGGACCTATAGTTTCACACCGATTTCGAACGGTATTATTAGAAGCTTTTGTCATGGCTAAGTACTCGATAGTATCGCCGTCACTAAGCGAGGTAGCCGTCGTCGAAAGAAATGTAAGGTGGTCATACCTGGGATCGAACCTACGTTATCAGGTTCAAGAGTCGTGCAAACTAACCATTACACCACCGACGTCCAAATAAAAAATTTATATCGACAAAGTATGTATAGCAACAACAAAAATACAGCTTTACAAATTTTAAAATTTTTTTCCAATACATTTTTATGTCATCGTTAAAGTTAAAGTAAAGTTCAAGTAAAAATTAAAAACAGATCTCAAAAACAAAATAGATCTCAAAAAAATAGATTAATTTCAAAAACTTCCGCACAAATGCGTGCAAGTAAGAAAGAAAAACGTGTTTGTAATGGAATAAAGCCATTCAGACGAGAGATAGAATGAGGAGAGAAGCCCCGACGACGACGACAACTGCTATTAGTGACAATGTGAACAAGACGGTCACTGTCGTAGAACGCCAAGGTGCTGATGATAAGAGTCACAAACATCGAAACGATCGTCCGTCAACGTGAATTCAATGCCTGGCGCCGACTGTTTTCATTTTTTCTAAATGCAGAAACAAAAATTGAACTGTATAGCTCAAAGGAAATCGATAATATTCGTTTATGAAATAATTTCAGATCGAATCGTACATAATGAAAAAAGTTTATAATTGATATTTCAATTGATAGTAGTACAGTAAACCAAACTACACGTGCCCACCAAATGTTAGCATTCTACTACCAAGAATACAACCCATATTAATGAATGTAGCCTGAGAAAATAGATTTTAGAGAGGTTTCAATTTTATTATCAATCAAATTTAGAATTAAAATCACACAAAAAAATCGTAATGTCATTACCAGGGCAGCGATCAGAAGTTTCGGTCATATCACTTTAGAGGCTCCATGTTGTATAATTTTCCAAGACAACTGCCAGTCGGATACTTAAACTTTGTATTTAAACTGGACTACTAAAAAGGTTTTAAATTATAATTTATTAAAAAAATGTGTCCTTGCTTTAGAAAAGTTAATCTTCCATAAACGGTAATGTGGTATAGTCCACAAACAGTGATTTCCTTCTTTTAATCACACTCCTCTAACAAAAAAACAAAAACACCCAAAGTTTAAGGTCAAAATTAATACTGCATAAATGAAAGAATTTCATAGAAAAACAAACATACCGGAAAAACTTGCACTAAACTGAAAAAAGGGAAAACGCCCGCCACATAATTATGAAGTCATTAAAAAGAGCAAATCCGGAAGCTAATAGAGAACGAAACAGAGAGACTTTCAAAAGAGGACTTAATCCAAACAAAACAAAAAATGCGATATGAAAATGCAGTGAAAATATTTTAATTTAATACAATTTCAAAATGTTTTCCATCCTTTGGCTGCCGCAGCAACCAGATGCACAATCTGGCCATACAGCGAATGAAAACGTCACCTGGTCTCGAGTATTCCACCATTTTTTCGAGTTTGCCCGTTGTTGCATATAACTTTCTTATCTTTTGTGTGTGGTAAAGTTTTTGTTTGCTGACGAAATTTTTTGCTGATTTATGCAAAGTAGTAGTTTTTTTACTTTTCTTCTTTACATTCTTTACTAGAAATTTGTTTCCACTCACAGATGTGTTCGCTTTGTGGTAGTTTTAGTCTGTGTGGGTGATTTTGTGCTTGTGTAAGTCAACACACTCCCACATAAATCATTGATCTTCCACTAGAGGTGTTTTCGCTGATTTGGTAATATTTTTTGTGGTTAAGTTTTTGTCGCAGAAACAAAATCAATCCATCCGTAAATAAATATAAAACCAAAGCGTATGAGGAACTTTTTAATTCGGCAATACTCATACGTAAGGGTGGGAAGAAATATAAATGCAATCGTACTATGTTGGATGATTTTTGAACTACTGATGTACTACTTCTTTTAATTTAAAGGTAAAAATAACTTAATTATTTTGAATTCAGTATTTGATTATGCCATCATATAAATTTTCCGACCGACTTTTGTGTCTCGCGAGCCAAGGATCAACGTCTTCAACAGAAGATGAGGTGGACGGGATACCGGACACCTGCAGTCTGCCAGAAGAAGAAGACAAGAATGATGATGGAACTCAAGCATAAGGTGGCTGAGCTTAGTCTGAGACATAGCAAGCCAACCTGAGCGTCCTTCTTAACAAGGAGGATATAGACAATTGTACAATGCAAGAACTGTACGTAAGTGACAGATAGAGGTAAATGTCTTAACTGTGCTTGAAAAAAGCTATTTTTTTTGGAAAAATATTGATAACCCAGATCTTGAATTCTAGTTGAAAATAATATTGAGAGTCTTATGAATCCAGATATTATGTAGATATTATGTAGTTCCCTGGACGTGATAGATGTCTCCACGACGGTTGCAAGAGGACATAAAACCTTGTTGACGTCTATGTGCATGGCAAATGATAGAGACTACCCCCGGAAGATGTGAGAAGTGTTGTGGATGCAGTTGTTGGTTTGATGCAGTGATGCCAAGGCTAAACATACGACTTGGGGTAGCCGTACAATCAAGAGGTCAGTCTCGTTTTGATTTTATTATGTCTACTAACCTACTAATATGTAACTGATGTAATAAACCTATATTTAATTTTCCGTGTTCGGATGTTGTACTGGAAATTACTCTGGTTTATTATTATAGCATCATTAACATAGAGAATTGGGGAGCATTGGAAGAATGTTGTTTCCTTTCTCCGATCATAGACTATTTCTCTTCAATATTTCCACAAACGTGTCCTATACGAAAGTCAATTATAACGCCCGATGTGCCAACTGGGATAAATTCGCGAGTTCGAAACTTCGTACTCATAGACTTGAAGCAATAGAGACAAACTACCTATAGGACGATGCTGCGGGACTATTGGAGACGACCATGAAAGGCGCCTTCAATAAGACATGCCCAGTAAGTAGGAAATAGAAAGACTGTCAACCATGGTTTAATGTGGTTTTGTCGAGGGCTGGGGTAAGCTCAGTGAACTTCAGAGTCTTTCGATAGGATTCAATAAACTTTTCGAAATATGAGAAGAAAAGTTTCGAATTCATATTCCTTACAAATCATTAATTTACAAAGTAATTTGATTTACAGAAATAACATCAACTGATTCACTCGTTGAAAATACTCCTCTTAGCTTTAGAACACTCGCCTTGGCTTGACAACACTCTTCAGGGAGTACTAGCTAGTCCTGTCACTCTTCTAGGGACACTTGTCTTGTTTTACCATTACTCTACTAGGGGCACGTATCGGACTGGTCAATTTTAAGATGATCGACTCGGTAGGTGCTTTATATGTCCGGTGAGAACGTTTTGGGATCGGTCACCACTGAGTGGATTGCTTGGGAACAGTAGGCGAAGCCTCTGTGTAAGAACAGTAAGCCGCAGCCTCTGTGAAGAATGTATTTACACCGTCTTGATAAAGACAGATTCCAAAAGAGTTACTCTTATAAATGAATAGTCATACTCCTATATACTAGAGCCCCAGTGCGCTCCGGAGCGACTGAGTGCTGAGGCTAGTTAAAATTATCATTAAGTACTCATTACGTGCTCAGTCTTGTATGACCACTGAAACTAGTTCGCTGCTACAATGTATGCAATGTCGACAGATCTTGTGTGTTTCTCAGTGAGTATGATTGTTCATGGTGTTCGGTCTGAGCGATGATTGTTGTATGCTTAGGTGATCGGTAGACCAGAGAAGTGTGGGGAAGTGAAACGGATTATGACTTTACGTTACAATAGTGAAACAAAGAATTAAACAAGCGGAGAAGAAAGCCAAGAAGTGCTTTTAATCAGTGTTACATCAGAAAGGACTGGTAGCCTTTCAAAAACGCTCAGCGATAGTATAAAACGAGCATCCTATAGGCCAAGAGGACAGCAGGAACATCCTATTGTTAGTCGATTGAAAGCCTCAAGGAATCCTGCGGATTGACCAAGATTCTGTACAAGGATCACTCAAATCCATCCCCCGTACGTAGGGTCGATGGATCATGAACTCACTCACATTTCCTGGATAGCGGCATATGGAATAGTCATAAGTCGGTGGACATAAATCTGTGCCGAAGCTCAAACCAATAAGCCTCTCATCATATATACTCAAGATTCTATAAAAAATTTTGGATGAACATATCAGATCGGTAGTGACTAATATCGGTCTATTGAACAGCCATCGTGCCTATATGAAGGGATAGTCGGCAGAAAGTCTGTCGACCAAAGAAGTGTCTTCTGTAAATAATATACAATGGAGGCCTTCCTTGATATGGACAGCGCTATTTAAACGGAAGGTATCAACACCTAAAAGATATCAATGTCGGCAAAAGTATTGTGGGTTGGATAGATTCAATGCTGAGGACCACACGAATAAGTGATCTGTGGGGTGAGGTATCGGCCACTAGGTCTGGGGCCAAGACCTCAGGGTGAGATCATACCACCACTACTATGGACAGTGGTTATAACATGGATAATTGGACGGTAAGGGTAGTCGCATATGCGTATGACGTCGTGGCAATGACAACATGTCCCTTTGTCTCCGTGGTAAGTAAAGTCGTGGAATGTCTTGGTAGAGATCAGCACTTGGGCAACATGTAGTGGTTTAGGTGTAAAGCCGTATGAATCTGATCTGCCCCAATTCGTGAACAGGCGATATCGGCTACCCTCACGCAATGGTAAACAACATCCGAAACTCAACTAGAAACTTAATATTGAACACAGAGGTAAGAAGGCGCAATCTATCTCTCCGCATGCAGAAAAACATTCGGACTAAGCCCGAGAATGGTATTATGGATGTCGCGGCAGTGGTTGAACACGTTCCGACCGGTAGAGTATCGGTAAGGTGGCCGGCTCTGAGTAAAGAGGTAAAACTGGCAACAGTGCAGAGAACATCATACGTTGTCATGACAGGGGCATTACGGGCATGCCCTTTGATACTGTCAGTACGACGATAAATTTACTTCCGATTGAAAAGTTTGCTAAAAGGGTTTTGCGGCTTAGAGAGCTGAAATGTTAGACCCATCGAAGCTACGGACATAATACGATTCTTTGTAATTTGCATAGTGGGGTTATATCTGAACGATTGGACAATGCCAGTCCAGAGTTGATTTTCCGGAATAACTTCAGAACTATCATACCGCATACAGAAGAGTGGAAGAACTACTCCCAATTAGACGAGGTCAACCTAGAAATTTTTACGGATCGATCAAAAGCAGTGTTAGAGTATTAGTTAGAGCAAATCGGGCTATTCGCAGAGAGATAAATGGAACGAAACGTTTCCATGCGGTATAAGTCGTTCTATTAATCTGCTTCCGAGTTATAGTATCAGTTTTGGAGAATGCAAAAACATCTGTCTCGAAAATGACAAACGAAATATAAGAGATATAAAACAAAACTGGAATAGAGAAAAAAGAAATTTGTGGGCAAATATTATGCATTTGAAAAAAAGCGACGAAATGAAATAGATTACCGCCGTTCTCCTTATTTTGCTTCATTTCATTCAAAACTCAACCCTGATCGCATCATCAGAAAATGAGAGAATCCAACCGATCAGTCGAAATGTTTGCTACAAATCGTTCTCCGCAAGTTTACACTATTCCATTTGCTCTCTGCCCATAAACATCTTGACATATCCAACGATTCCGACACGGTCGTAAGACTGTAGAATGGGAGCTGGGGCTTACTCAACTTCACTTAGTATAACACTATGAATCGGTATCCCTGTTTTTGCTAGTATCTTCTCTAACCTAACCATAACATTTGCCTAATTTTTTAAAAAATTTTACTTAAGTTCTGTCCTATATCAGTAATTTCTAGAAATTGATTTAAAGAAAAGCTAAAATATACCAACGGAAGATATTGCCGACCATAAGGTATGGGTTTTAAGGCTTTGTGCTTCAGTTCGAAAACCCAAACTGGATCTCACCGCATACAGTTTTAGGTTTTGTGTACTGTCTTTAGTGCTGTCTCAGAATATTGATATTCTCATCTCCGCGCACATACATCAAACTTCGCTCTTGTCCAGTTTTTTACCCATCCACTCATTTCACTTAAGTTTCGTAGCACTTATACAATCGAAAGGTAACACATTTTTATGATTTTCTTTCTCACAAATACAATTCAATATCTTTCAAAATGAACATTTGTTTTTTGTTTTCCTCATCGAAGTCAATATCTTCTTAGTCTCTATTTCTTTGTGGCCTTGCAACTTTAATACATATCAGTTTTGTTGTTGTTGATTCTTCTAACCCAAAAAATATGTATTACACATACTCGTCTATAGTTTCACATATATTGGCCAAAATTACTTTATTTTATCTTTCAAATAGATATACTCGTATCATACCATAGGCATTTTGGATTTAGTGTTCTTTTATAACATGGAAACATTTCTTGCCTGTCTTATCTTTGACTATTCTTAGCTGAAGGGCTATCAAAAATAATAGTTGCAATATATCGATTGGATGGCATACATAGAATCGGTGTATTGGAAGGGTTTTTTCTGTACACATGCGTTTGCCTTTACATTATTAGATAGCGAAAGACCACAGCTATGACGTCCTAAAGTAACCATACGGCATAGAATTTGTGAAATGGCAATGAACATTTTGCTGTTAAAGGCGATTTAAATGGAAGTCAAAGCGTTTAAGCAAATAGTTCTATGGAGACGATATGTTGTGATATTGATTGATAGGTTTTGGGAAAAAATGTTGATAACACTGTGTGTAATTTTTTAAGTCATGGAAAAATAACCATATACGGACACCACTACGTGATAAAAGACTAAAAAAAAAAAGACCCGTGTTTCCCAATTTTTCCCAAAGTCATGCACTTTTTTTTTATGGGCCGCCAAAGATTTGGGGCCTCGGTATCATTTTCGTAAAAATGTGATCATTTTCTCAGGCTCATATCATGCAAACCGTTCAGAATTTCGATTTACTCTCTGAGGCGAAGTTGTAGCTCTTGTCATGAAGAACAAAAATTGCGAACATATAAAATCAAAACAACTTCACCTTCCAGATCAAAATCGCAAAATACTTAAAAAAATTCGATTTTTTTTACCTTTTTTCCCGTGTTCAGGTCCATAGGTAGCAAACCGTTCAAAATTCAAGGAAACAATCAACTACAAAACTTTACCTAAGATCTCAATAAACACATTTCTAGAACATATAAACTTATTGGGAATTATTCTGAACACCGGTTTTTAATTTCATTTGTTTTTTATTTACTTCAACATTGAGATACTATGCTATCTATTACAAAAATATTAAAAAAAAAGTATTCGTATTATGTTTATAATGTTGATGGCCCTGGACTTGCAAATCGCGCTCTCTTAAGTTGTGGATCCAAACCGTCGTCCGAATCGTCCGAATCTGACTCTGATTCAGCAATTATGGTGTCCACAGGCACGTTGCTTCCAGACTGCCCTCCATCATCAGCTCTTTCTTCTTCAAATACTTCATTAACATCAAACAGGGTGATCTTGTGACTCCACCAACATACCTCTGCAAGCAATGCGTCGAGGTTTTTGCCTTTGTACCGTTTTTCCATGGGCATTGTGGTTTGGTGAAACCGTTCTCCTTGCTCATCGGATTCGGTAGGGAGTTGTTTGATAAAATCGTCAAAATGAAAATGAAGAAAATTCAGCTTTAATGTCACCGATGCGCCGATTATCTCAAAATAATGCAGCATTTGTTTCACCCATTCTCTTGCTTCCGGTTCCGCGTCTCGATCCCCTCCCAAGACTCTGGAGCATACACGCTGAAGGTAAATCCATGCCATTGAATTTTTTTAATTTTGTCATCGCTACGCTTTGGGAAAACGCTTTTCAAATAGTCGAATGCGTTTGGACAATTTACAACGGCCACTTCGATGAATTTTTTAACAATTCCCAATTTTATGTGGAGCGGTGGCAGCAAGATGTCTTGAGTATTGTCAATTAAAGGTGCATTCTTCAGTCTATGTTGTTGTATTTGTTCATCCACACTTCCTCTTGGCCTCCACGAGTTACATTGGAATTGATTCAGAGGTGAGCGTGAATCCCAATTACAAAGAAAACAAAAGAATTTTGGGAAGCCGCCCTTATCGATGATCCCTTGCAAAATGTTGATGACCTTCAAATCACAGCAAATCTTCCATTTATTTTCGTAATATTTGATTTTTTCCATTATATCTTTCAATGTTTCATAGCTTTCTTTCATGTTGATACCCATTGCTAGCGGAATTGAAGGTTTTCGGTTCGACACATGCAACAACACTGCTTTCAAGCTTGAAACAGAACCATCAATAAATAATCTCCACTCACTAGCGATGTAGTTCATTCCCATTTTTACCACCAAAGCTTTTATATCGTTGCAGTAAGCGAACGAATTGTCATCATTTAGAGTGTAGAACATCTGAAATTCAGCTTGTCGTTTGCGGTACGCCGTAGAGTTAACATTAGCATGTGTGAGTTTTCTTTGCTTTAAAAAAGCTGTCAAAAATATTGCAAGTCGCTGCGATAATACCAATATGGCCACAATGAAATCCATTTCCATTTGTGTTATTAGTTGTGGTCCATCTCTTCCCTGTTGGGGCTCATAATCGGTATCAAATGGATCTTCATAAGTAACACCACTTGCTGTACTCATTGCTGTAAATTCTGTAGCACGATCTGGAGTTGGCGGCCTTGGTGATACAAAATTTTCAGGTGCAAGCACCGGTAGTGTGGCTGTTGCAGTTGCTTTATAAATTTTGTTCTTCTCAGAATGTCGATTTAGACGACATGTGTAATTTACGCATGCATAGCAACTGGTTGCATCATGATCACCTGGGCGATTAATCCAGTTTACCGGCTTACAATACTTCATAGTACCTCTGCCTCCACTCAACCATGCCATGAGATTGTTATAACATTGGCGACACCTGTATTAGGTGTGTAATTTTCACCGGTCAAGTCCACTTCGTCGAAAAACAATGTATATGCTCTTTTGAATTCACTAGTTAAAAGATTGTTTTCCTTCTGAAATCTTGTAGATGTTTTTTTTCTGGTTGGATGACCGCAAACGTAGCAAAATATATCAATATTTTCACACTGCATATTGACATTGTCAGTTGCCAATGTTGTGTGCGAATTATACTGTAGCACTTTCACTTTTTTTACGTTCACTTTCACTTTATAACTTTCACCGCTGAGCTCTCGTTGACGTCGCGCTGTGTAATGCCTCGATGTGAGCGTCGTGTCGCTTTTATATTGTGTGCTGCGTCCCTTGTTGCGTGTGCTGAGCTTACTGCATTGCCTGTGCTGCTGCTGTCGGTGCATGATCGCGTGATACCTAAGCGCTACCTAAACGGTGTTAACCCTTGGACAAACACATGGTTCTGGCCAGGCATATTTCATTTTTTGCTACCTATGGAAAAAGGTAAGAAAAAGGTAAAAAAAATGAAATTAAAAAATTTTCGGCAAATTTTTCACTTTTGCGTGCTACCTAAACAGTGTTAAGAATCATCTCTAGGAAGTTTATATGTTCTAGAAAAATTATTGTAGTTGATTGTTTCCTTGAATTTTGAACGGTTTGCTACATGGACCTGAACACGGGAAAAAAGGTAAAAAAAATCGATTTTTTTTAAGTTTTTTGCGATTTTGATCTGGAAGGTGAAGTTTTTTTGATTTTATATGTTCGCAATTTTTGTTCTTTATGATAAGAGCTACAACTTTGCCTCAGAGAGTAAATTCTGAACGGTTTGCAAGATATGAGCCTGAGAAAATGATCACATTTTTACGAAAATGATACCGAGGCCCCAAATCTTTGGCGGCCCATAAAAAAAAAGTGCATGACTTTTATTTTTTGACTGGTTATTTTTTTCGTGTTGCACTGTGTAATTGAACTAAACTTATTGTTTACTAAAGTATATGATGTACCATTCTACAATTGTAAATGATACCTTCGGTCCTTTGTGGAAATCCTTCTCGGGAATCTATCCACGAAATTTATTATTGATGTTTTATCCACTAATCATATATCTGCAGAAAAACATGGCATATAATGGCAATTAAACTTGGTTTCTCTCTCCAGTTCATCCCATTCGATTTGTAATCCATATCCAGAAATTTTGACCTTGTCGCCCCTTCTTGATCCTTGAAATTGAATTATGAAAATGTGAGCATTTATTCGCCATGCCCGTATATCATAAGCCACGAATGCCACCGCACTTAAAAGTTACTCAAAGTAAGATAACAAAAATGTTGTTCGGTAACTCGAAAAATGAACACCCGTCCGGGGACCCCGAATTTTGGGAGTAAGTATGGCTTCTTTGGATCAGTATAACCCAGCTTTCACGAACGTGGAACGAACAAAAATAATCGCCAAGCTGAATTTGTGAGATGAATACCTTTCGCTTAAGTACCCACACTTGCCCCCATACCCAACGGTCCCTAGATGGACCCTTTTTTGGACCCCGTGGGTCCTCCGGGTTTTTGAAACACCCATATTTTGCTCAAGTTTCGGTTTTTTTTAACCCATGCCTAGAATTTTGCATTTCACCCAATAATTGTGTTTTTTATATACTTTTAACCAAAATTTGCAATCTTAATTATTTCTTAGATTAGGTTTACTAGCTGGGTGTCCCGCTTGTTTCATTTTTGAACCAGCACAGTGTAGTTATTCAAGCGTCATCGTCCCGTTAAATGATGACCGGTCGGTCATGGGAATCAATGATCCAGATCCTAAAACGTATCCATTCCGGAAGCACCCGCATCTTAACTCACCGTCTCTTCCTTGGTCGACTCTATTAAGTCAAGTGACATTGTGACAAGGTTGAAATCATTTTAAACGTAACTCACTTAAGGTATAAGACCATTTCTTTAACGAATGAAGAATATTGGTCTAAGGATCAAGGTTGTTTACCTAAGGTACAAGATCATTGACAAGGTTGGTGTCCTGAAGTTCAAGAACATAGAGCCTAGGTTCAAGGTCAATTAGCATAGGCTAAAGGTCATTGGCTTTCGGTCCACCGTTATTAACTTTAGCTTCAAGGTCATTTATCGTAGGTTCATTGTAATTTACCATATGTTCTAGGTCATTGAGTCTAAGTCATTATCCTAAACGTTACGGTCAATGAATTCAGGTTCCATACTAGATTTTGGTTTTGGAGCCTATTCTCAACAGCTGGGCCTAGACCTTGCACAAACGCTTCCAGACCATTGTAGTGTATTTCAGCCAGAAGTGATGGCAATCGGAGAAGTTGCCCTTATGCTGTGACGAAAAGTTATAACCTTCTGGTGTACCAATATTTACGGTGAGAGCCAACTAAAATCTCTGGAATTTGTATATCAGTGAGCAAATACTGACCACAACGGCAGTGCTTTCCTAAATCAGATACCCATTTAGTTCGATATTCATCTGATGTGGGACCAGATCACATCGAATCGTAAGCTAAACTTGATATCCAATTCCAGATATCTCTAGTCTAGTACCTATGATTACTGGGCACTGTTTAATACGAGTACTGTATATGCCGTGGGGATGAAGAGGAGGACAAAAGCGTTGAACATCTCTTATGCGGTTACACGATATTTTGTGTGAGTACAACCTGAGAACTAATTGGTTGAAAAGAGGTTGTAGCAACCGTAAATTGAGCTGTTACCACCGAATAGGGGTTGCCACAACCGAATTGAGGTTGTCACGACCGAATTTAGTCCTCACAACTGAAATTCGGTTGAAGCAACCTCGTTTCATAATTGATTCGGTTGTGACAACTGAATCTTGAAATATATTCGATCTGTCAACTAAATTTTCCAAACCTTCGGTTGGAACAACCGAACTTGGAAATAATTCGGAGACGACAACCGAAATTTGTACCAAAACCTGTTGGTGTAACCGAATGTGGCATCCATTCAGGTGCAACAAACGAATTTGGTATCAATTCGGCTGTAACTACCGAATTTGGCATCAATTCGGTCGGAATGACAGAATTAACCTTTAAGTCTGTTGCCACGACCGAATTCGGCGTCAATTCGGTTGCTGTAACCAAATTTCTCATGAATTCTATAGGTACAACCGAATTTCATTTTCAATTCGGTTACCATAACTTAATCTATGTATTTAAAACTTCACGTTTAAAATTATAAAGACAAATATATTAAAAGAAGTTAAAGAATGTATAACTGTTCCTGTAGCGGGGATATCAAGATTTTTTGTGGTTATTGAGAAAGGTAAGTAAAAATATTGTAATTCTGCTTTTTCTATTAAATCGTCTTATATTGTAGAAAATGTCCAAGCAGATATCAACGGATTTGAAACTTTTCAAGGTTGAACATTCGAGATAGGTTTAGGACCTACATCAACAGATACAACACACCAAAATCGGTTCGGTGACTAGAGTGTGCAAAACCGAAACCGAAAATCCGGGGTTTGCTATTAACAGTGCGCCGGTTTTTTAAAAAATTTAATTTTCGAACAAACCGAAAACCTGATATTTGATGGCGGTCAATCGGATTTTACCTAATTTGTGTTAATATCCTTAAAAAAAGTAATAATAAATTATGTGATTTTAATAATTTATGTGAATGTAGTATAACCACCTCATGTATTAGATTGAATTTTTTACAATTTTGTTTTTTGTTTGACTTTTAAATTATCGAATTGACAAATACAAAACAAGAATTATAGAATGAAGCCAAGTTGATTATACTCAACGTCTATGCGTTTTTTTCGTATAAGTCGATGTTAACTTTTATAGGTTACGAAAAAAACGCCCCTATAGATATAGATAAAAAAATTATTTTAATGTGTCTTATTTTTCTTTTAAAAATTTAGTCTAAATATAAGGCTTAAAAGCCCATATCGGGGAGGGGGTGAGCATTGTAATTATTTTTTGAAAGCTAACAAAATTTCCTATAGACCGGTATCATTGAGTTTTGAATCGCGTATACATCGTCATAGAAAAAAATTTGGTTGAAGAAAGCTATTCGAAAAGTCGAACCGTGGCCCAAAATAGGTTCATGGAAACCAAATCAACTGTTTGTTGTTTAAGCCCCATATTCAGTTATTCCGAAATTTGCATTGCCCTAAGAAGTACGAGTATAAAAAAAAACGAAAATGTCGCTCACTTTTCTTTTGCTTGGTACTCAGCTCTGCGAAATTGTCGTAAACAAAATCAATTACAGGGTTGTTATACCAAAGTTATTTGGTTGGAAAACAATTGTATGGTAATTTTTTTGTCACCAGAATTTTGACGTTCCGATAATTTGAACAAACAAAAGTAATACCACATGATTTAAAACTAAAATTGAGTGCAAAAAGGAATAATTAATGAAATATTTAAAATTTAAATCAAAGACAGATGGCAACTCTCCGCAAAAAAATTTTCTATTTAGAGATAAGTGACATAAAATATTACGAAAATTTCGCAAGAACTAAATGCGGTGCTTTAGCAAGAGAACGAAAGCCTTCATTTGAGTTTGAGGAATTGGCTGTATAGTTTAAAAGGCCTCCCCAACGTGACGCAATTTGCGTGCGGAAATATACGACACCGAGAATGTATTTTGAGCAGTGACATGGATTTTCTATTACGTCCCTTTGTGATGTCTGTTATAACACTTGGGCCTTTAAACAATGCATTGTAACCAAACATCAATGCACTGTCTCCAAGACTTTTGTACGTATCTTAAGAACTTATACATATATACTTATAATATCAATAATTGCGGTAAATCCAATACCATTCTCCGATCAATATAAAATCGAACATGTTTCCAGCTATGCTCACATATCTTAATACTCAACTGTATATTTAATACACAGTCGTAAGCATAACGTAACGCAATGTTTACGTTTTCACAAGTAAGCAAGCATGTATTTGTTATTTGTTTTCCTATATACTTTTACGTTAACTTACCATATCCTAATCCAGATAACAATCCATGAAATAGGATCCCAGACTGCGCTTCGTAATGGCCACTCGCCTTTATCCCTCTGTTTATTTTTAACAAGTGGATTGCAGTTCGGTGCCGCAGCCCATTTATTGCAATACTGATTGGACTAGCGAGGGCCATAGCAGCTGGCTGCATAAGAAGCGACTAAAAACGACTTCTTTGGGGAACTTAAATTAACTTTATCTGGTAGTTTGTGGGGCAGCTTGTATGTACTTTAAGACCAAGAATATCGACGGATCCTGCAATATTATTATTACGGCTGTTGTTGTAACGAAGCTGGGTGTGTGTTTTGGCTGTTGCACTAGAGACGTAAACATTCTTCAATACCATTGACTCACACACATACCAGAATTCGCAGATACCGTCAGAAGGATGGAAGACATCATGAAGTTGATTTCAATGTAATTTTTTTTGGATATCCGAGTGTCTGCATTTATTCAGCTGTAAGCGTTGATAAAACTACAGTGATACAAAATTTTAGCATACTCTTTTCTGTTACGTCTTCCATGAACTGTTTATACAAATTTACAAGATTCATGTGTTTATTGCATTCGCATGAACTGACTAGGACACAATGACAACCTTCAATAACGTTCATCAACTTCATCAACTTTATTTAAAATGGAATCTTAAGATTAATTGGTATAATCAACATCTCTGGTTCTCGTATTGTTAACGTAACCTAACAATTATGTATTTTAGCGTATACTGATTCCAAAAATGTTAACTTCATGTTAGCTCTATCCAGACACTCATATTACACTACTATTTTAATTTTTCCCCATTCAAGCCTTTACTTTCCAGATATACTGTACACATAATATTTTGGTATTTGGCTGCGTATGTTGATATCAACAACAATGCAATTGTCAGCGACAACAACTACTGCAACCGCAAATAACTGCAAACATAATTTTCCTAAAGACCAGAAAAACTTGCAAAATTTTTCGTCGAAAAGAAAACATAACCAGAAAAAGAGTAAACGAAGTAATTTAAAAATTCCTTAGAGTTTTCCCTATTTAAGGGTTAATTTAATCGCATCTCTGATTGTCGTTTCTGCCACTGTCGTCTGTTGATTGTTGGCCAAAAGCACGACAGCATAATCATGACAGACGCCAGAGTAGAGGTTTCATTTACCAAATGTACATTTGCTCTCATTTATGGCATTTCACTTTTGTTGCTGTGTTACTTCACAATCAAAATATGCTACATTTAGCTTTTTCATTCTGGTTGAGCTGTTTTGTTCATATCCTCTTTGAAAATGTCCTGCGAGTGCAGTTTGTGATTGCAAATGAAGGGTTTTTGTTTTTTAAATAGCCCTACACTTCTGTAATAAATATATTAGTGTAAGTAAGAAGAGAATCCGCTATAGACATCTCCGATATTTAAACATATGAGAGGCAGTAAACAATCGAAATTATTAAGGAATTGCCCCATATGATTTTAACTTCGTGAAATATCCCATAGCATTTCCAATATGACTTCTTCAAATCAGTCTCTCGGATGCCCTTGAACGCAACGCATGTATCGATCGCAAGTGACAAAATTGTTCGATTAATGTTTTACGGTTTATTCAATCAACAACAATTACTAAATTCTACAGTCGAACTTCTGGTTACCCGTGTTACTTCACACTTCGCACTGAGAGACAGTGTAATGTGAGTGAGTTGACAACTCTTTCTTTCGAACATGAGTTCGAGTAAAACATAAGCAACTGATGATGGAGATGTGGAAAACTCCTACAAAAAAGCCACAATAATCAAGAGAAATTTTGAAACTATTCAAAGCATTTGAAGAGAGTGCAAAATTATAAAATATTCGATAAGGAAAATACCGATTGGGCATAAGCTCTTCTGTGAGCTGCTGTATGATTATGAGAATGTTATTACAACTCTAATGCTAAATACACACGTAGCAACGGTTGCAGCGACCCAGCCATGTTGTAGCAACCGTTGTGTCTGTGTTGCGCATTGATTTTGCCATAAATATCAAAAAAATTTTGATACTTGTGGTCGGTTGCTGCAACGGTTGCATCGTGTGTATTTTTGTTGCGTGCATTTACTTCTTCAGTTCGTCGGTAACAAGCGTAAATGAAGGTTCGTGCGGATCAAAACAAAAGAAAATTGCAATCGAAAAGAGCGAAAGCTGTGTTAATGCTCATTTTTTTATCAATTCTTTCGAAAATTCTTTTTTTTTAAGCCATTTTTTTGACCAAATTTTCTTTTTTCGTTGCATCTCCTCTTCTTCAATTTCGTAGAAATTTCATATTACGTCACTCATTTCAACAATTCATTTTTAATTTTCTTCTGCTTGTGTCTTTTCTGTAGGCGGCGACGGTTGCGACGTGTGTAGAGAACAAACGAAACAGGTTGCTGCAACACGTTGCTACCACCGTTGCTACTTGTGTATCTACCATAAAGTATAAAAATGTTGAATACCTTTCATACACAACAAAGACTAATATACCCTTCAAGGTAATAACTACTATCTGGTTTAGACAAAATGAATGCTAAGGTATTAAAGGATGATCTCATAAAAATTGGTCTTTGGTGTCTGGACGTTAAACCTGTTACTCGGATGGCAAATAATAACAGAGAAATTATATTGTACACAGTTTATTTGAAAAAAGGTACTATATCTCTTAAAGAGAAACATAATAGCTTAAACTATATTTGCATCAAATTGATTCACAAAATCAGACTATCTCATTAACTCACCCAATGTTACAACTGTCAGATTTTTGGCCACGGGTCTGACAACTGCAAAGTGAAAAGCTTTTGTGTTAAATGTGCTGGTTCACACTCAACATCATCTTGCACTGTTATATTTACCAAATGCGCAAACTGTAATGGGAGTAATAAATCGGCTGATAAAGAATGCCCCAATAGATCATCTTAGAAGGCGGATCAATAAGTCCATGACTTTCCGAACTTTCCTCGTAGTTATGCAACACTTCTCCCATCAAGTACCACCTGTTAATAGACTACTGTCAAATTTTGAGCAAGTTCCGTCATTTACTTTGCGTTGAACTGCTGTTTAAAACATACAACCTCGTGCATTTTTTTAAAAATGGAAAAAAGTGAATTTCGAGTGCTCATTCAACATTATTTTTTGCGAAAAAAAACAGTCAATCAAACCATGGAAAAGCTTGATAAATACTATGGGGACTCTGTACCATAGATTTCAATGGTAAAAAACCGCAGTGGCTTAACGGGCTAGACGCTGCTGAAGATGATGCTTCACAAACATTGAAACGATCGTCCAGCGAATGTGAGTTCGAATCCCACCCACGGCATTTACATTTTTTTCACTAACCGGAGAAAATATGATCTCTTAGCCTTAAAAGGAAATTACAACGGTAAAAAAAAGTCGTTTACTGACTTTCGTTGTGGTCGCACAAGTACAAATGACGCTGAATGTTCTGGACGGCCAATTGGAAAATGCCGAAAAAATCCACACCATGACCGATCGAAGAGTAAAAGTGCGTGAGATTGCTGATGCCATAGGCATTTCATATGGCAGTGTGGTTGCGATTTTAAATGATCAGTTGGGTTTAAGAAATCTGTCTGCAAGATGGGTGCCGCGTTTGCTCTCAATTGACCGTAAACGTAATCGTGTGACGACTTCAAAGGATTGTTTGGAGTTATTTAACCGCAATGCGATGGAGTTTTTGCGGTGTTTTGTAACTGTGGATGAAACATGGATCCATTACAACACTCCTGAGACCAAGTAGCAGTCTAAATACTGGGTTTCTCCGGTGAACCTGTTCCGAAGAAGGCCAAGGTAAGTTTGTCTGTCAATAAGGCGATGACATTAGTTTTTTGGGATTCACGTGGGATAATCCACATCGATTACCTTGAAAAGGGAAAAACAATAAACGGCGAATATTATGCCAACTTATTGGACCGATTTAACGAGGATTTAAAAAAAACGTACCCATGTGGCCAAGAATAAAGTTTTTTTTCATCAAGATAATGCACGGGTTCACACGTGTGTAGTCTCAGTGGCAAAATTCCATGAATTGGTACCTCATACGCCATATTTTCCGGAGTTAGCCCCCAGTGGCAGTTTCCTATTTCCAAACTTAAAGCAATGGCTCGGTGGAAAGAGATTTAGCTCCAACGATGAAATTATTGATCAAACAGATGTCTATTTTATGGACCTCGAAAAATGCTATTTGTTGCAAGGGATAC
This sequence comes from Phaonia tiefii, assembly GCA_963931995.1. Taxonomy (NCBI): domain Eukaryota; kingdom Metazoa; phylum Arthropoda; class Insecta; order Diptera; family Muscidae; genus Phaonia; species Phaonia tiefii. The sequence goes on along the minus strand of OZ008370.1, from coordinate 111,092,352 downwards.
AAAAATTGGAGAAACGTAAAAGGAGATTATATTGAAAAATATATTTTTTTTTTGCAAAAAAAAAAAACTGTGTTTCATTCAAGAAGTAACGGACTTATTGATCCGCCCTTATTAAAGGAGAAGGTCAGTCAGTTGCATACCTTGTATTAAAGATAATGGATTTGCATGACTAGTGTTCCAAAAGTGGAAGTTTTAGCTCGAAAATTTCAAGGAAATCATGAAATTTGATCGAATTTGGACAGCGCGTCTATAATTAATGAAGTCGTGAACTCAATTAATATTTTGAACGCTTATGAGAGTGGTCATCCCATAAAGTGCATCAGTTAATCGCGTATAAAAGTATTATAAAGTCTTTAAAGAATAAGAATCTACAGCATTTCTAATAACATACTCAAAAATCTTCCGGGCAAAAAGTTTTCAAATTTTGACCCTATTAATTCATGTTTTACATTTGGATACTTTCCTAATGTCTGAATACACTAAAAAACTGTAGAAACTCCGAAACCGGTTAAAAACAATTAAGTGTTGACTTTATTGAAAACGAAGACATTCTCCCTCCCCAACATTTTGGTTTTAGGAAGGAACATAATACAGTTCAGCCTTTAGTTTCGAAATAATAAATTGGTGAAGGAGAATTTTATCTACGGGAAATCTACAGCAGTGGCATTGTTAGACGTTAAAGCAGCTTTCGATACTGTATGGCACGACGGACTAATACATAAATTAATTAAAATTGGACCTAATATGTCAGTGGTGAAGATCATTATATCATTAGAAGATCGATCTGTTAGTGTTCTTATTGGTAGTGACTCTTCAAATGTATACTATAGTCCAGCTGTTTGCCCTCAAGGATCTTGTATATCGCCAATATTATACAACTTATTTACATATGACTTTCCGTATTTAAATGGTTGCGGATCTTCTACATTTGCAGACGACACTGCAATTCTTAGCTGGAATATTTACGCAACTCATATTCTGTTAAAACGCCAACCTTCAGTGGACACTAGGAGAAGAAAATCTTGTTTAGTGCCTCATTCAGAAATTAAGATAGGTGGCGTAGAAGTTGAATGGAAGTCAAATGTACGTTACCTTGGAGTTATGCTTGATAATAAGTTATTTTCTAAAAATATTACAAAAAAAAATATTACAATTACCAATAAAGCATTGAATTGAACTGACTTCTTTAATTAATAAAACAAATTTAAGTAGTGTAATTTTCCATGTTACTGTCTCATTGTTGTATTTTAGGAACGGGTATTACTATCGACTAACCAATCCAAAATTTCTGGATTTTAGTGCATATCCATTCGCATATACCCCAACTAAAGTTGTACTCTCTTTTGCACTAACCACTACTGTTTGCTCACTCCTTTCACACTGGACTACTTAACATTTATTTTAGTTTTAATTACGCTTAACGAGAGAGCAAGAGAAATAATAAATGTTTGCTGTCATGTCCTATTATCCTTTTGTCCACATGACAAACGATGTCTGCGTTATGCGTACATCTACTTAACACTCTAATTCCACAATCATTAATTTCATTTTATTAAATGGCAACGCTGAAAAAGAGAAGGACACACACCAGGACATTCCATGGCACAAGAACGCAGTGCTTTACCAAAGGATCAACTAAACTGTACTGAACACAGCAGGACTACGAGTAGAAGATAAATTATAACAAAATTATGAACAAAAACAAAACTTAAAAAGGAATGGAAAATAATTTCTTTTGTTAAATTGAAATAGGTCAGTTTCAATGAAGGAAGTATATAAAATACTTACATGCTACCAAAGATAGAATTGTCATGCAGATTGTTAACGACTTTTTTAAATCCTAAACTTGATAAAAACACTAAACTCGACGAAAACTAAAGGTAGTTGTAGTTGTTTTTGAACCAAGTTATTTATTACAACATTACTCGTCGATAGGGAAATTCTGAAACATTTCATTAAGTTATTCATTCAAAGTCAAATTGTATTGTATTCATTCACTTTCAATTCAATGCCCATTTTTTTAAATACAATTTGAAATTTGTTGTCAAAAAGGGATTTGTATATATGGCACTGGGCTAAAAAAGTTTGTTATTTATTTAAAGAAAAGAACCCAAAAAATTTGTTTAAATTTGATAAATCAAAATTTTTTTATAGTTTATATACATATGTATATGTCATCATTACTCGAGAACAACTTGCCCGATTTTGTTCAAATAAATTTAGCAAACTAATTAATAACAATCGGTCATATTTATAAAAAGTTATGAGTGGTTTGAGAGATAGTTTATCATACAAGAATCGTCTCTCAAAGCGCTCTCAACATTTTATGAATAAGTTCAAAAATGTCTTTAAAATATTTCTTCACTATTTCTCAATCTAATCAACTGTTTCGGAGTTATAAAAAAATTACGGTGGAAAAAATTAATTTTTGCTTAAAAAATAAAAACAAAAAGTATTCAAAAAAATTATGAAACATCGAAATCGGCAGAAACGTATCCAGTTTATTTATTTTTATGTATTTGTAAGCCCTATAAATTAGCTTTTTTCCGAAACTATGGATGAGCAGCATCAAGCTATCCTATATATAGAAGTTTTTGGTCCAATCAGTCTCTTATAGTTTCTTCTGAAGGCATTGGTGATAATGACTGGCTCATATCGGCGAACGATCATAGGTACTTATAGGCATGCCAGCACTGACACATCTACGGAAACATTTCTGAACGCTCTATTGAGTTTCATACGTAAATCGTTTTACCTGAAGGAATACACTCCTGCCGCATTTGTCGATATATAAAAACAATGGAATTTACTGACGACCTGGAAATTGCAGTGCAGGGATATGCTCCAGGACTTAATCAGGAGATTCTCTAAATTCGCTACGGAAAATGAGTTGGGTGTAAATTCGAAGAAAACTTTTCTCGCACTGAAGTTTCCATTTATTCAGCTATTGGCTCAATGTGATAGATACATTTTCCTAAAGGATGTTGCAAGATGTCTAGGTGTCAGAAGCTTAGTTTTATTTCAAACACTATGTATAGGATCTAGAAGAAACACAGTGGATTTATAATCATATAAAAGAGTCATCGGAGGACGATGGGGTCTATCCAAGAAAATAGTTTACTGGATATAATGGGTTTTCCAATAGGTACTTGCCAACTTTGAATTTAATTTGTGAACGCACTATTTTACTGATCATCTAACTAAATTATAAAAATGTACTACCGAAATTCGGAGTCGGTGACCGCAACTTTAAGAGCGTTAACACCAAGTTTAGTGGAAAAATTTGAGTCTACATATTCATCGTGTGATGCTGCCGTGCCAGTGAGAAGTGACCAGAAGTGACGAAAATATCGCAAACGATCCAAATCAGTCGATTCCAAGGCGTTCTCCAGAACTGGGTATCGCCAAGACCACTTCATGGCGAATTTTGCGTAAAGATCTTGGTTTACACCCATGCAAGATCAAGCTGACTCAAGAATTGAAGCCGATGGACCATTTGACGCGACGTATGTTCTCCAATTGGGCTCTGGAGAAGATGCTCCAAGATGCTGAATTTCATCGCAAAATCATCTTAAGTGACGAAGCTCAATTTTGGCTCAATGGGTTCGTCAATAAGCAAAATATGCGTTATTGGTTTGGTGAAAATCCACATGTGTTTCTTGAATCACCACTTCATCCACAAAAAATAACTGTTTGGTGCGGTTTGCATGCCGGCGGCGTCATTGGGCCATATATTGTCGTCGACAATAACGATCGTCATGTTACTGTGAATGGCGATCGTTATCGCGCGATGATTACTGATTATTTGGACTTGGACGAAATGTGGTTTCAATAGAACGGTGCGACAAGCCCCACACCACACGTTACAATCGATTTATTGAAGAGTAAGTTTGGTGAGCGTGTTATCTCAAGAAATAGACAAGTCAATTGGGCGCCTCGCCTCGATTGTTCGATTTAACGCCTCTAGACTTTTGTGTTTGGGGCTACGTCAAATCATTGGTCTATGCCAACAAGCCGACGACGTTGGAAAAACTCAGAGCCAACATTGAACGCGAAATAGCGTCCAACGAATCGACCGCTGCCGACGTGCCCGCGATGGCCATATTAAAGAAGTCGAGTTCCATTCATAAATGTTTTGATTGTGTTCATAAGTTTTGGAATTATCTCAAATGGCTTGCGTTTTATTTAAAAAAAAGTTGTCAAGTCCTTTATTCGTCCGACACTGCCCGATAGCTTGATGAGCTTCAGTGACATCAAGCACCTACTAAACCTGAGACGCATCAGTGGTCGCATAGCCTATCAGGCTGCACATCGGAAAGTCTTTACTTCAGCCACTACGTGGAGGAAAAAGTCATAGGCCCATGATAAAGAACCATCTTTGGCTCCCGAGTTAGAGGTTGTCACAGCCAAGTTAGAGTTTAGATAGTGTCAAAACTGAATTTTAAAATTTTTGCCTATTAAATGAGTGATGATTTATTTTCCTTTTCTTTAATAACTGTTTTCTGGAAAAGTTGATTTCTGACCATAGGTACCGTTCCATACACCAGGTCACAAATATTTAGGAGAATTTCACGAGTGACACAGCAAAGTCTTGTCACCCATGCACCTCGACATAAAACATATGTTTGAATGTTATTTCTTCTCTGACAAAAATTTCTCAAGTGCGTATACGAACATGTAAGTTATCCATCATTTAACTGTCAAGAATCTAACTCTCTCGCTCTCTAGTTAAGACCCGTACTAAGATCAACATTCCTCGTGAAAATTTACAAAACTCCATACAAAAAATTCCTGCGGATTATCTAGGAAATATTTCCGCACGTGTAGTATAAGGCCTTCTTATGTTCCAGGACGATGTTTTTTTAAACCACGCCACTTCCGTCTATGCATATGGTCGTTTTCGACTAGTTGTTAAGCCAGTAAAATTTTACACGGGCACAACTGCAAACCTTTTTTGAGAATTTTGAACAAAGTTGACGATGGCATTTGAAATTCTTGTGCACGGTGTCTAACTGACGTGTCTGGTCTTTCATCACCATTATCTCTCACTGCAGTAAAATATTGTGACGTATATACGCTTCAAGTATACAAAGTTTCAAAATTCTTTACAATACGCTGAATGTTTGACTACCTCCCCCCATTATTTAAATCGCGTAATTCTTGTAATAACTACAACACGTTGTTGGTGCGTTAGATGTTTCATAATAAATTGTTATCGACTGCTCTGCACAACTGTCAAAAAACGTCGGTCTGGAACTTAAAAAACACCCTGTACTAAGTTGTTCACACGAAATATATTAGCAACATGTATTGAATAACATTTTAATGTTGCTAAGAAAAATGTAACGACTAATCACATTGAAGGAAGATATGATCAGTGTGATCTACCGCCGCTCAATTTCACAACAAAAATAGAGTTTTAGTGTAAAGGAACTTTAAAACAAAGAAAACTATGGTCGTCATCACTGGTCGTCAAGCGTAACAAATTTAGTTTTGCTCAATATTTTTCACGTGACACTTCTTAGTACTCGGCTTTACTGGCTTTTTAGCGTAAACAGACAATATCCAGTAACAATTTATCCAAATTGTTGCCGACAGGCCTAAATACAAACGGCACAATGTTAATCAACAAAGTTATATTTGACTAATGCTATGAAAGAATGTTGTGCAACAAAGACCTATCAACAATATTTTGGTAAAGAAAGTTCTAACTGGAACATTTTTCAAGACATTTTGGAACACAAGGTTCTATTTGGTTGTTAGATAGAAGTTTGTTAACCAAATTATTATAGACAAATATGTAGTTAGTACTTTGTTGCATTAGGTATCTCGTAAACCATAAGAGATATCTTTATGGCGGTAGCAGTAATCGAAAGAGCATACCAAATATAGTACGATGCAATATTCAGATAATTTTATCAAAAATAATCAGTTACAACCTTGTGGTTCTATGGTCGCGATATCAATATTAGAAAGAGGAAGTGTTGGTCAATTTGTTAGTTTGTATCTTGGCAGTAACCTTCTCATCCGATGTTAAAACTTCTTTCACCAGTAGAATGCTACGTTACGTTATATAGCCGCTAAATCCATTTTTTTTATTATTTTTTTAACATATAATATTTTTAAATAATCAATATTCTTCGAGCTTGAGGTCAGATTTGCAGTTGTTGTATTTCTTTTCCTCGATATTTCGCTACTCCTTTGTGTAGCGTCATCAGGAGATATAAACAATATTTAACAATTAAAACAAAATAACAATTGTGAAAAAATTATGTCAATTTAAAAATGTTGAAACAAATTTTCCCGCCCTTTTCAAAATTTTCTGAAGTTACACAAACAAAAATAATGTTCGTAAAAAGTTCATATAAATTAACCCAAAGAAAAATATTAGATTGATAAACAATTTGTGCTTAAATGGTTCTACTTTTTACTAATTAAATGTCTGTAAATTTGGGCTACATTATCTGTATCTGTTTTATAGTTAATTTTTTTCAATGTTGGTGTAGTAATTATTTGTAGCATGTCTAACATATAACGACGTTTATAATTGTTTTCTTTATTTAAAACCGCTGTATCCTGCAAGTTTGGGTAATGATTTAAACTACCGCAATGGGATGTTAATGCTTTTTTCTGTGTAGAAATGTGCCTGTATTTCTGATCTGATTTGTGTCTTGCAATTCGTGTTTTCAGTTTATTTTTTGTAGTCCCTACATATACTTTGTTATAAACCTCGTTGTCATTTCCTTTACATGGTATTTTATATACTATATTACACATATCAAATTTGTCCAAATTATCCTTTGTTTTACTAAATATTCTGCCTAATGTGTTATATGTTTTGTGTACTATCCTATAATTCTTGTCGTCAAATATTTTTGACTTCGCCCACCTATCTGTTATTCCAAGTATGTACGTTATTGACTTGTAAATTTTCGGCTCATCTGTAGTAACTCTGTTCGGTTGTCCTTTATCCTCAAATTGCCTTATCAGTCTGTTGGTAAGATGGTTCGGGAAGTTGTTGTCCTTGAGAATGCTTCTTATCCTTTTCTTATTGACCTTGTGGAATTCTACATCACTTATAGTCAAAACGCGTTCTATTAAATTTTTCGCGTATTTATAATCACACGTTTTTGATGTTTCGAGTGGAAGTTGATTATTCTTCCTGAAGACGTTGGTTTCTGATACCTATTAATTGAAAAATTTGATTTTTTTAAATTTTATGTTTTCATTGGAGCGATAGACGATCTTTTTGATATTGCGACGATGACAAGTGAGGAAGATAAAGAATTTTTGGAAAAATAACGACAGAAAGGACAACCTGGTTAAATGTTGGCCATCCAAAGAAGAAAGATTGAAATTGAGAAAGAAAATGAAGAGGCGCGAAAATTTAAAACGGGAAAACATTGGAATTACAAGAATCAGGTAAGCTATTTGATTAGAGCTGCTGTGGTTCTAATTGTACATTTATTCTTTCTAATGGAAATTAAATCGTCCCTCGTTTACAGTTCGCTATTAAAGTGAATCTTAATTTGAAGCCTACGCAAATAGAGAGAAATGATTTTAACGATGAATTTGAAGTTCAAGTTCATAAATCACAAGTACGTCGTTCTACTACAAGGAAAAACTGGGTTGCACAACTTTTATATTCTTTAATTCCAATTTCAATCTTTATTTTCTGCAATAAAGTATACGTAAAATGGCAATGTGCTTTTTGGAACGAAGTTCCGTTGCGGGATGAGGGCTAATTGAAAAAAATTAAACAATTTTTTTAACACTATTATGCTACATTATCAATTATATTGGATACTTTCGCTTTGGTTTGTATCTACACTAACATATGTTGGGAAATTTCTTGTTTAATGGGAAGTTTTATAGATGGAGCCTGTAACCAATATTTAGTATATATTGTAGTTTTGAGCCCAATAAAAAGTAAATTTAGAAAAGCCAAAGTGAAAGAAGTCTAAAAAAATGTTTCTTAAATAAGTGTCTATTGTTAAAAAAAAGTAAATTTTCTAAAAAAAAAAAATACCTATTTATATGCTTAAACAAAGTACCTTTTCTTAAAAAAATACCTTGTCTTAAAGAAGAACCTTTGCCTAAAAAAGGAAATTTTCATACAAAAGGTACCTTTTCTAAAAAAAGGAATTTCTTTAAAGATATGTATCTTTTCTTAAAAAAGTACATTTTCTTACAACAAATTGCCTTTTCTTAAAAAATTACCTGGTGAAATTAATTTGTGAAACAATATAACTTTTCTTGATATAAGTACCTACTCTTAAAAATGTACCTATTCTTGAAATTTAAATTATCGTATTTTTCAACGGGTGCCTTAGAAGTGTTGGAACTAACTAGTACGTAATATGTAGCGAAAGGAACTTCGTTCCAACCGGGTGTCCCCTGACACCTCATATAATTTTGTTTCTTCTCTTTTCTTCGTTAAGTACCAACGACCATTTAGCGGTTCACTGGGTCGAAAAAATTTTGCCAATTTAGTCGGCAGATCAAATGTGGCGCTAATATCAGGTATTGTGAGCAACGACGGAAGCTTCTGGGTACTCGCAAAATTTAATCGGTTACTGCAAAAAACATCGCTGAAGCCGTTCATAATACTTTAATCGAATGGGAAGTTTCTCGAGAAGTTGTAGTCTCGAGCTTGGATACTACTCCCACAAACTCTGGCCTTGAATAAGCTGCTTGTATTCTTTTGGATGAACTTCTACGTCGAAGACTCATCAATGTTGCATGCTACAATCATATGTATGAGATTTTCCAAACAATTTGTTAGAGATGAAGTAGAAGTATTGCACCGGAAAAGCTCATTTGCAGCCGATTCTCTGAATCATGGTATAACACAAACACGATGAATTCAGAAGTGGCCTCGATAATCCAATTGTATAATTCAAAATTTTCGACGATGAATGTGAACAAATCAAAGTGTTTTGTCGAAGTAAGATCAACCAGACTCAGATACGTTGCGATTATGAAAAACTCTTGGAATTCACGATCACATTCCTTGGCGATATTGGTGGTGCTTTTCGTAAATGTGTGTGAGTTTCATGTCGAAAGCAATTTACTTTCTCAAAAATTTTTTTTTTCGTTCTCAGTTCAACTTGACTGCAAGTGAGCTAAATTGAATTCGAGAATTTGAAATTTTTGTCGATAAGCTTTATACTGAGGTTTCCTATGGATGCACAAAGTCTATTGGAAGCCCTTTCGAGTTTTCAAAAATCGGTATATTAGTATCTAATGCGGTAATTGAAAAGTTAAAGAATCGTTTGTGACATTTGACTCCCCTAGAGTAGGACTAGCATTTTTCGATCCGAGCGTTTCACTCCCAATTAAGCAAAAAATTGTGAATCGTTTAACAGCGAAGGCTACTGCTATAAATTTTTTCCAATGCCGTATATTCAAATTTGCACCACCTAATGGCATGTGATTTATCTGATTTTGTCTCGTATAAACAAGAAGTCAAACTGACTTCTTCGATTTAGCCCAAGAATGAAGAATATCAAGCTGAAGAATATCAAACTGCTTCGGAATTCTTTCAAAATGTATTTCCCGTTAATGACGCTGCAGAGCATGGAGTTAAATATATGAAAGATTATAACCGCATTTTAACATGCGATGAAAAAGAAGCTCAGTTCATATTGCACGTTGTCGAGTCTTAAAGAAAATATATTCATCACATACTAAATCATCACTGAATAAATAATCTTCAAGATTATATTGTTTTCCGTACTTGAATTAAAATACTAGATTTACAATTGTGGAATAATATTACCGTATTTGTGTTGCAACGGTTAGTGTGAGCGGTTGTTGTACGTGCGAGAAAACAGGGGTTCGATCCCTGCTCTGATCATCGCTTAGTGACGGCGACACTATCGAGTAATAAGCCATGAAATAGCTTCTCAAAAAATCGTTCGGAACCAGTTTAAAACTAGAAAGCTCACAACTCAGTGATTGTGAGAAACTCTCCTATCCTATCCCTATTATGGGATGTAATGGGAAAATATATATATATTTTTTTAACTAAGAAAAATAAAAAAAATACAAATTTCAGAATTAAATCTCCGTTGGTCAACTTTAACCATTGTTTGGATCCATTAATTATTCTCAGATCAGCTATAGCTTTTCCAGGTTCTTGTCTTAGATAAACAAAATATACTCTTTTAGCAGGCGCTCCCTGATATCACCAGTTTGTAAAATTCCTTAACAAATCTCGGCCATGCTAATTTATAGTTATAAATAACAAGAGGTTTGTTTAGATCGTTAAATTGGTTATGATGAAGGAAAAGAATTGATAACATATTGTTAGGCAAAGTTCTTAAAATTGTTGCAGAGCTAACATGTTAATGTTAATTGACATTGCGATATATGTTAAGGTATCATTTGAATCCCAACCGACATCTGGAGAATGTTAAACTAAGATTTGAATCTTATTGATAACTTTAGTGTTAATGAAATGGTCATCAAGGCTGCATCTTGTGAGCTACCATTTACCATCTCACCAGGAATGGTTGATGAATTCGCTAAGGAACTTCGTCAAACTTCCAGAACTAGATGGCGCGAGAGAAAAAGATTAATGACCACTACGACTATGATAATAAAAAACCAGCTGAAGTTTATGAAGAAGGGATGAAAAGTATTGAGGGAAAAAATTTCAGAATTAAATACTTGGAAAATGAAAAGAAACATTTCAATATAACAGATTAAACATTTCGCAGAAATATCTGCAATAGAAACCGAGTATGATTCTGTGCTGCTGCGTTATATCAAGGTCACAGACAAAACCATGGAAAACGAAGCCGCAAAGTAGTGGAAAAGGGGCAATTGCACAACAGTATCAGGAAACGCAACAAATCAAATTCAAAGGAATATTTATTTACGTATCCATTTAGCCAGAAATGTGCCACCATATGTCGCTCGAAGTGCACGAAATATAGCTGAATAATTTGCAGACGCTGTTGCAGTGTGAGTCTTTTCATGATGAATTGTCAAACAATACCGAATACATATAAATAAGATGACAGTATGACATCAATCATGCGAAAACTTTGAAAAGAAATCCCTCTAAATGAATCACACGTTTTATATCTACACGAGGCCGTGTGCAAATATTTTCATTGGTTTAGAAGTGAACAGTATTAGCAAAATTTCAGTTGAACAAGGTGCCTGGTGGCAAATTTATATTTTTAAATACGATTATTTCAAAAAGTAATAAATGATGCGGAGGAAGGGTGGCGCCATTGGAACTATTGATTGTGCGGATTTGTCAGTCACGATGTCGCAGTGGTCGAGTGAGCATCGTACGTTCGCTGTGGAGACATTTTTTAAGAGTAATGATTCTTACGCAATTGCTCGTCGACAATTTTGTTCAAAGTTCGGTATTCGGCGAATAAGTGATGGACCGAGTGTAAATTTAATTCGTTTCGTGGGTGCAGAGATTCGTTGCAACTGCTGCGGCTATGAATGTCCCACGGCCAGGGCCCAGTCTATCTTCAAGGACACCCGAAAACATTGAACTGGTTGAAAGCAGTTTACGTGAAAATCCGCGACTTTCAATACGGAAAAGAGCAACCTCACTGGGAATTCCAAGAGCGATTATTCATGAAATTTTAAAAAAGGATCTCAAGTTCCATCCTTTTAAAATTCAAATCGTTCAAGAACTGAAAGAAAGTGCCTTTGATTTACGCAAAAATTTTTGTGAAACGATGTAGGAGCGTTTTCGCACTGCAATCCTATTTTTTGGAGCAACGAGGCTGATTTCCATTCAAACGGCCACGTCAACAAGCAAAACTGCCGTTACTGGTCTCCAAGAACCAGCAGCCCTCGATTGAAACATCAAAAACCATTGCATTGCCTCAGGGTAACTGTTTGATGTGCCTTATCCACGCATGAGACAATTGGACCAATTTTTTTTTTAAATTCTCGAGGCCAGGCGACGAATGTCTACGGTCATCTGGATGACATACTCTTTAAAAAATAAAATCAGCATTTTCATTTTATCGTTCAATGCTCTTAATAAAACTTTGTGTCAATTATTATGTTTTTTATTTCAGTTTGAAAATATAAATCTTCTCCTAGACACCCTGTACACACAATATTCGAATATAATTCGTAGATTGTTTGGGTTTCCTAAAAAGTTTGTAATGATTTTTCTCAATCCAGGAACTAATAATTGCATTCCCTGCTCAACTAATTATTCGACAACTTGGTATGGGGAGCCGCTTAAAATCACGTAGGCCCCCAAGGGAATCGAAAAACTAGATTAGCCGGGCATATAAAATGAGGGCAAATATGTATTACAATTCTGCAATTGTAGGTCATATAGAATAACAAATGGCAGAAGCGAAGTAAGTAGATTCAAGTCTCAATAGTGACCACCACTGCCATAACTAAGTAAAATTTAGCTAGGTTATGTTACCTAACCAAAGCATACTTACTGAACAACATACACCACGATTTCGTTCAAATGTTTAACGTTCAAATGATGATCTTAGATCAGACTATTAGAAAATAATTTATGAATTCAAATACCCATACATTAAACACAACGCCAAGTACAAATTTATAATAAATATATGAACTACGATATCTTATTAATAATAATACATTATTTTTTCAAAGTATTCTAATAAATCCAACAACTTTATTTGGGCATTAAATTACCCTAATTGAAACCATCCATTAAATAATCACTTTCTTTATTGATACTTAAGTTTTAATCATTATGACCCATTTCATTTTACTACTATCATCATAATTTCACATTTTCCGTCATTGACTTCATCATCCTCTGCATTATCAATGCAAAACCGATGATATTGAAATACATTTGATATTTCCTTCTAATAATATTAAATTTCACCCCTTGAAAGGCGATACTCGTCGCGTTCAATAGAACTAACTGAGTTTTGTATATATATATGTGTGGCAAATATTTGTACATAAAATTGACTTCATCGCATTCATGTTGGTAGAGTAGAATGCCAGGAGGAGCAAAAAAAACTATAAAACCCAAATTGCTTTTGCATACAAGGCAAGACATGGAACAACATACAAGTCAAGGGCCACCCCCGAATATCGTCTATTACGATGGTACAACGCCACCGCCACCGCCACCACCAAAGTCAAACACTTAGTCGTACGAGTCAAGTCGCCACTTTTTTATAAAACTCGTGTACCACTTTCAATCCAAAAAGTATATATTTGCTTTTTTCCTTCAGAATTGCTTGAAAACTAAACTCATGCGAAATAAATTGAACTGAACTTCACTTATGAAATGCATAGCGCAAGGAATGGAATTATGAAAAACAGGATAAAACGACCCCACGAAGGAGCAAGGCAAACACGGCGTTGATGTCTAGGAAAGAAACCTTTTAGTAAAATTAAAAACGCAAAAATTTTAGTTATTGACCTTTAAGCAAACAAAAGTGTTCTCCTTTTCATGATGGTGCAAAAAGAAACGGATTGCTGGTCACTATTTTTGGGGTTACTTAAATAGAAATGTGTAGACCATGTTTAAACGGAATATGAGTGCAAATCAATTGATCTAAAATATTGTTAAACTTTTAGAGAGGACGAGCTTTAAAGTGTTTACTTATTTAAAATAAATTTTTAGTTAAACTTTAGTTTACAATAAATTATTAGGGTGATCAATCATTTTGAGATTACATAAAAGTTTCATATGATACACTGATATGTATCTAGTCACTACCGGTTTTGAAAATGCCTTTGATATACTACTTAGTACTTTCATAAATAATGCAACTAAATTTATAGCCCCAACTTTAAGAAATCCAATAAACATACTCTCTCTATCTTTTCCGCTTTATGACAACTGACATTTATATTTCACGTAAAAAGTTTTCGGCGTCCATTACTTATAATTATGGAATGTGGAGATATTGAAACCCGTATATCGTAATTGGAGTGAAAAAATAGAAATGAAAACTGGAGAGATTTATCGAACGTTGCAACGGATCAGGATAACACGTTATTTTGTTTATCGCCCTGTGAAATTGTTTAGGGTTAAAAATTGTATTGAATGCTCTAACCAGGATTTGAATATTATGCGCGCCGCTTTCGAGTTCTCAAAAATCTATGAAGTTCTATCTAATGTGGTAATTGAAAATATAAAGAATCGTTTGTGGTATTTGACACCCAAAAGAGTAGGACTAGCATTTTTCGATCCGAACGTTTCACTTTAAATTACATACATAGATTACATGATTTATTTGATTTCGTCTCGTATAAAATAAAATTTTGTGTGATTTTGTCTCGTATAAACAAAAAGTCAAACTGACTTCTTCGAAGCACACGGCGCCGGTCAAACGCAAGCAAAAATCAAAATTATTGGTTCCCCAGTACGCCAATGACGACCACAGAAGAATTCTGTTTACCGATGAGAATATTTTTACTGTGGAGGAGTCAATCACTAAACAACATGACAGAGTCTATGCTCAGTTATCTCGGCAAGCATCCGAACCGGTTCCTTGAGTTAAAAGTGGTCACAATCCTGATCCCGTATTGGTATGGTCAGGAGTCATCAATGACGAGGAAACCAAACTTCATTTCTGCGAAAAATGTGTTAAACCTTCGGAAATATGTTTGGAAAAAGTTGTCAAGCCCATTAAATAGAACATTGTTCGAAAACAAGTCGTGGAGCAAAGTGACTATGCCCCCAGCCCATAAGGCATTGATCACTCAAGAGTAGTAAAAAAACCAATTTACCAAACTTTATTTCAACGGCTGATTGGCTATTGGGTAGTCCATACCTGAATCATTTACACTATAAGTTGTGGTCAGTTTTAGGTGGCAGGGCCCGCACTACTTGTACTGTAGTGGGTTCTGCAATAAACGATTGGCCGGTCAGAATTCGGCCTGGCATGAAGGCAAATGGCGGTCATATTGAACAATATATATTTTATGTTCTTAAATATTTAATAAACCAAAATATTAAAAATTGTTTTCTTTTTTGAATTTTACCAAGAAAACCTTTGTACAGAACATATAAGTTACCTAAGTACATTCAGATTCCAGAAACTTGTTTCTGTAGAGTACGATCCAGTACAGTTAGAATTATTGTTTTTTTAGTATGATCCTGTTCAGTTTTTTTTTGGCCACATAACAACTTTTGAAATATAACTCATCCGTCATGGATAGATAAATAATAACCTTGGCATGGTAATAAAAATGTTATGAACAATAAAACTTAATTTTAAAAAAATTTAAATTTTTTATTTTGGTGTTGTTGTCCACGGACTCATGAAAAAGAGACCTATTCACGTAGTCACGTTTAAACGCTTTCTGAACATTATCGCTGTCTTATGAAATAAATATGATTTATTGAATTTTTAGACCTCCAGGTGGAAGGAAATATTTTTGAAATGCTTATTGGAATGCAGATTTCTGGTTTGAAAACTTATTTGTCATTTTAAGAGCTGAGGAAAACATGATCATCAATTGTGATCAGCACTCTCGCGGAGCAACTTTATAGAGGATGAGGCATGCACATGAGACTCTATTTTGATTTCGCTTTAATTCTTTGATATTAAATGCAGCCTGTTACACTTTTGGGAAATGTAACTTCAAGCAAAGTAAAACGATAGTTGGTATGAAAGGTAGCAGATGGTCAGAGAGTCAGGGAGGCAGTGACACATACAACTATGGCATTATCAAATAATATACGAGGAAATGCGTAAATTATTTATTATATCAACGAGAACTGTGATTGTTGTTCGACCAGACTCATCTGCTTGCAAAAGCGGAAGATGAATGGTACACTCCGGTTTACTTATTTAAAGGCACTACAAATTCCATATTCAGCAGCCGATTTGTAACCGATTGCAGAATTTTAAAATGAAAGCTAGACATCTTGAGATATACAAAACATCATGCCAATAGTGGTTTCTTAACTAAAGAACTTTTTTTGTGCAATTTATAAAAAAAATGTGCTACTTTTTTGGCACTTCAACTAATTTTAATGAAAAACAGTTTTTCTTATTTTTTTAATTTATTTTGGGGGTACAACCCCCTTTGTTTATAATACCTTCAAATATACGGGTTTTCATTGAGAGATAAAGAGAATTTATGTAATCCAACGAAATTTGATTCCAATCATCCTTAATGGCCTGAATTAGTTACTGCTTGTCATCAAATTGTCTACCTCCTTCATAGACCTTACAAGATAACCAACTCCAGACATTTTCTATAATGTTTTGATCTGGCGAATAAAGTGAACAGTCAAGAATATTAACATTTTGGCTTGCAATGAACTCCTTTACTACTCTGGTGTTGTGTATAGGGGCATTATCCTATTGCAATATCCAAACTATGGGACCAAATAGTTCACTGAACTTCGGAAATGCCGATTCCAGTAACGTTGCTTTTTAGCTCGCACCAGTCATTTTTGCACTTTGTTGCTCAAGATCGATGGTGCCATAGTACGTAATAGCACCCCACACCATAACGCCGCCCTCTCGGCTGTAAAAAGCTTTTCTTTGCGCAGCTCATGGAAATAATAGTTGTAGCCATCAGGCCCATCCAAATTAAACTTCTTCTCATCCGTAAATACAACGGTTTTCCAGTCATTTACATGACCACTTGGCTGCACATCCCATACCATGTAGCCTCTGGCGAATTGAAGCCGCTTTTCCTTGGCGGCTTTTTTTCTAATTTCAGGTATTAAGATACTCACAGCTCTTAATCAATCTGCGTACTGATGACTTGCTCGCTTCCACTCCAGCTTGAGCTCTTATTCTTGACAAGGATAAGGCAGAATTAGAAGCAATTCTGATGAGTTTTCTTTTCTCATACGAAGATTAAGACAATGAAACCCTTCCTTTAAAATTTTTTCCATACCCCTCGGGGTCCTTGATGTAATTGTCGAAAACTGTTGGGCTCCGTCCAATTTGTTATCTGTTGTGCGGTTAGAATATCCTTCAGAACGGTAAACATCGGTTTTAATTTTTTCCGATAGATTTTAAATTTTTTGTTTTGCCATTTTGACTCGAAAAATGATTACGATGTAATAAATTGTAATAAACAGACGCTCCCTACAAAAAATCATCGCTTATTATAAAAATAATAAAAAAATAATAAAGTACCTTTATTCAAGTGAACCAAAAAAATAGCACATTTTATAAATTGCTCAAAAGTTAAGTCAAGATGTCCAGCTTCCATTTCCATTTTAAATTTCTGTAATCGGTTACAAATTGCAAAAGATACAGGCTGCTGAATATGGAATTTTTAGTGCCTTTAAATAAGCGAACCGGAGTGTATACTTCTAAAATTCCTCCTTCTAAGATGAAATATATGCCACCTTCTTCTTAGTCGGCCTCTAACTCACCCTGTTAATTGGTGAGCATTCATTTTGTATACTTAATAGGGAATTCCCTGCATTTTGAAATAAATGTACTCAGTGCAGGCTCTGATCCCTAAAACAACTTCCAGCGTCATTGAAAGACAAAGTTTCTTGAAACATACACAAAATATTTATTCTCTAATTGGTTAAAAAATCAAAATATTACCATCTTTGACCAACAAGGCAGAGTGCTTACAGACAGTTTTGAGATCGAGAGTGAACGAAAATGTAACCGTTTTCAACGACATTTTCTTTGAAAGAATAAATAAATAGCTTCTTATTACATACCTTGAACAGCTTCTCACAATCAGAGAGCTGTGCGCTTTCTGGTTTTACACTTATTGATCGGGACCTACAGTGTTACACCGATTGCGAACGGTTTTTTTAGAAGGGTTTTTCATGCGACATTTTTTCAGCGCGTCCCCGAATGCAATATTAGGTGGCCTGAGCAAGGATCGAACACACGTTCTCATATACAAGAACCACGCACATTAACCATATTTGTGTTTATTTGTCCTCTGTGTGGGAAATTATATTTTGTTTTACAAAGGGTTTTACCTTTAGTCTTTGTCTTATTTGTTTGAATTTATTTAGCACAGAGACGTGGAATAAAATTCAGTCGTCAATGTCTGACTACGAAATTCACTGAGATTTATAAACACTGGATTGTGACCTTATTACAGATCGAGAAACAGATAGAGATCTCGATGACGATTCTGACTTCGAGCTAGATAAGGCATTGAATACTCCTGATTCTGTTATAGCTGTACGTTTGCACCTACAGAAGTACCGCCATCATTTATGAGTAAATGGCTCGAGTCTGTTATTCGATGAAGCGGCCAGTGACGACGGCCCACAAAAGATATTTGAAGACGCAAGAGCATTAAACAGATCTTTTATTTCAAAAAATTTTTGTAGCGAGAACATAATCTGATGCTTAAAAATTCGGCGATAGCATTAGAGCCCCAAAATTAACCGCTGAGTTTAAGGTTCTTGGTACTTCATTCAAATGCTTCAATTATCTCTTCGCCCATGTCATCACCAAACATATTTCTCTATGCAGCTGAAAATTAAACCAAGACTTCAGTCTCAGTGACTGCTATCAAAATACGGCAAGATATTGCAATTTTGTGTTCACGTCTGGTTATCGATATACAAACCTGATTTTGAAGCTATACTTATGCAATATATATATCGATCGAAGTTCTCTTTGTTGACAGGGTAGTCGCATCTCCCAATTGCGAAAACGTAAAGTTTGAAGTTTGAAGAAATCGCTTCGACCAAATCATCTGACAAAACAGCATTAAAATACGATCCCTTTTACAAAATCAAAGTATTGTGGAGCATTTCAATCAGAAGCGTCCCGATGATGCAGTGTGTGTGTGGCGACGAACAAATTAATTGTAATTACCAACAAAATTATCCTTCAACAACCTCAAGGGGTTACATCCACAAGAAAACTTTTGAGACAACCACACTAAAAGTCATCACAGCCGAATTAGAGGATGTCACAACCGCAGTAGATGTTGTCACAACCGAATTAGAGGTTTTCACAACCATATTAGTGGTTGTCATAACCGATTTAGGTACTGTCACATCTGACACAGAGGATGTCACTACCGAATACAGAAGCTGTCACAACCGAATTCTTAGGTTGTCACAACCAAATAAAATTATTAACTGTTAATTAAAACGCATTAGTGAACATTTTTGATTGATTTAATGACAATCTCATTTTGTACATTCTGGCAACTAAGTACTAAACATGGTATTTATGCACTTTATATGGTGCAATCTTTAAGGAAATATATTAACGTATTGACTTTCCTTTGAGGTGCATTACAGCTCGTTTCAAACGACCGACATTAAAAGCTGATGACATCTGTACTGTTCACCGATAACGAAGCAAATTTTCTGCAAAATAAACCACAAAACACGCCATAGTTAAACTATTTTTTCTTAATAAACTGGACAAAATCATGGTTAATGTATCAGAAGTTTAAACCGCAACTGTAACAATTTATCTAAGTAAAAAATTAATTGTTTTTATTTTAATCGACAAGTTTAAAATATAGAGAATTGTGTTGTTACCAATGAGTTCGTGATAGGACATGGGACTGTCCTAATAGGTGGAAAGTTTATCATAGCCATTCACTTGGGAGTAGTCAGAAATGATTGCTTCATTGGGCAGTCCAATCAGCTCACTACTTCCACGCAGTATGTCCTGGGCAATGGCTTTATCGGAAACCTCCGTAAGCTAGCTAAAGTGAGAAGGTGAAACGAATGAGCAACCTCATTGGTAATGCGATCACTGATACGGCTCAGAGTTATTAGTTGACCCTGTCACTGAACCTCTTCCTATTATTCTGTCCTTTCAAGGCGGATGAGCAAACACTCCTGGTCAACGGTGGATAAAAATTTATCGTCTGTTCTATAATGGGCGGCTGAGGCATAATCGTCCTCACAGTTGGGCTGGGTTTGCCTCCCGCTACCGTTATATAGGCAATGAAAATACACGGAAAATATAATCAATGAAAAAATCCCCTAACTGTTAACGACCCTCGCAAACGTTATAAGGCCACAATTTAAGGATATGTACCTGGAATGTACGAACGCTATGTAGGACGGGTGGCCCTTTCCAACTGGCGAATGTCTTCGAAAACTATTAAGCTGATACAAAGTCACAGTCTACATGATACCTCGTCCGATAGGGGAATGAGACTGATAGACTTCGCCGCTGCAAAGAACATGGTAGTTAGTAGCGCACAATTCAGGCATAAGGACATACATCAGCGACCTGGATATCTCCTGATCAGAGGATGAAGAACCCGATTGATCACTTGGTAGTAGATGGCAGTCGCTCTTCTAGTGTAATGGATGACGTTAATATCTCTCGTTGTGATCGGACGTGTTTTTCTTTCGTTCCGCAAAACCAATAGTTTTCTGAACACAAGTCGCCTAAATGATAGCCAAAACATCAAAACACAACTTTTGTAAACAATATTTCACACCCCAAGTAACATTTACATAAATGTATTTGTTATAAACAGAATAAATCAAAAAACAAATAACAAAGACAAATAAATCAATTGCACTCGAAGATTTGCAAGAACCCAATAAATAAACAAAACAAATAAATAAGAAGAACAAGAACCATACTATTCCTCTCACTGGGTTAAATATAAACAAGAAAAACAGCAACAAAAGCTGAATACACGAACACTCAAAGTCAACGGTCGCGTTTTCGTTTGGTCTAGTCGCGTAAAGTACAAAAAATATGCCTGGAACGAGGAACAACAAAGACACCAAAAACAAAGACATCAACAACACAAACAACAATAACACTCCAATAAAACACACCAACACCCAACAGTCAGACATGCAAGAGCTTAAATCAGACATGAAGGAGCTAAAGAGCACGATGCAGCAACTTGCATCAACCCTTGTTTCATCTCACGCTGAGCTAAGCCAGCAAATATCAGGAGCCATATCAAAAATTAACGACACTCTCTCGGCTTTATCTACTCAGGTCAACAACCTCCAAGAGAAAGATAAACAGAGAACACAAGAAATTAGCGAAATGGAGAGTCGCTTAAATAAACTAGAGCAACAGGCAATAAACAAAAACATGGAAATAAAGTTCGTACCTGAAACTGAGACTGACCCAAAAGCAACTATAAAAACAATTGCTGCATCGGTTGGCGTTGATATTACAGATGCCGATGTAGCGAAAGCTTATCGCATAAAAAGAAATAAAAATATAATTGTAGAGTTTTCGTCTCTTTCTATAAAGAAAGTAGTAATGTCAAAAATTAAAAATCACCGAATCGACGTCAATACCCTGCAAGGTGACACAAACATACCAACCAACAAATACATCTACATAAACGATGAACTAACCCCACACAATAGGCGTCTTTTATGGATGGCCAAAATAAAGGCAAAAGAAAATAAATGGAAGTTTGTATGGATCCGCGATAGCCATTTCAATTTCAATTTATTTGTTTGTATTGATCCATACACAAGACTGAAAGTCTTATTTTGCAGTATGGAACTGATTATAAGTAAAGATATAACTCATTAATAACTTAATAACTAATTACAAATCTTTTTCACATAAGCTACAAAACAATTTAGGTTAGAATATATAAAGATACTAAAAACAATTTAGATTAACAAAATAAGAAATAGGAGATAATTTAATTTAATCAAAAAACAATTTAGATTGACAATAAACTTAATAACTAATTACAAATTCTCTTTAAGATAAACAATAAAAAATAACAAAGGATAAAACATTGGAAATAATTTAATTTAATCAAAAGTGTCAAATGTTTTTAAATTGTTATGTCGAAAATAGTTTAAGAATATTTTCTTTAAATTTTCGTGCGTTGCTTAAGAGTTGAGAACTATGGGGTATAGAATTCCAGAGAGATACTGCGAATATGTAGAAATGCCACTCCGATATCAAACTTTTATATCTAAATCTAAATGTTCTAATTCTTTTTCCCCTGCTTATGTCTGAGATATAAAGTTTGCTGTATAGATGATGTGGTTTGTGGGTATATACTATTTTATGTAAAAAAACTAAAACTCTTACATTCAAAAGGTTATCCAAAGAGAGGCCATATAGCTGAGATGAAAACAAAGATATTTCATCTCATCTTTGATGATGATCTTTTCTCTCATCATCAACCATCATAATAAACAACAGTGCGGATATTGAAAGTATTAATGAATAAAAGAATTAAATAAAAAAAAAACTTCATTAAAATTAAACTCCAGTGAAACAAACAATAACACAAATACAATAAACTGTTTTTATAATCAGCATAAATAAAAATAAAATTATAACTAAATTAAGAGAGTGAGGAAGGAATATATAAAAAATGAATTTAAATAAAAAACATATTAATAACTTCAATGAATTAAATATAAAAAAAGTGAATTACGATCTATCATTTATACATCTTAATATAAGATCATTAAGAAAAAATTTTACAGCATTTATATCACAAATAAACAACATAATAAATAACATACACCTAATTATTCTCACCGAAACCAACATAGTAGATGACGAAAATAATTTCTATTCTCTTAACGGCTTCAACTCTATCTTCCTTAATAGAGCAGGAAGAGGAGGAGGAATGACAGTGTACGTAAAAGAAAACATAAATTTTGAAACAACAAACATAAACTCTGACTCATACGAAACACTCAGAATTGATATAATCAAAAACAACAAAACAACTACAGTCATACCCATCTACCGTCCCCCCCATAAGAACATCAACACGTTCACTAATGAACTTGATCTATCCATCAGCAATATCAACAGAAAGAACATTACAATAATAATCGGCGACATGAACATCGACATAAAGAAGACCAATACAACAACAACAAAATACCTAGGCATGCTCTCATCGTACGGACTACAATGCATGGTAACAGAAACAACAAGAGAAGACGAAAAAAACAAAACAAGTACCTGCATCGATCATCTGTTCGTCAGATGTAACCAAACGCAAACACACGCCGAGGTGGTCACAACAACAATATCAGACCACTACTCTGTGTTTGGGTACATCGAAGATGTAAACAAAACCAAAGAACCAACTGAAATCAGAAGTCAGGGTACGGAAAACCAGAAAATCGGTAGCAAGAAAGTTAACAACTTAATTCACAAAACAGACTGGAATGGAATAATTAATACATCAGGCAACACAAACGAATTATTTAACAATATATATAAAGTCTTTTGTAACATCTACGATAAATCAACAGTAGAAAATATAAAAAAGAAAAAAAGAAATGATTACCCATGGCTATCAAAGGTTATAATGCAGTGCTGTGATATAAGGGACAAATTGTATAAAAAATGGTGTAAAAACAAAGATGACAAAACAAATGAAACTATATACAAAAAATTTAACAATAATCTCAACAAAAAAATTATATATGCAAAAAATATGTACAACATGAAACAATTCATACTAAACCGGAACAATTTACGTGCAGTTTGGCAATTAATAAATGAAATTATCGGTAAGAAAACCAACTCCATTGACAAAACAATTACAAAAAGCTTTCCTAATGAAAACGTAGCAAACATAACAGAAAAATTTGCACAAAAATTTTGTGATAATGTTAAAAACATAATTCATGAGTGTGATATAAAAACAAGCAACAATCCACAAAGTAGCCGCGAAAACTCAATGTATATCGAATATAGCACCGAAGAAGAGATATACAACATCCTTAAAAATTTAAATGCGAGAAAAAGCGCAGGTGCGGACGGAATACGAGCCTGTGACTTAAAAAATAACACAAAACTTCTCACACCAGTAATCACAGCATTAATCAACAGTAGCTTAAGCGAAGCCATTACCCCAGAACTGCTAAAAACATCCTTAGTTCGACCCATATATAAGAATGGAGTTAAATCGGACCACAATAACTACAGACCGATAGCTATTCTGTCTGTGATAGAAAAGGTCTTAGAAGAAATAGTTGCAAGAAGACTCAACGCATTTCTGCTCAAGTATAAAATCCTAAATCACAACCAATATGCATTTCAAAAAGGTAAAAACATAAATCAGCTGTTAGGCTTGTTCGCAGATAAAGTAAATCAAAGTCTAGCGGATAATAAAAGCTGCTTAGCACTATTCGTTGATTTTAGCAAAGCTTTCGACACGCTATCTCATGCTAAAATAATAGAGACTCTAGAGCGAAATGGAATCAGAGGCCAATGCATAGAATGGTTCAGAAACTACCTAGAGTGCAGGACTTTCAGGGTGAAAATTGAGAACAATTTAAGCGAAAGTAAGCCATCGATGTACGGTGTACCGTAAGGATCAAAATTAGGCCCTATCCTATACATAATATATGCCAACGAATTAGTAAATATATTAAAAAAACAGTACCACCTTTGCCTATGCTGACGATACTGCCATTTTAGTAACAGATGAAAACATAGAAGAAGCAGCAAAAATAATGCAGATCAAACTCAATACTATGACAAAATGGTGTCACGACAACGGCCTAATAATTAACGCAACAAAAACCAAAATCATTCACTTCAGACCTAGACACATTCCACGTACACACAGAACACCAATATTCCACAACACTCAATGTCTGCATAGAACATCAAATAATACAATTGACAGCTGCACTACGAAGATTGAGCTTGTGGACACTTATAAATATCTAGGAGTGTACCTAGACGAATTCTTCAAATGGAAGACACACACCGATATACTACACAAAAAACTAAGACAATCCGCATATGCTCTGTACCACCTAAGTATCTGTTCACCATACAACGTTCTAAGACAAGCTTACTTCTCACTAGCAGAATCTTATCTAAGACATGGGATTACCGCTTGGGGAACTGCAACATACTGCAAAACTTTACAAAAAACACAAAACAGATTTCTAAAACTACTCTATAAAAATAAACACAAAACGCACTACTACAACAATCAGAATAATAATAACACCAACACACAAGCACATCGACACGTCGAAAACGCTACCAGAGCAAGCAGCCAAAGCATACCCAGACAAAATCAATTACACAAAGATCTACAAATACTAAACATAAAAGACATTTACAAAACAACGATCATATCGGAATTCTACAACAGAACAGAAATCCTTAGCCTAATAAACCACGAGAAAAATACAAGAAGCAAAGCTCAAGGACGATACAAAATCCCTCGGTTTCGAAATAACTATGGAAAAAACACGCTAGCTGTATCATTACCAACAACAATAAACAGCATTCCAGCCACAATACTCAGACATAACAATAAATCACAAAGGAAAAAACTAATAAAACAACACTTGTTAAATATAAGTTAAAACTTAATAACATTATTATACAAACTTAATATATGCAACAAAACTGAACTAAAAAAAAAAAAAAAATAATTATGAAATATTATTAAGTGATTATCCTGCAGACAAGCCTAATCGGCTTCGTGGGAATAAAACTATGATAAATATTATATAATTAGATAACTAATAAACTATTGTAAATTGTAATTGTAATTTGAATTAATAATAAATAAATAATAAAATAATAAAAAAATAATAATGTACGTGTGATTCGAGGTGCCAATATCGACTCGGATCATTACCTGGTGGCTGCGAAAGTTCGCACAAGACTGAGCAGGGCGAAAAACGTACGTAGCCGAACACGGGAAATGCTGTAAGTCGACAAGCTGCAAATATCGGAGATATCAATGTCCTATCAACAAAACCTCAGTGTCCTGCTAAGGCAGAAGTATTCGAGTATTCGAGAAAAAAATTCACCGTATAAAAGCAAACGGCGATTACCAATGTCGGAGGAACCAAGAGCTATATCAACTATTTTCTGACGTGGACATAGCTAGGCGAATTAAATTAAGCCAATTGTGCTGGCTAGAACATGTTATCAGAATCGATGGCGATGAGCCAGCGCGAAAGGTTTTTGATAAGGAACCCGGTGGAAACACGAAAAGAGGATGACCAAGACTCCGCTGGAAAGACCAGGCAGAAGAATCCCTCCGTATCCGTGGTATTAGCAACTTTCGAGATAAGGCGAAGGATAGAAACAGTTGGAGGAGTATATTGGAATTTGTTTAATTTGTTTGTTTAATTTATATGTTTATGACATCTTATCTCATGAGGCAACTGTAATAGAATTAATATCAAATTCAATGTTAGTATACCAAATGGTGCCAAATTCGGTTGTCACAACCGAATTGATGCCGCATTCAGTCGTTGTACTAAAATTAATTGCTGCCACCGTGTTGATTCTTAATGGATTGTTGCCGAAATTATAGAAAATTTAGTTCGCAGAGCGAATATACTTCGAAAGTCAGTTGTCACAACCTTTGGCACATATACTCGGGTAATTTTTTCAAAAACATGTCATAGTACGCTAAAACTCCAATCGTGGGGCAAGCTTTCGTCTTACCAAATTTTGCATATGAGTTGGTGCATGCACCTTGTCGGCTCATCGTCGCCAACCTTGAACAGTTCAGTCGGAAGTGCATCAGCACCTGTGGCGTTGTTATTTTTGAACCTGAATTGCCTCGTCTAGAGTAGCAAGGGGCAATCGACATCATCGTCTTCCAGGGCTAGGTAACGCAGAGAATTTTTTTATTCTTATCGCCAAGGTACCCTGCACATTTGCGACTAAATTACCGCTCTATCACAACAGTAGCCGGGCTCTGATCCTTTGCCATTGGTTCGGCTTTTAATTTTCAATAGAATTGTAGGGCTTCATACTTCCTTCCGCCTCTTTAAATTTTTCCGCTTTCAAGATTTGTCGAGTGTTGTTTTTTTAATTGGCGTTTTACCTGCCTCCTTTACTCGGTATATCGTCTTATAGAGTGGGAAATGTGTTTCCACTACGATTCACAATCATAGGAAGGACGTACGATCAGCTCTGGTAATTTAACATATTAATTTGGGCGGATTGTAGCTACCTGTGGCAATTGGAGCTTTATGATGTCCAGCTTTCTCAGTAGCTGCAGTTGCACGATTTTTGCTCAGTTTATTCGATTCCGAACATTTGTTGCAACAAAGTAATGATCCGAATCGATATTGAATAATTTTTGGTTTCTTTATTTTCTGATCTGGAGATGTCCAAGTAGCCTTAGGGATGTGTTTATATTGGAATTTTAAACATGTTCTCAAACATGTTCCTTACCGTGATTATACCTATAATATTCAATCCGTTGTCGAAAGTTCTGACATGTAGACTGAATACATTGTGCAATGGAGCTGAATGTTGCAATGGCAGTGTGCCTGGCTCTTGTGCAAAAGAACGTACGTTCGATGCCTGCTCTGAGCACCTTAAATATCTGTAGAAGAAGGTCACCTCGCTTAGTGATGGCGGCACCATCCAATACTTAGCCATGAAAAAGCTTCTCAAAATACCGTTCGGAACCGGTGCAAAACTGTAGGTCCTAAACAATGAGTGTAAAAACTAGAAAGTCCACTGCTCACTGGTTGTGAGAAGCTGTCCCCAATCCCTTCGTTGGATGTAATAGGAAACAAAATGTTTTCTTTTTTCTGATTGAAAGACATTTCTTCTGGCAATTTTGGCCTTAAAATCACACAGAACATGATGTCATCGCTAGAAATGAATATGGCACTCATTGAATAATTAATAAATTATGAATGTGTTCGCTTTTATGCGGATAGTATACGCTAAAAAATCTATCTTTTTTATTGTTTGGATGCAAATATAAAGCGTGTTTGGAGGTTGTCGCAAATATAATATACTTTTGTTCAAAACCATTGTGTTTGCTATTCAATATTACATTTTTGAGACACAATGATTAATGTGTTATAATATATGTGTTTGCGATCCACATACTATATTTATTTTTGTAATACAAATACAGCTGTGTTTATTGCACTATCTGTGCTCTCTCAAGAGCAAGAGAATAAAAGTGGGACAACGAGAGAGTCTATATAATAAATGTGTATCTGTATTTTTGCATTATTCTCTCAGTCACTGAGTCATAAATATTCCTGAATTTGAGTGTAAATTGCAGACTGATGTATTGCGTTTTATTTTCATGTAGGCAGTCGTCAATGGTTCATCGGACAGGGGATATCAAAAGCGCTTGATCAGTGAAAAAAGATTAAACGAAGGCTCGGACGGTTAAATGGTTTGTGATGTTAGTTTTGTTTTTGTGTATGTATTTCGTATGTGTGCTACCAAAGTGAGAAACGATTTTGAGCGAACAAACTGCAAAGGACAGCTCTTTGTCTGTCCGCGCCTTTTGTAAAATAAGTGTAACAAAAAACACAAATAATTAATCTACGCTTGGTTCGCATGAACTTTATTTGTATATAAATATCTTGTTTGTGTACCAACGCATAGTGATAACCAACGCATAGCTGAAACCTTCTGAAAACAAAAACGTGAGAGACAACAAAGAAAGGAGAAGCAAGAGAGCAGCAGATTCTCATTTCCTGAAAAAAAAACAAATAATGCATTCAATGCAAATAAATGTAAAAAAGGGCCGTTTTATATCTATTAATTTTTTGTATTAATTATTTAGAAATGTGGATGTTATATTGATAAAATTAATTATAATAAATATTACATGTATATTGAAATCGAAGTATAATTCGTTTTTAAATATTATTATATTTGGGAGGAAATTCGCATATGTTTCCATGTAAGTATATGTAGGTTTGGTTGAAACACGCTAATGCTTCCACGTAAGTATATGAATGTTTGGGATGAAGAACGCATATATTTTGTGTGTTCCAAACATATACATGGTTCCTGCAGAATATGTTTGGGAAAATATGTTAGAGAGGCCGTTATTTTTCAGCGTGTAGTTATACGATCATCACCTATCGGTTTGAACGGAGAAACTATATGTGTTGTTGGCATCGGAATTGTATAGTATTCTTGCATTCCTTATAATGTTAGCGGGGGTCATCAAACGATTTCCTTTTCGTTCTGGTCATCGTATTCTCATTGCCATTATGAATGGAGACCAGCCCATCAAACTAATTAGGGGACTGTACGATTTCCTTTTCATTCTGGTCATCGTATTCTCATTGCGATTATGAATGGAGACCAGCCCACCCGTGTTTTGCATTTTATCTACTGACAGGATTTATATTGCTGCCCTTCAATTTGGATAAGCCGCTGACCAGGTTGCAGCACTCATGAGCGCGTCGGTCCCAGATTTATTTCTCTATATTTTTGTCTGGTTTCGGCCAGTATTGTGGTCTAATCCGCCTTCTAAGGACAAAAGAAAATCCGTAATGGTCCAGTGAGCGTCAGTGACTAGTGTCACTAGCATTAGCTTAATATTTAGGTTGCTCATCCAATCGCCCTCGCTCTTTAGTCGCCACCGGGCAGAAGTCTGGAAAGTCATTATAAGGGGATGCTTGTGCTAAATGACGTAGTGAGCTGCCTTGGAAGGTTTCAAAGAAATTATTACAAAGAACTTTCGAAACATTAGGAAAGATCCCATCCCCCGATAATTAAACATATTTCCCCATTACATCCCATTAAGGGATAGGGGAGGGCTTCTCAGAATTACTAAGCTGTACGTCTTTTTTTGTTTGTATCTGTAAACTCTTTAATCAGAATCCACTCTTTTTAAATGAATCCGTGCGGTTACGCATTTAATAGCTTTTTCTTGGCTAATTACTTGATATATTTATCGATTATAAGGCGGCCTTCGATAGTCCGATACGGGAGAAACTCCATGAAGCAATGTCTGAGCTTGGTATTCCTCCAAATCTCATACGCCTTTGCAGGATGACCTAGACGACCACCAAATCTGCAGTGAAAGTTGGTAAGGATCTTACCGACCCTTTCGAAACCAAGCGAGGTCTCAGGCAAGGCGACACCCTATCGTGCGATCTCTTTAACATCTTAATGGAGATCATTATGAGAAAAGCTGCAGTCAACATGAATAAAACCATCTGCAGCAAAAGTCACATGCTGCTCGCGTATGCTGATGATATATATATCATTGGGCACACAATTAGAGAAGTTACTACGGTTTTTTCGAGAATTCAGAAGGAGTCAGCAAAAGTGGGTCTGACGGTAAATGAGGACAAGACAAAATTAATGGCCTCCACGCGATTATACTACAGCGTGAACTTTGATAACCGTTATAACTTCAAGGTAGTGGACGAATTTATATACCTCGGATCTGCCGTAAACAAAAACAACAACGTCAACCTTGAGATCAAGCGGAGAATTGTGCTTGCGAATTGATGTTATTTTGGGCTAAGCCAGCACTTTAGAGATAAAGCCCTCTCTCGAGTAACAAAAGTTCAATTATACCAGACTCTCATACAACCTGTCTTGTTTTATGGCGCAGAATCCTGGGTCTTATCGCAAGCAGACGAGACATCTGTAGGAGTCTTCGAGAGAAAAATACTCCGAAAAATTTAAGGCCCTATAGTGCACAACGGCGAGTATCGACGACGCATGAACCATGAGCTGTCTGAGCTTTATCCCTGCATTGACATAGTTAAGCGGATCCAAATAACGCGATTGCGCTGGCTACGGCATGTCAGTAGAATGGATGAAGACGAACCAGCACGAAGGGTTTTCGAAACCGAACTGGAAGGAAGACGAAAAATAGGAAGACCAAGACTCCGCTGAAAGGATCAGGTTGACGAATCCCTGCGTACACTTGGTATTGCCAACTGGAGAGATACGCAAAATATCGAACTGGTTGGCGAAATACGTTATCTTCGTTTTGTAAGGTCACTGATCCCTCGGGGTTGTTCGTGACCGGATAAGTAAGTAAGTAATTACTTCGCCAAAAGATGTTAAAGTTGCCAGATTGGGGTTTGAAGTGGCATGCATGCTAAAAATTGCACCATCGTGGGCCCATTGGGCATAACAGTAGTGAGTTGGGAATTAAATGGCACCCTAGTACTCATATTGTTTCCCGGTTATCAAAGTTGCTCATACGTCGTAATACGTAGAGTAATTCTTATATCTAGAATTAACATTTGTCTCAGCAAATTTATGGCATTTGGCTTGATGTGATATGAATGTTGGATGTTGAAAAGAATTGATTTAATAATAGCAGATAGAGGCAATGGTTCAAACAACCAACCAGAAAACAATAACGGCATTTCCTTTTGTGTGTTAAAATTATTGTGTTACACACAACGCAAATGTAACAACAAAAGATGACGAAAAAATCCAAAATAGGTTTAAATTACAAAGTTCTGAAACAAAACGGCATAAAAATTTAAGTCAACCGTTCTTGTAACTCCACCTGGTGCAAGCCAAACAGCTGTGTATCACACCGACCTCACCACGAAGAGTGTGAAAAGAATCGTCATATGCGACAAAATTTCTCTCTATATATCAATTACTCTATGGCAAGATTGAGTGTAACTGAATTGTTCCTCGGGATCTATGACATATGGTACCGGCTAGATGAAACAACATGCCAAGTGTACAAGTGTACTAGATTATCAGAGCACCATTAACAGCACCAGCTACAGCCCGACCAGCTGCATTTTTTTATATTTCATTGACCATCCTATAAATGCAGTGCATTGTATTGGACTTAGCAAATTGGGATAGGAGTAGGAGGAAAGAGCTAATAATACCTGTTGATGTTTGACTTAAATTTGGTAACAAAAAAAATAAATAAATGGTTTCCCATTACATCCCATGAAGGGACCGGGGAGAACTTCTCACAACCACTGAGCTGTGCGCTTTCCAGTTTTCACTCACTGATTGGGACCTACAGTTTTACACCGATTCCGAACGGTATTTTGAGAAGCTTTTTCATGGCTATATACTCGATAGTGTCGCCGTCACTAAGCGAGGTGACCGTCGTCGAAAGAACTTTTTTTTTTTTAAGGTGGTTGGAGCAGGAATTGAAATTTGGTAACACCAGTGCAAATAGGTAATAACTATCCGGAAGCTTCTTCCACAAACGGACTGTTCTGCTGAAAAACGAATTCTCTTTGTAGTGCTTAGCCAGGTGACAACAAATGGATGTAAATTCCTGAGGAACTCTTGCCATGAAAATATCTATAGACGATCGACACTCAGCTCACATTTCGACGATGTTCCGAGGAGACAACAGAGTTGGCTACCCTGCTGTCACCTATTAGCATCATTGCCGTTTACTGTACACGGTCCAAAAGCTCCAAGTTGGGCACCAGCCCAACTATGTAAGTTATATTCCATCTTCGATGTATGTGATATACATACATAGATATTGAGAAGGTTAGATGGGTAAAGAATTTCCTACATCTCTTTGAAAACCCTTAACCCTTGAATGCGACAACTTTGTCGATTAACAAATCCATCATGACGAAAATGTTGAAAATAAATTTGTTCGAATCTATTTTTAAAATATTTCTCAACAACGAAAATAAATTTTTCTTTAATTTATTTTTCTATTTCTAATAAGCATGAACTGTCAGCTATCATGATGATGTTCTTCAACAATAACGCACAAATAGCACGAAACTTAAATCTTGCTTGCATTTTCAGATACCCTGATAAAATGGAAAACTGTTTCAGATAAATGGGAAACTGTTTCTGGACCGATTCAATCATATTAACATACAAATTGTACTGGGGGTCCCAAACAACTGATCCATATTCGAGAATAGGGCGGACTAGTGAAGTAAAAAGATTTTTCGTAACGTAGGGATCTGAAAATTCCTTTGCCCAACGTTTAATAAAGTAATTATGTGGGAGTTGAAATTCAATTTTCTGTCCAAGAGAACACCAAGATCAGCAATTGAATCCTCCGATTCAAGAACATTGCCACCTAAAATGTATTTTGCCGAAAATAATGATGACCTAGAGAACAGCATATGCTTACATTTCACAAAATTAAGCTCCATCAAATTGGTTTCGCACCACGGCTGGAAAGTAGACAAATCCCTCTGAAGTAAAGTATATTGACAAGGATCCTTGTAAGAAAAATAGATCTTCACGTCATCAGCGTACATTAACAATTTAGAGTGCATTATGGAGGCGGGTAAGTCGTTAATGAATAACAAAAATAGAACCGGCCCAAGATGACTGCCCTGAGGCACCCCAGATGACACAAAAATAGATCTTGAGAATGATCGACCAAATGATACCATCTGTTCTCTGTTCATTAAGTAAGAACTAATCCAATTCAGCATGTTACAATTAAAACCCATTGCCCCTAGTTTATATAATAACAAATTGTGGTTAACTTTATCAAAAGCCTTACTAAAATCGGTTAAAATCACATCAGTTGGATCTCCATTAATGAAGCCGTCAATAATAGAAGAGGAAAACTGGAGCAAATTAGTCACGGTGGAACGACCCTTCCGAAAGCCATGTTGACATGGATCTAAAATAGAGGAAACCTGACGAGAAATTACCTCTGTGACTAACTTCTCAAAAAGTTTAGGAATGGCATTCAATTTTGCAATTCCCCTATAATTTGCAACATTTACTAAACTACCAGATTTGTGGAGAGGGATTATATAAGAGCTCTTCCACTGTGCAGGAAAATGACCGAACTTCAACGAAGCGTTAAATAAGAGAGTCAACGGTAAGCTGAGAGAATTCGAGCAGTATTTCAACATAGAGTCCGGGATACCATCAGGACCAGCTTTATTTGAGGCTTTCAAGCTGATTAAGTTATCTAGCAACCACGAAGAATTTACGACAGGTGCATCAAACGGTATGGTAGAGCGGACAGCGTACGGGTATGATTTGGAAACATCATAGGCTCGGGTGGAATAAATAGATGCGAAAAAATCAGCGAAACAATTAGCAATAGACTCTTCATCTGAATATTCAATACCGTTCATTTTGATCCTACAAGGTGTGGAAGACGAATTACGCTTCAAGTTAACAAGTCTAAAGAATGATTTGGGGTTCCGTTTAAAATTAGCCTTCAACCTATCCAAATATAATCTGTAACTCTCACGAGATTTAGAGTTGTATCTACTCCTAGCACCAATATATAGTCTGCTAGCAGTCCAGATTATTTATACTTTTTCGAACATCTATTCCTTACATTCTTGAGACTATTTAGAGCCCTTGAGGACCTTGGGGGACCAGTATTACCCATTATTATTGGGATTTATTCGCCCAAATCTCTTACCGCCACCCCATTGCTAGAGGTTTGGAAATAGAAAGTAGAGCATAAATACAGATAATAAACGTTTCCCAATTTATAACTATTTTTCCATGGCAACTACACAGGTTGTACACCGGTGCGTTGTCACGGGGGAATATCACTTTCTTAACCAAATGCGTTAGTTTTTGATTAAAATAAATGTCGAATCTGTCCGACAGCCGTGAATAATATTCGGTGGTGTTGGTTTTGCCCTCTTCAACTGCTTCTCAAAAAACTGTCGCCATGTCCTTGTTGGCCGAACGACTCACCTTGGAATTCTTTGGTACACGTTAACCCGCTTGGACTGTTCCTTGGTCTCTGGTGTATTGTTATGGATCCATGTTTCGTCCACGGTTACGAAACGGCGCAAAATCCCCCTCGGATTGCGGTTGAACATCACCAACACACATTTTAAGTGGCGACATAATTGCTCTTATAGATGAGTGTGAGTAATCGCGGCACCCATTGTACGATTGTGATCTTTATGTCCAAATATTCTTGTAAAATGTGATATACCCGCTCAGTGCTGCCAACTCTTGTGAGATGAAAAGCATCAATAGCTCCATTAAAAAGGGTCAAGACGGGTAAAAATTTTTCAGAAATAAAGTCAAATTGCTCGAAGTTAATGGCAATTGCTAAAAGTGGATTGACGTCAACTATAAAATAATGCATCTATAACCACTAACTTAGCTGTCAAACTTCCAATTCAGAATAATGTTTTGAAGCTTAGTAATAAGTTATTATTGCAAGGGAAATGCTGAATGAGTGTTTGACGAATCTAACAAAATTCAAATTTAAAGAAAGTCTATGTTTCTCGAAAAAAAAAATACAAAAGACTAATTGGCATCCGATGAGCACCAACCTCACAATGTTATCCAGTTGGAAATTTCCGAAAGACGTCGTCAGTGAGTAAGAAGTGAGATGTCGCGAAACTGCTGACTTCCCGATCTGCTCTTATAAACAACTTTATGACACTCCTTGTCATTTTTATAAATTTCGTTAAGAAATTTCTGCAGATTGTCATGTATTCAAGACGTGTCAAGTAATCACTCATCTAAATGTGCTGATAATGTATCATCATCTAGGCACCTATATATTGGAATAATCGAGGATGTATTTTATTTGAGTTAGGGTGTACTGAAACATTGATATTGCAGGCAGTTTCAGAAAATATGTATTGAAGACGTGATAACAGGAAGTTCAAACTTTATTTTAGACAAAGGTACTTATAGTCCCCTACCGGCCGTTGAAGTTTCGATTTCCAGTGTCGGCCCCTTTAGCATTTGTGTCACCTAATAATAACTAGCCACATGTCAAGAAGATATATTATATAAATTGTCATCTTCAATGACATAGTCATAAGGAAATACTAATGACAATCACTGCCCGACAAAATTTCCAACTGGGTAACTGTGGTCTGTGGGTTGTCCTCAATATGCTAACCTACCTACCCTTGTATTAGCTTTTCTCATACAGTTTGTAACACCAAGCCTTTGCATGCTTCCTTCCAGCTGGTTTCTCCAGCGAAGTCTTGGTCGTACTATTTTCGATGTCCTTCGAGTACTCCTTCGACTACTTCTCGCGGTAGTTCATTGTTAAGTACAATATGACAATGCACAAGAGCCGCGCACACTACCATTGCACCACCGACGGTTTTACCTTTTGACATAAATAGTTTGAGGTTGTTTTAAACAAGTGGTTTTTATTTAAAACTCCAATGCATTATAACTTTGATTTGTTGATGATAATAAATAAGGACGGGGCATGGTTAAAATTTTGTACGTCTAATAGCATTGATATATCAATATTGTTAAAATACGGACTTAGATCAATTGACATCTTAGTAGTTCATATAGTTATTCCCAACTAAACCACTAACCCTTTCTATCAAGTTACAAACAATATAAGTAAATAAATTCCAAAATCAAACATAAACATTTTTCGCTTGTAACCACTTATTAAGCTATCATGTCCAGTCGTGTAAACAATCCAATAAAACTAAAACAAAAAAAAAACAAAATTCTACTCCCAAAAAGTTGTGAATCTAACCAAAACACTCCAGCTGTAGCCAAGCGTAATTGATGGTTAAGTGATATGTAAATTTTTACGTTTAGTTACGAGTGTATTTCAACAAATTACAATATTTCCACATTCACTACGGCCGGACATCCCCTCCTGACTGGAGTTCAATTGTATGCGTCGAAAAATGTTTAGGCGTGTGCACGATATGGAAACAAAAACATGGGAAAAATTAACATTTAAATTTAGGTTTTATTTCAATTGAAATTGTAAACAAAGCAGAGTTGAGAAAAAAACAAAAGGGTTTAAGTGGAAAATGATAGGGCGTTTCATGGCAATTTATTTTATTTATTCGTTGAAAACACAACATATAATTAATCGATTTTTGGTAGTATAAATTGTACGAGATGGCAAAGGGAGGGATTTTATATGTTGAAAATTCAATAGTTTTATTTTTAATGTTAATTTCAAAATATTTTTATTATGGACTTGAACTATTACAGTTTTTGTAGAGAATAGCCTTATATTATATCGAAAAATATTAACTAGCCGGTGATTAAAAGTTTTGATTTAGGGAACTCAAACGTTCAATATTGCGGTAATTGCAGTTATATGAATGATTGGTGATTGTTCGAGCTTCTTAAAACCAACAAGCAGATCTGAGCATTATTATGATAACTACGAATAGATCTTGGAAATCAGCTCTGGTTAAGCAGACATAATAAAATATGCTGATACCCAGCAATTGGTACCGTGGTTTTATCTTCGGCTGAAATAGTCTCAGTCTTGTCCGTGGTCATCGTAAGGACCCACAAAACCTTACGAAATCAAACTGTGACTTTCTCCCTGACTAGGGCAATAATAAGGTCTTCGATTTATTTAGTTTAATTCACAAAGTTCAGATATTACATTTTAACGAAAACTATTCAAGATCCTTTCAATGAGTAGATAATCAGTATCGGTGTGTGTTCGTGCGTCCGCACTCGGATGGCCTAGGGCGGACGTGCGTTAGAGTGTAGCGTTGGATATATTCGTGTTACAGGTGCGGTGATAATAGGTTATGGCTAATTTCTGTAGGTACTCGGCTTCTGTATGAATGGCGGGAGTGTACGGATTGCGGTAGTGCACGGATTCGGGTTACTGGTTCGGCATTCTGTTCTTCGTACCCACGAAGAGTAATGCTTTCGTAATAACAAAGATCCAGTGCCCACGATGATAACCAACGTCTTCGTAACTATAACGGTGCAGTACTCGCGCAGAGAAAAACCTTCGCAATTACAAAGGTCAGTACTCACGAGGAGAAGAACGTTCGTAATAACAAAGATGCAGTGCCCACGAGAAACAAAGGTGCAGTACCCACGAGGGTTAAAGCTTTCGTAATAACACAGGTCCAATACTCGCGAAGAGTAATGCTTTCGTAATAACAAAGATCCAGTGCCCACGATGATAACCAACGTCTTCGTAACTATAACGGTGCAGTACTCGCGCAGATAAAAACCTTCGTAATTACAAAGGTCAGTACTCAAGAGGAGAAGAACCTTCGTAATAACAAAGATGCAGTGCCCACGAGAAACAACGGTGCAGTATCCACGAGGGGTAAAGCTTTCGTAATAACAAATGTGCAGTACTGACGAAGAGTAATGTCTCCGTAATAACAAAAATAACAAATCTACGGGCCCGGATGGAATCTTGAATAAGTGTTCTTCGACGCTTGTTCGTCCGTTGTGCAACCTTTTCAGCCACTCATACCATGCGGGTATTTTCCCGACGCGTTGGAAGTTTGCCAATGTCCAGCCGTTCCCAAAATGGGTGCGACCACTAATCCCGATAACTACCGGCCAATTGCGATATGTTCTACACTCTCAATAGTATTGGACACCATGACAAATTAACACTTGGTGAATTACCAAGAACTTAACGGTCTACTTAATGATCGACTCTATGGCTTCCGCAGAAACCGTTCTACAAGTGGTCTGATGGCGTTCCTCACGAAACAGTGTGATCGGTCTGTACATAGACTGGGTGAGAGTAAAGGAACATTCCTAAAGCATTTGATAGAGTTTGGCACGAGACACTCATATCTAAGATTACTTTTTTTGGTTTAGGTAGTAACTTCTCTAGTTTTATTTTGAGCCATTCTATACGAGTTGTTATAGATGGTGTCTCTTCTGATGAGTATAGGATTAATGCGGGGGTACCATAAGCTTCTGTCCTTTCTACTGGTCTCCTTCTGATTTTTATCAATGACCTTCTTAGTCGAACTGCGAACCCCATATACTCCTTCGCTGATGACAGTAATTTATGTCACTCATATTCGTTCGATCGTCGACCTAATCTTTCCGAGGTCAAGGGAAAGAGTCGTGCAAATAAAGTTGATAGGCGATAGCAGTGTACCCAACCCTGGTGTTTCCTTAGAACATCGGAAAAATGTTAGCTGTATATCGCTATTCTACCGATATTTTCATGGACAGGTTATCCTTTGGGATACATGGAGTATTTAACCATACGATACGGTTATCCAGAGAATCACATCCGTTTATTGTCCTTGGCCTGTAATTCGGACTACGAATTATAGTAAAAATTCGTTATTCGGTCGAACAGTGCGTTTTCGGAATAACTTTCGGCGTGTGTATTCGCTATTACTTACGATATCTGCAAGTTTAAGGCGAATATTAACAAACACTATTCACTCTTTCCTCGTACTCCTATCCCCACTTCCTAAGTCCAATGCAATGCACTGTATTTATAGGCGACATCGCCTGAGTGTTGGTCTATGCGAAAAAACCAAAGACGCAGTGCCAACAAAGAGCAACGTCTTCATTTTAATAAAGACGCAATAACCTCGAGGAGCAAGGTATTCGTAATAACAAATGTGCAGTACCCCCGAGGATTAAAGCCTTCGCAATACAAAGGTGCTGTACACACGAGGGGCAAAGCCTTCGTAACAACAAAGATGCAGTGCTCACGAGGAGCAAAGTCTTCGCATAGGTCTAAAACGAACTATTATCGTCGGGTAATGTCCTCAACTTGACAATGAACTTCGTCTTTGAGTGATAGCCGAATATTACTTCAATCCAAAGTCGACTATTTATACAATGACTATTATAAGCTCAACGAGAATTCTTAAGGTGGTGGAAAAAAGTTATCCACATCGGAACTCGTATTCTGCCGCAATAGAGATGGCAAGTATCATTCAGGTGTACCATTTACGGACAGGGTTTGTAAGTTTTCGTATAAAGTTTCTATTCATAGGTGTCGTAGAGACTGGTCCATTGTATTATCATATTATCATATCATATATATTATGAGTTGTATTCAGTGCAGGAGCGAAAAGTTATCGTTACGTTACAAATTATAGGTGGGAGATTGTTTGTAGGAGAGACTGTCACTTTTGGCATGCTTAGTCCATTGAGAGTGGTTGTGATACCTCGAACTCAGTGAAAGAGCCGGAAGAGCGAATTGGAGCTATACTCTACTTCATCACCCTGGTCTTTAAAGAAATAATGAATAGTGATTTCCATGTTCGACAGTTGTATAATAAATAAATAACCAGTGGTCACAGTTACTATAACAAAAGTGTTCTATGTACATGTCTGTTTATATTACGATAAATGAGAATATTCATATGAAATGAGGTTGAAGCAACCATAAATTCAGCTAATGCCACCAAATTGCGATTCCCACAACCGAACTGAGGTTGCCGCATCTGAATCTAGTCGCTACAACTGGAAATGGATCGGCACAATCTCGTGTGGAATTGTCTGAGACCTCGCTTAGTTTCGAAAGGTTCGGTAAGATCCTTACCAACTTTCACTGCGGATTTGGTGTTCGTCAAGGACATCCTGCAAAGGCGTATGAGTTTTGCAGGAATACCAAGCTCAGACATTGCTTCATAGAGTTTCGCCCTTATCGAACTATCGAAGGCCGCCTTATAATCGACAAATCGATGATAGGTGTCGATTTCTTTCTCGTGGGTCTTCTCTTGGATTTGGCGTAGCGTGAAAATCTGGTCAGTTGTCGATTTTCCAGGCCTAAAGCCACACTGGTATGGTCCAATCAGGTCAGCGATAATTGGTTTTAGTCTTTAGCACATTATACTTGATAGAACCTTATATGCTATGGATAAAAGGCTTATTCCACGGTAGTTGGCACAGATACTCGGGTCACCTTTTTTAAATATGGGACACTGAGACTCCAATGGCCGGGCATGCATTCATCTAACCAAATTTTGCTAATGAGCTCATGCATGCACCTTATTAGCTCATCGCCGCCAGCCTTAAATAGCTCCGCCGGTAATCCATCGGCTCCTGCGGCTTTCTTGTTCTTAAGCTGGGCACTAGCTGTTCTAACCTCGTCTTGGTCAGGAGGGGGGCAATCGACGTCGTCATCCATATTGTGATCGATTGTCCCATCGTTATTGGATATCTCAGGTACTAGTAGCGCGGAGAAATGCTCTCTCCATATTCCCAACATGCTCTGTACATCTGCGACGAGATTTCCGTCCTTGTCTTTACAGAAGGGGGTGCCTGAACCATGTCCAATAGTTTCGTTTTTAACTTTTTGGAAGAATTTTCGGGCTTCGTTCTTCCTTCTGCTACGACTGTGCAAATCCGAGTGTCTTTCTTGAGATAAATCTATTTATCTATTTCATAGATAAATTTATTTTTGCTCACTTCAGCGTGCTAAACAAATGGCACCTGAAATATTATGCATGAACAATGTGTATGTTTGGAACATCCATATACTTACGCTCAATCATTATTTTCATGATTGAACATCCGCTGCTTTTCTGTGTCTTTGTTGTCTGTCGCGTTTATATTTTCAACAGTTTTCAACAAACAAAGCCATATTTGGGTCACAAAGACATTGTTATAACCTATTAATCATTGTGTCTCCAACACGTAATATTGAATGGCAAGCGCAATGTGTTTGGATACAAGTATACTACGAGTATATATTCTCTTACAAAGACTGAGCGTGTATTAATAAAAAAAATCGATTGATGGAACCGAATTTCTCGAGAAATCATTTCCAATTCAGTTCATATCCGCATGCCATTTGGATTTCGTTTATATTCTCTGAAACGAATTTAAATACTAAATTTAAGTTTATATTAAATAAATGGTTTCCCATTACATCCCATGAAGGGACAGGGGAGAACTTCTCACAATCACTGAGATGTGCGATTTCCAGTTTTTTGACTCACTGATTGGGACCTACAGTTTTACACCGATTCCGAACGGTATTTTGTGAAGCATTTTCATCGCTATATACTCGATAGTATCGCCGTCACTATGCAAGGTGACCGCCGCCGAAAGAAATTTTAAGGTGGTCAGAGCAGGGTTCGAACCCAGGATCTCATGCACAAGAGCCGCGCACACTAACCATTGCACCACCGACGGCTGTGGAAGTTTACAACATTGAAAAGAAAAACGAATCATTCATTCGGTTTACAGAATGATGGACTTCGGTTAAAAAATCTACAGTCGCTTAGCTTCTACAGAACACACAGAGAGGAGATAGGCGTCTTTCAACTAGGCAAGGAATTTGACCGGCCCACGATACTCCCATGTCTTAGCATCGATGAAGTCGGGAAGCGCTTGTGATTAACAGATGATCCGCCAAAGTCTAAGCGATAAAAGATAACCTCAAACCGAGAACCGAGAACCGCTGCGGCCATCGGCAGGGCACATATAGACCCATTCTGCCGAATAGATGGATGCAAATGTTCATCATGAGCAAACGAAACGTTTCATTCCCGCTATGAAAATGTGTTCATCAACTGCAAATTGTTCGTTACTGTGGTGAAAGAATGGTTGTTGCTGCAATGAATTTGCTTCGTTATTGCAACGAATTTTTTTCGTTGCTGCAATAAATTTGTTTCATTGTTGCAATGAATCGTTCTTGCAAGGGATTTGCATCATTGCTGCAATGAATTTGTTCATTGCTGCTATGAATTTTTTCCATTGGTGCAACGAATTTGACTCATTGTTGTAATGAATATGTTTCATTGCCGCAATGACTTTGTTTCATTGCCGCAATGACTTTGTTTCATTGCTGTAATGAATGTGTTGAAGTGTTTGAAATTATTTATTGTTTATTGTACATAAATACACTGTTAGTATTACATTGCAGGTGTTTTAATAAAAAAAAAATTTCAATTTGTTAAATATATTATATCCATTCCACTCGTCTGGAAAAGGATTATGGTAGTTTAGGGGTTGAGTGTTATTGTGGCCGTCATATTCAGGTCCTGCAATTAAAAACACATACGAGGAATTTATTGTTAAGATTTATATTTAAGATACGTACATATCTATATCTGTACTTACCATGAACATAAGCTCTACTCCCCTACGCTCTACTCCTTTAACATAGAACCACATCATTATTTTGTTAAATCATGCAAATGTTGTTGTGTTGACGGTTTTGATATTCAATTGTAGCGCCAGTCATTAAGCCAGTGATTGCTCTGTAAACATTTTCTTCAACTGCTCTTTTATTTATTTTAACCAAATTTTTAAAAATTCCGATTGGATTCATTTGATTGTACGTTGAATTGTTTTTTTATGTTCGTCGTACTGGAAACACTTTGTTTCTTTGACTTCTTCGTTTTCATTGACTTCGACTG
Organism: Phaonia tiefii; assembly: GCA_963931995.1. NCBI lineage: Eukaryota > Metazoa > Arthropoda > Insecta > Diptera > Muscidae > Phaonia > Phaonia tiefii. The sequence continues at coordinate 111,049,697 of OZ008370.1, read as the reverse complement.
CCCGCACAAATGTATGTATGTCTTTCGTTTTTTTCAGAATCCAAATACCAACACAACGAAACAGGCGCGACCGAATTATGATTAAAACACAAAAACACGTGACGATACACGTCACGCGCATACACACACACAAATGTTGAGTTAAATATTTCGGGGTAGTTTTTCTGCTATCGATGCGTCACTTTATTTGCTGTCATGTTGCTCCATTCATTCTGTTTATTTATCTATTTGATTTATAGATTCGCAAGTTACACAAACGATCGCAGCAAACACATAAATTCACACAATTTAGTTTTCACAATAAAAGATTATTACTAAGTATAACTAATTAGTCTGTTTTAACAAATTTATTTAAATTATTCCAGCGGAGAAATATATCTACCACTTTCGATTGTTGCAATGGAACTGAGCTAAGATGCGTACGTGACCCACCACTCACGCTCCCCATTTTCTCTTACTTGCCTCTTTTTTACGTTCGCTCATTTTTTTTGACTGCTTCTCTCTCTATAACATCATAAAAATTAGTTTCATTACAATAACGAAATTGTTTCGTCAGTTAAAAATGTTGAGAAACTTCAAAATAAATAAATATTAAATATAAACTATAAAAAGTAAGAGATAAACCAAATATCAGTAGTTTCAAACACATGCCTTTACTTTTTTTTAATTTTCAACCCATTTTTCTACAAAATTCAAATTAAATAAAATTGTAGTTTTTCTTTCAAGTAAGTTGTTGCAGCAACGAAATGAAAAATTGTCAAAGAAGTCAAGTATGAAATTTTTCGTTGCACCGACTACCAAATTGTCGGATATACGACACTTATACACTATAACAATGTAAAAACTTTAACGAAAATGTTTCATCCATGCGACGAAGCGTTTTTCTTTCAGTGCACCTCACACGGCAATGTGTATGTGTCACACATACAAGAACTGATCCATTCTTGATTACCCATACTTGCTTATTTCTAGGAGTCCTTACTCGCATTGTGGGCAACCATTTTTCAATTACAAAAATGTTCCTGACCTTGTAAGCTTGTAGTATGAATTTCTCATACATTAACTAAAATCTAACAAAATCGGTCATAAAAATCAAATTCAATTATTTATTTTATTTTGCTTGTTGCTCTAATTTGGTTTTTATTTGCCTCGCCCGCTTTCGAGACTTTTGCCAAAACCTTTATTTTGGATAAAAAAAAATTTAAAAGTCATAGTTTCACTAATGTATTGATGGATATAAATTTTAATTTGTCGATTGTTTGATTACAGTTTTTTTAAATCTTAATAATGTTGCCACAAAATCGACCACGAAATGTTTGATCAAACATGGTAGAACATATTTTCGCCTAAAATTTGTCTAGCATGATCGCAGCTTAAGGAATTATTCACTACCAGAAATTTGTTACTTAGTGTTATTAGCCCGTAGATAATTCAAATCAAATCCTAAATCTCTGGCAAAAGATATTGTCGGACTGTGAAGTCATGACTGTAGCATTTTGGCGCTTTATTATGAAATTTAAATAAGCCGGAATGACCTTTAACATCGTTAACATTGTGCAGTATATAAACGGCCTTCACATTATGTTGCAATTTGTAGTCTAACGAAACATAAGCATTTTGTTCATATTATATGTGGGTTTTTTAACTTCTTTGTTCACTCGTTTGTTTTTGTTTTGTCGTCATTGTCCTCCCCAAAACAATTTGTTAAGATTTAATTAAAAACACATACTTACACACACTCACATACATCCAATCGCTAAATCCCAACATATTTGTTTTACAGTCTAATACCTACAACACACATGTATCTTTTTCAAAAGCGACACCCTAGTTAGTGTAACGTAGCAATACATCTCAACCACTAATTTATATGTATATATAAATATGTGTTTTGTAGTCCTTACTAACAATACTGTAGTTAGTTTCACTGGATGAGATGGGATATGTAATTTCACTATGCAGTGAACGCTAGTACACTAATGACGTCATCATCGTTATCATCAACATTATCATCATCACAGGTATTAAAGCATTGCGCACACACACACGCAACGAACTCACACTCACACACACTCATTGCATAGCCATAGACATGCTCTGAAGCACATAAAGTACTTTTACTTTATAACATAAAGGTCATGTAAAAGCCGTTAAGTGTTGTAAATTAAACGAAACAAATACTCATACATACACACACACTCACACACCCCAGCACACGCACTCACTCATGCATACCACATACCACAACACAAGGTTAACACCAATTACAATACTCATACTCGCACTTGTGCTGCTACTCCTTTCTTCTATTCCACGTCCTCTCACATAGTTGACATGAGTGTGAGTAGCACTTGCCGCTGTGCTGTATGTCATGGCTCTCTTTGGCTGTTACACGACCGCCAGCAACACCTCCTTTGCTCTGCTGGTGTATTGGTGACAATGAAACAGTGTGTGCTCGAGTGTCCTTCTCTGTGGGCGGGTGTGTGTGTGACGGCAAGTGTGTGTGAGTGAGTGCAAGTGTATAATTAAAATATTATGTGAGTGTGTTAATTAAGTGTCATCCTTTTATTAATGTTTATTTGCGCATTTGGTTTTTAATTAAATATTTATTTCAGCAGGAATATGAATTCTTAAACTCGTTACAATGCCACTGCATTTTGTATTGCATTGTGATTGTGAGGATTTCATAATTAGGATAATTTAAATGAAAACGAGTGGATGTTATGAAATTCCCTTCAGAACTTTGGATATTTAAAAAAACAACCAGCGGTAATCCTGATATTTATAAATGCGTTTATATAAGTTTGCAAAAATATCAGCCGAAGAATCTTGTGTATGTTTAGCATCTGAAGGAAACCCTTCAAAACGGAAAGGGGTAACTAACCAAATGCAGAGGGCCAGATCCACAGTTCATACATTTCGTTGATGTTTTCATCAAGGCCGTGGAGTCTGACCAAAATTGAACGACCCTAACTCTGACTCCTGCATTTTGAAAACGCACTCCGACTCCAGCACTTTGAAAAGGCACTCCGACCCTAACACTTTGAAATGGCACGACTCCACTCCGACTCCAGCAATTATTTCGTTTGCTTTGATTTGGAAAAAAATTGTTAGGTCAATAACGACGTATCAAGTCATAACCATCGCCGTAGTAACAAAAATTCTTTAACTCACCGCAAACGAAAAGCCGGTTACAGCTTAAAACAAAGAAATATCAAATTATAAAACCAGGTAAAATCATAACACTGTACAACACAACACAAATAACACGATGCTGTCAAGGGATTCTGTATACATGTATGGGCGTTTTGAAAGTTTACGTCTGGAGTGCTACTCAAACTATCTTATGATGTCTCGGCATTGGAAACCATATGACCCTTGCAGTTTTGGTACGGGATCTGTTCAGAAATTTTTTGTGGAATATTTTAACCCTCTACATACTAAATATATGGGTCCTTTTTGTTCCTTTTTTAGAAAAGGGGTAAAGGGGGAATGGATAAATGGATAAAAGGTACTGCAGAAATATTTGTCATACAATTCTACTATAAGTTCCAGAATACACCAAAGCTCAAAATTCAACTTGAATACCAGAAAGAAGTCAAAACTGAAAATGCGATTAAGGGCTAACTTCGTACTTATTGCAATGCCCAACAAAAATGAATTTTAGGGGGTTGGTGTGTGGAAAATTATTTTACGTAAAATTTCACTATACGTCACCGAACAAGCGGATATAATATCTATAAAGATATACATATCAATAAGATAGATATAATATCTATATAATATCTACAAAGAAATAAATGAGAGAACATTTTTGTAATTTATTCATCTTGCGATAATTTGGGGCGTCATACCGAGCAATGGCAATGAACCTCATCAGCTGCACTTTAACTGCTAAGATCCAAAAAACTATGAAAAAGCTAAATCAGAACAAAAATCAAAATTAATCAGCTGACCACTGACTAAATCATCACCAATGATAAGTGAAGAGTGTGCCGGAAGAGGGTTAAAATATTCCACAAACATGTTTCTCGTTGTATTTTACGTAAAATTGCCGAACACATGCCATACCTAAATGTTCAAGAGCAGTCAAACAGAATAATTTTGTTACACCCTCTACCAGAATCCGTTGTCAAAATCTTATTTTTTATTTTGAAAAAGTTTGATTTTGTTGTACAGTGTAATTTTGGTTGAAACCGATATAAAATAAATCCAGAATTGGAGTAGGGGTCGAACAAATGTCTCCGACTCCAACACCGACTCCAACTCCAGACAAATATCACATACTCCGACTCCACAGCACTGGTTCATATCGCTCAGTAGTTAGCAAGGACTTCCGATAAATTCTCAAAGCATTACCATTCGGAATCGGAACATAATGTTGCCTATTATTAGAAACTCTCTCAAAAGGCCATTCGAGACTATCAGAAAGAAATCTTACGATAATTCTACTTTTGATTTACACTATCGGCATTGGAGAATACAAAGCATCTGAATGCAAAGTGGCCAGCTACAAAATAAAAATTGAATTGAGAAAAAAAGAAAATTGTGAACAAAGGTTAAGCATTTGGTTTTGTTCGTTTCATACCAAACTCAACAATGATCGCATAATGTTTTGATGAAGATCAACAAAATGGAGAAAACTAACAGATCTGCCAAACAATATTCTGCAAATAAAAAAAAAAAAAAAATGGTTTCCCATTACATCCCATGAAGGGACCGGGGAGAACTTCTCACAATCACTGAGCTGTGCGCTTTCCAGTTTTCACTCACTGATTGGGACCTACAGTTTTACACCGATTCCGAACGGTATTTTGAGAAGCTTTTTCATGGCTATATACTCGATAGTGTCGCCGTCACTAAGCGAGGTGACCGTCGTCGAAAGAAATTTTTTTTTAAGGTTGTTGGAGCAGGGATCGAACCCAGGATCTCCTGTACAAGAGGCGCGCACACTACCCATTGCACCACCGACGGTCATTCTGCAAATACACACTGAAAAATAAGGGCACCAGCAACATATCCCAGGAAACATCTACATGTTTGCAAGCATTGATTTCGTGAATTGAAGAACTGGTGCTTTTTGTTTCTTTATTGTGACAGACATCGGTATTTTCAGCAGTTTTCAACAAACAGAGCCACATTTGGGTCACAAATACATATATTATAACCTATTAATCATTGTGATCCACACATATTATATTGAATACAAACACAATGTGTTTGGGCACAAATATACCATATTTGCGACAAGCTACAAACATGTTGTATTTCCATCCAAACAACAAAAAAACGACAAATTTTTCAGCGTGTAGTTCTCCTCAAGTTTATACTATTCCATTCGCTCTCATTAAATTAAAAATGTGATATATCCAATGATTTCTCCAACACACCAGCATAGCTTAAACCTTTATGATAATACTTTAAGCAACTGCAGGACTAATGTGTTGGTGTGATTGGATGACCTGTTCCCATACCGTTGGTTAGGTTCATTGATTTCCTGTTGGACAGTATTTAAGTGAAAGTCACTGAGTAGAATTTTATGCGAGACATTAACCGCAAGAACCTTGATTGGAAGCGATGAATAATTTTAAAATTTTTGTTTTTGAAGCTGAACCCCATATTTCAGATCCATCTGTCCAGATAGGTATAAAGATGGTTTTGTATAAAAGAGTTTGAAGTCTTGAGTTTCATCCTATCAGCCAGTAATTTGTAGGAAGCCTAATGCCCAGCTGCTGCCGCTTAGAAAATATGTGTTTTCGCACCGTAAGTCATCGGTCTAAATGAATGCCGAGATATTTATCACTTTCTGCTTGCGGTAATTTCGCAAAGCCGAGTGTTACTTGTGGACGTGTTTGAGGTCTTAGTGTAAACGTAACATGAACTAACTTATTTGCGTTAGCCTTTACCCGCCAGAAGTGACACCAGTCGTCGATTATATTAGCTAGGATGGTGTTGAAGATGTTGAGAAGCGTTTACACTGTCCTGATGGTATGTCTGATGCAGTGTTGTCTGCAAACATGAGTGAATGGATAAGGTAAAGATTTTTTGGGTTTATGTAAAATTCCCGGATACTACACATTGTAGAAAGCTTTACTTATATCCATGAACACAGCTAAGCAATACTGTTTTCTGTCGAAAGTTGACCTCATCACGTTTACGGTTCTATGTATGACCTTGTTCAATCGCCTAATGCTTCTCTCTAAAACCAAATTGGTGATCTGGGATGACATTATTTGCTTGTATTTTTGGTTCCAGTCTATTAAGCAATAATTTTGCAATCACTTTACCTATGTCTAGAAGAAGGTTTATCGGTCTATATTAATTGATATGTTCAGGGGATTATCGTTTTGATCTCTGTCATCTTAAGCTGGGCAGGGAAGTAACCAATTCTAAATGCTACGTTAATCAAATTTCTAAGATGGGTAAACGCAATATCATGCAATTCTTTTATAATTTTTGTTGTTATCAAGTCAAATCCAAGTACTTTTTTATTACTCGACAGTTATATATAACGCGTAGGTATGAGATATCTGAATGCCGTACTATATTTCCGCGTTTCAGGGTATCAATTGCCAACCATTAATAAAGCTCATTCGACTATCAGGGTATTTATTTTATTCCTAGAGGGCGAATGAGCCAACATTACTGGCCACAAAGAAAAATAAAATTCTATTCCGACAGACCCACTGAAAGCAGTATCGAGGTCGGCCTCTGATCCATGATGTGCGGCTGCAATATAGCCCCATGAAGTCTGGTCTAAAAAACGAGAAAGAAAACATGCAATTCCCTATTTAGTAGCAGGACACCCGCACAAATCGTAGGGGCTAAAGTTTTCGGATTTAAATCTATAATATAAGACGCCTACACAAAACCCGTGCAACTATCCAATATATATAACTATAACTGCACAATGAGAAATAACCGCGACATCTACTACAGCTGCCACGAAAGACAGAATGAATTTGGATGCGGATTTGTAGTTGGGAAAAGACTACGACATCTAGTCTCTAGGCTTAACCGGGTGAGTGGCCATATTTCGTTAATCAGTGTACATTACCATTACCATACCATTTCAAAAATTCAATTCAAAATTTTTTTCGAAAAGTTAATGGGATAATATATTTTCTAATTCTACTTAAAAAAACAAAAATTTTGGTGTACTGCTGCTGCTGAACATATGTCATTTGAAAGGAAATGTCATGTCGTTAAGAATCGTTCGTCAATAGTGCATTTAAAGATGTTTAAAGAAGTATAGCCAAAACTAAAAAAAATTTGTTAAATGGACAAATGTAGGTAAATTTTGTAGAAAAATTTAAAAATTATTAGGTTTGGAAGGTTATTGAACTCAAACTACTATCTAAAATGTTTTGATATCTTCACAGAAAATGTGTGAAATATTATTACCTTTAAAACAAGTCTACTCCGATCAAAATCGGTCAAGCGTATCAAAATTTTAAGCATATAAGTAATTCAGGATTTTTGAACCATGCCTTTTTGCAGCCAAAAACCTTGAACGATTTTGCGCGACCCCTAAACAGCGATCAATTTTGAAGCTTTATACTCCAAAATTGTTGTTTTTTTAAGTAGAATTAGAAAATATATTATCTCATGGACTTTTCGAAAAAACTATTTTTTGTGAAACGGTCTAGTGCCAAAATTGGCAGATAAATAAAATAATAATGTTCGAATTATTATTCCAAAATAAAATAATTACTGAATTTTCAGTCGCATAAGTATTTGAAAAAAAACCATAGTTAAAAAAAAGAGAAAAGAAAATCTGATCTGAAATTATATTAGACTAGTGGGATTTGCTCTTGTACATGAGACCCTGGGTTCGAACCCTGCTCTGACCACCTTAAAATTGCTTTCGGCGGCGGTCATCTCGCATAGTGCCGGCGACACTATCGAGTATATAGCCATGAAAAAGGTACCGTTCGGAATCGGTGTAATCAGTGAGTGAAAACTGGAAAGCGCACAGCTCAGTGATTGTGAGAAGTTCTCCCCTGTCCCTTCATGGGATGTAATGGGAAACCATTTATTTATTTATTTTAGTGGATTGGAACGCGCCTATGGCACCCGTCGAAACATGCCTTAATTTTAATCAATTTTTAATAAAAGGTAATTCTGTAAGATGTCTTTTTTTTAGAAAAGATTCTTTTTTGTTAAGAAGAATAATTTTTTTAAAGAAAATTTTACATTTTTAAAGAAAATTAAAGAGAATATAATTTTTTTTTTTAAAAAAGGTACTTTAGTAAGATTTTTTTTTTTTTTTTAAAAATTCCCTTTTTTAAGAAAAGGTACTTATTTTAAGAAAAGATTTGCTATGTTTAATGAAGAACTTCTTTGAAAACTGCGTTACGTGTGAACTGTCTCTGGTCATTCAATTATCTTCCCTGGTGTGGGTTCGATTCAATATACACCTTCTTCACTTGACTTGCAAGTGTATGAATAGTGAATTATGTATAGTGAATTATGTATAGTGAATATATGTATGTATAGCATAGCAAATCCATAGCAAATGGAAAATGGATCTTCCAACTAAGAGTGGCACAACAATCTATGAAATTTTATTGTTTTTTTTTCGTTTATTTTCGGTTTTTTTTTTGGTTTTTTCAGTTTTTCGTTTTTTTTCTGTTTTTCGTTTTTTGTCGTTTTCTTTTTCGTTTTTTTTTAGTTTTTTTTTTGTGTGTTCAGAAAGTGTGATACAAAAATGTGACACAAAAGTGTGACAGAGTCTGGTAATCAGTGAATCAGTGAGTCAGCGATGAGCGTAACTCTTTATTAAAGATTAGTAATACACTTTACTCGGAATCCTTACAAATTGATGTGGACTGCTTCACTGGCTGAAGGATTTCGCTGCCGCAAAAAACACGGTTGTCACTGGTTTGAGATCTGAGAATACAGAATACAGAACCAGATGGCTCACCTGGTTATTGATGGAAGACACTGTTCCTGTGTAATAGATGTGCCTGAGATTCGTATTGCATATTCGTAATATCGGTTACCGGTGCAGAATTGGTTCTCACAAGAATAAGCAGACGGAAACCCGTACGAAGCTGGGCACAGGGAAAACTGTACATCTGAAACCTACAGAGGTAGCCACTAGTGATGTACAGAATTGAGAAACCGGTTCTTCACAAGAACCGACCGGACCGGTGCTTGCTAGAACCGAATTACGGTTCCAAAAGAACCGAAAACGTTTTGAAACGACGGAAATTAACCAATTAATTATATAACCGAAATTAAATCGGTTCTTAAGGGACCGAAAAACGTATTCAGAAGAACCCTAAAACGGTTTCAGAATAATAGTGTTAAACTTTGGATGTGGGTATGAAAATCAGTATTTTTATAATCAAATTTTATATTTGGGATAGGAATTTGCTGGGAACCGGAACTGGTAATTCAAATACGCGGAACCGGTAATTCAAATACGCGGAACCCCACATCACTAGTAGCCACAACCTACTCAGATAAACTCACTGAATTACTAATGCTGAATGCGCCCCCTCCCGATGATTCTGAAGGGCAGTGGAAACACATTTCCGACTCTACAAAAACTAATGCAAAAACCGTAGTAAAAACCTCCTCATAACAAACCACGGTCCCCTGGAGAGACTGGCTTGACAACTATTGAAGAGAGCGCTATACATATGGCAATGTTACAGTCAGTCGCAGCGCTATCAGCGACGGAACGGTAGAGGAGGAAAAGGAGTGAGGAGAGAATAGTGAGAGAAATAGTCCAGAAAAAGAGTGAAGAAATAGTAAGAGCGAAAATATGTAAATTTACAAAAGGAACGGGCTTCTAGCAAAAACTAAAATATTGCCACCACATCAGCAAGTGCGGCTATGGCGTGAATTGGTTACGACACAATCTAGACTTCAGGATGATGAAGATGAGTCTTCCTCCGGCAGTATAATCACGTCGCAACCTGAGAAGGGATATTCAACGGAACCCCTGTCGCAATCAGAGATCGAGGCGGCGGCACTTGGCAAAACGAAGAATCGTAAATATTTTGGTAATATTCAAGAGGAGCTGTTGAAATACGGTGCATCAGCATTAGCAGATGTCATTAAGCCGGTCACAAGAAGTGCACGGGTAGACAACAAATTCCGTACCGTGTTGAAAGAGAGAGTTAGCACTATCCCGAAAATATATGGTCTAACGCCGTGCAGGAACAGGAGAGACGCTACAAAAGTAAATCGATAGGGACAGCAAACGACGCCATATTTTTTCCCGCTCTTTTGATATTTCTCTTCAGTAAGGTTTGCCATTCCATCGTGGAAAGATATACGAGCCAACAACGAGTCGAAATTATGAAAATTTACTACCGATATTTGGAGTCAGAGCGCTACGTCCAATTTATGGTCGTCATAATTGTCCTACCAGATCAACAATTGAGCGTCTAGTGGAAAAATTTGAATCCACAGGCACAGTACAAAATGTTCCCGTGCCAGTGAAACAAAGAAGTGCCCGCAGTGTCGAGAATATTGCTGCCGCTGAGGCTTCAGTTCAAGAAAGCCCAAATGTGTCTCTCACACGTCGTTCTCAAGCGTTGGGCCTCTCTGTGACGTCTAGTGGCGAATTTTGCGAAAAGATATTGGCCTACATCCTTACAAGGTCAAATTGACGCAAGAACTGAAGCCGCTTGACCACCACAAGCGTCGTATGTTCGTGAATTGGGCTGAGCAACAACTTGAAAATGATTCGGATTTTCATCGGAAAATCATCTTCAGCGATGAGACTCATTTGAATGGGTTCGTCAATAAGCAAAATATGCGTTATTGGTCCGACAGCAATCCACACGTAATCCATGAGTCATCATTGCATCCCGAAAAAATTACGGTTTGGTGCGGTTTATGGGCCGGGCCGTACTTCTTCCGTGATGATCAAGATTCACACATTACTGCGAATGCGAATCGCTACCGTTCAATGATAACCGAATATTTTTGGCCCCAATTGGATAATATGGACTTGGAGAACATGTGGTTCCAACAGGACGGCGCCACAAGCCACACTACGAATGCCACAATCAATTTATTGGACACCAAGTTTGGTGAACGTGTTATCTCACAAAATGGCCCAGACGATTGGCCGCCTCGGTCGAGCGATTTGACGCCGTTAGATTATTTCTTGTGGGGCTACGTCAAGTCTATGGTCTATGCCAACAAGCCAGCGACGATTGATGAACTTCGTACTAATATCGAGCGTGAAATTGCAGCAGTATCGGCCGATTTATGCTTGAAATCCGTCGAAAATTGGGTTCAGCGTCTGGACTTCTGCGAGCGTGCCCGTGGTGGCCATGCAAAAGAAATCGAGTTCCATACATAATGGCATCGAACGTACTTTCACAGGAATAAAGAATTTCATTGGTATATAAAACCGGTTTTGTTTTATTTAAAAAAAACTTTTGTAGCGCTCTTATTGAAAAACCCGTTATAACATTACTCAATGCAACAGGCAAAATAATAATGACACCGGTGGTGCAGCAAATTGTGCTGAAGGAGCAGCCGGGGATTAGACCTGGTAGTTCGTGTGCCGACACCATAAATACAGTCCATACACGCGGAAAAATCTGTCTTTTTTGTTGTTTGCATGCAAATATAAAGTGTGTTTGGAGGTTGTCGCAAATATAATATACTTGTGTCCAAACACATTCTGTTTGCTATTCAATGTTACATATTTGAGACACAAAGATTAATATGTTATAATATATGTGTTTGCGACCCACATATATTTATGTTTGTGATAGAAACTCAGCTGTGTTTCTTGCACTGTCTATGCTCTCTCAAAAACAAAGAATCGTAAATCTTTTGGTAATATTCAAGCGAAGCTGTTGAAATACAGTGCATCATCATTAGCAGATGTCATTAGGCCGGTCACAAGAAGTGCATGGGCAGACAATAAAGTCCGTACGGTGTGGAAGGGGTAGTTAGCATTATCTCGAAAAAATGTGATCTAACGCTGTGCAGGAACAGGAGAGATATAACATTTCTCAATGCAACATTCAAAATAATAATGACACCGGTGGTGCAGCAAAATGTGCTGAGGGAGCAGCCGGGGATTAGGCCTGGTAGTTCGTGTGCCGACCCCATAAATACAATCCATACACCCTGAAAAATCCGTCTTTGTTTGTTATTTGGATGCAAATATAAAGTGTGTTTGGAGGTTGTCGCAAATATAATATACTTGTGTCCAACACACTCTGTTTGCTATTCAATATTACATATTTGAGACACAAAGATTAATATGTCATAATATATGTGTTTGCGACCCACATATATTTATGTTTGTGATAGAAACTCAGCTGTGTTTCTGGCGCTGACTATGCTCTCTCGAGAGCAAGAGAATAAAAGAGGGACAACGAGAGAATCTATTTTGTAAGTGTGTAACTGTATTGTTGCATAATTCTCTCAGTCAGTGAGTCATAAATATTCCTGACTGTGCGTGTAAATTGCGGATGGAGTGATTCTTATTTTGCCTGATGTATTGCGTTTTAGTTTCATGTATTCAGTGGTCAATGGTTCACCGGACAGAGGATATCAAAAGCGCTAGATCAGTGAAAAATGTGATGTTACTTTGGGTTTTGTGTATGTGTTTCGTATATATGTATGTGTGCTGCCAAACTGAGAAACGATTTTGAGGAAAGAAAATAGAAAAAGCAACAACGTGAAGTCATTTGTCGTCCGAGCCTTTATTTAGAAAATCGGAACGGGGGCCAGTTTGTGAAATAAGCGTAATAAAAAAACACAAGTAATTAATCCACGCTTGGCTTGGATGAACTTGATTTGTATATAAATATCTTGTTTGAGTACCAACGCATAGTGATAACCAACGCATAGCTGAAACCTTCTGAAACAACAAAGAAAGGAGAAGCAGAAGAGCAGCAGATTCTCATTTCATCAAAAAAAAACAAATAATGCATTCAATGCAAGCAAAGGTGAACAGGCCCGTTTTAAATCTATTAATTTTTTGCATTAGTTATTTAGAAATGTGAATTTATATTGTTAAAATTAATTATAATAAATAATACATATACATCGAAATCGAAGAATAATTCGTTCTGAATATTATTATATTTGGGAGGAAATTCGCATATGTTTCCACGTAAGGATATGTAGGTTTGGGGAAAACACTCGAATGCTTCCACGTAAGTATATGAATGTTTGGGATGAAGAACGCATATGATTCTACGTAAAAGCATTCATGTTTGTCAGTAAACATTTATTGTTTGCCTTTAAAGACAAGTAAGTTTGGGACTTGCAAATATAAGAATGTTTTAAGTGTGTTCCAAACATATACATGGATGCTGCTGAATATGTTTGGAAAAATATATTAGAGAGGCCGTTATTTTTCGGCGTGTATAATCATAGAAAAGTCAGTTTAACTGCACTCCCCACTGTATATACTTTTCGTAAACTTCGATAGTGTACACCGTAAATCAATGTAGTCCACCTTGGCCAAAAAGGGAATACCGGGAAAGATAGTGTCCATGAGCCGTCCACTGTAGACAGATGCAGCCTAAAATGTTATTTTCCATGGTCTATGTGTATTGTCCCCCACGTTACCTCTTCTACTTATGGACGAGGTAGTGGAGGCAACTGATTCAGAAGCACCGTTCGGCAATCAGTGAGGTATATATTTACTTTACTTTTATTGACTATTTTACAACCTCATGAGGTCAGACGTCTTACACGTATTAATTAGACAAACAAATTAAACATATTTCAACATATTCTTCCAGCTGGCTCTATCCTTCGCCTTTTCTCGCCAGTTGGTAACACCAAGGATACGGAGAGTTTCTTCTGCCTGGTCTTTCCAGCGGAGTCTTGGTCGTCCTCTTTTTCTGCTTCCATCGGGTACGTTATCGAAAACCTTTCGCCCTGGCTCATCTTCATTCATTCTGACAACATGGCCAGTATATATGAGCAGATGAAATATGTATTATGGGTCACAAATTTGATGATATCGAGGCTAAGTTAATCAAACTCTAAAAAAATACGAAAAAATAGGACCTGAACGAAATTATCCACTAACAATTGATGGTTCGCTAATTGAAGACGTGGATTTAATCAACTATTTGGGATCCAATATTGCCAGGGATGGTGGTTCTGCGGTGTACATAAATAGTGTGCTAAGTAACGCCCTTGCTGGTTTCCTAACCTGCACAAAATCGGCGCTACGAAATAACCCCCAAACAAGAAATTGAAATAACGCCCAATAAAATTACGAAAAATCTTTTGGGGATTATTTCATATTTTTTGGGTGTTATTCCATTCATACTTTTGGGCATTATTTCATTACCAGATAATCCCCAAATGAAATAACCCCCAAAGAAATTTTGTTTGGGAAATATTTCCTTTTTTGGCTTTTGGGGATTATTTCATTTTATTTGGGCGTTATTTCATTGTATTAAAAAATCAATTTTTATAAATTTGCTTCGATCGAAACCGCAATGAATACAGTTACGATTGAATGAAACTATTGAGTGAAGTAGTAGAAAAAGAAATTTGTATTGTCATTCTAAGTTCTCGTTGAAATTTTGTCTAAGGCGCATGAATCCATCTCATTGAAATTTTTGTCTAAGGCGCATGAATCCAGAAGATGATTTGTTTGAAAACGTCACTTATTTGGAGGAAGAGTGTAAAGAGGAGGAAGTAGAAACACCAGAACAAACGGCTAATTTAGAAGTGAAACTATACGTTGTTTGTACTGTACAAGAGCCAAACATACTTCTGGTACCTTGTAAGCACATGAAAATCTGCAGTAAATGCGTTCTGAAGCTGCAGGCAAATGCAATTGCAAAAGTACATGAAAAGTTCGAATGTTCAGTTTGCCTTCAGGCAGTTATCGATACCATACAAGTTTTCTTGTAATTTGTTTTTATATATTTGGACATGTGAAGCTTGTATTCAATAAATAACAATTTAAATAATTTATTAGTGACTTAAATTGATTTGGGGCTTATTTCGTTTTTTTTTTGGGTTTATTTCATTGGGTGTTATTTTATCATGCTTTTTGGGGGTAATTTCATTATGAAAAAAGCCCGAATTTTGGGGCTTATTTCAATTCTTCTTAGGGGATTGTTGCATTATATTTGGGTTTTATTTCATTTTTTCTCTTGGGTCTTATTTCATATTTTCTTGGGCGTTATTTCATTGGGGTTTATTTCATTTTTCGTTTGGGGGTTATTGCATATCGCCCACAAAATCTGACGCAATATGAGAACATCATTCAATTCAATTACAGTGTCAGCTGACAATGAAGAAGGTGCAAACATTTTTCAGTCGTTGTCTGAGACAAATACTCCGTATCTACCGGCCCAAGACAATGTCTAATGAACTACTCTGGTAATGTACATGTAACAGCCTCCTTGAATTGGATATAAGTAGAAATAAATTGACTTGATTCAGCATTATTCTTGAGCACCCTACATCAGGTATTTCTAGAGCGTTACTTGAATGGAACCCGCAGAGATATCGAAGGCCAGGGAAATCACCTAATATGTGGAAGCGGTGCTTGACAGCATTAATATAAACAAACTCGACTATCATGGAAAAAAATGTAATCACTGGAATTCGTAAACTTTGTATTGAAGTATTGTTATTTTGTTTAATTAAATAATGGGCATATATCTATATATCAGACTCTCTCAGTTTTAGGGCTTAGGACATATCACAAGCAGACAACATTTGGAGTCTTCGGGAGATCAAATCGCTGATAGTGGTAAAAGGAGGGCGAAAACTAGGACTATGGAATGATCGATGAAATGGTAAATACATCTGGTACTTACAAGACCCATAATGCCCATACTTCTCTGCGATGTTGTGTGAAAAGAGAACAACAGGAGGATAGTAAATATCCCTACACTCTACCATGTTGCGAAGGGCACATAACGAGACAGAGTGTGCGACTACTAACAACCCTATGTCACTTTTATTATTTGACAAATTTTATATTTATGTTTAGTTTATCCTTATTTTATTGTTTAATATTTGCACAAATATTTCACTTTACCAAGAGACCGACCCACTTTACACATAAAGAAAGGAATTTCTTTGGAATAGCACCCTAACTGAATTTAAAATTTTAATAACCAAAACACCCTGAACGTCCTGCCCTCATCCTCATTAGGAACATCTGTAACGAAAATTTCAACACCAACCAAAAGAAAAATAAAAACAACAACTACCATAAAGTGGAATCTCTATATGTCTAAAGGTTATATTTTTATATTTTCTCATCCTGCAGCAAGGAAAGACATCAACAATGTGTAATGGAGAGGAGAGCTGGTGAAGAAAAAAATGAAGGGAAGGGTAGGGAAGACGCAAGGAAAATGAAAGAACATTGGCCAGAAAATTTATACGTTTTATGTCTTTTCAGGTTGAATACTTTTTATACAACTACCATTTTATGGTATTCTGACTTAAAAATGTGTTAAATTATGTGTTCATATACAACATTCTGCCTTTCTGATATTCTTCCTTTATTTCTCATTTTGTTTGTTATTGTCCTTTTTTCATTTTTGTCCTTTTAAGGAGGAAGTGTTTCTTGAGTGTGAAATTTGATGCAGCCAACAGGCAGAAAACATTTTTATTTATGAGTTTAGGCCAGCAAAGGTTAGCCGGCACAAATGTTTTACCCATAAAGACACCATAAAACACAACAAGAGACCCTTTGAAATACCAATGGAACGGAAAATACGAATCATTATTTAAAAAATGTTCAATGCAAGATGAAAAATAACAAATTGCTAAGTAATTTGAAAACTTAAATATTTTGAAAATTTTGCAATGAAAACAAGTTCTATTAAGTAAATAATTATAAACTTGTTTAAACAAAAATTTAATGTTCAAGGATGGTGGAATCTATTAATAAGGATGTCACTGTAAAACTATTGATTAAAAATAAATAGTTTTCTATTACATCCCATGAAGTGATAGAGGAGAGCTGCTCACAAAGCTATTGATTTACTTCTTTAAATATATGTATTTAGTTGATATTTTAGCAACAAAGTTTAATTTGTATAATTATAATAACATTAGCCTATAACTACGAGACAGCTAATGACCGGCCAGAAATGTCTCAATACCTTCCGTTTATATTTCATACTGAATAACTGGAACTAAATTCGCTTTATTCTCTAATATCCTTCAATAAAATCAAAGAACCATTTAGTGTTCCACTATTTATTTACTAACTTTAAATCCTATGTAGCTCAACCACATTTATCTAAGAAAATCTTCGTCATATATGCTAGCAAAAAGACATATGTTTATAAATCATCTTTTTGTATCAAAGATCCTTAAAAAATTACCCTCCCACCCTTTCACTGTTTTCTAAACCATGCAAACAAAAACTCTAAACTTTTCTCAAGATGACTGCCTGCCTGCCTGACACCTCTTAAAAGCTTAGTGGTGGTAACTCAGTTACTAACCTTTGGGTTCATAGGGGTATTTATTCAACTTTCATTGTGGTTGGTTGGTTGGACGTTGTTTTTGCTGAAGCTTCTAACAACCGCACCGCAGTTTGTTATCCTCCTTCCGTCGTCAGGTGTTTCGTTGTCTGTTTAGTTTTATCATAATTTATGCACGGAAAACCTATGTAGCCGTCATGTTTCTTCTATTGGTTTTTTGCCCATAAGTTTGTTCGTTTGAAAACCAGAAAACCAGCAGGTATTATTTATGGTGTAATGATTTATTTAAACGTGGGAATATAAACGAAATGATTTGTAGTGAAAGGGAATGTAAATATAAAGATTTGTAAAATGTTCCAGACAATAAATAAATTTATGGGAAATTAGTGTAAAATTGATTGTGGATGATAAGGAGACAAGCGAAGGCCGTAATAAATCAAAAAAAAAGGTACAAACAAACAAATATTTCAAGTCATGGTTTATCTTATAAAATCTTTCTATTGTTACTGCCATAATATGTAATTATTATGGGAGATTTTAAATCGTTGTGAAATGAGAACAGCAGATTTTTATAACTAAT
This sequence comes from Phaonia tiefii, assembly GCA_963931995.1. Lineage (NCBI taxonomy): Eukaryota > Metazoa > Arthropoda > Insecta > Diptera > Muscidae > Phaonia > Phaonia tiefii. The sequence goes on along the minus strand of OZ008370.1, from coordinate 111,031,703 downwards.
ATGATTTATCAATATTTGTAAAAAAGTAATTTATTTCAAAAAATGTATTAAATTAATGAAATAAATGTTAATTTAAAATATAATCTATTTTTTGCAGCAAAACAGAACGAATTGCATATTACGCACAAAGCGAAATAAAACCGTCCTCTATCTGTGCATAGAAATTTGGTTGTCGACTTGTGTTGTTCTCTGAAAAACACAGATATCAGCTAAATTCTTTCAAATTTCTAGCAATGGTCACCTAAGACAATATAACTAAATATCATAATATCACGAATTTAAATTTTCAGATTTGTTTACCAATTTACTTGGGTGGCCACGGACATCGCAGAAGGTTTAAGAGTCTTACGTATCGAAGCTAAAATATTTCTCCAACCGGCACGATCTATTGCTTTTTTGTTCTAGTTGGCAATACCAAGCATGTGTAGGAATTCTTCAACCTGGCGTTTTCAGCCAAGTCTTGGGCCTCCTATACTGCGATATCTTTGGCGTACACCTTCGAATAGCTTTCGCACTAGTTCTTTCTAATCCATTCGATTGGCATGGCATAGTCAGCGTAATCTCGTTATTTTCATTTGCTTAACTATGTCGATGACGGGATACAGTTCATACAGCTCGTTGAGCATCAATCGTCGATATTCGCCGTTGTTTATTATAGAACCATATATTTTACAGACCAATTTTCTCTCGAAAATTGTGAGGGATGCCTCGTCAGTGTGCGATATAATCCACACTGACAATATTCCACAGTTAGCGTAATTAATAAAACACGTAGTTAATTGTTAACAAATTTAAATTAACTATAATGATAATAAATTTTAAATATTCAAATTTGAATTGTCAGAAAATACACTCTGGAATAACAGCCTATGTAACGTTATTGAAGAACCATGTATATATTTAGAACATTGTTTTCTTGAATTGAAGATCTGGTGCTTTTTTGTTTCTTTTTTGTCCGATACGTTTTTCTTTTCAGCAGTTTTCAACCAACAAACCTATATATGGGTCACAAAAATATATATTCTTACGAATAAGTAAAAGCTTATGCTTGCTCTTAATGACTCTACTAACATTATGTAAATAACAGGCGGTTAGTGCTGCGCCTGAAAGTATGCATTGTAACAACGTACCAGCTCGCTACAACAGTAACACGAATTCGCCTCAGAGATAATTCTCCACCATTCGAGATGATTCTACAAAGATAAGTAACGGCTAGAAGGTTCTTGAATTCGCTAGATATAACTTCATTTCAGTATGGTGAGTTGTTATAAATAGCGGAGGTCTTTGGAATGGAGAGTTCAGTTTGTGATTAAACCCCGTAAAGTGAGCAACGCGAATTGATAGTAAAAGAAAAGACTTATCAAAGTGGTGTAAATAAAGTAAACTGTTGTACTATATAAGTAAAATATATGGAAGTTAAACCGTTGTAATTATCGTAATTTAAAACGAACCTTGTTTTATTATTGGCATTAAAACAACGCAAAAATGACGAATAAGAAAATTCGTAACAATATTATAATATATTAATCATAGTGTCTCAACATCTAATATTGACTAGCAAACACAATGTGTATAGACATAAGTATACTATATTTGCGGCACACTAGAACCACGTTATTTTTGCATCCAAACACAAAATGAAGACAAAATTTTCACTGTGTAAAAAATAATCGTCACAAATACAGTTTTTATGCGTGTTTTGAAATTTGATTACAATGGCCAATAGGTCTAACAAAGAGTAAATATACCTAGAGTAACCGCTGCTCTCAGTAAATTGCCGACATTAGACTCGGTAGTACATGGACGTTGCATGTCGAATAATGTTGCTTTAATAATGGCAGATGGCGGCAGTATTTAAATATAACCAACAAGAAAACATCAACGGCATTTCGTGTTCGTTTGTTAAAATTGTTGTGTTAAATACAACACAAACGTATACTAACAATAAAAATAGAAAGTCCCAAATAGGTTTAAATTTTACAGTTTTCCCTAAAAACGACCTGACAAATTTAAGCCTACAGTTCCGGTAACTCGATGAAGAGTGCCGCATAGCAAATGATGAAAAGAACGCTGCACGTGTGGCAATGCTTCAGTCGCAAGTTGCGACTGAGTGGCATAGGGAAAAACGAAAGGAGTAAACCATATCTTTAGACGTAAGAAACTGCAGTGGAGAAAGCGCGAGAGTGAGCAAATTGAGACATACAGAAGAACGACCGTCGCCCGAAAATTCTACCAAAAAGTCAAAAACAGAACTAATGGACATGTTTCAAGGCCCCCTTCTGTAAAGACAAGGACGGAAATACCACCGTAGATGTGCAGATCATTTCTCCGCGCTACTGGTATCTGAGATATCTAATGACGATGGGACAATCGATCACAATTTGGACGACGACGTCGATTGCCCACCTCCTAACCAAGACGAGGTCAGAACAGCTATTGCCCGGCTTAAGAACAACAAATCCGCAGAAGCCGATGGATTACCGCCGGAGCTGTTTAAGGCTGGCGGCGATGAGCTGATAAGGTGTATGCATCAGGTCATTAGTAAAATTTCGTAAGTTGAATACATCCCCGGAGATTGGAGTCTCAGTGTACTATGTCCCATATTTAGAAAAGTTGTCCCGAGTCTCTGTGCCAACTGCAGTGACATAAGCCTTTTATCTATACCATATAAGGTCCTATCAAGTAAATTGTACGAAAGACTGTGACCAATTATCGCTGACCTGATTGAACTATACCAGTGTGGCTTTAGGCCTGGAAAATCGACAACTGACCAGAGTTTCACGCTACGCCAAATCCTGGAGAAGACCCACGACATCTATCATCTATTTGTCGATTATAAGCCGGCCTTCGATAGCCCAATATGGGAGAAACTCTACGAAGCAATGTCTGAGTTTGGTATTCCTGCAAAACTCATGCTCCTTTGCAGGATGACATTGACGAACACCAAATCCCCAGTAAAAATTGATAAAGATCTTATCGAACCTTTCGAAACTAAGCGAGGTCTCAGGCAAGGTGACACCCAATCGTGCGATCTCTTTAACATCTTAATGAAGATTATTATAAAAATAACTGATAGTCAACATGAAAATAACCATCAGCAGCAAAAGTCACATGCTACTGCGGTATGCTGATGATGTAGATATAATTGGGCGCACAATGAGAGAAGTTACTGCGGTGTTTTCGAGAATTGAGAAGGAGTCAGCAAAAGTGGGCCTGACGGTATGTGAGGATATGACAGAATTAATGGTTTCAACGAGCAGGGCCTCAGAGTTCACGATTAGATCAGAACGTTAACGTTGATAACCGTTCTAATTTCAAGGTGATGGACGAATTGATGTTCATTGGATACGTCGTAAATAAAAAGAACAACGTCAACATTGTGATCAAGCGGAGAACTGTGCTAGCGAATAGATGTTAATTTGGGTTAAGCAATCACTTTAGAGATAAAGCCTTCTCTCAAGTAACAAAAGTTTAGCTATACCAAACTCTCATACAACCTCTCTGGCTTTATGGCGGAGAATACTGGGTCTTATCGAAAGCAGACGCAACATTTCTAGGAGTCTTCGAGAGAAAAATACTCCGAAAAATGTATGGCCCTATAGTGCACAACGGCGAGTATCGGCGACGCATGAACCATATAAGCTATATCCCGACATTAATATAATTCAACTGGTCAAAATAACGCAATTGCGCTGACTGCCACGAAGGGGTTTCGGTATCGAACTCGAAGCAAGTCGAACAAAGGAAGGCCAAGACTCCGTTGGAGGGATCAGATTGACGAATCCCTGCGTACACTTGGTATTACCAACTGGAGAGATAAGGCAAAAGATCGAATCGATTGGTAAAATATGTTTTCTTCGTTTTTGTAAGGTCCATGGCCCCCCGGGGTTGTTCGAGGAAGGGTTAGGAAATAAGTTCTTGAAACTCCAACAGGTGTAAATAAATTTAAGTCGGACATCTCTCTATCGCAACGTCCTCACCACCAGGAGTGTGATTGAAACGTTAGATGAGACAGGTGGCACCCCTATGTGTATTTACTCTATGAACTTTTAAAATATACGTTTATATGACTGAGAAATAAAATTAATTAATAGTAAAATGAAAAAGAACCAACTGGACTAGCAGAAAAAACATATGGGGCATTTCACGTGAAGTGGGCAACCAAAAATTAGTTTCCCTGAAATACGATCATATTTGGCTTAGCTGTACTTCTAGTAGGTATGAACGTGAACACATTTATTTAACAAGCTATAGGACTCCAAAGCTTTGCCGATTTCGATATATGGTTCTTTTAAAAAAAAATCGTATTAAAAAAAATCTGAGCGATTGGTATAGAGAGCTCTCTGGTCTTTTTAGAAATAAAATCAAATAACAAAAATTTACTTTATGTGCACAATCGGAACTGACCATTTTTTCAAACCAAAACTTTTGTAAATACCACCGTTATTTTTCATTATTTGAAAGTTCCAAAGTGAAATTTCATAAGTTTCAGAAGTGATTTTTTCACAACCTCCAAATTCCGGTTTTGCACATACACAACATTTTATTTTTGAAAAAAGTGAAATTCTATGTTTATGCATTTACATGAGCTAGCAGACCATTCTAACTATAACAGAATTTTAGCCGAAATCTCTACGCTTTAAATAAGGTTTCATAGTGATATGTCGGGTAGTTTATTTTCGTAGAAAAATTCATAATTTGGAAAAATTATTAACAAAATTTTATTTTAAATTCAAAGTGATGTCGTTGAATTTTTTAACTTTGTGCAGTAATGGTAGTTTAGAAATTGAATTTGTTGTGCGATATCGTTACAATATTGTGAATTCCTTATAGAGAATTTATTAATTAGTAATTATATTAAATTTAATACGATTGAATATTTTTCTATTGCCATTTTATGCAAATGAAACGATCTATAAAGTATACAGTTCTGATTTGTTATTAACGTGCAGAAAACATTGGGATTCGCGATAGGAAATCCTTTCCATTGCAGTTTATATGGACGGATTTCATTCAGCGCCTTGGATCTCCCCTTGCGATCCAGTATGAATTTCGTGGGGGTCACCCAACTTTGGTCGTTTGCCGGAAACCATCGACGCTGTGCATGGACTGATAAAGCAAGACCGACATGTGACGAATGCTTAAAAAAGGGTTCGAGCCGATAGGCGCAAAGAAATGTTGAAAAATACAACCGCGGTAACTCAAACGCAGTGTATAACATCGTCACAAGTGACGAATGATAGTTCTATGCATATGAGCTCGAAAAAAACAGGAATCGACCGTATGGGTCTTTCATGACGAGCAAAATCCAACAAACGATTTTCATGGAAGAAGCACCTCGTAATAAATGATCGCGGATTTATTCGGTATAATCGATCATTTGGCCACAGTGCCTTTAGTGGAACGTAGGACGGTAATATCTGTCTGAACAAATAAGGGAAAACTACAACAGCTCATTTTGCATCAGGACAATGCGAGCTCTCACACATCAGCTGCAACAATGGGCTATTTGAGCACTCATCATGTCGAATTGATGGGTCAGCCGCCGTACAGACTTGATTTGGCACCGAATGATTTCTTTTTGCTGCGTGGTCAACGTTTTTCGATGCCCGAAGCAGCTGTTGAAGCGTTTAAAAACCATGTTGTGGAGGTGTCTCAATCGGAGTGGAAAAAGTGATTCGAAAATTGGTTTGAGCGTATGCAAAAGTGTATTGATCTTCACGGAAAATATTTTGAAAAACAATAAAACCATTTTCAAGGATAAATGATTGTTTTTATATTTCTGGACCCCAAATATACATAGCATCCCTCGTATTCAGTTTGTCCATTGGTCAAGGCAAACGACTTTCCCATCCAAAATACAAAAGGTTTTTTGTTTGACGGTCCATATAACTTCACTGGTTGACTGTACGTCATTTGTTTTATTTTACAAATTTGTAGGACTCAGTGTAATCTGTATATTTTCCGAAGACCACTTTTCTCTAGTAGAAACCACGCGTATGCAAATGAAAGAAGCTCATAAAAAACTAGAAATCTTCAAGCAGTTTTTAACATTTTTTAAATTTCGGTGGCTGAAAACGGGGGAAGTAATAAAAATATCGCCAAAAATGCATTAATCACGTTATTTCAAATACCACCAGTTATGGAATAATGGAGGGTGTAGGTCGACTTCATGAGTTTTAAAAGTTTTTGACTCTGGTCCATATACCAAATAATCTTTTTAGTTAATTTCAACTAAGAACGTCGTAGTGTTCAAAGAATACTGAACTTAAAATACAATTTTTTCAAACTATTTGTAACAAAACACTTGGTTATATTAAATATATATATATTTGAAAACTTATCCGTTAAAATCAACTACATATTTAAATGTGGATGTGTCAGTTGCCAAATCGATTAAATCCATAACAAAAAAACCTGTAGAAACTGAACTTTTCGCTTTGTTTTCAAATTTCATGTTCATTATAACTGCGCTCATTAGATTACCCCATAAAAACTAACATACCAAAATTTTGGAAAAGTGGAGTTAATCGCTTTCGCAACTGACAACTGGCAACCATATGTCATTGATAACAATTGTCGATTTAGTATATATGTTTATTTTTAAATAAAAAAAAAAAATAAATGGTTTCCCATTACATCCCATGAAGGGACAATCACTGAGTTGTGGGCTTTCCAGTTTTCACTCACTGATAATCATAGTAATTACAAACTAATTCATATCAATAATAGTCAGGTGAATTTCGTCTATGATATGGTAGAAATTTTGTTTAATATCAACTAAGAAATTATTTCAGTGCAGGATTCTGCGCCATAAAGCAAGGCGGGTTGTATGAGAGTCTGATAAAGTTGGATCGTTGTCTCTCGATAGAGGACCGTGTCTCTGATGTGCTTGCTTAAACCGAAATAACACTTGCTCGCAAGGTAAATAAATTCGTCCACAACCTCGAAGTTATAACGGTGGTCAGTGTTCACCATTTCTACCAATCAGGAAGGAAACCAATCTTTATTGAAACCAGTTATTTTGTATTGTCCTCACTTACTGTCAAACCCAGTAATATCTGCAAAACGTCTTGGAGGTTACACCCAATGATGTCAGCATTATCATTATACTGCAGGATTATATGACTTTTGTTGCTGACGGTTTTATTCATATTAACTGCAGCTTTCCTCCTTATGATCTCAGATAAAATTATGAATATAGGGTTTCACCCTGCCTGAAGCCTCGCATCTACTGTATTCAAAAACCCGGTTTTCATAAAATTCATAAATTCTTCGAATAGTTTGATTTTGGCGAAACCGGTTAATAACCGGTTTCGGTTTTTATGACTAAATGGACTCATATGCGTTTTATAAACATCGTTTATTTTAAATTCGTCTATTTGAATTTTGAAATCGACTACCGAGTACATAGCCATGAAAATGTTTTTCAAAATAGCGTTCAGAATCGGTGTGAAACTGCAGGTCCCATTCATCCCTTCATGGGATGTAATGGGAAACTAAAGACTAGGCCATGTACAATTTTGAATTTTGCTTTAAAAAATTTGACAGAAATTTTTTCAATATTATGATTTTATTGGTTAGGCCCATTATCGATATTTATGAATGGACACATCATTCGAATGACTTCCATGACTTGATTTACAGTACCTAATTCTATCTATTCAATTCGTCAGTACATTTTCGGTTGTTTGGGCCTCTTTTTTTTGTTTTAAGGCCACAAAGGAACCGAGATTGTTTGCGTAACAATTATATTTTGCGGCGCTCCAGACTTTATAATCTAACGGGTTCAAATTGTTGCTGCGGGACTGTCAATGCACTTCCAGGTTTCGGCTGATTATGCGGATTTCGAAGACAGTGCGTAAGAGATCGATTGTAACTTTGGCTGTTTGGGTCGTAGCCCCGTCCTGTTTTCAACTTTTGGGAACAAAAAATCTCTGAGCGGCGCTTACGGCGGCTCCTTGCTCGTTGCTATGATGCCGCCATGCCAAAACCCCCACCCAACCGTCACTCATTGTGGATGCATCGGCTTCTCCTCGACGACGTGTGGAGATTCCGAGCCCCAAATGCGACAATTTTGTTTGGTAACGTAACCCCCAAGCTGAAAATTAACTTCATTGGGAAATATGATTTTTCCGTAAAATCGCTTAAAATTTTGCGAACAGAAGTGCGAGTAATGATCAGTTCTGCGATCGGTGGCGAGTTGATGTTGACAGCTGTTCAAACACACTTTCAGCTAAAGCGTCAATAATTTCCACTGCACGCACGGGACGAGCACGTACACGAATAGTTCTGTCCACTGAGGATACTGATTAAGGAATTCGCTTCACAAGCTGATCCACAAACCGCGTTAATGGCACTCTATTTCAGTCGAATTTATTTCGTAAATTTCTGACTGTTTGTGTTGAAGACTCAGAATCACTTCATAGATTTCAAATGGGTCATCTGCTTCGAAATAATGGGAGGTTCAAGTTCCAAATTTTACATGTCCCACCCCTTATTTATGTATTTTATTCAACCTATCTCTTCTTATACATATTTGACTTAGCCAATTAGTCAAAATCATCGTAGAGTAAATATTCCTTTGAACGTTTTGTACTTCTTTTTGGAGTGTGAATACTGTTTTTTATGCATGTCTGCTAACATACCATCTGTGTTGTCATTAACTCCGGAACCTACATCTAAATCGGACTTGGCACATATGACTTCGTGGACAACTATTTTCAGCAAATTATCGGGGAAATAATTCATTGGAAAAGTCTTCTGTTCCTGTCTGATGGGGTCAGTAATCATTGTGAGCTATGAACAAGGATTTATATTTCTAGTTCTGCGTTATTATATCAGTTGTGTAAAAACCGAAAACCCCGGTTAATCGACTTGAAATAACCGGCGAACTCGGTTCTTCGAAAATAGAAATTTTTAGAAAACCGACATACGGTTAACCGACCGGAACTCGGTTAACCGGTTTTGCTTTTGAATACACTACTCGCGCCGTATTAAATGCCTCCAATCTTCACCGCATATTTCGTTTCCAAGCTCAGACTAAACGTCGTACAGTTTCTTCGGTATCGGGTAATCGAAGTGAGCCTTAAGCGAACCACAGACTTATCAATCATGAACATGAACATCAGCTATCGTTAAAGCTTATTGTCGGTTTCCCGCTCTTCTTGATATCAAATGAGAATGTAATCGAGGTTGTTCGCATCACTATCGTGTTCACAAAATATTTTTGTAATATTTTTTCAAATTCATCAGTCAGATAAAAAGTTTACGACCAAGCTCATGTTCATGAATGACAAGTCTGTGGGTCGCTTTATGTTCAACAACGACATAGTAGGTATCGATTTATTTTTCGTCAGCTATATCTAGAATTGGTCATAAAATGAATACTTGGTCGATCGACTGAAGCCACAGTGATAAGGTGCAATCAGGTCTACAACAAATGACTTTAGTCTTTCGCACATTACACTCTAAAAGAGCTGACGCGAATATACTCGGTTCACTCAGCACGCTAAAGTTACAATCACCAGCATGAATTCGTCTAACGAAATTTAATATAATGCACCTTTCTAGCTCGTCGCCGGTACTTCATCAGCTGGTAGGCCATCAACACCTGCGACTTTGTTGATTTTACACCGGAAAATTGCTGTTCTGCTGCTACAAATACTCACGGAAAAATTCGGTTGAGACAGCCGAATTAGCCGTAACCGAAATTAGAGATTGGCACAACCCAATTTAGAGGTTGTCACAGGTTATCAGCTGATATCAGATATTAGCTGTTCTGAAGATTTTCAATATCGTTCGTTTGCGATGTGTGGTACACTGGTCTTCGCAGATGGCTTCAAAATATACGCAGGCAGGGGAACTGGGATATTCAGTGAGGACTTTCAACCCAAATTGTCACTGAAATTGGATTATAACTGCAGCATATTTCAGGCTAAATTACTGCCACTCTGGGGGAGTTACTGCCAATTAAAAGAGCGGTAGTGGAGATGAGGAACTCGAGCATATATCCATCTGATGAATTCGTTACACGTGTTGATAATAAGATAGTAGTGTGGTACCCCTCAACCTCAGAGCTTGTGCGTTCTATTTCTCCACTGCTTAGTCACTTGTATGATACCTGGGCGGACCCAAAACTAGCCGACTTGACGTATAGGTTTAAAAAAAATTATTTAGGTGAAAAGTGCCAACCTTGTAAAACATATGTTTGAAGTTTCAGGGCGCCAAGTTGTTTAGTATTTTTATTTGAGCCATCAAATGTAAACGATCTCAGTGAATATATAAACATGGAAAAAATTGGTCACCGTTATGTAATTCAATATTTCCATTTGGAAGGTGTCAGTCCCAGCAATTTTAAAGTCGAGCTAGATTCTACTCTGGGGGAGTCTGCTCCTTCGTTTACGACTGTAAATATTGTGTAGCTGAGCTTAAACGAGGACGTACGAGCTGTCACGACGAACACCGTAGTGGTCGTCCAATTGAGGTGTCCACGCCAGACACGGTTAATAAAATGTACAAAATGGTATTGGAAGATCGTCGGCTGAAAGTAAGTGATCTATCTGAAATGATAGGAATTTCCAAAAGTGCTGTACATCGCATATATACCGACGATATGAAGACGAGAAAGCTGTGCCCAAGATGGGTGCCGTGCTTGCTTTCAGTAGAGGTAAAATAGCGTCGTAAAGATATTTAAGTAGAGTGTTTGGTGATGGTTCACCGCAATAAAGCCGAATGTTTTCGTCGATTTATAACCATGGTTGAGACTTGGGTCCACCACTTCACACCTGAGACAAAGGAACAGTCAAAGCAGTGGACTGGAATGAGAGAATCCTATCCAAATAAGGCGAAGACGGTTGAATCTGCAGGCAAGGTCATGGCGTCTGTTTTTCGGGATGCGCATGGGATAATTTTTACTGATTATCTTCAGAAAGGAAAACCCATCAACGGCGAATATTATGTTAATTTATTGCAGCGTTTAAGTGATGAAATTGAGGAAACAAGGCCGCATTTGGCGAAAAATACAGTGTTATTTCATCAAGACAATGCCCCAGTTCACACATCCACTACTGCGATGGCCAAAATTAATGAACTAAAGTTCGGATTGCTTTACCACGCACCTTATTCGCCAAATTTAGCTCCCTCGGATTATTTTCTATTTCCAAACTTAAAAAAATGACTCAGTGGTGAAGGATTTGCCAACAATAAAGAGGTGGAGTCTGTGGAGATTTAAGGAGATTGACAGTTGTTACTACAAACAGTGTATAGAAGCTATTGAATATTGCTAGAAAAAGTGTATCGAGGTAAAAGGAGATTTAAAAAAATAAATGATCTCCCATTACATCCCATGAAGGAATTTGGGAGAGCTTCTCACAACCAGTGAGCTGTCGGCTTTCTAGTTGTATTCTCACTGATTGGAACCTACAGTTTTTACTCCGCTTCCAAACGGTATTTTGAGAAGCTTTATCATGGTTCAATACTCGATATTGTCGGTGGTCATAGCAGAGATCGAACCCGGGATCTCATGTACTACAGGCGCGCACACAAGGGGATTGTGTTGAAGAATAAAGAAAATTGTTCCCAACTTTTGTGTGTCTTCTTTGTTAGGTCGGCTAGTTTGGTGGCAAGATTAACGCCACTTGGGAGGCGAACACATACTAGTGGTATTCATGCAAACAAGAAAACGTAGAACTTTTGCTCAGCGTAAGTTTGCTCCGAAGCGTTTCATGAGGCACCAAATAAAGTTGCTCAGTGTATCTATGCAGCAATTGTCAAAAAAGATTGATAAAGTAAATAAACACAGTAAAATTAAAAGTATATGCATTACCTATTCCATTATTTTAATTTTTTCACATAAATCAAAAAACCTCTCTTTTTTTTCAATACAAAAATATTGACATTGAAATGTCAAAAGTTTTCACGTTTATTTTGCTTTTTGCTCAGGAAGTTTGCCTCGAAAACTTACCACTTTTGTGCAAGTCGCTTTGTATAGGAAATTTGTTTGTTTTGGCGTTTGCTGTGCAAGTTTACGATGTTTTCGAGTTTACTAGGTTCTTTCGAGCTCTCATGAAGACCACTACTGTAGATTTTCAGGAGTCATATTGCCATCTATGAACTCCAGAAAGATTAAATTGCTACTTCCAGTGAATAAGATTGTCATGCTATTACGGACCACTGGGATGTTAAAGATTTCACCCGCAATTGAATAACTTATGAGATTGACTACTCTCCGTTCACTGGAGACGAGAAGGAAAATGATGTCATTGAACACCTTCTTTGTCAGTGCCCAGTCAAGCAGTGTAGAAAGAATCGCTGCTGTGGGTGGCACTTTCCGGGTGATATGTAAATTGGGTGCTGTAGATTTTCTGAAGTTTGCTGGAAGTTTAGCTTGATTCCGGCTTAGAGGGCATCACCCAGTCATTTGTTCACTAACATCTGGCCTTGGTTTTCGGTGTTCGGCAGTTATGGTTAACTTGTATTTTTGGAGTATTATAGGTACACTGTGTGCAGACTGTTTGTTTCTATGTGCTATATTTGGTGATTGTGCGTATAGCATGGTTTTCTTTGACAAGCGTTGTTTATTGTGCTTTGGTTTTCTTTGTATGCCCATTCTGTACTGTAAATCTATCCATCCACGCATCTGTTGGGACAATTTTCTCTTATTTGACTGTTCAATTTGACGGGGCATCGTCATGGATCGACTGATTACTGCGATTATGGTTAAGTAAGCGGTCATTGGTTGCATCTTCTTGTTACGTATCCTAAACCTAACCTAATGCAGACACAGTTTTCAAAAACGATTTCTGCATATATATTCTCATGTTTCCAGGCAAACCTCATGATTCTAGATTTAGTCAGAGATTTTCATACTTGGAATGATGCTATTGAACATTTCATCAAGCTAAATTCAAAAAAAAAAAAAGTTGTAATGAGAATTCTTTACTATTCAAATGTTCGAAAAATATTGCACGCACCTAACCACAAAAACACACATATTGTTGTCGTTATTTGTTGTTGAATTCTCATAATTTCAATCACATATATCTTAATCTCCTTATTTTGTCTGCATTATGTTTTGTAACCTTTTTTGTTTGTCCATTTTGTGTTCCACCATTGTTGTTTCCATTGTTATCTTACACTTGTCTGCATTTACCCCCTTCATTTCCCTTGCATAAAACTTCATTGGAGTTTTGTACATCACGAAAGAACTATTTCAATTGAACCATTCATTCTTGAGGTCTAGATGAACTTTTTCACACTATTCCCCTCTTTTGATTCAGTAGTTAATTTTCTTTCAGCAAGCAATGCTCCTTGTCATATTCTAGATTATGCCTTGTTTGACTTACTCAATATTCTCATGAATGTCCAGCCGGCCACCTTTGGTTCAAAATTAAAAATTTGGTTAATTTATTAATAAAAAAATGCAGCTCCGTATTTTGGAACCAAAAATCCAAGTGCTGCGGGTGCGAATATTAACCATGCAACAGAAAGTTGAACATTTTTGACCCTTTGTTTTGGTTTAGGTTTTGTAGCGTTCTTCTCAAATATTTGACCTGATGGAGAAATTACTACTACAAATTCAAAATCTACATAAAAAAATTACATCAGGTGTCAGCGGACACCCTGTTGGAACGAAGTTCCTTTTGCTATATATTATGTACTAATTAGTTCCAACACGACTAAGGCGCCCGTTGAAAAATACGATACAATTTAAGTGGATCTTTAAGAAAATATACTTTTTGTAAAATGTTAAACTTTTTTTAAGAGATTTTTTATTTATTGAATGTATTTGTAAAAAAAAACGTATGTTTTTCGGTCCCTTTTGTAAGAAGATATATTATATTTTCGCGAAAAGGTCCCTTCTTTAATGAGAGTATGAATTTTTTTACAAAGTAATATTTTTTTTAAGAACAGGTACTTTTTAAAAAAGTGGTATCTTTTTTAGAAAAGGTTATTTTTTGAAGAAAATTTACTTATTTTCAGGAAGGCTACATATCTCACTACTTATTTTTAAGAAAATGTACTTTTAAGAATAGCAATTTTTGTAACAAAATGTATTTTTTTTAAGCGACGGTATTTTTTTATTTGAAGAAAAGCTTTTTTTGCGAAAGAACATGTAAAATTTTAAGAGTAGGTACTTATCTCAAGAAAAGTTATTTTGTTTTACAAAACAGGTACTCGTTAAAGAAAATGTAGTTTTTTAGAAAAATGCAATTTATTGTAAGATAATGTACTTTTTTAAGAAAAAGTACTTATGTGTTGATATCTTTTCCTCATTCGGCGTGCGTTTTAATCTTCCCGAAGTTTTCCAAATCAAGCTCAAGGCCAAGGGTTTCACCCAAAAAGTTAATTAATAAGGGGAACTATCGGAAAATTGATTATGGGGAACAGCGGAACATTGAAAAGTGAACATAGTCCCGCCATATTTAGATCAGTAGTCTATGTTCCAGATCTGTCTGAAAGACTGGAAAGGGCAAGGTGTATGGACAACATTGAATATAAAATGGTACACTATCCAATAATACGCTAAAAACAAAATTAAAGTCCACAGTTGACAACATGGAAAAGTCGATCCTAATACATTGAATACAATGCAAAGGAAATCAAATAACACCATGTGGAAAATATTATATAGGAACAACGAGGAGAACATTTTGAAACCCCGACTCGCCGGCCACAAATCTGATTTAAAGAACAGATATAATAATTTAACGCAAAAGACTGGACTAACCTCCCACTGTGCGAGATAACAGCACCACCCAGCGGCGGAATTTGCGAGGCCTTCCACGAATAAGGCATGCGGAATCATTCTTTGGTACTGCCTACTTTAATAATGGCTGCGGCCTGTTAAAAGAATGCCAGAAGACGCTGTTGTTCATTAAACCCTGCCTTTCCACGTGTTCGCAATTCGTTGTTGCAAATAATAACACCCGATAGCCCAGTAGATAAAGCGTCCGATTTTAATTTCTAAGGTCATGTGTTCGATTCCTGTGGCTGCAGAATTTTAAAAAAAATCATTTATAAGAATTACAATTGGTTACTGTATAAATCTGAAATATGAAGCTAATTCCCATATATATTTTTTTATTTTTTGCAGGTCTTCATAAGGCCTTCTAGTAGAGAGGGATGGAAGGCCTTGCCTCCCAATCTCACGCAATGTTAAAAAGAAAGGAGGAGGTAATGAAAACTAGAAAACTTCCTTTTAAACCAAACCAAACCAAAAGCACCCAATATAGTTGATAATAATGGGTTGTAATAAAGTAGTTAAAAAAGATATTTACAATTTTGTCATTTAGCCCCCATCCCGCAACGTGCAATAAGGAACTTCGTTCCAAAAACTAAGAATTATCTTCAAAACCTTCAGCAAGCATCATCATCAACTTTCTTACAATTCCCAAATAACTGCCACAGCAAATACAAACGACTACTGCATTAGCTTCTATTAAACCTATCAATACACTTGATTTAACTATTGCAGTCACTTGCTTTAACTACTAGTATAAGTAAAGGGTTTTTCAACAGACACGCTACAAAAGTAAATCGATGGACAGCAAACGACGCCATATTTTTTCCCGCTCTTTTGACATTTCTCTTCAGTAAAGTTTGCCATTTCATCATGGAAAGATATACGAGCCAACAACGAGTCGAAATTATTAAATTAATTATTAATTATTAAAATTGGAGTCAGTGGCCTCAACTTTAAGAGGCCTCAACAATCAGCGATGAGGCTCATTTCTGGCTGAATGGCTTCGTCAATAAGCAAAATAAGCGTTATTGGTGAGACAGCAATCCACACGTAATCCATGAGTCATCATTGCATCCCGAAAAAATTACGGTTTGGTGCGGTTTATGGGCCGGCGGCGTCATTGGGCCGTACTTCTTCCATGACGATCAAGACCGGCACATTACTGTCCGCTACCGTTCAATGATAACCGAATATTTTTGGCCCCAATTGGATAATATGGACATGGAGGACATGTGGTTCCAACAGGACGGCGCCACAAGCCACACAGCGAATGCCACAATCAATTTATTGGAAACCAAGTTTGGTGAACGTGTTATCTCACGAAATGGCCCAGTCGATTGGCCGCCTCGGTCGTGCGATTTGACGCCGTTAGATTATTTCTAGTGGGGCTACGTCAAGTCTATGGTCTATGCCAACAAGCCAGCGACGATTGATGAACTTCGTACAAATATCGAATGTGAAATTGCAGCAGTATCGGCCGATTTATGCTTGAAAACCGTCGAAATTTGGGTTCAGCGTCTGGACTTCTGCAAGCGAGCCCGTGGTGGCCATGCAACATAAATCGAGTTCCATAAATAATGGCATCGAACGTACTTTCACAGGAATAAAGAATTTTATTGGTATCTAAAACCGGTTTTGTTTTATTTAAAAAAAAACTTTTGTAGCGCTCTTATTGAAAAACCCGTTATATACCGCAGTCGCGATCTTAGCAGACGCAAACATTTTGGGCGTTTGCTGTTTCATCTCGTTACAGTCGTTATCATAGGAGAAGCAATAGCCAAAGTAGTTTGATAGAGGCAAGTCAAGGTAGTAGTCAATATTTGTCTGCTGTTGCTAATTTCTAGTTAGCAAGTTAAACACTTGGTTAATACGTATTGAAAATCTTCTAGCTAATTCCATATCTTCGCACCGAAAATATCCCCGATATTGTATACACATATGAACATAAATTTTTCCTCCAAAATGCTCTAGATCTAGTAACTACAAATGACGATTTTGAGCCAAAAGTGTCGACGCAAATAAAAGTATGTCATTCCTATTATTTGGGATTCCTTTTAAAAACGCGTCGTTAGTTTAGTGATTTCAATCATTTAATTCCCTAAAAAGTGTACCTATTTTTATTTTATGTCAAAAGCACAAGATATTTATGTTATTTCCAACTAAATATATTCTGAACGAGTTCACCATCGAAATATCGGAAAATGTTAACCGCTTACATTACAATCAATTTAAAAACTCAATAACTTTAATCTGCTTTATCGAAGAAATTTCGCACTCCAATGCATCCTGTAAAACACTTCAATACTTCAAAAGCACACACACTCAATTCCAATCACCAACTTTTGGTTGACAATAGATGACCAAGTTCCAACAAGTTATATCGTTACCACTAACCCTTCTCTGCAACCTCCCTTTTGTATGTTAAGTTGATATGATATACGATTGTTGGCTGACTGTTGACTGTTTGAATTTTAGGATTGTTAGGGGAGTGCGATGAGGATGGCGATAGCATGGTGATGGTGATGGAGTCTGTATGGAGTCTAAAGGGAGGTAAATGTATTCAGAAGCATTGCATTGCTAATTGACAAATAACAAACTTCACAAACAGATCACATTCAGCTGATATGCGATACTACCAACTTTCATTTAACACACAAAACCGAAAAACCAACAAACAGACAACAGATTTGGGAGTCTAAGCTTTTGTTTTTATGCAAATCTCTCGAAAAACGAACAAGAAACAACTAAAAAAAACTAATCATTATTATCAGATGAAGTACAGTGTGTGTAATAACGAATGTAAAGTCTGCAATTAGAGTCATCAAATGAAGGAATCCTTGATTCATTCAAACTTGGTAAGGCTACACATTGAGTACATTGAGTTTTCCCCATATGAAGGAAATTAAATTTCAAGTGATAGTAAAATATTCGAAATATGCATATCGATACCTTAATATAAAAAAAGAGTCAAGTCATGAAAAGCAAATTGTATAGGAGAAGGAAAAAAACGTGTTAAAACTGGACATAATATAAAAATACAATTCTAACTTACAATACAATTATAACTTGTAACTTCCTTAGTTTTCATCTAACCCTACTCGCTGGAAGATTGCAAATGTCCAGCCGATCCCCAAAAAAGGAGATGCTACTAATCCCGATAAATACCGGCCAATTGCGACATGTTCTTCGCTGTCAAAGGTGATGGAGACCATGCTAAATTACCATTTGGTGAGTTACCTGGAAGTTAACAGTCTACTCAGTGATCGTCAGTATGGATTTCCGTTCAATTGGCGACCTGATGGCTTTCCTCACGGAACAGTGGAATCGGTCCATGCATAGACTGGGTGAGAGCAATATAGTGGCTTTAGATTTCTAAAGCATTTGATAGAGTTTGCCATCAGGCACTCATATCAGAGGTTAATGCTCTTGGTTTAGGTATAAACTTCTCTCGATTTATTTCGAGTTTTCTCAGAGACCGTTCCAGACGAGTTGTAATAGACGGTATCTCTTCCGATGAGTATACAATTAATGAGGAAGTACCTCAAGGCTCTGTGCTTTCTTCCTCTCTTTTTCTTATTTTCATCAACGACCTTCTGGATCGGACTATAAATCCCATCTACTTCTTCGCTGATAATAGTAATTTATGTCACTCATATTCGTTCGATCGCCGACCCAATCTTTCCGTAGTGCAAGGAAACAGACGAACAATGAATGACACGCTTAATCATGACATGCATCTGATTAGTGAGTGGGGCAGGGAAAACCGAGTCGAATTTAATGCACGCAAAACACAGTGTTTCAGAATATGAATACACTGGTGATTCGACCCTGCCAATAATTTCAATGGGTGGTTTAGATGTTGGTGAATCGGAAACTTTTGATGTTCTGGCCATGAAGATACAATGTGACATTCGTTGGAATAAGCACATTTTCAACGTGTTGAAAGAAGCATTCAAGTGTCTGGCTTTTTAAAGCGGTGTAAAAAATTTTTCATCCCACCCGATCTCCTCAATATCTACACCACGTATATTCGGCCAAAAATGGAATTCAACTCTCATATTTAAGCTGGGGCTCCAGCGTCAACCTTGGAGCTTCTAGACCGCGTACAAAAGAGAGCGTTGAAGGTGATAGGCGACAGCAGTGGATCCAGCACTGTTGCCTCCGTGGAGCATCGACGAAATGTTAGCTGTGTCTCGCTAATTTATAGGTATTTTCATGGAAAGTGAAAATGGCCTCATTCCAGAAATAAGGGTATTTAACCGTACGACGCGGTTTTCAAGTGAAACTCATCCCTTTTCTGTTTCCTGGTCGTTGGATCGAACTGCGCATTACAGAAACAATTTTTTCTTCAGCCGAATAGTCCGTATGGGGAATAAGCTTCCGGCAAGTGTATTCCCCACTTCTTACAACATCAGCAAGTTCTAGACAAACATTAACAAGTACTTCTCTCTCTTTCCCCCTACTCTTATCCTCTTTTCCTAAGTCCAATGCAGGCAGTGGATTTATAGGGGACATCCCTTGGTCTTCGCGAAAAAAAATCCTGCAGGAGATTTGAATACAAGGTGTATCAGGTACTGAACAAGAGTCAGTAAAAACCTCGATTTCAAAAAATTATGTGTTGGGTCTTTTTTATATTAAGGTAACGACGTGTGTGTAAGGGTTTTTCAATTTGAGTGATATGATTTCTTTAAAGAGAAAACACACTAATTGTTAAAGACATTCAAATGCTTTTTATTTAATGTGAACTACAATCGATACAATTAAGTTCTGAATAAAACGTCTTTCAATTGCCTCCACGTCTTCTTTTGCAGGAACGAATTCTATGAACCCAATTTTCGAGCACTTTTTCCACTAAATCAAGTCATATGGCAGGAACAGCACGTTCAATATTAACTTGTAAAGCTTGCAGAGAGTCTGGTTTATTGCTAAAGCCCAATGACATCAATAACCCCACAAGAAATAGTATAATGGTGTTAAATCACAACTTCTTGGATGCCATTCAATGTCACAAGTTCCTGAAATAATCGAATCTCCAAACTTTTCTTGCAATAGTTCGGTTGTTGCACGTGCTGTGTGGCACGTAGCCCCGCCTTGTTGGAACCAGATCTTGCCAAGATCAACTTCTACCAATTTCGGCCATAAAAAGTTGGTTATCATTGATCTATACAGACAGTAACGGTGTTACCAGCTTCATTTCGAAAGAAGTACGGACCGATGATTTCATCAGACCAAAAACCACACTAAACTGTCAATTTAGGAGAATGAAATGGTTGTTCGTGAATAATTTGTGGATTTTCTTTGCACCAGAATCGACAGTTTCGTTTATTTACCGCACCACTCAGGTGAAGGTGAGCCTCATTGGAGAAGATGGTTTTCTTAAACAAATCGTTATCGTTTTCAAGTTGTTCCAAGACAAAATCAGAAAATTCATGACGTTTACGGTAGTCCAATGGTTTCAGTTCTTGAGTGATAAAAATTGTATATGGATGCAAAACACAATTCCTTTCTCAAAATCCACCAGGTTGTGGTTTGAGTCAGTCCCAATTGTTGACAACGTCTTGGAATCGATAAATTGCGGTCTTCAGCAACACTTGCCTGAACGGCAGCAATATTTTCATTACTTCGAGCGGTTCTTTGTCTTATTGACACATGAACATTATGTAAAGAAAATGTACGCTAGTAACTTGCAAAATCTTAAATCTGTCATGCAATAACTAGCGAAACCATGAGGCCCTATTTTGTTTTTGATTTATGAATTAACTGAATTCCATTATAAATGAAAAAAAATATATGTTAGAAAATGCCCAGTTGGAAAATTTGTCTTGAAGACAGTGTTTGTAGAATTTCCTTAGGACAATGTCAGCAGGTGCTGACACTTAATAGAAGACATCTTCATGACATGTCACTAGTTTTGCCTTGGGTGACATAAATTGTGAACGGGCTGACAATCTACATAGGACCGTCCTATTGACTCATCAGCAATATGTCATTACTAACTCTTACTAATGCCAATGCTGAATATCGATAGAGGCTGTCTTTACCTTTTGTCAACAGCGAGTCATGCGTATAAAATTGCAACTTATTCAGAAAACATAAAAGTGAAAAATTTATATTTGATACAATTCATAAATTTCCAGAAATAATTTCCAAAATATTTGAAAATTTATTCAATAATATTCAAATTTTCAGGGAATTAATGTAATGTAATGTAGCAATTTTTTATTATCACTATTTGTCAATATAAAATTTATTTCAGCTTTTTTTTAAATTAGAGGTCATCCACCTTAAAGACTCTAATATAATAATTATATATGTATTTAGGAAATGGCACAAGGTCACCACATTTGCAGACGTCGTGGCCAACTGACTCTCTGGTGAATTGTGACTTAAGGACGACTTGTGTACATGTCATAAGGTACTCGGCACTACTGACAAACTGCGGAAAATTGCTGCTGACTTTTTACCAAATTTATGAAAATGTCAGGGGGTGTCATGAAGTTTTTTTATATGAAATTTCCAACTGGGTGGTTTTATTTACCTACTGGTACTTTTTCTAAATTCCGGCGTCTGAGAGTAATCGCGCATTTTCAAAATGCCGACGTCGGATTGGATTTGTGAATTTTCAACATACTGTGGATAAAGTCGGAGGGAGGCATGTATGTTTATAATCCTGGAGTTAGAGGCGTCCACTTTTAGCTACCCTCCTTTGCACATACCACATTTGTCCTCTTTTGTTTTCTATTACGATGTTGATTGTTGACCTTTATTTTGAGGGTGTTTATTTAGTTCGGCTTAAGGTCATCATTAGATATTATTAGATATTCCCAACATTTCGATTAGCGTCGCTAAGCATACTCAGGGTTCTACATACAAGAATTTTTGGCATTAATAAAATATTGATCACTGAAACAATTGACAATAATTCCGTATATTACAACGTCAACGTCATAAAAGTTAGGAGTATCGTATGGCCCGTCTTGGCACAGTGTGCTGCTAATGCGGTTTTCCATTCCATAGGTTTATACGTTTCCCTTAAATCCGATATTTGGGACGATAGTCATGTATCAGTTTCGCCTTTTAATGCCGACGTATACATTTTAACATACGTCAGTCGCGTCACTATTGTACTTTATCCCATATACAACATTAGATTTGTCCTTTTTCGCCACATTAGACTTTGTCTGTCTGAATTGCCTGCTCAGGGTATTGCGCGCTTTTAATGCCAACTCATATGACCCATTGTCATAGATATCGGAGTGCCCCAGTCTCTCGGAATATTATCTGGGAATATATGTCAGCGATTTGTAAACTTTTGATGGGTTCTCGTCCTGTTGATCTTGTCCTGCTGTCATAAATATTCGTTAACAGCCACCGTTTCGTTAATAGTCCACCTTTTATAATCCTATATTCTATTCTACATGTATTCTCCGTGTGAAGCTCCTTGTCCGTGTGAAACTCCTTGTCTACATGTATTCTCCGTGTGAAACTCCTTGTTAATTGATGAATTTTGTCCCTGTGTTAATAATAATGCGTCTGGGGTGCTTTGAGTTAAAGTTAACTAATCTTCCCGAAGCTATTGTCTTCTGATACCAATCAAGTTTGAGCATGTTAACTTGTGACCGTCGGTGGTGCAATGGGTAGTGTGCGCGCCTCTTGTACAGGAGATCCTGGGTTCGATCCCTGCTCCAACCACCTTAAAATTTCTTTCGACGACGGTCACCTCGCTTAGTGACGGCGACACTATCGACTATATAGCCATGAAACAGCTTCTCAAAATACCGTTCGGAATCGGAGTAAAACTGTAGGTCCCAATCAGTGAGTGAAAACTGGAAAGCGCACAGCTCAGTGATTGTGAGAAGTTCTCCCCGGTCCCTTCATGGGATGTAATGGGAAACCATTCATTCATTTCATTTCCTTGTCGAATTACTACCGAGTCCAGGTAAGGTAGTTTGTTGTCCACCTCCAGGTCCATCGTAAATTGTATTAGTCCATTGTATGTGTTTAGAGTCGTAAGTGATTTCTCAACTTCAGTCATCTTTCTTATAACAAATATGTCGTCCACATACTTCGTCAAGATCTGCACTTAAAACATCGTCAAGGATTCATCAAGTAACTACTCCATTATTATGACAGCTATTACTGGTGAAGCTGGTGATAAAATTGTTTTCCATATCCGAAATATGCCGTCTTTCCAAGCATAATTTCCGCAATTCAATAGGTATCGTGGTATTCTCGAGAATTCTCCCAGTATACCCCATTTCCTCCCTATCGTATTGATGGCCAAATGTCTCGGTATTCACTGGAACAGGTACGGAACACTACGTGGAATGAGACTAATAGTGCGTCATCATCTATTCGGATATTGTCAATCCTCGACTTAAAATCAATCGCATCCCTAACGTTATATCTGGAGTCTTTCGTCAAATTATCCCGTATATTGTTCATGTATTCACAAAGTTCAGAATAGCCTGGTGATTTAATTGCTGAGCAAATTCTTTTCGACAAATTCGAGTGTGGGATATTTTTAAGTGTCACATACTTTTTAACATTTCAACTTCTGGACGAAATATCTAAATCATTTTCGCATTCCATAATGTGCGCCATTACCCTACATGAAAATACCCAGTGATCGCCAATGAGTACTTAATACACTTATAAGTACCTTGAAAACATAATCATAATTTTTCATTCTTGTGTTTTGTTGACCTATTTGCGCCATGCATCTATGGTGTTGGTATTATACTTATAGCAAACATTGTCTGTACACTAATTACTCATATATTTCATACATTTATGTATCAAAATCGGTTAAATCTAACCGAAATACTCAACACACTCCACCCGTATCGTGGTGAATACCCTTACCATCCAATTTAATTCATTCGTTTTCAATATTCTTATTGAAACGATAGTTTTGGGATATTAAGTCCATGTTGTATGTGAATATTTTGAATAAACATTTAGAGTACTCTGAATGCATGCTCGTGCTCGTGAGTATTTTTGTATACTTATATGTAAATTGCATTATCAAATGGAAGATTATATAAGTATAAATGTTTACTGACACAACATACGGACTTGTAGTTATTCAAATTGTACGTGCTATAAGTATAACTAAGTATAGAGTGATTTTGTGCCAATTCTTTAAATGTGTTCAAAATTAAAAAATAAAACTTGGAAATTTCTGACGATAACACAGGTTTTTGATATGATACTTTCAACGGCAATAGTTACTGTCACTTGTCACTGCGATACAACCCAGAAATTGGGCATAATATTTCTGCAAAACCAAGTGTCTAGGCGACTTTTGTATGAAATGCTACCCCACACCGCTCCCCCCCCCCCCCCATTCCTTCCCGAAATTTAAAGTTCATTTTTATATAACTTAAAACTGATTTAGAAGTAATTTGTTCCTTATTTTAAGAAATTGTATTGCAACTGTTTCCGTCCCCTCACATACGACCACACTTCATCGGGCGACGTTTAATTCATGGCTGAGCACAATTGTAGGTCCCAATCTTACTTACTTACTTAGGTGGTCTCAAACAACCTAGTGGGATCAAGGGCCTTACAAAATTACTCGATCTTCAGCTTTTTTCCTGCAGTTGGTAACACCAAGCTCTCGCAGGCAATCGTCCACCTGTATTTCCACCGAAGTCTTGGTCGTCTTATTTTTCGATGTCCTTCGAGTATGTCTTAGAATACCTTTGGTACTGTATGTCTTAGAATACCTTTTGGTAAACGTGCTATTTTGGTACGCATAACTACGTCGCTCTTGGGATACAGATTATATAGCTCGTGGTTCATCCTTCGGCGATTCTCAGCGTTTCCGTTTACAGGACCATATATCTTTCGTAGCATTTTTTTCCCAAAGACTCTCCGTTATGTCTCGTCATCATGCGCTACAACCCAGGATTCTGCGCCATCAAGCAAGACAGGTTATATGAGAGTCTGATATAGTTAGATCTTCGTGTGTCAAGAGAGGGTCTAATCTCGAAAGTGATTGCTTAGCCCGAAATAATACCTGTTTGCAAGCACAATTCTCCGTTTAATTTCTAGGCTGAGGTTATTACTTCTGTTCCGGCAGATCCGAGGTAAATCAATTCGTCCACCGTTTTTGGTTCTGTTTCATTCGTTATTCAGCAATAAACGTTCACCCTTTGCGGATGTTCTGCTTGCCGAAACCGTTACTTTAGTCTTGTCCTCATTTTCTGCCAAACCCATTTTCGCCGATCTTTCTCAATTCTCGAAAATACGGCAGTAACTTCTAGCAGAATTCGCCCAATGATATATAAATCATCAGCATACGCGAGCAGAATGTGACTTTAGCCGCTGATAATTTTATTCGTGTTGGCTACAGCTTTTCTCACGAGGATCTCATTTAATGTTTAAGAGATCGCATGATAGGTTGTCGCCCTGCCGGAGGCCTCGCCTCGTATTAAATTGTTCGGAGAGATCTTTAACAATCTTTACTGACAATACGATCATTAATTGGATATAATATATGAATTTGTGACCCAAATGCGGCTTTGTTTGTTGAAAACTAAAAACTAAACCAGAACACACAATAAAGAAGCAAAAAGGAGCAGATGTTCAATTCACGGAAACAGAGCTGCACACATGTACATGTTTCCTGCCATATGTTTCTGGGGCCGATATGTTTCAGCGTGTAGAAGAAGGTATCAGAAAGGAATGTGCCATATTTTGAGAATGCTTAGCGTTTACGCTGCCGGAAACTAAAATCGCAGAAGTTATTGATGTGAGAAACTCTCTCCATTGCCTTCATGAAATGTAATGGGAAAACCTGCACTTTTTAGTTATCTTTTCAAATGCACTGTAATCGTATGAAACGCCAATGCATTGAAGTAGTACCAGTGAATTCTGATGTCCACAGCTACAAAAAAAAAAGTTCAACAACAGAGAATAGTAAAATTTATGTACTCTGGTTAGTTTTTGCCACATCTAATTTGTTTTTTTTTTAAGATTCCGGCGTTTGTTTTATTTTCCTCAGTCCTGCAAACTAATTAAAAAATTTAGATTTTTTGAATGATTGTGATGGTTTTTACATTATTTCTGACAGCAGTTAGCGCGGAATAACCAGCTGAATATAAACAACTAAAGAGGATATTGAATTTGAATTTTATGACCGAGTTTGTTAGTTTTTAGTTAATGTGTTTGAAATTCATACTACAAGCGTACAAGGTCAGGAACATTTCTCTAATTGAAAAAATAGTTGGGTTTTGATGGAAATAATTTACTGATATATTAGTCTTCCACACACATATGTATATAGTCAAATTTAGAGCAAATGATATAACTGTTTATTACTGGTGAAAGATTTTCCAGATCTCGATCAATACATCGGTGGTGCACTGGGTTGTGTGCGCGCCTCTTGTACATGATAACGTGATGTTAATCCCTGCTCAGACCACCTAGTATTTCCTTCAACGACTGTCACCTCGCTTAGTGATGGCGACACTTTCGAGTACTTAGTCATGAATAAACTCTCAAAATACCGTTCAGAACTGGTGTAAAGCTGTAGGCCTCAATCAATGATTGGAAAACTAGAAAACACATCCCTTCACGGGATCTAATGGTAAAACATTTGGTTTTTGTTTCTCGATCAATATTATACTTACTTTTATTGACTATATTACAACCTCATGAGGTCAGACGTCTTACACATATTAATTAAACAAACAAATTAAACCAATTTCAACATATTCTTCCAACTGGCCCTATCCTTCGCCTTTTCTAGCCAGTTGGTAACACCACGGATACGGACGGATTCTTCTGCCTGGTATTTCCAGCGGAGTCTTGGTCGTCCTCTTTTCCTGGTTCCATGGGGTACGTTATCGAAAACCTTTCATCCATTCTGATAACATGGCCTAGCCAACGCAATTGGCCCAATTTGATTCGTCTAGCTATGTCCAAGTCAGAATATAGATTATATAGCTCTGCGTTCCAGCGACGTCGGCACTCGCCGTGTTCCCTAAGAGGAACATATATTTTCAGGAGAATTTTTCTCTCGAAAACTCCCAGGTGTTGTTCATCCTTTTGCGATATAACCCAAGTTTCGGAGCCATATGTCAAGACAGGAAAAATAAGAGTCTGATATAGCTGGACTTTTGTCCGTCGAGAGAGGGCTTTGTTCCTAAACTGCTTGCTGAGCCCAAAATAACATCTATTTGCAAGCACAATTCTCCTATCTATCTCTAAGCTGACGTTGTTGTCCTTGTTCACGGCGGATCCAAGGTAGACAAATTCATCTACCACTTCAAAATTAAATCGGTTGTCAACGTTCAAGTGCGGAACAAGTCGAGAGGTTTCTCTAGTCGTTAACACCATCAATTTTGTCTTGCCCTCATTAACAGCAAGACCCGCCTTCGCCGATTTCTTTTCGATTCTTGAAAATACTGCAGTAACCTCTCGCCAATTTCGCCCAATGATGTCTATGTCATCAGCATACGCCAGCAACATATGGCTTTTCGTGTTAATGGTCTTGTTCGTATTTACTGCAGCCTTTCTCATTATTGTCTCCATTAAGATGTTGAAGAGATTGTACGAAAGTGTGTCGCCTTGTCTAAGTCCTCGCTTGGTACAGAATGGTTCAGTGAGGTCTTTCCCCACTTTCACTGCTGATTTGGTTTGGTCAGCGTCATTCTACAGAGGCGGATCAATTTTGGCACAATACCAAGTTCAGACATAGCTTCGTACAGTTTTCCCCGAATGGGGCTACCGAAAGCAGCTTTGTAATCGACAAAAAGGTGGTATGTATTGATTTGCTTTTCGTGGGTCTTTTCCAGGATCTGGCGTAGCGTGAATATTTGGTCAGTTGTGGACTTGCCTGGTCTAAAACCACACTGATAAGGTCAAATCAGGTTTTCAATAATATGCTCGACAAGACCTTATACGTGATGGATAAAAGACTGATACCGCGATAGTTGGAACAGACACACGGATCACCCTTTTTGAATACAGGACATAATACACTGAGACTCCAATCGTCGGGCATAGATTCCCCCAGGCATATACCGCATATAAGTCGATGCATGTGGGCTAGCAGTCCTTGGCCACCTGCCTTAAAAAGTTCAGCGGGTAGGCAATCCGCACCAGCGGCTTTATTATTCTTAAGGAGGCAGATCTCGTCTTGGTTGGGAGGGTACAATCTACACTATCTTTCACTATCATTACTTCCTGATCTTCAGTGGAAGAAGCTGAGTGGAGTAGTGCTGAAAAATGGTTTTTCCACATTTTGAGCACACACTGCTTCTCAGTCACCAGATTCCCATTTTCGTACTTGCAGGAGGCCAGCTCATTATTAGGCCCGTTATTCAATCTTCTTACCCTCTGGAAAAACTTTCGGGATCAATATTATAAAGGCCATGTATTTCATGTTGTTTACTTGTACACATCCCGTTAATAAAAATTTGAGTTAGTTTCATTTAAAGTTTAGAAAAAAGTGTTTAAGTTTGACTGTTAATTTCTTTATAGTTTACAACAAAATAATATGTGATATTTTCATATCTCCATCTTTAAAATCTATGGCTTTTAATTTAGCAATTTCTTCAATTCAAAACCATTATTTTTTTTGTTACCGCAAAACTTTTACCTAGATTTGCTTCTAGCACGAAAGCAAGACTAAAAAATCATACACAAAACTTTCCAACATCTGCAAAATGAATAATCTAACTAGGCAAACGATATATAACAACATCGACACAGAACAAATCCCTTCCTTCATTTCTCCTCTCTAGAAATATGAAATCCTCTCTCAACGATAAGGACTCATCATCTCAAGCAAAAGTTGTTTGTATCAAGTTGGCAGCAGCAAAATGCAGGCATTGAAAATCTTAATATTTTTGTGGCTAATATTTCCAATGTAGGAATATGTAAACCCTTAAAAGTTACTCAGCTGTTTTTGGGGGAAAAGGACTCGTATGACGCAAAGAGCCTGTAAGTGTTTCGGTATATGTGTAAGTGGTTAAAGGATAAAGTTACAAATTAGCTTAGTATCACGGTATTTACACCTGACGTTCCAAATACAAAGATAACTAACTCTCTGTATCTCTTGCCTCCTAAACTCACTCGAACCGAAAAATAAGAAAACTTACTTTTTAAGTTACTTAAGGGAAAAGTTTATCATCTCTTGTCCTTTTAAAGGATGGCTGGGGAAGGACGATGCCGGTGAGCACTAGAGTCTACGAAAATGTTTGCAAAAGTGTTTTTATTTTTACTGCTTATTTCTCTGTGCTCCGGAGGAGAGTTGGAATTTTTTTGACAAATTTAAACTGACCTTTTGGTAATTTAGTTACTTGAGTATTTTGACAAATATTTTATGAAATTGTATACATTAGTTTATCGTTGGAAGGGGGTAAGAAAAAAGGAATACCTGTCTGATTGAATTTGTAAACAATTAAAGTTATATCCATAGTGGATTAAACAACATGTTGATATGGTGATTGCAATAATTGGCTGTCATCATGAATTGTGAAGTGTTAATAGACCAAACAACCCAGTGTTTACTTCAGGTGCTGGCAAATTAGACTTATGTTGACAAATATAGAAACACTACGTTTATATTAAATACACCAGCAGTAAAATAACCGAATTGTCACAGCCACGTTAGATGTAGTGATATCCGAACTACATGTTGTTACAACCCTCGTAGTGACCAATTTGTCTCAATTATTGAAATCAGTCATTTTATATACTAAAAGTTATCACCTTCTCTCCGTGTTTTCGTGCAATAGAAGTATATCTACACTGACAGAACTAGTTGTTGGAACAGAGGTTGCAGCAAACTTAAATTCGGCTGTTGCCACCGGAGTCCAGTTGACACAACCACATTATAAGTTGTTACAACGCATTACAGGTTGCTGTAACGAAATTTCATTTGTGAGAACTGAAGTCAGTCGGGACAACCTAAATTTGATTGCGGCAACTGGGTTTCTGTGGCAACAGCCGAATTTACGGTTGCTACAACCGCTTCTCAAACAACTAGTTCTGTGAGTGTAGATAGATTTATATATAGAAAAAGTGACAACGTTTAGTATATAAAATGATCGAATTCACAGGTTGTCACAACCGCATTACCGGTTGCCACAAAATTTAAAAGTTAAAAATTTTCTCAACGAACTTAGAGGTTATCACAGCCTAATCAAAAAATTTGTCTATTAATTAAAAACTGACTTAGTGAGACTTTTTGAATATCTTATCACTAATTTAATTTTCTATATTCTCATAAATAAATACAAAATGAGAAATTAACACACATTATATGGAGTAATGTTTAGATAAACAAATTAATTTTACCTGACAC
Source organism: Phaonia tiefii (assembly GCA_963931995.1). NCBI lineage: Eukaryota > Metazoa > Arthropoda > Insecta > Diptera > Muscidae > Phaonia > Phaonia tiefii. Next base: position 111,001,635 of record OZ008370.1, on the reverse strand, counting down.
TTCCGTCCGTTTTTGAAGTCACAGTCTTCATGGGTAACAGTCCCAATTAAGAAGTATTGCGTCTGTAAATTAAGGTACTAAAACCAACCATTCTCCATTCTACATAAAGATGATGACATACTACCATACTTTTGGCGTGTCGAGCAAACTTCCGACTTTTAAAATCGTCACAACTGATGCAATCTTCTTGTACAGGACGCTGGAAAAAATAGCCATTTTCTGCAAAAAAAAAAACACACTTTAGAGTAAAATCCACAATTAAAATATTCTTACAATTAAAATATTCTTACAAACAAGAACAAATTCTTATTAAAATTTTTGTTATTTTTTATACTATAATCATTTTATATAATTACTAGCTGACCCGGCAGACTTCGCCCTGCCGACAAAAAGTATTCAATGATGTCATGGCCCCAAATGAATTCACACATTTTATATAGGAAAATACATCATCACAAAAGTGTGCGTAAAACGGAAATGCGTAGATATTTTTCGATATTTTTTTGGAACGAAATTATGGGCTAAATGAAAAAAATTAAACAACTTTTTTTTATCAACTTTATTACATCCCAGTATTATCAACTATATTGGGTACTTTTGCTTTGGTTTGTGTCTAGACTAACATATGGAGGGAAATTTCTTGTTTAATGGGAACAGCGCTTGTAATCAAAACATATATAAGTATAACTGGACCCGGCAAACTTCGTTTTGCCTTCAAAGTTTTTGTAATGCCCAAGGATGAACACAATTATTTTGTTCCATTATGTTTGCAGTAAATGTATATATCTGCAGGCGTTCCGACACGGGATAATGCCACGTTTAGTTGACAATGGGCAAATAAACCAGATATCTGCAGGCGTTCCGACTAATGCCACGTTTAGTTGACAATGGGCAAATAGACCTGTAGAATATAAAATAACTATTTGTTAGAAGTATTTGTTTTGATTTCGATCGAATGCTGATTTGTCTAAAAAGCTTCTTATTATACTATAATAGCTGTACCCGTTGCGCTTCGCTACCCCTGAATTGTAATTTTAATGAATCACAATTTTGTTATTTTTTTTCTATTTATTCAAGTGCTGTAGGATATACAATATGTCTAGTTTTACCATCTGGTGCAAATGTATATTAGTCAGAATCGGAAACTGGAATCTGTTGAAATCGATGGGCATATCTATAGGTATCTTGGGAATGCGTGGAATCAGTACATCAGTTCGTTTATAATTTCCAGTGGTTATAGTAGCCTCTATAATATTATTCTGAATTTTTTTTAAAAAATGCATTATTGGGATTACGATATTTAGGATGCTCTTGAAACTGACCTCAAAGATATTCATATTCATTCGTACCTCTGGTCACTTTCTTAGCGTCATAGTCTGAACTTTTTAATAGCTGTATTTTTATTGATTTTCCCCAAAAAGAAATGTTGCATCATATCAGTAGTATATGTACCGAACCTCACATTCCTACACCGTATCAAACAATTGTCCGTACACCTGGCAGTTGTGAAATATGTTGTCAAGTGCCTGGTTTACGGACAATTGTTTGGTATAGTATATGTAATAGTCAAATATTGACGCGCGTGGGCAGCACCTCGGCCCTTTTTGCCAACTTGCTTCCAAATAGCCTATTCGTATATGTAGGCCAACTGTAACATACTGTGAAATGTTCAGGACGTTCAAACCATTATTATGACTGCTATAACGGTTTATTTTAAAAGGGGCCTGGTACATCCCACTACCACTCTGGCTGTAATTCATAATGTATCAACAACATATATACCAAATCTCATCTTCATACCTCTGATAGTTCATGAGATATAGCCATTATAAATTTCAAATGGTATGGGCGGTGCCACGCTGCTTTATCTAATCACTACCAAGGACTATCAGTAGATCATCAGTACCACATTGTGAAATTTTCATATCAATTGGTACATTAGAAAAGCCGTCAGTGTGATTTTTGAAAAGGGGGCGTGGCACCGCCTACTTACAGCCTGGCTGTAATTCATACTGTACCAATATCAAATATACAAAATCTCATCTTCTTACCTCTGATAGTTCATGAAATACAACCATTTTAAATTTCACGTTGCATGGGCGGTGCCACTCCCCTTTATCCAAACATTTCCAAATATAGCGAAGGATTGTCAGCTGGTCATCAGTACCGCATTGTGAAATTTTCATAACAATCGGTATATTAGAAACACCGTCAGAGCGATTTTTGAAAAGGGGGCGTGGCACGGCCTGGGTTACCTTTATCATTAAGGGGCATGAAAAATAGATGTTGGCCGTTTCTCAGACCTACCCGATATGCACACAAAATTCCATACATGTCGGTCCAGCCATTTCGGATGAGTAAGGTAACTAACATTGTCACACGAGAATTTTATATATATACAGATTAAACGTCAGGTTTGACATGTATACAATTATTCAGTGGTAACTGAAATGAAAATAAATCAGAATTCATTATAAACTCGGTTGCAGCAACCTCATTTTTCGTAAAGACGGTTGTTGCAACCAACTGAACGCCAAACTGAATGCAACCGATTTAAAGACAAATTCGGTTGTTTCAAACGAATTTCTACCAAATTTAGTTGACGCAAATGAATGATTTCCAAATTCGGATGTTTCAACAGATATGATGTTGCAACAGAATTGGTATCAAATTCAGTTGCAGCCAACACATCAATTCCAAATTCGGGTATTGTAGTCAAAATAGTAGAAATTGGAGCTGATAGAACTAATTTTATTGTAAAATCAGTTGCTACAACAGTATCATTTATAAAACGAGTTTTTGGCAACCGAACTTTCAGTCTTTATTCAGTCCGGAATTCAGTCTTTATAACGTTAATTCCGCTAGTCCATGGCAACAGCTAAATTTACGTTTGCTAAAGGGTGATTTTTGCTAATTGGTTTTTGAAAATGGAAGAAAACAGAACATTTATAGAACCGACTTTATTTGGATCAATAAACCAATACCTGATATTTACTTTTTAAAGATTACTTCATTCAAATGTTGGCCACGATCACACTTCACGTGCTCCACTCTAAAAGTGAAATTTTTAACCCTTTTTCCAATATTTCGGCTGGTATTCACCAATCCCACGTGTCATATTGTCTTCCAAGGCAGCCATCGTGGTTGGCTTGCCCCTATAGATGACAGACTACACGTGCCCCCACAAAATATAATCTAGTGGGGTCAAAACGCACGGACCACGGGGCCAAGTGACAGCGTCACAACGTGTTAGTAATTGCTCACTAAATCGCCTTTCAACTGGTTCATGATATCACGTGCAGTGTGACATGTGGCACACATGTAAACCAAGTCCAACTCTTCAATTTTTGACAAAAAAAAATTCCCTGATCATAGACCGGCACCTTGTTCCATTGACAGTAACGTTGCTGCCATCATCGTTTTTGAAGAAGTACCACCCAATAATGCTGTCGGTCCATAATCCGCACCAAACAGCGCATTTTTCAAGGTGCATTAGCGGCACTTGAACAGCCTCAGGCTGTTCTTCGAACCAATTTCGGCAATTCTGTTTATTGATGTACCCATTGAGCCAAAAATGAAACTCGTCGCTAAAGACAATTTTTCGATGAAAAAAAAATATGATCTTCTTCCAGCTTTTCTAAGGTACATTCACCGAAAAGACGATGTTGTGGTAGGTCGCCCGGCTCATGCAGCGGGTATAATTTGAATGGCTTCCAGGTGGTCAAATAACACAATCCCACTTACTGCAAACGGCTTCGAATGGACATATCGCGATCTTCATTAACACTGGCGGATAAAAAAAAATGGTTTCCCGTTACATCCCATGAAGGGATTAGGGAGAGCTTCTCTGAAACCAGTGAGATGTGCGGGTTCTAGTTTTACAATCACTTATTGCGACCTACAGTTCTACACCGGTTCCGAACGGTATTTTAAGAAGCTCGATACAGCAGCAATATTCTCCTCAGTTCCCACTCTGCGGGTAGGGGTTGGTGGATTGATGTCCAATGGAGTGAAACTGGTGCGAAATTTGGTCGCAATAGGTTGAATAGCCTTCTATGTGGGTTATGTATGACGACTATATAATGGGTCAAACTTGCGAAAGACATTTTTCATAGAGCGCGAGTAATAAGACTCAATGATTGGCAACCGTTGATCTGAACATTTTTGACTTTGACAGGGGCAAAAACTTGAACTGGCAAAGCCGTGAACTGGCAAAAAATTAACACTGGAAACCCAAATTGCAAAAGTACTACTCCAGATATCTTAACGAGCCGGTTCGATAGAACGATATTCAGTCGAACTGTAAAGAAAATACGGGGGCAGTACTAGGACCGTACAGGTTCTACAGGAATTATTATGTGTTAGATGCCGCTAGCTACATGTAAGCATATCCTGCGTGACCTTGAAGCATAGCCTACAAGAAGCACAAATCGTGCACACACTTAATACATCTGGTTGAAGTTGAACAGGAGGAGGTCTACGAAATTCCGTTTCCATCTAGGTCAAAAGCCGTATGGCGGGAGAAAATGTCAGGGCAAGTGACTTCTGTAGGAGCTAGTACAATAAGGAAGAGGTAGAATCGACTGAGCATCTTATGTGTACGAGCCCAGTTATTGCTTGCAGAAGGATGTATACTCTGTGATTCTAAACACGGAAAAATGCGGCACCAGCAAAATATTTTGGGAATCATGTATAACGTTTTTATGAAATGAAGATCTGCTACTTTTTTGTTTCTTTTTTATTTGTTACGTTTTTGATTTCCTCAGTTTTCAACAAACATGTCCATATTTGGCCACAAACACGTATATTATAATCTATTAGTCTTTGGGTCTCGAGCATGTTATTTTGAATAGCAAACACAATGTGTTTGGACACAAGTATACTATATTCAAACAACAAAAAAGAGAGATTTTTCAGCGTGTACCTACATATGGATCTCGGCGAATTATCTCAGATACAGGCGTTGATAGGATATTGAGCTTCTTGGAGAAAACTGCCTATTTCTGCGGTGGGGATTGCGCTAAATCTCATTAGCCTGTGTCCTAACCTAACAGGACCTATAGGATTCCTCATGAAGGAAACCAAATTTTTAAATTTCATTTCTATGGATAAAGACGTGGGATCCGCGAGTATTTCGCCGTATTCTCCCATTGTACGTCATTTAAAAGCGCCTAAAAACAAATTTATTGACTACAAATTTGATTATTAAAATATACACTAGAACTTGAAACTTCAACCCGCCGGTAGTATCCCTTATAGGTAGGTTTAGGTATATAGTGCGGGAACGTCGAACAGTAAAGAATACTTTTGGTCCAGTGGCGCACACATTTTATTTGAAGTTCTAAATGAAATGGCATCAGTACAACCCACTAGTTAAAACGGGTTTTTCAACAGAGACGCTACAAAAGTAAATCGATAGGGACAGCAAACGACGCCATAGTTTTTCCCGCTCTTTTGACATTTCTCTTCAGTAAGGTTTGCCATTTCATCGTGGAAAGATATACGAGCCAACAACGAGTCGAAATTATTAAAATTTTCTACCGAAACTTGGAGTCAGTGGCCTCAACTTTAAGAGCGCTACGTCCAATTTATGGTCGTCATAATCGTCCTACCAGATCGACAATTGAGCGTCTAGTGTAAAAATTTTAATCCACAGGCACAGCACAAAATGTTTCCGTGCCAGTGAGACAAAGAAGTGCCCGTAGTGTCGAGAATATTGCTGCCGCTGAGGCTTCAGTTCAAGAAAGCCCAAATGTGTCTCTCACACGTCGTTCTCAAGCGTTGGGAATCTCTGTGACGTCGTTGTGGCGAATTTTGCGAAAAGATCTTGGCCTACATCCTTACAAGATCAAATTGACGTAAGAACTGAAGCCGCTTGACCACCATAAGCGTCGTATGTTCGTGAATTGGGCTGAGCAACAACTTGAAAATGATTCGGATTTTCATCGGAAAATCATCTTCAGCGATGAGGCTCATTTCTGGCTGAATGGCTTCGTCAATAAGCTAAATATGCCTCATTGGTCAGACAACAATCCACACGTAATCCATGAGTCATCATTGCATCCCGAAAAAATTACGGTTTGGTGCGGTTTATGGGCCGACGGCGTTATTGGGCCGTACTTCTTCCGTGATGATCATGACCGGCACATTACTGTGAATGCGAATCGCTACCGTTCAATGATAACCGAATATTTTTGGCCCCAATTGGATAATATGGACTTGGAGAACATGTGGTTCCAACAGGACGGCGCCACAAGACACACAGCGAATGCCACAATCAATTTATTGGAAACCAAGTTTGGTGAACGTGTTATCTCACGAAATGGCCCAGTCGATTGGCCGCCTCGGTCGTGCGATTTGACGCCGTTAGATTATTTCTTGTGGGGCTACGTCAAGTCTATGGTCTATGCCAACAAGCCAGCGACGATTGATGAACTTCGTATGAATATCGAACGTGAAATTGCAGCAGTATCGGCCGATTTATGCTTGAAAACCGCCGAAAATTGGGTTCAGCGTCTGGACTTCTGCAAGCGTGCCCGTGGTGGCCACGCAAAAGAAATCGAGTTCCATACATAATGGCATCGAACGTACTTTCACAGGAATAAAGAATTTCATTGGTATCTAAAACCGGTTTTGTTTTGTTTAAAAAAACTTTTGTAGCGCTCTTATTGAAAACCCCTTTATTATACGGGCCTTTGTATATACACTCTGAAAAAGCTGTCTATTTTTGTTGTTTGGATGCAAATATAATGTGTTTGTGGGTTTTCGCAAATATACTACACTTGTGCCCAAACACATTGTGTTTGCTATTCAGTATAACAAGTTTGAGCCACAATGATTAATAGGTACTAATATATGTTTTGAAACCCAAATGTGGATTTCTTTTTTGAAAACCGCTGAAAACAAAAACGAAGCAGACAAACAAAGAAACAACAAGGCGGCAGATCTTCATTTCGTGAAAACAATGCTTGCAAACATGTACATGTTGCCTGCAATATGTTGCTGGGTCCGTTATTTTTTTTAGCGTATATGTAGGTCATCAGCAGAGGCGTGTATATTTCGCCTATTTATAAGTACAATGCTACACTTTGTATGCGGTTATTAATGATGCCTCATTTATACAAAATAATCTAAAGCAAACAGCAATAATTTAACGCTGTCACATTTAGAAAACATTTAACTTCCCAATGATTTCCTTTGCCCAAATAATAATCGCTTAGTCTATCACTTTCAAGCACTAAAAAATCGCACTTGTAGTAAAAATGAAAATGAAAAATCTACAAAATGCTCATTAAAATTACATTACAATAACATTTTCAAGACACACAAGCAACAATAACTTCAAGAGCATCATGAGCAAAATCGGCAGCAACAAACCTAAAAAGAAATGAATTCCTTGAAGAGTGAAAAAGAAGGACTTCAAATACTATTTTCATAATTACATCTTGCATACACCCATACTCCTCTGATTCTCTCGCTCCACAAGTTTAATACTTCAAGTCAAATTTAGTGTAAACAATGAGGAACAAAAAAAATCCCTTACTCCCAAAGAGAGGTTAAGAAGAAATTAAAAGCGATAACAGCGGAAATTTCACTTGACACACTTAAATGTGCACCGATGTACTACGACGGGAACGGAATGCGAGGAAGACAACCAGGATCCGGGGAAAATGAAAATAACTTAATTAACACATTTTAAGCGAGGATAATGCTGGGTGAAAATTCCATATCATTACGCTATTACGATGTTACGATATTAGTTATATCATTGTAAAAATTAATTATCATTAATTAAACGCCAACAGATTTAATTAAATCAAATTAACTCATAAAACTAAATTTATGCTTTAGTTCGCCTTCTGTCGTTCGTTTTGCCACTCTGTTTCCTGTGGTGGCTTTTTGGTGGGTTTGTAAGGATACGCATGTTAGCGGATATCCTTGTAATTAGAAAAACCCTGTTTCATTATAATAGTAAATTACACAATTTAGTATATAAATCAGTCAGAGATGTGTACTTTGTTTTATTCCCACATAAATATGTTGAAGTTAGATTTGTAGCTGATTGGCTGAATTTGTTGGTAGGTACAATTTGAATGAACCTTAAAAACCGAATATTTTAGAGATTGTAGATTTTTGCGGTTTTCTTTACATCAGTTTAGCCGATACAAAAATTGTTAAATTTGTATTTACTTACAGAAAACATCGGTTGTTACAACCGACTTAGCCGTAACCGAATGTAGAGAATGTCACAACCATACTATTTGTCATCACAGTCGAATCAGCGATTGCCTCAACTGAATTAGAGGTTGCAACAATTGAAGTAGAGGATGTCACAGCTAAACTAGAGGTTGTCATAGCCGAATTAGAGGCTGTCACAACCGAACTAAAGGTTCTCACAGCCGGACTAGAGGTTGAATTTTAAACGTCAAATTAGAAATATATAGAATTATTTTGTGGTAACCGAACTGAAAATTAGTTATGTTTTACCAACAGAATTCATGAGAAATTCGGTTACAGCAACAGAATTAACGCCGAATTCTGTCGTTGCAAGCGACTTAAGACCAAATTTAGTTATGGTGACCGAACTGAAAGCAAATTAGTTTTTAGTACCTTAAATGATGCCAGATTCGGTTGCTGTAACCGAATTTGGCGCACTTTTCAGTTTTTTCATCCGAATTAATTCCAAATTCGGTTGTTGCAACCGAAGTTATGAAAGATTTAGTTGTCAAAACAAACATAATTGAAGATTCAGTTGTCACCACCAAATCAATTATGAAACGAGGTTGCTTCAACCTGATTTAAGTTGCGTGGAATGAATTCTGTTGTAACTACATCAGTTCGGTTGCAGCAACCGCAATTCGGTATCAACAGCAGAATCTAATAGTGCAACAACATTTGCAACACAATTAGTTCTCTGACTGTGGGAAATTGTCAACTAAAAAATCAGCTTAAAACCCCAAGACGCAATAAAACGCTCGGCTTGGGAAGCTTGAGTACAGACTTTAGGTTAGATTCAGTTCTATCGAACTGGCTGTCACTATTAGCATGTCCAGTTCAATGATTATCATGTCCCGTACCCATCGTTGAATCTGTAAATTGTCCATGTGTTGTTAAGGGCCATACATGCTCCAGAACAACCCATCCCATATTTCAGGATGTGGCTAAGGAATACACGTACATTAGTACCGGACGAACCAATTAGTGTACCACAAAAAGGTCCTAAGACCTATCCCCCTAACTCTCTGAAAGTTTATTACATCCAACATGAAGGAAGATTCTAGGTATTGTCTCCTACTCAGACAAATGGCCGGGCAGTAGCATAGCCGTTGGTGGTGCAATAGTATGCGCGGTTCTTGTACATGAGAACAGGACTGATGCCTGTCCTGAACATCTTACATTTCTTTCGACTATGCAAAAGCTTCTCAAAATAATATTCGAAATCGGTGTGAAACTATTGGTCCCACTCAGTGAGTGTAAAACGAGAAAACGCAAAGCTCTTTGATTGTGAGTAGCTCTCCCGAATCCCTTCATAGAAAAGCTTTTTTTTAGCACGGGACATGTTCGATGTCTTCTTCTTAATCCCCACAGCTTCTGCAGTATTCGTGAGCTAAGGTTTCAAGACTACACGCTTGTCTGCCTATTAAACAGTGTCTCCTAATTATAGCTAGTAAGGTAGGAATATCCCAACGAGAAGTGAATATCAAACTAGTCTTGAGCTTGCAGTAGAAAGCGGCATATTATATTCATACTAGATATCCAGTGGATTAAGCAAAGTGACCCTAATATCACCAGCTCACTCGCTCTATAGTTCCCTGGATTGTTCCTATATAAGGTGGATATCAAATCGACACTCATGTTCTCCTCTTCATCTCAAGTCTAAACTCGTGCCTGCCTATGAAAGATTGCACATTGATCACAGATACTAGTTTAGAGAAATTCAAACGAAGACAGTATGTCAAATTAAACATTCGGTTCAGATCTTAGCATGAATATACCTGGGTGGTAGTCCTGCATTTTTTGCCTCCAGACAATCTAGCAATCGCAGGCTTGAGAGCTTCGACTTTAAGCTTGAGGTTGTATGAAGAAAAGTACATACAGTAGAACACGTAGGTTAGGTTTGGTGTTGGTAGCAGTAGATAAAGGATTTTTTTGACTTATTATCAAAATTAAAAATCGAGTTTGCTATTACATCCCTTAAAGCTGACTTTCTCCAATGAGGAGCCGCAGCTTCTAAAGGAGCATTTTGACTTCCCAGGGAAGCTACGAAGAGTTTCCATATAGAGTTGTTTACGTAACTCAATAAAACACAGTTATAAAATTAAATAAAACATATAAAATCAAAACACATAATCTCCATCGTGGTAAAAATAATAAAATCCTTTACAAGAATAGAGGAACATTTACAACAAACGAATATATGGTAACTCGAAACTCAACATTTTGTTTTTAAAAGATATGGGTAATTCATGTGGGTGCTAATCTTCGAGTGAATATGGGTATACACTCTTTCATTTATCACAAACGAGTTTCTTTATTTGCTGCAAAACTAAATTATGCAAATTTTTGGGGTAAACATAACTTTGTTTACAACAAAAGAAAGTACTTTTACGGTAAAAGTTTCGTATTTGCGGGATAACTATCAACTTTTGCGATCAACTAAGAGACTAAACGTCAGTAAGTAGTAATGCCACTAAGCATTAATTTTTGTATTATCTTGCTAATCTCTCGCAATCCCTTCGTTATTGATATTCGGTGTCATATCCGTCTAGAAAACGTTCCAGAAATGGACCGGAGGAGCTTCTTACAGTGATCTGTGCGCATTCTAGTTTCACACTCACTGTTGGCAATTGTAATACCACGGACGCAAGAGATTAAACGCTAGCCATACCAAACCTCCACTTAGTTTGCACCAAAATAATGAAGATCTTGTCTAGGATCATGTGAGATAATTCTCGTAAATCCCTATATAGGTAGGAACCCATAGTGGTCATCACCTCGCCGGCTAGTGCTGGGCACGTGCACAGTCGATGTTCAGTTGATTCTTCGTCTTCCTTAACGTTACAACTTCTGCAGAATTCCAGTGCTCTGACCTTTAGTCTCACCGCCAATCAGACAGTGTTCCGTCAAAACAGAAGAGCATCACTACCTTGGGCTTGGGTAGACACAAAATGCTAATGGCTCTCCTACTATCCACTAACGGCCAGATTAGACTTGCGCGTATTAGTTTGTACCCCACGTCTATCTCAGCATCATCATATAGGAGCGTTCTTGCAGGATATGCTTATATGTTGCTAGAGGCACGCCAACACGTTGCAAATCCTATGAAACCTGGAAGGTAGAACCAAGTCTGTTCAGCTCATACGCTCAGCATTTCATCGGAATATGCCTGTGCCCCGGAACCCATATGAGATAAATACAGTACAGTCTAAAAAATCTACGGTACATGTTGGGTTAAGGTCCTACAGGGAAAAAGAACCGGAACTGGACAAGTCACGTAATAGGTCCATTACGGATAGCGACCGGTTCTAGTTCTAAGACCTTTATATGGGGGGAACCTATCACTTTTACTATGTTTTGTGCTCTTTGGTGTAAATTGGCACCTCATAGATACCATATGACAAGTCGCAGAACTAGTCTGAAGGAAGCTGTATTGAACCTGTCCTGTTACATCAGTCGTAGAAATAATAGAATAACACGTCACACGTATGCCCCAAATATACCAGTTACAGAAATGGTCTCCCTGCAACTAGTCATAGAACCGTTACCAAAGTAATAAAATTAACGCATAATAATTACAATTTGTAGATAAATTTCAGCCCAATTGAAACACTTTCGAACCAGAGTCATGACATATCACCATTTCACCTATCTTGCGACAAGTACTTTCAGACAATTGACACCACTTTTCCCTGAGGGGAAATACTGATTCCAGAGAAGTAGTCCCAATGACTTCTGGACTATTCCGCCTCAACCAACCCGTCACTTCCCTAATTGCCGTCAGATAAACACAATGATGATGAATGGAGACGATCGACGAGAAAGAGACAACCCTAGTTCCCGGTAACCCCCTTACACTAGCTGATCATTCATGTTCGACCTATCTACTATCCCACTATCCAAGGAACTACTTTGTCCCAGAAATCCCATACCGGTATGAGAGTGTGGTATTTCTGATCGAATAGTGGTTCAGATTTCGAGTAATCCACTAATGCAAGAACGTAAGGCAAAGTAAAAATGTACTCCTTAATCTCACCGGCTCACTCGCTCTATGGTTCCCTGGAATGCTCCTATTCCCGGCATCCGTGTAAGGAGGATATCAAAGAGCTTGGCCGTCTCATTTAGAAATGATCGGTACTAGGTATAGGTAGGTAGGTAATTTGCGAAGTTAGGAATACAGATTTCAGAAATATTATAGCATTGACTGTTAGAATAGATGTTGGTATGCCAGGCGGTAATGATTGCCATGAGTTCCGGATAAACGGCACTACAAGTTTTTGTATATATTGTAGACATACCTCTTTTGAATAGATTCGAAACTATATTGTTCATCTAGTTGGAATCAGTGTAGAAGCCTAAATAACTTATATGTATTACCTGTCATGCATTCCTTCTAGGCCTGTCTACCTGGAATATCAGTGGACAAATTTCTTTCAAAGGTAAGCATTTGTCTAATTTAATCCACTTCTAACTGAAATTACCTGCAGATACCTTGAAATCGTTTAGTGACTATATAGGTTGGTGGTCCAACTCGAGGAATATCTTAGACGGATTGCCGATGTTTCATCCATTTGCATTCTCAGAAAATCTAAAGATATCAGGTGAAGGATAACCACCAAACTCCCTGTAGAAGTTAAGCGAGAGGTATAAGGTGATACACATCATTCCATTCTCTGGAGTTTCATCAACAGACTTGGATTTTTCCAGGCCTGAACGCTTAACGACAAGGCCGTAGAAATATATCGGGCGAACAACGATTTATATAATCAACAAACTATTTACAGGTGCAGGCCACATCGACCTGCCACTTTTACACGAATATAAGGCCACTGTCACAATACAAATCCTATTCATAGTGTAAGCTTTGAAGCTCTGCTTTGGGCTGGAATCACACCTATATATCTTACAGTATTCCTTAGGCAAATTTCTCTACCACCTAGAGACAAGGGCTGAATATAAGGGGCCTTATGCTGCTAAATAATACGAGTTCGGATTTCTGCGAATTTATACCCAGCCCATTCTCCGTGAACCACTTAGAGACTCTGTCCTGGAGCACATCTCCATTTGTGGAGGATCGTTTTGCCTGTACAGCAATTTCCAGATCGTCAGTATATTCTACAACTGGACAACCTAATCCTTACATCTCAACAACACACATCAACACTATTCAGTGCTAAATTTTAGAGAAGCGAAGATAAAACTTCCCTTAGGGTTTCTTTTATTCACATTCCTCGTAAAAGTCGTGTGACCAAGGGACGAGTATATGCGCCTGCGAGTACGTATTCTACAGATAGAATTAATTATCCCCTGGTCAATACAAAGATCAAATAGAGCCGATTTTATCGATCCCGGTAAGACATGGTTAAAGCTACCCTCGACTAACTTTTAACGTGACGAGAGTATATTTCTTTACTTTAGATAAATATATTTCTATATGAAGCCAGAGAGGTGTTTTCGTAGATTTGATCTTATTGTAAACTTTCCGGCATGAGGACATCTAACAACCATCTATGCTAGTGCGCATATATGAGACAATCATCCTTCCGATTCGTTCAGATTGAAAGATGAGAGAGTGATTGGTTGAAAGTCTTTTGGACTAATATACAATGATTCCCCCGCTTTGGAATGAAAACCACCTTTTGTTCTCCCAATATATTGGGAATATAGTCTAATGCAGTTGGTACATATATGGGTTTCGGAGCCAAAATGCGTAGTTCGCTTTGTAACTCCACTAATGCGAGACCGTCAGAGCCAACTGATTTGTAGGGTTTAAGACTTCCTGTTGTTCAATTTACTGTTTCATATGTCCCGCGTTAAGGGAAATAAGATGGTTAGTTGATTTATCCTACAGCATGTCTTCGCACCAGTTTCCTGGGAAGTGTCTTTTAAGGCGGAAGTCACTCGATATCGTTTTCAGATATCTTTCAGATATCCCAGAGAAGTGAGCGTTGTCTTTGCACATTCTTGCAGTCTCAGATGTGTCCTCAATTCCGTCGCAAAAATGTCTCCGGGAATTCCTCTTTAAAGATTTTAACTGTTTCTTATATTTTCGAAGTTTTGATTTCAACACATTCCGGTGTCTCTTCGATTTTTGAAATTTGGCCTTAGTAGAAAGCTTTCTGTTAGACCATTTCAGAATTTCTTTGTTCATCCATTAAATTTTCTGGGTGGCACAGGAGTCAGGCTTTTACTTTTCAAGTACTTGCGGCCGTTGGACAATGTACAACTTCCAAGTTCACGTCCATAAATCAAGGTAAGATTTACATGGGTCATCAGCCCACATCCAGCTGGTTTGATTGATAACTTTGTACCTGTGTTTCTGACAGTTACAGAATACAATTCCATATTCGGTTTTCTTCAAACTCTATTTCATAAATACCAACACTACTAGATTATTCATTACCCTATCAAATGTACATACTTGCACAGTAAAATCACATAAATATTGGAGACAACATATAATTCTTTTTAAGCGCCAACATTCTCGACGTTCCATGAAGGCAACCGCCAACGAATACCTCCTTTGTTGGTCAATGTGCAGTTCCCTACCAAATGAATTTATGTCATTGGACTAACGAAGACTCATTACAGGGCTTGTGTATAAGTGGTTATTTGAAAATGAGAGTGTATTAAGGAGTTCATATGTAATTCTCGAATCTACTCATCATACCGTGTAATGCTTATAATGTTGGTGTTATCCCCATACACTCGCCCACTGACTAAACCATACAAAGGACTATGGCCACCAGGTCTTTTAGCCATTTGACATGTTAATCGGGCATAAAATTAATTTGTGCCGCATTGCCTTATTAAACATTAATTACGAACACACACAAACACACACACACACACACACGCATTCACTAATTCATCCTTTGTCTTCTCCACACATGTGGTAGTAGTTTATGTGTGTGTGAACGGACGGACGCCTGTGTACAATGTAATGGGTTGTTAGCGTTGACCTTATGTGTTTGTATTTAGACATTTTCGACATGATTGTTATAGCATCTTTAGTGGACTTAGTGTTAAGTGTATTAGAAAGTCCATTTGTTATTGGTAATTAGTGTTGTGCTGTTATCTTGGCGTTTGTTGGATTTAACGAAAGGTCACATGGATCGTATGAGCATATTACTTAGTGGGGGATCATCATATACCAAATGATTTACCACAATTCCTATTGCTGTTGAAAAGTTGGATCATGGAAAGGCCTAGGAAATTGTGAAATGAGGATAGGTTGTCTGGGTAATCTATTACCCATCGTGTGGGTAACAACCGATTATTTTCCCCATTACCCTGAGGGAATTGAGTAATCGTGATGTGTGATTCCCCATCGTTGTGGGTAGCTACCCATTCATTTCCCCATTACCATGTGGGTAATGGGTAATCGTGATGGGTGATTCCCCATTGTCGTGGGTAGCTACCTATTATTTTCCCCATACCCTGCGGGTAATGGGTAAATGATCGCTAACTCTTCCCTACGGCAATAATAATGGATTACCCAGGGTAAGCCATTGCCCATGAAATACGAACCCTGCCATACAGGATTTTTGATTTTTGAATTTATTTTGAAAAAATACCAATGTAATTACCCGTAGATCTAATTCATTTGAATCAATTCAAAATTAATTCAATTCAAACGAATTAGAAATGAATTGCAATTCATTTTGCCAATTCAAATTTGTATTGGCAATGAACTGGAATTCATTTTTCAACTTCATTTGAATTGAAATTGAATTGCAATTCATTTTTGACAAATTCATTTGAATTGATTGAAAGAATTAAATCAAAATTTTGCTAATTCGTAATGAATTGATATAAAAAACAATGATCCCTTTACAGCTCTACATGTAGGTATGTAACGGGTTTTTCAATAAGAGCGCTAAAAAAGTTTTTATAAATAAAACAAAACCGGTTTTAGATACCAATGAAATTCTTTATTCCTGTGAAAGTACTTTCGATGCCATCATGTATGGAACTGGATTTCTTTTGCATGGCCACCACGGGCACGCTTGCAGAAGTCCAGACGCTGAACCCAATTTTCGACGGGTTTCAAGCATAAATCGGCCGATACTGCTGCAATTTCACGTTTGATATTCGTACGAAGTCGCTGGTTTGTTAGCATAGACCATAGACTTGACGCAGCCCCACAGGAAATAATCTAACGGCGTCAAATCGCACGACCGATGCGGCCAATCGACTGGGCCATTTCGTGAGATAATACGTTCACCAAACTTGGTTTCCAATAAATTGATTGTGGCATTCGCTGTGTGGCTTGTGGTTGGAACCACATGTCCTCCAAGTCCATATTATCCAATTGGGGCCAAAAATATTCGGTTATCATTGAACGGTAGCGATTCGCATTCACAGTAATGTGCCGGCCTTGATCATCACGGAAGACGTACGGCCCATAAACCGCACCAAACCGTAATTTTTTCGGGATGCAATGATGACTCGTGGATTACGTGTGGATTGCCGTCTGACCAATAAGGCATATTTTGCTTATTGGCGAAGCCATTCAGCCAGAAATGTGCCTCATCGCTGAAGATGATTTTCCGATGAAAATCCGAATCATTTTCAGGTTGTTGCTCAGCCCAATTCACGAACATACGACGCTTATGGTGGTCAAGCGGCTTCAGTTCTTGCGTCAAATTGATCATGTAAGGATGTAGGCCAAGATCTTTTCTCAAAATTCGCCACAACGACGTCACAGAGATGCCCAACGCTTGAGAACGACGTGTGAGAGACACATTTGGGCTTTCTTGAACTGAAGCCTCAGCGGCAGCAATATTCTCGACACTACGGGCAATTCTTTGTCTCACTGGCACGGGAACATTTTGTACTGTCCCTATGGATTCAAAGTTTTCCACTAGACGCTGAATTGTTAATCTGGTAGGACGATTATGACGACCATAAATTGGACGTAGCGCTCTTAAAGTTGTTGCCACTGACTCCAAATTTCGGTAGTAAATTTTGATAATTTCGACTCGTTGTTGGCTCGTATATCGTTTGCTGTCCCTATCGATTTACTTTTGTAGCGTCTCTGTTGAAAAACCCGTTATGTACATCAAAATTTTGCTATTTAATGCAATTTAATTTAAATTTTATAGTAGAAAACGTGGAAAAGAAAACTCTTTAAAACTGCAGCAAATCGTTAAACTTCTTGTATCGAAATTATAGAAGACCATTGCCTAAATATTGGCGTCGAATATTAAGGTGTATCGAAAATAAAAAATATCTTAAACCTTTCTTATTTCGATACATCTTTATGTAGAACTTCAATAATGATGGCTTGCTGTAAGTCACAACCAACAGATTAAATGAATAGGAACAAGCAAAAAATACATTTAGTTTTTTTTTCATGTCAAAAAGTTGATACTGTGGAGTTTCCCACTGGAATGCAAGA
The DNA here is from genome assembly GCA_963931995.1 of Phaonia tiefii. Classification (NCBI taxonomy): domain Eukaryota; kingdom Metazoa; phylum Arthropoda; class Insecta; order Diptera; family Muscidae; genus Phaonia; species Phaonia tiefii. The sequence goes on along the minus strand of OZ008370.1, from coordinate 110,984,015 downwards.
ACCAATTGCAATTTTTTTAAGATTATTTGGATGCGCTATATTGGCAATTTCCTTGTATATAGGACCCATTTACTCTAAATTCTCAAAATTGTGTTTCTGCAGTTTGAAAGAGCAAAAACAGAAAGAGAAAGAAGAGAAACTATAAAATTTAAAGTAAATTGCATTTATTGCATACTTCAAAGGGTTTTTTTTAAATACTCATACCTACCTATCATTTGCTACATTCCACCATCCTTATAATTTTGAAAATGTAACCCAATTATGTTTTTTTCCAAAATGTGAAATTGCATCTCGTTTTGCTTCTAGTGCATTGCGGAACGTGAAGGGGTTAATAGTTTTTTCTGAGACTTTGTGTGGGTATCCTACTTGACCCATATAATGAGTTTTTTCTATCCGGCCCGGCCTAATGTATTTTATATATATTAGACCAACTCACATAAAACCTTTCCTTTTGTTCTTCACCCTTCAAAATCTACCTTAGTTAGTTTTATGATGATTCCCAAAATATTTCGTGTCTGGATCGTGAGCTCGACCATTTTTAAAAAAGGTATTTCTTTAGTTTTTCAAAGTATTTTGTACTTTAACTATGGACAATGTATACAATATTGTTATAATATGAATTCAGGCACAGTAGTTAGTTAGTTAGTAGTTAGACATCTGATGTTGAACTTTTTACGGAGTTCGAAACTATTCCTGCTAGTGAGTGTGCTTAACTGAATTGTCTATTATTGCAACAATACCCAACCATTTCAATTAGAAAAATGTTCCTGCCCTTCTAAGACATCTGATGTTGAACTTTTTACGGAGTTCGAAACTATTCCTGCTAGTGAGTGTGCTTAACCGAATTGTCTATTATTGCAACAATACCCAACCATTTCAATTAGAAAAATGTTCCTGCCCTTCTAAGCTAGTAGTATGAACTTCTCATACTTTAACAAAAACTAAGAGAATCGGACATAAAATTGATAAATTCAGAAAGGTTTTTTATTTAAGGTATTAAAGCATGTCCTAACACATCCTTTTTTCAGGGATATTCTGGAAAAAATTGAATTTTTAAGTTTTTAATACGAAGATTTTTCTGACTGAAATGTCACATTGACATATTTTAGTCGATCTTTAGTCGTAAATACGTGTTTCAGCGGTTTTTTAAATTCCCACTAGATCGCGTTTTACCAAAAATTCAATACTAAAGGATCATTAAATTCCAAACAGGTCAAAATGGGTATCAAACATTGTCTTTTGACAAGGACATCATTGATGTATAGATTTACTGTTTTTACTCTGTAATACATTTTCCGAGGTGATCTGAACTAAATTTTGAATATTTAGAATTACTCCAATCTGACATTTAAATTAGAAAAGCCTCCGTACTAAAAACTTAGAAATGCGTCTTTTTTAAGAATATCCCTGAAAAAAGGATGTGTCAGTTCATGTTTTGTCATGTTTTATGTATCGTTGGACGCGCCATAAAAACCACTATCATATTGTTACGAATAAGTAAAAGCTTTTGCTTGCTGTTAATGACTCTACTAACAGTATGTAAATAACAGGCGGTTAGTGCTGCGCCAGAAAGTATGCATTGTAAAAACGTACCAGCTCGCTAAACCAGTAGCATGAATTCACCTCAGTAAAGACAACTCTCCGCCCTTCGAGATTGTTCTACAAAGATAAGCAACAACAACAACATCCAGATTCTAGAAGGTTCTTGACTTCGCTAGATATACCTTCATTTGAGTATGGTGAGTTGGTATAAATAGCGGAGGTCTTTGGAGTGGAGAGTTCAGTTTGTGATTAGACCCCGTAAAGTAAGCAACGCGAATTGATAGTAAAATACAAGACTTATTAAAGTGTTATAAATAAAGTAAATTGTAAATAATCAATATTCTTCGAGCTTGAGGTCTGATTTGCTGTTGTTGTATTTATTTTCCACGATATTTCGCTACTCCTTTGTGTAGCATCATCAGGATATTTGAACAATATTTAACAATTAATTAATTAATTTAATTAATTTTTTTTTTTTTTTTTTTTTAATTGTTATATATTGTTCAAATATCCTGATGATGCTACACAAAGGAGTAGCGAAATATCGAGGAAAATAAATACAACAACAGCAAATCAGACCTCAAGCTCGAAGAATATTGATTATTTATTAATAAAGAAAGGTCGAACAACAGAATAAAAATATTAAAGTAAATTGTTGTACTATATAAGTAAAATAAAAGGAAGTGAAACCGTTGTAATTATCGTAATTTAAAACGAACCATGTTTTATTATTGGGAATAAAACAACACAAAAAGGACGAATAAGGAAATTCGTAACAATATGATAGTAATATTATATACATTATCTTTAGATAAAGTACTAATTTCTTTGAACAACTAAAAAAATACCTTTTTTGAAAACGGTCCAGCTCACGGGATCTTAATGGTAGACACGAAATATTTTGGAAATCATCAGAAAACAAGCCAAGGTACATTTTGAGGGCTGGACAATAAACGCCTTTTTCGCACCATACAATGTAAAAAATCAGGAACTGGAGTAACTCAAACGCCCCGTGCCAATTTTACAGACTTTTGATCTATTCATATCATGAAAACAATGAACTCTACGAAGATTGCATTTCTCTCAACTACACTCAGAGAAAAATACATCATAAATCCTATGAAGTCAATTAGGTTTTAGCAACTTTGAAGAAGGATTTTATCATATCATCACCTCAGAATTTAAGTGATACATACGCAATTAGAAACCATTGCTTTTAAATCACCCCACTACTGAGGTATCAATTTGTAGACAAAAATCAAAAATTTAAAAGTTTTGGAATTTTTTTCCTATCATTTTTGTATGATGTCATGTTATAGTTAAAATAATAACATCAAGAAAGTTACTCAATAATCTTTCAGTGATCCTATTTTAATGTAAATTTGGAAAGGACCTGCAGGCCTTTTCCAAGGCAATATGCGTAAAGTGGCCGTCGGTAGTGTGCAAGACTCTTTTACAGGAGATCCTGGGTTCGATTCCTGCTCCGAATACCTTAAAATTTCTTTCGACGACGGTCATCTCGCTTAGTGACGGCGACACTATCGAGTACTTAGCCATGAAAAAGCTTCTCAAAATACCGTTCGGAACCGGTGTGAAACTGTAGGTCGCAATCAGTGAGTATAAAAATTATAAAGCGCACAGCTCACTGGTTGTAAGAAGCTCTCCCCAATTCCTTCATGGTATGTAATGGGAAACCATTTGTTTTTAATATGCGTAAAGCTTCAGCGACTCTATCTTAACAACGTAACTACCAAAAAAGTGAAAATTCTTTAAGGAAAATGTCGAAATTTTTTACAAGCTATTTTTTGCTTTTACAGTTTCTGACTGTTTTAAAAGGTTACATATAAATTTAATTCCGCTATTTCAATGAAAATTTCGAAACATAATTTTGTCTCCTTTCTTCTAATTTCTGCTTCTGTTCCTTAGTTTATTTTTTTAAATCACAATGGAGGCGATGAGTCTATTTAGGATTTTTATTTCTTCCCCACAAAATGGTAATAATTCCAAACATGCAAAAGGGGCCACATAACCCAATTGGCGGAATAAAAGCGAAATTACGCCCTAATTCAAAATTTGGGATTCCGATAGCTTTTGAAGGGGCTTAAACCCAAATTTTGTCTTTGGAATTTTGTCCTTTGGGATTATGGCTGGCTATACATCGCGTACACCGAACACATTCTTTCCCACACGAAAGAAAAGGTTGACGAAATGGAAGACGAGATATACATTGCAATGGGAACGGACTTAGTCACGATTGAGAGTAGATTACACAGTGCAACACATAAAATGCAAATTCCTTCTCGTGTGAAATTTCTCGAACTGCTTATCGAAACTAACAAACCCCTATTTGGATTTTGCTAGTTTAGCTGCTGTTCGGATTTTATGGCTTCATGTATATTTTTTTTCACTTCTTATGAAGATTTTCAAAAACATGATGTAGCACTTTATAAAACAGAAAATATTTAACTTGAGCCAAATCTAAACCAATTTAAATCATATTTATGTGGAAATTTTTCGTTATAAATTATGGCTTATCTGTGAGTGCAGAATTGTTGCTTTTAAAGATAAAAATATTTGAACAATTAGTCTGAGTCTTTTAAGTCGCAATTTGTCATATGGAGGAACAATATCATTAACACATCTTCTGCCACAAGTTGTAATTGAATATAATAGACCAGCTCTATTAAAATTACTTATACGTTTTAAAGCTAACCGTCGACAACATGAAAGACTATTCAGGTAGTATACTTTATCCTAAACAAGTGTCAATATTACTCATACGCGTCGTTGAATGTTTACGAATTTGTAAGGCCTTTTATTTTTTTTAATTTTCTAAATAATTACAGTAAAATTACAAAAGTGTAAGTTATTTGTATTTGGGCACACAAATCAGTGTTTGTCCTTTATATATTCAAGAAAATTTCATGTAAAAGTTGATCATGCCTTGTAAATGATCCGTGAGAGAAGTCGAACCACTTTTGCAGCTGGTATCACGCAAATAACATGAGTAATATTTCTGCTCAATGCTGCAATTGGCGTGGGTTAATCGGTATATATGACTGAGACCATCAGCAACAACCTCCGTCGCTGACATCTATGAAATCTTCGAGGTACGTGATAAAATATTTTGATATACAGTTTAGCAATTTTTAAGCTTTGTTCGGCTGTAAGTCTCTCCATGATAAAACTACAATACCAATGGAGCACGTATGACTTCGACTCAGTACTGTACAGTTTTTTTTAAGCTAAGATCAGAACAGAGGTTTGAAATGTTGCTCTTTCGAACGCTGTCTCCTGAATTTCGCAATCTCACTCCGTTGCTAAGATACTCAGTGTTTTATTAATTTAATTTATTATATATTTATATACAATATATATATATACATATAATATATAATTATATTTATTATATACTTAATTTATTATATGTATTATATATTTAAAGTCTTTAGGCATACAGTTATTCTGATTTAAAATTTTAGAACATTTTATCACGTAGTTTTGTGCGCCCCTAAACTCAAATCCGTTTTTCTCGAAATTAAGTTGATGGCGTATGGCGTATAGTACTCAGCTGATGAGATGTCATAAGTCACAAGGGAACTGTCAAAAATTATACACTGAAATCAAACCCACCAGCAATAAAATCACCCTTTAGAATCTAGACAAGCATGGGCAGATTATAGATTTCATATGATTCTTTTATTTATATTACATCTTATAAAATGGAATTCCTGGCCCCCATTCAGAAAATATATATATTTATTTCGTAATAGTAGTATGGTCAAACCTGGACCAAAATCAAAAAGTTATTTTTAAAACGTAAGGAAGGAACGATACACCATATAGCTTAAGGTAATTTTTGTCACCATTCGAGTGATGTTCCAAATAATAATTTAGACAATTTGATCCACAAAATTCAATTACTCAAAAAATGGTATTCATATTACTGATACGTGTTCCGTATATTGAAATGCAAACAGGAAGTATACTTTATATTAAAACAAACCCATGCATTAGTCATACGCCACATTGTACGTTTGCGCAATATAAAATTATAAAATTAACTACATACAGGAAGTATACTTCATATTATATTTATACAACAGCCCACATTACTCTTACGCCTTGTTAAATATTTTCCCATATTTCAGGCTTTTTAGTGCTTTTATGAATTTGCAATTTTATCTAACAAATAATACACAAACTACGGAAATTTCATATATTTGCCGCTTTTTTTCTTCTCCTTTTTTTTTGTTCTCTCAATAACCTACAGATGTTGCCGAGGCACATTCTCTTCCGCTCTGTGTGGAGCGGACGTGTTCTTATGGTTGCCATGAACAATGCACAATGTAAGTTGCACAATGCATCTTCGTTACTGTGGCACAGACATTTTGATGAATTTATGTCTTATTGTCTAAAGCAATTACTCAAAAATGTTTGTTGCAAAAGGCTGCAAGCGCCACAAATACATAAGTTCACATTCACCCAACATGCAACATAAAATTGGCAAACTCATAATAAAATTAGAAAAAAAAAACCAAATGGAAATATGATAGGAATGGGGTTTAATAGAAAATGCTTTTGTGAAAAAGTGTAGCCATGTATATGAATATAAATATGGAAATTAGTGTAGATTTTTAAATTTCTCCTTAACTTTTGCTCCTCCTTTTCCACCAAATTCATCTTAAATTAAGAGCGAAATGGTTTACAAATAAGAAAATGATCAATTGCTTTACCATTATCAGATTTCTCTTACCACACTCATGAAAGTTGTTTATTTCAAAAGGTCGTTGATACCGTGATGATAGAAAGAAAAAATTAAAAATGATTCACTTTAATTTTTACTTACATACAAAATGAAAACTGGAAAGCGCACAGCTCAATGATTGTGTGAAGCTCTTCTCTATCCCTTCATGATATGTAAAGGGAAAATATTTATTTATTTTTATCCTAAACAAGTATTCATCGTCTCAGGAACTTTGTGTCCTTAACGTAATTCCTCAGGTTTCTCCAGTCGATCCCCTTTATAGTGTCCTCAAAATGGCCTAACTGCTACTTGCGTGATCTTCCTGGGGAGGAACTCACAATCACTCTAACCTAGAGTCCTCTTGAAAACGTGTCTCCCTGGCCCTCGCCACAGCCGGGCATTGACAAAGGAAGTGTACAATTTTTGTGGCATCCTCCATACACGCTCTATATACACCTCATTCTGCGCACCCAATACCGTGTAGGTGTGCTTGCAAACCGGAGTGCCAAGTAAGGACCCCTTTCATCACACTTAGTTCCGCTTTGCAAAGCTCAATTAGTTCCACCGTCTTCACTCTACAAGGGTTTCCCCATAAGGTTTCAGTTGTCGGTTCCATGTTCCATATGGATGTATGGACGGCTCACCAACTCAGTTCAGTCTTTGTTTCTCTCTTGTCCGTATCAGCTCTCTACCCATTTTGGCAGCCTTTCGCTCGATTCCGCAATATGTAGCTCATTTTGTTCAGAGAACTCCCTTTTACAATCTAGTGCCGTCCTAGATATTACAGACTTGGCTTCAATATCCCGGATTGCTTGGCTGTCCGTGAAAATTCTGACCCTTCCATGATCCATGTTTTCACCGAGTCACCTCAGTGACTTCGAGATCGCCCTTACCTCTGCCTGTAGAACTATGTTTTGGTCTGGATAGTGAAAGTATATCCCTGTTCCCGTTTGTTGACGTAAGCCCATTCTGCCGTCGCACAGTGACGACATTTGAGTTTTTCGTTGCAAAAATCATATCTTTTGAACCGAATAAAATAACTGAACATTGATAACTTTTCAGCTTGTGAAATAAGTGTTTGGAAAGGGTGCTAGGCTTTATAGGTGCTTACTTCTGGGTTATCAAAGTTAACATTTGTAGAAAAATCAATTTTATGGTAAGTAAAAAGAATATTTTTTAAATTTTTAGATTGTTTTTTTTGGGTTTTATGTTTTAAAATTATTACCAAACAAATTTAAATGCTGACAATGGTGACATTCCATATTCGTAATTCTCCTCATTTGTGCACTCACAGAAAAATTCGGTTGAGACAGCCGAATTAGCCGTAACGGAATTTAGTGGTTGTCACAACCTCATTAGAGGTTGACACAACCTCATTAGAGGTTATCACAACCTCATTAGAGGTTAGCACAACCTTATTGGAGGTTGACACAACCTCATTAGGGGTTGTCGCAACCTCATTAGAGGTTGTCACAACCGAATTTAGATAGTGTCAGAAATGAATTTTGGATTTTTTTTATTATTAACTAATGATTTATTATTCAGTATTCTTATGAAAAACATTAGAGAGCGAGAAAATAAAGTTATTTACACAGGATAATCTTTAGAATAACACATTTATTTTACATGCCACTACCGACCTTTTTGGAAGTCCCGACCATCGGCGTGTTGTATCTATTGATTTAGGTCCTAAACCGTTTCCTACACAGATTTTTGCATCATTATTGCAGACCGAACTTGGAAAGCTTCGAAACTCATGATATCGGCTAGGACATTCTCTAAAAAATAAGACGATTTAACACAAAAACCACAATTACAATATTTTTACTTACCTTACCGCCAACAACACCGTGACGAGAACAGTTATTCACTTTTTAACTTCTTTTAATATAATATTTGTTTTCATAATTTTAAACGCCAAATTTTAAATACATAGAATTATGTTGTGGTAACCGAATTGAAAATGAAATTCGGTTGTACCTACAGAATTCATGAGAAATTCAGTTACAGCAACCGAATTGACGCCGAATTCGGTCCTTGCAACCGACTTAAGGATTAATTCGGTTATTGCTACCGAATTGATACCAAATTCGGAAGTTACAACCGAATTCATACCAAATTCGGTAGCTACAACCGAATTGATACCAAATTCGGTAGTGACAACCGAATTGATACCAAATTTGGTAGTTACAACTGAATTGATACCAAATTCGGTAGTTACAACCGAATTGATACCAAATTCGGTTATTGCAAACGAATTGATGCCAAGTTTGGTTATTCCAACCGAATTTGGTACAAATTTCGGTTGTTGCATCCGAATTAATTTCAAATTCGGTTGTTCCAACCGAAATTTTAGAAAATGTAGTTGGCTGAACGAATATAATTGAAGATTCAGTTATCACAACCGCATCAATTATGAAACGAGGTTGCTTCAACAGAATTTCGGTTGTGGGGACTAAATTCGGTCGTAACAACCTCAATTCGGTTGTGCCAACCTCAATTCGGTGTTGACGGCCGAATTTACGGTTGCTACAACCTATTTTCAAACAATTAGTTATCTGAGTGTAGAATCGTTTAAATTACCGAAGTTCTTCTGACTCTTTTTGCAAATTGGGCATGACGTTGTTGAGGTTGTTCCTGTCAGTTCGTTTACGACTTTTCCGTCAACCATGGTCAGGTAGAACTCGTAACTACATTCAATATATTTTCCTTCTCCAATTTGCAGCTTTGTAGACTTAATCTTGTTTATTTGTTCTTCAATGTCCTTCACTGTGGTTCTAATGAATTCTGCCGATTCCTTTGCAAACTGAAACATTATTGGTCGGCAAAAATGCACTGATGACGGTCGTGGATTTTTCCAGTGTACGGAAACATCAGATTTTAGCCGCAAAGGAACAACAGATGCCATAAACATATTTCCGTCAGATATTGTAGCGTCATCGGAAGATATCCTTTGCTTATAAACGCTTTGACCGGATGATCCATCGCAGCCCCATTTGCTGATCAATGTCAGTTTCTCAGGAAGAATTTCCACCTCATTTTCACGAAGACTCTCCAACAACCGTTTTACTGTATGGCCCAGAAGATCCTGCAGATTGCCTTTCGCAGAGACTTCCGTAAACTCCGTATGCAGTGGTCGTAAATTTATTTTGGCTTGCGTAATATGCTTGTATCGGGGTAAAACGTCAGCACCGTGTCGCATTAAAGACGCCCGTAGTTTCTCATATTTCTCTTTGGAAAGTTCTAAGTCCAAAAACAGGGCCAAGGCTTCTGCGGAACCATGCTTTTTAATATGAGCGTTTGTGGGCGTGGGAATGCTTTCCTTAATCCTTTTTAGTCGCAGTGGGCTTGCGTCAGCAACAGATTTTATAATCGGCGACCAAACTCTTTCACTATCCTTTGTATATTTAATAGACAGCACGTTCGATAAACGCTTCGTGGTCAAGTCATTGGTGGCATCGGCAAGTTTCCTCTTTCTTGTGAAAATTTAACACTCTTTCATAACTTTTTTGTTGCCTTCCTTTTGCTCCTCTGGTTGATGTGGTAGGTTTATCTACTGCCAATATATCTAGGGTGGTGTCTTCATTAAGCCGGTCCTCGTATTTGGAGTTGAAGTTGCGAATGGTTTTGCCTTAATTTTTGCATATATCATACAAAGATTATTTTTTACTTTTACTTTTGCTTCTCTTTATATTTCCGTACAAGCTATCGAGTTCTTCCGTGACTGCTTCCGCGAAAAACGTTGGTGTGGTTCACTTTCTAAACAGTTCAAATAATTTTAAATTGTTCAACGCCATGTTTTCAGTGCTTGTTGTGTCAACGCCATGTTTTCAGTGCTTGTTGTGCCAAATTTCAGTCGTAGCTTTATGCAGGCATTATGCTTATTTGGCAATATATAGGCTTATGCTACCATGCATAAAAATGTACCTGTTACCTGCATACATATGCATTTAGGCTGAATTACGCAATTTTGGTAATATGCACGTGTCCAAATAAGATTAGTGCCTACCTGTGGCGACCATTAGTCAATATTGTTCTTGACCATTTGTACGCCAAAGTAATTTTTAAGTGAGGTGCGTACCTGTTAATTTCAATGTGCATCTCTGTCTGTAAGAGAATATTGGGAGCAGACTTTGCCAGAGGCTCTCAGGTAGAAAACCGACTTAAAATGCAATTTTCAAACTATTAGATCAAACTAACTGTCAGTCAAAACATGTAAGGGATGCACGCCATACAATTTCTGCAACCATGGCTTTTTAACCTTTTTTACATGTAGAAGCCAAACGGGCACGTACGGGCAGATAAAACCTTTTGAATTATGTAAAAGAATAATCAAAGAACATATTTTGAAAATATGGCAGAGGTAAAAAAATAAAATTTTTTTTATTTCCCGTCAAAGTTGAAAAATAGTGAAAAAAATCAATGAGTGTTCGAACTCACGGATGATGTGTTAACACCATGTACACGGTACCTGTTCGATTACTATGAACACATTAGGAAATGTTACATTGAAAAATAAACAATAATAGTTTCTTTGTATACACCGGGCAATGCTTAACATCAAATGACTCGCTTTGTTTGGCCATAGCAACAACAACGAAACAGCCAAACACACAACATCACACATACTTTGTACGAAGTAGCTGACGTATTAGTGTGTCACCATAACGTCGACTGCGCAAGCATACATTAGTATGTTAATACATACGTTATAGACACAATTTCGTTTGCCTCACCCCTGCCACACCACTTTTTCATTGCTCTCTTGCTCGCTCCGTTTTGTTTACCACGTCATTATTCTCTTTCGCAGTCGCAGAAAATCTGGTTTTAGCAGCAGCATAAAATCTGGTTTTAGCAGCAGCATAAAATCGGACTTTGGTAGATTTAGTCCCTACACGCCGCTATAGATGTTAACACATCAAAAGGGATAGTTTTTAAATAGCGATTTACCTAGAGAAACACAAAGCAAACAGTACATTTTTTTTATTATACAATTGGAAAAAAATAAAGATGATTCTTTATAGAGTTTTCGTGATATTACACCTGAAATCGCACCAAATTAACTAAAAATGGTGTATTTTTTGAAAACCGAAAATCGGTCAACTTTGAACGTTATGTCTTCTAAACTAAAAATCTGGTATTATTAAGAGTTGAAAACTTTGCTATAAGATGGGTTTATTTAAAATTTCGTAGGCGCATACCTCAACCTCGTTTGTTCTACGGGCGCAACTGTGCGTCGTTGTGCAAACCATCCATGTAACAGTGTATTCCATCGCATCACCGCACAAAGTTCCACTTATCCAGGCGCTTTTGCACAGTATCAGTGTGTTGCACCTTGAAGACCCTCCCGTTTCAGGGATTCTATGGGTTATTTTGTCGCTCGTAATGTATGCGATCAACCTCACTTCTATACCTTGGTGGTTTTTCATAACAGCCATTGGTCCATTGACCTGTATCTCTGTAGAATGTTAATATAATATTGAGGACGTTCGGATTGCACCGCTGATGCCAAGACAGCAGATACGTCGAATGCGTTGCATTTGCCTCATGCTACACTTACGTTGGAAATTTCCTAAAGACATCATCAGTGACTACGAAGTGAAATGTCCGAGTCCCTGCTGACTTGCCGATCCGGTCCCAAATAAAAAACTTCTTGACACCCCCTGACATTTTCATATGTTTTGCAAAAAGCCAGCAGGAATTTTGAGCAGTTTGTCAATAGTGGCGATTACCTTATGACATGTACACAAGTCGTCCTTAAGTCACAATTCATCAGAGTCCGTGGCCAACTGAAATGTGGTGACCTTGTGTCATTTCCGATATACATATGTATGTATAATTATTATATCAGAGTCTTTGAGATGGATGAACTCTACTTTAAAAAAAGGTGAAATAAATTTTATATAGATAAATATTGATAATAAGAAATCGGTACATTCATGTATGTACACACATACATACATACAATTCCATGAAAATGTGCATATTCTTGAATAAATGTTCAAATATTTTGGAAATTATTTTTGGAAATTTATGACATACAATTCAAATATAAATTTATCAGTTTTATGTTTTCTGAATAATGATGGAGTTAATGTCGACGTCGTCGACGGCGTCAAATATCAAAAAAAAACTTGAATCGTATGAAAGTGTATGAGAGCAGTTAATCTCAACGCCGTAAGAAATTCGACGCCGAAAAAGTTCAATCTGTTTCAACTTTTTCGGCGTCGTTGCGGCGTTGCTCAGACAAAACCATACTGCTGGAGTTAATGTCGACGTCGTTGACGGCGTCAAATGTCAAAAAAAGTTGAATCGTATGAAATTGTATGAGAGCAGTTAATCTCAACGCCGTAAGACTGCAGTAATACACAGCGTTGACATTAACAGCAAAATGAAATTTTACGCCGAAAATCACAATTTCGGCGTTGAGACGCCGTCAACGACGTCGACATTAACTCCAGCATAACTTGAAATTGTATACACATGACTCGTTGTTGACAAAGGTAAAGACATCCTCTATCAATAATCAGCATTTGCATTAGTAAGAGTCAGTTATGACATAATGCTGACGAGTCAATAGGACGGTCTTATATAGATTGTCAGCCCGTTCACACTTAATGTCACCCAAAGCAAAACTAGTGACATGTCATCAAGATGTCTTCTATTAAGTGTCACTACTTGTCCTAAGAAAATTCTACTGACAATGTCATCAAGACAAATTGCCCAACTAGGAACCAATGTGTCATCTTCGGGTGTACATAAAGTGTATCAAAAAGCACATATTGTACAAAAAAGTACAAAAATACAAAGTACAGAAGATACTTCTTGAATACACTTGATGAAATTTTTTGATAATCTTTATGTACTAAAGGGTTTTCCAATAAGAGCGCTACAAAAGTTTTTTTAAATAAAACAAAACCGGTTTTAGATACCAATGAAATTCTTTATTCCTGTGAAAGTACGTTCGGTACCATTATGTATGGAACTCGATTTTATTTGCATGGCCACCACGGGCACGCTTGCAGAAGTCCAGACGCTGAACCCAATTTTCGACGGTTTTCAAGCATAAATCGGCCGATACTGCTGCAATTTCACGTTCGATATTCGTACGAAGTTCATCAATCGTCGCTGGCTTGTTGGCATAGACCATAGACTTGACGTAGCCCCACAGGAACGGCGTCAAATCGCACGACCGAGGCGGCCAATCGACTGGACCATTTCGTGAGATAACACGTTCACCAAACTTGGTTTCCAATAAATTGATTGTGGCATTCGCAGTGTGGCTTGTGGCGCCGTCCTGTTGGAACCACATGTCCTCCAAGTCCATATTATCCAATTGGGGCCAAAAATATTCGGTTATCATTGAACGGTAGCGATTCGCATTCACAGTAATGTATCATCACGGAAGAAGTACGGCCCAATGACGCCGCCGGCCCATAAACCGCACCAAACCTTAATTTTTTCGGGATGCAATGATGACTAATGGATTACGTGTGGATTGCTGTCTGACTAATATCGCATATTTTGCTTATTGACGAAGCCATTCAGCCAAAAATGAGCCTCATCGCTGATTGTTCAGGACTCTTAAAGTTGGCCTCTTAAAGTTGAGGCCACTGACTCCAAATTTCGGTAGTAAATTTTAATAATTTCGACTCGTTGTTGGCTCGTATATCTTTCCATGATGAAATGGCAAACCTTACTGAAGAGAAATGTCAAAAGAGCGGGAAAAAATATGGCGTCGTTTGCTGTCCCTATCGATTTACTTTTGTAGCGTCTCTGTTGAAAACCCCGTTACTTGGTACACATTTTGATATATTTTATCTACATTTCTATTTGATCTTTGGTACATTAGATAGTATACTTTATACACTCGATATACTTGGTACAGTTTAACTAGTTGTTGGTTAATGTATGGTTCTCTTGATGTACTTTGTTGGTACTCATTCTGTACTTTTGGAACTTTTTATGTACCTTTTACAAATTGTAGGTAAATTTAGACGGACCCTAGGGAATAACACCCCAAATTTGGGGCTTGCTTTTATTATGAAGATGGAAGAATCCCAAAATGAAATAGCCCCCCCAAGCAATGAAAATGGACCCCAAAATAGTTGTGAACTAAGACCCCAAATATTTATGTCTGGCTCAATTTCTTTTTTTTGTACTATATCACACGAAAATAAGCCCCAAATGAGTCCAAAACACCCCAAAGTATCCAGGTGTTGTATTCTACTAAAAATAGGGGCCAGAATTCATTTTCCGTTTGGGGAGTAGTTTCCACAACAGTAATTGTAGGCGGCCGGAAGAAGGGATCCAAGAAGTAACACCCCAATTGCAAAATTAAAATGGGTCCCAAATGTAGGGTTTGTTTTTATTATGAAGGTGGACCCCAAATTTCAAAATGAAATAGCCTCCCAAGCATTGATGAATGGGTCCAAATATTTTAGTGGGGGCTGCTTTAATTTTTTTTCTTTTAAACCGTTTAAAAATAAGGCCCCAATAAGCTCAAGAGGACCCCAAAATAATTATTTGTTGTATACTTTTAAAATTTGGGGCCAGATTTCTTTGACTCTTTGGGGTGTATTTTCTTGAAATGTAATTTTAAAGAATAGAACTTGCACCCCAGATAAATCGGCCCCAATAGAAAAAAAATTGGTTTTTTTTTATCCGTCGATTTGATTCATTTCAGAATGAATGTACAATAAATCCCAAAAAAATCGCGGATTTTTTTTTTAATTTCTTTCTGAAACAGCAAAATATAGTTTATTAAAATTGTTGTTTATCGTGTGTTGAAGCGCCGCAGGGAAAAAATTTTTCCCAAAAAACTTATCTTATAAATGTCCTTATTGTCGTGCAGTAGTGCAAGATACAGGTGCAATAAAAATGATTGCACCACAATATCCTTAATGTTTCATTTGCATTTTTAGAAGTGGGTTTATATTAGTAGTGTACTTTTTAGTAATATTTGGAGCCTAATTTCATTTGTTATTATGGGGTGTTTTTTCATTAAGTTGTATAGTAGCCATACAAAATTGCACCCCGAGAAATTACACCCCAATTAGTTATGAAATAACACCCTAAAACATGAAGACGGACCACAAGTAAAAGAAAACGTATCCCAAAATGCATTGGGTCCCACATTCATAATGAAAAAACACCCCAAGTGTAAGCGAAAATGGACCCCCAAATGTAGGAGATAACACCCCAAAATTTCGTGTTGTTGTTACCTGTGTATTATTTTGAGGCCCATTTTCATTTTGGAATTGGGGTGTTATTTCCTGGGGCCCGTCTTCATTCCGCCGTAACTGTAGTGAGTTGAAATTACAAAAAAAATTGGTTTCCCATTACATCTCACGACGAGATTGGGAACCAGTGTGATGTGCGCTTTTTAATTTATACAATCACTTATTGGGACCTCAAGCATTACACCAGTTCCGAACGGTATTTGGAGAAGCTTTTTCAAGGCTAAGTACTCGATAGTGTCGCCATTATTAAGCGAGGTGACGATGGTCGAAAGAAATGTAAAGTGGTCAGAGCAGGTATCGAACCCACGTTATCATACAAAAGAGCAGCGCACACTAGCCAGCATCACCGTCGTCCACATTCTCTTACCTCTCTATATAATATATTTTTATATCTCATCTGGGTTTGCTCCTTTGAGACAAAAAAGTGAATGATTAATTGATATGAAAAAATGCACACAGCTCGCTCAAGGACTTTCTTTTTCGCTAACGACTAATTGCGTTTTTCTACTTTTTGATTTGGCACTAGTACAAGGGAGCGAGCTATATCCGTGATTTTACGATGCCCTATATTTACACGGAATATGGATAATGGTCCCTCAATCCTTCTCCTTTCAAGTATAAATTATATGTCCCAATTAGTTACAAATTAACATCTCAATCAAGTACTCAGGATATCATTTCCAGTATTCCCAAAAGAAGTTTATAAATCAAACAAACTAATTTTTAGTAATCAAAGTTCATCGAGTCAGGTAAACTTTGCTAATTAGTTACTGATTACAATTTGTATGGTCACCACCTCGGCCACAAATCAAATACTAAATTACCAAATAACTCTTTTTTTTTCTTAGTATTCTCTTTTATTCAGTAAAGGATATTATTCTCCACATAAAATCATCATTCCAATACTCGTAGCCATTGACAACAACTAACTAATGCACAGGTCTGTACTCTGTACAAAATTACAAAATTACCTGATGAAATGACACAGAAACTGTATTATAGTTAGTTAGTTTAGTTATTTTTATTGTAATTTTTTTTACTAACAAACTAATTGCAGTAGTTGTTTTTATTCCAGTTACCATATACTGTCACATAATATGGTATACAGCCGTGATTCCCAACTAGTTCGAATCATTGTGAACTAGACTGTATTAAAAATAACTAAGTGTACTAACTACAATAACAGCAACAGTAAGAATAATAATACTAAGAACTAATATATATATTTGAAAACTCTCTAAACTGCTACAGACATTGACACGAATGTACTTTAGTATAAACAAATGAGTGGTAATTATACGAAGGAGGTCTAAAAAGGGCTAATAAGTCCGATAATTCAATCGAAATAATAGTCTTTGGCAGATTTCCATCTCATACAATTAGAACGTTTAGATGGATGGAAACTTGCGCCTACCCCGGTAGTGGACGTAGATCTTAAGAGGATAGTATACGAAATGCTCACCAGGAGATGTGTAATACTTCGTTCTCTTCTAAATATGTAAACGGAGGATCGCGTGGGGATGACGTATTGTCCACAAATCTGTAGTATTATTTGAATACTGGTCACTGTCGAAAATATTGGGAACATTTTTGTTTAAGCCGGCAACATGGAGCAAGTACCGCAGTACCCTAGGAGACAGTCTTCGGAGTAACTTTCAGACTTTGGGCAGATGGACGGCTGGCAGATGGACGGCTTTGTGTAGGTTGGCTGGCGAATGTTTTTACCAAAATAAACCTAATAACGAATTTTCTGCGTAATTAATTGGTTGAATTTTTTTTATATTGGTGTTTCAATTTAAAGAAAATGGACGATTGACATGATGAGACGAAAATTTGGACTGTGAGCTGCCGCCGGTCATTTTCGTCCAAGAAGAGTTTAGGAGCACTTTTGGCGGTACTCCTCCCAGTTGATGGACTAAAATGAGGCACATAAACAATTTTGCTGAGCAAGGGACAATCACCATGGTACCATAGTTCGGATGCTGGACACTATAGCTAATATATATAACTGCTGTCATATAAATCATTCTGAACAGGTCTGAAATTAATCTTGCAAAGTGTAACAAATACTTGAAAGCAATTCTGAATCGCAAACTTAGTGCCAAGCCAAACAGAGTTGAAAGGACGAAAACGTCTTCGATACCCCACTACACTTGTCAGAGAGCTTTAAGCTGGAAATATTGGCATTCCCCTCGGATTGTTCATTGGATCTATACAGCGGTGATGAGACCGTTAATGATCTATGAGGTTAACGCGTTGTACCAAGTGCTTGAAATCTCTATCAATTATGCACTAATGGCTAAATTTCAGAGAATGGTGATGATGTGCATCACGCAGGCTCTGCGCATCACTCCCACTGATACACTAAATGTAATGTGACAGTTGATGCCAGTGGACATTATAAGTCACTAGTAGAATACTGGCATCAAAAACAGTCTTAATGGGATATGATCGGAGTTACTCACGGAACAGTGTTGGAAGGTGTTCCGACTATTTCTGTATACGTCGACAAAACGAAAGCTTAATCAATCGGCAGTATCACAGTCGTATACCGGACGTGGAACGAAGGAAATCCTGGTATAGTGGGTCATCTGAATTTTGACATGTATGGTTCGAAATTGAATGATCAAGTTGGGTATTTCATCTACTTTAGAGAACTAGTTTTGGGAATTAGGGAAGTGTCCGATTGGCTGAGGCATAATAATACAGCAGTCTTGGGATTTAATAGTTTCTCTCAGAGTCCGTCAACTATCAAGTCTGTGAATAAGTGTTCCTGTACTCAACTCCTGTCCAAGACTACCGCAGATGACTTAACGTGATTGCTTAGCAGCGCGATATTCACCATAAATGGCTGAAAAATCATTGGGGCATTCCGGGGGACACAGAGTGGATGAGCTGGCCAGATTAGGGACTACCTTACAGATTCCACAGGAATTGTTACGAATTGACACGCACCCATAGACATGAAAAATTCGGAATTAGAACCCCCCATTACTTGGAAGCACATGGTCAATTTGGTATTTATGAAGTGACGGATTATTAGTCAATTGTTAGAAATTTACGAAATGAGTTGGTTTACGCTTGAAGAAAATTGACAAATATTAAAAACTTTTTTCAAAGTTTTGAGTCTTCAACTCGCACTGTTAAAAATCTACGAAATAAATTCGGTACGAAATAAATTGTTTGATCGATTTGTGAAGCGTGTTTTTCAATCCGGGTCCTTATTGGACAAACGCACTCGTGTATGTGCTCGCCTACTGCGTTGAAATTGTACTCGATCAGAAATAAAATCAAATAGCCACCGTTCGCAGCAGTTGGACATGTCTCACACATCTTTGCACACAATTTTGCATGAAGAAGACCTGGATATGAAGGGCTATAAAGTCCAACTCTGCCAAGAACTGGGTTGAATAACGCTTGGCTGAATATGAGAATTTTTACCGAAATATCATATTTCCGATGAAGCCCATTTTCACCTCGGGAACTACTTTAGCAAACAAAATTGACCACACTTCGTCGAGAATAGTCCGATGCATCCCCAACGAGGGACTGTTTGGTGCTATTTTAGGCATGGCCGAAATTTCCTTCGAAAATGAGCAAGGGTCCGCCGTTTTCGTCATTAGCGAGCGTGATCGTGCCATGTTTAGAGGTTTGTTGTCCCCAGAAGTTGAATAGGGTGGAATGTGCCACACAGTCAACGTTACAATTGATATTTCTGCACTGCATAATCAGCCGATACATGGAAGTCCATTGTCCGCCTCGCAAATGTGTTTTGAACCTGTTAGACTAATATGTCTGGGGCTCCGTGAAAGTTAAATGTTACTCAAACAATCCCCAGACCATTGAGGCCCTAAAACTCGACATAGAGGGCCAAACAAGCGAAAATGTACTGAAAAATTGGATAGATCGAATGAGGTCCTGTATCGTTCACAAATATCAAGAATGGGACTTTCCAATAAAATCATAATTTTGAAAAATTTCTATAAGTATTTTTTTAAAGCGAAATTAAATTCCGAATTTTACATGAGCCACCCTTTATATCTTTATATGTTTTTCAAATAATTGTCTCATTTAGGTGGGCATGCAGTTTTTACACTGAATGCCGATGGTCGGGTCATTCAGCATAATCCAACGTAGGATGTACAACAGCCATAAGGCATTTAAAGCGAAAGATACTCCAACAGACAACGCTGGTGTAGTATCCTTAGACGAACCTGCCCTATTGCCAATATCTGATATGCCTCTAGATGATACTAGCGTTTCGTCTTTCTCCTATGCGCTTGGATGCGTGGAGAAACTCTTCATCACGGGACTGGAAGAGTCACCCACCATGGGCCGGATTCTGCAGATCAACCTTCATCACTCTAAAGCTGTTTAAAAGTTCTCCTGTAGCAAGGAGAAATAGAAATAGATCTGGACTTAATTCAGGAACCATGGGTGAGTGGGGATATGGTTTTTAGTCTTAGGACACCTGGGTTCAAGCTGTTTCAAAGTACAGGTAATTCAAGACATAAAGTCTATTAGTTAGCAACGGTATATATGGCACGCCGAAGCGCCTCCCAGTGCCTTAAAATCACTGGCGACACCGGCGAAAGAAAATAACATAGACGTGATAGTGGGGAGCGATATCAATGCACATCGTCACTTGGGGAAAATACTGACATCAACGAAAGGGGTGAGTTTCTTATAGAATATATTTATTATGAGCAGTAACCTGGTGAGTTGCAACAGAGGGTACGAACCTCCTGTCATTACTAGAAATATACAAGAGGTGCTTTATGCTACTCTTTCCTCTGAGAGCATAAGCCATAAACTTTCTGATTTGAAAGTTTTGGACGTTCACAGCATTTCTGACCGCAGATATATTAGTTTTTGCATAAACGGAGAGCCTCAAGGTCTTGTCAGTTCCGTCCAGCAGTAAGAAGATAGACTGGGAAAAGTCTAAAGACAATTTCTACTGGTCACAAACTACATAGCCACTTATAACAGGACATAGATGAACAGTCGAACGAGTCACATCGGCCCTAAGTTTCTCGCTTCAGGCTACATGTCCCAAGGGTAATGCAAGGGGAAAACAGCGGCCACCATGGAGGACGCCACATCTGAGTCGACTAAGGAAATGATGTAGAAAGCCGTTTAATAGGGCAAAGTCCACAAGGACGTAACAGGACATAACAGGACTGGGATAGATATAAAGAAGAACTCAAGCACTACAAGCGAGAGTTGAAAAAATCTAAAAATAAATACTGGATGAATTTCGACAGTAATGTGGAAAGCTCACCCGAAGCCTCCAAACTTAGTAAAATGTTGGCCGAAACTTGGAACAAAAAAATAAAAGATGGAAAGAGCGATGGTTCTTGGACAACGTCCAGTGAGGAATCACTGGAGGTGCTCCTGGGTAAACATTCTTCTGAGAATCTTGAACTTATTGGGCTATAAAAAGCTTGAAACCTTTCAAGTCGCCAAGATCGGACAATTTCTTGCCGGCGGAACTGCAGGCACTGGATTACAGACTGGAGGCCTGGCTCAAAGAGCTCTACACCGGATGTATCTAGAAGGCCTACATACCTTCGAAATGGTGGGAAACTAAGGTTGTCTTCATTTCTAAATCGAGGATACCATCCCATACGGGACATAAGGATTTCTGACCGATTAGTCTATCAGCATTTATCTTTAAAACCTTGGAGAGATTACACGATAGCTATATTAGGACCAACATTGATCACAATCTACAGTCTACTCAACAGAAATACTATCTACGCAACAGACTACAGCAAGGATAAGTGTGCTGAACCCGCTCTGCATGATATGGTCAGATTTATAGAGGATTCTCTCGCTGTTAAAGAATATACCATGGTAGCTTTCTTAGACATATAGAGAGCCTTTAGCAATGTAAACCCAGTCGCAATAACTGCGTCACTCACGGCTCTGGTGTTACAGCAATATCAGGTTGTTTGTCCTCAACCTTCTTACGAAGAGACGCATATCGGCTAGCTTGTGGTCAACGGTCTTCTATAGATTTTTCATCAGAGTGACGCCTCAAGGGTGCGTTTTGCCGCCTCTGCTATGGAATCTCTCCATATGCAGGTGACGTGGCAATGGCGGTAAGAAGGAAGTTTCCAAGTGCTCCTTGGCATCCATCATACCACCTCAAAATGGGATTCGGATATGGTCTTGGGGTGAACCCAATCAAGACGGAGCTGGTTCCTTCCAGAAGGAAATACCAACGACTGTGCTTGTATTGGCCTGTTGTATCTGACTCCTTAGGGGGTATTAAAATTCTCTTCTCGGAAAGCGCAAAATAATTAAGGATTTTAACGGACAGGAAATTGAACTTCAACCCCAACTTTCTGGAAAGAGCGAAAAAGGATGTGATAGCACTATATACCTGTAAAGGGGCAATAGTAAAACGCTGGAGTCTGAATCCGCCTATGAGAACGACACCGTCTGATACACCAAATTTCGTAAAAAATTGTTTCCCATTACATCTCATGAAGGGATTGGGGAGATCTTCTCACAATCAGTGCGCTGTGCACTTTCTATTTTTTACACTTACTGATTGGGACCTACAGTTTTACACCGGTCACGAACGGTAGTTTGAGAAGCTTTTTCATGGCTGAGTACTCGACAGTGTCGCCATGACTAAGCGAGGTGACCGCCGTCGAAAGAAATTTAAGGTGATCAGAGCAGGGATCGAAGCCACGTTCTCATGTACAAGAGCCGCGCACACTAGCCATTGTGCCACCGACGGTCAACTACATTTAATAGCACCGGACATTGCAGCTACGCAAAATGCCACGGCTAGTCATGTTAGACTTAGGGAACTGTCCCTCTGGTCAGAAAATGGTCTCGGACACAGTAGCATTCCCAACACAATGCCTGACCTTCCAGGTATTGTCGATTACACTTCGGCCAAACCACTCTTTGACAAGGAGTACTACACTCTTATGTCTGATAGATCGGAATGCAATGGTCGCATCTTTCGACATATGAGATTCGTGAACTTTTACACAGGTGGTTTAAAACTCGACGATAAAGCAGGCTTTAGTGTATTGTCTAAGGACCTAGGACTATCTATT
Organism: Phaonia tiefii; assembly: GCA_963931995.1. NCBI lineage: Eukaryota > Metazoa > Arthropoda > Insecta > Diptera > Muscidae > Phaonia > Phaonia tiefii. Next base: position 110,961,405 of record OZ008370.1, on the reverse strand, counting down.
GCGAAAAGATAGCTTGATCACTGCAGTGTGTACCAGTTAGGACTCTTAGCTATTAGAGAAGTTGCAGAGTTCTGACTAAAGTCAGGATTAATACTATTTAAGCAGCTATCAATTCCCTGAAAACTGTCTTCCTGAATTCGAGAATATCCCTCGACTATCACAAATCTCTTAATGATATGGCTGACCAAATTAATATTCACCTTATATGGGTGCCGGGCCACAGGGGTATATCAAAGAACTGCAAAGCAGATGAAGTTGCTGGAGTGGGAACTGCCTTAAATGATTCAGAGTAACTAGATCAAGTGGGCATGCCTCTTGAATGGCTCGCCAGATTCTTGAGGAATTGTGCACTTTTAGCAACAAACAGTAGGTGGCCACTAGTAGAAAACTATGTACATTCTAGTCTGATGGGGTCCCGCCTAAACCGGAAACGTACTGACGCCCTACTGTTGATATTGAGACCGGACGTTTTACTTATTGTGACTGTCATGACGGCGCACTGTCTTATTGGAAAGTACTCAGAGAAACTGAAAGTGCAGACACTGCAGTGATGAAGACGATATGGAATCAATAGAACACCTCCTGTGCCTGCGATGAAGTTAACATCCGTCAACTCTTCTGGTTTTTAAAGCAATCAAGCTGGTACAACGTGAAGGACTGGAAAAATCTCATGTTTTTTCCTTTTGTCCAGGTGTAATAATGGACTACAATGACTAAGTGAGTTTGACATGTAGGTGTACATTTTTCACCGGCCATCAGTCGTTTATTGGTATTCCGGACTACAACATAGTGCCAATTCAATAAATCGTCTCAAAAGTCGAGTACAATATTATTATTATAATTGTATAAGTAAATGCTGGAAAGGAGTGTATCACCCTTTCCACCCAATATAAGTCATTTATGAAACAAGAGAATAAAGGTTAAGTCCCTGGCATCTTGAGCATGTCCAGCTTCATTAAATATAAACTTTCGATGATCAAACAAAATTAAATTATTACCCAACTGATCATACCACTCATTCAATCATTCCCTCTTTCACACTACTGCCACCAATTTTGTGTTAATGAAAAAGTTTTGTCAATTATTTGTAAGCTTTTAGTTTTTATATTTGTTTCTGATGTAGTATTACTTTTTGTAGTTGTAGTTATTGTTGTTTTCCTGTTTGTTTTTCCCTCTTTTATTTCCTGTTGATGTCTCTTTTGTTTTACTACAGAGAACATTGGTTGGATCTTTCTACCTATGGAATTACAATTCATTCCCTACTATTCTGTTGCTTTAGTTGTTGATGATGTTGGTCAAAACTGAAAAGTTTAACTTTTGTATAGAAACTTTTATATGTTTTAGTGTTGTTGTTGTTGTTGTTGGTTTAGTAATTATTTCGAAAATAAACGTGCAGCTGATGAATTTTGTTGTTAAGTTGCAAACATTTGTCTGTCACTGTGTGAGTTGCTTGTGTCGGTGTATTTGTCGAATTAGTTGTTGAGTATCAGTTAGTTTCGTTCATTAATTTGTACTTTACAAAAGTTTGTCAATGTGTTTGTGTGTGTGTGTGTGTCAAAAAGTACAACTGATTAATCAGTTTCAGGTTACAACAAAAAATGTGGCATATTTGGCATTTCAATTAAGATATTTACTCTTAGAAAAAAAATATTCGAAACATACATTTTGTATTATTTTCTTTTTAAAGCATCAAAACTTTACAATTCTAACTAACGAAAATTCCAATAAAATTTACAATTTATACTTTCTAACATAGAAACTTCAAATGAAATTTACATTTTCCACATAATATCACGTAATTTCCAAACGAAACTAACATTTCATTTTAAATTGGAAATTTTTTTAATGGAATTCCGATACAAAATCCACTCCATTCCAGGCTAAAGAAATGAATGCAAGAGGTGTGAGGAGAAAATAAAAATAATAATGAACATAAAAAAATGCGTACTCTGTTATTACCACGCTAAAGAACTTTTTTTTAAAATAAATTAAAGAAAATTAAAATGACGCGAAGGCTTTAAAATATTAAGAAAAAGTTATTAAATTTTTTTAAATGTAAACAAAAATAAACAATATTAATGGCCGGTTTCACAGTTCAAAATTCCCCATTTAAATGTACTTGTCATTTAATGGTATTTAATATGAAAATTTTCCGTGAGCTTTTAAACTGAGTTTTTAAATGGAGAGTGTGAAACTCGTCCTAAAGAGCTCAAAAATATGTTTAAAAAAGCTTTGCGTATTTGAATCTAGCGATATAGGCCTCAGAACAGGATTTAGCCTTCATGCGACCCTAGACAATATCGACTTCACGGGGCCCTAGGCTATTATATCTGATGTTAATCCCAAGCTAAAATCAAATACTTCACGCGAAATCAATCGCTTCCATTGCTTATAGCTTTCAAAGACACATCACTATTCTTAAGTGATTCTTCAACTTGATTCCTTATTTCTCCTCAGTTCCGGTATTTTTAATTCGTGATTTGAAGATCTACTGCTTTTCTCTCTTTTTTTTATCAAGCCAACACTCAGGGGATGCCCCCTATAAATGCAGTGCATTGTGTTGGCGAAGGAAAATTGAGGGTGGAAAGAGGGAGTAGTGACTGTTGACATTTGCCTTGAATGTTTGTATGTCACAATTGGTGGGAAATACACAAGCCGGAAGTTTATTCCACATACGAACGAATTTTCTCTATAGTGTGTAGTGCGGTCAACCGGCCACTCGATATAAAACGGATGAGAGTTCCCGGAAAGGCACGTGCTTCGGTTAAATATCCTCACGTCTGGCATAAGTTGACGGATGTCCGAGGAACACATACCCTGGAAATATCGATAGAACAGCGACACGTAACTCACATTTCGACGCTGCTCAAGGGAGACAATAGAGTTGGATACCCTACTGTCCCCTACGAACACCATCGCTCTCTTCTGGACACGGTCGAGAAGCTCCAAAGAAGTCCTAGGAGCACCTGGCCGTATGTGGGAGTTATACTCCATCTTTGTCCTGATGTAGTGGTGTAGATATTGAGAAGATCAGATGGAGTGAAGTATTTCTTGCACCGCTTTAAAAAGACCATACACTTGAATGCATCTTTCGACACTTCAAATACATATTTTCACATTGTATTTTCATGCCCAGAACATCATGAGCATTTAATTTATCAATATCCACACCGTCCATAGATAATGACGACACACCTGGGTCAGCAATACGATTATGCGACAACAAACAACACTGGGTCTTACCCGCATTAAAATCTACTCTATTCATTCGACCCCATTCAACAATGGACACCAGATCCCGGCCGAGTGTTTCATTCATCGTCCGGCGTTTGACTTCAATCTCTTGAAGACTTGGCCTACGGTCGAATGAATAAGAATGACAGAGATTACTGTCATCCGCAAAAGAGTAGATTGGATTCACAGTCTGACCAAGGAGATCGTCAATGAAAATAAGAAAAAGAGAAGGAGAAAGAACAGAGCCCTGTGGTACACCTAAGTAAACTATATTAAACTATATTTGCGAAAAGCTACAAACACGTTATATTTGTATCCAAACAACAACAAAAATAAAAATTTATCAGGGTGTATCGTCTATTTTTCAGTTTTTAAAACGATGTATAAGTAGTTTTGGGCACTGACTGAAAATGTAAATCCATTACAGAAATACTAACAATTGTTGTCATCATAGCATAGTCAATATATTTCCCAGATGTCATGAATCGAGCAACACGGATCTGGTCCGAATATTGATTACTACACGCTGTAAAACAACAGACCCAGCAACGTATTGCAGGACCAAGGTTTATATTTGCACGCATTGTTTTCATGAATTGAAGATCTGCTGCTGGTTTGCTTCTTTGTCGTCTGTTTCGTTTTTTCAGCATTTTTTAACAAACAAATCCACATTTCGGTCACAAAAACATATATTATAACTTATTAATCATTGTGCTTCAAACATGTAATATTAAATATCAAACAAAATATGTTTGGACACAAGAATACTACTTATATATTTGCGACATGCTACAAACGCGTTACATTTGCATACAGACAACAAAAGATGACAGATTTGTCAACGTGTAAGAACTAGACGCATGCTACATTTTCACTCCTAAATAGCTCAAATTTCAAATATCTTTCCCAAAATCCAAAAAGGATGTATCAAGCACTACCCAACTACACATATTTAGTTATTGGAGAATTCTTCGTTTGACCACAGTGGGCCCAAAACTTGCACAGGAACCTCACACAGAAAATTTCAAATTCTGAATTTCTGAAGGTCCTTAGGAAGTTCTAAATTGTATATTTCGAAGAGACTTTTTAAGGACTATCGACTGGCATATGTCAAGTTCATGGAGAATTCTTCGTTTGGGCACAGTAGGCGAATAACTGTTTTCGTATATGAAATTCAAAATGAAGAATTTCCGGTTCTGAAGGTCTTCTAAAATATGCGGTTGGCATATTCTGAAAGTATGTGTCAAATACTACCCAACTACAAATATTTAGTTATTGGAGAATTCTTCGTTTGACCACAGTGGGCCCAAAACGTGCACAGGGACCTCACACAGAAAATTTCAAATTCTGAATTTCTGAAGGTCCTTAGGAAGTTATAAATTTTATATTTCGAAGACACTTTTTAAGGACTATCGACTGGCATATGTCAAGTTCATGGAGAATTCTTCGTTTGGGCACAGTAGGCGAATAACTGTTTTCGTATATGAAATTCAAAATGAAGAATTTGCGGTTCTGAAGTTCTTCTAAAATATGCGGTTGGCATATTCTTTAAGTATGTGTCAAATACTACCCAACTACACATATTTGGTTCTTGGAGAATTCTTCGTTGGACCACAGTGGGCCCAAAACTTGCACAGGGACCTCCTACAGAAAATTTCAAATTCTGAATTTCTGAAGGTCCTTAGGAAGTTCTAGATTTTATATTTCGAAGACACTTTTTAAGGACTATCGTCTGGCATATGTTTGGTTTTCGTATATGAAATTCAAAATGAAGAATTTCCGGTTCTGAAGGTCTCCTGAAATATGTGGTTGGCATATTCTGAAAGGATGTGTCAAGGACTACCCAAATGCACATATTTGGTTCTTGGAGAATTCTTCGTTGGACCACAGTGGACCAAAATCTTGCACAGGGACCTCCTACAGAAAAGTTAAAATTCTGAATTTCTGAAAGTTCTTGGAAAATTCTAGATTTTATATTTCGGAGACACTCCTTAAGGACTACCGACTGGCATATGTTTGGTTTGTGGAGAATTCTTCATATGACCATATTGTGCCTTAATAGTTCCACTATATGTGACCTATTTAAATACCAATATTTGAGATTTGGTTGCATATATATTAGTTTGTGCAGCAAATATATTTAGCTTGGAATGCGTTTTTATTAATTACTGTATATTAACTTTCGTCATCGATTATTTAACTGAAAAAATTAATAAATTGCTGATTTATCTTTAAAATAAAGTGTGTAACAGAGCTCTGCTAAGTAAATTGGTTTGCGGCTTTCAGTGAACCACGTAGACCTGCTGATTTTGATGGTCTGACAGATGCTCTCACCTCAGCCCTCAACGCAGCACGTGAATCTGCATGTCCAATCTGAATTTATTGCGGCAAAAGGAATCCTCCATAGTGCACAAGGGTGGCCGTCGGTGGTGCAATGGGAGTGTGCGCGGCTCTTGTGGGTGAGAACGTGGCTTCGATCCCTGCTCTGACCACCTTAAATTTCTTTCGACGGCGGTCACCTCGCTTAGTGACGGCGACACTCTCGCGTACTTCATGGTTAAGCTTCTCAAAATACCGTTCGGAACCGGTGTAAAATTGTAGGTCCCAATCAATGAGTGTAAAACTAGAAAGCGCACAGCTCACTGGTTGTGAGGAGCTCTCCTTAGTCCCTACATGGGATGTAACGGGAAACCATTTTTATTTATTTATTTTATAGTGCACAAGGACCTGCAAAAAATACGATCCTGCACAAAGTCTTGGAGAAGGCTTTTTACTAACGCTAAGATTTCAAGGGCGGAGCGAGACAATAATGTCTACAAATTAAAAATTTATATTGGATTGTATTGCGTTTTTGGGTATTTGAATATAAAAACCAGTAATTAGCTGTAGCTTCAGTGTTTCGATTTAATATTCATCACTATGTACTAACCATTTACACAAGACGACTTGAAAGGGCGAGTACAGTTGCCTTTTTTCAAGTCATGTGCAGTAGCGAAGTTGCGACAACCAAGCACTTCGGAAAAGCAAACGTGTATGTGTGTAGGTGCTTATGTGTTCACAAAAACACAATACGATATGAAGCGAGGTGGAAGTAGTTGTATGTGCTTTTTGTGCTCTACAGTTTCACAAACATACACGAATGCTTTTTTCAGAACAGTGAAGTATTTAGTTGCCGCAACTTCGCTACAGTGCAAGTCTTGAAAAAAAGGCACATGTCTTAAATGCCCATTCAAGATGTCTTGTGCAGATGTTTACTATATAAGTATATACAAAAGTTTGTTCTGGTTAAAACATTTTAAAACTCTGAACGAATACGGACAACTCGGATTTGGTGGCGTCGCATATTGGAACTTTAGAATAATATTGTGTTTTTATTTTTCTAAAACCCGTTAATAAATACAAAACAATTAAATTTATTGCATTGAATACATACAAAACCTCCTAACTTCTTCACTAGACTAGCGAAAAATTATAGACGTAGACGTGGATGTAGACCTTCTCTACGACAAAAATATCGAAGAGGGATGCTTGCTAGCTTTCGAAAAATAGACATATCAGGAGGCTTTCACTGTACCTTCGAAAATCCTCCGTAGGCATGCTTACTTCCTTTCTTTAAGCTTGATTGTTGCCACGCCTGCTAGTTGAAAACGGAATGGACACCCATAGTCTTTCACACTCCTTTTTTTAAGTAGGCCTGCCAAATAGGGAATCCAGATTGTATTCGCACTCCGTTCTTTACGCAGTTCTGTGGGCAGGCTCGTCGAGGGAAGGATAATAACTGTAGGCCTGATATACGGTGCTTTATGTCAATCTGAAATGACGATTGCAGGGTAGGCCTTCTGACCACCTCTGCAGGCCTGCTAGAAGATGTTCAAACCGCTTATATTTCCTGCTGGAATGTGACCAGTGTAAACGCGTGCATTCTTGCTGTACACTTGCAGCCCAAATAACTTTATCAAAGTGGTAAACGTTCAATGAAATTTACAGTCTTATAGAATGTTTAGCAGAGGACTTTCTAGTTTACGATTACAAGTTTTAAACCTGTACAAAACCTTTTATATCATTTTAAGTTATTGAAACCACTTGCTGACAAAGTATTCAATGAAACCTGACATTCGTTTCGGAAGACCTCAAAATATTATAGTTGTTAATCGTCTTTCTTTTGCAGAAGGTCAGCAACTACAGCGGCTGGCAAATCCTATACTTTAATAAGTCATTAGCTTTGGATGTATCATTTCCCTATGGTGCAATGATTACCGTTTGCCACTCTGAAACGTGAAAAGGTAGATTGAATTCCCGTTCTGAATACCTTTCGATTGATATCTGTTAATTCAGATTCAATGTAAAACTGTATGTCCTTATCAGTGAGTCCCCAAAGTATAAAGCGCACAGCTGCACTGATTATGACAATCTCTTCCCTATCCTTTCATAGGATGTAAGGGAAAATATGTATTTTTTAATCATTCACTGGCTTTAAACAATTTTACCACACTAATTCACTACTGCAAGTTTCTTGCAGAATTTAACAAGTATTTATGCAATCCACTTACAATTCCATGAATTGGTAGGAACATCATGTCCCATGTCGATTCTGGGCATGCGAATGTACTCGCATAAGGAGTTGAACATGTGTATTGTTTGTTTGTTAGCAAACAATTCTCTCGTAATAATCGTAATGAATTTAAAATCACAATACGTGAGTCAATAATAAACTAGCAGGAAAATAATGTAGTAGTCGTTGTTGTCATCGTATTTTCCATGAGATTCCCCTATTTAGTTGCATGCAACCAACAAATATGCCACATCCTCCACTCCACTCCAATCCACTGCACTGCAAACAAATTCTTTCAACGGAAAACAAAACAAATATACTAAAAGAAATGAAAGAAACTCTCGTACAAGACAACAAATATTTGTTGAATGCAACTTTTTGGCACAAAATGTCATTGAAGGGAGGAAATCCACTGGATTCTAAAGGGAAACTATATTCCTCGTTTTTGCTAATCCTTTAGATATACAAAGCAAACGAATAAGCAGAGTAGAAGAGAGACTACACAAATGGTGCGGTAGGACTATTAATACTGCAAGTCGTCGTAAGGATATGTCGAAATAAGGCCGTAAGTCAAATTTATATTAAAGACGTCGCAATACTTACACCAACACACACACACACTCGATTTACGCCTTTCAGGAGCCGAGCGAGACATTTTCGTTGGAATTCAATTCAATTCGATTCGATTCATTGGCAGAGAAAAGAAGTCTAAAGCCTAAGACAAGGCAAGACATGCAGAGAAGGATATGTATGCACATACATATTCACATACTCGTCTAAGTCGAAATGGGAAATTGATTTTGCTGCAAATAGACTTTGAAATTTTACAAATCATTTATATAACTGAAAGACATTTCCTACCATTCTGCCTCTTTTTTTTTAGTTTCCTAAAAATACAGAATCGTATAGGTAGATGGGATATATCATCCATTAGACAACAGTAAAGGCATCAAAAAGGCCAGGAAATAAAGAACAAGTAGTTATAAAACATTTCCTTATTACATTGAATTCAGTTGGCACAGTGGTTTGTAATACCTGAGAGGAACAAAATGTGTCGATGTTTTGCTAAGTGCTAAAACATAGAGACAAAATTTCGAACTCTGAGAAATGCAAATAACGTCATGAGTTTACCATCCCACTTTTAGCAGGATTGTCATACTTGTTAGGGAATTATCCAGGGTTTCGATGTCGGTTTATTTTATATATTAAGTCTGATTTGAACTAACTACTTATGTTTTTTTTAAATTCTTTATTTAAAGTGAAAGAATTTTCCCACTTTGTGGTCTCAACCAGTTGGAAACCCAAATATCTTTACTTTACATCCCATGAAGGCACAGGCAAGAGCTTCTCGCGATGTGTGAGCTTTGCGCTTTCTAGTTTTACACTCACTGATTCAATGTAAGAAATGAATGAGCATCAAATCAGGTATAGTAGGTGACTGATGTCACTGAAAATCATCAAACAATCGGGCATATTCTTTTGTCCTTAGAAGGCGGATGAGCCAAACATACGGGCCAACGGCGGATAGAAACTAAAAGAAGAAAATCCAGGTTCAACATATCGCATCCTGGTCAGCGTCTGATCCATAATGGGCGGCTGCAATCAAATATCCTGGCTGTAGGTAAAATGCAAAAACCCGGTGGGGGCTGGGTTTGCCTCCCGCCACCGTTCATAATGGCAGTGAAAATACAAAAACGAAACAGAAAACATAAACAACCCCTATTTGTTGACGACCCCCGCAAACGTTATAAGGACCACGATTTACGGATATGCACTTGGAATGTAAGAACTCTATATAGATCCGGTGCAAGTATCCAACTGGCAGATGTCCTCGAAAGTTATAAGGCTGACATTACCGCTATCCAGGAAATGCGATGGACAGGACATGGCTGCACAAGAAAAAGAAACTGCGATATATACTACAGTTGCCATGAAAAAAAACATGAATTTGGTTGTGGATTTGTAGTTGGCAAAAGACTGCGACATCTAGTCTCTAGGTTCAATCCTGTGAGTGAACGAATAGCCACAATCCGCATAAAAGCGAAATATTTTTATATTTCCCTAATTTGTGTGCATGCCCCGACAGAAGAGAAAGATGACCATGCCAAAGACATATTCTATGAGCTCCTAGAGGAAACGTATGACCGCTGTCCTGGCCATGACATTAAGATTGTACTAGGAGATTTTAATGCCAAAGTAGGAAGGGAGAATGTGTTTAATCCAACTATTGGCAATTTCAGTCTTCATGCTAACAGTTCCGACAACGGTATGAGACTGATTGACTTTGCCGCGGCAAAAAACATGGTCATCAGTGGCACAAGATTCCAGCATAAAGACATCCACAAGGCTACTTGGGTATCCCCTGATCAAAGAACTAAGAACCAAATTGATCACGTGGTAATTGATGGAAGGCACTCATCCAGTGTAATGGACGTACGAGTGATCAGAGGAGCTAACATCGATTCTGATCACTACCTGGTAGCAGCAAAGGTTCGCACAAGATTAAGTAGAGCGAAAATCGTACGAAACCAGACGCAGAGGAAGCTGGACATCGGAAAGCTGCAATTACCAGAGGTAGCCACAGCCTACTCAAGGAAGCTCTCGCAACTTTTGGCACAGAACCCACCCCCTCCCGATGACGATCCTGATGCGCAGTGGAAACCCATTTCCGACTCTATAAAAACTGCCGCAACAACCGTACTTGGTTTCGAAAAACCGCTTCGCAATAAACCGTGGTACGATGAAGAGTGTCGCATAGCAAATGACGAAAAGAACGCTGCACGTATGGTAATGCTTCAGTCAATTGCAACGCGAGCTGCAACTGAGCGGTATAGGGAGAAGAGAAAGGAGGTAAACCGTCTCTTTAGGCGTAAGAAACGGCAGTGGAGAAAACGCGAGAGTGAGAAAACTGAGACATACAGAAGGAAGAACGAAGCCCGAAAATTCTACCAAAAAGTTAAAAACGGAACTAATGGGCATGGTTCAGGGCCCCCCTTCTGTAAAGACAAGGACGGAAATCTCGTCGAAGATGTGCAGAGCATGTTGGGAATATGGAGAGAGCATTTCTCCGCTCTACTAGTACCTGAGATATCCGATGACGATGGGACAATCGATCACAATATGGACGACGACGACGATTGCCCCCCTCCTAACCAAGACGAGGTCAGAACAGCTATTGCCCGGCTTAAGAACAACAAAGCCGCAGGAGCCGATGGATTATCGGCGGAGCTGTTTAAGGCTGGTGGCGATGAGCTGATAAGGTGCATGCATCAGCTTTTGGTTAGATGAATGCATGCCCGGCGATTGGAGTCTCAGTGTACTATGTCCCATATTTAAAAAAGGTGACCCGAGTATCTGTGCCAACTACCGTGGAATAAGCCTTTTATCCATAGCATATAAGGTTCTATCAAGTATAATGTGCGAAAGACTAAAAACAATTATCGCTGACCTGATTGGACCATACCAGTGTGGCTTTAGGCCTGGAAAATCGACAACTGGCCAGATTTTCACTCTACGCCAAATCCTGGAGAAGACACACGAAAAACAAATCGACACCTATCATCTATTTATCGATTATAAAGCTGCCTTCGATAGTCCGATACGGGAGAAACTCTATGAACCAATGTCTGAGCTTGGTATTCCTGCAAAACTCATACGCCTTTGCAGGATGACCTTGACGAACACCAAATCCGCAGTGAAAGTTGGTAAGGATCTTACCGAACCTTTCGAAACTAAGCGAGGCCTCAGGCAAGGCGACACCCTATCGTGCGATCTCTTAACATCTTAATGGAGATCATTATGAGAAAAGCTGCAGTCAATATGAATAAAACCATCAGCAGCAAAAGTCACATGCTGCTCGCGTATGCTGATGATATAGATATCATTGGGCGCACAATTAGAGAAGTTACTGCGGTTTTTTCGAGAATTGAGAAGGAGGCAGCAAAAGTGGGTCCGACGGTGAATGAGGACAAGACAAAATTAATGGTTTCAACGAACAGGGCCTCCACGCGATTAGACCAAAGCGTGAACGTTGATAACCGTTATAACTTCGAGGTAGTGGACGAATTTATATACCTCGGATCTGCCGTGAACAAAAACAACAACGTCAGCCTTGAGATCAAACGGAGAATTGTGCTTGCGAATAGATGTTATTTTGGGCTAAGCAAGCACTTTAGAGATAAAGCCCTCTCTCGAGTAACAAAAGTCCAGCTGTACCAGACTCTCATTCAACCTGTCTTGCTTTATGGCGCAGAATCCTGGGTCCTATCGCAAGCAGACGAAACATCTGTAGGAGTCTTCGAGAGAAAAATACTCCGAAAAATTTATGGCCCTATAGTGCACAACGGCGAGTATCGGCAACGCATGAATCACGAGCTGAATGAGCTTTATCCTGACATTGACATAGTTAAGCGGATCAAGATAACGCGATTGCGCTGGCTAGGCCATGTCGGTAGAATGGATGAAGATGAACCAGCGCGAAGGGTTTTCGAAACCGAACTCGAAGGAGGACAAAAATAGGAAGACCAAGACTCCGCTGGAGGGATCAGGTTGACGAATCCCTGCGTACACTTGGTAATGCCAACTGGAGAGATAAAGCAAAAGATCGAACTGGTTGGCGAAATATGTTATCTTCGTTTTTGTAAGGTCCCTGACCCCCCGGGGTTGTCCGAGACCGGATAAGTAAGTAAGTAAGTAAGATCAATGTTAATTATCAAAATGAAATATGATCTTTATAACAAAGGCTGCATCATGGCCACATTTTGGATTTGCAGCAGCACGAACAGCATTCAATCAACTTTAGTGCAAACAGGAGTGGAGAAATTATCTGGAATGTTAAGATTAACAACGACTTAGTCATCTATCCTACCTGCTTAAGCTTCAACCGGCTCCATGAAACCAAGATTATACATCAGCATAGAGATTAAATTTACCCAATACAGGGTGATTCAGGAACTTCCAGACAAATTTCTCCAGCGTATTCCTTGGCTCATTTCATGAAGAAAAGTCCACTAGGACCATGTCCGAAAATGCAAGGGTGCGAAATGGCAGCGGGTTCAAAATTTTCGGATTGCCGGTCGGAGGGTAGTAGGGTAAAGTTTCTAACTTCTGGGCCAGTGGTCGGATTTTGTTTTATGTTTTTTTCTGTTGAAAGATAGCCATACCTCTTACCTTTCCAAAATGACCTAAACGAAGCCCAGAGGTCTTACCGTTCCAAAGTTATGACCATTTTACTGAAATGCAAAAATGTTTGTTTTTGTTTTTGGAAGCCAAATAACAGCACACATTTATTTGTTTTTGTAAATTAACTCGTTTAAGATTTTATTGATTCTGATAGGCTTCTTAAAGACCTTTCCAACAAGCCCAAAATCCGACCACTGGCTCAGAAGTTAGCAACTTTACCCTACTACCCTCCGACCGGCAATCCGAAAATTTTGAACCCGCTGCCATTTCGCACCCTTGCATTTTCGAACATGGTCCTAGTGGACTTTTCTTCATGAAATGAGCCAAGGAATACGCTGGAGAAATTTGTCCGGAACTTCCTGAATCAGCCTGTATATCGACCATCCTCTCAGCTAAATATCGAACCAAGTATGCAGGGGCAGAGAAATGAACTTGAATCTAATGTTCACCAACATCATAATAACATCTATACTATCAGCTTAAAAGCGAACTGGACACGGATGAAAAGTACTTGTTTGTTGGCATTGACTCCAAATTATCCAGGATGATTCATGATAAAATCCACAACAATACACAGGCTATCAATAATTTCTAATAGAAATTCAAAAATGTAATATCTATTGCTAAATCATTCCGCTTGAAATTTGAAACACATCCATTAAATTGTTTCCATTGTATTGGATGTCTCAACAAAAGCGCACGATTTTTGATATCATTTTTTCTCTGGAAGTGGCAGCTCTGAAATTTGACCGCTGTCGTCTGCGATTGTTCTGATTATTAAAAATGGAGCGCCATTTGAAAACCTGCTACAAAAATGGTGGAAGTTACGCTGAGACCGCACGCAAACTTCGCAGAATTTTTCGGTCATGGAAGTGCAACTAATGTGTCAACAATTCGAAGTGTGACCAGTAAGTCTGCTGTGCGCCAACGTACCAGCCAGTCTCTCGAAAATATTGCTACTGTAAACTAGAGTGTCATCGAAAACCCGGCTACATCAATTCGGCATCGATCACTACAACCTCAAATTTCACGAAGCAAGGGCATGTGATTACAGCCGCGGGTGCATTTGCCAGATACCTTTTTTCCATACTTAATCGGAACATGTGCACACTGCAATTCAATAAAAACATCACCACTTGTTCAAAAAATATGCTTTTCATTCTTAAACTAAATTGTGCACGTTTCTTGAGACACCCTTTATCAAAAAACATCTATTGATATTAAAAAAGTTGAATTTGAAAAGACATCAGTTGAGATTCGAAACACATCAATTGAAAAATAAAATAAATTTAATATATTTTAAGTATCATTGAGGTCCTTCAAATTTAATATATTTTAAGTATCATTGAGGTCCTTCAAATTTCAATTGACGTCTCTAAAATTTTAGATGAGGTTTTTTCAATTAGTCGCATGTTACCAGGTTTATTTCAATACAAAAATATTTAATTTTTCTCATATGTTAATCATATATAATTTTTTTAAATAAACTGAATTGAAAATAAATTTCAATTAATCCCCAGTATATTTCATATCAGTTCAATTCATTTCATGCCATTTCAATCCATTTCATTACATTCCACTTGAATTCACTCCAATTTGGTTTCGTCCCAGCTTGTTTCGATGAAACACCTTATCAACCTCCTCGTTACAAATTTTATTCAGTATAGAATGTGAAGGAGAATTAACGATAGGCGAATTGAAAAAACTGACTTTAAACTTGATTTAGTTAGCACTTATGACTTTTAAAATAAAGTAACTTTATATGATATAAATGAGTTTTGATTTGAACGAACACAATAATTTAATGTATGTATCATAACTCTGAATAGCCCAGTGACTTTCTACGAGAATATGGTGGAGCTGAGACACTCGTGCACACTCTTAACATATTATTCTATACATGACATGATTACATTTGCTCAAACAGCTGTTTGACCTGCTAATTGGAATTTTCATACAGCATAGAATGTGAAGCAGACGATTTTGTTAGCGCTTATGACTTTTAAAATAACTTTATATAATATAAATGAGTGTTAATTTGAACGAACACACTAATTTTCAATAATTTTTATTTGTATTAGTCCAAAATCTGGCATAAATACAAACTGTATCAAAACTGTCACTAGCCCATTATTCCCTATATGAAATTTCCTACTAGGTGGTCGATTAGCTATTTCAGCTAACCCCCCTAGACTGTACCCTGGTGCTTTCGTTCAAACAAATGTTCGACCTGCTAGTTTGCTTTTTCATAGAAGTTAGAATGTAGGGGGGAATGAGATAAAGGCGAGTTGGAAATAACTTAACCAGCACTTTACGGACACTTATGACATTTGAAACAAGGTTAAATTCTAAAATGAATTTTGATAAGAACGAATACAATAAATTTCTCTTATTTTTATTTACATATATTACGTCGAAATTCTGATTTCAATTAAAATTGTATTAAAACCCCAATCAGCACAGAGACTTTTGACATGAATTTGATGGAACTGAAACACTCTTGCACTCAATATTATGCTATCAATAAATTCTGATACGAGCTGACACTTTAATTTCTATTCATATTACGTTGAAATTCAGACATACGAGGTAGTCTACAGTGTAGAAAAGTGACAAGAGTTACAAACAGGCAATTTTTTATACATAGATATCGAGGGTGCTTTTTACAATGGGCAAACCGTGACTCCAATCCAGTTCTTAGAAAAGTTTGAAGTCAACCGACCAAAAAAAATCCTGGATCAGCCATATGCTAAGGGGCAAGTAGAATAACATAAACATAAATGAAAACGAATGCCGTGGAACACCACAAGGAGGAATTCCATCACCACTTTTCTGGGTCACCATGATAAATATTCTATCCAGAGTCTTACCAAACGAGGATTTTAAATTCGTCTACTATGCAGATAATGTGGCGATAATACTTAAGGGAAAACATGCGCATATTCTTTATATAAGAGCCTCAAAGGCGCTTGAACAACTGCGCACAGCCCAAGGGACCGAATGTAACCCCGGACAACACCAAGATACGTTTAATTACGATGGAAACTAAACTAGCCAAGCTTCTCTGAAAAGACTGAAAAATTTGCCCAACAGGTAAAAATTCTTGAAAGTAATCCTGGATTGTAACCTGCTTAAAAAAAACAGATAGAGATCAGGGTGGAAAAGGCTAACAGATGTTGGTCTTTATGCAACAGAAATCAAAATTGGTCTAAAAATTGGGTCTCACCTGCAATGTAACACAATGGCTCCACACGTGCGTGATAATATTGATCTTAAGCTACGCAGCCATAGTCTAGTGGATGGAAATGAAACGGAAGTGCTACATTGAAAATTCCAGAAGGTTGGATATCAACTGCGTGCTTAGGACGAAGACGTACTCGAAGGACATCGAAAAATAGGACAATCAATACTTCGCTGGAAAGACCAGGTGGAAGAATGCCTTCGAGAGCTTGGTGTTACCAACTGGAAGAGAAAAGCTAAAGATCGAGCCAGTGGAAGAAACGTAGTATCCTAATTTTGTTAAGCCCTTGATACTTGTGGGTTGTTGGAGGCCATCTAGGTAAGTAATTATATAGGAAGGCGAAAGAACCATTCACTATTAAGGTCAATAGCGAACGGTTCTTTCGCCTTCCTGATCAAATCAGGCAGAAGGTAAGGCATCTCGGAATGTTTACGGTGTGAAGATGAAGAGGGAAACACAATCGTGAAAATGATCATAAATAGTCACGTGGCTTACGGACTCGAGTGCATGGATGTAGAAAAATTTTGCACTACTGGTAGCCTCGGGATCATATGGATACCGTGGCGTCCTGCCAAATGAAAGAGCAGATGAACTGGGTCGGATGGTCTTCAACCAGCGAACTGTGGATATGGGAATCGCGAAATCTATCTAAGCCTTAACGATCAAACTTCACCAATGGGCAAGAATGATACACATAAGATCATGTAACGCTGCAGACAGGAGTAGAATGCCAAAGATCCTGAGGGGCAAACCAAGCCGGATATAGAGCTGATAAAGCTGGACAAACTCGATCTGAGCCGACTAATGGGCTTTTTAACTGGGCACTCCACTCTGCGATCATACCTGTATAAAATTTAACGTGTCGATTCAATTGAATGTTGGGCGTGCGCGAAGGATATCGAAACGGCTAACCAATTTCTCTTCCAGGATAAAAACCACATCTTCCAGACAATACATTATTCAGTTTGAAGGAACTAAGGGAAACAGATTGCAGAGCACTGAGGAAATGTGTACGCATCACGAATTTGTTATAGAAAATTTGAGAGATATCTCTGGGGAATGTTAATAACCGCCAACAGGCCTACCTAGTAAATAAAGTGTATGCCCAGAAATGGGTCATTGCGATCCACACACAAATACTTCGAAGCATCTTTCTAAACGTAACCTAATTTTGGTGTCAGCTACGAACTTAACAATATCAGGATATGGTGAAGAAGTATCACGAACATCTGTCCGAAAGAGAGAAGACCTGCTGCCATCGTTAAGAGGTAATATAAAAGGTAGGTACCGCAGGGATTGTGGACGCGAATGCAAATACACATCATCCATTATGGAGGGGTACTGATACCACTGACAGGAGCGAATTGTTTATTATGTACCTACTTGGTAATAACCTTGTTATTCGCAATAGGGTGGCAATGAGCCGAGTTACGTTATTAGCTCCAGGTGAGAGGTTTTATATGTCACTTTTTCATCGGACGATGTGTATAGGATGATATGGGAATGGAATTTCCTTATGGACATTACGTTCACAATTCGGGATCACAACTACATCGAGTTTCAGTTGGATGCGAACATAACCCTGCCGGAATTAGTTTGTCAGAATGTGAGTAAGGCGTCTCTATTCAAATACCTGCAAGAGGTGTTTGGTATCAGCATCATCTGTGGCAATGAGTTACACGGATGATGTAGATAATGAATTGAAAAGGGACACAGAGGAGATCAACAAATCACCAGATGTTTCTTGTCCAAATATGATGGTGAGGGGATAAAAGACGCCTCCCTGGTGGAATGGAGAAATTTCCGGCGTATGGAAGTCCTGCCGCAGAGAATTTAATAAAGCTAAGCGTTCAAGAGAGAAAGAGGATTGGGATACGTAAAAATGGGGCTACGGTACTCGAAATTACTCTTTTGTACATCGATATAAGGTATATCCAAGCCCTTAACACTGAGGAAAATTTTGGTGTTATGTAGCATGACGACAGAGTATGTGGTGCAATGTTCTGCGTACTGGAGTACCTGTGGAATGGATTAGTTTAATTTCTTTATAAATGAAAGGTCGATCAAAGTGAACGTAGTCTTCATAGATATGAAGTTGCCAAGGATGTGTTTTCTCAAACGAGGATTAAGTGGACTATAAGTGTTTCGAGCCCGATGTGGAATCACCAGTGGAATTTTAAGCTTCAGCCGATATGCTGATTCCCCGGACAATATTTTAGATACATACCTAAATAGTGGAGGTACACAAGAGTGGTGTTTATTTCCGGAGTGGATAAGACCTCACACAAAGCTTCCAAGGACTTTAAGTGTATAGCGGAACGGCTAAAAGTTGAGCATTTTCGAACGAATGTTGATACGATATTTGCCCTGCCTGAACAAGTGGGGTTCATAGAGATGTCATTAGGTGCTAAGGAGTACACCATGATTGCCTTTCTTGTCATTGTGGGCGCATTCAATAATGACATGCCTTAAGAGGCTAGTATACGAAATACTCTAGAGGAGACGTCACCAGATCTGTACTAGCTACATTAGGGTGTCCCAAAAAATTTGTCTTTTCTGATTTTCATGGTTGCTTAAGCTTAATTGGAAAGCTTATAGGGTACAGTATTTTTGAGATGTGTGCAAGCAACGTATATATGGTTCCTGCAATATGCTGCCGGGGCCGTTTTTTGCTGCGTGTAATTCTTTATCGTTACTTAGCGCATGTAGAATTTTTAAATAATACAATGTTAAAGCAAATCCGATGAAAAATGACAAACAGTTTATACTTATAATATTATTATTTTCATAAAATGTTAGAGTTTTAAAGTGGCATAACTCTGGAACAGTAACTGTAAATTCAAATTTTTTTTACAAAATTGCTTGGAATTTATCCGTCTTTTAAAGTCCATCATTAGTATTTTAAATTTTCATAGAAATTTAAAGCAAATCCGATACAAAAATGGCAAACAGTTTATAATAATATTAGTTTCATACTATGGGTAAAGGGCTTTAAAATGGTATAACTCTGGAAGAGTAACCGCAAATTAACAACCACAAAATTGCTTGGAATTTATACCTCTTTTAAAGTACATCATTGTTTTTAAATTTGTATAGGAATTTTAAAAAAATAAATCGTTATTTACACAATTTATCCAAAATTTACAAAAATATGTAATACATGGTACCCTATTGAGCAACATCATTGCCAAAACTAGTGGTTTATGCATATACAACAAATGTTTGGACGCTTAGCTTCAAAAATGTTGACTTACAAACTAAGAAAATCGTGGTTATTGACAGAGTTTTAAGTAAAATTCAAAAAATGTCCGGAATAGCTGATTTTAGGGGGAAATTCGACTTGGGCGACCTCTAAACCTCTTCTGAAAAATCTGAAAAAAATCTCAAAAATACTTTACCCTATAAGCTTTCGAATAAAACTTGAGGAAAAAAACATTTTATTGACGGGACACCCTAAGCTACATATGTCAACAGAAGCACCTGTCTCCAAGGTGTAAGGTGTTTGTCTCCAGATTGGTTCAACCTTACGCTAAACGGAGTATAGGTCATTGCAAGGGAGAACTCCTAGTTCCAGTACCCTACGAGCCATCCTAAATACTTTGTTGAGGTGGGCGGGTGCAAAAAAAAACAAAACTTGTCCACTACGGACTAGCTTAGGTTAGGTATTGGTGGTAGTCGATGAACGACTTAGACTTATTAGTCCATTGTGATGCCACGGACTAACGAGATTAAACGCTAACCCCACCGGAGCACCATTTAGTTTGCTCCAAGAAGCTCAAGATCTCAAGATAATTCTTCCAGGTCCCTAACTAGATAGGATCCTATAGTTGACATCCCCCTGTCAGCTAATGCTGGGCACATGCTAAGAAGAAGAAGAATTTATGCTTCCTGTTTCTCATCGTTACAGCTTCTATAGAAGTCATTTGCCCTGACCTTTAGTCTTCGTCGCATGTCTACCAATTGGAAAGTGTCCCTTCAAAACTGAAACATGCATTGATACCTTGGGCAGAAGCTTCATGAATATCCAGTCATTCACTATGGGCCAGATGAGCGTACACAGTCTGTGCCTTCGTCCATGTCTCCTGCATCATCTTATAGGACTGCTGACTGGGGATCTGAAAATGGCGACGATGTGCATGACTCAATGTTACAGTCGCTGCCTGTGGATATTATAGTCACCCAGGTTGATTCTGAGTCTGTCAGCAGATTAAAGCATGATCGTAATCAGTCATGAAACAGTGACCAGAGAGAGTTGCTCCCAAAATTCTATGCATATGTCGACTAAATGAAAGCGGAACCCGTATTCGTTGGGAAATATCACATTCTTATAGCGGAAAGTTGTACCTGTAATAAAGATCTTCCTAAATTAGAGGGCATGTGAATTTCTACTTTCTAGTTTGAAACTGAATGATCAGCTACATTATGTGTTATATTCTAGAGTACTAGGAGTAGACTACCATTGTACAATTTATCTGGCAGAAATTCTGGCGATTAGAGACGTTATGTTCACGTCGTCAGGTGACAGTCAGATATCAAATCAGTATTGCTGAACTCATCATCCGCTCAGTACCGCTCAGAATATCTCAACGAGATGGTACAGCAGTACGATATTTCATTTAACTGTAGAGCGAGTGTGAAGTCCAGACTAGGGACTTACTTATAAGTTCCACAGGAATTAATACGTGTTTGAATGCCTCCAGGGACTTGTAAAAACATCCTGTGTAAACACTACTACACTTCAGGAAGTTCCGGATAAATTTCTCAAGCGTATTCCTTGGCTCATTTCATGAAGAAAAGTCCACTAGGACCATGTCCGAAAATTCAACGGTGCGAAATGGCAGCGGGTTCAAAATTTTCGGATTGGTGGTCGGAGGATAGTAGGGTAAAGTTGCTAACTTCTGAGCCAGTGGTCGGAAGGCCTTTCAGAATCAAAAAAGTCAAATCGGCGGGATACAGAGCTTTCGGAAGAAAATGGAAAAAAAATTCACATAACCTCAATTTGCTCAGCCAGATGGCAGGTAACTTATGTTTGTTTCTGTTGTCTGATACCCGTACCTCTTACCTTTCCAAAATTACCTAAACGAAGCCCAGAGGTCTTACCGTTACAAAGTTATGACCATTTTACTGAAATGCAAAAATGTTTTTTTCCCTCGACGTTGGAAAAAATCTCAGAAGTTAGCAACTTTACCCTACTACCCTCCGACCGCCAATCCGAAAATGTTGGCCCCGCTGCCATTTCACACGCTTGCATTTTCGGGCATGGTCCTAGTGGAGTTTTCTTCATGAAATGAAGAACTTCCTGAATTAAAAAAAAAAAAAAAAAAAAATGGTTTCCCATTACATCCCATGAAGAGACTGGGGAGAACTTCTCACAATCACTGAGCTGTGCGCTTTCCAGTTTTCACTCACTGATTGGGACCTACAGTTTTACACCGATTCCGAACGGTAATTTGAGAAGCTTTTTCATGGCTAGATACTCGATAGTGTCGCCGTCACTATGCGAGGTGGCCGCCGCCGAAAGAAAATTTGAAGGTGGTCAGAGCCGGGTTCGAACCCAGGATCTCATGTACAAGAGCCGCGCACAATAACCATTGCACCACCGACGGCCACACTTCCTGAATCCCTTCCTGAATTACCCTGTATAATAATCCAGGAAAGGTGGATAATAGCACAGATTTTGCACACACTAAGCGAATCCGAACGATATTAGATGGGAGGAAATCTATGAACCTTCTGCACATATCTAAGCCCAAGATCTCAATGCTTGTGAAAGTTTTGATGAGACCCTGTCTGAGTGGAGGACTTATGTCAAGACTAAAGATCAGGGCAAATGGCTTTAACAGAAACTGTAATGACGAGGAGGAATCTACTGAACATTTTCTCGGTCATGGGATTCAGAAGGATGTCTATTATGAGGTGGTACTTCTTTATGAACCTGGGATAATTGTCTTAATAGGACATCGACAAGATTTTGAGTTTCTTGGAGCAGATTACCTAAATGAAAGGGAGTAAATTTTCAATTCCCAAACTGGCGAGAATATTAGATGGTACGCAAGGATTACTGTGAAATAATACTGTGATACTGTGGAATAATTTTAATAAGCATAAACAGA
This sequence comes from Phaonia tiefii, assembly GCA_963931995.1. NCBI lineage: Eukaryota > Metazoa > Arthropoda > Insecta > Diptera > Muscidae > Phaonia > Phaonia tiefii. Next base: position 110,939,084 of record OZ008370.1, on the reverse strand, counting down.
CATTTTGTATACTTGTTCGAGAGAAATAAGAGAAGACAATTCAAAGGCTTTGTGAGAACCCATATTCAGTATATCTACTTAATTAGGATATTCAAAAAGTGTATACCCATCTTCATCCCCATCCACCATGCCCCATCTGTTAATACGACCTTTAACCTTCGTTATAAAAAACCCCACAACATTTTAGACATTCAAACCACTGTCCCACCGAACGTTGCATTTCTTGCGTTCTTGAGCTTAAAGAAGTTCTTAACAAACATAAGAGTTTATTTGTGCAAACAACAAACAACATAGAAAACAGAAAAGAAAAAAGGCCAAAGGAATGTAGAATAGCTGCTCCGATGCATAATTACATGTTGACATGTGAGACTAGAGGTATAATCAGCTCCTTCTCGCACACATACACTTACATCTGCCCACCCCTTCATACACGCATACATATACATGTGAATCATCCACATTGAACTTAACTACAGCTTGGATGATGCTACTGCTCCTGCAGACGTTGTGCGCTGTGTTCCTGAGATGTTTTAGCCTTTTTGGCCAAAGTTGAGTGATAGCTTGTTTCTATTTTACTACTTTTCTTGGCAGCTGCTTGTTTTAATGTGTACCCCTTTTCTGTAGCACCACCATCCAGTATGATGGCGTCCCCTCGAGATGAGGTTTAGGAAGGGAATCAGTTTGGTTGTAAGTACAATTTGTGATGTTAATCCCGCGGGCATGTTAACACAATTTTACGTGCCAGTGTCACATGTGTTTTGTGTGTGTGTGTAGAGAAGTTATACTTCCACTGTGGCGCACAGTGCCAGCTTTCGAAATATTTCGTGCAGCTATCATATTTTGTTTGGCTTTACTTTTCATCATTTGATATTTCATGGCCTCCAATATTAGAAGATCTTCACGATCCCAAGCAACTCAAGCTATTTATAGTTCAGGATTTTGATGTAAGAAGTCCTGCGCCAAGATCCTCCATTTAACATTGTAACGTAGGTTACAACATATTCGATTTAGCTGTTCACATCCTTAACTCATCGGAGCTACCTTTATCTTTTCTTTCGTTCCTTAGTAATTTTTACGGAAGAAATTTTGATGTCAGGTGTAAGTTTATTTGTCGGCCATGTACTGGTACAAACATACGTACCTTCTACTTACGCCACGGAAGGATGTAACGAGAGTAAAGTGAAAAGGAAGAAACTACAGAGAAAACACGACAACGGAAACGTGATTTGACTTAGGAGTAGGAGACTTGCCTAACGATATGATAAGACAAAAACAACACATTAGTTGTTTGCTCCAAAATATTTGCAAATGCTGAATAGAAGAGGGTCCTGACAACAACGGAAGTTTCGGCGTGGCATGGAAGACACTCGCTCAACATGAATTATGCTACCTCAGATACACAAAGTCACGTAGAATACATATTAGTGGAAAGTGCGATGCAAAGCAAAGCGGAGTGGAGCTGGTAACAAAATACAGGCTGATGATGATGACGATGATGAGGGTGTTGATGTTGATGTTAAAAAAAAAAGATGTAGATGTTGAATGAAGGGAAAAAATATGATTTTATTAAAATTAATTTTAAATATTGATATAAGATTATAAAAGCAAATAAATTCATTGTGAAATTGTGATTTTGAAATGAAAGACATGTCTAAATTTAAGAAAGAACAATGTAAGTGAATGAGTTAGGGGATATTTTATAAAAATTTAATAAGTGGGAATCTCTCCAAAACGATATTTTTTACTTTATTTATATTACTTTACCCAGATTTTATCGTATAACAAAGTTCGTACTCGTATGAACACTAAATGCTATATCGGAAGGCAGTTGTGACCGGCGGCTTTAGGTAGCAACGAACAATGTCTTAACGCACAAATAAAAAAATAACATAAAGCACACTCGTCGGCATTAGAATTGTCATAACTCCCAAACATAACATAAGAAATAATTTGTTTTTTGTTGCGGATTTATATTTTGCATAAGCAATTCCCATAAACTCAAGATTTGTTCTATAACTGTTGTATTTTAGAGTGTCCAAACCCGGAACCGGTAAATCCAGATAACTGGTTTTTGCTACTAATCGTGTGCCGGTTTCTAAAACGACGTCAACTTCGAACAAAATATAAAGCAGCATTCACAATACGAGTAAAAATTTTGTAAATCATCCCCTCTCGTTCCCACTCACCGTAATTCATATAATGACGTTTCGTTTTTTGTACAAAAAGTTTCGTTTCTCATGCCAACTCGTTCTCACACACATAATTTCACACAATGTCTTTTCGTTTTTTTTTTTTTTTTACAAAAATGTAACTCAAATTTGTCTATTTCTACTCCAGCAACATATTTGTTCGAATAAATAATATACTATTAAGCGGTAGATGGCGCTGCACTTCGAATTTCATTTTCAAACTTAAAAACATCAATGAAAATTAAACCCTCTTGGGTTAAAAGATGCATTAGAAAACGTAACTTTATCTGTAGAATCTTTTAATAGCAAATATGTATGTTTAAATACATTAACATTGTTAAATATTCAAAATTTACAAACCTGGGTGTGCCATTTATGACATTTGAATCATGATGCAACTAATAGAGGTTGTGTTATAAGAACAATTTAAATTATTTGCTTTTTCTTCTATTCATTACATGAACAATCAAATTCAAATGTATTTGATTTTTGTAATTTCTGGCTTACTTTTATTCCTGACATATATTTGTGTTAACTTTGACACGAAAACAAAATATATTTTATTGTTGCCTTGATATATTGGCCGTAATACTGGTATCACCTGTTAGAAGAAACATCTAGATTCGAAGTAAACTGTTGCTTACATTGCGAACGCCTATTGAAAATGTTGCTTGCATTGTGATTCCGGCTTAAAGTTTCGTTTCTCATGCCAACTCGTTCTCACACACAGAATTTCACATAATGCCCTTTCGTTTTTTTTACAAAAATGTTTGTCAAATTTGTCGCCGAAGTTGGTCTATTTCTACTCCAGCAACATATTTGTTCGAATAAATAATATACTATTAAGTGGTAGATTGCACTGTACTTCGAATTTCGTACTCAAACTTAAAAACATCAATGAAAATTGAACCCACTTGTGTTAAAAAATTTATTATAAAACGTAATTGTACCTGTAGAATCTTTTAATAGCAAATATGTTTTAATACATAAACAGTTTTCAATATTCAAAATACAAACCTGGATGTGACATTTGTGATATTTGAATTATGATGCAACTAATAGAGGTTGTGTTATAATAACAACTTAAATGATTTGTTTTTCCTTCCGTTAATTACATGAAGAATCAAATTCAAATGTATTTGGTTTTTATAATTTCTGGCTTAGTTTTATTCTTAATATTCGTTTGTTTTAGCTTGAAAACAAAATATATTTTATTGTTGCTTTGATGTATTGGCCGTAACACTGGTATCACCTGTTAGAACAAACATCTCGATTCGAAGTAAACTGCCTAATTGAAAATGTTTCTTGCTTTGTGATTCCGGCTTAACTTTGTCGTAGAAGTAGGTCTACTTCTACTTCAGCTACAATTTTGTTTGAATAAATAATATACATACTATTAAGCGGTAGATGGTGCTGTACCTCGAATTCACTTTTCAAAATTAAAAACATCAATGAAAATTAAAACCATTTGTGGTAAAAATGCATTATAAAGCAGGAATCACAATGCAAGCGACATTTGTAATAGGCGATCGCAATGTAAGCAACAGTTTGCTTCGAATTGAGATGTTTTTTCTAACAGGTGATACCCGTATTACGGCCAATATACACTTATTTAAAAGGCACTAAAAATTCCATATTCAGCAGCCTGTATCTTTTGCAATTTTTATCCGATTGCAGAATTTTAAAATGGAAATGGAAGCTAGACATCTTGGGATATAAAAAAATCATGACAATAGTGGTTTCTTAACTAACTTAAATTTATAACAAAAAGTCAAAAAATGTAATAACTTCAAATATGGATTCGTAGACCCAAAAACCCCCAAATACACAGTTAACTAGAGAAAATAAAATTGTCTTTTGCGTTTTTAGTTCAATATCTCACTCGATTATTGAATATTTTAAAAAAAAAACCTATTTCGAAAAATCTGGGGGCTCAAAATTCATTTTAGAACTACGCTTTCTCCGGCAAACTTTCTTCAAATGACCCATAGAACAAGAATCGCGATGAGCCTTTGTCGCAAAAAAATGTTAGCCGTTCTCTCTTGTGTTTAATCACCGACTGATTGATAGATGCCGCTCACCTGCTATTTATATTAGTTATTCACCTTGGGACAATTTCCTTCCATTACCAGATTCTTCAAGTGATGCCATCCATATCTCGTGAAGTCTACTAATAACTAGAATAGCCGCGATCTTTCATTGTTGGTAAGTTGTATGTCATTTCTATTCTATTCATTTCCAGAACCAGTGGTGATATATAACTGGTGAATTCACAATACTCGTTTGGCGAACAGGTATATTGTATGGGTATACTTTCAGGTGCAGCATTGATCGGCCTGTTATTTACATTATGTTAATTTGGTAATTAAAAGTAATTTTTAGGAAAACGACGGCGAAATTCAGGCTGCGTAAATACAACAGACCGAAAGTTGGTCATATAAGCAGTAGCAATAATTCCACGTTCTTTAGATATGTATCGCTCCATAGGGTGTTGTTAAATAATTCTCTATCTGTCTACCACAAAGATGTCAAAGCATAACGACATTTGACGCTATTTGCCAAAATTAAAGCATTAGGACATTATTTTTGCGCCTCCTTGTATTTGGAGTGGAATAGCGGTATGTAGAGAAAGAAATATGTCATCGTCTTTTTAATTATCTCATTTACATATATCCAAATAGTGTTTGTTAGGAATATCGTTATTGGATATGTTTGATTTTTTACCGAAAGATTTCCAGTTCCTTTTCACATCATTATCGTATTTCCGGACAGGTAGACGGAACAGAATAGTTTCGCCTTTTTATTTTTATTTCAATCTTATTCCAATTTAAATTCCAATCAATACTTTAAAGGATTTTTGAAGGTTTTCATTGATTGCCGAAATCGATTTGTCTGCATGATATATTACGATGTTAGCGGCGAAAGATATGCTCTTTTCAAGTTTGTCTATTAGATCAATTAAGAATATTTTGAAAAGAGTATGCTAATTGTCAGTACCTTGTTGTAAACCGTTTTCAATTTTGAAAGTAATTTTTCTCATTTTATCTTGATGAGCTATTAAGAATTTTTTGTTACGAGGCAGTCCAAAAACAAGCCGACCTAACAAAGAAGATACAAAAAAGTTGGGAAAAATTGTCTTTATTTTTCAACAGAATCTCATTTTAGCTTGATACACTTTTCCAGCGATATTCAATAGCATCGATACCCTGTTTATAGTAAGAACTGTCAAACTCCTTAAAATAGCCATCAACCGCAGACTCCACCTCTGCATTGTTGGCAAATCTTTTACCTCCGAGCCATTTTTTCAAACTTGGAAATAGAAAATAGTCCGAGAGAGCTTAATATGGGGAATAACGTGCGTGATAATGCAATTCGAACTTCAATTCATTAATTTTGGCCATAGCACTACTGGATGTGTGGTGGCCGTCGGTGGTGCAATGGTTATTGTGCACGCCTCTTGTACATGAGATCCTGGGTTCGATCCCTGCTCAGACCACCTTAAATTTTTTTCGGCGACGGTCACCTCGCATAGTGAAGGCGACACATCGAGTATTTAGCCATGCAAAAGCTTCTCAAAATACCGTTCGGAATCGGTGTAAAAACTGCAGGTACCAATCAGTGATCATAAAACTAGAAAGAGCACAGCTCATTGGTTGTGAGAAGCTCTCCCCAATTCCTTCACGGGATGTAATGGGAAACCATTTATTTTAATGCTGGATGTGTCTTGATGAAATAATACTTTTTTTTCGCCAAATGCGGCATTTTTTCCACAATTTCATCATTTAAACGCTGCAATAAATTAGCATAATATCCGCTGTTGATGGTTTTTCCTTTTTATAGATGACACTATGACACAAATGAAGGGAATATGTTTCGGGCCTCAACCAAGCCAAAAAATTGTGAAAGTACTTTAACGTGGTATCAGAAAATCCCGTTCGGTTTTGCCACTATATGTAAACATTTTTTTTTTTTAAGGCCGAAGAAAATTTTGGAGGTGGGTCAGGGGCTTATTTCAGATGTTACTTTAATAAATCCTACACAGCTTGAAATATTGCATTACAATCTTTGACAATATTGTAGCTATTTTCTCATTTCACAATTCCCTCTAATACATTTCTAGGGAAAAGTTCACTGTTCATCGATTATTTCACGAAACGTTATGAAAAATTGCACATATTTTATATGTCTTGACATTTCTTGCTTAACGGTAAAGAAATTGCGGTTGCATTCTTCAAAAGAATTGTAGCTTATAAATATCTTAATAACTTCCCTAAACACACTAACCAACAAAAATTATGTTTAAAGCTCCATAATTGGCGTAGAAATATTGCGTTTAACCATATTCTTTAAATATTGACCAATATGTACTCAATATTAAACAAATTACAAATTCATATCTTCCACAAAGTTGTAGTACTTAATATTCTTAACAATATTGTCAAATACACTTATCAACAAAAATTACATTTTGGGTTCCAAAATGATTGTACCAATTCAGAAATTTTAAATGTTTTAAAATTTTTGCTTATAATTTCTACACTATTAACACAGGAATGTAATAATGTTCTCCAAAGTTGTAGAACTTAAGGCCTTCGACAAAATTGCCAAATACATCATATATTATAGGGAATTGTAAAATGGGAAGATAGCTACAATATTGTCAGAGGTTGTAATGCAATATTTCATGCTGTTTAGGATTTATTGAAGTAAAATAGGGCCCTGACACACCCCCAGAATTTTCATCGGCCTTTAAAAAAAATTGTTACGTATAAAATTGTACACCGAGCAGGGTTTTATGATCAGAGGAGGATTGATTCTGATCACTACCTGGTAGCAGCAAAGGTTCGCACAAGATTAAGTAGAGCGAAAATCGTACGAAACCAGACGCAGAGGAAGCTGGGCATCGGAAAGCTGCAATTACCAGAGGTAGCCACAGCCTACTCAAGGAACCTCTCGCAACTTTTGGCACAGAACCCACCCCCTCCCGATGACGATCCTGATGCGCAGTGGAAACCCATTTCTGACTCTAAAAAAACTGCCGCGACAACCGTACTTAGTTTTGAAAAACCGCTTCGCAACAAACCAGAAGAGTGTCGCATTGCAAATGATGAAAAGAACGCTGCACGCATGGCAGTGCTTCAGTCAATTCCAACGCGAGCTGCGACTGACCGGTATAGGGAGAAAAGAAAGGAGGTAAACCGTCTCTTTAGGTGTAAGAAACGGCAGTGGAGAAAGCGCAAGAGTGAGAAAATTGAGTCATACAGAAGGAAGAACCAAAAGTCAGAAACGGAACGAATATACATACATGGTTAAGGGCCCCCCTTCTGTAACGACAAGGACTGAAATCTCATCGCAGATGTGCAGACTATGTTGGGAATATGGAGAGATCATTTCTCTGGATGACGACGTCCTATCCAAAACGAGGTCAAAACAGCTATTGCCCGGCTTAAGAACAATAAAGCCGCAGGATCCGATGGATTACCGGCGGAGCTGTTTAAGGCTGGCGGCGAAGAGCTGTTAAGGTGCATGCATCAGCTCATTTGCAAAAAATTTGGTTAGATGAATGCATGCCCGGCCATTGGAGTCTCAGTGTCCCATATTAAAAAATGTGACCCGAGTATCTTTGCCAACTACCGTGGAATAAGCCTTTTATCCATAGCATATAAGGTTCTATCAAGTATAATGTGCGAGAGACTAAAACAAATTACCGCTGACCTGATTGGACCATACCAGTGTGGCTTTAGGCCTGGAAAATCGATAGCTAACCAGATTTTCACGCTACGCCAAATCCTGGGGAAGACACACGAAAAATAAATCGACACCTATCATCTATTTATCGATTATAAGGCGCCCTTCGATAATCCGATACGGGAGAAACTCTATGATGCCAGACTCATACGCCTCATACGCCTTTGTAGGATGAGGCCTCAGGTCAGGCGACACCCTATCGTGCGATCTCGTTAACATCTTAATGGAGACCATTATGAGAAAAGCTGCAGTCAACATGAATAAAACCATCAGCAGCACAAGTCACATGCTGCTCGCGTATGCTGATGATATAGATATCTTTGGGCGCACAATTAGAGAAGTTACTGCGGTTTCTTCGAGAATTGAGAAGGAGTCAGCAAAAGTGGGTCTGACGGTAAATGAGGACAAGACAAAATTAATGGTTTCAACGAACAGGGCCTCCACGCGATTAGACCAAAGCGTGAACGTTGATAACCGTTATAACTTCGAGGTAGTGGACGCATTTATATACCTCGGATCTGCCGTGAACAAAAACAACAACGTCAGCCTTGAGATCAAGCGGAGAATTGTGTTTGCGGAATAGATATTAGTTTGGGCTAAGCAAGCACTTTAGAGATAAAGCCCTCTCTCGAGTAACAAAAGTCCAGCTGTACCAGACTGTACCAGAAATAGGAAGACGATCAGGTTGACGAATCCTTGCCTACACTTGGTATTGCCAACTGTAGAGATAAGGCAAAAGATCGAACTGGTTGGCGAAATATGTTATCTTCGTTTTATAAGGTCCCTGACCCCTTGGGGTTGTTCGTGACCGGATAAGTAAGTAACTACCAGATTATTCAAGTACTGTCATCTATTTCTCGAGAAGTCTACTAATAACTAGAATAGCCGCGATCTTTCATTGTCGGTAAGTTGTATGTGCAATTTTCTATTCATTTCCAGAACCAGTGGTGATATTTAATGGTTGAATTCACAATACTGGTTTGGCGAACTGGTATGTTGTATGGATACCAGAAATAGGAAGACGATCAGGTTGACGAATCCTTGCCTACACTTACTATTGCCAACTGTAGAGATAAGGCAAAAGATCGAACTGGTTGGCGAAATATGTTATCTTCGTTTCATAAGGTTCCTGACCCCTTGGGGTTGTTCGTGACCGGATACGGATAAGTAAGTAACTACCAGATTATTCAAGTACTGTCATCTATTTCTCGAGAAGTCTACTAATAACTAGAATAGCCGCGATCTTTCATTGTCGGTAAGTTGTATGTGCAATTTTCTATTCATTTCAAGAACCAGTGGTGATATTTAACGGTTGAATTCACAATACTGGTTTGTGCGAACTGGTATGTTGTATGGGTATACTTTCGGGTGCAGCATTAACCCGTCTGTTATTTACATTATGTTAATTTGGCAATTAAAAGTAATTTGAGTATAACGACGACGAAATTCACGCTGCGTAAATACAACAGACCGAAAGTTGGTTAAATAAGCAGTAGCAATAAGTTGTTGTTAAATAACACTGTGTGTAATTTTTTAAGTCATGGCAAAATAACCATATACGGACACCACTACGTGATAAAAGACTAAAAAAAAAAGACCCGTGTTTCCCAATTTTTCCCAAAGTCATGCACTTTTTTTTTATGGGCCGCCAAAGATTTGGGGCCTTTTTAATATTTTTGTAATAGATAGCATAGTATCTCAATGTTATGACAAGAGCTACAACTTTGCCTCAGAGAGTAAATCGAAATTCTGAACGGTTTGCAAGATATGAGCCTGAGAAAATGATCACATTTTTACGAAAATGATACCGAGGCCCCAAATCTTTGGCGGCCCATAAAAAAAAAGTGCATGATTTTGGGAAAAATTGGGAGACACGGGTCTTTTTTTTTTAGTCTTTTATCACGTAGTGGTATTTTTTTTCGTGTTGCACTGTGTAATTCTCTATCTGTCTACTACAAATATGTCAAAGCACAATGACATTTGGCGCCATTTGCCAAAATTAAAGCATTATAGCATTATTTTTGCGCCTCCTTGTATTTGGAGTGGAATAGCGGTATGTACAGAGAGAAATCTTTCTTCGCCTTTATAATTATCTCATTTTTCTTTATTGGATATTGGTGGTCGGAACAGAATAGATTCGCAAATTCCTATATATATTTTTAATTTCCAATCAATAGTAAACTGTTCAACTACGTTAAAGGATTTTTGAACGTTTTCATTGATTGCCGAAATCGATTTGTCTGCATGATATATTACGATGTCAGCGGCGAAAGATAAGCTCTTTTCAAGTTTGTCTATTAGATCAATTAAGAATATTTTGAAAAGAGTATGCGAATTGTCAGTTCCTTGCTGTAAGCCGTTTTCAAGTTTGAAAGTAATATTTCTCATTTTACCTTGATGAGCTATTAATAATTTTTTGTTACGAGGCGGTCCCAAAACTAGCCGTTCTAACAAAGAAGACATAAATAAGTTGGGAAAAATTGTCTTTATTTTTCAACAGAATCTCATTTTAGCTCGATACACTTTTTCCAGCGATATTCAATAGCATCGATACCCTGTTTATAGTAAGAACAGTCAAACTCCTTAAAATAGCCAACAACCGCAGACTCCACCTCTGCATTGTTGGCAAATCTTTTACCTCCAGGCCATTTGTTTAAAGCTTGGAAAAAGAAAATAGGTCGATGGAGCTTAATCTGGCTCCAGTCATGGCTGAAAATGCATTAATTTTGGCCATAGCAATACTTGATGTGTGGTGGCCGTCGGTGGTGCAATGGTTAGTGTGCGCGCTTCTTGTACATGAGATCCTGGGTTCGATCCCTGCTCAGACCACCTTAGATTTATTTCGGCGGTTTTCACCTTGTATAGTGAAGGCGAGACTATCGAGTATTTAGCCATGAAAAAGCGTCTCAAAATACCGTTCGGAATCGGTGAAATCAGTGATCATAAAACTAGAAAGCTCACTGGTTGTCAAAAGATCTTCCTAATTCCTTCACGGGATGTAAAGGGAAACCATTTATTTTCATACTGGATGTGTGTCTTGATGAAACAATACTTTCTTTTTCGCCAAAGGCGGCCTTTTTCCACAATTTCATCACTTGAACGCTGCATAATATTCGCCGTTGATAGTGTTTCCTTTCTATAGATAATCAATAACAATTATTCCATGCGCATCCCAAACAACAGACGCCATGACCTTGCCTGCAGATGGAACCGTATTCGCCTTCTTTGGACACGATTCTCCCAATCCAGTTCACTGTGTTGATTGTTGCTGCGTTGATTGGTGTGAAGTGGTCGACCCATGTCTTATCCATGGTTATAAATTGACGCAAAAATTCGACTTTATTGCGTTGAAACATCGCCAAACACTCTACTGAAACATCTTCACGACGCCATTTTTTGTTCTATTGAAAGCAAGTGCGGCACCCATCTTGCGCACAGCTTTCTCATCTTCAAATCACTACGGTGTTCGTCTTAGCAGGTCGTACGGCCTTGTTTAAGCTCTGCTACCCAATATTTTAAAGGTGTCAACGAAGGAGCAGACTCGAATGGAAATATTGAATTACATAACGTAACCAATTTTTTCCACGTGTTACAAATTCACTGAGATCGTTTACTTTTGATGGATCAAATAAAAATACTTAACAAAGTGGGGTCTTGAAACTTAAAACATATGTTTTACAATGTTGCCACTTTTCACTAAAATATTTTTTTCAAACTACGACGTCAGGTCGGCTAGTTTTGGGACCATCCTAGTATATATCATGTTATGAATTAGAATAATTAAGTTGGTTGGAAATTGATATCTAATTAGTTTAACTATTAAGTCTGGAAACCATATAAAATGTGCCTCAGTAAGATTGTAAATTGTCCAAACGCATTCGACTATTTGAAAAGCGTTTTCTCAAAGTGTAGCGATGACAAAATTAAAAAAGGTATTGTAGTAAATTTAAAACGAATTTTTGTTCACCTCATTGTACTATTTTCACTTTGCTAATGTTTTCTTTTCTGTCTTTATTTTCTGTCTTCATTTAAAAGGGGTACTTAATGGCCCTGACATTAGAAAGCTATTCAAGAGCAACTTTGAATCATCGCTTCATGATTATAATCATTCAATGGCATGGATTTACCTACCAGAGTCTTGGGAGGGCATCGTGACGCGGAACCGGAAGCAAGAGAATGGGTGAAAGAAATGCTGTATTATTTTGAGAAAATCGGCACATCGATGACATTGAAGCTGCATTTTCTTCATTTTCATTTTGACGATTTTATCAAACAACGCCCTATCGAATCCGATGAGCAAGGAGAACGGTTTCACCAAACCACAATGCCCATGGAAAAACGGTACAAAGGCAAAAAACTAGACGCATTGCTTGCAGAGGTAATATCAATTTTATTGATGCATTGTTTTGCATTCCTTTTTTGATTTCTTTTGTAATTCATTTCAGGTATGTTGGTGGAGTCACACGATCACCCTGTATGATGTTAATGAAGTATTTGAAGAAGAAGAAAGTCTGGAAGGAACGTGCCTATGGACACCATAAGTTCTGAAAAAGGGTCAGATTCGGACGACGATTTGGATCCACAACTTAAGAGAGTGCGATTTGCAAGGGCCATCAACATTATAAACATAATGCGAATATTTTTTTATTGTTTTTGTAATAGATAGCATAGTATCTCAATGTTGAAGTGAAGAGAAAACAAATGAAATTAAAAAATTTTCGGGAAATTTTTCACTTTTGCGGCTACTTAAACGCTACCTAAGCGCTACCTAAACGGTGTTAAGAATCACTCCTAGGAAGTTCATATGTTCTAGAAAGTTGTTTATTGAGATCTTCGGTAGTTTTTGTAGTTGATTGCTTCCTTGAATTTGCTACCTATGGACCTGAACAGGGTATAAAAGGTTTAAAAAAATCGATTTTTTTTATAGATTTTCCCAGTTTTGACCTTGAAGATGAAGTTTTTTGATTTTTCCAATTTGACCTTGAAGATTAGGTTTTTGATTTTATATGTTGACAATTTTTGTTCTTTATGACAACTTTCTCTCAGAGAGTAAATCAAAATTCTGAACGGTTTGCAAGATATGAGCCTGACAAAATTATCACTTTTTTGCAAAAATTACACCGAGGCCTCAAATCTTTGGGGGCCCAAAAAAAGTGCATGACTTTGGGCAAAACTGGGAGACACGGGTCTTTTTTCTGGTCTTTTATCACGTAGTGGTGTCCGTATATGGTTATATTTTTTCGTGTTGCACTGTGTAATTATAATTGAATCCGAACTGTCTGTCATTAATAATTTGCTTATGTTGGAAGAATTTGCTAAAAGAGTATTAATACAAATTTCAAATATTTTACTTATGTTTGGTAGTAAACCAATTGGTGTAATATTATTGGGGTTACTCGGATCTTTACATCTTTTGGGTAAAATAACGGTTTTTGCCATTTTCCATATTTCTGGGAGATATGCGTTATTTGGCATGTTGTTAAATAAAATGCAATATTCAGCTATAATGGTTGGTGGAAGTTTCTTCAAAATAATATTTGGTATATTATCTATACCCGCTGAAGACTTTAGAAAATTGTATACATTTTATACTTAATTATATATAATTTAGAAAATATATAATTTAACCTACTAATTGTTATAAATAAACTCTCTGTTTCAGTCTCATTGTCATTGTACTGTTATTGCTCTCAAAAACGTGTTTGTTTGCTAAAGCTTTGTAGGAATGAATTGATTCTAGATGTGCTCCAATTGCGTCCGGCATTTCATTTTGATCTTTTATTTCAAAATTGTTTACATTATCTATTTCTAAATTGGATGAGTCGATTCTTAGTATCTCATCTGAAATTGTTGGGATAATTATTTTGTGTAGATTCAGGGGTTTAAACTTCTTGAATTTACATTTCGTTTGTTTAGACATATTTTCAGCTTCCCTATAATCAAGTTTACTAAGTCTTTTCGTGAAGATCGTTATTAAGCAATATTGTACAATTTGGTATTTGGTACTTGGTATTCTTCAAACATATCGCACCTGTTCCACAAAAGTGTAACAACTCAAAATTTCTAAATTTTCGTTTTTTGCAAGAAAACAACACACTGTGGTCATCTCTACCCACTGTAAAAATCATCTATTTTTTTCTCTCCTCTTTCGTCAAAAAAACCGTTATGACTCTCTCTTTGTTTTCAGAATAACTTTTTTAGACTCAACTAAAGAGTAACATTTTTAGTTGTCTCTAAATGTTTAAGCAAATCGGCTTGTTTTTTATCATATAAAGAGTAACATTTTTAACGCAAACAACGCTTTTATTCTTTTTAATGATAATTTCTTACAATAACATATTTTTTTCTTGAAATATATCATCAATATTAACGGAAACAGTTTTTCGTCCCTACTGAAAATTTTGAAATTTTGAGTTGTTACACTTTTGTGGAACAGGTGCGATATGTATAAAGGAATTCTCATTAATATGATGAGTGTTGAATTCACCGAAAACATACCAAAAACGTCTGCTGATGAAGATCTTGGCAAGATCCGAAATAGCTATACAGACAGCCTTGGTATCATTGGAAGAATTTTGTGCTCGACTTTTGTGAAAATAATACAAAGTTAATAAATAACTTTAGACAACAGACCGAGTAAAAGCTCCCGGAAGGGAAATGATGATTTCGATTGTTAGTTATTTTCGGTTGTTTACTTATTTTCTGTGAAATACGGCATTGAAACTTGATGCAATTAATTCTGGCATAGTTACGTGTGCTGTTAGATTCTCCATTCAAAAATTCAAACACATATTGTGGCATTTATTTCCAGTGCATTATGATCGCTACCATAATCTAAAGTTTTCAGACAATTGGTGGAATTGTTTTCCATATCAACAACTAATCTACAGTCTGCAATACACACCTCAAAGCAAGAAATTGTACGCCTTTTGACCTATTTATTCTTTTTTATCCACATATACTATTATCTATTTATCGATTATAAAGCGGCCTTCGATAGTCCGATACGGGAGAAACTCTATGAAGCAATGTCTGAGCTTGGTATTCCTGCAAAACTCATACGCCTTAGTAGGATGACCTTGACGAACACCAAATCCGCAGTGAAAGTTGGTAAGGATCTTACCGAACCTTTCGAAATTAAGCGAGGCCTCTGGCAAGGCGACATCGTGCGATCTCTTTAACATCTTAATGGAGATCATTATGAGAAAAGCTGCAGTCAACATGAATAAAACCATCAGCAGCAAAAGTCACATGCTGCTCGCGTATGCTGATGATATAGATATCATTGGGCACACAATTAAAGAAGTTACTGCGGTTTTTTCGAGAATTGAGAAGGAGTCAGCAAAAGTGGGTCTGACGGTAAATGAGGACAAGACAAAATTAATGGTTTCAACGAACAGGGCCTCCACGCGATTAGACCAAAGCGTGAACGTTGATAACCGTTATAACCTCGAGGTAGTCGACGAATTTATATACCTCGGAACTGCCGTGAACAAAAACAACAACGTCAGCCTTGAGATCAAGCGGAGAATTGTGCTTGCGAATAGATGTTATTTTGGGCTAAGCAAGCACTTTAGAGATAAAGCCCTCTCTCGAGTAACAAAAGTCCAGCTGTACCAGACTCTCATTCAACCTGTCTTGCTTTATGGCGCAGAATCCTGGGTCCTATCGCAAGCAGACGAAACATCTGTAGGAGTCTTCGAGAGAAAAATTCTCCGAAATATTTATGTATCGGCAACGCATGAATCATGAGCTGTATGAGCTTTATCCTGACATTGACATAGTTAAGCGGCTCAAGATAACGCGATTGCGCTGGCTAGGTCATGTCAGTAGAATGGATGAAGATGAACCAGCGCGAAGGGTTTTCGAAACCGAACTCGAAGGAAGATGAAAAATAGAAAGACCAAGACTCCGCTGGAGGGATCAGGTTGACGAATCCCTGCGTACACTTGGTATTGCCAACTGGATAAATAAAGCAAAAGATCGAACTGATTGGCGAAATATGTTATCTTCGTTTTGTAAGGTCCCTGACCCCCCGGGGTTGTCCGAGACCGGATAAGTAAGTAAGTGTACTATTTTTAACACATTCCAAACCATTTACCAGTATTTTTACATTTCGCCCCTTTTTACCCATTTTATATAAATTTAAAAACTATATTTTTTCTGTTTTGTCCATTTTGCTTACAAACACAATTTCTAACATATTCAAATCATTCATGTAATTTTTAAATAAATAAATGGTTTCCCATTACATCCCATGAAGGGATTGAGCAGAGCTTCTCACAATCACTGAGCTGCGCGCTTTCTAGTTTTATCCTCACTGATTGGGACCTACAGTTTTACTCCGGTTGCGAACGGTATTTTGAGAAGCTTTTTCATGGCTAAGTACTCGTTAGAGTCGCCATCACGAAGCGAGGTGACCGTCGTTCTCATGTACAAGAGCAGCGCACACTAACCATTACACCACCAACGGCCACATTCTAAACTAATGTTCTCCTTATTTGAAGTTTTACCCTTTCCTGCCTCACATACACTATTTACATCTACATAGTCCAATGATGGCAATTTTGTTTTGCATTTTCAAGTTTTAAGTTCATTTTCAGTTTTTACCCCTTATTACGTCTTTTACCCACGTACACTATTTTTAACACAAATAAAGCAAACTGTTGTACCTACCGTAATTTAAAAAAAAAAACTTGTTTTATTAACGGAAAATAAAACAGCGATAACAAGGACAACTGGAAAATTCGTAACAATGTGTTACAAGTTTTTAATAAGATTTTAAATACAAAATTGATAAATGCCCACTTGTTTGAAGTTTAAGTATTCGGAAGGTTTCAGTCATATCTCTTAGTTTTGAATCCGTTATATCAGTGAAACGAATGATGCAAAACAGGCTGCTCTGCTCCAGCTAAATTTCACAAATTACAAATTCACAATCTTGACGATATGTCCCAATGACAGGTTATATTTGCATACGTCAAACAACATGTGACACAAAAGACATACAAATTGAAATTCATACTTACGACAAAACCAAACTTTATCACAGTGCGAGTATAGAGTATCATTTGAGTCTACCATAATTTGCATAAACGACCTCTTTTAAATAATCGCATATTTCTATTTACTTTTTCACTAAGGTAAGATGAAAAGGGAGAAGGAGGAGGAAAAACCTAATTTAACATTCAAAAGCTGTTTGATTCGTGGGAAACATGATGCCACCGCCCTCTAACGCATATAAAATGCGTGAGATTACACTTGACTCACTTCTGGGTACAACCCTCAAGCCCATGTAGGAAAGAAAATGACAAATTATTCATGAAAATATCAATTTGCATTTATTTTGATGTCAATAAATTATATTAACCCCTCATCGCACCATAAGCCAAACCACAAAAACTGTTTGCCTCTTGAGTTTTTTCTTTCCCTTTATGTTTTTTATTTTTTTGTTGCTTTGTTTGATGTAGGCCGAAGATGCCCCGGCGAGGGGAGCATAACAGGGGGAGAGAGGGAAAAAACTTTTTCAATAAATATTACAAATTGAATGAAATATGAATGGAGGTGTTCCTCTTTGACAGATGTAGAAAGTTTCCCTTTTCGATTTTTTGCTGAATTTTCAAAACAAGGTTGCGTTTTCTTCGTGCGAGACCTTAGGAATAGTATGTGGTTCTTATTTGGTTTTGCGTGAGAAGCATTTGGTTGGATTTCCTCTGGCTTCGAAAATTATGCTAATTTTTAAAGGCATTAAATCTTTAATTTTTTTATTTTTTTTGTATTATAAGGCAGATGTTTTCAATTTATTAAAGTCATAATATCGTATGTTTGGCAGGGCTAGGGCTATAATAGAAAAACAGATGTTTTTTAGCAGGTAAGTTATCTGACATTTCAAAGCACTGTGGCTTAGTACGTGAGATAAGTGTATAAGCCCCAATTTTTTCTACCAAAATCATTACAAAATTCTGGTCAGGATGAATCTACTGATATATGACAAAATCTAGCTATATCTACTTTACATATATAAGCCTAACAGTGGGCGAATTCGAAAAGGATATTTCAATAACTAGCCATTTAATATCGTGTGACTTTTTTAATAACTTTATTCACACTACACGCATGATTGGTGTCATACACTCAGAGAACTAATTGTTTGAAAAGAGGTTGTAGCAACCATAAATTCGGCTGTTACAACCGAATTGAGGTTGCCACAACCGAATTGAGGTTGTTACGACCGAATTTAGTCCCCACAACCGAAATTCGGTTGAAGCAACCCCGTTTCTTATTTGATTCGGTTGTGACAACTGAATCTTCAATTATATTCGTTCAGTCAACTAAATTTTCTAAAATTTCGGTTGGAACAACCGAATTTGAAGTAAATACGGATGCAAGAATCGAAATTGGTACCAAATTGAGTTGGAGTAACCGAATCTGGCATTAATTCGGTTGTAGTAACCGAATTTGGCATCAATTCGGTTGTAACTATCGAATTTGGTAACAATTCGGTCGCAGTAACCGAATCTAGCTTTAATTCGGTTGTAACCGAATTTCTGATGAATTCTGTGGGTACAACCAAATTCATATTCAATTCGGTTACCACGACCTAATGCCATGTATTTAACATATGACGTTGAAAATTCTATAATCCAATGTTATTTTAAAAAGAATTAAAAAATTCGAAAATTGTTTGCTGTTATTAAGAAAGGTAAGTAAAATATGTTTTGTATTAAAACGTCTTATTTTGCAGAAATTATTGAAGCGGATATCAACAGTTTTCAAGTTTTTCATGGTCGGTCATGTGAGATGTGCTGCAATCGTCTGTATACAAAATTGGTTAGGACCGATACCGATACATCAGCCGAATGTCAGAATTAGTGCGGTGTCCCGTGATGGCCGGGACTTGAAAAACGTCGGAAGAAGCATGTAAAACAAATTTATTATTATATAGATTACCCAATATGTATGACTTTATTTTCTCGATTTTTGAATTTTTTATAAGAATACAGGAAAATAAATCATCATTTAATAATAAAAAACGTTCATAATTAATTTGTAACAACCTCTAATTCGGCTGTGACAACCTATAATGAGGTTGTGACAACCTCTAATGAGGTTGTGTCAACCTCTAATGAGGTTGTGTCAACCTCTAATTCGGCAGTGACAACCTCTAATGAGGTTGTATCAACCTCTAATGAGGTTGTGTCAACCTCTACTGAGGTTATGTCAACCTCTAATTCGGTTGTGTCAACCTCTAATTCGGTTGAGACAACCTCTTAATTCCGTTACGGCTAATTCGGCTGTCTCAACCGAATTTTTCTGTGAGTGTACTGTCATCTTGTTTTTATTCAATATTGTTTGGTAGTTCATCATGAAAAGACTCACACCGCAACAACTTATCCATATTATTCAGATGTATTACGAAAATCAGCGTTCTGTGAAAAATCTTTTTCCTGCACTTCGAGCAACATATGGTGACTTATTTTTGGCAAAATTGCCATATTGGGGTTGATGAGCAACCCGAAGAGATTCTCGAACTACCGTTACATCCACAAAAATTCTATATTTAGTCTGGTTTATGGGCTAGTGCAGTCATCGGTCCAGAGCTGGACTTGGACTTCAGGGGGCTCTAGGCAATACCGTCGTCATAGGGCCCTAGAAAATATCTGTGATTAAAACCAAGGAAAATCCAAATACTTCATCTGATAGTAATTGATTATGTTGCTTACAACTTTCAAGAAAATATCTTATACTTAAGTGATGTTTCAATATATTTCTTTATACCTCATCACTTCTGGCATTCCCATTTTTATCGTCCCATTTGTATCGTTCAGCTTCTTAGACGGTCTATTAAAATGTGACGTAAAGGATACAAATTTAACACTTCGGGATCTCTATGAATCGAGCTTCATGGGACTGGTCAG
The DNA here is from genome assembly GCA_963931995.1 of Phaonia tiefii. Lineage (NCBI taxonomy): Eukaryota > Metazoa > Arthropoda > Insecta > Diptera > Muscidae > Phaonia > Phaonia tiefii. The sequence goes on along the minus strand of OZ008370.1, from coordinate 110,919,229 downwards.
AATATTGATTACACAGCTTCAGGACCATCATCAAAGTTCCAGTTTCAAACATAATTCGAGTGGTATTAAGCAAACGCAGCGATTAAGCCGACTTATCCATGTAGACTTTACGTAGCCCTAAGGAAAAGGGCCTGGAGTTGTGATATCATATGATATAGATGGGCAGTTCGCCGATACGAAGCGTAAAATTAACTGTTTACTGTTAACTGTTGTACCCAAATACATTTTTGCAGAGACATGGACCAAGGATTGCACCTGCTCCTTAACCACACCAAGCCTTTATTTTGTTTAGGTGTAGTGACAGCCTTTGATCCTCTTCGGATTTCATTTCAGCCCAAATACAGATATTTAGCTTATTGGCGTAGCCATGGACCCAGAATTGGATCTCATCGCTGCGCAAAAATGTTGGTCGAAAACAGTGGATTTTTTGTAGAATCGGAAGGTCAGCCGGCTTCAATTCTTGCTGGAGTATGCACTTGAATCAAGATCCATACATATGTAAAATACTCCAAGTTGGTGAATACGATAAGCAGGTTTTTGAAAACCATAAGCCACGCCGAATGTATGTATTCAATCACGTGTACGAGATACGTTCAACTACCGCCGCTATATTTTCTTCACTACGTGCTAGATGTGCTCTATTAGGTCGCATATTATCCAATAATTGGGTTTGAAGTTCGTCATAATAGCGAATAGTTTATTCGGTAGGTCGATTATGTGGCACATAATTTTCTCTATACACGCGAAACAGATTCCTCGTAGAACACCGATTTTCGAAATACAGTTGATTAATTTGTAGACGCTGTTCCTGGCAAAGTCTTTCGGCGATAAAATATTAAACAGTAACAAAAAAAACATACCTTGATGGTTTAATATGTCTAAAAGTCCCGATGATCTCGTTAACAATTCACAAGAGTTGCTCTCGGTACCAATTTGCACCACCGGCGGAGACAAATTTGTGTTTATATGGAAAAAAATCTAGAGCTTAAAAGTTGAAACTTTTATAATTTTGTTGACCCTTTTTGCTTTCCAAAAGTTTGCATCGCTGATCACTTCTGCAATACGGTTTGTGCGACGCGCCTATTATGATTGTTACGACGCTTTCGAGTTACATAGGAGTTATTCGATCGAACATACGCAAAATAAAACAATATGTTTTTCCCATAAACGAGACCACCAGACCTGTAGGGCCATTGTCACCTGCCTTGTTGCCTTTCTGTAGTTCCGGTCATGCATCGGTCCGTATTTCTTTAAAATAGAGGCCGGACAGAGCATTACCATCAATGGCGAGCGCTACCGCACCATGATAACGATCTTTTTGTTATCTGAAATTGAAGCCCGTTTTGCGGGCGACAAGCGGAAAACGGTTTCAGTATGACGTTGCTACGGCACACACATCGCGCGAAACAATGGTTTTATTGAGAAATCGTTTTTTCACACCTCTGAATTTTTTTCCTTTGGGTTATGTGAAGTCACAAGTCTTCGTCGATAAGCTAGCTACAATTCAAAACTGGGAAGTCAACATTACTCGCGTAATTCGCGGGTACCAGTAGCAGTTATGGAAAGAGTGATCGATGACGCTGTGGAACAAAAAAAACTAAAGTTCTGGCAAGGGATTCTGATAGAGAGGGTAAAAAAATATACGTATATCGGCATTTTCAAATTTTATTTCTCCATTTTTTTTAAGTTGGTGCGAAATTCTTATGACGAATCGGCATAGGAAACCATGATATCCTTACATTTTAGGTATAGGATGTGTTCAACAATTTTATGAAAAAAATTACGAAAAACATTTTTGTGGAATTCTTTAGCCCTCAACCGCCTCAATATATAGGTCTTTTTTGTTCTGTGGTTGAGGGTAAAAAACATTCCTAAAACAGGGGTGCACGTAATAATATGTACTACAAAAATTTTCCTCATAAATTTATACTACAGGTTTCTTAACACACCAAAGCTCAAAACTCATCTTGAATGCCAAAATAAGTCCAAAATGAAAATCCATGTAAGGGTTAATTTCGTACTTATTCCGAGTTGTAATTCACTATAAGTCACCGAACAAAAGAAAGCTGTAGATATATATCTATAAATAAAAAAATAAGAGTAAATTTTGTGATTTATTCATACTGCGCTAATTAGGCGCCCCATAATTTGTGAGCTGCACTTTGGCTGATACAATCCGTTGGCCTGCTACAAAAAGCTATGGAAAAACATCAAAACAAAACTCAAAATCAGCCAGCCGACTACTGACTCAATTACCTTTTCGAATTGTATTACATTTGGGGCAAATTCACGTGAAGCGACAACCCAAAAAATGTGTTCTCAAATTACCACATTCTGATGAACTTCCACCACCTGAGCTACATCCTGGACGTCCTAGTCAACATCTTGATGTCACTACATGCGTTAGAACAGAAGCCATTGGCAGTGTTTACTCAGGAAATGAAGCAGCCCCAAGTTCAATATTAATGTCGCAAGAGCATTTAAATGCATTGGCACGGAATCTGAATCTGACTAAAAAGAAATCAGAAATATTACCTGCTGCTTTGGAAAGTCTTCATCTACTTGTTTTCGTAAAAGCTGAGGCATTTTTCTACCATACTTTTCGGTTAACGAATCCAACACGATTACTAATTGCAACGAGATTGAAGGCTTAATTGCAGAAATGAATATCGAATATAATCCCGAGAGCTAGCCTATCTTTATAGATTCATCCAAGAAAAGTTTAAAAGCTGTACTGCTTTATTACGATAATTCCAAGATTCCTATTAGCTATTCCTATAATAGCATATGGAGTTGACAAGGAGGAAAGTTATGATTCGATAAAACTTACGTTGGATGCAATACAATATGAAGAGCACAAACTTAAAAATTGTCAGCTTCCTCTTGGGTATGCATCCATTAATATTTAAAAAAAAAACAATGGGAGCCAAGAGTTGAAGGGCCGTTAGGCGAGCACAATATCCTTCATCCACCCCAGGTACCAACTGAAAAAATTCTTTTACCACCATTGAATATAAAACTTGGTGTGGTAAAACACTTTGTTAATTGTTTGGATACACATGGAGAACCATTAAATATTCTGAAGACATTGTACCCAAAACATAGCGAAGCAAAGATAAAAGAAGGTATAAGTGCTTATAACTATAATTTTTTCAAACTAAATTTTAAAAACTGTGTAGTTTCCTTATAACTGGTGGTTTTGTTGTCCCGGACATACGAAAACTTATGCAAAACGCTGAATTTGAGCAAATACTCTCACCAAACGAACTTGCCGCATGGAGAAACACTAACACTAACTTGACAACTTTCTAGACAAAAATTCCGCTACTGCTCGAATATACGTTGACACCATGCTAAGTGCTTTTGAGAAACTAGATGTTCATATACATCAACGGAAATTCATCTTTTGAATCCTCATATGGATTACTTCGAGCATCAGTTGGCAACAGAGTCCGATGAACATGGTGAAAGACTCCATCAAACATGTGCACCCATTGAAGAACTCTATAAAGGCAAGAGTATTCATTCCCTTATATGTAGCTGCCTGTACCTAAGGTCTAACAGACAAATGTAATAAATAACTTTTTACTTAAATACCCTAACTTGTACTTATTGTTTTGATGTGTTAACATCTATAGGTACGGTAGGGAAATCTATCAAAGTGAACACATGCAAACAACACACAGCGTTAGCATCACATACGTGGTTGCTGTACAACAATAGTCTCTGCCTGAAAATAAGTATGATGGTATTGATATAGTATAGAGAACTCATGGAACGAATTGAATGACGCAAAAGCACTGGCGACATCTGGGGATGATTCAAAACGTATTACTCTCTTTCAGTCATAACTTGGTCCATTCATACTATTGAAGGGAAACATTGACGACTTTCGAAACATTTACCCTTTTTGTATTGTTTTACGTAATAACATTGTCGAAATGGTGCATTTATATTGAAATATTCTATACAGAGAATAAGACTCGTTTATGCTCTTTTACTCAGACTCTCTACATGAGAGCGGAAAAATAGTGCAATAAGTTCTCTGTACTATACTATACTTTTTGTTGTCGCTCTGTTTATGACCATGGTAAAATAAGGAATGTAAACTCGTTAGAACAGATGTTTTAAATGTTTTCATTGTGGTTGATCGTTTCAGCTGTCAACCTCTTATGTACTTTGTTGTTGTATCATTTTATTTCCTGTGTTGTTGGTATACTTACGTGTATAGATTGACAAATTAAGCGATTGAAACAAAAACAAAATGCCAGTTGTTGCTGCCTACAACAACAACAACAACGTCTACTGCTACTACTTGGTTATCATAGTAAAAAATACCAAGTAGTCGCAGTAGATACAACAACAATTGTGGGCAAGAACAACAGACATTTTGTTTTTGTTTAGACTCTCCTCATGTCAAAATCAACCCATACATATACCAGCAAATAAATGTAAACAGAAAAGTACAAAACAAAACCTTTGAATCTGACAGAAGCGGCCAACTAAACAACGAGAAAAAATTGAAATCAGCTGTGTACCGAGTTTACCTTCTCATTCTACCATGTTGGTTATTTTACTATGTTTATGACATAACAAAAATAATTTTTTCAGTGAGTTAAATATTGCTTTTTATTTAGTTGTATGACAGCATTCAAACAAGTAGGTCGTCTTCGCTCGTTTATACAAAACAGAAACAATTGTTTCAGTTTATTTTTCAGATGTAATAAAAAAGAAAGTGCAATAGTGCAAATGTTATTATAACTAGAGCTTTTATATGTACAGATTTTATATCTACGTCTTTCTTTTGTTCGGTGACTTATAGTGAAATTTTGGGTAGAATATTTTTTCCATACACAGCATCCCCCTAAAATTCAGTTGTTTGAGACATTTTAGCACCAATTCGGAATAAGTAAGAAATTAACCCATAAAAGACATTTTCAGTTTTGACATTTAGGCATTTAGGTTGAGTTTTGGTGTATTCCGGAACTTTAGAAGAATTTTACGAGATATATTTTTGTTGTACATTTTAACCCGTTACGCCCCAGTTTTAGGGGTTTTTTACACTTTTCCGCAAAAGGGGCATAAAAGACCCATATATTGAGGAGCTAGAATGGATAAAATGTATTTCTCGTCACATTTTATACAAAATTGCTAAACACATCCCCTACCTAAAATGTAAGAATCACATGGTTTCCTATGTCGATTCATCATAAGAATGTACAGCTGGGGGAAAACTTAAACCCCCCTTTAATTACAATCATGTGTACACTTTCAAAACCCCGATAGATATAAACCTTTTTTTCACCCCCACCTTTTAATTTTCTAAAAAGTTTAATTTTGTTCCACAGCGTAATTTGATGGGGTTTTAGGACGACAGTGAAGAAGAATTGTCGACAGATTTACCACCGGACAGAAATGATCCTTGGTTATTTGTTTGTTTGTTGCTTATTTGAGTTATGACTCTTTTGAAGTTCTGGTGCAATATGTATATCCAAAGATTTAAAACCTATAAATTGTGCTGTACAAGTTCTATCGATGGTGATTTAAACGCCATTCTGCTGTTTTGAGCAACTTCCAGTTGTGTAACAAATTTCGTGTCACAAATTTTTAGACCAGTGTAATTATTTATCTTAAAGAATTTCAGTTGATGTTATTCCGAAATATCGCTAAGGCAAACAACCACAGAGATAATGATGAATGTAAAGGGGTTAATAAGAATGAAAACGGAATGGAATTGTATAAAAACCTGCTGGTGGCTACTTATAATTAAAGCATGTAATTCTAAAACACATAATTGATATAGTTGCTTTTTTTTCTAAAATGTAGAAAGGGCTTAATCGTGATGTTTACAAAACCGTCAAAAACTGTTCACCAAATTTGCTTTCTCAGCTTTACAACGCAAAATTGTGCAATATTTACTTATATATGTATGTATACATACCTCCAAAAGAAAAAGAAAAATGCACGTACTAATCCATAATTTGTTCAACTGATGGACTGATGGACTTCACCTTGGTGTTTTACTTTTACCAAAAATGCTTTAAACCAAAAGTTTACCAACAATTTTTCTAACTTTTTTTTTTTGTAATTTATTTGATATCCCTATTATATTTTTCTTCCTGTGGAATTTCGACACTCACACGCGATTTATTTGGCGCTCACGTTTTATGGATGTGACCACGGCTTTGTCATACCTCCCCCGACCGGACACAACGAAAAATCGGCATTTATTATATTTGTATTCACTTTAATTTCACTTGATTTAATCCTTCTTCTTTGTTATTCCAGTTGTTTATTGTTTTCGAGGTGGCGTCGCGGTAAAGTCTTTTATTCTTCTTCTTTCTGGGTCTACAACGTGACAATATCGCGTTTTTTTCCTTCGTCGGAACCCCGTTTCGAACTCCCGCAACGAAAAGATAAATATCAACTGAATGAAAATGCGGCAAGCCCCACTACAATTTTGCTGTGATCAGCCCTGACGGACTGCCTGTATTCCCCGCTCTCAGCACTAACTTAAGCATACGATTGGAACTTGCTCGTATATTCTGCTATTGTCCACACTCCCCCGATCGCCGTTGGAAGCTTTCCCACCACTACCCCCTCGACAAATAAAGCATTTGTTTATTACATGTTGTTTTTGTGCTTTGATACTTGATTTGGGAGAGGCAATAAGAAACAACACGAAAGAGTAAAAAATCACGTGGGCATTTCTCTATATGCATCCGACTCTCTTGATGTCTACTCAACGACTGAGTAGAAGAGAACAACTGTAAAAGTGAATTGAGCGAGCTCTATAGAGCCACTGTTGGACAGCTATGATCTAAAGGTGTTTATCGGAGTTGATACAAAACTTTGTACTTCTTTAGATACCAAATGAGTAGTACGTAGGAGTACGTATTTTATATAGGGTCAACTAAGTAACGTTTGAAATTTAATTGGAGGTTAAATTCAAATGATTATAATTAATTTGGCTTTTTGGTTTGTCGCAAATGTGTCTGAAATTTTAGGAACTGGAGGAGTCACTTCGAACCACGGGTGTGGTGTCGGAGATGGAGTTTAGGAGTCGGAGTTCAAGAAATTGGCCGGGAAATGGAGGTGGAGTCAGCTTTACCCGACTCCGTGGAAAGAAAATTTGGAAAAATAGCAAACTGGAAGCAGATGAAGGAATACAATACTAGCTCGAAGATGCCATTCTTAGTGAAAACGGCTATTTAGCGAAAAATCATATTATTCAGAAATATGGCAAAGGGTTGAATATGGTGAAAGATATCAAAAAAGAAAAATTATAAACTTAGCGAAAATGATTCGTGTCGCTAAGTCGCTAAGCTATATAAGCAAGCGGTGTAACCAAAACACGCATATTGTTTAACTGGGATCGACCGACCGACTTGGCTATGTTCAATACTAGTATATGTCAGCGTCTGGTATAGTAAAATTATAAGTGTCATTAGTTTGTAATTTTGAGCCACTCCAGCTTTAAATATAAGCTTTGCACTGTGTTGATTTATTTATTCAGCGAAAACACAGCCGAGAAATAACCGAAACAAAATTAAATAAATGCAGAAAAGGGTCTACTGAAAAGCGCGTTTTTTTAAATTTAAATAGTGGGGGTGTCAGAAGATGCGTATTGCTGATTACGAGAACGTCAAACACTTTTTTGATGTGTTAACATCTATAGCGGCGTATAGGGGCTAAATCTATCAAAGTCAAAATCTGCTAAAACCAGATTTTATGCTGCTGCTATAACCATCGCAGTCGACGTTATGGTGACATACTAATACGTCAGCTACTTCGTACAAAGTATGTGTGATGTTGTGTGTTTGGCTGTTTCGTTGCTGTTGATATGGCAATCATGTGGTTATGTGACACACGTATACGTCAGCTACTTCGGACAAAGTATGTGTGATGTTGTGAGTTTGGTTGTTTTTATTTTAGGTACCCCCCCTACACCCACCACCCACACAAACACTCCACGACACAGCAAGCACAAATAAATCACCAACATGTCAGTAGTAGTAGTAGTTGTTGCATAGAGTAAATATGGGTAGAGAAAATCTTTCACTCTACAAATTTCTGACATTTGTCCTCGTGTGATGTATACGTTTGATGTTGAAAACAATTGCTTTACTAATACCAGATAGAGGCATTGGTTCAAAACAACGAACAAAATAACAACAACGGCATTTCGTTTTGTGTGTTAAAATTAATGTGTTAAATACAACACAAATGTATGCTAACAATAACAGTCAATAAAAAAGTTTGAAACACATTTAAATTTCACAGTTTTTCACCAAAATGGCATGAAAAATTAAAGCCAGAAGTTATTGTAATTCCACCTGGTGTATATCACTTTTCGTCAAACATCTCTCTATCACACCGACCGCATCACGAAGAGTGTGAAAGGAAACGTCAGATGAGACAAATGGCGGCTCTACTATAAATTTACTCTATGAGTTGTTGTAGTTGTTGTTTTTTTATTATAGTGGAAGGTAAGTCCAATAAATGTGAGTGCGGAGCACTCTCAGAGCAATGAGAGTAATGACGTATTATACGTATATAAAAATGAGATAGCAAGAGAGCAACGATAATTTTGTGAACTTGTGTAGCGTATGTACGAATATAACACTGTATGTATGTATATGTATACAAGTGTCTGTTGCTTTGCATTTTTTGACTTTTGTGGGAATAAAACAAAAAGTATTGAGCAAGAAAATAATGACACATGTGCTAGCACTGGGTCTTTAAATAATTTTAAGTATTAATATTATTTAACTGTAACGTCATCATTTGATTCAACGCTGTTTTTTATTTTCCAATGTAACATTTACGAATGTGTTCATAGAAATCGAACAGGTACCGTGTAGCAAAAAGGTGTTAACACATCGCCCGTGAGTTCGAACACTCATTGGATTTTTTTATCTGAAGTTACTTATAGCGCCCTACCGGCCGTTGAAGTTTATATTCCTAGTGTATTTGGGTACATTTTTTATTTTATTTTTTTGGTCAATATGAAAAATATTTTTCAATCCAAATTCACTAGTAATCCGAACGGCCGATAGAGGAATGTATGTACAATCGTATAAACAAAAGGTTTGACGTTCCCGCGATCAGCTCTTCAATTCGCATCTTTTGATACCCCTCCAACAAAATCAAATACAGAAAAACTAGATACCGCATACTAGAATAACAAAAAAAAAAACAAAGAATGAAGGAAACTGTTGCGACCATAGTGTAATAATATAAGTGGAAGCATAAGCCCAGCTGATCAGGCATTTTGTTATTGGGTTGTTTCTTTTTATCATTCTTTGTTTACGTACCACACTCGAAGTTAATATTATATTATATAATATATTATATAATATTAAACGTTTGAAAAGTGTTGTGCAAATTAAATTGAAATATAAATATAATTGTAAATTGTATAATTTCTGCCTATTACTTTTTTTTTAATACATGTAATTCTATGCATGTAATTATTTACTTTGGCGTTTTGCCTTTGTCTCTTCTTCGTATATAAAATGATTTTGACATATCGAGTGTATTGTCATAACAATAGTACAACAAAATTCTGTCAAAATCGTTTCATATTACAACAACACGCCACGCGTCGACTTATATTATTAGACTATGGTTGCGACGGAATAGAATGTGACATAACTGGAGTGAAAAGATACTGGCGGGAACCGTGCAACACACATGCAGCATAACTGGACCACTGATGGCAGTAACGGACGAAACAGGAGCAGGTGCAAAATCAATATAGTAACAGATGTAATATGAATAAAGGTGAATGAGACGAACAGGCACTATAGTGGCGGGAATAGATACATATCCATTAATGCATCAATAGATGAGATTTGGTACAAGTATAGTAAACGACGAAACTAAAAGGAAATCCAAGCAGGATACGATCTTGCAATTCTCAACTCATAATACATGGTTAAATAACATGAAGAAATATTAACTAATGGTCGTACAATGGCGATATAAGGGAATAAATGTCTCATAATTTATTTTAAACGCACATAAATTTAAAGGAACACATTGTTTAGACTCACGAAGAGGAACATTAAAATGAAGTTAAAGATCAAAACCTGTGAATAAATTTCCATTTATTAACTTCACTATAAATCAAATACCCAACAATATTTTTCTACGGTCAAGAGTAGGCAAATCAATCAGTTTCAGACGATGTACATAAGGAGGCAACTCAGAAATGAATCTCCAACCAAGATGCCTTAAAGCACATAGTGGGAACTGTTTTGCCGCAAATTCAATCTCAACAATATGACACCTATAGTTCGGGGACCAAAATATCGAATCGTATTCTAGCATCGGCGTTACAAGGCTAGTATATAACCGTTTCGCCAGATGTGGAAACAGTTATAGTTCTAGACATATTTGGAAATAGAATTTATAGAAATATTACTAATGGGTAATTTTTTTTAATTATTACAGGTTAAAGAACAAACCTGCGAGTTTTTTTCTGGAATGACCTTACTTTGTGCATCTTCTACCAATAACAAAGAGCGCCATATTTTTGGGACGTAGATTATTGGCTTATATCTGGAAATTCGAACTTCATATACGTATATAGTTCAGTGAAATACAATTTAAACCCTTGGTTAATTTGAGGAGTTCGGTGTTTGAGTTGGATTAGTAGTAGGAGTCGGAGTTCAGAGTTTTAAGATTGCGGTGTTGGAGTTTTCAGCGTTTAATGCAAACTCCACATCCCTACTTCGAACACTGTAACTGCAGCTACTCCCAAACAATTTTTGAATCCGATAAGATTTTGGTTATATGTACAAGTATGTTGCTAACGAAAATACTAAACACGTATTTTTTTGATCGAAAAGCGGGATTTTGACCCAAAAACAGATTTTTCTTTTACTAATTAAGTTCCCATCGAAATTTGAAAATAACTTTTAAAAATTTTGGAATTTAAAAAAATTTGAAATTTTAATTATATCGATTGAAACAACATCAATTGTAATATAAAAGACGTTAATGGATATTTAAAATATATGAATTGCAATATAAAACAAATAAATTGAAATTTAAAATACATCAATTGAAATTTAAAATATGTACATCAATTCAATTGTAAAAATGTACTACTAAAATCGGTGAATAATTTTTAAACTTCAATTCAACCGATTTTAAATTTCAATTAAGATTTCAATTCATATCTTTTAAATTTCAATTGGTCTTTTAAATTCCAATTTGTGTTTTTTGATGTATTTTAAATTTTCAATTGATGTATTTTAAATTTTCAATACATTATTAAAATTCCGTTCCGTGTTGACAGAATCAATTCAAGACACATATCACTTTTGAGTATGTGGGTGTTCGTTTGGCACATGTTCAAAAAATGTTTCCTATTTTAGCAGTAAATGTAAATCACACACATTTTGTGTTAAAAGAAAGTTCGATTACAACAATAGAAGCTCCTTTTACGATAAAACTGTTTAATTTGGGAGAACGTTTAAACTAATTCACTCAATGTTTAGAATACGTAAGTTGAGCATCACTTACAACAGTTATGTGACCATCTTCTAGGTCGACAATTTTCTGAAAAACAGAGTAAACCCCGAAAATTACATACTAATTAAATTTGGCATTATGAATAAGGAAAAAAGTTTTGCCAATTCCCCCAATTTTATACACTTTGCCTTCATTTATAGTTCATTTTTATAATTTCTGGCGGATCTATTACTTTCCAGGGTGCATTTATATTTGAATTTTAAATTTTACTGCTTTAACGTTTTGTTTCGGTTCCATGTTTTGTGAGACTTAAGTACCTTTTCGAATTGCCCATCTCAACAGTGCATTAACTATTCTCTTCTTGATGGCAAAGATCGAAAGTGAGTCAACACAAGCATAAAGAGAGCACAACATATTTTGCGTGAATCGGTGATGGTACAATGGGACGTTTGACACGTTTTCAATTAAAACTTCAAATCTAACTGTACCAATTTAGTACACATATGTTTTTATAAATATCAAAATTTGTTTTATTTTTATACTATTTATAAGAAGGTAAAAATTTATTCAATTTTAAACATACTCGTATGTGGATCCCGTTACTGCATTAAAGTCTACTTCAAGGCCCTCGACAAATTATTAACTGGGTTCACCGTGAAAAATCGTTAGATAAATATTGTAACGGGTCCGCCAAATATCTTTTTTTTTTTTGAAAATGCTATAAAAAAAAACTACTGAATATTTTCTCAAATTTCTTTTTTTATTTGAAAGTACAATCCTTCCGGTTAATAATGGAAAATAATTTCATTCAAATGGCTGCCTCGGCTGGCCATGCAGTAGCCTACACGATCGGTCCAATTTTTAAGCACATTTCCGATTGTGTGCAGCTGTATTTCACCAATGGCTTCACGAATATTGTCCTTCTGGTTTGTCGGCGTAACACTTATCTTTGAGGGCACCCCACAAATAATAGTCCAACGGTGTCAAATCGCAGCTCCGAGGTGGCCAAACGACATCAGCTCTGTGGCTGATAATGCGATCTTCAAAAACAGGGAGCAAAGCATCTACAGCTGTGTGTCACGTAGCGCCGTCCTGTTGAAACCAAATGTTGCCAATATCCTCCTCTTCAATTTTTGTAAACAAAAATTCGTTCAACATGGCCCGATATCGATCGCCATTGACTGTAACGGCCACTCCTTGCTCATTTTCGAAGAAAAATGGCCCAATTATGCCTCTGGGCCAAAATCCGCACCAAACAGTGACTCGTTTTGGGTGCATCGGCTTTACAATGTATGCGTGCGGGTTTTCTGTGCCCCAAATGCGACAATTTTGCTTGTTTACATACCCGCCAAGATCAAAATTAGCTTCATCTGAAAAGATGATTTTTTTTGGCAAAATCGGTAAGTCGATCGCAGGCCCATTTTCCCCATATTTCCCAGCGTTGTTCAAGCGTATACACCACCATATTCGTTCAGCGGAAGGATAAAACTAATTATCTGTCAAATCAGACATGAGCTAAGTGTTACCATTCACGAAATAAGTACTAGTTGAAAACAAAACGTTAGATGGCGGACCCTTTACTAAATTATTTCTAAACCGAGGATTATCTGAGAAAAAAAAATATATTTCTCTCTATTTGGAAAATAATATTACGCTGAAAATAATTACCTTTCGCATGTAGAAATATTGCCGAACTACCTAAAGCTTAAGCCAATGTTACACTCGTCGTCGATCTTACACTATAAGATCAAATGAAATAATTTGTGGAAAGAAAAATGGAATGAAATGGAGTTAACGTGAGCGAGATCGTATACTTATTATGTTTCTTATTTACACTGTCAACTTTAGAGAATGCAAAAAACTTCCTCTGCAAAGTGAAAAATAGAATGCAACAGAGATAAAATAAAAAATAAAATTCTAAAGACGGATGAAGCATTTGAAAGACGACGAAATATATTAAGTTATTTCCATTTCTTGCTTTTGACCGTTTCATTCCAAATGCAACCCTGATCCCATAATTTTGCAAGGAACACCAGGTTCTATAAGGTAAGGCTCAAGGTCCGCATAAATAAAAAATAAAAATGTTTTTCAATTGATATTCTTTATCATATTTTATTTTATTTCAATATTTCGGCCGTCTTCAGGATATTAAACACACAAACGTCTAAACACTGTTCCAGTTGCATCTCTATAAATAATTCTTCTCATGTTTATACTTTTCCATTCGCTTTTCGAAAATTGTAATTTGAACATATTCAATAGGGTATCGAGAATTCAGCAATGAAATGGCTTCTCAAAGCACCCTCGAACACGGTGTAAAACTGTAGGTAACAATGGCTTCAACACGTTACTCGACTAATCAATTGGATTAAACATATTCAACAAGTCTTCAAGGCTCCATACTTTGCAGTTAACGAATTCAACATGTTTGCTAATTGAAACGATATTGAAGGCTTAATGACGGAAATTAATATCGAATATAACCCCGAGGACTGGCGTATCGTTGTATTGTAAAGCTGTACTGCTTTATTACGATAATTCCAAGATTCCTATTCCAATTGCATATGGAATCGCTAGAAAGGAAAGTTATGATTCGATAAAAAATATATTTGATGCGGTAAAATATAAGGACCACAAATGGCGGGTCTGTTGCGACTTAAAAGTTATTAGCTTCTCTCAGGTATGCAACCTGTGTACGATAAATATCGATGCTTTTTATACATGTGGGATAGCAGATGGAAAGGGAACCAATATTTCAAAAAACAATGGAAGCCAAGAGTTTAAGGGACATTAGGCGAGCACAATACCTTCAACCACCGCTGGTATCAATAGAAAAAAATTTAATAAGTGTTCGAACTCTTGGGCGATGTGTTAAAACCTTTTTGTTGCACGGTACCTGTTCGATTTCTATTAATACATTAGTAAAAGTTACATTGGAAAATAAAAAATAATACTTTTTGTGCTGAAGGCTCTTTTGCTATTGCACTTTCTGTTTTCTTACATCTACTTTAAAATTAGATGTAATATTGTGAAAATAAATAAAGCAATATTTAGCTCATTGTTTAATTGCTTTTGTATTGTCATAAACAGGGCGACAACAAAAAGTATTGAATAGTATAGAGGACTTATTGCACTCTTTTTCCGCTCTCATGTATAGAGTCTGGGTGAAAGGGCATTAACGAGTCTTATTCTCTTTATAGAATATTTCAATATAAATGCACCATTTCGACAATGTTATTACATAAAACAAAACCAAACGCATAAATGTTTCAAAAGACATCAATGTTTCCCATCAATATTATGAATGGACCAAGTTACGGCAAAGAGAGTAATACGTTTTGAGTCATACAATTCGTTCCATGAGTTGTCTATAATATTCAATACTCTTTGGCGACGACGACCTGCTTGTTTGTTCGCTGACGCTACATCAATATCATCATACTTATTTTCGGGCAGAGACTATTGTTGTACAACAACCACGTATGTGATGATAACGCTGTGTGTTGTTTGCCTGTGTTCACTTTAATAGATTGCTCTACCCGTGCCTATAGATGTTAACACATTAAAAAATTCTATTACCACCATTGAATATAAAACTTGGTGTGGTAAAAACTTTGTTAAACGCCTGTATACACATGGAGAACCATTATATTTTCTGAAGATATTGTTTCCAAAATATAGCGAAGCAAAGACAAAAGAAGGTATGAATGCTTGAAACTTTAATTTCTGGCATTGGTTTCATACAAAATACATTTTAATAATTGTGTCTTTTCATTACAACAGGTGCTTTTGTTGGCCCGGACATACGCTGAATATGAATCTAACATTCCTCCAGGATGCCCTTATCTTGTGTATCCCCAATACTGTACAACATATCCACTGATGACTTTCCGTCGCTTATGGGTTGTGAATCGTAGATTTTTGCAGATGATACTGCTATTTTCTGCTCTGGTACTATATCAGTTGATATACTGGCAAACTTCCAAAACTTAGTAAACCTGGTTACTAATTATTTCAATAAATGGAAAAGTTTAATAAACCCCGGAAAGACGAGCTCTATTTACTTCACCAGGAAGAGGAAAAGGATTTTCCTTCCCCAGTCCACAATTAGGATTGCTAATACTGACATTGACTGGGTTCCTAATGTTAAATATCTTGGAGTTATTTTAGATACGAAATTAATTTTTAATGAACATGTGTCCTATACAGTACATAAGATTAATTTGACAACACGAATACTACGTATATGCCTTCATAAATCGAAAGTCAAACCTTTCCACTAATAACAAAATGTTAATATTCAAACTAATTTTTCACGCTATTCTTTACGTCGGAGCTTCAATCTGGCAGGAAGCTGTTGAATGTCATGTTAAACGCCTTCAGATATCTCAGAATAAACTTCTCAAATTAATTTCTAATTTACCATACGCTTTTTCAACCAGTCGTCTGCAATCACTACTCAATGTCCCTTATGTTAAGGACAAAGTTTATATGTATAGTAACAACCAGATTTCTCTAAAAATATTCCAACACATAAGCGCTCTATGCATACTTATATAGATTCGTTATATCCTTTACCGTGCCTTTTATCTTAACTAAAATAAAATTGTTTGTATAAGGTTTTTTTGTAACCATTTCCATGAAGTTATTTACAACTTTCTAGATAAAAATCGTTCCCCTACTGGTCGAATATACGTCGACACTAGTGCTCTAGGTTTGTATCTGGATCCCGGGAATTAGAATTAGAAAAATGATTTTTTCTTCGGTTTGTTAAACAAAGATGCACACAATTGCTTGAAATTTTGCAGAGATCATAAATAGAGACTTCGTTATATTCTCCCAAAAAATGATGCCATTTGATGAAACGCTGTTCGAACGCAGGTCCAAAGAAATTTCTACTAATTTCATACATTTGTATGAAATTTTTCACTTTTCCCGTCTATCCCGAACCGGCGTTTCTAAAATACTTACTCAAATGGCTTGCGAGTTGGTAGTATTAAAGAACAACATAAGAAGAACAGTTTCACGAAGTTTTGTGATATTTGCTTAAAAACTGCAGAAACGCCGGTCCGGGATAGACGAAAAACAGTAACAGTAAACAGTATTCAATACCATCATACTTATTTTCAGGCAGAGACTATTATTGTACAACAACCACATATTATTTTCAATGCTAACGCTGCATAGCTTCGACGTAGATAACGCTGTGCGCTAACGCTGTGTGTTGTTTGCATCTATTGTGTTCGCAATGGTGTAGGTATTTAGCTGATCATCGAATTGAATTTGATATGAACCCATATGAATGGTGGAAAGCAAAAGAGGCAAAATGTCCAACTATTTCCAAAATGGTACTTTGTATTCCAGCAACGTCCGCATCATCTGAAAGACGGGTTTCCTCCGCGGGAAATATTGTATTGTATTGTATTGTATTGTATTGTTTATGTATTGGATATCATGCACCAAGAACAAGTGTTATAATTAAAGTACACGAATTATAAATTATAGTATATATGAATAAAACAATGTTATAAATAGATTAATAAATAAATTAAATTTAGTTAATTAATAAACTAGATATGTGGAGTAATACAAATGGAATAAAAAAGAGGCCATTTAAACAATTATATCATATATAAGAACAAATGTGACCTGGTCTACGGAAAGGGGGCTTAGGTGTCAAAAAATCAATTTTCACTTTTTGGTTGATTCGGATGGAAGATGAGATGCTTCTTCACGTGGTGAAAAGCAGAAAATCTTAACTTGCTTAGAAGTGTACTAAAAATGTAGAGAAAGAAGAGTAAAAATACGACAAAATATAATTTATTGGTAATGAACAAAATACATTGAATTATAAGCTATAAAGACATGATTATACACTAGAAAAACGTTTTATGGGCCAAAAATAATAATGCTGAGTAGTTTATGTATTTTTCTTTCTTGTCGTTTTCCTTGAGATCTTTTTACGTGTTGATCCTGAGGAAGATGGACCTGGTTCCTCGTCTGGTTTCACTAGTTTTTGCCTTCCGTTTCTTCGATGGCAAATCTTTCGGCAATGGAGCCACAATATCTACTTTAGATATATCCGAAACTAAGCTGCGAAGATTGTGATAGATGTACCACTGACGTTCCAAAGATAAACCGGCTGGTTGTATAACTTTCGGCATTTCAGGATCGATAGGTTTTTACAGAAGCTTAAAGGACTGCACTTCTTCACTGTCTGCGAATTTCTTTGTTTTTACACAATCTGTAGAGATTATGAAATGATGGAATTGCGTTATTCCAACAAGTGACTTGTACAGTGGTTTAAAATAGTTGTCACATTCATACCAGACGACTTTTTCAGCCGATACAGCTTTATTATAACCCCCAGGTGATGATGCCTCGACACACTGCAGTAAATCTGCATACGCGTCGATGTTACTGTCGCTCTCTTCATAGTTTTCATCATCGTTTTCATCATCCTTTTCATGGATATATTGTCCGTATACGGCACTGAACTCCTCATCAACACTCATGTTTCATTTCATGCGAAATGCGAAGACGATAATCAACAGAAACAGTAAACGTCACTTCTTCAGTGTTACTTTTTTGAATGTTCCACACTAGCAACTTACACGATGAACTATAAGAATATTCCGACCAACAACAACACATACTGGACCAACAACAACACTTACTGGACGTCCGACGCGGAGAACAATTAACGAGATAATGAGAAACTGACGAAACGAGTTGCTTACTTTTAACAGCTTTTTCACAGAAAACTAGTTTTCGCACGTAAGCTCCCTTTTCGTAGACCAGGTCACAAATAGTAAGAGTAAAATTAAAGTTTTTAGGAAGAAACAAATTAACAAAATATATAGGACATTAAAATAAGCAAAAATGACAGTGACAGGGGAATATACTAGACTTCAGCATTATAATATTTGTGATTTTGGGACATAAATTCTTTAGCGTTGCTGATAATTTGAAAGTTAAGTGGAAGTGAGTTCCAAAGACGAATTGAATAAATAAAAAAATGCCATTCAGAAAGAAGATAGGTACTATATTTCTACCTCTATTTAACCTAGTAAAATTTAATTGTCGATAAAGATAAAGTGGTATATTCTTAGAAATTATTTTATGAAGGTAGACAGGATTTTGGTCTTCAACAGGTTGTCGAAAGAAATGCCATAAAGTGATTTAACGAACTGGTGTACAGAATCGTACCGTATATATACCTAATAACATTGTTAAATATGACGTTAAGCTTCCGGTTACTTGACGAGTCACAGTTTGCAAAAAAGTTCACAGCCGTATAGAAGTCCTGGCATTATGTACGACTTAGCTAAGAGTACTCTTATGTCAAAACGGGTATATGCTTGAGAAGACCATAAGGTTCTCAACTTCGAATAAGCTTGTCCAACAACTGAGTTAATATGGTTCGACCAGGTGAGTGACCTGTTTAAAGTGATTCCTAGATTTTTAGTCTGCGAGACGATATCAATTTTATCGTCACTTATTGTTATATCAAAATTGTAATTGACACAGTTAGAGGATCTGGAGTGAACCACAAGACACTTTGATTTCCTGGGATTAATGGCAAGTCCATTGGCTGTTATGAATATGAGAAAGGTCATAGTTAAATTTTTCAACATTTTCGATGATTGAAGATAGTGAACTACTTAAGTAGATTTGCACGTCATCAGCATATAAGTGCACTTCGCTGTATGACAGTTGTTGAGGTAAGTCATTTATATAAGTTGAAAAATGCAGAGGTCCCAAAATCGAGCCTTGGGGTACTCCTCGTGAGATAGGCAAAATATTTGAAATGTTATTTTTCGTGAAAACAGATTGGGAACGACCAGAAAGATATAATTGAATTAAATTGACGGCAGTAGATGAAGAGCGAAAAAATACATTTAACTTTGAACACAAAGTTATGTGGTGTACCATGTCGGCGGCTTTAGAGTGGTCCAGAAGAACCAGAAAAGATATATTACGGTTCTCTAAATTTTGTCGTAGACTTTCCGTGACCTTAAGCAATGCGCTAGTACAACTATGGTCTGGGCGGAATCCAGACTGGGTTTCATGCATTAATGAATTAGAATAAATGTTTGCACTGATTTGTTTATGAAGTAACTTTTCCAGGACTCTGGAAAGAAAACAGAGAATTGCAATGGGCCTAAACTCAGTGTTGGTCTTAGGTATTGGTATTATTCTGGTATGTTTCCACATTGTTGGAAAAGTACAGGTCGTAATTATTGTGAACCAATAGAGTACGATTTCATAGATAATATACTGGATAAAACTTCCGTTTGATCCACACAAGCGAATTCGAAGCCAAGTTGCTCATTATAAAAATGCTGTTCAAGATAATAGTAGTTTTTAACGACTGGAATATTAGGTACATTAGAAAATGATCTGTTTAAAGAGTCAGCATCCAAGTGACAATTATTATCCTTCACCTCTTAACCTATACCAATATTTCGAATAGTCTTCCATTTCCGTTTGGCATCCAGCGCAGAACTAAATTGACGAAAGTAATATTCGGTTTTGGCCATTCTAATTTTCCTATTTACGTCAGAACTAGCAGCACGATATTCTTCCAACAAATCAGAGGTTTTGAAGCGCTTTCACCTCATGTAGGCTACATCTCTAATATTAATAGCATCTGTTACCATTGCACAAATCCAGGGTCTGGATTGAGCCTTAGTAATGCGAGTTTTAATAGGGACAGCACAGTCGTCAAGATTGATAATATTTCCGTGAAGAAAATTAAGTTTGTCGTCTACTGATATCATGGAGTAAATCTGACTCCAATTAATTTCATTGAACAATTCCTCTATTACACTGTAACTTACATTCTTGAAATCTCTATATAAGATATAATTTGATCAGAATGCTGGATTTGGAAGTTGTATGTCAAGAATATTAAATCGTGCTTAGAGAAAGCCGGATCTGATATCTGGTCATAGAAAAGTACACGGGAAGTGTCAGAAACAAAGAAAAGATCAAGTAGAGTGTTCGAGGTTTGTGTGTAGTGAGTCGGGATGTTAGAATTTGTTGGAGAGAACCCTAGAGGAAGCATATTATCCAATAATAAAGATTCTGAAAGAATGTTTGAATTAAAATCTCCTGATATTATAATATCATTGAAGTGTACAGTTGTAGTTTGGAGCATATTGAAAAAATTACCAAAGTTTATACTCCTGTGAGAGCTGTAAACGCAACCTACTAATATTCGATTATTGACAGACAATATCTCACAAAAGATAAATTCAATAGAACCATTCGGGTCCGGTTTTTTAAAAATTTTGGAATTAAGATTATTATTTATGTAGATTGCAACACCTCCACCATGTCGTTCCCTATCGGCTCTATGAACATTAAATCCGTTCAACCTTATCAATGAATCAGGAGTATTTGCATTAAACCATGTTTCGGAAACGCAAACTACATCTACACCCGAATTTTTAAAAGTTAATCTGAATTCATCAATTTTGTGACACATAAAACAAATTGTTTATTACCCGATAATGTAAATACATTAGTATTCTTACATCAAAATAAAGCATTAATTAACTAATCATTTTTGTTCTGTTCCATATGGATTTTTAATATGAATTTTGATTTTTTAAGTCTTACAAAACATAAAAAAAATTAAACCCAAAACAATAATTAAATTTTCGATTATTTTTTTTTAATTTGTCCCACTGTGGCTGTAGTTTTTATTGGATTGCTGAAAATTTCGTAGCAACGATGTATACATGTGGACAATCAAATTTGAAAATTTTGCCGCTTCCTAAGATTACCCTCTGTTCACAAAGTACCATATATAAATATATACATACATAGTACCTATGTATATGAAAAAGTTACTGTTTTTGGTCTATCCCGGGGCGGCGTTTCCGCAGTTTTTAAATACACGTCACAAAAATTCGTGATACTGTTCTACTAATGTTGTTCTTCAATAGTGCCAACTCATGAGCCATTTCAGGAAGTATTTTAGAAACGCCGGTTCGGGATAGACGGGAAAAGTGAAAAATTTCATACAAATGTATGAAAATAGTAAAAGGTTCTTCGTTCCTGGACAGGCGTTTGAACAGCGTTCCATCCAATGGCATAATTTTATGGGACAATATATCGAAGTGTCTGTTTATGATGCCTGCAAATTTTTTTTGCTTAACAAACCGAAGAAAAAATAATTATTTTTTTATTTTATTTCAATACAGGTTTCCCGGGAAGAACCGGGAATACCATTTCCCTGGAAATGGGGAGCACTACTCGACACCAAGCTAAGAACTTTTGAGAAACTACTACTTATGCGTGTTCATGTGTCAACAAAAATTTTTGAATTCTCATAGGGATTATTTTGAGCATCAGTTGGCAATAGAGTCCGATGAATATAGCGAACGATTTCATCAAACATGTGCACCTATTGAAGAACGCTATAAAGGGAAGAGTATTCATTCTGTTATAGTTGACATAAGCTGGAAATTGTGTGATAACGACAGATAATTACCAAGACCTAAAAGAAAAATATAATAAATAAATTGTTGCTTAAATACCCACATTTATACTGATCTTTCCTTTATTATATATTATATCTACAGCTTTCTTTTATTCGATGAATTGCAGTGAAATTTTACGTAGAATATTATTATACTATAATACACACCAACCCACTAAACTGCAGTTTTGTGGGACACTTTAGCGCTAACCCGGATTAAGTACGAAATTAACCCATAAATGGATTTTCAGTTTTGATTTATTTTTGACATTCAAGTTGAGTTTTGAGCTTTGGTGTGTTAAGAAACTTATAGTAGAATTTTATAAGGAATATTGTTGTGGTAAATTTTAAAGGGTATACCAATGTTCCAAAAAAATAACAAAGAAGACCCATATATTGATATTGATATCTCGTAAATTTTTACATAAAATTGCTGAACACATCCTATACCGAAAATGTAAGGATAACAAGGTTTCCCATGCCGATTCAGAGAAGAGAAATAATAATTGGCAAAAGGGGGAAATTTATCCCCCCCCCCCCCCCCTTAAAAAGATTGGGACGTTTATGTTCGAATCGCCTATATACGTATATTTTTGTTTTCCAACCTCTACCAGAATCCGTTTTTAGAACCTTGTTATTTTTTTTTGTGTTCGACTGTATTATCCGCGTTCTCAAGACATAAAGGACGTATTAGTGGCTTATGCTATTACAATGATGTGACTAGGATTGATAGTGTTTGTTTGGTTGCTGCTGAGCCTTCTGCATAATCTTCTATGTCGGTATCAACCATCGTTTGTTTTGCGGAGATTGCTTATTCAATATGTTAGCAGGTAATATTAGGTCTAGGGCAACCTTAGACCTTCCAGCTCAGTGGAGTTTTCTTGGTTGTACTTTGATACTTCTCTGTTCCGTCTTCCCTTTCTTACGTCTACTTCGTTTCGAAAAAGTTTTTATAATTGAAATTATTTTAAAACATCATCTTCAAAGGATACGATTTAATTTTCTTCTCTACAATTTTACTTAGAAACAAAAACCTTAACACATCCAATAATTCTTTAAAATGTTGTTTCCAAGTTATCCCAAGAGGACATTTGAAACTACTAAGACATATAGATACATTTTATATCAAAAAACACTATCATTTATCTCATTGTCTTAAGACAAACGAAACATTCAACTAATCCCTCGATTTAAGTCATTCATTTTAAACCATTTAATGGATAGCATCTTTAACAATCGCCTAAAATAAAACGCCAAGGAGATAAAAAAGACAGCTTACATGAAACTACAATACGACCGCTGAAAAAGAAACAGTAAAACTAACTGAACTACACGCTAATAGTCATCATACATATATATGTGTGTATAATGTACACTCGTATCTGGCATGTGAGGAAACATAACCAGAACAAAAATTTTGCCATGTCCGCAAAATGTAATTGAAAAAATCCTCTTGTAATCCTAGATGTTGAAAATGTTTTTTCCTTTTTTGTTTCTGTGGATAGATGTTGCAATCTTCCGCTGATAGTGTTGTATGCCCCCCCCTGCCGATTACTTTCCCGCACCCAGTAAACGCGTACATTATACATGGAACATTGTGTATTTTTTTGGGAACTAACATGAATCCTTCGAAGTTTTTTTTGGGGTTACCCTTAAGAGTTCTGTTGAAACATAAAAAAATAAGAGAAGAGATATGAAAACTTATCATAAATAGAGCAAGATTGTAATAAGATTTTTAAGCCCCTTTTATGTTTTAAGCACAACGAGTAGAAAGGTTAGGGTAGTGCAAAATGTAGGGTAGGATATGCTGTAGTACCAGTTTAGCTTATTTGTTATCCTTATCAAGGATTTATATGAACGGAGCCACAATGTAAAATGGAATAGTTGCAAGGCAAATAGAGATACAAACATTTGTACTGGAATGTAATAAAACCTTTTTTATAGTTTTTAAATTACACATAAATTATATTGTTGTGTGGAAACAAATATATAGAGAATCATGCGAATGTTTGAATGTTGCATAGTAAAAACTGTGTTATTGGTAAGCCCTTTAGCCTAACTAACTAGTGGAATGATTCGTCTTTGACTATTCGTTTCTGATCGAATAGCAGAAACTGGAACAAGTTGTTCAAAGATTAAAACTAATACAATAAAATTTTCCAGACGATGCGTGGCAAACTTTTTGAATCAATGTCTATGCTTTACATTTCAATGTCTTAGAAAAGAACTCCGGCTAAATCTGATGATATCAGACACTACTTTGAAGATATTTATGAAGAAATAATCGTCATTTATTGTTATAATTCAATATGTAAATTATAATAAGGAAAAATACTTTGATATACCAATTAAAGCTCACTGATGTCATTGATTTAGTCAAAATTATTGATAATTCAATTCATAAGGAAATTCTGGTATTGTACGTAACAATAATATGGACATAAGTGTTGCCACTTTCTGGATAATTAACAAAAAATGTGGCAATTTCAAACTTTTTGGATAACACTGTGCGACAGGAAAAAATTTAACCATTTACGGACACCACTACGTGATAAAAGACAAAACAACAGGTTCTCCCAGTTTTCATGCGCTGTTTTTAACACCTTTTTTCCACATTTTAGCAAAAAAAGTGATCATTTTGTCAGGCTCATATCTTGCAACCCGTTTGGAACTTTGATTTGCTCTCTGAGGGAAAGTTGTAGCTCTTGTCATAAATTGTGAACATATAAAATCAAAAAACTTCATCTTCAAGGTCAAATCGCAAAAAACTTTAAAAAATTAGATTTTTTTACCTTTTTTTGCCCTGTTTAGGTCAAACCGTTCAAAATTCATGGAAACAATCAACTACAAAAATGTACCTAAGATCTCAATAAACTTTCTAGACCATATGAACTTCCTAGGAAGTAAAAAATTATGCAGGTAGCGGTCTTTTAAGGACGCTGCATGAAATTCGACGCACGATTTTAAGAAGCTGCCGTGTGAAAGCCTCCATTAGCATAAGTGTAAACAACACTTCTGCGTCGGTGTCAAGCGTAGAATGCGCCTCGGTGTGTCCAAGCCTTAATGATTATTAGTTATATTATAAAAATTGCTCTTTAATCATTATTATCCGATTTTAAAATGCTGCATACAGAATAATAATTGTGTTTTGATTGTTAGTTTTTACCCCAGACATTTTCGAATTTTGAGGATCGAAAATTTTTGCAATCTTTTTTCGAATTTCTTGCACTGTATCTCATTCAGTTTTAGATAGATTGCACTCTATTTTTCTTTGTTATAAACAGGGATTAGTTTTATTTAATAAAGCGGCTAAGATTTGTTTATACTAATTACCATAGAATAACACATACATAGATAAACTTATTCTGTCATCTGACTTTTCATTTCACACTCTCCATCGTAGGTTTGTGGAAATGAGAGCAATTAAATTTAAAATTAACTTACACCAGGTGGAGTTATAAAATATGTTCACTTAACTTTTTCATGTCGTTTTGGTGTAGAACTGAAAAATTTAAATGTATTTTGCACTTTTTTGTTGACTTTTATCGTTGGTATTCATTTGTATTGTAATTAACATAACTAGTTTGCCACAAAAACACGAAATTCGGTTGTTGCTCCTTTGTTGATCGCTGTGTACTATTGCCACTATCTGGTATTATTGAACCCATATTTTCCACCATCCAATGTTTACTTCCCATCGTACCTATCACGTTTGATTTATTGAGCGAATAAAAGCTTCTATGGTATGTGTTATTCTATGCTAATTACTGTTCGAAAGTACTAGCTATTTGAAAATTATCGTCGTTGGAAAAAATTTTGAATTTGGGTTAAAATAACTTCTTGTCTTCAAAAGGGTCCACAAATAGTGATACACAGTTGGAATGGCTAATCTGTTCCTCAATTTCGCAGGGTAACTTTAGTTGCCGCCCAATGGAACACAAACAAGATAGTGCTTATTTAATGGAAAAATTCCGATTTTTCAATACCTAAAGGTGAATAACTATTTTTTCCTCAACAACATTTTGGTATTATTTGTACTAATCGGAGTTCATTTGCCTGAGTTTTGCCCAAAACAACCCTTCATTCAACACAACATTTGGCATATAAACCAAATTACTGCCGTTGTTGAATTGAATACAGGTGACACTGTAATTCATCAAAAGGCAAACTTTGACATTATAGTAATGTTTTTATACCTGAATACAAATAAAGTTCGTCTCAAAAACATCCATGGACCAATTGCAACCCTAGGTTGGAACTTAAACCATTCTTGAAATAAATTCCTAGTACTATATTCCAGCAACATTTTCTGAAAAAATTAAATATAAAATGTTGTGGTAACGCGGGGATTCGGGTTTCGTTTTATTATGAAATATGAATATATGAAAAATAATTAATACAATACAATATTTAGACTGCAATTATCTGCATTTTTTTGTAGGCCCACGTATTTTTATGTTTCTCATTAAAAATACTATGAATTTTAAGTGAGGTCCTACCTAGTGATAAACAACATGTACTTACCGTTTTTTGAAGCAGACACAATGATTAAAGTACTCATAATTCAATGAACGGTGACAGAAATAAATTATATTTCAATAAGTTAACGGGATCTGTCAACGAATGTAGCTGTCTACTTTGTTTAGACTTGTGTCGAACTCGTTAACTAGTTATCGATCTCGTTCATTTAAGACGCCCGGACATAACAATCACGGACATACACGCCGTATCGAACATATACATTATGTTCGTGAGGGTGATGGCTGGTCATCCTAAACGTGTGTTTATAAAATACACGTTACCAGACCACTAAAGTACTAATTTGAACGACAAAAGTTTACACACTGTAATATAGGTTGGTTACTAAATATTGCATTCAAACGTATTTATTAAAAGACAGAAAACATATACATATAACAATAAATGATAAATAATATAAGCAAATGAATTTATTGTTATATATGTTTTCTGTCTTATCGGATGGCGTATTCTACGTTAAACTTAATGGCCGTGTCTCTGACACAGCTTGCAGGGACAGTCCGTGGCCGAAGGCCTCGGACAACTGTCTGCTGTAATTTTTTTTATTTCATTAAGCTATCGCCACTTACGACTGTCCAAATTAAACGATCCACACTTAATACTACGCAATGTGGCAACATTTGATGTAATTTGATGTAAACAGGCAGTGCCAACAAATACATGGTAGCAGCAGAAGCTATTATAATTCTAAGCAGCAACTACAGACATTTTATTTTCATATTCGTTTCAGTTGTCAAACTCTACACTAAACTATATATATGATTTTGACAGGTGAAACGAAAACTAACATGGAAAAAATGTCATCACCTGTTTAAACGACAATACCTGGTAGATAATTCTACCATGATCAACATGTATAACATTTACAGAGCATTATTGTGAACAATTTTGTTCCAATTTTGTTTTCTATCGGAAATAAAAGTTTATCCTTCAAACTTAGAGATATACAAGTATACGTAGTCTTCCATTAAACAAAATAATTGTAATAAACTTAAAATGTGTAAGTCATTATTATGCAAATTTCTGCTTTTGAGTCTCTCCGTGATAACATTTTCATTCGCAAGAAATTTATAACAAAATGTATCTAAGATAACTTTTTGTTGCCATTTCTTGAAATTTAACATGTGGCAACATTGTCATTGCTCAAGTCGCAATTTAAGTGGGAAATTAAAATGTCACTTAATATCGCTTAGCTGTCCCGTACAAATTAAGCTATAATTAACTTTAGCGGGGTAGAAAAAAAAAACACACTTATAGTTTTGCTATTCCTAATTATTAGGAAATTGACCCGATTGCTGCTGTGAAGAGTTCAATTCTTAGGAAATTCTACCTGCTGTTATTATAGTTGTACTGTGTGCTGTAACCTGTTAGGGAACAGGACTGGCTGTTGGTGTTGTAGAGTGTGGAATTTCGCCTGGCTGTTATTATGCAAAGTTAATTCCAGGAAAATAAAGCTGACTGTTATTAGGAAATATTCTGTTTGGGGTTGTGTGTAGTTTTTAGTTTGTAGTATGTTGCTTATTGTGGTTGCAACGTGTGTTGTAAATCAGGACAATGCCAGTAATTGATTGATTATATGCCAGAGTAAACAAAATGTTATACGCCGCCGCGCCGGTTTCTACGTAGTCATGTGGCGGCGCGGCAAAAAAACGGCGGCGGCGGCGTAAAGGTCAACTCCGTGGACGTATAAATCCTATTGTTACAAATATTTGTAATTATCCATTTTAGCGCTGTTTCTTTCCCGCTAATAAATCAAGGCTCTTTTAAAATTAGGATGAGTCTACAGTCCTCTTAATTTTACTTGTCCAGTTGGGGTGGGATAGTGTTGTACGGAGATCCTTAGTAACAAGATTTGGATAAGTGTCATACCCTAATTTTGTGCGATTGGGAAAAAATCATTGAACCAAAAATGTAGGAGGTGGGGTGGGTTCAAATGGCTGCGTTTCTGGGTCAGAGGTGGAGTTGAATGGGAACAAATCCACAACAAACCCCACAACTGCCCCGGAGTCGCCCCTAGAGGGGTAATATGTATGAGCGACCCCCACTAATTTTTCACTCTCAACATTTTTCAAAAACATACCAAATTTTCCAAATCTCCGCCCCCCCCCCTATGGGGATCCCGTATAAAATTTGAACTTTTAAAAATTTAAATTTGCCCCTTAGATGGTTCAAATGTATGACTACTTCAGCAGTTTCTCAAACCATATCTACTCTCTATCTTCAACTCTTAAGATGGTCCCCATACAAATTTTATATCTATTATATATTTTTTTATGAAATCGGCGCCTACCACTCCCATCGTGATTCCTAGGCGGGGAGTAGGATCGATCCACTTTTATTTCTCTGACCCAACAGTTTTGCGAATATACTTACCCTATCTCTCTAGCCCTACGTCCTATTCAAAATGGACTTAAATATGACAAAAAAAATCTAAAAAATAATATTTTCACTAAAATATAGTTGTTTTTAATCGTGAAAAATCGAAAACGGCAGAAAGTGTTTAACTTTACGACGTTGTCGTAAATCAACATATCTTATGAATAAAATGAAAATCTCTTTTATTCAAAATTATTTGAAGGTAAGTACGTGATTTCAAAAAGAATTGTGATATCTTGTTTGGGTTACATTATACCGAGTATTAATGTTTTTGTTTGAATTGAATCAATTGTAAAATCTTTTCCCCGATGTTATGTACAAAATTGCATTGAATTTTCTAAAACACATTTTGAAAGAAGTCCAATTTACAATACTGATTCAATTGTTCGGAAAAAACATTTTAAATTTATGAATGTTTCTTTTGATTCTTAGAATTAAAAAAATAAGTAATAAACAGTAGAATATTTATGATTGAATTCCCACGAATTCCCCCATGTATTGGGGTGGAAACCAAAATTTTTTCCAGGTGCGTAGTTCAGTGGTAGTTAAAAGTGTACATTCATCCATTTTGTCTCATTCGACAAATGTCAATCAAAGCGGAAAGTACAATTTCATCCACAATATATTATTCATCTGCCATCTGTCATGTAGACATCATAATAAACTTCAATTGAAAGAAGTGTTCGAAACCAAATTCGGCAAAACGTCTGGGTCAGGAGTGCCAATGAGCACCAGGAAAATATTAAAAAAAAAATAATCATAAATCATAGACGATGATGGAGTCGCAACCAAAATACCAGTTCAAGTCCAAATTGATATCCAGTCGTTTTGTTTGGACCAATTGAACAAAAATCAACCCAGAAACGACTACAAAGGATTCCTTGAAAAAGTTTTATTGTTCTTTGGTGAAAATATTCCCAATTATCATTTCAGCCCACCAGGATCCATCAGTCTCTTCGATGGATGGCGAACGGCATATACTGCCCAAAAATATTGTAGTTCCGAAAACATCTCGATTTGAACTAAAAAGAATTGAATGGGCTAACCGATGTTACCATTTTCATCGTAATACCTTACGTGAAAGTTTGGTTTAGCAGTAACAGATCAACCGAAGCTCGAAATAATAATTTGAATTTTTTGAAAGCGATTGCTGGTTGTGATTAAATTGATAAGATTGTGTGCCAACGATTGAGGAAGAAATTCTGTGGGCATCTCTGGTATCTTTGTGGTGAAGATGTTGCTCTTGCAATATTTGATCCGATTGCAATATTTGATCCAGTGACAGCAAGCGGAAAATGTTGAATGCAAGGCATGTATTTGAAGAAGAGAAAGAGGAATACGAGGAAGAATTACCGGACAAGGAGATGGACAAAATTCTACTAAAAGAAAGTTTGTAGTTTGAAAAAGGTTAACTTTTTCGAAAAAAAATTTTGTGCAGCAATGTAATCCACTTTCGGCTTAATGTCTATGCCAATAAGCAAAGTTGCCATATTTGGATTGCCGAGCAACTAGAAATGGCTCACCAACTGCCGTTATATTCAGGGAATATAACGGTTTGGTGTGGCTTACGAGCCGGTTGGATCATCGTTTCATATTTAGTCAAAAACTAGCAAAAACTAACCAACTATTTGCTGTCTAAAACTGAAGCTAGTGACATCGATGACAATATAGTAGTCCACACAACCCGTAAAACCATGTCATTATTATGAGAATAATTCCGTGAAAATTTAATTTTACGCTGCTGACCCGTTAATTTTGTCGTCTATACCATTTGATACGGATCCTTGCGTTGAATGGAATATTAGACACTCTCGCAAATTCGGATGCAAACATTTTTGCTGGGGCGGAAGACATGGTAATAACTGTTAGGAACAAGTATCTGTATACACTCTTTTACTCGAAGGTAGAAAATACCTATAGAATGGTAGAATGGTGCCGAAACATAGTGGAAAGGGCGAAAAAGATGGCTATAGTCATATACACCTGCAAGAGGGCTACAGGTTGTAAATGGGGAATTTCTCCGAGGATTGTTTACTGGATATACATACAGGAAAAAAATTAGTGGGAAATTCCATGCTAAAGTCTATATTTTGATTAGAATTCATAATTGTCATACATCAGAATTATTTGCCGATGATATTGATAGATTAAAAATAGGTCTTACTAAATACAAGTTGCTACTACCGAACTTTAGTTGTATTAACCAATTTGAGTATTTCTAAAACCTCATTCATCTGAAATGGAAGATACAACTAATAAAAAGTACAATATTAGAATTCGTGTTCAAATATTAGTCACTGTAATCATAATTTAGTTTATGTTACAGAAACACTTGTTATAAAGTTATGTATTCGATTTTTCATAAGAGGATTTGTTGTTAAAGAGAAACTACGTATATTGGAATGATACATGAGATGAGGACTTTACAGAAAAACTAATATTTTATATAGAAAGTGATAAACAAAGTTGTGAATAAACAATAAAGTGCATAGATATCAACTAGCGAAGAATACATATTATCATAAATTGAGGTGAAGTGACGACACTATTGACGCCCGTCACAAACACATGCAAACAATAGTTTTCACTTGTCTGGAGGAGCTATTATTGTAGATGACACAAATTAACTTAAATCTACATATGATACCCAGGGTAACCCATCCCCATGTTTGATCGAAAATATGAAAAATTTAGAAAAAAAATCTGTATCGAAAACGAAGCGTCCAATCGGAAACATAACAAATTTTTACGGTTTTCTAAGGGTTTTCACAAAGTGTTCCAATTCGCATGAAATATTTTTTTTTCAAAAAATCGCCAAAATAAGAAAATCGCTAAAATAACAAAATGCCTATATCTCGGAATCGCAAAAATACTAATTTTTGTACCTCTTCGAGAGGCTTTCATCTATGGATGTCTTCAATACGGCATCACTTTTATTTTTATAAAATCGCTAAAACTCAAATTTGTTGAATCAAAAATCGCCCCTATGCCAATATCTCGCAAACGGAGCGTTCAATCGAAAACAGAACTATTTTTTACGAATTTGTAAGAATTTTGTTCAAAAAAACATCAAAATATGAAAATCACTGAAATAAAAAATGGCTATAACTCGAAACTGGTGCGTCCAATCGCAAAAATAATAACTTTTAAAACACCACTTATTTAAAAAAAATCCCTAAAATCGCTATTTTAGCGATTTACTTATTTTGGCGATTTTTAGAAAAAAATATATACATAATGGCTTAGCGATTTTTTATTAAAAAAATTCAGTTTTAGCGATAGTAGTAAAGACATCCATTGGTTACAGCCTCCTATGGAGGTAAAAATTACATGAGGTGTCAGAGGACACCCGGTTGGAACGAAGTTCCTTTCGTTATATACTATGTAGTAGTTAGTTCCAACACACCTAAGGCGCCTGTTGAAAAATACTGTAACTTAAATGGATCTTGTAAAATGATAAACTTTTGTTAAGAAATTTTTTATTTATTGAATGTATTTTTTAAAAAAAAAAGGATATTTTTAGGCCCCTTTTGTAAGAATATGTATTATATTTTCCCGAAAAGGTCCTTTCTTTGATGAGAGGTACTTCTTTTATTAAAATAAAAAAAATGGTTTCCCGTTACATCCCATGAAGTGATTAGGGAGACTTTCTCACAAGCAGTGAGCGTGCGCGTTCTAGTTTTACACTCACTGATTGGGTCCTACAGTTTTACACCGGTACCGAACGGTATTTTGAGAAGCTTTTTCATGGCTGAATACTCGATAGTGTCGCCGTCACTAAGCTAAGAAAAAGCCTAAGAGTATGAACTTTTTTTTACAAAACATACTTTTTTAAGAACAGGTACTTTTTAAACAAGTGGTACTCATTTTAGGATAAGATTATTTTTTAAGAAAATTTACTTATTTTCAGGAAGGCTACTTATCTCAAGAAAACAAAAGAAAATGTGGTACTTTATTTTTAAGAAATGGTACTTTTAAGAAAATAAATTTTTGTAAGAAAAGGTAGTTTTTGTAAGAGAAGGCACTTTTTTTTTGAAGAAAAGGTTTTTATTACGAAAGAACAGATACAGTTTTAAGAGTAGGTACTTATCTCAAGGAAAGTTATTTTATTTTACAAAAAAGCTATTCTTTAAAGAAAATTTAGTTTTTTAAGAAAAGGCAGTTTGTTGTAAGATAATGTACTTTTTTAAGAGAAGCTATTTATTTAAAAAATTACCATTTATAAGAAAAGTTACTTTTTGTAAGAAAATTTAATTTTTTAAACAAAGGTACTTCTTTAAGATGTTATTTTTTTAAACTTCTTTCACTTTGCCTTTCTAAATTTACTTTTTATTCGGTGCAAACTACAATATATAACAAACAGGCTCCACCTAGAAAATTTCCCATTAAACAAGAAATATGTTAGTCTGGACACAAACCAAAAGTACAAGTGTAAGAGTGCTGCCAAATGTAAATCCATGCTGAGGGTTGTGTTTCATGGATTTGCCAGTCTTGCACTTTGGTTTTTCTAAGTTTACTTTTTATTGGGCTCAAAACTATTACAATATGTAATACACAGGCTCCACCTAGAAAACTTCCCTTTAAACCAAACCAAACCAAAAGTATCCAATATAGTTGATATCATAGATAAAGGAATTAACTAATATCGCACATGCCTTGGGAAATTTCTTGTTCAATGGGATATTTTCTAGATGGCGCTGGATGCAATAATTACAACGTTTGATCTCAAACAAAATATACCTTGCAAGATGTATTTAGAACAGATGCTAACAATAAGAAGTTAAAAAAGTTGTTTAAAAATTTTTCATTTAGCCCCCATCCCGCAACGTGCGATAAGGAACTTCGTTCCAAAAATGTATTATTTTTTCCGCTGGACGCACCGTTCCCGAGATATACCCATATTTTTAATTGATCGATAATTGATATTGATATTTTAATTGATATTTTTAAAAATTATTTGAGAAACCCTTTGAAACCCATAAAAATTTATTATTTTTTCGATTGGACGTTCCGTTTTCCAGATATAGAAATTTTTCATATTTTCCATCAAAAATGGGCACGAAATACGAACCCTGGTTATAAAAAATAATAATTTTGTTTATATTTAAATATAAAATACACAATTTTAATAAAAAATTATTGTTTTTACTTTTTTGTCTATAAAATTGGTAATGGGTTAAAGCATCACCAAATGGTTGTGACAGCCATCAAATTCAAGTAATTACTTTAGTTGAACATACAATAATATAATTTGGTACAACCGAATTAGTTTTTACATTGTTCGCTCATCCAACTAATAGAATACTCACCACTACAGGATAATGTGATTGCTAGAACTAAAACTCGATTGACAGATCACATTTATTTCTTGTTGCTGTGGCTTCAACTAAATATTTCAGTACTTGCAACCAAAACTGAATTACAAATCAAGTGATATGCACAACATTTGGTTATCACAACGTAATAATGTGATAGTCCAAGGAACCGCCAAATTTTTGTTGGCTGTAAATATAGTTGTGACAACGTATCTCTTCTCTGTGTGTATACAGCGGTTGTGAGATCAAAAATGCTCTATGAGGTGGAAGTCGCTTGAGAAACCACATATTGTGCAACACTGGGTTCAGAGAACGGCAACGATGTGCATCACGTGTGCTCTGCGCATCACTCCACTGTTGCACTGAATGCAGTGGTATATTCGTTGGATATAGTAATCTACTTCCACGTCGGCCATTAGGTTTATTATCATATTATCATGATATACAAGTAAAATCAAATCACTTCGGCCGAAAATGTATGGTGAGGTCTTTATATACCGATGATACATCATCTACAGCTATGAAAAACTGGTATAATGAATTTAATTTGGGACGACGTTCGTTTCACGACACATTTCATTCACAATTGGTAGTGAACACTCGCAGAAAAATTCGGTTGAGACAGCCGAATTAGCCGTAACCGAATTTAGACGTTGCCCGAACCTCATTAGAGGTTGCCCGAACCTCATTAGAGGTTGACACAACCTCATTAGAGGTTGACACAACCTCATTGGAGGTTGACACAACCTCATTGGAGGTTGACCCAACCTCATTAGAGGTTGACACAACCTCATTGGAGGTTGACACA
The DNA here is from genome assembly GCA_963931995.1 of Phaonia tiefii. Lineage (NCBI taxonomy): Eukaryota > Metazoa > Arthropoda > Insecta > Diptera > Muscidae > Phaonia > Phaonia tiefii. Next base: position 110,884,215 of record OZ008370.1, on the reverse strand, counting down.
ACCTCATTAGAGGTTGACACAACCTCATTAGAGGTTGACACAACCTCATTGGAGGTTGACACAACCTCATTGGAGGTTGACACAACCTCATTAGAGGTTGACACAACCTCATTGGAGGTTGACACAACCTCATTAGAGGTTGACACAACCTCATTAGAGGTTGACACAACCTCATTAGAGATTGTCACAACCTCATTAGAGGTTTACAGAACCTCATTAGAGGTTGTCACAACCTCATTAGAGGTCTACACGACCTCATTAGAGGTCTACACGACCTCGATAGTGGTTGTCACAACCGAACGTAGATAGTGTCACAAATGCATTTTGAAAGCTTATTTATTATTAAGTAATGATTTATTTGCGTCTATTCTTATTAAAAAAAATAGGGGAATCTTTGGGGTAACACATTTGTTTTACACGTTACTATCGACCTTATTGGAAGTCCCGGTCATCAAGGGTAACCGCTCCAATTTTGGCGTGTTGTATGTATTGATGAAGGTCCTAAACACAGATAATTTAATACAAAAACAATAATTACAATATGTTTACTTACCTATATTAAAAACCACAAAAAAATCTTGATATCGGGGCGACGGGGGCAATTACACATTCTTTAACTTCTTTTAATATAATATTTGTGTTTATAATTTTAAACGTCAAGTTGAAAATTAAATTTGGTTGTATGTACATAATTCATGAGAAATTCGGTTACAGCAACCGAATTGACGCAGGATTCTGTCGTTGCAACCGAATTAAGGGTTAAGTTGGTTATTGCTACCGAATTGATACCAAATTCGGTAGTTACAACCGAATTGATACCAAATTCGTTGGTTATAACCGAATTGGAACAAAATTCGGTAGTTACAACCGAAATGATACCAAATTCTGTTGTGACATCCGAATTGATGTCAAATTCGGTTGTTGCACCCGAATTGATGCCACATTCGGTTACTCCAACCAAATTTGGTAGCAATTCGGTTGGTGTATCCGAATTATTTCCAAATTCGGTTGTACCAACCGAAATTTTGGAAAATTTGGTTGACAGAACGAATATAATACAAGATTCGGTTGTCACAACAGAATCGATTAAGAAACGAGGTTGCTTCAACCGAATTTCAGTTGTGAGGTCTAAATTCGGTCGTGACAACCTCAATTCGGTTGTGACAACCCCAATTCGGTGATAACAGCCGAATTTACGGTTGCTACAACCTCTTTTCAACCAATTAGTTCTCTGGGTGAAGACAGAGAACATCGATGCAGTGCGCGAACTAGTATTGCAAAATCGCCTTGTCACATACCGTGAGAATATATGTCGGTGCTTATAATGATGTCTATAAGATTATGATAGGCGACGAATCATGGATCTATGCATATAAACCGGAAACTAAACAGGAATCGACTACATGGGCCTTCCAAGATGAGACAAATCAATATGATTCGCGCACGAATCACTTGAAAGCAAATTGTGCTCTTTTTCTTCGGCTTAACTGGTTATGTGCCAACATGTGCACCGTAGGATGGTAAACTAAGAAAAACGGTCTTAGGTAAATGAATTCCAAAGAAGAATTATTCTCCAACACCCTAAAACTTTCTAGCGCACATCGGCTCGAAAAATGCATATTAAACAGGTGATGGGACATCCACCTTACAGGCCCGATTTGCAAGGTAATGGTTTTTTTATTCACATACATTAAGCTCAAATTGTGGGGTCAACGTTTTTAGGCGCCTGAAGAAATGAATGCTGCGTTCGAAACTCATGTTTTGGAGCTACCTCATTCGGAGAGTGTGATTTGTAAAATGTTACTGCCGAAGATACAATGGTCAGTATCAATCGAAACAACTATTGTATTTTCACTGCATGGGTTTTCAAGAATTTAAATTGATCTTTATCAGAGGCGGATTATTTGACGATGTAGACGGTTTCATTGGGACCAGACAGTATAGAAACATTTATTTTTCAACAACCACCTCATATTAACTTGACTACATAAATCAATCTATACAGACTTTTAACTGAGAATTGCTACCAAATTACCATACTATTAAGTTCTTAACAATACACATTAAGTTTGCCTACTGTCTCTAATGAATTCTGTTTAACAATCCTTTATAATCCTCATGAAAACCCCCAAAATACTACAAAACATCTTTTAGCAGCCATTAGTACAATTACTTCAATTATGCTCCAAACTAAAATAAATTATAACAAACTGTCACTCACATACCAACCAACCACCAGCGAAAAGAACAATTATGTTAACTGCTTTTGTGTCCGAGGAAAAAATAATATAACGAATGGCCTGTTATGCCTCTACTCCTATCCTGCATTCAGTTGCCAGTTATAAGAAGTGTCTAAAATTATGTAATTATGTGCATATGTTATGAAAATCAGAGAGTTAAGACGTGAAAGAGCAACCATAACTTCGCAAGTATGTGACATGAGCAGAATATTTGGGAGTGAGGAAAAGAAGCAAAGAAAAATAATCATACATAATTATATTTTAATATTATTATTTCAGTCGCTGGTGATTTAAATAAGGAATAATAATACTCAGATGGTGTAAAAACAACACACAACACAAAGTATCTATATGCAACTTTTTCTCTTTAGTTTATGAGCTGAGAAGGCGAAGAAGTTCGAGGCATGAGAGAAGTCGAGAGGGAAAAAAAACTATTTCACATTTCATACGTCAACAACATTCTTATCTTGTTTGTATGGGAAATGAAGGATAAACATACACATGTATGTACTATGCTATGCATACCTTAATACTATTCTGAACTTCCTGTTTATAACTGTCTGCACTGTGGGTTAGAATCTATAGAAATTGAGTGGTCAGGTTAGGGATATTTATATTAGAATCAGCCATTCTGTATACAAGTTTTCACTTAAGATTTTAGTTATTTAGTGAGCCAGTTTTTTGATTGATCATTTAGACTTCGTTTATGCTGCAATCGTAATAAAGATTTCGCAGATTTCAATCACCCGAACAACTGAGTTGTGTATGGAAAAATATGTGTTTAGGCCACAAAATCTAGAAATTTCCAAACAAGATATTTAAATATTTTTCTGAACTTAGATTTGAATGCCAACAAAGAGTTGAAGGGCTAAAAATACAGTTCTATAAGGTAGTTCTAGTTCTTACAGTTTCATCAAATGGATTTACATTCAAATCTGCTAGCTTATTTAAGGGATCTATTTTTCACTAGGATTTCTTCGCAAGGCAGTGGATTCAATTAGTTAATTTAGGTAAAGAAAGAGGATTCGAAGCATGTATGCCCGATTCATAACCCATTTCAGGACTAAGTGTGATGTGGCTTAATCAGGCGTATCTGAAGTTTGGAGGGACAAATCCCGTTTTCAATTACATCCCATCAAGGGATTGGGGAGAGCTTCTCACAACCAGTGATCTGTGCGCTTTCTAATTTTTCACTCAACACCAACGGCCAGGAAGGAAGGAAACAAATAATTTGAAGGAAGTGGAACAAATAAAAATTGAAGAAGGCTCAACGTATGTGTCATATGTACATCGGCAATGCAATAGATTAGATAAGGGTACGGTTGAGAATGGGGACTCGAAACCTTTGTGACTCGATTAATGCACGTTACGGGCTCTTCTCCTTCCCGGGTGAAACGATCAATTTTTCTATAGGAAATTCTTGCGCCCCTTCGTCGTTCCCCTTGGATTCCCCTGACAAGGTTTTATATCGCAAAGGAGGTGTAGGACTCTTATTCCATCATAAATAGGGCAGTAGCAGAGAAAGTGCACCAACACTTCACAGCCCGCCGGTTGGAGCCTATCCGAGTCAGTTTATCTGTTGTCTCATTTCCCAAGATACCATGGTGTTCTGAAGTCCATATGATCCCATGACTGCCATCCCTGCACCCGAGTGCCGTAAGCGATATCACAGTTTGCATCGATAACGCATTGATCGCCACTTAACTATCTGTACATAACTTCACATTAGTGCGTCTTCGTTCACCATACACATTTCGTAATGGCCTTCATCTCTGCTTGAAGTACAGTGTTGTGATCAGAAAGGCAAAATTACCGTTTAATAGTTCGGTCTTCAATGAAGCGTCTTACCTCCCGTTCTTCAATCCGTCCTAGATCTGTCAGTATAGCGGTGGATTCCTAGCTCGCCAGTAACAAAGAAGACATCCGTCTATGACAGTCTCCGTGGGATACTTGTTTTCGCAGTTTATCCGTACCATTTTTCTGGCATGCGGTCGTTCCGCTGATGAGAATCCCATAAGCTTTGGCACTGTGTGGTGCTGAGTTTCTTTGTGATCCTTTCAGTTACATTCTAAGCGTTTCGTCACCATGGCTTCGAACTAAATTTGTATCTCATTGTGGTTAACTGAAATTATTCCCTCCGTTGCACTGGTTCTTAGCGCACCGCTGATACCCAAGCAGCACCAGCGTTATACCTTATGCAGCTTTTCATTGTAGCACATCTTCCCCATTGCCGAAGCTCAAAATCGAGCTTACCACCCTCGTACACAGCCAGTGGTTAAGACCCCATTTTAACCCCATAGCTCCCTAATGATAAGCCAACATCTGTGGACTTTTTCGATTTTTCTTTCAAAAGTAGTTCCCAATTCAGGATTACCCTCAAGTACTTGATACTGATGGACAACTTTACAGTATTTCCAAGTAAGGAGATCTTAGTCTTCCCCTTAAATAAGTACATTTCCGTTTTTAGTCCGATAGAATATCCAGTTGTACAATACTATAAGGTTAGACATTCGGTGCGGACTCCGGCCAAATGGTCAACTATCAACTGCAATTCATATTGTTATATGGTTGGGAAAATATCATCCGGCCCTGCTTCCTTCAGAGGTCTGAATATTTCGAGATGGCTAAGTTTGGATATATGGCGCTGACTGATTTTTGTTGCTTTTGGTCCTGCTTTTCTGGGCGGATAGTGAGTTTTAGTATTTGTTCGATTGTTTCCGTCCTTTTTCATTTTGCATCAATCATACTATCGGTGTTCATACACGCTGAAAACCTGTATTTTGTTGTTGTTTGGATACAAATATAACGTGTTGTAGCTTGTTACAAATATAATATAATTGTAACCAAACACATTCTGTTTGCTATTCAATATTACATGTTGGAGAAAATGAATATATTTTAGTGACAAAGAAACAAAGAAGCAGCAAATCTTCAATTTATGAAAATAATGCTTACATGTAAGTACATGGATGTTTCAAACATATACATGGTTCCTGCATATTGCTACAGTGACAATTTTGTTTTTAATGTGTATAACCGCTTTGTAAGAACCACATCGACAAGTCCAATCAAGACACTACGTTTACTTAGCCCAATTGAATTAAAAATTAATTGCGAGGAAACGAAACCGAGATAATTAGTATGGTAATAATTGGTATGGTATACTGTTATACAATTATCCATATACAAGGGTCTTAGGCTGGTAGTATTCAAACCAACGGCGGGCGAGAGATCCACAGATATACTGGCTACTCTCGACGGGTGGAAGGACAGGAATATGACTTGTTATACCTAAGCTCCGCCTACACGCCATAACACTTAATTGCAAGCAGTGCTAAAGGCGATTTCGGAATATGTGAGATGGCTAAAATATGGTAACGGACACACTAGTTTAAAGCTCTTTACTGATACCCTGAAGATCTAGGTGATATCTTTACAATGTGTGAGATCGCTAACTTTACTCCAGTTCAAGTAGAAGAAAAATAAACTTTCCAGAATTGACAGCCTGAAAGTCATATGATTTAATGGGAATTGTCGCAGAAAGAATCGGTTTTAATACTTCTGCAGTGGTGATCATGATATTTAGTACTTGCGATTAGATGGGTGGTTTAGGAGATAGGAGCAATTTTACATTTAGTGATCGTGAAATTTCGATACAATTTTAATATTTTTGCAAATATATGGTGCTCTAAAATTTAATTAGGATGATTTTGGTGTCGGTCTGTCAAATGTATTTCTACTGTTCTATGGATAAATCTTTTCAAATTTATTACATTCTGCAAATATTACATACTTGGCCTCAAACAATCCAGTGGTGACCTCTCCAACTAGCTCGATCTTTAGCTTTTCTCTTCCAGTTGGTAACACCAAGCTCTCGCAAGCAATCTTCCAACTAGTATTTCCAGGGAAGTCTTGGTCGTCCTATTTGCCAACGTCCTTCAGAGCATGACTTCGAATACATTTCACACTGGTTCATTCGGATACATTCTACTGACTTACAATAGCCAATGCAAACGCGCTATTTTGACACGACTAGCTACGTCGACGTCGGAATGGTTCATCCGTCGCTGATACTCTCCGTTTTCTATTATACGACCATATATTTTTTGGAGCATTTTCCTCTCGTAGACTCCAAGTCGTGTTGCATCAGCGTTCAGTATGACCCATGATTTTGCGCCATGAATCAACACAGGTTGTATGAGAGTCTGATATAGTTGGATGTTAGTTTCCCGAGAAAGGGTCTTACCTCTGAAGTATTTGCTTAGCCCGAAATAACACCTGTTTGCAAGCTCAGTTCTCCGTTTCATTTCTAGGCTGACGTTATTGCTTCTGTTTACTGCATAATTAAATGAATTCGTCTACTACCTCGTCTATTACCTCGAAATTATAACGGTTAACGTTCACCCTTTCATCCAATCGGGTAGATATTCATTAATTTCGTCCCGTCCTCCTTTTACTGTCAAACCCACTTTTGCTGACTCCTCCTCAATTCGCGAAAATACGACAGTAACTGCTCTCAGATTTCGCCCATTGATGTCTAAAACATCAGCATACGCGAGCAAAATTTGGCTTTTGCTGCAGAGAGTTTTATTCGTGTTGACTGCAGCTTTGCTAATGATGATCTCAATTAATATATTGAAGAGATCGAATGATAGGGTGTCGCCTGCCTGAGGCCTCGCCTCGTGCTAAACTTCTTCGGTGAGATCTTTACTAATATTTACCGAGGATTCCGTGTTGGTTAGTGTCGTTCTACAAATGCGTGTCAGCTTAGCACCTCCTACATAGCCTTATAATCTACAAAAATATAGTAGGTGTTGATTTGTTTTTCGTGGGTTTCCTCCAGGGTTTGTCGTAATGTGAATATCTGGTTGGTAGTTGACGTTCCAAGCCTAAAGCCACACTGATAAGGTCCGATCAGGTATGCATCAAACGGCCTTAGTCTTATGCACACCTTGAACTTGTATGATGGATAAAATGCTTATTCCACGATAGTTCGTACGTATACTCAGGCCGTCTGTTTTGAAAACAAGACACATAATTCTAAGACTCCTATTGTCGGGCATGCAGTCCTCTAGCCGGATTTTAAGCTGATGCAAAAAATAGCTGCCAGCCTTAAACAGCTCAGCCGGTTGTTGTTCTTGAGCCGGGAAATTGCAGTTCATCATTTATATTGAAGTCTTCTGGGAGAAGTAAAGCAAAGATTTGATCTCTTTCAACATACTCTGCACATCTGTGACAAGATTCCCATCCATATCTCTACAAAAAGGGGGGTAGAATTCTCATTCTTTCTTCTGTAAGATTCAATTTGCTCACTCTCGCGAGTTCTCCACAACCGTTTTTCTTCGAAAAAAACGGGTTTCCGCTCTCCTCTTCTCCGTATACAGCTCTGTTGCGTCTCGCAATTGTCGAAACCACTGACATACGTGCAGCGTTCTTTTCGTCACTTAACATGCGATACTCTTCATCGTACCATGGTTTGTCTTTAAGCAGTTTTTCATAACCAAGTACGGTAGTTTTCATGGAGTGGGACATATACTTCCAATGCGCTTCTGGATCATGAGGCGGTTATGCGTTGTGCGCCAGTTTCTGAGTTAGCTTCTCTTCATAGGTCGTGGCTATCTCTGGTAATTGCAGTTTTCCAATGTCCAGCTTTCTATATGTCTGGTTTCGTGCTAATTTTCTCTGCTTAACTTTCTGCTAAGCTCTGCTGCAAGCCGGTAGTGATCCGAATGGATATTAGCGCCTCGAATCACAAGTACGTCCATTACACTAGTAGAGTGCCTTCCATCAATTACCAGGTGATCAATCTGGTACTTCGTCTGTTGATGAGGGGATATCCAAGTAGCCTTATGGATGTCTTTATATTGGAATCTTATACTACTGAGATACTTTACGCCGCGACAAAATCTAGCAGTCTCATTCCGTTATGGGAAGTCATGGCATTTTCCCTGCCGACTTTAGCATTAAAATTACCTAGAACAATATTAATGTCGTGGCCAGGCCATCGGTCGTATGTTTCTCTAGGCGCTCATAGAACATGTCATTGGTGTCATCGTCTTTTTCTTCCGTCGTGGCATGTACACAAATTAGAGATATGTTAAAGTATTTCGCGGATGGCGTATCTACGTTCACTCACGGGGTTGAACCTTGAGACCAGATGTCGCAGTCAACTACAAATCCGCAACTAAATTGATGCTTTTTCTCATGGCAACTGTAGTATATGTCACACTTTCCTTGTACAGCCATGAACAGCCTTATAATTCTCGAGAACGTCTGCCACATGGATAGTGGCACCGGATCTGTGTAGTGTTCTGACATTCCAATTGTATATCCGTAAATTGTGGTACTTATAACGTTTGCGGGGGTCGTCAACAAATTGGGAGGTTTTATGTTTCTCATTCTCGATTTGTATTTTCATTGCCGATATAACTGTGACGGAAGGCAATCCCAGCTCACCGTGGTTTTGCATTTTACCTACTGCCAGGATGATTATGTTTCAGCCGCCCATTATGGAGCAGAATGCAGTGAGTCGAAACTGGATTTTTGTATCTTTACTTTTGATCCGCCGTTGGCCAGTAGTGTTGACTCATTCGCCTTCCGCTAGCTCGAAGAGCTTCAGTGACAGTTTCACCTATTTAACCTGAGACGCATCAGTGATCACATAACCAATCAGGCTGCTCATTCGTTTCGGATTCTCACTCTAGCTCGCTAACGAAGGGTTCCGATGAAGCCATTGCCCGGGACATACTACTGCACTACGAACGAATCATTTCCGGCCACTCCCAAATGAATGGCTATCAGAAACTTTCCACCTCCACGGTCAGTCAGTCCCATGTCCCGATTTAGCAAAAATACCATTTTAAAAACAAATTTTGTTATCTATCTCTAAACGGAAATTGTTGTTGCAGAGTGTTACCACCTATATCTGAATCAATTTGCAAATATTTCCTAAACGTTTCTTCTTCGCAATACATTGTTCGAAATTACGGTCCCAAACAGTAATCAAACAATTGCTTTCGTACGAAATAACTTTGGTGTAAGAACCCTGTAATTGATTTTGGTTACGAAATTTGCAAAAAGTGCTGAGTGCCTATAGCCTATAGTATACGAGATACCCCAACCCTCTCATATGGGGTTTCACTTTATTCTTCTTTCGAGAGGAACCGAACGTCTGATCGCTCAATAATCTTTCTTTTTTTGTTGTTTGGCTGCAAATATAATGTGTTTGTAGCTTGTCACAAATATAGGGTACTTGTGTCCAAATACATTGTGTTTGCTATTAAATATTACATGCAAGAGACACAGTGATTAACAGGTAAAAATATACATTTTTATGGCCCAAGTGGTTTTGTTTTGTTGGTTAAAACGTGACAGACAATAAAGACTCAAAAAAGCAGCAAAAATAATAATGCTTGCAAACATATTCATGATTCCTACAATATGTTGCTGGAGCCGTTTTTTATCCGCTTTACCGAATTACCAGCTGTTTTGCTGTAGCATCGAACAAAATCCTCCAGTTTTAATCTTGTCCATTCACGATGCCCATATATTTTCGCATTTTGCACATTCACAATAACAATTTCAGTCGCATTTATCAAACCTCAGCGACAGAATTCTTCTCTTGATGTTTACACTTGCATCTTCCAGACGTTCAATTCATTTCATTCAAAACAGCAAGAGCGAATTGGTGGATCTCTAGCATTGTAATCTATGGGTATGTCACTCTTATTCGAGACTTTCAGTTTGACTCAAGGTCAGACTAATCCCACCTTAAGACCGAGTTAGACTGTTCGAGAAATCGTGAGATATGCCAAAATTGTTATTTGGTGAAAGGGTATGAAATAGTGTCAAATCTAACTGATTTTTTTGGTTTACTGTTTTTTTTTTTGATCTGCCTATTGGAGAGTCGAAAGTTGAATTCATTTAAGGGTGCATAAGAGCGACCAAAAATCCATGAGTGACACAGAAACCACTTAGATATATTACACTGTATTTGGATTAAAGGGACGGTAATGTGCACTGGAGTGGGTCGCCAAAAAAAAGTCCTGTTTGGCACCCCTAGTTTGAAAGGTTAGCCCAAGAGGATCTCAAAACAAAAAAAAAAATTTGCCATGCCCCAAAATACCGCCCTTTTTGATTTTTATGTCCTGTGTCGCCATTAATTGCTTAATTCAAAAAATATTTTTTTTTTGTACCACCCACCCTAAGGTACAACAATTTTTATATTTTATAAAAGCTGCGTAAAAATATTTAACATTTTGCTTTTGATGCACTTACTTTAATGTATAAACAAAAAAGTTAACGCGTCTTAAAGTTATCGAAATGTATCACAAAGTTGTGAAAAAACATCCCCATTTTTGATAGATAGAGAAGAATACATAAGATCATAAATTGAGGTGAAGTGAGACTTTTAAACATAATCGTTGATTATGACGCCACTATTGACGCCTTCACAAACACATGCAGACAATTGTGGACACTTGGCTGGAGGAAGTATTATTGTGGATGACACAAATTAACTTAAACATACATATGATACCCAGGGTAACCCATCCCCATTTTTGATGGAAAATATGAAAAATTTAGAAAGGATTTTGTTTTTCGATTGGACGCTCCGTTTTCGAGATATAGAAATTGTTTCATATTTTCGATAAAAAAAAAATGGGCACGAAATACGAACCATGATTACAAATAATAATAATTTTGTTTATATTTAAATATAAAATACACAATTTTAATAAAAAGTTATATTTTTTACTTTTTTTCTATAAAATTCATAAGGGGTTAAAGCATCACCAAATGGTTGTGACAGCCATCAAATTCAAGTAATTACTTTAGTTTAACATACCAATATATTATTTGGTACAACCGAATTAGTTTTTAAATTTTTTGTTCATCCAACTAATTGAATACTCACCACTACAGGATAATATGATTGCTAGAACTACAACTCGATTGACAGATCACATTTATTTCTTGTTGCGGTGGCTTCAACTAAATATTTCAGTTCTTGCAACCAAAACTGAATTACCATGACCACCATGACCGGATTGGAAGACTGCCTGTGTGGTCCAGGTAAACCTCCGACTGTGGATAAGGGGTCAAAGAATATTTCAGAATAACGAAATTGCAAAGAAGACAATTAGGTACCCAGCAAAAAATTGTATATATTTGGAAGGCATGACCAACTCTTTCCCATACTCAAGCGGCGACTTGGAAGTCCATACATGTACACCACACGAAAATGCAATAAAGTAAGGCACAATCTATGTTTTCAATATAAAATTTTCTATCTATTCAAAATTTGCAGACGAAAGTAAAGTAATATTTTTTGTTTGTCATGTCGCTTCCTTGTAGGCGATATCGTTAGGGAATGTTTATATTTTTCTCCATTTGCTGACTAAGATGCAGTATAATAAGGAAACAGACATAATAACACGATTTCCTACGAATATCTACCGATCTCCCACGAATATTTGGATGATGCAATCAGTATTAAATTTAGTTGATATTTAGATTATGTAGAAGGTGGATGTGTGGAATATTTGTCCAGTAAACCCGTTTCAAAAACCATTTTTGCTGTGCTCATTTATACTAAAAATGGAAAAATATTTGAGAAATTTAAATAAATAATAAATTGAATATATTAAATGTACAGTTTATTAAAATTGGAACATAATATGTTATATTCTCAATGTGAAGCAATTATGATTTTACAGCTTCACCAATGCACAGAAAGAAGAGCTTGTAATTGTCCTTAAATAGGCATAACTTCATAACATCCAAGCTGCCACAAAATAAACACATTTGGTCGCTCTTAACTAATGCTGCCTAGTGGGACAGTCCACACAAATAGAGTGTCTTATTTCAACGCTACCTTACAAACCTTCTTCTAAGAAAGCAGTATTTTTTTCCGGGTATATTTTAGAGATTATCCCAAAGTTGGCTACATTTTCACTTTTTGATTTCAAAGAAAACAAAACGCCGGGGCCCTGTAACTCTGCGAGAATGCATGAGGAAATAATATCTGTTCTTGTATTGAAATAATTGACTTTTCAGTGTGAGTTGGTAGTTAGGGGTTCTCGATCGACACTAATCCATTTATGTAAGTTTGCATATATCGTAGGTTGTATATAAATATACGATTGATGATCTACCGGAGGCATCAACTCAGGCACAGAAGTTAGACATCTGGTGATGAACTAGTCACGGATTTCGAAACTAGTTATGGCAGTGAGTGTGCTTTACCGAATTATCTATTATTCCAACAAACACCAACTACTTTTCACTTAGGAACAACATGTTCCTGACCTTGAAAGCTTAGGCTAGGTTAGGTGTTAGTGGCAGTCGATGAACTAGACACTAAGACTTGTTAGTCCATTGTGATGCCACGCTCTAACGAGATTAAGCGTAAGCCTCATCGTAAAATTATTTAGTTTGCCCCAAGAAGCTCAGGATATTGTCTACGTCTATCTGTGATAATTGTCACAGGTCTCTTAATAAGTAGAGTCTCATAGTTGACATCGTCCTGCAAGCTAGTGCCGGAAAGATCCAAAGAAGATGGTAAGTGGATTCTTCCCTTCATCATTGTTACAGCTTTTACAGACGTTATTTGCCTTGCCCATTAGTCTCCTCTCATGTCCATCAACCAGACAGTGTTCCTTCAGAACTGGAGCAAGCATGGCTCTGGCTAAGGACATAAGTTTAATGCATCTCTTGCTAGCCACTATCGTCCATCTCTCCTGCACCATTAAAGAGGAGATATCTTGTAGGATGAGCTTACAAGTCATTTGGGCACTTCCTGTGGAACCTGCAAGTTTTTTCCTAGTCCAGCCAGCTCATTCGCTCTGATCTTTCCCGCTATGTTCCTGTGCCCTTGCACCCACATGAGGCGAGTATCGTACCTCGGTAAGAGATCTGCGGCAGTCCTGAGCAGATGCTGAATACTGGAATACTGATTCCAGTGACTTGATTACCGACTTAGAGAAAACATTGATCCTAATGACTGCAGGACAATTATCTCTCAGTCAGTCGTTCACATCTCTAATAACCAAAATTTCACCGTTATACTCGCTACAATGATCAGGTAATCTATGTGAAAGGGACATCCCTAGTTTCTTAGAGTAGACCCCGTAGCCTACCTGATCATTAATTTTCAAACCATCCGTATAGAAAGTCAGACATCTATCTTTACCAGGAACTCCTGAGTTCTAGGAATAACTTTACGGTATGAGAGTGTGATATTTCCAATCGAATAATGGTTCCGCTTTCGCATTTGTCGACTGCAATGCAAGAATATTGGGAGTACCTTTCTGCATTGTTCCATGACCGAATCCGCCCATGTCTCACTGTGAGAGTTGCCTTAGCCTGATGACAGACATGAAAGCAATCTGCCTACCGACAACAACTGTAACATTACACTGAGTGCATCAGTGGGAGTGGTTCGCAGAGAACCTGTGATGCACATCGTCGCCATTCTCTGAAACCTAATTCATAGTGCACAATATCACCTCCAGCCACATGATAACCACATAGAGCATTATCGGTCTCAACCCCGTTTACAACATGTCTATGGTCGCCTTTATCGACCTTTTCACTATGTTGGGTCTGAAACTAAGCTTGCTGTCAAAAATAGTACCCAAGTATTTGGCACACCCTGCAAGCTTAATTTCGGAACCATTCAAAGTGATGAGTTACACGATAGGTATTTTGTATCTTTGGGAAAAAAAAGGACAAGCTATTGGCCGGGTTTACACCTAGCCCTTGAAAGTTTGTAGTATGAACTTCTCATACATTAACAGATATTAAAATAACCTGACATTTTCGTTTTTATGTTACATTTGGCATATTTTGACGTAATTGTTCATAATACTCACAACAAATTGAAGTTGTGTTACGTTTTAAAAATGTTCACTTTATTCAAGGTTTGAAAATTGAAAAATGTAATTTGTTTTGCGACTTTTTTGAACCGTAGTTTGGAGCTAATTGCACTTAATATAACACATGTTACAAATTTTTTCATTTTTGTTTCACTTGTAGCCTACTGTGCTCACTAACGTTTTTTTTTTTTCTTTCTCATAATTCTTTATTTTTTTTTTTGTTCCCGACAGTATGTGTGAATGTGTGTATGTGTTGGAATATATTTGTGAATGTATGCAAACTGTCTGTTTTTGTCTACTTAACATTTTTGCTTACTTATGTTAAGAATTTGTGGCATGTGCAACTTGTTTGAATTGCAAGTGTTATATTTACAGTTTGCTTTTGTGTGAGGCATGACGGCAAGACGACAGAAACAACAACACACAATTTTAAGAAGAAGAATGAAAAAACTTTATGACGACAACATCATGTGCCACTGTGCCACACAGTGTGTAAGAGACTTATGCATGTGAGTGTGAATGAGTGGGTTTTTCTTCTTATTTGGTTGCAGGCCAAACTACAACAAGGACTTCGTATACTACAGGCAACATTATCCATGTTATCCTTCATATACAAAATATGAAAGTATGAATTCATATGTTTTTGTCTGTCAAGAATTTTGATGAATTTATTTCTTGTAAAGTTGCAATGAAACAACAAAAAACCAAGCATGAATTCATAGATTTTATTTTAAGATACGAATGTGAGTGGTATGAAATCAAGATTTATTACTTAAGAATTTCACATTTCATACTTCGTTTGCATTGGAAAATATTCATTTAAATGTAATCAATATCTCCCCGCCATCGGGACATATAAATACACGGAGGTGGTTTGGGAGAATATCTCTCCACCCCACTCCGGGAGTTTATATATCACTTGAGAAGCAGGAGCTGTGTGCTGCGGGGTTGTGGATAGTGAAAATCCTTCTTTCAGGGCAGTTGCCATCGGGCGGCCTCGGACAGCACAGAGTCTCGATATAAGTATGTCTGATGATCAGACATACGTAAGTACCCATTGTCAACGAAAATTTCTTGACATGGCGAGTACGACGGGCGCCATTAGAATATCCAATGTTGAAAGCAAAACACTTTAAGGTCAAGGTGGTTGGTAGCAATACCGAAGACCTGAATGGCCAGTTAGTGTTAAAATATACTGGTTCCTACCGCGCCATAATTGTTGGAAGCTTCGCTAGATAAACTGACAAACTAACTTTATCTGAAAGCATGCATATAGTAGTGGTTCATTCCGGAGTGTTGTGCGCCTCGTGCTCATCGGAATTGTCGATTCATAGACAGGGGTTACCGAAGACTGTGTTTTAACGGCGGCCTTTGCTGATACCTGGATGTCTCAGCTACGACTCAGTCCTTGTCACGTGTTTGGGGCTATGACGTGATCGATCTTCGTACCCTCCGCACTGGTGTGGGAACAAAATGAACGAAAACGAACAAAAATAAAATCGAAAACTTACTGGCACGGCTACAAATACGGAAAACGATACGAAGACTAAAACGACAACAAACACCAAGGGATCGAAACCAGAGCCTGCAAATAGGCATGATGATTCAACTTCTTCCAATTCTGTTGTACTACCTGGACTACCTGGTAGTTTGATTCCTGATGGTACGCACTCCCGTCTTTCAAAAAAGAAGTGTACCGAAAAAACGAAAACTGTGCTTGACAACAGGCCGAGTGCTCCAACTTCTTTCAAAGTTGTTGTACTACCTGTTACTTCGGTTCCTGATGGTAAGCAAAGAAGAAGTACAACGATTGGCGTCTTTCTCTCAGAATCCATGAGAGTTTTGCCAAGGCGACCCTACGACGCTGAACTATAAACAGAATCAATATTTAAAATGGGCAAGGAGTATGGATAAACAACAGGATACTCCGTCCGCTTTCACTTCTTGTAAGAGGCTGCGCTCGCCTGATGAACCTCTGGGTTCCAAGGTCTAAGGTCCTTTGTTGACGTCGCTAACGACAGCTTGGTGCAGGGGAACATGAACACGGGAAATGAAGACGACAACAGCCTTAAATATAAACTGAGTGACTGATGCTCTCAGGGAGTTTCCGGGTTCATCTCCCAACTGTACGACGCAGGCTGCTATCAGGGCGTTTCAGAGATTAAATCTCTGTTGAGTGTCATCGCTACGCTCTGAGAAAATATGTGAAATCCGGCCGGGTTCGGCACTGAAATAGATGACGTCTCGTCTCGTCCCGAGACCCACGCATGGATTCCGGCAACACCACCCGATGCAGATTCAATCACAATACGGCTACAAGACTTCAATCCCGGTCTTCCACCCAAAAACTGTAAGATCGTCCGATTGGATGATGTAGATGGGTATAGTATAGTATAGTTTTTATACTGAATGCCTCACCTCGCCAAGTTATGTGGCCAGGTTTTATACGGATGCTATAAGATCCAACTTAGGATGTACATGAGCCATAAGGCAGACAATGCGAAAGATACTCCACCAGACAACTCTGACGTAGTATCTCTAGAGGAACCTACCCTATATCAAGAATCTGAGATGCATCTGGAGGATACTAGCCTCCTTCTCAGATGCGTGGAGAAGCTCTTCATCATGGGACCAGATAAGTCATTCGAAAATGAGCTTTCTGGCGACACCTATGTAGAGACGGATGTAACCGTGGTGACGAAAAATGGCCTTGGTTCCGATTCTGCAGATCAACCTCTACCACTCTAAGGCTGCTTAAGTCGGCATAAAATTCCTCCTGGTGCAAGGAGGAACAGATCTGGTCCTACTCCAGGTACCGTGGGTGAGTGGGGATCTAGCATTTAGTCTTCGGACGCATGGGTTTAAGCTATTTCAAAGTACAGATAATGGAAGGAATAAGGCTGAATACTACCCAGGAGAAATCTTAATATTTATATTCTTCCATCTTTCAGTAGCAAAGATGTAGTAGCAACCAGCCTGAAGTTAGGTAACTCCCACTACTGGTGGGACTCGGTATATATGCCACATGGCGCAGAAGCGCCTAAAAATCACTGGCAAAAGAGGCGTTCCTCGCATGTGAGGTAACACTGACATCACCGAAAGGTTGGGTTACTTATGGAGTATAGTATGAGTAGTAAAGAGGTGCTTGATGTTGACCTAGCCTCTGAGAGCATAAGCGATGAAATATCAGATTGGAAAGTTATAGACGTTCATAGGTTTTCTGACCATCGATGTAATAGTTTTGGCGTAATTGAAAATCCTCAGAGTTCTGTTAGGAAGGCAGACTGGGAAAGTTTCGAGACTGTTTCAACAGGTATATTCCAAATAGACCTGAAGTGATGGGGCGTGGACTAGAAACATTGTTCATTACAGGCCACATGTCCCAAGGTCAAACCAAAGGTGACACAGCGGCCACCATGGTGGTTGCCACACCGGATTAGACTGAGGAAGTGAAGCTCTTGAATAGGGCAAAGTCCACAAGGGAATAACAGGACTAGGAAAGATATAAAGAACTCAATCAGTACAAGCGATACTTGAAAAAAGAAAACAATATGTCGGTCATAACAGGTGACTGTCTCATTGGACGGTAAGCCGAGAGACTCAAAGTCTTGAGAAATTACTTTTGCAGAGCTGTGGTGAGAAAGAGAAGGTGGAGGCAATAAAACACCTTCTGTGTCCGTGTCACCATTTTTTCAGATGGCAGCAGGCTGCACGAGGCCAACTCCGTGAGTGAGTATCTGCCAACTCTTGGGCTTTTGAATGCAATCAAACTGGTTCCACCGGGGGCACTAGGAAAATCTCATCTTTTTCCTTTTGTCCTGGTGGTGTCAAAATGGACTACAACGTCTATGTGAGTCCGACATGCAGTCTATCAATCTGGGCTATCCTAACTTAATCAATATCAACCAACTACCAAACTATTAACATTCGTCGTAAGATTATTTCATGCAAATATTGCCCACGGTTACGCTTCAAGTGGTCCATTCTTAAAGTCCAATTTTGTCACACTTTCCAAATATTTCGGGCGGTATCTCAACAATGACACGTAAAATCTTGTATCCCAAGTAGAGTGTTCAAATACTCAACTTTTTCAGAAAACCGTTTTTTGAGTTATTTGAAAATCTAAGTTTTTCCAAAAACCGGATTTCGAATAACCGACAGAGATGAAAAGAGGTTTAACCGGTTTTTTATAAATTTAAAAATAAACTCATATTTGAAGAAATATCTCATCTGTTAAAAACAAGTTGTTGGTTTTTCGATTTTATGTGTCGTTTTTTGAATTTAAAGCTTAACAAAACTTATTATTTTAATACGTGTTAAATTTTTTATTAAGTTTAACGTATGAAAGTACATCGTAGGTAAGGAAAAGTGTCCAGTTCAATTCACAAAAGGGTAATTGTACAAAACAACAAAATAAAATAATTTTTAAATTCAAATGTCAAGTTTTCGTTGCAGTTTTACAGTGCTTTTCTCGAATTCGTGACAACCGTCACTCATGAGTTTACTGTCATTGAATTCTTGTCACTGGCATTTTAATTACCTATTCTGGAATCGCTGTGACAAGATTAACGGCCTGTTTTTGTAACTTGTTTTTTCTCTCATCGCACGTCTAGAGCCAAACGAATTTCATTTTTGGTTTTTGTAAACTTTTTTTTGAGTGTAAACACAAAAGCTTTTAGTTATTGTCAAAATGTAGGTTCACATAAGTCAACAACGTACAATGTTAAATATCAAAATAGACAATAGTAAAAAATTGTTCGTGTGGGTTATATTGATGTGTTTTCATTTCAATAAATAAATAAAAATGGATTGTTTGACTAAAAAAATTTAAGTATTTTTAACATTGAAACGAAACAGCATAATATATTATATTGATAATAACAATTGTACTTATCAGAGTAAAAAATACCAACTCTATCCAGTTTCGTGCCTTGGTAGACTCGATGGACGAGTTCACAGAACTAGCCACTCGGTCCCAAATCTTCTAACAGATTCGAAAATACTTCCTTATTAACACGGAAGTTTGCTATAAATCTACAAAACATAACTTCATTGATTAATAAAATCAAATTATACTGATATATGTACTTACTGGTCTTCTGGAATCTCAAACACATTGGTTGAATAACGCAAAACCCTACGGCTTAGGCGACTTTCTCTATCATTTTCCGTAGTTTTAATAGGAAAACCGAGAGCAACGGAGGAAATCATTTTAAATTGGTTAAAAAAGCAAACAATTGTGTTTATTTTCGTTTGTTTATTTATTTTTTAATACCTACAATCAGCTGTTGTTGATTTTACAGCTGATGGCTAGGGTTGCCCCCGTTTAGCATATATTTGTATGAAAAAGCTTTAAGAAATGCCAATAAAAACATGAAGGTAATATTGTTCTTTGACAGGAACACAACCAAGAAAAAGAGCTTTTATGCCCAAGCGAAAAGCAACAATGAACTCAATTGAAAACCTGATTGCTTGTCTAGCAATTGCACGCCTGGTGTTTGAATATATACTACGTTTATACGCACGCCTTACTTGCGAGTAACAATATCGCGAGTAAAAAACTTGAGCGTATAAACGGTGAGTTATTTCCTTACTCGCAAGTAGCTAACTCACGAAAATAAGTCATGAGTAACGACGCTACTTGCGAGTAAATTTTAAAGTGCTGCCATATGTCTCAACAATGAAAATCTGGTAGCGCATCAGATGTTTCTTTTACAAACAATTCAATTGTGATTGTGATATTGACGTGAATGTATGTCTGAAATGTCTGACAAATGTCGTTCACTTGAGGCCATATAACTTATCGGCATCTGCAGCACTATTTTTTGCAGCCATTGCTTCCTTTCTTGCATTAACTGCTTTGCAATAACAAGCTTTTTGTTCCCGACATTTAACACTTTACGCACTGAAAAGAATTTCACTCAATGAATTATAATTAAATATCAAAACAAACAAAACATCTGTTGATGCTGCCACAGTTATATATTTTTTTTAGTTAGGCAGCACTGAAAGCGCTGTAACTCCTGAATGCAAACTACCGTATAAACAGTGAGCTCAGTACTCGCGATTAATTTTACTCGCGAGTTGGCTGCCGTATAAACGTAGTAATAGTTACAAAAACAGGCTGTAAAGCTTTTTTGTTTTAAAAATAAAAGCATTGTTACCAAAACTAAAAACTACATTATGTAGAGCTTTTGTGTGTGTTGAAAACAATTGAAATTCAAAATTTTTCAATCTGGCAATACCTTTCCTAACAAATACTTATTACAAGGGATGGGGTTTTTATGCTTTTATTGTTGAACAATATGCTCCTAATACATGCTCGTAAAAGATCAAAATTTGCCTAAAAATTACAAAAAATGCATTTAAAAATATGTTTTTTAACATTTGTTATTACTCAAGGCAACAAAAAAAATCATCACATTGAAAATTCAGCAATACGTCGTCAATAACGTTTAATTGCCAGCCTACTACGGAGCTTACAACTTGGTAAAAACGAAATTAGAGAAATATAAAGAACACGAAAAATTATTTTGATGTGTTAACATCTATACGCGCGCCTCTAGGGCAGTAAACCATAAATTTAATACATACGCAAGTGTTAGGTTTGTAAGAGTAAATCATCGTTTGTTTGTTCGTTGCTTGGCAGTCGGTATTGAAAGTGATTATTGGGCGATTTTCATATAATTTTCCCACGCGATTTTCTCCGGAAATTCATAGCCGATTTTATTAATTTTTGGATTAAAAAGCTAGTGCGGGTTTCGGCGAAGAGTTTAGGCTAAAAATTAAGGCGATCGGATATCGGCGAGCCGAGATTGAAGTGTTTTAATTAGGAGTATTAATTTGGAGTAATATTAAAAAAGTATTTTATATTGATCTTCGGTTATATCGTACGAATATAACAATGTATGTATGTATGTACAAGTGTCTGTTGCTTTGCATTCTTTGACTCTTGTGGGAATAAAACAAAAAGTATTGAGCAAGAAAATAATGACACATGTGCTTGCACTGGGTCTTTAAATAATTTTAAGTGTTAATATTATTTAACTGTAATGTCATCATATGATTGAACGCTGTTTTTTATTTTCCAATGTAACATTTATGAATGTGTTCATAGAAATCGAACAGGTACCGTGTAGCAAAAAGGTGTTAACACATTGCCCGTGAGTTCGAACACTCATTGGATTTTTTTTATATCAGTCGGATAAATGAGGCTTACAGCGTCTAAAATACGGGTCCATTTAGGCGCGGCTAAAAACTGGAAAGTGTGGTTACTGAAATGAAAGGCATTCTTTTCGCAAATTTAATGATGCTTTGTGTTTGTGATGCGTCGTTTGGGCACTCAAATGACCCTAATTTACCACGATATAGGAGGTCTTGTGAATTGGAAACGAAGCCGGCGTTTGACCCGATAAATCTTTGAGTTATCTAAAATTGTTATATAATTGCTTTGGCTTATTTTGAGGACTTCTACAAAAAAAGAACATACATTAAACCAGCACATCGTCCTCGCAATCCTTTTTTGTACCAAGTGGGTTCCATGGGTCCGTTATTCAACAATTTTTAAATTTTTCATGTTCTAGTATCTTCGACTAATTTCTTGGCGTAAGTTTGAGCCTCTCACGAAATCCGGCAATTTTGCCTAATTCTGTTAGACATAACGGGTTTTTCAATAAGAGCGCTACAAAAGTTTTTTTAAATAAAACAAAACCGGTTTTAGATACCAATGAAATTCTTTATTCCTGTGAAAGTACGTTCGATGCCATTATGTATGGAACTGGACTTCTTTTGCATGGCCACCACGGGCACCCTTGCAGAAGTCCAGACGCTGAACCCAATTTACGACGGTTTTCAAGCATAAATCGGCCGATACTGCTGCAATTTCACGTTCGATATTCGTACGAAGTTCATCAATCGTCGCTGGCTTGTTCGCATAGACCATAGACTTGACGTAGCCCCACAGGAAATAATCTAACGGCGTCAAATCACACGACCGAGGCGGCCAATCGACTGGGCCATTTCGTGAGATAACACGTTCACCAAACTTGGTTTCCAATAAATTGATTGTGGCATTCGCTGTGTGGCTTGTGGCGCCGTCCTGTTGGAACCACATGTCCTCCAAGTCCATATTATCCAATTGGGGCCAAAAATATTCGGTTATCATTGAACGGTAGCGATTCGCTTTCACAGTAATGGGCCGGTTTTGATCATCACGGAAGAAATACGGCCCAATGACGCCGCCGGCCCATAAACCGCACCAAACCGTAATTTTTTCGGGATGCAATGATGACTCATGGATTACGTGTGGATTGTTGTCTGACCAATAACGCATATTTTACTTATTGACGAAGCCATTCAGCCAGAAATGAGCCTCATCGCTGATTTTTGAGGCCTCTTAAAGTTGGCCTCTTAAAGTTGAGGCCACTGACTCCAAATTTCGGTAGTAAATTTTAATAATTTCGACTCGTTGTTGGCTAGTATATCTTTCCATGATGAAAGAGCAAACCTTACTGAAGAGAAATGTCAAAAGAGCGGGAAAAAATATGGCGTCGTTTGCTGTCCATATCGATTTACTTTTGTAGCGTCTCTGTTGAAAAACCCTTTAGATATAGTTTTATTTTGAAGTATGCAAAAATATGCACATTTCATAAAAAATCCAAAAATATGCACTAACAAGTCAATGTGATTTTTCTGCAAATTGTATGATTCGTCAAGATAAGTAGAGTATATTTCTTTTAGACTTTTGGGAAAAATCATGGATTGCATGGAAATCGTATCCCTACGTATTGCCAGTTAGAAAAATGGATACATCCAATCACAAATTAACCAATTTTTCAGGTTTCCAAATGTTTTAGAAAACTTGGTTCAATTTTTTACGATGTGAATTGAATCAATTTTTCTAAAACCCTTGGAAACTGGTATAAATTGGTTATTTTTTCGATTGGTCACTGCTTTTGCAAGATATGTCATTTTTTTTTTAATTTGTGCTGTTTAATTACAGAACATTTTTATTGCCATGTGCTGTTGTAAACGTTATAACTATCATTGTCAACTAAAACAAAAAGAGCTATCATTTGGTATCCAGAATAGCAAATTGAAGTTCTTGTCACAAATTGTTTTACTGTCACGACAAATACGCTGGTCACTCGGTCGAGAATAGCACTGTTAATCTTAAAATAATAATTAAAAAAGGGCAATATTTAGCAAGTTATCTAGTTTTTCAATTCTCTTTTTGAAAGTGTAAAATTCGTCTAAAAGCCAGTATAATTTTTATTTTTTTTTATTCATTCGTCTTTATTTACAATCTATCCTTGTGTATAAGGATAATAAGCAAATTTTTTTAATACAACAACATTGACATATGTGCGGAACTCCATTGAGAACAACATTTGAGCTTATAAATAAATTAAGATATACAAGTTAAATTTAATTTTTCTTTGGAGTTAAGTTAGTTTATCTACGAAAAGGTAAATCAAGAATGTGATGTCTTTTGAGTCTTCTGACTTCTAATGTGTCATCCAATAGAGATACTGCCAATGGATTCGAATGGCTGCTTAATCTGTCAAGATAGTTGGTACTATATCTGTTGACTTCATCTTTGACAAATGGTATGCTGAGATCGTTGTGGATGGTTTTATTGGATACAAACCATGGTGCATTAACAATAGACCTTAGTGTCTTGGATTGATATCTTTGAAGAATTTCAAGGTTTGAATTACTGGCTGTTCCCCAGAGTTGAATGCCGTACGTCCAGACAGGCTTAAGGATTGTTTTATAAATAAGAATTTTATTTTGAAGGTTTAGTTCTGATTTGTGTCCAATGAACCAGTACAGTTTTTTTGTTGTTATATTTAATTGTTCTTTTTTTGCTTTTATATGATTTTTCCATGTTAAGGGTCTATCTATGTGTAATCCTAGGTATTTTACGGTTTCATTCTTTGGTATCGCAGAATTATTTAGGAATAAATCCGGACAGTCACCTCGCCTTAAGGAGAACGTAACGTGTGCTGATTTTGTAGTATTGATATTCCATTTGTTCAACCATAACTCCATTTCGTTTAGTTGGTTTTGAACAATTCTTGAGGCTATATCTGCATGTGGACTTGATGCAAGAATTGCTGTGTCATCAGCATATGTAGCAACAAACACATTATCGTTGAGTGGCATATCCGAGGTAAAAATTGTGTATAGGACAGGCCCTAAAACGCTTCCTTGGGGCACACCGGCACCTATTGGATATATTTGTGATATATCCTCATTTACTTTGACGTAGAAATGTCTTCCACTTAGAAAGGATTTGAGTAGTAAATAGAAAGGAGTTGGTAGTAATTTCTTTAGCTTGTAACAGAGTCCCTCATGCCAAACTTTATCGAATGCTTGCTGAACATCAAGAAATACACCAGAGCAGTATTTTTTGTTCTCTAACGCATCTCGTATATAAGCAGAGACGCGATGACATTGCTCAGGGGTCCCATGCTTGTGCCTGAACCCAAATTGGTATTCCGGTATAATTTGCTTCTTTTCTAAAACTGGCAAGTCTCTGCAACAATATTCTTTCGAATAATTTTGAAAAAGTGACTAGCAGGCTTATTGGCCGATAAGATGAAATGTCATGTTCCGGTTTATTTGGTTTTGGTATCATCACAATTTCCGCATATTTCCAGGATGTTGGAAAATGGCTCAATCGAATAATTGCGTTGAAGATCATGGTTAAAAGTTTAATGCATTTCTCTGGCAAATTTTTTACAACAAGAGCGTTGATGGAATCGAAACCATTTATTGCAATTCAGCTTTTGAATTTCCTCTCTTACTTCCTTTGGCGAAATATGTTTTATAGGCAAATCCATTGGGCATGGGCTGTCCAAAAAGTTTACCACATCATCTGTTTGGGGATTTAATTTATGAGGTTTAAAAGTTGAATGTATGTGTAAGGCAAATGCTTCTGCCTTAGATTTGTCAGTCCTGCACCACAAACCGTTGCCATTTTTTTCAGGAGGGTTTCTTTTAGCTGGGCGCTTAAGATATCTGGTTGCTTTAAACAGACAATGATCATCGTGTTTTCTTTCATTAAGACCTAGAAGAAATTGACCGACTTGGTTATTTTTTTCGTTTCTGTAAACTCTTTTTTACTTTTATCATAAATGTGTCTGCTCAGCTGCCACTTTTTTCTTAACCTTCGTTTGTGGATTATAAGTTTTTTTATATCTGTATTTACTACAAAACTACTTAGGTTTGTATTTGTTGTAGAATTAACAGGGGTAGATTTAAAACCAGCCTCATGAATAATTCCGTTTACTGAGTCAACAGCTTCATCTAGTTCGGGTCCATTTCTAAGCGAGATGTTTAAACGTATATTTCTCTCGATATATTCAGAGAATGATTTTAAATCAGTTCTTGAATTGATTATGGTATATTTCGGGTTGATATTTTGAACGATGTTATTAAAATCAATAAGTACTGGAGTATGATCAGAGCTGAGGTCATTACTACCCTTTACTTCAAAATATTGTCTCGGTATTCCATTTAAAACAGCAAAGTCAATAAGATCAGGTAACTTTCTAGGGTCGCTGGGCCAATATGTAGGTTTACCAGTAGATAAAATATAAAATGAGTTTTTAGAGATACATTTATAAAGCTCGTTTCCTTCGCATTGAAGTCACCTCCAACAATGAATCTTGGACCAAGCTGTGAAAAAAATTGTCATTATCTGCACACTTTACAGCAAATCTTGGCGGGAAATAAATGGAGCTTATGACCACGTCGTTAGTGTCAGATTTAAGTTTTATGGTAGCTGCTTGTATTGAACGCTCTCTGGTGGTATCGAGGCATTCATATTTTAACCCGCTTTTTATCAGTATAGCTGATCCTCCGTGCGCTTTGTTGTCTGGGTGATCGGCCTTAATTAGGTTATAGCCTCGTATATTGAATACGGATTTGGTAGTAAAGTGCGTCTCTGACACAAGAAAAACATCTATAAAGTTTGTTTTAAGAAAAACCTCTACTTCGAGTGTATGGTTGGAAAGCCCGTTGGCATTCCAAATAGCAATTTTGGTATTTAATTGCATAGTTTGGCTATTAATGTTGACATCATTGTCAAAAGATTGTTGGTGAGTTCTATCTGTTTGTTGAGCAGATATTCTATTTTACTAAATGCACTTGTGTTTTGTTCATTTGATTTTAAAACTTGAGAATACAGGGGAAAATGTTGTTGTGGGCCGGTGCTGCGGACGTTGAAATCATCGTTTTCATTGTTTGCATATGTGTTGTATGTTTGCGGCTTACGGAGCTGACCGAAATTAGGAAGTTTTCTTTTCAAACGTTTCTGGTAAACGATGCAACCTTTGTAGCTAGCTGGGTGGTTTTCTAGGCAATGTGCACAGCGCGGTGGTGTATCTGGTAACTTCGTACAATCAATTGTCATATGACCTAAACCGCACTTTACACATCTAGGCGGTTTCCTGCAGTACGCTTTTGAATGTCCAAAGTCCTGGCATCTATGACATTGCACAAGATCCTCTGTTTTCCTCGGAGGTTCTACTGATATTATGGCATTGTTTATGTCTCTCATGTTAAAAATTTCTTTGTTGTTATGTTGTGGCTCAAGGTTAACGTAAAACATAGCCATTGGCATTTTGCTGTGTCTACTTTTGACGTTCATAATATTTCTGACTTTATGACCCAATTTTTCTATACAGCTTTTAATTTCGTCGACTGGAGTTGAAAAATGCAGTTTCTTTATAACAACTCTATAAGCTCTATTTTGTTTCAGTTGGTAGGTATGGAAACTTATTTTCTTTTGATCCAGGTAGGAAACTAAAGTTCTATAACAACTATCTGTTTTTACCATAACCCTTACTTGCCCATCTCTCATAGATTTGTAATAGAAGTCATCTAGCGAAACTATTTTTGAAAATGAATTTATCATGCCTTTAATATCTTTTACGCTTGGAATAAATATTGGTGGAGGTTTTGGTTCATGACTTATTTCATTTTCAGGCTCATTATCATCATCGTCCTCACATTGAAGTGCAGCATATTTATTATAGTTGTTGTTTGTTACTTGACCATTTTTTGCATGCATGCTTGTTCCACTTGTGTGTGCTGATGTGTCCAACGAGCCATTTGTTTGTTTCGTGTTGTTGCTTGCATTTATAGCTGTTGTAGGTCTGTTGATGTGCTGTCGTTTGTTTTTAAATAAATGTGGTGATTTTGTTGTTTGGCGTTTGTTTGATGTGTTCACAACTTGCCAGTCTGTGTCACTTTCTTCACTTGAGTCTATGTCAGAGCCCATGGTATGGGCTCCAACCATAACTATTACTTTTTGCTTTGTTTTTTTTTTGTTTGTTTAGAATATATGTATGTATATTTTTGTTTTTGCTTTTAAGAGGAACACTTTTTGTACGTGCGTACGCGATCGCAGTCAAACAGAGACTGCCAGTATGATGTGAACGTTTTATGGATATAACCATATAAATAATCAAGATTTAAGATGAATAAAAATAAGGAAATAGTTTATCATATGGGATTAAATGGCCATATATCCTTTTGGTTATTTTTAGAAAATTTTTATAAAATTCATCTAAAAGAATTGGTATTAATTTTAAATGTTTAACACTATTTCACATTGAAATTTAAAAATATAATTTGTTTCGGCTTGAGGTCATATGTGAAAAAGAAAACAATGTATAGGGTTGTCTTTTCGTCACGATTTTATCAATTAATTCCAATATTTCGACCAACTTCGTTGGACATTTTCAAGGATATTGCGAGATAACACAAAATGCGTCGAAACTTTTCCGCAAGCTCATGTCCGCAAGTTGACTAACATAGAACTAACTAACATTATAACATATAACTAACATTTAAAAATATCAGTTTTAAAAGATATCAATTAAAATATTTAAAGTTTGATTTGAAATTCAAAAGCCATGATCATCATATTGGAATATAAAACATAAAATTTAAAAGACGTCAATTGAATTTTAAAAGATATCAATTGTAATTTAAGAGACATTAACTGAAATTTAAAACCAATTGAAATTTAAAGTGCATTAATTAAAATGTATGAGACATTAATTGAATTTTAAAAGACATCAATTGTAATTTGTCAATTGAAAATTTAATTTAAAAGCCATCTATTAAATTGTAAAAGACATCGATTCTAATTTAAAATAATTAAATAGAAATTTAAGATATCAATTGAAATTTATAAGACATAAAATGTTATTTAAAACAGATCAATTGGAATATAAGACATCAATTGAATTTTAAATGACCTCAATTTAAGTTTAACAAACATCAATTGGAAGTTAAAAGACATCAACTGAAATAAAAGGTAGGAAGAGTTCAGTTTGATACTGTTTTCAGTATGCGTGGAAGAAAGTTTTTTTTTTAATTAATTAGTTTAAAAACGGAAAACCCGATTTCAAAATGCCAAAAAAACCGGTTATTCGAAAATTTAAATTTTTTTAACTCCCGTATTCGGCTTTACATTAAAAACCCGGTTTTGGAACCTACTTCCAAGCAGCAATTGTGGCGGCTTATCGCTATAGACCCCCACAAAAAATAGTCTAGTGGGGTCAAATCACATGAACTAGGCGACCAATTGGCAATGTCACGTTTTACTACTTGATCCCCAAACTGGCCTCTCAATTAGTGCAGTGTGGCGTGATGTACAGTGCTGTTGAAACCATAGGTCAACCAAGTCAAATTCTAACGTTTTGGGTAAAAAAAAATTCCATGATAATCGAGCGGTACCTTGTTCTACCTTGACCGTAACACTGCGGCCATCATCGTCTTTGGAGAAGTACGGCCTAATGATGCAGCTGGTCCATAGCCCGTACCAAACAGCGACGTTTTCAGGATGCATTGCTAACTTATGAACAGCATGCCAGCTAAATAAAAAAAATCCTGAACTAATGGAAGTGTAGTAATAGATAACGTAGCTGGTTTAAAATGGGTTTAGATTTTAGGATTTTTATCTGCTCTAAAAGTACTGCATAATACAGGCAATTTTCTTTTCAACTGTATGTCACTGTTTTCTTCAGTACTACACAGAAAAAAATTCTATGATATCGAACAATGTCGCGTCCGATTTCAATGAATTTTTTGTATAATTTTCAGTCATAGAAATATTTTATCTGATGTAACAAAACAAGATTTGTTGTTTTCATCCTACAGTTTTTGTTAAAACTTACAATTAATTCATTAGTGTCAAAAAAACATTTGTAAATATTACAAATATTTACTTCTTATTTTCAAAGAACTATATTTGTCAATCTTTGATTCAACAAAAACATTCCTTGCTTTAATTAATTATACCCTCACCCATAGGGATGGGGATATATATCATTTAATACGGAAAAAATGTAACACATAGAAGGAGCCATATTAGACCCTCAGTATCTTTGGACGAAATTCGTTTTGGGAGTTTTTAAGACGTTTGAGCCATGTCCGTCTGTCTGCCCGTCTGGCTGGCTGGCTGGTGAACACGATAACTGCCGTAAATATTTATCGATCACAGCGAAATTTTGTTAGTGACTATTATTTGCCCATGGTTGGTTTGGGATTGAAAATGGGCGTTTTGGCCACGCCCTATCTCGTACCTCCCATACAAATCGACACATTTAGTATGAAATCATGTTTCTTTTAAAACCTTTTTCTGGTAGATGTGATTAGATTTAACTCAAACATTGGTTAATAATCTGTAAATATCTACTTAATTGGACAAAATGGGCGAAGTCGCCACGCCCATTCTGGTACCTCCCATAGAAAAGCTTGGTGGTCGTTCTGTTTGTTAATGAGATAAGTCGCGTGAAACACCTCCGATCTTAATTAAATTAGGTTATAGGTTTCGTTTCATCAAACGCCAGTCACCGATTTAGACAATGGTGATTTTGCCACGCGCATTTTGGTACCTCCCATAAAAAAGTTGTTCGGCCGGCTGGCTGTTCGGCCAGATAACTCCCGTAAATCTTTCCCGATCACAATGATATTTTGTTAGTGACCATTATTTGCCCAAACGTTGGTCGGTGTTTAAAATGGGCGTTGTGCCACGCCCCTTCTGGTACCTCCCATACAAATCGACACATTTAGTACAAAATCATATTTCTCCAAAAAACAATTTCTGGTAGATGTGGTTAGCTTCAACTCAAACAATGGTTAATAATCTGTAAACGTCTACTTAACTAGAGAAAATTGGCGAGGTTGCCACGCCCATTCTGGTACCTGCCATACGAAAGCTTGGTGGTCCTCCGGGTTGTCAATGCGATAAGTCGCGTGAAACACTTCCGATCTTAATGAAAGTTGGTTATAGACTTCATGACACCAAACGCGAGTCACCAAGTAAGAAAAGGGTGATTTTGCCACGCCCATGTTGGGGTCTCCCATACAAAGTTGTTCGGCCAGCTGGTTGTTCGGCAAGATAACTCCCGCAAAACCGAACCAATCTTCATGAAATTTGGTACTAGACAAAATTTAGTCAAATGCCACTCTTCTACGGAAAAAGAGTCGTTTTGCCACGCCCATTCTGGTACCTCCCATAGAAAAGGTTG
Source organism: Phaonia tiefii (assembly GCA_963931995.1). Taxonomy (NCBI): domain Eukaryota; kingdom Metazoa; phylum Arthropoda; class Insecta; order Diptera; family Muscidae; genus Phaonia; species Phaonia tiefii. Next base: position 110,853,543 of record OZ008370.1, on the reverse strand, counting down.
TCAATGAGATAAGTCGCGTGGAACACTTCCGATCTTAATAAAATTAGGTTATAGGCTTCGTGTCATCAAGCGCCAGTCACCGATTAAGACAAGGGTGATTTTGACACGCCCTACCAAGATAAGTTCTGCGAACGGCTGGTTATTCAGCAAGATAACTCCCGCAAAACCGAACCAATCTTTATAAAGTTTGGTACTAGACAAAATGTACTCAAATGCACACTAAGCGAGACTACAAGCGATCTTAATTAAATTCGGTACTCGGCAATGTTTCGTACATTCGTACATTTTCGTACATCTCAAACAAAAGTTAGGCGGCTTTCCGTTTGACCGACTCGATATCTCTCGTATACCACAACTGATCTTAACAAAATTTGGTTCTAATCAATATTATGTGAAATACCCTGTACAAACAGATGAACAACTTCGCCATACCCATTTTTGTATCTCCCATATAAATATTAGACCGGACAATTGGCTAGTAGTCCCGATCCCTAAGTATCATCAAAAACAAAATGCTCTCGTAGACTGTGACGTCATAAAGAACTAATCAGAATGTTTTGAAAAATCATATACTTCGAGATAAAATTTCAACGAATATGAGCTGGTTAAAAGTTATAAAGTTTGAATTGATTTTACTAATTCATTCACGAAGTTTTTTATTTGAACTAAGTGTGAAACATTTAGCTGATTAAATAAGAATATTTTGTTGTAAAATCAAATAATTTGAATTTAAGAATCTTTTTTCTTCATTTTAAGAATATTTAAAGAAATGAATATTTGAATTCCAGAAATTTTATTCATAGAATTATAATTATTTGATTTTACCAATTCTGTTTTTTTCGTGTTTTTTTCTCCTGAACAAGTTTCGTTGGTGTAATACTAGTAAAAACCCTCATATTATAATAATAATTAGAAACCAATTACAACACATCGTAACACTTCAACCTGTGTAAATCAAACATATCAAAATAATAAACATATCCTCTCACTATTTACCTAATCTTCATTGTTCAGCATTCGTTTCAAAAATATCATATTTTTCTAAACAACCACCCTTATGTTTATCAAATAAACGAACTCAGAACGTCCCTTGTCATGTTACTCCATCTTCTGTTTTTTTTAATAATAGCACCTGATGTGTCACAGATAAGGGGCAATTTTGTGTTGAGGGCGGTCACCGTAATTTTATGGGAAATGTCAAAAACACAACACAAACAAACTTGTGGAATTTGTCCGAGATTTGTCCCTTTTGTTTAACATACAGACGTGTAAAACAACAGAAGTTAGGTAATTTTATGTGAATGCATAATTGGTTTTATAAAATATTTATGTATATCCTTACTCACATATGTATATGTATTGAAGAATATTTGACATTTGACTTTTATAAATAGAGTTGGGACTTACAAATGTGATGACTTGTACTTCCTTTGTCTCTATTAATTTCATGTTGTCAATTTTGAGTGGTTGAATGAGAAAACAAAACGAGGGCTACGGAAAAGAAGAGCATGTCAATGAGAAAGTTGAAGAGTGGCTTGTCCATATCGTGGCTTGTACAAAAATTGATTCTAGACAATTTTCTATTACAATGGTAAAAAAAAAACATGGTCTACAGGGTAGGCCTACCAATGCCAAACACGTATAACTGTTGTAATAATCAGTTGAATTAATTTTCTTATACATACATTAAATACATTTTATGGTAATTAAGGCACTATACATATATGAAATATGACATCAGACAAATGTCCACCAGTTTGACAACAATGACGTGATGGAAAATCAAGATGCCGAAGATGAGTCTCGCGCTCACCCTGGCGAGCTGTTCATCGTGGAGGATTTTCATGGAACAAATTTCGCCTTTGAACTGCGAGACAACTCAAATACCGAAGAATAAGACGGATTGTCAGGGAATCAATTTTCGACGAAACATTACTACTACAGAGGAAGAAGATAGTGACGACCCTGAAGCCGAACTTTGCTGACCAGAGAGAGAAGAATCAGAACGTAGGTCGTACCGACCATAACAACATACGAGATGAACATTTTATTGTTAAAATTATAAATACGAATATTACTGATATCAAGGTTTGTAATCTTGATGATCACACTAAACTAAGGAAACTGTTGGATGAGCAAAAGGTGAAATATTTCATCTACACACCGAAATCAGAGAAATCTCTCGGTCTATATTGAATAGAGGCCTCTCGGATACTTTCGTTGAGAACGATGTTAAGTCATATTTGGAGACCCTTAAGGTCCAAATGACGATCCTCAGAGTAGTTGCGCTCGGCGGTGATAGATAGTTCCTAAAGCTGTCCAGTAACACTAGTGTTCAGGACATTTTTAGGACGTATCAGGTTGAGTGGGCCCACTTAATGTCGTAATAGCCAGCGTTTTGGCCACGTCGAATGTATTATTTTGAGAAAATCGGCACATCGATGACATTAAAGCTGCATTTTCATTTTGACGATTTTATCAAACAACTCCCTACCGAATCCGATGAGCAAGGAGAACGGTTTCACCAAACCACAATGTCCATGGAAAAACGGCACAAAGGCAAAAATTTCGACGCATTGCTTGCAGAGGTAATATCAATTTTATTGATGCATTGTTTTGCATTCCTTTTTTGATTTCTTTTCTAATTCATTTCAGGTATGTTGGTGGAGTCACAAGATCACCCTTTATGATGTTAATGAAATATCTGAAAAAGAAAAAGCTGATGATGGAGGGCAATCTGGAAGTAACGTGCCTGTGGACACCATAAGTTCTGAATCAGAGTCAGATTCGGACGATTTGGATCCACAACTTAAGAGAGTGCGATTTGCAAGTCCAGGGCCATCAACATTATAAACATAATACGAATATTTTTTTTTTATAATTCTTGTAATAGATAGCATAGTATTGTAGTGCCATCCTTGCTGAGACTACTAATCCCTACAACACTGAATCATTATTACTAAATATCCATGCTACTACTCTTTGTTACAACCCTAACTCTAAATGACAACCCATACCACCTAACGACTAAGATTAATAAAACCAGTAATAGTATAACAATGAAATCTGCAACATTCCTTTTCACTTACGGGAGAAGGCTTTATAGTATCTCAATGTTGAAGTAAATAAAAAACAAATGAAATTAAAAAATTTTCGGGTAATTTTTCACTTTTGCGGCTATCTAAGGGCTACCTAAACGGTGTTAAAAATCATTCCTAGGAAGTTCATATGATCTAGAAAGTTGTTTATTGGGATCTTAGGATCATTCTTGTCGTTGATTGTTTCCTTGAATTTTGAACGGTTTGCTACCTATGGACCTGAACAGGGGAAAAAAGGTAAAAAAAAATCGAAATTTTTTTCGATTTTAATTTTGAAGATGAAGTTTTTTTTTGATTTTATAGTGTTTACAATTTTTGTTCTTTATGACAAGAGCTACAACTTTGCCTCAGAGAGTAAATCAAAACTCCGAACGGTTTACAAGATATGAGCTTGAGAAAATGATCACTATTTTGCAAAAATGACACCGAGGCCCCACTTCTTTGGGGGCCCATAAAAAAAACCTGGAGTACTTTGGGCAAAACTGGGAGACAGGGGTCTTTTTTTTGGTCTTTTATCACGTAGTGGTGTCCGTATATGGTTATTTTGGTATGACTTAAAAAATTACACACTGTGTTATCATATGGTTTTTGAAAGTTAACCTCTATAGCCAGATAAGGAAAACCGTATCGCAGTTACAGCACTTTATAAATGCACGCAAAGAAAAGCTCGTGCCTCCCATACGAAATCTCAGATAACTGAAGTTCGTTTGGGGACTGTTGTTGGGAGAAACGAACTTCTGTTAATCCATATATGTCATTTCGATTGGGAGAAGCGAAAAATATTTGCAGGAAACGAGTTAAGAAAAATATATAAACGGTTCTGCCAATTGTTGTTTCGGTTAAAGCAACCGAGTTGTAGTTGCTCCAAACAAAAAAAAAACGTTTGCGAGAACTGAAAACCATTTGCAGTAAATGAGTTATAAAAAATTAGAGCTTGAAAAACGTTGGTGAGAAACGAAAAAAGGGTTCCCCTAACTGTTCTTTCGGTTACAGCATCCAAGTTGTAATTAAAACTTTTATTTATGGCTTGCATAAGCTCTTTTTGTTTAAATTTCCAACTTTTATGATTTTGGTTTGTTTTAAGAAAGTTGTCTACTTACAAGTCTGTCTCGCCTTGCATTCAAATAGCAACTACAAGCGCAGCAAACTACAACGCGTCAATTGTCCATCCAAGATATATTGACAAGTTAGAAAGAAGCATTAGAGTGTGTGATCACTTGTATGTGTATGCTTGAGTGTGTATGCCAAACGAATGGATATGACTGTGTATATAGTCTACAGAATGAGAGAATTTTACGTTCTTCATAATCTGTGCTAATTTCAGTTATCGCTAATTTCAGTTATGGCTAATTTCAGTTATCGCAAACGTTTTTTAAATTTGCGGCAATTGTAATTTTGTATGCGTTTGACGCAAACGAGAACTCGTGATACACATTTACGATGGGAGAACTACATGCACGGTTGCGATTAATAAATTAATACAAATCAATCAAAGTATTGTTGCGGTAACCGAGAAATAAACGTTTTTTTTCTTTGCGTGTGTGGAAAGAAAAAATAACGATATTTTGGAAACGCTACGCCCGCTCGGCATTAGTCCCATGTTTGTCTACAGGTTCATACAATTGTTCGAGGAAACTGGAGATATAAAAGACCGCCCCCGGTCGGACCGCCCACGTACCATTCGGACACAGCAAGTCATCAAAGCCGTCAAAGCAAGAATTCAACGAAATGTTCACCGGAAACAGATGAAAATCACTCAAAAGTCCATGAGTCGAATTATTAAAAAACACTTGGGACTAGGAGCTTGCAAACGGCGTACAGGACATTTGTTGACTGAAACTTTAAAAAAAGGATAGAAAAATCCAAACGTCTTTTAGTGAAGTACGTTGATAACTTGCATAGAAAATTCTTGTTTACGAATGAAAAGATGTTTACCGTACAGTAAAATTTAACAAACAAAATGATAGGGTTTATGCACGATCATCGAAAGAAGCATCTGAGTTCATCCCACGGGTCGAAAAGGGTCATCATCCAGCTGCGGTTATGGTTTGGTGGGGTGTCTCTTATGATGGAGAAACTAACTTGCATTTCTGTAAACAAGGGGTCAAAATATCAGCCAAAGTTTGCCAAGAATCCGTTTTGGAAGCAGTTGTGAAGCCGCTTAACAATACCTCATTCCAAAACCAGCTGTGGACTTTCCAGCAAGATTCAGCACCAGCTCCTAAGGCTAAAACGACACAAACTTGGCTTCGAAACAATTTGCCAGCTTTTATATTATCTGGCAGCCCTGATCTGAACCCTCTGGATTACAAATTGTGGACCGTTTTAGAAGACATGTTCTGCCACAAAAGATACCCCAACATTGATTCTCTTAAGACAACTCTGGTTCGTGTTGTAGCCAATTTTTCAATGGATGAGTTCCGTACAGCTATTGGTGATTACCCAATGCGATTTAAGGCGTGCGTGAAGGGCGTACATTTTGAATGAAACTTAGCTTTTTGTATACAATACATATCAATAAATATACAAAAAAAAAATTGGTCCAAAAACGTTCATTAGCTTTTGTTTTATAGCCCAAAGTAAAGGGTTTTTCAATAAGAGCGCTACAAAAGTTTTTTTTAAATAAAACAAATCCGGTTTTAGATACCAATGAAATTCTTTATTCCTGTGAAAGTACGCTCGATGCCATTATTTATGGAACTCGATTTCTTTTGCATGGCCAACACGCGCACGCTTGCAGAAGTCCAGACGTTGAACCCAATTTTCGCCGGTTTTCTAGCATAAATCGGCCGATACTGCTGCAATTTCACGTTCGATATTCGTACGAAGTTCATCAATCGTCGCTGGCTTGTTGGCATCGACCATAGACTTGACGTAGCCCCACAGGAAATAATCTAACGGCGTCAAATCGCACGACCGAGGCGGCCAATCGACTGGGCCATTTCGTGAGATAACACGTTCACCAAACTTGGTTTCCAATAAATTGATTGTGGCATTCGCTGTGTGGCTTATGGCGCCGTCCTGTTGGAACCACATGTCCTCCAAGTCCATATTATCCAATTGGGGCCAAAAATATTCGGTTATCATTGAACGGTAGCGATTCGCATTCACAGTAATGTGCCGGTCTTGATCATCAGGGAAGAAGTACGGCCCAATGACGCCGCCGGCCCATAAACCGCACCAAACCGTAATTTTTTCGGGATGCAATAATGACTCATGGATTACGTGTGGATTGCTGTCTGACCAATAACGCATATTTTGCTTATTGACGAAGCCATTCAGCCAGGAATGAGCCTCATCGCTGAAGATGATTTTCCGATGAAAATCCGAATCATTTTCAAGTTGTTGCTCAGCCCAATTCACGAACATACGACGCTTATGGTGGTCAAGCGGCTTCAGTTCTTGGGTCAATTTGATCTTGTAAGAGGCCAAGATCGTTTCGCAAAATTCGCCACAACGACGTCACAGAGATGCCCAACGCTTGAGAACGACGTGTGAGAGACACATTTGGGCTTTCTTGAACTGAAGCCTCAGCGGCAGCAATATTCTCGACACTACGGGCACTTCTTTGTCTCATTGGCACGGGAACATTTTGTACTGTGCCTGTGGATTCAAATTTTTCCACTAGACGCTCAATTGTTGATCTGGTAGGACGACCATAAATTGGACGTAGAGCTGTTAAAGTTGAGGCCACTGACTCCAAATTTCGATAGTAAATTTTAATAATTTCGACTCGTTGTTGGCTCGATTTTATTTTTGTAGCGTCTCTGTTGTAAACCCCGTTATAAGTAACAGTATTTATGTCCCTACTAAGTATTTGCACCGTACTAGTGCCCGAATAATACATGAGTATGGTGGCGCAGGAAACTTGTATATTAAAATATGTATAGTATTTTTAAGTGTACTAAGAGTATTCAATGAATTAATAGTAACTCTTAAATTTTAAACCGAAACCAATTGCATCATTTTAGGTAAATCTGAAATAGCTATAAGGTTTGCCAGGAATCATGAGAATGCATTTCGCAAAGCTTTTTTTATGAAAACTGTATCTCTATTAATAACGATATAGAACACTGTAAAATTTTGAGCAAGTTCCGTCATTTCGTGCATTTTTTTTTAAATGAAAAAATGTGAATTTCGAGTGCTCATTAAACATTATTTTTTCCGAAACAAAACCGTCAATCAAACCAAGGAAAAGCTATGGGGATTTCACTGGTTTTATGACTTTGGTTTACTGACTTTCGTTGTGGTGGCACAAGTAGAAAAGACGCTGAACGTTCTGGACCGCCAATTGAGTTCAATACACCCGAAAATGTCGAAAAAATCCACGATATGGTGTTAGCCGATCGAAGAGTAGAAGTACGTGAGATTGTTGATGCCGTACTCATTTCATATGGCAGTGTGGTTTAGATTTTAAATGATCACTTGGGTTTAAGAAAGCTGTCTGCAAGATGGGTGCCGCGTTTGCTCTCAATTGACCATAATGCACTGGTCTCACAGTCTCAATGGCAAAATTCCATGAATTGGGCTACGAATTGGTACCTCATCCGCGATTTTCTCCAGATTTAGCCCCCAGTGACTATTTCCTAATTCCAAACCTAAAGAAATGGCTCGGTGGAAACAGATTTTACTCCAACGATGAAATTTTTGATCAAACAAATGCCTAATTTATGGATCTCGAAAAATCATATTTTTTGGAAGGGATACAAAAATGGGAGAAACGTTGGACTAAGTGAATTGAGCTAAAAGGAGATATGTTGAAAAATTATTTTTTTTTCAAAACTGTTTCATTCAAAAGTCACGGACTTATTTTAAATTAAAAAAGTAAAACATTTGTCTATGAAATTTAAAATAATTTACAAACTACAATTATTTATTAATTAATTGGTTCCATTGGTTATTAATAAATTCAGCTCAGTTAACGCTAAACCGCAATTTATGACGCATTCATCAATCATTTCAATTATTCTTCTTCTTCGGATATATTTTTCGGATATACGCGTCTTAAGCATCTCAAGTACTCCGAATTAAAGTAATTATTCCGCAAAATGTACTTGGAAATTCTCTTCAAAGTCATCTTCACAACCCATCATTGTTGGCTTAAGCGCCGCTCTAAACCTAATGAGTTTATTCTCCTGCTGTTGGCCGTTGATGGCGATGTCTTCATCTTCATCTTCTTTAGCAGCATCAACGTTGTATCTTTTGCATAAAGCACTGGTAGTTAGTAATTACTTTTCTTAAGTATAATCCTTAACTTTTAGCTACTTACCATGTTAATTACTTTGCTTTAGTTTCATTTTGGTTTGGCTAAATATGTATATGTTTGGTTGTATGTAGACGTTTTACTCCTTACCTTTTTTAATCTTCGCTAACTTAGCGGCAAGTGCTTAGTAGACCGGCTAAAGTAAACCTTTTCCTATTTTCAATTTACCACGAGTTTCCTTCACATGTCCGTAGTCAGGAATCGCCGAGAATTGTGAACGACTTTTGTGTGTGCCAGGAATCGGCGAGAATTGTAAAAGACTTTTGTGTGTGTTAAATGTTTTGTTGTAGTTTTTAGCTGAATACTTCTTTGCTTTTCCTTTTTATTTCCGTTTCCTGACGTTTAATGCATTCGAATATGAATGACTCATTCAATGTGCTGCTGTTGTTATTGTTTTACTACATATTGTTCATATGTTGAACTTTCGTCCTCCTTCCGTTCGACCTTTGGCAAATATGTTATCACAATAAGTACTCGAATGTTGTAGGTCTTCATATGCTTTGTGATCAACTTTAAGAAAAAGTTCAAACTATTTTACATAAATGGCTTGAAAGCCACATAAACGCTTTTTGTTTGCCAAGACTTTTTCTTTTGTACAAAAACAAAAAATCCCAGAAATTTGTCAGTTCTCTGAGGAGGTGTATGTGTGTCTTTTGTCTCTGAAGCCACACACACATACGATATGCATCCTTGTGACGTCCTAGGCATTTAACTGCATACAGAGCTCGATACTCAAGGTGGGTTTTTGGTTACTGTAGGAATGTAACCTGTTTCCGTAACACAAAAGTCCTTTGTTTTAAACTTTACATTGCCTCAGCTTAAAAGGAAAAGGAAATAGTTTACATTTTACAATGAATAAATTGTAAAAATGTTTAGTTTGTGTAAATGCCTATGTAGTAGTACATTCATACATATGTATATTTATGAATACATACATATGAATGTCGAAAAGATGTTAAGTAATTATATTCCCATAGAAAGGTAGTACATGTACTATGACGACAGATTTCCATGACTTTTTGTTAAAAAGTCTTGGAATTTCAGTTTCATAACAAAGGTATAATATCACAAAAAGATCCAATGGTTTAGGCCAAGACAAGGGTTTGAGAATTATATTTTATTGTTAAAAAAAAAAACCTTTTGTAAAGAGCTATTACGGTTCTCGTAATAGAAGGTAATAAATTCAATCTAAACCTTCTAAACCAACAGTGAAAATGTCTCGATTATTAGGAGGTGTCCTTTCATTGCAGCTAAATTATGGTGCAAGTGTGGATCGCTTAAAACTACCGACAGCTGCGAAGTTTTAAAAAGATTACACTTGCAAGATATTTACTTGCAATCACCGGATACTATACTATACACCTTTACTCGATGTCTTTTAATGTAAAGAACTATTCTGTTGGAACGCCCATTGTAGACGATACTGATTATGTTTATGTGGTTCGTACACCTAGACAATTAAAAGAAGACTTAACCAGTAGAAAAGTATCAGTTGTGGAATCAGACTTAAACATATCCTTACTAAAAGTCATCCATTTATTACAAATGAAATAGTTTATTTAGCACAACAACTGTTGTCCGCCCGATATCGGGTTGGTCGTTTGGTGTCCGATACTGGACACCTAATTGTGTTGACAAGAGCCCAGAGAATGGTAAGGGTGTGTTTCACAGATGCCCTTCAAACAATCCCTACCTAGGGTTTGGGGTTTATCTTTCACCTGCCGCCACTAGTTTTGCTGGTTATGCAAATGGCTGTAGCGTCTGGACTCCGTCTAAGATAGTCTTTACGATGGATCACCAGTCCATATAGTTATGGGACGATTTTATGGGAACTGCGGCAATGGTATTGGATTGCCTGACAGCCAGTGCTACCTTTGAGAGGAACTCCTCTACTCATATCTCGGACAGACATGACTGGAAAGGACGCATTGCAGGTAATCGATGGTATTTAGGTTTCTGCATTGATGGTACCAAACTAGGTTGACAAAGTAGGTTTTAGAGACTATTCTAAACATGTAGAGGGACCATTGTATCGTTTTTTGAAGCAGAAGTCTTGGTAATCGGAGAAGTCCCCTTTTGTGCTGGAATGAAACGTCATCGTCAGCACCACCTGGGGAAGGTTAAGTTAGGTTGGAGTGGCAGCCTGCATGTCAGGGACACTTAGACATTGTGGTCCATTGTGATATCACAGGGATAAAAGGAAAAATATGAGAATATATGAAGAGTTGACTACCCAAAAAAATGTGAGCCTAGTGTAGGCAGCCGCCTTCTGGAAAGAGTGGGGCACAGGCACAGAAGTTGTTCTATTGACTACACCTCCTCTTCGTCCCCACAACTTCTGCAAAAGTCATTTCTCAAGCCTTTGAACCTCTCTCCAATTCGTCCAATAAAGACAGTCAACAGCAGGGCGTTGGAGCGGTTCGAGTTTAGGCGGGGCCGCATCAGTTTGGGATGTACACAGTTCCCTACTAGCGACCACCTATCGTTGCTTTCCGTAAGGACACAATTCCTCAAAAGGAGTTGCAAGTTGCTAAAGTTATCCCCACGTGTTCCCATGAAACATCCAAATAAGGTGAATATTAGACTTTCCACCCATCTCATTAAGAGATTTGCTACATCGCGGGTTTCTATGGCAAAGCTGATCGAAAAGACACTAGGGAAATGATGTAGAATGAGAGACCAAAGAACACATACTGAATACAGGGTGATTCAGGAAGTTCCGGACAAATTTCTCCAGCGTATTCCTTGGCTCATTTCATGAAGAAAAGTCCACTAGGGCCATGTCCGAAAATGCAAGGGTGCGAAATGGCAGCGGGTTCAAAATTTTCGGATTGGTGGTCGGAGGGTAGTAGGGTAAAGTTGCTAACTTCTGAGCCAGTGGTTGGAAAAGGTCTTTAAGAGGCCTTTCAGAATCAATAAAAAAAGTAGAAAAAAGTCAAATCGCCGAGATACAGAGCATTCACATTACCTCAATTTGCTCAGCCAAAATAAAAGTGAAACAATTCGATATCTAGCTTATATGAATGCCGAAGTACAGAATTATTCCAGGGAACCATACAGCGGATGAGCTAGCGATATGGAGCATGTGGATATGCCTCTTTCTGGATGCAAGCTCCCAGATATGTGAATGATAGAGTCACAAAATGCAGGATCACTAGGCAGGCATGGCCAAGTTGTGAGCTGAATCATTCTCTTTACTGGATATATGGTCCGAGATAGAGTATCTCGCTAGTAGCTGTAATCAGACACACATCTGGCCTTAGAGTGTGCTGTCGGTATGTGGATTCGGAGTTGGAGCTGGAGTTTAGGAGTCGGAATTCAGTAAATTGACCCAGAGCCAGAGTAGGAGTTAAGGACGAGTTTTACATCCCGACTCCGTGTTAATCAAATTACTAAACATTTGGGGAATACCAATTTGGAAGCAGAATAGTATGTAATTTTTAGTGACAGCACTTGCATGCACATTGATTAGCATGGAATTCCCAACACCGCTCAATACTATTTATTGTCAGTGATGTCAGATGGGGTTATTAAATCGGTTAAGACAATGCTCGTCATGGTTCGGACAAATTAGTTTTAATTAAGTTTTGTATAGTATAAGCGTCATTAATTTGTAATTGTGTGCCACTCTAGCCTTGATTATAAACATTCTACTACCTTGGGTTTTCTAGAGTTGTCTCGGAAAACCTTTATAGCAATTTTACTAATAAGTATTTTTTGCAATTTATAGAAATACCTATTTTTCTGGCATGATGCTACTATATGTATCTTCTACCATGTGCAATCTTTTGGCGTCATTTTTGGGGTGAAGAATATTGACTTTTAAGTTCAAGCTTTTTATAGTTCATGAATTTAAAACCTTTGGATTTTGTTGTGGAGAAAAGGACGAGCATTCAATTAATGCTCCTTAGATGAAAATTAATGCGGTGATTTGTGGAATATTATTTATTAAATAATTTAAATATTCACATGCTTCTTCATAATTGGTACCATTAAACAAAACAAAAAAATAGTTAAATACGTTTGATTTATTTGTGGAGTTGGAGTTACAGTCTGAGTTGGAGTCGGAGTTCAGAATTTTAACATTGCCGAGTTGGAGTCACACTTTTCAATATTATAGCAAAACTCCACAACCCTACTTGGAGTCTCAGCTTATGTTTACTACAGAAGCTTTGGAGATGAATATGAGTACGAGAGTATCGAACATCTCATATACCCAGTCTTTTGTGTGAGTAGTAGACAATATCTAGCATCTTACTCCATGTCGGATGTAACTGACATTCAGGGATTTAAGATAAATGATCTTAGAACCCTTCCGCAGAGTACTGATGGGTTGGCGAAGAACTAATGTACGTCTCTTCTTAAGCCACATCCTAGATTATCAGGAGGGAGAATCATATGGAATGAAGCTCCTTAATCATGCCAGATCAATTTACGGGTTCAATGGTGGAGACGGAACATGACGTCCCGTAATATCATAATGGTCGTCCTTGGACTAAGTGTGTCAATAGTGACAGCTACTTCTTTCTAACCTAACATAACATAGGAGACCCAAAACAAAACTATAAAACAATATTGAAATTCAACAATAAAACAATATTAAATTGAGCTGATTTTGAAATCGCCTATGTTTCAATCACAAAATTAAAAGAAATTGGTGGCACAAAGTTTGTGCTAAGAGATACAAAGTAAATGGAATTTAAAATATATCCGTCACTATCGTCTTGGGAGGTGGAGGGGTCAAATATTAATCCATTTAAGGAGTTCAAAGGACAGCCAAAGATAACAAAAGATAACAAAAGCGCTAATTGCAAAATCTTGTTATGCAGTTGCAATTGAAAACTGAAAATCCGTAATCATCGAAAATGGAAATGGATTGGTGTGGCACCTACCCAAAACAAACATTCATTCCCCTCGGGTTTAATAATATTAGTACCTAAGGGGTAGAATCAAATAAAAAAGGATTTATCTAAAACGAAGTGACGTTACATTTGGTTCAGAAATGTTTCTGTTAAGATGATATTCTAAATAAAATTTACACTGAAAAGATTTTTATTCTTTAAAAATATTCGGTCATAGAAACATTTTACAGAATTTATAAAATATTTTCGTAGATTCTATGTAATGAAATCTATGTAATTTGTTGATAATATATATGAACCTGTTTCATAGATTCCATGAAACGAAATTTATGAAATTTGTTCTAAACATCTATGAATCATTTTCGTAGATTGTGTGAAAAGAAAACTACGAAATTTTCTCATAACACCTATGATACTATTTCATAGATTCTACGAATCGATTGGTGTGATCTGGTATCAATGGTATCAATTCAGGTATAGAAGTTAGGCATCTAATGATGAACTTGTCACGGAGTTCGAAACTAGTCATGAAAGTGAGTGTGCTTAACTGAACTTTACCTCGTTTCTGTAGTTCTCGAATCGAAAAAGTGTTCACATTAAACTTGAAACAAAAAATTCCATCGTTTCTCGATTTGTGAGTAAAACGTGTTTCTGTATATCAATTCGAAACGTGGCAATACTGATGACGTTGTTATTGGAATATTCTAATAAAGCTGTCAAGTAATAAAAAAATATAAACAAACAAAATAAGCTAATGCGAAAAAAACAACAAACAGAAGTTGATTTAAGGGATTCCCACTGCTCCTTACAATTTGTGTTGGAATTTAACCCTCAAAACTGTCTCTTGCAATTTCCAAATTAGTTGACATACATATTTCAACTATATTTTATTGTTGTTTTTTGATTTTTCTGTAATATTTAGGAAAAATTAGTTGAAATACATAACAAAAAAGATATAATTCTTATCTTCTCCACTTAAAATATAAATTCTTAATTTCTTAAAAAGCCTTTTTGTAGAAACAATATCAAAATCTCGCACCGTTTTAATTTGTGAGTAATTTCGACGTTTCAAATTTTAAATTTTTCGACTCCCTACTTTTTAGAAACAGTTTTTCTAGAATTGTTCCAATAAGCATGTAAAAACCAGTACGTCACAGAAGGTTCTCGCAAAACAAATGTTGTAGAAACAGTCACATGTGAGAAGCGATTTTTGTACCGATTCGTAGCGTTTTTGTTTCAATTCACATGTTTCATGTGAAAACTACAGAAATGAGGTACTGTATATTATTCCCATAAAACAAAAACATTTTTACCACTAGAATAATGTTCCTGACCTTGTAAGCATGTAGTGTGAACTTCTCATACATATAATATAATTAGAATGTATCTTCATGATCTCTGGACAACTATACATCTATTTCAGATCCAGCCACAGATCCACATAATGGCCGTCGGTGTTGTAATGGCTGGTGTGCGCGGCTCTTGTGCTTAAGAACGTAGGCTCGATCCCTGCTCTGACCACCTTACACTCCCTTCGACGACGAGTTATGGCGACACGATAGAGTACTTAGCCATGAAAAATCTTCTCAAAATACTGTTCGGAACCGGTGTAAAACTGTAGGTCCCAATCAGTGAGTGAAAAATTAGAAAGCGCACACCTCACTGGTTGTGAGAAGCTCTCCCCAATCTCTTCATGGGATGTATTGGCAGACGGTTTCCTCACAGATCCTCATCCTATATGTAACGAAATCTTTAAATACAATGAAAGTTCTTTGGTATACAATTGCTGAAAAAGTAATGATGGCAGCCAAACAGAAGATACCGAAAATTAAAATTTTCCTTTCAATTAATGACAAATTGTTCACGAATGTTAAACAAAAACGCGCACAGCTCACTGATTATGAGAAGCTCTCCCTAATCTCTTCATGGGATGTAACGAGAAACCATTTTTTTTATATGACCACTATTCCTAAATTCGTTAGCTTTATATTAAAGTGTTTCTTAATGTCTATGAACTTTAGAAAATTTTTAAATGACACGATGAATATTTTTTCAGTGTAGTAAGAACTGTACCCCCTCCAGTTTATACGGAGGTTGTTGTCTTTTTCCCTGACAGCCTTTAGAATTCGATATCGAGTGTAAAAACAGATGTTATGACTTTTTCCTTCCCTTTTGGAAGAGGCCTCCATTGTTTTTGGAAACGTGCCAGAACATTCCGTTTGGCACTTTTCCTCTTTTCCATCGTAAAGTTTTCCCATTGTAAATGCAAAAAGCAAGGATTTGCAATTACAGTTTTTTGGTTATCCTTTGACTTGCGAAAAGGACTAAAACGTTACATACTTATCTAACTCCACCAACGCCACAAGTGACTATTACCGATGTGTACGTTTGTCGATTAATATTTTAAGCCAAAATTAAGGTATCTCATCTTGAGTAATTGGTGGCCAAGTGTTGGCGTGTAGTTTATTAGTTAAACCACTTACTGCTTACTAAACATCTGTTAACCAAATCTTTTTTGGAGTGTTAACCCTTTTTTAGGCCAGAAGTCTTGATTACACTTAAGTATAAATGTGTTATTATGGAAGATGTTTTTTTGTACACTACTTTATACTCAGTGTGACCAGCCTTTCTATAGCATAGTCTGCAAATTCATTTAAAAAGTAATCACTATAAAAAAATCGTAAAATAATACCATAACATTAGATTTAAGTAGCACTAATTACCTTACGGCTCGCCAATCTAAAAATATGCAACTCGTGTTGTGAAACTGGTAATATTGAAAGAGGGAGAGACTAACGGCCTTATTTAAACAAAGTTATCACAGGATTGCTGTAGGTTTAAGGAGACAATGCTCGTAACCGACAAATTCCTCTTTTAAACGTTCACTATGTTGTAATTTTTGTTGAACGTTTAACCCTTTCATAAGGCTATTTTAGCCGAAGTACACCCAAAAAAAAATAATTTGTTTACATTTCACACGTGTCTTATTTGAAGTTATTAGAAGTGCTGAAAAGGTTTTCAGATTTTTTCCAAAAAAAAGTTTTGTCAAATTAATGAAGTTTTTTTTATTTAAAATTAATAAATATAAAATACATTTCATATGGAATTATTTGTATTATTTTAATATTCATTATATATTTATTTGCTAACGGGGTTTTCAATAAGAGCGCTACAAAAGTTTTTTTAAATAAAACAAAACCGGTTTTAGATACCAATGAAATTCTTTATTCCTGTGAAAGTACGTTCGATGCCATTATGTATGGAACTCAATTTCTTTTGCATGGCCACCACGGGCACCCTTGCAGAAGTCCAGAAGCTGAACCCAATTTCCGACGGTTTTCAAGCATAAATCGGCCGATACTGCTGCAATTCCACGGTCGATATTCGTACGAAGTTCAACAATCGTCGCTGGCTTGTTGGCATAGACCACAGACTTGATGTAGGTAGCCCCACAGGAAATAATCTAACGGCGTCAAATCGCACGACCGAGGCGGCCAATCGACTGGGCCATTTCGTGAGATAACACGTTCACCAAACTTGGTTTCCAATAAATTGATTGTAGCATTCGCTGTGTGGCTTGTGGCGCTGTCCTGTTAGAACCACATGTCCTCCAAGTCCATATTATCCAATTGGGGCCAAAAATATTCGGTTATCATTGAACGGTAGCGATTCGCATTCACAGTAATGTGCCGGTCTTGATCATCAGGGAAGAAGTACGGCCCAATGACGCCGCCGGCCCATAAACCGCACCAAACCGTAATTTTTTCGGGATGCAATGATGACTCATGGATTACGTGTGGATTGCTGTCGGACCAATAATGCATATTTTGCTTATTGACAAAGCCATTCAGCCAGAAATGAGCCTCATCGCTGTAGATGATTTTCCGATGAAAATCCGAATCATTTTCAAGTTGTTACTCAGCCCAATTCACGAACATACGACGCTTATGGTGGTCAAGCGGCTTCAGTTCTTGGGTCAATTTGATCTTGTAAGGATGTAGGCCAAGATCGTTTCGCAAAATTCGCCACAACGACGTCACAGAGATGCCCAACGCTTGAGAACGACGTGTGAGAGACACATTTGGGCTTTCTTGAACTGAAGCCTCAGCGGCAGCAGTATTCTCGACACTACGGGCACTTCTTTGTCTCACTGGCACGGGAACATTTTGTACTGTGCCTGTGGATTCAAATTTTTCCACTAGGCGCTCAATTGTTGATCTGGTAGGATGATTATGACGACCATAGATTGGACGTAGCGCTCTTAAAGTTGAGGCCACTGACCCCAAATTTCGGAAGTAAATTTTAATAATTTCGACTCGTTGTTGGCTCGTAAATCTTTCCATGATGAAATGGCAAACCTTACTGAAGAGAAATGTCAAAAGAGCGGGAAAAAATATGGCGTCGTTTGCTGTCCCTATCGATTTACTTTTGTAGCGTCTTGGTTGAAAAACCCTTTATATACATTATACGCTACACTGCGTCTACACGGCAAAATTTCCGACAAGCCAATTGAGAATGTGTATTAGTTATCAAAATTAGTAAAATTGGCTTTGTGACGTAGGCGTCCAGCTAATTATAAAGCCAAGACACTTTTAGTGTTTAAACACAACCATGGCAGCTAACAGCTGGCAGCTCTGATTTACATACATAGGTTTTGTATGGAGAGTGTCTAAACACAGTGTTGCCAGTTTAGGGGATTTATCCCCAAAATGGGGATTTTTTTTTCAAAACAGGGGATAGTTTTTTTATTATGGGGATCCGGGGATTTTTTGGGGATGAAAATTTAAGATGTATTTATTAAAAGCGCTTCTTTTGTATCATTGTTTGAAAGTTTTGATCTGGCACTACCTAAATCAAAGCAAGCATACACACACAAATAATATTTGGTTTTGCGTATGTGTGATTGCAAAAACAATGAGAAGAAAGTTACTGTGGCAAGTCTACACTGTTTTTTATTGCGTTGCAAGTAAACACTTGCAAATCGTTATTGGTAAATACTGTCAGCAAAACGAATTGCATACACTTGTCCATAGACTAATAGCTATACTAGACTTAACAGTTCTCTCAGCAAATTTATGACTTTGGCCTGGTGTGATATTTACGTTGGATGTTGAAAAGAATTGCTTTACTAATACCAGATAGAAGCAATGGTTCAAAACAACGAACAAAATAACAACAACGGCATTTCGTTTTGTGTGTTAAAATTATTGTGTTAAATACAACACAAATGTATGCTAACAACAACAGTCAATAAAAAAGTTTAAAACACATTTAAATATTACAGTTTTTCACCAAAACGACATGAAAAATTAAAGTCAGAAGTTATTGTAATTCCACCTGGTGTATGTCACTTTTCGTCAAACATCTCTCTATCACACCAACCGCATCACGAAGAGTGTGAAAGGAAACGTCAGATAAGTCAAATATTCTCTATAGTAAGATGTACTATATGCACTTGTCAGCCCCAGAAAATATCAACATGTTTTACTGGCAAGGCTGTACGTGATGACAACAATAAAACCAGTAACAAACATTTTTGATATTTGGCGTTGCGGAAAAGAATAGAAGCAGTGGAGAAGAACTAACGAGAAATACTAAAACTATGTACAAAACAAATAATGAAGTAGATGAATCTGAAGGTTATGAGACTTAAGTATTTGATATACTAAGCCTTAATGACTTTTAACCAATGTCCAGATCAAAATCCAGATCTCATTTGTCATAATATTTTTGTTATAACTAATTATTATTAAAATAATAATAATATAATATTTATAATTTAATAATAATATAATAATTTATTATGATTAAATTTTTCAATATTTAAGTTTTCGTTTTGTTAAACCCTTCCCACACAAAATGGCACAAGCAACAAACAATTTTGTTGTTTGGTTAAAGCGCAAAGTGTGATTTATTAGAAATGTTTTGTTATGTTATGTGTAACTTAAGGTTTTATTTTTTATGAAACAATTCAGTTTTTTTATATTATGTTTCAATATATTTGAATTAAAAATTGATTTATGTATGAATCTCAAAGAATTTTTAGTTGTAACTACAATATTTGTTTAATGTATATGATTAAAAGGAAAATGCTTATTTTTAATGTTATTTTATTAATGATTTTTTTTAATGAAAAAAACTGTTTTTTTTTTGATGTGTTAACATCTATACGCGCGCCTCTAGGGCAGTAAACTATAAATTTAATACATACGCAAGTGTTAGGTTTTAAGAGTAAATCATCGTTTGTGTGTTCGTTGCTTGGCAGTCGGTATTGAAAGTGATTATTGGGCGATTTTCATATCATTTTCCCACGCGATTTTCTCCGGAAATTCATAGCCGATTTTATTAATTTTTGGATTAAAATGCTAGTGCAGGTTTCGAAGAAGAGTTTAGGCCAAAAATTAAGGCGATCCGATATCGGCGAGCCGAGATTTAAGTGTTTTAATTTGGAGTATTAGTTTGGAGTAATATTAAAAAAGTGTTTTATGTTGATCTTCGGTTTTGTCTTATCATCGTTTGTTTGTTCGTTGCTTGACCGGTATTGAAAGTGATTATTGGGCGATTTTCATATAATTTTCCCACGCGATTTTCTCCGGAAATTCATAGCCGATTTTATTCGTTTTTGGATGAAAAAGCTAGTGCGGGTTTCGACGAAGAGTTTAGGCCAAAAATTAAGGCGATCCGATATCGGCGAGCCGAGATTTAAGTGTTTTAATTTGGAGTAATATTAAAAAAGTGTTTTATGTTAATCTTCGGTTTTGTCTTATCATCGTTTGTTTGTTCGTTGCTTGGCAGTCGGTATTGAAAGTGATTATTGGGCGATTTTCATATAATTTTCCCACGCGATTTTCTCCGGAAATTCATAGTATTAATTTGGAGTAATATTAAAAAAGTATTTTACGTTGATCTTCGGTTATATCGTACGAATATAACAATGTATGTATGTATGTACAAGTGTCTGTTACTTTGCATTCTTTGACTTTTGTGGGAATAAAACAAAAAGTATTGAGCAAGAAAATAATGACACATGTGCTTGCACTGGGTCTTTAAATAATTTTAAGTATTAATATTATTTAACTGTAACGTCATCATATGATTGAACGCTGTTTTTTATTTTCCAATGTAACATTTACGAATGTGTTCATAGAAATCGAACAGGTACCGTGTAGCAAAAAGGTGTTAACACATCGCCCGTGAGTTCGAACACTCATTGGATTTTTTTTAATAAAAAAATGATTTTTTCCAGAAATTTTCAGTTTTTCTTCAAAAAATTATGTCAACACTGTGTGTCATACTCAAATAACATTAGTTTACAGTCATTTTGTCCTAAGGCTGCGACAAATATTAATTATTCCCAAGTCGGGCAAGACTAAACACAAAAAATGCCAGCCCAAAATTTTTCCATTAAACGATTGCTTGGTATCTATCAAACGAAAATTTTAATCAATTACCATTTTATTTTTGTTTAAATATTTTAATCAAATATCAAGGATTAAAGGCTTTAATCCAATAATCTAGGATTTCGTGACAGTGTGTAAAAATTGTTTACCCTTTTACTCTTTCTCCTTTTAGAGAGTACTCTATTACTCTCTCTCTCCTTATAGAAGAGAGCAAGAAAGAAGTTGATCTCAGAGGGAAAACCTCAGTTGTAAGTCACATGTTCACGGGCCGTGTGCGTTGGATATTTATACGGATACACATTGTAAATGATTTATGTTGTAGGTGTAACATAATGTAAAGACAATAAGCGTGTTTTGGTTACACCGCTTGTTTATATATTCGCTTGTTTTGTATGAAGCACTTAGCGGAGACTTGACGAGAACTTAGCGACGAGAATTGTTTTCGCTAAGTTTAAACAATATTTACTTTGACATCTTTCACCGTTTTCAACCCTTGTTCATATTTTAGAATAAAATGACTTATCGTTAAATTGCCGTTTTCTGTGCAACTTAGCAAGCGATAATCGCTTGCTTGTAACCAAAACACGACTAATATCTATTGTGTTAAATTTTTGAGAAACCGTCACTCTTGATGATGTCATCTGACTGCTTGTTGCATTGAAAAGTTTAACAGCAAACGCCCTTTGTACGTGTCTAGTGTAAAAATTATATTGATATCTCTAGCGTCCAGGGACTTTATGTGTATTTCCATTGAGGAAAATACAAGCAGTATGTAAATGCGTTTGCAAATGCCAGTGTGTTTACATATTTATGTTTGTGTTTATTTGACAATTTTTGACATTTATAGGCACGGGTAGGGCAATCTATCACAGTGAACACATGCAAACAACACACAGCGTTAGCATCACATACGTGTTTGTTGTACGACAATAGTCTCTGCCTGAAACTAAGTATGATGGTATTGATCTAGCGGCCGCGAACAAGCAGGACGTCGTTGCCAAAGAGTATTGAATAGTACTCGTATAGATAACTCATGGAACGAATTGTATGACTCAAAAGCTCTGGCGACATCTGTCGAATGCTTCAAAACGTATTACTCTCTTTTTGTCATAACTTGGTCCATTGATAATTTTGATGTGAAATCATTTATGATTTTTGTATTGTTTTAGGTATGTAATAACATTGTCGAAATGGTGCATTTATATTGAAATATTCTACACAGAGAATAAGACTTGTTTATGCTCTTTTACTCGTTCTCTATACTATTCTATACTTTCAATCGTCGCTCTGTTTATGACAAAACAAAAACAATTATTTCAGTGAGCCAAATATTGTTTTTTATTCAGTTTTATACCCGCATTCAAACAGTCAGGTTGTCGTCGCTCTGTTTATGACAAAACAAAAACAATTATTTCAGTGAGCTAAATATTGCTTTATTTATTTTAACAATAGTCGTGTTTTGGTTACAAGCAAGCGATTATCGCTTGCTAAGTTGAAAAGAAAACGGCTTTTTAGCGAGAAGTTATTTGATTCAAAAATATGGAAAATAGTTAAAAACGGTAAAATATGTCAAACATTTTTTTTAAACTTAGCGAAAATGAATAAGTTCTCGCTAAGTCTTCGCTAAGTGCTTCATACAAAACAAGCGAATATATAAGCAAGCGGTGTGACCAAAACACGCTTAATATTACATCTAATGTTAAAGCAGATGTAAGAAAAAAAAGTGTAATAGCAGAAGAACCTTCAGCACAAAAACAATTCGTTTTTTATTTTCCAAAGTAACATTTACTAATGTGTTCATAGAAATCGAAGAGGTACCGTGTAACAAAAAGGTAGTAACACATCGCCGTGAGTTCGTTTATGCAGGTGTTTTTCCATTGGGCATGTACATTCTAGGTTTGCAGTGAAAATCGCCTCCTCGCGGTGCATCCTGGGTAAGTATACATGATCTTCTTCCTCTTTGGCACGAACTCTGCTACGACCCTGGTTCACGATTTTCGTAACTAGTTATTTGAATTTCTGCTCTCGAGCTGGGCTCTCGAGCCTGTGCTGGTGGTAATGATGAGGTGGTAATGGTGAGGTTGAGATGTCTCCCTCTTTGGTTCGACCTAGCTCTGAATACTCTGCCCCATAAGGCGGAGTGTCAACCCTCGCGTGGAACTCCCTGCTTCATAGACAACCACGGGCCCCTCTTATTGAACACATTGCATTTTCACGGACGTAGATAGCGGCTACAAGTTGAGGCCCAAACAACATGAATAAGGATAATAAAGTCTTCGGCCACAGGAAAACCTGTGACTTCCCCCGATCCCGTAGCTTCCTCGAGCACTAGTGCTCGTAAGCCTTCTACGGGCACACGCAAGGGGACCTCCGTAACTGCGAACAACTATACATCTCTGCCCCTACCGAAAGCGGAGAGCTGATCTTCGACTGGCCACTAGATTGGTTAGTCAACTCTCCGCACGGCCAGTCGTCGCACTCACTCCTGCACAGGTAAACACCTTGGAGTGGGCTAAGGGCGTCTGTGAGGGGTCTAAGTCTGTAGGGGCAAAGCTTCCACTGGCTGTTACTAAAAGACATCGTTCAGTGTAGGAGGATACAAAACCTGGTCCCTCATCTAAGAGCCATAAAAGCCACCCAGTGCTCGACAGGTCCTTTAGTAATGTCGCGAAGGACAGCCTAATCATTGGAGTCTTGGATGAAGGTTCCCAGGATGGAAGTACCCCCAATTCTCCATCTTGCGAAGGGTGGAGCCGATGTGGCCTTGATACAAGAACCATGGAGGTCAATGATCGTATATGTGGTACAGCACCTTCGTCCTATCAACCCCAGGTAGGCCAAGATCTTGCATACTCATTAAAAACAAATTTAATTCTCTTTTATTGCACGACCATACTGAATCACCCCCTCCGAAGTGCGTCAGAGACATTGTATCGGAGGCAAAAAGACGGAATTGTAGCGTCATTATAGGTGCCGATGCCAACGCGCACCACACAATATCGGCGAGTACCGGTACCAATGATCGAGGTGAGTCTCTATTTAATTTCATTATAAGCGAAAGCTTGACTATCTGTAATAGAGGCGAGGAACCGACCTCCATAAATTCGGTTAGGAGGGAAGTACTAGACCAAACTTTACTAGTTGGCTACGACTATGTAACTGTATCCGATTGCAGCGTCCTTTCTGATCATAGATATCCACAGTTCCACATACATATCGAACCTCTGAAAAAGGAAGTTTTTAAAAATTGTAAGGAAACTTTTAGGTAACCATCCGAATATTCCGACAAATGTGTCAGAGCTGGAAGAACTAGTTGGCAAATTTAAAGATGCGTGCAGGAACACGCTCAATGAATTCTGTAAGACCAGTGGTCATAATGCTGCCAAGGGTAACACAAAACCTCATTGGTGGAACGTTGAGCTTCAGGATCTAAGATCGTCCATTAGGCGGCTTTTCAACAAAGGCAACAAGAGCTGCGACCAAAGGAATTGGGACGTTTACAAGATTAGTCGTAACCTATATAAAGGTGAAATCAGGAAGGCCAAATGGAAATCCTGGCGAAACTTCTGTGAATCCATTGAAGGAACCAACCAGACTGCACGCTTAAGATGCGTGCTCGCTAAAAACTCACCGTGTGCGGGGTTCTTAATGAAAACGATGGAACGTGGACGTATTCGTCTGAAGAGTCTCTTGGGATTCTCCTGGATACCCACTTTCCCAACGATGACAGGAACGCTGGTCATCAGCCAGAAGAGTTAGGCGGAAACTCACCTAGCATAGAAAAAGTTCGCTCAATAGTAAGCAGAAAGAATCTAATATGGGCCAATAGATGCTTTAAGCCCTATAAATCAGACGGACCTGACCGAATAATTCCCGCGCAACTACAGGAGGCACTATACCTATCTTGTAGTAGGCTGGAGGCAATCTTCAGGGGCTGCCTTTTCCTAGCATTTGGAAGCAAACCAAAGTGGTTTTCATCCCGAAATTGGGCAAATGCGCTCATGCCAAACCAAAGGACTTTAGAAAGGTTACTGGACATTCATGTTCGAAGTAATCTTCCACAGAATCTACTATCGAGTTCTCAGTATGCCTATATCAGGGGCAGGTCAACTGAGACGGCTCTCCACTCTATAGGCAGCATAAAAGAAATCTCTCTTGAGAATAAGGTCTTCGCTCTGGGGACCTTCCTGGACATCGAGGGAGCCTTCAATAACATTCAACCTTCGCCTATTCCTAGGTCGTTACAGAATCTAAGAGTCGACAGCTTAGTGACTCGCCTAATTGGGAAGCTTCTGGTGGATAGATCCGTCACAGCTGAATGGGGTGGTGTTAAAATTGCTAGGAATGTTAACAGGGGGACACCGCAGAGGGAGTTCTGTCTCCAATATTATGGTTAACTTATGTCAATGAACTGTTTATTGAATTGGACAGGGCCGAATGCCAGGTCTTTGCCTATGCCGATGATATTGCTATCATCCGTACGGGTAGAAACCTAAATTTACTTAGCATTCGTACAACCAGCCTAATTAGTCTGATTTCGAACTGGACCGCTAACAACGGACTATCGCTTAACCAAGCTTATCTTGTTCTCTCGGAAATATAAAATACCCGCATTTGAACTGCCGTCAGTTAATGGGGTGCAATTACAGTTGACGGGAAAGATCAAGTATCTGGGAATAATTCTCGACAGAAAACTGTTTTGGAAACCGAATGTGGAGGAGAGGGTGAAAAAGGTGTCTGTTGCTCTTTACTGCTGTAAAGGGGCGATAGGAAAGCGCTGGGGACTGTCTCCTAAGATCACCATGTGGATTTATACGGCAATAGTCCGACCAGTACTTCTCTATGGCATCGTAGTTTGTTGTAGGTCCCTCCAAAAGAAATATATTCTGAGTTCCTTGATGAAAATTCAAAAATCAGCACTGATTAGCGTTAGTGTGGCAATGGGCACGACGTCAGGTACTGCACTTAGCGCTATCCTGAACATCTGTACTCCTGATGTCGTGGCCGAATCGGCAGCCGCCACATCCCTGGTGAGAATCAGAGATTGTGGCGTTACGATATCGGGGCATTCCGGACACGCTGAATTACTACACCGGATCAACTCTATTTCCGTAAAAACGGACTACTGTATCCCCTACCTTCTACCAGCGACAAATCTAAGAACTTCTATTCCGAACAGGAATTCCTGGGAAAAGTCACTGGAAGGGGACACATTTTCACGGATGGATCAAAGTTGGACGAGCAAGTAGGCTATGGGGTCCATTCAGCGGGCCTAAATGTAAATATCAAGATGTCTGATCACTGTAGTGTATTTCAGGCGGAAATTACTGCCATACTGGAGGTTACTGAACTACTGAAAAGTAGTGTCACAACCCTCCACAGACAGCCAGGCTGCCATAAAATCCCTGGAAGCCATGTTTGCTACGTCTCTGATGCTGAAAGAATGTCACTCATCACTTAAGGTGATAGCAGAGTATTTTGACATCAAGCGCATCTGGGTACCGGGACACAGCGACATTCCAGGCAATTGCGTAGAAGATGCGTTAGCTAGACAGGATACTACGGCACAGGTTTTTCCGGCAAAAGAAGGTGTTAGTATGCCAATCTCTACCTGCCGTTTGCAGATCAGGCAGTGGGCCGATAACATGTTCAAGGACAAGTGGAGACTTACTTCAAATTGCAAACAAGCCAGGGTCCGCCGGCCACAGGTGGACAGGAAGAGGACTAGGCAACTACTTAACTTGCCGAGAGGCAGGTTATCCACAATGATAGGAACACTTACGGGACATTGTCTTGTAGAAAAACACGCCCTAAGATTAGAACATAGAAACTCCACTCTCTGTAGATGCTGCATGAAAGAGGACAAGGAAACGACGAAACACCTTCTCTTGGATTGCCCTGCTCTGGCAGGACTGAGAAGTAGGATATTCGGAACCCATTTAGTTAGCACCGTACCCCTACAGGATATTCATGTAGGTCTTATAGACAAATTCATTGAAAGGGAAAATTGGCTAGACGACTAGTCAATAGTTGCTATAGAGGAAACTGCAGGTATCACAATGGGCTTCTTTAGCCTAAATGTGCTAGACAGCGTGCTGTCTTGCAGCCTTTTCAACCAACCAACCATGTACATTCTAGGCAAACCATTCCCGTACAAGTAAAGCCGTCAAATTTTAAAATAACTTAATGAATATAAATGTGAATTTAATACAAATTGTAGTGTGTAATTGAAATAAATTAAATAAATGGTAAATTAATGTTGGTCAGAACTTTTCATTATTATTTTAAGTAGTTCAAGTAAAAAATATTAAAGTAGTTCAAAAAAACGTCGTAGTAAGTTTAATAACATATTTAAACTGAAACTTATGTACTGGTTTAAAGGTCGCCTCATACAAGAGCAACATTAGTTTTTAGAAACGAAATCACTAAATCACCCACGAAAATCAAATCGACACGTATCATCTATTTGTATATTATAAGGCGACCTTCGATAGCCCGACACGAAAGAACCCCTACGAAGCAATGTTTGAGCTTGGTATTCCTGCAAAACTCTTACGCCTTTGCAGGATGACCGTGATGAACACCAAATCCGCTGTGAAAGTTGGTAAGGATCTATCCGAACCTTTTGAGACTAAGCGAGGCCTCAGGCGAGATGACACCCTATCGTGCAATCTCTTTAACATCTTTATGGAGGTCATTATGAGAAAAGCTGCAGTCAACATGAATAAAACAATCAGCAGCAAAAGTCACATGCTGCCTGCGCATGCTGGTATAGATATCATTGGGCGCACAATGAGAGAAGTTACTGCGCTGTTTTCGAAAATTAGAAGGAGTCAGCAAAAGTGGGTCTGGCAGTAAATGAGGGTAAAACAAAATTAATGGTTTCAACGAACAGGGCCTCCATGCGATGAGACCAAAGCGTTAATAACCGTTATAATTTCGGGGTGGTGGACGAATTTATATACCTCGGATTTGCCGTAAACAAAAAACGTCAGACTTTACATAAAGCGTAGAATGGTGCTTGCGAATAGATGTTATTTTGGGCTAAGCGCACAGTTTAGGGTAAAGCTCTCTCCCGAGTAACAACAGTCCAACTGTACCAGACTCTCTCAGCAGACGAAACATCTCTAGGAGTCATCGGGAGAAAAAATCTCCGAAAAAAGGATGGTCCTATAGTGCACAACGGCGAGTATCGGCGACGCATGAACCATGAGCTGTACGAGCTATATCCCAACAATGACATAGTTAAGCGGATCAAAATGTCATGTCAGTAGAATGGATGGAAACGAACCAGATCGAAGGGTTTTCGAAACCGCACTCGAACGAAGACGAAAATAGGAAGACCAAGACTCCGCAGGAGGGAGCAGGTTGGCAAATCCCTGCGTACACTTGGTATTACCAACTGCAGAGATAAAGCAAAAGTTCGAACTGGTGGGTGAAATATGTTATATTCGTTTTGTAAGGTCACTGACCCCCCAAGCTGGTTTTGAGACCGGATAAGTAAGTATGAGTTGTGGTCACCACACCTACCTCAAAGCGAAATCTGTGTAGTGATTTGCATGATGATGTGGACCATGTTGAGCGCAATTTGATGTTTTGGGTTTTAACTTTAGCAGCCTTCTTGGATATAGAGTGTGCCTTCAACAATGTGTCATCTGTCGTCATTAGGAACTCTCTGGTATCCGCTTGCGTGGCACCGCTTTTTGCCCAATGGATTGCAAATATGTTCAGGAACTGTATTATTAATTCAACTCTGGGTGTGGGCTGTGTATGGAAACTGACTACACGGGTACACCGCAGTGTGGATGTTGTCCCCTCTGCTGTGGCTTTTAGTGGTCAACGGTTTACTTAAGGATTTTGAATTGAGAGGACGAAGGATTGCGGCCAACGCGGATGATGTGGTCGGTCGGACATATTTGTCTACGATTAGCGAACTCATACAGGATGCTCATACAAGTGACCGAGAATGGACTGCATTAAGTAATTTATATCTTCTGAGGCGAAATATTGTGATATTATCCTTGTGCAGATGATGAGCTGGAAGCAGAATACTGAGGAGCGAATGAAGAAGGGACTGAATGTGCTCTAAGCCTGTCGAAATTCGATTGATAATTGGGTCTAAGGAAACATGCCCATAGAGGGTATGGTAGTATTCTTCATGACTTGATCGACGATCACCACGATGGTTAGGGAGTAGGTAGGTAGGTAAATGGGTGGTTTACCTACCTCACTCTCTGGCTGTATAAGTAAAATCTTTACGGATGGATCTTCAGTGAGGACCTTCTACTCAGTCTATAACTGAGATTGAACGAAAAGTGAAGTGTTTTCCAAGTTGACATACTGAGATGAGATAATGGGCTCGTGTTTGAATTCACCATCTGCGAGGACAGATAGTCGGCCCTCAGTACGTTCATGTCAAACACCTGTAAGTCGGAATTAGTTACGGATTAAGAACAGCTGAGACTCTGCAGGGTTCCGGGGTAGAGTGATGTTGCAGGAAACGTTGAAGCAAACTTAATATTTGAAAATGATTTCGGGCATATGGCTACCACAGATGTTCATGACGAAGTGCATTCTGGACGTCCAATTTTTGGCCATTGCTGACCGTATGTTACGAATAAAACGAACAATTGTGGCCTCCAAGGCGTCAATTGTTGCTGGTTTATCCGCATTAACCAGTGACTTCAACTAGCCCCACAGGAAATAATCAAGAAGTGTTAAATGCCACGACTTTGGAGACCAATTGAAAGGTTCATTTCAATAAATCGATGGTTGCGGTCGCCATATGGCACGTAGCGACATCCTGTTGAATCCACATCTCGCCCGGATCAATTTCATCCATATTTTCAAACAAAAAATCATTGATCATGGTGCGAAAACAATCTCCATTGGTCGTAACGCGTGCTCCGGCCCCATTTTTGAAAAAATAAGGTCCGAGGATGCCACCAGTGTATAAACCGCACCAAACGGTGCATTTTTCTGGATGTAATGGAGTTTTTACGATTTGTTGTGGAATGGTCGCACTCCATATGCGGCAATTGTGTTCATTAACAAACCCGTAGAGCCAAAAACTAGCCTCATCACTGAACACAATTTAGCGAATACATACGGTGGCACGTGTGAATACAAAAGAAAATTAAAGAAAAGGGCTCAAAATGATTTATTGTTACACACAATACAATAAAAGTGAATATAGCATTTTTTAAAGCAGTAGAAAACTTAAATCCTATACAACAAGAATATTATTTTTCCGAACTTCACACAAATTCCAGAAGAGCCGCAAATATATACGACGCAATCAACTGAAGTTTAGACGTTAGAGATTCTTTCCGTCGTCTTGTTCTGTTTGGACTCTAATCTAGCGTGTTTTAACAAACGTGACCGCCCATTTTAAATTTCAGAATTTTGATAAAATATTCGAAATCCGAGGAACCTAAAACCCTATAATTATCTGGTAAGTAGTTAATCCAAAGGATTACCATGTTTGAAAAGCCACTTTGGGTTTTAATAAAACATTCGAATTCAGCTATAACCATTTACATTGAATATATTTCTGAATATTGGACGATATTCAATCAATGTACCGAGTGTGATTTGAATCTTTCTTATGTACTGGGACAAAATATTAATGTGGTGATAGGTTTTGTCAATAAAAAGTCAATAAAAATATTTTCGTTTCTCTGTGAAATTTGTTGGAAAGCACTAATATTTTACGATTTTCGGGTAACAGGTACAGATCAAGAAAACGGGTATTGCAAACAGGGGAAGCAGCAAAAACATTGCCTTAGCACCAAAATGGGAACACTGATCAGTGTTGCCAATTCGACGGATTTCCCGCTAAATCTAGTGGTTTTTTAATGCCCTTCGCGGGGGAAAATTTATTTAAGCGGCTAGCGGAAGTTTTCGCCGGTTTTTCTGTGTCTGGAGGTAACAAAATTAAATTGTTTTGTGTTACGAAACAATTTTAAAATGTTAAAAAGTGTTAATCTTCTCTCTGCTGAAAGTATTTTAAAACAAAACAAAGATGGTATGGGGATGAATTACGAAGAATGGAGTAGAAGGTATGTATTATGAAAAAAGAACAATATCTTTCAATTTTGCAGTCATTTACCAACTGCTACAGCAAAAACGGGTCATGCTACTGAAAGAGTAGTTTTTCAGCAAGACAAAGACCCAAAACATTCGGCCAGAATCGTTAAATACTGGTTACACAGTCAACAATTTACAACTATGAAATGAAGCGCAGTCACCGGATTAAAACCTGATCGAAAACTTTTGGAGTTTCATAAAGTCTCAGCTCGCCAAGTACCCAGATGCTCCAAATGGCGTAAACGAGCTGTATGACAGAGTAAAATAAACTTCGGATGCAATTCCAACGGAAATTACGGCAAAATTTTGCAGTAAGAATGCACTTTTTCATTTTAAAATAAAAACAGGTATTTTTTGAGATACTTCTCTTTTTTTTACTGGACTGTAAAGAAGACATGTTCCGATTAAGTATGGATTAAAATATCCGTCAAATGGACCCCACGGCTCTGATGACAGGCCATTACTCTTTCCATGAAATTTTCCATGACCTTTTCACAGAGATGTGGCTGTATCTCACCGATGACGCGTTGGACCACGGAATTGAGCTCAGGAATTGTTTCTGATTTATTCGCATAAACCCGAGATTTCGCAAAACCCCAAAGAAAGAAATCGCACGACGTTAAATCATATGATCTTGGTGGCCAGTTGACATCAGAATTTCTTGATATAATTTATTCTGAAAATCGTTGCTGCAATAAATCGATTGTTTCTGGCGCGGTGTGGCAGGTGGAGCCCTCTTGTTGAAACCGCGTGTCGTCCAGATCCATGCCGTCCAGTTGAGGCCACAAGAACTCCGTTATCATGTTCCTGTAATAAATCCCGTTCACAGTCACTGCAATTTCGGCCTCATCTACAAAAAAGTAAGGCCCAATCACGCCGCCTGACCAAAATCCGCACCAGACAGTTGCTCGTTGTAGGTGCATTTGTTTGTCATGGATTGCATGAGGATTTTCTGAGCCCCCTATTCGACAATTTTGTGTATTCACGAAGCCATTCAGATGAAAATGCGCCTCATCGGAGAATATGACTTTTTTTTTAAAAAATTTGCATTGACTTTACTTTGCTCCATAATCCATTAATCGAATTACTGGGGCTTTCCATGGTCCATGGTTTGAGCTCCTGAGCATGCTGAATTTTATACGCATGAAGGCTGAAGTTGTTGAGAACGATGCCGAATTGATGTTTTTGTGTTTTTGGCGACACTCTCATTTACAGCAGCAATGTTTTCAAGAAACCGACCGCTACGTTGACGCACAGAAGTGTTACTGTCCATAACGGACCCAGTTTCTTCAAATTTGTTGACCACTTTTCGAATGGTTGACACCTTAGGTGTACTTTCTCGACTGAAAATTCTTCGAAGTTTGCGAGTATATCGATGTTTTCACAAGTATATCGCGTTGTACTTTCGTAACGCGATCCATTTTTAATAATCGCAATAAACATATGTGGCAGCTGCTAAATTTCGGAATTGCCACCTACTGAGGCACCCTTTACAAGCCCTTAAAATAGCCAAAGGCTAATGGACAAAATATTGACTCAGAAACCAAATAAATTAACATAAAACCAAAGTGCAAAATTGTAACATTTATAGAACTTCGCAAAATTTACTGTTCACTTTGTATATATTAACATAGAATTAAAATTGTTTTTGTTTGAGAACAATAAATTGATTTAGTTAATTTTTTTTGTTTGTATTTAATCAAACATTTAAAATATGCAAATTTATGTCCAAACTGTGTCAACCTTGTTACAATTTTGCTCGTCACACTATATACCATTTAACGAAAAATATATTGAATTCATATGTATTTCGTGATGCTTTTTATTTCGATATTCTTATAATTTAGAGGGGTTTTAAAAAATGTTCCCGCTAAATAACATTTTTGGCGGATTGCAGCGGATTTTTGGATAAATTCGGCGGTACTTCATAGAAAATACTTGGCAACACTGACACTGATTAGAGAGTGTGAAAGAAATTCAATTCAGTAGCTAATCAGCTCTCAGCAAAGAACGTGTATGATAACTTTGACTATGTAGTTGGTTAACAGAGGGTTTTCTTTACATTTGAAACGATAGTGAGTGAGTACTCATTTCAGTGTTCTCTGAAGAGTAATTGTTTTGCTTCAAAATGTTTTGATGTGCTTGAATGTTGAATATTTTGGTTCTCATTTATTTTGCATTTTTTTTTCAAAATGAATGATCTCACTCACAAGTACTGATTTGTTTTGTTAGCAATAAATGTAATATTTCAACTATTCGTTTTTGAAGTGAATGTCTTGGTATGCCATTCAAGACATTCATTGCAGTTTTAATTTCTAACGATAGTAAACAGCTGACTTTTATGTTTATTCAAATTGACATTAGGTCTGTCTGCGTACTGATACAATTACAATTTGTAAAAATTTTTACAAACATCAAAAAGCCAGTAAGGAGAGAAAAAGAGAGAATTATGTTGACAGTACAATGATAGAGAGCTTACAAGTTTTTACTGGAGAAATTTTTCCCAGTAAGAATTTCCTAGCTCCAACATATGTTTTGAAACATGTTTTGTGTAAACAAAAAAATAGGAAATATAAAGAATATAAAACAACAAAGAAATCATTCAAATTTTATTTTTCAGGGAAAAAATGTTTTTTAATGCTGTTTAATTAACATTTAACTAAAAAAAGTGAACTGTGCGTTTCTTTTTATTAGCTATTTACATTACAAAAGGAGAAAAATAAATTTTTTTCAGTCGTCTTCCACTTTCAACTCATTTTTTTTAAATGAAACAAATTATATTAAATCTAAACAAATGAAAACGTTTTACATTCACAATGTACAAATACAATAATTTATATACGAATTTACAAAAGAGGAAACGATAAAATGGCGAAAAAATAAACTATTTGTGTTTATGTGACAATGTGAATGCGCAAATATACTCATGGAAAACATTTTCATTTGTTTAGACTTAATTAAATTTAAAAACAGAGTTGAAAGTGGAAGACGATTGAAAAAGACAAACTGGTTATTTTCGTAGTGTAAATTGGGCTCACGATGTTGGGAAATGGAAAATATTTACTTATTTTCCAATCTTAAAAATGTACCTCGCTGAAGAATTTACCCAGTAACGATCGTGAAACCCCTTAAGAATTTTGTAAAATTTTTGTTTTTGTTTTGGTTTATGTTTGAGGTTATGTTTGAAAATATTTCCGATTTAAACAGTTTACCCCGCTGAAAATGTTAGCGAATAACGATCGTGAATACCCTTATGGTTTTTGTTTTGATATGCATAAGGGGGCCATACCAAATCCGGTAAAGTGGGGACGCTCATACTTTTGGCAATTAACAAAATCGATCGGAGTCTGAAGAAAGTAAAACGAAATCGATCGGAATGGTAACTACGGAATTATAACCATTCCGAACGAATTCGGTGACAGGCCTGTATAAATGTTGTATTTTGTTTGCAGACAGATGTTTTTGCATTCTCCGAA
This sequence comes from Phaonia tiefii, assembly GCA_963931995.1. Classification (NCBI taxonomy): domain Eukaryota; kingdom Metazoa; phylum Arthropoda; class Insecta; order Diptera; family Muscidae; genus Phaonia; species Phaonia tiefii. The sequence continues at coordinate 110,819,355 of OZ008370.1, read as the reverse complement.
ACTGATAGTTTAAATCGCAAACAGAATAATATAACTATTTCTGTCAAATGGAAGAGTTTCATTTCAATTCTCTGCTTGCAAATCGATCCATTAGCACTAATAGTCTTACACGGCCATAATGGTAGAAAGGCGGAAAAATGAGAGAACCTATTAGGAGCAAACCATAGAGAAATACTTAAGAGTTTCCATTACTCTCTTTGTTGCCTCTTCATGACGACGAGGTAGTAGGCCATTTCACAGTTTTATTTGCTGCGGTATTTTACCAGTTTTACACTTTCGTTGGACATAAAACAAACAGAAATCAAAGGGAATGCGTATTTTCTTTTAATACAATCAACATAAAACATAATTTAGCTGTCATTAGCATCAATAAACACTATTTAAAATTAGTTCCTGTCTTCTTTGCTCTCTCATTCTCCATCATCGTAGGGCTGTTTTAAAAACATCGATGTTTTTCTAAAACATCGAGTACTTTTAACATCGATGTCTTAGTGCCGATGTTTTTCCAACATCGATGTTTTGTATCGATGTTTGCATCGATGTTTTTGCTTTCGGACTGGTTGTGAGCCGAGGCAAAAAATTAAATTGTCGGCTTCGCATGTGTTTCATTTGAGGACCTTTTTTGTTTTTTTTTAGTCACAAACTCATCGGCGGCGAAATCCAAACATCGATGTTTGAAAATATTAATGTTTTTTTTATATAATTTTGTTAGCAATTCGAAAACATCGATGTTTTTTCTATAATTTTTTTATTTTGAAAACATCGATGTTTTTTATTAAAGTTTTTTTTAGCAATAAAAATAAAAAAGCAGTACTAATCAACTTTTGTATGTTTTTGCTTTATATCGACCAATAGGGTGATATATACGCCGGCACGTCATATATAAAAGCGAAATCCAAACATCGATGTTTGAAAATATTAATGTTTTTTTTATATAATTTTGTTAGCAATTCGAAAACATCGATGTTTTTTCTATAAATTTTTTATTTTGAAAACATCGATGTTTTTTATTAAAGTTTTTTTTAGCAATAAAAATAAAAAAGCAGTACTAATCAACTTTTGTATGTTTTTGCTTAATATCGTCGACATGACATATATAAAACTGCACTTCAGGGAAAACAAAACACGCAGAAACGTTTGTAACCGATGTTGGATCAACATCGATGTTTCTCACTTGACGACCTTTTTTTTTTTTTTAATGTCAGAGGGAAAAGAATACGTGCGCAGAAACATCGATGTTTGGAAACATCGATGTTTTTAACCGATGTTTTATCGACATCGATGTTTCTTATTTGAAACATCGATGTTGAAAAACATCGATGTTTTAAGGTCGATGTCGCAGCCCTACATCATCGGCATAGTACCTTTCCGATCAGCTGTGCCATAGAATCCCCCAGAACAAACACAGGAGTGGAAACACTACTTTGTTACTCACCGCACAACCTTTAGTATCGCCAGGGGGATTCTATGGCACAGCTGATCGAAAAAGTACTAGGCCGATGATGGACAATGAGAGAGCAAAGAAGACAGGAACTAATTTTAAGTGTAAAGTGTAAAACTGGTATAATACCGCAGCAAATAAAACTCTATAAAATAGCCATGGTACAATAATATGTACATGGTAAAGTCGTAAGAATAGATGTTTTAATTTTTTTCGTGAGGTTCTTCGCTTCGGCTGTCACACTTACATGTATTTTGTTTTTGTACTCTCTTTCTTTCTTGTGTTGTTGGTATGTTTTTGTGCAGTTCGACAGTTGAAGCGAATAAAACAAAACGCCTGTTGTTGCTGCCTACAACAACAACACGCGCTGCTATTACCCTGTATATATAATTGTACCATGAAAATGGCCTACTACCTCGTCGTCATGAAGAGGCAACGAAGAGAGTAATGAAAACTTTAAAGCAGTGGTCACCGTCCATAGCCCCCAGGGGCCGAACACGATCGGCTTTTTACACGTACACAACACGAACGTCAACAAAAAGCATATCAAAGAGCGTATGAGAGAAGAAAATTTCATTCAGTAGCACATTAGCTTTCAACGAAGAATGGTCATGCCGCTTTGTTATGGATTCAGTACAAATACACCAATACATTCACATTTGATTAGTATTCTCTTTTTGGTGACCACTGCTTTAAAGTATTTCTCTATGGTATCGCACATAGCTCCGTCGTTGTCACTTAACGATTTTGTCGGGCAGAAATCGCGAGCGAGTTTAAATATTAAAGAGCGCAATATACGAAAAGATCGCGAGCCCAAATCTTTGTTGTTTTCATTCCTATCAGCTCTGACAGTATAATTATTATATTCTATAGTTCTATATTGATGTATAATTTCTGATTGCTTTTTAAGAATCTATTTTGTTAAGAATCTATTTTGATTTTATCTACGAATTTGTACATTTTTATATAAAATTGTAAAAATCGTTTTTACGAGTTCGAATCGTTTTAACTCGGATTTCGAGTTTTAAATCGATCGGGTTATTGAAGATTCGGATCGCGAGTAGTCAAGTTTTCCGTACCTTTCTTAATATTAATTTTACATAGCGTTACCTTAACATAAAAAAGATTTTTCGAAATCGAGGTTTTTACTGATTCTTGTTGATTACGTCATGAAAATCCTTCTATTAAAATCTTCCTCCTCCTCCTGTATAATTTTCTTTTCATGAGTTGAGACTTTTTTATATTAAGGTATCGGTAGACACAATTTTATACTAACAATTTGCTGACAAGTTGTTATATTTTGGAACCACAGTCAGAGTCCACAAATAACATTCCTTTTTCATATATTTATGACTCTGTTTTGAGAGCGGTCAGAAAACGTTCATGAAAAAGTGCAATTTTTAATGTATTTTGTAGTATATACATACAGTTGCGAGCAAAAAAAATGCAACGCTGAGTCAGACGATCTTCAAATGTGTCTTTTTGAATAATAACGGTATCCAATACATCTCATTTTAAATTCTTTATATTAACTGCACCTATCTGTATGCATGCATGCATGCCGAAAAATATTTGGATTGATTTTTATCCCTTTTCCCCTGATCCAATCGTGCTGAAACTTCCCAGGCAAACTAATGGCGACGAACTATCAAAATATGGGCGGGATTGGAGAAAGGGGCGTGGTACCTTCCATACAAATTAAAAATCCATTATTTCTGCTCTTGTTAACGGTATTTCAACAAAATTGGGTATGTGTACATCAATAAAATTTTTTTTTGCTCAAGCTTTATTTGAAAGCTTATAGGGTAAAGTATTTTTGAGGATATTTTCAGATTTTTCGGATGTGGTTTAGAGGTCGCGCAAGTCGAATTTCCCACAAAAATCGGGTATTTCGGGCGTTTTTTGAATTTTACTTAAAACTCGGTCAATAACTACGATTTTCTTAGTTTGTAAGTCAACATTTTTAAAGCTAAACGTCCAAACTTTTATTATAAAGAATTTATAGTCAACAAAATTTATAGTTCTTTGTAATCAGAATATGTTTACTTGGCAACATTATCATTCATTTTCTTTTGTGAAACGTATAATTTTTTATATTCAGTAAATAATTTGGACGAACAAAAAAATGCAGCGTTATGAACCAATAGTAAAAGTAAGTCATGTTTATTAAAACAAGAATGTAATTTAAAACTTTAACATTGTTGAATGTATAATAGAAACAGCTGTCAGCTGATAGCCGGATCAGCTATTATTCAACCTCTAGAAGATGGGTAAATCCATGAGTGAAATTGGGTTCCCATTCAATATAAGCAAATCCACGGTGTGCCGCATTGCATCGCGATTTTAAATAAGAAAACACGTAGAAAGAATGTCGGGAAGTGGTCGCCCATGAAAAATAACTGCTCGCCAAGACAGACGAATGGTAAAAATGGTCAAAATTTATCCACGAAAGACGTTAGTAGATGTTGCTACGTACATTAATAAGTACAGTTAATAAAAAAACGCATTGACTTTGCAAAACGACATCTAGACTGGTCAAAGGATCAGTGGGTCAAAGTGTTCTGGACCGACGAAAGCAAATTTAATGTATTTCGCTCCGATGAAATAGGCTACGTACGCAGGCCACCTAAACGAAGGTATTCATTCTCCTAGATATCACTTGCCTACAGTCAAACATGACGGAAGATTAATAATGGTGTGGGGTAAGAAATTATAAACATGCAATTAAACGCAGCTCATTTCTATTTTTGTAATAGGTGCCTTCTTCCGTGATGTCGTTGGTCCCATAACCAAAATTGAAGGGATTATAATGGCGTTAAATATTGTGAAATACTGGAACAAATACAAATGCTTCCCCACCTTCGTGAAAAAATTTCCGCTAATAGTATATTAGAGAACTGTGCAATAATTTAAAACCTGACACAAATGAAGATATGAGTGCAATAAATATAGACTTAAGTTTTGCCGAAACAGTAAAAAAAAACTCACGAAGACTAAAAATATAAAGGAGCATAACAACATGAATTATTGGTTCAATAAAAAATTGGAAAATATGACGAAAGTTAAAAATAACTTATATAAGCGGGCAAAGTAAGGGTTTTTCAACAGAGACGCTACAAAAGTAAATCGATAGGGCAGCAAACGACGCCATATTTTTTCCCGCTCTTTTCACATTTCTCTTCAGTAAGGTTTGCCATTTCATCATGGAAAGATATTCGAGCCAACAACGAGCCGAAATTATTAAAATTTACTACCGAAATTTGGAGTCAACTTTAAGAGCGCTACGTCCAATTTCTGAATTTAATTTCTGGCTAAATGGCTTTGTCAATAAGCAAAATATGCGTTATTGGTCAGACAGCAATTAACACGTAATCCATGAGTCATCATTGCATCCCGAAAAAATTACGGTTTGGTGCGGTTTATGGGCCAGCGGCGTCATTGGGCCGTACTTCTTCCGTGATGATCAAGACCGGCACATTACTGTGAATGCGAATCGCTACCTTTCAATGATAACCGAATATTTTTGGCCCCAATTATATAATATGGACTTGGAGGACATGTGGTTCCAACAGGACGGCGACACAAGCCATACAGCGAATGCCACAATCAATTTATTGGAAACCAAGTTTGGTGAACGTGTTATCTCACGAAATGGCCCAGTCGATTGGCCGCCTCGGTCGTGCGATTTGACGCCGTTAGATTATTTCCTGTGGGGCTACGTCAAGTCTATGGTCTATGCCAACAAGCCAGCGACGATTGATGAGCTTCGTACGAATATCGAACGTAAAATTGCAGCAGTATCCGATTTATGCTTGAAAACCGTCGAAAATTGGGTTCAGTATCTGGACTTCTGCAAGCGTGCCCGTGGTGGTCATGCAAAAGAAATCCGAGTTCCATACATATTGGCATCGAACGTACTTTCGCAGGAATAAAGAATTTCATTGGTATCTAAAACCAGTTTTGCTTTATTTAAAAAAAAACTTTTGTAGCGCTCTTATTAAAAAACCCGATATATATAAACTGATGAAACGTCGTCAGAATACAAAGAAGCTCGTAACCAGTATAAAGTAGACACAGAAAACGAAAAGTTAAAATATGTAAACGACAGAATAAATAATGCCACAGATCAAAAACAAATGTGGAAAGAAATTAAAAGCCTTGTGACGAGAAAAGCAAAAACTGTGATATTTAACCAAGTAGAATATAAAGAAATTATACAAATAAATTTAATAATTATTTCGTGTATAGTATTAAGGAAATCAGAGACTCGATTGATGAAGTGCAATATGTAAATAATATACCAATAAAGGAAACGGTATTCAAATTTCGTATTTTAGAACTTAAGAGAATCGTAAAAGAATTAAAAAAGAAATCTGAGTTTAATAAAATATCAAACATTATGATCCTTGACAACTGGAACGAAGTTGGACAAATTATTCTAAATATTGTGAACATGTCTCTGCAAAATGGCAAATTCCCAGAAACTTGGAAGGAAGCAATGGTCACTAATATGGGTCGGACCCCATAAAAAAAAAGTTCACCCCCTAGTTTTAGAGATTGTCGGATTACAATTTCAGAACACAAAATTTTTTTGATCTGTGCAACATTCGGCCCCCGTAATGGTTTTTTTGCGCTATGTTGGCATTTGACTTCTGATCAAAACAAGATGCATATCGTTGTTCATGTTTAATCAAGGGCCACATATTTCTTTATGAACACTTTTGACTCCAACGTCAATTTTGGCAACTGACTTCTTGTAGCTCGTTTTCATTACCCTATTGTTGCCTGGTTTTTTAAACCTCCGTAAAGAACTAAAAAATATATGAATGTGTGAAATGTGTAGAATGGTGAATTTAAATTTGAAAAGTAGGCTGTGATCAAACGGTGTGCGCCTTGTTGTGATCGGGCTGAAAATACCAACGCAGAACAAACAAACTTTAGAGTGCGGTAAATAGGGTGGCTTATTGGATTTTAAAAGCTCTATAACTTTTTTGTTTATGGATAAAACTAATTAATTTAAAGGCAAAACTTTCATATATTTTTCAGTTCTTTACGGACGTTTAAAAAAAATAGGCAACAATAGGGTAATGAAAACGAGTTACAAGAAATCAGTTGTCAAAATTGAAGTCGGAGTCAAAAGTGTTCATAAAGAAATATGTGGCCCTTGATTAAACATGAACAACGATATACATCTGGTTTTGATCAGAAGTCAAATGCCAAAATAGCACAATAAAAAACATTTCGGGGGGCCGAAGGTTGCACAGATCAAAAAAAAATTTTGTGTTCTGTAATTGTAATGCGACAATCTTTAAAACTAGGGGGTGACCGGGTGAACTTTTTTTTCGATCCACACTAATGGTCACTCCTCTAGAAAAAATAGCAAAAGCCAAAAAATGTGAATATTATCGTCCAATAAACACGCTAAACAGTTTCAAGAAAATTCTAGAAAAGGTGGTAAAAGAACAATTGGAAAAATATATCGAAAATAATGATATATTGTCGAAATATCAATCGGGGTTCCGGAAAAACTTTTCATGTGAAACAACAGTAAATTATCTTTTAAATCGTTGGAAAAAAGTTGACAAAAATAAAAAGATAATGGGAATGTTTTTAGACTTTAAACGTGCATTTGAAACGATTGATCGGGAAATATTAATTAAAAAACTGTATACTTATGGAATCCGAGGAAATGAAGTGGTTTACATCATATTTGACAAATATCTAGAAAGCAATTCACAAGCATTAATGGCATAAAATCCGAGAAAATCGACAATAACTTCGGCGTTCCACAAGGATCAATACTGGGAGCACTATTGTTTATTATATATATAAATGATATGCCAGATATCATTGAAAAAAGTAAAATTGTACTATATGCAGATGATACCTTAATATTTACGGAATGCGAAAATGATGAACAGTGCAGAAGTAATATGAATCACGATATACAAATACTAAACACTTGGTTAAAAATAAACAAACTTAAACTAAATGAAAGCAAAACAAAGATAATGGGGATAAATATGAATTTTGAAATAAACGGAAATAATATAGAGAAAGTAAGAAATATAAAATATCTTGGCTTTATAATTGATAACAAAATTAAATTTAAAGAACATATCGATTACATATGTAAAAAAATTGGGAAAAAATTGGATTTTTTAAAAGAATAAGAAAGAACATTTCGACTATAACCGCGAATCACATATACAATAGTTACAATGCTACAACCACACTTCGAATATGGTTCGACAATAATATACACCTGCTGCAATGAATCTCAACTAGAGACTACAAAAACTGCAAAATAAAGCAATGCGAACAATTTTAAAATGCAACCGTTATACACCAATACAATTTATGTTAGATACTCTAAAATGGTTGAACGTTAAACAACGCCTGGCACTTAATACATTACAATTCATATTCAAACTAAAACAAGGGAAAGCCCCGGAATACCTATGCAACGAAATTAAATATGTGGGAGAATCACAGCCGTATGGTCTGAGAAATATCGCAGACTTTAGGATCCAGAGAGCTACAACTACAACAATGCAACGGACTTTATTTTTTAAAGGTCTTAAACTTTTTAATAATTTGCCAAATATTGTTAAAAACAGACACAAACCTGTATACATTTAAGAGAAACTGTGTATTATTTATCCGAGATAATTGCCTACAGTTTGTATAATATAGAGAATGAGCAAAACAAAGAATAATAATAATGATGATGTTATGTCGTTGATGTAAATTGTTATATACAGAAAGTATTTGAAATACTAATAAAGAATTTAACTAACATGATAGAAATAATATTGAAAACAGAATGGGAAAAAATATCTCTGGATACCATTGTCATTAGTTGATTCTATTCCTTCAAGATTAAGTGCAGTAATAACAAATAAGGGCCATGCCACTAAATATTACTTTTAAGTATAGTATAATAATAAATATGGGGTTTCCCATTACATCCCATGAAGGGATTAGGGAGAGCTTCTCACAGCCAGTGAGCTGTGCGCGTTCTAGTTTTACACTCACTGATGGTACCTACAGGTTTACACCGGTTGCGAACGGTATTTTGAGAAGCTGTTACATGGCTAAATACTCGATATTGTTGCAGCAGGGATCGAACCCACGTTCTCATGCACAACCGCGCACACTACCATTGCACCACTGACGGCCGCAATATAATAATAAATACCAATTAAATATTAATAAAACCCAAACCGTATAATATAAATTCTTTATATACATATATTAATTATATTTTATTTTATTAATTTCAATGGTTTTTTATTTTACACATTATGTTCGAGCAGAAATAATGGATTTTTAATTTGTGATTTGTATGGGAGGTACCACGCCCCTTTTTCCAATCCCGCCCATATTTTGGTAGTTAATTTTTGTCGTCGCCATTAGTTTGCCTGCGAAGTTCCAGCTCGATTGTATCACGGGAACAGGGTTAAAAAGCAATCCAAAGTTTTTTCGGCATACATGCATGCATGCATATGTACATACATACAGACAGGTGAAGTTAATATAAAGAATTTAAAAAAAATTTTATAAAGTTTTGCGCGCACAGAATAAACACCTTTCCCTTAAATAACCAAAAAAAAAAAAAAAACAACAACATTAAATTTTCTAATTTATAGACAGTGACTTACATTAGTTTACTGTAATTTTAGAATATTAAAACCAAAGTAATCAATAAATTGGATGCAGTTGTAAGTTCGAAGATCATAGAACTCATCGTTGTATTTTTTTGCTCGCAACTTTATAACTAATTTTAAAAATTTCTCTATTTTTTCTGATTATTTTGTGAGTCATGAGTGTATTTTCAGAGCGTACATTTTGAAAGGCTCATAAAAAGTTTCCGAAATGTGTCTCGCTCAGAAATTGCTCATATTTTTGACTCTTTTTATGCTGAACTTCTGGGCGATCTGAAAATTGTTGGCTTTCTGGCAAATTTTTGGTCTATTATCTAGAATTATTTGTTACACTCACTACTACCTATTTTCTTCTTACAAGACAATCACAAAGGATCAACCCTACTCATATTGTAGTATCAAATATGATAATCGTCGATTCCAATGTTTGGAATGTGTCCTAAACCTAATAAGATGAGTTTTCTCGAAATAAAAAAAAATTAATTTTTCGTAACAACCGATACCCCGCTTATTATTGAATCTGCCGGTTTTTTGATCACTCTATTTGCAGCACTGCTTGGTTATTCAGTTTTAGTGTGAGTTGCTATATTTACAGCACCCTGACTACAGCTGCCTGAATCAGAATTGTGTATCAAACCAAAAGTAGGGTTATTTTCACGTCAACAAAAACACTTTATTTGCGTTTGAAACTTGGATGTCTATATAATTAAAAATTACTTTTAAAACTAGTACTTCCGAACTAATTAATATAACTTAAGAACTATCTATCAATACAAATTTAAGCTTCAGTGCTGTAAGCGAAATTTGGAAACCAAATTTTAAAACACTTCAAACAAATTAAAGAATTAAAAACTATAAAGAATTAAAGCTGAAAATTTCAAAATAAGGCGATGGTTCTTAAATCTGTTAGCATTTTAAATAAAACAAATTCACATTTGCTTAAGGACATCTTTGTAGATTTGTTTTATTTAAATTATATATAATTTCTCTTAACAATTAATCTCAATTGTTTCATGTTTTTGCGTAATTATAATTTCAAGTTTACCATTTTAAATCGAATTATATATTTTTTGTGTAATTATTTATAGTGGGTAAAGGTGAAAAGAGGAAATGAAAACAAAACGATCATAAAAACAATTTAGAAATGGAGGAAACTAAATTACAATTCGAACGAATCTTTATAAGATATCTAGGAGTAGGAATCGTAGTAGTAGCAACAGTATAATTATCAACAACTTATGATAAACATGTTTTCCATTCCTTTATAGATCGGATTTTCACAGTTGAAAAGGTAACCGAAATTGTACAATGCTTAGAAGGGATTTGATTTTGTTATATGAAACTACAAGGGTATTAAAATTGCAGGCCCAGACGTTGGCAGCCGTCTAAACTTCAGCACGCACTAAATGTTTAGGGGTTCACTAAAGATTTAGCTTTAGATAAAAATTAACTTACATTAAAAACCTTAACAAATGCAATCTCACAGAAAAACATTTATTTAAAAGGCCACACACCAGAAGAACTTTCACAATTCTTGATGTGATGACACAAGTAAATAAAAAGGAGTTTTAAAAACATTTAAAAACAAAAACTCTAAACTAGCGGTGTCGATGGCTGATCAAAAAGATAAACGTAATGTTTTGTCTTTTAAAGTAGGAAAACGGTTATTTCGCGTTAAATTCAATTCAAATCAAAATCAAAATCGTTTATCAAACAAATGCAACTATACATTATTGTACATTTAAAAACTTGTACATTTATGTGTTTTATTAGATGACAAAGGAGGTGTTTCTATATTCTGTTTTAAGTTACGGGAAGCGTAGTCATTGTTTCATTTTCTCAAATATGTGAGTCCTCTTGTTCTTTCGGTTGTATCTAATTGGTTTCGTTAGAATTGCTTGGTATTATCGTTTGTTTGTTTGTAGTTTTATTCAAATTTTAACCATAATCCCTATTGTTAAGAAATCAATCAAGTTTCATCTAGGTATTAGGGTTAACCAATAATAAGACCGCAACCTAATCTAAATTGATTTTTGGTATGATTCAAACGTCCACTTAATGCAAATGAAAATGGCAATGGTTGCAAACGTTTCTCCAAGACGCCACACACATTCCAATTTGAGTCAAAGGAACCTGAAAAAAAGAATATATTTTTAATATTAATGAAAAATAAAGATGGAACAATCAAAAATGTATTTTTCATCACAATTAGCATTAAATACCAAGTGCGGTTTTAAATACAAATGCAGAATCGACTTGGGTGCCTTAATTAATATAAATATGATCGAGATTCAAGATAATAAAAATGTTTTTTAGAAGGAACTGGTATTGTGTGTTGGTTCTACTTCATTTATATATTTCGAATAGACGTCTCACACTCCCACTGCATTTTGGGCAAATAGGTCAGAAGTTATAACTTAGGAAATTAAGTTAACTTAGTAATGCACACTAAGTTAAATCTTATAAAATTTTCCGCTCCATTTTATTACTTGAATCTAAAAATTACATTTCTTAGATTACTCTAAATTTTTAAATTTCTAAGTCAGATTCGTGAAATTTTCTGATTGTTTGACGAAAATTATTAGGTCCATATATTAATATACAGGAAAATTCTGCCTGAGCAATGTGAAGACTTTTCGGCAAAACTAATGTTAAAGACTTATTAAATTATTTTCTGTGAATATCTCATTAAGAAAAGTCGCAAATACAGATGTAAGTAAACGTAAATGGTTGGTTTATGAATGTTAAAAGAACTGATTTGTGACAATAACTCATTTAAATTACTTATTGGCACATGACCAACTTACCTCTAAATATGAGATCAGCTTTTGGCAAATCCACTTGATATCCTAGTGTGGCCACAGACTCTTGCATCCGCAGACTTGTTTCCACCTCTACACCGATTTGTAATTGTTCACTGGCTTTTTGGTAGTAGCAAATGTGCACACCTCCCGGTCCTAAAGTACCAGACCAAATTGAGTCGCCATTTGTGTAACGACCCACTGCGGATAGTACGGCAATTTGGCCGCCGGGAACATTTTGCCCAAACTGATAAGCCAATTCGGCTCCCAAAGCGATTGTCTTTGTTATCGATTGCAAATAATGGCCAACAAAAACACCAGACTTATTAAAGATATTGGGATTGCCCATGGTAAGAGAGGCAGTGAAATCATCACCACGATAGTCTGTCGTAATTTGTGCGGCGGTGATTTTGGATTCTTGAACCTGCAATAATCAATATATCAATATATATAATCACATTTTGCAATGAATAGAATCTTATTTCCCTATAAATTTGTTTTTATTTTAATAAAAATATTGAGAACTGGAAGACAATTTTGTAATTTGTAATCATTGAATGTCGTTTCTGAAGTAGTTAAGAGGCTTTTGTGCGAAAAGAGTATTACTACTCTATAGGAAAGTGTTTCTACCTTCTTGGAAAATGTTCTATTTCAAGCGAAAATACAAGGACAAGATTGCAAGAAAGCGGGTGGGCCTCCAAAAACAAAAAACATCAAAATTAGAAATTCCAAAAACGTGTCCACCTAGGAACAGTCAAGTGAGGGTACCAAAATAAAAGGTGTTTCAACAGTGCCTGTATATTTCTCTTGAAAATCGGAAAAAATTGTGTCGTTCTTTAAAAATGCTTCGAATGACATAAACTGCTAATTGCCCATTAATTTGAGTACTCATTTTCATAAAGAAAAGCATAAAAAATACGCTCCGTACAAGATTTCTAAATATAATGCTTTGAAGAACTAGTCACTTGTTAATCAAGGGTTGATTCATTATAGTTTTAAATATACCATCTAACTCTATCATGATTGTCTGTTTTAGCCAAATGCAACAATGTTGGTCATAATTCTTGTTACGAAAAAGATATCTATTACAAATTTGTGCCAATTTTTGTGATACGTAGCCAGTCATTGGACACAGCTTAGTTGAATGTGTTTTGAATAAAATAAATCCTTAGTCAGATAATAGCCGATAGTCAGCTACAAAGCGATGGTGTTGCGTAAAAGGGGTCAATCTGCTGTTTCCAATTGTCTGTAAGATATTCATAGATTATAACGTAGCAAAAATGGTTATGGCTATAGAAAGTTATGGTTGGGTTCTTCGAGCAGTATAATTATCTACCTATTTCGTTGCAGATAGACCCAAGCAGTTTCGCCCTTTTGACTTGTCGTGACAAGGTAAACAAAATCAGATCGGCCTTCGTAAAAAAATGCAGATTGGCCCTTTTTACGCAACACCATCGATATGTTATGCTAAAAATAGTGTATATGTCCCCACAGACGTCGCACTAGGAAAGTTAAGGCTTCGTAAGGGGTCAGCCTTTTATTTGAATACCCTAGGTGTCCATAGGCGACCTGGTTTTCGAACTCAGTGACCGAAAAAACTGTTTAAATGATTTTTTTATCGTTTTCCAATTCTGTTTTGAATTTTGGATTCCCGCTCGGTTCTCACCCAACAATACGCTCTATCTTATCAAATAGGAAATGACAAAGGAATTGTATGTTAAGAATTGGACGATTGATTCCATTTAAAACTATTACGTGCTGTCCATTTAACAAAATGATATTTCTCTTCCGTGACATTTTCAAAATTTCTGAGGAAATCGCGCACATTTTTTATAAATATGTTTAAAACAAATAAAATAACGGTCTTTGTCTATAGATATGGGGTTTATTCTCAAATGGAAAATATAACCACGTTCTGAGAATAGTATTTTTTATTCAATAGAATGTCACACTCTATAGAAAGATAATTCCTTTCAACTCATTAAAGAAACAATTTTACATTTTTGGAAAAAAAAAACTGTTAAATTATTATTATTCCCGCAGAGATCGCACTTTCGCTGATAGTTAGGAGCATTCCAAGGATCCTTAATAGAAAGTGGTGGAAAATAACTAATCGTTTATATCCTTGGAATATAGTAAAATCTTTCCCTTGCATGGAAGGTGTTGTTTTCTATTGGCTTTAAAAGTACCTACGAAAATGTAAGCTGTTTCCAAAAGAGATATTGCTTCCTGTGAAAATCTTGATTTCTTCTACTTGTTTGGAGTTAGTGAAACAATTGAATTGAGTTGTAAATAGAAATATCAGTTGCAAAAATGTTTCTTTACTTGTTGAGCTGATGCTTTTTTCACCGCATACAAACTTTGAAACAGAAAATATCACCTAATCCCTACAAAACGGCATACAAATGATTTTTCATTAAATCAATGTAGGTCAATAATAATATCGGCGCGTACTAAGGTTGTCAAGATGCTGTCTATCCTAAAAATGTCTTCATTCCTATGTTTTCTGTGATTCCAATTATTTTTCCAATTATAGAGCGGTTATCAAAACCTCCTAAAGGTGGGCATGCATTTTGCTTACTAACCTGCGAGGCAAATTTACAGCGTATTCGAGGTGTGAATTGGTGGATAACATTAGCATTCAAATTTCCCGATGGGTCAATATCGCCTAGCAGCACGGGAAAGGCTTCCGCGGGACCGAACTGTTTAGTACCCACATAAGTGGCACCAAAACGATAACCGCTAGGCTGTGCACTGCACAAGTTCAGTGTGTGTGAGACCTGGAAGTGATTGCTGAGACCCTTGTTCAGCATAACCTTTGCACCCTCGAAGGTCATTGCCTGGATATCTGCAAGATATTATGAGATTATTGTGAAATTGCATAGAATTCCAAAGATTTCATTCAAACTTTGTGAAAAATCTTCACTCACATGCTTGTAGGTTATGTCATCAGCAGCGAAAGACGACAATAACCCCCACAAAACACACAGTGTCTTATCGTGTGATACAATTACATACCTTTACATTTTTTATGCAACTCCTCTACAGTGCCGGGGTTATCAAGGTTCTTCTCTGCCAGTGAGGGTGATGCTTCGTCCACGGCAAATCCAGCTGGGGCTGATGGTGCAGGTATTCCCATTTTAGCCGCTTTCTCCAGTGACGCCGCAGTGCTGCCCGGCGTTGACGATGCTGCCATAACATTACCCATTTTTGCTTTACTTCAATTTGCTTAACTTTGATGTTCTGTATTTACACGCGCGCACACACAATCAATACTGGCAAACACTGACCGACCGCACACAAGTTTCCTTCGTCGAATTTGCTCAGATTCCAAATTTCTGTATTGTTGTTTGACTGAAGTTTTATTTAGTTTTGGTGGAACAATTTCGGAAAATTTTTGCACGTTATTTTGTTTTTATTTCAATACCCGACACTCCGAAAAATGGAAAAAATTTTCTTGTAACATTCATATAAGAAAAAAACTTGAACGAAAAGGATAAAAAGTCTGTGTGACAGTTGCGAGGTGAGAATATACTAGACATTCTTCATGACACGTGCGTGGTGAATAAATCGTTTGTGCAAAAAACAGCAGGTATTGACAGCAATACAGATGGTACAATAATATGTACATGGAACAGATGATTTAACTTTTTTTATTTAATTTGTTACTATAGGAAAAGTTTAATTAAGTGAATTGATAATTAATGGTCAGTTTTCAAGTGGGTAGTTAACTATCGGATTACTTAATCTTAATTCTAAGTTAATTAGAGTTTAACTTTGCATTTTGTTTCTCAGTGGTGAGTTAATTTAATGCCTTATTCACGCTGCCGCGAAATTGAAGTCTTTCACAATTTGGGCCGAAATTGAGTTGAAATTGCTCAATTTCGCATATATTTTGACAACTACGAAATTGAGATATTTACGACAATTTCGTTGTAATTGACTTGTTTTTACTCAGCAAAATGAACTTAGGCTGTGTGTTCATCGAAAATATTTCAGTCGTGGTAAATTGTGTTGAATTTATTTCTGTGTGGTGAAGATACAATTCCGATTTTGCTGTGTGAAATGGAAAATCAAAATTTTGACAGCTCAAAATTCATGTCCTTGCACTTTTTGAAATTAACATAATTTTTGAAAAATATTTCGGTTATTTTATTTAAATTATAAACAAAATGGATAAATTTCGATTACACCAAAGGATTTATGTGATGTATCAAATAGAGAGAAGGGGTGAGGTATGCTCTTATTGTTTTATATTTTGTATACTGCGTCGGATAGAACATGTCATTTTAAGCAAAAAAAGTAAAATAGCAAAATCGGCGCAAATTCACAGTTTCGGAGTTATGGACCCCCGTATGTTGAAATTTTGAAAAATTATAGATTATTTTCTTTTACTTTTCTCAAAAATATAAAGCTATATACCACAAAAATACTATGCCGAAGCCGCCAAGCCGGTGTTGGACCTACCCCAGAGTAGAAAATTCCATACTATGCCGAAGCCGGTGTTGGACCTACCCAAGAGGAAATAGTCCCTTAGCCCGGGCAAGCAGAAACCTCTACGCCATTTTTCGATAACTCACTAAGTTATCGAGTTATTGGATGTTGAAATTTTGAAAAAAAATCGATCATTTTTAAAAATTGCAACATCCCATAACTCGATAACGAAGCGAGTTATAGAGAAATGCTAGCTAATTTTTTGTGTTTATTTTGACTTCTGTTATACAAAAAAGTAATGATATCAATAGCTTTACACAGTAGCTTAACCCCATTACCCTCTCACACATCCGATATTTCGGTGACTATAACTCGGAAACAATGCATTTGCCCGGATTTGGTTATTTTACTTTTTTTTGCTTAAAATAATGTATTGTTTTTTTTAAGTGTAAGCTGTAAAATAGACCTGTATAGAACTCATGTATTTTGTAATAGAACTCATGTATTTTGTTTTTGTACCCTTGTAGGCTTATGTTGTTGGTATGTATTTGTGCAGAGTTTCGCAACTGAAGCGAATGAGACAAAAACAAAATGCCTGTTGTTGCTGCCTACAACTACAACAACACCTGCTGCTATTACCATGTTTCCGAGCAAATGCTGCATAAAATACAAACGTCAAAATTTAGACTAGTTGTCAAAATTTTGTGTAGCCCTGGGGCTAGTGAAAATTTTGACAATAAATACTCACCACGCTAATGTCAAAATTTTGGTCAATCAAAATTATTTGGCTCGATAAACACATAGCATTAGTACTCTCTTGTGCACATATGCAAGAACACGAAGCCGACAGAAAATTTTCTGATGTGCCGCCGTAGATAATTTTTTGAAGTTCACGCCGCCGTCGTTAAGGCATGCTTCGACTTAAAATTTTAGCCGATATTATCAGTTAAGCCGCTTTTAAAGACCCGAATTACTTAAAAAATTATCTAAATTTATTACACAACTAACGAGATGAACTTAAAAGAAACGTCTGCCGAAAAATTACATTTAATAAAAACTCAGTTGCCGCCGTCGATACATTTTTTTTTTGTTGCTCTAACGCCGTCGATAATTATGGGTCGGCTTCGTTCACCGAACACGAGTTTACTAAAATTGCAAAAAAAAACAAAACAATTGTCATCAGATTGAAATTTTAAGTTTACTTCGAAATAGGGTAGTGGAAATTAACTATAAACCGTGGTGAATCAGTGATTCATGTTAAAGTTCACGTATCATTCATTTATTTTATTGTTTTCATTCATTTCCCAACAGAATTTTGGTTATTGTGTCCAGGCACTAAAATTTTACTAATGGCAATATTTGTAAACAAACAGTTGTCATTTTTCAACGAAATTGCTCAAATGCCAGTGTGAACGATTTCAATTTCGTTCAACAATTTCAATCCGAAATTGTCAATTTCGAAGCAGCGTGAACAAGGCATAAGTCGCCATACTGTCAACTAATATGGCAACCCTTGTATTCTTATTGGAAAAAAACGTGTGTTTTGGGATAAATACCAAAACAACAAAGGGGAACAAACAAAATGGAATTATGTAAAATAAGAAATAGATGCATAAAATTGAAGTCATTTTAACAAAAATGTGTAAAAAACTATATAGGCGCAACAATTCAACGATCTAGACTCAAGGTATGTGTACAAATACGCCAATCTGGAACATGTATTTCATACAATCTTCATTTCTCCCTTTGACGCTCAGTAATTTGATTGTCAAAATAATATGGTTCTCACTAGAAGTTAACCAACCAACATTGGGTGGTTAAATCATAGTTAAACAATGACTAAAAAACACAATTCGATGTTTAACCACACTTTAACAAAGAAACGAAGATCACCACTGACTGAAAAACTGGCCATAAGAGGAATTTGATCAATTTAAATGATGACGAGTAAATAAATATACTATGTAGTGAAAGGATTTCTCTTATTTGGCGAAAGAATCAGATTAGTGGCAATTTATGACCGGAAAACACAAACAAAGTCGGAAAATTACTTTTCTGCCGATGTTCAGAATTAAAGAGTCCCTAACACCTGCTTTTAGCTGTGTTCCCTAAAGTTGAAACCCAAAACGTTGGAACAACCTTGTTGAAGAAAGTTTATCTGTAGAACCACCAATAAAAGTTAGTGGTTGTCAAAAGTGAGTCAAAATCGAAAAATCAATCACAAAAAAATATTTGTATGAAACCGTAATTGTAGCTCGATTCCTCGTACCCGAATTAGGTAAAACCAGGGGGTTTCGATGACACAGCAGAACAGAATGTGAAAGGCCAATTGAAAAACTGACCTTCAATTTGATTTTATTGGCACTAATGACTTTTACAATAATTTTATATTCAATAAATTAGTTTTGTTTTGAATAACACAACAATTTTCCCTTATTTTCTTTTTTATTACGTTCAAATTCTGGAAGAAAAAACTGGCATAAAAAATTGTAACAGGACTGTCGTTAGCCCAGTGACTTTCAATGGGAATTTGGTGGCACTGAAATACATGGCTTCTCTTTATATCATTCTCTTTTGGATAAAACCGTCCTCTAAGGTCTTGTCTTAAAAAATGGTTGGCAAATACTATCACAGTGTTATTTTATACATATCAGTACACTTTATTGTTTTATTATGCTATTACATTTTCTCTATATGTAAGTATATGTTAATATTCTACTTATTTATGTTTTGCGTTCAGTTACCTACTTACATTTCTGAAACATATGTGTCTAGTTAATATTGTTTCTTTAATTTTAATATTAAGCCTCGTATTCAGTTCTTGCGAAATTTTCGTAAGAAATTTTGTCACTTATCTCTATACGGAAAGTTTTGCAGTAGAGAGTTGCCACCTATCTGTGATTTACCATCAAATATTTCATTTATATTCCTCTACGCACTCCAGTTTATTTTTAACGTGGTGTTACTTTTGATTGTTAAAATTGTCGAAATGTCAAAATTCCGGTTCCACGCAATTGATATCGTACGAAATAACTTTCGCATAATATCACTGCAATTAATTTTTCCTACGAAATTTTCTCAAAGACTTTATCATGTAGATATTATTGTACCATAACAAACCCAAACTTATTGTAGTTGGTATGCATTTGTGTAGAGTTTTACAACTGAAGCGAATATAACAAAAACGAAATACCCGTTGTTGCTGCCTACATCTACAACAAGGGTTGCTGCTATTATCATGTAGATATTAGCGGCATTCATGCAAACGTGAAAGCCGAGAACTTTTGCTCAGCGCAAGTTTCTCTCGCACCGTTGGATGAGGCACCAAGAAAAGTTGCTCAGCGTATTTTTGCTCAAAACCATATCAGCTGACCAAGATGGATACATAAGGTGGTAGCAGTAGCAATTGCATGTATTATGTATGTGTACTTTTTCTACTGTTCTAGTGCTATCACCTTATTTATCCATCCTAGTCAGATGACAACGAAATGTCAAAAGTTTACACGTTTCTCCATCCCACGTTTGCGCAGCAAATCTGACTTGAAGGCTTTCCACTTATGTACAAGTCGCTTTGTATAGGAAATTTGTTTGTTTTGACGTTTGCAGCGTAAGTTTGCGAGGGTCATGAGGACCACTATTATGCCTTGTTCACGCTGCCTCAATTTTGGCCGAAATTGAGTTGAAATTGCTCAATTTCGCATATATTTTGACAACTACGATATTGAGATATTTTCGACAAATTGGCTTGAAATTGTCGCAAAGACGATTTAGAATTAGACGACCAGAATATGTGCGCAAATTGCCAACCCTGGTAAAAGAGAACCAAAATGTGCTAGGAGTTCACTCAAACGCATTTCTCTCTCGCGTCATATCTTGCTTATTTCATACTTTTTGCATAGTTTATGTAATTTTACTTCAACATGGTTGTAATTTGTATAGTTATATACAATAACACTATCAAAAAGCTGCTCGTGTTTTGAAATATTCAATGAAGAGAGTAAGAGAGAGAGTAGAGAAGTACTAGGGTTTCACTCGTTTTGTTTGTTGGCATTTGAGTGAAGAGAAATTTTGACTCTCTATTTGTACATCGTTTTTGATTGTCGTATACAACGCTGTTTTTACTCAGCAAAATTAACTTATGCTGTGTGTTTATCGAGCCACATAATTTTGATTAACTAAAATTTTGACAATAGCGTGGTGAGTATTTATTGTCAAAATTTTCACTAGCCCCAGGCTACACAAAATTTTGACATGTAGTCTAAATTTTGACGTTTGTCTTTTATGCAGCATATGCTCGGAAACATGGTAATAGCAGCAGGTGTTGTTGTAGTTGTAGGCAGCAACAACAGGCATTTTGGTTTTGTCTCATTCGCTTCAGTTGTCGAACTCTACACAAACACATACATACCAACAACACAAGAATGCAAGAGTACACAAACCAAATACATGAGTTCTGTAACAAAATACATGAGTTCCATACAGGTCTATATTACGGCTTACACTTAAAAAACAACCATTTTTTGAGGCGTTCAGAACACATTATTTTAAGCAAAAAAAGTAAAATAACAAAATCCGGGCAAAGGCATTGTTTAAGAGTTATGGTCTCCGAAATTTCGGATGTGTGAGAGGGTAATGGGGTTAAGCTACTGTGTAAAGCTATTGATATCACTTTTTGTATAAAACAATTCAAAACAAACTCGAAAAATTAGCTAGCATTTCTCTATAACTCGCTTCGTTATCGAGTAATGGGGTGTTAAAATTTTTAAAAATTATGGATTTTTTTTTCAAAATCTAAATTTATTCATTTTGTTTATAAATTGAATAAAAATAGCGAAATATTTTTTAAAAATTATGTTAATTTCAAAAAAGTTCAAGCACATGAATTTTCAGTGTCAAAATTTTGATTTTCGATTTCACACAGCTAAATCGGAATTGTATCTTCACCACACAAAAATAAATTCAACACAATTTACCACGACCGAAATATTTTCGTTGAACACACAGCCGTAGTTAAATTTTGACGTTTGTCTTTTATGCAGCTTTTGTCGGAAACATGGTAATAGCAGCAGGTGTTGTTGTAGTTGTAGGCAGCAACAACAGGCATTTTGTTTTCTCAAATATGTACATACCAACAACACAAGAATGCAAAAGAGTATACATGAGTTTGTCAACAGGAACAGGTCTATTTTACAGCTTACACTCCAAAAAAACAAACATTTTTGAGAGGCGCAGAGCACGTTATTTTAATCATAAAAGTAAAATAAAAAAATCCGGGCAAATGCATTGTTTCGGAGTTATGGTCTCCGAAATTTCGGATGTGTGAGAGGGTAATGGGGTTTAGGTACTGTGTAAAGCTATTGATATCATCAGTTTTTTGTATAAAAGAAGTCAAAACTCAACAAATTAGCTAGCATTGCTCGTTAACTCGCTTAGTTAACGAGTTATGGGATGTTTAAATTTTTAAAAGCCATCGAATTTTTTTTTCCAAATTTCAACATCCGATAACTCGATAACTGAGTGAGTTATCGAAAAATTCTATAGAGGTTTCTGCGTGGCCGGGCTAAGGGACTTTCTCCTAGGTCCAACACCGGCTTCGTGGCTTCAGCATAGTATTTTTGTGGTATAAAGCTTTATATTATTGGGAAAAGTAAAAGAAAATAATCTATAATTTTTCAAAATTTCATCATACGGGCGATCCATAACTCCGAAACTATGCATTTGCACCGATTTTGTTATATTATTTTTTTGCGTAAAATAACATGTTCTATCCGACGCAGTAATTTTTTTAATTCTTGGAGACAGGCAGACATAAGCCCAGGGAACAATTGTGACAAAATGTATCGCACTAGATCAATTATGGCAAATAGCGTGGATGGCTGGAGTACGACCTGAGCTGCATAAATAAATAAAGTCTGTAAAATTCGATATTTATTGTCAATATAGTCATACAAAATATAAAACAATAAAACAAACAAACAATGTCAAGCCTTCTACTTTTGTTTATAATTTGAATAAAAGTAGCGAAATATTTTTTAAAAATTATGTTAATTTCAAAACTGTACAAGCACATGAATTTTCAGCTGTCAAAATTTTGATTTTCCATTTCACACAGCAAAATCGGAATTGTATCTTCACCACACAAAAATCAATTCAATACAATTTACCATGACCGAAATATTTTCGATGAACACACAGCCTTAGTACTCTTTTTTGCACGTATGCAAGAGAACGAAGCAGACAGGATATTTTCTGGTGTGCCGCCGTCGTAGATATTTTATTGAAATTCACGCCGCCGTCTTTTAAGCATAAAAAAAATAAATGGTTTCCCGTTACATCCCATGAAGGGATTAGGGAGAGCTTCTCACAACCAGTGAGCTGTGCGCGTTCTAGTTTTACACTCACTGATTGGGACCTACAGTTTCACACCGGTTCCGAACGGTATTTTAAGAATTTTTTCATGGCTAAGTACTCGATAGTGTCGCCGTCACTAAGCGAGGTGACCGCCGTCGAAAGAAATTTGAGGTGGTCAGAGCAGGGATCGAACGTTCTCATGCACAAGAGTCGCGCACACTACCATTGCACCACCGACGGCCACATGCATGCTTCGACTTAAAATGTTAGCCGATATTATCAATTAAGCTGAAATTAAAGGCTCAATTACTAAAAAATATCTAAATTTTTTACACAAACAACGAGATGAACCGAAAAGCAACGTCTGCCGCAAAAATAACATTTAATAAAAACTCAGTTGCCGCCGTCGATTACTTTCTTTGTTGCTCCAACGCCGTCGAGAATTATGGGTCGGCTTCGTTCACCCAACACGTGGTTAATACCCAACACGTGGTTAATAAAATTACAACAAATTTTAAGTTTACATCGAAATAGGGTAGTGAAAATAAACTATAAACCGTGGTGAATTTTATTGCTTTCATTCATTTCCTAACAGAATTTTGGTTATTGTGCCCAGGCACTAAAATTTTACTAATGACAATATTTGTAAACAAACAGTTGTCATTTTTCAACGAAATTGCTCAAAAGCCGGTGTGAAGGATTTCAATTTCGTTCGACAAATTTCAATCTGAAGTCTTTCGCAATTTGGGCCGAAATTGAGTTGAAATTGCTCAATTTCGCATATATTTTGACAACTACGAAATTGAGATATTTACGACAATTTCGTTGAAGTTGACTTCAAATTGTCATATACAACGCTGTTTTTACTCAGCAACATTAACTTAGTACTCTTTTTTGCACATTTGTAAGAGAACGAAGCCGACAGAAAATTTTCTGGATAATTTTTCGAAGTTCATGCCGCCGTCTTTAAGGCATTCTTCGACTTAAAATGTTAGCCGATAATATCAGTTAAGCTGCATTTAAAGGCCCGAATTACTAAAATAAAGATCTAAAATTTTTACACCACCAACGAGATGAACCTAAAAGTAACGTCTGCCGACAAATCGCAATTAATAAAACTCAGTTGCCGCCGTCGATACATTTTTTTGTTGCTCTAACGCCGTCGATAATTCTGTATCGGCTTCGTTTACTGAACACGTGGTTGCTAAAAAAATAAACAATTGCATGCCGCCTCATTCATCAAATTTAAATTTTAGTGTTTTCATCGATATAGTGAGAAGAAACTATAAACCTTGCAAAATCAGTTCTTCATATTAAAGTTCATACACCATTCATTTATTTCATTAGTGCCGTAAAGTGCTCGTAAACTCGAAAACATCGTAAACTTGCACAGCAAACGTCAAAACAAACAAATTTCCCATACAAAGCGACTTGCTCAAAAGTGTA
Organism: Phaonia tiefii; assembly: GCA_963931995.1. Lineage (NCBI taxonomy): Eukaryota > Metazoa > Arthropoda > Insecta > Diptera > Muscidae > Phaonia > Phaonia tiefii. The sequence goes on along the minus strand of OZ008370.1, from coordinate 110,795,215 downwards.
AAGTTTTCGAGGCAAATTTGCTGCGCAAACGTGGGATGGGGAATCGGCGTGAAGAAAACAGAAGAAAAAAAGCAGAAGATTTCAATCGAGCAGAATTTCATTTCCATTCCGTTCCAGACTAAATTGTAACAAAATCAAATTAGAAACAAATGAAATGGCACAAAAACAGAAGATTTTTGATGGAATGAGAACAAAAAGCTGAAGATTTTACAAAATGTAAACAAACAAAATTGTTACCAAAAGAAATATATTTTCTAAAATTGTTTTCATCGCTAATATAAATTAAGAAACATAAAATGTGAAATGATTTGTTGCTAATATGAAGAAAATAAAGTATTATATTGAAATTAAATAAAAAATTGTTTTGTTAAATGAATATTATCAAATTTTAGTTTAATTATTTTGTTCTGCAGCACGAAACAAAAGATTGTGTAGCCCTTCGGAATACAAGAATCCACTCCGGAGACACGTACAAATCGAGTGCTTTGTTGGTCATTAGCCAGAAAATAAAATTGTGTGAGCTACAGGGTGAGAAAGCGTAAAACATCTTCATAAGAGTGGGCAAAAAATGCACTTGCATTTCCGGCCACCAGCAGCGAACACCACATTGTGCGTTTACTCCGAGTATAAGGATATCCTCGGGAGACATGTACAAATCGATTGGTATATGTCTCATTATCCAGAAATTAAATTTGCGTGAGCTATATGGTGAACAGTTTTGAAAAAGTGTGAAATATTTTCATATGTGTGGCCAAAATACGCATAAACATTTTCAGTCACCAGAAGCAAACAAAAGATTGTGTACTAACTCCGAGTATAAGGATCTCTTCTGGAGACATGTACAAATCGATTGGTATATGTCTCATTATCCAGAAATTAAATTTGCGTGAGCTATAGGGTGAACAGTTTTGAAAAAGTGTGAAATATTTTCATATGTGTGGCCAAAATACGCATTTACATTTTCGGTCACCAGAAGCAAACAAAAGATTGTGTACTAACTCCGCGTATAAGGATCTCTTCTGGAGACATGTACAAATCGATTGGTATATGTCTTATTATCCAGAAATTAAATTTGCGTGAGCTATAGGGTGAACAGTTTTGAAAGAGTGTGAAATATTTTCATATGTGTGGCCAAAATACGCATAAACATTTTCGGTCACCAGAAGCAAACAAAAGATTGTGTACTAACTCCGCGTATAAGGATCTCTTCTGGAGATATGTACAAATCGATTGGTATATGTCTCATTATCCAGAAATTGAATTTGCGTGAGCTATATGGTGAACAGTTTTGAAAAAGTGTGAAATATTTTCATATGTGTGGCCAAAATACGCATTTACGTTTTCGGTCACCAGAAGCAAACAAAAGATTGTGTACTAACTCCGCGTATAAGGATCTGTTCTGGAGACATGTACAAATCGATTGGTATATGTCTCATTATCCAGAAATTAAATTTGCGTGAGCTATAGGGTGAACAGTTTTGAAAAAGTGTGAAATATTTTCATATGTGTGGCCAAAATACGCATATACATTTTCGGTCACCAGAAGCAAACAAAAGATTGTGTACTAACTCCGAGTATAAGGATCTCTTCTGGAGACATGTACAAATCGATTGGTATATGTACCATTATCCAGAAATTAAATTTGCGTGAGCTATAAGGTTGACAAAAATTTCAAAAATTTTCATGTAAAAATTTCAACAATTTAAAAAACGCATTTTGATTCACGAACACGAAACCAAATGGTGTCTGTCCAAACCCATTATACAGTCTCTTCTGAAAATATGGACAAATCGATTGCCATGTTAGTCATTTTCCAAAAAATAGGATTTTCGAAGCTATAGGGTGGCCAAAGTTCACAAATCTGCATGTCAAAAATGACAAAAATCAACAAACGCATTTTTATTCATTAACACGAAACCAAATGGCATCTGTCCAAACCCATTATACGGTCTCTTCTGGAAATTTGGACGAGTCGATTGCCTTGTTGGCCATTTGCGCAAAAATAGGATTTTCGAAGCTATAGGGTGGACAAAGTTCAAAAATCTGCATATCAAAAATTACAAAAATCAACAAACGCATTTTCATTCATTAACACGAAACCAAATGGTATCTGTACAAACCCATTATACGGTCTCTTCTGGAAATATGGGTGAATCGATTGCCATGTTGGTCATTTGCCCAAAAATAGGATTTTCGAAGCTATAGGGTGGACAAAATTCAAAAATCTGCATATGAAAATTACAAAAATCAACAAACGCATTTTTTGGAAAATGACCAACATGGCAATCGATTCGTCCACATTTCCAGAAGAGATCGTATAATGGGTTTGGACAGACACCATTTGGTTTCGTGTTCGTGAATCAAAATGCGTTTTTTAAATTGTTGAAATTTTTACATGAAAATTTTTGAAATTTGTCAACCCTATAGCTCACGCAAATTTAATCTCTGGATAATGAGACATATACCAATCGATTTGTACATGTCACCAGAAGAGATCCTTATACCCGGAGTTACTACACAATCTTTTGTTTGCTTCTGGTGACCGAAAATGTAAATGCGTATTTTGGCCACACATATGAAAATATTTCACACTTTTTCAAAACTGTTCACCATATAGCGCACTGTAGTATATGCATGAATTTATTCAAATACACCGAAGTGTAAACATAAGAGGAATTCATTCATATACAAAGTGGTGCAAATACAATTCATTAGAATAAGAATACACTGTAAGCTTAATGTAAAGAACAACATAACCAGATATTTCCGTGTGCGTGTGTGTGTGTGTGATTTAAGCAAAAGAGTTTAATGACTTCTTGCTAAGCCAGAGTAAAGCGGCATTGGACAACATTGTAAACAAAAGCCAACAATGTATGTCAGTAAACAAATTGCAAACAAAGTATGTTACAATTGAAGAACTCATATTTGGGTCAGCGCTTCGAATTTCAAGTGCCACAAGAATAAAGGCAACTAGAACAATATTGTGTCATACACAAATGTTCTCGTTGTGACACTTTGCTAAACATGGAAGTAGATGGTAAAGTACAATGATAGAATAAGAATTGATCGAACATTGATTTGGTTCGATCAAACCTAGACTATAATTTAGAAATGTAAAATCTCTTTATAAGCAGAAGATTTCTGTAAGTAAAGATCAATCAATAAAGTTCATTCAAAAACATTAAACACATTACAATTTACTTGGGCATTAACTCATCACAGCACGCAAATTTAATTTCTGGATAATAAGACATATACCAATCGATTTGTACATGTCTCCGGAAGAGATCCTTATACTCGGAGTTAGTACACAATCTTTTGTTTGCTTCTGGTGACCGAAAATGTAAATGCGTATTTTGGCCACACATATGAAAATATTTCACACTTTTTCAAAACTGTTCACCCTATAGCTGACGCAAATTTAATTTCTGGATAATGAGACATATACCAATCGATTTGTACATGTCTCCAGAACAGATCCTTATACGCGGAGTTAGTACACAATCTTTTGTTTGCTTCTGGTGACCGAAAACGTAAATGCGTATTTTGGCCACACATATGAAAATATTTCACACTTTTTCAAAACTGTTCACCATATAGCTCACGCAAATTCAATTTCTGGATAATGAGACATATACCAATCGATTTGTACATATCTCCAGAAGAGATCCTTATACGCGGAGTTAGTACACAATCTTTTGTTTGCTTCTGGTGACCGAAAATGTTTATGCGTATTTTGGCCACACATATGAAAATATTTCACACTTTTTCAAAACTGTTCACCCTATAGCTCACGCAAATTTAATTTCTGGATAATGAGACATATACCAATCGATTTGTACATGTCTCCAGAAGAGATCCTTATACCCGGAGTTACTACACAATCTTTTGTTTGCTTCTGGTGACCGAAAATGTAAATGCGTATTTTGGCCACACATATGAAAATATTTCACACTTTTTCAAAACTGTTCACCATATAGCGCACTGTAGTATATGCATGAATTTATTCAAATACACCGAAGTGTAAACATAAGAGGAATTCATTCATATACAAAGTGGTGCAAATACAATTCATTAGAATAAGAATACACTGTAAGCTTAATGTAAAGAACAACATAACCAGATATTTCCGTGTGCGTGTGTGTGTGTGTGATTTAAGCAAAAGAGTTTAATGACTTCTTGCTAAGCCAGAGTAAAGCGGCATTGGACAACATTGTAAACAAAAGCCAACAATGTATGTCAGTAAACAAATTGCAAACAAAGTATGTTACAATTGAAGAACTCATATTTGGGTCAGCGCTTCGAATTTCAAGTGCCACAAGAATAAAGGCAACTAGAACAATATTGTGTCATACACAAATGTTCTCGTTGTGACACTTTGCTAAACACGGAAGTAGATGGTAAAGTACAATGATAGAATAAGAATTGATCGAACATTGATTTGGTTCGATCAAACCTAGACTATAATTTAGAAATGTAAAATCTCTTTATAAGCAGAAGATTTCTGTAAGTAAAGATCAATCAATAAAGTTCATTCAAAAACATTAAACACATTACAATTTACTTGGGCATTAACTCATCACATGGCGATCCTGCCCATCCGAGCCTAAGAATTGAAGGATGCCCATCCGAGCCTAAGAATTGAAGGAAGCCCATCCGAGCCTAAGAATTGAAGGAAGTCCATCCGAGCCTAAGAATTGAAGGAAGGATGCACCACCACTACTGAGAAAAAACAGATGTCCTGCAACCAACCCCACCATCTGAAGATGATCCTGTCCTGAAGCGGATAGTTCAATTGTAGGATATAAGTAAAGTTAAATTGGGGAGAAGAATAAATTGAAGACCAGAAAGTGCATAAGCACATCTGGCAAAATAAATTGAAGACCAGAAAGTGCATAAGCACATCTGGCAAAATAAATTCAAGACCAGGAAGCGCATGGGCGTGCCTGGCAAAAGAGTTAACAAATTTAAGGATTGATAATTTTGTTTTGAAAATGCAGAAAGTGCTTAAGCACGTCTAGCACGTCAAAACATTTTTTTTTTAAATGCCAAGAAGAACAAATAGAGACTTTTCAAAGAATAAAATAAATTGGGATTATGACTTTTCACAGTATGAAGAGCAAACATATGGACAAAAACTGGAGTTTACTAAGTATATGTGGAATTTGTTAGGTATCCCAGGTACCCCCACAGAAGAAGATGTCAATGGAGCATCATTAGATTTAGAAAGTAGAATGATGATAGAAAAATATTTTAAATGGTAATTAGATTGTAAAATAAGATAAAATGAATAAATAAGTAAAGAAAACTACAAGTATGAGTTTATACATTTAAAAAAAAAAACTTCTTATGGATCGAATATATGAGAAGATTGAAGCATTGATAGTAAATGCAAGAAAGAGTGTAAATAAATGGTACACACTAGAGACAATCCAAGCAAAGAAAGACGAGATAACAAGGTTACAGAAGTTAGTAGAAAAAACACTATCGGACGAATTAGTAACAGACAAGACTCGTACGTCACATATAGAGACGTTTAACGTACTAAAAGAAGAAGCGTTGAAAATTCTACAATTGCATTTAGATGGGCACAAGACCATAACAGAACCACAAGTAACAGAAAACTGCAACTCAGGGACTATACAAATAATTGCTCAAATAAATCTGAACGCATCTGACCTCGCGTCATACACAAAATTACTACCAGTGTATAATGGAGCAAAAGATGAATTAAACCAATTCATTGCAAACTTAGAAATGGTTGTTGACACTGTCCCCGCGGATAAAGTAAATTCTTTTTTCAATTTTGTATTCAAAACAAGATTGGCATTGAAAGTCCAAAATAGAATAAAACAGAAAACAGTTCCAACCAATATAACTGTACTAATTTCGGAACTAAAGAATGCATACAAAATCAAGAAATCACCAACAACGTTATTGAATGAGCTAACACGGATCATTCAAACAGAGTCCATTAGGAAATTCTCAGACAAAATTGAGAACCTAATAACAGAACTCAATGAAATACAAATAAACGATGTAGGTGAAGAAGGTAGAAACGCAATAATAACTGCGAATGAAACGATAGCCTTCAATGCATTCAAGAACGGACTGAAAAACAGGGACATAGCTAGAACCATTGAAGCAAGTCGAACAAAGTCTTTTGCAGAAGCGATCGAAATCGCTGAGGAAACTTTATCTGACATGAAACAAAGTCAGATAATGTTCCAGAATGTTTCTCACGGTAACGGAGGAAAAAATTGGAATAAAAATTCCAAGAACTCAGAAAGAGCAAACAGTAAAAGATGTAGTTATCGACATGGAGAAAAATGTCCGGCCAAAGGACAGAAATGTCATGCGTGCAATGGGTTCGACCATTTCAAAAATGCATGTTTTACGAACAAAAGAAACAACCAGAAAAATGATTACAAAGGTAATCAGAGAAGTTACGATGGTAAGAATGACGGCCATAGTAACAACAGAGGAAAAAGAGTACACCACATAAAGGATCAGGGAAACTCCACGGATCCGGGGGTTGTACACTACCGGGACTCTCCGGAACGCGAACTGTAGATACCAAACAAATTTTTAGCATTTCATCTGACCTTAAGAACTATGTAAAGCTAAAAGTACATGGTACAGAGGATGTATTAACGTTCCTTATAGATACAGGGGCCGATGTCTCTCTCTGCAAGGAAGACTTAATACATGATCATATAAAAGATCCAGATGATTATTGCTGTTTGACTGGAATCTCAAAGCAAGAGATAAAATCTTTGGGTTCCGCGAATATAAAGATACAATTTGGTAAAACGGTACTTAGACATAAAGTACAACTGGTAGACTATGATTTTCCCATTTATACGGATGGTATACTTGGAAGAGACTTTTTGTGTAATTATAATTGCACAATAGATTATGACAAATTCGTTCTGAAAATAAGTGCAGAAGAAGAGTTGATAACGTTACCTATATACAACAATTCAATTAAAATAAAGTACGTAAGAATTCCACCTAGAAGTGAAGTAATTTTACCATTCAAATTGGACATTAAAGAAGATGGCGTAATATGCAGTCGCGAAATTACACACGGTGTATTTTTAGCGAATGCCATTGTTCCGAAGATTGGTAATCAGCATATACGACTACTAAATGTTTTAGATGAAACTGCTGTTATTGAAGATCTGAGAATACAGACAGATCAATTAAGTAGTTATGACATTTACAAAGTCAACAGAAGTAAACCGAAGTATAGTGAAGAACATTTCAACAAACTGCTAAATGAACTAAACATAGATAGCAATGACGAAGATGCACGGAACGAATTGATAGAAATGCTGAGGCAATATCAATCAATTTTTCATCTGGATGGTGAACAATTAACAACGAATAATTTTTATACCCAAGCAATACGGTTAAATGATACTGATCCGGTATACATAAAAAATTATCGTTTACCACATACTCAAACAGGGGAGATAAGTAATCAAGTAAAAGGTTTATTGGAACAAAAAATTGTCGAACCGTCGATAAGTCCGTACAATGCTCCATTACTATTAGTTCCTAAAAAGGGACAAAGTGATATAAAGAAATGGAGACTAGTCGTTGATTTCAGGAAACTGAATGATAAGATAGTTAATGACAAATTCCCATTAACACGACTAGATGACATCTTAGATAAATTGGGAACAGCAAAGTATTTTTCAACTTTGGATATGACAAGTTCTTTCCACCAAATAGAACTTGAACCAAAGTCAAGACCCTACACAGCTTTTTCCACTCCGGATGGCCATTATCAATATACCAGATTGCCATTTGGATTGAAAATATCGTCTAATAGCTTTCAGAGAATGCTAACCATCGCTTTATCTGGTCTGGAGTCTGAAGCATTTCTATATGTAGATGACATAATAGTTTTCGGATGTAGTTTGAAGCATCACAATACTAACTTGGCAAATGTATTTGCTAGATTATCGAAATATAATCTAAAGCTGAACGCAAGCAAATGTTGTTTCCTAAAACCGGAAGTTGTGTACTTAGGACACCTAATAACAAGTAAAGGTATTAGACCAGATCCAAGCAAATATGATGCTATTAGTAAATATCCTATTCCTAAGAACGCAGACGAAGTAAGAAGATTCGTAGCTTTCTGCAATTACTATAGGAGATTTATAAAGAACTTTGCGGAAACGGCAAAATGTATGAATGACCTACTGAAAAAGAATGTAAAGTTCGAATGGTCAAAAGAATGCCAACATAGCTTTGAAACTCTTAAGGACAGTTTGATTAGTCCACCAATTCTGCAATATCCTGATTTTGAGAAACCGTTTGTATTAACGACAGACGCGTCGGATTTTGCATTAGGTGCTGTCCTGTCTCAAGGCACGATAGGAGAAGATCTCCCTATATCGTACGCAAGTAGATATCTTAATGAACACGAGAAAAACAAACCGGTAATTGAAAGGGAATTGTTAGGAATATATTGGGGTATACAATTTTTCAGGCCATATTTATATGGGAGAAAATTTATAGTAGTCACAGACCATAGACCGTTAGTGTCATTATTTTCTCATAGAAACCCAAGTTCTAAGTTGACACGGATAAGATTAGAGTTGTCGAATTACGATTTTGAAATCGTATATAAAAAAGGGATTAACAACACCAATGCAGATGCATTGTCCCGAATACAACTTGATTCAACTGTATTGAAGAGTATGATACCGATTGGAAATGATGAAAAAGTCAAGAAAACGCTAGTAGTAACAAGAGGCATGACGAAAAAGTCGTCAGACAAAGAAATTATCAATAGTGAGTCACAGGAGACTGATCAACTCCATATGTGGGACTGCACATCGATAAGCGATATAAAACTTGCAAGCAAATTGAAGTTTATATTCGAGAAAAGGCCAAAAGACGATGAATATCTATTCATCGTAGAAAATGACAAAGGTCATAAAGAAACGCGCGTTAGATGTAGCGATAATCCAAAGTGTTTAGGCACTCTTTTGGAGAAGCTATCATTCTATTTGAAGGAAACGGGGAATAAATATTTGCCATCGCAAAAGACGATGCAATATTCCGTGAAATTCCTGACGAAGAATTTAAGGCCAGATACAATGATTTGAATAAGTCAAATCAAGATAACATTGTGATAATGTTATATGAAAGACCTCGAAATGTACTAAGCGATGAAAAAAAAAGTGAATTGATAAAGTTGTACCATGACACTGCACAAGGAGGACATTTCGGTGTAAAGAAAACAGTTGCAAAGCTGAGACAAAGGTACGTCTGGAAAAACATGACCAGAATGGTAAAAAACTATGTATTAAGGTGTGATTTATGTCAAAGAAATAAGCAGACTAAACACACAAGAGAGCCGCTAAGAGTAACAGACACTCCGGCACAAAGTTTCAACACGATAGTGATTGACACTGTTGGTCCACTCAGACCTGCAGGTGACTATAGATACATACTTACAATGCAATGCGAGTTGACAAAATATGTGATTGCTTGTCCAATGGAGACGAAAGAAGCAAGGTCAATCGCGAAGGCATTAATTGATAATGTAATATTAAAGTATGGAATATTCAACATACTGAAGTCGGACAGAGGAACTGAATTCACGAATGAACTCATGAAAGAAATATGTGAAATGTTGAAGATTGAGCAAAGATTCTCAACACCGTATCATCACGACACTTTAGGGACAGTAGAAAGGAACCACAGAGTTTTGAATGAATATTTCTTGTCTTTTGTAAATGATGATAACTGGGAACAATGGATTCCCTACTACACATTCGCATATAACATTACTCCTCACGTGGATACAGATTATTCACCATTCGAATTGATATTGATATATTGATGAAGTCATGAATCATCCCAAGATATACAACTGGGACAATTACGCAAATGAACTGAAAACAAGATTAAAATATTCACTAGACAATGCAAGAAAATTAATACGAAAGGTAAAACAAAACAGACAATTAGAATCCCATAAAAAGAAAAATAGCATAGAATTAGAAATAGGAGATTTAGTTTTAGTTAAAGTAGACAATAGAAGAAAAAATGAGTCACCATATATTGGCCCATACGAGGTTACAAACATAAATGATTTAAACGTAACAATAAATGTAAAGAATAAAGAAAAAATTGTACACAAGAATTTACTTAAGAAATACATATAAAACATTGTAATACTGACCTACACTAAGAATTGTAGTAATAAGATATAGAAATAATAACGAACACAAAAAAAAGACTTTGTCAAAACCATACAGAAAATAAAATCTTCCAATTTCACTGTAAGATTTTCTTAAGGGTGAGGGTGTAGTATATGCATGAATTTATTCAAATACACCGAAGTGTAAACATAAGAGGAATTCATTCATATACAAAGTGGTGCAAATACAATTCATTAGAATAAGAATACACTGTAAGCTTAATGTAAAGAACAACATAACCAGATATTTCCGTGTGCGTGTGTGTGATTTAAGCAAAAGAGTTTAATGACTTCTTGCTAAGCCAGAGTAAAGCGGCATTGGACAACATTGTAAACAAAAGCCAACAATGTATGTCAGTAAACAAATTGCAAACAAAGTATGTTACAATTGAAGAACTCATATTTGGGTCAGCGCTTCGAATTTCAAGTGCCACAAGAATAAAGGCAACTAGAACAATATTGTGTCATACACAAATGTTCTCGTTGTGACACTTTGCTAAACATGGAAGTAGATGGTAAAGTACAATGATAGAATAAGAATTGATCGAACATTGATTTGGTTCGATCAAACCTAGACTATAATTTAGAAATGTAAAATCTCTTTATAAGCAGAAGATTTCTGTAAGTAAAGATCAATCAATAAAGTTCATTCAAAAACATTAAACACATTACAATTTACTTGGGCATTAACTCATCACAGCACGCAAATTTAATTTCTGGATAATAAGACATATACCAATCGATTTGTACATGTCTCCGGAAGAGATCCTTATACTCGGAGTTAGTACACAATCTTTTGTTTGCTTCTGGTGACTGAAAATGTAAATGCGTAATTTGGCCACACATATGTAAATATTTCACACTTTTTCAAAAACTGTTCACCCTATAGCTCACGCAAATTTAATTTCTGGATAATGAGACATATACCAATCGATTTGTACATGTCTCCGGAAGAGATCCTTATACTCGGAGTTAGTACACAATCTTTTGTTTGCTTCTGGTGACCGAAAATGTAAATGCGTATTTTGGCCACACATATGAAAATATTTCACTCTTTTTCAAAAACTGTTCACCCTATAGCTCACGCAAATTTAATTTCTGGATAATGAGACATATACCAATCGATTTGTACGTGTCTCCAGAAGAGATCCTTGTACTCGGAGTGGACGCACAATGTGGTGTTCGCTGCTGGTGGCCGGAAATGCAAGTGCTTTTTTTGGCCGCTCTTATGTAGATGTTTTGCACTTTCTCACCCTATAGCTCACACAGTTTAAGTTTCTGGCCAATGACCAACAAAGCACTCGATTTGTACGTGTCTCCGGAGTGAATTCTTATATTCCGAACGGCAACACAGTCATTTGTTTCGTGTTGCAGAACAAAATAATAATACTAAAATTTGCCAATATTCATTTAACAAAACAATTTTTTATTTAGTTTCAATATAACAATTTATTTTTTGCTTATTAGCAACAAATCATTTCACATTTAGTATTGTTAATTAACATAAATTAAATAAAATCGATTTTAGAAAATATTTTTCTTCTGCTAACAATTTTGTTTGTTTACATTTTACAAAATCTTCTGCTTTTTGTTCTCATTCCATCAAAAATCTTCTGTTTTTGTGTCATTTCATTTGTTTCTGATTTGATTTTGTTACAATTTAGTCTGGAACGGAATGGAATGAAATTCTGCTCGATTGAAATCTTCTGCTGTTTTTCTTCTGTTTTCTTCACATGCGTAAATGATGTATAAGTTGAGAACAATAAACCACCGCAATGTGGCAACCCTTGTAGAAGAGAACAAAGAAACGAGTGAAGCGTCTCGTGTCTCTGCTCTCTCTCTTCCTCTCTTCGTTGAATATTTCAATGCACGAGCAGTTGTTTGATGATGTTACTGTATCTAACTACTGAAATTCCACCCCTGTTTAAATAGAATTACATGAAGTATTTAAAAAGTATGAAATAAAAAAGTTATGACGCGAGAGATAACTGCGTTTGAGTGATACGCGACGTGTTTTTTGGTTCTCTTCTACGTGGGTAGCCACATGTGGTGTTTTGCTTCCCTACTAGTACACCCTTTTTGCCTTTACTTAGTCAATACACCACCCGAAAATGATGAAAAGTGATGTCAATAAGTGTTTGAAAAAACTCAATGAAAAGAAAATTAGAAAAAAGAAATAGAAAAGAAGTGAATATGAAAGCAAGAAGCAAGCGTATCATGTAATGGAGCCTCGTGTCTGGATTGGATTCGGATCTGAATTGGATTCGGATCCGGATCTAGATTTGATTCCGGTATCCGGATATGAATTCAGATCACCCCCTCCCCAACCTACCCATATTACATACAGTATTTTAATTTGTTGACCATATTAGACGGCTCTGGAGTATAACCTAAGTAACACCTATCAACTCGCCATAATTTCGCATTATGCTCCGTATTCAGTTCTTGCGAAATTTTCGTAAGAAATTGTTTCATTTACCTCCAAACGGAAAATTTTGTTGCGCAGAGTTACCACCTACGTTGTAAGTATTTAATTGATAATGCATCTACTCACTCCATTTTAGTTTTAACGCATCTGGTGTTACGTTTTTGGTGTTACTTTTGGCTGTTACAATTATCGAAAATTGCGGTCACAAACAATTGTTTTCGTACCAAATAACTTTGGCGTATCAACTCTGTAATTGATTTTGCCCACTCATCAAAGAGATGAGTACCAAGAAAATGAAAAGTGGGCAAAATTTTCGGATCAAGAAATTTTCGGAAACCGAAATTTCATAAAAACTGAATACCGGGCTTTAGTTGAAGAAATTACAAATTGAAAGAATTTCGAAATTCATTGCATATAAGTACTTGCTAGCCGTCAATGGTAGTGTGCGCGGCTCTTGTTTATGAGAACGTGGGTTCAATCCTAAAACTAAAATTTCTTTCGACGGCGGTCTTCTCGCTTAATGACGGCGACAGTATCGAGCATTTAGCCATGAAAAAGCTTCTGAACATACCGTTGGAACCGATGTAAAACTGTAGGTCACAATGTGAGTGTAAATCCATTCATTCTTTTTTGATTTTTTTTATAAGTACTTGCTTATTTTAATTTAATTACGAGTAAGAAGTAAAACCTCAGCTCAGCAATTTGACTTGTTAACGACAGAGATGGACACAAATCTTGGCTAAATTGCCGGAGATTGGGCGAGGCACAAAACTTAATAAAAACCAATAACCGAAATTTAAGAAAAATATTTTCCTTTTTCGAATGGTCCCATGGGGCCCACATGGTTCAAAATAGAGGTTTATCTTTAATAGCGTCTTTATTTTTGTGGAGCGACATCTGTGGACCCAGATAACTCTAATTACCATATTATAGTGGGTCTTGAGAATCGGAAAACGCCAACGTCATTTCAGATCATTTGAGTAGATTTCGCTACACAGGAAAACAAATATAAAAAAAAATTCTGTGTGAAGACAAGAAAAGGTGGCATTAATGCCTAAATCAAAGTGAAAAACACACTAGTGGTATTCATGCAAACAAGAAAACCTAGAACTTTTGCTCAGCGTAAGGTTGCTCCGAAGCGTATCATGAGGCACCCAATAAAGTTGCTCCGTGTATCTATGCAGCAATTTCCAAAAAAAGCCTGATAAAGTAAATAAACAAAGTAAAATTAGAAGTATATGCTTTACCTATTTCATTATTTTATTTTTTTCACATAAATCAAAAACCCTCTCTTTTTTTCATTACAAAAATATTGACATTGAAATGTCAAAAGTTGTCACGTTTCTTTTTCCAGGTTTGCTCATCAAATTTGCCTCGAAACCTTTCCACTTTTGTGCAAGTCGCGTTGTATGGGAAATTTGTTTGTTTTGACGTTTGCTGTGCAAGTTTACGATGTTTTCGAGTTTACTAGGTTCTTTCGAGCTTTCATGAACACCACTACTATCAACAACAATGCTGATTTTGCATATGAGTTTTGGCATTTCTTGACATTAGTGGTCTTCATGAAAGCTCGAAAGAACCTCGTAAACTCGAAAACATAGAAACTTGTAAAAATAAAGAAACTATACAAATCGCAGGGATCTGGAATGTGTGTGTGGTGAACAACAATAGCGGCATTCATGCAAATGTGAAAGCCGAGAACTTTTGCTCAGCGCAAGTTTCCCTCGCACCGTTGCATGAGGCACCAGGTAAAGTTGCTCAGCGTAGTTGTGCTCAAAACCATATCAGCTGACCAAGATGGATACATAAGGTGGTAGCAGTAGCAATTGCATGTATTATGTATGTGTACTTTTTCATCCTTATCTATCACCTTATTTATCCATCCTAGTCAGATGACAACGAAATGTCAAAAGTTTACACGTTTCTCCATCCCACGTTTGCGCAGCAAATTTGCCTCGAAAACTTTCCACTTTTAAGCAAGTCGCTTTGTATGGGAAAGTTGTTTGTTTTGACGTTTGCTGTGCAAGTTTACGTTGTTTTCGAGTTTACGAGGTTCTTTCGAGCTTTCATGAAGACCACTAATACAAATGTATACCAACGATAAAAGTCAACAAAAAAGTGAAAAATACATTTAAATTTTTCAGTTCTACACCAAAACGGCATGATACAGTTAAGTGAACATATTATGTAACTCCACATGGTGTAAGTTATTTTTAAATTTAATTCCTGTCATTTCCACAAACCTACGACGAAGAGTGTGCAATGAAACGTCAGATGAGAGAATAAATGTATCTATACCTATATTAGTCTATGGTTTGTTCTCTCAGACACTTAAGCTATGGTCAGGCATTCTGGAATTTCGCAATTTACTGGATTTAATTTTAATAAACGGCAAAACATATGTTTGTTGGGTTGAAATCCCAACATTTTCGAAATCTCAGTATACCTGTACTTTGCTTTAGGGAAGTATTCTAAAAGTCCCGAAAGTGAACGTAAACGCAAAAGCCAACTCGAACGCCAAAGTCTAAATGGCAGTTTATACATCTCTCCGCGCTAGCGATCGCTTTCGAAATCTGTTACTGATATTTGTGGTTTACAGAGTTGCCCAACCAAAATAAAAAAATGTAGACTAGAAAAGTTGTCTTGAGTGAATTGTACCTAATGAAAAAGGTTTCAAAGTTAGCTCTTTTTCAGTAGATCGACAGATTTTAAGACTGATATTGTTTATAATACTGTTAGCACCAACAATATTTAAGGAAATGCAGATAGTGTGTAAATCAGCCTAAATTTTTTGAATGACAATGCCGAATAAATTTTCCAATCTATATTAAATTAGTTGTCTTAGCAGAAAACAAAATGTATTGCTTCTTTTGTTTAATAATCCTTTAACATCAACTGATTGTCTATTATTTTGTAAATAAAAGTATAAAACTTTGCAACTAAAGTTTTTCTTTCAATTGTAATTTATTCAACTAACGCCAGGAATTATAGCGTGTTGAATTTGACAGCTGAAATGATCGAAAACGTTGAACTGCGTTTTATAAACTACCCGTTAAATAACGTAACGTTAAGCAACGTAACGTTTTGTAAATGACCAAAACGACAAAAGTAACGCGCAGTGATAATTCACGACTTATAGAATACCACCCATAATCTCCCGCTGTTTTATCCATAACCTCAATGAAACTGTTTGGTGTTCACTCTTTTTTGAAGACTCAGATTAATCAGACGACAGCATTGACAATATTGACAATTTTTCTTCAGATTCGTCAAATCCGTCAGATAATCTGAACTCCACTGAAAATTAAAGTGTCCGTGGGAGTTGTACGTGTAACACCCTAGTAAAGCAACCGCTGTCTTATTAAAACTCACCAGTACCTCGTTTCTGTAGTTCTCGAATCGAAAAAGTTTTCACAAGAAACATGTGAATTGAAACAAAAACGCTAGGAACAAAAAATCGCTTCTCACATGCGACTGTTTCTACAACGTTTGTTTTGCGAAAACTTTCTGTGACGTACTGCTTTTTTCATTCTTATTGGAAAAATGCCAGAAAATCTGTTTCTAGAAAGTAGTGAGTCGAAAAAATTAAAATGTGAAACGTCAAAAATACTCACAAATTAAAACGGTGCGAGATTTTGATATTGTTTCTACAAAAAAGTTTTTTAAGAAATTAAAACTTGGAGAAGATAAGAACTATATCTTCTCTGTTATGTATTTCAATTAATTTTTCCAAAACATTACAGAAAAATCAAGAAAGCAAAAATAAAATGCAGTTGAATAAATGTCCATACTTATTTTTGTTGTTCTTTTTCGCACTAGTTTATTTTGTTTGTTTATATTTTTTTCTTACTAGACAGCTTTCTTGGAATATTCCAATCAAAATTTCATCAGTGTTGCCTCTTTTCGCATTGATATAGAGAAACACTTTTTACTCACAAATCGAGAAACGATGGAATTTTTTGTTTCATGCGTAATGTGAAAACTTTTTCGATTCGAGAACTACAGAAACGAGGTACGGTAACAATTTATGCAGATAGGGTGTGTGTTTTATCGAAAGTTTTACTTTGAATAATTTTTTGCGTGGTGAAGAAATATTTTTGCTTAAGCTGTGCCAAATGAAATATGAAAATTTTGACAATAGAAATTATTTGTAGATGAAATACCGATGAACGCACTATGAATATCCATGTGCGTGTGCGATTGCTATTTTAGACACACACTCAACAATGATTTTATTTTGGATAGATAAATGCAAACAATTCTGAATATGATGAAAACAACAAAAATATAAACTGAGTGACCAAATCTACAAGAAACAAATATCAAGGTATTCTCGTCTTTTGCCAATTTCACCAACCCATACTTATATTAGAAGCAAAAACTGTATGTGGGTTTGTGTGTCGCTTTACCAAAGACGATCTAGAATTATACAACAAGAAGATGTGCGCAATTTGGCAACCCTGGTAAAAGAGAACCAAAAAGTGCCAGATATTCACTCAAACACATTTCTCTCTCGTATCAAATCTTGACTATTCCATACT
This sequence comes from Phaonia tiefii, assembly GCA_963931995.1. Lineage (NCBI taxonomy): Eukaryota > Metazoa > Arthropoda > Insecta > Diptera > Muscidae > Phaonia > Phaonia tiefii. The sequence goes on along the minus strand of OZ008370.1, from coordinate 110,778,021 downwards.
TTTTGCATAGTTTATGAAATTTTATTTCAACACCGTTGGAATTTGTATAGTTATAAACAATTAAACTATCAAAAAGCCTCTTGTGTATTCAAATATTCAATGAAGAGAGTAAGAGAGAGGGCAGATAAGTGCTAGGGTTTCACTCGTTTTGTTTGTTGGCATTTAAGTGAAGAGAAATTTTGACTGTCTATTTGTACATCGTTTTTGGCTTTACACCAATATTGCCATCAGGGTATGCCAAAATTACTCAATGGATGCTCAAAACATATCCAAAATCACTTAAAAATTTATTTTCTTTCAACGAAGAACACTCTTTTCGACTTAATTCAAAATAATTGAATTAAGACCACACCTCGGGTTTGTCTATTGCTATCATCGATTGAGCCTTTCTGGCTGCATATCTCCGGGCGTTGAAATGTTGACGGGTCACAAGAATGCTTAAAGTCTTGATTCTAAATATCGAATTTTCTCCCAAGAGAATAATGAAAACCCAAAGTTGTATAGTATTTTTACAAGCTTTCCACACTGCAGGTCAATAAGTGGCACAACGGACCAAACAACGGTACAAGCAAATAAAATAGATATGTCGATGAAAAATTCGGACCAGGAAACAGTATTGCATCGAACGGTATTTTAAATGTAGTCATAAAAAAAGGCATGTTGCTGGTGACCTATATTCCAAAAGCAGATCTCGAGTTCAATGTTTCCCTGCAAACGGATATATTATTACGGAGATATCAAATAGATTATGGAACTGCAAATTTAATGTTTCAACACATCGTCACTTCATTATTGGTTTCACCCACCGACCATTTCGGAAAAAAAATGAGTTAGGAATGGATTACATATGTATAATATAAATGTCCTCCTTCTAATTCAGACACTCGGTTCACGATATCTCTTTTCATACCTAAGATATCCAACATAGTCTTTTAATATTTAATGAATATTGTTTTACTACCAACGCCACTGTTTGGCTTATACATCAAATGTTTAATACAAAAGTGAATAAAATATAGTTCATTATTGGTTTGCCACATTATCATAACAACGAACGTAAATCAAAACAAAAACAGTAATAAGAAACAAATTGGTTTAGCGCATATAAATGGTATTTCAATTAACATTCAAATGGTATACATACTGTCCAAATTAGATTATAAATGGCGGAGATATAGGCAAGTCCATATTCATACATTGAATCGAAATAACTCCCGAAATAGGTTCAACCGACGAAAAAATAAAAATTAGTTTGAAATTCCAATAAGAAGTTTTATATATGTGACCATAGAATAATACATACACAGATAAACTTATTCTCTCACCTGACGTTTCATTTCACACTCTTCATCGTAGGTTTGTGGAAATGAGAGCAATTAAATTTAAAATTTCCTTACACCAGGTGGAGTTACAAAATATGTTCACTTAACTTTTTCCTGTCGTTTTGGTGTAGAACTGAAAAATTTAAATGTATTTTGTACTTTTTTGTTGACTTTTATCGTTGGTATACATTTGTATTGTATTTAACACAACTAGTTTGCCACAAAAACACGAAATTCGGTTGTTGTTCCTTTGTTGATCGCTGTATACTATTGCCACTATCTGGTATTATTGAACCCATATTTTCCACCATCCAATGTTTACTTTCCATCGTACCTATGACGTTTAATTTATTGAGCGAATAAAAGCTTCTAAGGTATGTATTATTCTATGTATGTGATGCGGAAAATAGAAAGTGACCTAAGGGTAAAAACCGGTTTTGTTCAGGAGAGCCATTTTAAAGATTTAAATACGTGTATCTTTGGTGTACCATCACTGACCGTGTTGGTATTGGAAATATTTCTCTGCAAAAATTACATAGAAACGTTTTAATTTTCACACTTAAACACTTTCAATATATTAAATAACACTAAATCATTTTCTAAATGGCAATTTTTGCAAATTTGTTTACATTTCCATCATTTTTCTATCAGCTGACTTGACACAACACAGACACTGAGCAAAAACAAAATGCCTGTTGTTTTTGGCTTGTTGTATTTGTTGTCGTACTGCATCTACCATTATATTTCTACCATGGATAAAACACAGAGCAATAGCATGGTACAATAATATTTTCATGGTAAAATCGTAAGAACAGCTGTTTTCATTTTTTTCATGAGGTACAGTCGTAAGAACAGCTGTTTTCATTTTTTTCACATGTATTTTGTTTTTGTACTCTTTTGCATTCTTGTGTTGTTGGTATGAATTTGTGTAGAGTTTGACAGCTGAAGCGAATAGAACAAAAACAATATGCCTGTTGTTGCTGCCTACAACAACAACAACACGCGCTGCTATTACCATAAAGATATTATTGTACCATGAGCAATAGAGTGCAGTGCGCCCATGGTAAAATAAGTAAGGTAAAGTCGTTAGATCAGCTGATTAGAACTGTTTTCTTGCTTAGGTGTTTCTCTTTGTCAAATTCACTTTTTGTACTTATTTATTTACTTTTACAGTAGATACAAACATGTAAAAAACAAGAAAAAAAAACGTTGATGTGTTTACATTACTTATATTAGCATGGGGACACATTTCAAAAACGATGCACAAGTAGACAGTCAAAATTTCTTATCACTCAAATGCAAACAAACAAAACGAGTGAAACCCTAGCCATTCTCTGCTGTCTCTCTCTCTCTCTCTTCATTGAATATTTCAATTTACGAGCAGCTTTTTGATAGTGTTAGTGTAACTATATAACTATACAAATTCCAACCATGTTGAAATAAAACAAAAACGATGTACAAGTAGACAGTCAAAATTTCTCTTCACTCAAATGCCAACAAACAAAACGAGTGAAGCCCTAGTACTTCTCTACTCTCTCTCTCTTACTCTCTTCATTGAATATTTCAATACACGAGCAGCTTTTTGATAGTGTTAATGTATATAACTATTCAAATTCCAACCATGTTGAAATAAAATTACATAAACTATGCAAAAAGTATGAAATAAGCAAGACGCGAGAGAGAAATGCGTTTGAGTGAACTCCTAGTACTTTTTGGTTCTCTTTTACCAGGGTTGCCAAGTTGCGCACATCTTCTGGTCGTCTAATTGATAAAATTTCATAAACTATACAAAAAGTATGAAATAATCAAAATATGACGCGAGAGAGAAATGCGTTTGAGTGAATTACTGACACTTTTTGGTTCTCTTTTACCAGGGTTGGCAAATTTCGCACATCTTCTGGTTGTCTAATTCTTCACCGGCTTGCACATTTCTAAAATAAATAACATTTTCATATTGAAAATTAGTAATGTAACAGTTAGTAATGGTTTTTTCGATATAAAAACCATTTATCTGATAACACGTTAATATGTATATGGAACTATTCACAGTCCATTAAGTCGGAATTAAATTAAGATTACTGTTCTTGACCCGTGCTAATTAGTTTTGTTATGGTCTGTATATGTATATACATGTCGACTTAGTATGTAATCTTCACGTCGCTATTTATACAATTGTTTACAAATTTTTACCTCCGAGTCAAATCATATTTTCTACAAAAAGGAAACAAATGATCTATTAGTTTTCTAGCACGTTTGCTACGAGTACCTTTGACGTTTGCTACCGTGGTGCGTTTGAAAGATTGGCAAGTACATGCATTTATGAGAAGTTATGGAGCACACTTCATTGCTACTGTATGTTCTCATCATTAGTTGGCCAAGTTCCACAACACTTCCCACAATTTATTCCCTCGGTGGGATATGCAGGTGGAGAACTTAGAAAAGTTCGAAAATGTATTTCATTGCACGAATGTCGTGTTTGTAGCTGAAACTAAAACCACCTAGATGTCGTATGTAGATGGAGCCAAACGTGTCAATATATTTGTAGTAGAAACAAACTAACAACCGACAGTCACGAGTATTGCAAGCATAAACAGGAAACTAACTGCTCGTCGGTATGAATGTATGTATATGTACAGAAAAACACGAAGAAGGCAAGTAAAAGGAAATGCAATTTCCAATAAGAATCAACATAACAGAATCAAAGAATCAACCAACAGCGGACAGATGGATATTCTTGCTAACACGCACTTGTTTGATTTGTCTAATTGAAACTCATTTGTGGGAATTTGTTAAAGAACTTACAAAACTTTTGCGAAAAGTTACTACTTACCCCTTTGCAAATGCACTAATTCTCCACGATATTAGTATGAAATGTGAGCCCCCGACTGACGGCTACCAACAACGTTATTGTTCCATAATTGTTCCAAATGCACTAATTCACCACGATATTAGTATGAGATGCAGGCTACCAACAAATTTGTTACTGTTCCATAATATTAATGTTGTGTTTGCTTTCAATACGGTTATTCGCACAAAACATCTTCACAAACACTTTATTTACACACTTCTACTATTTGTATGCAGATATCATTTGAATTTAAAGTTATTTTAGTTGTTAAATTCCTAAAATCCACTATTTCACGTAAAACAATTATAAATCAAACACACGATTGAATTACAACCGACCATAGTCTAATAATATAAGTCGACGCGTGGCGTGTTGTTGTAATAATAAACGATTTTGACAGAATTTTGTTGTACTATTGTTATGACAATACACTCGATATGTCAAAATCATTTTATATACGAAGAGAGGCAAAGGAAAAACGCCAAAGTAAATAATCACATGCATAGAATTACATGTATTAAAAAAAAGTAATAGGCAGAAAGTTGGAACGCATTTAAGATCCAAATTGGTAAGTATCCATCAGTAAGTCCATACATATGTATGTAGGTAATTTTAGTTACTTCTTCTATAAATTTTTAGCCATCAAAAAAACTACAGGCGGTGAAACGACCAGCGTAAGCAAAGAGGGCAAGGAAGATTCAAAACAAATGATGCGACAAGTTTGACACTTCGAGTATATTACGTAAACAAAGAATGATAAAAAGAAACAACCCGATAACAAAATGCCTGATCAGCTGGGCTTATGCTTCCACTTATATTATTACACTATGCAACCGACCGACCGGTGACTGACAAGATTGTTGTGCGCTCTTTTGCAATTGGGTTTATCTTGCACGGAGTAGAGGATCAATACAGTGGTGGCCACAATTGTAGTGACATTATATGAAATTACGATAATGAAAATTATTCCTGAAGAAGTCGTGAATCAGTCACTTCGCGTTACTTTTGTCGTTTTGGTTAAGAGGTAGTTTATAAAACGCAGCGCAACTTTTTTGATCACTTCAGCTGTCAAATTGAACACGCCACAGTTCTTCGCGTTAGCTGAAGAAATTACAAATTTAAAGAAAATGTCGATAGGCAGATGGAAGTATTTTGCATATCATTGCTTGTAAGTAGTTGCCAATTTTGGCTGAAATGCATTCGACGGATATATCTAGTTCAAATTTTTTTTTAAATAATTCAAAATTATACTGTTTACGCACTGAAATTCTTATTCACAATTATAAAATTAGAAGTGGAACGTTCAAATAAATAATGCGTTGCAAAACTATTATAATTACATATAATTAAAAATTATAGATATCAGTTGATGTTGGCAATAATAAACAAGAGAACCAATACATTACAATCAATACATACCGCCAAATGGCACGTGTTTTTGAAAAGACAACTAATTTAATATAAATGTGGAAATTTATTGGGCATTGAACCCCAAAATAACATAGGTTTGTTACGCATTTTATGTGAATATTGTTGGTATTTGCAGTATTATAAATATGTAATAGCAATCTTAATAGAGTAAAATTTTTTAATCTTTTTCATTCTGAGCATTTCACTCAAGATAACTTTTTCTGATCTATAATTGTTTATTTTAGTTTGCAACTCTATAAACCGCATATGTCAGTAACAGCATTCGTAAACAAACGCAAGCTCGAAGTGATATTTAAACTACCATTTTTTGACTTTGGCGTTCGCGTTGGCTCCTGCGTTTATGTTCACTTTTGGGACTTTTAGAATACTACCCTAAGTAAAATAAAATATAAGCAATATTTCCAATTTTAATGATATCTGTTAAAAACATGTTTCTTTTTCATTTTGCTTAATGCTTTAAAGAAAAACAAAACGAAATGCATTATGAATATGAAATGTTGGTACAGTTTAATCATAATATAAAGCTGCATTCTGGTATACAGAGATGTCGCAGTTTTTGAGATTTCGTACGAAATAGCAACGAAGTGCAAAGATTCTGCATACATTTTGACAGTGCTGGAAGGGATACGAAAAATGGCCCACAAAAAAAACACACAAAAATACTCAATACCTCAATACTCAATACCGCCCAAAAAAGTGAGCAAACTTTCACACTTATTTTTGTTATTTTTCATCTTTGTGTTTTGGGCGATTTTTCATAAAGAAATTTTCGTTTTCTTTAAACTGACAGAATTCACTTAAAATTTGTTTCAAACAGTTAACATGCAGTTATCTCTACACAGGAATTACAGTTCCTGCAAAGTCCTTTTTAAATTTTAAGGAAAAAATATGCACAAAATTCGCTGATTTTCAATATAATCACATTATACACAGATTTTGGACGTCGAAAAATTTATCAACAGATGCTTGTATCTTGGCAATAAGAACTTTTATAAATCGGCGTGGTACCGCATTGAAGATACGCAGTGACAATGGGAAGAATTTTGTTGGTGTCGACCAAGAGGCTAAGAGGTTCGAGGAAGTCTTTGACGTGGCTCGAATCCATGATGAGTTGTCTTCAAAGGGCATAGACTGGCAGTTCAATTGCCCACATAATCCTGCAGAAGGTGACATGTGGAAACGAATTGTTCAATGTGTCAAAAAGGTTCTAAGAGTGACTCTTAAAGAAGTGGCCTCTAAAGAACACACCCTACAAAGTTATCTAATTGAGGCGGAAAACATCGTTAATTCTCGTCCATTGACTCATTTGCCTGTCAGTCATGAGGATGAGGAGCCATTAACGCATAATCATTTTTTGCTGGGGTCATCGAGTACTACGCAAACACCAGAGGGAACAGTCGTCGATAAGCCAGCTGTGTTTAAAAAGCAGTGGCAAATATCTCGTCAGCTACGAGAACACTTTTGGAAAAGGTGGATTGTTGAGTATTTGCCTACACTACGCGCAGGTCCAAGTGGTGCGAGTATACAAAAATGCGGCTCCTGGTGATTTGGTCCTAATATGCGATCCAGCTGTTTCCCGCCGAGAATGGAAGAGAGACCGCGTAGAAGAAGTATTCAAGGGAAGTGATGGAGGCGCCCCGTATCCAAGCTTGCTGTTCTGGATTTCGAAGAGTGATTCGAGTCGATCCACGGGGGTGGGGATGTCGCTGATGCTCATGTTTGTTATTGTATTTACTTATATTTTTGTTTCTATTTATTCATTTGCCTTTTTTGTCATATTATTAGCATTTGGTTTGTTTATGATCATTACTTTGTTATTATTGTTTGCCTATAATGATCATTTGTTTGAGTTTTTTTAAGTAACTTTTTGTCGTCATTTGTTTACGGTTTACCGCAGTTCCCCCTTTGTCCCAACATTGTACTTGTTGTGTTGGAAAGGAACTGTTAAGTTTTGTATACAAGTACAATGTAGTGCTCCAGCAAAGCAGTTGCTCTTCTGTTATGTCAGTTTGCTGGGGATAGAGACTGCGAAATAAACCCTACCCTACCCTACCGTATTATATAAATACACATTACCGTGTTTTGTATTTTTCTCTCCTATAGATGTTTCGTCTGCTTGCGATAGGGCCCAGGATTCTGCGCCATAAAGCAAGACAGGTTGAATGAGAGTCTGGTACAGCTGGACTTTTGTTACTCGAGAGAAGGCTTTATCTCTAAAGTGCTTGCTTAGCCCAAAATAACATCTATTCGCAAGCATAATTCTCCGCTTGATCTCAAGGCTGACGTTGTTGTTTTTGTTCACGCAGATCCGAGGTATATAGTAAATTCGTCCACTTTTGCTGACTCCTCAATACTCGAAAAAATCGCAGTAACTTCTCTAATTGTGCGCCCAATGATATCTATATCATCAACATACGGGAGCAACATGTGACTTTTACTGCTGATGGTTTTATTCATGTTGACTGCAGCGCTTCTCATAATGATCTCCATTAAGATGTTAAAGAGTTTCTCCCGTATCGGACTATCGAAGGCCGCTTTATCATCGATAAATAGATGATAGGTGTCGATTTGTTTTTCGTGTGTCTTCTCCAGGATTTGGCGTAGCATGAAAATCTGGTCAGTTGTCGATTTTCCAGGCCTAAAGCCACACTGGTATGGTCCAATCAGGTCAGCCATAATTGGTTTTAGTCTTTCGCCCATTATACTTGATAGAACCTTATATGCTGTAGATAAAGGGCTTATTCCACGGTAGTTGGCACAGATACTCGGGTCACCTTTTTTAAATATGGGACATAGTACACTGAGACTCCAATCGCCGGGCATGCATTCATCTAACCAAATTTTGCTAATGAGCTGATGCATGCACCTTGTCAGCTCATCGCCGCCAGCCTTAAACAGCTCCGCCGGTATTGCATCGGCTCCTGCGGCTTTGTTGTTCTTAAGCCGGGCAATAGCTGTTCTGACCTCGTCTTGGTTAGGTGGGGGGCAATCGACGTTGACGTCCATATTGTGATCGATTGTCCCATCATCATTGGATATCTCAGGTACTAGTAGCGCGGAGAAATTCTCTCTCCATATTCCCAACATGATCTGCACATCTGCGACGAGATTTCCGTCCTTGTCTTTACAGAAGGGGGCCCTGAACCATGTCCAATAGTTCCGTTTTTAACTTTTTGGTAGAATTTTCGGGCTTTGTTCTTCCTTCTGTATGTCTCAATTTTCTCACTCTCGCGCATTCTCCACTGCCGTTTCTTACGCCTAAAGAGACGGTTTACCTCCTTTCTTTTCTCCCTATACCGCTCAGTTCCAGCTCGCGTAGCAATTGACTGAAGCATTACCATACGTGCAGCGTTCTTTTCGTCATTTGCTATGCGACACTCTTTATCGTACCACGGTTTAATGCGAAGCGGGTTTTCGAATCCAAGTACGGTTGTTGCGGCAGTTTTTATAGAGTCGGAAATGGGTTTCCACAGCGCATCAGGATCGTCATCGGGAGGGGGTTGGTTCTGTGCCCAAACTTGCGAGAGCTTCCTTGAGTTGTCTGTGGCTACCTCTGGTAATTGCAGCTTTCCGATGTCCAGCTTCCTCTGCGTCTGGTTTCGTACGATTTTCGCTCTACTTAATATTGTGCGTACCTTTGCTGCTACTAGATAGTGATCAGAATCCTCTGATCACTCGTACGTCCATTGCACTGTATGAGTGCCTTCCATCAATTACCACGTGATCAATTTGGTTCTTAGTTCTTTGATCAGAGGATACCCAAGTAGCCTTGTGGATGTCTTTATGCTGGAATCCTGTACCACTAATGACCACGTTTGTTAATATCAGCCAATCAGTCTCAGTGTTTGCTTAGCACACATAAAACGCCCCCGCTTATAGGAATCAACAAAACAGTCTTGTGTAAACACTGTTTCAATACGTATAGAAAACTGTGGATGAAATTAAAACCAATACTAAAACAATTTGACATGCACTGATCTCCAAGTGTGTGGTGCGGCCGGACATTCGGGAATTCGGCCGATTAGTTCATAGTAGAATGAGAAGGTAAATTTTAAATGTATTCCCCTTGTTTAGTTGGCCGCTTCTGTCAGATTAAAAGGTTTTGTTTTTGTACTTTTCTGTTTTCGTTTATTTGTTGGTATACGTATGTATGTGTTGACTTTGACATGAGGAGAGCCTAAACAAAAACAAAATGCCTGTTTTTCTTGTCCACAATTGTTGTTGTATCTACTGCGACTACTTGGTATTTTTAATATGGATTAGTCGGTCAAAAATCAAAATAAGTTTTATTTTCTTGAAGTCTGGCTGACTTTCATTCAATATTAGGGGAGGTCTGGTCGACGTTTTTCAGTTTAAGGTGGGATATTGAAAGAAATATCAAAACAATAATTTTTTGTTGGAATTTAACGATTATCTTTAATTATAATTTTGGCGAAATTTTCGTAAGAAATTTTGTAATTTATCTCTAAACGTAAAATTTTCTAGCGGCGACCACCTATCTTTGATTCACCTTATGAATATTTCATAACTAATTTCTCTACGCACTCCATTTTATTTTTAACGCATTTGGTGTTACTTTTGGATGTTAGAATTATCAAAATGTCAATATTCTGGTCCCAAGCAATTACCAAACAATTCTTTTCGTACGACATAACTTTGGCGTAACAACACTGTAATTAATTTTTCCTACAAAATTTTCCCAAAGATTATTATTGTTTATACACGTACTCTTATGGCAACGAACACTTCATAAAAATTAAATACCGGGCCTAATGAGGCATCTGAAAGAATATTCAAATTTGAATTGGAAATGAATTGCATTTTATTTGAATTGATTCAAATTCCATTCAATACTTTTTTTGTGAAAGGAATTAATTCAAAATTTTGCTAATTCGTAATGAATTGAAATCAAAAAAGAATGATTCATTTACAGCTCTGATTCATACAGGCATGTCTAATGGGAACCTAGAGTTATCTGGAGGTTTAAAGAAGATTCTACGATTTTCCTTGTATTTGTGCTTGCGATTTTTTCCAAAAACTTGAATAGTACGCATTTAGTTCGCAGAAATGTTCAATACCTTCATTTCAAACAAGCGTTGATGACGATCTGTAGATAGATCTAAACAAGCTAAACATTGTCACGAATAATGATGATTCACTTTGCAAAAACTTATTTTTTAAAACATATCTCTATTAATAGAGATATAGAACGGTATTGAGCTTGAATAAAAATTATTAAATTATTATTTAGGGTAGTATTCTAAAAGTCCCGAAAGTGAACGTAAACGTGTTTACGAAAGCTGTCACTGACATATGCGGTTTAGAAAAAGTTATCTTGAGTGAAATGCTCAGAATGAAAAAGATTAAAAAATTTAGCTCTATTTCAGTAGATCAACAGATTTTAAGATTGCTATTATTTATAACACTGCAAATACCAACAATATTCACATAAAATGTGTAAAAACCTATGTTATTTTGACCAACAAATTTTCCCATCTATATTAAATTAATATGTTTCCTATATATATTTCCATATATTAATATATTTCCTATAAAAGGTATACCCATCACCTTTGACTGATATATCCATCAAATTTGATTAGTCAACTGTGATGGATATATCCATCACGTATGATTAGTCAACTGTGATGGATATATCTATCTATCAACTGTGACTAATACTCATATAATCTTTGATTAGTGAACATCACTAGAGTGAGCAGCTCAGATATATGTTTTATAGGCGACCGAATTCATAAGTTCGAGGGATATGCAAAATCACAAGTACACAAAAGTTTCCATCAACTTTTTCATTTTGGCTTTAAGAACGTGATAGAAACTTTGATGGATATATCCATCAACAATGACGGTCAATTGACTGGTCATATGACCGTCACTGTTCTTGTAGGGTATTGATTGTAATGTATTGCTTATTTTGTTTATTATTGTCAACATCAACTGATGTCTGTAATTTTTAAATATAATTATAATAGTTTTGTAACGCATTATTTATTTGAACGTTCCATATTTAATTTTATTATTGTAAATAAGAGTTTCAGTGCGTAAACATTATAATTTTGAATTATTAAAAAAAATAGTACGAGTTCTATCCGTCGAATGCATTTCAGCCAAACTTGGCAACTACTTATAAGCAATGAAATGCAAAATACTTCCATTATAATTTTGAATTATTAAAAAAAATAGTACGAGTTCTATCCGTCGAATGCATTTCAGCCAAACTTGACAACTACCTATAAGCAATGAAATGCAAAATACTTCCATTATAATTTTGAATTATTAAAAAAAATAGTACGAGTTCTATCCGTCGAATGCATTTCAGCCAAACTTGGCAACTACTTATAAGCAACGAAATGCCTATTCTCGATCGACATTTTTCTTTAAATTTGTAATTTCTTCAACTAACGTGAAGAACTGCGGTGTGTTCAATTTGACAGCTGAAGTGATCAAATACGTTGCGCTGCGTTTTATAGACAACCCATTAAATAACGTAACTCAACGCAGGTACTCACCGAACAGCTGTAACGTGTTATAAACTACCAAAACGACAAAAGTAACCCGAAGTGACTGATTCACAACTTATAGAATACCACCCTTAAAAAAAAATAAAAGTCTCCCTTGTGAAAACTATTATAAATTCACAGAATAGCAATCTTGAGATCACAACTTGTCCAGTGATACCAAACACTTTCTTAAAATTCAGCTTAGGTCTCAATGTGGCTTCAAACTGTAATATTTCTCATTTCTCCCATCTACTGTGTTTAGATCTGCACGATTATTGGACTGTTGATGCTGTGAAAATAAATCTAGACAGGAGGTATAAAGTACACAACTTGGTAGTTCTATGAAATAAATTACTTACCTTTATAAAGCGAGGTTAACATTGCGTTGGAAATGAGAGGTGCAGTACTGTTCTGCTATATTACATTATTACTACATTTTATTTATATTATTGCGTTTCATAATTTATGAGATCTTGTTATGTTTTTATAATTATTATTTTAATTTATTAATAATTTAATTTTTTCATTTCTTTCCTTCTCCACCTCCAACATCTCTTCCTGCACCTTTATTTTTTTTAATCTGCTTCTCTTCGCTCTAATCTTTCCGACTTCGTGACCTCCAAGCTATCTTTAAGAATATTTAAGACCTCCGCATTGTATGACCTTTTGCATCCCTTCTTGCTTACGCTAGGAACCTCCCCCAAACTTGGAATAGCAAGCACTGTTTCCTCTGAGTTTTGAATTCGTATTCGTCCGAAACTTCGATACTGCACATTGATGTTTCTGGACCTGTACAAAATATTATACGTTTATGGCTGCCAATAATCGAATGGAGCTTATAGTAATGTATTCATGTTGATGGTGATGCCCCTCCCCTGTTGTGCCAATTTTTTCGTTTGAATCTATTAATAATTAAATTTTTGAAACTTGACTATATCTATTTTTACTTCTTCTGAAGAAAAATTTTGACCAAAAGTCATCATCTCTTCAGACATTTGAGTGTTTTTCCGAGTGCTACGGAGGCCTTCAATATTTTCCTGCCACATGTCAATTAACAGCGTCTCCCCTTCAGGACTGCACGAAGATCGCTGCCTCTTATATTGGCGTCTATAAATGTTGATGTATGTAAATGGATTGATTTCTTTGATTTTATTAGCAGTTTTAAATGATTTTATTATGGATGTTTTGCAATTCAATTGTGGCTCAGCGTACTACGGTTGTTGCGAAAAAGCTTTAATTCAAGGGCTATACAAAATATACGCCTGTTCAACGTGCAAGTGTTCCGAGTATGTAATGCCTCTGTAAATAGGGGCTTCTAATTTGAGATATTTGCCACCAAAACTATTCTTTCCATTTACTCACAATAAATGTCATTCGACAGGGTAATTAAAGGCTTACACACAAAAACAACTACACTTACTTTTAAATATTCATGGTCTTAAAGATCTTGAACTCTTAGTCGAAACTGAAAATTATTTTTTAATATTGTAATTATTATGGTTTTTTTTTAAAAATAATATTTTGTGATTTTGTAGTACTAAAATTTTGCACTGTAATTATTTAAATTAAATACATAACAGTTATACAAAAACAGCGTAGCATCATACCGGCATCATAGATTCCAGTTCATTTGAACGAAATCTCCACAATTTATTGAGATTCCAGCATTGTCAAAATATATTCAGAATCTCTGTATTTCCTTGAGATTCCGGCTGAAATCTCAAAAACTGAGATACCGCGGTATACATGAACGCTATTTAACACAGTCTTAAGTCTTACTTCTACCGTTATGCCGCAGCCGTTTTTTTTATTATTTTGTCTCGCTTTATTTCCCAAGAATTAATTTATGGATTTAAACGACCATTTGAATTGTCCCATTCACTAACAGGTTGCAGCACACATTACAATTATAACAACAGCAGGTGAAGTTGCTTAAGAATTTAACTCTGCACAGCAGCAGCCTGGTGAATTTCATAATATGTAATTAGGAACAGCCGCTGCTGCCGCCGGGTTAGCCGACCAAGCCGCCGCTGCCGGTTTTCCCAGGTCCCTACGCCGCCGCTGAAGCAGAACCAATCGGCGTAAAGCTCTAGTCTTATTTTCCTTAAAGCATGTTCTTGTATACCGCATTTCAGCTCAAAAGATTCTAGCATCGCTTTCGAAATCTAAAGTGTTCATTTACACATATTTTGTCATTTGAGTAGATTTCGTTTCATTTTGACAACAACTTTTACAATATTAAAATTAGAACTCGAAAATTTAAATAAACAACGAGTTGCAAAACTATTATTATTATATTCAAAAAGTGATAAACATCAGTTAATGTTTAACAAAATAATAAAAAAAAACCAATAGATCATAAATGCACGCGTTTTTGCAAAGACAACATACATATTTAATATAGACCGGAAAATTTGTAAGACATTTCAACCACAAATATACTACGTTAATTACAGACTTTTTAAACATTGCCTTAAATATTGTTTGCATTTGAAGTATTATAAACAATAACAATCTCAAAAACTGCTGATCTATTGAAAGAGAGTTAACTTTTTTCAAACCTTATTTTGTACGCAGTCCACTCAAGAAAACTTTTGTCCAATCCATATAAAGTAATTTCTTGTTACAAAGACGATCTAGAATTAGACGGCCAGAAGATGTGCGCAATTTGGCAAACCAGGTAAAAGAGAACCAAAAAGTGCTAGAAATTCACTCAAATGCTTCATGATTATTTCATACTTTTTGCATAGTTTATGTCATAGATTAATACTTATAGTAGATCTAATAGTTATCCCACCAAATTTATGACATTTGGCCTGGAGTGATATTTACGTTTGATGTTGAAAAGAATTGCTTTACTAATACCAGATTCCACCTAGTGTATGCCACTTTTCTCAAACATCTCTCTATCACACCGACCGCATCACGAAGAGTGTGAAAGGAAACGTCAGATGAGCCAAATATTTTCTCTACTAAGATTTACTCTATGATACATACCATACCACTTTTCGTCAAACATCTCTCTATCACACCGACCGCATCACGAAGAGTGTGAAAGGAAACGTCAGATGAGCCAAATATTTTCTCTACTAAGATTTACTCTATGATACATACCATAGAGTAAATCTTAGTAGAGAAAATATTTGGCTCATCTGACGTTTCCTTTCACACTCTTCGTGATGCGGTCGGTGTGATAGAGAGATGTTTGACGAAAAGTGGCATACACTAGGTGGAATTACAATAACTTCTTGCTTTAATTTTTCAAGTAATTTTGGTGAAAAACTGTGAAATTTAAATGTGTTTTAAACTTTATTATTGACTGTTATTGTTAGCATACATTTGTGTTGTATTTAACACAATAATTTTAACACACATAACGAAATGCCGTTGTTGTTATTTTGTTCGTTGATTTGAACCATTGCCTTTATCTGGTATTAGTAAAGCAATTTTTTTCAACATCAAACGTAAATATCACACCAGGCCAAATGTCATAAATTTGGTGGGAGAACTATTAGATCTACTATAAGTATTAATCTATGGTATGTATTATTCTATGTGCTCGTGTATTGAAAAACATAAAGCAACTATTGTATAGAGAAGAAAATTTACTCATGGAGTGGAATGCAAACAAAGAAAACGAGTGAATCGTGTCGTTTCTCTGTTCGCTCTCTTACTCTCTTCGTTGAAAATTTCAATACACGAGAAGTTTCCTGATGATGTTATTCTATCTAACTATAGAAGTTCCAAACATATTTAAATAAAATTACATAAAGTATGTAAAAAGTATGAAATAACCAAGATATGACGCGGGAAAGAAATGCGTTTGAATGAATCGCGTCGACGTTTTGGTTCTCCTCTACTAGGGTTGCCAAATTGCGGGGTTTTTTTCTTCTCTACTTGTTCATCCTTTTTGTGAAAAGTTCAATGAAGAGAGTAAGAGAGAGAACAGAGAATGACACGGTTTCACTCATTGTGTTTGTTGGCATTTGAGTGAAGAGAAATTTTGACTCTACTTGTACATCGTTTTTGCTTGTTACAAAAAGGATGTACAGGTAGAGAAGAAAAAACCCCGCAATTTGGTAACCCTAGTAGAAGAGAACCAAAAAAGTCGACGCGATTCACTCAAACGCATTTCTTTCCCGCGTCATAACTACAATTGTCACATTGCTGACAAATAGTAACCGTGGTGACATTCGTAACCCTGCCAGAATAGGGCTGTAATGGCCAGTTTTTCAGAGCGAGTTTAAACCGCGGATTACTAAAACTGAGATGAGATTTAATCTTAATTTAACTGTCCATTCTGTTTTTCAGTGCACAGTTAAATACATCACAATTTTTTTACTCTGTCATGGCAACCTTGTGCAAATGTCAAATATATCAACAGTTGTTTGTTGTTATTTGTCTTTTTTTTTGTTTTGGTAATTACCAGGTAAATTTAACAGGTGAAATTGGAAATTACCAATTTTGGTACTAACCAGTTTGTTTTGTTTTTAATATGTGGCCCAATCAATTCAAGAACAGCATATGCAGATGCTTTTGTTAGACGGAATTTATATAGAAGTCATTATCGCCAAGCAAATTGAAGTGATTTGTCCGGGTCATTATTGTGCGTTGTTTTATTGTAACCTCATAACAAAATTCTTCGCACATTTCTTGGTCACTAATGACTTCTAGATCCGAGGAAAAACTCATTTTCAAAACTCCAAAAAATATCAACAAAATGTTTTATTGTTTATATACACAAAAATCTTCTTCTCGTTTTTCGTTGCTGCTGTCAAACGCCAACACAATCTAAACTTAGTTTGACTCGCACAAATTGGAGAGTTAAACGTAGTTTTACCTTTGACTGAAAAAACGAAAATCTGGTTTGAACGTAGTTTAACTCATATCCGAAGATGATCTCCGACTGAAAAATTGGCCATAAGTGGCATTTCAATTTCCCACTTAAATTCCGACTTGAGCAATGACAATGTTGCCACATGTTCAATTTCAAGAAATGGCAACAAAAAGATATCTTAGATAATTTTTTTTTATCATTTCTTGCGAATGAAAATGTTGTCAAGGACAGACTCAAAAGCAGAAATTTGTAAAATGGCATACACATTTTAAGTGCGTTAAAATTATTTTATTTAATGGAAGACTACGTATACATTTATATCTCTAAATTTGATGGATAGATTTTTATTTCCGATTGAAAACAAAATTGGAACTAAATTGTTCACAACAACGCGCGGTAAATGTTATACATATTGATCATGGCAGAATTATCTATCAGGTATAGTCGTTTAAACATGTGATGATATGTTTTCCATGTCCTTTTTGGATTCACTTATCAAAATCATATGTATTTTGTTTTTATATTTTATAGTATTGTTGGTATATATTTGTGTAGAGTTGGACAACTGAAACGAATGAACGAAAATAAAATGTCTGTTGTTGCTGCTTACAACTACAACAACATCTGCGACTACCATGTATATGTAGGCACTGGCTACAAACGTGTTGCCGTATCGCATTTTTTCACCCATTACAACAAATGTTACCACATTTCGTAGTATTAAGTGTGGATAGTTTTATTTGGAAAGTCATAAGTGGCGATAGCTTAATGGAATAAAAAAAAACAGCCTTAATGTAAATTCAGCATTGCTGTTGGTAGTGTGTTTTACACTTTGGTTTAGACAATAATGCCACGTTATCTTGTCTTCATATAAATAAAATCACCAAACACAAACTGGGTAATATTACCGACGTTTAGTTTTTCTGTGTACTCACTTTTTTCAGGAATAATTTTCATTGTGATTTCATATATTGTCACAACAATTGTGGCCACCACTGTATTGACCCTATACTCCGTGCAACTCTGTTTGTACACAACGAATTGCAAAAGAGCGCACAACAATATTGTCAGTCATCGGTCGGTCGGTAGTTCAATCGTGTGTTTGATTTGTAATTGTTTAACGTGAAATAGTGGATTTTACGAATTTAACAACTAAAATAACTTTAAATTCAAATGATATCTGCATACAAATAGTAGAACTTCGTAAATAAAGTGTTTGTGAAGATGTTTTGTGCGAATAACCGTATTGAAAGCAAAGACAACATTAATATTATGGAACAGTAACAAATTTGTTGGTAGCCGGCATCTCATACTAATATCGTGGTGAATTAGTGCATTTGGAAAGGGGTAAGTAGAAACATTTCGCAAAAGTTTTGTAAGTTCTTTAACAAATTATCACAAAAGAGTTCCAATTAGACAAACCAAACAAGTGTTTGGTAGCAACAATATCCATCTTTCAACTGTTGATGTTGGTTGATTCTGTTCTGTTGATTCTTATTGGAAATTGCATTACATATGAATGTACATTCATACCGACAATCAGTTAGTTTCCTGTTTATGCTTGCAATACTCGTGACTGTCGGTTGTTAGTTTGTTTCTACTACAAATATATTGACATGTTTGGCTCCATCTACATACATCTAGGTGGTTTTAGTTTCAGCTACAAACACGACATTCTTGCAATAAAATACATTTTCGAACTTTTCTAAGTTCTCCACCAGGATATCCTAACGAGGGAATAAATTGTGGGAAGTGTTGTGGAACTTGGCCAACTAATGCTGAGAACATACAGCAGCAACAAAGTGTGCTCCATAACTGCGAATGCGAATAAATACATGTACTTGCACATTCTTTCAAACGCAACACGGTAGCAAACGTCAACAGTACTCGTTGCAAACGTGCTAGGAAACTAACAGATCATTTGTTTCCTCTTGGTACAAAATATAATTTGACTCGGAGGTAAAAAATCGTAAGCAATTGTATCAAATAGCGACGTGAAGATTACATACTATGTCCATATGTTTATACATATACAGTCCATAACAAAACTAATTAGCACGGTTAACGAACAGTCTTAATTTAATTCCGACTTAATGGATTATGAATAATATGGTTTTTATACCGAAAAAAACAAAGCCTTACGAATACTTTTTTAAATCAATCAACTTTGCAATTGTGTTTCCAAAAATTTGTACAGATGAAATTGTCTC
This sequence comes from Phaonia tiefii, assembly GCA_963931995.1. Classification (NCBI taxonomy): domain Eukaryota; kingdom Metazoa; phylum Arthropoda; class Insecta; order Diptera; family Muscidae; genus Phaonia; species Phaonia tiefii. Next base: position 110,758,852 of record OZ008370.1, on the reverse strand, counting down.
ATAGTAACGCTGTGGGCGGATTGGTTCAAATATTTCGCACCGAACAAAATTTTGAAGTTTGCGTGGTGAATTTTTAGTGTCAAAAATTAGACTAGCCCCAGGTCTACTATAAATTTTGACAACGAACCAAATGACATTTGTTTAACAACAAGATGATTTAGTAAGGTGATAGCATCAACAATGCTGGTTGGTTTTGTTTCATTTTCATTTGGCTAACGAAAATTGTCAAATCAATTATACAATTGTGTTTGCATTGTTTAAAATGAAAAATACAAATATATTTAATTTTAAGTAATTTTTAGAGTTTTATTTTCATTTTAATCACGTCATAAAAAAACCAAAGTTTGTTATACAACATCAACATCTGCTGCTCCCACCACCTTATTGAATACATCTTGCTAAACAGGAACACAAATGTTTTATTTGTTTTTGTCGTGTTTTTTACGCCGAATATTAACAAAAACGTCGTTTGGCTGAACTGCAACTTCACCAATTCTTCCAAAGCCGCAAAAATAAGTGGAACATATTGTTGATTTATTTATTTTTTCATTTCAACGCCACCACTCACTGACTTGTCCTGCTTTGTGCGGCGACTGAATGTCAAAAATTGGTGAATGATCTGTCAAAATTTCATCATATGAATCCGCACCTCAAAATGACAAAATATTATCTACCATACCAAAATTTATATACTCAATTCTACCATGGACTAAAAGAGTTCGATCCGCCCACAGCCTAAGATACAATGTCAGTGACAGCTTTCGTAAGTGAACTCAAGAGAAGAAAAAGAAACTACCATTTCTGTAATGTTAAGGAAATTACGGAAGGAACTTGAATTTTTTCGGTTAATGTTACAATATGAAATAAGACTTCATTAAATAAGAGTAACAAAATCACAAAAAGCCGAAGAGTAATGTAGAACAAATGTGAATTATATGAACCAAACTAAACATCATTTTTAGAAATTGTGAAATTTATGTGTTTTTCCATTAAAATAAGTTATTTTAATACTAAAAATGAAAAAACAAACATTTCAAATTATGTTTTCTAAGAATTTATTAAAAAATTTACAATAAATTTTTTGAATAAAACAAGCAAGTGATCTGTATTCACCGTCATTTTCCTGAGCGATTTTATATCACGTGATTTGCAAAATTGTTGCTTGCAGAACAGCATTCTGGTGATTTAAAACCATATCGACGTGAAGTTAATATCAGAACAGGACTGATAAAATACGAATTTTATTGGAAATTTTCTCTATCTTTATTGGATTAGGAGCTTTTAATGCAGTTTGAAGTCTCGGAGATGTTCAATGTTAAATCAGTTCTTGAAATGTTGACTGAAGCGGCTCACTGGTAAAGTTGTACGTAACTACTCAGCTTTTGGCGCTGTTAGGGGCATTTTATCGATGATCGTTTAAATAAAGTGTACTTGCAAATCGGTACTTTAATTTTTGGGAACGATATACTGCCTGTTAAGCGCCCTGAAGACGATCAAATAATAGCTCTGTCTGCGTACACATATTTTGCATCATTTTGTGCAAAATGTTGCAAAATCTTGCAAAATGTTGTCTGCGTACTCCAAATCTCTTGCAGCGAGAGAGCCAAAAAGAGAATTTTTTGACAGTTGGAAGTTAGAGAACTTGCAAAATGTTGCTGGAAAAATTTCTACTTGCAAGATTTTGCAACTAGTTTGAACAGCTGTTTTTATTTACTGTTTGAATGAGATAATTTTTGTGTAATGAAAATAAAAATTGAAATTTAACAATGGCAGAGGTAGTTAGAATTGTGTTGATTTTTAACGTTTATAATAAATTATAATAAACAAAACATTCTACTTCATGCTAGAAACGTGCAAATATACAGTGCGACCGTGCGACACATATGCTAAAATTCGTTTGCTCTGTTATTTCAATTGTTTACACACCGATCAGCTGTTTTCTTGCAAGATTTCACTGGATGCTGTCTGCGTACTTTTTGAGATATTTTCAACCGAGAGAGTAAAATTGTTCTTACTCTCCCAAAAAAAGTTACTGAGTATTTGCTACTGGAAAAGTACGCAGACAGACCTAATCTCATCAAGCAGTGTATATGTGTGTGGTGCGCTCGTGTCTTGCCCACAAACGTTTAAAGAAATACGTCAAGCAGCAGCTTCCCTGCAGTCGACGTAGCTAACGAATCTTTAGTGATTTCCCTAACTACCAAGAATTACCACTAGCTACCTGCCAGACTACCAGCAATGCTTTCGACTAACGAATTTAACATGGGGATGAGATTGGCGGTAGCCAATTGCCATTTTGTGCATAACCTTTCACTAATGATTTCACTAACAACATGTGATGTACGAATTCACTAATACTGCTGCCATAACAAAAAGATTAATGAAGATTATCCGATGAAATCACCGGTCAGCAAAAAACAACGATTCCTCTACTCCTAATGTACCAGTTATTTCCATAATGAAAAGACGAGAACATTTTTTTATATTTATTTATTTAACAATGAAAACTTAAAATTATAATAATTCATTTAAAAACTATAATTTAAACTTTAAATAAATTCCAATAAAATATAATGAAATTCCACGCTTCGTAAAAGATAAAAAACTTAAAGATAAAATTAAAAAGAACGTCACATCTATGAGTTTTTTGTTTCTTCGCTTTTCATAAGAATATAAATTAAAAAGATGAAAACTATGTTTAATAAAAAGATAAAAAACTGCAAGGTAAAACTAAAGACGACTCTACAGCTATCAGTTGTTTGCTTCTTTATGTTGTTTCCTTGAAACAGAGGTTGCCCTTATCTCCCTTTTTTTTTTTAAGTTGAGTAGGTCTTCTTAGTTGGTCTTCCGCCGACCCAGGGAATTTCGTGTTTATTGGTATGGATTCTGCAAAAGTGATAAAATAATCTGAAAACAATATTTTAATCTGTTATCAATATTTTAAATTTATATTACCTACCAGTACGCAGTAAACATTTTCCAGTTATTTGAGACTTTATTATATTATTATATATTTATTTATTTGCTTCAAATTACACATTTTCTGACCACGAACTTCCAATTGCAACTGACGCCAACACAAGAAACTAATAGTCAAGCCAATATTTTTTTCTTGTTTATCTCCTTTGGAATAACGGTACAGCTTTTTTTTGCATTCCATACATATCCATCGTTGCAATACTTTTATCTAATGAAATCGTTAATGAGCACAAAACATTGAAATGCTTTACGGGAATTTGAGAGCAAGAATATTAATCTCTTTCATCAAGAGCAAACAAATGTGTATCGACACAAAGAAGTAAGAACAAAGTTAAGAAGTAAATCAATAGTTTGAGAGTCAAAAGGCGAACCCTTGCATAACTTGTGGCATTTGGATTCACTAGTCAATTTTTCATTAGCCAAATACCTAACGATTTTGAGTTAATTTCTACTTTTAAAACTGTAGGGTTGTTTTTGAGTTCGTTGTGTTTGTTTACTATGTCGTCGCCTGATGATGATTTACTTTTGTTAGATTCTACAGCAGTTGTATTAAAAAAGAAGAAAACAAATATGTATGTATTTATATAGGTAAATAAATAAACAATATGAATAGGTTAACTCATGGTAAAATTATCTATCGGGTACACGCGTCAGCCCAGCTGATTTGTGGTTTTTTCATCTTTACCGTCGGTAAGCTGTCAAATTCGATTTTGTTTCAACCAAAATGCAATTTAATAGCATAAACTTTGTATCAAGTACGACAATCTTATAAAATTGTTCACATTTTGTGTACATAGTGGTTTTCATTATTCAGCTAATTTTGACAGCTTAACGACGAAATTGCTAATGCGACTACCTAATAGATAACACAGTGTGTAATTTTTTAAGTTATGGCAAAATAACCATATAGGGACACCACTACGTGATAAAAGAGCAAAAAAAAGACCCCTGTTTCCCAGTTTTGCCCAAAGTCCTCCAGGTTTTTTTTTTATGGCCCCCAAAGAAGTGGGGCCTCGGTGTCATTTTTGCAAAAAAAAAAGTGATAATTTTCTCAAGCTCATATCTTGCAAAACGTTCGGAATTTTGATTTACTCTCTGAGGCAAAGTTGTAGCTCTTATCATAAAGAACAAAAATTGTAAACACATAAAATCAAAAAAAAACTTCATCTTCAAAGCCAAAATCGCAAAAAACTTTACAAAATTAATTTTTTTTTACCTGTTTCCCCTGTCCAGGTCCTTAGGTAGCAAACCGTACAAATTTCAAGGACAAACAACTTCCTAGAACATATGAACTTCCTAGGAATGATTCTTAACACCGTTTAGGTAGCCCTCAGATAGCCGCAAAAGTGAAAAATTTCCCGAAAATTTTTTAATTTCATTTGTTTTTTCTTTACTTCAACATTGAGATACTATAAAGCCTTCTCCCGTAAGTGAAAAGGAATGTTGCAGATTTCATTGTTATACTATTACTGGTTTTATTATTCTTAGTACTTAGGTGGTATCAAGGCGAATTTATACAAGGTGGAAGCACTAGAATTCGCCTTGAAGTCTAATGTATTTTGTTTTTGCCTTTCGTGGATGAAATGTCAAAATATGAATTTGCCTTGAGTTCGCCTGTTGTGAAAGTGACATTTGTACTTTGTTTGCATATGTTTATTTTGATGTATTTAAGTTTGTGCTAGTGGCTGTTTGGATGTGATTTTTGCTTAAATTTGGCAAAAAATTAAAAAGAACATATGTACATCCATCGTGAAAGTGTTTCTTTTATAACAATATATACGACTTTGAGGCCATTATCAAAGTACAAATTGCATCCGGCAACGACTACCCCACAACAAGCGTTTGCTATCGTCGCTTAGAACTTGGAAAAACGGCCCGGTTCATCGTTTCACTTGTTTAAAATACACAGCACACTTTCCCATCTTATAGCAAGATTACTTTTTAATTTTTTACCAATTTGAAACTTTACAACACACAAAACACACTTTTTTTCAAAATACATACAAAATACATAATTGATCATGGAATCCAAGACAGAAAATGACAACGGCAATAATCTGGTAATGGTGTCGGCCCATGTGAAATGTTGTGCTGAGTTGTCGCCGAATTATGAAGTACAGATAGATTTAGTCCTCTACAAGCATTTCTCACTACCGCTGACTTTCCTAAGTCTAAGTAATTATTGTTCAAGTCTATCATGATAGTGGGTTTGGGTACCCAACGCCAATATCAGATATGCACTTCTTATGTATTGATATCAACACTAGGTTAATATACAGTTCCCACTAATACGTCAACTACTTTTGCAATAAATTCACAAAATATGTATTAAGCCACATCATAGCATATGTGCTTATTATAATGATATGTTTGATGTTCTATGGTATACAAAGCTCCACACCTTCAGCTCTTTCCTCTGGGCTATCAGATTGGTGGTAGATTTAATTGATTTAATTACTTGGTTTATAGGATATGTAAGTTTTTTGTAAGTTTTTTACCACGTCTTGCTAATTCCGGCAAACATCCAATAAATCTCTGATTTCATTAGTCCTTGTTGATTTAACTTATGTTTATGACAGTTAGGTGAATAATTTTAAGATTGTTTAGTAACGCATGAAAATCGATGTGAACTAGTAGCACTACCCTATTCTAACCTCCATTTATATTTTTATTTTGTGTGCCATATGTGATATGATTAACTAATGTCACTGTACAAGATATTACAGCATCATTAGCGATTTTATTTTTTAAACTATTTATTTTACATTTTTTAAACTATTTTATTTACATCGTTTATTATTCAAGTTATTATTCAATTTCAGTTATTATTCAATTTATGTCAGTTGCAATTACATACATATACTATATGTAATAGTTTTGTTTCCGCCCGTACTATTTTGCTGTTTTTGCTATTTTTCTATTTTGAATGAAATTTGTTTAACGCAAATATAATTCATAATTGTTATAATGGTGAAAACGGTGGAAGTGGTACGTGTTGAAATAAATATTATATTAATCTAGTTGGAACTATATTGAAGTTTTAAATTCGAGAGCATAATTCCTTTAATCTTACATGTAATCGTTAATAGTTTTTGAATTTTTAAATTCTTTAATCAGTATGCCATTTGAAATTAAATATAAGCTATTGTATGAAACTAGTATAGGCTTTAATGTGAAGATTTAATTTAAGGTATTATATTTTTTGATAGTTTTTTATATGCTTGAAGATATGTTTAGTAGAAATTTGTAACCACATAAGGCCTTATGGGCTCGGTTATTGAAATAATTAAATAAATAAATAAAATTACGCTTTGGCAATAAGAAAACATATGCACATTAACATGTGAACAAAAACAATTGGTTTGACATTTCATCCACGCAATCAGCTGTTCAAATTTAGGATCAGCTGGTCACTTAACACCACCTAATATCAATTCGCCTTGGGTGGTATGGGTTGACATTTAGAGTTAGGGTTGTAACAAAGAGTAGTAGCATGGATATTTAGTAATAATGATTCAGTGTTGTAGGGATTAGTAGTCTCAGCAGGGATGGCACTACAATACTATGATATCTATTACAAAAATTATAAAAAAACATATTCGTATTATGTTTATAATGTTGATGGCCCTGGACTTGCAAATCGCACTCTCTTAAGTTGTGGATCTAAATCGTCGTCCGAATCTGACTGATTCAGAACTTATGGTGTCCACTGGCACGTTACTTCCAGACTGCCCTCCATCATCAGCTTTTTCTTTTTCAGATACTTCATTAACATTATACAGGGTAATCTTGTGACTCCACCAACATACCTGAAATGAATTAGAAAAGAAATCAAAAAAGGAATGCAAAACAAGGCATCAATAAAATTATAATTATATTACCTCTGCAAGCAATGCGTCGAGTTTTTTGCCTTTGTACCGTTTTTCCATGGGCATTGTGGTTTGGTTGCTCATCGGATTCGGTAGGGAGTTGTTTGATAAAATCGTCAAAATAAAAATGAAGAAAATGCAGCTTTAATGTCATTGATGTGCCGATTTTCTCAAAATAATACAGCATTTCTTTCACCCATTCTCTTGCTTCCGGTTCCGCGTCTCAATCCCCTCCCAAGACTCTGGTGCATACACGCTGAAGGTAAATCCATGCCATTGAATGATTATAATCATGAAGCGATGATTCAAAGTTGCTCTTGAATAGCTTTCTAATGTCAGGGCCATTAAGTACGCCTGTTAAATGAAGACAAAAAATAAAGACAGAAAAGAAAACATTAACAAAGTGAAAATAGTACAATGAGGTGAACAAAAATTCGTTTTAAATTTACTACAATACCTTTTTAAATTTTGTCATCGTTACGCTTTGGGAAAACGCTTTTCAAATAGTCGAATGCGTTTGGGCAATTTACAACGGCCACTTCGATGAATTTTTTAACAATTCCCAATTTTATGTGGAGCATTCCTCAGTTTATGTTGTTTCATTTGTTCCTCCACACTTCCTCTTGGTCTCCACGAATTACATTGGTATTGATTCAGAGATGAGCGCGAATCCCAATTACAAAGAAAAAAAAAGAATTTTGGAAAGCCGCCCTTATCGATGATCCCTTGCAAAATGTTGATGACCTTCAAATCACAGCAAATCTTCCATTTATTTTCGTAGTATTTGATTTTTTCCATTATATCTTTCAATGTTTCATAGCTTTCTTTCATGTTAATACCCATTGCAAGCGGAATGGAAGGTTTTTGGTTTTTACCACCAAAACTTTTACATCGTTGCAGTAAGCGAACGAATTGTCATCATTTAGAGTGTAGAGGCTCTGAAATTCAGCTTGCCGTTTGCGGTACGCCGTAGAGTTCACATTACCATGTGTGAGTTTTCTTTGCTTTAAAAACGCTGTCAAAAATATGGCAAGTCGCTGCGATAGTCCCAATATGGCCACAATGAAATCCATTTCCATTTGTGTTATTAGTTGTGGTCCATCTCTTCCCTGTTGGGGCTCATAATCGGTATCAAATGGATCTTCATAAGTAACACCACTTGCTCTAGTCATTCCTGTACATTCTGTACTACGATCTGGAGTTGGCGGCCTTGGTGATACAAAATTTTCAGGTGCAAGCACTGGTAGTATGGCTGTTACAGTTGCTTTATAACTTTTGTTCCTCTCAGCATATCGATTTAGACCACAAGTGTAATTTACGCATGCATAGCAACTGGTTTCATCATGATCACCTGGGAGATTAATCCAGTTTACCGGCTTACAATACTTCATACTATGTTTGCCTCCACTCAACCATGTCATGAGATTGTTATAACATTTTCGACACCCTGTATTAGGTGCGTAATTTTCACCGGTCAAATCTTCTTCGTCGAAAAACAACTTACATGCTTTCTTGAATGTACTAGTTAAAAGATTATTTTCCTTTTGCAATGTTGTAGGACTATTTTTTCTGATTTGATGACCGCAAACGTAGCAAAATAAATGAATATTTTCACACTGCATATTGAAATTGTCAGTTGCCAATGTTGTGTGCGAATTATGCTGTAGCACTTTCACTTTTTTTACTTTCACTTTCACTTTATAACTTTCACAACTGAGCTCTCGTTGACGTCGCGCTGTGTAATGCCTCGATGTGAGCGTCGTGTCGCTTTTATATTGTGTGCTGCGTCCCTTGTGAATTCAATGCAGATTTTTGCTTCCAGGTAGTTTTTTGATAAAAGTTTTTTTGATTTTATATGTTCACAATTTCATCTTTATGACAAGAGCTCCAATGTGTTTCCAGGTATTTTTTTATATTTTGGGTTGTTTTTATGTGAATTCAGTGCAGATGTTTGCTTCCAGGTAGTTTTTTGATAGAAGTTTTTTTGATTTTATATGTTCACAATTTCATCTTTATGACAAGAGAGTACTTTTGTTAGAAAAACCTCACTATCTCCGGTCTTAGAAGGGTTAATGCGGAGTCTTATACCTTAAACAAAAGCTTGAAGTGTTGTATTTTACTGAGTCTAGGAAGAAATAAGATTTTTATTAAAAAAGTGGGGTTAAAAAATCTTTTTTTAATTTGCCCCAATGAGTTAAAAAAATTAACATATTTATATACAGATTTATAGCGTGTTCAAAGGTCTTGTCAATGATACCCATCTCAACCAGATCGGATAAGAAATGGGTGAGATATAAGCGATTATATACTCAAGCTATAAAGGCCTATATCTCAAGAAGTTGGATCGGCCCCCTTCAAAAAAACTTTCGCGTTTTAATCAGCGCTGTAAGCCCTACCAGACCAAAGAAAATTGGCGCATTTTTCATAAAGTAAATTTGTTCGTAAAAGCGGAAAATAAAAAAAACGCTTTTTGGGCGATTTTTCGCTCATTTTTTAAAGTTTTTCGCGATTTTGACCTTGAAGATGAAGTTTTTTTTGATTTTATATGTTTACAATTTTTGTTCTTACACTTTGCCTCAGTGAGTAAATCAAAATTCCGAACGGTTTGCCAGATATGAGCTTGAGAAAATTATCACTTTTTTGCAAAAATGACACCGAGGCCCCACTTCTTTAGGGGCCCATAAAAAAAAACCTGGAGGACTTTGGGCAAAACTGGGAGACTGGGGTCTGTTTGACGTAGAATACGTCTTACCTTACGGTATGAGGAGTCATGTCAGGTTTTTATTGTTGTAATCTTTATTTCATTGAATTTGAGGAAACGGCTAGATGAATTTTTTTAAAATTTGTTTTGTAGGTAAATGAAGATGTTATCTTTCGTTTGATATACATTTCATATTGGTTGATATATTTCTAGTATTTTAATTTCTCAAATGAAAATTGTTTAAACACATACACTCAAACATATGTGTGGTGTTTGGTTGAGTGTTTTTGGTTGCTCAACATTGCTTAGGAACATGTATCTAGTAAAAAGTGAAACGAACAGCAAGCTAATGTTGCTTGGCAACATGTATCTAGTAAAAAGTGAAACAAACAGTAAGCTAACGTAATAAAGCTTTTTTGCGAAAGCTTCAATAAAGCTGTTGTAACATTAAGTTTGAATTGTAAAGCGTAAAGCTTTCACACAACGCTCGAATGCTAATGCGAAGACTCGATAAGGTAAACCTTTTTTAATATTAGGGCGGCCCTCTCAACATTCGCAGAACTGATTTCAATAAAAATATTAATTAAGATACATAAATTAAATTAAGTTTAAAAAAATTGAACATAATATTTTTTTTTTAAACGGACTTGAATCAAATGCCGTTGGTAAATATAAAAATTACAGCTCACAGTTGTCCCTGCAGGCTGTGTCAGAGACACGGCCATTAAGTTTAACGTAGAATACGCCATCCGATAAGACAGAAAACATATACATATAACAATAAATGATAAATAATATAAGCCAATGAATTTATTGTTATATATGTTTTCTGTCTTATTGGATGGCGTATTCTACGTTAAACTTAATGGCCGTGTCTCTGACACAGCCTGCAGGGACAGTCCGTGGCCGAAGGCCTCGGACAACTGTCTGCTGTAATTTTTTTTTTTGGTATTTTATCACGTGGTGGTGTCCGTATATGGTTATATTTTTTCGTGTTGCACTGTGTAATTCTACCATGGGTTAACTCTTTAATAATTGAAGCCCCTGGTGGAAGAAGGTGTTAACTCATTTTTTTCAAAAACAAGATTTTCATTGTTTTAATGTTTCCATGGTATCTGATATTGTTTTAGATAAGAAAAAAGTCAACATCTGATATTTAAATTATTAAAACTAAATTTAAAAATTTTTTTAAATCATATCATGGAAACATTAAAAGAAGGAAAATATTGTTTTTGAAAAAAAAGAGTTATCACCTTCCACCAGGGGCTTCAATTAATAAATAACAGAAAATGAAAAACCTTAACAGGCAGTATATCTTTCCGATAAATTAAAGTGCTGATTACACAGTGCGACAAATGAGCAGTTTTTCTTTAGGGCCTCAACAAAACCAACAAATTATGAAAGTCCATTGGCGATGTATCAGAGCACCCCTCTCGGGTTTGGCCCAGATCATCACAATTTTTTTTATAGGCCAAAGAAGATTTCAGCTGTTGATCAAATCTGTATTTCTGATTATAGGTACTTCAATATATTCTAAACGATTACATATTTTCCATTACAACCTTCTGCAACATTTTAGGTCTTTTATCGCTACATAATGTTGACTAATTAATATACATTTTGTAAAAAATACACCGTCACTTCGTCAAATGACGAAACGTCAGTTTGATATTTTTTGAATTTCTTGTAATTTTTCAGCATACGGTAAATAACAAAACTGTTGATTACTTTGAAAAATACACTACTCAACAAAAGTTCCATTTATTACTCCAAAATTGGTGTAGAAGTGTAATATTTTATAATTTTTCCGATTTTTCGCTTATAGTTTGCAAAATATAATCAAATAGATATAGCCATATTCGTCAAAGTTGTATTGCTTAAGATCCTTTACAATACGGTCAAAATACTAACCAACAAAAGTGTAATTTATATCAGTAAAACATTTTTAATTATAACATTACATGCTAATATTTCGGAAGCTATACAATTACAACTACAAATAATTGCCCATAGTTTTAGATCAAAACATTTTAAATATTATTGCCAAAGGAACGAGTCCAAAGAAATAGTTGTTCAATGCAAAAAAAAAGTGCTTGGCCATGACGAAATTGTTGGTTTCTAAAAGCGTAATTCTGGGGTTTTTAGGAAAAAAATCGATCAGTAAATTAGAGCAATAGTGTGAAGTCAATGCTAGAAGCATTTGAAAAACTTAAAGTGTATATGTCACAGAAAATTTGTTTTCTGCATTTACAGTTGGACTATCTCGACAAATCGATCGCAACCGAATCTGAGATTCAGTTTTCTCTGCCGTTCGAAGAAAGGACAACTTCACTTTTGTTATGCCTTTTAAACGTACTTCATAGAAATGTATTCTATATACAAAGGAAATAAATCACCAGACGCAATCCCGTCTGAAATACGCTGGTGGTATTGTAAAGACCAAGAAAATTCACAAAAATACGCAGAAAAACGAACACAAACCATTACTGTTGATGACGTGGAATCTGATTTTAGCGACAACTGTGAGCCTCCTTCATCTAAAAAAGCCTGCAAATGCTGAATTCCTTCGTTGACAATGTGTTCTTTACACTATAATGTATGTAGTAATTAAAATATGATTTCAAGAATTAAACAAATATAAAGTAATAATTTTCATATTATTAAATGTGTATTATGTCTATAAAATCAATAAAATATGTTCATTAAGAAACATTGTATAAACTATTTGTTTTCACAACGACGGCATTTGATATACTTGCTAATTTGTGTATTAAACTATTTTAGATGACATTGTAATGTCTACTATTTTCATGGTACGCTTTTGATTCGACAATTGAGATACGTAGACAATACGACAAAATACGAAGAAACACTTTTTTTGAATTGAACAAATGTTTTGATCAAAAACTTGTAGTTTGTATTTGTAGTTGACATTGTATTTTTTGACGAAGTCACGGCGCATTGTTTACCAAATGTGTATTACTCAACATTGTGCAACGATGAAAGAGCTAATGATAAATATGTATTGAACTCTATTGAAGTATAATCAGGATTAAAGCTTTGATCAATTGTTCGCTTCAAGATAAATATCTATTAAAATGTACTTTTTCATATTAAAAAAGGAAAATGTGAAATTGATAATTATGGTGGATGGTTGGGAATATAGCTATTTCAATGCCCACCAAGGCATATCATCAGCTCCCTTATCCACAAGTATTTAGGTATGTATATCATCACACATTATAGGGATAAACAAATCTAAACTAAGCGAGAATTACCTAAACTCCTACTTCAGAAATTTGTAAAAAAGGTCTGCAATAATAGTTGTTTAAATAATGACGAAACATCTACACAGCGCACTCTTTTTGTTTATATATATTAATTAAAAAAATAATTGTAGAAATTCATACTACACAAAATGATAATGAAATAAATAATGGGGGAGATCGTTTAAAGAATTTATTTCGATTTTTATCAAAGGTTTTAATATTTTTTTTTTGTATTAAATTGTGACAAATACTATTTTGTAACTAGAAAACACCACGTATGTATGTATGTAAATTACTATTTTTTTATTATAACAATTTTAAATAACAGAAGTCAATAAACTTCGAAGCTTCGTATCTGTCTACATTTCAATAAAGTAGAAATTAATTCAATACAAAACCAAATTCTTAGTTACAAAATATTTAAAAAAAAAAAAATAGAAAAATGCGTGAAATTATAACGCTACAAATCGGAGGTTGTGGTAATAATATTGGCGATGCGGTAAACTTACTAACATTGCAAATACAAAGAACATTTCAATTTCTTTTGTATTTCTTCAGTTTTGGCGTGTGATTACCCATGAGCATGGCGTTGACTACAGTAGTGGGCACTTTCAAGGAAATAGCCCCTTACAGCTAGAGCGCATTAATGTCCTTTTCAATGCCACCACCTCGAAGCGTTTCTATGCGCGTACTCTTTGTATTGATACCCAACCTGGAAGCACTGATCGTTTGGCTAGCAGCAGTCCTATTTATAGGCCTGAGAATTTCATCAATGGCAATGACAGTGCTGGCAACAGCTTTGCACGTGGTTACCATACCGATGGAGCTGCAATTTTGGAAGATGTTTTAAATAATACCCGTAGGGAAGCAGAGAGTGTTGATTCTTTGCAAGGTTTTCAAATTTTACATTCAATAGGAGGCGGCACAGGTTCAGGACTAACTGCTTTGGTTATGGCCTCATTGGTGGATGAATACCCGGATAATCTTATATCTAATTATGTGGTCATACCTTCACAAAAGGTGTCGCAAGTTGTGGTTGAACCCTATAATGCTGTCTTAAGTTTTCCCTCATTGGTCAGTCATTCTCACTTGACCTTTTGTTTGGACAATGAGGCTCTGTTTCAAATTTGCAGTCGTAACTTAAAGATTCCTCTATCAAGTTATGAACACATCAATCACATTGTGGCCTTAACCATGTCTGGTATCACAACATGTTTACGTTTTCCTGGCCAGCTAAATGCTGGCCTAAGAAAGATTTATGTGAATATGGTGCCATTTCCTCCTTTGCACTTTCTTATACCAGGTTTCGCTCCCCTAGTAACGTGTAGACAACAACAGTATACACAAGGTACTGTTGCTGAGTTGGTTCAACAAATATTCTCCTCCAACAATTTGCTATGTGCCATTGACCTGAGACAGGGTAAACTTTTAACTGCCGCTGGTATATTTAGGGGGCGCATGTCACCGCGTGAGGTGGACCAGCTAATGACTAATGTTCGAAATAAAAACATTTCAAATTTTGTTGAATGGATACCCAATAACATAAAAACGGCCATTTGTGATATTCCACCCCGTGGTTTGAAAATGGCTGCTACTTTCATTGGTAACACAAGTGCATCGAGATTTATGATGCAAAGAATATTGGATAGTGCCACGGCCATGTGCCGCCGCAAGGCTCATTTGCATTGGTACACGGGGGAGGGTATGGAGGAACAAGAGCTAACTGAAGCTATGGAAGTTCTGCAAGATCTTATTAATAACTATCAAGAGAGTGCCGCTGGAGGCGATTCGGAAAATCAAGAGGATAATAATAACACGGTGTGTCCCTATTGTGCTGGTGTAATTGATTGATGAAAAGTATATTATAAAAACTGTGAGATTGGTTCACAATTGTCGTTCTTTTCATGACTTCATTGTTGGTAGTACATATATTAAAATGATTATTACTTATTCAACTAACAGTGGTGTTACACATTTTATTCAACCACACCGACGTGACACGTATGTCAATATCTGACTGGATGGAACGATAAATAACGCCTATGTATTTTCTGTTAAATGCATACCTTTAACTGCATTCATTTTCAAGTAGTTCCTCCAACTTTATTAAGATTTATAAATTATTTTCTCTCTATACGCACAAAATTTTATGTCACATTCTTATCTAACATTAAATTCACTTCGTCCTTTAGTACTAATTTCGCTTGAACTGCAGTGTCTTCAGCAAGCTACTTCTCCTTCTTTTCGGTTGACAGCGAGTTAAACAAACGATTCACCTCATTGGCCACCAGTTTGTCCACGATAACACCATTACCATCTATGAAGTTAGCACACGATTTGACACTAGTTGCCTCTTTCAAGGACTTCGTATCTTTTACCGACAGTACCAAGGTATATTTATCATCGTATTTCAACATGTCTGAACTGGCTTCCCAGGTCTTTTGGTTCCCATTTGAAGTCTTTTCGACGGCCACAGCAAAAGTGCCCTTTTCACGGAATGTTGTGTGTAATGTGAGTACTCCCATTAATGCGAAATAGGCAATGACGCACATCATAAGGACGGGTTTAGATTCTGGGAATGGATGTGTGAAATCCCAACAGTGTGCCAGGACGGCAACACCCACAGCCAAGGTGCAGAAAACCAAGCGGGTGTTGATCAGACCAAACTGTTCCTTCAACTGGGGCCTGGTGGAGAATAAGGCATTTTTGACGGCATCATCAAGGGCATGTTTGACGGCAGTGGCATCCCATTTGTTGATTTTGACATCCTGCGAATTTAAAAAAAAAGACAGAAATGATACCAATGAACAACCACCTTGCAAACTAATCATGACGTGGTGTAATTAAAACGCCGTTCAGATGCTAATTTTCTATAACTTATTAATTTCATTGGACGCAAAACCATTACCTCTTCGACGAACTGCTGCTTTTCGTTAGGCTTGGACATTTTCCTATTCGAAATTGTATAATTATTTAAAAGTTATTCTGAAACTAGCTTCGTTTGTTTGTGCCGAAAAAAGTGACAACGCGACACACAGTTGATTAATGAAAATAAACCGCACACAGCTGCGTGAACAGGTAACTCAGGAAATGTTGCTATATGAACGAAAAGCAGAGTACGGAACATGGTAGAATTATCCATCGGGTAATCGTGTCAGTTCAGCTGATTTGTGTTTTTTTCATCTTTTTCGTGGGTAAGCTGTCAAATTTGATTTTGTTTTGCTGTATGTGAATTGAACCAAATATTTTGAATCAACTAAAATTTTGACAATAGTGTGGTGAATATTTATTGTCATATATATTCAATAGCCCCAGGGCTACTTAAAACTTTGACAAGTAGTCCAAATGTTGACGTTGGTTTTTTATGCAGCAATTGCTTGGAAGATTTCGAGACAGTAAACAATTGAATATGTCAGCAAACAAATATCAAACATAAATAACGTGCAAGTATAAGACGGTTTCAAGAAACATGTAACTTAACTTAATATGATGTTAATTTAAAATGCATGGAAATACTTGTGGAACATCCAATTGAATTAGATTAATTATTTATAGGAGTGATGACAAATAGCAAATAAAGTCTGTAAACCATACATAGATAAAGTAAACTAATAGATGAAGCACAAGTGTTGGGAAAATTTTAGTGTAAAGGGTAATTTTCTAGATGTTGAAAGAAGCCATAAATAGGACTTTTTTGTTCCAAAAAAAAGTAAAAAAAATATGACATTAAAATTCTAAAATTCAATATCAAAAGAATACAACACGTTACTTACAGTAGAATATCTGATGGCCATCGAAATGCAAAGCTATGTCATCACCGTCTATGTCCTAATAAATTGGTTCTTCCTCCGGTTCAGTTGTTGAGAGTCCTCAGACATTCTAACGGGTTTTGCATCTACGACCACAGAAGTTGCTACAGTTTTTGGGCGGGGAAGTTTTTAGATTAAAAAGGCGTTCCGGCATGTTCGCCTTTAGGCGGTCTTACAGGTTTTCTCTTGTTGATACCCCAATATGCCTTTAAAAAAGTTTTTATTATGTCAAATCATTTAAATGTTGTCACAATTTCCCTTGTTGAAGTTACATTCACAAAAATTTCCCATAATTTTGAATAAACGTCAATGAGATTTATGAGAAACTTCAATGAAAGTAATAGTAGTACAGGACAGCAGCTAGTGAACAAAGTTGACAATGGTCGTGCTATATCTATTATTTCCTTTATCTATGCTATCTTTATCTATCGTTTATCTATAGATAATATAAAACAATAAGAGCATACCTCTCGTCTTCTACTCTCCATTTGATATGTATATCAAATACACACATAACCTTTCAGCTGCCAAAATTTTGATTTTCTATTTCACACAGTCGAAATTGAAATGAAAATTGTAACTTCACAACACAAAAATAAATTCAACACAATTTACCACGACCGAAATATTTTCGATGAACACACTGCCTTTTGTTAATAAAATTCAAAGAAATTCAATCAAAATACAATTTATAACAAAATTTTTCACATTTTGTGTTTTTCATTATTCATTTAATTTTAACAGTTTAACCACGTAATTTGTAATGTATATACCTAATAGGTAATTCTACCATGGTACGGAGACAATTTTTTTTTTACTTTTCAGTTTATCACACATACTGCTTGTCAAAGTGTATATGAATTGGCAGCTGTGATTATTCAAAAACCGAAAACCGGTATTTCGAACGACCACCGACCGCCGATTTTCGGAAAAATACCAATTTCGAACAATCGGTAGAACCGCGTTTTTGCTGCCGGTTTCACCGGTGTTTTGTTTTTAACTTAGTTTATTGCCAAAGCTTAGCTTCCAAAGAAATTTAATTCTGCGTTAAATTTCTTATCGAAAAAAAGAAAATGGAAAAAACAATTTGAACGGTTTAATTTTGTTCCTATAAACAAAAATAAGTGGTTTCCCATTACATCCCATGAAGGAATTGGGGAGAGCTTTCCACAAGCAGTGAGCTGTCCGCTTTCTAGTTTTATAATCACTGATTTCGACCTACAGTTTTACACCGGTTCCGAACGGTATTACGGCACAAAGCTTACTAATTGTCATATAGGCACTAGTTTGTATACTGTCATCCAAAAGTTAAAGTAAGCCTAACAAAAAGTAAGTTGCCGCCTAAAATATTTTATTATCTTTATAATCTCTACTTTTCTTTGGAGAATAAATTACTCAATTTTTAATGCACACAAACCTTCAAGGCGAGTTTTTTAATTCACTTGAAGGACGATACACTTATGACCAGTTTTTCGGTCAATGGTGATCTTCGTTTCTTAGTTAAATTCTGGTTAAACATCGAATTGTGTTTTTCAGTCATTGTTTAACTATGATTTAACCCACAATGTTGGTTGGTTAACTTTTAGTCAGAACCATATGGATTTTGACAATCAAATTACTGACAGTCAAAATGAGAAATGCTAGATTGCATAAAATATATGCTTCTGTTTTGCGTATTAGTACACATACGTTGAGTCTAGATCGTTAAATGATTGCGCCTTTATAGTTTTTACACATTTTTGTTAAAATAACTTCGATTTTGTGCATCTACTTCTTATTTTACATAATTCCATTTTGCTTGTTCCTCTTTGTTGTTTTGGTATTTATCCCAAACCAGCTGTTTTTTCCAATAAGAATACAAGGGTTGCCATAATCGTTAACAATATGGCGACTTACATTAACTCACCACTGAAAAACAAAATGCAAAGTTAACCTCAAACTAACTTTCAATTAGGATTAAGTAATCTTATAGTTAACTACCCACTTAAAAACTGGTCATTATGGGTAGTTAACTGTAGGATTACTTAATCGTAATTGAAAGTTAATTAGAGGTTAGCTTTGCATTTGGGTTTTCAGTGGCGAGTTAATGTAACCCGTCATATTGTTTCCGATCATGGCAACTCTTACATTCTTCTTGGAATAAACATTTGGTTTGGGCCAAATACCACAACAACAAAGAGGAGAAATCAAATGGAATTATATAAAATATGAAATAAAAGCATAAAATTAAAGAAATTTAAAAAAAAAAACTTAAGAAGAAACTATGTAGGCGCACAAATTAATACATAATCAAAAGACAAACTTGTATTTCTAGATATCTCTAGATTTCGAGTGCAGTATAAACATGTTTTAAGCCCAATTTTTGACTAGTTATTTAAATTGGTAATCAGTTGATTTTGATTTGTTTGATCTGCCTTTAAATACGAAAAGAGTTTTTCAGTGCTTTATCAAATAATCTTACTACCATTTGGCAACAGTGGCAAATGCTACGAAAAATAACCGGTATTTATACATTTATCGGCTAATCGCTACAATGCATCAAACTGACGCCATTTGAAAAAGAAAAGTGAAGTGATAAAATACAAAATATTTAATAAAATTGGAAAATATTTGAGTAGAAATAAAGTTCTAATTGCACTACGAGTTAAATGATACGTTTTTTATTGTTATTTCAACTAGAATGGTGATTATAATTGTTCACATTTACAATTAAAGAAGCTTTGTGTTTGATCTTCTTCTTCTTTTCTGCCAAAATTTAAATTATGTTTGATCGTTGATTGGGCCTTAGTCACTTGAAGAATATAAATGTGTGTTAAAATTTGATTGTAAAATGTTTTATAGTTTTATATAATCTTTAAAGGGGCCCTTAAACCTGTGGATTAGTTGATCGACTTCAAGTTGACATCAACTTCGATAACTAGGCATCAACTTCGATGTTGCCTTATACTCTCAAACTAGTTGAGACAACTTCATTTTCTTGTCAGATGTCGAAATGAAAGGTGGTGAGCGTACTGCGAAAATATCACAAATTTTACGAAAAAAAGCTATTTTTATTTTCTTTAAATATGTATAAATAACACTACAAATCATATTTATTTAGTTTATATTTTTCGGATAATGTTTAATTTATTTATTTTTTGGTTCATTTATTTACATTTTGCCGATAATGTTGCCTCATGAACGTTTCTCAAACCAGGGGCACAACTATATATCAACGGCTTGGGACTTCATTATAATAATGATATCAGTTGTCTAAGTGTTATCGTAAAGAAACAGTAGTCAATCAATGATTCTATAATTAAATACAACAAAATTTGTTTCTGTAAATTTGGTAACATTGGGTAACCATGCACATTTAAAATTAGTATACCTAATTCTCCTACAATAAATTCTGTGAATTGCCCTTTCTTCGTTGGGTAAATTTATAAAGATGGAGAGAGATTTGGAGTCGCACATTTCGGTGTTTATGGGCCGTGACTAATTTTAATAACCAACTTGCAATGTTCTGGAGGGTTTAAACAAATGTTGAACAATTGCACTGAAATTTTAACAACCACTATTTTCCCCTTGATATTTGGCCGTCGGTGGTACAATGGTTAGTGTGCGCGGCTCTTGTACGTGAGAACGTGTGTTCGATCCCTGCTCAGACCACCTTACATTTCTTTCGACGACGGTCGCCTCGCATAGTGATGGCGACACTATCGAGTATTGAGCCATGAAAATGCTTCTCAAAATACCGTTCGGAACCGGTGTAAAACTCTGGGTCCTAATCACTGAGTGTAAAAACTAGAAAGCGCACATCTCACTGATTGTGAGAAGCTCTCCCCAATCCCTTCATGGGATGTTATGGGACACCATTTTTATTTTATTTGGAAAATAAATCAAATAAATTAACTGAAAATGTTCGATAACGTGAATATTTATCGAATTATCGTCCGTTGTAATTTTCAAAATTTATCGAACATATTTTTTACATTTATGAAAATCAACAACATAAAGCGAACCGCAGACTTGTAATTCATGAGCATGAACATCAGCTATCGATGATGACAATTGTCGGTTTACCGCCCTTCTTGATACCAAATTAGAATATAATCGAAGTTGTTCGCATCACTATCATGTTCACAAAATATTTTGGTAATATTTTTTCAAGTTCATCAGTCAGGTCAAAAGTTATAGTTCATGCTCTTACTCATGAATGACAAGTCTGTGGTTCGCTTAACAATTTCCACAAAGAACTTTTTTTCCTGATAGAAAATCGGAAGATAAACGTGTAGTTTAACTGGATTAGGCCTAATTTTTGAGTGGAAAATCATCTTTGATCAACGATCAAACATAATTTAAACTCTGAATTCACTTTTTAGGTTAATAGTTAATTGCTGTTTAAACAGCCAAAGTTTGACATTTAACCATATTTGACCATATGATTTTGACAGAAAACAGCAAGAAGAACAAACACAAAGCTTCTTTAATTGTTAATGTGAACAATTATAATCACCATCTTAGTTGAAATACCAATAAAAACGTATAATTTAACCCATAGTGCAGTTAGAACTTTATTTCTGCTCAAATATTCTCCAATTTCGTTAAATATTTGGTATTTTATCACTTCACTTTTCTTTTTCATATGGCGTCAGTTTGATGTATTATAACGATTAGCCGATAAATATATGAATACCGGTTATTTTTTGTAGCATTTGCCACTGTTGGCACATTGTAGTAAGATTATTTGACAAAGCAGTGAAAAACTCTTCGTATTTAAAGTCAGATCAAACATAAATCAAAATCAACTGATTACCAATTTAAATAACCAGTCAAAAATTGGGCCTTAGTTGTAGAGTATCGAATGTTGATTATTTACAAAACTATATACATATGTATATAGCTATGGTGCTCTAAAGCTTACCCTGCGGCTACACGAGCAAGATATTGCTCAATGAATTTCACACATACTAGCTGTCAGAATTACGTTGAATTGGCAGCTGTGACGTAGGCTGTCTACAAGAAATTGTAGCAAATTCATTTCTCTATATGGCGTCGTCACAGAAGCAACAAAAATTAGCTCAGTCTATGATAATTTTGAAAGAAATTGATCATTTGATAGAAGAAAATGAAAAAGAAGAGAACAAAACACTAATAACTGAAAAAACACAAATAATACCCTCTACTACACAGCGCGGTATTTCAATTATTCATGTATTATCGGCCGCAATACGCTATCAAAATGCGCTACCGCTACCGCTTTTGTTGTGTTTTGACTTTCTCTGCAGCGACCATTGCCAACTAGCTGGTATTCAAAATCCTCTACCAGCTAGCTTTCAATGAGCAAAATGTGAGTGTGTTAGTAAAAAAATCGGTGAAAAAAATGTGAGTGATTGTGAATTGCTTACAATTTCTTGCTCGTGTAGCCACCGGGTTATGCGTGGCCGGTATTCGGCTGGTCTTAAGTGGAGTTCAAATTATCAGACAGATCT
The DNA here is from genome assembly GCA_963931995.1 of Phaonia tiefii. Lineage (NCBI taxonomy): Eukaryota > Metazoa > Arthropoda > Insecta > Diptera > Muscidae > Phaonia > Phaonia tiefii. The sequence continues at coordinate 110,736,751 of OZ008370.1, read as the reverse complement.
CACAGACATATCTGAAGGAGTTATCGATAACATACCGATTTTTCGTCCACACAGAAAGATTTATCTGACAGACTTCTTTGAAGCAAGACACCAAAGTGTTAACATCAACGGTTTGCGCTTGCAAATGTCTCGCAACAATTACTTGGTTGCCCACAGAAAGCGTAAGGGAATAGGAGACACTGTTGAGAACATTTCTTATGCACACGCACACATCCATATATACAGGGTGATTCAGGAAGTTCCGGACAAATTTCTCCAGCGTGTTCCTTAGCTCATTTCATGAAGAAAAGTCCACCAGGACAATGTCCGAAAATGCAAGGGTGCGAAATGGCAGCGGGTTCAATATGTTAGGATTGTCGGTCGGAGGGTAGTAGGGTAAAGTTGCTAACTTCTGAGCCAGTGGTCGGATTTTTTTTGTTTTTGGGCTTGTCGGAAAGGTTTTTAAGAGGCCTTTCAGAATCAATAAAAAAAGAAAAAAAATGGAAAAAATTCACATTACCTCAATTTGCTCAGCCAGATGGCAGGTAAGGCCATTCCTCTTACCTTTCCAAAATGACCTAAACGAAGCCCAGAGGTCTTACCGCTCCAAAGTTATGACCATTTTACTGAAATGCAAAAATGTTTGTTTTTGTTTTTGGAAGCGAAATAAACGCACACATTTATTTGTTTTTGTAAATTAACACGTTTAAGATTTTATTTTATTGAAATTTTTGGCTGAAGAATCAAACTCATAAGGAAAAAAAACATTAGATGTTAAAGGATGTTTTCAATCTGGTTCCCATTTTCTACTTAACACAATTCCAGCCGTTTGCGAACCAAATATTACAAATTTAAATAAAATGATCAGATATATGCGTATATAATTTTTTTTTATATAAAAAGAATACAAATTGGCTGTGTACTTGGAAGTTTAAAGATAGTAGATAATGAAATAAATAAATAAAAATTGTCTCTAATCTAGACATCACTTATGCCATGTGTCCGTAGGGCAGATCTTATGACAGGAATCAACAGCCGATATTTTCATAAATTTTTTTGGTTTATTTTGCGTCATATACAAAAATGCTACCAGACAAGTCCCTTTAAATGGGTGTTAATACATAGTAACCCTCCGTATATCCGGACTTTGGAGGCTTATAATTCCTTAAATACGATTTTCCCCAAATATGGGTATTAATTACATTTTGTGCTTATAATCGTGTTCTACCCCGTCCAACCAACATTTTTTATTTTCGCGAAGGGGGTCTGAAATGGGAATATGCCAAATTTGATTTCCTCTGAATTTTAACTTTTTGTTAAAATAATGGAAAAATCGAATCGAAATCGATAATAGAAAATAAAATTGTAAAACCCCAAAATCGATTTTCAAATAAAATCGAAACTAATACCAATCGCTAGTGAGTGGCATGACTCGAAAAGAAGAAGCATACTTCAAGGAAACTTTGTTTTGAAAGTGACACGAAGACAGTTACTGTAGTAATTGACACCTGGAATCCTAATAATTTCCTGAGTTAAAATGTCGGCCATAGAGGAATTGCAATCTAAAATTGCCGAGTTGAAGGAGGAGCTGGAGCAACAACGCAACGAAAGCCAAAAGGCACGTCAGCGCATTGAGAAAATGTCAGCCGAAGTGGTTGACTCCAATCCCTACAGTCGTCTGATGGCTCTCCAACGTATGGGTATTGTCAAGGAGTACGAGCGGATACGTGATAAGGCCGTTGCTGTGGTAGGTGTTGGAGGCGTTGGCAGTGTGACCGCCGATATGTTGACTCGCTGTGGTGTGGGCAAATTGATTTTGTTCGATTACGACAAAGTCGAGCTAGCCAACATGAATCGCTTGTTTTTCACACCCGACCAGGCCGGTCTCTCAAAGGTGGAAGCGGCAGCTAGAACATTGACGTTTATCAATCCCGATGTCAGCATCGAGACTCATAATTACAATATCACAACAGTGGAGTCATTCGATAAGTTTCTGGATACCATTGCCCATGGTGGTATACAGGCGGGTCAACCAGTTGATTTGGTGTTGAGTTGTGTGGACAACTTTGAAGCCCGGATGGCCATCAATACGGCGTGCAATGAGTTGTCATTGAACTGGTTCGAATCGGGGGTTTCTGAGAACGCAGTTTCTGGTCACATTCAATTCATCAGACCTGGAGAAACGGCTTGCTTTGCTTGTGCTCCTCCCTTGGTGGTGGCTGAGAATATCGACGAGAAAACCCTGAAACGTGAAGGTGTTTGTGCCGCTTCTTTACCCACCACCATGGGTATCACTGCCGGCATGTTGGTACAAAACACTCTGAAGTATTTGCTTAACTTTGGTGAAGTTTCCGACTATTTGGGTTACAATGCCATGAACGATTTCTTCCCCAAAATGTCTTTAAAACCAAACACTCAATGCGATGACAGACATTGCCTGGCGAGACAAAAAGATTACGCAGCTAAACCCAAAATTGTCAAAGAAGTAGTAATCGAAGAACCAGAACAGCCTTTACATGACGACAATGAGTGGGGTATTGAATTGGTAAATGATTCGGAACCTGTAGAACCAGCAACGACAAAGGGTAATGTATCAGAGGGCTTACGTTTGGCATATGAAGCTCCACCCAAAGACGAATCTGTGGCTGAGGCTGCGGTTACAGCTGCTGATGTAAATTTGGATGATTTAATGGCTCAAATGAAATCCATATAAATAGGATGGCGGCCAAGAGTGATTTTTAGGGAGATTGTCTTATTTTTAAATTGATACTATTCCATATTTTGTTAAAAAAAAAGTATTTATACATCGTTTATGTTTTGTACAATATTGAGTATTTTTGCTGCATATTTTTGTAATTAAAGTTGATAAATTTTATACTTTAACCGAATTGTGATTGGAATTATTTGAATTATTGGTGCAAAATGTAGAAAAGTTTCGAGTCAATATTCCTGAGAAAACGAAACGGCACGAATTTTACCGCTTCGGTAGCATGTGCTTTTGAAAATAGAATAGGATATTTTGGTTTGGTGTCTCATAAAACACTTCGAGGCATACGTAATTTAAAATAATCAGGCCTCTCACAGAATTTCATTCCGATCGAAAGTGGAATTCTTCAGTAAACGAAAATTCCTTTACGAATGATACCACTTGGTTTTCTAATTAATTGATATTTTAGTTACATAAACACAAACAAAAAGTTTCCCAAAATACCGTTTGGAACCGGGTTAAAACTGTAGGTCCCAATCAGTGAGTGTAAAGGAACACCATTTTTTTTAAACATAATATAGTTATTTTATAGTTAGTTATAGTTAAATAATATAGTTTTTATTTTCTGTTGCTACATTCAAACGCCAACATTTATTTTAATAAAAAATTACAAATGTTCATTGTTACTAAGAAAAACACTAGTTTGTTTTCTAAATTACATAACATTTTAAAAACTTACAAAAGAAGCGAAATCGGTCGGAATAGTAACTACGGAATTATAATCATTCAGAACGAATTCTGTAACAGGCCTGAATGATTTTGAACCAGATTATGATTGAAAACTAAAAATTTCTAAAGATACGTAGAACATACGATAATCAGAAATATGAAGTATCAAATAACATTGAACAATTTTAAACTATCCTACGATTAATCGTCGAAAACACCGACGTACAGTGATTCAAAAATAATTTCCATCGGCCAAAATTCAATATCTTGATCTAGAAAACATTTTTAAGTTCTTTAAAATACGGATTGTAGGCAAGGAGTCAAGGATTGTGACTGCATGTCAGCATTGAAAATCGCACAGTGGGGTATATTTCAGAAAAAAGTTCAAAGTTGACTATGTTTTGTTTGTTCCGATTTCCAGAAAGACAAACATTTTGGTTTTTTCTTTTTGCTTAACATATTTTGACGTAGTTGTTCATAATGCGAACGAAAAAATAAAATTTTTTCCGTATTACATATAATCGCTTTTTTTAAATTTTGAAAATTGGAATATGTTGATCTCGGTTTTCGAATTTCTTGCATTGTATCTCATTCAGTTTTAGAGATATTGACTCATACTGTTTTGTTGTAAGAGATGTTTGGGACATAACAAATGAATTCCAATTAGTATAAAAAGTACCAAAATGAGAAAAAGAATTGTATCACCTTTATAGCTGCGTGCATTTTTAAAGTTATTGGAAAAAAAAGTTATTTACGTTTAGGCATTACAAAAATCTGATTTTTTTCCTTGTATATTTGTTGGACCAGTTTGTTCTCGGTTGATTTTATATATTTAAATGGGGGTTTTTAACACTATTTACACAATTTCTTGGGTTCATTAAATTAACACTATTTTCTTTGTGTTCAATAGAGGGCAGCAAAAGTAGCCCTGAGAAATTGGTGAACACCCTTTCCAACTGTGTATCATATTCATTGACCTTTTTGAAGCAAAGATGTTATGTTGGTCCAAAGTCAAAAGTTAGTTTCAAAAACAATATTTTGTGAAATAATTAGTACAACCGAACAGTATTTGGTATGAACAAATCTTATCAGCCATATTAAAGCCACCTAAACACTCTTTTTAATAAAGAATATCTCTAAACATGCATGAGATACATTTCAAGAAATTCTAAAATAGATATCAAAATTTTTCAATTTTCAGAATTTGAAAAAAGCGAATATCTGTAATACGAAAAAACTTTGAATTTGAACAACTATGTATGTCAAAATATGTTAAAAAAATATAGCAAGACATATATTAAATAACAATTGCTGTGGATTCGTGGGTGCGTGGTGAATAACTCAGCGGAAGTTGACTTTAGCAAAGGTTGATTTTATAGTTGCCAACTCCGATTATATTTCGTGGTTTTGACGGATTTAATACTCGAATTTGACATTTTTGGGGGTTTAGACAATTTGATGATTTTTCCGGAAAATAAATATTTTTTTTTAAATTTTTGAAGTTTATGACCTATTTTGTTAGTTTTAGCCAATCTATGAGAAGTTCATACTACAGCTTACAAGGTCAGAAACATTTTTCTAATGTGAAAAATGGTATGATTTTGTTGGAATAACAGACAATTCAGTTAAGCACAAAATTCAGCTCCTCCTCAATATAAAACTCTCACTCCGAGTTTAAAAAATTAAAATCTCGAGCGAATTTATTTTTAATTTTTTTTGTTTATTTGAATCGCTCCCACAGTTAATTTTATAAATATATAGTTTTGTAATCCGTCTCATCTGGCGTTTATCTTTGCGCTTCTTCAATGAGGTAACGAAGTTCTGTCAGCAACATCGATCAATATCCTCCATTTTTAGTTTTTTACATTCACAATGTTAATATATTTACATATTTTGAACATTCACAGTAAGAATTTCAGCTGTGTTTGTCAAACCTCAGCGACAAAATTCTTCTCTTGACGTTCAAACACAAGTTCGCTCATTATCATTAAACCGATCAACGAATTGACAAATCTATGTATAAATTAATCTATGATCGCTCCCGAGCGAGTCAACTATAAAAAATAAAAATTCGCTTCGGAGTATAATTTTTGTTTTACTGGGAGTGACAGCTTTATAGTGAAGAGAGCCGAATTTTTCGCCTCGCGGGTGGAATTTTTTCGAATTTGGATATACATAAGAGGCAACTGCGACAAAAATCGATACAAATAATAAACGTCTATCAGGAAGGGCAGAATTATAAAACGCGGAAAAAATGGATGGATCAATGGGGAATTTACCCATATAAAGAAAATAGTATATGTGGTGAAAAACTACAGATAGCGAGATCATTAGTTTGGAATGATTGGGTCTAGAGGTGGACTAATAATAATTGGTATATAAGTTTAAAAAAGGCTACTACAGGCAGAAAACAATTTGGTTTGGATAATGATTGGGGCTATATTAAACAGAGTGTATGTGGTTAAAATGGGTGAAAATTAGTGAAAACGAGTTAGACTTCAAAATGTAATATAAATCGTTTGAAATGATTGGGAATGTGATAAAACTATGTCTGAGGGTAAAATTGGCAAAAATGGTACAATTTCCAATAACGACAAAAACATTTAGAAATGATTTGAAATTTATTAAAAATAATGTGTGTGGGTAAAAGCTGTACACACAGGGAAAATATTAGTTGGAAATCAATTCAGGCATTGGAAATTCCATGCTAAAGTCTATATTTTGATTAGAATTCATAATTGTCATACATCAGAATTATTTGCCGATGGATTAAAAATTGGTCTTACGAAATATAAGTTGCTACTACAGAAATATAGTTGTATTAGCCAATTTGAGTATGTATTTCATAAACCTCATTTCTCTGAAATGGAAGATTCAACTACTAAAAAGTACAATATTAGAATTCGTGTTCAAATGTTAGTCACCGTAATCATAATTTAGTTTCTGTTACAAAAACACTTGTTACAAGGTTATGTATTCTATTTTTCACAAGAGGCTTTGATGTTAAAGAGAAACTACATACATACATGTGTATATTGGAATGTTACACGAGGACTTTACAGAAAAACTATTACTTTAAACAGAAAGTGACAAACAAAGTTGTAAAAAAACAATACGGTGTATAGATATCGTATCATAGATATCGAATATGGTAAGTATACTTATACATATTCACATTTTACGTCGCAGAGAATTTGATATGCTTTGGACAAAAACAATGGTTGACATATATTTTTCTATATGAAATCAAAAGTTCATTAAAGTCCATGTATTCGACAAGACGAATATACTCAGTTGATATATTGCACCACACTAGTTTCTGAATCGCATGTATTTTTTTTTCCTATTATTACCATAAATTGAGGTGAAGTGAGACTTTTAAACAATCGTTGGCTGGATGAACTATTATTGTGGATGACACAATTTAACTTAAACATACACATGATACCCAGGGTAACCCATCCCCATTTTTGAATGAAAATATGAAAAATTTAGTAAAAATGCATCTTTCTCGAAAACGAAGCGTTCAATTGATAAACTAACAAATTTTTACAGGTTTCTCACAAAGTGTTCCAATTCGCATGAAATCATTTTTTTTTTCAAAAAATCGCAAAAATAAGAAAATACCTAAAATAAAAAAATGCCTATAACTCGGAAACGGTGCGTCCAATCGCAAAAAAATATATTTTTTTACCTCTATAGGAGGTTTTCACCTATGGATATCTTCAATATGGCATCACTTTTATTTTTTACAAATCGCTAAAACTAAAATTTCTGGAATCAAAAATCGCTAAAACGTCCACATGTCAATATCTCGGACGCTCCCAATCGAAAAAAAAACAATTTCTTACGAGTTTCTTAGGGGGTTTAATAATGTGGTCCAATCGTATCGAAGAAATTTTGTTCAAAAAATCGTCAAAATGTAAAAATCGCTGAAATAAAAAATGGCTATAACTCAGAAACGGTGCGTCCCGCAAAAATAATAATTTTGTTACCTCTATAATCATACATATGTGTGTTTTAGCGATTTTTTATTTGAAGAATACTAGTTTAACTGATTTTAAGTGATGCCGTATGAGAGGCATCCATTTGTTAAAGCCAGCTATGCACAGTGGACTAAATGCTTAATCTAGCGTGCAAGAGAGAATATTTCGACTTTGGGAGCACCTAGAAACGTGAAATTTGAAATACAAATGGAAAATGTAATGAGCCACCATATCGTGAAAATGTGGGCGGTAATTTTAGGGGGCGTGGCACTTATTGCAACTTTGTTAAAATAAAATATATGTAAACGATTTGTTTTTTATTTATTTTTTTATTAAAAAAAAAAACGCTTTACAATACATTATCCATGGTTTTAATGACTAAAATCTAGCGTATATATATTTCCAATACAATTCTAATCACTGCTTCCATCACTTAAATAATCCGCGACAACCATATTTTCCATTTCTTGCAAGATTGGTTCGGAAAGCAAAGAAATTACATCAGCACAAAGAGGTTCGGAATTTCGATGTTTAAATGATTTTTTTGAGATAGATGATATGACGGGATCCGATGACACTATTAATGATTGAAATAAATCTTGCATCGTTTTTTCACGCGACATCTTGCGTGTATGGAATTCCCGTACATTTCTCATATCTTTATTTCTGGACTCTAAGGCCTCTTCTGATATCATGCCAATTGGTAATGAAAACTGTTGAATTATATCCGCCCCATGTATTAATATTTTATGGAGGCATATACGGCATATAGTACCAGGGATAGAGTTCAACATATAGTTTCGCAGTCTCTGATAAGTAACGGCGAAAAGCTGCAACGTTTACGGTGTATCCGCATGACATTACTCTTAAAATAATTTGTAGTCTTTTTATTAAGACTTCACTTACTCCAGTTACACTAGACGCTAAGGATGTTTGACTATAAAAACGTCTAGCCGTATTTCCGTCATTCGTTGAACCCATTCCAGGTTTTGGGGCATCGACCAGTAAATGCATTTGGGATTTAAAATTTTCTTTGATAGTTTTTTTTTGAGTTTCGACTTTATCTTTTTCCTCGGCATTACGTGGCTTCCATCTTTTAATAACAAGCTTATACGAAATATGTAAAACACATTCAAAACAACGTATCCAGGCATGTAAAATACAAATCCCGAATGTAAAATACAAATCCCGAACTTATATAAATTTTGATTGAATGAGAGTTTTGCAATAGCCCCTAAATCGTTCATTATACTCGGTGTCGCTCCACATATTCCACATGTTTGGGATGACGAGTCTGAAATAGTGCTGAAAACCTTTCCATCTATCATAGTTAACAGGAAATTATGATGCACCATAACTTCTTCACTTCCAATTATAATTTTTGTTGGCAGAATTTCAGCAATCTGGTTTTCAACAATTGAAATTTCTTGCTTTATTAAAGCTTTGCTTTCTTTTTCAAAAATAATTTTAATAGGCCTGCAGAATCGTGTTGATGAAGGGCTTGAATTTTGCCATAAAAGAACATTATTAGATTTAAGTTGTAAAGGCACCAGACATACTGCAAAAAGATGTTGGTCGGAATTGTCAGCCTTAGTATCAGTAAACTTTTGCTTATAGTTTGAATGACCACTACTTCCATCACATCCCCATTTGTATGTCATATACATTTCATTTGGTTTAGTTTGTTCCAGTAAGTCAATTTGAAGTTCTCCTAACCTTTCAACTGTCTTATCGACTAAACATTGCAAAGAAACCTGTGCTGAAACATCCGAAAACGTCATATTACTGGGATAGCACTTTTCTTTCGCAGATTTTACAACATGGTACGTTGGATAAATGTTTGCGTTTCGGTTCTTTGCACCTGCTTGCATTAACTGATATGAGTGTTTACTATAGTCTCCGTCTATAAATAGAGCCAAGGCCTCTTCAGGAGCATACGGAATAGGCATATTGGGTGGGCAGAAAATTGCTTTTTTAATTTTAGTTGCTCTCGTTGGTGATGCATTTAATTCTTTTAACATTTTCGCAGCATCTCTTTTTCTAGATTTGTATAAACTGACTTTTGCTGCTAACACCAATTCATCACACGACTTAGCTTTTACAAGCGAAGAAACATTTAAAAGTTGGGTCCTCTTACTTTTTTCAGCAAAATCTTTGGTTGGTCCATAATTAACAGAGGCAGAGGGACCTGCAACTTCAGAACCCGTTTCAGCAATCTCAAAAACTAAGGCACCGTTTAGCCACTTTTCATATTTAGCTTCAAATTGTATTCTTGTCCTTTTCGCATTTTTCCATTTCTCGCGAAGTTCATAAACAAATTTGTGTACATTCTGCTTTGCTTTTTTGTATTTTTCATTGTTGTCTTCTTCTGTGTATCCAATTTTACTCATTACATATTCAATAACGGTACCCGATTTATTTTTAATGTCTTGGGCGTTTATCCAAATATTAAACAATTCTCGTCTCAAAATTGACATTTCGACTGAAAATAAAAGAAAAGGCAAAAACAGGCAGCCACTTTTTTTATTATTTTGAAGCGTAATAGCTATTCTTTCTAATGCATATGGAATATCTATAGAAGTCAGCGGTATTAGTAGCTAAATTCTTTATCAAAATTCAAGTTTTCTTGAAAAAAAATTTCACTATAGACACTTATTTCAATCTACGTCTTTTTAGCGAAAAACAACACAAATATGCTTGAAATTTAAATAGTTATTAGTACATACCTTGAAGTTAAAATACAATAAATAATATTAATCACAAACTTTCTGCAATCGCAATAAAAACACTTCAAACAATCAACACGTCTATACTGAATTTGAAGAAATTTTCTGTAAAAACTAATTACTCATATTTAAACGCCTATTACGATGTTGTTTTTGCAATAAACAAAAAAAATTATTAGCGTTAAGCAAGGTAGGAATATGGCAAGCATAATTGCGATATTAAATCTTTGTTGCTAACACTATATTTTTGGACCAATTGCGCACCAGATTCAACATTTGGCCCACTGTGCTATGGAGGTAAAAAATTTATAATTTTTGCGGTTGGACGCACCGTTTCCGAATTATAGCAATTTCTTTATTTTTGCGATTTACTTATTTTGGCGATTTAAAAAAAGGTCCATACAAATTGGACCACTTAATGAAAACCCCTTAGAAATCCGAAAAAATTAGCTATATTTCGATTGAACGCTCCGTTTGCGAAATATATACATATGTATGTACATAATGGCGTTTTAGATATTTTTTATTCGAAAATATTTAGTTTTAGCGATTCCCGTATTAAAGATATCCATCCAGTGGTTACAGCCTTCTATGGAGGTAATAAATTTATTATTTTTGTGATTGGACGTACCGTTTCCGAGTTATAGCCACTTTTTTATTTTAGCTGTTTTCTTATTTTGGCGATTTTTTGAAAAAAAATTATTTCATGCGAATTGGAACACTTTTTGAGAAACCCTTAGAAACTCGTAAAAAATTGTTCTTTTTTCGATTCGACACTCAGTTTTCGAGATATAGGAATTTTTCACAATTTTGATCAAAAATGGGCCCGAAATACGAACCAGAACGGTATTTTGAGAAGCTTTTTCTTGGCTAAATACTCGATAGTGTTGACATCATTAAGCGAGATGACCCCCGTCGAAAGAAATTTAAGGTGGTCAGAGCAGGGATCGAACCCACGTGTCACGCGCACTACCATCACCTCACCACATCCTGAATATTACAGAAATAATAAAAACCGAAATTAGTGAAAAATGTAAGATCGGAACAATTTTGGTAATTGCACACATGAGGCCGCAGGGCTCGAATAGATCGTTAAAATCATTCTTCTAATGAAGTCAATGATGCCATTAGTTTTTTTTTGCACGACATATGTGAGCTCAGATAAACCAATTTTAGCTTGAAACGGTGATTTCGTTTCTAAAGAACACTTTTGCCCTTGAATGAGTCACTTTTAAAAATTGGTGCCATTACAACTTCAAAGTTTTATTTTTTTGCAGTGAGAAGAGGACATAGTCATGTTTCATTTTCTCACAGCTGTCTTCTTCGTCACACTTTTTAAACATGTTTCATTTATACCACTAAACTAATTTTTTCTACTAGTTTGTATGGACCCTTTGTAATAGAGATGGGCACGTGAGTGAGTTCTGACACACGCCCACGCTCGCTCGCGAAAGAAGACGGCCAATCACACAAGAAGATATTTTCGCTACTCGAGTTCACGCAGGCTAACGTGATACTAATCAGATTCACTCGTGAATCGCGCGTGATTCACGGCAATCACGGAAAATTTACTAAAAAGGGGAATTTATTTCAACCATTTGTTTTATTTTCAAACCAATATTAAAAAATTTACCCAAAACACTGTTCGTAATAGGTAAAATACGTTAAATAGTATTAAATTGATGTATTTGATACTACTCGTACATGTTACTCGCGTCCACAATTGGTACGTATTTGTTATCACCGCTAAAATAGTATTTCAAGCAATTTTTATGGGGAGCTAAGCGAGTTGAAGTGAAGCCGCTTAAAATGTTTAATTTTTAACTCAGAAACGAAGTGCCATAATTGTGGGTAATCTAATTAAAGCGAATGGTCCAACTATTTCATTGCTAGTTTTTTTGTAGACCTTAATGAAAAACAATTCGTTTTTTAAAAAATCACGCTAGTGTTTAGATAAACATTTTTATATACTGCTCTATGGGCTTAAAACAGCTAAGCCGATGTTGGACCTACGCCAGAGGATACAATTCCTAAGCCACGAAAAAAGCTTTGTAAAACAACAACAACAATACACAAAAAAACTGTCAAAGTCGTGAAGCTCGGATTGTACTTATCCCAGAGGAGAAAATCCTTTAAGCCCAACCAAAAAGTTTTATTACACAACCAAAATTTTAACAATGCCGTGCATATTCCAGAGTAGAAAATCCTTAAGCCCGGCTAAAGGTTTTCAACTCCTGCAAATATGTATACAGTATGCTAAAACAGGATAATCTGGTCATATACATACATATAAATATGTCACACGAAAAGTAATTTGATACCCACACTTGCATATTTCAAGTTGGACCCGTTTTTGGGTCCAGTGGACACTAGGGGTCCGTCCGAAAATTATGTTTTAAATTTACTACCCGATGACATTATGGAAGAACTTGCATAATACTCATTTTATTCAAGATCTTTTGCTGAAACTTTACTTTATTTGCACGAGGCGAATACTATTGCGGTTTAGTCAATGTGGTTTCTAGCAGGGTTCGCATTGGATCGCTCGTAAGTCCTCGCGGCCGGGAGTTAAACTTTTTGACAGCTTGAAAATTATCGTTTCCGATTCCTTCATTTTATCGAATTTCGAAAAAAAAAGCTTTTGGTGTGATGTTGAGAATAGTGGTATTTTGGCGGTTGGATGCTCTGTTTCGATTTATAAAAAAAATAAATGATTTCCCATTACATCCCATGAAGGAATCGGGGAGAGCATCTCACAACCAGTGAGCTGTTTGATTTCTAGTTTCATACTCACTGTTTGGGACCTACAGTTTTACACCGGTTCCGAACGGTATTTTTGAGAATCATTTTCATTGCTAAATACTCGATAGTGTCGCCGTCACTATGCGAGGTGACCGCCGTCGAAAGAAATTTTAAGGTGGTCAGAGCAGGGATCGAATCCACGTTCTCATGCACAAGAGCCGCGCACACTACCATTGCACCACCGACGGCCACCCATATTTATATTTACAAATTTGTATATTTTGACAATTTTTTCCATAAATGTTATCACAATGTTATCTAAACCCTTAGAAATCATCAGAAATCAGAGTATACTCTCAAAATATTTGCACTTTTAATTTTGTGCATATCCGGCAATTTCCAAAAATCTGTAGAACAGGTAAAAACGAATAAAAATAAGAATTATTAATTTTGACCAATATTTAATTTTTGGAGACTTGTTTATAATTGTTCCGAATATATGTATTTGTTTGTATTTGTAAATGCGTCGCTAGCCGGGAGCAAAGTTGAATCTGGTGTGTCTATTCTCGCGAGCCGGGTTTCAGTTTTTTAAGTCGAGAGCTGCCAAATAAACCATTTTGACTCTTGAGCGAGCTAATACGACATCTGCTTTCCAACCACATTTTGCAGCATCTGCCAATCAAAACGTAATTATTCTCTATTCTAAATTATCTCTTGAAGAAGTCTGCACAGAAAATCGTACTCCTTGTAAGATGTTATTACCGCATGTACATTGTGAAACCAAAACATTAACTCTATTCTAGAGTTTACCGAGTCCGCTAATTTAATATATTGTTACGAATTTTACTTTTAAAGCGCTGTTTCATTTCCCGTTAATAAAACAAGGTTCTTTTTTAAATTACGATAAGTACAACAGTTCACTTTATTTAAACAAACTTAAAATTCACAGATTTGAGAGACGTTTTTTGTTTGACAAATCGTCTCTCAAACCTCTCTTAACTTTTTATGAATAAGGTCGTAAAAGTCTATATTCAACCTTTTTACTAGTACTGAGCGTTGCGTACTTAGGAGCGTTTCAAAGCAAACTGGCTCGGTATTCAACACACATCAGCTGTTTATGAAAATTAAACACATTGGGACAAAGTCATTTCTTTATCGTTATATTCGTCATCGTTATATTTCTAACTTATGACTTATCGAAAGCCGTTACCAGAACCATGTAGAAGTATACCAGTCTTCTGTTTCCCAAATTCACTGTTTTTTCGTGCTGGTATGTTGAAGCAATGGCATACTATTAGGTTAACTAACAGTATCAAGAAAATCAAGTTGCAATATAAACCACCCTGTTCGTGAATATTCAAATGATAGGCGAACATTCAGCCAAAGTATTTATCGTAACAATACAATCGAAATAATTATTTTATTTAAAAAAGTTCACACAATTTTCGTTGCTCGTTTGCTATCTCATGTTTATGTACGTATAATATGTCATTATTCTCTTTGCTCTGAGAGTGCTCCGCACCCAAATTTTATTTGACTTACCTTTCACAATAATAAAAAAGGTGTTCAATCATATGATGACGTTTCATATAAATAATATTAGTCGTGTTTTGGTTCCAAGCAAGCGATTATCGCTTGCTAAGTTGTAAAGAAAACGGCTATTTAGCGATAAGTGATTTTATTCAAAACTATGAAAAAGGGTTGAAAACGGTAAAAGATGTCAAAAAAAATTTCGCTAAACTTAGCGAAAATGATTCGCATCGCTAAGTCCTCGCTAAGTGCTTCATACAAAACAAGCGATTATATAAGCAAGCGGTGTAACCAAAACACGCTTATTGTTACTTAATAACACTTACAAATTGTAAAGACAAGTGCTTTTCTTGCTTAATACTTTTTATTTTATATCCACAAACAACAAAGAGAATGCAAAGCAAGAGACAAATGTACATACATACATTGTTAGTTTTGTACATACGCTACACAAGTTCACACAATTTTCGTTGCTCTCTTGCTATCTCATTTTTATATACGTATAACCACTTCATTATTCTCTTTGTTCTGAGATTGCTCCGCACCCACACTAGACAAATATTCGCCGCCGCTACATCAGTTGTGTTTTTTTTTCGCAGTTTGACAATCTGTGTTTCGCAGTCGGACAAATCTGTGTTCTTATCATATAGGGGTGTAAAAAAAATAGATGTTGGGCGATTCTGAGACCTACCCGATATGCATACAAAATTTCATACAAATCGGTATAGCCCTTTCGGAGGAGTTTAACGCCAAACAAGCTGTGTGATCGCAGTCGGACAAACTGTGTTTGGATGTATTCTCTTGTGAGTTCAGTCCCTACCCGAGCCTATACTCGTAGATGTTAACACTTCAAAAAATAAGATTTGTCTTTAATAATATTTTTTCCCGCTCTTTTGACATTTCTCTTCAGTAAGGTTTGGCATTTCATCATGGAAAGATTTACGAGCCAACATCGAGTCGAAATTATTAAAATTTACTACCGAAATTTGGAGTCAGTGGCCTGAACTTTAAGAGGCCAACTTTAAGAGGCCTCAACAATCAGCGATGAGGCTCATTTCTGGCTGAATGGCTTCGTCAATAAGCAAAATATGCGTTATTGGTCAGACAGCAATCTACACCTACTCCATGAGTCGTCATTGCATCCCGAAAAAATTACGGTTTGGTGCGGTTTATGGGCCGGCGGCGTCATTGGGCCGTACTTCTTCTGTGATGATCAAGACCGGCACATTACTGTGAATGCGAATCGCTACCGTTCAATGATAACCGAATATTTTTGGCCCCAATTGGATAATATGGACTTGGAGGGTATGTGGTTCCAACAGGACGGCGCCACAAGTCACACAGCGAATGCCACAATCAATTTATTGGAAACCAAGTTTGGTGAACGTGTTATCTCACGAAATGGCCCAGTCGATTGGACGCCTCGGTCGTGCGATTTGACGCCGTTAGATTATTTTATGGTCTATGGCAACAAGCCAGCGACGATTGATGAACTTCGTACGAATATCGAACGTGAAATTGCAGCAGTATCGGCCGATTTATGCTTGAAAACCGTCGAAAATTGGGTACAGCGTGTGGACTTCTGCGAGCGTTCCCGTGGTGGCCATGCAAAAGAAATCGAGTTCCATACATAATGGCATCGAACGTACTTTCACAGGAATAAAGAATTTCATTGGTATCTAAAACCGGTTTTGTTTTATTTAAAAAAACTTTTGTAGCGCTCTTATTGAAAAACCCGTTATGTATTTGGACAAGGTTTGAGTGGTTATTGCACAGTGGCTGAGAACAGTAGGATTTGTGTATGTTAATCTTCAAACACCTTACGATGTAACGCCATTTTCAGTGTATAATACAACGTCCACCAGAAGTGGATTTACCTCTCCCGCATCTCCTCTCTTAATTATTATACACAACAATCTTCGCTATTTTCACCGGCAAATGAACTCATACAGCTAGCCTACTACTCTGCAGCACCGTACAGGTGTTCAGGATAATATCATTTGGAACTGGCTTTCTTCTGGGAAGATATTCTATTTTAATTAAATTTGTCTAAAGTGGCTGGACAAGGGAGGTCAGATGCCAAGCATGACGAGTATGTGAATTCCGTTGTTGTAAACACCCAGCTACCAATATCTCGTAAGTATTCCTCTGAACCTTCAAGCGGTTATTGAGTTTAATGTAATGCGCATCAGGATCCTCGTTCCAAACCTGATTTTATAATGCCGTACAGTGCCACTTTGCTTGGCTTGTACTGTGTTGGCATTAGCATTTGAGGATTTTAATTTGATTGTCCGTACAGTTTTCAAAAGGAAAAACGACAAAAGAAAGTGAAGATACGATTTGGCGAGCAGGGTGTTATTGTAGAGTTCTAGTCGTGTATAGCCCTT
The DNA here is from genome assembly GCA_963931995.1 of Phaonia tiefii. Lineage (NCBI taxonomy): Eukaryota > Metazoa > Arthropoda > Insecta > Diptera > Muscidae > Phaonia > Phaonia tiefii. Next base: position 110,719,965 of record OZ008370.1, on the reverse strand, counting down.
TCAATATATTCCACCGTAGTAACCCAATTAAACAGTATAATTAAAATTTATTTGGTAGTGATTAATACTTACAATGAAAAAAGTTAAAATAAGAGAAAACTTCAAAATTTGTATAAACTTACGGCTGCTCTTTTCCCAAATAACTGCCGAATTTAATTCAGTTTGAAGTAGAGGTCTGAGTTTAACTGACGGCGCCAGTCGAACTTAATTCGCCGATAACATTCCCTCCACTGTAAGCAGTGTGACACCTCTCCAAAATTACCCTCAGAACATCCGGCGACGTCCAGGACTGCTATCTTACTTATGGACGATGTAATATACCGTTCTTCGTCTTAATTGTTGCTCGTCTCACCTGGTTATCCTTTGAAACAATCGTCCCGTATCCATGCCCTTAATCCAGTTATTCCTTGGTAGATTCTCATCTACAATTAGTGCGACATCTCCGATCTTTCCATTTTAACTATAAGAGGTTGTTTACAGAACCACTTTGTTCTTCGGAGCGTATTCTCTAACTAATCTTCGCCATAATGAACCAGTACATGAATTTCAGTCGGGTGAACCGACTTAAACATATCCTCACCCTAAGTCATCCATTCAAGGGGACAGCCGATGAGACAGCTGATCAAGTTACTACTTGGCGAAAACTTATAGAGAAAATGCTTTCAAAGAAGAAACGGTGATAGGTGCCTGGTTTGCGTGGTACCATTTTCATACTTTTCAAACTTTTGCCAATTAAACCGATTAAAAACAGGGATGTTCAGTGAAAAAAATCAAAATGTAATGAAGTGTTAGAATAAAATTATTTGTGTAGATCCCAATTAACGCGTAAATTGTCGAAATTAAAGATTCCTCTCATTTTCTATATGCTTTCCAAGTCTTCCACTGACTTTGTTAGTACATAAAACAGCTGTTGCAAACTCTTATTAATATTACTCGGTGCATCCATTGCGTACGGGAATTTTTGTGGCTACCAACCAATTTTCCGCCCAATATTTATATGGAAGCTACAAAAACGGGCATGCCAAAGTTTGTAATTTTTTATTGCCAATATATTGCCAAAATATTGATCAGTACCAAATTTTAATAAAACCGGTTGTGGTTTACTGGAGATATTGAATCTTCCAACCGGAAATACGCCCAAAATTTGTATGGGAGGTGCCAAACTGGGCGTGGCACAGTAGGCAATTATTAATTACACAGTAGCATTTAGCAAAATATTGCCTAGTACCGAATTTCATTAAGATCGGTTGTGGTTTACTCAACAAAATGGGCGTGGCAAAATCACCCTCAAATAGATCGGTGATTGGCGTTTGATAACGTGAAGCCTTATACCTAGTTTCATTAAGGTCGGAAATGTTTCACGCGTTTTATCGGATTGACAACCCGGACAAAGCTTTTTGTACCAGAATGGGCGTGGCAATCTCTCCCATTTTCTCCAATTAAATAGACATTTACAGATTATTAGCCAATGTGAGAGTTGAAGCTAATGTATGGGAGGTACCAGAAGGGGCGTGGTCAAAATGCCCATTTTCAATCCCAATCTAATTTTGGACTAATAATATGAGAAAATTTGATTGCGATCGGTAAAGATTTAAGGAAGTTATCGTGTTGACCAGCCGTCCAGAAAGTCAGACGGACATGGCGCAATCGTCTTAAAAAGTCCAAAAACGAATTTCGTCCAAAGATACAAAGGATCTATTATGGTTTCTTCTATGCGTTAAATTTTTTTCCGTATTTTTGAATCCATTGAAACCCTAAAGAACAATATTCCAGTTGACACAGGTGATGACGTAAATTTTTTCAGGACGCTTGTACCTGAGCAGAGTGTATTCAGTATTCGTGAGGTGGAGAGATCACACATCGCTAACGTTTGTAACTCACTAAATATGAATAAGAGTGCTGGTTATGACAATATAACTCCTAAAATGTTGATGAAAAAAAGGGAATTGGTCATAGATATATTGATGAAAATTTTTAACAACATTGTGCAGCAGAAAAAATATCCGGATGTGTTGAAAATTCATAAGCCTAATTGTAGAAATGTTTTTGAATTTAGACCAGTGGCAGTCTTATCAGTTATCGATAAAGTGGTTGAAAAATTACTCTTTGAGCAATTATCGAATTATCTTCATGAAAAGAATATATTGTATGAATATCAATTTGGTTTCCGAAAAGGATCAGGCACTGAAGAAGCATTAGTTCATGTAACTAATTATATTTGTGGGGGAATCGATGATGGTTTAAAAGGAGTCGCTGGAGTATTTTTTGATTTTTCAAAGGCGTTTGATTTAGTTGATCACCAAATTCTTCTCAGGAATATAGGGATGACTGATGATACGGTATGCATTTTCCGTGATTTTCTCCGAAATAGATTTCAGTATGTGCAAATTGGTTCATCGAAAAGTGCTATGAAACCAGTAAATAGCGGTGTTCCGCAGGGAAGTGTCTTAGGCCCATTACTTTTCAAAATATATGTCAACGACCTGAAGAATATGCAATTTAATGGAAAACTGATTATGTTTGCGAATGATATATGTATTCTTTACAGATACCAACACGAAGCTATTCTTAAAGCTCAGATTGAGTACGATGGCGCCATGTTATGTGAGTTTTCAAGAATAAATCGATTAATTCTAAACTCGGGAAAAACCAGGTTTATAAAATTTAGACCATATACTTGTCAAAGCGATAATCAGATCTCTATTCACATTGATGGTGCAACTATTGAGGAATCTGCCAATGTAACGTATTTAGGAGTAAAGCTTTGTCATAATTTGCTTTGGGACGACCACATTGCGGATGTCAAAACTAAAATTTCAGCTGCTACAGGAGTGTTGTACAAATTTAAGAATAAATTAAGTACACAAATAAAGATGATAATTTACCAAACTCTTATTCATTCGCGACTTACATATCTTCCACTAATATATGGATGTAGAGCAAACAACCATTTAAAGTCATTACAGTCTGCCCAAAATAGAGCTTTAAAAATTGTACACAACATGCCATTAAGATATTCAACTGTCGATTTATTTAAGTTAAAGGCTAAGAACGTGCTACCAGTTCGCGGCCTATATTTGCAACAGCTTTGTCTATATGTTTTTAAAGCAACAAGGGGAATAAGTTCATCCTCCATAAGGTTTAATCAGAATAGTTTTATAACTGGAAGACATACCAGGCAATCGGAAAATGTGAGTGTTTGTAGATGCCGCTTAGAGTTAACCAAACAACGTATTACTTTTGCTGGACCAAGCGAATTCAATAAACTGCCATATGATCTTAGAAATGTATCTATATTATCAACTTTTAAACAACAACTAAAATCGTATTTGTTACAGAATTTAGAATCACTTTTAGTGTAAATGTTTTGAGGAAATTTAGCTTTACAAGCAGAACATTTATTTTTATTTTTTTTTTTTTGTATATTGAAAATGAATTCTACTACACATATATATGTACATGTACTGATTATGAAAATTGTATAAAGTTTAGTTGCCGGATAGCCTCTATAAAGCCTTTTAGGCGCTGGGGCTCTTATATAAACATTGAAATTATATAAATACTTTTTGTAATAAATAAATAAATTTAAAAAAAAAAAAAAAGTGTAAAAAGCTTCTAAAAATACCGTCCGGAAAACTGTAGGTCCCAATAAGTGAGTTTACAATTAGAAAGCTCTCCCAATCCTTTCTTCGGATGTTATGGGAGGAAACCAGTTTGTTATTTTATATATGAACCCAGAAGAAAGTGATTGGGTGTAATGTCTTCGTCATCGCATGACATCAGCGACACAAATCTCAACGGCCTAGCATTTATACTGAAATCCGTTTCATCGTTAAAGTGTGTGTTTAGGATATGCAGTGTGCATAACGTTTTTGACGAAGCGCACTAGTTGCTTCCATTAGGCGCCCATGTTTGGTGCTTCTGGTGGTAGAGTTGGGAATTTTAGTTCATTCAAGTGAGCGCTCTTTTTAGTTCCGCTCAACAGAATGAACTAGTTCATTCATTTAGTTCACTAGTTCATTGAATCATTTCAGCTTAACAGTTCATATGAGCTGTGAACTAAGGATCTCATTTCAGTTCAACTTGTAGTTTCAGTTCAATCGGAGCGAATAATCGCGAAAATGGTCTGATTGTTGCAGATTTTTAAACTGTTTTGGATACTGTCATATTTGTTTATACTAAATCGCCCTATTGGTGTTTCCGTAATCTTTCTATACTTTTGAACAAAAGTGGTGATTATAGCACTGTAGTTATTTGTAGAAGCCGGTTACATATCCATTCCACAAAGATTGCAACATTTGGCAGCTTTGTGCAAATTGAGTGAGACAAAGAGAGTAAGAACTAGAAAATGGCGGAGAGAACTGCACAACTGAAATACAAAAATCTGCTGAAACAAGTGAACTACTGAAACATAAGAGCGGACCTGTGTGAGCTAGTGTTCATCTAGTTCACAAAAGTGAATCGTTCAATTGAACTAGTTCGTTCGTGAACTACAGAACTCTAGATGGTCTGTCAAAGAACCATTTAATCTCAACGAAAGAATTCACCAGGACTAGCTGGTTCTGTTTGCTGTTTGTGTAGTTCTGCTCGCAGAACTTTTCCAGTAATCTTACGATTAGTGTCATTAGACGTGTAGATATTCCGTGGGTAGGCACGATGATCAATGAAAGTTCTCAGAAACATTACTCACGAATTCGAAAGTTATTAGAATATATTAAATACAATATGCCAGCACAACAACAATCTAAAATCAACAACAATGAATTCAGGCTGCGATAATCTAAAATCAACAACAATAGATTCTAACAACAACAATTTGAAATTACCAACGAAAATCTAAAATTAACAACCATAGATTCTAACAACGATAATCTAATATCAACCATAATAGATTCTAACAACAATCTAAAATCAATTCTAACTACATCTATCTAAAAACAACAACAATAAGCTAGAACACCAAAAATTTAAAATCAACAGCAATAGATTCTGACAACGATAGTCTAAAATCAACAAAAGTCTAACAACAACAATCTAAAATCGATAATGAAAATCAACAAACAACAATGGTCAACAACAATAGTCTGGAACAACAACACTTGATCATCATCAGCACACAAATGCGACGAACTATAACACTCAAGCCCCATGAGTTATAGTCGCGCACAGGTCGACAAGTTGCCAGTGTGACAGTTGCGTACATAATCACCCGTCTTGTGAGCAATGCTCCACTACTCCATTGCTGCAATGTTGATAGCTTCCAACCAAATATTTTTGGAGCTCTTCCGTTTTCTTTTTGAAACTAAACCTGACACTAATCCAAAATATAACTAAAGACTTATATTTTTACTTGTACAGCTCCCAGAATTTATGGCCAACCGAAGATACACAAAAAGGGAAATCCCTTAAGACCAATCTGCTCTTCGATAAATACACCGGGTTATGGCTTATGCAAAGTTATTGTAGAGATTCTTAACAATGTGACGAACACTTCGAAGTATAATGTTAAAGACGCAGCTGATTTTAAATATAGGATACGGAACATGCAAATTGACGAAAATTAAATATTGGTGTCATTTGACGTGGTTATCCTATTCCCTAGTATACCTATAAATTTCTCATTCCGGACTATTGAGGATAAATGGAGTGAAATTGGAATAGACACGACTATACAACAAGATGTTTTCATGGAACTACAGTCGTTCTGTATCAGGGAGACACGGTATTTTAAATATGAGGACAGAATTTATGAACAACGGAGAGGGATGCCTATGGGATCGACGATACTGGCAGACATCATTGAATGAGACTATGAAAATTCAGAGAACAGTTATAAGTCCACAACGTATGTCACAGGGCTCTCTGAGAGAATTAAACATTCGAATATTTACGACGGGAAGAAATATAACTTGGCACCTAAGTACAACTTCATTCTGAACCAACCTTTCGGCAGACCAAATCTACAACCGACACAGAGGACAAGCCAAATTTGGTATACACGGCTCAAGTGCAACGTACCAGAAAATATATGTTGGCGCTACAATGAACAAACTAAAGGCAAGAATATCATCACACAATTCGAATCAAAAGGCTCACTATAAACCATTTAAACAAAAAAACAGCACTCGCAGCCCACTGTACTTTAACTGGACACACCCCAAATTTTGATGAAGTGGAAATTTTAACTGAAGAGAAATGTTACTCACGACGTCTCCTTCCGGAAATGCTGAGTATTATTGACGTTTCAACTGAGAAAAGACTCAACTACAAGCGTGATACAGACACATAATTGACAAATTTAGACGGAAAACTCAAATCAAACTCAATCAAGACAAAAACTTGCAGTTTAGACCAGGCGTATACTTTTTGTTACCTCATAAGTAATTATACATATTTACTTATATACTGGCTGAAAAATCTGTCGTTTTTTGTTGTTTGGATGCAAATGTAGCATGTGTTTGGAGATTGTAGCAAATATAATATACTTGTATCCAAACACATATATGTGTTTGCGACCCAAATATATCTGTGACTGTGATACAAATACAGCTGTGATTGTTGCACTGTTTATCCTCTCTCGAGAGCAAGATAATAAAAGAGGGACAATTTTTGCATTATTCTTTCAGTCAGTGATTCATAAATATTTCTGAATGTGCGTGTACATTGCAGATGAAGTCAGCATTTTGGTTGATGTATTGCGTTTCAATTTCAGTTATTCAGTCATCAATGCTTCATCGGACAGAGGATATCAAAAGCGCTTGATCAGTGAAAAAAAATAAACAAACGCTCGGACGTTTAAATGGTAAGTGATGTTACTTTGGTTTTTGTGGATGTGTTTCGTATATATGTATGTGTGCTACCAAAGTGAGAAACAATTTTGAGGAAAGAAACTGGAAACGCCCTTTTTCTGTCCGAGACTACTGAGACTACGGCGGACCATTTGTAAAATATAATAAAAACGCAAGTAATTAATACATGCTTATCTTGCATGAACTAGATTTGTATATAACGGGTCCGCCAAATAAAAAAAAAAAAAACTACTGAATATTTTCTCAAATTTCTTTTTTTATTTGAAAGTACAATCCTTACGGTTAATAATGGAAAATAATTTCATTCAAATGGCTGCCTCGGCTGGCCATGCAGTAGCCTACACGATCGGTCCAATTTTTAAGCACATTATCGATTGTGTGCAGCTGTATTTCACCAATGGCTTCACGAATATTGTCCTTTAAAGCGTCAATTGTCTCTGGCTTGTCGGCGTAACACTTATCTTTGAGGACACCTCACAAATAATAGTCCAACGGTGTCAAATCGCAGCTCCGAGGTGGCCAAACGACATCAGCTCTGCGGCTGATAATGCGATCTTCAAAAACAGGGCTCAAAACATCGAGTGTAGCTTCGGCTGTGTGGCACGTAGCGCCGTCCTGTTGAAACCAAATGTTGCCAATATCCTCCTCTTCAATTTCGTTCAACATGGCCCGATAACGATCGCCATTGACTGTAACGGCCACTCCTTGCTCATTTTCGAAGAAAAAATGGCCCAATTATGCCTCTGGACCAAAATCCGCACCAAACAGTGACTCGTTTTGGGTGCATCGGCTTTTCAATGTATGCATGCGGGTTTTATGTGCCCCAAATGCGACAATTTTGCTTGTTTACATACCCGCCAAGATCAAAATGAGCTTCATCTGAAAAGATGATTTTTTTGGCAAAATCGGCATCTTCTGTAAGTCTATCGCAGGCCCACTTAGCGAAGCGAAATCGCGTTGGATGGTCAGTTGGCTTCAACTCCTGAACCAATTGAACTTGATGGCGCTTCACACACACTTTCTGCCACAGCATCAATATTCTCGGGTGTACGCACTATTTTTGGCTTTTCACGCTTTGGTTTATCGATGAGGATGCCAGTTTCTTTCACTTTTTTCACAAGATAACGAACATACGGAGCTGACGGTGCTTCTCTTCTTCCAAAATCCGTACGCAATTTTCGCACACATTCTGCAACATTACCATGATTTTCACAACCATATTCGTTCAGCGGAAGGATAAAACTAATTATCTGTCAAATCAGACATGAGCTAAGTGTTACCATTCACGAAATAAGCACTAGTTGAAAAAAAAGTTAGATGGCGGACCCTTTATAAGTAAGGATATAGCTTGTATTGATAGTTGAAACTTTCTGAAACCAAAAAACGTGAGAGACAACAAAGAAAGGAGAAGCAAAAGAGCAGCAGATGATTATTTCATGAAAAATAAACAAATAATGCATTCAATGCAAGCAAATGTAAAAGGGGCCGTTTTAAATCTTTTACATTTTTGTATTAATTATTTATAAATGTGGATTTATATTGATAAAATTAATTACATTCAAAACATAATTATTATATTATTATTTAAAATTAATTATAATATAGTTATAATACATATATATTGAAATCGAAGAATAATTCGTTTCTAAATATTATTATGTTTGGGAGGAAATACTCGTTTCCAAAATGCTATATGGGGGTTTGGGGAAAACACACGAATGCTTCCATGTAAGTATATGGATGTTTGGGAAGAAGCACGCATATGTTTCCACGTAAAAACATACATATTTGTCAGTAAACATGCTAATGTTTGCATTTAAATACACATGAGTTTGGGCTTGCAAACATATACATTTTTGAAGTGTATTCCAAACATATACGTCGTTTTTGCAGAATATGTTTGGGAATATATGTTAGGGAGGCCGTTATTTTTCAGCGTGTACATACATTTTCCAGACGATATTTTCAGTCTGTAGCACAGTCAAGTTCACTAGTTTCCGTGTATTAAAATCAATAAAATCTAAGATTTTTGGTGTAATCATCCTTTATTTCAATAATTTATCACTTGTTTAAAAACCATTTCATTCATACATTACATATTTTCATAAAAGTCCTAGATCGTGACCCGAAACATTGACCCGATAGTTATTAAATTTCTATGAATATTACCCAATTCTAGTTTTGCTTAAATAATGCGCAACTACATAAATGTCATAACATATAGAGTAACATGAAATAAAAAAGTAATTAAGTAAAAAAAATAAAGAATTTAAAATTATTGAAGAAAAATATATATGAAGGGGAAAATTAGCATTAAAAGTCTAAACAGCGGTACTAATGGGTGACGTTGAAATATTTGGTGCCGTTGTTGTTGTTGTGGCGACTTTACTGGAAGGATTGCGGGGTTGGAGGCGAACACGGAAACCCTCTTCACGTTTCAGGATAATATCAGCCTGTAACCGGAAATCCTCTTCGGTAAGATCAGAGTGAATACGATAGTTTCTCATGATGGTGGAGAGAAGGATTTTCAATTTTAACATGGCGTATTTGCGACCTGGAAGTAGGAAAGTGCTATTAAAAAATATGCCAGGGTATTCAAATATTAAAAATAGTTTTCTTAGAAAGTTCATGGCTATGACGTGTCAATTAACTAAAATAGTATTTGCTATTATATTTCGGAGAACATTATATAATTATAATTTGCGTTTATGGCAAGAAAATTTTAATTTTACAAGCAAACATATTTTATAACTTCGCCTCAAAAATAATAAGTTTGTGATAAACAAGTATATTATTGCATACAATTTGCATATTGTATTGCAATCAATTATCAGTATGTTTACATATAATTATAAAAATTTTGATAATCCAATTAATTTTTAATTAGAAATATGTTTGAAGTTTCTTTAAACATATATATGTTTTTAAATAATAATTACCAACTTACCCACACAACTTCTTGGTCCAGCCGAGAACGGTACGAAGGCATAATAGTGACGATTTGCTTGACGTTCGGGTAAAAAGTTATCGGGATCAAAAATATTTGGATTCTCATAGACCAAAGGATTACGGTGTAACATTATTGTGGCCACTGTGATTGTCGCTCCCTTTGGGATAACATAATTGTTAGACGAAAGTTTCAAATCTTCTTGCAGCTCACGAGCAATCAACGGCACAGGTGGATACATGCGTAAAGTTTCCATTAAACACCTTTCCAAATATTTCATTTCCAAAGTATCTTGGAATGTACAATCTCTATCGGAACCCTGGAAAATTTCATCTAACTCTTCAATGACCCTATCCTGTATATTTTGATGAATGCCCATCAACGAGAGAAAGAATGATGAACCAGCGGCAGTGGTATCATGACCCTCAAACATAATAGTATCCACTTGTTCCTTGATTTCCGTATCCGTTATGGTAGCTCCATTCTGAGCACTTTCCAATAATAAATCCAAGAATGCCAAACGTTTCTTTTCGCCCACGTTATTATCCTCGATATCTAGGTCGTCCTTTAAGCCATCAGATTGACCGAAAGACAAACCTTCTACGGTAGTGTCTTTTTCGGTTATCTCTTCAATTTTGGTGGTGCCATTCGTCTTAAAAGTCTGTGTTATTAATTCACCATTCTTGGTCCATTCATGTTTGGCCAATGAGCCGCGGGCACCCTGCTTGAAGGCTTCCTTTTTATGCTTGATGACTTTCTTTGTAAGACCATGTATAATGTCCAATAATCTGCCTTGCTCTCGATAGTATTTGGTTAGAGTAAAGATAAATTCGTTTCTCAAAAACAAGCTGCGATGTCTCAAATGGAGAATATCACACATCTTCATAACGGCCAAGGCATATTCATAGCCCGATTTGTCTTGCGTTTTCCTGGATACACCCATTGCGGTTTCTGCAAAGACAATGGATTTTAATTGTTATATTGACATTACAATGTAGCCGTAGGCTAGGGATAATTACAAAAATCTTCGCCACACTTTTGGTAACTCTTAACACAAAAACTGTTTACGACAAATGATTAACATTTACATTGACTGATATTTTGCCTACCATAAACGTGTTGTAGTAACTCTAAACTTAAAAAACGTTTAGGCTAGTTTAATGCAAGCGAGTTATACCTGGTTCATACAGGGCAAGTTCTCTTTCGCAAGTCTTGAGTTTGGAGTCTTGAGAATTACAATTTTACGGCTCGTGGCGAACGAGCGAAGACTAAACTTAGGGTGTTATTCTATAAGTCGTGAATCAGTCACTTCGCGTTACTTTACGTTACAGCTGTTCCGTGACTACTTGCGTTAAGTTATGATATTTAATGGGTAGTTTATAAAATGCAGCGCAACGTTCTCCATCACTTCAGCTGTCAAATTAAACACGTCACAATTCCTCGCGTTAATTGAAGAAATTACAAATCGAGAGACAAATGTCGATCGGGGATGGGCAGATGGAAATATTTTGCATTTCATTGCTTATAAGTTGTAGCCAATTTTGGGTGAAATGCAATCGACGGACAGAGCTCATATTATTTTAAAAAAATAATTCAAAATTATATCGTTTACTCTCGGAAATTCTTAGTTACAAATACTAAGATTAGAAATGGAAAGTTCAAATTGATAATATGTTGCAAAACTATTGTAATTACATTTACAAAAATTATAGACCTCAGTTGATGTTAGGACATTAGTAAACGAAATAACAATTACATTTTAAATACGGCCAAATGACACGTGTTTCTTGCAAAGACAACTAATTTAATATAGATTGGAAAGTTTATTCGATATTGCAACCCAAAATAACCTGGATTTTTTACACATTTTATGGGAATTTCCTTAAATATTGTTGGTATTTCCAGTGTTATAAACAACAGCATTGTTAAAATATGTTGATCTATTGAAATGGAGCAGCCTTGTTCAATATTTTTTATTAACTCTATAAACCAAAAATGTCAGTGCTGCGTTGGTACGCGAACGCAAGCACGAAGTGAATTATAAACTACCATTTTTAGACTTTCAGCCTTATCATACAAGTCACATTCACTTCACTTGCTACTAAACAAACGAAGTACTTACCGAAAGATGTTCGTTAATATTTATGTAAAATGCACCCACAAACAATAAATATTTTTTTTTGTCAAGAACTGATATTGAAAATTACCGTGAATTTAAAAGTGATTTACAAGATAAGACCATTTGGCGTTCGCATTTGCTTTCATGTTTACGTTCACATCGTATAAGTAAATGTATATGTGGTCCAAGTAATGAATGTGGTCGGGTGTTCTCATATATTCACAATACCTTGTACAGAGAGAGAGAACAGAGAACAGTGGTAAAATCGTCTCTACGAATTATCTTTGTCGAACATTTATTTATTGTCGAACCCAGAGTGTATATCTGGAGCTACGGGAAGAACTTCCAAAATTAAACAAGGGATATTCAAAATTATCCAAAATCACTTCAAATTACACAATTCGTTTTTCGATTTTTTCTAAATACTTTACTAAGCCCAGTTCTGAAGATTTTTTAAATTAGTCATCCTATTTTTGCTGTACATTGCACAATAGCCGGAATATCAAAATATTGGTCCCAAAAAATTGTTTTCATACGAAATTGCTTTGGTATAACAACCCTGTAATTGATTTTGTTCACGAAATTATCGCAGAGGTAAATGAGTATCAGGCAAATGAAATGAGCGGAATTTTGAAAATTTCGTTATTTTTTATACCCGTACACCCACAGAAAAAGTAATCGAATTAGTCCTAACCGAATTTAGGGGTTGTGACAACCACATTAGATGTCATAAAAACTGAATTAGACATTGTCACAACCGCATTAGATGTTGTCACAACCTATTAGAGGTTGCTTCAACCAAATTTCAGTTGGGTGGGGGGGGGGGGGTGGCGAATGAATTCTGTCGTGACAACCTCAATTAGGTGGTGGCAACTGCATTTCGGTGGCAACTAGAGTTGGGTAGTTCGTGAACTACCTAGTTCATTTAGGGTGACCATCAGCCTCATGAACATAATGCACATGTTCGATACGGCGAGTATATTCGTTATTGTAACGTCCGGGCACCTTAAATGAACGAGTTCGGGAACTAGTGAACGAGTTCGACAAAAGTCTAGTGGCAACAGTCAAATTGGCGGTTGATACAACCTCTTTTCTAACAATTAGTTATGTGAGTGTACTACTGGTCTTATTAAAGGTGCCAGATACAAGGTTGCATTTTATGTTTCGGGATTAGAGAACAAAAACAAATATTGATCATCGAAAATCACTTTATTGTTTTTCAAAATATTCCCCATGCAGATTTATACACTTTTGCATGCGTTTAAACCAATTGTCTAAACACTTTTGCCACTCTGATTGAGGTATATCCAAAACCTGCATTATGAATGCAGCAACCGCTTCTTCATGTGCCAAGTCAGCATTATATGGCGGATGACCCATTAAATCGATGTTTTGTTTCAGCCGATGTGTGAGAGCTCGCATTGTCGTGGTGAAGAGTGAGCCGTCTTCGGCGGTTTTTTTTCCTGATTTCTTGGAAAGCAACTGGCAAACAAATGGTTGTGTACCACTCAGAATTCACTGTTCTGCGTTGTTCTAGTGGTACGGTTGCGATATGTCCGGTTTTTCCGAAAAAACAGGCGACCATTTGCTTGGAAGTGCTTCGGGCGCGAACAACTTTTGTTGGATTTGGCTCATCTTGAAACACCCATACAGTTGACAGCTGTTTACTTTCGGGCTCATACGCGTAAATCCAGGATTCATCACCTGTCACGATGTCATAGACGTGTTTCGAAGCACCGCGATCGTATTTTTGGAGAATTTCTTTCGACCAATCGACACGAGCCTTTTTTTGAGCGATTCACAAATTGTGTAGGATCCAACGCGAACAAATTTTTTTCACAGTCAAATGATTATGCAATATTGAATGTGCAATCTGTTATGCTGGTCCCACTAATGCCTAAGGTTGTCTCAATCTCACGATAGGTCACATGACGATCTTGCAAAATCAGTTGGCGCACAGCATCAATGGTTTTCGGAACAACAGCTGATTTTGGACGACCTTCACGAAATTCGTCTTGGAGTGAACTACGACCACGATTGAATTCACCATACCATCGATAAACACTGGTCCTTGATGGAGCTTCATCGCCAAAAATTGAATTAAGTTCATCCATGCACTGTTGCTGAGTTTAAAAGTAAATTTTTCTCTGGTCTCTCTCTCTCTTACTCCTTTCGTTGAATATTTCAATACACGAGCAGTTTTCTGAAAAAATTAGAGTATCTAACAAAAGACGATCAAGAATTGGACGACCAGAAGATGTGCGCAATCTGGCAACCCTGGTAAAAGAGAACCAAAAAGTGCTAGCATTCGCTCAAACGCATATATCTTGATTATTTCATACTTTTTGCACCGTTTACGTAATTTTACTTCAACATGGTTGAAAGCTGCTTGTGAATTGAAATATTCAATGAAGAGCGTAAGAGAGGGACCAGAGAATGGCTAGGGTTTCACTCGATTTTTTGTTGGATTCGAGTGAAGAGAAATTTTGACTGTCTACTTGTACTTCGTTTTTGACTCGAACCACACGAGATGTATTTTGAGCAGTGACAGGGATTTTTGTGCAATTGAGATGCCGGAGTTTAACTCATGTTGCATTTCCTGGCTTCCGGCAATGTCAGCCTAATAACATTTGTGAACCTCTGCGATGTGTAGAATGGTGGCGCCATATTGGTTTTAAATATAATAATTGTGACCTTCAGTTTAGCTTCGGTTGTGCGTAGTAACACGTTAAGAATATTTTTCGAAGACAATATCTCAATAATTTTACCGGTGCAAGGTGTGAAATATTCGTAATATTTTTAAGTCAATCACACTTTTTCACACCCATTGATGTTGTTTATTCCACAACCGGATTTGACTGTTATTGTTTTCATTGCCTAATTTCCATTTGACCATATTTGTCTATCAATCTACTATCTATGTACAATGTACATACATATCTACATTAGATTTCGTATTTTTATTGCCTCATTAACAATAAAAAAGTATGTTAATGACATTGCCCGTTATTATTTGGCGGCAGTTTTGCACAAATTCTCTATATATTTCCTTTAGCCGATAGTGATGTTGTGCCAACAAATATTGAAATACAAAAACTTATGTTTATCCTTTATAGGCAACTTTTACATAAATTATAAAATTTGAATTGCTAAATTTACATAATCCCAGACAACATGTGAAATGACAATTGGGTATCATTGCAGCCATTGAGTGTTTGCAATTTTTATTCCGAATTCAACATGTATCAGTTCCACTTCGAATGGCTAGACCAATAGACCCCGTAATTGCAACAGCTGGCAATATGTGTAGTTGTGTCATTATAGTATGTGCATAGCTGTGCTGGTTGATCATTTGTCCACCTTCCCATTTCTTTTATGGGAGCGAAGTGTTAACAACAGTATAATGTACAGTACGTGACCATTGCATTATATCCAATACATATTACATTTATTAAGGTAAATGTAAACCACTTGATTTTAAGGGTTAAGTCGATGTTTGCAGTTGCGTAGGGTCTTTCGATTTACTTCAAGTCGAAACGGAAATTGGCTTATGATCTTATTTTTTCCTTTTTGACTTTTGCATTTATTAAGGGTCTTATCACATAACTCTGAATGAGTGAATCTAACCCAGACGCACACTCAGTCACCGGAGGTGAAAAATCGTATCACATAAATCACTCTGCGCTCGAGTTAGAATTTTTTCCACCGGCGTTACACAATCGGTTGGCTTTGGGATTTTCATACTTTATTGCGGCAACACGTGTTGCAGTGTCAACATTTGTAAACAAAACACACACCAACAAACACATAAATGCACAAAAATACACATGAATACACTAAATTTGTTGTTTGAATCTTCCCTGAGGTTTCAATTGATCAGTTGTTGTTTGCATTTATACCCAAAAAAAACAAATTTAAAAATATTTGCCAACGGTACACTCAAAACAAATTATGTTGAGAAATGCGATAAAATTTTATGCACATTTCTTTCATTATTTATTAATTTTTATAACCATCACTTGTATTTCTAATAGTACATTCACATCAAATTTCCCAGCGTTGAATTATGGCAGTAGATATGACGATTTAGTCACGACTGGGTTAAACGTAATACAGTGATCCAACGCGAAGTTCGTTTTTCAACGCAGGTGACCACTTCTACGTTTTATGTGATTAAAAAAATGGAAAATGATGTGAAAGTGAGGTGAATCGTTTTATGTGATAAGACCCTAAGAATGGGATTGAAACTGTAGGTGTAGGTGTAGGTTTAAACTGACTGTTGTAACAAGCCTGTACCATTTTTTATGTTTTTTGACATCAAAATTTTAGTATTGTCGTCATTGACTACAATTCAATGGCCATGTACTGTTTATGAGTTAACTCTGTGTCTTTGTTAAGCATTTTATCCATCTTACACCACCATTGGCCATCGTTGTTGCATAACGTGATTGAATGGAGCGTGTTGCGGAGAATAACGACTTGTGGAATATGCAACTGCATGCAATAGTTGATAGCGTTTTCGCTTTTTTCTTCTTCTTCTTTCTAACCACCCAATGCAGGTCTAACAAAGTTTACTTTGAGGATCGACTTTAACGCATGTTGGGCTAATAATTTTCTTTGGTTTAAAAGAAAAACTTTTGTCGACAGACTGACTAACAATGCGACGATGTAGCTAGCTGTTGGTCGTCCATATGGTCGACTGTGTTGTGGGTTTATTGGGGTTGATAATCAGGTTTGTTTTCTTTTCGGTTAGATGGCTTGCAATCGTTGGTTAGTTGGTTACTTGGTTAGTTACGACTGATGTATAGGCCACAGAAATGAAAATTTGTACCGGGTTTTTGTTGCATCGGCAAAGGCCATTAAGTTAAATAAAGAAAAGTAAAAATCATACACTCTGTTATGTAATCTGGAGGCTATTACTTATTTGTTTATACATTTTCAATGAGATTTGAGCAATATACGATTTAAGCCAAATCCCATTAAGATCACGTTGCGGACTTGGGTCATTGGAGTTACAGTGGAAAAATACTTCAACATATTTTTTCCATGACGGATGTAATATTTTGATATTTCTGAAACTCATCAAATAATAGTGGCCAAAACCAATATCTTTCACAGACTTCCCCATCCCATTATTTGCTCTTACACAGTTCGGGTTTTTGCACAACAATGAAAGTGTTCATTGCCTAAGCGAATATTTTCACTGGTCGTCGCTAAGACGAATATTTTCAACGAAGGTAAGATAATTATACAATTGAATTCATTTACTGAACAACTTTCCTCCCTGCAACTAAATGTCATTTCTTGAATGAATATATTTTATTGTTTAATACCTGCGACGACTATATTTCATTGCTGGATTTAATTTGTTACCATACTGCACTTAATATCTCACGGTTAATCACCATTGTTTCATTGAAGCAATGAAATGGTGGTCCACTTTCCACTTTAATGTTACAATTGTTAGCAAAGAAAATGGATACATTTTTTTTTTAGTTTAGCTGATTTATTTCCAGCAGGTGTGTGGAGCCTTCCTAAAATTTTGAAACCCCTCGACTACAACTCAGAGTTTTTAAAATTCTGAACTCCAACTCTGACTCCCAATTCCTACTATAACTTCGACTCCAACTCCCAAATAAACCAAACGTATTTAATTTTAATTTATAATCTACCATATTAATAATTAATTTTTCGCAGATTAGCACCCTAATTTTCTTCTGAGCAACACTAATTGATAGTTCGTGCGTACTGAAGAGCTGATTACGGGAACGTCAAACTTTTTTTCTATGAGGGTACTTTTAGTCCCCTACCGGCCGTTGAAGTTTCGAATCCCAGTGTATTTTGGCAAAAAACAAAATAGTTTTTTTTTTCGCCAATATTGGGCTCGCTCAAACGACGTGGCAGGATGAGCAGACGTATATAAATATACTTTAAAAATTTTTACAGAGTACTTTTTTTACACTTGATGGGGACTATTAATTTTTCAAATTTTTGTTCAATTCGACATGAAAATACAATTAAATATATAAAGTAATTATAATTTTGAGTGACATTCCGAAATTTCCCAAAAAATTTCCGAAAAATAAAAACACTCAAGACTCAAACAGATTATTGAGGATCGGTGGAATCATTGGTCCATATATTTTCAAAAAATATGATGGGCAGAACGTTACAGTCAAGGGTGAACGGCACAGAGACATGATTACACATTTTTTTTACACATTTATCGTGCCTCAGTTGGAAGGTATTAATGTTGCAGACATGTGGTTACAGCAGAACGACGCCACATGCCACACAGCGCGCGATACAGTTAATTTATTGAAAGAAACATTTAACGATCGATCAATTTCACGAAATTAACCTATTAACTTGCCACTTAACCTATTAACTTAACTCTCATTCGTGCCATTTGACGCCATTAAATTATTTTCTCTGGGAATAAGTAAAGTCCCATTATTTTCGAATTACAGCCTGATTTACTGTATTTCGTACCAGCAAGATAAGTAAGATACTGAATCGTATTATTTATTATCTAGTATCTAGTATTAGCCGAGAAGAATTGGGCTCTCTCGGACAGCCAATATGGTCTCCGGAATAGTCGCTGTGAAAAGGGTCGTTACCTGGCAACGGAAGCTATCGCTGGAAAACGATGTAAGATTGGTACCAAGAAGTACTGCTCTGATGTAAATCTGGCCTTTAAGAACACCTTAAATTCTGCCAACTGAGGACAATCAAGAACATCTCTTACCAGGATGCGGACCCCATGTTACATACTGGACATCATTGATAGTTACTTCTCTTCTTGTCGATGACGTGTTTAAAAAAAATAATAAGACAAAACGACAGGAATGTTGCCATTGACACGGCAGCAAAACACATCACCAAGATGGGGGAAACGCAGATGCAATAGTGCCGTAGATCACAACATGGTTAAACGTAGTGGGAATGGAGCAGGTGGAGCAGAATACGGTGGTCGTTCTGATAAGTAGTCGCAAGTAGGTAGAGCACAAAGTCGAGGAATCTTCACAAGCCTAAAGTATTTTGGAGTTATAATCGACAATAAGCCAAATCATAGAGTAATATCATATAGAGCTGTCACTGTTCTCATCTGACATTTCCTTTCATAATATTCGTGGTGCGGACGGTGCGATAGAGAGTTATTTGACGTAAATTGACTTACACCAGGTGTAATTACAAAAATTGTCGAATTAAATTTTTCATGTCGTTTTGATGAAAATCTGTGGAATTTAAACGTATTTTGAACTTTTGTAAAATTTGATGTTTCAGGAAAATTGTTTGAAAGTGTGGGAAGGTGTTAGCAATCGTCAGTGGTGGTAAAAAGGGAACAAAAGGAGTAAGACTTTAAAATGCTATAAAAGTCGTCTTGAATGATTATGAACGCAATAAAAATATTGGAGTCGGCAAAAAAGAGTAGTATTAAGTAGTATCAATCAAACTGTATTTAAATTTAGTTTGCTTATCGCTCATTCTCCCATCCACTCTGTTCTCTATCAAATTTAAACTACAAGTTCGTTCAGCTGGGGTCTGGATACCTCATGACTGAACCCACATTTTTGGTTGATGTTCATTCCGGGCACGAATTTTGGAATGCAGTGCAATCAGGGGGTATAAATTACGGTGTCCCAAACAAATGTTCTTTTTCGATTTTCATGGTTGCTCAAGCTTGATTGGAAAGCTTATAGGGTAAAGTATTTTTGAGATTTTTTTCAGATTTTTCGGAAGGGGTTTAGAGGTCGCACAAGTCGAATTTCCCCCAAAAATCGGGTGTTCCGGACGTTTTTTGAATTGTATTTTTAAAATCGGTCAATAGCAACGATTTTCTTAGTTTGTACGTCAACATTTTTAAAGCAAAACGTTCAAAATTTTATTGTATATGCATAAGTTTTAAGTAAAATTCATAAAACTTCCGGTATACCCGGTTTTTGGGAGAAAGTCGACTTGTGTGACATCGAAACCTCTTCCGAAAAATCTGAAAAAAATAAAGCTCAAATAAAGCTTGAGCAAAAAATATTTTTTCTAGTAAATTGTATCGGTTAGAGGCAAATCTACTCGGTTGATCGGTAGCCATAAAATGTCTGTCTAGCGTCAAATTTTGTCAAGAATTGTAGTACTCATCATATGTAACCCAAACAAAAAATCACAATTCTTGGTAAAATGAGATGCCTTTACTAAATTATGAATAAGTATGAAACACGTCCATCGATTTTTATGATCCATGTCTCATTTTGTTCATACGTCATGTTACTTTAGGATAAGCCAATAAAACGTTGACGTTTCTTGTGTTTCTTGTTTTTTTAATAAAAAAGTTTTTTAGCAAAAAAATATATTTTTCTCTGTTTTTTTTATAACTGCGAAACAGTTCTTTACATTGAGAAATAGTATAGGAATAGATAAAAGATATTATAATTCTACATTTTCCTAAATTTGTTCGGATAAAATCGGACACGTTGATCTCGAGTAATGATAACATATACATAACGGGGTTTTCAACAGAGACGCTACAAAAGTAAATCGATAGGGACAGCAAACGACGCCATATTTCTTCCCATATTTCTTTCTTTACTATTCAGAAAGGTTTGCCATTTCATTATGGAAAGATATACGAGCCAACAACGAGTCGAAATTATTAAAATTTACTACAGAAATTTGGAGTCAGTGGCCTCAACTTTAAGAGCGTTACGTCCAATTTATGGTCGTCATAATCGTCCTACCAGATCAACAATTGAGCGTCTAGTGGAAAAATTTGAATCCACAGGCACAGTACAAAATGTTCCCGTGCCAGTGAGACAAAGAAGTGCCCGTAGTGTCGAGAATATTGCTGCCGCTGAGGCTTCAGTTCAAGAAAACCCAAATGTGTCTCTCACACGTCTTTCTCAAGCGTTGGGCATCTCTGTGACGTCGTTGTGGCGAATTTTGCGGAAAGATCTTGGCCTACATCCTTACAAGATCAAATTGACGCAAGAACTGAAGCCGTTTGACCACCATAAGCGTCGTATATTCGTGAATTGGGCTGAGCAACAACTTGAAAATGATTCGGATTTTCAACGGAAAATCATCTTCAGCGATGAGGCTCATTTCTGGCTGAATGGCTTCGTCAATAAGCAAAATATGCGTTACTGGTCAGACAGCAATCCACACGTAATCCATGAGTCATCATTACGGTTTGGTGCGGTTTATGTGCCGGCGGCGTCATTGGGCCGTACTTCTTCCGTGATGATCAAGACCGGCATATTACTGTGAATGCGCATCGCTACCGTACAATGATATCCGAATATTTTTGACGCCAATTGGATAATATGGACTTGGAGGACATGTGGTTCCAACAGGACGGCGCCACAAGCCACACAGCGAATGCCACAATCAATTTGTTGGAAACCAAGTTTGGTGAACGTGTTATCTCACGAAATGACCTAGTCGATTAGCCGCCTCGGTCGTGCGATTTGACGCCGTTAGATTATTTCCTGTGGGGCTACGTCAAGTCTATGGTCTATGGCAACAAGCCAGCGACGATTGATGAACTTCGTACGAATATCGAACGTGAAATTGCAGCAGTATCGGCCGATTTATGCTTGAAAACTGTCGAAAATTGGGTTCAGCGTCTGGACTTCTGCAAGCGTGCCCGTGGTGGCCATGCAAAAGAAATCGAGTTCCATACATAATGGCATCGAACGTACTTTCACAGGAATAAAGAATTTCATTGGTATCTAAAACCGGTTATGTTTTGCGCCCTTATTTGTAGGGCTCTTATTGAAAAACCCTTTACATACAAATAACCATTTTTAAGATAACTACAAAGTGGTCTTTATGAGTTATTTAGGGTGACTAGACACGTTCAGATTGTATTAGTTATTAGCTTTACCATGGGTACGATTTTGCCAAATATTGTGAGTTAAACAAACATTTTTTTTCACAAAAAGTGCAGGAATTGGTAAAGATCGGTTTTTTTAAACAATTTGACTTGATACTGACATTTCATAAGTCCCGATCAACTCAGTAGTCTTGCCACTAACCGATACAATTTACTAGAACGTTGATATAAAAGTGTCATGCCAAAAACTACAACATTGCTCTTTTTCGATATTGCCTTGATATTGGTTTCCATTTCTTAAGTGAACCACAGACTTGTCATTCATGAGCATGAACACCAGCTATCGTTGATGTTCATTGTCGGTTTACTGCCCTTCTTGATACAAAGTAAGAATGTAATCGAAGTTGTTCGCATCACTATCATGTTCACAAAATTTTTTGGTAATATTTTTTCAAATTCACCAGTCAGACAAAAGGTTATCGATTAAGCTCGTGCTCATGATTGACAAGTCTTTGGTTCGCTTTACTATTTTGGATATTTATCGATTTTTAATTCAGATAGTTTTATTATTCCATTCTGTGAAATCAAAGTTTTTTCTAATTTTTTTCAGTTTTTTATATTTTTACAAGCTTGAAAAACATTGAATTTTGAAGATAAATACAATTTTCGAATTGATGGAAATTTTTTTTGAATATATGAATTTAGCAGATTCATTGATTTGATGCAATGTTTACTAGCATTCTCAAATACCCTACATATGATTGCGGTCCCCATCGTGTTAAAATTTGTCAAATGACGGATAGATATAATTGTCACAATAACCCATAAAATAAGACTTTCTTTGTTAGTCCAATAATTCGCATAACAATGGGCGATGGCGACAATTCACAAAAACAGCCAACTTAATATGATGATGATCATCAGCATTCATCATCATCATCGCCATCATCCTATGGATTTGAATATATCAAATGTGTTTTATTATACTCACCCAATAGAATTTCAACAGTGGCCTCACTCATATAATCATGACAATCGAACGTTTTTCCACCCTCTGACTGAAGTTTACGCACCACATTGCGTGAATTCTCATTGAATAGATCAATGAAACTCTTCAGAACATTCAAATGGAATGTGGGTGCAATCAACTTGCGATGTGAACGCCATTTGTGACCTGTAAAAATTAGAGAACATCCATCCATTATATCTTTATGTAAAATTTGAAGGAGAAGAATATAAATTCTATGGTAATAAAATTTAATAATAATAGTTTGTATTACTATAAAAATCAACATAAAATTATGTTAAATACAGAACACATCGCGACAAGTAGAATCTGTTAAAATATTTTCCTTCATGGCACTTCCTTGGTGTCGAAAAACTGCTTTGATATTAACTTGAAGAGACTCATCTGTTTGGTCTGCGGTTCGAACAGAGCTACCTACACTATTCTACACATATGAACATATGGTGGAATATTTATGTTCTAGACAAGCAAAATATTTAGTTATACCAAATAGAATTTATGTTTCCATTGGAATGTCATAACTTAAATAAAAAAGTCCATGAATTTTTGGCAAAGATGACGTATATGGGATAGGTATAATATGTTTGGAGATTAAAATCGGTGCTGTTGAAAGATGAAGCGTAATAAATGTAAGTTCCTTAACTTGTTTAAATTTGTCTCTTCAGTAAGTCATAGTAAGGACCTCTGGGGAGACCTTACGAAACGCTCAATAAAAAAAATTTCCATAAAAGGGTATATAAAAATCGCCCGAAATGTGTGGATTTTAAGAATTTAATTTATTTCTATAATTGTTGTTTTTTTAAATGAATTTTTTCGATATATTAGCTCAATCCACTTACCTGTACTTATTAGTAGACCATCACCAAGCCATGGTTTGAAGAATTTGTATTCCGAAGCTTTATCGATGTACACCTGGCTGCTGAGCAATATTTCAACATCTTTGGGATCATAGATGAATACCACCAGCTTTGGGCCAATCCACAGTTTAGTCACATAGGGAAATGCTTTACTTTTGCGAATGATTGTTGTAAAAACAGCTAAAATATAAAACCATATCTCTTAACTATAAATTAGAATTTCACGTTAAATTTAAAGAATTGTTCGAAGGGTTGGTTAAAAATAATAATGCAAATATTTTGAAGATAAAAATAATTAAGAAAATTGGCGGAATCTTTAAATTAAATAGTTTCATTGATTTGATGTAAAGGTTGCTGTATTCAAGTACAGAAGTGGAATAGTATTAATGATTAAGTTACGAAAATTAAAAGTAGGCTGATCTTTACATTTTCGTGATTACCAATGTTTATAAAACATTTTTCATTAAAAATTCGTCATTAATATAATGAAGCTTTTGTACATTTCACAGATATTATGAGCCATTTTCATAAGCAGTTTATGAATTTACGAAACGTTTTTATAAAAAAAAGTCAGTAGTTGTTCGAACTCACGGGCGATGTGTTAACACCTTTTATTTACACTGTACCTGTTCGATTTCTATGAACACATTAGTAAATGTTACATTGGAAAAAAAGAAAAGTTTTTGTACTGAAGACTCTTTTGCTATTGCTTTTTCTTTTTTCTTACATCTGCTTTAACATTAGATGCAATATTTAGCTCACTGAAATAATTGTTTTTGTTTTGTCATAAACAGAGCGACGACGACCTGCTTGTTTGAATACTGGCATACAACTGAAGAAAAATCAATATTTAGCTCACTGAAGTAAATGTTTTTGTTTTGCCATAAACAGAGCAACGACAAGAAGTATTGAATAGTATAGAGAACTTATTGCACTCTTTTTCCGCTCTCATGTAGGGATGATATTTGTAGTGGATATGGATTTTTTTTATCTCCTTTCGATTTCAAAAAGTCCCCAACTCCTTTTGGTCTAAAAAGAGTACTTTCGGATTTGACTCACCAAATTTTACGTTTTTAAATACAACACATGGCAAAATACGTAAGGTAGAAGCAGTAGGAATTGGAGGAATTTTGTTTTAATATCAAGAGCCGACCTTGTCAATCTCAGCTGATCGAAATTTGCCAAGATTTATTTATTGTTATTTTTTGTGTAATGTGTAAAATGCATGTGTCCCTGAGGCTAACTAAAGCTTTCACTGCATTTACACCGAAAGATTAACAAACCGTATGCAGATTAAATACATTTTTTATATGTTCTACAAACAGTCCGTTAATCTTTCGGTGTAAGTACAGATTTATTTAATTATTTTATAAAAAATACTCTAACGTCGAAAAACTAATTTCGGAAGAATACAAAAAGTCCCCTCGAAAACTATCAAAGATCATAACTGGTTGCGAGTCTGAGTAAAAGAGCATAAACAAGTCTTATTCTCTTTATAGACTATTTCAATATAAATGCACCATTTCGACAATGTTATTACATAAAACAATACAAAATAAATCTTTCAAAAGGCATCAATGTTTCACATCAAAATTCATTTTGAGTCATACAATTCGTTCCATGAGTTCTCTATACTATTCAATACTCTTTAGCGGCGAGGACGTGCTGGTTTGTTCGCTGTCGCTACATCAATACTATCATACTTATTTTCAGGCAGATACTATTGTTGTACAAAAACCACGTATGTGATGCTAACGCTGTGTGTTGTTTGCATGTGTTCACTTTGATAGATTGCCCTACCCGTGCCTATAAATGTGAACATATCAAAAGTTTCATAAAACGTTATTCATTAATTGATTGAGAAAATTAAATTTCAGCATATTGTGGTCGTCGGTGGTCCAATGGTAATGTGCGAGGCACTTATACATGAGAACGTGGGTCCGATCCCTGCTCTGACCACCTTACATTTCTTCCGACGACGGCCACCTCGCGTAATGATAGCGATCACTATCGAGTACTTAGCCATGAAAATGCTTCTCAAAATACCGTTCGGAACCGGTCTAAAACTGTAGGACCCGATTAGTGAGCGTAGAACTAGAACGCGAACAGCTCACTGGCTGTGAGAAGCTCTTCCCAATCGCTTCATGGAATGTAATGGAAAACTTTTTTATACTGTGTTGGGTGCCAGCATTCTTTTTCCAGCAATTGTGTACTTAAGAATTCTCATTGCATTTACAAATGGTGTACTTAATATTTTCGTAGAATCATTCAGAACAACCGCTGATAAGGATCCGTGTGTACGGTTGCCCAGTCCTAAAATACGAATTATAATTCTTTGATGGGTTTCATAAAATCAGTTAAAAATTCATAAATTCATTCTATGAAATTTTGTTTCATAGAACGTTTTTCATACGTTATTTTTTATAGATGTTATGAATGTTTTATAGATGTTATGAACTAATTTCATAGATTTCATTTCAATCAGTTCATGAAAATGTATCATAGATGTTATGAACAAACTATATTTCATAGATTCTATGAAATGTTTCTTTGGCTGAAAATTAATTAAAGAATTCATAGAATCTATCTAATCATAATATTGTTTTGAATAAATTCCAAACTCCAGGGCATGAAATCTCCTTGATGCCAGTTCGTTCTCTGATCATGAGCACATCGGATTCTTGTTGGATTAGAACATGACTCAGCTGCAACAGTTCATCGCAATATAAGGAGAACTGACTGGTCCCTGTATGATAAGACTTGCAAGAGTTGCGTGAATCATCTGTCGAAATAAGGAGCGTAGATGACAGAGAATATATCGGACAGGGTCACGAGTGCTTTCTTGAAATCGCTACATATCTCTTGCCCAAAATCGAAACCAAGACGGTAGAAGAAGTCTCTCTGAAGGAATGCAAAATTTGTGGGTGTAAGGAAATCATGACGGTGACTGTTTATTAAAGTAAAGTCTTCGAGATACAAGGAGGACTTCCATAAAACCTTTAAGTCTACCTGACTCGACATAGTATCACCAGCGGAACTACAGACTGTGGCCGATCTATTGATCCCCTGGCTGATAAAGTTAGACATCGCATATCAGATACTTATCTAGAGGATGCAGGGATAGAAATGCCCAAAGCGGGAAAGGACTCTCACAGACCCCCTAACGAATTTAGGCCTATAAGCTTGTCATCGTTCATACTGAAAAATTTGGAACGGTTACTGGATGGTCACTTGCTTACGAGTATTAACGTAAGATTTTGCGAATAGCAAGGCAGATCTATAGAGACAGCACTTATGAACAAGTAGGACACAAAGAGAAATCGCAGATTGTAAGGCAGATCTATAGATACACCACTGCCTGAAGTAGGATACAAAGTGAAATTGTTTGCGGCTAAAGAGTATACATTGATAGCCTTTCTTGATATTGAGGGTGCGTTAAAAATATCATGCCTAGTTTGATATTATTAACGCTATCGACCTTTAAGGTCCACGTGGTTCTAGTGGGGTTTATGTACGAAATGCTCATCGAGACGTGTCACGGCTGGATTGGGTACCTCGACCTCTGCTGGATGTGTTAACAGAGGCAGTACTCAAGGAGGGGTATTGTCTCCACTTCTGTGGAATCTTACGCTGAAGGTACTACTGGTCGCTCTCGAAAATACGGGTGGGATAATTGTTACTTATGCGGATGACGTGGCAATAGCAGCAAGGGACAAGTATGCTAGGGCACCACTCCCACTGTTGAATTGAATATAATATTATATTTGATTTCCGGTGGACAGTATAGTCAAGTAGATTGCTTCAAGGTCTGCCATCATGTTCAGGCACCTATTACAATGGAGCATGGTCGGAGTTGGTCATGGAATAATTGTGGAAGGTGCTCCTAACATTCCAGCGTTTGTCGACTACTCGAAAGCTGAATCAGTCTTCGATCAGAAATACTACACTCTAATATCGAAAGGGGATACCAGGAAAATGCATTCCTGGTATAGAAAATATATGAATTTCTACTCTTCTGCGTCGAAAAATAAGAATCAGATAAGGTATGGTGTCTACACTAGTGAAATATTGACCATTGTAGCGTGTATCAGGTGGACATTCTGGCGTTTGGGGAAGAGTCCGGCTGGATGTATGTATAATTTTGGATGTATATTTTTGAGATTAAAGGTACCCACATATTTTCATTCGGCAGCCATCACCGTATTAAAAGACAGCGACACAATTGAATAATTAAAAGTCTTTTTGTAGCAGAGTAAAACCCGTAGACAACTGCTCTGGAAATATTTATCTGTGAATTCATGATAATATTTTGCTCACTGATTGTACGCAACGCAACAGTTTTTTGATGCACTGTCCATCTAGTACATAAACATATCTGTTTTAGCTAAATGTAACCCTGATGGTCCTGAGTACGTATTCGATATATTAGCAGCCATACGTTGGGTCGAAGAGGTTTCATTAAAAACTCACCTCGAAATAAATTTAGGGCTTACCTCATATTTGATTGGAAACATTTGTTAGCAGGCAGTGCATTCTGTGTTCACAATAGAAATCTTAACATACGGGATATTATAAAATGCTAAACGAAATATGAACATTTTGGAGAATTTTCAAAATGTACATAATCTTTTTGTAATTTGTGGCTTTAAGACCCCTTTGGGCCGCAGATGGTAACTAAGAATAAACTCAGCACACCCTCGCTCATAAACTTGTGAATTGCGTCAGCAAAAAACTGCGACTAGGAAAATTTACGCTAATTGTCTCAACATTTGGAGTAAAACTTAGATAAAAAAATTCCCGATTTTTATGAAACTCAACAACACTATTAACTCCAATTTTACGGAATACTATGGGTGTGGTTTCCCGACCAGGTGTCTTACGATAAAGATATAGCCTAAAAACTGTGAAATTTTCGTGTTCAATATTTCAGGAATTTAGCATTTTATACACACCACTTAATATTTCTTTGACGTTTGGGAATAAGGTCTTAAGTCAAAAAAATGCATTTTGGGTTTTTGATTGGGTTTAACTCAATTTTTTTTTCTCTTTCGTTTGGTATTAATAACTTAAATCTAGCACAACTCCATCCAATCGTAATCATTTGCTCTTTAGGCAATAAGTCAGAAAATTTCATATGTAAATAATTTTCAATTTAAAATTACGAAAAACTACAGTTTCTGACTTAAGACCTTATTCCCAAACGTCAAAGATTTATGGCCAGGTTTTCAGTCAGTGGTGATCTTCTTTTGTTAGATAAATTGTGGTTAAACATCAAATTTTGTTTATCTGTCAATGGTTAACAATGTTGATTGGTTAACTTGTAGTTAGAACCATAATATTTTGACAATCACATTACTGATTGCTAATATGAGAAATACAAGACTGTCTAAACTACTACTACCTATGCTTTGTACTTAGATCCTTAAATTGTTACGCCTGTATTGATTTTTATAAATTTTTGTTAAAATTACTTTGGTTTTATTCATTTATTTCTTATTTTTCATAATTCCATATGGTTGTTCCTCTTTGTTGTTTTGGTATTTAACCCAAAACATATGTGTTTTCCAATAAGATTATAAGGGTTGCTATAATTGTTTACAATATGACTGAAAAACAAAATGCAAATTTAACTGCTAATTATCTTTCAATGGCCGTCGGTGGTGCAATGGTTAGTGTGCGCGGCTCTTGTACATGAGATCCTGGGTTCGAACCCTGCTCTGACCACCTTCAAATTTCTTTCGGCGGCGGTCACCTCGCATAGTGACGGCGACACTATCGAGTATATAGCCATGAAAAAGCTTCTCAAAATACCGTTCGGAATCGGTGTAAAACTGTAGGTCCCAATCAGTGAGTGAAAACTGGAAAGCGCACAGCTCAGTGATTGTGAGAAGTTCTCCCCGGTCCCTTCATGGGATGTAATGGGAAATAATTTTTTTTTTATCTTTCAATTACGATTAAGTAATCAGAAAAATCCTCAAAAACTAATCAATAATGGTATATCTTGTTTGTAGTTAATCAATTAATTAATTACAAATCAACATCAATTGCAGAGAAAACAAAATGCAAAAGTTTGGTGATAACATCAGAAATTCTAAACTATATATCGTCACCTAAAATGCAAAACGCCGTAACTACACTTTTTTTTGCAGGAGAAGGAATAAACTTAATAAATATTTCTTAAAAACTACTTTTTCCATTAATTTGTTTTTCAGAAACAAATCCGTCTTTGTTTCCTAAGCTTGAATCTAAAATTTGGATATTAAGTTTTAAGTAGTCTTTAATTTATAACGTTTATTCCTTCTCCTGTAAAAAACTAAAAAGTGTAGTTACGCCCTTTTGCATTTTAGGTGACGATATGTATCTAATTGTTTTAGAATGTACTAGCTATTCGTAGGGGAATGTGGTATTTAGAGGCAACCCTGTTTTAACGTACGTTTTGCTACAGGTTGTCAAAGTAGACCACCTTGGTGATGTTCAAAAATTCATGGCATGTAACTTTTAAACTTGTGACCCGATTTCATAGCAGCACAAATGAAAAATATGCAGAGTCTAGTGTGGTGTCTAGAGTGTCCAAAAAAACGGGTTTCGGTTTGTTCGAAAAATCAATTTTTCAAGAAACCGGTTTTCGGTTCGTTCGAAAAATCAATTTTTCAAGAATCCGGGTTTCGGTTTTTTATTTTGGCAAAAACCGGAGGAACGGGTTTTTTTCGCTTTTTTGCTTTAAATTAAATTACACATGTAGAACTTAAAATACATTTGTTTAACGACCATTTCTATTCTTATTCATGTTGTAAACTCAAAATTTCACAAATGTAATTAATTCATTAGATTGTAATTTTACATAAAAACTATATATTTAAAATTAAAATGTTCGAGCGTTAGGTGTATTTTAAATTATTTTATTCTTCAATATTTCGCTAACCATTGGGTAGCATCGTCGGGAATATAAACACAATTATTAATTAAAAATTAAATGAAAAAAAAAATAATGAAATTAAAAATTAAAATTAAATTTTTATTTAATAATTGTACTTATTTTCCTGACGATGCTACCCAATGGGTAGCGAAATATTGAAGAATAAAATAATTTAAAATACACCTAACGCTCGAACATTTTAATTTTAAATACCTACTTACATATATAATACGAAAGGTCGAATAAATCACCATATTTTAAAAAATATATAGATATCATATTCCAATTTGGAATGCGTGTTAATATAAAATTTAAAAGTTTTGTTCAAATTCGCTTTAACCTGATTTAAAATCGAAAATCATATTCAAATTTTAAAAATAGTTTAAAACATGTAGGTATCAAATAATTTTAATTTTGAAATTTGATAAAAGAAAATGTTTGAAAAGCTTAATTAATTCTTAATTAATTTTTAATTAATTCTAATTCAAATCGTAAAATTATTTGGAAAAAAAAATTGTTTGGATATGTCATTTAGATCATATTTCAAAATGGAAATCATGTTTCTTAATTTCAAAGTTTCACTAAAATCCGAAAATCATACCATTTATTATTAATCTTTTTAAGGATATTAGCACAAATTAAGTTAAATCCGATTAACCGGTTAAGCGACATTAAATAACCGGTTTCCGGTTTGTTCGAAAATTACTTTTTTTAAAAAAAACCGGCACACGGTTAATAGCAAAAAGAACGGTTAACCGGTTACCCCGGTTTTTCGGTTTCGGGTTTGGACACTCTAGTGGTGTCTAACCGTTACAAAGAGATCTGAACAAAAATTAAAATTTCTGTACTGACTTCGTTTAGTCTTTTGGTAATAATTTGGTCATTTTGAGTCAAAATGTAATTCTAAAACCCAGCAACATTGGCAAGACTTCAACAAAATGTAAGTTGAAAAAGTTTTTAAATTATTTCAATCCGTTTGGTAATGAAAACTTTTCAAAATGAAAATTTTATTTAACCTGCAAACACTACATTTTTGGAAAAGGTACCATCATTATTTCAGTAGTTTCTTAATATTATTTTGTAGAAAGGATGCAATGCCACTAAATTTAATTTAAA
This sequence comes from Phaonia tiefii, assembly GCA_963931995.1. Taxonomy (NCBI): domain Eukaryota; kingdom Metazoa; phylum Arthropoda; class Insecta; order Diptera; family Muscidae; genus Phaonia; species Phaonia tiefii. Next base: position 110,688,345 of record OZ008370.1, on the reverse strand, counting down.
AACTTTTTGGACATTCACCCTACAGCCAGCCATGGCCGAAAATGTTTTCACTTGTCGAGTTTCGAAAAAGTTTTGCTTGTTGATTTTTATACATTTGTTAAATCAAAACTGTGGACTGAAATGTTGTCAACTACAACTCGACTGACTGATTTGAAATGCCTATAACTTTTATATTTTTACAGGTTTTTAATTAATTTTTTTTAGGTAATAAACAATTTAATAAAATTTTCTAATGTCATCATACTAAATGCAAGAACGTGTAAAAATTTTTCAATATTATTATTTTATTATTTTTTGAACAACCTCATTATCAACGATGAAGCACATTTTCATTTATATGGATATGTTAATAAAGAGAGCTGCCGAATTTGGGGTACCGAAAATCCTAGGCAGAGCATCAGTTACAATTATACCCTCTCAGATGCACAAAATTATGGCTAATAGAATTATCGGTCCATATTTCCGAAAATGAAGCTGGGGAACCAGAAACCGTCATCGGGGCAGTATATCGAACCATGTTGGAAATTTGATTACGTCCGGTAGTTCTCAATAATCATGGCATATGGTTCCAGCAAGATGGAGGTACAGCTAATACCGCGAGAGACACAATGTTATAAGCATTTCAAATCAGTCAGTCGAAGTTGGCTTCCCTGTACCTGCCATAATAAACCCTGATCCTACGCATAAACTTGGTCAATTTGTAGAACAAAAATCGAATTTTCACAAGATATATTTTTTTGGGAGGAAACGTCTCACCTTTGTTCACTATTTCTCAAATACTATTAACAGAATTAAAATAAACATATCTGTGGTCACAAGTCATAACAGAGAGAGAGCAGCTTAAAGTTTAGTATCAGCACTGGAAATCAGGAGTCGCAGTTTTTGTGATAACTTTGTTACAGATGACAAGAAAAAAATGAGTTGCTTATTGAGGCACGGTGACTTCTCAAAATTTTGTCTCCAATTTTGTCCTAACTCGAGTTAGCTGATATGGTTTGTGATCACTGATATATTGGACTATATTGTCTGTAAAAACTACAACAATAGCTGTAATACGTAGTTACATATATGTATGTATACTTCAAATCGAATTTGAATACAATTTTCGAAAAAAGTAGATTTTAAATTTTTTTTGGTATTTTTTCAAAAGAATGTGTAAACTGTTCGAAACATAAATATATCTAGACAGAAATTGGTAGTAGAAGAAAAATCCTTTCCAATTATGCATAACTTGGACTTCGACCTGCATTTTCAGATTCTGTACCCTACATGGTATATTGGCCCATATGATATCTCGTAAAACACTGCCGGTCTGAAAGATATTTGGTATTAAGCTGTAGTACGTCAACCGCCAATCATTTACTGAACAACTTTGTATTTGTCACGCGATCCCCCACGTTCCCCGACGAATGTTATTTACATCTGTTGCACAGATTTGACATTGATTTGAAGAAAAAAACATTTGGAGAAAAAAGTGATATTCCAGTGTTTAATTGACATGGCAAACTTCTATAAATTGGGCTAAGAATATGCAATTTCATCCGATATGTTCCCCGTAACTACTTTCTATTACCAAATTAAGATATTTGGATAGCATCAAGAGGTCATCACTGAAACAAGCACCTATTTTGAGGACCTTGAGAAAACTTATTTTTTGGATGGAATAGAAAAATTGGACTAAATATATTGGGCTAAAAGGAGATTATGTTGAGAAATTAAACGTTTTGTTGGCGAAAAAATTATTGGATTCAAAAAGTCATGGAGTTTGCCAAACTGGCTTGTAATTTGGATGAGCTCGTCTTAACTGGTGGGTGGATGCATTTCTTCAATATATTGAAAATGTTTTTTTCCATTGCTTAAAACAAATGTCGCGTTCTTTTATTTTTTGCCACACTATTCAAGATGATATCTTATCCAGAATTGACACTTTACATTTTTGATGTGGTTTGGTTTCCTAAGTACGTTATTACCCTAAATTTTTTTGGACTGTATGATTTTATTTTAAGATTTTTTCCCTTTTTCTGATTCAAACTGATTCAAAATGCAAAAACATTAAAATCTTGTGCTCCACAAGGCTGCCCCTATTCCAAGCGACAAAGTAAGTATATATTTCAAATATCACACTAATCGGACAATATTTAGAAGTCACTAGAAATTTACGATTTTTCGGGGTTCATGTGAAATTTAAACAAAAATTTTATTATTAATTAAAGGGAATTCCCCGCGTTTTATTGTACAAATAAACCTAAACAAAGTTAACGCTGTAAGTAAGAGTAGGACAACTATTGACAATGACGTATAAATACACTGTAAAAACATACGTACACTAACAGAAATTAGAAGTAATATAAACAAATCATAAGTATAGTACTACACTATAAACTGTAACTTGTTACACAAAACCAAAAAGTTGAAATTTTTAGCGACCTCTAAATATTGTCCGATTGTTCCAATTTTTGGTATGCACACTTCTTTTGATGAATGAAACTGGGGAGGCCTTGTGGAGACAAAAAAAATTACATCTGCAAATCCCATACATTCTTGAATCAGTCTAATCTGTTATATTATTCTCGAGAAACATATATACAAATAATGTACTATATTCTATATGTAAATTTTTGAAAAATATAATTTTTTATGAAATTTTTTGGTTATAACTTAACTTTAATCAATGCATTGTCATAACATTAGCTCAACTTCTTTAGTACTGCCGCTTGTTATAAGATGTTAAAACGATTTTTGAAAAATTATTTATATTTTTCGTGGGAATTTGAAAATAAACAAATAAGAATTTTTTGAAAATACATGATTTTATTTAGATAAGCAAACGTCAATATCTTTTGAGTCCGCCACCTGATTTACAAAAGCAGTCATACATACATATAAGTACATATATAGCGTGGGTGTCATCAGAATTTTTGAAGATTTGTTTAACCAAGATCTGTATAGTTCTCCAGAAAAAAATTATTAAACATTGTTATTTTCGTCAACTACATATTTGAGTAGAAAAGTTATAAACTGTAACTAAACTCTTATATATAAATAATAAATTATTGCGTACACTGAATTAAATAATCAATAAAAATACAATATACATAAATAACAAAAACTAAATGTACATATTTGACAAATAATTAAAAATTTAAAAAAATAAATCTTTACAGAAAATAATACCATGGTTGGCTACAACTTTGTTGTAAATTAAAGAATTTTCAAACAATATTCAAATTTTAAAGTAATATCGGATCCATGTAATAATACGTTTTAATTTTTGACAAGAAAATAATTTTTTCCGAAAAGTAAAAGTCAACATCTTTTGAACCCGCCAATCGATTTCCAAAACCAGGCCTACGTATTTTTGTTGGTTTTATTAACAATTTTCGAAGATTTTTGGGATTAACATATGTGTCATAATTCTCGAGAAATATAATAAAAGCTAAGTGTACACATTTGAAAAATAGTTAAATATTAAAAAAAAACTTTCTACAGAAATATAATAACATGGGTGGGTATAACTTTGTTGCAATTTAATTGACTTTCAAAAGAATTAGCTCAGTTTCTTTAGTAATACATCTAGTAAGATTTTTAAAGCGATTTCATAAAAAATTATTTATGTTTATAGTGAAAAAATAAAAATTTTTCTTAAAAAATATTTTTTTTTGAAACGTCAATATTTTTGAACCCCCGAAACAATGTACATACAGAATGTGTGAGGTTTTATTAAATATTTTTGAAGAGTTTTGTATGATTCTCGAAAAATATAATATTTTTTTGTGGAAAATAGCAAAAGGTTTTTAATATTTTTAAGATAAACAATTAATGTATTTTCACAGACATTAGTTGAATATTTTAAACACTTACTGCCTTATTCATAAAAATTTATGACAGGTTTGAGTCACGGTTTACCATACAAAAATCGTATCTCAAGCCTCTCATAACTTTTTATGAATAAGGCCGTTAGGCTCCAAGTGTTAAAAATATTAAAATTAAAATAATTGTTGAAAAAATTATTTATATTTTCCGTAAGGGTTTGAAAGCGGCCACAATTTTAATTTTTGATAATGAAATATTTTTTTTTTTGGAAAAGTAAACGTCAATATTTTTTGTACCCGCCAATCCATGACAGAATTATGTACTAGGTAATGACATTAGAAATTCCGTGGTTGAAATGTTAAAATTATCTGATTAATGAAAATCACTTTGCGTACAGAATGTGAACAATTTAATACGCTTGTCTTACTTGATCCAACGTCTATGCTGTAAATAGCATCTTGATTGAAATCTTTGAAGTTTATCAACAAACAAACAGAAACGAAACCAAATTTGACAGCTTACCCACGGAAGAGGTGAAAAAAAACACGAATCAGCTGGGCTGACGCGTGTACCTGGTAGATAATTCTACCATGCGCCAACCGGTTTACAAAGCCAGGCCATAGTTTTAGTGGTTGTATTACTTTTTTTTGTGACCAATATGTGTGTTTTGGTTCTCGAAAAATACATATAACAAAAATTGAGTTTAAATTTTTAAAAAACAGCAAAAAAACTGTTTAAATATTTTTAAAAAGAATCATACCATTTGTTGCTGGCTATAGTTTTGTTGTTAATTCTTGGATTTTCATTAACATTAGCTAAGATTTTTTAGTACTCTCGGATGCATTTAAGAACCTGTTACAACGATGTTTGACAAAATTATTTACATTTATCGTGAGTGTTTGAAAATATGTACATCAAAATTTTTTGAAGTAAATTATTTTAATTCGAAAAGTAAACGTCAATATCTTTTGAACCCGCCAATCGATTTGCAAAAACAAGCATTCATATTTCAGGTGGATTTATTAGGAATTTTTGAAGATATTTATGGCTATTATCTGTGGTATAATTCTCGAGAAATGTAACAAAAACTAAATGTACAATTTTGAAAAAGTCTACAAATTTAGAAAAATAGAGAAATATGTTGGCTAAATTTTGTTGTTACTTAATGGATTTTCGTAAACATTCGTTGAATGTCTTCAGTACTATCGAAACCATCTATTAAAACTATTTGAAAAAATATATTTATATTTTTCGAGAGGTTCTGAAACCGCAAACAATTTAAATTGTTTGCAAAAAAAAATTCTTATGTGAGAAGTAAATTTAAGATATTGACTCGCCAACCGATTGACAAATGCAAGCATACACATTTTAGATGTTTGTATTGAGAGTTTTCAAAGATTGTTCTAATAAAGACCTGTATTCAATTCAACACAAATATAACAAATATAAAGCTTGTTTTCATTTAATATATTTTTGTAAACATTAGCTCAACTTTTCTAGTAATATCAGATCCATGTAATAAGATGTTAAAACGATTAAAAAGCAATCATATTTTCAGTGAAAATATTTATAATTTTTGACATATAAATTTTGACAATTTATAATTTTTAATATAATACGTACGTACATATATAAAATATATATTTTTCACAAATAATCGTCATTATCTTGTGAACCGGATAACCGATTTTGGGTGGTCTTATTACAAAATTCTGAAGATTTTTGTAATCAAGCGTAATTCTCGAAAAATTTAACAAAAACTAAATATATATTTTTGAAGAACAGCATAATTTTTATATAATAATGTAAAATAAATATAATAATAAATGTTCAAAAATTAAATTATCCGAGCGTTTGGTCGTGTTCATTAATTAATTATATTTTTTTTCCATATTTCGCTATCCTTTGGATAACATCGTCAGGAAGATATATTATTAATTAGAAATGAAAACCAATTGATAAACAAAATTTTTTCACGTCATTTGAAAAAACAACAATAACAAAAAATTAAAAAATTAAACAATTGAAGAAATTTTCCTGTCATATGAAAAATGTTCTAAGTTACAGCCAGAAAAATTTTTGTGTAGAAATAGTTTCTCTAATTTACAGCCAGAAAATAAAATATGTACATAATGGTAAATTCAACAAGTCACATCCGGATATATTAAAAATGTTACCTAGTGACAAATTCAATGATACAGCAAACAATTTTCGGTGAAATATTCTACATTTTACTAATTAAATGTCTATAATTCCGTGCTACATTATCCGTATCTACAATACGAAAGGTTTGAATACAATACGAAAGGACGGATAAATCATCACTTATCATAACTTTTTTTTTTAAATATTTTTAAAAAAGAATCGTGCCAAAGTTAAATGTTGTTAATTTATGGATTTTCATAAACATTAGTCGTCCATCTTAAATACTATTGATGCTATCCATTGCGGTATTAAAACTATATTAGAAAAATTATGTGTGTCGTACGCGAGGATTTTAAAAATGACAAAAAATTAAATTTTTTTCAAAAAAATAATTTTTCTCGAAAAATAAACTTCAATATTTTCCAAACAATCGGCAAAAGCGAGCATAAATATTTTTTCATATTAAATGAAATTTAAGTGACAAACATCCATTTAAATGCAGAATTTTCAACTGTGAAACTGAACATAAATGTACAATTTTGAAAAACAAAATCAAAAAATTTGAAACAAAAATAAAAAAAATCATCCCATTCAAACAATTGTTATGTTGATTTTCGTCTTTAGGAGACCAATCCACATCAAAGAAAGATTAGGTTAGTTCTAAATAATATTGCAGTAGTGATGCTTGAGTTTAACTCCATAAAACTACTTCAATCCGAAATCAATCTCATTTGGAGTAATTTTGTAATGAATGTTTTTTCTAAAAAAAAATTAAAATAAAATCCAAAATAATTTGTTTCGACGGGATTTTAAACCATGCGACTGGTGCTCCCAACTAGAACGACTAGAAAATATCTTGATTCCCATAAACATAAATGTTCGTTTGTCGCAACTACATTCCTGCAAGGATCTTTAGTTGCCTACAATTTCGTTTGCGGGGAATAATTTATTTTTGCATACAGTATAGAAGTGGTTAAGATTACAGGTAGATGAGATCATCACATATCCATTCAAAGTGGCATTTTAATTTTTTTCCAGTAGGAGTTTGTGAAAACTCGTCCTTTTTTTTTTTTACAAAAAACCACACCGACATCAAAAAGTACGGAGGCAGTTTTTGATTACAGTGTGATTTTTTAATTTTGTTGCTTAGTATTATTTTTTCATCGCCTACGTAATGAATCCGGTTAAATATTGGAGTAACACGACATTTTTTTTAAATCGCCTCGTCTCATGTTTCACTTAATTCTTGTACTTGTGTGTTTACTTGCACTGTCTTTTATAACATCCTCAACCTCTATTAAGTCTAGTTGTAACCGAAATATACCAGACAAAGCTGGTAAAAAACGAAAAGTTCCAATTGGGCAGATGCATGTCGGCATAAGTAAGACTTAGCGCATAGACTTTACATTATTATACAATTGACTTCAATTTGATTGGGTTATTATGCGATACGTTATGACGAACTCTGTTCAGTAATACAAATGTCCTTTTTCAATTTTTTTCCACAATATTCCAAAAATCATTAATTTATTCTCTTTGCATAACCAACCACTTAATTTATTTGCGAAATTCGACTAATAAATTATTATCACACATACACGATGCTGGTCCCACAACATCAAACAAATGACCAAAAATGGGCAAGCCTTGGGGTCCTGGTAATTTGTCAGCCAACTCGTACAAATGACGCCTGGACAGGCGCCAATAGATGAAGCATAGCAACAGCAGCGGCAACAATAGGAAATAGAAGACACTGGACGGCGATATAAGATATGGATCTTTTAGCATATCCAAAGCCATTGCGAGTTGTTGTTATTACTGTGTGTATTGTTTACTTGACGTGTTATGAATACGTTTACTATTTTTAGATATCCGTGATAAAAATATTCTTAAAGAAATCAAAAAATGACGCGATTCCAATCCGCCACAAAAGGTATTGCAGAGCTTGAAATTAGTTCATTTATTTTTTTTTAGAGATGAGCACAATTTAATTGTATTTTTTTTCTTAGTTCAGATTTGTTTGGTCATTTTCCATTTTGTTGCTCGGTTTAGTTGCGCTCACTATTCTTCACATATGTCACAGTCACTTCCTATTGTATCTTCAGTTACAAAATAGTAAGATAATCTTGGATATTCCTGGTGTCCGACTGTTGCGCAGTATTTCACTCCCGTAACCGTTAAGTCGAAAAGTCGCGTTCACATTAAACTGTGATCGTGCTTCGAAGTGCAGCTTACTTTTATAGCCTGCGCTTGGATATGACTCGGTGTAGTCCCGGATTGGATCGTGCTGCCGATTGTCGTCCACTCACTCACACTGACGTATGTACATCGGCAAAGTAATCGGGTTTCACACGTAGGTCTTTTCGCTACTATCTATCACTGCTGTGTTGGATGGATGATGATGGGGCGGCAATGGTGGGCAACATGTTTCTGTTGCCTATTTTTCCGACTCTTGTCTGCAACTCAAGCAGTTATAATCAAGTACTTACTCGCACTTGTTGAAGAGTATCTGCGTCCAGTACGATGATGTGGATGATGATGATTACGATTACGATAACGATGATGCATAATGCGAATGCGAATGTTTTAATTGCAAGTACAAATGTACGAATTTCTAGTGATTTGATTTTTAGTTTTTCCTCTTTTTGTAATGAATCTTATAGTTGGCTTAATTTCTCAGAGAGCTAAATTTACGGATGTAAAATTATTATGATCTACGATATGTAACTGAAGTGTGTTCAAGTGTCTTGTTAGTATGTACGATATCTTGTGTGTTTATTTGCTTTTATTAACATATTCGCTTAGGCATATTTTTATGTTGCTTTTATTACGCATAATCGGCCTCTGAAATGCCTAAATTAATTATCTTCACCTTAGGTCAGACAGCCAGCGTCTTAGTACACAGCAACCAACACAGTCATACAATACTCAATTATCAACTAGATCTACTGATTACAACAATCACCAGATTTTAGTTATAATATTTCTGTGTTATCTGAAATTCTTATCACGTGAATGTAGTTTATAAACAACACAGGTGGTGTGGGGTGATTAAATTTGGTTAAAATAGCGAAACTGGATTACTGGTGCACTACAGTGAACGGATAAGTTTCGTCACAGGAACGAACATGTTCGTCGACCAATCATGGGAAGAAAAACAGTTTAACTACACTGAGAAAAACGACCACTTAAAATGGAAGATTTCTCTACACGCTGAAAAGAAACCGGTCTCCGAAACATAGTCTGCAGGAATTATGTCTATGTTTCGAACATACTCCAAACATTCATATGTTTGAAAGTCCCAAACTCATATGTACTTAACTGGAAACATTAGAATGTTTACGTGCAAACATATGCGTACTTCATTCCAAACATCCGTATACTCTCGAGGAAGCATTCGCGTGTTTCCTACCAAACCTCCATATACTTCCTTCCAAACATAATACATATAAACAAATATTTCCTCCCAAACATAATACATATAAACAACTTATTTTTTAATTTCAATATACATAGTATATTATTTATTATAAATAATATAAATCTACATTTATAACCAATTAATAAAAAACTAAAAGATTTAAAATTAATTGTTTTTTTATGAAATAAGAATCTGCTGCTCCTTTGCTTCTCATTTCTTTCTTGTCTTACAGGTTTTTTTCCCAGAAGGTTTCAACTTCACTTTATAATTGGTCAACCTCTATTTATTATTGGCACATTCTTTTATTTGCTCTATTTTGTTTTCAGGGTAATGTGGCTATTTAAAACGGCATCACTGCTACTTGGGTGAGCTTCCTTGGAAAGAACTCACAGCTAGTTTAACCTAAAATAAATAAATAAATGGTTTCCCGTTACATCCCATGAAGGGATTGGGGAGAACTTCTCACAATCAGTGAGATGTGTGTTACAGTTTTGCACCGGTTCCGAACGGTATTTTTAGAAGCTTTTTCATGGCTAAGTACTCGATATTGTCGTTATCACTAAACGAGGTGACCGTCGTCGAAAGAACTGTAAGGTGGTCTGAGTAGGCATCGAACTCACATTCTCATGTACTAGAGCCGAGCACACTAACCATTGCACCACCGACGGCCACTATGGTCTTCTAACTACAAAAATAGTCGACATTTTATATTCCATGTATAAATTTATTTAGATTTTCTAACTAAAATATTAGAATTATGGAAAAATTACTCAGGGATTTGATCACAGCTCGAGATCGATTTGTCTGAGTTATTTAAAAAATATATATGTAATTTTGAATGAAATAAAAACTTATCCATAGATTTCCAGCAGTCTTGGCTCATTTCAATCATAACCTATCTGACTTCATGATTAAGGTATAAAATCGAGCTTTTTCTGACGTTTTCGATTTTTTATGAATTTAAATAATTTTGCCGAAAAAATTAATTTTTTTTTACCAAATGTTTTGAGAATCTTCGAAACAAGAGGAATTTTTTGTACCAAATTTTTTTAAAATCTTCGAAACAAGAGGAATCCGATACAGAGGATTCACTAATAATGTTCGTATAACTTGAAGGTGTTTTCAATTATGATTTGTCAATATTGTAGCAAACTTGGCCTAATATAGTAGTAATTTCTTCAAAAATCCAAAATTTTACTTAAAAAATCATGAAAAAAATTATCCATACAAATAATTTTAAATTTAGACCATTTTTTTAGTATACATCAATATTGTATAGTGGTAATCGGATCACAATTTGGTTGTTGCATAGAATTGTCGAAAACCTTTTGCCACTCCGGACGAGCGAACTCCAACACATGCGTTTTGCACGAAAAACGTTCATTTATGTTGTGGGGTAATTACAACGAGTAATTGGCTGCCAAATCAGGGTTTTACGATGGATTACCCATCCGTTCAATGTTTTGTTTGCTCAAAAATGTACTTGTTTAAGGCCATCGTGGTGGCGAATGATCCGTGTTCGATGGATAAATGGTGGTGTAACCTTCCGAATTGACCGTTCTACATTGCTCTGATGACACGGTTCGAAGAAGAAGTCTACCATTTTCTTCGAAGTGTTTCATGCGCGAAAACTTTTCTCGAGAGACCCATACAATCGGCATCTGGCTAGTTTCGGGCTCATATGCATAGATCCAATATTTATTTCATTATGCTGCAAAAATTATTCTTTTGAACTTGTTTCCTCCAAATAAAAATAATTATCGCAAATACATGTAGTTGTTGTTTTTGTAAGTGAACATTCATTTACCCCAATCTTTTTATTATTTACTATTACGGCAAACACAGAAAACGTTTGTGTAATCATGGCGCATGAGTTCACCTCCATTTCAAATTCAAAAAATGCTTGTATTATTACACTTCCAAGCAATGAAAATAACTCCAATTCAGCGTAAATTTCATAATTTGTTTGGCCATACAATTGAATAAATAATATTGTTGCGATTAAAAGCGTCACTTATGCCTCATGCATAAGTTAACATAGATGACCAAGTATGTAATGTTAATCTTGATTATCTTGATAATTTTGGTTATGCCTAAAAGTATGCCATTATAGCAACAATAAAAGCTGACAAATTTCTTAACAATATTAAAATAAAGTCTGACTCTATGGGGATTTGAACCCGACCCACTGTTATCGCCATGACTTCGTATACATAAATCATAAACATAAATGTTCGTTTGCCGCAAAAAAACCTAGAGTAAAAGTTTCCAAAAAGAAAATTACAAAAAAAAAATTTTAAAAAACAAATAAAACCACCACCAGCAAAAGTGACATACTTCTAAATTAAGAAGAAGAAAATAAATATTTGCAACATGACGGATGACGTGTACAATAGGGTAGAGCGAATCCGGCGATAAAAAAATCAATGAGTGTTCGAACTCACGGGCGATGTGTTAACACATTTTTTGTTACACGGGACCTGTTCGATTTCTCTGAACAAATGTTACATTGGAAAATAAAAAAAGAATAATTTTCGGGCTGAAGGCTCTTTTGCTATTGCACTTTATTTTTTCTTACATCTGATATAATATTGTTAAAATATATAAAGCAACATTTAGCTCACTGAAATAATTGTTTTTGTTATGTCATAAACAGTGCGACGACGACCTGCTCGTTTGTATGCTGGCATACAACTGAATAAAAAGCAGTATTTACCCCACTGAAATAATTGGTTTTGTTTGGTCATAAACAGAGCGACGACAAAAAGTATTGAATAGTGTAGAGAACTTATTGCACTCCTTTTCCACTCTCATGTAGAGAGTTTCGGTAAAAGAGCATAAACGAGTATTATTCTCTTTAGACTTATAGAATATTTCTTCAATATAAATGCACCATCTCGACAATGTTATTACATAAAACAATACAAAAACATAAATGTTTCAAAAGCATCAATGTTTCACATCAAATGTCATTTTGAGTCATACAATTCGTTCCATGAGTTCTCTATACTATTCAATATTCTTTCGCGACGACGACCTCCTACATCAATACCATCATATTGTTACGAATTTCCTTATTCGTCCTTTTTGCGTTGTTTTATTCCCAATAATAAAACAAGGTTCGTTTTTAATTACGATAATTACAACGGTATCACTTCCTTTTATTTATTTATACAGTACAACAGTTTACTTTATTTATAACACGTTAACAAGTCTTGTATTTTACTATCAATTCGCGTTGCTTACTTTACGGGGTTTAATCACAAACTGAACTCTCCATTCCAAAGACCTCCGCTATTTATACCAACTCACCATACACAAATGAAGGTACATATATCTAGCGAATTCAAGAACCTTCTAGAAACTAGATGTTGTTGTTGTTGTTTATCTTTGTAGAACATTCTCCTACACAGGAGAATTATCTTTACTGAGGTGAATTCATGCTACTGGTTTAGCGAGCTGGTACGTTGTTACAATGCATACTTTCAGGCGCAGCACTAACCGCCTGTTGTTTACATACTGTTAGTAGAGTCATTAACAGTAAGCAAAAGCTTTTACTTATTCGTAACACTGCCCCCCACTTAAGCCTGTTCGTCCCGAGCAGGCTCAACCCTCCGTTTTCCATACAGAGCTAGTCTTTCCAAATGCACGACTTTCATTTTAGCTCTTGGACTTTGGCTTTTCTGGATTCGATAAACCACGTCATTTATTCGTTTGACAACCTTGTAAGGGCCTTCCCAGTGAGTCTGAAGTTCTGGAGATAAACCTTTCTTGCGCTGTGGGTTGAACAGTAAAACTAGCTGGCCTTCATGGAATCCTTCGGAATTTGCCGCTTGGTCGTACCTGACTTTCATCTTATTACTGACCAACTTCATTCTGCTGCGAACAAACTCGTGAAGTTCGCTAAGCTCCCCTGGGATACCATCATTCTCCCCACTGTCGGATGTTAGGCAGTTGCCAAACTCCAAATTTCTAGGGAGCTTTAACTCTGTCCCAAAGACGGCACTAGCTGGTGTTCGGGCAGTGGTATCCTGGGTGGCCGACCGGTATGCTAGAAGGAATTTTGGTATGCGTTCGTCCCAGAATTTTCTATCCTTACTGACGATCTTGCTCAAATATTCTTCAAGAGCCTGATTACATTTCTCCACCGTACCGTCAGTCCGAGGACGCACTGATGTCGTTCTTATACCACGAATTCCACTCCTCTCGCATATTTCTTTCAAGATCGCAGATTCAAAATTTCTACCCTGCTCCGAATGCAGTTCTAAAGGGACACCAAAACGACTTATCCAGTTGTTCACCATAGCTTTGCTTATTGTTTTCGCTTCTTTATTTGGAATAGCGTACACCTCGGGCCATTTACTGAAGTAGTCCATAACGACTAGGGCATATTGGTTCCCAGAGCTACTCGTTGGATATGGACCAGCCACACTCATGGATATTCGCTCGAAGGGAGCACTTGGGCTCTCCTGATGTCTCTGTTCGCAACTCCTCCGCGTTGGTCCTTTAGTTGTCATGCACTGGGTGCAGCCTGCAATCCACTCGGATACAGCTTTTTGACGACCAACCCAATAGAACGTTCCCTTAGTTTCTCCATAGTTTTGTCTTTTCCGAGGTGCCTACCACTCGGACCATTATGAGATTCTGCAATTATCTCTTTCACTTTCAAGGCAGGTACCACAATTAGATTTTTCTCCGTTTTACCATCTTCACTTTCCCATACACGGTATAGACAGCCATCTAGCAATCTCAGGCTATTCCACTGGGCCCAATATGATTTTAAAACGGGGCTTTCTGAAGCGATTTCATTCCGCGTTAATTGTCTATCCTCTTCCTTTGCCAAAATAATTTTTCCCAATACAGGATCACTTCTCTGTGCCGTGAACCACTCGTCGTCGGATTCAATTCTCAGGGATCGGACGTCAATAATTTGCTCTTTGATCTCAGCCTTAAAATCCTGTTTAGGCTCGATTACATGTGGACGGTCATTTACTCGTCCGGTATCGGCCGCTATCGCTGGAGATCTTGACCGTTTTCTCAGGTCTCTACAGTCACGCCCTATATGGCCACGTTCGCCATGACTGTCACCTTTCAATTTTGTTGCTTGCCATAGCGCTTTCGTGAGAATCCGAATCACTTCCTTCAGTTCGCTAACGGCGCCTTTCAAATCTTTTGATTTGCCTTCCGTTTCTACCCTTCGCACATGATATGTCTGTTGACTGGCAACAACCCTCGCCGTCTCATTCGCCCAAGCGAATGAAACTGTTTCCACAAATGTAGCTTTTTGTGAGGCATACACCGAATATCTAACGTCAGGATCGTTAATGCCCCTAACAAATGCCTCTATCTTAAATTGCTCTAGGAAAGTTTGGGGTTCTCCAGGATATGCCATCAACACCAAACGTTCCACCTCGGTTGCGAAGTCCTGAAGCGTTTCATTATGCTTTTGCACTCGGCCTCTCAATTCCATGCGATATAAATCCTTCTTGTGATCGCCACCATACTTGCGTTGTAACGCAGCCAGTATATCCTCGTAGTTGTTTCTGGCACTGACGGGAATGCTCTGAAGGACTTCTGCAGCGTTGCCTTTCAGTGCTAAAATTAGCTCAACAGCTTTGTCGTTGCTGTTCCACAAGTTCTTAATTGCGACCATTTCGAATTGGAATTTAAAAACATCGAAAGGTGTAGAGCCATCGAAACTGGGAGCTTTCAATCTACTAGAGCCTTCAGAAATTACTCGCACCGGACCCTCTTGCAACTGAAGTTCATTCATTTTCCTTTGCAATTCGCTTACATCGTTTTTTAGTTCCCGTTCGACTTCCCCGAACTTATGTTCGACTTCTTCAATCTTCTGCCCCATTTCCTCGATTTTTTCTTCAACCTTTTCGAATTTATCGTTCACTTGAATCTCCATATTGCTCACAACTTCGGAGATTTCTTGCAGTTTCTCATTTGTGGCATTTGATGTTTCTTGAATAATTCTAGAATTCTCGCTTAATTTATCGTCCATAATTCTAGAATTCTCGCCATAATTCTAGAATTTTCACCAAATTTCTCATTCAGTTTGTCGTTAATTATTCGAGAATTTTCGCTCAATTTCTCGTCCATTATTCTAGAATTATCGTCCAATTTGGCCATCATGGCAGCAAACATTGTAGAAACATCTACATTACCAGTTGCTTCTTTTGCACAAACCTCCATTTCGTCTTTGCACTCGAACTGATATGTGTCAATGTTGATGTTTCGGCGTTTAAATTCTTCTATTAATCGCCTCTGCAGCTCTACTTTATTACCAGCTGTCGGTTGATACAATTTGCTCAACTCCTTTTTTAGCTGTTCAACTTTGAGTTCCTCAAACTTCATCGTTGTCCTTAATTCGTAATTTCACTTCTGACACCAATGTTACGAATTTCCTTATTCGTCCTTTTTGCGTTGTTTTATTCCCAATAATAAAACAAGGTTCGTTTTTAATTACGATAATTAAAAACGGTATCACTTCCTTTTATTTATTTATACAGTACAACAGTTTACTTTATTTATAACACGTTAACAAGTCTTGTATTTTACTATCAATTCGCGTTGCTTACTTTACGGGGTTTAATCACAAACTGAACTCTCCATTCCAAAGACCTCCGCTATTTATACCAACTCACCATACACAAATGAAGGTACATATATCTAGCGAATTCAAGAACCTTCTAGAAACTAGATGTTGTTGTTGTTGTTTATCTTTGTAGAACATTCTCCTACACAGGAGAATTATCTTTACTGAGGTGAATTCATGCTACTGGTTTAGCGAGCTGGTACGTTGTTACAATGCATACTTTCAGGCGCAGCACTAACCGCCTGTTGTTTACATACTGTTAGTAGAGTCATTAACAGTAAGCAAAAGCTTTTACTTATTCGTAACAATATTAATTTTCAGCCAGAGACTATTGTTGTACCACAACCACATATGTGATGCTAACGCTGTGTATATAAAGGGGAGGAAATTTATAGGTTGTCGTTCGCAATACCATTTGTTATGCCAATATCTTGACATGATTATAAAATGTCTTGTTGAGGTGCAGTAAGAGGCAGCTCCAAAATTGTTTAGAATTTTATGGAATGAATAACAAACATACTTTGTATGTGCATTTCCTTTGAAAAATGTTTAATGTAAACCAAAAATTGTGGATAATTCAGTTTGGAAAAGTAGTAATTTTAGCAAACGTGCAAAAATTTGAATATTAAAGAAGTATTTTAAAGATACATGTTATAAAATACTCATACTTATGGAACTTTTTTGTAAAAGCAAGCTAGATTTTATATGATTCTTTTCCAGCCCGAATAAGTCCATCATTCGCTGTTTCCCCATGAACTACTGAAGAAGTTTTTGTCACCAGCTACACCGTCCCCTCAACCGCCTGGGTTTTGATCGTTTAGTTTAATTATATGCATACATACAAATGGCATATTAGTTGGATGTAACGAAACAATTTGTCAAAAACGAAATAATTTTATCAAACATTAAGTCTGTTGACTTTATGGTCTAGACGCTACTGAAGAAAATGTTACACAAACGTGGGAACGATTGTCCAACGAATTTGAGTTCGAATTCTGTCAGTGACTGTTTTTTTACTAACAGAAAAAGTGATCTGCTGGCTGAAATGAGTTCCAATTTTGAAACAGGTAAATCAGTCGGCTCCAACCCAGAGTTGCAACAGGCTCGACCGCGCGACCACTGCATTTTGGCATAAAAACACTACAAAAGAAGGTCCATTGACAGAGAAAGATTATTAAACATATTGTTACGAATTTCCTTATTCGTCCTTTTTGCGTTGTTTTATTCCCAATAATAAACGTTTTCAATTACGACAATTACAACGGTTTAACTTCCTTTTATTTTATTTATACAGTACAACAGTTTACTTTATTTATGACACTTTAACAAGTCTTGTATTTTACTATCAATTCGCGTTGCTTACTTCACGGGGTTTAATCACAAAACTGAACTCTCCACTCCAAAGACCTCCGCTATTTATACCAACTCACCATACTCAAATGAAGGTATATCTAGCGAATTCAAGAACCTTCTAGAATCTGGATGTTGTTGTTGTTGCTTATCTTTGTAGAACAATCTCGAATGGTGGAGAGTTATCTTTACTGAGGTGAATTCATGCTACTGGTTTATCGAGCTGGTACGTTGTTACAATGCATACTTTCAGGCGCAGCACTAACCGCCTGTTATTTACATACTGTTAGTAGAGTCATTAACAGTAAGCAAAATCTTTTACTTATTCGTAACAATATCAATAATTTCTCCAGAGTGTTTTTTAAAAATTAAAAAGTTGTTTGATTTATTTAAGTAGAAAACATAAAATCATGCAAAAAATTCAAATTTCATTGCCCTGGCGGCACCTGAAAACTATTTTTTATCGAACCTAAATTTTGATTGTTTAACTTTGAAGGCAATTGGCACATTTTTAGCACTATTGCAAGACAATTTAAAAAAAAATATTTTTTCTCTCCACCCTAGTGTACAGTCCGTATTCAGTTCATGCGATATTTTGATACAAAATTTCATTTATCTCCATACGGAAACCTTTGTTGCAGTGAGTTACCACATATCTCTGATTTACCCTTCAAATTATTTCGAAGCAGATGGCCAATTTTACATTTATGAAGTGACAGATTATTAGTTAAAGGATAGAAACTTTTGAACTTTGCGCTTGAAGACAATTGGGTAACTTCCTTCCAAAGTTCTGAGTTCCAAAGTTGTCAATTTTTACCGAAAAATCATCTTTCCCGATGAAGCTAATTTTCAGCTCGGGGGCTACGTTAATAAACAAAATTGCAGGAATCCAATAGGCTACCCATGCGACACTCACCAAAAGTAATCAAACATATTCATTCACTAAACTTTCAATGAGAAGCAATGAGTTCACACATGGCACTACTCAGTAAGCATTGAATATGCTTGAATGTTGAATGAATGAATGGTGTACGTGTACGAAGATGAACAGAGATTTGTTTCATTCGTTATTCTCAATGAGTGGGAAGGGCGTATTCGAATCGTATAACATTATTTTAGTAATTCGAGTTACCTGAGCTAATCGAAGTAATTGTATCAAGCACATTATCGATTGTGTGCAGCTGTATTTCCCCAATGGCTTCACGAATATTGTCCTTTAAAGCGTCAATTGCCTCTGGCTTGTCGGCGTAACACTTATCTTTGAGGGCACCCCACAAATAATAGTCCAACGGTGTCAAATCGCAGCTCCGAGTTGGCCAAACGACATCTGCTCTGCGGCTGTTGAAACCAAATGTTGCCAATATCCTCCTCTTCAATTTTTGTGAACAAAAATTCGTTCAACATGGCCCGATAACGATCGCCATTGACTGTAACGGCCACTCCTTGCTCATTTTCGAAGAAAAATGGCCCAATTATGCCTCTGGACCAAAATCCGCACCAAACAGTGACGCGTTTTGGGTGCATCGGCTTTTCAATGTATGCGTGCGGGTTTTCTGTGCCCCAAATGCGACAATTTTGCTTGTTTTTGTTGACGCTTTAAAGGACAATATTCGTGAAGCTTAAATGTGCTTAAAAATTGGACCGATCGTGTAGGCTACTTCATGGCCAGCCGAGGCAACCATTTGAATGAAATTATTTTCCATTATTAGGATTGTACTTTCAAATAAAAAAGAAATTTGAGAAAATATTTAGTAGATTTTTTTATAGCATTTTCAAAAAAAAAAGTTATTTGGCGCACCCGTTATATTTTGTGAAAAAATATCGAATCATTAGAACGAAAAAAACTGGGCGTTATTGTTTTGATTCATGAGTCAATAATACATTTCTTTTATGAGCCAACACACAGCATAGGATGTTAAACGAAACGTATTTTTGATAGATTTTCTTGCCTCATGTGTCAGAAACGTTGTGACTGTGTTTCAGTCTTAGAGGCCGATATCTCGCGAACCATTAACAAAACTTTAAAACTACCTCTTGGATGTGATGAGTCTAGGTCCGGAATCGTTTTGGCAAAAAGTGTTGAAAACTAATAATCTATTAATTTGGAAAAATTAAATGCATTCCAAATTTGCGGAGATGAAGTTTTTGTATGCTCGAATTATATTCCGCAAATTTAAAAAAATTAAGAAAATCAAGTAGGATGGGTTAAATTGTTGGGGTGATTAAAAATTCAAGAACGAAATGTACGCCAAATTCTACGAAAGTTACCCTAAGAACACAGGGGTCTAAAACTAAAACCTGGCTCCCGCCAAGAGACATAAAGATTCCAGTTTGAAGAATTTAAAAAACTGTATTAAATTAAAACCAAACATCATATTGTTACGAATTTCCTTATTCGTCCTTTTTGCGTTGTTTTATTCCCAATAATAAAACAAGGTTCGTTTTTAATTACGATAATTACAACGGTATCACTTCCTTTTATTTATTTATACAGTACAACAGTTTACTTTATTTATAACACGTTAACAAGTCTTGTATTTTACTATCAATTCGCGTTGCTTACTTTACGGGGTTTAATCACCAACTGAACTCTCCATTCCAAAGACCTCCGCGATTTATACCAACTCACCATACACAAATGAAGGTACATATATCTAGCGAATTCAAGAACCTTCTAGAAACTAGTTGTTGTTGTTGTTGTTTATCTTTGTAGAACATTCTCCTACACAGGAGAATTATCTTTACTGAGGTGAATTCATGCTACTGGTTTAGCGAGCTGGTGCGTTGTTACAATGCATACTTTCAGGCGCAGCACTAACCGCCTGTTGTTTACATACTGTTAGTAGAGTCATTAACAGTAAGCAAAAGCTTTTACTTATTCGTAACACTGCCCCCCACTTAAGCCTGTTCGTCCCGAGCAGGCTCAACCCTCCGTTTTCCATACAGAGCTAGTCTTTCCAAATGCACGACTTTCATTTTAGCTCTTGGACTTTGGCTTTTCTGGATTCGATAAACCACGTCATTTATTCGTTTGACAACCTTGTAAGGGCCTTCCCAGTGAGTCTGAAGTTTTGGAGATAAACCCTTCTTGCGCTGTGGGTTGAACAGTAAAACTAGCTGGCCTTCATGAAATCCTTCTGAATTTGCCGCTCGGTCGTATCTGGCTTTCATTTTGTTACTGACCATTTTTAATTTGTTGCGCACAAATTCATGGAGATCATTAAGGTCCCCCGTATCATGGTAATTGACATCACTGTTCGCAGGGTCAGACGCTGGTATGGTACCGAACTCCAAATCTCCAGGCAGCTTCAGCTCATTTCCGAAAATTACTTTAGCGGGTGTTCGCGAAGTGGAGTCATGGGTGGCCGTCCTATATGCCAAAAGGAACTTCGGTATGTGCTCATCCCAATCTCTTTGATCTGCGCTGACTACTTTTCTTAGGTATTCTTCAAGAGTTCGGTTGAATCTTTCAACCATTCCGTCAGACTGAGGATGCAATGGTGTTGTTCTTGTTTTCCGAATACCGTATGACTCACACATTTCTTTGAAGATGGTCGATTCAAAATTCCTACCCTGGTCCGAATGGAGCTGCGAGGGGACACCAAAACGGCATATCCAGTTATCCACAAACACTTTAATTATAGTCTTCGCTTCCTGATTTGGAACAGGGTATACTTCGGGCCATTTACTGAAGTAATCCATAACCACTAAGACGTACTGGTTTCCAGAGCTACTGACGGGAAATGGACCAGCCACATCCATAGCTATACGCTCAAAGGGTGCACCGGAGTTGTATTGCTGCATGTGGCCATGACTTCTTCGCGTTGGTCCCTTAGCTGTCATGCATTGGGTGCAATTTGCTATCCAATCGGCTACCGCTTGTTGACAGCCAATCCAGTAGAACCGTTGCTTTAGCTTTTCAATGGTCTTGGTTATTCCTAGATGTCCTCCGCTCGGGCCATTATGGAATTCTGTCATTATCTCTTTTTCCTTGGAGGAAGGTACCACTATTAACTTTTTGACTATTTTACCATCCTCACTTTCCCATAACCGGTATAGGCAACCATCCAATAATTTTAGGCTGTTCCACTGGGCCCAGTATGCTTTCATCAGGGGGCTCTCTGAGGCGATGTCATTGCGTGTTGGTCTTTCACCATTTTCTTTTGCAGAAATGATTTTTGCCAGTATAGGGTCGCTTCTTTGTGCTGTTGACCAGTCTTCGTTGGATTCTAGTCGAAGCAGACGTACGTCAATGATGTTTTCTTTCACCTCTGCTTTTGAGCAGTGTTTGCATTCCAGCTTGCATGGACGACGTGACAGGGCATCAGCATTACCGTGTTTTCCTCCTTTTCTATGCTCAATGCTGAAGTCATAGCTCTGCAGTCTTTCAATCCAACGAGCAAGTTGGCCTTCGGGGTTCTTAAATTGCAGTAGCCACCTTAGCGCCGCATGATCGGTTCTTAACTGGAAAGGCTGGCCGTACAGATACTTGTGGTAGTGTTTGACACACTCTATGACGGCCAGTAGCTCTCGTCTCGTAACACAGTAATTTTTCTCTGGCTTTGAGAGTATTCTGCTGTAGTACCCAATAACTTTTTCTTGGCCATTGATTTCCTGCGAGAGCACGCCACCTATTCCGTAACCACTCGCGTCAGTATCCAACACGAATTTCTCTCCAGCAACAGGATATGCAAGCAAAGGAGCCGTGCATAAATATTGCTTCAGTTGGTGGAATGACTCTTCTTGTTTTTCGCTCCAACAGTACGGCCGACTTTTCATTGTCAGCTCGTGAAGACTTGCAGCCACTGTGGCGAAACCCGGCACAAACCGTCTGTAGTACGTACAGAGTCCTAGAAAACTGCGTAATTCATGGAGATTCTGCGGTCGTGGCCAATCCTTCACTGTTAGGATTTTGTCTTCATCGGTAGAAATGCCATCTGCTGTCACTCGATGTCCCAAATATTTTACTTCTTTCTGGAACAGAGAACACTTCTTCGGGCTGAGTTTCAACCCAGCCGCGGTTATACGTTGAAGGACTTCTTTAAGATTCTTCAGGTGTTCATCGAATGTTTTCCCCATGACAATGATGTCGTCTAGGTATACCAAGCATGTTCGCCAATGAAGTCCTTTCAACACGCACTCCATTAATCGCTCGAAGGTGGCTGGAGCGTTACATAGTCCAAATGGCATTACTTTAAACTGCCACAGACCATCCCCTACGCTGAATGCAGTTTTCTCCTTATCTTTCTCTCTGATTTCTACTTGCCAATAACCACTTTGCAAGTCCAGCGTGGAGAACCATTTTGTTCCTGACAACGTATCCAATGTGTCATCAATTCTTGGTAGTGGATAACTGTCCTTTTTGGTGACGTCGTTGAGCTTTCTATAATCCACACAAAATCGGGTACTTCCATCTTTCTTCTTAACTAATACCACCGGCGAGCTCCATGGACTTGAAGAAGGTTCGATTACACCATCCTTCTGCATTTCAGCTACCAGTTTCTTTACCTCATCTCTTTTTGCAAGTGGAAGACTTCTGGGCGCCTGTTTTATTGGTCTCGCTTCCCCTGTATTGATGTCATGCTTTACCATTGATGTTCTACCTTGGCATTCTCTTTTCAGGGCGAAGGCAGACGCATGCTTCCACAGTATTTTCTTTGCTTTGTTCCTATCAGAAGGCTTTAGTTCTCGCACCCACTCACTGAGATGCGACTCCAGCACTTTCTGCTCCTTTTCTGATAGTTTGCTGCAGTCAGAATTAACTTCACAGTTGATGACCGCCTCGACTGGTGTACATTCTGCAATTTCTGTGCGATCGCCGATCACCTCCTCGTTGTTGGACAAATTTAGAACTCGTACAGGCAAGTATCCATCATTATTAGTTCTTACTAGAGCTTTGGCAGTGATGATGTTATAGTTGTTTATACTTGCCGGTTCCACTACCCACAAACCGCCGATCTCACAATCTCCCTCCATTCGGGCCCATACTATGGTTTCTGATTTTGGTGGCAATTTTACATCTTTGTAAGCGATCAGCCTTTTAATCTGTGTTGTATTGTCGTATCCCACATTGAGAGGAATTTCCACATTAGCCCACGTCAAAATTTGCTGCCCCATATCTAACTTGAGGCCTTGGGCAATCATAAAATCTGCGCCAATTATCACTTCATCTACAATGTCGGCGACAATAAACACGTGTTCGATGCTCATGTTGGCAATGGCTAACTTCAATTTAACTTTACCATGTACAGTTGCTGGTTCACCCGTTGCTGTGCGGAGTCTTACACCATGTAACGATTCTATTGGTCCATTTATCAAATCAGATCTGATGATAGATTGTGACGCGCCTGTGTCCATAGTCAATATGCGCTTCCGACCACCGATAGTTCCGTAGACAGTGAGGTTGTTGTTTTTCTGTTGTATTATTGAGATGGAGATCGTGGGGCCCTCGGTTGTGGGAGCTAGTCCATGCCCCTCTGGGCTAGCTCGTTTTAGTTTAACGGAGATTCATTCTGTGTAGTAAAATTTACCCGTTTATTGCCACGTTGGGGTGAGCTCGATCTTGATCGTTTTCGTGGCTCTCTGCAGTTTCGTGAAATATGACCAGGTTTGTCGCAATTGTAGCACTTTGGTCTGGGCTTACTTCCGCCTGGTAACGCCTTGCTTAGGGTTTGGGTGATTTCTTTAAGATCGTTTATGGCACCCTTCAAATCTCCTGCCTCCGACTCCATTTCAATTTTTCTAACTCTTTGTATTTGAGGCTTGGACACAAATTTTGCTGTTTCCTGTGCCAATGCGAACGAAACAGTTTCGGCGAATGTAGCTTTTTGTGTGGCACAAGTCACGTATTTTATGTCAGGATCACGGATGCCGTTGACGAATGCTTCAATCTTAAATTGATCCAAGAATGGGTGGGACTCACCAGGATAAGTCATCAACACCAAACGTTCCACCTCGGTTGCGAAGTCCTGAAGCGTTTCATTATGCTTTTGCACTCGGCCTCTCAATTCCATGCGATATAAATCCTTCTTGTGATCGCCACCATACTTGCGTTGTAACGCAGCCAGTATATCCTCGTAGTTGTTTCTGGCACTGACGGGAATGCTCTGAAGGACTTCTGCTGCGTTGGCTTTTAGTGCTAAAATAAGCTCAACGGCTTTGTCGTTGCTGTTCCACAAGTTCTTAATTGCGACCATTTCGAATTGGAATTTAAAAACATCGAAAGGTGTAGAGCCATCGAAACTGGGAGCTTTCAATCTACTAGAGCCTTCAGAAATTACTCGCACCGGACCCTCTTGCAACTGAAGTTCACTAATTTTTCTTTGCAATTCGCTTACATCATTTTTTAGTTCCTGTTCGACTTCCTCGAACTTATGTTCGACTTCCTCGAACTTATGTTCGACTTCTTCAAACTTCTGCCCCATTTCCTCGATTTTTTCTTCAACCTTTTCGAATTTATCGTTCACTTGAATCTCCATATTGCTCACAACTTCGGAGATTTCTTGCAGTTTCTCATTTGTGGCATTTGATGTTTCTTGAATAATTCTAGAATTCTCGCTTAATTTATCGTCCATAATTCTAGAATTCTCGCCAAATTTCTTTTCAAGTTTTTCGTCCATAATTCTAGAATTCTCGTCCAATTTCTCGTTCATAATTCTAGAATTCTCGTTCATAATTCTAGAATTTTCGTTCAATTTGGCCATCATGGCAGCAAACATTGTAGAAACATCTACATTACCAGTTGCTTCTTTTGCACAAACCTCCATTTCGTCTTTGCACTCGAACTGATATGTGTCAATGTTGATGTTTCGGCGTTTAAATTCTTCTATTAATCGCCTCTGCAGCTCTACTTTATTACCAGCTGTCGGTTGATCCAATTTGCTCAACTCCTTTTTTAGCTGTTCAACTTTGAGTTCCTCAAACTTCATCGTTGTCCTTAATTCGTAATTTCACTTCTGACACCAATGTTACGAATTTCCTTATTCGTCCTTTTTGCGTTGTTTTATTCCCAATAATAAAACAAGGTTCGTTTTTAATTACGATAATTACAACGGTATCACTTCCTTTTATTTATTTATACAGTACAACAGTTTACTTTATTTATAACACGTTAACAAGTCTTGTATTTTACTATCAATTCGCGTTGCTTACTTTACGGGGTTTAATCACCAACTGAACTCTCCATTCCAAAGACCTCCGCGATTTATACCAACTCACCATACACAAATGAAGGTACATATATCTAGCGAATTCAAGAACCTTCTAGAAACTAGTTGTTGTTGTTGTTGTTTATCTTTGTAGAACATTCTCCTACACAGGAGAATTATCTTTACTGAGGTGAATTCATGCTACTGGTTTAGCGAGCTGGTGCGTTGTTACAATGCATACTTTCAGGCGCAGCACTAACCGCCTGTTGTTTACATACTGTTAGTAGAGTCATTAACAGTAAGCAAAAGCTTTTACTTATTCGTAACAATATTTTACTTATTCGTAACAATATTGTTCTAGAATAATGGACGAGAAATTGAGCGAAAATTCTCGAATAATTAACGACAAACTGAATGAGAAATTTGGTGAAAATTCTAGAATTATGAACGAGAAATTGGACGAGAATTCTAGAATTATGGACGAAAAACTTGAAAAGAAATTTGGCGAGAATTCTAGAATTATGGACGATAAATTAAGCGAGAATTCTAGAATTATTCAAGAAACATCAAATGCCACAAATGAGAAACTGCAAGAAATCTCCGAAGTTGTGAGCAATATGGAGATTCAAGTGAACGATAAATTCGAAAAGGTTGAAGAAAAAATCGAGGAAATGGGGCAGAAGATTGAAGAGGTGGAACGTTTGGTGTTGATGACTTATCCTGGTGAGTCCCACCCATTCTTGGATCAATTTAAGATTGAAGCATTCGTCAACGGCATCCGTGATCCTGACATAAAATACGTGACTTGTGCCACACAAAAAGCTACATTCGCCGAAACTGTTTCGTTCGCATTGGCACAGGAAACAGCAAAATTTGTGTCCAAGCCTCAAATACAAAGAGTTAGAAAAATTGAAATGGAGTCGGAGGCAGGAGATTTGAAGGGTGCCATAAACGATCTTAAAGAAATCACCCAAACCCTCAGCAAGGCGTTACCAGGCGGAAGTAAGCCCAGACCAAAGTGCTACAATTGCGACAAACCTGGTCATATTTCACGAAACTGCAGAGAGCCACGAAAACGATCAAGATCGAGCTCACCCCAACGTGGCAATAAACGGGTAAATTTTACTACACAAAATGAAGCTCCGTTAAACTAAAACGAGCTAGCCCAGAGGGGCATGGACTAGCTCCCACAACCGAGGGCCCCACGATCTCCATCTCAATAATACAACAGAAAAACAACAACCTCACTGTCTACGGAGCTATCGGTGGTCGGAAGCGCATATTGACTATGGACACACGCGCGTCACAATCTATCATCAGATCTGATTTGATAAATGGACCAATAGAATCGTTACATGGTGTAAGACTCCGCACAGCAACGGGTGTACCAGCAACTGTACATGGTAAAGTTAAATTGAAGTTAGCCATTGCCAACATGAGCATCGAACACGTGTTTATTGTCGCCGACATTGTAGATGAAGTGATAATTGGCGCAGATTTTATGATTGCCCAAGGCCTCAAGTTAGATATGGGGCAGCAAATTTTGACGTGGGCTAATGTGGAAATTCCTCTCAATGTGGGATACGACAATACAACACAGATTAAAAGGCTGATCGCTTACAAAGATGTAAAATTGCCACCAAAATCAGAAACCATAGTATGGGCCCGAATGGAGGGAGATTGTGAGATCGGCGGTTTGTGGGTAGTTGAACCGGCAAGTATAAACAACTATAACATCATCACTGCCAAAGCTCTAGTAAGAACTAATAATGAAGGATACTTGCCTGTACGAGTTCTAAATTTATCCAACAACGAGGAGGTGATCGGCGACCGCACAGAAATTGCAGAATGTACACCAGTCGATGCGGTCATCAACTGTGAAGTTAATTCTGACTGCAGCAAACTATCAGAAAAGGAACAGAAAGTGCTGGAGTCGCATCTCAGTGAGTGGGTGCGAGAACTAAAGCCTTCTGATAGGAACAAAGCAAAGCAAATACTGTGGAAGCATGCGTCTGCCTTCGCCCTGAAAAAAGAATGCCAAGGTAGAACATCAATGGTAAAGCATGACATCAATACAGGGGAAGCGAGACCAATAAAACAGGCGCCCAGAAGTCTTCCACTTGCAAAAAGAGATGAGGTAAAGAAACTGGTAGCTGAAATGCAGAAGGATGGTGTAATCGAACCTTCTTCAAGTCCATGGAGCTCGCCGGTGGTACTAGTTAAGAAGAAAGATGGAAGTACCCGATTTTGTGTGGATTATAGAAAGCTCAACGACGTCACCAAAAAGGACAGTTATCCACTACCAAGAATTGATGACACATTGGATACGTTGTCAGGAACAAAATGGTTCTCCACGCTGGACTTGCAAAGTGGTTATTGGCAAGTAGAAATCAGCGAGAAAGATAAGGAGAAAACTGCATTCAGCGTAGGGGATGGTCTGTGGCAGTTTAAAGTAATGCCATTTGGACTATGTAACGCTCCAGCCACCTTCGAGCGATTAATGGAGTGCGTGTTGAAAGGACTTCATTGGCGAACATGCTTGGTGTACCTAGACGACATCATTGTCATGGGGAAAACATTCGATGAACACCTGAAGAATCTTAAAGAAGTCCTTCAACGTATAACCGCGGCTGGGTTGAAACTCAGCCCGAAAAAGTGTTCTCTGTTCCAGAAAGAAGTAAAATACTTGGGACATCGAGTGACAGCAGATGGCATTTCCACCGATGAAGACAAAATCCTGACAGTGACGGATTGGCCACGACCGCAGAATCTCCATGAATTACGCAGTTTTCTAGGACTCTGTACGTACTACAGACGGTTTGTGCCGGGTTTCGCCACAGTGGCTGCAAGTCTTCACGAGCTGACAATGAAAAGTCGGCCGTACTGTTGGAGCGAAAAACAAGAAGAGTCATTCCACCAACTGAAGCAATATTTATGCACGGCTCCTTTGCTTGCATATCCTGTTGCTGGAGAGAAATTCGTGTTGGATACTGACGCGAGTGGTTACGGAATAGGTGGCGTGCTCTAGCAGGAAATCAATGGCCAAGAAAAAGTTATTGGGTACTACAGCAGAATACTCTCAAAGCCAGAGAAAAATTACTGTGTTACGAGACGAGAGCTACTGGCCGTCATAGAGTGTGTCAAACACTACCACAAGTATCTGTACGGCCAGCCTTTCCAGTTAAGAACCGATCATGCGGCGCTAAGGTGGCTACTGCAATTTAAGAACCCCGAAGGCCAACTTGCTCGTTGGATTGAAAGACTGCAGAGCTATGACTTCAGCATTGAGCATAGAAAAGGAGGAAAACACGGTAATGCTGATGCCCTGTCACGTCGTCCATGCAAGCTGGAATGCAAACACTGCTCAAAAGCAGAGGTGAAAGAAAACATCATTGACGTACGTCTGCTTCGACTAGAATCCAACGAAGACTGGTCAACAGCACAAAGAAGCGACCCTATACTGGCAAAAATCATTTCTGCAAAAGAAAATGGTGAAAGACCAACACGCAATGACATCGCCTCAGAGAGCCCCCTGATGAAAGCATACTGGGCCCAGTGGAACAGCCTAAAATTATTGGATGGTTGCCTATACCGGTTATGGGAAAGTGAGGATGGTAAAATAGTCAAAAAGTTTATAGTGGTACCTTCCTCCAAGGAAAAAGAGATAATGACAGAATTCCATAATGGCCCGAGCGGAGGACATCTAGGAATAACCAAGACCATTGAAAAGCTAAAGCAACGGTTCTATTGGATTGGCTGTCAACATGCGGTAGCCGATTGGATAGCAAATTGCACCCAATGCATGACAGCTAAGGGACCAACGCGAAGAAGTCATGGCCACATGCAGCAATACAACTCAGGTGCACCCTTTGAGCGTATAGGTATGGATGTGGCTGGTCCATTTCCCGTCAGTAGCTCTGGAAACCAGTACGTCTTAGTGGTTATGGATTACTTCAGTAAATGGCCCGAAGTATACCCTGTTCCAAATCAGGAAGCGAAGACTATAATTAAAGTGTTTGTGGATAACTGGATATGCCGTTTTGGTGTCCCCTCGGAGCTCCATTCGGACCAGGGTAGGAATTTTGAATCGACCATCTTCAAAGAAATGTGTGAGTCATACGGTATTCGGAAAACAAGAACAACACCATTGCATCCTCAGTCTGACGGAATGGTTGAAAGATTCAACCGAACTCTTGAAGAATACCTAAGAAAAGTAGTCAGCGCAGATCAAAGAGATTGGGATGAACACATACCGAAGTTCCTTTTGGCATATAGGACGGCCACCCATGACTCCACTTCGCGAACACCCGCTAAAGTAATTTTCGGAAATGAGCTGAAGCTACCTGGAGATTTGGAGTTCGGTACCATACCAGCGTCTGACCCTGCGAACAGTGATGTCAATTACCATGATACGGGGGATCTTAATGATCTCCATGAATTTGTGCGCAACAAATTAAAAATGGTCAGTAACAAAATGAAAGCCAGATACGACCGAGCGGCAAATTCAGAAGGATTTCATGAAGGCCAGCTAGTTTTACTGTTCAACCCACAGCGCAAGAAGGGTTTATCTCCAAAACTTCAGACTCACTGGGAAGGCCCTTACAAGGTTGTCAAACGAATAAATGACGTGGTTTATCGAAGCCAGAAAAGCCAAAGTCCAAGAGCTAAAATGAAAGTCGTGCATTTGGAAAGACTAGCTCTGTATGGAAAACGGAGGGTTGAGCCTGCTCGGGACGAACAGGCTTAAGTGGGGGGCAGTGTTACGAATAAGTAAAAGCTTTTGCTTACTGTTAATGACTCTACTAACAGTATGTAAACGACAGCCGGTTAGTGCTGCGCCTGAAAGTATGCATTGTAACAACGTACCAGCTCGCTAAACCAGTAGCATGAATTCACCTCAGTAAAGATAATTCTCCTGTGTAGGAGAATGTTCTACAAAGATAAACAACAACAACAACATCTAGTTTCTAGAAGGTTCTTGAATTCGCTAGATATATGTACCTTCATTTGTGTATGGTGAGTTGGTATAAATAGCGGAGGTCTTTGGAATGGAGAGTTCAGTTTGTGATTAAACCCCGTAAAGTAAGCAACGCGAATTGATAGTAAAATACAAGACTTGTTAACGTGTTATAAATAAAGTAAACTGTTGTACTGTATAAATAAATAAAAGGAAGTGATACCGTTGTAATTATCGTAATTAAAAACGAACCTTGTTTTATTATTGGGAATAAAACAACGCAAAAAGGACGAATAAGGAAATTCGTAACAATATGTATGTATATTTTTAGTTCGGGCTTGTTTTGAAGTACATTTTATTAGCTTTAAGAATCTGCTTCCATTTTGTAAAAATTGTTGTTGCTTATAACCCGTGTTGCAAAAGGGTTTCGAAAAGTTATGATAAACTTGCTACTGCCATATTATTATTATTCTGCCATGAATTTACAAATTAAAACCTGAATTTAAAAAAAAGTTGTGCTTTTAATGACCGTTCAATGACATTACAAACTTAAGATTTGAGTTAATTTCCAAAAAAGATTTCTAACGTTTGGCTTGAAAGGATGAGGAATAACTAAGCCCAGCATTAATGCGACTGAGATATTTTTGCATATAACCGAATTTTCTAAAAAAACACGGTGTTTTTAGAAATTTTCAAATGTGGATTTTTATGTCTCTCAGCGGGGGCCACATTTTGATTTTAGACTCATAGTTTCTTGGGATAGTTTTCTTAGAATTCTTCGTAGATTACGTTTTGTGTATACGCCTTTTGACAAAAACATTTGACCCACCCTAATGTAGATACTTTCACAAAAAAATTCCCCTTGATTTTTTGACTTTATGTAGCAACATTTTTTGGAAACAATGTAAAGTGTACATTCGGTTTTGGGCACACACCGAATTCAATATGGACGGAAATGGCATTCAAAAGTTTGAAAATGGCAATGTTTGTTCACACCGTACACAGAAAAAATAGCCATAGGTAATATTGCCCAGGTTGGTTTTGGCGATTTTTGATTGTATGAAGACAAGAAAAGGTGGCATTATTGCCTAAATCAAAAGTGCAAAACTCACTACCAACAACAATTGTGAATTTACATGTGAATGTTGGCAAATTCCCTGTTTCTTATTTCAATGTCAAGAACTATGGTAAAGCAACATCATTCATTCCATCCATTGAACTTGTGTTGCCAGAAGCCGTCATACAAATTATGTCAAATTACCAAAAAAAATTGTGCAAAATGGAAAGAAGTTAGCTAAACACACCAACAAAATTGGGCAAAATGGAAAAATATTATGCTAAAATTAAAAGAAATATTTTTCTTTATACTATATTTGCGTTTGTGTATAATATTTAGTACCTACTATTAAGTATGTATGTATATAATACAGTTTAAATCGTTTTTAAGCATGATTTTTGTTGATAAATTCGTATAATTTTTATAAACACAGAAAAATCATTTTAAAGTCTGTATTTATGATTCAAAAATGTCACGCAAACGTTAACATAAAAAATGCGTTGTGTTTCAAACAGTTCCAATGATTTATCAGAATTTTCTTGGGTGTGATTTTTAAAACCCTTTACATTGCGGTTTTGTATGTTGTAGCTACACGTGTTAGAATTAAGCCCTGAAATTTTAATCTGGTAGGCCCATAACTTTTTGAAAATCAATGCAAAACACAACTACGGGTTGTGCTTTTCATATTGAATATTTGAAAAAAGATAATCTGGATAATAATTTTCCAAGTTTAATATTTTCTGTATATTCATGATTTTGGCATTAATGAAAAATTAAATTCCATTTCTTACATATTTTTTTTTATCGCAGTGGTACTTTAAGCTATAGTCTTCTTTTATAATACAGTGCAACACGTACAATGTGACTTCGATTTCACTCAAGTTTCTGAAAGTATTTATGGAAACTAATAAAATGGCATTTGCGGTTTTTCTGAATTAGCTTGAATTCCAATGCCTTCAGCATAATTGTAGGTAGAGACTAGAAGAAAAGAAATATAACACAAATTGGTTTGAAAACCCCGCATCTAGTGCTTCAAAATCGCAAAGTTGTAAATTTTTTGAGATATTTTCCACATAATTTATTATAACTAGAAAATGACTCATCCGATTTTGTTGAACCAAATTTGAGAAAATGTAGGTTTACATTATCTTCAACTTATGTCTATACTATCACATTTTAATATGTTCAATAATTTCGGAGTTATCAAAAAAATTGTGACAAACATAAATTTTATTTCGTTAAAATATAATTTTTACTGTCTTTAAAAAATCATGAACAATTGAAAAAGGTAATCAGTGTTTGAATTTGTACATATTACTTTATCATAAAGTAACATATCTTATGAAAAAATGTCATGGATGAAGAAAACAAATGCATAGATATTTTACGTTTACATGACTTTTGTAATCCGGGTCGTTTTTACTTTCGTAAATGCCAAAAAATAGATGAATGAACACTTATGAGTACTGCGTATTAGTCAACTGAATTACCTGAAAAATTTGTTTGTAACATTTTCCGAAAGAGATTTCTAAATGTACTAGCTTCAACATATTGATAAAATACCATAACATTTTCAGCCTTTTGTGTGAGAATGTCACGAGAATTCAAGCATAATTACAAATAGTCTACTGTTTATTTTATTTATTTTTTATTGTTTTATTTATAAAGGGTCCGCCATCTAACGTTTTTTTTTTTCAACTAGTGTTTATTTTGTGAATGGTAACACTTAGCTCATGTCTGATTTGACAGATAATTAGTTTTATCCTTCCGCTGAACGAATATGGTTGTGTATACGCTTGAACAACGCTGGGAAATATTGCGACATTACTTTGAAAATCATGGTAGTGTTGCAGAATGTGTGCGAAAATTGCGTACGGATTTTGGAAGAAGAGAAGCACCGTCAGCTCCGTATGTCCGTTATCTTGTTAAAAAAGACAAAGAAACTGGAATCCTCATCGATAAACCAAAGCGTGAAAAGCCAAAAATAGTGCGTACACCCGAGAATATTGCTGCTGTGGCAGAAAGTGTGCGTGAAGCGCCATCAACATCAATTCACCGTCGTTCTCAACAATTGAACATTTCGGAGACATCATTGAGACGAATTTTGCATAAAGACCTTGGTATGACGCCATACAAAGTCCAATTGGTTCAGGAGTTGAAGCCATCCAATGCGTTTTCGCTTCGCTAAGTGGGCCTGCGATCGACTTACAGAAGATGCCGATTGGTGTAGGGCGGCCGGGAAATATGCTCCGAAATTCACGTTGCACCAAAATCACGGATTCCGCGTTCCATAGCTTGTCGACGTGTATTCTGTATGCATCTTAAATGCACAAGTTTGAGAACTGGTGAACGAGTTAGACACAAGCCTACTGTTTACTTCACAAATATCAAAATAAACCATTTGCAAAAGTTACGATATTTTAATGACTTAGCTATTACATCTTACGAAGGGATTGGTGAAATTATAAATTGTATAGCTCTCACAATCAGTGATCTGTACACGTTATAATTTCACTAGTCAATACCTATAGTTTTACACCAAATCCCCGAACGGTTATGCATTGAAGGTGGTCGGAGCGGGGATTGGACACACGTTCTCACACACTGTAAAATCTGTCGTTTTTTGTTGTTGGGTGCAAATATAACATGTGTTTGGAGTTTGTCGCAAATATAATATACTTGTGCACAAACATATTGTTTTTGCTATTCAATCTTACATGTTTGAGACAGAATGATTAACATGTTAGAATATATGAGTTTGCGACCCACATACATTTATGTTTGTGATACAAATATAGCTGTGTTTGTTGCACTGTCTTATGCTCTCTCGAGAGAAAGAGAATAAAAGAGGCGCAACGTGAGAGTCTATCTTGCAAGTGTGTTTCTGTATTTGTGCATTATTCTCTCGGTCAGTGAGTCATAATATACGGTGTTTGCACGGGCTAAACTCTGGATCTACTGGACCGAATGAGATGAAACTTTCATATTAGATTTTTATTCGCCTATCTTGGGTTTGTAAATAGCTTGCGCCCTTTTTTTCATATAAAATGTGTGAATTCATTGGTGGCCATGACAACATCGAATACTTTTGTCGGCAGGGCGAAGTCTGTCGGGTCAGCTAATACTCCATAAAATAACGTATAAGCAAATTTTAAATATTTTCTATTTTTTGCCATTTTCCGATTCACGCTAGACAAATTAGTATAACTATTTTCGAAGGACTTCTAGTCTGCATATTTCTTGAATTTTCAAAATACACTAATCAACAAAAAATACATTTAGATGCCCAAAATGGGTGATTAGCCAAAAAACTCATCGTATAAAAACAATTTGCAAACAAACATTTTTAATTTTTCTTTAATGTCCACAGAAACGGTAGCAATAAAATAGTTTGATCCCTCCCTTTAATTTGAGTACTCCTACTTAGTATTTTGCAGGCGGACCCGTTTTCGATTATCTAGACCTCAATATTTTTGTTGGCATATTATTGTTGTAATATTATTGTTGTCAGAAAAAAACCACTCGTCCCCTGACACGATGCGAAACTGTCGCGAGAAAACCTTAAAACTTCGTTCTTCTTTGGCTTGCTCTTCGCTCAACTGACGACCGTGCTTGTTCGCTCGCTCGGCTCATGTGTTCACTCGAGACCCTCGAAACTCGGCAAACGGTCTTCTGAGCATGGATGTGTGTTGCGCATGGGGATAGGTCATTATTAATTGTTGAACTTAATTCCTAATTTTTTAGTTATAAGCAAAAATACATACTAAGTCATGGAGATTATTTTAATGTTTTTATTATTTCATTTTATAAGCATTGAACAAAATGCATGAAAATCCATACGCATATTCACACAAATGAGTGCCCTATCGTCTTCTCCCTTCCTCTTTAATGCTTCGCCTGTGACGAAATATCTAAAGCAACAACATAAGGCAATCGCAACAATAAAAATAAAGACCTTTTTTGGGGACCTTTTGCTTGCTTTGCTCACTTACGGACCCTCAGTAGCTGAGCGACGAACAGGTCTGTTTGTATCGAGCGGTCAGTAAAAGACCGATTCGTGTGATATTTTGATCCGCTTAACTATGTCATTGCCGTCGCCGATACTCGCCGTTGTGCAGAGTAGTTTTCTCTCAAAGACTCCTACAGATATTTAGTACGCTTGCGATCAAGATATATTGAAAAGGTAGAAGCAGTAGATTTTGTTGCTGTTGTAGGTTTTTGCTTTAGATCCATAAGTTGTCAATATCAGCTGATTAAAACACATACTCATTGAATGGATATTGCATATTATCATATATGTAAGGAACAGCACTAGGCATCAGATGATTCCTTTTTGCTCCTCGGATAATGTATGAGGGGGAAAAATGGTCCTCACATATAATAGCGTATTTTGAGAAATTCATTCCGCAAATCTCGCTCTCCGCTTCTCCGCTTGCCTGTTGGAATCCTGTGGAGCGACCCATCTTCAGCTACCTTTTTATTGCAAAGGACACAGACCCAGATTTTTCGTTTTTCTTACTTTCTTTAATATAAATTTTGAAAATAAACTTTTTCACTCTAAACCGCGTCGCTTTATTTCTTTGAATCAAAACAGTGCAAACAACAAGTAAACAACTTTTGACAACTTAGTTAACCGTAAAAATATAAACAAAGCAAATCAGCTATGAACTGCGTTCACCTTTATTAATACATCTTGCTTGCGATAAGATCCGGGATTCTGCGCCATAAAGCAAGACAGCTTGTGTGACTTGACAGAGTCAGAGGTCTATTACACGATGCTATAATTCGTTCTGGCACTTTTCGTTCTATGGCAAGAGGTGTAGAGAAGTAAGGAATGAGGAAAAAATCGCACGATGTGCCATGGTATTGTGTATCGAGGGAGTTTTTTCAATTTCTCTTTGTGCATTTTCCGTTTTTTTCTTGATTTTGACATTTCATGGTTGTGTGTGTTGTTAGTTACTTGTGTGTTATTACATTCGTTTACAAATAAAAGACAATAACAAAGACGAATGTCAAAAAAATGCAAGCATAGATCATGATGGAATTATTAGGTGGTAGCAGGAGGAATGTGTATGTATTAGTAATACAGAGATCTGTCAAACTCAGTTGATTTTTTAAATTTTTTTCTATCTTTCTTCAATTGTACAAACAACTTTTCATTTAATTAACAAAATTAGTATGTGGTCAAACTGGATTTATATCGAATTTCTTGAAATCTGTTAAGTATTTACTAATTAAACAAACAAATAAGTTAAAATTTGACAGAACTGTGTACAACGACACTTATAACACAACCTCATATGTATTTCAACCATGGCATAGATATTATGACAATTCAACGTGTAATAGCTCGATGAATTACGAAGAAACTTTAAAAGAGAACTGAAAAATATCGGCGCACGAAATGGCATCGTGTAATAGAGCTCTCACAGAAGTATCAGTAGCCCATAACTAACCCTCTGATTATGAAGTTTACAAACTTCGACACGATCTTGACATTGTGAATTCAAATCAGCCACAGCACGATTATATTTAAAAAAAAATATATAACTTCCAAAGCTTAATTATTCTTTACTATTTCTAATGGCCGTCGGTGGAACAATGGTCAGTGTGTGCGCCTCTTGTACATGAGATCCTGGGCTCTATCCCTGCTCTGACCACCTTAAATTTCTTTCGGCGGCGGTCACCTCTCATATTGACGGCGACACTATCGAGTATTTAGCCATGAACAAGCTTCTCAAAATACCGTTCGGAACCGGTGTAAACCTGTAGGTCCCAATCAGTGAGTGAAAACTGGAAAGCGCACAGCTCAGTGATTGTGAGAAGCTCTCCCCAATTCCTTGATGGGATGTAATGGGAAATCATTTATTTATTTTTAATAACCAAAACGTCATCAGCGGGACTTTTCTGAAAAAGTCAGGATTGAAATCCATTACGGGATGAGACATCGAAAAGCGAAATAATCCCTTCAAAAGCGGGATGGTTGGTCAGGTTAGGTATACATAAAGTTAGCTTTACAAAATTTAATTTACTTCTAGCCTGACTCTTAGCTAAAATTAAAATTAAAACGAGTATAGTTAACTAAAGAGGTTTCTGCTTAGTGCGGTTTTCGATTTCTTGAATTTTCTACCTGACAGATTTATAACTCTATCGAACCCATAAATGTTTAGTTTTTGCTTTGAATTTTTAAATCACTAAATGTCATTCATATTCGGCTCTCGAACAATGGAGGTATGTAGTTGCATTCATTGTTCATATGTCACATTTGACATATGTATTTCATAGTTCTTCTTCATCTCATCCAATTTTGACGTCCCTCTACATTTGTTTTGTGGACATGAGATACTTTTTGCAATCCGATACAAATTCAACGTCATATTCTACATTCATTTTAATAGAAAAGTTTGTCTCTCAGTCCGACAAATAATTGTAATTTAGTTTTTTTCTTACGGTGGTGGAGGTGGCGGTGGAGGTCGTATAGATGAGTGACGAGTATTCACTGTAGATACACTGTATTATAATCTACCCTACTAAATACATATGAACTAACATACATACATACATATGTATATATGGCAAAGTGAGCCAATTCAAATTTCTCAGATTTTATTTAGAATCTTTTTATTTATTTTTGGCTTTGTAGCTGATGCTGTAGATTTGAATCGTACCACACATTTGAATGAGAATAACAGCAATTAAAATGCCATCAATTTCTGTCTCATAAATTAACTTACAATAAGTCTTTTATTTATACACATAATTTACACAAAAATGAACAAAAAAGAAAAGTAATAATAATAATAATAAACAAAACATAAGTTTACAAATGAGAATTGCAAATACTAGATAACAACAATCATTTGCCATTCTTAGGGTATTAATTTGTTTCGCTAATTTTAAAGATAAATTTTAAATTTTTATATCGACATTTCCTATGATTCTAAGTGTTGGGATTTTACATTTAAATTTTGATTTTGTGGTTTTATTTTTTATATAACTTTGAAGACTGATTAGTTGTGTTATTTTGGAAGTTGTTTTTTTTTTGCAAGTTGTAAAATTATTTGTTGTGCTTAGCTACGTTAAAATAATAAGTTGTTAACAATAAAATATAATTACAATTATCATATTTACTTACACAAAGGCAGGGTTTCGTAGGCAATTTAGTTTTTACAATTATGTACTTTAAATATAGATAAATAAATATAATTATAGGTAAAACCCTACACGTTTAAAGAACTTCCTTAATTTTTATAAATAAGTACATCCCACTACTTTTATTGTAAACAGGCATTTGTTTTTTCGTAAAACATTTTGTCAAGTAATTTAAATATTCGGTTATCTGAGTTGCCATTTTTAACAAAATACAAATAGGTTAACCGATTCAATCGGTTTTGTGCAATATGTAAAAAAAATCCAATGAGTGTTCGAACTCACGGGCGATGTGTTAACACCTTTTTGCTACACGGTACCTGTGCGATTTCTATGAACACATTTGTAAATGTTACATTGGAAAATAAAAAACAGCGTTCAATCATATGATGACGTTACATTTAAATAATATTAATACTTACAATTATTTAAAGACCCAGTGCAAGCACATGTGTCATTATTTTCGTGCTCAATACTTTTTGTTTTATTCCCACAAGAAAACAAAGAGAATGCAAAGCAACAGACAGAAGTACATACATACATTGTTATGTTCGTACACAAGTTTACACAATTTTCGTTGCTCTCTTGCTGTCTCATTTAAATATAAGTCGGTTTAACCACGTCATTATTCTCTTTGCTCTGAGCATAGACTAATAGTTATAGTAGTTCTCTTCCCAAATTTATGACATTTGGGCTGGTGTGATATTTGCTTTCGATTTTGAAAAGAATTGCTTTGCTAATACCAGATAGAGGCAATGGTTCAAAACAACGAACAAAATAACAACAACGGCATTTCGTTTTGTGTGTTAAAATTATTGTGTTAAATACAACACAAATGTATGCTAACAATTACAGTCAATCAAAAAGTTTAAAACGCATTTAAATTTCACAGTTTTTCATCAAAACGGCATGAAAAATTAAAACAAGAAGTTATTGTAATTCCACCTGGTGTATGTCACCTTTCGTCAAACATCTCTCTATCACACCGACCGCATCAAAAAGAGTGTGAAAGGAAATGTCAGATGAGCCAAATATTATCTCTAGTATGATTTACTCTATGGCTCTGGGAGCGCTCGGCAGCCACACAAGACAACTATTCGCTGCCGCTACATCAGTGTGTGCCGCTACATCAGTTGTTTCGCAGTCTGAAAATCTGTGTTTCGCAGTCGGACAAATCTGTGTTCTATATAGGGGTGGGACACCCTTTTCATTTAGGGGTATGCAGAATAGATGTTGGCCGATTCTGAGACCTACCCGATATGTACACAAAATTTCATACAAATCGGTCCAACCGTTTCGGAGGAGTTTAGCGCCAAACAATCTGTGATCGCAGTCGGACAAACTGTGTTTGAATGTGTTCACTTTGTGAGTTTAGTCCCTACCCGCGCCTATAGATGTTAACACATCAAAAATTAAGGCTGAATAAAATCAAGCAAGGGCCGTCGGCTCTTGTACATGAGACCCTGGGTTCGAACCCGGCACTGACCACCTTCAAAAAAAATTTATTTCGGCGGCGGTCACCTCGCATAGTGACGGCGACACTATCGAGTATCTAGCCATGAAAAAGCTTCTCAAATTACCGTTCGGAATCGGTGTAAAACTGTAGGTCCCAATCAGTGAGTGAAAACTGGAAAGCGCACAGCTCAGTGATTGTGAGAAGTTCTCCCCAGTCCCTTCATGGGATGTAATGGGAAACCATTTATTTTTTTTTAAGGGCTCTGAAACGAATGCGTATTTTCTGAGAATTATTAATAGTATAAATGTAGTGCCATCTGTTCCCTTGCAGAAGTTTTATAACTCGATCTGTTTTTTTTTGAAGTAAATTTTTGTTAAGATTATTTCAAGGTCACTTGAACCCCACCAAAAGCTTATTTATTATCCTTTTTCATTTATCCTTTGTTTGAAACCAATGGTTTTTCGGCATGAAACAAAATACTTTTGCGAAGTTCTCCAATGTTAATACTTGATATACTTCGAGCGATTATATTTATATAAAGGAATTCTCATTAATGCATTTACCATTATGTTTGTACCATGATTCACATTCAGAATTGAAATTTCAGAAATTAAAAAGAGATGTTATCTATCAAAATCCAGAAAAGTTCAAACCCAAATATACGTGCATGCATATATAGAGTATAAATTAAATCTTACTACAGAGAATATTTGGCTCATCTGACGTTTCCTTTCACACTCTTCGTGGTGCAGTCGGTGTGATAGAGAGATGTTTGACGAAAAGTACATATACCAGGTGGAATTACAATAACTTCTAACTTAAATTTTTCATGTAGTTTTGGTGAAAAACTGTAAAATTTAAATGTGTTTTACACTTTTTTTATTGACTGTTATTGTT
Organism: Phaonia tiefii; assembly: GCA_963931995.1. Taxonomy (NCBI): domain Eukaryota; kingdom Metazoa; phylum Arthropoda; class Insecta; order Diptera; family Muscidae; genus Phaonia; species Phaonia tiefii. Next base: position 110,647,349 of record OZ008370.1, on the reverse strand, counting down.
AGCACACATTTGTATTGTATTTAACACAATAATTTTAACACACAAAATGAAATACCGTTGCTGCTATTTTGTTCGTTGTTTTGAACCATTGCCTCTATCTGGTATTATTGAAGTAAAATTATTTTCAATATCTAACGTTCATATCACACCAGGCCAAATGCCATAAATTTGTTGAGAGAAATGTTAAGTTTAGTATAGTAATTAGTCTATGATATAGAGTAAGATATAAACATAGAGTAATGTCACCTAGAGCTGTTATTCGTCTCAACTGCTGATTCAATTCGCACTCTTCGTGGTGCCGGCGGTGCGATAGAGAGTAAAGAAAGAGCTGCGTGAATGTTTTGATTTTCTGCCTATTGAGAATAAAGCTCTAGTTGAGAATACATCTAAGGAAAGAAACGAATATTTTCTTGGTTCGCCGAAAGGCAAGCAATTTAAACGAAACACACACTCTCAATAAACGAAAAGAAACTATAGTTGAGCGAGTAATTTACTCTCATCTTTCCAAATTATTATGGAAATATTCGAATGATGATAGGATGTTTTGAATGTTTTGATCATAGAGTAATGATGTATAGAGACGCCATCTCTCTCAGTATTTTGATAACATTTAGTATGTTGCATATGGGCGGTTGCATGTTGGAAAGTATTGCTAAATACACCATAAACATACTAGCAATAAAATATAACAAACAAGACCAAAATACGTTTAAATTTCAAAGTATTTCATCAAAACGACATGACAAATTTAAGACAACAATTTTTGTAATTCCACCTGGTTAAATCAATTTACGTCAAATAACTCTCTGTCGCACATACCGCACCACGAATCATAGACTAATACATACGTAGATAAACTTATTCTCTCATCTGACGTTTCATTTCACACTCTTCATCGTAGGTTTGTGGAAATGAGAGCAATTAAATTTAAAATTATCTTACACCAGGTGGAGTTACAAAATATGTTCACTTAACTTTTTCCTGTCGTTTTGGTGTAGAACTGAAAAATTTAAATATATTTTGCACTTTTTTGTTCACTTTTATCGTTGGTATACATTTGTATTGTATTTAACACAACTAGTTTGTCACAAAAACACGAAATTCGGTTGTTGTTCCTTTGTGGATCGCTGTATACTATTGCCACCATCTGGTATTATTGAACCCATATTTTCCACCATCCAATGTTTACTTTCCATCGTACTTATGACGTTTAATTTATTGAGCGAATAAAAGCTTCTATGGTATGTATTTTTCTATGCCACGAATAGTGTGAAAGGAAATGTCAGATGAGAAAAATGGTGTATCTATACATCATTACTCTATGGTTTTGATTGACGTTTGTGAAAGAAGGAGAAGAAGGAAAATGGTTTGTTTGTTTCGTTCCAAAATAAAACGTCTGTAAAAATTCGGTCAAAAATAATTTGTTTTGGAGGGACATAAAGAATTTTTGTTTCACTAAAATTTTCATTTAATTTGCTTCTAAAACCTATATTTTCAGTTTAAAACATTTTTAAAATAGTTTACATTTTAAATAGTATATTTACAAACTTCACTTATATTATGGCAATCCATTTTTGGAATATCCTTCTTTCATAAACGACGAACACAAATTAAATTTAAAGCAAGAGCTTCTCCATTATATCGCAAATCAAAATATTCTCGCAAAGACATGAATGTTTCGATTGTTTTGCTTTTTGGAACGAAACAAACAAGCACTAGAGTGATATTCTATTTTATTCGATCTTTCTTGTTTCATTTCTCTCATGTCTCCATACTCTCATGTCTTAATTCTCTCATGATTGCATTCTCTAGCAGCAATAACAATTTTTTGAGTTCTCTTGCTCGTTTTGCTTTTACAAATGGAGAAGGAAGTCTGTTTGAAAATTGCAGAAAAGGTGGAACAGCGCTTTAAGCATACTTATACAAATCTTTAATAGAGAGTATTTCACATAAATTGTGGCCGTCGGTGGTGCAATGGTTAGTGTGCGCGGCTCTTGTACATGAGATCCTGGGTTCGAACCCTGCTCTGACCACCTTCAAATTTCTTTCGGCGGTGGTCACCTCGCATAGTGGCGGCGACACTATCGAGTATATAGCCATGAAAAAAGCTTCTCAAAATACCGTTCGGAATCGGTGTAAAACTGTACGTCTCAATCAGTGAGTGACAACTGGAAAGCGCACAGCTCATTGATTGTGAGAAGTTCTCCCCGGTCCCTTCATGGGATGTAATGGGAAACCATTTATTTATTTTTTTTGTATTTCACATAAATTGACTTATACCAGGCGGAAGTACAAAAATTGTTGACTTAAATTTGTCATGTCTTTTTGGTTAAAAACTGTGAAATCTAAACGTATATTGGACTTTTTTGTTATCCTTTATTGTTAGTGTGGCCGTCGTGACGGCGACACTATCGAGTGTATAGCCATGAAAAAGCTTTTCAAAATACCGTTCGGAATCGGTGTAAAACTGTAGGTCCCATTCAGTGAGTGAAAACTGGAAAGCGCATAGCTCAGTGGTTGTGGGAAGGTTCCCTTCATGGGATGTAATGGGAAACCATTTATTTTTATTTTATTTATTGTTAGTATATTTTTGCCGTTGCTGATTTATTGTTGGTTGGTTTGAGCTATTGTCCTGTATCTGGTGTTATTAAAGCAATTTTTTCAAACAAGCAACGTCCATATGGAACCACACCAAACATCGTAAAATTACTGAGATAAATCGTTACTCTAGATATATTTATTACTCTATGGATATAACCAGTGTGTATGTGTGTTTCATCAGTTGTTTTATCGAAAGTCAAAACGACAGGTTTTAATACAGCTTTTTTATGCCAGTTTTTTTCTGCCAGAATTTGGACGTAATACAAATACAAATTTAAGAAAATGGTTGTGTTCTTCAAATCAAAGCTAATTTATTGCATATAAATAAATTTTAAAATGCATAAGTGGCAATAAATTGAAATTTAAATACAATTTTGTCAATTCGCCTATCGTTCATTCTCATTAATAGTTCATTCTGTATCAAATTTGCAGCTAGGAGGTCGATCAGCTGTGTCATCGAACCCCCCCCCCCCAAACGTACAGCCTTTATATACACAGAATTATGAATCGAAATTTTGAAAACATCTGCATATAAAAATTCGGAATATCAAAATATTCATTGAGAATTTACATCGAAAGTCTAAAAGTTTAGTTTTCAATCATTTTGAAGTCCTCATAAGGCCAATTGATATTGCACAAATAACTCAGGGCAGGCGCGTACACAGCGATTTTTGAATATTCTATTTTTCTATTCTATTTTTCAACCTAAATTTAACCTTATCAGCTCATCGCTGCCAGCCATAAAAAACTCGGCCGGTAGTACATCGGCACCTGCACCTTTGTCGTTTCTAAACTTCTGTCTCGGGGCAATCGATGCCATCGTCTTCGATGCGTTCTACTCTCTTAACTGCATTAGATTCTTCTGAGACAAGTAATGCATTGAATTGTTCTCGTCATGTTCCTAAGATACTCTTGATATCTGTGACAAGATTTTCATTCCAATCTTTCTCAGGCCTTGGTTTGGCTCTTAGGTTTTTGTACAATTTTAGGGCTGCCTTCTTCCTTCTGTCTCTCTCACACTGACTCCCCTGCCGTTGTTCAATTAATTATGCGGGTTAGCGCTCCTTTTCTCCTTATGGGACTGACGGAAACTTTGCCATATGTGGATGAGTCCGTTAAAAACACAAAAAAGCGACACAGTGAAATTGCAATTTGGCCGATCCTTTTTGAAACCGTTACGAGTCCGTAAAAAGATAACAAAGTGGGTCAGTGAAATTGCGAAATGCCGGATCCGTTTCGAACCCGTTACGACCCTTAAAAACATAAAAAGCGAATCAGTGAAATTGCGATGGGGCGAATCCGTTTCGAACCAGTTCGAGCCCCTATAAATATAAATTCGAATGGAAACCAAACTCGTAGTTCGGACAAAAGTTGCCCGAAAAGGACACACACACACCTCCCACCAACCCACGCCATCAGCGCTGTATTCACCGTTCACATGCGATACTCGTCATCTTATTGTGGGTTGTCTTGAGGCGGTTTTTATAACCAAGAACGGGTTTTGCAGAAGTTTTTTTAAAGTGGGCAATGGGTGTTCATTGCGCCTCTGAATCGTCGGAAGCATTTGCGTGCTGCGCTAGCAATTGAGTTAGTCTGATTGGGTAGGATATTTCTACCTCTGGCAAATGTAGCTTAGCGATATTCAGCTTTATCTGTGATTGGTTCCTCACGATTTTCGCTCTGATTTTTCTTGGTCGAATCTAAGCTGGAACCAGATATTAATCCGAAACGATATTCGCACGTAGAATCACACGTACATTCACAGAACCGATTGTGTGAAAAGTGGTTGTAGCAACCGTAAATTCGGCTGTTTGCACCGAGTTGCAGTTGCCACAATCGAATTGAGGTTGTAACGTCTGAATTTAGTCCCCATAAGTAAAATTCGGTTGAACCTTAACTCATAATTAATTTGGTTGTAACAAGTGAATTTGCAATGATATTCATTCTATCTAGTAATTAAACAACAGAATTTGGTATCAATTCGACTGCAACATTAGGTTGCAACAAACGAAATTGGTACAAATTTGGTTGCAACCATCGAATTTGGTATCACATCGGTTGAAACAACCGAATTTATTCGTAAGTCGGCTGCAACAACCGAATTTGTATCAATTGGTTTGTTGGAATCGTTTTTGAATATTGTGAGTGGTGCAACCGAATTCCTCACGTTTCTGTTGGTACAACCGAATTCATTTTCAATTCAGTTACCACAACACAATTCTATATATTTCAAAACCAACGTTTGAAGTTCAAAAATCAATAATTTTAAAGTATAATAAAGATTAAAAGGAAATTTTGTTTGTATTAACAAGAATTTTTTTGTATTAAGAAGAACTTTTGACAACCTCTAATTTGGTTGTGACAAACTCTAACGCGGTTGTAACAATCTCTAGTTCGTTAGTGATGACCGCTAGCATCCGGTTACGGCTAATTCTTATGTGCGTGTATTTTCGACTGTACTTGCGTCTGTGTGCGTGTATTTTCGACTGTACTTTTTACTGGAAAATTAGCTTTCATCAAGTACAGGGTTGACCATTTATGGGATGGGATTAGGAATGCTCGCGTTCTACGCGTAAGTCCAAGTGAATTTGTGCCATGGAGCAGCACAGAACGCTACGTGCAAAATATCGAGTAAGGAGCGCTCGTGCAAACCACACCAGTAATCATTTACATGAAACATGTGTCGCCACCGGCAATCTTGGGAATGCCGTCATCAAGTCCGATGTTGTTCGAGGCGGTCTGATGAGAACATTCAGGATGTAGAGGCCTGCGTTGACAGCTTCACCTTCAACATCCTGACATCGCTGTTCTTTGCAGTTGGGCATCCCTCGCCGTCTGTGGTGCAATGGTTAGTGTGCGCGGTTCTTGTACATGAGATCCTGGGTTCGAACCCTGCTCTGACCACCTTCAAATTTCTTTCGGCGGCGGTCACCTCGCACAGTGACGGCGACACTATCGAGTATATAGCCATGAAAAAGCTTCTCAAAATACCGTTCGGAATCGGTGTAAAACGGTAGGTCCCAATCAGTGAGTGGAAACTGGATAGCGCACAGCTCAGTGATTGTGAGAAGTTCTCCCCTCTCCCTTCATGGGATGTAATGGGAAACCATTTATTTATTTATCCCTCACATGTTTCTCTGTCGCATAATTCGTGCTGATTTATAGTTATTCTCGTACACATTTCGACAAACAATGTAGCTTAGATTATAGGAATCCAATCAACTTGGTCCTTCGACTTCTCACCAGGAGATACCCAAGTAGCCTTATGAATGCCTTTATGTGGGAATCGTGTTCCACTGATGATCAGATTTTTAGCCGCGCCGAAATCTATCAGTTTCATTTCGTTGTCGATAGTACTGCCACGTTGTCGGAATTTACCGACGGTCGGTATTTAGCATTAAGATAACATAGAACAATTGTAATGCCATGGTCAGGGAAGCGGTCATAGACTTTTTCTAGGCGCTCACAAAACATGTTCCCCATCGCTTCATCTGTATTTTAAAAATTAAACAAATGTTGAAGTATTTCGCTGTTATGCGGATGCTGGCTATAGGTTCATCCCTGGGTTGAATCTAGGGGATGTTTGTTACGAAAACAATAAATCCGCAACCAAATTTTTGTTTTTCATGGCTGCGATTTTTTGCTTTTGTGTTTTAATTGCAATATTTAATGAGTTGAGCTTTAAAATTAACCAAATACACTTTTACAAACAGAATTCGAGAGGTCAACAAATTGAAAATTTTTCCGACTGTTTTTATCATGTTTTGTATTCTCCCCCATTACTTTATATCTATATATAGACTATATCTTGGTGATTAAAGTTACAGTCTGATTGGTATCTCCAGTAATATGAATCACGATTTTCTCTCTCAATATCCAGCAGTAGATTCAAGTTGAAATATTCTTGGGATAATTTAAAGGTGTAGGGTATCACTTCGTTGACCTATACCGACCATATGACTAAATACATTTTCTTAACAAAACTTAAATTTAACTTACAAACTAAACTTAATTATATAATTGATTTTGTTTTCAAGAATTTATTTATGACATTTATTGTATAGCTCAACCATATACACAGTACATAACTAACTAACTAACTAAACTTACTTAATTCAAATTAATATCAAAATTAATTAATTTAATTTATTTTCTTCTATTTGTTGTTCGCTTGTGTCTCCTTTGATTGTGAACACTTAAATGTGCGTTAAATCTAATTAAATGTAATAACACAAAACCATTTCAAATATCAAAAATTTAAATTAACACTTAATTGATACTAACTAACTAACCAATTGTTAATACGTATTTAGCTATAAATATAATTATTATTATTTTTGTTTTTGTAAACTGTAGCAATAATATCTTTGCTGCCTGCAGAAACTACACAGATGATTCGTATATAACGATTTGTAACACTTTCGGTTTATTATTTTGCGCCTCTTTAACCTCTTTGAGAATGGCATTTGTGATGGCTTCCAAGGCAGCAATGTCCGCAGTATTGTGATCTTTCCGTGACATATTCCATTTGGGCATTGAGACCTAAACAAGCGAAAATGAGTGAAAAAAATTACATTTAATGTTTATTAATTAAAATAATTCAAAAGATTGGTGATTACAAAAATGTTGAGCTAGAAATCAGCAAAGTCAAATGCCAAAAAAAATCATTCATCATTTATCTCATTGTCCACATTTAATGGAATCCATGCAGAATAAATCACGCGTTTTGAAAAAAAAAATTATTTGTTTTTTGGCCCTTATTTGTGATAATACATGGGGCAAATTAATTACATAACATGAACTACATACCTCTACAACTGCAAATTCAAAATTTTTTTAAATACAATTGACAATTGTGCATATTTTCAAAGCATTTCCTTCATATCTGGTAGCTTTGGTTTAGAAATACAATGTACAAGCTTCTGAATGTGAAAGTACTACAGGGGAACACCAATCGACGCCATAAACCTCTACATATAAAATACTTTAGAAACAGAATTCCCAGCAGTTAAAAGAATACAAAATAATTAAAAGCATTCTCATATTTCATTACAATTGGCATTCGATTCCACGACCTGCAATTTGCTCTACCTAATCAAATGGAAATTCCAAATTTTTAAAGTACCATTGCGAACAATGGTAATTCTTTTGCATTTGCATTAGATAAACTAATGCAAACTAATATTCATTCCAAATTTAAAAATCAAAACGTTTTATCTCCCCAAAATTATAGCATTAATACTCGTATCGACTTTAGTTCCGATGTCCAAAAAACTGTTCATTCGATATTTCAATTCAATCAATGCAAACTAATATTCATTCCAAATTTAAAAATCCCAACACTTTATCTCCCCAAAATTATAGCATTAATACTCGCAACGACTTTAGTTCCGATGTCCAAAAAACTGTTTATTCGATATTTCAATTCAATCAATGCAAACTAATATTCATTCCAAATTTAAAAATCCCAACACTTTATCTCCCCAAAATTATAGCATTAATACTCGCAACGACTTTAGTTCCGATGTCCAAAAAACTGTTTGTTCGGTATTTCAATTCAATCAATGCAAACTAATATTCATTCCAAATTTAAATATCCCAACACTTTATCTCCCCAAAATTATAGCATTAATACTCGCAACGACTTTAGTTCCGATGTCCAAAAAACTGTTTATTCGATATTTCAATTCTATCAATGCAAACTAATATTCATTCCAAATTTAAAAATCCCAACACTTTATCTCCCCAAGATTATAGCATTAATACTCGCAACGACTTTAGTTCCGATGTCCAAAAAACTGTTTATTCGATATTTCAATTCAATCAATGCAAACTAATATTCATTCCAAATTTAAAAATCCCAACACTTTATCTCCCCAAAATTATAGCATTAATACTCGTAACGACTTTAGTTCCGATGTCCGAAAAACTGTTCGATATTTCAATCCAATCAATGCAAACTAATATTCATTCCAAATTTAAAAATCCCAACACTTTATCTCCCCAAGATTATAGCATTAATACTCGCAACGACTTTAGTTCCGATGTCCAAAAAACTGTTTATTCGATATTTCAATTCAATCAGTCGAACAACCGTTGGAGAGTCGTCTAAAAGTTGCATTTCAGAAATGTTGTCTTAAAATTGCACTACTGCACACACTGAGCGTACCCAGTGTGCCACATGAATCCGTTTCGAATCGAGAGGACTCGCTTCTTCGTACATTTTGTCCGAAACGGATCACAGTTTCCTCTCAAAAGAGTGGTTCGTTTTTCTACTTTTTGGGATCAGTCTCGAACTCGCAACGATCTTCGTTTTTGAAACAACCTGCTTCGGGTTGGTTTCATTTTAAATAAAATGGATTCGAAAAGGATTCAATGGATTTTTTAAACCTGCTTCGGGTTGGTTTCATTTTAAATAAAATGGATTCGAAAAGGATTCACTTTTATCAATTTTTACGGATTCGAAACGTATTAGTTCGAAATTTAACGAACAAAAACCCTCCAGTATTTAACCCGCACTTGGTTGGCATTAAAGGCCTGCAAAGAACCATCCAAACACACTTGTTGCTTGTTGTTCATTTTTCTTATATCTGCTTGTATCTGTTTCGCTCGCTTTGGATTGAGTGCGTATGGAATATATCTCTTTTAGATATCGATGGAATATGTATGAGAGAGTGAAAGTACCAAGTATCAAAAATACTTGTATGATTACATACACAATAAACAGATACATACATCGGTATTCTTGTTATCTGGCCTTGGAATATGAGGAGAGAGTGTGTTTACTTACCTCAGACATTTTTGTTTTATTTTTTCTTAAAATTTGCCACAGATAAAACTTACACCATCACTTTTTGTAAAAAGAATGGAAAAGGTAAGAGAACAGCATCAACGCCAAGCGTACGATCTGGAATATCCATATTAAAGGGATATATCCATTTAAAAAAGAAGTACAACAGTTACTTCACTGAGTGCAACTGATAAAGAGAAAAAAAAACTTCCACTACAATGAGAGCCAGAGAAAGAGATGATACGGTCTCTATTCAATCCAAAACGCATGAGCACATGTTGTGTTCTACTCTTTGTTGTATTTGTACCGATAATATCAGGTTCTTACTTGTTTTATCTATTTGTACAAGTAAAGTGAATGGAACGCTGCAGGCCTTTAGTTGGCAGTAACTAGCATTGTATATATTGTTTATGTAGCAACGTATAGTGATAATCGTGTTTGTTTTGAAAAGGTGAAACCTTCTGAAAACAGAAACGTGAGATGCTTGCAAATATATGAATGTTTGGAGTCCGTTCCAAACATATAATTGGTTCCTTCAACATGTGTTTTTGTGAGAATATATTACAGAGGCCGACTATTTTCAGGGAACGAAGTAGGATATTGTTCCTCCCAATGAAACCTATTTGAGTTTTTTACAAATTGAACTCTACTGACCAACTTTATGCGTAGGATTTTTCTGGTTGTGAGTAAACAACATTTTAGCCTACAGTTTATATTTAAATAAAGTAAATAAAATAAAGTCAAAAATTGCCCATTTTCGAACAACGGTGCACGCTGAAAAATCAGCCTTTTTTGGATGCAAATATAATGTGTTTGTAGCTTGTCGAAAATATGGTATATTTGTATCCAAATACTTTGCGGTTGATATTCAATAATTAATAGGTTATAATATACGTTTTCATGACCCAAATGTAACTTTGTTTGCTGAAAACTGCTGAAAAGCAAAAAAGCGGCAGATCTTCAACTAATGAAAAGAATGCTTGCAAACACACCATGTATATGTGGTGGTTTTTAACTAAAAACTAACACCCGGTTCAGACAGGGCAAGTGTACTTGCTCTAGTTATTGTCAATTCTTTTTTGAACTTGCTTTCATGTTCACACAGGGAAAGTTTGCTTGAGCAATTTTTGCTTTATTTTGCTTCCACGTTCATTCTTTTATGACATTCCATTTTATTTCAATTATGAAAAAATTTTATTCTGAAGGGAAATTTTTATATTTGTGGAGAAAATTTAAGTGAAAGGAATAATAATAATAATAACGACATTAATTGATTGCATAGGAGAACCTATGTATATTTACTATCAACATCAAACAAACCACTTATGTACTTTGTTTATTATCCAGAATTTTATGAACGAAACAAAAAATTAAAAGCATTGTCAAATTTTCATCTGCAGCTAACTTCGCGTAAAAAATTGCGGATGAGAAAACAAAAAGAAATAAGAGTACGGGCAAGTCTGTACCCCGTTTTCTTTCTTTCACCTCTCTCTGAAATGGTTATCCACAATGGCTGTAGCCACTTGTCCGATATCATCTGCAAAAAGTGATGGAAAGAAACCTAAACCATCCAAATAAAACCTTTGAATTATGAAATTATGTCGTTCAAAAAAAAACTTAGTATAACAAAACAAAATCGGCTGAGTGTTTTAGGCCCACCCAGTATGAAGAGCATAATAAAAACTGATCAAACTTCTTGCTCACTTTTTATGAAGCCTTTAATAAACATGGCAAAAATATTCATTAATTAATTAATCTCACTATAATTTGTATGAAGTCGGCTTCACCAAGTTAATGAACATTTCATAAGAGCCAAATCTATAACAATTTTCCTTATATCTATGAAGATTTTCTCCATTGTGAAGAAGGATTACCTCTTAATGTACTGCTTTGCATAACGAAACTAACCAACAACAAATCTTCAGTGAAGGTTGGTAAAGATATTTAAAGCCCTGGACACACTGCAATTGAAATCTTGTGTGTGTCGATTTTGTTTAACCAACCATTTGATTTATGAGTAATAATGAGCTGATAAGTTACTCGAAATCTCCGAATAAGGGAATCCTGCTGCAGTGTGAATGCAGTATTAGATCTGTACCCGCTGAAAAACAGCTCCTGTAAAACCACCATGTATATATTCGGAACATTGTTTTAATGAATTGAAGATCTGCTACTTTTTTGTTTAATTGTTGTGTGTTACATTTTTGTTTTCAGCAGTTTGCACCAAACAGAGTCAAGTTTGGGTCACAAACAAGAATGTTATAACATAATAATCGTAGTGTCTTCAATAAGTAATATCGAATAGCAAACACAATGTATTTGGGCACAAGTATACTATATTTGCGACAAACCACAAACACGTTATATTCGCATTAAAACAACAACAACAAAAAACACAATTTTCAGCGTGAATATATCATTTAATATCTAATATTAATAACAAATCGTGTGATCTCTTCATGATCTTGATGGAGATAATAGTGAGAAAATCTGCGTCAGCAGCATTTATTAGCAACATAAGTATAACCTTGGGTGAATATTACTGCTATGCCATGTCAAAAATCGTGACAGAATTGGCGAAAGTGGGATTGCAGGTAAATATCCAGTGTGCCATGCGAATTCATTTCGACGAACTCGCTTCTTCGTACATTTTGTCTGAAGCGGAAATTCGTTACCCAAACGTATGAAATTCCTCTCAAAAAAGCGGACTGTTTTTCTAGTTTTTCGAATCCGTCTCGAACTCGCAACGCACTTCATATTCGAATCCGTTTAGGGATGATTTTTTTCAAATAATATGGATTCGAGAGGAATTCGCTTTTATAATTTTTTCGGATTGGAAACCGATTCGCCCGAACTGTTGTTGTCAGCCACGTTTTGTTTTAGTTTTTGTGATATGAATTTGCGGCATCCTGTGATCGAAATACCAGATGTTTTAAATTTCAAATTTGCGTCCCCAAACTCGAATTTCGCGGTTTCATGTTTTTACGGATCCGTAAGAATTTAATCGTAATTTCACTGATTCGCATTTTAATGGTTTACGGCCTCGTACGGGCTCGAAACGGATTCACCGAATCCTAATTTCACTGATTCGCATTTTTATGTTTTTAACGGGTTCAAAACGGATACGGCAAATCGCGGTTTCACAGATTCTCTTCACACTCAAAAATCTGTCTTTTTTTGTTGTTTGGATGCAAATATAACGTGTTTGTAGCTTGTCGCAAATGTACTATACTTGTGCCCAAACACGTTGTGTTTGCTTTCAATATAACATGTTTGAGACAATGGTTGCAATGATTAATAGGCTATAATATATGTTTTTGAGACCCAAATGTGGATTTTTTGTTGAAAACCACTAAAAATAAATACGAGACAGACAATAAAGAAACAAAAAAAGAAGTAGACCTTTAATTAATGAAAAAGTGCGTGCAAAAATTTACATATTTCCTGCAATATGTTGCTGGGGCCGATATTTTTCAGCGTGTTGTTATGCTTTTATGGACTCTGTACGAGTTCGAGCTTTAACGGACTCGTAACGGGTTCGAAATGGATCCCCATCCGTTTTTGTGCATATGGGATGAGGACAAAACCAAGTTAATGATTTTATCGAACAGAAGTTGATCTCGCTTGCAGAAACATGAAAACGTTGATGACAGTGAACGAATTTATTTTCCCCGGATCTGCCGAAAACAAAAAACAATAACTGAAGACAATTGGAAAAATCTAACCTGTTACAAAAGTATGTTATCTTTGACGTGTAAGGCTCCTAATAAAATCAAAGAAAATATAACTATTGTCACAACATTAAAGCTTTGCCTGTACCATAAGTCGGGAATCAAATTGTGAAATTATATATTAAACTAAAACAATGATATCGCATCGTTTGCCAAAACATTTCGCCATTAAAAGAAAAATCAGATTTTATAGTTATTTCCTCATTGGGTGTAGATCCATAAAAGCAGATTGTGTTTTCCTTCCTGTGGCGCTTTGAATTTGCAATGAAACATATGATGCTCATGTTTTTGTTTTTTTTATTCTTCTTCATACATACCGTCAACACTTTTTGTAGTGTCGAATAATCCAGGCCAGTGCCAGCTGTCTCGCCTAAACGCCTCAATGTCTCAGCCATAGGACCAGAAAGTTCCTGTTTTTGTTTGAAAGAAATGATGCATTAAAAAGGAGTGAAAAATAATATATAGAAAAAGGTCATTAGTTGTTGTATACAATTCTTTTGTTTTCATTTGTCGAACCCGGTTACTAGTTCTCGATTTCGTTCATTTAAGGTGCCCGGACATGACAATCACGAATATTCACGCCATATCGAACATGTGCATTAAGTTTTGTGAGCGAAATGTCTGGCCACCCTAAATTAACTATACAGGGTGATTCAGGAAGTTCCGGACAAATTTCTCCAGCGTATTCCTTGGCTCATTTCATGAAGATCCTCGACGTTGGATTGGACGAGCTGGACCAATCGCGTGGCCGCCACGATCTTCAGATCTTGATTCTTTTGTGGGGCTACATGAAATATTGTGTGCATTCTGTGCAGATCCACAATCGTGAGCAGTTACTTGCACGCATTGAGGAAGCTGCGGTGAAAGTCCGTGAAAAGATGAGTGAACTAAACGTGGCGGATGTGGTTTGCAAGCGGCTGCAATTGTGTTTAGTAGAAAATGGGAACCACATTGAAAACTTCCTTTAACATCAAATGTTTTTTTTTCCTTATGTGTTTGATTCTTCAGCCAAAAATTTCAATAAAATAAAATCTTAAACATGTTAATTTACAAAAACAAATAAATGTGTGCTGTTATTTTGCTTCCAAAAACAAAAACAAACATTTTTGCATTTCAGTAAAGTGGTCATAACTTTGGAACGGTAAGACCTCTGGGCTTCGTTTAGGTCATTTTGGAAAGGTAAGAGGTATGACTATCTTTCAGCAGAATAAAAACATGAGTTACCTTCTATCTGGCTGAGCAAATTGAGGTTATGTGAATTTTTTTCCCCATTTTTTCTGAAAGCTCTGTATCTCGGCGATTTGACTTTTTTCTATTTTTTTTATTGATTCTGAAAGTCCTCTTAAAGACCTTTCCAACAAGACCTTTTAAAAAATCCGACCACTGGCTCAGAATTTAGCAACTTTACCCTACTACCCTCCGACCACCAATCCGAAAATGTTGAACCCGCTGCCATTTCGCAATCCTGCATTTTCGGATATGGTCCTAGTGGACTTTTCTTCATGAAATGAGCCAAGGAATACGCTGGAGAAATTTGTCCGGAACTTCCTGTATCACCCTGATAGTTAATGAACTAGTTAATGAACTACCCAACTCTATTTTCATTCATACTAAATTGTAAACTAAACACTTACCTGCAACTTGGCCCAACTGGTGGCATACTGCCGCCTCACCAACTCAATGATGGTCGAGGTTAAGGCCAAACCAATTAAGATGTATAATGTACAGAGCAGCATATAATTGGGTTTTTCTGGAATTATACAAAAGTAACAAATAAAATCACAAGGATCTCCCACAGCAAACAGAGAAATGTTAAGTTTTCCCTTACTTGGCACTAAATCGCCAAACCCAATGGTGGTCATTGTGATGAAACAGAAATAGAAGCCATCAAAAAATGTCCAATCATCTTCCCAGAGCAGCAGTAAACCCGCTCCAATTCCTAAATAGACAAAAAGGAATAACACAGCCAATATGGCGTAAAACCAGGTTTTACCAACGAAATTGGTAACTTTTGGTGTTTCTGGAAACATAGAAGATAAAATACTATGTAAGTCTTGGAGGAACTCCTGAATGTTGGTCATAACATTTTGTACTTACTTGGCATATGTTTGCCCAACACCGATACTGCAGTCGCAAATAAACGTCCCCAATCCGCTATTACCGTAAGCGTAAAGGGAATGCCTATTAGTGCGAAGCAAATACAAAATGCTCGGCCTCCAATTGTCACCGGGACAATGTTACCATACCCTATGGTGGTCAAGACGGTCGATGAAAAGAATACCGCCTGCATTATACTCCATCGCTCATATGGTTCTGGAAAGTCTCTTTCGGCCTGAATAAGTAGGCCACCTTCAGCGGCCTCCTGGACAGCCTGAAAGAAAAAAAAACCAAACAGATGTGAACAAATTCAAAACTCTAGTCTCTATTCAGTTTTCTAGCTCAAATAGAAAAATCAAATCGAAAATCAAATACAAAATTCTCTATAGAAAATTATACTACTATAATACTACTATAATTATACTACTTAATTTCATCGAGTAACTTAGAATAGACAAGTCATATCTCTCATCTGACGTTTCATTTCACACTCTTTGTCATGGGTTTGTGCAAATGACAGATGTTCGACTAAAATTAACTTACATCAGGTGGAGTTACAAGAACTGTTGACTTAACTTGTTCATGTCGTTTTAGTATAGAACTGTGAAATTTAAATGTAATTTGCACTTTGTTGTTGACTTTTATTGTTGTATTGAACACAACTATTTTACCGCTCAAACACGAAATGCCGTTGGCATTGTCTTGTTGGATGTTGTGTGCTAAAGCTGATGTACTCATTTGAAGCTAAAATTACCGAGAGAATAAACTTCTCTATTCTAAGGGCGGATCAATAAGTCCGTGACTTTTTGGATGAAACACAGTTTTGTTTTGCAAAAAAAAAAAACAAATTTATTTTTCAACATAATCTCATTTTAGCTCAATACACTTAGTCCAACGTTTCTCCAATTTTTGTATCCCTTCCAAAAATAGGATTTTTCGAGGTCCATAAAATAGGCATTTGTTTGATCAATAATTTCATCGTTGCTAAAATTTGTCTTTCTAAATCTGTCTAAATTTCTTTCCACCGAGCCATTTCTTTAGGTTTGGAAATAGGATATATTCACTGGGGGCTAAATTCGGAGAATACGTCGGATGAGGTACCAATTTGTAGCCCAATTAAACAACTCCAAACAATCCTTTGAAGTTGTCACACGATTACGTTTATGGTCAATTGAGAGCAAACGCGGCACCCATCTTGCAGACAGCTTTCTTAAACCCAACTGATCATTTAAAATCAAAAACACACTGCCATATGAAATGCCTATGGCATCAACAATCTCTTCTTTACTCTTCGATCGGCCAACACCATATCGTGGATTTTTTCGACATTTTCGAGTGTATTGACCTAAATTGGCCGTCCAGAACGTTCAGCGCCATTTGTACTTGTGCGACCACAACAAAGGTCAGTAAACCAATTTTTACCATTGATATCGATGGTGCTGAGTCCCCATAGTATTCAGCAAGCATTTCCTTGGTTTGATTGACGATTATTTTTCGCAAAAAATAATGCTTAATGAGCACTCGAAATTCACTTTTGCCCATTTTTAAAAATGTATGTTTTGAACGGCTGTTAATCGCAAAGTAATTGACAGAACTTGCTCAAAATTTGACAGTAGTCTATTAACAGGTGGTACTTAATGAGATAAGCGGAGAAAAGGTTTTCGATACAAAAATAAATCTTATGGTAATGTTAGACTATTAGACAAATCGTTGGACATGACAAAATTTTCATTTGTGAAGATCGAATGGAGTATTGTAAACTTGAGGATATCGATTTGCAGGAAAAATTTTGACACTTTTGTTAGATATCTCCCATTTTTTGATTTTCTTCAAAATATTAAGACATCGGTGTTGCTATTACAATCAGAGTAAGTAAAAAAAAAAACAGCAGACAGTTGTCCGAGGCCTTCGGCCACGGACTGTCCCTGCAGGCTGTGTCAGAGACACGGCCATTAAGTTTAACGTAGAATACGCCATCCGGTAAGACAGAAAACATATATATCAATAAATGATAAATAACATAAGCAAATGAATTTATTTATTTGATAGTTACTTTTGATAATATACATAAGCTTATGGTAGGAAAAATAGGATAAATATGTTTTTAAATTAAAAGAGTAAGGATAAATGATAAATAACAGACGCAAATCAATTTGATTATTTGAAAGTTACTTTTGATAATATGGGCTTATGATAGGAAAAATAGGATAAATATGTTTTTAAATTAACCACATCATTGGTATAAAACCACATCTTGGCAGCACTTTCATTTAACATAAAAATGTATGAATTAATTCAAATTCACATTTAACATTTTGTTTCACTTAAATACATAAGTAAATATACGAAATTTCAATATTTCATCAATCAAAACAACAGCCGAAGGTTTCTGTCCACACTGAAACAGCAGCATAGTTTGTGTTCACGCTACAAACTCAAACCCTCAACCAAACACCACACATATGTTTGAGTGTATGTGTTTAAACAATTTTCATTTGAGAAATTTAAATATTAGGAAGATATCAACCAATATGAAATGTATATCAAACGGAAGATAAAATCTTCATTTACCTACATAAAAATTTTTAAAAAAAGTTATCTCGCCGTTTCCTCATAATCAATGAAATAAAGATTACAACAATAACAATCTGACATGACTCCCTATACCGTAAGGTAAGACGTATTCTACGCCAAAATTCCGCTCGCGAGCTGAAAAATTCAGCTCCTCCTCAATATAAAACTCTCACTCCGAGTTTAAAAAAAACTAAAATCTCTACCGAATTTGATTTTTAACATTTTTACCGAGCGAATCAAATATAAAAAATAAAAATTCGATTCTGACTTTAATTGTTACTTTACTGGAAGTGAGAGCTTTATAATGAAGAGAAGGCGAATTTTCGACTCGCGAGTGGAATTTTTTGAACTTGGATATACATAAGAGGCAAGCAACTGCGACAAAAAATCGATTGGAATGTTGTGGAAGGTGCAGAAAATAATAAACGTCTATCAGAAAGGGCAGACTTATAAAAAGGCTAAAAAATCGGATGGAACAACGGGGAATTGTGTACCTATATTAAGAAAATAGTATTTGTGGTGATGGATATGTGAATAAACAGAAAAGTCGGTTCTGGGCACTGGAAAACCCTTAAATTATTCATCAGTTACCTTTGCATCCATTAAAAGTGACAGTCTGGCGTGCAATTTTGTCAGGAGGGGGAAATGTGTGAGAATGTAATGAAAAATGTGCTCAAAAGGGCTCGCATTTGTGAGGCTAACAGAGGCGGACATTTATCTGATATTGTATTCCATACCTAATTGCTGACATTAAATAAAACATTTATCAATATAAGATCCATTCTCTTTCATTTAATGAAAAATTATAAACAAACAAAGTAGTATACCTTCCCGTCGGACACCCTGTATATGGGTGAAAGGGGCAGGAAAGGGCAAAAGTTGAAAAAAGGAAAACGTTTGGAATGATTAGGAATGTGTTAATTAGATTAGATTAGATTAGAATTTGATAAAAATTGTTTTTATACGTAAAAATTGCAAAATATGAATATGCGAGAAGACTTCTTCATATAAATGAGATGTTTGTAAAATAGGTCAAAAAGGGGTAAAATACAACAATGTGGGAAATTCTTTTGGGAAGTGTTAAAAATAGAATATGTGGATAATAAAGGATGAAAAGGTCAACAAATCGTTTGGAAAGATAGGGAATGTGTTAATAATAGTGTACGTGGAATAAAATGTATGATTGGAAAAGGGACAAAAATGTTTAAACTTCAAAAAGATAGAAATTCGAGTTGGAATGGTTTATAAAAATAGTGTATGTGGGTTAGAAGGGGGCAAAAAACGATAAAAGTTCAAAATGCGGGAAAAATAGATCTTGATTGCTCGGGGTTGTGGATATTTTGGATCTAACACCCAGCATTTTGTTCGTAATTTTGAAAATTTGTAGAATAACACCTGTGCTTACTTTTAATGTCAACATATTTAATATACAATTATTAGTTTTGTATTGAACTAGTTTTATCGGGTACAACAAACGTATTTTAAGTGACGGTGGTTAACGTGCTTTTTATTATCTGCAATGGGTCGGCACAAACATTTTGTGTCTGACCCTTTTAACCCCATTCAATATTTTTGCACGTTCCTAACCTTTTCAAACGATTCTTCTCGCATTTTGAAATTTTACCCATATTGTCCCCTTTTTACCCTTTTTATACACATTCACAATTTTTGCACACTCCTATCCTTTCCAAAAGATTTTTATCGCATTTTCAAGTTTTACCCAAGTTTTACGTCAAGTTTTGTCTCCGTTAATCGAGACACAATTTTCTATATAGAAAGCACCACCGTAAACTGAACCACAAATTGTCAGTAAACTGGGATACAATTGTCAATATAGTAGACATGTGACAGTAAACTGAGTCAACATTTTCTTTATAGAGAATATGTCGCAGAGAACTCAAACTATATTTTCTATATAGAAAACATGTTACAATATTTTCTACATAGCAACGTGTGTCACAGTAAACGGAGACACAATTTTATACATTAAAAAGGTACAATGAGTGTTCGAACTCACGGGCGATGTGTTAACACCTTTTGGTTACACGGTACCTATTCGATTTCTATGAAAACATTTGTAAATGTTACATTGGAAAATAAAAAACAGCGTTCAATCATATGATGACGTTACATTTAAATAATATTATTACTTAAAATTATTTAAAGATCAGTGCAAATGTACATGTGTCATTATTTTCTTGCTTAAAAAAAAAAAAACAGAATGCAACGCAAAAGACATGAACATACATACACTGTTATGTTCGTACATACGCTACACAAGTTCAAACAATTTTCGTTGCTCTCTTGCTATCTCATTTTTATATACGTATAATACGTTATTATTCTCTTTGCTCTGAGAGTGCTCCGCACCCACATTTTATTTATAATTTATAATAAAAAATGCAACCCGTTTTTGACAATAAATTCTTTATATATGAATTTGTCCAATCCCGCCTATATTTGCAGCAGATCTTAGAATATGTACACCTAACCAACATACCCTATTTTGTTCAAATACCGTTAACAGGTGCAGAAATAATGGATTTTTAATTTGTGATTGGTATGGGAGGTACCCCGCCCCTTTGCCCAATCCCGCCAATATTTTGAAGTTCATTTCTGTCGTCGCCATTAGTTAGCCTGCGAAGTTTCAGCTCGATTGGATCACGGGAAAAGGGTTAAAAGTAATTCCAAAGTTTTTTCGGTATGCATACATGCATACAGACAGGTGAAGTTAATATAAACAATTTAAAAAGGCATTCAATCATATGATGACGTTTGATTTAAATAATATTAGTACTTAATAACACTTAAAAATATTAAAAGACAAGTGTCATTATTTTCTTGCTTAATACTATTTGTTTTATTCCCACAAAAAAGAAAGAGAATGCAAAGTAACAGGCACATGTACATACATACATACATTGTTATGTTCGTACATACGCTACACAAGTTCACACAATTTTCGTTGCTCTCTTGCTATCTCATTTTATATACTACGTATAACCACGTCATTATTCTCTTTGCTGTAAGAGTGCTCCGCATCCACACAAGACAACTATTCGCTGCCGATACATCAGTGTGTTTTTTTTTTGGAAGTTTGACAATCAGTGTTTCGCAGTCAGACAAATCTGTGTTCTATATAGGGGTGGGTCACCCTTATCATTTAGGGGTATGAAAAATAGATGTTTGCCGATTCTGACACCTACCCGATATGCACACAAAATTTCATACAAATTGGTCCATCCCTTTCGGAGGAGTTTAACACCAAACAATCTGTGATCGCAGTCGGACAATATGTGTGATCGCAGTTTGACAATCTGTGTGATCGCAGTCGGACAAAATGTGTTTGGATGTATTCACTTTGTGAATTTAGTCCCTACCCGCGCCTATAGATGTTAACACATCAAAAAAATTCCAGAATAGAAGAAAATATAGAAAATATTTTCTATATAGAAAATATGTCAAAGTAAACTGATACAACATTTTCAGTATAGAAATTGTCACAGTTAGCAGAGACAAACATTTTTACATAGAGAAGCATATTACTGTAAACGTAAACCACATTTTCTATATAAAAAATATGTCACCGTAAAGTGAGACAAAATTTGCTTTATAGGGAAACATTGTTACGGAAAACTGGAACAACGTTTTCTAAATTGCCAACTATTTCTGTGTCTGTAACTGTAGTCGATATTTTTGAATTTCATCGTAACTCGATGTCTTAGGCTTAATTTTTGAGTGGAAAATCATCTTTGATCAACGATCAAACATAATTTAAACTCTGAATTCACTTTTTAGGTTAATAGTTAATTGCTGTTTAAACAGCCAAAGTTGGGCATTTAAACTATGATCAAGTGGCCATATGATTTTGATACAAAACAACAACAAGAACACAACAAGAAACACAAGCTTCTTCTTTAATTGTTAATGTGAACAAATATAATCACCATCCTAGTTGAAATAACAAAAAAAACGTATCATTTAACTCGTAGTACTATTTAGAACTTTATTTCTGCTCCAATTTGATTAAATATTTTGTATTTTATCATTAATTTGTTTCTATTTTATCATTTCACTTTTGTTTTGCAAATGGCGTCAGTTTGATGCATTGTAATGTTTAGCCGATAAATGTATGAATACCGGTTATTTTTCGTAGCATTTGCCACTGTTGCCACATGGTAGTAAGATTATATGACAAAGCACTGAAAAACTCTTTTCGTATTTAAAGTCAGATCAAACACAAATCAAAATCAACTGATGATCAATTTAAATAACCAATCAAAAATTGGGCCTTAGGTCATCAAGCGCCGCTTAATAACGTTAGCCCGTGGTACGCGTATCACAAGTAAGTGAGTCGTTCATCGGCTGCCACCTACACTTGACCGAACCTAACCTAGGCCACCAAAACATTTTTACTATTATGTAGACTTCTACCTTTCGTCCTTTTCTTATATATTTGTATTCGAATATATTTACAAACAATTGCCATTAGTATTCTATTACCTCAATTCTTTCTTTCACTGTCATAATTTTTATGACCTCCTAATCTGTTTATGGCTAGTAGACGCGCGAGTCGAATGGGTCATAAAAAGTCAATCATGTGAAGTTAACATCATCAACGAAAACAAACTAGAACACAAGTCAAGACTTTAATCCTTGCGACGTTTAATTGGGCGACAAATTAAATAGGTCTTAAACAACTATAAATTTAAAGTCACATGGAACGTGACACCAGACGCCGCCGCCCAATGCCAATTGTCTTTGATACCCTTCGGCTTATCGTGTGCTTCATCCAACGAACAACAACAATCCAATAAATTAGTCCATTATCCCTCCGTTTGGTACAAATTTGTGAGTGGCACTCCAAGTGCTGCTAACTTCACAAAATAGCCCAGTAGGAGCAAACATCAGACTCTCCCATCAGTTGATGCTTTTTATAGCTATCGCTGTGATAAAGATCATAAACTTTAAAGTTTATTGAAGTAGCAAACAAAACATTTGGAAATTATGATGGTGTCGAGTTGATGACAACAAATAAAAACTACGAACAACGACATCTGGGCCGTTTTCATTAAGTGGAAATTCTGTAGATAGACAGACACTTCATCGCTGTTGGTTTCATAGAGGGACAAATTAGTTATTCCAGATATTAAACTGTGCGAACTACAAATTATTTCACGTGTTTATAATTATCGTGAAAGCTTTCGCTCATCAGGTTTGACACAAAGAAACTAATCAGAAAGCCATTTCAGGGATGGTATAAATAAAATTATCAGGTATTAAAAAGTACTTTTTCGAATCTACGTTTAAGTAGAATTTTTAAGGGCGTGGTTTGCACTGTAATTTAAAAGCACAGGAACATTTTCATAATAATATATCATAATAATAAATAGCATAAGGAAATTATTGGAAATTGAAACAAACTCATTGTGTGGAAATTTGTGATTTATGTCGCATTTACACCGCAGTTTATAGCGACCGGATTAGCGATAACCTTGTTCTCTAAGCTTTGCCGTTTACACCAACCAATTTAAGATTAAATTGTCATTTCATGTGGCAACTTTGTGATTAGACCAATATAGAGCAACTCCGTGCCGAGACCAAATTATTGAAGACGGCGGCACAACAGAGAAATTAAATTGGCAGCTATTGGTTTTACCAGTTTTGTACACATTTTTGAAATAACTGAGCCTTTAAAATGGGATCAGTCGGTCAAATCGGGCCAGTTGGTCAAATCGGCTCATATTTTAAACCAATGACAATCAATAATATCGGCGGCTGCGTGAGCTTAAAAAAAATGTTAAGGGCGGCGACGCGTCGTAAAATTTTCGTCCGGCTTCCGTCTGCCAAACAGTTTTTTATTTTGGTTTAGCAGACTTGCATCAACTTGTACACTAGTTTAAAACAAGGTAAACAATTAAACTTTAGTTTTTACAAATTAAAATTTTATGAGTACTCTGCTGGGTTACCTCGAATTAAAAACTCAATTTGTTTTCAACGAAAACAACGTATTACATATTGATGAAACATATATTTAGATAAAGTCCATTTATTTGTAAAATGCGCATGATAACATTCAATTCAATGAAATTAAATAACTCTACAATTTAAAAAAAATAAATAAAATTCAAACAGATATTAGAAATTTTTAAATTTTGTTTTTAAATTTTTGTTACCGGTTCTTAAATTTTGGGTCAATTTAATTTCTAAAATTATTAAATATGACCTCAAGCCAAAAATGGAAATGAGTCGTAGGAAAAAAATCAAACATTAAAAATTAAACATTGTAGGAAAAATCCGAGTGGACGAAAAGTCGACTTATTATTTGTTTGAAAATATGAAAAGAATTAGACAAATATCTATAAGTATATCGCGAATACGGAGCGGAGCGTCCATATAAAAAATAAAAATCTTAATGGACTTGAATAATACCGGAATTTTCAATAAGAGCGCTACAGAAATTTTTTTTAAATAAAACAAAACCGGTTTTAGATACCAATAAAATTCTTTATTCCTGTGAAAGTACGTTCGATGCCATTATGTACGGAACTCGATTTCTTTTGCATGGCCACCACGGGCACGCTTGCAGAAGTCCAGACGCTGGACCCAATTTTCTACGGTTTTCAAGCTTAAATCGGCCGATACTGCTGCAATTCCGCGTTCGATATTCGTACGAAGTTCATCAGTCGTCGCTGGCTTGTTGGCATAGACCATAGACTTGACGTAGCCCCACAGGAAACAATCTAACGGCGTCAAATCGCACGACCGAGGCGGCCAATCGACTGGACCATTTCGTGAGATAACACGTTCACCAAACTTGGTTTCCAATAAATTGATTCTGGCATTCGCTGTGTGGCTTGTGGCGCCGTCCTGTTGGAACCACATGTCCTCCAAGTCTATATTATCCAATTGGGGCCAAAAATGTTCGGTTATCATTGAACGGTAGCGATTCGCATTCACAGTAATGTGCCGGTCTTGATCATCACGGAAGAAGTACGGCCCAATGACGCCGCCGGCCCATAAACCGCACCAAACCGTAATTTTTTCGGGATGCAATGATGACTCATGGATTACGTGTGGATTGCTGTCTGACCAATAACGCATATTTTGCGTATTGACGAAGCCATTCAGCCAGAAATGAGCCTCATCTCTGAAGATTATTTTCCGATGAAAATCCGAATCATTTCCAAGTTGTTGCTCAGCCCAATTCACGAACATACGACGCTTATGGTGGTCAAGCGGCTTCAGTTCTTGCGTCAATTTGATCTTGTAAGGATGTAGGCCAAGATCTTTTCGCAAAATTCGCCACAACGACGTCACAGAGATGCCCAACGCTTGAGAACGACGTGTGAGAGACACATTTGGGCTTTCTTGAACTGAAGCCTCAGCGGCAGCAATATTCTCGACACTACGGGCACTTCTTTGTCTCACTGGCACGGGAACATTTTGTACTGTGCCTGTGGATTCAAATTTTTCCACTAGACGCTCAATTGTTGATCTGGTAGGACTATTATGACGACCATAAATTGGACGTAGCGCTCTTAAAGTTGAGGCCACTGACTCCAAATTTCGGTAGTAAATTTTAATAATTTCGAATCGTTGTTGGCTCGTATACCTTTCCATGATGAAATGGCAAACCTTACTGAAGAGAAATGTCAAAAGAGCGGGAAAAACTATGGCGTCGTTTGCTGTCCCTATCTAAAATAAAAAGATTTCTAGATTATATATATGTCATATCTTTAAAACGTTTTTAAAATCCGTTAAACTAAAAATTTTCAAACAAAAAATTGCTAAAACAC
Organism: Phaonia tiefii; assembly: GCA_963931995.1. Lineage (NCBI taxonomy): Eukaryota > Metazoa > Arthropoda > Insecta > Diptera > Muscidae > Phaonia > Phaonia tiefii. Next base: position 110,621,757 of record OZ008370.1, on the reverse strand, counting down.
ACATGTGTGGTAGCAACTTTTTTTTTAAAAGTAAATGACGCCGTATTAAAGTTTGCAATAGGTTAAAGCCTCCTATCGTAACAAAAAAGTTATTATTTTAACAATTGGACTCACCGTTTCCGAGATATAGCTATTTTTTGGTTTAACGATTTTCTTATTTTGACGGTTTTTACGAAAATAATACTTTACGAATTTTTACGAATAATTCCATACGATGAAAAACCCTTAGAAGCCCGTAAAAATTAGTTATTTTTTCGATTAGACGCTCTGTTTCCAAGATATTGCCATAAGGGCATTTTAGCTATTTTTGATTCGAGAAATTTTAGTTATAGCGATTTTAGTTATAGCGGAGGTAACAAATTAATTATTTTTGCTATTGGACGCACCGTTTCCGAGATATACCTATTTTTTTATTTTAGCAATTTGCTTTTCTGCCGATTTTTTGAAAAAAAAATTCTTCCATACGAGGTGGACCACTAAATGAAAAACTCTTAGAACCCCCCAAAAATTACTTTTTTTTACGATTGCCGCTCCGTTTCCGAGATATAGATATTTTTTCTAAATTTTTAAAATTTTCGATTAAAAATGGGGATGGATGGGTACTCTGGGTAACCCATTACCCATCACCGTGATTAATGGGTAAAAGCCGCTTACCCATTCTCCATGTGTAATGGATAATCGTGCAGGGGAATTTCCCATAGTCGTGGGTAGCAACCCTTTATCCACCATACCCTGTGGGTAATGCGTAAATGTTCATTACCCAGTCCCAACAGTGATGTGTATGGGTTACACATGGGGGAGTAAATACGAACCCTGTTTGTAACCATACACAAACAGTTATAATTTAAAAATATCACATGTATGTTTAAGTAAATTTGTGTCATCCACAATAATAGTTCCTCTAGACAAGTGTCCACAATTTTTTGCATGTTTGTGAAGGCGTCAATAGTGGTGTCAGACTCAACGATTGTGTTTAAAAGTCTCACTTCACTGCAATTTATGGTAATACTAGTAAAATAAAAGTATACTTGCGATTCAGAAACTAGTTTGGTGAGATATATCAACTGTGAATATTCGATAACAGTAAAATATACATGGACTTTAATGACCTTCTGTTGATTTCGTAGAGAAAAATATATGTCAACCGTTGATTTTGTCCAAGCATATCAAATTCTGGGTCTATACGGCGCAAAATGTTAATATGTATACTAGGGATATAACTTTTTGAAATTTTTTGCAAATATCAAAATCTTACTAGCATAGTCAAATAGACCATTAAAAATTATTAAGAAAGATGGTATTACTTTTTTCATATCGTTAAAAAAAGTTCACGCAAGCAACGCGGTGAAGTTAGAAAGGTTATAATCTAACCTTTTAGCATACCGACCCAATCAGAATCAAAATCATGTTATAATTTATATATTTATACTAATAGTGCATTTACATTACACTGAAATCCAGTTTTGAAATCGTGAAACCGGATTACGGGAAACCGGATTTCGATTTCACAACACTCAAACAGCTGATTAAGTTTTCACCAATTCTCTTTTGTGTGTTCGTTCATTATAATATTAATATTTGAAGTTTGTTTATTGTGCTGAAATTTATAAAAAAAATGTCTTCTAAAAAAGTGGTCTAACCGTCCAGAAAAACTCGAAAATCTGGACGAAGTGCTTGACAAGATTTGAAAATAGCATATCACTCAAGCGAAATATTGCAGATAAGAGAGGTACACAATTATCTCAAATGAACTATACGCGTTATGGAATAAGATGAATATCCCAAAAGTTGGTTTATTGTACGTGAATATTAAAGTTAGAAACTTAATTCGATTGTATAAGAATAGTTAGAAATATTCATATGGTACTAATTTCGAAAATGTTTTTAGTATAACAAAAAAAAGTACAGATTTAAATTCAGATTTAATCAGTTCGGAAGAAATAATGTCTGACACAAACTCAGTGTCAATGTACGAGTCTGAGGAACAATGCTCATCCGAGGAATCCGACTACAAGCCCCCAGCAAGAATGAAATTTAATGAATCTTTAATAAACCCATCAGTTGCATTAGTAACCAACGTCAATGTCAGTACAAGGAAAGCAGCAAAAATCTGTAAAGAAAAATCTGTAAAGTATCAGGAGTAAAAATTGCAACACCATCACAACCGGCTATTTATAAAGCGGTTATCAAATCATCCAATCAAAAAGTAGAAATCTTTAAAGCAACTTTAAAAATTGAAAGCTGGTGCCTCCATTTTGATGGCAAAAAGATTAATAAAAAAGAAATCCAAGTAATAGTTTTAAAAAATGAATGTAAAGAAATCAAATTAGCAGTTTTAGTTTTGGAAAATGGAAAAAACAAATACAATATTTAATGGAATAAAGGAAACATTGTCCAAGTTTGATTTATGGAAATGCATAAAAATTATCATTTGTGATACCACAAGTGTTAATACCGGCAGCAAAAATGGCGTTGTTACCCAATTGAAAAATTATTATTATTCAATTCATCTACCTCCACCGCAATATGTTGGGTGCCTACATCATATATTAGACTTATTACTGAGACACGTTATGGACGAATTACTGGATGGAGAAACAACCTCCCACGAAATCTCTTATAATTTTGTCGAAGAACTAATAGAGAACTACAAAGAACTACAGCAAATCTACAAACAAAATGGGAAACAACTTGAAGTGAAAAATATAAAGTGGCGTGATGACATGCAATTTTTGTATGAGCTTGGAAGTGCATTTAGGTACTTTCAGAAAAATAAAAAATTCCCTAAAATAAACTTCAAAACCATACCGTCACTGAGCAACGCTCGTTGGAATTCTAGGGCCATTCTGACTATTTTAGTATTTATTCTTCTGCCAAAGTACCAAACTGAGCTATACCAAATTTGTCAGGTTATATGCGGAAAATGGTTCGACATATGGTTTTCTGATCAGTGTTTTAATGAAGAAACTTACGAAGCTTTACAACTTTCATTGCCGCAATTTAAGAGCGCACATGCATGTTTTGGAAGACACTGGGTAAAATAAGCTTCAATAATTCCCATTCAGCAAAGAAGTAACATATCCGCTGTGTGTGCTTGACATGACATTGATAATACGAATTAACTGATACACAGTCAGTGTACGAGTTTTTCAATATGTATCAAATCACGGGCTATTTGTTGTCTCAACATTTTTTTTAGAAATTACAATAATTATTATTATATTTTTCATTACTATTCTGATTCGAGAGCAAAATTAATTTAACAAGTTTCTGAATGTTTTTTTCTATTAAACATTACAACTATTTTTTTTATTCGTTTATCCCTATAATGTGAAATAAAATACATACTTGTTCAGAAAGGAGGTGGGGCGATACCTTAGTGGTCATTGAAATAGTTATCTATATTCCCAACCATCCACCGCAATAATCAATTAATCAATGAATACATTTTGCCATTAAAAATTATAAATAATATGAATTTTAAGACCGAAATACATATGTAAGTAAGCAAAAACGGATCATCTTTTGTTTGTACTACAGTACCAAACTGTACTACCTTGCCCATCCCTGGTTTAACCCCAATGAAAGCTTTTTTGTTTGTGACTAATATAGAACGAAAGCTTTTGCTGTAGCCACGTAGGGATTTTCTCTGTGTGCGCGAGTGAAAAGTGTGTTTTGGCAAGGCAGAGTTGTGTGGCGTTGGTGGTGTAATGGTCAGCATAGTTGCCTTCCAAGCAGTTGATCCGGGTTCGATTCCCGGCCAACGCAACTAAATTTTTTTTTCGTTTGACATCAAATTACACTGTAAGCAAAATTTGAAGTTTTGAAATGACACACAAAACACCGAGACACCCCAACTAATTTTTGGGTCATAGAATCCAGTGGTATGTATACTCCGTTTTAAAATAACGAGATATTTTGATTTTAAATTTGTAGTAGATTCAAGGTGATTTTTGATTTTATTTGAGGGAAAAACCTGCAAAAGCTCTTGTTAAATCAATTTATATATTTTTTTTTCGACAAAATGTAACCGTTGAAATAATAGACATCTATTTGGAAGCAGAATTAGTTTACCTCTTACAATTTGGGGCCATAATAATTCTAATAATTTTGGGATTCGGGATTTTGGGATTTTAGGATTTTAGGATTCGGGATTTTGGGATTGACATCCCTATTACAAACAGATGCTACAACATATATATCAAAGTGTTCACTTTATAAGCATTTCATTGACCATTTTGATAAAATAGAAAAATGAGTGACGAAAAATGCAGATCACATTGCGAAAAATTAAATATGTTTTGTTTTGTGTGTGGAAAATTTACACCGAAAAATCATCGACGACATTTGGTGCCCTCAACGCCTACAATCAGTATTTTTTTGTTATCCCCGCTGAAGAAATGCGAAATGTTGATCATGCACCTGAATTTACGTGCATCACATGTTTTAGTGCATTAAACAAATGGTGGAAATTACGGTACCGTGCAATAACTCCCAAATGAAATAACTCCCAATGAAATAACTCCCAATGAAAAAAAATCCAATAAGAATGAAATAACGCCCAACTGAAAAAAATGAAATAACTCCCAAAGGCAAAAATGAAATAAGTTCCAATTTCTGGGACTTATTTCAAAATGTAAAAATAAAACCCAATAAAAATGAATTAACTCCCAATGATATAAGGCCCAACAAAAATGAATTAACTCCCAATTTTTTTTTGGTTTCCTTTTACAGAACGCTTTTTATTTCATAATTATATGTAAGCATATACATAATCGTAATAATAATTACGATCTAGCCGCCGGACCCGGGCCGCGCCGCGTCGCGCCTCCGCCCCCCCCCTCCCGGTTGACATACATACCTTTTCATAATATTCAATATGAATCAAAAGAAGTTGCTTAAAGCATCCAAGCGGTACAATTGAAAAAGTGCCATCGATTAAAATTCGTCTTTTGCTTTGCGGCTTTGCGAATTGTTGTTTTGCTTCTTTGGAGTGAAATAAATTCCAACAGGAATGCAATAAATTCCAATTAGTTAAAAAAAATGAAATAAATCCCAACATAATTTTGTTGGGAGTTATACGACTTAGAAGTTATTTCATTATGAAATAACTCCCAATTAGAAATTATGACATAAGTCCTAACGCATTGGGATTTATTTCATAATGATATTTTATTCCCAATTTATATGGAATTTTGTTAATTTTTTGTTGGGACTTATTTCACTTTTTTTTTGGGATTTATTTCATTTGGGAGTTATTTCACAGTACCGGAAATTACGGCGATATTCGATGTCATTTGGACTTCCAATGATATGGACCGATCCAGGGGAACATGATACAGAAAATTGATACGCGTGCAAGAACGATGTAAATGGTCTCAATCGAAACAGTAAGTTCACTTAGATAGACTATATATGGAATACACAATAATTTATTCTTATAGAACGATTCGGTTTTATATACAAAGGTGTGACAAGTGCTCACGTACCAGATCCACACAGTGATGAATTGCCTGTCACAGTACATCCATCGACATACCAATATGATACTGCGTCCTATGAAGTACAATCACAAACTTCAGCAACATCATTACATCATGCTGATTCTGATTAGCTTCAGCCAGTTATACTCGTACAATATCCATAATTAATTTCGCAGGAACATTTAGATAGAATCGTTCGAAATCTGAAGCTATCTCAAAATAATGCAATGACTTTGGCTTCTGAACTAAGAAGCGTCAACGTGCTGGCACCAGGTGTAACAGTTACATCTTACAAATACCGGCAAGAACCATATATGCCTTATTTCATGCTTTCCGAGGACGCTGCTTATGCATATTGTCAAGATATTCCCGGTTTAATGAATGAAATGGGAATCTGCAAACATTAATCCATCTTTATGGCGTCTTTTCGTAGACTCTTCAACCAGAAGCTTAAAAGTAGTCTGGCTATTTGAAAACAGCGGCATTATACCAGTGCCATTGATGTATGCTCTTTCGAGCTAACTTTTCAAAACGGGGTACACCACAGGCTTCTACGATCCAAAATTAGGTTGACGTGTCTCGGGGTTTTGGTGTGTCATTTTCACCTACAAAAAAATAAATGGTTTCCCGTTACATCCCACGAGGGGATTAGGGAGAGCTTTTCACAACCAGCGAGCTGTACGCGTACTAGTTTTACACTCACTGATTGGGACCTACAGTTTTACACCGGTTCCGAACGGTATGTTGAGGAGCGGCTAAATACTCGATAGTGTCGCCGTCACTAAGCGAGATGACCGCCGTCGGAAGAAATTTAAGGTGGTCAGAGTAGGGATTGAACCCACGTCCTCATGCACAAGAGCCGCGCACACTACCATTGCATCACCTACTTACAGTGTTATCGATGGTATAAGGTAAATTTAGTAGACGGTTTTTTAAGCAATTTTTAAAATCGATGTCGAATAAAACAAAAAGAAAAAGTAGCATAAACATTTTCGGAAAAATAGAAACTTGTCAAACTAATAACTATGAAACTAAATAAAAAGAATATAATAATAGTGGTTTTCTTTAAAATTTGTAATATTTTCGTAGTGCGCTTCTGTCGTTTAGGCATCTAACACGAAAATGAAATTGCTTCAACTTGATCGAGATAGTAAGGGGCAAAATTCAAGTCGACGTAAAAAATCGAAGCTGATGTCAACTTGAAGTCGACAAGTGAAATGAAGTGCTCCAGAGCATGAAGTGAAATGCTCCAGAGCTCTGTTATTTAGGCTCAGATGGTCGTAGCGCGATACGACTCGTCGTGAGGTAGATGCCAATGAGGCATGTCTGATGCAAGATGACTAATACCAGGTGTAGTTACAAGAACTGTTGATTTAACTTTTTCATTTCGCTTTGGTGAAAAACTATGAAATTTAAATGTATTTTGCACTTTTTCGTTGACTCTTATTTTTGGTATACATTTGTTTCGTATTTAATACAACTATTGTACCACGAAAACACAAAATTGTTGTTGTTGTTTCCTTGTTGGGTGTTTTGTACTAATGCTTCTACCTGGTATTAATAAACCAATGCATTCCAGCATCCCACGTTCACTTGTAACCATACCAATGATGTTAAATTTAATGACCAAAATGGATAGAAAAGAAAACCTACTGTACTGTCTGTAACTTTTGTATCATGAGTAACCTGCCCAACTGAAATGTTAAATGAATACCGGGAGGGCAAAATTCGAATGGCGGATATGAAATGCTTATAACATTTTGCCTTTCGCTGTATAATCGTAGCTCCATCTTACTGGAACCATATATCAGGATTATTGAGAACTACCGGACGTAAAAAATTGTCCAAATGGCCGATATACTGTGCCAGAGACGGTTTATGCCGTCGCAGTTTAATTTTCGAAAAATATATGGACCGATAACTCTATCAACCATAAATCTACACCCAACCGTGCATCTGTAGCTGATGTACTGCTCTACGATTTTTGATACCCCAAATTCGTCAGTTCTGTTTATTACCATATCCATTTTAATGAAATTGTGATTCATCGTTTTGTTAAAAAAAATCGAATAATAAAATTGGGAAATTTTGACATGTTCTTGCATTGCAAATCATGACATTCTACAATTTTATAAAATTTTGCAAAAACTTAAATAAAATGAAAGACTGTAAAAATAAAAATAGGGACATGGGACTCACCGTGGATTTGGCAAGTTTCTGATTGCCACTCAATTGGGAGTGGAGAGAAATTATTCCTTCATAGGGCAGTCCAAGCAACTCATTATTTGGCTATCGAAACCCTCCGTTACCTAGCTAGAGTGAGAAGGTGAAACGAAGGAGCACCTTAAAGCACCCTAGAGCACCATATGTCGAAGCTTTTTATTCCTGCTAAGCTGACACGTCTTTGTAGAGTGACACTGACTGACACGAAATCCTCAGTAAAGATTGGTAAAGATGTCACCGAACCATTTAGAACTTGACAAGGCCTCAGGCAGGGCGACACCCTATCATGCGATCCCTAACATGAATAAAGCAATCAGCAGCAAAAGTCACATGCTGCTCGTGTATGATTATGATTTAGATATCATTAGCGAAATCTGCGAGAAGTTACTGTAGGATTTTCGAGAATTGAGAAGGAATCACCAAAAGTCGGTTTGGCAGTAAACGAGGACAGGATAACATTAATGGGTTCGACGGGCAGAACATCCACACGATTGGGATGAAAGGATGAACGTTGATAACCGTTATAATTTCGAAGTAGTGGACGAATTTATTTACCTCGGATCTGCCGTGGAAAGAAGCAAAACAACGTCAGCCTGGAAATCAAACGGAGAATTGTGTTTGTTATTTCGGGCTAAGCAAGCACTTCAGAGCTAAGACCCTCTCTCGAGAAACGCAGACCCAACTATATCAGGCTCTCATGCACCGAAAAATATATGGTGCTATAATAGAAAACCGCAAGTACCGACGACGGATGAACCACAACCTGAATAGTCTGTATCCCGACAGATGTGCGTATCAAATAGCGCGTTTATGCTGGCTCGGACATGTCAGTAGAATCGATCAGAATGAGCCAGTGCGAAAGGTATTCGAAGACGTACTCGAAGGACATCGAAAAAATTGACGACCAAGACTTTTCTGGAAAGACCAGGTGGAATATTGCCTGCGAGAGCTTGGTGTTTCCAACTGGAGGAGAAAAACTGAAGTTCGAGCCGGGTGGAGAAACATGTTATCTTTATTTTGTAAGGCCCTTGACCCCCTGGGGTGTTTGAGGACACTTAAGTAAGTACAAATAAAAAAGATATAAGCACTTCAAATCAGTCGGTCGAAGTTTGCCCACCCTGTATATAAAATAAAGAGTTTTATTTTGTATATAAATATATGGTTATATTACATTCAAGTCGGGATGAGATACCAAAAGCAGAACTTTCCCGTAAAAAGTGGGTCAATCCCGCTGCAACTACTCGCAACACTTTTCGCAACATTTCTCTTCATGCTTGGTATTAGTATAGAGTAAATATAGAGAGTTTTTTATGCTTTAATGTTTTTTAATAATATTTTAATGCACGAAAGCTTGGTTTAAACAATTATGGGTGAAATATAAGTATAATATCGGCTAAATGGCCGCCTCTGGCCGCTGCGCAAATGTGTGCTCTTTTAACCATATGTTGCATAACAATTTGGCATATTACGGGTATTATTGTTCCAACTTCTTCAATAATGTTGTTCTTTAGCATTTTGTGTCATACGTGCGTTACGAGTTCGGTCAGACTTCTCTTTATCCCGCAGTGTATACAAAGTTTACAAATTCTTTACAATACGATGAATGGTTGACTTGTTGGGCACATTATTTAAACCAAAGAATTTACAATTGAACGATTATTTAGATAAAATGTTTGTATAACTTCAGCACTTTGTTGGTTCGTCAGATGCTGCATAAAAATACAAATACAAATTGACAATTTTTAACAAAACATAAATGGTGGTCAAAAAACGTCGTCCTGGAACATAAAAAACACCCTGTATAAATATAAATTTACTCCATGTGGTGTGATTGCCTATGGATGTTGTATGTTGATTAGTAGCTTTAATAATAGCAATTAGAGATATTAGTATAAAACGTATGCATTTGTTTACAAACAAGAATACATCAAAAAAGTGGAAAATACGTTTAAATTTCACAGTTGTGCGCTAAAACGACATGAAAAAGTTAAGTCAACTGTTCTTGTAACTCCACCTGGTGCAAGTCACTTGCGTCGTCACTTTGCCTCGTCTATGACACCTACCTAACGGCGAATAGTGTAAAATGAAACCTTAGATGAGACAGATGGTCTCTATATACCATATTTACTCCATAGGTACTAGTATGTTATGATATTCTATTTACACTGTAATCTATTGTACGTACACGTTTCGTTTACTCTCTCCGTGAAAGAATTTCGAATACTAGGTAGTTGCTGTTTGCGTGTGTGTTGTGTTTGGTACTAAATGCAATGAAATACAACGGTACTGCTTGGTATTTGGTTTTGGGTTGTGTAGTTCACTAACGAACTAGTTAAATTGTACAATTCACTGTTGTGGAATACGTGCACCTATTCATGCTGTTCCGCTCTTTTGTTTCAATAGTCTTTGTTTGTTTTAGCAGTTGTTGTATTTCTGTCTATAAAAAACAACCAACAAAATTACAAGAATGATATTTCGATTTGTGTGTTAAAATTATTGTGTTAAATACAACAAGTGTAAAACACATATAAATTGCATAGTCAGGAGTTCTTGTAATTCCACCTGGTGTAAGTCACTTTTCGTCAAAAATATCTCTATCACACCTACCGCACCACGAAGAGTGTGAACGGAAACGTCAGATGAGTTAAATATTCTGTCTTTAAAGAATTACTCTCAAAGACAATCTAGAATTAGACGACCAGGAGATGTGCGTAATTTGGCAACCCTGGTAAAAGAGAACCAAAACGTTCAAGAAATTCACTCAAAGGCATTTCTCTCACACGTCATATCTTGATTATTTCATACTTTTTGTATAGTTTATGTAATTTTAGTTAAACATGGTTGAAATTTGTATAGTTATATAAAATAACACAGTACAACACGAAAAAAAATAACCATATACGGACACCACTACGTGATAAAAGACTAAAAAAAAAAAGACCCGTGTCTCCCAATTTTTCCCAAAGTCATGCACTTTTTTTTTTATGGGCCGCCAAAGATTTGGGGCCTCGGTATCATTTTCGTAAAAATGTGATCATTTTCTCAGGCTCATATCTTGCAAACCGTTCAGAATTTTTACTCTCTGAGGCAAAGTTGTAGCTCTTGTCATAAAGAACAAAAATTGCGAACATATAAAATCAAAAAAACTTCACCTTCCGGATCAAAATCGTAAAAAACTTAAAAAAATTCGATTTTTTTACCTTTTTTCCCCGTGTTCAGGTCCATAGGTAGCAAACCGTTCAAAATTCAAGGAAACAATCAACTACAAAAATTTACCTAAGATCTCAATAACATATAACATTACCTTTTTCTCCTGTTCAGGTCCATAGGTAGCAAAAAATGAAATATGCCTGGCCAGAACCATGTGTTTGTCCAAGGGTTAACACCGTTTAGGTAGCGCTTAGGTATCACGCGATCATGCACCGACAGCAGCAGCACAGGCAATGCAGTAAGCTCAGCACACGCAACAAGGGACGCAGCACACAATATAAAAGCGACACGACGCTCACATCGAGGCATTACACAGCGCGATGTCAACGAGAGCTCAGCGGTGAAAGTTATAAAGTGAAAGTGAAAGTAAAAAAAGTGAAAGTGCTTCAGTATAATTCGCACACAACATTGGCAACTGAAAATTTCAATATGCAGTGTGAAAATATTGATTTATTTTGCTACGTTTGCGGTCATCAAACCAGAAAAAAAACATCTACAAGATTTCAGAAGGAAAAGAATCTTTTAACTAGTGAATTCAAAATAGCATATACATTGTTTTTCGACGAAGAGGACTTGACCGGTGAAAATTACACACCTAATACAGTGTGTCGCCAATGTTATAACAATCTCATGGCATGGTTGAGTGGAGGCAGAGGTACTATGAAGTATTGTAAGCCGGTAAACTGGATTAATCGCCCAGGTGATCATGATGCAACCAGTTGCTATGCATGCGTAAATTACACATGTCCTCTAAATCGACATTCTGAGAAGAACAAAATTTATAAAGCAACTGCAACAGCCACACTACCAGTGCTTGCACCTGACCGAAAACCTTCCATTCCGCTAGCAATGGGTATCAACATGAAAGAAAGCTATGAAACATTGAAAGATATAATGGAAAAAATCAAATATTACGAAAATAAATAGAAGATTTGCTGTGATTTGAAGGTCATCAACATTTTGCAAGGGATCATCGATAAGGGCGGCTTCCCAAAATTCTTTTGTTTTCTTTGTAATTGGGATTCACGCTCACCTCTGAATCAATTCCAATGTAACTCGTGGAGGCCAAGAGGAAGTGTGGATGAACAAATACAACAACATAGACTGAAGAATGCACCTTTAATTGACAATACTCAAGACATCTTGCTGCCACCGCTCCACATAAAATTGGGAATTGTTAAAAACTTCATCGAAGTGGCCGTTGTAAATTGTCCAAACGCATTCGACTATTTGAAAAGCGTTTTCCCAAAGCGTAGCGATGACAAAATTAAAAAAGGTATTGTAGTAAATTTAAAACGAATTTTTGTTCACTTAATTGTACTATTTACACTATGTTAATGTTTTCTTTTCTGTCTTTATTTTTTGTTTTCATTTAACAGGCGTACTTAATGGCCCTGACATTAGAAAGCTATTCAAGAGCAACTTTGATTCATCGCTTGATGAAAATCATTCAATGGCATGGATTTACCTTCAGCGTGTATGCACCAGAGTCTTGGGAGGGAATCGAGACGCGGAACCGGAAGCAAGAGAATGGGTGAAACAAATGCTGCATTATTTTGAGATAATCGGCGCATCGATGACATTAAAGCTGCATTTTCTTCATTTTCATTTTGACGATTTTATCAAACAACTCCCTACCGAATCCGATGAGCAAGGAGAACGGTTTCACCAAACCACAATGCCCATGGAAAAACGGTACAAAGGCAAAAACCTCGACGCATTGCTTGCAGAGGTATGTTGGTGGAGTCACAAGATCACCCTGTATGATGTTAATGAAGTATTTGAAGAAGAAAGAGCTGATGATGGAGGGCAGTCTGGAAGCAACGTGCCTGTGGACACCATAATTGCTGAATCAGAGTCAGATTCGGACGATTTGGATCCACAACTTAAGAGAGCGCGATTTGCAAGTCCAGGGCCATCAACATTATAAACATAATACGAATACTTTTTTTTAATATTTTTGTAATAGATAGCATAGTATCCCAATGTTGAAGTAAATAAAAAACAAATGAAATTAAAAAACGGTGTTAAGAATAATTCCCAGGAAGTTTATATGTTCTAGAAATTTGTTTATTGAGATCTTAGGTAAATTTTTGTAGTTGATTGTTTCCTTGAATTTTGAACGGTTTGCTACCTATGGACCTGAACACGGGAAAAAGGTAAAAAAAATCGAATTTAAGTTTTTTGCGATTTTGATCTGGAAGGTGAAGTTTTTTTGATTTTATATGTTCGCAATTTTTGTTCTTTATGGTAAGAGCTACAACTTTGCCTCAGAGAGTAAATCGAAATTCTGAACGGTTTGCAAGATATGAGCCTGAGAAAATGATCACATTTTTACGAAAATGATACCGAGACCCCAAATCTTTGGCGGCCCATAAAAAAAAAGTGCATGACTTTGGGAAAAATTGGGAAACACGGGTCTTTTTTTTAGTCTTTTATCACGTAGTGGTGTCCGTATATGGTTATTTTGCCATGACTTAAAAAATTACACACAGTGTAACACTATCAAAAAGCTGCTCGTGCATTGGAATATTCAATGAAGAGAGTAAGTGGGAGAACAGAGAATGACTAGGGTTTCATTCATTGTGTTTGTTAGTGTCATAGTTTTAAGATGGTCTATGCAGTCGCCGAGCTTAAATTCTATTGAGAATTTGTGCCGGACATTAAAGTGTCTATCAAAGGAATAAACCAATTTAATAAGGATGAGCTTAGGGCACTGGTACAATCGGTGTGGAAAACATTCCACTCAAAAAGTGTTGAAGACTTGTGGATTCAATGTCAAGGCGGTGCTTAGCTGTGATAAAAAAATAATAGTTATTTCACAAGGATGAATGAAACATCCATTTGACACAGATATTTATTCTAGTTCAAATGATGAATCGCTATGACCCTATTTTAATTCACAGGCAAAACGGGATATTTTGAAATATTTTGATTTATACCTAATGATTTAATATTATATTACGATATTAATGTTCTAAAATGTTATATATAGTTCTTAATTGAACAGTAAAAAATAAAGGTTATAAACAAAATTTTAATATTTCTACATTTGTTTTTGCTTTGAAAATGTTGATTAGTGTTGACTCTATTTCAACGCACACAACTGTAATTTAGCTGTCATTAGTATCAATCAAACACTTCTAAACTTAATTTGCTGCATGGTCTATAATCTGTATGTCTTCTTTGGTCTCTCATTCTACATCAATTCCTTAATGGCTTTTCGGTCAGCTGTGCCATAGAAACCTCCTGGTTCTTTTTAAACAGTTGTTTCATGAACTGGGCAACAGGGATGATATTTGTAGTGGATAAGAACTTTTTTACCTCCTTTCGATTTTTAAATGTCCGCAACTCCTTTTGGTCCAATAAGAGTACTTTCGGTTTTGACTCACCAAATTTTATGTCAGATGTTTTTAAATACAACACATTGCAAAATAAGTAAGGTAGAAGCAGTAGGAATTTCAGCACTTTTGTTTCTATATCAAGGGCCGACCTCGAAATTGCCAAGATTTATTTATTGTTATTTTTTGTGTAATAAGACTGAAATGTATGTGGGCCTGAGGCTAACTAAAGCATTCACTGCATTCACACCGAAAGATTAACAAACCGTACGCAGATTAAATAATTTTTTTTGTATGTTCTACAAAGAGCCCGTTAATCTTTCGGTGAAAATACAGATTAATTTAATTATTTTATAAAAAGTACTTTTTTGAAAAATAAAGTACTTTCGGAAGAATACAAAATGTCCCCTCGAAAATTATCGAATATCATCAGTGACTGGGCACCGTTGCCATAGAGTAATTCTTTAAAGAGAGAATATTAGACTCATCTGACGTTTCTTTCACACTCTTCGTGGCGCGGTCGATGTGATTGAGAGATGTTTGACAAAAAGTGGCATACACCAGGTGGAATTACAATAATTTCTGACTTTAATTGTTCATGTCGTTTTGGTGGAAAACTGTGAAATTTAAATGTGTTTTGCACTTTTTTATTAACTGTTATTGTTAGCATACATTTGTGTTGTATTTAACACAATAATTTTAACACACAAAACGAAATGCCGTTGTTGTTATTTTGTTGGTCGTTTTGAACCATTGCCTCTATCTGGTATTAGTAAAGCAATTCTTTTCAACATCCAACGTTCATATCACACCAGGCTAAATGTAAGAAATTTGTTGAAAACTCTAGTTATAATAATTACTCTATGACCGTTGCGGTAAACATTGTGTCGTCTTTTATACAACAACAAAAATCATTTCTAATGGGGACCGATGGTACCATGGGGCATCGATGAGACAGCTGATCAAGTTAGTACTTGGAGAACAAATAGAGAAGACGATGTCAAAGAAAAAAGGTGATTAAAGGTGACTGGGTTGCGTGGTGTGATTTTCATACGTTTACTGCCGCGTGTCAAGCCAAAATACAACACACATCAACTGGGAGTAAATTTTGTCAATTAAATCGATTAAAAAAAAAGGAATGTTCAGTGAAAAGAATCAAAATGTAATGAAGTGTTAGAGTAAAATCATTTCTGTAGATCCCAATTAACACGCAATTTGTTAAAATTAAAGATTTCTCTCATTATACTATTATTCTCTATATTCTTTCCAAGTAGCTCGCGGTCTTCGTTTAGTACAAAAAACAGCTGTTGCAAAACTCTTATTAATGTTATCCGGTGGGTGGTTCTCTGGAGATGGAAAGAAGTTGTTTTCAAATGCTTTCTTGTGTGCTTTGCTTGCGATATTTTTCGAACACTTGTATAGTGGAAAAGTCTCAATTCAGCTAAGTTTTCGTTTGCATTTAGTTTGATGCATTTTTTAAAAGCACCATTCCAAACAACCGCTGATGAAGATCAGTGGCTAGATCTGAAATAGCTATAAGGTTTGCCAAGATTCATGAGGATGCATTTGCAAAACATCGTCTTTTAAAAAAATAAATGTTTATTTATAGAGTTATAGATGGTTGTGAGTTGAGCTGGAATAATAAAATTAAAAAATGTATTTTCTAAGAAATATAAACCGAAATGGTAAATTCATATTCCATAGGGTGAACGATTACAATCTATGTGATTTTTGTCCTTCCGGCCTATAAAAATTTTAATTTAAAAATAATTGTTGAGATTTTTGTGTATGAGTTAGTGACCCAACATGAATAAGTAAACAAGAGTGACAGATATTGGCGCCAAGTGATTGTGTTTATCGACAAGGTTTTTTGAATTGCCGCCAACGTTATCCCCCTGATTGTGGTTATACACTTTACTATGTTTTTTAGATTTATTTTGACGTATTTGGCTATATTATGTATACAAACATTTTAAAATGTTTTCGTATTACAGATATTCGCATTTTTCGAATATTCAAAATCTAAAAAAATTTATTTGTTTTTTCCCAGATTTATTTAGTTTGGAAGATATCGGACTCAAATTACATTCAATAAAAAGATTACATTCTTGGCTTTAACAAGATGATTTACTTTTGTTTATAGGTAAGTAATATAGTTTGGTTGTACTAAATATGTCAAAAATATCGCTTTAGAAAAAAATTTGACTTTTGATCAAGATAAGTTTTGAAGGTTTCTTCAATGAATATAACACAGTGCAACACGAAAAAATATAACCATATACGGACACCACTACGTGATAAAAGACCAAAAAAACGGCCCGTGTCTCCCAGTTTTGCCCAAATTCATGCACTTTTTTTATAGGTCCCTAAAGATTTGGGGCCTCGGTGTCATTTTTTCAAAAAAAGTGATCATTTTGTCAGGCTCATATCTTGCAAATCGTTCGGAATTTTGATATACACTCTGAGGGAAAGTTGTAGCTCTTGTCAATTCTGAACATATAATATCAAAAAACTTCATCTTCAAGGTCAAAATCGCAAAAAAAAACTTTAAAAAATTCGATTTTTTTAAATTTTTTCTCTGTTCAGGGCCATAGGTAGCAAACCGTTCAAAATTCAAGGAAACAATCAACTACAAATGTGTACTAATGAACCTAAGATCTCAATAAACAACTTTCTAGAACATATGAAATTCCTAGGAGTGATTATTAACACTGTTTACTTCAACATTGAGATAGTATGCTATCTCACCGACCGCAGCAGCACAGGAAAAACAGTAAGCCCAGCACACGCAACAAGGGACGCAGCACACAATATAAAAGCGACGCGACGCTCACATCGAAGCATTACACTGCGCGACGTCAACGAGAGCTCAGCGGTGAAACTTATACAGAAAGTGCTACAGCATAATTCGCACCCAACATTGGCAACTGACAATTTCAATATGCAGTGTGAAAATATTGATTTATTCTGCTACGTTTGCGGTCATCAAATCAGAAAAAAAAGTTATACAAGATTTCAAAAGGAAAATAATCTTTTTTTTCTTTATGACAAGAGCTACAACTTTCCCCCAGAGAGTAAATCAAAATTCCGAACGGTTTGCAAGATATGAGCCTGACAAAATGAAAACTTTTTTGCAAAAATTAGACACAGTGTAATTACACAGTTGGAAAGGTTGATGTGTTCTCCAATTTCCTAGGGTAACTTTAGCCTGCACCGAATTGAATCCTCAGAAGGTAGCCTCAATTTAACGAAAAATTTTACAATTTCTTGCCCCAAAAAGTACATTTTTTATTTTTTCTCGCCAACTTTAAAAAAGGAAGTACGCAGCTACAAAGGTGATGTAGTTCTCCTTCTCAGTGTAGTGTATTTTTTATGCTAATCGAAGTTCATTTGCCGGAGTTATGTCCCAAGCATCCCTTACAACATGTTGTAACTCCAATTACTGCAGGAGGATTGCATACGTGGTACTAAAATTCATTAAAGAGCATTTGACATTGTTATAACATTTTTGTACCCGAATACTAATAATATGTGCCTCGATTACAGCCGTCTACGAATTTTGTGGTCACTGAGATGAATTTTTCTTGGCGTAATTTCAGTAATTTGCCTTGTGTAAACAGGCTATAATAACTTTATAGTCTTTTACTTTAATATTTAGAACAAGAAAGTATCGCTTAAGTCATGTGACCTAAGCGTATCAAGTCACATTAGCACATTGACTGAACGATTGCGTTTGGCTGGGTTGTGTGTTGTAATTAGAGTGTTATGTTTATGGTAACCAGTCGGAATATCGGACTAATATTATTAATCGACATAAACTAAAATGATTCTTACTACATCACACATTTTGTTATTTTACATCTTTCGATTCAATAAAATAAATACTGCAAATTATTCTAAAGAATGAAAGATGAATTATAAGATTTAATAAATGAAACAAATTTGGTCCGCTATTTTATAAAAACATAAACAAATTTCAATCTTCTTATATTATTATACATGAACTTTGTAGTGTATTTTGTGTTTTTTTTACCAAAAATTAAATTATAATAAATATAAATTTTTTGTTTTGTTTGGCGCAATTCCGTTAATACAATTGATTTCTATCAACTTACCGATTCATATTTTGCTAATTCGAACTTTAACAATTCATCCAAATTATTAACATCAGTATTATTTAATATCACATTTATAAATTTCTCACGTTGTGTCTTAACCACCAATTTCAGTTCTTGTAAACGCTCCACTTCAGCCGGCCTCTCCAGCTGTCGGAAAATCTAAAATGAAAAGATAAGAATAAAACAATTTTGTTGAAATTGCAAGTAGCGCAAATACTTAATACATTTCCTTAAAATTGAACAAATGTAATTGAAAAAAAATCTCATCAAATCGAGTACATCATTTCATCATCAGCTACATCATGCCCGTCATACAGGCCCATTTCTGTTTTATATCGTCTTGTCGGGGATAAATCACTGTATGTGGATCTAAACAAACTTCGCGCATTGCATCATTTACGATATTTCCACTATGAAAGAATTAAATCAAAATTGATTGATTACAGACTTAGTGCGACCAAAATTGCCTGGGCAGGGGTGGGTTGTTGATTGAAATATATTTAAACAAATAATATTGTTTACAATAAAAAACAAAAATTGGATATTGTTTTTTTTTCTGCCGAATATTTTGGTCATGATGGCGTTTAATACACAAGTGCCCATTTATTATAGTGTAAACAACATTATGGTTTGTAATCAATTAAAATCTTTGAACTGGAATAACATTTAGGAATCTGCGGTACTATGGAATCATTGTGATTTGTGTCAAACATTAATGAAATAATTTGAACACTCACGCCGCAAGGTAAATAAACTGTTCGTCGTCTTGATAAATATTTTTTTGAAAGTAGGCTAAAGTGCAGAATGTTTGTCCCAACGGAAATGTCGTATATGTTTCCATGTTTCGATAATCATGTTCCATTACTGCAATGAATAATACTTTATTGTTGCCATGAATAAATGTGGTAAACTGCTGCAATTAACATTTTTAATTGCTGCATTAAATGTAACAGAAGAATTCCAGGCAACTACAATAACAGTGAGGACCAACAATGGAAATATGTCGTTTACGTCGGTATACAGTCCCCCAAGGCACAATATAAAAATGGATAAGTACATGGAAATAATTAATAATCATAAATATAAATGCATCATGGGTGGAGATTTCAATGCAAAAAAATACTTTTTGGGGATCTCGTCTGACAACAACAAAAGGCAGGAGCTCTTTAAAGCCTTGCAGAAGACAGGTTGTGAATGTGTATCTACAGGTTCTCCTACATACTGGCTCACAGACCATAATAAACATCCCGACTTGATTGATATCTTCATAACGAACAAGATATCAAAATCGAATCTTGAAGTTAGCGAAGGGTTAGATTTGAGCTCAGACCAATCGCCAATATTTCTGGCATACTTCTCAACACCAGTAATTAAAAACAAAATCTAAAGTTAACGAATAAAAATACAGATTGGAGTTTTTACAAACTACTAATAACTCAGATAATAGATATTGGAACGCGTAAATTGCGAGCAAAATGGCAGGACTCAAGATTCACTCTCGATAAAAATGCGCTGAATATTGCTACACGAAAACTAAGGAAAATGATTGAAAAGTTTAATAGTTACAATACTACAAAATATCTGTCGAACCTAACGCATGATCCACTATTCTTTGTGGATAGCAACTCAGGACCTAAAAAGGGCAATTAAACAAAAAACACCAAGATTGGGCCAAAACACACCTTCAATAGGCGAATATATTTGCAGAATATTTAAGAGAAGTTTTTTTTACACCAGATGCTACGCATAACAATGATCTGGAAGTTATATTCAACAGCGACCAAAGCAAAATTCCGAGTATCACAGTAAGTGAGGTCAAAAACCAAGTTAAAAAAAAACAGCAGACAGTTGTGAGAGGCCTTCGGCCACGGACTGTCCCTGCAGGCTGTGTCAGAGACACGGCCATTAAGTTTAACGTAGAATACGCCATCCGATAAGACAGAAAACATATATAACAATAAATGATAAATAATATAAGCAAATGAATTTATTTATTTGATAGTTACTTTTTTCATATATTTTTTTATAATTATATATCCATGTTAAATTCAAATTCACATTTAACATTTTGTTTCACTTAAATACATAAGTAAATAAACAAAATATCAATATTTCATCAATCAAAACAACAGCCGAAGGTTTGTGTCCACACTGAAACAGCAGCATAGTTTGTGTTCACGCTACAAACTCAAACACTCAACCAAACACCACACATATATTTGAGTGTATGTGTTTAAACAATTTTCATTTGAGAAATTTAAATATTAGGAAGATATCAACCAATATGAAATGTATATCAAACGAAAGATAACATCTTCATTTACCTACAAAAAAATTTTTAAAAAAAGTTATCTCGCCGTTTCCTCATAATCAATGAAATAAAGATTACAACAATAATAATCTGACATGACCGTAAGGTAAGACGTATTCTACGCCAAAAAAAAAATAAATGGTTTCCCATTACATCCCATGAAGGGACTGGGGAGAACTTCTCACAATCACTGAGCTGTGCGCTTTCCAGTTTTCACTCACTGATTGGGACCTACAGTTTTACACCGATTCCGAACGGTAATTTGAGAAGCTTTTTCATGGCTAGATACTCGATAGTGTCGCCGTCACTATGCGAGGTGACCGCCGCCGAAAGAAATTTGAAGGTGGCCAGAGCCGGGTTCGAACCCAGGATCTCATGTACAAGAGCCGCGCACCACCAACGGCCACTACCAACCAAGTTAGAAAATTAAAATCTAAAAACTCTGCCGGTTACGATTTAATTACAACCGTTCTAATTAAAAGGCTCCCTAATAGAGGCTTTGTAAAACTTGCGGCGCTGTTTAATGCAGCAAAAAATATGAAATATGTCCCAAGCATCTGGAAATTCGCAGAAGTAGTAATGATATCAAAACCAGATAAAAAATTGGAAGAAGTTACTTCGTATCGCCCAATTTCTTTACTCCCAGTGGTCGGAAAACTTTTTGAAAAACTTATATCTACACGCTTACAATCAATTATCAGTCAGAAAAATGTAATTCCAAATAATCAGTTTGGCTTTAGAGAACAGCATTCCACCATAGAACAAATTCACCGAATCACGCATTTTATCGAAATGGCGTTGGAGAAAAAGGAAATATGCTCTGCCATATTTCTGGATGTCTCAAAAGCCGCTGATGGCGTATGGTATACTGGCCTACTTCATAAGCTTAATTTGTTGCTACCAAAAGAGTATTGTGATCTCCTACAATCTTACCTAGAGGACAGAAGAAAATGAGTACTCAGAAATTTACAAAATTAACTCAGGAGTATCACAGGGCAGTATACTAGGACCTCTACTTTATCTCCTATATACGTATGATCTCCCACAAAGTCAAAATTGCTTCATGGGTGCCTTTGCAGATGACACTGTAATATTGTCAACTGGATGTAGAGAACAAACAGAGGTAAATAAACTTCAGACAGCTGTAAATGAAGTCCTACAATG
The DNA here is from genome assembly GCA_963931995.1 of Phaonia tiefii. Taxonomy (NCBI): domain Eukaryota; kingdom Metazoa; phylum Arthropoda; class Insecta; order Diptera; family Muscidae; genus Phaonia; species Phaonia tiefii. The sequence goes on along the minus strand of OZ008370.1, from coordinate 110,599,907 downwards.
GACCAGAAAATGGAACATTAAATTGAACAGCAATAAGTCTGTTCACGTATATTTCTCGAATAGAAATACTCAAATAGTACCAATTTACTTTGACGGCGTTCCTGTGCCATATTCTAACTCAGCCAAATATCTTGGGATGACACTAGACACTAAACTACGTTGGAAAGAACACGTTAAGAAGAAAAAGGAGGAACTAGATATACGCTTAAATAAACTGCAATGGCTAATAGGTAGAAAATCCAACCTCTCAATACATAATAAGCTTATGTTGTATAAACAAATAAATACTAAAGCCAATTTGGACATATGGCATTCAAATTTGGGGATGTGCAGAAAAACATGTAATAAACATCATTCAACGGTTCTACGAAACATTGTGAACGCACCCTGGTACGCGCGAAACAGTGACATTCACAGAGACCTCGGTATAAATTTGGTCACCGATGAAATAAGACGTCACGCCATAGCACACAGAAACAGAATTCGCAATCACATTAACACGGAAATGTCGCCATTACTGAACACTAATGGATTGCTCAAAAGACTCCGAAGATTTAAATCCCATGATTTGATTGGACGCTTTACCCAGGATGAAGATGCTTGATTCTATCGCCTAACCTGTAAACAAAATGCACTAATATAAAATACACTAAATATACAAAAACTGCTCGTTAGTCTATATAATAAGACTAGTTGTAGTATGCAAGTAAACTGGATTGTATTAAATAGTTTAAATAAAGAAAAAAAAATTAAATTTGCATCTTTAAACCATTCAATGTCTGATGAGAGCAACGCAATTGTTTCATTAAAGCAGTGGACACTGTTTCGTTGTTTCACTGCGGTTACTGTAGAAAAAAATTAGTTTATTTTTGTAAAACAAATCTCATGTTTTGTCCAAACTGTATAACCCAATTTTCGAATGAAATTTTAAAAGTTTACACGTGACTTTTATACCCATATACTTTACAATAATGCATGCAAAGAAAAAAAAAACGTTTATTGCTCGGTTGCCCCAACAATACTTTGATTGATTTGTATTAATTTATCAATCGCAACCGTTCTTGTAGTTCTCCCAAATAAACTCATATATCGCAAATGTGTATCATGTTGTTGCAAACGAGTTATCGTTTGTATCAAACACGCACCAAATTATTGGAGGTACAATTTGTATTATTTTTTCGATTGGAGTTATAGCCATCGTCGTGGGTAACTACGCATTATTTTCCTAATTATTCGGAAGGTAATCGTTCTTCGTAATCTGTGCTCTCATTAGAAAAATGGCTAATTTCAGTTATCGCAAACGTTTTTTAAACTTGCGGCAAATGTAATTTTCTACGCGTTTGATGCAAACGAGAACCCCACTAGGTCAACCATTGCACCACCGACAGCCTGGTGCATGCGGGTTGGAGAACAATGTTGGGCTACTGGTGATTCGCTCCTTATGCAAATTGCAGACAAAATAATTATCTGATAGCCTTGTATATATTTTGAACATTTTGGAAGAACATACATAATAAAACTTAATATTTTTTCTGGCATAAATTATATCTTTTAATTATTTCAAATTTGTATAAATTTAGATGATTTTCCGCTACAAATACATTTTGTGTACTATTAATATTTATAGACTAAAGTCCTCATCAGGAGGCATTATTTTCTGAAGCGGATATTTCACTTCGTAAAGAAAAATTTGTTGTTGGACAATGAATCATTTAAGAAATTAGCAGTTTTGTGGCTTCTCTAGACATTTTACACTATATAAAATCATAAATTATACAAACCACCCACTGAAAAATGTTTATTTCAGCCAAAAGACAAATAACATTAAATCTGTCATCATCGCAAAATTGAAAAGAAAAAACAAATATTTAAGGAAATAACATAAATTTTTGAGAAAATTTATAGGTTCATCTAATAAATCTGTATAAAATTAACTATAAACTCTATGATTATATGAGTAACCAAATTAAGCTGCAAGCTCAAGTACATAAATCATTTTATAGGTTTGTTTGAACGCAAAATGTCATAGAATCTAGCGTTTGTAATTCAATTTGTAGCCCCACCCCTCAATATTTCAATACTGTGTGTCAGCCTTCTTATCCCCCAAAAATATTGTTTACAATACAAATATAAACATTTAGTGAGTTTAGTGTGTGAATACAGAAGATGCTCAAATCCCTCATGGGGGAAAAAAGAACAGCCACTTGTTGTACACTGTCGGCAGTGATTGACATTTTACATACGATGTGTTCATGATGATTTCAGATTCTGAATATTTTTACGAAATGGTTGATGGTTGACTCTACCCTACGTGGGAGAACGAGGGCAGATTTGAAAAGTCTTAACATAGTGTTATTCATCGCTAAAGGTTTGATATGACTCGTTTCACGTTGCACACTCCAATTGTTTGTTTCGTGTGTTTTTTTTAATAACAGAAGTTGTCTGCTTTATATTGTATTTCCATAAGTGTAGCTTTTCTTAATAATGACACTGATGAACTATAAATTTTAAATAAATCTAGTACAATTTTTCAGAGTTTTGCTTTAAAGTGGAGCTGTTTATGACCACATGGATTTAATGTTTGACAATATCAAAAGTTGTTTGCTTAAGCCCGGTATTCAGATTTTATGAAATTTCCGTTGCGATAAGAAATACGTGTATACAAAATAACGAAAATTTCATAAGCCGAAAATGTCGTTCACTTTTCATTTGTGTGGTACTCAGCTCTTTGTGAAGATTTCGTAAGCAAAATCAATTACAGGGTTGTTACGCCAAAGTTATTTCGTACGAACACAATTGTTAGATAATTGTTTGGGACCGGAATTTTGACACTTCGATAATTTTAACAACGACAAGTGACATCACATGCGTAAAAAGGTAAATCAATGATTGGTGGTGGTAACGCTCCCAAACAAAATTTTCCGTTTACAAATAAATGAGACATTTCTTACGAACATTTCGGAAGAAGAACGCTATTGTAACGGTCAATGATGAAATATTTATCGATTGAAAACAGGGTTCGTTTTCGTGGGTAATGAGTTACCCAGGGCAACCCATTATTATTGCCGTGGGGAATGGGTAGCTATCGTTTACCCATTACCCACAGGGTATGGGGAAAATAATGGGTAGCTACCCAAGAAAATGAGGAATTACCCATCACGATTACCCATTACCCTCAGGGCAATGGGGAAAATAATGGGTAGCTACCCACGAAATGGGGAATTACCCATCACGATTACCTATTACCCTCAGGGCAATGGGGAAAATAATGGGTAGCTAACCACGACAGTGGGGTATTACTCATCACGATTACTCATTACCCTCAGGGAAATGGAAAAAATAATGGGTAGCTGCCCACGACGATGGGTAGGGTAACCCATCCCCATTTTTGATCGAAAATATCAAACAATTATGAAAAATTTCTATATTTCGGAAACCGAAACGCATTATATGTTTTTACAGTAAAATTTTAGTTGTGGTGAGACTGAAATATGTAGAAAACAAAGAGTTAAGGTCTTCGGAATAAAGATCTATAAGACGGAGTTAAGACCTTTAAAGAGGAGGTCTTGGAAACATTTCAGCGACCGCATTAAAAACGAGTCTGAGACTTCCAGACTGTGTAAAGCACTGTCGACGATTGCGACAGCTCTGTGATATCTGAAAGATCAAAACAGGCGGTGGACGAAATCGAGGGATGAATCGTTAGCCCTCCTGCTGAACATCCACTTTACAAGGAAACTGCTTCGAATACATAATGTAGGACTCACTGAACATCCGCGTCATCTCACATGTTTCGGCAAATAACTTGACAAAAGAAACACTGAACTGGACTAGAGGAAATTTTATGTTCTACAAATCAGCTTGCTCTGATGGAAGTGAAGCTTCAAAGTGGACAACGCATTTTGGGTTCCTGGCTTCTGAAACTTTATACAAGCTGCATCAATCTATCCTATATTTCCGTTAGATGGAGAGAATCCACGGTGGTATTCATTCCGAAAGCGGGGAAATCATCACAGATCAGCCGTTACGATTTTAAACCAATCAGTCTCCCATCTTTCCTACTGAATGCAATGGAGAGGATGATTGACACATATATGCAAATAACCATAAAACCGCTCTGCACCATCAATCTATATCTTCCCGTCCAACCGAATCTATATATTCCCGTTCAACCGAATTTCAGTTGTGGCGACTACATTTTGTCTACTGTTTTGAATTTACGGTTTCAACACCTTTTCTGTCCTTTTTGTTGTTTGGATGCAAATATAACGTGTTTGAAGCTTGTCGCAAATATACTATACTTGTTCCCAAACACGTTGTGTTTGCTATTCAATATAACATGTTTGAGACACAACGATTAATAGGCTATAATATATGTTTTTGTTGTTGTTGAAAATCGCTAAAAACAAATACAAGACAGACAACAAAGAATCAAAAAAGCAGCAATTCATGAAGACAGTGTTTGCAAACATGTATATGTTTCCTGCAATATGTTGCTGGGGCCGATATTTTTCAGCGTATACAATCTCATTTCAAACAATTAGTTCTGTGAGTGTATTTTGTAGTGGGATGCCACGAAATGGATAAAACGTGGCTAAATCAATATTCACAGGTGGTGGATTTCAGAATAAATTTTGGTTTATAATTAAAGATACAAAAGTTTGGGTAAAATTTGAAATTGATGAATAAACAATGGAAATTGATGAAACTCGGGACTTGATGAAACCTTTCAAACTGAGTTTTTTACTTACAAAAGTTACCTCACTTAGGCGACATCAAACACTCTTACAAAGCTTACAAAGGACCTAACAAAGCGAAAATAGCATATTTCTCCAACCGGCTCGTTCTTTGGTCATTCTCTTCAAGTTAGTAACATCAAGCTCACGCAGGCATTCTTTCACCTGGCCTTTCCAGCGAAGACTTGGTCGCTTTTTCTTCGATGCCCTTTGGGTACGTCGTCGATTACCCTTCTGATCCATTTGATTGGCACGTACTTCCCAGCGAAACCGCGTTATTTTGAATCACTAACCACTCTATTATATGACAATATATTTGACGGATAACTTCTCTCTAAAACTCCCAGTAATGTTGCGTTAGCGTGCAATAAACTTGTTGTTTGCGAGTCTGATAGAGCTGAGTCTTTGTTACTCGACAGTGGGTTATATCTCTGAACTGCTTGCTTAGCCCGAAATAACATCTGTTTGAAAGCTTAATTCTTCGTTTGGTTTCCAGACTGACGTTATTGCTTTTGTTTACGGCAGATCCGAGTTAAATACATTTTTTCCACTACCTCCAAATTGTGACGGCTATCAACTGTCACCTTTCCACCAAACGGATGGATGTCGAAACCATTAATTTTGTCTTATCATCATTTACTGCCAAACCCACTTTCGCCGATTCCGTCTCGATTCTTGAAAATACTTTTGTAACTTGTCGCAGAATTCAGTCAATTATGTCTAAATCATCAGCAAACGCTAGGTAGGATTTGGCTGTTGCTGCTGTTGGTTTTGTTCGAGTTGAGGGCAACTTTCGTCATAATCATCTCTATTAAAATGTTGAAGAGGTCGCACGAGAGGGCGTCGCCTCGCCTCGTACTAAATGGTTTGTTGAGATCTTTACCAATCTTTGTTGAGGATTTCGTGTCGGTCAGTGTCATTCTACAATGGCGTGTCGCCTTAGTAGAAATACCAAGCTTCGACATAGATTACCACAGTTTTCCCCTTGTCGGACTACCGGAGGGATTTGTACAAGGGGATTTGTATTTGTGAGGCTTCTCTTGGATTTGTCGTTATCTGAATATCTAGGTATTCCTGGATGTTCCGGGTCTAAAGCTATATATTGATTGATAAATGGCTTTAGTTTTTCACACATTTGGCTAGAGAGAATCTGGTATGCAATGGATAAAAGGCTTACTCCCCTACAGTTGGTACATATACTTGGGTCACCTGTTTTAAATACAGGCCACATTATGCTAAGGCTCCAATCATTGGGCATGCAGTCGTCTAACTATATGTGGCATGTTAGCTGATGCATGAATGTTTCAAACTCATCTCTTCCAGCCTTGAACAGGTCAGTCTGTACACCATCAGCTCATGCGGCTTTGTTGCTTTTCAGCCGGCGAATTGCAGTTCTAACCTCGCCGCTATCATCTTATAGTTGATGAACTCCCATATCTGCATTGGATTTGCCTGGGAGAAGTAATGCAGAGAAGTGATTTCTCCATACCCCCAATATACTCTACACATCTCCGACTGTACTCCCATCTTCATCTCTACAAAAGGGCCCTGATCGGTGGCCGTTGGTTTGAATTTGTATTTTTCGGTAGAATTTACTGGCCTGTTTATTCCTTCTTTACGTTTAAATTGCTCACTCTCGCGCGTTCTCTACAATCGATTTCCGTATTAAATAAGCGAGGTTCCTCTCGCGATTTCTCTTTATACTACTTCGCTGTGGCTCGCGTTGCAACTGACTGAATCATTACCTTGCGTGTCGTTTTATTTTCATCGCTTGCCATGCGACACTCTTCATCGTTTGTCTTTAAGTGGTTTTTCGTAACCTAAAGCATGGTATGCGCAGCAGTTTATATAGAGTGGGAAAAGCATTAACGTTTCATGAGCGGAGGTCCATTCTACGCAAGTACCTGTGCGAGTTTCGCTGCGTAGGCCATGGCTATCCCTGGTAATTGCCACTCTCCGATGTCCAGATTTCTTTGTGTCTGATTTCCTATGGATTTCGGTCTGCTTAACCTTGTGCGAACCTATGTTGCAACGCGGTAGTAATTCGAATCGATATTAGCGCTTCGAATCACACGTACTTCCATTATACTGGCAGAGTGCATTCCATAAATTACAATCTCGTATTTTTTTTTTGTTGATCATGGACGACTCAAGTAGCCTTGTGGACTTATTTGTGTTTGAATCCATGGTTTTTGTTGCAGCGAAATCTATCAGTTTTATTCCGTTATTGGAAGTGCTGACATGTAGACTGAATTTACCGATGGTTGGACATTTTCTTTGCCTGCTTTTGCATTAGAATCACCTAGGACAATATTATTGTCATGGCCAGGACAGCGGTTGTTGGTTTCTTTTAGGCGCCCATAGCACATATCCTGGATGTCATCGTCTTTTTCTTTTGTCGGAACATTTAGCGACATATTAAAGTATTTCGCTTTTATGTGAATGGTGACTATACGTTCACTCACGGGGTTGAAGCTAGAGATTAGTTGTCGCAGTCTTTTGCCGTAATCACATCCACAACCAAATTCATGCTTTTCCCATGGCAGCTGTAGAAGAAGTTACAGTGTTTCTTCCTACCCATCGCAGCTCTTGGATAACAGTAATGCCAGACTTATAATTGTCGACATCTGAAAGTGCGATAGTGTAACCGGATCTTATAGAGTTCTAACATTACAAGTGCATGTCCTTAAATCGTAGTCCTTATAACGTTTGCGATGGTCGTCAAAAACAGGGTGTATTATGATTCTCATATTTTCATTGCAATTGGTAAACGGTGGCGGAAGACAAACCCAGCCCACACAAAAGTTAACTGCAGACATCTATTTACGATTGAGGAAAAACTTAATGATCAGCACTCGTACCTCATCAGTGAGGTGAAAAGTCTAAATATTTTCTCTTTGTTTGATTTCACTTTTGGTATCATATTTGTTTTGCGGTTTGGCTTAAAGCCAAAATAATTTAACAAAAACAAAAATAATATTTGAACAAAACAAAACAAAGATAAGGTAGAAATTAACCATTAGATTATTTGACATATATTTAAAAACAATTTGACAACACGCACGCACTATGCGACTAAGTTGAAAAATACCCAACATTTTTTACTGTCAAAAAATTAAATTTTCGTTGACAGATTTCTTGTTGGTGCGTGGTCAGATGTGACATTTAGCAGATTATGAAAAACAATCCAACCACCACAACATAATTTCGGGAGACAATAGGGAAATATTCGTACACTAAATTCAACATGAAACGGAATGTATTAGGGTGTCATACATGTTAATTAGAGTGTTAATTTGTTAGGTAAATGATTGTATGAAAACCCAGAATGTTTATTGTCATATAATTGTATTGTAATGCTTTGTAAATCTATAATCCTACTCAGTCACGTTCGTATATTTGTCTGACTACTGATAGCGTCTAAACACAATGCAGTTGTTAATTGATATAGGTCAGAAATATATCTAGCATTCCATGGACACATCCTTTAAAATAACTCAGTTATGCTGATTTAAAATGTGGAAATAGTTATTCTAAGTTACCAATAGTTTTCCATTATTTTTGGTCTAAATTTGCTCTTAATGTTATAGGATTTATCTGTCAAGCGTGCGAAAGTCTATAGCCAATGGTTGAATACTTACACGCTGAAAAATAACCGCCTCTCTAACATATTCTCCCAAACATATTCTGCAGGAACCATGTATATGTTTGGAACACACTTCAAACATTAATATGTTTGCAAGCCCCAAACTCATTTATATTTAAATGTAAACAGCATCATGTTTACTCGCAAACATGTATGCTTTTACGTGGAAACATATGCGTATTTCCCCCCAAACATAATAATATTTAAAAACGAATAATTCTTTGATTTCAATACACATGTATGTATTATTTATTATAATTAATTTTATCAATATAAATCCACATTTCTAAATAATTAATACAACAAATTAAAATATTTAAAACGGCCTTTTTTCACATTTAGGTTCATTGAATGCATTATTTGTTTTTTTTTCATGAAATGAAAATTTGCTGCTCGTTTGCTTCTCCTAGTCTCACACGTTTTTGTTTTCGGAGGGTTTCAGCTATGCGTTGGTTATCACTGTGCGTTGGTACACAAACAATGTATTGATATATAAATCTAGTTCAAACGCTTGGCTTGTTTATTTCAGAAATGGTCCGCCATTCTTATTTTCTCAGTAAAGGCTCGGACAGACAAAGAGCTTCACGCTGTTGCCCTTTCCAGTTTCTTTCCTCAAAATCGTTTCTCACTTTGGTAGCACACATAAACATATACGAAACACATACACAAAACCCTAAGTAACATCACAAACCATTTAAGCGTCCGAGCTGTCGTTTATTCTTTTTTCACTGATCAAGCACTTTTGATATCCTCTACCCGATGAAGCATTGACGACTGAATACATGAAACTAAAACGCAATACATCACCCGAAATAAGAAACACTGACTTCGTCTTCAATTTGCACGCACACTCAGGAATATTTATGACTCACTGACTGAGAGAATAATGAAAGAATACAGATACGCACTTACAAGATAGACTCTCTCGTTGTCTCTCTTTTATTCTCTTAGACAGTGCATAGACAGTGCAACAAACACAGTGCAACAAACAAAACGTATATATTCTAACATATTAATCATTGTGTTTCAAACATGTAATATTAAATAGCAAACACAATATGTTTGAGCACAAGTATATTATATTTGCGATAAGCTTCAAACACACTTTAAATATAACAAAAAACTCCAAAAACTCCATTTATTTATATTAAGACAAAACCAAATGTCGCGATGGAGACAAAAACTTTTAAGTGTGTTTTTTCCCAAACATTGTTTTTCTACTAAAGGGTCTCTCCGTAAGATTGAATTTTTTTTTATTAAACTAGATTATTAAAACTGGAGCGCTTTACGAAAGAACAATGCGTTGTAATTGTGCATCATTATTACAAAAAATTTGGAGAGTTATGGTGAGACCGCTTGCAAACTTTGCAGAATTTTCGACTAGAAAAAAATGGTGTCCCTTAACATCCCATGAAGGGATTGAGGAGAGCTTCTTACAATCTGTGAGATATGCGATTTCTAGTTTTACACTCACTGATTGGGACCTACAGTTTAACACCGGTTCCGAACGGAATTTTGAGAAGCCTTTTCATGGCTAAGTACTCGATAGGTGTTGCCATTACTAGGCGAAGTGACCGTCGTCGAAAGAAATGTCGAGTCGAGAAAGTGCACCTAATATGTCAACCATTCGAAGAGTGGCAACAAATTTGAATAAACTGGGTCGGTTATGGACAGTACGACTCCTGTGCGTCAACGTACTGGTCGGTCTGTTGAAGACATTGCTGCTGTAAACGGCAGTGTCGTCTAAAACCCGAAAACATCAATTCAACAATCAATGCGGCACCGTTCTCAACAACTTCAAATTTCACGTAGCACTACGAAGCGATTTTGACAAAAGACCTCCACCTTCATGCATACACAATTCAGCTTACTCAGGAGCTCAAACCAGCAGACCATGAAACGCGCCGGCCATTCGTTCAATGGGTAATGGAGCAAAGTGAAGTCAATGCCAATTTATCAAAAAAATCATTTTCTCCGATGAAGCGCATTTCCATCTGAATGGCTTCGTGAATACACAAAAAGTTTTAATTTGGTACTCAGAAAATTCACCCACAACGAAGAACTTTCTGGTGCTGATTTTGGTCAGGCGGAGTGATTGGGCCTTACTTTTTTGAAGATGAGCCGAAATTGCAGTGTCCGTGGACGGCTTTCGTTACAAGAACATGATAATGAAGTTCTTGTAGCCTCAACTGAACGGCATGGATCTGGACGACATGTGACTTAAGCAAGTCGGCGCCACCTACCACACCGCGCATGAAACAATCGATGTATTGCACAACGATTTCCAGAACAAATTATCTCAAGGAATCCTGATATCAACTGGCCACCAAGATCATGCGATTTAAAGCCGTGCGATTACATTCTTTTGGGGAAATCCCGGGTTTTGTAAAATTTCGGGTTTCCTGAGATCAAATCCGCGATCCAACCCACCATCGGTGAGATGCAGCTACATCTCTGTGAAATGGTCATGAAAAGAGTAATGGCTGTGGGTGCCATTTGACGGATATTTTATTCCATACTTAATCGAAACATGTCTTCTTTACAATCCAATAAAAAATCTCTACTATATCAAAATATTCGTGTTTTTATTTTAAAATTACAAAGTGGATTCTTACTGAGACACCCTTTACTAACTTAATTATATCTCACAGACAAAATATTTTTCCTATGAACATTTATTTTTATACAAAGTCAGACGATCATTATGAGCATATTTTGGTACGAATTTTTATTATATTTGTAATCTTATTTTAAGTTTTTTTATTAATATTGCTCCACCGTCGTTTTCGCTGTATTTTACGTTGATTTAAATTTAATTAAGAAATGCATCCACTTAATGGAATCTGCTATTTTTGGGTCATTTAACCTCATTTTGTCTACAAATGAGACAACGACTCGTGCAGACGATACATTATAATGTTCTTAAGCATTAACAAGTAATTAAGGGGTCTTCATTCTGAGATGTCAACATTTTGACAGATGATTGGTTCACAAAATATTAAAAAATATATTTTGTATCGAAATGTCGAACAAGGCACAATCATTCGCTTATTCATTTAAAAAAAATTAAAAAGTTATAGGTTAATGTTAAACATTTGTGCGCAAACACAATTTGTTCTTAACAGTTATTAACAATAATATATTGAATTAAAGAAAACCCATATAAATAAATATAATTAAAAAGAAAATTACAAAAACGATGAGAGTAGGGATATTGTTTGTTTTAAGAAACTATATCCGTCCTACGTGTGATAGCAGAGCAAGGTTTCGATCCTCGGACCTCTGGGTTATGGGCCCAGCACGCTTCCACTGCGCCACTCTGCTTGTTGCTAACACAGGTCTTAAATAGCTACAACAACCCTTGGCAAGCTGTCAACATGTTTATATATGAAACACTATAAATACACCTCATGTTGCTAATGCCCATCAACATTTGGTATATATATAATTTACCCAGCAACATGTTCAAGAGAATTTGTGTTGAATTTAGTGGTGAGAATCGTGTTTGTGGTATTTGAGTTTTTGCACTTATAATTAATTGTAACATTTGTGTGTTTGATTGTTTAATATACAAAACGTGTAGAGTTGCCAGCTCAGCTCGTAGTATGTAGTTTTACATGTTTGAGAATGTATATAAAAAAGGCCAATCGTAAAAATATAAATATAAATATTTTTAAAAAATTTGCAATACAATTGATGTAAAAATTTTAAATTCAATTAATAATTCATTAAATAATTTTATGTATAAAAATCCCATATAACGGGGTTTTCAACAGAGACGCTACAAAAGTAAATCGATAGGGACAGCAAACGACGCCATATTCTTTCCCGCGCTTTTGACATTTCTCTTCAGTAAGGTTTGCCATTTCATCATGGGAAGATATACGAGCCAACAACGAGTCGAAATTATTAAAATTTACTACCGAAATTTGGAGTCAGTGGCCTCAACTTTAAGAGCGCTACGTCCAATTTATGGTCGTCATAATCGTCCTACCAGATAAACAATTGAGCGTCTAGTGGAAAAATTTGAATCCACAGGCACAGTACAAAATGTTTCCGTGCCAGTGAGACAAAGAAGTGCCCGTAGTGTCGAGAATATTGCTGCCGCTGAGGCTTCAGTTCAAGAAAACCCAAATGTGTCTCTCACACGTCTTTCTCAAGCGTTGGGCATCTCTGTGACGTCGTTGTGGCGAATTTTGCGGAAAGATCTTGGCCTACATCCTTACAAGATCAAATTGACGCAAGAACTGAAGCCGCTTGACCACCATAAGCGTCGTATATTCGTGAATTGGGCTGAGCAACAACTTGAAAATGATTCGGATTTTCAACGGAAAATCATCTTCAGCGATGAGGCTCATTTCTGGCTGAATGGCTTCGTCAATAAGCAAAATATGCGTTACTGGTCAGACAGCAATCCACACGTAATCCATGAGTCATCATTGCATCCCGAAAAAATTACGGTTTGGTGCGGTTTATGTGCCGGCGGCGTCATTGGGCCGTACTTCTTCAGTGATGATCAAGACCGGCACATTACTGTGAATGCGAATCGCTACCGTTGAATGATATCCGAATATTTTTGACGCCAATTGGATAATATGGACTTGGAGGACATGTGGTTCCAACAGGACGGCGCCACAAGCCACACAGCGAATGCCACAATCAATTTATTGGAAACCAAGTTTGGTGAACGTGATATCTCACGAAATGACCCAGTCGATTGGTCGCCTCGGTCGTGCGATTTGACGCCGTTAGATTATTTCCTGTGGGGCTACGTCAAGTCTGTGGTCTATGCCAATAAGCCAGGGACGATTGATGAACTTCGTACGAATATCGAACGTGAAATTGCAGCAGTATCGACCGATTTATGCTTGAAAACCGTCGAAAATTGGGTTCAGCGTCTGGACTTCTGCAAGCGTGCCCGTGGTGGCCATGCAAAAGAAATCGAGTTCCATACATAATGGCATCGAACGTACTTTCACAGGAATAACGAATTTCATTGGTATCTAAAACCGGTTTTGTTTTATTTAAAAAAAACTTTTGTAGCGCTCTTATTGAAAAACTCTTTATTTATCCACCTTTTTCACACAAGAATAAACGTTAATTGATATTTATTGTTTTATATTTGCGTTCAGTTTGAGACACCTTGAGATGTCCATTCAAGGTAGAGATGGGTGCGAGTCCCGTGATTGGTGTAAATCACGTGATCACAAGTGAATGTGAGTAGGACCAAAGTTTGTCTAGCGTGAGCGTGCGTGAACGTGATTAGCGAAAATCTTCGTGCGTGAGTTCAACCTATGTGTTAGTAAGTTTGCGTGTGCACTATTTTGACCCGGGGACACACATATTTCCGAATGTTTGATTTCATTTAATTTCGATTTTCGTACTACTTTGTTAAACAAAGTATTTTTGGAAGACTTCTAATATCATTTTCTCCTTACCAAGCTTCGCTAATCATCTGTACTCCGAAAAGGCCCCTTTCGCTACAAGCGACGGAGTTTTTGCTACGTGTGGTAGAATACTGGTTGTGATAAGCAGCAAACTTCTTTGAGATTCAATGTGATAGAATGTTGTAAAAGGGCTGTTTATTTACTAAATTTATTAAAAAAGGACACTCAACTTAACTTAGTGATTTTCATTTATGTGTTGTAGTGCCTAATTCCTGAATTTGATCCTAATTAACGTACTTAACAACTTACTTTTGACGAACATTGGTTTAAATATATTATTTAATACTGGTTTGAAAATAAAGAAATGGTTTATAGGAAAAACCCCTTTTATTAGTGTGAGTAATTTTTACGTCAATGTCGGGATTCACGTGAATGTGAATAGGATCAAACCATCTTTCTTTCGTGAGCGTTATCCAAAACTTACCCACGTACCCATCTCTAATTTAAAGTCCTAAATAGAGTATTCTAAAATCCAAACCGAAAACATTTCACTGTTTTTGGATTCTCACCGACCGCCGAAATTGTAAAAAATTAACATTTTCGAAAAAACTTGAACTGAAAGTTTTTAAAATTTTAGTTTTTATAAAGATACGATTTTGGAACAACGTTCAAAACAAAATATCTTTCAAAAACAAAATGCAACGTTCGGATTTAAAATAAGAATTGCAAAAATCGCTTAGTTAGTTTTCTGTACAGAAAATTGAATTTATAAAGGCAATTTCGTAAAAAAATGGAAAACACAATTTAAACTATAATTTTAGTTAAGATTTTGGAACAAAATAAATTTTAAATTTAAATTCACTTAGCGCAAAAATAATCGCTTAAAACAAAAATCAAAAAAAATTAATTCAACTTTCAGTTTTGAAATTCAAATAGTAACAACTTTAGTTTTTTTTTACGTAGAATTGAATGACATGTGGTTTCAACTAGACGGTGTCACAACCCATATATCCCGAAAAGAGTGTAACTACAATTTAATCGTGCCTGCATTTTGAGACACCCTTTAAAGAAACGGGTTTCCTTTTTTCAAATTAAGTTTTTTTTTGGAGACAATGGGAGTTGTTTTGCAATACGAGTCTCGAAGCTGCGGATAATTGTTATGGAGAAAATATTAAAACAAATCGCGTTAAATAATTTTGTCAGGGCGACCCTAGTTTACTTCTGATAACAAAACTCAGATTTTTTTAATTTTAACAAACAATTTTAAACTTGTATATAAATAATATAATTATGTAAATTTATAACATAAATAATAAATTTATTTTTTGTTCACATAGTACCGTACAAATTATTCATAGTGAAAAGAAAAAGTATAAACCACATTAAAATTTCAGATTTCAGGATTATTCTATAATTTATGTCTCTCTATTTGTGATCAAATTTTGAAAACGTACGATACACATTATAACTATAAATTGAATCTGTTTGTAAATTGAATTGTTGTTAACATTTTTAAGAATCAAGCATTTAGTTAAGATATGCATTGAGAAACATTTTGGTGTATGTCTTGCTTAATTATAATAATTCGTAACAAATTGGTGGTCTCTAAGTTGAAGGCTACGAATGACTGGTGTTGTCTTTGTTCCAGATGGATCATATCACTTTCAAAATAGAAGAATTAAAATGTATACTCAAAAGTTGTGAATTATTTTTTCCTGTTCATTCGACTATAAATAACAAGATAGTGAAAGATTAATTAAACATTTCTTTCTCCGAAAACTCACTGGTAATAACTACCTTGAACTCCTGAAAGAGGAAGTTCCAACCCACCGATCTGTCTTTATAGCTAACAAAATTATTTAAGTTTTCAATACATTATCTTGTTCGAAATCATCTTTAGTTGTAAATTTTTTTATTATTTTTAATAGGAAAAGTTATTTAAAAATTGTGAATTAGGCATCTTATCAGGTGCCATATTCCATGAATTCAAATGGACAATAACTATTAAAAATGTTGCAAAGATTTTTGAATTCATATTAAGCTTCTTTTTCCTTTAGATTTAGGAAAATATGTACATAGAGAGGCAATAAGTATCACCCTATAGGAAAGTGCTGCCATTTTCGCGACTGACATCGGATGTCTGGTTGGTTATGACAATCGTGAAGAGACACTAGCGGAATTTGTAGTGAATAATAACGAATCATGGCCATCGGTGGTACGATGGCTAGTGTGCGGCTCTTGTATATGAGAAAGTGGGTTTGATCCCTGCTCTGATTACCTTACATTCCCTTCGACGACGTCCTCCTCACTTAGTGATGGCGAAACTGTCGACTACTACTTAGCCACGAAAAAGTTTATCAAAATATCGTTCGGAACCAGTGTAAACTGTAGGTCCCAATCAGTGAGTGAAAAATTACAAAGCGCACAGCTCACTGGTAGTGAGAAGCTCTCTTCAATCCCTTCATGAGATTTTTTTAAATAGTGAATCGCTATACGTCTCAAGAACGCGTAATATTTGTGACAATGTTCGCGCAAGAATTCGTCAGTGGTGGGAATTTCACTGAAAAATCCCAATCATGCAGCGCACACAGCGCAAACAATTCGACGTCTGGCGACACGATTTGAAGAGAGTGGCATAATACGGGACAACCGAAGCCCCTGAAGGCCGCGAACCTTACAAATGATTCGTTGTGAACACTGAATGATTCGCGAATGTTTAACTTTTTCCGAAGGTAGATTTGGCAACATAAGATTACACCTCCAGTGTATTTCAGCAAAATCTTGTGTGTGCCCAATATAGGGTTTAAGCGGCAGAATGAACTTATTATAAAAAACATGTTGTGCCAAATGTTTTAAAATATTTATTTCTAGTTATAAAAGCTAGAGGCACGAAATACGTGTACAATTTCTTTAAACTCCATATTTACCAAAATCCCTATATATTTTTCGAAATACTATGGAACCGAATGAATCGTAATGTCGCAAAACAATGTGAACATTCCCATAATTAGCTATTCAATAAGCTTCAATTGAGACCTAAATTTATATTGCCGTTACATCCCACGGGAGATAGCGGAGAACTTCACATAAGTACGTAGTGAGCTGTGTTTTTGACGACGACACTATTAAGAAATTAGCCATAAAAACGCTTGTCAAAAAATATGGAATCTGTGAAAACTTGTTGCCCTCCAATTATTAAGTCTACAAACAGAAAGCCCGCAACTCACTGATTGACAGAGAAACTTCTCTTTCCATTCATGAGATGTAATGGTAAAATAAATTTAATTAATAATAATTTAACAAAACACTTCTGCTCTTTAAGAGGTTTTGGGGTTATTTTGGTGCATGTTTTTGGCGTAGAATACGTCTTACCTTACGGTATAGGGAGTCGTGTCAGATTGTTATTGTTGTAATCTTTATTTCATTGATTATGAGGAAACGGCGAGATAACTTTTTTTAAAAATTTTTTTGTAGGTAAATGTAGATGTTATCTTTCGTTTGATATACATTTCATATTGGTTGATATCTTCCTAATATTTAAATTTCTCAAATGAAAATTGTTTAAACATATACACTCAAACATATGTGTGGTGTTTGGTTGTTGAGTGTTTGAGTTTGTAGCGTGAACACAAACTATGCTGCTGTTTCAGTGTGGACACAAACCTTCGCCTGTTGTTTTGATTGATGAAATATTGAAATTTCGTATATTTACTTATGTATTTAAGTGAAACAAAATGTTAAATGTGAATTTGAATTTAACATGGATATATAATTATAATAAATATATGAAAAAATTAATTCATACATTTTTATGTTAATTTAAAAATAAATAAGCTTTATTTAAATTTATTTTATTTAATTTTAAGCTTATGTATATTATCAAAAGTAACTATCAAATAAATAAATTCATTTGCTTATGTTATTTATCATTTATTGTTATATATGTTTTCTGTCTTATCGGATGGCGTATTCTACGTTAAACTTAATGGCCGTGTCTCTGACACAGCCTGCAGGGACCAGCGATGCCAACTTGGTGCTTTTCGCACTATTTATGGTGCTTTTTAGACCCTCCAAAACGCGAAAATAGGGTCCATAGTGCCAAAAGGAAAAAAGCGCTATGCGTACGCTTTTCATGTTTTCCGTTGGTGCTTTTAGCGCTTTTTCGCTTTTCAAATGTGGCAACGTGTATACATTCGAATATTTATTGCTATTGCAAGTTTTTACATACATACATATGTATGTAAGTCTCTTTCATTCCTTCAGTCTGTCTTAAGCACCCCATATACTCGTACTGCTACTGCTATGGTATAATTATTTATATGGTATAAGACGAGTTGTTGTAATTTGAATACATGTTTGTTGTTTTAACAGCACTGACGAAATGTCATCCTCTTGTGCTTTTATGTTTTCACCGAAAGAACAAATGAAAAAAAGTTTTAATTATTTAAAAGATCCTATTGAAAATTGTTTAGACGAATTTTGCTATCTTGGGCATAGTTTTGAAAAAGCGTGCAAGGATTCACTGATTTCAGAACACGAAAAGAAAGGAATGAAGAAAAAATGTATTATATTCACTAAACATCTTATATACGAAATCCGAGGTAAACTTCCAACCAACTTTGGAACACTACAAAAAATATCATTGTTTAGTGTAAATACCATTCTCTATAACAGCAATAGAGACGAAATACTGGCATTTATTAAATCGTATATTAGAGAAGCGGATGTCATTTCTAATATGGAACTAAGTATTGATAATATTAGAAACTGTGTATGGAAGAACAAATATCGAACAGATCTTTTTTGAATCTTTTTGGGCAAAATCCATTTCGAGAACAGTATTTAGTTTTAAAAAATGTGTTCTATTGAAAATTTAGTCATTTTGAGTAGAAATAAAGCCAAACGCTTTTTACGCTTTTTTAAGGAAATTTTTACCCTTTTTTACGCTTTTCTGGTTTTTAATTACCCCTTTAGCTCACAAAAAAACACTGGCAGGGACAACTGTCTGCTGTTTTTTTTTTGTTTTCATTAACACCTTTTTTTGATGTTTTGTAAATTGTATCTGTCCTCCAACCAAAAGCAAATTGTTTCAAAAGGTTGAAAATTTCAGATTAAAAACCATTCTAGTATTAGTTTAGTTTTTTTGGTTTCTTTTGTTTGAAAGTAGTTTTTTTTTTTGTTTGGTTATTTAGCACTTTTTTGGATTTGGGTGTTCACCCTTTTGCTCCTTTTTGTGGATAGCTCCTGGCAACACTGCTTTGTATATAGAATTTGGTATAAGCAAAACACACCAATGTTTCTATGCATATTATGATGCTAAACATATGATTGTTAATTAGGCGCGAGATTTGTTTATAAACTTATGTTTCTAGTAATATACTTCTGTTGATAAACATTAAAGTTGCTGTGCAACTACATGACTACAACATTTGGAAATTTATTAAATTGTTTGAAAGTAATAAATTTATTGCTGTTAAGATAAAAAATAATAACAATTTATATATGCGTAAATATTCCTTGAGGTAAATATTGTATTTATTTTCATCACGTGGAAGGCGATAATTTATGATATTTTAATCTTAAATAAAAATGTTATAACTTTGGTAATTTAATGTGGTCACAGGTCTATAGGGAGTTTGTTACTATGCAGTAATAATAAGCAAATAATTAATAGGCAAAGAGTTAATTTGAAATACCTGTTTGCTATAGACTGTGTCAATTGGTTTTTGTGACAGAGAGATAGGGAGATAATCAGGCAGGCGCCTGTTTCTGTGTTGTCAATAGCAGATAATCCTCGTGCAATGCAGTTCGTATTTAACAGGATTTCGCTAGAATTCGATATTCATTTCAATGCATATTTATAGGTCACATCTACAATCTTAAAGATGAAAATACACCCCTCATTCACGTGTTAATATTTAGTTTGTTTGAAATTTCATTACGTTGCGTTAATATTCATTTGTCTTAAGCCACCACTAATAGTATTCACATATACAGTATTGTGCAAAACCTAAGGAACTTTTATTAAAATAAAAAATATTTTAAAAAGATATCCATTTAAAAAAAAATAAATAGCAGTATTTCATTTATTTCATTATTGGCAACATACATATTTGCAAAAAAAAAATCGAAAATCATAACAATCGAATTTCGCATGATATGTGCGATTACGATTTCAAATCGCATAATAGGAGTGATGTCGTTCGCGATCGCCAAAAATATGGCGACTTTAAATCGCAAACGCACACCGAGGTGAACTGATGACTTTTCTTAAACTGAGCATCAAACAGGCAACCCAATGATGCACACGAACAAGTTATCATGTTTGTTTTTATTTTTGATAAAAACTCGTAATGTTTAGGAACAATTTTCATACAATATATTAGTTTAACAATTTTATTAACAATTTTCCTCATTTGAATACTGATACACTGGCGATTTAATACAACACAACTGATTTAATTTATTTTGGAAAATTTGGTGATGCGGAACGTTTGGATCCTTCCGCATATGTTCGGAAATTTTTGAGTTAAATATTTTACCGATGTTTTAGATTACACAACTTTTTTATTTACGTCTGAGGGTATGTCCAATGTATAGGAAGAATCAAATAGTATAAATTTTTTAATCCGCTCTTCTTCTTTTGACAGTAAACACATATCGTCCTTCCAAAGTTATCTTTACGTGTATCACAAAATCAAAAAAAAATTAGATAAAACTATTTCCCGGGATACATTTTTTAGATCTATCCATCTGTTTAATCCCCACTTCCCTATCTCTTATGGTTTCTAAGATATTAGAGAGTAATTTTCTTGTATATCCACTTTTGTTAACAATTTAACACGTTATGATAAAAAATATATAAAAATTTTGAATTAAAAAAAGTTATCTTCACGTATGTGAAAAAATTATTTGACAGCCGTAAAAAAGATATTATCATCCTATTAATATGTGCATTTTGTTTTCGTTCTACACATATCTCAAAAATAACTCCGGATAAAATCTATAACATTACAAAAAAGTAATAAAAAAAAATTGCATACATTGTCGCTTCACTCTAATGTGTGATGCACATACGTGAAGATAATTTCGGACTACAAATTTCGGACATAAACAAAATGAAATATTTCCCAAAAGGTGGCGTATACAACACAATGCGAAATTTTTTGTGGAGATAAAAATAGCCATAACTCGGAAAATTACATCAATGTCTTGGATATTTCTACTCCAATCGATGTAGAATTTCAGGCACTACAAATGACAAAAATATTGGACCACTTTTTTCACACCAATTTTTTTAGTGATAGTGATTATTTTCGTAGAATATTCAAATGCTCTATTTCAAAGTTTAAAGGGTCTTTTTCGTCCTTTGTTCAAAAAATGCCAAAAATTTACACTAAAATGGACAGCTACGGATCCAGAATGTTCCACGAATTTATCCCTCATTAAATTTTCGTTATGGCTCGTCATAGAAAAAATTCTCTATCTTTATTTCCAGACGTCCTACGGAGAAAGTCCCCAACACTTACTAATCGAAAGTCGACAGACGTAGGAGACATTCAGTCCGTTTTTTTATCCGATCCTCTGTATTCCGCTCGCAGTTTAGTTTCTGCTAAAAGAAAATACCAAGATATTTCGCCTCAGAAGATAAAAATAGCTCCACACCGTCTAACCTTAAAATAAATAAATGGTTTCCCATTACATCCCATGAAGGGACCGGGGAGAACTTCTCACAATCACTGAGCTGTGCGCTTTCCAGTTTTCACTCACTGGCCGTCGGTGGTGCAATGGTTAGTGTGCGCGGCTCTTGTACATGAGATCCTGGGTTCGAAGCCTGCTCTGACCAGCTTCAAATTTCTTTCGGCGGCGGTCACCTCGCATAATGACGGCGACACTATCGAGTATATAGTCATGAAAAAGCTTCTCAAAATACCGTTCGGAATCGGTGTAAAACTGTAGGTCCCGTCTAACCTTGGTCTGCTAAATTCACCAATCTTGCGCCTTCGTTTGAAAATTATCAGTTTCGTCTTCCCCAGGTCAACCCCCAAGCAACAGATTTTAGGTCACGGAGTTTAGACAAAGATTTTCCACCTATCAGAATGACCACGTAATCCCAATTCTAAGTACCTAAGTATGCCATTGATCACTATTAGCCACAGCAAAGGGGACAATACTCCTTCCTGCGGTGCGCCCCTTGCAGCCAGCTTTCGAAAACAGGCACCGCCCAGTGTCGAATTTATAATACGGTCTCCATTCGTATTACCAATCCATCTGCCAAGAAGCGATGGTACCCAAGCGCATTCCAGAGAGTCTGTAATGGCGTCAGATGTCACACTGTTGAAGGCATCTTCTACATCCAAGAAGGTTGCCAAAGTGAAATCACCAAACCACTAAATTAGCCCACAACATTGTTCAGAGCACTGTAAACAGATCTCCACGTGAGGTCTGTTGACCATCACTCAAATACATCGGGGTAATTCGGTTCCGAAGATACATGTCGACCATTCCCTCAAATACTTTCAACAGAATGAATGAGAGACTGATTGGTCTTTAGTTCTTAGGAGAAACATAACTAGTCTTACCCGACTTGGGAAAAAGACAACCAAGATCACCTTTAAATTACACAGTGCAACAGGTAAAAATGTAACCATTTACGGACACCAGTACGTGAGTAAAGGTTTTGCTCAAAGTCATGCACTTTTTTTATGGGCGCCCAAAAATGTGAGGCCCTTGTCTCCCAGTTTTGCCCAATGTCATGGAATTTTTTTTATGGGCCCCCAAAAATATGGGTGTCATTCTTGCAAAAAAGTGATAATTTTCTCAGGCTCATATCTTGCAAATCCTTCGGAATTTTGATTTACCCTCTGAGGGAACAAAAATTGTGTACACATAAGATCAAAAAACTTCATTTTCAAGGTCAAAATCGCAAAAACTTTAAAAAATTGGATTTTTTTACCTTTTTTCCCCTGTTCAGGTCCGTAGGTAGCAAACCGTTCAAAATTATACCTAATACCTATATCTAAGATCTCAATAAACAACTTTTTAGAATATATGAACTTCCTAGGGATGATTCTTAACACCGTTTACTTCAACATTGAGATACTATGCAAGGGACGCAGCACACAATATAAGAATCATTCATAGGAAGTTCATATGTACTAAAAAGTTGTTTATTGAGGTACATTCTTGTAGTGGATTGTTTCCTTGAATTTTGAACGGTTTGCTACCTATGGACCTGAACAGCGGAAAAAAGGTAAACAAAATCGAATTTTTTAAAGTTTTTTTTTTGCGATTTTGACTTTGAAGATGAAGTTTTTTTGATTTTATATGTCCACAATTTTTGTTCTTTATGATAAGAGCTACAACCTTCCCTCAGAGAGTAAATCAAAATTCTGAACGATTTGCAAACCTACCGGAGAACCTATATTCTCTCAGTTTGGATCATGTGTTTCCATTAGATGCTCAAGCGTCTTAGCTTCGTTGTGGGTCCATGACCCATCAGCTTTCCTAATATCACCAAGAAACTTTACTTATTTTTGAGAAACTGAGTGTGAGAATTATATTATTATAACTATAACATAAACTCTACTTCGATTTCTTAAGGTCGCATGGAATTGATTCGTTATAGTTATATGATTAATAATTTATACAATTTATTTGCAACCGCGTGTCTTGTAGCTCCTCCCTCCTATTTGGTAATATTTATTATTTCAAAGGACGGAACTTACTTTTTTAGGATTTCATTCTTCTTTTGTTTTCTATTCCATTAAAGTTTACGATTATTTGGCAATATATTATCCTCATAATGTTCGAAGTTATAAACTACAGGAATATTGATTAACAAATGTTTGTTTAAGGGTTTTATGATATTTTTATTGGTTGGTATTGGGCGATAAAGCTTATTAAGGACACCCTATCCTCGTATATATATTGGCGATATATGTTTAATATCCCTTAACTAATATACACAACATATGTGTGGGTTAGGCAGAGCTTTCTTAATTCATTGTAAATGACAATCAAAGTAAATTGTAAAGAAAATTATTTTATAAAATTTAGAGTGAAGACATAAATAATAAATAGATAAGTTTAGTGACGGATTTAGTATTATTATTAAAATCAAATAGAAGTACCCAGCCTAAGAGTAAATCACGTCTGCGAATTTGTTTTGCTTGAATTCATATTCATACTTCAGCTAAAATAAAACTCAGAGGAAAATACTTCATCAATTCTATGAAACACAGTCGTGAAGCCACTTTCATTAACTTGATAAAGGCTTCCAACATATACCCACCAAAAATTAATTGAAGCGTTTCTAAAGGAATCGCTTTTTCAGCTACTCCAGAGACGTATAATATGCATATTAACCGCTTCCATAGAAGCATTACTATTACACATTCAAATCCGAGCAACTAAACGTGGTTTTCATGTTTTGAATCGTCCAATGTTTGAATCGAATTTTCATAAATTCGGGTGGAATTAATTATAGCTGCCCTTAAGATTAAATAAATATATATCTTTCAGCATTAATGGAAAAGTGTATCCAAATATGTAAATTTTTACTTCTTCATTTCCATTAATGAAAAAGTGTATCCTTATTCGCCACTGTGAAAATAGGTGTGTCAGCACTGCAAAAGTGTGCTTATTTTCAGCGACAACATATATCAATTTCAGCAGTGAGTACGAACTATTTCACTATTTCTACCTGTGACAATTTTCTGTTTTTGTGCTTCCTTGGATGGATGCACTCTCTTTGCAGTGTGTATGAAACATTCGTACATACCAAACATTCATTACGACCAATAAAACAATTTTTTTTTTAAATTTTGACACTACACAAACTTCCTTTTCACAATTACTCTTTCTTCAAGTTTTGAGAATTACGTGACGTAATTTTGAATCTTGCAACACAGACTGACTGGAAATGCATTCGTAATTACTGCTTATAATGGGTTTGCTATATACAATTTGGAATTTGAACTCACCGTTATTTCCAAGCAGATGGCCAATTTGACATTTATGACGTGACAGATTATAAGTTGAAGATTTGTAATTTACGAATGGGTCGCTTTACGCTGGAAAACAATTGGGTAATATTAAAAACTTTCTTTCACTGAAACTGAAGCTCTTCAACTCAAACTGTAAGAAATCTACGAAATAAATTCGATAGAATTAGAACGCCATCAACGCAGTTTGTGGACCAATTTGTGAAGCGAGTTGGTCAAACAAAAGAACTCATGTCCGTGTTCGTCCAGTACATTCAGTGGGAAAAATTGCCGCTGCAGCTAAATGTGTGGTCGAACAGCTATCAACATCGATTTGCCACCATTCGCAGGAATTGAAAATTTATCGCATTTTTTTTTTGCGCAGAATTTTGCATAAACACCTCGATTTGACCAATAGCTGAAGCCTCGTGACCATCCGACGCATTTTCGCTTCGCTGAATGGGCTGAATATCGCTTGGATGAAGATGAACATTTTCGCCGAAAAAATATAGTTTCCGATGAAGCTCATGTTCACCTCGAGGGATATGTTAACAAAAAAAAATTATCACATTTGGGGCTCGGAAAATCCACACGTCTTCGAGGAGAAGGCGATGCATCCACGACCACACGTTGAAAAATAACGGCCTCTCTAAACATATTCTGCAGGAACCATGTATATGTTTGCAACACACTTCAAACATTAATATGTCCTAAACTCACTTGTGTTTAAATGTAAACAGGGGGCTGATGCTGAGAGTCGATATTTCGATCGTATGGCAATAATTCCGAACGCTATCGACTCTCAGCATCAGCCCCCTGTATCAAGTTTACTAGCAAACATGCCCGCCCTTTCCAGTTGCTTTCCTCAAAATCGTTTCTCACTTTGGTATCACACTTGAATATATACGAAACACAGACACAAAAACCAAAGTAACATCACAAACCAGTTAAGCGTCCGACCCTTCGTTTATTCTTTTTTCACTGATCAAGCGCTTTCGATATCATCTGTCTGATGAAGCATTGACACTAAAACGCAATACATCCGCCAAAATAAGAAACACTGACTTCATCTGCAATTTGCACGCACATTCAGGAATATTTAGAATAATAGAAATATTATAGAATAATGCAAAAATGCAGATACACACTTACAAGATAGACTCTATCGTTGTCCCTCTTTTACTCACTTGCTCTCGAGCATAAACAGTGCTACAAACACAGCTGTATTTGTATCACAAACATAAATATATGTGCGTCGCAAACACTTATATTCTAATATATTAATCATTGTGTCTCAAACAAGTAATATTGAATATCAAACACAATATGTTTGGACACATGTATATTATATTTGCGAGAAGCTCCAAACACACTTTATATTTGCACCTAAACAACAAAACAAGACAGATTTTTCAGCGTGCAGTGACTGTTTGGTGAGATTTTTGGCATGACGTCATCATAGGCCTTTTTTTTCTTAGAAAATGAGCAAGGAGCCGCCTTTACTGTCAATGGCGACTGTTACCGTGCCATGCTCAGCAATGTTTTGTTCTCAGCCAACGTTATAATCGGTCGTTCGCACTGTTTTCGAAAAGCGCATAATCAACCGAAACTGGGAAGCCAATAGGCCCCCTTGCATCTGCGATTTGACCCCGTGAGACTATTATCTCTGGAGCGCCGTTAAAGTTAAGTATCACGCAAACAATCTCGATTTCATTCAGGCCTTAAAACATGTGAAAATGTGCTGACAAATTGGGTAGATCGAATGAGGCACTGTGAAGCAAGTCGTGAAACGACCATTTGAACGATGTTGTGTCTTATTCATAAATGTCACTAGTTTTGAGAAAATGTTTAGTAATATTGTTTATAAAGTGAAATACAATCCAAATTTTACATAGCCCACCCATTATCAGTAACGACTATCCCCATCGCATGATTCAGATGTTTTCCGAACGATTTCGCAGTAGCTCCATTTACCTGTTTATCGATTTCTTCAGAAAGTTCCTTACCCATTTGTATCAACCGATCGTGGTGGTTGCTTTCACCATCCCACAAGGAAGTACGTACTAACAACGAATATTAAGCTTCACCAAACTCTTAGAACAATAAAGCTACAACACACCCCACACACTGCTCGTAGATATTCCAAGGCTTACTTAGCATACTTTTAACTAATGGTGATTTTGTTTCTAAAAAATAATGCTGCCCTTATACCAGGCGACATTTAAAAAATGTTGCCATCGCCTCTTCAAAGTTGTGGCTTTTTTGGAGTGTGAAAAGTACATGAAATGTTGCATTTTCTCACAACTGTATTCTTCCGTTTGGTTTCTAATCATGTTTAATTTACCTCGCTTATCAATAATAGTTAACCAGTATACATATATGGAAATTTAAGCGATATTAAGCCATTTTAAGCGACTCTTCATACAAACTGGTCGACACTGTACCAATACAATTTGTATTTTTTGTTATTCCCGCTAAACTAATCGTCCGACCACTTTGTTTGAGAAGTTAAGCGATTTTAACTGAATCCGCTTAATACCGCTTAGCGCCCCACAGAAAAGGTAGAAAAATTAGCTTAGCAAGGACAAAGTACACATACAGATACATAGATAGAATGTCAGCCATTTGATTTGGCAACTTACAGATAGATAGAATGTCAGCCATTTGATCTGGCAACATTTTCCCCCGTGTCTCGCTGAGAGGGAAGAAAATTCAATATTTTTGCACTTTTTGAGTGCAACATTCTCAGAAACGAACACAAAGCCTTGAAGTAGGGTTGCATTTTTTCCACAAACGAACACAAAAAGGCGCTGTTATGGCAAAGGGCAGAAAAAATTTTGAATTTTTTCTCAGAAACGAAATCGCCATAAAATTCTTTCACATACTGCATATTTTCGTTGATTCAAATGTCAGTTAAGCAAAACCTGCGAGCAACTTTTCGTAAAAATATGAAAAAATTTAATACAAAAATTAATGAAATGGATTTCATTTCATTTAATGAAATTTGAAAAGGTTTCAGCCTTTTTTCCACACTTCATAAAAACATTTCATAAATCTTTTTCTTAATTTGTATGAACAACTTCATAAAAAATATTGTTACGATAAATGCTTGACATATTTATGCCAAAATAACTGTAGAATGTTTCACCACAAATCATTAAGGCGATATAGCTGCTTCGAGAAAGTTCGAAAATAACTCTGTTACCACGAGAAGGTTCGTGAATCTGCTGATATCGCGGATTGGGAGTTGAATACATAGCTGATATGGTCTGAAACTGGGACCAGTCCCAGTTTATACGGTTAACCGATGCGTTAGTCGGCAATGGTTTTATTGATAAAAGGCTTGTTGTAAAGTGTCAAGTACTCGCTTAAAAATCATTGCTCTTATTTTGGTTGATGTATTGCGTTTTAATTTCATGTATTCAGTCATCAATGCTTCATTAGACAGAGGATATCAAAATCGCTTGATCAGTGAAAAAAGAATACACAATGCTTAGGTTTTTGTGTATGTGTTTCGTATATCTTTATGGGTGTTACCAAAGTGAGAAACAATTTTGAGGAAAGAAACTGGAAAGGGAAACAACGTGAAACCCTTTGTCTGTCCGAGCCTCTACTGAATAAATCAGAATGGCGGACCATTTGTGAAATGTAATTAAAAAAACACAAGTATTTAATACACGCTTGTCTTGCATGAACTAGTTTTGTATATAAGTACAAGGTGTTTTTAATTTTTTCCTAAATGAAAAACTTCGATTCTGTTTTTTGATTATGTTTACTTGAACCAGTAGAATTTTATTCGACACGAGTGCGAAAATCTGTCGCCCGAAGTTCTCCCCGAAGTGATGAAGAATGCCATAAAACGAGCCCGTATGGTAATCAATTGTGACGGCACCCATTTAACCGATATCATCTTCTCAACTTAACCAATAAAATTCTAAAGGTTCAAATAAACATAATCAAAAAACAAAATCGAAGTTTTTCATTTAGAAAAAAATGAGAGCCAAACAACATCGGATGAGTTCTTTTGAAACACCTTGTATATTGTTTGAGTACCAACGCATAGTGATAACCAAGGCATAGTTGAAACCTTCTAAAAACAAAAACGTCAGAGACAACAACGAAAGGAGAAGCAAACGAGCAGCAGATTCCAAACAAAACAAATAATGCATTCAATGCAAGTAAATGTAAAAATCATTTAAATCTCTTAATTTTTTGTATTAATTATTTATAACGGGTTTTTCAATAAGAGCGCTACAAAAGTTTTTTTTAAAATAAAACAAAAATGGTTTTAGATACCAATGAAATTCTTTATTCCTGTGAAAGTACATTCGATGCCATTATGTATGGAACTCGATTTCTTTTGCATGGCCACCACGGGCACGCTTGCAGAGGTCCAGACGCTGAACCCAATTTTCGACGGTTTTCAAGCATAAATCGGCCGATACTGCTGCAATTTCACGTTCGATATTCGTACGAAGTTCATCAATCGTCGCTGGCTTGTTGGCATAGACCATACTCTTGACGTAGCCCCACAGGAAACAATCTAACGGCGTCAAATCGCACGACCGAGGCGGCCAATCGACTGGACCATTTCGTGAGATAACACGTTCACCAAACTTGGTTTCCAATAAATTGATTCTGGCATTCGCTGTGTGGCTTGTGGCGCCGTCCTGTTGGAACCACATGTCCTCCAAGTCCATATTATCCAATTGGGGCCAAAAATATTCGGTTATCATTGAACGGTAGCGTTTCGCATTCACAGTAATGTGACGGTCTTGATCATCACGGAAGAAATACGGCCCAATGACGGCGCCGGCCCATAAACCGCACCAAACCGTAATTTTTTCGGGATGCAATGATGACTCATGGATTACTTGTGGATGGCTGTCTGACTAATAATGCATATTTTGCTTATTGATGAAGCCATTCAGCCAGAAATGAGCCTCATCGTTGATTGTTGAGGACTCTTAAAGTTGAGGCCACTGACTCCAAATTTCGGTAGTAAATTTTAATAATTTCGACTCGTTGTTGGCTCGTATATCTTTCCATGATGAAATGGCAAACCTTACTGAAGAGAAATGTCAAAAGAGCGGGAAAAAATATGGCGTCGTTTGCTGTCCCTATCGATTTACTTTTCTAGCGTCTCTGTTAACAAACCCTTTATAAGTAAATGTGGATATATATTGATAAAATTAATTATACAAAATAAAGAAAGAAATTATAATTCGTTTCTAAATATTATTATGTTTGGGAGAAAATACGCATATGTTTCCACGTAAGTATATGGAGGTTTGGGGAAAACATCCGAATGCTTCCACGTAAGTATATGAATGTTTGGGATGAAGTACGCATATGTTTCCACGTAAAAGCATACATATTTGTTAGTAAACATGGTAATGTTTGCATTTAAATACACCTGAGTTTGGGACTTGCAAACATATAAATGTTTGAAGTGTGTTCCAAACATATACATGGTTCCTACAGAATATCTTTGGGAGAATATGTTACAGGGGTCGTCTTTTTTCAGCGTGTAGTACTGTTCGAGTAAAATAAAGAAAACATGTCAAATAAACAATTTAAAGAAAACCTAAAGAAAATTCAAATAAAAGAAAACTGTTGTATTTATCGTAATTTAAAAACAACTCAAATTCTAAACGGATTCGTGTGGCACACTGGGAACTCTAACCCACAGATACTCCATGAGATGGAATTAAATCCTGCTCGAGTCACACATACTCGGCAATTTCGAGACTAAGTTTCCGACGAAAACTGAGGTATTGTTACGGTCAAAGGAGACTGTTACATGCAGATGTTTAAAGAGTTTTTCTTTTCAGAACTACGGCGAAAAAGAATCCCTATTAACTCTCTGTGGTTTGAACAAAGTTGTACAAGGTTTAGCGGAAATTCTGTTAAATGCTGATTTCAAAAAACTCCACAGACCGTTAGCCTCCAAGGTCTCCTAACCTTACTGCACATGATTCTTTTCTTGTGGTGTTATTGCAGACAGGAAGTTTACAAAACAAAAACAACAAATTAGGGTCATATTTAGACTTAATTTCGAACAATAACAGAGGCAATTCCCACTGCAACCTTCCTGGTAGTATTGAATAACTTGTTGTTAAGATGTATCACCGAGCGTGGAGGTCCTGTAAATTCAATTATAAATTGTAAAAATGTAAAATACATTAAAAATACTTAAAAAAAGTTATTATTTTCGAAATGAGTAAAGACAAAATATTTTGCATGAATTAAAAAATCAGCGAGCATTTATATTTTGAAAAATATTTGATTTTGTCGGTTTTTTTAAATTTGTATATTAAGTTTTATCCACAACCTTTGTAAATCAACAAAAATGAGGTTACTTGAATCTCTTGTCAATTTCCGTGTTCTTTATTTACCAACATTTCACTAGAGACAGAAAGGATACCGAACCGGATTTCAAAACCCTCGAATAAAAGGTTTCACTTCAAAAACCCGGTTAAAACTTCAAGAAAACGCCGGTCGATTGAAATCGGTTTCGGTTGCTGATTTCTCTACTTATGTATATTTATTACCTCAGCAAGTTGCATTCGGTCAAAAACACATTTAAACCAACGAAATCTCAAAAGAACTCACAAATGTGTTCGCCCTTTAACATGTGAATTGAAAAATAATTCCCCCCTAAGGAAATTAGTGATAACGCCGTAAAACTAATTTAATTCACTCCTTCATCTGCATGTAATCTTCAAAACTATTAGCGATTTTAAGGGAAAACATAACCATGAAAATAAACTTGGAACACTTTAGTCAAAATGTTAAGCTAAATAACAAGATTTCCATCTTACTAAATCTCTAACTAGTGTAATTGATCTTTTACGCTAACTCAAATTATTTCATATCCTTAAGGTATCACGCACACTTGTACGTAGTATATGCGTACACTTACATTTACCCACACAAACACGTACACCCATTTACTTAATACCCTCATACACATGTAAATCGGATGGCTGCATTTAGTAATACATACATACTTATACATGTATTGCATACATTTAAACTAATAAGTATGATTATATTATTTGTGTTGGGCGAGAGTTGGCACCATCTCTGATTATTTTGCAGATACAAATGTCACAGGCGACGTGAATGATACAATTAGTACAATCCAACTAAAGTAGTATAGAAGGTACTGCCATTTTCACAACTTCTCCTTATTACAACATCAATTAAATGTTGCCTTGTTTTCTGTACAATTAGGATTAAATTTATTCAAGGAATTTATTCGAGACACGCAACATGTTGTCAAGCGTCTTTAATACAATACCAATCACATCATTGCACCAACAGCAGTTTTCCAAGGTACCATTCCATGTTTAGTACTTTCAGTCCTTCGCCGCTTTGCATTCAGTTCCTTGTAGTCTGTTAGTCCTCCTCGGTATCAACATCGTGTTAAAGAAGCCAATTAGTAAGTCATTGCATTTGTAGGGAATACAAATGTAGTACATTAGGTTTTTCCTTATCATCATCATCATCGTCACCGTCATTCCTATTCATTCGCGTATTTGATATTGTTTTTTGGTTGTTGCCCCTAGTTACACACACAAAAGCTGGTGGTCAATAAGGGATCCAAGCCGACCAAAAGGTACTCTGCACAATTATTGTAAAATACGAGTTGAATGTTGATGTTTCGGGATTTGGCAACCCTAGTGTTGCAATCAGGCAACTGACAGCTCTATCGTAAAGTTGGACATTTTTGAGGTTATGCGTACTCAGAACGTTTTGACATACGAGCGCTATTTGTGTTGTTTACAGTAATTTAAAAGATTCATCTCGGCCCAAAAATGGAATTAAATCGTGAACATTTTCGTGCGATTATTTTTTACAACTTTCGACGTGGATTAACTCAGCAACAGTGCATGGATGAACTTAATTCAATTTTTGGCGATGAAGCTCCATCAACGACCAGTGTTTAACGATGGTATGGTGAATTCAATCGTGGTCGTAGTTCACTCCAAGATGAATTTCGTGAAGGTAGTCCAAAATCAGCTGTTGTTCCGAAAACCATTGATGCTGTGCGCGAACTGATTTTGCAAGATCGTCATGTGACCTATCGTGAGATTGAGACAACCTTAGGCATTAGTGGGACCAGCATACATTAAATATTGCGTAAACATTTGACTGTTAAAAAAATTTGTTTGCGTTGGATCCCACACAATTTCTTAATCGCTCAAAAAAAGGCTCGTTTCATTTGATCGAAAGAAATGCTCCAAAAATACGATCGCGGTGCTTCGAAACACGTCTATGACATCGTGACAGGTGATGAATCCTCGATTTATGCATATGAGCCCGAAAGTAAACAGCAGTCAACTGTGGGTGTTTCAAGATGAGCCGAATCCAACACAAAAGTTGTTCGCGCCCGAAGCACTTCCAAGCAAATGGTCGCCTGTTTTTTCGGAAAAACCGGACATGTCGCAACCGTACCACTAGAACAACGCAGAACAGTGCATTCTGAGTGGTACACAACCATTTTTTTGCCAGTTGCCTTCCAAGAAATCAGGAAAACCAACCGCCGAAGACGGATGACTCTTCACCACGACAATGCGAGCTCTCACACATCGGCTGAAACAACTGCATTTCGATTTGATGGGTCATCCGCCGTATAGTCCTGACTTGGCACCGAATGACTTCTTTTTATTCCCGTACGTAAAAAACAAACTGAGGGGTCAACGTTTTTCGACACCTGAAGAAGCGGTTGCTGCATTCAGAATGCATGCTTTGGAGATACCTCAATCAGAGTAGCAAAAGTGTTTCGACAATTGGTTCAAACGCATGCAAAAGTATATAAATCTCCATGGGGAATATTTTGAAAAACAATAAAGTGATTTTCGATGATCAATATTTGTTTTTTTTCTCTAATCCCGAAACATAAAATTCAACGCTCGACCCACCGAAAACCATTTGGTTGGAGCATATCTGAGATAAATCTGGTGCTGGGAACGTGGAGAGAAGATATTCAGTGGATTCTTCCTCTTCCTGATCGTTACAGCTTCTACAGAACTCATTTGCCCTGATATTTATACTCGCCGCTTGTCTACCAATCAGACAGTGTGCCGTCAAAACTGAAACAAGCAGTGATGTGATACCTTGGATCTGAATAAAGATTGAACTTTCATTTTCTATCAACTATCGGCCAGATATTGTGGCCGTCGGTGGGGGCAATTTCTAGTGTCCGAGGCTCTTGTGCATGAGAACGTGGGTTCGATGCCCGCTCTGAACACCTTTCATTTCCTTCGACGACGTCCACCTGGCTTAGTGATGGCAATACTATCGAGTACTTAGCCAAGAAAATGCTTCTCAAAATACCGTTCGTAACCGGAGTAACACTGAAGGTTCCAATCAGTGAGTGAAAAATTAGAAAGCGCACAGCTCACTGGTTGTGAGAATCTCTCTCCAATCCCGTCATGGGATATAATGGGAAACGGTGTTTTTATCGGGCTATTAGACTTGCGCGTAGACAATATGTACCCATCGTCAAACTCTCCATTAACATCACATAGAAGTATTGTTGCTTGGGGCATACCAACACGTTCCAACCTGAACTCCCTTTAATGCATTCCCTAGTTTAGCCAGTTCTGTAGTTACCCGGAATTAACCTGTGCCTTTGCACCCCTATAAGGTGAATATTATTAAAAAACCAAAAAATGGTGTCCCATAACATCCCATGAAGTGCTTGGGGAGAAATTCTCACAACCAGTGAGCTGTGCGCTTTCTTGGTTTACACTCAGTGAATGGGACCTACTGTTTTACACCGGTTCCGAACGGTATTTTGAGATGAATACCATAATATAATATATATACTAATTTTTTGCTTGTCGTTGGTACAGTGGTTAGTGAGAACCATTCATGAGAACGTGGTTCATCAATAAACATATCATTCATTGCACCCAGCGCACATCGTCGCCCTATCTCTGATCACCTTGCATTCCTTTCGACGACGGTCACCTCGTTTAGTAACCGCCTCACTAACGAGTACTTGGCTATGAAAACCCATTCGATACCAGCATAAAACTTTAGGTTCTAAGCAGTGAAAAACAAAACTAGAAAGCGCTCAGGTCACTGATTGTGGGTAGACCTCTCTTCATGGGATGTTAAGAATTCTTCGTCATTGCTGGGCAGATCTTGAGTAATAACTGAAGAATTATTGTTCCTCAGTCAGCAGGTAACTTCCCTAATCGCCAAAGTTTCTGTCTGATACACGCTACAATGAGCAGGCAGCCTCGTTTGTTTATTTTCGAACCAACCGTATAGAAATTCACATAACCCTACATTCAGTTATTAGAGTGTGGTATTTCCAATCGAATAGTGGTTCAGCTTTTGAGTATTCGACAAAAGCAGTAATGTAGGTAGGACCTTCCACCACTGTTCCATGCCCGACTACGACCAAGCCTTATTGTGAGATATTAGACGTTTGTCTACCATCAACAAACATATCACATTACATTCAGTGCACCCATCGCACATCGTCGCGATTCTCTGAATTCTAGTCAGCAGTGCATAATAGCTGGGGTTCTCAAGCACCCGTCACCAGAGAGTGGAGCCCGCTCAACAATATCGACAGCGGCGTCTGATCCAATTTATGGTCGGCTTGGGTGGCGCGTCTTCTGAATTCGGCTCGAAGTATTTATGTTGGCGGCTATCTTGGGGAGAGTACGATATCCAAAATCTCATGATCCAAAGAAAGAAACATTAAATAAAGTTTGCGTGATTGTGATCGCATTGTAAATTATAAAATTTATATTTATGTTTAATAAGAGTTGTGAATAGACGAAGAAACTATGCCGAAGCCGGATTTAGAACCACCCTAGAATATTAGATCCCTTCGCCCGGTCACACTGAAAGCTTTAGTAAACAAACAACTGCCGAAGCTTGAGAGCCAGCGTTGTGCTTAAAGGATTATTAGGTCAAGCAATGCTCTAAAAAAAATTTAAACCTTCAACCCAAGATATGTCGACAACGAAGATGTTGTCCAAAACTAATATATCGAATTGAGGAACGAGCGATATCGTAATCTTGTCGATGCCTTCTTTTTAAATCAACGATGGGGGCGGCGGCAGCCGTGGGTGTCATGTCAGTGCATTCTTTTCGTCTTTTCAAATTCACGACCACCGCTGCTTCATTTGAACGTGCAATAAGATTTGGAAGACAATTGTAACAAAACGATTATATCTATGTTGACCAAAACACGATCGATGTACGAATGAATTTCAGCCAATCTAAGCCAATGGCATAAGAAATAACAGCGGCTTATTTCTAGCCATATACGCCGATAGTATCGGCGGCGGTGTACAAATTAGAAAAATCTATGGTGGCCACGTACCACTCCTTGAGGTGTACCTCTGTTAATATAAGTATACGTGGTAGATTCCGAGGTGTCCAATTCGGTCGTGACTCGTCTCCTGGTGAGAATTTTGCTTACAAACCCCATAAAATCTACATCCACCTTAAGAATCGACATCGCCATTTCTAACGCACTAATGCCAAGAAAGAGTTGGCATTTCCCTCGTTGGGAATAATTACCACTATTGACAATAAACACCACTTTCTTAGGCATGCATCTATCTGAATGGCTCTACAGATGGTTCTGAATACAAACAGCTCTTGGAAATCCTCACATTTCAACAAATCTAACTGGAATGTGATTTTTTTATGATCAGGGAATGAATTGTTATCAACGATATTCGATTCCGAGAACATCCCATACAGGTTCTCCGTTGCATATCTGATATCTAGTACCTCTTACCTAGATCTGGTGACAAATGGCGGCTCATTGCGACTATTACATAAAGCAAGGCAAGAACCTAGAGGTACTTAATGATTGTTTCACCCCTGTCAGTGGTGTCAGTGTTATCTCTTAATAAATAGTGTGCGTTTGCGTCCAGGCCAATAGGTACTACTGCACCTACCCTTTTTGCCTCCACTATGCGACAACTTAAGGGTACTGATGGCAACTGGCCACTTGTTCCCCAGGACAGATGTTCGTGGTCCCTTGTCTTCATGAGGTGTGTACGATGCGTTATTCCTGTTGCTAAATATCATGGCCGTCGGTGGTGCAATGGTTAGTGTGCGCGACTCTTGTGCATGAGAGTGGGGGTTCGATCCCTGCTGTGACCACCTTACATTTCATTCGACACGGTGATGGCGACGCTATCAAGTACTTAGCAATGGAAAACCTTCTCAAAATACCGATCTGAACTGGTGTAAAATTGTATGTCCCAATTAGTGAGTGTAAAAGTAGAAAGCGCATAGCTCACTTGATGTAAGAAGCTCCCCCTATCCCTTTATGGGATTTAATGGGACACCATTTTTTATGTACCCTTAACAAGAATAGACTTTATTCATATCGATTCTGGCCACAATCCAATTGGCTATTGTCTTATACGACTTCGTTCCCAACCCACAAGCGATGCCGTTAGCAACCCATACGAACCCATTTCAGGGAATCTCTCTGTCTACCAGTGAATATCTCCTGGTCGACATAACCATTTCTCTTAATAATCCTAAAAGCTTGACGACGATCGTTAAAGGTTGCAGGCGTGGCTTTATAACTGCGGCTGATGCACCTACATGTTTACTAGAGGTGCCTCCTATCCTCATCAAAGAACTAGCAACGCTGGATCTGACATCAGGTCGCTCTTCAATTGTGTGTATATTTGTGGGCTCTGCCATATTGGCATCGGAGGTCTTTTCGTCAACACAAGTGCTAGCAGTCTGGCCTCCGTTTTTGTATGTGGTGATGTTGTATCATTATTTTCTGTTACTTTATTCTTTATGTGATTGCCACGAGTTTAGGGGATTTGAGGTCTACTGCACCACAGCCCTGACAGCAAGAGCTAAGCCGACGACATATTACTGACTGAGGCCAAAATTCAGCCAGTTATCACTGACTGCAAACTATCCGTTAGCACGACACCCAGGCTTGGGGAAGCTAGCTTTCAGTAGAACCATAACTGTAATACACAACCACCCCTAACGTGGGGAACGGACAATGAAGAGATATCAACCCACTGCGGGCAGGCGCATCTGGAAAATTATGAGGCTAGCTAACAACCCTCAAAAGTATCACCCAATTATGGAGACCGTGCGAACCTAGAACTTGATAAATTTTCTTGAAGACCATCGCCATGCTGTCGGTCGCTGTATGGCTTTTGTAGAAACCGATCCACAGGCGTTCCTTTTGTGCAATAGGCTGGATGTATTCACAGGCTTGTCGAAAGAAATGGGGTGGCTTTGGATACATTCCAAGCAATAGATAGAGTCTGGCATGGCGGACATTTGTCAAACCTTTGGTTTCGGCAATGCCTTCGCTAGATTCATTTCGAACTTTCTCAGGGATACTCGTATTCGTGTTTTTATAGATGGGATTTCTTCCATAGAACATACTGCGAATGCAGGAATGATACAAGGCTACGTCCTATTTCCTTTTCTACTTCCAATCTTCATAAATGTCCTTTTAATGACAACTCATAACACCATATCCTCTTTCGCTGATGACTGTAACCTATGCTACTTTATTCGACCGACGCCCTAGTCTTATCGATGTCCAGTGTTCAGTGAACCAGAATATGGTCTTTTATATCTGAGTGGGGTCAAACGAATAGAGTTAACTTTAACACGGCTAAAACTTACTTACAAAAGAAGGATAACCTGTTTCCCCAATCGGCTCGATCTTCAGCTTTTCTCCTCCAGTTGGTAACACCGGAGAAGTGGTATCTTCATAGTAACAACATACTCTGCACATCTGCGACAAGATTCTCGACCTTATCTCTACAAGGGGGCCCTGATCCATGGCCGTCGGTTTGACTTCGTACTTTACGGTAGAATTTACGACCTTCATTTTTCCTTCTGTAAAATTCAATTTGCTCACTCTCGCGCTTTCTCCACAACCGTTTTTCCTCATAAATAAACTGGGGTTCCGCTCTCCTCTTCAACTTATACCACTGCTTCGCTGCTCGCTTTGAAACTGACTGAAGCATTGCCATACGTGCAGCGTCATCACTTGGCATGCGACACTCTTCATAGTACCATGGTTTGTCTTGAAGTGGGTTTTCATAACCAAGTACGGTCTCTGCAGCAGTTTTCATAGACTGGGAAATGTACATCCACTGCGCTTCAGGATCATGAGGGGGGGAGTCCGCGCCCAAACGCTCCATGAATTTGACATTGTCGCCAATTTCTACGCTAAATATAGACCTAGAAGAATCAAATGCTTTTGATGTTCTGGTCGCGAAAATACAAGGGGACTGTGGTTGGACTAATCACATATTTGACGTATTGAAAGAAGCATACAAGTGCTTGGGTATTTTACAGTATTATGTACTTACGATCTAAACTGGAATAGAACTCATACCTACACGAACAGACAACATAACGGAACTAGCCGTAACCGAACTTAGAGGTTGCACAGTGGGGATTTCTTGAAAAATAAATGGAAGTAATTAAGCAATTTCTCAACGGCTGGACCGCTCAATATAAGATTTGGCACAGGCATATCCGAGGTCTTATGCTAGAGAAGTTGATATATTTAAGTGTTATACACCCCACTGGAGTAGCACAGTGCAAGCCTAAAGTTAACTACTACGGCCATAAAAATATTTTAACCCTTATACAACTTTGAATTTTGTTTTTTTTTTGTAATACTTTTCACTACGGCTACAAATGGAAGGTTCAGATTTGCTCTTGTGATAGTTGGAAAAATATTGTTTGTGTGGAAAATTTTGGTTTGATTTTTTCAGTTATTTGAGAATATCAGGCAAATATTAATTTTGGAGAAAGTATTACATTAAGAACGGCATGTGTTGTGAAAGAACATAAAAATCGTTGAAATCCATTGAAATTCATTAAAAAACACAAAAATTTTTACGCTTTTTGGAAGAAAGATGTCACCATATTTTTATCAATACTAGAGGAATTTGTTTTAAAACATATTAAGTTGTTATATCTGTGGTCACAAGGCATAACAGCATATGTCTATTTTTGCAACGTTTTAGGAGAGCGTTTTAAGGGTTCAAATTTCATTTGTAATGTAGTGCTTGATCGAGATTTGCTAATAAATCTTTTCCAATATCTTGGGAACTACAAATTGAATTATTCATATTTGGATTATATAGTGTGCAGTACGACTATATACAGCTCAATTCTCGAAATTTAATTTGAGCATAACTCGAGTTATGCTGTTAGGCCTTGTCACCACAGAAATGTAAAGGGTTTTTCAACAGAGACGCTACAAAAGTAAATCGATAGGGACAGCCAACGACGCCATATTTTTCCCCGCTCTTTTGACATTTCTCTTCAGTAAGGTTTGCCATTTCATCATGGATAGATATACGAGTCAACAACGAGTCGAAATTATTAAAATTTACTCCGAAATTTGGAGTCAGTGACCTCAACTTTAAGAGGCCTCAACAATCAGCGATGAGGCTCATTTCTGGCTGAATGGCTTCGTCAATAAGCAAAATATGCGTTATTGGTCAGACAGCAATCCACACGTAATCCATGAGTCATCATTGCATCCCGAAAAAATTACGGTTTGGTGCAATTTATGGGCCGGCGGCGTCATTGGGCCGCACTTCTTCCGTTATGATCAAGACCGGCACATTATCTACTGTGAATGCGAATCGCTACCGCTCAATGATTACCGAATATTTTTGGCCCCAATTGGATAATATGGACTTGGAGGACATGTGGTTCCACCAGGACGGCGCCACAAGCCACACAGCGAATGCACAATCAATTTATTGGAAACCAAGTTTGGTGAACGTGTTATCTCACGAAATGGCCCAGTCGATTGGCCGCCTCGGTCGTGCGATTTGACGCCCTTAGATTATTTCCTGTGGGGCTACGTCAAGAGTATGATCTATGGCAACAAGCCAGCGACGATTGATGAACTTCGTACGAATATCGAACGTGAAATTGCAGCAGTATCGGCCGATTTATGCTTGAAAACCGTCGAAAATTGGGTTCAGCGTGCCCGTGGTGGCCATGCAAAAGAAATCGAGTTCCATACATAATGGCATCGAACATACTTTCACAGGAATAAAGAATTTCATTGGTATCTAAAACCGGGTTTGTTTTATTTAAAAAAACTTTTGTAGCGCTCTTATTGAAAACCCGTTATTTTGAACATATGTAGCTGAATGTAGATTAATTTAATGAATTTCGGAGTTTCCTATTATGTATAAGTACACAGCTTTCTAACATTTTCTAAAAAAAAGCCATTTTTGGGGATTTTATATTTTATTTTTGGGATTTTGAGATTGTGTTACGATGATTTTTTAAAAATTTTCCTGGCTTTGAATCTACACTATACGAGTAAGCACACTGTTGATATATCTCAGTTCTTTCTATATTTTTTAATATTCAAACATTAATTAATTAATATTAATTACAAAATAACTACGTTCCATCAAATTTTTAACTTTATATTAATTTGTGATTTGTGAGTTACGTTTATTATTGCTTTTTTGAATATAAGTAGATAAAATACTAGATATGCATCCAACGGTACCAAATACTTATCTAAAAATGTATACAACTACATCTCAGATGAGCTCTAACTCTCAATGCTTCAAGTATATTTCGTCCTGTTCGTCGTACCCAAATCCCAAAACTAAAATCTAAAATCCCCAAAAGTGGGATTCCTCAGAAAATTATAGGAATTTTTCACACATGTTTCTAGGTTCTTCAGATGTTCCAACGTGCTTTGTTGAAACACATGCAGATATTAGAATTAGGTTAAAGAAATCGCGAGGCAGCTTACACGGCGAGATATTTTTCGCAAATATGTTTTTTGTTTTAAATCGACACAATTTAAAGGCGAGAGCCTGTGAAATATAGGAAACTCCGTTTTGGCTATTTTACAACCTGATGAGGTCAGATGTCTTAAACATATTAATTAAACAAACAAATAAATAAATTGTATCATATTTCTCCAACTGGTTCTATCCTTCGCCATTTCTGGCCAGTTGTTAACACCATGGATACGGAGGAGTAATTCAGCGTGGTCTTTCCATTGGAGTGTAGGTCGTCCTCTTTATCTGCTTCCATCGGGTACGTTACCGAAAACCTTTCATCCATTCAGCTAACTTGGCCCAGGCAATGCAATTGACCCAATTTAATTAGCCCAGCTATGTCCACTTCAGAATACAACTATGTACCTCTTGGTTCCAACGACGTCGGTACTCGCGGCATTCTTTAACTTACTTACTTATCCGGTCTCGGACAACTCCGGGGGGTCAGGGACCTTACAAAACGAAGATAACATATTTCGCCAACCAGTTCGATCTTTTGTTTTATTTCTCCAGTTGGCAATACCAAGTGTACGCAGGGATTCGTCAACCTGATCCCTCCAGCGGAGTCTTGATCTTCCTATTTTTCGTCTTCCTTTGAGTTCGGTTTCGAAAACCCTTCGTGCTGGTTCCTCTTCATCCCTTCTACTGACATGGCCTAGTCAGCGCAATCGCGTTATTTTGATCCGCTTAACAATGTCAATGCCGGGATATAGCTCATACTGCTCATGATTCATGTGTCGCCGATACTCGCCCTTGTACACTATAGGGCCATACATTTTTCGGAGTATTTTTCTCTCGA
The DNA here is from genome assembly GCA_963931995.1 of Phaonia tiefii. Taxonomy (NCBI): domain Eukaryota; kingdom Metazoa; phylum Arthropoda; class Insecta; order Diptera; family Muscidae; genus Phaonia; species Phaonia tiefii. The sequence continues at coordinate 110,557,525 of OZ008370.1, read as the reverse complement.
AGACTCCTACAGATGTTTCGTCTGCTTGCGATAAGGCCCACGATTCTGTGCCATAAAGCCAGACAGGTTGTATGAGAGTCTGGTACAGCTGGACTTTTGTTACTCGAGAGAGGGCTTTATCTCTAAAGTGCTTGCTTAGCCCAAAATAACATCTATTCGCAAGCATAATTCTCCGCTTGATCTCAAGGCTGACGTTGTTGTTTTTGTTCACGGCAGATCCGAGGTATATAAATTCGTCCACTACCTCGAGGTTATAACGATTATCGACGTTCACGCTTTGGTCTAATCGCGTGGAGGCCCTGCTCGTTGAAACCATTAATTTTGTCTTGTCCTCATTCACCGTCAGACCCACTTTTGCTGACTTCTTCTCAATTCTCGAAAAAACCGCAGTAACTTCTCTAATTGTGCGCAAAATGATATCTATATCATCAGCATACGCGAGCAAAATGTGACTTTTGCTGCTGATGGTTTTATTCATGTTGACTGCAGCTTTTCTCATAATGATCTCCATTAAGATGTTAAAGAGATCGCACGATAGGGTGTCGCCTTGCCTGAGGCCTCGCTTATTTTCGAAAGGTTCGGTAAGATTCTTACCAACTTTCACTGCGGATTTGGTGTTCGTCAAGGTCATCCTGCAAAGGCGTATGAGTTTTGCAGAAATACCAAGCTCAGACATTGCTTCATAGAGTTTCTCCCGTATCGGACTATCGAAGGCCGCTTTATAATCGATAAATATATGATAGGTGTCGGTTTGTTTTTCGTGTGTCTTCTCCAGGATTTGGCGTAGCGTGAAAATCTGGTCAGTTGTCGATTTTCCAGGCCTAAAGCCACACTGGTATGGTCCAATCAGGTCAGCGATAATTGGTTTCAGTCTTTCGCACATTATACTTGATAGAACCTTATATGGTATTGATAAAAGGCTTATTCCACGGTAGTTGGCCCAGATACTCGGGTCACCTTTTTTAAATATGGGACATAGTACACTGACACTCCAATCGCCGGGCATGCATTCATCTAACCAAATTTTGCTAATGAGCTGATGCATGCACCTTATCAGCTCATCGCCGCCAGGCGGGAGGCAAACCCAGCCCACCGTGTTTTTGCATTTTACCTACTGCCAGGATATTTGATTGCAGCCGCCCATTATGGAGGATGCGATATGTTGAACCTGGATTGTCTTCTTTTAGTTTCTATCCGCCGTTGGCCCGTATGTTTGGCTCATCCTCCTTCTAAGGACAAAAGAATATACCCGATTGTTTGATGAGCTTCAGTGACATCAGTCACCTACTACACCTGATTTGATGCTAGCTAACGGAGGTTTCCGAAAAGCCATTAACGAAGGTTTCCGAAAAGCCATTCTTTAACAGGATCATATATTTGACGGAGAATTTTTCTTTCGAATACTCCCGGGTGTTTTTCATCCGCTTGTGATATGATCCACGTTTCGGAGCCATATGCTAAGACGGGTACAGTGAGAGTCTGATGTAGCTGCAATTTTGTCTGTCGAAAGAGAGCTTTGTTCTTAAACCGCAAGCACTTATTTGCAAGCACAATTCTATTATGTATCTCCAGGCTGACGTTGTTGTCCTTGTTCACAGCGGATCCAAGGTAGACCGCTTCAAACGGAAACTCAGGTGTCCATTAAATTAATCTCAATTAATCTATATTTCAAATACACATACAAAATTAATATATTTGATAACAAATTCTTCTAGTATTGATAAGAATTTGGTGACATCTTTTTCAAAAAAGCGAAAAATTTCCATGTAATTTCCTCAAAAAACCATGGATTTCAACGGTTTAGATCTTATTTTATAATATATTCTTCTGTTAATGTTTTGCTTTTCCGTAAATTAAATTTCTTCTCATTTAGCCAAGATATTCTCAAATAACTGAAAAAACAAGGCAACATTTTCTACAGAAAAAAAACAAAAACAATTTCCCAAATATCTCGAGAATCAAATCTAATCCTGCCACTTGTAGTGCTACAAATATATAAACAAATATTTTCAATAAAAACAAAATTCAGAGTTTGATGAGAGTTGAACAATTTTTGATGGCCGAGGTGGTCGACGTTAGGCTTCCACTGTGCGGCTCCAGTGGTCGGTTGGTTGGTTGGTTTGAAAACGCTGCAAGACAGCACGCTGTCTAGCACACTTAGGCTAAAGAAGCCCATTGTGATACCTGCAGTTTCCTCTATAGCAACTATTGACTAGTCGTCTAGCCAATTTTCCCTTTCAATGAATTTGTCTATAAGACCTACATGAATATCCTGTAGGGCTACGGTGCTAACTAAATGCGTTCCGAATATCCTACTTCTCAGTCCTGCCAGAGCAGGGCAATCCAAGAGAAAGTGTTTCGTCGTTTCCTCGTCCTCTTCCATGCAGCATCTACAGAGAGTGGAGTTTCTATGTCCCAACCTTAGGGCGTGTTTTCCTACAAGCCAATGTCCCGTAAGTGTTCCTATCGTTGTGGCTAACCTGCCTCTCGGCTAGTTAAGTAGTTGCCTAGTCCTCTTCCTGTCCACCTGTGGCCAGAGAACCCTGGCTTGTTTGCAAGTTGAAGTAAGTCTCCACTTGTCCTTGAACATATTATCGAACATATTATGATCTGCAAACGGCAGGTAGAGATTGGCAGAACCTATGCCGTAGTGCCCTGTCTAGCTAACGCATCCGCTACGCAATTGTACCCAGATGAGCCTGATGTCAAAATACTCTGCCATCAACCTAAGTGATGAGTGGCATTATTTCACCGTCAGGAACGTAGCAAACATGGCTTCCAGGGATTTTATGGCAGCCTGGCTGTCTGTGTAGATACTTATTCTCCAGAGGGTTGTGACACTACTTTTCAGTAGTTCAGCAACCTCCAATATGGCGGTAATTTCCGCCTTAAATACACTACAATGATCACGTACCTTGAAGGATATATTTACATTTAGGTCCGGTGAATGAACCCCATAGCCTACTTGCTCGTCCAACTTTGATCCATCCATGAAAAATCTGATACTACTGGTATACCCTTCCAGTGACCTTTTCCAGGTATTTCTGTTCGGAATAGAAGTCCTTGGATTTGTCGCTGGTAGAAGGTAGGGGATACAGTAGTCCGTTTTTACAGGAATAGAGTTGATCCGGTGTAGTAATTCAGCGTGTCCGGAATTCCCCGATATCAAGACGCCACAATCTCTGATTCTCACCAGGGATGTAGCGGCTGCCGATTCGGCCATGATATCAGGAGTACAGATGTTCACGATAGCACAAAGTGCAGTACCTGATGTCGTGCCCATTGCCCCACTAACGCTAATCAGTGCTGTTCTTTGAATTTTCATCAAGGAATTCAGAATATATTTCTTTTGGAGGGACCTCCACCAAACTACGATGCCATAGAAAAGTATGGTGATCTTAGGAGACAGTCCCCAGCTCTTTCCTATCGCCCCTTTACAACAGTAAAGAGCAACAGACGCCTTTTTCACCCTCTCCTCCGCATTCGGTTTCCAAGACAGTTTTCTGCCGAGAATTATCGACAGATACTTGAGCTTTTCCGTCAACTGTAATTGCACCCCATTAACTGACGGCAGTTCAAATGCGGATATTTTATATTTCCGAGAGAACTACATAAGCTCGGATTTAAGTGGGTTAAGTGATAGTCCGTTGTTAGCGGTCCAGTTCGAAATCAGACTAAGTAGGCTGGTTGTACGAATGCTAAGTAAATTGAGGTTTCTACCCGTACAGATGATAGCAATATCATCGGTATAGGCAAAGACCTGGCATTCGGCCCTGTCCAATTCCAGATGCAGTTCATTGACAGAAGTTAACCATCATAGTGGAGACAGAACTCCCCCCTGCGGTGTCCCCCTGTTAACGTTCCTAGCAATTGTAACACCACCCCATTTAGCTTTGACAGATCTATCCACCAGAAGCTTCCCAATTAGACGTGTCATTAAGCTGTCGACTCCTAGATTCTGTAACGACCTAAGAATCGCCGAAGGTTGAATGTTATTGAAGGCTCCCTCGATGTCCAGGAAGGTCCCCAGAGCGAAGACCTTATGCTCAAGAGAGTTTTCTATTATTCTGACTATAGAGTGGAGAGCTTGACCTGCCCTTGATATAGGCATGCTGAGAACTCGATAGTAGATTCTGTGAAAGATTACTACGAACGTGAATGTCCAGTAACCTTTCAAATGTCTTAAGAACAAAGGATGATAGACTGATTGGTCTAAAGTCCTTTGGTTTGACATGAGAGCATTTGCCCGCTTCCGGGCAATGACTTGAATACTTGAATAATAAATGGCGTTAAAAAAAAAAAAAAAAAAATAATGACCCATATCAGATTCTTTCTGCTCACTATTGAGCGAACTTTTTCTATGCTGGGTGAGTTTCCGCCTAACTCTTCTGGGTGATGACCAGCATTACTGTCATCGTTGGGAAAGTGGGTATCCAGGAGAATCCCTAGAGACTCTTCAGACGAATACGTTCACGTTCCATCGTCTTTCATTAAGAACCCCGCACACTGTGGGTTTTTAGCGAGCACGCATCTTAAGCGTGCAGTCTGGTTGGTTCCCTCAATGGATTCACAGAAGTTTCGTCAGGGTTTTCGTTTGGCCTTCTTGATTTCACCTTTATATAGATTAAGACTAATCTTATAAATGTCCAGTGGGATGTTCCAATATTTCAATTCCTCTAGCATGAGACCTCATCTATATGTCCTTGTGGAATTTCATCTTAATCGGTCCTGCCGTTTAGAAACAGCTGAATTATTTCCATTTTTTGCGAACAATGCACTCTTCAGAAAATTCATTATTTAGCAGAACAACTCTTATGTGGAATTCCCTGGCCCATTAAGGCCTTTCCTTGCACATTCAATTTATACAAGTTTAATTCTAGTGTCTTCCAAATCTATCCTCTCTTTCCGCCTTCCTTCCATCTAACTTCAAGTCAACACAATGCATGACATTTATAAAGGGCAATCAATAAATTCCTCAAACGAAGATTAGTTGTCAACAGTTTTGTTTGAGGGGAACAACACTTTTTTGCGTGTAGTAGCTCTTTCACTTACGAGTTAGAATATTTCTCAAGTTTAGGATACAGAAAAAGGATTACTAAATGGCTTTCTGTAATCGGAAAACTTCCTAGGAATTCGAAACTAATATCGGTTTAGGTTCACATTGTGTAGTTGAACTATAAACTCTATGCTGTTGTAGTTCTCAGTACCAATAGCGAAGACAATTTCATGTCTGTGATTTCCTTCTAAAGCCAAAACGATCTTATACCGTGACCAACTCCGAACAATACATTTAGAAGCTTGTAACCCCAAATACCAGCACTAGGGTGTCAAATAAATAAACAATAAGGTAAATACGATAGGAAACAAAAATCAATGTAGTTTTTATGTTAATACTAGCTAACCTACATTTTCTCTGTCCATTGTTAAATAAAACTTTAATTTTGCCTTGGAAAGACGTAAAGGCAAACGCTGAATACAATAGAAGTTACTATGTTTTGTTGTGGTGAAAGTACAAACGATAAACTTTCCCAATGCGATGATTCCTCGAAAGACACAACGAAAATCAAATAAGGTGGCGGCAGGAGGGAGTAATACCATAATCAACATGAAATGGGGCGAGAGAGGGTGTTGAACTCAAATCAAAATCTTGTTAGCCAAAAAGAATGTTAAATGTTAAATGAACACAAAGTGATTGTTATTTTATCCAACCTACATACACTGGAAAGCTATTTGCCTGTTTCATAACAATTATGTTTGGAAAATACCCCCAGTTATGAATATGCGGACACACATAATGTAGAATGGGATGGGAAGGGGTTTATTTGAAACAAGGATTTTGGCTCCATAGTCTATTGTTGACGGTTTCGCTAAAATGGCGAGGGGATTACTGCCAAAAAAGAACAAAAAAACAAAAATATGCCAAACCAATCTGATATGCTTTATCGTTATAATGAAGGTGATAATTTATGACTTTGTATAATGCAATGCAAATATCTGAACAAAAGCCATCAATTGACAGGTGTGACGAGGGATACCGCAAAATTTGCTTAGACGTCATTTTCATTTCCCCCTCACATCAAGTGTGGGCCAATAGTATCACTAAAATGAAAATCTGGCAGCATTGGCAATTGGTAGTTTCCGATTTGCAACGGGTAGCAATGTCATACATATATAAGTTAAAATTTTTGTGGGTGTGGATGAAATGTGGTTTGTTTAAAGTGTTTTACATTTGGAAGATATAAATCGATAACTTTGCAATAGTAACGCGTCTAGACTTGAAATCTCAGCTCATGATTACTGCACAATCTGTTTGGTGGATGGAGGAGGATTAGAGCGTCGTACATTTCATATGCTACTACGCTGTCTTTTAAATGGGTAAGAGGATCTTACTTTATTTTGGATCTAACAGACATTCAAGGATTTATGTTGAATGATTATAGGACCTTTTGCAGAGTGGTTCGCCTGGGACTAATGTAAGAAAAAGCGACATTCTGCAATATCAGGATGAGATATTATATGACTTGAACGCCCCATAATCATACCAGACAATTTACAGGTTCAACGATGGGGACGGAATATGACGTCCTATGGTATCACAACGGTCCTCACTGGACTAAATGTGTCAATAGTGACAGCCACTTCTACCTAACCTAATGTAACATAATATTGTCGTATCAGTGAAACATTTTTGTATCACATTTTGCTACGGTGACGAAACTTTTTCAGTTAATGAACCCACATTAAAAAATATATTATTGAAGGTGACGAACAATTTCACTTGTTTCGGGAAGATTTTCACTCACTGAATTATTTGTTTGGAAAGAGATTGGATGGAGCAACCGGAATTTCGTTAGCTAAAGTAAATTTTATATATAAAATTCAATAGTTACATATTTTATTAAACATTCAAAATAAATCGTATACAATGAAATACAATTCGTTTCCGTTTAACGAAGACACAGTTTGTCGAAAAACCAATGCAATTATGCGAGAATAAGTGAGGAATTAATATCATGGACGAAAATAAGTTTTATCTTTTTTTGTTAACATAATTGATTTTCATTGTGAGTTGGTACTTAGGAAACTTTGATCGATACTAATTCGCATATGAAAATTTCATATAATAATTTATACACGCTGAAAAATCTGTCATTTGGATGCAAATATAACGTGTGTTTAGAGCTTGTCGCTTGAGTGCAAACAAATTGTGTTTGCTACTCAATATATATGTGTTTGTGATACAAATACAGCTGTGTTTGTTGCAAGCCATTTGATCTGGCAACATTCTCTCCCGTGATTTTGATAGAAATTCTTTGTATTTTATTAATAAACAACAAGAAACAAAATCGAATTTGACAGCTTACCCGCGGAAAGGATGAAAAAACCACAAATCAGCTGGGCTGACGCGTTTTTCCCCATATATAATTCTATTATGGTCTTACTAGTTTGATTCCAAAACGGGCGTGAGCGTGCGTGTTTTGTTTCCTTTTTTACACGTGCTCTGGAGTTGCAAATTTTGAATATTATTTTGCATCTCATGACTTACGAGCTCCGAGCGTGCGTTTACGATGGATGACTGATATAAATTAACAAAATCGATCATAAAAATACAATTCAGTTAATGTTAATATTTTTCATTTCTCGCCAATGTTGTTTTTGGGAGTTAGATTTACTATATACCGTTTATTTTCTAACAAATGTAAATATCATTTTTGAATTTAAAAATGTCCGCTTGCTGGAATTACATTTCCCATACCAACTCAATTTTTCTGTGTTCGTTATGGCATTACGAAATTTATCTTTGCGTGTTCCTTGAATATAAAAACAACGTTACCCAGTTTCTTAGCGCAATTCATGTCTTTTAGTTAGCCCCGTTTGCCATAGATTCAATGTTGTAGAGAATCTAAATTTAAGTACAGTATTTATATTTTTAACAATTTTTAATATTATCGACTTTGCATTCTTGTTCTTTTTTTTCACCGAAATCACTCCCCTTATATTATTTTGTATTACATTAAATTTCCAATTGACTTTGTATAAGAATAAATCACAATTGGACTTTGTTGTATTACTTCAAAGTATCTTATACCTATTGCACGTGGCCAAAATATTACAATCACTCAGCTAGCAACTAATCAACTGTATATCCTCCGCAATATCCTTTCGCCGATAAATAAATTTATGGCAAATTAACCAAATACACTGAAGATAAGAACAAGCAATAAATTTAGAAAATAGATATGAATAAAATATTTACTTTAATATTAAAAATAGAAAAAAAAGGAAATAAATTTTGGTTAGAAATCTTAAATAAACTATGATTGGCGCTTTTTGCAAAATATAACTCAACTCACAAGAAACACCAAATGTTTCATGTTCAAAAACATTAGCATGATTTCGAATCGTGCCGGACTCTTAAATCATTAACAGACAAAATTTGATTGTTTTCATTTAGGAATCATAACAAAATCCATAAATAAATCACAGATAATAAAATAATTTATTAGCTCAATAATGAATGTATTATCATGTGTACGAGTATCTCTATCTATCCATCTGTGTGTGGTCATCAACAACATTAAGAGGAGCAATGCCATCACCAAGATCACTGGCACGGCACCCTCACCATGTTCATGGTGATCGTCACTCTTGTGGTGTGGAGTGGTGGTGCTCATGTTTCGTGTTTTCCATCAAAACATTTGTAAAATTTCAAATTATATTACTGTGTACAGTTCTCAATACACTAAACAACAAAGTCGAAGTTTTAGAAACAAATTCGAGTGATATAAATAAATAAAATTTCCTTTAATTATTAAGCGCAACAATAAAGTCACTTGAATAGTGATTTCCAAAATTTTACAAGTTTAAGGGTAGTATTCTAAAAGTCCCGAAAGTGAATGTAAACGCAAAAGCCAACGCGAACGCCACAGTCAAAAAATGGTAGTTTATATATCACTTAGCGCTTGCGTTTCTTTACGAATGCTGTCACTGACATATGCGTTGTATAGAGTTGCCAAACTAAAATAAATAATTTTAGATCAGAAAAAGTTATCTTGAGTGAAACACGAAAAACATTTCATAGACCTGAAATTAATGTAAACTTTCTAACCGGAATGCAACATTATCATTGTATTAAAGAAATATGTTTCATTGATATTATAAACAGTTTCATTGATGTAATGAAATATAGTCATTGCTGCTATGAACATGTTTCATTGATGCTATGAGCATGTTTCATTAATGCAATGAACATGTTTCATTGATGGAATGAACATGTTTCATTGAAGGTCTGAATAGGTTTCATTGATTGTATGAACATATTTCATTGATGGTATAACACGTTTGATTGACGGTATGAACATGTTTCATTGATGATATGAACAAATTTCATTGTTGGTATGAATAGGTTTCATTGATAGTATGAACAGGTGTACAAGGTGTACAAGCCGATCGATGACTCTCATAAGAAAGGCATAAGAATTAAAAAAAGTGTATGTATGTACATACGTATGTAACAATGCCTTTGGAAATGCTATTAGGATATGCTATGAATTTCACATTCTTTATGATTAGGTGTAATTACATATCTACATACGTATGTACATACATAATGCAATTTTTTAAACGTCCGTCTTAAACTAGAGCGTTGTCCAACGACGTTTATCCAAAAACGTCCGATGGATATTTTCTACCGAAATTCATATGTATGTATGTATGTATGTATGTAGTATGCACGTCCATCGTAATATCGTCACAATTATATACCTATGCACATATGACCTCAATTTCGATAATGTTACATACATATTTAGTTTCCAAGATAGTTTCCATAACTAAATGCAATTTTAACTTTTGCCACACAATCATGTAAATTGTTTGGAAAAAATGCCGGCCGACAAAAAAATTTTGGTTTTTGAAATCCCATTATTTTGCTCGATTTTCGTTTTTTTTTAATGGCGCGGGATTTTGCATTTCAGCCTTTTATATTTTGCTTATTTATTCCTTAAATCATACTGGCAGTCATATATTGTGTCACAACTACTGTATATACATATATACATAAATACATACATTTATACAAAGCGTACCTACATACATACATATTATCCTTTAACCAAATTAATGAATCGTTAAAAATTAATGAAATGGTACATTATATTAAAGAAAGATGTTTCCTTAATGGTTTTTTTAGAAAAAATATTTTAAAATTCAATCAAATGTATATAATGTAAATGATGGCCTATTTAATAGATTCTACTTTACAATGTCGATAAAATGTCTGCAATTTTTCGCTAAAGTTTCCCATATTTACACGAAAAACATACTTAATTCCATCAATGTAAAAGGTTTCTTACCATTAATGGTCCACAAATTCAAAAACTGCAGCAATGAAGGAGTTCATTGAAGTAATGTAACATTTCATAGCATCAAAGAAACTTTTCATTGCATCAACGTAAACCCATTAATGTAACCCATTCATTTATGCTATGAAACATTTTTCTTTCAGTGTACCCATTAAATAACGTAACTCAACGCAGGTAGTCACCGAACAGCCGTAAAGTTTTATAAACTACCAAAACGACAAAAGTAACGCGAAGTGACTGATTCACGACTTATAGAATACCACCCTAAATCTTTTCTATTTTAGTTGTCTTAGATGAGAGTTATTTTTAAAGTTGTAATTTCGTTTCGTGGCCGTCGGTGGTGCAATGGTTAGTGTGCGCGGCTCTTGTACATGAGATCCTGGGTTCGAATCCTGCTCTGACCACCTTCGAAAAAAATTTCTGTCGGCGGCGGTCACCTCGCATAGTGACGGCCACACTATCGAGTATACAGCCATGAAAAAAGCTTCTCAAAATACCGTTCGGAATCGGTGTAAAACTGTATGTCCCAATCAGTGAGTGAAAACTGGAAAGCGCACAGCTCAGTGATTGTGAGAAGTTCTCCCCGGTACCTTCATGGGATGTAATGGGAAACCATTTATTTTATTTAATTTCGTTTAAGGCTAAGAGATCATGTTTTGTCCGGTTAGTGGAAAAAATGAAATTGCTGCGGGTGGGATTCTCCAACCATTGACATTATATTTCCCCCTTTTTGCAGACTAGTGTAATTAATGAACAGAATAATTAAATTTATTTGTTTTCCCTCCAATCTGTACATGTCGAAAAACCAATTAAATTTTCCTAAGAATAGAATAACACATTTGCTACAATTCCGTTTGTATAATTATTATTAATTGTAGATTTATTTGAAGAACAACAATTGCATGTGGTGGGTGTAGTGGCGGGTTGCCGGGATGTTGATGCAAATTGCCAAAGTTTTGCGTCAATTAAAATCCACATTTCATGAAGGTGCAAAAAATTACAAGAATTTCGTGTGAATGTTTAAATTGTTGTAAATCAAATTTTTAAAAATATCATGAAACCCATGTCAAGTAATTTAACCCCAAAATTTCCAGTGGGGAAAAAGTGATACAAAACATTAAATAATCTCTTAGAATGCCGTAATTGCATGAATCACATCTGTTGGTACTATTTTGGTCACATGAAGAAATTTGAAGGGGAAAATATGGAGAGTATTATACCACCAATAGAAAATGGCATTGACGCAGGGATGAAACGTATGGTTTTAACTAGCTGCAGTTATAAGTTTTGTGCATGTAAAGGTTTTTTCGTTGCTTCAATGAAATATGTTGTATATATTGTATATATGTATATTTTATTGGCCTTTTTGGATTTCTATTACTTGAATGGAAATAAATAAATAAATAAATATTTAGGCTCTCGTTAGATCAATGAAATAACACCCAAAACAAAAATTAAATAACCCAAACAATGTTCCACAAGTTTTTGACTTTTATTTGAACGAAATACCATCCAACTTGTGGACGGTCTTCCATTTCGATTCGGAGTTATCGGAACGAAGTTCCTTATCGCACGTTGCAGGATGGGGGCCAAATAAAAAAATTAAACAACTTTTTTTTAACACTATTATGCTACAACCCAGTATTATCAACTATATTGGGTACTTATGCTTTGGTTTGTGTCTAGACTTACATATGTTGGGAAATTTCTTGTTTAATGGGAAGTATTCTGGGTGGAGCCTGTAACCAATATTTAGTATGTATTGTAGTTTTCAACCCAATAAAAAGTAAATTTAGAAAAGTCAAGGTAAAATAAGTTTCAAAAAGAAAATTTTCTTAATTAACTTACTTATCCCGACCAACCAGTTCGATCTTTTGACTTATCTCTCCAGTTGGCAATACCAAGTGTACGCATGGATTCATGAACCTGATCCCTCCAGCGGAGTCCTGGTCTTCCTATTTTTCGTCTTCCTATGAGTTCGGTTTCAAAAGACCCTTCGTGCTGGTTCGTCTTCATCCATTCTACTGACATGGCCAGCGCAATCGCGTTATTTTGATCATACAGCTCATGGATCATGCGTCGCCGATACTCGCCGTTATGCACTATAGGGCCATACATTTTTCGGAGTATTTTTCTCTCGAAGAGTCCTACAGATGTTTCGGCTGCTTGCGATAAGACCCCGGATTCTGCGCCATAAAGTAAGACAGGTTGTATGAGAGTCTGGTATAGTTGGATTTTTGTGAAAACCATTCATTTTGTCTTCTCCTTTTTACCGTCAGACCCACTTTTGCTGACTTCTATTCAATTCTCGAAAACACCGCAGTAACTTCTCTAACTGTGCGTCGAATGATATCTATATCATCCACATACAGGAGCAGCATGTGACTTTTGTTGCTGATGCTTTTATTCATGTTGACAGCAGCTTTTTTCAGAAAAATCTCTATTAAGATGGTAAAGAGATCGCACGATAGGGTGTCACCTTGTCTGAAGCCTCGCTTGGTTTGGAGAGGTTCGGTAAGATCCTTACCAACTTTCACTGCAGATTTGGTGTTCGTCAGGGTCATCCTGCAAAGGTGTGTGAGTTTTGCAGGAATACCAAGCTCAGACATTGCTTCGTAGAGTTTCCCCCGTATCGGGCTATCGAAGGCCGCCTTATAATCGACAAATAGATAGATTTGGCGTAGCGTGAAAATCTGGTCAGTTGTCTCTTTGACAGGCCTAAAGCCGCACTAGTATGGTCCAAACAGGTCAGAGATAAATTGATTTTAGTCTTTCGCACATTATACTTTATATAACCTTATATGCTATGGATAAAAGGCCTATTCCACGGTAGTTGGCATAGAGACTCGGGTCCAAGTAAGTAAGTATACTGAGAACCAAGGGTCATTCACAGCATTTCCAAATTTCATGGAATAGAAGATTTTAAGATTACATTGTTCTTTTTTGTATTTTCAGTGAAACTATAACTCTGACCTAATTTAAGTACGACTACAAACATAGTGAAATTTCCCGAGGATTTGTTTCGCAAGCTATTTGAACCATTTATCTCCCTTTTTAATAAACAACATGGTGTCCCATAACATCCCATGAAAGAATTGGGGAGAGCTTCTCACAATCAGTGAGATGTTCGCTTTCCAGTTTTACACTCACTGATTGGGACCTACAGTTTTACACCGGTTCCTAACGGTATTTTGAGAAGCTGTTTCATGGCTAAGTACTCGTTAGTGTCGTCATCAAATCACTAATATGTAATTTTAATTCTTTAATCAGGCATCGGAAACGCATGCTAACAGCTCGCTTGTCAAGAGTCGTAGCTCGAAGAGTAGAACAACGCACGTACTTGTTGGTCATGAAATGTAAAAACATAACCAAAACATAACCATAACGATGCATTTCACGCACCAGCATGATGATAATTTTGACCAAATTCTCGGATTATTAGCTTACGATGTCCAATTGGCTCAGCAATCTACGGCTTCTCTGATTTGGCCTTACGGAAGCTCCAATCGGACATCGAATTTGGCCGAAACTCATATTTTCTGACGAGGCGCATTTCATATCGGCGGCTACGTCAACAAACAAATTTGCCAGGGGATCGAAAAACCCCCACATCATTGTCGAGAAGCCATTGCATCCACAGGGAGCGATAGCTTGGTTTGATAGTTTGACATTGGAGTGGTGACATCATTGACCTTTTATTTAGAAACTGCTGCTGGTAATGCCATTTCAGTCAACGGCAAGCGCAACAGAGATAATGTAATAAGTTTGCACAATTATAACGCGTTGTTCTTTCGTAAAGGGCTCCATTTTTAAGAATCGGAATAAACATATGTGACAGCTGACAATTTTCAGAGTTGCCACTTGCAAAAAAAATTACACTAAATTTAAAAAGTGCAATCTTACTGAGATACCCTTATTTGAACCATCCGTTGTATGTTGTGTACGAACTCACAAACAATCGGTTCAGGAATTCGCTAACTAATGAGTATGCTGGAAAATGCTAGAAGCAACTAGATGGCATGAGAGAGAATTGTGACTACTTTACAGTTGTCTGGAATAAATGCAATAGCATCGTCAAATTTCGAGTCGATCTGTTTTTAACGCTGAAAAGCACGCAACGCGGAGTGAACTGTTGACTATAGAGTAATTATGAAGTTCTGCGTCGTGTAAATAAAAAGTGCTGTTATCAGTATCGTAATTTACAAATAATACAAAATACAAAAATTTCCCTAAATATTAAAATAAAATTTCTATCACCGCCAAATCGAACAAACTAAATTAAGTGGCCGGAAAACTCATACAACCTTAATATCTTCGTTGTATAGGTGAGCAGCACTTAGAGAAACACACTAAATAATTGGGTATACAGAAAATAATCTCTGCAAACAAAAAATCATACTCCCATTTTTCATTGTACATTTCCCCCAGTGCAATGAAATAATCAGCCTACAAGCCTACAGGTCTCTGAGTCGAACATTTTAAAACTCCGGAGTCGAACAAAAATGTATCCATCCGTTATGTTATTCAGTAGTCCGTGGTGCAATGGTTGTGTGCGCGGCTCTCATGAGAACGTGGGCTCGAACCCGGCTCAGACCACCTTACATTTCTTTCGACGACGGTCACCTCGGTTAGTTACGACGACACTATCGTGTATTTAGCCATGAAAAAAACTTCTCAATATACCGTTCGGAACCGGTGTAAAACTGTACGTCAAAATCATAAATAAAAATAAAAGGTTTCCCATTACATCCCAAGAAGGAATTGGGGAGAACTTCTCACAACCAGTGAGCTGTGCTCTTTCTAGTTTTACGCTCACTAATTGGGACCTACAATTTTACACTGGTGCCGAACGGTATTTTGAGAAGCTTTTTCATGGCTAAATACTCGATAGTGTCGCCATCACTAAACGAGGTGGCCGTTGTCGAAGGAAATGTAAGGTGGTCAGTGAGTTCAAAACTTGTGTTCACTGGTTTGTGAGAAGCTCTCCCTAATCCCTTCATGGGATGTAACGGGAAATCATTTTGTTTTATGTTATACAGTCAATTCCATTTGAAAAAACTTAATATTCCGCCGTTCACGAACATTACTTTTCACCTCATTCGCAACTTAAAGACTTAAGGGAAAGTTTTTTGCTTTGCTTAGGAAACACATTAAATTTAATGTAAAACTAAACAAAAATATTATGATAACAAAATATTTGTTTGTTTATTCTTTACCTACCACAAATGTTGTATGTTCTAGTACGTGCAATTGTAATACATACGTACAACCGTCTTGCCTTTCCGTTTTGTTATGACGACAGAACCCAGACCCGATACTTCCAACTCCTACCAGACATTATAAACATTATTATAAGTTTTATACAATTGGCTCCGCAGATACTATCGGATGGAAAAGCCAAAATGGAAAACCATAACAGACATTTTCCCATAACAATGAATAATACAAGCAAAAAGTGTTATCGCAAAATCGAGCAGAAGCCGTAGACACCAAAGCACAGTATCAAAGTGTCAGCAACTCCCAAATGCCGCCACATGGAATATTGGGGCGAAAATGCGTTAATTGTGAATTAAAAGTGTTCCCAGCAATCATCATAAAAAATAATAACATTAAACTGAAGACAAGAATGTGGTATTTTGTTTTAGCAAAGGCAAAATAAAGTTTGAATTAAAAAAAAAAAACCTGGAAATATCAAGCATATTTGTAGTAGTCTTTTTGGTTTTTAGAGCTGAATATCTGGTTTATTTTATACTTTTTTGAAGCGAATCGAGTGTAGTATGTGGGAATGCTATAAGGCAGGACGGGCCTAATTTCCATTTCCGCAATAGTGATATAGAACAGAAAGTTAGAATACAATTTTATGTAATCCACAGTGGTTTGCAGGAGTCATTTAATAATCCGACTTAATGTATTGTTAGTTCGTATGAAATCCAACATGTCTTTGTGATTTGCTGTATTCACTGACTGTTATTTATCGACATTCATGACAATGGCTACTGCTTATTCATTAGAATTCATGCATTCGCACATGACACCAGCAACATATGCAGTAACCATGTATATGTTTCCTGGGTTCGATCTCTGCTCTGATCGCCTTAAATTTCTTTCGGCGGCGGTCACCTCGCATAGTGACGGCGACACTATCGAGTATTTAGTTTCTCAAAATAACGTTTGGAATCAGTGTAAAACCTGTAGGTTCCAATCAGTGAGTATAAAACTATAAAACGCACAGCTCACTGGTTGTGAGAAGCTCTCCCCAATCTCTTCATGAGATGTAATGGGAAACCATTTATTTATTTATGTATGTTTACAATCATTGTTTTCATGAATTGAAGTTTGGCTGATTTATTGTTTCTTTGTTGTCGGTAATGTATGCTTTTGTTTTCAGACGTTTTCAACAAACAAATCCTCATTTGCATGAAACAAAACAGAAGTATCTTATGTCATATAATTATAATTTAAGTTAAAAATTTTTCGGGAAATTTTTCACTTTTGCGACCACCAAAACGCTACCTAAACGATGTTGAGAATCATTCCTAGGAAGTTCATATGTTCTAGAAACTTGTTTATTGAGATCTTAGGTACATTTCTGTAGTTGATTGTTTCCTTGAATTTTGAACGGTTTGCTACCTAAGTATGGACCTGAGCAAGGGAAAAAAGGTAAAAACGTTTTTTGTGATTTTGACGTTGAAGATGAAGTTATTTTGATTTTCTATATTGGCAATTTGTAGTCTTTATGACAAGAGCTACAACTTTCCCTTAGAGAGTAAATAAAAATTCTCAACGAATTGCAAGATCTGAGCCTGACAAAATGATCACTTTTTTGCAAAAATTACACCGAGGCCCCAAATCTTTGGGCCCATAAAAAAAAGTCCATGACTTTGGGCAAAACTGGGAGACACGGGTCTTTTTTGGTCTTTTATCACGTAGTGGTGTCCTTATATGGTTATATTTCCGTGAATTAAAAAATTAGACACAGTGAAATTAAAAATTTTTCGGAAATTTTTGAGGAAACTCCCAATCAACTTAGATTTTGAAAAGAGTATTAGTATTAACATATTGCTTAATTTTTGTTAAAGAATTGACCATTTCCTATGTAAAGCTCCAACGTGTTGCATTGTCAAGAAGTGGCATAGGGCCCAAATTTAATTCTTTAATTTTCTTTCGAATCCTTTTAACATGTCTCTACATGTATCCTAGGTCATTCTTGAATTGTTTTATTACGTCCCAAGAGGCTAATTGTAAGATATGGGCAGCACAGTGTACCACGGATAAGTTCCCCGATATTTCGCAAGTGATCTGCTCATAAATATTTTCATCGAAGTTTTCATCCTCGGGTATAGTACTTCCTCTAAATTCAAGGAGAATTTTTACTGTCTTAACTACATTTGCCACGTTACCAGTAGTTATTGCGTAAATTTGACTTATATCAATTGAGTAACGCTCAATAAAATTTCAAACGTGCTCCTTCAAATATTTGGCACAATGTTGTTCTAATAATAAATAATAAGCCACTAGTAATTATCACTATTTCAAAGTTTTCAATAAATTGGATATTCACTCACATAATACTTCTGTCCATCCGACTGGCAATGTCCAATTTTAAACACACGTATTTATTATCAACCTGTCTTTTTATTTCATCTACAAGTATTGATTTCATTAGCAATGGATTTTGAATTAAATTGTATATTATATGCGCTTGACCAAGGTTGCAATATGTCGTTATCTAGGCACCGAAATGGTGGCATATGTAGTTGAGTTACCATATGTCCAATGCATTTTACATACTCTTCCTTACTCACTTGCAAACTCGCGTTCTGTAAATTTCTTGTTTTTGGATGATGTTGGAATGTTATCTTCCGCAACTTCGTCAATATTAATTTTCTATACTTGAATATAATGGCGTTTTATATTCAAAGCACGCTTTTCTTTGCGCAGATCATGGAAGTAATAGTTGTAGCCATCAGGCCCATCCAAATTAAACTTCTTCTCATCCGTAAATACAACGGCTCTCCAGTCATTTACATGACCTCTTGGCTGCACATCCCATACCATGTAGTCTCTTGCGAATTGAAGCCGTTTTTCCTTACGAGGAGCATTAAGTGGCGGCTTTTTTTTTGTAATTTAAGGTATTTAAGATACTCACAGTTCTTAATTACGCTGCGTACTGATGACTTGCTTGCTTCCACTCCAGCTTGAGCTCTTATTTTTGACAAGAATAAGGCAGAATTAGAAGCAATTCTGATGATTTTTCTTTTTTCATACGTAGATAAAGCCAATGAAACCCTTCCTTTAAATTTTTTTCCATACCGCTCGGGGTCCTTGATGTAATTGTCGACAACTGTTGGGCTCCGTCCAATTTTTTTTAGCTTTTGCGCGGTTAGAATATCCTTCAGAACGGTAAACACCGATTTTATTTTTTCCCGATAGATTTTAAATTTTTTATTTTGTCATTTGGAGATGTAATAAATTGTAATAAACAAACGCTTCCTACAAAAAATCATCGCTTACTTTAAAAATAATAAAAAATAATAAAGTGCCTTTATTCAAGTGAACCAACAAAAATAGCACATTTTTGGAGTTTTTTATAAAGTGCTCAAAAAAAGTTCTTTAGTTAAGAAACCACTGTTGTCATGAGTTTTTTATATCTCAAGATGTCTAGCTTCCATTTCCATTTTAAAATTCTGCAATCGCTTACAAATTGCAAAAGATACAGGCTGCTGAATATGGAATTTGTAGTGCCTTTAAATAAGTGAACCGGATAAGATGGTAATCAAACAGCTTAGCCAGTTATACAGCACGACCGCAATACTGTCATCAAACTTATAGTAGTTGATGTCCTCACGCTTCATTACTCTATCGCAATGGAAATTGTTTGCGCAATTGCTCTCCATTGCTCCGAATGGTTCCGCAATTCATAATGTTGGAGAATAAGCATCAGTTTCAGGCTTGTCGATTTCATCTTCAAACTCTTTTATGAAAACTGAAGGCGTTTCTGGTTCTGGTAAAGAAATTTAAGTCTCCTGAGCTGCAGCTGATGTACGGCCTTTTTGAGTGTAAAAGATTCTTTGCGATTTGTGGCCTCAATGCCGACTTCTATGGTCTGACTAAATTTGCTTTCTAAAGAGTCATCCAAGTTTGTGGCATCCTCGTCGTCATTGTCATTGTATTCGAGCAGCTGAAGAATTTTCACAGTCGTAGTAAACACAGACGACAAACAGGTTGAACAACTCATTTTCAAGAAAATATATTTAAGATAATGACTAAAAAATAAATTAAAAACAAAATACTAAAATACACAACTTATCACAAAAATGGCTCGAAAAACTTACAGATTCAAAAAAAAAATGACACACGAAATGCGTCTACTTTAAATGAAAGACATAAATTAACAGACAAAATCAAAAACATGCAATCACACACACAATTTTAGCAACTATAAACGGCATTACGATCGGCAGGAACGAATTTTATATACCCTCCACCAATTAAGATCGGCAGGAACGAATTTGATATACCCTCCACCAGTGATCCAATTAGAACAATTTTAAATAATTAGATAATATAGAATATGGCCGGCCGTTTCCACAGAAAGTCACACTTTTTGTATCATCACGTCACCCTCGTTAATTGCTTAAATTGTAGGACCAGTTAGTTTGATTCTCTTCTCTTCTTTTACTAAATATAGAGCTACTTACATTCTGTATTCAGTAAAGGAAAAACAACAGTCGAACTACATGGTGCAAAAATATGAGCAGCTAACGAGGGTGACATGATGTGACATAGAGTGGTACTTTCTGTGGAAATGCCCATATATGCATTAAAATATTTTTTAATCAAGCTGGTGATATTTTGTGTTCTATGGGTGGTGCCACGGCACTTTTTGCAACGCAATATTATATAGCTATAAGTACACTGAAAACGTAATTGAACATCAGCATAATCAAAAAGTTTTCATCAAGAGTTCTACATTAAATTGAAGTAAATTTTCATTGATACAATGAAAAATGACCTTAAATTAAGAAATGTTTTTTTTCACAATTTGTCATCCTTGAATTCAAGATTTGTTTACATCATTTTGATGAATTTCTGAAAAATTATATTTTTTTTGTGCATTTTTCAAAGTTCTAAATTATATTAAATAAATGTTTGACGCACTTTATTCGTTGTTCTACAGAGCTTACCCAGTCGGCGGCTGTGCATGCCTGGGAAAAAGCGTTAGTGGCGGCGGCAGACGGCTCGAACTCCGATCGTCTTTCCTTTCTGGTAGATCGTTTATTGCGCCCAAGATGTATCTATTCCAAGTGGTAGCATTAGAACAGCTGAATTATCATGTCGTTGTGGTCCGAATTTGTCAAATTCAAATGTGGTACTGACCCAACAAAAAACATCTCTCAAATTTCCAAACCAAAGTGTTCTCAATTCTCTCCACTATTGAAGTAAAAAGGAACGAATATTGAATATAATACTTATAATTAATTCACCAGGGTTTTAATGCAATGAAAGGCATTATATCATTGGTATGTAAAACATCGTCAAACTGATGACAAGTTTTTATGCAAATAATACATAGAATTGATAAACTAATTTCATAAATATGAGGAAACTAGTAATTTTTACTTATGTATACTTTACATCAACTCAGTGCACAACACGCATTAAATTTGCGACAAGTTTTCATCAAACTGATGTCTCATTTAAATTAAATTGCATTTGGGATTTCTTGGTTGACTGTCGTGTTGGGAAATCTCCCCTACGTAGACGGCATGAACTTGTTGTTATTCCTAGGTTTCTTGCAAGAGCGTTTGTGTGTTGTGAAACTTTTTGTTATATCAGTTTATACAATACAAATCGATTTTGAGATACGGCTTTTGGAACAGGTTCCTATAACTGTGTTCCGCAAGCCCGGGCTTTTTTTTTGGTTTGATCACATAACTTTTATTTTCAATTCATCTCTTGCAATTGTTTGATTCCGCAGTTGTTAAACACGGTTACAAATACTGGAATAAAAGACCGGTTCCATTAATAAAATCCGGATTTATTAACTGTTTTATACAAACTGATGTTTAATTGCGAGTGTTGAACCCGAGTTTCTAAACCGGTTTCTAAAACCGGTTATTGTAACCAATTCTCATATTCGATTTTATGGAATCGGCTTGAGCACATAACTTATGTCTTTTGCAATTTTTATTAATTGACACCCTTCCCAGCGGCGGAAGTCATGACCTGGAAGGCCTGAAATCAACACCAAACAGTGCTTCTTTAAAATACGGAAAGCCTTCCCTACTCATTACGTCCTCCTTTATTTTTAACATTGAGTGAGATTGGGATACAAGGCCTTCCTAGCGCATTGCCTAAAGAAGATCTTAGAAGGCATGCAAAGAGGAAGGCCTTAGAAGGGATTTGCTTTAATTTATTTTTGTTAAACAAAAATAAAATTGAAATAATTTATTTTATCACAAAAACATTATCCACTTATACATATTGATTTATAAGTATGTATGTATCTATCTTAGAATGTTTTACCACTTGAAATTTTTGAAAGAATTGAAAATTTTAAAAATACCCTGAAAAATATTAAATAAAAATATAATTTTAAAATGTGTATGAAAATTTCCAATTAAATTACTATTAAAAAGAATCGGAAAATAAATTGCTCAAAATTATAAAAAATTCTTCTTGTTTATATCTGATGAAAAATGCATGCATTCCGCAGGCCTTATTTTAGAAAGGCATTACAAAATAACTATTCCGCATGCTTTATTTGTGGAAGGCCTTGCGACTTCCCCCGCTGGGTTATTCGGCCATCATGGCGCTTTTTCCCAGAGATGACCTACTATGCCGCAGCAAATCATCCTGAAATCGGTGAGTGACAATATCGAGTTAAATCTTATTGTAAGCGTATAGACATCTAGTAGAAGTCATTGGTATCCGGTTTGAATATTTTTTACACTTAGACACGACTTTTGGAAAAAACCGGAAAGCCGAAATTTAAAATTTTTCTAAAAATTTAAATTTTTTTCAAATTTTAAGAACCCCTAAAGTGGTGTAATTTTTCTCAAAGTTTAACCACTTTATATTCAGGTCAAACTAAGTCAATGTGCAAGTTTTTATTCAAATGCCAAACCCGTAAACTTTGACCACAAGTCGGGCCGGCTTAGAGTTATACGATTGGGCTCACAATTTCACCACGTTAATTTTATATCAAATGACATAAGAATCTGCATGATATTTACCAAAAATCCAAAGTTCATATTTCACTGCCACCCTAGTATACATAAATAAACGCTCACAACTTCTGTATTCTACCATGGATTTTCTTCAGATATTGAAAACGTTTTCTTCACTAAGATTCAGCCAATATGAACAAAAATGGAAGAAATGTCTGTAAATTTGTTATCCAATCTTACTGATTTTTTTCTTGTTTGTATTTTTTTTTTCTTTTTGCAAAATCAACCACTTTTGATGTTTGTGCCCCCTGTACTCACACAGCTAAACTGATTTAAAATTTACGACCAGAACATTTGCAGCCCAAATACTTGGCTTGAAACCGAGATTTTACTGGGCTTAATTGCATGTTTCTATCTCAAAATATAGTGACAATTTGGAAACTACATCCAACTTAAAGTAAAACTAAAAAAAATTACAGCAGACAGTTGTCGGAGGCCTTCGGCCACGGACTGTCCCTGCAGGCTGTGTCAGAGACACGGCCATTAAGTTTAACGTAGAATACGCCATCCGATAAGACAGAAAACATATATAACAATAAATTCATTTGCTTATATTATTTATCATTTATTGTTATATATGTTTTCTGTCTTATCGGATGGCGTATTCTACGTTAAACTTAATGGCCGTGTCTCTGACACAGCCTGCAGGGACAGTCCGTGGCCGAAGGCCTCGGACAACTGTCTGCTGTAATTTTTATATTTACCAACGGCATTTGATTCAAGTCCGTTTAAAAAAAAAAATATTATGTTCAATTTGTTTAAACTTAATTTAATTTATGTATTTTAATTAATATTTTTATTGAAATAAGTTCTGCGAATGTTGAGAGGGCCGCCCTAATATTAAAAAAGGTTTACCTTATCGAGTCTTCGCATTAGCATTCGAGCGTTGTGTGAAAGCTTTACGCTTTACAATTCAAAATTAATGTTACAACAGCTTTATTGAAGCTTTCGCAAAAAAGCTTTATTACGTTAGCTTACTGTTTGTTTCACTTTTTACTAGATACATGTTGCCAAGCAACATTAGCTTGCTGTTCGTTTAACTTTTTACTAGATACATGTTCCTAAGCAATGTTGAGCAACCAAAAACACTCAACCAAACACCACACATATGTTTGAGTGTATGTGTTTAAACAATTTTCATTTGAGAAATTAAAATACTAGAAATATATCCACCAATATGAAATGTATATCAAACGGAAGATAACATCTTCATTTACCTACAAAAAAAATTGTAAAAAAATTCATCTAGCCGTTTCCTCAAATTCAATGAAATAAAGATTACAACAATAAAAACCTGACATGACTCCTCATACCGTAAGGTAAGACGTATTCTACGTCAAAAAATAAAAATTAATTTAACCATACATTACTTTTGTCGGGTTTAGAAGACCAAAATACATCAAAAAAGTTTATCACATCTTTGGGATAAAATGGCTGTAAGTTAGTGTAATGAGTAAAATTCAGACACTTTAGAAAATCAGCTGAAAAAGTGTAATTTTTTTAGGTTGCTTTTTCCTTTGTACCGTCTGGGCACATTTTTATTGCGAAACTGCTTAATATTATAGGACATATTTCTGGAATTTTTCAACCATCTGGGCCAATTTGTTTCGAAGCTAGCGAGTTTATAACAGACAGTTAGACTGACATGGCCAGGTCGTCTTCAAATTGTATTACGATCAAGAATATATATTTTATATAGTCCTCGGTGATTACTTCGAAGTGTTGCAAATGGTATAACGAAACGAATATACATAGGCCCATCCTATGGTGGAGGGTATACAGCTTAATAGCATATAAAGATTGATATTGGTGTTATTGTTACGTCATTGGCGTGAATCGCGCGTCAAAGTGAGTAAGATCAATATTTGCTCACGTGACCGTGAGTAGCTAACAATTATAGTAGTTGACTAGAAAACAAGTTTGTCAAAAACCACTGTGCATTTTGTTTCCTTTTGTCATTGCTTTCTCTCCGGTTTTAATAGGATTTGCCATAAGAGATAATATTAATCTTATATAATGCAGACATTTGCCACACAAAACTAACTAACTTAGTTATCCTCTAGCCTTAAGGGTAGGGTACAATGGCCTATACAGAAGTATATTGCCAGTCGATAATGCACTGATGATATCAGGGATTCCGAAGCGTCTGCGGTCGTGGAGTATGTAGGTACATATACATACGTAATTTGAAGTCACGCGGATTCTCCTTTGGCAATTCACGTGTCTCCGCCTTACATTTGTTATCGCAATCGTTCATACCATACAAGAGTGCGTTGTGTCCTTTTTGTTTAAAATGGAACATATGACATATAAAGTATAGATATGAAACACGTATATACACGCAAAGAAAAAAACGGTTTGACATTGTTTGGCGCAGAAATGTTTAATTTCCACCAGAAATATTTCGTTTGCTACTTAGTCTCAAAAATCTAAATTTGATATAGATAAGAGGCACTGACTCGTAGTGATGGTGCCTGGGTTCAACTCCATTTCCGGAAAATCGTAAATAAATACTAGAGTAAATGTGTATTTTAAAAACTACAAGAAACTTCAATTAATTAGGGAACACCTGCATCCAAAATAAATCCTATTCAGTGAAATAGTATCAGTTTAAATGAAAAAGCAGTGTGTCGCAATCTTGTTTCGCTTCACTTGAACGTGTGTTTGGGTTTGGAGTTACTATAACTCGTTTGCAGAACTAATAATTTTTTATTCAAGCTCAAGGCCATCCTTGTCGTTGGTGCAATGGTTAGTATGCGGGCCTCTTGTACGTGAGACCCTAGGCTCTGACCACCTTAAATTTCTTTCGACGGCGGTCACCTCGCATAGTGACGGCGACACTATCGAGTATTTAGCCAAAAACAAGCTTCTCAAAATACCGTTCAGAACCGGTGTAAACGTGTAGGTCCCAATCAGTGAGTATAAAACTAGAACGCGCACAGCTCACTGGTTGTGAGAAGCTCTCCCAGATTCCTTCATGGGATGTAACGGGAATCCATATATTTATAAGGTTTTTGCAAAATGCGTCCTCAGGATTCCTGGCAACCCGTATAGCTATTTCACTTCTAGCCACGTTTAGCAAAAGAACAGTTAATGAAGTCGTTTTTGGTTTCTCTTATCTCAAGTTCGTTTGTTGTAAACGTTTTTTGGTTCTCGTAAACGATTTTATATAATTTACCATAAAGAACATGACATGATATGTTTGAATCAACAAACATTTGTTCGCCATAATTCCATTTTCCAAACGAAGTTCATTTATCTGAGATTTCGTTAGGACGTAACGAATTTTTTTTTGTGTGTTATCTGATGGCTTTGCCCTAGCAGGCCACAGTGTCTCTGGTAACATTTGTATCTAAGGACGACATTATGGGCAACGATTTCTTGTATGTTGTCGTCGATAAAACTTGTTTGACTAGTTCTCTTGTTACATTCATTCACAACTTCGATTACTTCGTCGCCAACGACAGGAACATTCACAATGTCGCTTACTTCGTCGTCAACGATTTTTGTGACATTTGTTTCAAATTGTCTTTGACGACATATTTGGAATGTCCTCAGTATGTCTTTTAATATATACCACGGTGGTCCATGATTCTAAGGTGTTGTCATTATAATTTTCATGTCACTAATTCTATAGCGAAAATTTGGAAATACTCTTCGGTTCACTTACACAGTGCAACACGAAAAAAAATAACCATATACGGACACCACTACGTGATAAAAGACTAAAAAAAAAAAAGACCCGTGTCTGCCAATTTTTCCCAAAGTCATGCACTTTTTTTTTATGGGCCACCAAAGATTTGGGGCCTCTGTATCATTTTCGTAAAAATGTGATCATTTTCTCAGGCTCATATCTTGCAAACCGTTCAGAATTTCGATTTACTCTCTGAGGCAAAGTTGTAGCTCTTGTCATAATGTGTATGCCTCGATGTGAGCGTCGTGTCGCTTTTATATTGTGTGCTGCGTCCCTTGTTGCGTGTGCTGAGCTTACTGCATTGCCTGTGCTGCTGCTGTCGGTGCATGATCGCGTGATACCTAAGCGCTACCTAAACGGTGTTAACCCTTGGACAAACACATGGTTCTGGCCAGGCATATTTCATTTTTTGCTACCTATGGACCTGAACAGGAGAAAAAGGTAAAAAAAATGAAATTAAAAAATTTTCGGCAAATTTTTCACTTTTACGTGCTACCTAAACAGTGTTAAGAATCATCTCTAGGAAGTTTATAGGTTCTAGAAATTTGTTTATTGAGATCTTAGGTAAATTTTTGTAGTTGATTGTTTCCTTGAATTTTGAACGGTTTGCTACCTATGGACCTGAACACGGGAAAAAAGGTAAAAAAAAATCGAATTTTTTTAAGTTTTTTGCGATTTTGATCTGGAAGGTTTTTTTTGATTTTATATGCTAGCAATTTTTGTTCTTTATGACAAGAGCTACAACTTTGCCTCAGAGAGTAAATCGAAATTCTGAACGGTTTGCAAGATATGAGCCTGAGAAAATGATCACATTTTTACGAAAATGATACCGAGGCCCCAAATCTTTGGCGGCCCATAAAAAAAAAGTGCATGACTGTGAGAAAAATTGGGAAACACGGGTCTTTTTTTTTAGTCTTTTATCACGTAGTGGTGTCCGTATATGGTTATTTTGCCATGACTTGAAAAATTACACACAGTATTATTTAACGGCACTAAAAATTCCATATTCAGCAGCCTGTATCTTTTGCAATTTATAACCGATTGCAGAATTTTAAAATGGAAATGGAAGATACACATCTTGAGATATAAAAAAAATCATGATAATAGTGATTTCTTAACTAAAGAATTTTTTTGAGCAATTTATAAAAAAAAGTCCAAAAATGTGCTATTTTTTTTTTGGTTCACTTGAATAAAGGCACTTTATTATTTTTGTTTTATTTTTAAAGTAAACGATGGTTTTTTTGTAGGGAGCGTTTGTTTATTACAATTTAGTCAAATAGCCAAACAATAAAAATAAAATCGATGTTTACCGTTATGAAGGATATTCTAAAGCAAGGGCTTCATTATCTTTATCTACGTATGAGAAAAGAAAAATCATCAGAATTGCTTCTAATTCTGCCCCATCCTTGTCAAAAATAAGAGCTCAAACTGGAGTGGAAGCAAGCAAGTCATCAGTACGCAGCGTAATTAAGAACTGTGAGTATCTTAAATACCTTAAATTACAAAAAAAAAGCCGCCACTTAATGCTCCTCGTAAGAAAAAGCGGCTTCAATTCGCAAGAGACTACATGGTATAGGATGTGCAGCCAAGAGGTCATATAAATGACTGGAGAACCGTTGTATTTACGGATGAGAAGAAGTTTAATTTGGATGGGCCTGATGGCAACAACTATTACTTCCATGATCTGCGCAAAGAAAAGCGTTTTTTGAACCCGCATCACAGCGAAGAGGGCGGCGTTATGGTGTGGGGTGCTACGAGTATTGGCACCATCGATCTTGAATTTCAAAGTGCAAAAATGACTGGTGCAAGCTATAAAACGTTATTGGAATCGGCTTTTCCGAAGTTCAGTGAACTGTTTCGTCCCGTATCTTGGATACTGCAACAGGATAATGCCCCTATACACAACGCCAGAGTAGTAAAGGAGTTCATTTCAAGCCAAAATGTTAATATTCTTCACTGGCACCCACCCTATTCGCCAGATCTAAACATTATCGAAAATGTCTGGAGTTGGTTATCTCGTAAGGTCTATGAAGGAGGTAGACAATTTGATGACAAGCAGTCACTAATTCAGGCCATTAAGGATGCTTGGAATCAAATTTCGTTGGATTACATAAATTATCTTTATCTCTCAATGAAACCCCGTATATTTGAAGTTATTAAAAACAAATGGGGTTGTACCCATTACTAATAGTTCTTAAATAAAGTAAAATAAATGTAAAAAAACAAGAAAAACTGTTTTTCATCAAAATTAGTTAAACTGTCTTTATTCAAGTGAACCAAAAAAATAGCACATTTTTGGACTTCTTTTATAAATTGCTCAAAAAATGTTCTTTTGTTAAGAAATTTAAGAAAACAATGATGTGGTACTATGTTAAAGGAGCAGCGCATAGGGGAGTAGTGCTTATGTTAATAGTAAGTACAGACATAGATATGTACATATTTTAATATGAAATCTTAATAAATTCCTCATATTTGATTTTAATTTCAGGACCTGAATACGACAGCCACAATAACACTCAACCCCTTGACTACCACAATCTTCTCCAGACGAGTGTTTAAACATGGAATGAATATAATCTATTTAGCAAATTGAGTGCTTTTTCGAAACAAAACTTCAAAAAATTGTTATCAAATGTAATGTAATTTTGAATGTTGCAAATGTTGCAATGTAGTACTAACTGTATTTATGTGTAATTGTCAATAAATAATTTCAAACACACTTCAAAACATTCATTTCAACAATGAAATAAAATCATTGTAGTAAAGAAACTAATTCATGGTAACAATGACACAAATTCGTTGCACCGATGAAACAAATTCATAGCAGCAATGAAGCAAATTCATTGCTGTAATGAAACTAATTCATTACAGAAATGAAATAAATTGCTTGCAAGAACGATACTTATTCATTGCAACAATGAAACAAATTCATTGTAGCAACGAAACAAATTCGTTTCAATAATGAAGCAAATTCATTGCAACAACAACCATACTTGCACCATAGTATCAAACAATTTACAGTTGATGAACACATTTTCATAGCGGGAATGAAACGTTACGTTAGCTCACTTTCGGTGACAAAAGTTGTTGGGGTGATGAACATTTTCATCCGTGTGACGATGCTTTTCCGTTCAGTGTACTCTGACCACGTTAATTTTCTTTCGACGGCGGTCACCACGCTTAGTGACGGCGACACTATCGAGTATTTAGCCATGAAAAAGCTTCTCAAAATACCGTTCGGAACCGATGTAAAACTGTAGGTCCCAATCAGTGAGTGCAAAACTGGAACGTGCACAGCTCACTGGTTGTGAGAAGCTCTCCCTAATCCCTTCATGGGATGTAACGGGAAACCATTTATTTTAACGTAGAATACGTTATACGGTAAGGTAGAGGTGTTGATCTGGAGCACAAAATTTTGAGAAAATTTTTGTCAACTTTCACCCACTTTTACTTAAATATTAAAACATATTTTAGCAATTTTTATATGTTACTCAGTTTTGGTAATATGTTTTGTTTCGAATTACATTAAAAAAATTATATGTCTATATATAAAAGTTTTATGTAGTTAAGGAAATAAATATTTAAGAGCATGATATTTTAGACTTTTTTTGTACATGCCGCTGTTGTTGTTGATTTGTAAATGCCGCTGTTGTTTTTGTTGTTGTTGTGAAATCAAATGATTTTGGCTTTGCTGTGCGTTGTTTATTTATCAAGCAGCGTGTAAATGTGTGTGTGTGTACATTTCGTTTTGTTGGATCGGTCGGTTATTAGTTCGTTTGTAGGGGAACATAAAATGAAGGGTGGGGAGCGTGGACACTTATGTGTGCTTGAAAGTTTAAGGATCTTTGCTGTCGTTTGTTTACTTCTGCGAGCAGCGTGTAAATGTGTGTGTATGTACATTAATACAAAGGATTGGCGATGTATACGCTCACTATATCAATATATCATATATAATATATCAAAAATTATATTTAATTCATATATTTTAATTGCAAAATGAGTAACGTATTCTACGTCTGACCTATGCGCCCGTGTTATCTAACACAGGCTTGTTATTTTTTTTTTATGTATATTTGTAAATTTGTAAATGTATGTCATTTCAATAATTTTTCTTTTTGAAGAAATCTTTACAAATTCCTGTCAAAATATGTCCCTTTTTAAGATTAACACACAAAAGTTTCTCCGAATATAATTATCTGTCGCTCAAGATTATTTCTATCCACTGTATCTCTGACGATGACATGGATTTTGTGCGTTTTCCTGGCGCCTGCTATGCATTGATTTACACGATGTCGAAACAACAAAAACCCCCAAAAACTTTACGACCCTAATAAAGTGATATATAAATTAAGCAGAACTCGGTTGACATATGGCAGTTTCATAACGCTGAAATATCATATATCATAAACAAGGATATACATATTTTGTAACTTAACCTATCACAATAGTGAAAGTAATCCTGATTACAAACAATGCTGTCCAACAATCTATAAAATCACATTCGCACAGATATAAATACTTTCAATCATACAAAATAGGAATGTGTTAACCTTGGCCCACATATGGCCAAAAGTTTATGTCTAATAAGACAACAGTGTGTGCTCACGCTCGAAAATGTCTTTAATGTCACTTGGAATAAAATGACACTTGGGGTTTTATTACGAAACGACTGGGTGTATGACTGCGCGAATGAAAGTTATCCTACTTATGCAACAATTGAAACTACTTGTGCAACATTTGGCGGAAGTATTTCTATTTGAGATTAAGTCAAGCATACGCAAACATAAGAAATCCGTAATCCTTTTTCTAACGAACTTTTTCCTTGTCACCTCTCTTTTGTTGTTATTCCATTTCTTTGCAATGTTTCAGGTTACACAGTGGGAGAATTATGAACTAAGGGAAATATATGAAGTTACGAGTTTATGAATTGAGGAGTTCGAAGATGAATAAACCAAGAGAAATTTGGTGATACTGTTATAAGAAACATTTCCCCAAAGAGAACATCAAGAAAACACACACACTTTTTTCCTAGACACTTTGATTTTCTGAGTGTACACGCTGAAAAAAACTGCCTCTGTAAAATATTCTCTAAAACATATTCTGCAGGAACCACGTATATGTTTGGAATACACTTCAAACATTCATATGTTTGGAGGTCCCAAACTCACTTGTATTTAAATGCAAAGAGTAGCATGTTTACTGGGAAACATGTATGCTTTTACGTGGACACATATACAGTGTACATCCCAAAAATCGATATACCTACGTGGAAGCTTTCGCGTGTTTCCCAAAACCTCCCAAACGTGGAAACATATGCGTAAATAACATAACAATATCTAGAAACGAATTATTCTTTAATTAATTTTATTAATATAAATCCACATTTATAAATAATTATTGTGGCCGTCGGTGGTGTAATGGTAGTGTGTGCGGCTCTTGTGCATGAGGACGCGGGTTCGATCCCTACTCTGACCACCTTAAATTTCTTTCGACGGCGGGCACCTCGCTTAGTGATGGCGAATGCTTCTCAAAATGAGTGACAGAGCTTCTTAAATTATAATAATTTGGATAGCTGGACGACTAATATAAACTCTCATTTAGCTTTATAGGAAATCAAACAGAAGTTTGAAACTTATAAAATAAATTAAAAAATAAATTAAAAAATAAATTAAAAAAAAATTAAAAATAAATTAAAAAATAATATTTTTTGTATTGCAAATCTGTAATGCATTATCACTGGTTTATTCCTACACGCTGAAACATCGGTCTTTTTTGTTGTTTGGATGCAAATATAAACTGTGTTTGGAGCTTCTTGCAAATATAATATACTTGTGTCCAAACACATTGTGTTTGCTATTCAATATTACTTGTTTGAGACACAATGATTAATATGTTCTAATATATGTGTTTACACTGTCTATGCTCTCTCGAGAGCAAGAGAATAAAAGAGGGACAACGAGAGAGTTTATCTTGTAAGTGTTTGTCTTTATTTTTGCATTATTCTTTCAGTCAGTGTGTCATAAATATTCGTGATGAAGTATTTCTTATTTTGCCTGATGTATTGCGTATTAGTTTCATGTATTCAGTCGTCAATGGTTCATCGGACAGAGGATATCAAAAGAGCTTGATCAGTGAAAACAGAATAAACGAAGGCTCGGATTGTTGAATGGTTTGTGATGTTGCTTTGGTTTTTGTGTATGTGTTTCATATGTATGTGTACTATCAAATTGAGGAAAGAAACTGGAAAGAGCAACAACGTGAAGCCCTTTGTCTGTCCGTGCCTTTACTGAGTAAATCGGAACGGCGGTCCATTTGTGAAATAAGTGTAATAAAAAACACAAGTAATTAATCCTAGCTTGGCTTGCATGAACTAGATTTGTATATAAATATATTGTTTGTCTACCAACGCATAGTGATATCCAGCGCATAGCTGAAACCTAGTGAAAACAGAAACGTGAGAGACAACAAAGAAAGGAGAAGCAAAAGAACACCAGATTCCCATTTCATGAAAAAAAACAAATAATGCAGTAAATAAAAAAATTACCGGTTTCAATCGTTTAATTATTTGTAAATGTGGATTTATATTGATAAAATTAATTATGATAAATAATAAACATATATATGTATATTAGGGCGGGGTATTTTTTTTTGATGAAGCGTATAGCAACAACGTAATCTATAGGTGATTTCGAGAAATTTTGCTCAAGAGATTTGTTGGATTTGGAGCCCCCCACAATTTCAAAATAGATATTTTACCATATATACATATAATAATTTAACTAAATTCGTCAGAAAATCGGATAGAATTATAGTAGATTTCTCAATGTGGGTTTGTTTGAAAGGTATTTTTATCACCTTTCAGAATCTGTATTGATACCAATATTTTTTTATATTTATTTTTAGTAGAGATATTACGAATTTTTTGTCGAAAAAAAGACTAAAATTAACTTTTAACTAATAAGTTCTGAATTTTCTTCGATTTTTTTCGAGATTTTGTTTTTGCAGATTATGAAAGTTCAGATAATTTCCAACAACTTTTATTACGATCAATTTTTTTGTTTTCGAACTCGTTTTTGTAGGAAAATCGATCTGAAAAAATCAACATTTTCAAGGTTTCAACAAAAAAAAACACTATTAACACTAATATCTATTTTGAAAATTTAGGGGGGCTACAAACCCGACTTAGAGCTATGGTCTCTTGAGCAAAATTTCTCAGAATCACCTATGGATTACGTTTTTGATATACGCTTCATCAAAAAAAATCGTTCCATACAATTTGACCCGCCCTAATATATATGTATATTGACATGGGACTGTCCGTGGAGGTGGAAAGTTTCTGATAGCCATTCACTTGGGAGTGGCCAGAAATGAAACAAATGAGCAGCCTGATTGGATATGAGATCACTGATATGTCTTAGGTTTAGTAGGTGACTGATGTCACTGAAGCTCATCAAGCTATCTGGCATATTCTTTTGTCCTTCAGAAGGCGGATGCGCTGCCAAACATATGGGCCAACGGCGGATAAAAAACCAACAGAAGAAAATCCAGGTTCGACATATTGCATCCTGGTCAGCGTCTGATCTATAATGGGCGGCTGCAATCGAATATCCTGGTAGTAGGTAAAATGCAAAAACCCGGTGAACTGGATTTGCCTTCCGCCACCGTTCACAATAGCAGTGAAAATACAAAAACGAAACAGAAAACATAAACAACCCCTATTTGTTGACGACCCCCGCAACCGTTATAAGGACCACGATTTTCGGATATGCACCTGGAATGTGAGAACTCTATATAGATCCGGTGCAAGTATCCAATTGGCAGATGTCGTCGAAAGTTATAAGGCTGACATTACCGCAATCCAGGAAATGCGACGGACAGGACATGGCTGCACACGAAAACAAAATCATGCAAAAAACATGAACTTATAGTTTGCAAAAGACTGCGTCATCTAGGCTCTAGGTTCAATCCTGTGAGACTACAATCCGCATAAACGCAAATAATTTTTGTATTTCCCTAGTTTCTGTGCATGCCCGACAGAGGAGAAAGATGATGATGCCAAATACATATTCTATGAGTGCCTAGAGGAATCGTATGATTGCTGCCCTGGCCATGACATTAAGAGTGTAATAGCAGATTTTGATGTTAGAGTAGGCAGGGAAAATGTGTTTCATACAACTATTGGCAATTTCAGTCTACATGCTGACAGTTCCGACAACGGTATGAGACTGATTGACTTTGCCGCGGCAAAAAACATGGTCATTAGTGGTACAAGATTCCAGCATAAAGACATCCACAAGGCTACTTGGGTATCCCCTGATCAAAGAACGAAGAACCAAATTGATCACGTGGTAATTGATGGAAGGCACTCATCCAGTGTAATGGACGTACCAGTGATCAGAGGAGCTAACATCGATTCTGATCACTACTTAGTAGCAGCAAAGGTTGGCACAATATTAAGTAGAGCGAAAATCGTACGAAACCAGACGCAAAGGAAGCTGGACATCGGAAAGCTGCAATTACCAGAGGTAGCCACAGACAACTCAAGGAAGCTCTCGCAAATTTGGGCACAGAACCAACCCCTACCGATGACGATCCTGATGCGCAGTGGAAACCCATTTCCGACTCTATAAAAACTGCCGCAACAACCGTACTTGGTTTCGAAAACCCGTTTCACAACAAACCATGGTACGATGAAGGGTGTCGCATTGCAAATGATGAAAAGAACCCTGCACGTATGGCAATGCTTCAGTCAATTGCAGCGCGAGCTGCGACTGAGCGGTATAGGGAAAAAGACAGGAGGTAAACCGTCTCTTTAGGCGTAAGCAACGGCAGTGGAGAAAGCGCGAGAGTGAGAAAATTGAGTCATACAGAAGGAAGAACGAAGAACGAAGCCCGAAAATTCTACCAAAAAGTCAAAAACGGAACTAATAGACATGGTTCAATGGCCCCATTTCTGTAAAGACAAGGACGGAAATCTCATCGCAGATGTGCAGAGTATGTTGGGAATATGGAGAAATCATTTCTCTGCGGTATTGGTACCTGAGATATCCAATGACGAGACAATCGATCAAAATTTGGACGACGACGTCGATTGCCACCCTCCTAACCAAGACGAGGTCAGAACAGCTATTGCCCGGCTTAAGATCAACAAAGCCATAGGAGCCGATGGATTACCGGCGGAGCTGTTTAAGGCTGGCGGCGATGAAATTTGGTTAGATGAATACATGCCCGGCGATTGGAGTCTCAGTGTACTATGTCCCATATTTAAAAAGGTGACCCGAGTCTCTGTGCCAATAAGCCTTTTATCCATAGCATATACGGTTCTATCAAGCGTAATGTGCTAAAGACTAAAACCAATTATCTCTGACCTGATTGGACCATACCAGTGCGGCTTTAAGCGACGAAAGACCCACGAAAAACAAATCGACACCTATCATCGATTTGTCGATTATAAGGCGGCCTTCGATAGCCCGATACGGGGGAAACTCTACGAAGCAATGTCTGAGCTTGGTATTCCTGCAAAACTCATACGCCGTTGCAGGATGACCCTGACGAACCCCAAATCCGCAGTGAAAGTTGGTAAGGATTTTACCGAACCTTTCGAAACTAAGCGGGGCCTCAGACAAGGTGACACCCTATCGTGGGATCTCTTTAACATCTTAATAGAGATTATTCTGAGAAAAGCTGCTGTCAACATGAATAAAACCATCAGCAGCAAAAATCACATTTTGCTCGCGTATGCTGATGATATAGATATCATTGGGCGCACAATTAGAGAAGTTACTGCGGTTTTTTTCTAGAATTGAGAAGGAGTCAGCAAAAGTGGGTCTGACGGTGAATGAGGACAAGACAAAATTAAGGGTTTCAACGAGCAGGGCATCCACGCGATTAGACCAAAGTGTGAACGTTGATAACTGTTATAGTTTCGAGGTGGTAGACGAATTTATATACCTCGGATCTGCCGTAAACAAAAACAACAACGTCAGCCTTGAGATCAAGCGGAGAATTGTGCTTGCGAATAGAGTAACAAAAGTCCAACTCTCGAGTAACAAAAGTCCAACTATACCAGACTCGTACAACCTGTCTTGCTTTATGGCACAGAATCCTGGGCCTTATCACAAGCAGACGAAACATCAGTAGGAGTCTTGGAGAGAAAAATACTCCGAAAAATGTATGGCCCTATAGTGCACAACGGCGAGTATCGGCGACGCATGAATCATGAGCTGTATGAGCTATATCCCGACATTGACATTGTTAAGCGGATCAAAATAACGCGATAGCGCTGACTAGGCCATGCCAGTAGAAGGGATGAAGACGAACCAGCACGAAGGGTTTTCGAAAGCGAACTCAAAGGAAGACGAAAAATAGGATGACCAAGACTCCGCTTGAAGCACCAGGTTAACGAATCCCTGGTTACACTTGGTATTGCCAACTGGAGAGATAAGGCAAAAGATCGAAGTGGTTGGCGAAATATGTTATCATCGTTTGTTGTTCGAGACCGGATAAGTAAGAAAGAAAAGTAAGTAAGTAAGTAAGTATTATGTTTGGGAGGAAATACGCATATGTTTCCACGTAAGAAAATGCCGGTTTTGGGGAAATACGCGAATGCTTCCACGTAAGTATATGGATGTTTGGGATGAAGAACGCATATGTTTCCGCGTAAAAGCGTACATGTTTGCCAGTAAACATGATGCTGTTTACAGTTAAATACAAGTGAGTTTGGGACTTGTAAACATATGAATGTTTGAAGTGTGTTCCAAACATATACATGATTCCTGCAGAATTTGTTTGGGAGAATATGTTAGAGAGGCCGTTATATTTCATCGTGTATGTAGCTTATTGGATGTACCCCCATTATTACCATCTCAAGTTATCCTACAGTTAAAGTTTATATGGATTATGAAAATTATAACTGTTAGTTAGCTCTAACCAGACATTGTCATAATGACCCCGAGCAGCGAAATTTGTTTCATATTAAACATGTGTTGTAGTTATGGGCGCATATGTGATACCTGAGAGTGAAAATAGAGATTACGTGGTAGATGATGTAGTCATTAGTTTCGATTTCTGCGAATTAATTCAATTTCATCTAAACAATTCCAACAGGTATCTCTTGTATATGAGTATCGAACAACTCTAATGGTCGAATGACTTTAACAAAATTTAATTTCCTCCCACTGTGCTATGCTATTTGTATTTGTCATAACTTTTAATCCTGTTTCGTGCAAGATAACTTTTCCTTAACAACTTTTACAAACACTTACTCGCACACACACCAACACGTTTACAATTTCGACAACAATAAACCCTGCAAACATTTTGGACGATTTTGGAAGATTAATAAGCTGGGCGAAGAATACGCGTTTCTTCCAGGCGATCATTAGAAAATGATTCAGTTGGGCGATGATTTTGCGAAGAATATGCGATTCATCTTGGCGATTAATGCAAGCAGAACGCTTTGGAGATGGTTTGGCGAAGAATACGCGATTCTTTGTGGCGAACATAATAAGCGATGAATAAGCGATGCATACGCGGTTCATCGTGACGATCGGCACAGAAATAACGGGATTAGATAATTGCAAACAGAACGCTTTGGAGATGGTTTGGCGAAGAATACGCGATTCTTTGTGGCGAACATAATAAGCGATGAATAAGCGATGCATACGCGGTTCATCATGACGATCGGCTCAGAAATAACGGCAATCAGTTTTAATAACAAAAAGAAGTTTTAAAGTTATCATTTGCGTTTGAAATCGATTAGTGACGGATGAAATATAATTCTATTGTGACAAGTGAAAATAAGTTTTAAAATTAGAAATTGTGTTTGAAAGGGACTAGTGAATTGGCAATGCAATATTCCTGGACTGGTACCAAAGATAAACCGAGGATTCGAGAGTATTTCTTTATTTCCCTCATCAGAGGTATGCATTTTATACTTCTATTTCAAGTACAATCTTTTATATTTTTTTATTTATACTTTTTAAATAGGTATTTGTCACCAAAAATTTGGCAATAGTGATGATGATAAAATAAACTCAATACTGCAGCAGCACATTGTCCATGCCAAAGACCGAGTCGAGAAAAGGTTGAAGAGAGCTCATCAACTGAAATAGTAAAATGTTGGCTCCTATTACATACATTAGAGTTCATTGAATGCATTTAATTTCTTTATTTAATACTGAATTTTATTTCTTTTTTATTGTTTTGCAATTTATATTAAATTAAATGTAAAACTATTTATGCATATATACATACAATAAAACAAAATAAATTTAAAACACAAATAATAAATGAGTGAAGTAAAGATATTTATAAGAGAAATACCAACAATTTAAATCATAATTCAGTACTTTTAGAATTTTTCAGAATTTTTCTCGTGGGATTCTTTCCCTCTTTTTCAAGCGTATTTCAATCGCCAGGTGGCCTTAAGGCGAATCGCATGCAATACGCTGCAGCGATTTTTTCACGAATCAACATTGCGAATTGCACGCGATTCTACAAAATGAATCTCGTACTACTCATCTACGCGATGCTTTGGCGGCTTGATACGACGATTCGCCGACTACTCATCCGCGCGATTCGCTTTCAAATCATCATGGTGCATCGCCTTAACTTACACAACTTCTCCCGACAGAGGATTCGCCGATACATCGCCAATGATGATCGCCGCGATTCAGTTTATCTTCCCAATGATTCGCCGACGAATCGTCAGCGATCGAAAATGTTTGCAGGGAATGCACTTAGTAAAACTATTGTTATCCCCTGTACTTATTTCGATGATGATCTATGACTGTATGGGTTTATGTATCGATGGATACAAATGTAAGTGTCAACTGTTGCTTTAGCTCTCTACTTGTACATGTGTTGGTGGATAATATTACAGGCGTCTTTGTGTAATGTAAATTAAGACGTTTGTGCTAAAAGATCTCCTCCATTATCTACAGAGACTTACGTTTGTTTACGTGATATCCTTACCAAGTAATGCAATGCATGAAAAACATCTATACTTGCTGTTGTAGTTTGTATACATGAGTCATTGTTCGTCCTTTTTATTCTTAAGGATATTCAGGCAATTATCGGAGTTAGAGTTACTGTTTGAATTTTACAAGTGCGGCAAGGATGATGAAATCTATATGGGCGTAACATTTACAGAGTGTCAACAATGTTTTTCCTAAATTTATTATTGATGCTGAAACCTTCAGATAACGCCTGATGAATAATGAAAGAAATGCCAAAGTATTAACAGACGAGGAAATATTGTTATCATGTTAAATAATCACACGGTTATGTGAACTTCGAGGAATTGTAGAGTTGGTGAGCTACCATTTGTTATAAAAGTTGCTGAATTTAAGAATGAAAGGAATTTAATAATGGTCGAAGTAAATAGATATGGCTTTATATTTTTGGAATTTGTAAAACACTTTGAACTGATTTAGTTGAGTTGTTTTCGCCTTCAACTCCTGAAACTGTCTGGAATATTAAGAGCACCATGCTGCCTAAACGGCAATACGATTTTTGCGACAACAAATGAAATGCACGATAAAACTATGAACTTGTTTTAAAATGAAGAGAAAAATGAGTAGCAGTTTCAAAGGCATGCAAGAAGATTAAGGCTGCCACACACCAACGTGATAAAACGTGCTACAGCGACGACTGAATCGCAACCATAAGAAAATAGATAATGCAACTTTCTATTTAAAAAAATTACTCCAGAACAGCTTCACAAAATTAATTTTTTTAAATTTTAAATTGGAGAGCTTTAAATTCTGGGCAATACTCGTAAGAGCTCCCGTTTTTATCTGCCGGTCCATTAATCATACATAATCCCGCAAGGGCCCCTTTAAAAGATACAATTTTCTTTAGAAAGCAGTCACAGGAAGAGGGTGACGATACGGGGGCAAGATTGAATCTGGCGTCTCTTACTAGTTAACAAGTTCTCGTATTGTACACATATTTGTATTTTAGCGACATTGTTGGTAGATGCCTCAAAAAGGGCCCAACAATTACGTTATCTGCCGATTGGATGCTCTGTTTCCGAGTTATGGTTATATTGTCCACTTTATGTGAATCCCTAGAAACGCTCAAAACTTGGGTTATATTTCGCAATCGAATGCACCGTATGCGGGAAATTTTTTTTCATATCCGACAATTTCTAAAAATCTCAAAGACGGATAAAATCGCAGAAATAAAAATGTGAATTAATTTTGAATAATTTTTATATTTTGTGTTTCTAATGTTTCCAATTACTTTTTCATATTTGTAAATTTTCAATCGTTTTGGTTTAATCTGGCTCGGAGCTTTGCGTTACTTCGATTGCTGTAACCGAATTTCTCATGAATTCTGTTGGTTCAATCTACTAACTACTTTTCACTACAGGAAGAAGTCATAAATTCGGAAGTTTTTTAAGGTCGGTCGTTTGAGATGTGCTACCATCGTCTTTATATAGAACGGGTTATGACTTAAATCTACAGACACAACACGTCAGAATTGGGGAGATGACCCATGGACGACGGGAATTTAAAAACGGCTAGAAGTGCGATGTAAAATTAATTAATTCCGTAAATATTTCCCCATAAATAGTGCATTATTTCCCAACTTTTGTAGCAACCTCTAATTCGGCAGTGCAAACCTATATTTAGCTGAGATAACCTTTAATTCGGCTGTGACAACCTTCAATTCGGTTGTGACAACCTTCAATTCGGTTGTGACAACCTTCAATTCGGTTGTGACGAACTCTACTTTGGTTGTGTGAGCCTATAATTCGGACAATATACTTTCCTATAATTATGACAAACTCCTTTTCGGTTGGGTCAACCTATAATTCGGTTGTGACAACCTCTAATTGGGTTGAGACAACCTCTGATTCGGCTGTGTGGTGTGGTTGTGACAACCTTTAAATGCGGGTACGGCTAATTCGGCTGTCTCAATCGAATTCTTTTGGTATAGTCTTTTGTTATACAGCCTTTAGGTCTTCACAATCACAAAGGGGTGTGATGCTAATTTGCTACCTCTGGCCATTCCAGATGTCAGTATGTGAGATAAACTCATCTATCCAGCAACTACTGTGTTAGGCTCGGACCGCACTGCCGTTTTTTCAACGCGGGTTTTCAAGAGCTTTTGGTGGAGGAGGCCACACTAGCGTTTTTTCGTCACGCGTTTTCGGCGTTTTCAACTGCAACGCGTGACGTTGAGTTTCTTCAACGCTCGCGATTTTAAAAGCTCTTTCTCACCTCATCGTCTATGTGTTTTTGGAGTGACGTTTTGGTAGTGACGTTATGGCTATTAACACATATTTTTTGGGTTTCAGAGGAACTATTTGTGTTGTTTTTTTGTTTTCTGTTTCCATTTGTGCACAGTAATTTAGTGGCAAGATTGACGCAGAATTGATAAGTTGATGGGTACAGCGTATAATAAAACCCCATGTAAATACCTTGCAGTGTTTATGGAATGCACTCAATAACGCATGTTGATTTTCTTTTCTAGTCTTTCAAGCAACTAAAAATTAAGCACAATATACTTTCCACATGAACCACAGTACCAACCATAACAAAGAGTTTTTCGAAGGCGCGTAAACAAAACGCTAGTGTTGCACCCAAAACGCGTACACGACGTTGAGCTTTTTTTGGGAGCAGAGCTTTTGAAAACGCGCGTAACCAAAACGCCAGTGTTCCCGCGCCTAAAAGGACACTTAAAACCAGATTTCGTAAAACCCCCCATGTGTAACCCATACATCGTCGTGGGGAATGTGTAATGAACGTTTACCCATTACCCACATGGTATGGGGAAAATAATATGTAGCTACCCATGAAAATGAGGAATAACCCATCACGATTACCCATTACCCTCAGGGCAATGGGGAAAATAATGGGTAGCTACCCACGACAATGGGGAAATTACTCATCACGATTACTCATTTCTCTGAGGGGAATGGGGAAAATAATGGGTAGCTACCCATTATTTTCTCCATTTTCCTGAGGGTAAGGAGTAATCGTGATGGGTAATTCCCCATTGCCTTGAGGGTAATGGGTAATCGCTATGGGTAATTCCTAATTTCCGTGGGTATTTTCCCATACTCTGTGGGTAATGGGTAAACGATCGCTACCCAGGGTAACTCATTACCCACGAAATATGAACCCGGCTTAAAACCTAAGGTTTAAATTTAGTTTTATTTAAGTCAACTGACTATTAATGGTTTTTAGAGTCAAAAGGGTTAGAATTCTTGATTTTGTACATAGGCAAAAATAATATTCAATGAAAAAAATTCAGTTAAAAAATTCGAAAATTCAAACAAAATATTAATTGACAGTCAGTACTGTGATAAAAAAAATCACATATCAGTTGCAATAGTTGTAGGTTGTTCATAAGAATAATATTATTTTTAAATCGATGTACAATTTCACCCGTTATTTATCAAAAATATTGACATGACAACGTGACA
This sequence comes from Phaonia tiefii, assembly GCA_963931995.1. NCBI lineage: Eukaryota > Metazoa > Arthropoda > Insecta > Diptera > Muscidae > Phaonia > Phaonia tiefii. The sequence goes on along the minus strand of OZ008370.1, from coordinate 110,514,796 downwards.
TTGTGACAACGTGGATTCGATCCCTGCTCTGACCACGTTAAAATACCGTTCGGAACCGGTGTAAAGCTGTTGCTCCCAAGCAGTGAGTGTAAATCTAGAACGCGCACTGTTCACCGGTTGTGTGGAGTAATGGGAAGCAATTTTTTATATCGTATTTATCGAAATGATCCAAAATAAAAATTATTATTTTTTTAATTTAATCAAAACGTTTATTAGAAATGGTGATGAATTTATTTTTTAACCAGGTTAATTGAGAGTGAATTAATGTATTTTTGAATCCAACAAAAACTTCTTCAAATATTGAGGTATTTCTTTCTTATGAAATTTTTTAATGGTACGTACTATTTATTGATTTTCATTTCAATATTTGGCTAATTTTTTACTATATCAATGAAAAATGAAATTGATTGCTGAAAATTTTCAGGTACCAATTTTGGTTTTAAACTTTTATGGTCATAATTTTTTCTGTGTATGTTACAAAATTTGTTATATTTTTGGGTAATGTATGAGAAATTCATACTACTAGCTAACAAGTCATGAACATTTTTCTAATTGAAAAATGGTTGGTTTTTGTTGGAAATAATAGACAATTCAGTTCAACACACACTCACTGGCATGACTAGTTTCGAACTCCGTGACAAGTACATTATCAGATGCCTAACTGCTGTGCCTGAATTGATACCATCGGTTGATCATCAATCGTATATATACAAACTCAATACAGCAATTCACATGTGCGAATTAGTATCGATCGAAGATCCCTAAGTATCAACATCACTGAAAGGCCTATAATTCCAACAACAAGAGCAGATATAATTTTTCCACCATGTTCTTCTTTCCCTCATGCATTCTCGCATTGTTGCAGTGCTTTGAGGTGAGTTTTAATCTGTATGACAGAGTTGTATTTTTCCGTGATATAGCATTTTTTTGCGTGTGCCAGTGAGTGTGTGTTGAACTGAACTCTCTATTATTTCCAACAAAAACCAACTATTTTTCAAAACTAACAAAAATCGGTCATAAAAATTCAAATTCAAATAAACTTGTTATATTTGTAATCGTTACAAATGCTTTTCTATTTTAGGTTAGGTTAAGAAAAACGATTCGAAGTATTGGCGCTTCCGTTCATAACACATTTCTGGATGCACACCTAAACCGGGAATTAAGTAAAATTAAACTTAAACAAACTTGGTATTTGAACCTTAATGCTGCGAAAGTGTGACAATGACGGAGAAAAAGGTAAATCGTTTCGATGTCGTGATGTTACGCCCTAAATTCCTTTGTATTGGTTTGCTCAATTTAATGAAAATGTGTCCGCAGCAATTGGGTCGTGTTTCCATTAGATTTTGCCCCCTCAGAATTTTGCTGTTTTACTCCTGTCTAACACGTTCCACAGCTACAATTCGGTTTTATTCCATATTCACAATTCACTAATTTAAACCCACCTGAGCCAGTTCATCTGCGCGGTGTCCCGGAGTTCATAAATTAACAATATGTTTATTTCCTCCTTATACTTTAGTATCACTTGACGACGATATTGCAGTGATCGCCGCTTGACTATCTTCTATCTACATATACTGTGGTCGAATTGGGTTCTTCCAACCATCCTATATTCGTCAGTATAGCATTGGCTCGCTCGCCATTAGTTAGGTAGCCCTCTGATCTCCGATGACTCTCTCTGTCCAGTAGTTGTATAGCCATTGTTGCGAATCCCGTCAACATTTCCATTTCGTGCTGTGCTAGTGCATTGATTTGTGCTCCATTAGATATTGAAACAATCGTCATTAAGTTTCGATTTATTTATCCCCATATCGTGTATTATTATGCCTAATAACTTGGGAGAAGGGAACTGATGAGAAGCCTCGGTGACCATCGAAATATCAATAGTCCTCGAATAATATGTGTCATTACAAATACGACCTTGACTACCCCCGACAGAAAAAGTGAACCTGCACATCGTTCTGTATTTGGATGGTATCGTCCACACCCACCATTTTTGTTGCACTGTGTTATTGATATTTGTATGTCTTTCAAATATTTCAAACCATCAATATGTTTCACTATTATACAACAAATTGTTCATTTTATTCAAATCGAATGTTAGCATTTCCTTGTGCATTTTATTCCACACATGTTCCATTACAAGTTGTTACATCTCCCTTCATGTTATGGAAAGGAGCAACTGCTCCTTACAACAATTGTGGTAACATTTGTTCTCATTGGAAAGGGAAACTTACATAGTAGAAACTACTCTGAGATCAGCATCCTTAATAGATTTTGTCGTCTGGTTTTTTTTTCGTCCCCTCTACATATTCACGTATGTATGTACATCAATTGAACTGCATAAATCCATCAAGTTTTAATGTCCTTCCCAATGGAATATCAAGAAATATTGTGGATACACATGTGTCAAAACTTGTGTAATTTACAGCCCTTCAGAAGAAGACCTTCACATACGAAGGATAAGTGCTATGAATTTGTATGCATAATTTAGTTGATGGATATTGAGAGCTTGTGTGGGTTAACATCTGCAGAGTCGGAGTTGACCCCAATTTTGAGATGATTTTACATTTGTCGTGTTTAAAATGCCACCGTAAATATCTGAAAACTGTCATGTAGTATGTCAAAATCATTACATGCCACTTGTGTTTTTTTTATCGTTGCTTCATTTGCATGTGGCAGTGGTTTAAACAGAAGCGTGTTTGTCGATTTAAGGCAATTTTCAACATTTCCAAGGCATAAATAATCACAACATGACCTAAATGTAATTTTTTGACTTTAGTTATTAATTTGCCATGTAGTTCATGTCATTACACGAACAGTGTAAACAAAAATTACATACATGGATGAGGAATATTAAATGCGGTTGCGATATCCAACATGGATTTCGCTTTAATGCCAAACTTATGTCCTTCTCTCCGTACATTAATGAACTGTAAATTTGCTTTTTTAATGTTTATACTACGTAATGTGGTAAATTTTCGACAAAAAATATTTAGTTTTTCTTGAGATTGGAAGAAAGACTCTCGAAATTACCAATACTAAACGCATTAAAATGTGGCAAGGATCCATATTTCAAACCAGGCTACATATAAAAGTGTCTCCCCACAGGGACACCCGTATCTTCATTTAACTCCATTAGTTTGGAACCGTAGAACTTCTATCACTTATCACAATAGGAAATAATTGTTTCTCTGCACCACACGTTGTAGCGCCCTAATGCACGATTACTAATATGTATGTTTGTATACAAACACACGTCGTTGGGTTGTACATAAATTTCACGTTTGTTTGACTTCTAAGATTTACGTGCCACCGACGATTCTCGTCTTAGTCATTAGGTGCACGTAGATGTCGAATATTTACGTTTTTAAGTAACACGGTTTCTTGCTGCCACAATAACAGTGCAAATCCTTGTTTTCTGAGAAACCAAAGGCAAACCACATACACTTGCAAAAGGACCACCAATATACCCATTCAAATTACATATGTATGTGAACTATGTGTATATCCTTTTTGCACGAAGGAAAACATACGTAGTTTATGGCTTTCAAACACACATAAACCCTTCAATTTTGTTTTCTTGGTAAACGTACAGGAATCACTTCTACAAAGATGTACGAAGAGTAGAAACTATAAAATAAATGGATTGTGATATCAATGTGGATCCAATTGCTGCACCAAATAAAGGACATTGAGAAATTATGAATTTCCGTTAAAGGGAAAACGATTGAGGGAAACAAAAGGTAAAATGTATTACAGCGGAAGTTGTTAGGAAATTTAATTTTAGATTTCATTGAAGATAGAATTAAGTGGAGTTAAATTAAATGCAAAATTTATGGAATCGAAAACAAAATAATGTTTTTAAATACTTGTGCACTAAAAGAATTTTAGACACATTTTAAGCTCCAACTTAAAAATAAATAAATAAATGGTTTCCCATAACATCCCATGAAGGTACCGGGGAGAACTTCTCACAATCACTGAGCTGTGCGCTTTCCAGTTTTCACTCACTGATTGGGACCTACAGTTTTTCACCGATTCCGAACGGTATTTTGAGAAGCGTTTTCATGGCTATATACTCGATAGTGTCGCCGTCAATATGCGACGTGACCGCCGCCGAAAGAAATTTTTTTGAATGTGGTCAGAGCAGGGTTCGAACCCAGGATCTCATGTACAACGGCCGCGCACACTAACCATTGCAGCACCGACGGTCTCCGACTTATAGCCTGTTTTTGTAACTTATAGCCTGTTCAGCGAACTTTTTTGTTTAAGCAGACGTCCGATTGCTACCCAGGCGATCATGTTTATATTTGAGTTTTTGTTCCATTTTCGTCCGGGAGTGAAAGCTCATTTTACTAGCTGCCCTTATGTCAAAGTACATTGTTGCCATTGTGTTATTCTTGTTGATTTCAAAAGCTCTTTCTATTGGAAAATACCAAAATTTAGCAAACTGCAGGCAACACTGCTCTATCAGCTGTTTAATTGGAAGCAGCTGATTGCAGAGAAAATAAAATTAACAAACAACAAATTGCAAGAAGAAAAGTGGGAAAAATTAAAGTTAGTGAAGTGAGATAATTAAAGTGTTTTTAAAATGATTGCATCCGTGGCATTTGGGGCGGCTACAAGTAGCGACTTTTTTGTTAGAAATATCCATATTAAACAACAATTTTAATTAACTTTCTTGTAAATGCGTAAAGAAACACATTTGTAAACAAACTAAACGATTGATATTTTCTGATTGTCTAATCTGACGTTTTTTTTCGTTCGTGTTTGATTTTGCTGAACCAAATTTTTTAAGCAAAACGAAAGCTCTCTTCGTTTCTCTCAAAACAAATCGTACAAAAACCAAAAGTTATCTTCGCTAGTCATTTGGCGTACGAATGATCAAAAATTAAGTTACAAAAACAGGCTATTCATTTTTGATCATTCGTACGCCAAATGACTAGCGAAGACAACTTTTGGTTTTTGTACGCCACGGATGCAATCATTTTAAAAACGCTTTAATTATCTCACTTCACTAACTTTAATTTTTCCCACTTTTCTTCTTGCAATTTGTTGTTTGTTTACTTTATTTTGTTTGCAATCAGCTGCTTCCAGCTGATAGAGCAGTGTTGCCTGCAGTTTGCTAAATTTTTTGTATTTTCCAATAGAAAGAGCTTTTAAAATCAACAAGAATAACACATTGGCAACAATGTACTTTGACATAAGGGCAGCTAGTAAAATGAGCTTTCACTCCCGGACGAAAACTCAAATATAAACTTGATCGCCTGGGTAGCAATCGCACGTCTGCTTAAAGGAAAAAGTTCGCTGAACAGGCCATTAATCTGAGCAAAATACCTCTTAATACTTATGGGGGATGAGTGTTTTTTCTCATTGTGTCTAAAGCTATTTAGCCAATTGCGTATTTCTGACAGTTTGTAAATATCCCCTGAAAATACCTTCAGACCAGTATTGGGATTTTTTTCATTTTCATTGGATATTAATTTGCGTTACTTTATCTAATGCAAATGCAAAAGAATTACCACTGTACACAATGACAATGAAAAAATTTTGATTTTCCAGTTGCTCAGGCAATGCAAATGCAGGTTGTGGAATCGGAGCCACTTATAATGAAATGAAATATGGGAATGCTTTTAATTGTTTTGAATTTGGTTGACTGCTGGCAATTATGTTTTTAAAGTATAGTAAGAACTTTGTGGCTTCGATTGGTGTTACCTCGTACACTGAAAGAATATCACTTCGTCGTATGTATGCAACATTTTCGTTAATGTTTTTACGTAGCTACAATGAAACATCTCGTATATCCTACAATTTGGTAGTCGCTGCAACGAAAAATTACATACGTAAATTCTTTGACAATTTTTCATTTCGTTGCTTCAGGGATACTTTTCGACCCTGCAGCAATTTATTTAATTTGAATTTGATAGGAAAATGGGTTAAAAATTAAAAAAACCTAAGTGCATGAGATATAAGCTATAAAAATTGATGTTAGGTTTGTCTCTTACTTTTTATAGTTTATTTTTATTATTTTTTTTTTGGAGGTTTGCCAACATTTATAGTTGAAGAAACAATTTGTTATTGCAACGAAACTAATTTTTATGACGATAAAGAGAAAAACAGTCAAAAAAATTAGTGACCGTAAAAAAGGGCTGCAATAGAAAATGGTGAGCGTGACACATCTTAAATCATTTTCTTTGCACACCCGAAAGTGGTGGACATACATATTTCTTCGGCGGAATAATTTAAACAACAATATTTTATTTGGAAAAATAAATTGTGTGCATTTATGTGTTTGCTGTAATTGTTTCGTGCAAACAATCGTTTTCGTAAACAGAATGCAAGAGCAACACGACAGAAAAGAAAGTGACGTATCGATAGTAGAAAAACTACCCCGAAATACGTAACTGAACATTTGTGCGTGTGTATGATCGCAAGAAAATATTCGTGTTTTTGTGTTTTAGCCATAATTCGGTCGCGCTTGTTTCGTTGTACTGGTATGTGGATTCGAAGTCAATGAAACCGAAAAAGTCAAAGAAACAAAGTGGTTCAAGTAAGACGAACATAAAAAATAAAAATTTAACGCGCAATGATATTAATCCAATCGAAATTTTAATAAATTTGGTTAAAATAAATAAAAGAGCCTTTGAAGAAAATGCTTACAGAGCGATCACTGGCGTAATGACGGGGAGATGCGGCGCTACAATTGAATGACAGAACCTTCAACACAACAACAATAGCATAATTTATAAAACAGTCATGTGGTTCTATGTTAAGGGAAGTTTTGAACATAGTTCAATTGCTGTGATGAGACCCATAGGGGAGAAGAGCTTATGTTCGTGGTAAGTACAGACATTGGTAAAGGGGTTTCTAATAAGGACTTGACAAGTTTTTTTTTTTTAAATAAAATGCAAACCATTTGAGATATTTTTTCCTAAACTTTATGAACGACTTGAAATACAATCAAAACAATTATGAACGGAACTCAACTTCGTTCATATGGCCACCGCGGGCACTTCGGCAGCGGTTGATTCGTTGGACCCAATTTTCAATGACTCGGTCACACATTTCGGACGTAACGGCCGCTATTTCTCGTTCCATGTTGGATTTGAATTCTTCCAACGTTGTCGGCTTATTGAAATAGACCAACGATTTGACGTAGCCCCAAAGAAAAAAGTCTAGAGGCGTTAAATCGCACGAACGAGGCGGCCAATTGACTGGTCCATTTCTTGAGATAACACGCTCACCAAACTTACTCTTCAATAAATCGATTGTAACGTGAGCTGGGTGTGGCTTGTGGCACCGTCCTGTTGAAACCACATGTCGTCCAAGTCCAAAAATAACCGGTAATCATGGCGCGATAATGATCGCCATTCACAGTATCGTGACGATCGTTATTGTCGACGAAAAAATATGGCCCAATGACGCCGCCAGCATGCAAACCGCATCAAACAGTTATTTTTTGTGGATGAAGTGGTGATTCATGAAGCACAATAACGTATATTTTGCTAATTGACGAACCCATTGAGCCAAAAATGAGCTTCGTCACTGAAGATGATTTTGCGATGAAATTCATCATCTTGGCGCATCTTCTCCAGAGCCCAATCGGAGAACGTACGTTGCGTCAAATCGTCCATCGGCTTCAATTATTGAGTCAGCTTGATCTTATATAGGTGTCAACCACGATCTTTACCCAAAATTCGCCATAAAGTGGTCTTGGCGATGCCCAGTTCCTGAGAACGCCGCAGAATCGACTGATTTGGATAGTTTGCTACGGACAGCTGAACGGCAGCGATATTTTCGTCATTTCGACCAACCCGTTGTCTCACTGGCACGGCAGCATCACACAATGAATATGTAGACTCAAATTTTTGCACTAAACTTGTTATTGCTGGTCTACTAGGGCGAGAATAACGACCGAAAATTGGAGGAATTTCGGTAGTACATTTTTATAATTTGCATACGTTGTTCGTTCGTGTACTTTACCATGATGAAAATGTTGAGTTTACTGAAAAAAAAGTAACAGTTAGATGATCAGTGAAATAGTGCGTTCACAAATTAAATTCAAAGTTGTCAAGTACCTATTGCAAAACCCTTTACTTATAGATATGTACATACCTTAAATAGAGATCTTAAAAATTAATTCCTCATATTTGATTTAAATTGCAGGACCTGAATACAATGGCCACAATATCACTGAACCCCTCGATTACCATAATTTGTCTCCAGACGAGTGGAATGGATATAATATATTTAGTAAATTAACCCTCTAATGGTGAATTCTAAAAAAAATGTGTAAAAATTATGAGCATAATTTTTTTTTTGGGTAAATTTGGGCCTCTGAATGAAAAAAAAATTCTTTGCAAGTCAGTACGAACAATCGTTTACCCTCCATGCGACAAAAAATAAAAAAGTACCTTAGGCACTCTTGGGGCTTAAGTGGCAAAAATACATTAGATTTCTAATCAATGCTGTGTGTTGAGTTTCGTTGAAAACATTTGAAATTAATTACAAGATCATATGAGAATTGAGAAACACATTATTTATTTTCGGTTATGATAGTCAAACTAACAAGTTTTATGATTCGAACAGCATAAATGAAGTTTATCGCAAATCCATGTGCAGACAACAAAGCGGGAAAAAGCTGATAAAACGGAGCGTTTAAGAGCTTGAAAACCTTTTATTGCTACAACTGTTAGCAACTGTAGAAAAAGCTTCCTTAGTAAAAAATTTGGCCCAGTTGCCATCAGTATGTCTTTTGTGAAGAGTGCCTTAAGGCATTCTTAGGCATTAGAGGGTTAAGATCATTTTCGAAACAAAAGTTCAAATGATTTTTCTCAAAACACCTACCATGTAAAACTAACAGTGTATTTATGTACAATTAACAATAAATAATTTCAAACACACTTCAAAACAAATCATTGCAGCAATGAAATAATTTCATTGCACGAACAATTCATATTCATTGCAACAATGAAACAAATTCATTGCAACAATGTAAGAAATTCATTGCAGCAACGAAACAAATTTGTTGTAATATTGAATACAATTAATTGTAGCAACAACCATACTTTTATCACAGTGACGACCAATAATTAAGCGGATCTCGCCGAGCGCATCTTTTCCAATAGTGGTGTAAATAAAACGTGTTTATGCTCCAATTATCGCAGTAACAGTCTTTTATCCATCGCGCATAAGGTGTTATCGCGAGTCTTTGAGTGAACTGTTGAAAACCTGATTGGACCTTATCATTGTGGGTTTAGACCAGTGAAGTCCACGATTGACCAAATATTCACACTATACCAAATCCTGGAAAATACCCACTTAAAGAAAATCGACACATAGCATCTTTTTGTCGATTACGAAGCTGCTGTCGATAATCCCATACGGGGAAATTTATACGAAGCCATGCCATGGAAAACTAGATTCGGCTCTGCACAATGGCGCTGACAGAAGCGAAAGTAGGAAAAAACCTCACCGAACCAATCTGTACTAATTAAGAACTTAGATAAGGCGATACACTTTCGTGCATTTTCTTCAACATCTTAATGGAGATAATAATAAGCAAAGCTGCAGTAAATATGAACAAAAACTATCAGCATAAAATGCCATATGATGTTAGCGTGTGCTGACGACATTGGCATCATTGGGCGAAATCTACGAGAGGTTCCTGCAGCATTCTTCAGAATCGAGAAGGAATCGGAGAAGGTGGGTCTTGAGGTTAATTAGTGCAAGGCAAAATGGATAGTGTCGACGAGTAGACAACCCTCTCGACTGGGTCGACACTTGAACATCGAAAACAGATATAATTTTGAAGTGGTAGATGAATTTATCTACCTTGTATCCGACGTGAAAAACAACAACAACAAATTGAGCTTGCAAGTAGAAGCTATTTTGGGCTCAGCAAGCAGTTAAGAACAAACCAAGAACAAAGCAGTTCAGAACAAATTCTTCGTGAGGTATATGATCCTATTGGGGAAAACGCCGAGTTCGACATCCGCTCTGGAAGTGTGGTCAAAGGTCCTTTAGAGAGGTTGTAAAAGACTCCTGGCTAACTGCCATTGCCTTGGTGATACATTTAGAGAGATAGATTGAAATATGTTGTGAACGCATTGGCCTCATTATGTGTAGCACTAATACCAACGAGAGACGTAAAGCATCGTCACACTGATGAAATTGTTCATCACCCCAACAACTTTTGTCATCGAAAGTGTGCTAACGTAACGTTTCATTCTCGCTATGAAAATGTGTTCATCAACTGCAAATTGTTCGTTACTGTGGTGAAAGTATGGTTGTTGCTGCAATGAATTTGCTTCATTATTGCAACGACTTTGTTTCTTGCTGCAATGAATTTGTTGCAATGAATTTGTTTCATTGTTGCAATGAATAAGTATCGTTCTTGCAAGGAATTTGCTTCATTGCTGCAATGAATTTGTTCATTGCTGCTATGAATTTGTTTCATTGGTGCAACGAATTTGAGTCATTCTTGCAATGAATTTGTTTCATTACTACAATGATATTGTTTCATTGCTGCAATGAATGTTTTGAAGTGTGTTTGAAATTATTTATTGACAATTGTACATAAATATACTGTTAGTATTACATTGCAGGTGTTTTGATAACAATTTTTTGAATTTTTGTTTCGAAAATGGTCTCAATTTGCTAAATAGATTATATTCATTCCTTGTTGAAACACTCGTCGGGGGGAAGATTGTGGTAGTCGAGGGGTTGAGTGTTATTATGGCCGTCGTATTCAGGTCCTGCAATTAAAAACATACACTAGGATTTTTATATTAAGATTTCTTATTAAAACATGTACAAATCTATGTCTGTAATTACCATGAACATAAGCACTATTCCCATATACTCCTTTAACATAGAACCACGTCATTGTTTTGTTAAATCATGCAATTGGGGTTGGCTCTGTTATTCAATTGTAGTGCCAAAACTCCCCGTCATTAAGCCAGTGATCGCTCGGCGAGCATTTTCTTCAACTTCCCTTTCATTTATTTTAACCAAATTTGTTAAAATTTCGATTGGATTCATTAGATTGTTATTTTTTAAGTTCGTCGTACTTGAAACACTTTGTTTCTTAATTTTCATTGACTTCGACTGCCCGCACAAATGTATGTTTTTCGTTTTTTTCTGAATCCAAATACCAACCCAACCAAACAGGCGCGACCGAATAATGATCAAAACACAAAAACACGAACATTGTTTTGCGATTTCCTTGCATTCTGTTTATTTATCTATTTGATTTATGGATTCGCAAGTTACACAAACGTTCACAGCAAACCCATAACTTCACACAATTTAATTTTCACAAATACTTAGATTATTACTAAGTACAACTAATTAGTATGTTTTAACAAATTTATTTCAATTATTCCAGCGGAGAAATATGTCTACCACTTTCGGTTGTTGCAATTGAACTGATTTAAGATGTGTACGTGACCCACCACTCTCGCTCACCCTTTCTCTTGCTGGCCTCTTTTTTACGCTCTTTTATTCCGCTCGCTCTTTTTGCGACTGCTTCTCTCTCTATACCATCATAAAAATGAGTTTCGTTACAATAACGAAATTGTTTCGTCAACTAAAAGTGTTGACAAACCTCCAAAATAAATAAATAATAGATATAAACGATAAAAAGTAAGAGATAAACCAAATATCAGTAGTGTCAAACTCATGCCTATTTTTGTTTTAATTTTCAACCCATTTTTCTACAAAATTCAAATTAAATAAAATTGTTGCAGGAACGAAATGTACCTCTGTCAAATAATTATATGTGCAAAATAATTTTTTTTCTTTCCTTCTGAAAACGAACTGTAATTTAATGTCGACCATATACAACTTTTTCGATAATATCCCTCTCTCTTTATCATATACTTTTTTTCTCTTTTGGACTTTATTTGTAGTCCCGTTATCTATGATAATCGCTATGAGTTTGCAATTCAATAGAAAGTAATTATATGTGCATTCGCGTTCCTGACCCTTTAAAGTGGACAACTCTATTTTCTCGGGTGTTTAGTATAAAATATCTTTCTGTACGTGGGTAAAGTGATCGTTATGAATATATTCTAAGAAACGGTTTATTCACAGTTTTGTGTCTAGTTGAGCATGGCACGTGGAAGTTAACTTACGGATGGGGAGCGCGGAAAAATTGTTGGAATGAGACTAGGAGGGAAAAGAATTGGCGAGATTTTCCTCGAATTTCCTCAAAGACCCCGAAAACTATAGTTGTATTAAGCGCAGTGGACGCATCCGCATCCCAACTGTAGACCAGAGGACTAAGCGGCGCATTCGGCATTTAGCTGCTAATGAGAATATGAGTTGTAGGGAAACAAAGGTGGAATTGGGTCTAAATGTAACGAGACAGCGTGTCCAGCAACTGCTAAAGGACGATATAGGTCTTCGGTACCAAAGCAAATGGGCTAACCACGCTTAACCCATAAAAATGCGCGTATTGCTTTTGCAGAAAAGTACAAATTTTGGGAGGACAAATTGGAAACCGTTATATATAGTGATGAGAAAAAGTTTAATTTGGACGGACGGGATGGTCACCATACATATTGGAGAGATTTACGACATCCTCGGCAAACGTGGTACAAGCGAAACCACGGTGGTAGATCTCTTATGATATGGGCTGCATTTGGAGCACGAGGGAAGTCAGAAATATGCTTTGTCCCAACTAAAATTAATGCGAAAGCATACGTTGATCTGTTGGACAGCAATTTAATTGACCTTGCTGGCGAATTATATGGAGATAACTGGACTTTTCAACAAGACAACGCCCCGATCCACATTGCGCGGCTCACAAGGGATTTTTTAAGTGCCGAAATATTCCATTACTGGAGTGGCCAGCCACAAGTTCCGACCTCAACCTAATTGAATACCTCTGGGGGATACTTTCCGCCAAGGTGTTTTCAAAGTCGAAGCAGTATACGACGCTTAAAGAACTAAAACTATCAATATTGGCGGAATGGGAGAAAATGTACATGTCCACTTTAAGCAACTTAGTGAGTTCTATGCCACGCAGGTTACAACAAGTTCTTATACACAAGGGAAACTCAATATCATATTAATTACATATTTTAATTGGATAAGAATAAGAATTAAATTTAAGTTTAATTTTTGCATATATAAATATTTTCTATGAAGAATAAATCAAACACTTGTTTTTTATGCTCTAAAAAAAATGAAAAAATATATTTTCTTATAATTTTAAAGAAAACATAAATATAAACTAATATATAAAGTAAAAATCAAAAAAGATTTAATTTTCAAAGCTCCAACTCAACTTGATACATTGCACATATAAATATTTGACAGGGGTAAGTTGTTGCAGCAACGAAATGAAAAATTGTTAAAGAAGTCAAGTATGAAATTTTTCGTTGCAGCGACTGCCAAATTGTCGGATATACGACACTTTTTGGTATGACAACGTAAAAACATTATCGAAAATGTTTCATCCATGCGATGACGCGTTCTTCTTTCAGTATACTTGACATCGGCCCCAGGCGTATTGAATGACATTTCAAGACATGTAATGTAGCGAAGTTGCGTCAACAAAATACTTCAGTGTTCTGAAAAAAGCTCTCATCTGTGTTTGTATAGATGTAGAAGACAAAACCAATACTTCTACTTCGCTCCACATCGTATAGTGTTTTTGTGTACACACACGTACACACATACTCGAATGCTTTGCCGGTAGTACCACAAAATACTTGGTTGTCGCAACTTCGCTACAGTAGCAGAAAAAAGCAAATGTCTTGAATGACAATTCAAGTCGTCTTGTTCAGATGTATAGTACCTACTAGGTACTAGCTTTGCTATATGTAATAGAAACAATAAACCGACTTTCGTCACCAGCTCCTGGCAAGAGGTACTAGATACCACTTTAGCAACGACGAACATCTATGCCCTTGGTGGCAAGTCATTCACTGACCATTAATGAATCGGATTCCAGTTGGTTTGGAATATGGTCCAGCCTAAAGTAGTTCATCGCAATGTGAGAAGGACAAACTGCTTCCTCTATGAGAAGGCGAATTGTTTGGCATCAGAATAATATGTGGAGTCATATGGCATAGGGAATTTTGCAGACAGGGTCAGTAAGTCCCTATAAATCTCTTGCCCAAGAACGTTTCCATCGTATGTGAACGTGAATCGATCATTACACAGCAATCCGAAGACGTAAACAACAACCCATGTCAAATTTGTTTTTAAATGTTGTGCAACAAGTCCTATTCTGTGCATCTCAATACAATTAAACTATGTCCATAAACTTTCAATATTAAAATAGAATCTTTTATGTAGAATATTCGGTTTCTAGTATGACTGCAACTTTCTCCCTTGCAGTTCAACCAAATATTAGCCACCAAGATCTCCATAAAACTTTTATCTATCCAAATATCACGGACAATCATGATTTTGAGGATAAATAGCAATTTGTTAATGTCTGTCTGGATTCCATCATAATACCAAATTAGTGATCGAAAACTTTTGATTTCAAAATTGTGATGGCTGATATGCACACGCATTTTAGCTAGACAGTGATCAACTATATACTTGTTCAATGAAAACAACTGTCGGGTAAAAAAAAATTAATGACAGTTTATGGGAATTAGGAACATAAACTATTTTTAACAGAATTTAATTGTTTTTAGTACAAACAACAACCATAAACTGAAATATGTACGAGAAAAATTTATAAATAGTTTCAATTTTACTTTCCCCTCAACGAAACCACATTCCAGCAAACATATTATTATTTGCCACCATCGAAAATAGACGAACGTCAGCAGCTATAAATTTCTAATTTAATTTATAGTTTCTTTTGTTGATACCCTCGGCATGAAATAAAATGTTATTGAGCACTTACCAAACCACCCACGCCACAATAGATGGATAGTGACACCAGCAAACCAATGTGATTTAGGGTCGATTTCCACTTAATCGATTTCCTGCTACCGGCTTTATACAGACCGCCAGCGGGTTTATCTCCATTCTCTACTCGCACATCCAAATGTTTAAGTTTTTGCAATAACTCAGTATTTGCATCATCTTGGGTATCGAACTCGACCATTTTTTTTTCAAAGTTTATATTAATTTTGTTTTGTTGGTTTGTTATTAATTCCTTTTGATATTTTAATTAAAATTCACTTTCGGTGGGTTTGGAATAAATTAATTGCACTTTGAATTTTCTCTTTACATCTTTTCTTCCTCCTTTATTTGCAGTAAGAGGAACACATTGCGTTCAATTTTAAATTTAGTTTAATATTAAATTTTGTTCCATACTTCTTCATGCTGCACATTGAAGCATTTCAGGTACTTCAGAACTTGATGAAGAATGAATATATTTTTAGAATTTTTAGTTTTTGTTGCAGCCAGCGTAAGAAATACACCATCTGGTGTTCAAAGCATTACATTATGTTGTCCATAATTGCATTCACGTCAAATGTTGAAAAAATAGTTGTATCAATAATTTTGTTTAAATTTGTTTAAACTGAATCTATACGAAGTAGTTTAGTTAGTACGATTAAGTTCATGAGATTCGTATCTGTGTATCCTAGATAGTTTTCCGAGTTAGCTTATGAACTAGACGACTTTATTCAAATGACAGTTTTTTGCACTCAGTTTTAATAGCTACGCATAAGTGATATTAATTATTGTGGGACCTAAAACGTATGAGGTATTTTCATAGAGTTTCCTAATACTTATACGTGAGTTGCACCTTATTGAAATAACTCATACGTCACTATATTATATCACTTATAGGTGTAAGAGAATTTCTGTGAATGATTAAATAAAAACAATTGTGTGTTTTTAAATAAAGAAAGACGCTGTAACACAGTTTTATGCATTCATTGAAATTAAAAGTAAAATGTGATCACATCCCCTAGGGAATCGTGTTTCTTCCTGATAATTTATGAGGAAGTAGAAGTATTTCATTTGATGACATATAACATGGTAAAACTTGATGACAACATCGAATATTTTGAAATGATAATGTATTTGAGAAGTATCTGTTTTAGTTGCAGTTGACGCACAGCAGGGATGGAAATTAATGTTGCCATTTGAGTACTAACCAAAATTATTTTATGTACTTTTTTTATGTCAAAGTTCTAAAATTCAAATATTTTTTTAATACTATTTAAACTGATATGATAAGATTCTCATTTAAAAAAAGAAAAATCATCTCTTGCAAAAGAAATATGTAAACCTTAATATCAAAATGAGTGTTCTTTTGTGGCAACGATGCCTGCGTTCCATCCATTTTGGGACGATATCCATTTTTGGATGGACAGGTATGGCAACATTCAAAATTGCTGGGTTTGGGATGATACCAATCCACACGGCGTGAATTGGAGTGGAGTGGATTGTCAGCCTGGCATTGCTATCACTGGCACCGATCCGATCTGATCGGTTACCATTCGAACCATCGCTCAAATTCAGCCTGATATATGAGCGATGAAACCCCTTGTATTACAAATCTAAACTAGGGGCGGTTGTTTTTAGTGTGTTACATATCTTGTGGAAGTACTGTAGTATATTAGGCACATGGGAGTATCATGGTTCTTTGGTGGAATAAATTGTATCAATAAAAATTCAACTGTACCAACATTTCCATCCTTGACGCACTGTGGAAGGAATGCACTACCTATCGTTCAAAGCATTGAATCCAAACGGATCGAGTTAATACAGCTGAGGATGACAAACATATTGATGCTCTCACCTTAGCTTTGAACAGATCATTTGATTCCGCAAGGGCCAGCGGGTCCACCGAAGAAAGAAGAAACCTCCGTGGTGAACCAAAAATGTGCAAATCCTGAGAAAGTGTCGCAATAAGCTTTTTAATATTGCTAAGGCCGTCGGTGATGCAATGGCTAGTGGGTTCGATCCCTGCTCTGACCACCTTAAAATTTCCTTCGATGACGACCACCTCGCTTAGTGATGGCGACACTATCGAGTACTTAGCCATGAAAAAGCTTCTCAAAATACCGTTCGGAACCGATGTAAAACTGTAGGTCCCAATCAGTGAGTGAAAAATTAGAAAGCGCACAGCTCACTGGTTGTGAAAAGCTCTCCCCAATCCCTTCATGGGATGTAATGGGAAACCTTGTTTGTTTGTTTGTAGGGACAGAGCGAGTGTGGAATGTGTGAATGACTTAAGGTCTTCAGAAGTAAGATATATAAGAAAGAGTTAAGACCTTTAAAGGAGAGAAACATTGAAAACACTTCTGCGATGCCGTTTTAAAACGCGTCTGAGATTTCTAGACTGCGTAAAACCCTGTCGACGACTCCCATAGATGTAGGATATCTGAATGATCAAGACGGCGGGTAGACGAAATCGGGTGTAGCTCTAGGATATCTGAATGATCAAGACGGCGGGTGGACGAAATCGGGTGATGTGTTAGCCCTCCTGCTTACCAACCGCTGTCCAAGAAAACTGGTTCGAAGACACAAAGTCGGACTCACCAAACAATCACGTTATCTCTCACGTTGCGAGAGATATCGTGACAGAAGAAACACTACACTGGGCTTCAGGATGTTTCAGCTCTTCAAATCACCTGGCCCTGGTGGAATAACTTCCGGACTTCTGAAACTTTATACGAGCTTCATCAATCTATCTTATATTTTATTTGGATGGAGAGAATCCAAGGTGGCATTCATTCCGAAAGTAGAGAGATCAGTCTAAAAGACTGTAGAAAATCAGTATCCCATCTTTCTTCTGAATGCTTTTGAGAGGAAGACTGACCCATATTTGTGAACGGCCATAGGCACTCCCAGCAATCTACATGCCAGCATTCATGTAACATGAGCAAAACTACGTAAACTGCTCTGCACGCTCTAGTGAGCTTCACAGAGAAATCTATTTATCTCAAGGACGATATTATCGCATATGTCAATATAGGGGGTACCTTTAACCACGTTTTATCGTGATCGATAAAATCGGCACTTTTTTGACCAGGGGATCATTAATGGTGGCCGTCGGTGGTGCAATGGTTAGTGTGCGCGGCTCTTGTACATGAGATCATGGGTTCGAACCCTGCTCTGACCACCTTCAAAAAAAAAAAATTTCTTTCGGCGGCGGTCACCTCGCATAGTGACGGCGACACTATCGAGTATATAGCCATGAAAAAGCTTCTCAAAATACCGTTCGGAATCGGTGTAAAACTGTAGGTCCCAATCAATGAGTGAAAACTGGAAAGCGCACAGCTCAGTGATTGTGAGAAGTTCTCCCCGGTCCCTTTATGGGATGTAATGGGAAACCATTTATTTATTTATTGATCATTCATTTGAGCAATGAATTACTTACTCGAAGGCGCATAACTTCGTCCCTGGGTCACACGACTTTAACTCGAAAGGTGAATAAGAGAACACCCCAAGAGCGAGGCCACTTCTCATGAATTTGAATTGGCACACTATTGCTAGATCTGGACAGATCAGGGTGCACAGTCGTAGCATATGCTAATGACATGACAATTTGCAGTAGAGCGGAAATGTGACTACACATGCAGATACCATTTCCAGAACTTAATGAGAAGACTTAATCAGGTTTGTTAATAATTTTTAAAATAGGCTTGGTGTAAACCCGGGGAAACCCGGAATCGTAGTCTTTATCATATATCAGAAGCTTCCGCATATTCGGGCATTGGCTTTGTGCGGTAGAAAGATTTCCCTAAAGGGAAATGCAAAATATTTTGCAAGTCAAAATATTTGACACACAGTCAAATACTATGGATAGGATGAGTACAGTCACATAAATAGGATCAGGGTCATTGGAGGTCGATATATATGCAGTTATCGTCCTCTAATGACTTTGTGTCAACATCCAATGGGGTTGTGAC
Organism: Phaonia tiefii; assembly: GCA_963931995.1. NCBI lineage: Eukaryota > Metazoa > Arthropoda > Insecta > Diptera > Muscidae > Phaonia > Phaonia tiefii. The sequence goes on along the minus strand of OZ008370.1, from coordinate 110,495,951 downwards.
AAACTCTAAATTCAGTTACGGCTAATTCGGCTGTCTCAACAGAATTTTTCTGTGAGTGTACAAGGTTATAGAATGTATGTAGGTTTCTACACTGATGGCTCTGTACTAGATGGCAATGTAGGGTTTCGAGTCTATTCTAAAAAGCTTGGTTGAGACCTTGCCAAATAACTGTCACACTATTCAAGTGTCTTTCAGACAGAAGTCATGGCACTCGGAAAAAACCCGTGTTTAGATATTACACAAAGACTACCTCACCATTGTAGTGTCTTTCAGGAAGGAGCCATGGTAATCTGAGAAGTACGAAACGTGATCACCACCACTGGTATCAGCATATACTCCTTCAACATAGAAGCTCTGTGCAAACTGTATTCCTGACTTAAAGAACTGCGTATAACTGCCTCGCGTCTCTAAATGAGATAGTCAAGCAGTTCGATGTCCACCTTATATGGGAGCCAGGACACATGTACATCCCAGTGAAGAATAGAGTATATGAGCTGGTACGAGTAGGAACTGTCTTACTGTTCCACTGGATATGAAGTATGTGGGTATGCCTCTTTCTGCATGCAAGCTCATGTTTAAAGCCGAAGGTCGCAATCAATGGATGGTCTGGAGGCACGAAACACAGGATTACCAAACAAGTTATGACCTGACTCGTACGCTAAACTTCATATTAAGTCTAGCCAAGATATCTCTATACCATTAGCTTTACTCACTGGTCACTGTTTAATAGGCAGAAATGCCTCTAGACTTTGAATCGCATCTTAGAATTACTGCAGAAGGTGTGTGGATAAATAGAAGGGCAAGGGCTTCGATCATTTCATATGGTACTGCCCGGCCTTTTGTATGAGTGAGAGAAAATATGTAGGATCTTACCAGACATTCAGAAAGTTAAGCTAAATGAACTTAGGACCTTCTTGCACAGTACTATTTGATTCGCCTGTTCTTCAGCCATATCCTGAAATATCGGAATGAGGTATTATATGGAATAAATGCCCCACAACCATACAAAGACAATTTAAATACACGGAATGTTATGTCCCATGTTATGACAACGGTCTTTCGTTGGGCTGAGTATGTCAATAGTGACACCCACTTCTACCCAACCTTCTATATAGCCTAGGTTGTCCCCAACTGTCTTCAGTGGTGCAGTTATTTTTTAAATATGTTGAACTGAATCAACTCAATTTAGTCTAGTTACCCCATTGTGAATATTTTTGAATGGCATTAATGTTTAAAAAACAATTAAATTATAACATTTTATGAACTTTTGTATATTTTCCAAGCAACCCGTATAAAAGCATCAGTATTTTAACAGCTCCTTGGTTAATATGACAACGCTCTAAACAGAAAATGATAACACTTGCATTTTAGGTAGAGTTTTCCTAGGCAGTATGAGGCAGTTGAATTATAAGAAAATACTTTACGCAATTCTGCTTGGTGCACAGTAAAACTTTGAATAAATTTGTCAAAATGAAAATGTATTTTGAGGTGAATTCTGAAGTTTTGGTGCAGCACAACTCATAAGCTTTTCTATTTTTGTAATTGCACATGACAGATGCACTTGTTGCCTTGGCGATCTGGTTTGAACAGATAGTGATTTTTGTTATTTCGCGTGCAGAATCTCCAGAAAAAAATACAAAAAATTGTTTTTATATGACTTTTTCCTGAGAATTATCGGGATCTACTTAATATGTTCTTAATTTCTCAATTTCAATATCAGAATTTATTAAAATTTACTTTGGATCAATCTTTTCCTACAATTACCCCCTTCACAATACTTCTTGCACAACACTATATCTTCTAACAACTTCCTTCAAAGTTTCCTTACTTACCACTATGTCCTTACAATTTGGCAATGCGTTTTCTAGCAATGTTCTTGTCATAAGCATAAATCTCTTGCTTTCGACATGAAACAACTAACAGTTTTCACCAGAGGAAAACTTTCAAAATGTTTAACATCATCGCACACACGCAGGGAAAACAACAGCAATAACAATGATACCACCAGCCAGCACCAGCAAATTAAATACTTTTCGAAAAGTTCAATTTAATAAAAGGAACTAATTTTTCACGCCACTGGAAGAGTAAAAGTTCGCTTAGCTACTTAAGAAAGTTCAAATTAAGTTTTTTGTTTTACATGTGTGCATGGCGTATAAGTAATTCAAATAATGATTGACACATACATAGGCGTATACTTTATGTGAATTGTTTCTATTTTCTATACGTGAGAAAGAGTAAATCAATAACTTTTGAAGTATGAGCCTTTGGCCTTTCAATTTAAAGAGAATGGTCGATTAGGATGATGAAACAAGGATTAGGATGTTTGTTTTGGCGACACTCTTCCAAGTAGGCGGACTATAATGAGGCTCGTAAACAATTTTGTCGAGCGTGGGATAATCACAGAAAGTCTCCTCCTTTAGTTAGGGAGTAGGTAATTATTGATGCTTTAGCTGCTGTCATACAAGTCAGACAGACACTTCAGACAATTCTGCATAATATTGCCTTATAAAATATAAATAAAAAGCAAACGAAATGCAGCAGACCTGTCGATTGGTTTTGAAAGAAAATCACTTAAATGGTGGTTGAGGACGAAAATGTATTAATAAAAAAAAATGGTTCCCATTACATCTCATGAATGGACTGGTGAGAGCTTCTCACAACCAGTGAGCTGTGCGCTTTCTAGTTGTATACTCACTGATTTGGGACCTACAGCTTTACACCGGTTCCGAACGGTATTTTGAGAAGCTCTAAGTACTTGATAGTGTCGCCATCACTAAGTGGAGGGCGAAAATATGTTGAACTGAATTTTTGTGTCCGCCAAGGCCATTTTTATCTAAATGGCGAAATTGTCGAATATGGTGTGACTCTTATCAGGTCTTACTTTTTCGAAGAAAGTGGTCATGCTGCTTTCTTTGCAGAACTACCTCGAAAGATAATGCCTATCAACTCTGTGTGGTTCCAAGAAGATGCATTCACAGAACTTATTGTTTGAAAAGATGTTGTACTACCGAAAATTCAACTTCAATTCGGTTGCGACAACCGCAAGTCGGTAGCAACAGTTGCATTTCCGTTTGCTACAACCACTTTTGTGGAATGAAACCAGCATAATCGATTTCTTCGGAAAAGTCAGGTTCGACAATGCAGCTGGATGCAATTAAGTCTCAAGGAGTATCTAAGGAGACTAAGAGTAAAAGCAATTTACTATTCGACACTTTTGGCATTCAGATCAAAATGAGTCTAGTCGGACATACAAATTCAGTTCAACATGATTTCATCCTCAAACACCGATGAAAGCATCATCGTTTCACAATTTATTAGTTTGTGGCAACTGAATTTTCATTTATATTCATTCTATCAACTATATTTTACATAATTTGGATTGCAGCAACCGAATTTTGTTTTATTTCGTTTGCAACAGCCGAATTTGGAATCAGTTGGGCTGCAACAACCGAAAGTGAAATCAATTTGGCGAGGTTAGGTGTTGGTCACAGTCGATGATCGACTCAATTGTACTTATTAGTTCATTGTCAAATCATGGGCTGACGAGTTCTAAGTGTTAGCCCACCGGAGAGTGATATAGCCAAGACAGCTTTGACAGCTACTCTGACCTTTAGTCTCGCCGTGTGACTACCAATCAGACAGTGTATCTTTAAAACTGAATGAGGAATTGATACATTGGGCCTGACGGTTCAAGGATCTGCTGGTCTTCACTATCCACCAGATTTATGTTACAAGTACAGAATATGTGCCTCTCATCCACCTCCTACATTAGCATATAGGAACGTTCTTTCAGGATTTGTTTACAAGTCACTAGGGGTATGCCCACATGTTCCAATTCTGTGGAACATGTAAGGTAGTCCCTAGTCTGCCCAGCTCATCCGCTCTGCAGTTACCCAGAACACCCCTATTCCGTAGGACCCGCATGAGATGAATATCGAACAGATAAGTCATCTCGTGAAGAGATCTGTTTCAGTTTGAGTTTCAGTTGAATTCAGAAATACTGATTCCAGAGACTTGATGATCGCCTGACCCAATGACTGCTGTACTATTATCCCTTAGCCACTCGGTCACTTCGCTAAAAGCCCAATGCACGATTCAATGGTTAGGAGGCCTATGAGAAAGCGACCACCTTAGAGTAGACCGCGTAGCCTACCTGATCATTCATTTTCCACCCCTCCATGTACAAAGTCACGTATCCCTTTTGTTCCCAGAATCGCTTTTGTTCCAGAAATATTTTTCCGGTATGAGATTGTAGTATTTTAAGCGACATAAGCGACTCCGACCATGCATCATTAGAGTGGCATTTTTTTGTATGAAAATTTTTTTTCTTTCTACTCAAGGATTGCCGGGCCGCATATTATGCCACTTGATGAAAAAATGTTATGCTATAAATTTGGGGAAAATTGGACAATGTTAACACGTCGCGCCCGAAGGTCAAAGTTCAAAAATTTTGAAATTATGTTTTTCTAAGTGACAGATTGTTGCAATATACTTATTTTTCGGCAGATTTTTGCGAAACTTGGTGGGTTTGCAACACAGAAGTTACTTTGTATCTGGTAAAAATTTAGGCAACATGGGGCAACGTTAACACGTAGCGCCTTTAGGTCAAAGTTGAAACATTTTTAATTTATCTATTTCCAATAGACAACTTGCAGAAACATACTAATTTTTATTCGGATTTTTATGAAACTCGGTACAAATGTAACAGTGAAGTTCCTCTTAATCTGGTAAAAATTAGGACAAAATTGGGCGACGTTAACACTTACCTCCTCAAGGTCAAAGTTCAAAAATTGATGAATTATGTATTTCCAATAATCAGCTTCGAGCAACATACTCATTTTTGACCAGATTTTTACCACAAACTTCGTAGAATTGTAACTATGAACTTGTTGTTTATCTGGTAAAAATAAAAAAAAACAAAACAAAAAAAAAAAAAAAAATTTTGACCTAAAGGCGCTACGTGTTAACGTTGCCCCATGTTGCCTAAATTTTTACCAGATACAAAGTAACTTCTGTGTTGCAAACCCACCAAGTTTCGCAAAAATCTGCCGAAAAATAAGTATATTGCAACAATCTGTCACTTAGAAAAACATAATTTCAAAATTTTTGAACTTTGACCTTCGGGCGCGACGTGTTAACATTGTCCAATTTTCCCCAAATTTATAGCATAACATTTTTTCATCAAGTGGCATAATATGCGGCCCGGCAATCCTTGAATTTCAAAAGTAAGGGAAAAAATGCCACTCTAATGCATCATATTGAAAGTTGCCTTAACGTAATGATAAACGTACACACACAGAACTAATTATTTGAAAAGAGTTTGGGGCAAACGTAAATTCGGCTGTTGCCACCGAATTGCAGTTCTCACAATCGAATTGAGGTTGTCCCAACTGAATTTCGACCCCAAAACTGAAATTCGGTTGGATCAATCTCCAATAGGTTGTGGCAACTAGAGTTGGGTAGTTCATGAACTATCTAGTTCATTTGACCAGACATCAGCCTTACGAACATAATGCACATGTTCGATACGGCGAGTATAGTCGTGATTGTTATGTCCGGGCACCTGAAGTGAACGAGTTCGAGAACTAGTGAACAAGTTCGACATAAGTCTAGGGGCAACCTCTAATATGGTTGCGACAACCTCTAATTCGAATCTGATGACATTCAATGTGGCTGTGAAAATCTCTAACTTCGGTTACAGCTAATTCGGTAATTTTTTCTGTGAGTGTAGAAGAGACATGCCTCCCTATAATGTATCCCCAATCCCTTCATGGGATGTTATGGGACACCATGTTTGTTACATTCAGAGTATCAGTGGGACTGATATGCAGAGCACCCGTGATGACCATCATGATGCCCACTTACAACATATGTCCCTCTTACAAAACCAAGCTTGATATCTAAACCATGATATGAAATATCTAAACATTGATATGGAACCAAGCTTGATATCTAAATTACAACCAGGTATTTGACATATCCTGCAAGATAATTTCAGACCCATTCAACGTGACAGGTTCCACGTTTGGTATTTTACCTTCGGGTAACAAGTTCGATAACAAGTTCGGCAACAAGTTCGGTATTGGCTGGTTTTACACCTAGTCCATTTTCCTATGCCAATCTGTCCAACGTCCATAAGCTACCCTGGAGAATGACCTTTAAGTTACTGGGATCCATACTCCTTGCAGCTATTGCCACGTCATCCGCATAAGCATATCATTTCTCATCCGCATTTTTAAAAGTGACAATTATCCATTTCATTCATGGCTCCATAGAAATGGAGACAATAACCCTCCTTAATGTGTGATTCAGTTAAAACAGCTGGTAAAGGTCGAAGCGCCTAATTCAGCCGTGACATGTCTCTTAGAGTGGTTTTCGTATACAAGCATCATCAGATCCATGTTCACCTTATGTACCGAATTCTATCACATTAGGAGTGATATTATTGAACGCAATCTAACTGTCAAGAAAGGCTACCAACATTTACTCCTTAGCAGCCAACCATATATCTATGTATCCTACGAATTCGTGCAGTGCTGACTTTGTAGATCTGCTCTTGCTGCACTCATGCTTACATTAATGCTCGTCCGCAATTGTACATCTCTCAGCCGTGCCAAAGTCTTTAGTAGGACTGATGAGGACTTGATGTAGGACTGATTTACAACAGCCGCATTTGAAATCAATTTTGTTGCAATAACCGAATTTGGTACCAACTTGGTTGCAACAACAAAATTCAGCATCAGTTCAACTGCTGCCACCGAATTTGATATCAATTTGGTTGCAATAACCGAATTTGGCGGTTGCTGTAAACCTCACCATCTTTATGAAAAATGAAGCAGATGAAGCCATTCGATTCTGTTGTACAACCGAAGTATTTTTCAATTCGGTTACTACATCATAATTTAAAGCTGACGATTACAATTTTAAAAAAATAATTATATTAAAAAAATTAAAAGGACGTAGAATTGTTCCTGTCACAAATTCAAAATCCAATTATGGATTTTGGTTTAAAGCGACTTATTTTACAGATAATGCCCCTAGTTAACAGCGTCCAGTATAATCAGATCTCATCGGTTCTGAATATTGTCAAGGTCAGTCGTATCAAACGTGATGTTATGCACACCAAAGTAATCTATACTATCTTCGTTATATGGAACGATCGAATGATTGGGGTTAACACCAAAATCGACAAACACAATATTTCATAATTGGGGCTGTCGCAATTGAAAGCTGACACTTCAAAAACGGTCAGGAGCGATATGAACAATTACTTTGTTTTCCAAAATATTATCCCACATAAATTGTATAAATTTATCGGTTTGTAAGTATTTATGAGAATATTGGAAATTAATTTTACAATAAAACATTTTAAATTTGTTACTAAGGTGCCGTTTTATTTGATAAATAGAAATTTTTTTATTAGGTTGTGGCAACCTTTAACTCTGTTGTGACATCCTTAAAATTCTTCTGTGACAATCTCTTATTCGGTTGTGACAACCTCTAATACAGTTGTGATAACCTCTGAATCAGTTGTGATGAACACTAGTGTGGTCGTGCCAAACTCTTAATTCGGTTGTGATGATAACGACAAATTCTTAATTCGTTTGTGGTAACCCCTAAATTCGGTTGCGACTAATTTGATAATCTCAAACAAACTCTTGTGTAGGTGTGGCCAGGCCTATTATGACAGAATTATAGCAAAAAAAAAATAAAATTATTTTATGTCAAGAAACTCAACACTCATTGGCCCCCCCAATGTCTCCTGACTTTAGAGCGCCGAATTTTTTTTTCTGGGGTTATCATTTAAAATAAACCATTGTAACGTAAATTACAAAAATTCCTGGAGTAATTGATAAGATGTCGCACATGCGTCAAACATGCCTCTATGCCCAACAATAATTTGATTTTCAGTTTATGTGGTTACTGAGGAACCTTTTCATATTTAAAATTTTTGTACGAAAATGTTGCTTATAATAACGTCTATAATTAAAATGTAACATAAATGTAAACCAGCCAACAAAAATATGAATTTATTGCAATAAAGGCAACATATAAATATATCAATTGTTTCAGTTGCTGTCTATATTAAATAAATAGATCGATATTTGTTTGACTAGAGGTACGATGGAAAAACAGGCGGAATGAAGACGTGCCCCAGGAAATAACACCCCAATTGCAAAACGAAAATGGGCCCCAAACCAATAAACAGGTTACAACAACACTGAATTGCCGAAAGAATTACTTAGTTCCATAATACAAATAGACATAGTTTGGAAATTCCTTTGCTTTTTATAGTCTGAATCTAAAACTATATGTTATTAGCTTCAAATGCATCCCTCAAATGATTATATATAATTATATTTTGTTTTTTAATTTCAGATCCAAAAGTATATATTGTAACCAAGTAAGTATTATTTACTCTTTTAATTTTTGCCAACTTTTAATTCCAAAATTATAGTTCCAACTATAGTTCCTAAACTATCACTTTATATTTAAAGTTGGGCCAAACTCGTTCACTACTTATCGAACTCTTTCAATTTGGTTGCACGTACATCTCACTGACGTACACAATCGCAATATCGAAAATGAAGTTTATTTTCGTGAGAGTCAAGTCTTTGTTAGAATATCCTTGTTAGAGTATAGAGTTTATGAATTACACAACTTTATTCAAATTACCGCTTTATACACTATACTTACTGACGTGCATTTTTTGGCCACTATAACGTATGAGTCATTGTAATAAAATTTTACCTCTACGTATAGGTATTTTCAGTTTTCTAATACTTATACGTAGGGGTATATGAGGTATAAGTTGGTGCGAATTGGTACGAATGACGAAATTAAAACAAATGTATTTCAAGGAAAAATGTCGCCGAAACCTTGTTCACGAACTACACAATATTATTCAATTTGCTGTGTTGGAACACACACATAAGTGATGCTGTAGGCCCTATAACGTATGAGTTATTGTCATAAGGATTAACCTTACGTATAATTAATATAACGTTTTCAGTTTTCTAATACTTATACGTAGCGTTATATCTTATTAAAGTAACTCATACGTTATTTATATGATATCGCTTATAAGTGTAAGGAAATAGGTATCAATGATAAAATTTAAAACACAGCTTGTTTTAAAAGTAAACAATGTTTTATGTATTCCCACTACGACGACTGTGAAATCAAACATCAAGATTAGGCTTTACATTAAATTATTCACATCCATAAGGGAAACACTTTTTCGGTAATTTATTAGAAAGTAAATCTCTTCCATATGATGACACACAACATAACCCAGCCAACATTCTGAGTCAGGAATAAATCTCTGAATGTTTCGACAACATATCATTGTTTTTTAATGTGCTCTTTATTTCTAAGCAGTCGTTTATGATTCAGAAAAGAGTCATAACCAGGCATCGTAAATGCACTCTCGCAGCTCGCTTACTTGCCACGAGCCGTAAAACGAAGAGTAAAAAAACGCACCTACTCGGTAGTCATTAGATGCTAAAAAACCAAAATATGCCACTCGCGAGTGCGTGCGAAAAAGAGAACAAAAAGCACATGGCACGCGCACGCGAGCGATCTGAGTGCGTTTATTTATATGCATTTCCAAATACTCTTTCCGTCTCAAAGGATTAAAACGAGCGACTCGGGAGCAGCTCGCGTACCGCACTCGAGACGCAAAAGCAATTATGTATATAGAGTGGTTTGAAAAAATGAGTCCAATAAATAAATATGGATGGGGTTGCTAGTTATTAACATAATTTGTACACGTCATTAACAAAAACTAGGTATCATGCTCAAGGAAGTACATAAACTATTAAAGAAGGTTTAAAAATGTACATAAATTGTACAAAAAGTACACAAATTGGACGAAACGTTTATAGTGGTTAGTGAAAAAGTACATAATGTATAAGATAAGTTATATAAAGTTTACCAAATTCTATATAGAATATACCAAAAAGTACATAAAGTCTACCAAGTCTAAAGTCTACATAATGTGTACTAAGAAGCACATAAAGTGTACTTAAAAGTACAACACCAAGAATAACAAAAAGTGCATAGTGTACCCAAAGGTACAGATAAATTAGAAAAAATTTACTAAAAAGTGCCTAGTGTACAAAAAAGTACATACAAACTAGCAAAAAATAACAAAAAAGTGCATACAATTAACCAAAAAGTACAATCTACGCAAAAAATAATAAAATGTACCAAAAAGTATATCAAAAATGTACATACACAGTACCAAAATGTATATAAAATGTACCAATAAATTGCCTAAAAAAGTACTAGGAAAAGTAATTTTTGGTAGCAAAAGTCACATAAAAGTACCAAAATTGTATTTCTGTCACCAACAAGTATATAAAAAGTACCTAATATTTACGTCTTATGACACACAGATAACGGGGTTTTCAATAAGACCGCTAAATAAAACAAAACCGGTTCTAGATACCAATTAAATTCTTTATTCCTGTGAAAGTACGTTCGATGCCATTATGTATGGAACTAGATTTCTTTTGCATGGCCACCACGGGCACGCTTGCAGAAGTCCAGACGCTGATCTCAATTTTCGACGGTTTTCAAGCATAAATCGTCCGATACTGCTGCAATTTCACGTTCGATATTCGTACGAAGTTCATCAATCGTCGCTGGCTTGTTGGCATAGACCATAGACTTGACGTAGCCCCACAGGAAATAATCTAACGGCGTCAAATCGCACGACCGAGGCGGCCAATCGACTGGGCCATTTCGTGAGATAACACGTTCACCAAACTTGGTTTCCAATAAATTGATTGTGGCATTCGCTGTGTGGCGTATGCGCCGTCCTGTTGGAACCACATGACCTCCAAGTCCATATTATCCAATTGGGGCCAAAAATATTCGGTTATCATTGAACGGTAGCGATTCGCATTCACAGTAATGTGCCGGTCTTGATCATCACGGAAGAAGTACGGCCCAATGACGCCCCCGGCCCATAAACCGCACCAAACCGTAATTTTTTCGGGATGCAATAATGACTCATGGATTACGTGTGGATTGCTGTCTGCCCAATAAAGCATGTTTTGTTTATTGACGAAGCCATTCAGCCAGAAATGAGCCTCATCGCTGAAGATGCTTATGGTGGTCAAGCGCTTATGGTGGTCAAGCGGCTTCAGTTCTTGCGTCAATTTGGTCTTGTAAGGATGTAGGCCAAGATCTTTTCGCAAAATTCGCCACAACGACGTCACAGAGATGCCCAGCGCTTGCGAACGACGTGTGAGATACACATTTGGGCTTTCTTGAACTGAAGCCGCCTCAGCGGCAGCAATTTTCTCGACACTACGGGCACTTCTTTGTCTCACTGGCACGGGAACATTTTGTACTGTGCCTGTGGATTCAAATTTTTCCACTAGACGCTCAATTGTTGATCTGGTAGGACGATTATGACGACCATAAATTGGACGTAGCGTTCTTAAAGTTGAGGCCACTGACTCCAAATTTCGGTAGTAAATTTTAATAATTTCGACGAAATTTTAATAATTTTGGTGGCTCGTATATCTTTCCATGATGAAATGGCAAACCTTACTGAAGAGAAATGTCAAAAGAGCGGGAAAAAATATGGCGTCGTTTGCTGTCCCTATCGATTTACTGTTAGCGTCTCTGTTGAAAAACCCTTTACATACAAAATATCTAAACCTGTACGATTAGCGCCACAAAACCACATAAAATTACGAAAATATATACTTTTGTGTACTAACAAGTACATATCTTGGTACTTTTCATGTAATTTTGTGTTACCAAAAACGACTACGGTTGTACTTTTTTGGCCTCAAAAAGTACGTTTCTTTGGTACCTTATATTTCTTTGTTGGTACTTTTTATTTTCTTTTTTTGGTATCAAAAGGTACTTTTTGGTTATATGTGTGTTCTTTTATGTTGTTTTTTGGTAATTGTTTTATGCACTTATGTACTATGTACTTCTTTGTACTTCTCACTGCACATTTTGTTACCTTATATGACTTTTTTGGTACACATATTGTAACTTTTCTAGGACAACATATGAAGTTTGGTATATTGTTTGGCATACAGTCTGTGCATTTTAACACATAGTATGTACTTTTTTTGGTACACTTGATGTACTTTTAGGTACATTCTATTTACGTGGTAGACTTGAGGTCACTTTGATACAATATATCCAATTTTGGTACATCCTTAAATTTCGAAAGTTCTCGCGTGCACGTGTGTTTAAATTCAACTAACGCCTTCCGAGCCGCACATTGCGAGCAAAAATGTTCGTCTCGAATGTATTTCGAGTAATGAGAGGGATTTTATACTAAGATTCTTAACTATGAATCTCGAAATTTATTATAATAGAGTATTCAGAAAACATTCATGGAAATACTAAAGTTTAGAATGTATTTAGTATTTTTTATAAAAGTATGTATTTTCAGAATAAAGATTTTGAAAGCCCCATAAAAAAGATTGAGAAATGTGACCGTTAAATAAATGAATACAAAACTGTTCCTAGGAAGGGGAAGGACAGAGTTTCTCACAATCAGCGAGCTGTGAAACTTCTAGTTTTCATAACCAACTACTAAATAGAGTTGACTGCGGAATGCGATGTGTCTACATCTTAATCATGCCCACGCTAACCGCTGTACCGATGTAACTTTTATGCCTCCAAATTATGAGCATCCTGAAATTAGTTTTCTAGTAGCTCAGAGAATTGAGAATTGTTATATTTCTGTTTAACAGCTGCCGTCTATTAGTAAATTTGAAAATATTCTCTCGGCATACACATTTGGGTGACATCAAGTGGTAGGCTTTATCAGGACTCAACTGAATAATACGTTTTTATAAAGAATTCTATATAAAATCATATATTGTGCAGTTTTATGCTGTAATGTAACTGGCTGGGAAAATGGTATGGGAAATGGTTAACACTTCAGGTTTGGGAGATAATTTATCATAGAAAATCGTATCAAACCTCTCATAACCTTTTATGAATAAGACCGTTAAAGAATATCGGCTAATTTCAAACAAAATCTGCACAATTTTCACACTTTAATGATACTTTTTACGCAATGCATCAAAACTACTGCACTCCATCAAACAAGATATTTCCGCCCAGTTGAAGGAATATAATTATACCCGAGAACACTATTATTTTTAAATACAATTTGCGTACAGTAATATTAAAGTCCTTGCTACTAAAAATAGTTAATAGTTTTTTGTAAATGCATTGATTTACAGGATGAATGGCAAGTGGCACCGTCTTATGGAAACAATATGTCGTCCACATCCATATCATGCAATTAGGGAACAGGAAACCACGATTAACATGTCGCGACAGGGCACCATTAACTGTAATTGCCCGACCAGCCGCATTTCCAAAGGAAAATTGTTCCGTGATGGCTCCATCCCCAAATCTACATAAAACAGTGGCTCATTATAGATGTACATATTGGTTGCTCAACAATCTCTCGTGTTTTTACTGAACCCCAAATAAGACAATTTTGATGATTATTAAAGACGAAAATGAGCCTCATCACTGAAGTGGATTTTGCTCGAAACTACTTCATTATTATTCAAATATTTCTCAATAATAAAATCACGTTGTTCCTTCATTTAGTGTTAAATACCCCTAAACGGCCAGCTGTAACGCTGCCTTTTTCTTCAACAACAACAGTTTATCGCAAACATGGCACGGACTGCAAGCCTTTCGTGAATTTTCGGACAACCGGGCAGTCCTTGCTGTAAAAAAAGAGGTTCCGATTTTATGCCAACAAAAATGTTCTTATATTAATTTAAAAAAAAAATATTATTCTAGTGTAGTTTATCAAATTGTTCTAACTCCAAGTTACGTTTAGTAATATTATAGGCCTTGCTATAAAAATGTTCCGATTTTAGGCTAACAAAATATTTTCGTATATTTGTTATTAATTCCAAACTAAATATGTTTAATTGTTTGTCCATTGCCATTTATCGAGTTTTTATTCAAAATTTGTGCATTGTAGAGAAAGTATATTCACAATCCATCATGTTTTATTTCATTCATTTTTCAGCACGGCGACTTTGTCAATCATTTCAGAACCAAATATTTAGGTTTTTATATTTCTTTTGTATATAGATTATATTGCAACATTTTCAAAACTTTCCACACTTGTAAAAGAAACACAATTCGATTAAAGTAACAATTTACTACCATTTACATTAAATTCACTTTAACTTTTTAGATGACACTTTTAGCGATTCTATATGCGTATGATTAATATTAATTGCGTAATACCATGCGTATGATTATTATTTATATTTTTTGATAATCATTCGCACTTTATAAATTTGTTTATTATTTAATTTTTTCGCACGTCAACTATTTAATGTCACTGATTTATTATTTCATTCACATAAATATGCACTAAGTTCACGTTTCTGTTCTCAGAGAACCAACCAACCGTCCGCAACACAGTCAACGCATCAACTAAATAAACAACATTTGCCATTCGTCTTTGGAACCTCCAAAATTGTGTTGACTTCTTCACAGCAACAACAAAGGCAACATCAATGGAAACATAATTCCGAAAAAACAGCGAAAATGAAAATAACAACAATAACAATACAAACCACTGAAATCATGTAAACAATTTTCCGCACACTGGCATACACATGCACACACACACACAAACTTATAAAACGAACCATCAAACAATGACGTCGTTGGGGAAAGTGTAAATGCTCGTTTGATTGTTTTATATTTACAAACCGAAACTTTCAAACTTAACACAGGCGAGCCTTTTCTTTGTCTGACTGCGGGTGTAAATGTGTAAGTGAGTCTGATATCGTTTTATTAAGAGTTTTCTGATTTCTGTGCCAACTCAGCTGTTGTGATTCGTACCTAGACCAGAATTGGGCAAATTGTAAACACAACATGTTCGATGTTGCACGCACGTGTAATAAATAGTGTGAACGAATGTTTCTGCCGTGATTACGATGTTGTCTGCTGTATTATATTGGGTTCTTTTACTGCAAAACATGAATGAATGATATTTTATTTTCTCGTATTTCACTGTAATCGTCTATTCGTTGTTTTAAAGCTATTTTTGTTATAACTTATTGCTTTATGTCCAATAATGATGATGATATCTTTCCATTATGACTGGTCACATTTGCGCGACTATTTGTCATTCCTCGAGAGATTGTGATAAAGCGAAATACAGAAAGTACTTTAAAAAGCTTAAAGCCATTGTATGTACAAATTTATAGAAATGTTACTGAATTGAAAATAGAGCCACATGGAACACTGAACTGGGGCAATCAAGCACAACGTAATCCTATAATACCTTGTAGATATCAATTTAAAGCTTTCGATTTAGGTGACGGGTTTAATAGTTGTATCCTTTGTTGCTATCCCATAAGCGATGGGTGCAAATCAATTGCTAGAGTGAAGATCGAAACTAAAAACTATTGCCTCCGCTGACATGACACGACACATTTTAATGGAATCTCTTTAATAGTAGTATTAAACGTGCGTAAAAATTAAACGATAATCAAATTTATAGAGGGCGAATGATTATCAAAGACTTAAATAATACGCATACGTATGGTATTATACAATTAATATCAATCATACATATCGTCAGCTAAAATGCAAAAGAACGTAACTACAATTTTCATTTTGTTCAAAGGAGTTGAAAAAAACATAAAAAAATACCAAAAATTCAGTTTGCCAGTATATTTTCGAATCTTACTGAAGGTAAGACTTTACTTTAGCAAAGATGTGAAAATTGAAAAATTACTTTAGCAAAGATTTTGAAATTGAAAAATTAATTCCTCACCCTTTTACGGGGATTGTTTCTTCTCTTGGAAATATAAATTAAAATTGTAGTTACGTGGTTTTGCATTTCAGCTAACGATATACACCATCGCTAAAACTGAAGTTTATAAAGTGAAAGCGAATTTAAGTTACTAGTAGGAAATTTATAATTCGGTTGAATTGTGTTTAAGAATATTTTTAAGTGATATTTGCAACAGAATTCTGCACATTCTTCAAGTACACTATGCGACAAATGAAAGGTTTTTGTTTATAGCCTCAATCAAACAAAAACATTATGAAATTGCATGGACGTACATACATGGTAGTACAAACCCCTACTCAGTTATATCCCTAATCAGCACAATTTGAACACCCTCACCCATAGGGACGAGGTATAACTACCATTTAATACAGAAAAAAGCCCATAGAAGGAGCCAAATTAGGCCCTTAGTATCTTTGGAAAAAATTCGTTTTAGGACGTTTTAAGACGATTGAGACATGTCCTTCTGTCTACCTGTCTGTCTGGTTGGCTGGCTGGTCAACACGATAGTTGCGTAAATCATTACCGATAATAGTGAAATTTTCTCAGTATTATTTGTCTAAACTTAATTTGGGATTGAAAATGGGCGTTTTGACCCCCTTCGATTCAAATCGACACATTTAGGACAAAATGGTATTTGTTCTAAAACTTTTTTCTGATTGATGTGATAAGATTCAACTTACACATTGTGCAACAATCTGTAAATATCTACTAAACTGGAGAAAATGGGCGAGATTGCCACTCCCATACTGGTGCTTCCCATATAAAAGCTTGGTGGTGGTCCGGGTTGTAAATCACTGAAACACTTCCGGCCCTAAAAATTAGGTATGAGGCTTCACGTCATCAAACGCCAATCACCGATTAAAACAAGGGTGATATTGCCACGCCCATTTTAGTACCTCCCGTACAAAACATGTTTGGCCGTGTGATTGTTCTTTATGACACTTTGTAAAAGACAATATTTTTTTGACAACTTTTGTAAACAAAAACTGCAAAGAAACAACAAATTAGCAGATCATCAATTAATGAAAACAATATTTGAACGTAAGTATATGTATGTTCCAAACATATACATGTTTCCTGAGTAATGCTATCTTAAAACGTCACTAGCATAGCTCAGCCTTGGAACCAGCCTGATTCGCGACATTGTGGAGGAGGGCCCGTGATCCTCTTTGAGGTTCTGAACTAAGCGAAATATTTCCTTTAGTATTTTAGTGAGGCTGTAATGGGCGACCTGGTAATAGTTCCTTCTTTATAACCTCACTAAATGACTTTTTACTAGCGTTCTAACTGACCGCCTTAACTGTCTTAGGCTGTGGGTGCTCACACTCATAGAACTAATTGCTTGAAAAGAGGTTGCTGCGACCGCAAATTCGGCTATTGGCACCGACTTTCAGTTGTCACAACCGAATTGAGATTATCACGACTGAATTTAGTCGCTACATCTCACATTCGGTTAAAGCAACCTCTGACAGGTTGTGAAAATCTCGAATGCTGTTCTGACAACCTCTAATTCCGATTAGACTACATCTAATGTGGTTGTGACAAACTTTAAATTCGGTTAAGGTTAACTCGGCTATTTTGTCTGTGGGTGCATCGGGCGAAGCATCTCACCTTGTTCTTATGTTGACGCCGCTGTAAGTTTCTCCTAGTCCACATCACGTTTTCTCTTGACTTTCATCCTGAGACGTTGACGTCGACTGTTACATTCTTACATAGACAAAATGGAGTTGCCTCCGGTCAGAATTGCATTCGGTGCAGATGTTTTTTCTACATTCCCCAAAGAACTAGCAAGAACAGACCAGACATCACGTAGATCTTCAATTGTGTCCATAATAGTCAACAGTGCCAAATTGGCATCGGGGGTCTACCCTACTTTTCTTTGTATTGTTGTCATTTTGTAGTTTTTTGAAATTTTCTTCTCCACATGTTTCCCATGAGCGTAAGGGATTTGAGTTGTTGGACCGTACCATACTCCCGGTAGTACGTTAAGAGCATTACCGAAAGACCTTTTACTCACTGAGGCAACAAGCTATACGCGAGGTAGCACCAAAATACGTCCCCGGCACTTCTGATACCCCGTATTAGAGGTTTGAATAATTTAGTTTAGGTTAGGTATATGTGGCTGTCACAATTGACGCACTTAGTTCAATGAGTGCAGTTGTGATACTACTGGACGTGATGTGCCGTCCACAGCATTGAACCTATAAAATGAACTCGTATGGTCAAGGGTCACTCAAACCATATAATACCCAATCCCAGTATTCCAGGATGTGGCCGAAGAAGAGACTTGCATTAGTCCCTGCTGAAATATTTAGTAGTCGGCAAACAATTTCTAAGATCATTCAGCTTAACTACCTAGATGTCTGTTAGATCCAACATGAAGTAATATCCTAGATATTATAGTCTATTCACTCAAAAGGAAGTCCTCGTCTTCACTTCCATAGCATCTACATTAATCATGAGCTGAGACTCCTAGTCGAGAGTAATAACTGCCTATTAAACAGGTTCTAGGGATCACATCTAGTAGCATAGCATAGTAGCATACCTGGTCTAGGAATGGTTGGCTTATTTTGAAACGCAATACGCCTTGGTACAAACCCTCATCACAGCAGACGGGAGGTGAAACACAAGTATCTCCACAGACTTCATAGTGTACGGTGTTATTGGGTATCAAAACATTTATCCATCTGTTTTTGCAGATGTATCCATGTACACGGCCTCTGCCGATGGCAACCATACACGCTGAAAAAACGGCCTCTGTAACATATTCTCTCAAACACATTCGGCAGGAACCATGTATATGTTTAAAACACAATCCAAATTTTAATATATTTGCAAGTTCTCAACTCACTAATACTTAAATATCAACATTAGCATGTTTGCTTGCAAAGATGCATACTTTTATGTAGAGCCATTTGCGTTTTTTATCCCAAACATATACGTCCAGGCATTCGTGTGTTTCCTCCCAAACAAACGCTTGACGACTGAATGCATGACACTAAAACAAATATAACATGTATTTGGAACTTGTCGGAAAATATAATATACTTGTGCCAAAACGCATTGTGTTTGCTATTCAATATTACATGTTTGAGACACAATGATTAATATGTTATAATATATGTGTTTGCAACCCAAATATATTTGCGTTTGTGATGTAAAGACAGCCGTGTTTGTTGCTCTGTTTATGCACTCTCGAGAGCAAGAGAATAAAAGAGGGGCAACGAGTGTGTATATCTTGTAAGTGTTTTGGATTATTATCTCAGTGAGTGATTCATAAATAATCGTCTCTATTCTGATTGGCGACGTCGTCGTCGTCGTCGTCGTTTTTTTTTTGTCAATGTCACATTGTATCAATATCGTGTCACATCAACGACGTTTTGGTATTCATGAACATCATTGTGACGACGTCGACTTTTTATCGATAATTGGTATGACAAAAATACCATACCTGACATATTTGCGTCAGCTGTATTTTATTTTATTAAAGTTTTCGTTGAAAAAATGTTCATTCTATCGGATGCAAACACTGATTCAAGTGATGAAGAAATCAAAAAGAAACTAATAATACAACGAAAAAAACTGCGGTATAAATCTGACGTGATGAAACTCCCAGATAAAAAGTGAGCACTTAACATTTGTGGCTTATAACCTCTGGTGGTTAAATTTTGCTATATTTTTTCTTTGATTTGAGAATTATTTTAGATTTAATAAAAGTGCATTCAATTATGTTTTCGAGAAGATTGAGCCTAAGATGAAAGTCATAGCCAGGTGAAATTGTGCTTCCAACAAAATAAAGTTAGCTGCGACATTGTTGTTTCTAGGACACGGATCTTACCAGCTTAGTGTCGGTAATGACTTTAACCTCGGATTGTAGCAACCGGTTGTTTGCAGGATTCTTTCCGAGACGCTTAATACTTTAGAAGCTGTTATTTGCCCGCTGTGGATTAAGCTGGCAATGACAGAAGAAGACAAATCGGAATGAAAAGTTGATTTTTTTGAAAGAACTGGAATTCCGGGCGTCATTGGGTGTGTGGATGGAACTCACATTAAAATGTTCGCTCCAAATAAAGAAGACCAGCATATGTACTATAATCGGAAAGGATTTTTTTGTTTAAGTGCTATGGTAGTAAGTATTTCTTATGCTTAAAATATATGCAACAGTCATACACATTAAATTCATAATTAGGTCTGCGATCACAAAATGAGAATTCGGTTTTTGGATGCCCGCCATGCTGGCTCATCCCACGATTCTTTAATTTGGAATGTTAGCAGTGCAAAACGAGTTTTAAGAGAACGATACGATTTTTTTTGTTCCACCTCCAATTTTTTTTCTTCCACCTCCAATATTTTTTTTTTGGAAACGACAGGAGTATTTTATACTCCGCTTAACAGATATTAACGTGTTGGATATGTCCATCAACACCTTCTCTTGCATGTTATTATGCTTCTCCAGCAAGTTTTGCCGGGCGTTGCTTTTTTTGTGCTGAACGGAGTTGCAGCTACTGTCGCCATTGCATTTTGAGAAGTTGAAGCTCTAGGTGGTGTTGTTGATGAAGAAGGTATCGCTCTTGAAGTTGTTGGCCTTTCCTCTTCTGAGAACATGTCTCCCAAATAAATGTCTGCCTCAATCTGTATGGCAAGATCAACGCCTTGAACTACAGCTTGAAGGTCTTCCACTCTTGGTTCAACGTCACACACTAAACCTTCAGGACTAATCTGTTTATCAAACTGAAGAATGTTTGCAACAGTTTCCTCCAATGGACTTAGCACTTTTTCTTTGTTTCTGCCGCCACCTGTTGCTCTACACTCTGCCTTATTGTGTACCATCTTCTTTTTTACTTTAAATTTTAAGTCCTCCCATACCTAAAACAATGAAACCTTTTATTAAGCTTTCTGAATTCAAGATATATGTATATATTCAAACCTTTTGCCAACCGTCAGCATCTCTACTCGGTGGTCCGGCTGCGTTTAATTTTACAGCAATATTCTCCCATTGCTGGTAAAATTTATTTGGTACAGTTCCCTTCTTAAATCTCTTAAATCCTTTTGCTAAACTTAGGTTTTCCAATTCGCCAACAAGTTTTTCAAATAGGTCAGTATTAGTTATTTTCATATTTTTTTTTTTACTTTAACAATTCAAATATTTTTGTTTGAGTCGTTGCCAAGTAATGCGACGACGAAATCAGAGTCGTTTCAATTTAATAACGACGTCGTTTTTGCTTCAAGAATACCGAATATGTGACAATAGTTGTCAATAGTTATCGAAAACGACTTGGATAATACCGAACATCAAATGTCGTCGCAAGATGTCGTTGTATTGAGACGACGACGCCAATCAGAATAGAGACGAATATTATGTTTGGGAGAAAACACGCATATGTTTCCGCCGGCCCATAAACCGCACCAAACCGTAATTTTTTCGGGATGCAATGATGACTCATGGATTACGTGTGGATTGCTGTCTGGCCAGTAACGCATATTTTGCTTATTGACGAAGCCATTCAGCCAGAAATGAGCCTCATCGCTGAAGATGATTTTCCGATGAAAATCCGAATCATTTTCAAGTTGTTGCTCAGCCCAATTCACGAACAGACGACGCTTATGGTGGTCAACCGGCTTCAGTTCTTGCGTCAATTTGATCTTGTAAGGATGTAGGCCAAGATCTTTTCGCAAAATTCGCCACAACGACGTCACAGAAATGCCCAACGCTTGAGAACGACGTGTGAGAGACACATTTGGGCTTTCTTGAACTGAAGCCTGAGCGGCAGCAATATTCTCGACACTACGGGCACTTCTTTGTCTCACTGGCACGGGAACATTTTGTACTGTGCCTGTGGATTCAAATTTTTCCACTAGACGCTCAAGTGTTGATCTGGTAGGACGATTATAAATTGGACGTAGCACTCTTAAAGTTGAGGCCACTGACTCCAAATTTTGGTAGTAAATTTTAATAATTTCGACTCTTTGTTGGCTCGTATATCTTTCCATGATGAAATGGCAAACCTTATTGAAGAGAAATGTCAAAACAGCGGGAAAACATATGGCGTCGTTTGCTGTCCCTATCGATTTACTTTTGTAGCGTCTCTGTTGAAAACCCCTGTACATGGATGTTTTTGGGATGAAGCGTGCATATATTTTCACGTAAAAGCATACATATTTGTCAGTAAACATGCTAATGTTTGCATTTAAATACACCTGAGTTTGGGACTTGCATACATATAAATGTTTGAAGTGTGTTGCAAACATATACATGGTTCCTGCAGAATATGTTTGGGAGAATATGTTACAAAGGCCGTTTTTTTTCAGTGTGCGGTGAAGAAACGTCTTTTGTAACACATTCTCTCAAAGACATTCGGCAGGAATTGTATATGTTTAACACACAATCCAAATTATAATATATTTGCAAGTCCTCAACTCACTAACATTTAAATCTCAACATTAGCATGTTTGCTTGCAAAGATGCATACTTTTATGTAGAGCCAAATGCGTTTTTTATCCCAAACATCCATATACTTACGTCGAGGCATTCGCGTGTTTCCTCCCAAACGAAAGATTGACGACTGAATGCGTGAAACTAAAACGCAACATATCAGTCAACATAAGAAACTCTCAATTCATTTACACACGCATTCAGGTATATTTATGAATCACTGCCCGGAAAAAGAATGGAGAAATAAAATTTTACTGAGAACACTTAAGGCTGAGAATAATCCCTCCTGTCCCTCTTTTGCTATTCTGCTCCCGACAGAGCATGGGGACAAAACAAATTAAGTAAACAGTGCACCAAATACAGCTATGTTTGTATCACAAGCAAAGTTGTATTTAAATAATCAACATAAAACATGTTAATCATTGTGTCTCAAACGTGCAATATTCAATAGCAAACACAATGTGTTTGGACGGAAGTATACTACATTTTCGACAAACTCCAAACACACATTATTTTGCATCCAAAGAAGAAAAAAGTACAGCTTTTTCAGCGTGTTGTGAGGATCTTCTTATTTATTTCTCTCTCAGACAAAACGCCTTTGTTGCGTGTTTCCGGTTACTATGGTTGATCGAACTCGCGTCCATGGCAGTATTGCTACACACCGAGGATAAAAGGTCCATGTAACATTAAGCAGCAACCATGTATATGTTTGGAACATCCATATCGTTATGTGCAATCATAGTATGAATGAATTAAATTGTCAGGTTTAATTTTGTCCACAGTTTTCAACAAACAACATTATCATAATATATTAATCATATTGTCTCCATAACATTTTGTCTCAGATATATAATATAGAATAGCAAACGCAATGTGTTTGAACATAAGTATAGTATATTTGCGACGAGGTACAAACACATTATATTTGCATCCGAACAACAAAAAAGACTAGTTTTTCAGCGTGTAATCTTATATATAATTCGTATATTCTACAATTATTATGGATTGTACTAATTGATACTGCTCAGAAATGGCAGCTACGTAAGAAATTACACTTTTTAAAAAAATGTGCAGAAATTATGATTTTCAAAAAAAAAATGCGCATCTAATTTTTTGTTTGCTTTTGATTTTAAATACCCCAATCATATCAAATAATCACTTGCATATTTTCGTAATTATCATTTCCGTTAATACGAAATTTTACCAACTACTTCATCAGCAGATAATTAATCTCAATTTAAGTTGACTAACAACAGTTTCCCTTTTGGTCAATTAAACGAAATATGCTTGGCAATAATTGTCTCCGTACCTCAACTTCTAAGCCAAAACGAAATTACCAACAATTATGGTTATTTTACCAAAAAAATATTATACAATTTATTGGCCCCAACTCGGACATAAACAACTTTAATTTGATGCTTAATGTAACGTTTTCACACACGCGATCTTACGATGTGTGACATATTGGAATTAAAATGTTTTGGATTTTCTCCTACCCCACCACTTTTGTAGCATTGACCCAACCCCAATCGCTGCGGGTCGCCATCGCAAATTGCTGGCCAAATTCAAACGGAATGATGAACACGAAACTCAACTAAAACAGGCACTTTTAATGTTCGTTACTATTTTAAAATGGCAAAATACGTTATCTCCATATTGATAGTATACAAAAAATTAAAGACAAGACACCAAGAAGTGGCTTTAAATAAAGAAGTCAAAGTGGACGAAAAGGGAAAAATGTTAAGGCGTTGCCACCCATCCATCTAGCTAATATCCTACACAAACAATCACAGTGGCGCCGCTGAATTAGTCCAAGAAATCCGAACGAAAGCCAAATTTCATGGTATTCAATGAACACAACAAATAACAGCATCAAATTACTTAGACTCCATGCGCCTTTCTACGTGTACGTATGCTAATGGTGGTCACTGTCCACCTCTCCCCCAGTGCTGGTGAAGTTAATTATGCCAGTTTTTGGTTTTATTGAAACTGCGTGGTCGAAGCAATCGCAGACTACACGCGATATTTGAGTTTACGTTTGCATTTTGGCAGCGAAGTGCTGAAAAGTCGCGTTGTCAGGAAGGAAATCTATAATAACAACAAAGGTTTGCTCTTTGTGCATATAGTTTACATGTACATACAAATTCACATCCTGGAAAAGACTAATGAATCCACGAATTCATAATTCATATCCTTTTTCTTGTTTCACTGATGAAAAACAATTTCAACACGTTTTGCTCATTTCTTTATATTAGTTCTTAGGGAAATCATGAATAATGTTAGGGGTTTCATTAAAAGTTTCACTGTTATTTTCACATAATTTATTAACATAAACATGCAGTACATATGTATGTATAAGTATGTGTTGTTGTGTTTTTCTTAATTTATATTGTTGAGGTTTCCAGGTTTCACCCCACACACGGGATGGACATATCAATTACAATTATGAGCATCTGAATTTCCGTTTACGCATTAAGGTGTTGATGTATTTTAAGGAACTGACTCACTATCCTAGAAAGTCGTTGGATTCTTGTTAATAAATCGAAATGGCCCAGTATTCCCTTCCACTTGAAGAGAATCATAAGAAAATATATTTGTCAATGCCAGACCAGATGCAACAATATCTGTACAAAATAGAATAAAACGCTGATGGCAGGTGGCGAAGGACTGATAGCCCACATGCATCAACTAATATGCGGTATTGGCTGGGGGAATCTATGCCCGACGATTGGAATCTCAGTGTATTATGTCCTGTATTCAAAAAGGGTGATCCGTGTGTCTGATCCAACTATCGCGGTATCAGTCTTTTATCTATCGCGTATAAGGTCTTGTCGAGCGTATTATGTGAAAGACTAAAGCCAATTATTGAACTACTGATTGGACCTTATCAGTGTGGTTTTAGACCAGGCAAGTCCACAACTGACCAAATATTCACGCTACCCCAAATCCTGGAAAAGACCCACGAAAAGCAAATCGATACATACCACCTTTTTGTCGATTACAAAGTTCCTTCGATAGCCCCATACGGGGAAAACTGTACGCAGCTATGTCTGAACTTGGTATTCCGGCAAAACTGATTCGCCTCTGTAGAATGACTGCTGACCAACACTAAATCAGCAGTGAAAGTGGGGAAAGGCCTCACTGAACCATTCTGTACCAAGCGAGGACTTAGACAAGGCGATACACTTTCGTGCAATCTCTTCAACATCTTAATGGAGATAATAATGAAAAAGGCTGCAGTAAATACGAACAAGATCATTAACACGAAAACCCATATGTTGCTGGCGTATGCTGACGACATAGACATCATTGGGCGAAATTTGCGAGAGGTTACTACAGTATTTTCAAGAATCGAAAAGGAATCAGCGAAGGTGGGTCTTGCTGTTAATGAGGGCAAGATAAAATTGATGGTGTCAACGACTAGAGAAACCTCTCGACTGGGTCTGCACTTGAACGTTGACAACCGATTTAATTTTGAAGTGGGAGATGATTTTGTCTACCTTGGATCCGCTGTGAACAAGGACAACAACGTCAGCCTGGAGATAGATACGAGAATTGTGCTTGCAAATAAATGCTATTTTCGGCTCAGCAAGCAGTTTAGGAACAAAGCCCTCTCTCGACGGACAAATGTCCAGCTATATCAGACTCTTATTTTACCTGTCTTGACATATGGCTCCGAAACTTGGGTCATATCGCAAGCGGATGAAAAACACCTGGGAGTTTTCGAGAGAAAAATTCTCCGTAGAATATATGGTCCTGTTAGGGAAAAACGCGAGTACCGACGTCGCTGGAACCAAGAGCTATATCATTTATATTCTGACGTGGACATCTCTAGGCGAATCAAATTATGCCAGTTGCGGTGGCTAGGCCATGTTATCAGAATGGATGAAGACGCTCGAAATGTTTTCGATAACGTACCCGATGGAAGCAGGAAGAGAGGACGACCACGACTCCGCTGGAAAGACCAGGCAGAAAAATCCTTCCATATCCTTAGTGTTACCAACTGGCGAGAAAAGGCGAAGGATAGAGCCTGTTGGAAGACTATGTTGAATTTGTTTAATTTGTTTGTTTAATTAATATGTGTGAGACGTCTGACCTCACGAGGTTGTAAAATAATCAATAAAAGCAAAGATGTCGAGTAGATGTAAAGCCTAAAGTATCTTGCAATTTGCATTCGGCACATATAGTACTGACTGCAAACTCTTTTAGCCTTTTGTTGCAAATTATAGTAGGGACAGAATAACCTGATACTGCCTCCGAGTTAAATTGCCTTCAATGAACATTGAGAGAGCTCCCAACATCGACAACTGTTCAATAGTTCAATACATTTCGAGTTGGATTGACTCTGTTGGTACCCAATTTTATAGTTATGTGCCCGACTTGGTGAAGATGTTATTTTTTTAAGCACTTTGGCAGCATCTCTCATTCCATCTGAACCGTAATTTAATTTGCGTAGCTACAACCAACTCTCCCGTATCGTTGCAGTTGCGTAAGGTTTCCATTTTGCACCTTTCAGTATTATCTCTGGACTCATACACACTGAAAAATAATCGCCTCAGCAACATATTGCAGGAAAAATTTACATGTTTGCAAGTATTGTTTTTATGAATTGAAGATTTGATGCCTTGTTGTCTCTTTGTTATCTGCCTCCTTTTTGTTTTTAGCGGTTTTCAACAAAAAATTCACATTTGGGTCCAAAAAACATAAATTATGGCATATTAATCATTGGGTCTCAAACATGTAATATTGAATAACAAACACAATGTGTTTGAGCACAAGTATAGTATATTTGCGACAAGCTACAAACACGTATTATTTGCATCCAAACAACAAAAAAAAGACAGATTTTTCAGCACAATTAACAGCTTCTGGTATAGAAAAATAACCTTTTATCCATGGCTCATTACGTTTTAAGAAAATTCTGGCTTTTCTTTAACCTTCAGCCCACTTCCTATTTCAAATGGCTTTTGAACTTTGCAAAACTGTTTTTTAATAAAGTTATTTCATCTATAGGAAAACTTTCCAATTGCAGATCATGTTTTTCGGCAGTATCAATATTACCACTTAGTACTGAAAGACTGCAGTTTTCGGTAGCTTGTAAAATGTCTCTACGAAGTATAAATTTCAGCTTCGAAAAACTTAGGGCGAGTTTCACACTCGACATTTAAAGCTCAAATTAAAAGCTTACAGAAAATTTTCATATTAAATGATAAAATTATAATAAAATGTAGTAGATTACTTACATTTTCAGTTGAATACTCAGAACTTTAGAAGAATATATTTTGCCCAATTCTCTTCAAGCGTAAAGCGACCAATTTCATAAGTTTCTAGCCTCTAATTTATAATGTGTCACTTCATAAATGTCAATTGTCCAACTTAGAGATTTTTAATCCAAAACAAATATCCTATGAAAATTTGTATTTTTTTACATATTAAGCTCTCCTGAGCTCATTTATCCGTAGGATATATATTTTTTTGGCGTCTTTTTAAGATGATTTTAGTCTACTATAAAAATACAAAACATGTATAAAAAACCCCTTCCAAACATCAAAAGTGAAAAATTTGTTTAAACATTGTAAATTTTCAGATAATGCTGACTTAGGGTTCATTTCCAGTCGATGATAATATTGCATTAAATATATTTGCCAAGGACTTGTCTTTCAGAGAAAGACAGTTTCCTTGGATAAAGCTAATGAAAATGCTGATTGAATCATGGCACGTAGTCGGCATTTCGAAACGACTTGAGGTAAGTTAACAATTTTTACAGCATATTCCTTATTTAAGTGTTTCTTTCCAATTCAGTGGTGTTCTTAAAAATAATATTTCCCCTTAATGGCCAAGTTATTAGCAAAGCACTGAAAAAAGTTTATAATAAAATTTACAATTATAAATTTAGATAGAGAATTAATAATGAGAATTAATTAATTTAGATAGAGAAATTCCGCAGCTTGTAGTATATTTTTTGTTTGTCTTACAAAGTATATTCTCAAAAATAAACAATCGTTGCAATCGGCCTATAAGTGTAGAAGTACTAGGGCTTTGAAATCTTCAACAGCATCAAGGTGGCCAACTTTGGCAGCCTGTAGCACCAACTGTGTTAACACAGGGTGCCTCTGAATGAAATATTCTGAATGTCCGACTCTTCCTCTACAAACGTCTGGTACATTCCAACATTTTTCTTTCCAACATTTTCTAAAAGTTGTGATATTATTACCGCGTTTATCCAATCGACCCCACTGTGCAGGAGTATAGAAGACCTATCAAAGAGAATCACATACAATACAATCAACAATCAACAATATACCGTAGTATATATACAAAATAAAAATATATACGCGCTGAAAAATATGTAATTTTATGTTGTTTGGGTGCAAATATAACGTGTTTGTAGCTTGTCGCAAATATACTATACTTGTACCCAAACACATTGTGTTTGCTATTCATTATAACATGTTCGAGACACCATGGATAATAGGCTATAATATATGTTTTTGAGACCCAAATGTGGTTTTGTTTATTGAAAACTGCTAAAAACAAAAACGAGACAGATAACAAAGAAACAAACAGGCAGCATATCGTCAATTCATGAAAATAATGCTCGCAAACACGTACATGTTTCCTGCAATATGTTGCTAGGGCCGTTATTTTTCAGCGCGTACATATAATATAAGCCCCATAACACAGGTTTTCCACACCAGATCACGATATGGCGTTGACCCTGCCACGTAACCAGCTATCAACCAAGACAAACAGATAACATGAATTAACAGAGGCAAACAATCTTTGATCAGTAGCAGTACAACCCGCTCTAGCAAGGCAGTCTATGTCAACGTTCACTATGACATCACCATGACCTGGAATCCAATAGAGTCTCATCTGGCAGCTTACTACACCGTTCAGATTCCGTTTGCAATCCCAAACCAATTTGGAATTAAAGGTATTTGACCTGATCACACTGAGGGCCAACTTTCTGTCATTGCAAATAGCGGTATCAAGGGGGCACATTATTTTGTATATGAGGACAGATATTATGAATCGGTATAAAACTGTAGGCCCAATCAGTGAGAGGAGAACTAAAAAGCTCACTGACCACTCACTGAATGTGAGAAGTTCTCTGCAGTCCCTTCACGGGATGTAATGGTTAACTATTTATTTATATCCCAGACGGACAATAATTAATATGGCCAATAACTTCGTGCCACGATTATGCGGTATTGAATATCATAGAAAAATAAGAAGGAAGTTACGAACAATTGAACGAATGAGCAGTTTTGCTTGGAACTCGGACTTGCTAACACAAATGGAATTAGAAACGCCGAAACCGAAGGTCAAAGCAGAACCTGAGAAAATATTTAAGTCCATAAGATATTTAGAGTACACTTTTTTTTTTAGAGGCGTCTCAAACGACGCGTAATGAAGAGGTGATTACGGAAATGTCAAACTTTGTTTTATACGAGTTTAATTTTAGTCCCTACCGGCCGTTGAAGTTTCGACTCCTAGTACATTTTTGAAAAAAAAAATTTTTTTTGGACAATATGGAGCTCAACCGACGTGTCATATAGAAAAAAATATTTTCAAAATTTTGACAGAGCATTTTTTTACGACGTCATTTTGAATCTTTATCATGCATATATTGCCTTCCCCAATTTGCAGTATTTTTCATAAATATTCCATCAAATAGCTAACTTTTCAAAAAGTTTCATTTGAGTCGCAGGTTTGTCTGTCTTTCTGTTTCGCAAAATCACCTGCAAATATAATGTATTTTATATAGTTGATGGTATATTTATGTAAAATACAGCAAAGTGAGGCAGACAAAATATGCATGAATAGAGATTTCAAATCGACGTCGTGAAAAAAATGCTCTGTCAAAATTTTGAAAATATTTTTTTCTATATATGTATGTTCATCACGACACGTCGTTTGAGCCCCATAGTGTTCAAAAAAACAATTATTTCTTTTATTTCTAAAATGTACTATGAATCGAAACTTCAACGGCCGATGGGGGACTATAAGTACCCTCGTATAAAAAAAAAAGTTTTACGGTCCCGGAATCACCTCTTTAATACGCGTCGTTTGAGATCCACCCACATTTGAAATTCCGAAAAAAGCGTTTTTCAGTTGTTTCTTTGTTGTCTGTCACGTTTTTTTCAGCAGTTTGGGTCAAAAAATATGAATATATTATAACGTATTAATAATTGTGTCCCCAACATCCAATCTTTAACAGCAAACACAATGTGTTTGATATCGAGTGTACTATATTTTTTCAACAAGATATTAACATGCTATATTTGCAACCAAACAACAACAAAATATAGATTTTTTAGCGTGTATGTATTTGAAACATTGGAAACATTTACCCTCTTCTCCCGCCTTTCAGCGTTCATTACTTTATCCTTGCTGTCATAGTATCCTGGTCGTGCTCTTCTACACCTACTGCGAATAATGCCACAGTTTGGGTTTCGATGAATTCAAGAGAATTATATATAATTTTCTGGTATAAGTTACATCTGTATGTCGAACATGGTGTTTTAAAAAAAGGAAAATTTATTTAGGGTAGTATTCTAAAAGTCCCGAAAGTGAACGTAAACGCAAAATCGAACTCGAACGCCAAAGTCAAAAAATGGTAGTTTATACACCACTTCACGCTTGCTTCAAAGACGATTTACATTTAGACGACCAGAAGATGTGCGCAACTTGGCAACCCTGGTAAAAGAGAACCAAAAAGTGCTAGGAGTTCACTCAAACGCATTTCTCTCTCGCGTCATATCTTGCTTATTTCATACTTTTTGCATAGTTTATGTAATTTTACTTCAACATGGTTGGAATTTGTATAGTTATATACAATAAAACTATCAAAAAGCTGCTCGTGTATTGAAATATTCAATGAAGAGAGTAAGAGAGAGAGTAGAGAAGTACTACGGTTTCACTTGTTTTGTTTGTTGGCATTTGAGTGAAGAGAAATTTTAACTGTCTACTTGTAAATCGTTTTTGCTTGCTTTCGCTTACGAAAGCTGTCACTGACATAGAGTTGCCCAACTAAAATATAGAGTTGCCCAACTAAAATAAACAATTATAGACTAGAAAAAGTTATCTTGAGTGAAATGCGCAGAATGAAACAGATTAAAAAATGTAGCTCTATTTCATTAGATCAACAGATTTTAAGATTGCTATTATTTATAATACTGCAAATACAAACAATATTCACAAAAAATGTGTAAAAAACCTGTTGTTTTGGGGTTCAATGTCCAATAAATTTCCCCATCTATATTAAATTAGTTGTCTTTTCAAAAACATGTGACATTTGGCGGGGTATGTATTGATTGTAATTTATTGGTTCTTTTGTTTATTATTGTCAACATCAACTGATGTCTATAATTTTTAAATATAACTATAATAGTTTTGCAACGCATTATTAATTTGAACGTTCCATTTCTAATTTTATTATTGTAAATAAGAATTTCAGTGAGTAAACAATATAATTTTAAATTATTTTTTAAATAAAATTTGAGCTTGTCCGTCGATTGCATTTCAGCCAAAAGTGGCAACTACTTATGAGAAATGAAATGTTAAATACTTCCATCAGCCCATCCGCAATCGATATTTTTCTTTCAATTTGTAATTTCCGCAACTAACGCGAGGAATTGTGGCGTGTTCAATTCGACAGCTGAAGTGATCAAAAACTTTGCGCTGCGTTTTATAAACTACCCATTAAATAACGTAACTCAACACAGGTAGTCACCGAACAGCTGTAACGTTTTATAAACTACGAAAACGACAATAGTAACGAGAAGTGACTGATTCACGACTTATAGAATACCACCCTTACTTTCTCTTCGCTTGAGAAATGCAGATAAACATTTTGTTAAATTAATCTAACATAGCTCTCTTCATCATTATCTAGCATACCTCTAGCGCTTTGTTATAACAATTTTCCAAAAAGTATTCCGTAACCTCTAATTTGTTTTCCGGAAACATAAATACCAACAATTTGTTAATCGCATGTGAACAAAGTGATGCTCAAACACCATAAGATATCTTGTCGTTTAAATGATCCGTTCAAGAGCCGTCAATTCATCGCAAATCAAATTATTTTTCGTCGTAGCCTACGACACCATTATGTGTCGACACCATATAAATGTGTCGTCAGTGATTTAGCAAATTGACTAAAGATGTCCTTTTCTGATAAAAATAAAAAAAAAAACAAAATCAACTTGATGATATTTATGTGTGTTCCTGTTTTATGGTTTTCGAAGATTAAAGTTTTGGATTGTTTTCAGACACAAGCGAAATGTACACAAAACCTCGAAGCAATTTAAAAAGTTTTCAAGGATTCGAATGTATTGTGGACATGCTAAAGTTAAATCAACCGAAAGTGTGAAATTGTCATTGAGACGTGAGTGAAAAGTAAAAGGATTCCTGTGGAAATATGACAAAGAGGATTACAATTCGTTTCTGTAAGAAATAGGAAAATTAAATTGATAGAAAAGGGAATATCCAAGAATTTATGGTCCATATTCGAAATGATGCTTTAACCCAATGTAAGAAGATATTGGGTAAAATGGGTGTCAATAAGTAAACAATTGGAAGAACACTTTATCAAGTATGTCCGATTCAAAAAAAATCAAATCTGATTAAAACATTATTAAAATTGGCATTTAAATATAGCAATATTTTTCCAATATCATAGTAATTTTGTGTGGATATTTATTATTTTAATCCTTAATTCTCTAATCTCAATAGTCTAATATATTTATTTATATTTGTTGTGGATAGGACACAATGACGCCATTCATCTATGTATAACGGTTACCGCAAAACTAAAAAATCTGCGTCAATCAACAAATATGCATTGGTAACCTGTGTATTCGTATCGAGCCGTTGCAACAGACGTCCATTTTCCAGAGGAATGATCTGAATATGTTGAGCTTAGCCACGTAGTGACTGAACTGCATTAGACCCAGATTTATGCTTGTAAGATTTTGATACGAATTAACTAGCCCTAAAACAAGGTTCTTTTTAAATTAATAAGTACAACCGTTCACTTTATTTGCATAATCTTAACAATCACACTGAGCCTTTGTGCAAATTCTTCACTAAAATGCCAACAAACAAAACGAGTGAAACCCTAGTACTTCTCTACTCTCTCTCTTACTCTCTTCATTGAATACTTCAATATACGAACAGCTTTTTGATAATTTTATTGTTTATAACTATACAAATTCCAACCATGTTGAAGTAATACATAAAAGTATGAAATAAGCAAGATATGACGCGAGAGAGAAATGCGTTTGAGTGAACTCCTAGCACTTGTTGGTTC
Source organism: Phaonia tiefii (assembly GCA_963931995.1). Taxonomy (NCBI): domain Eukaryota; kingdom Metazoa; phylum Arthropoda; class Insecta; order Diptera; family Muscidae; genus Phaonia; species Phaonia tiefii. The sequence continues at coordinate 110,462,366 of OZ008370.1, read as the reverse complement.
TCTTTTACCAGGGTTGCCAAGTTGCGCACATCTTCTGGTCGTCTAATAGTAAATCGTCTTTGGTGCAACCCCTTTTATTATTACTAACTGTGCCCACTAACTGTATCGTTAACCGATTAATCAAAGACTAACACCTATAAGCTGCTAATCTGCCATTTTTATCAGTTCTATTGTCTTCAGGTTCTCTAGATCATTCGGGTAGTAACTCCACTATTCGTTATCAAAAAGGATATACAAGTAGAGAAGAAAAAACTGGCGCAATTTGGCAACCCTAAAAACCAAAAAAGTCGACGAGATTCACTCATACTTTATGTAATTGTTACATACTTTACGTAATTTTCTTTAAATATGGTTGGCATTTCTATAGTTAGATACAATAAAATCATCAGAAAACTGCTCGTGTATTGAAATAATTAACGAAGAGAGTAAGAAAGAGAGAGAGAGCAGATTCCACTCCATGAGTAAATTTTCTTCTCTATACCATAGTTGCTTTATGTCGTTATCTTTCGTCGACGTTATGCTCGATATCTAGAGATTTCAACCCTTTTCCAGAACCAGTGGTACTTCCGTATTTTTTTTTCGAGATTAGCGGAGATCTTCACCGAATTTCATCGGTACTGCAGCGTATTCATCGAAATGTTTTTTCGAGCTGGTATGTTGTTGCAAAGGCATATTTTAAGGCGTAACGTTAATCGTCCTGTTAAAGTAATTCAAATTAGTAAAGCATAAACAAAAATATTATTTTTACGTCAATTAAGCATAAGAAAATATTTCGTCGTAACAATATGGTTGGAATGCAGTCTTGTCAAATACTAATTTCTAAAACACCATGAGAATAAACCAACAAATTATCGGGTCTCCAAGTGGTCGCTGCAACACAGCCCTTAATTGATATACCATTGATTTACCATCGGTTGCATGCACATCGGATTTGGAGCTGGAAACACCTGGTTAACAAAATAGTATGGATACAAAGAACCCCTCAATAATACACAAAAAAATCTTAATCGAACCTTGTATCCTTACTAGGAATATGCGTTTAATTTATTAATCAGATAACCTGATTAAACGACACCCTGATTAATCAAATAATTGATTAATCATATATTTTGATTAATAATCTACGATAAATCGATTAATCTAAATTTTTATTATTCAAAATTCCTGATTAATTGATCAATCTAAAAACTGATTAATGAATAATTTAAACAATCAATTTTTTTTTGTAAGTGCAAATTTTTTTTGAATTGCCTTCTTTATGGCCTATTCACACTACCCTACGGATAAAAGAACCCCAACTGGACAAGTCACGTGATAGGTCCATTACGGATGGTGACCGGTCCTAGTTCTAACACCATACGACAAGTCGCAGAACTAGTCTCAAGGAACCTTTATTGCCCCTGTAAAATATGCCAGTCACCAGAAATGGACTCCCTGCAACTAGTCATATGTAGAACCCTTACCATAGTAATACATTTCACGAATAACAATTTATAATAATCAATAAATAACAGTTTGTATTCAAATTTCAGCCCAATTGACTCTTCTTTAACACTTTCGAACCAGAGTGGTGACATATCCTCTTTTCACCTATCTCGCGATAAGTACTTTTAGACAATTGTCACCACTTTTCCCTTAGGGCAGCCATTCTCGTCGAAAGTCATTGGGCTAACGACAGTTTTGATACAGTTTTAATTTATGCCAGAATTTGGACGTAATTAAAAAAAAAACTTAATTATCGTGTTCGTTCAAATGAAAACTTATTTATTACATCAGTGTCGTACGCAGGATATTTAGGTTGAAAAATAGCACTACATTCAAAAATTACCTAGTAAATAAAGAATTTCGGGGAGAGCCAAAAGCCTCCCCCCCTGCGTCTGTGTATTACATATACATATATAGTTATTTTAATAGCCTTTTTACACTAGGCCACCACATCTTACATCTTCTATCAATTTGTCAAAAATGCTAACATTTTCCCATACAAATTTGACACTTTTTGAGCTCAACATCTTAGAAAATTGTTCCTATCTCAATACGTTTCACTCAACATCATTCGATAATTTTGAGTCCATCACTACACAAAAAATGAATTTCTAGAAAAAATTACAGAACTTCAAAAAACCAAAACAAAAGCTGTATTTATATCAGGTGGTAGCGTTAGAACAGTTGATTGAAAGGTTTTAAAATGGTTGCCCCAACTGACTGTTAAATTCATATTTATTCTTTTTTATTGTTTTGTATACTTGTATTTCAGTTGTTACCAAATTTGCTATGAATTTGGCAGTAGTATGACACTAAACAAATATAAAACAGCCATTGTCGTTGTCGCAATAACACCACCTAATATAAATACATCTTGGCGAAATAAATGTAGGAAAAATCCAATTGTACTGTATATGAAATGTTAAAAAATAAATGTGTGACGAATGTTATTCTCGAGCCCCAATAGACAATACAAAATATAGACAATATTTCCTAAACTATTTAAGTTCCCTTTATTCTTTTTCTAATTTCGCTTCAGCGATGTGGCATATTAATAATTGAATTTTAGAAGGTGAACGCATGATTAATTTTTTCAACATCTGCCATGCGTTCCCCCAAAATGTACGCTAGTGTGTAAAGGCTATAAAAGTCATATCTTGCAACAACATCAAATTTAAGTTCAGTTTTTTCAATTCGTCTATCGTTCATTCCCGTTCACATAAAATCCTCAATCAAATTTGAAGCTAGGACGTCGAACAGCTGTTTCATCGGAACTAAACCATTGCATGGGAACCGTTTTTTGGTATTCGAGAATAGCGACACACATTCAATAACTTCACTGCACTTACTCAACGTGTTTTAAATAGAAAACTGAAGTTTCGCTGCTTTCTTGGGTGAGAGCAAATCAGAGTAAAAACAAACACAACCGCACTGAAATGTTTGATTTAAGTGACAAATGACTTGTACGACAAAATTAATCGAGATCCAAAGACTCGAAAACAGTGTACCCGTTAAAGCAGACAGCGAGTGAAGTAATTGAGCAATTTATGGTTGAACAAAGAGAATAGAAAAAAATAAATGTATTTATGTAAATATGAATATCAAGATCAATATATCTGGCAGTAAATGCAAAGAAATCAAACGACTTAATATTATTATCAAAAACCATTTATTTTGTATGGTTTTTCTTTGAGAAGAATATTAAAACCTATGATTTCTAACTTTAGCCTTAGCCTTTTATGACTTAAAAACTGCAATTCTTATCTTTCAAACTTAATTTATATTTACCATTGTACATTGATAATTTAATTTAAATAAAAAAATTTAATTAATATAAATGTTTTTAAAATGTTCTTATTAAGCACTTAATTCCATTCTATTGCACAGCAAATTCTACTGTTCTATTCTATTGAAAAGCAAAAAATATCAACAATTATAACTGTATACCATGTGTGTCTGCATACACCGAACAAACCATTAGTGGTCTTCATGAAAGCTCGAAAGAACCTCGTGAACTCGAAAACATCGTAAACTTGCACAGCAAACGTCAAAACAAACAAATTTCCCATACAAAGCGACTTGCTCAAAAGTGGAAAGTTTTCGAGGCAAATTTGCTGCGCAAACGTGGGATGGAGAAACGTGTAAACTTTTGACATTTCGTTGTCATCTGACTAGGATGGATAAATAAGGTGATAGCACTAGAACAGTAGAAAAAGTACACATACATAATACATGCAATTGCTACTGCTACCACCTTATGTATCCATCTTGGTCAGCTGATATGATTTTGAGCACAACTACGCTGAGCAACTTTACTTGGTGCCTCATGCAACGGTGCCATGAATGCCGCTATTGCTCACTTTTCGAATACTTGCTCGCTTCTTGAAAATCTGCTCACTTCTCGAGACAATCTCACATCTCTCTGACTTCTCTCTTGCTATGTTTAATATATTCGCTCGAATCAAGAACTTCAGTGTAGAGTCGTTGGTGAAAATTTGTGTTCGTCATTAAATGAATCGTTTTGGGTGATATCACTGACGTTATCGTTTTGTTTTTAACTAATTCTCGCTTCAGTGTACCCGTTTAACGAGTGCAGTACTATACGCAGTGTTACAAATGTATTTATGGAATACTTTAATCGGAACCACCCTGACACTAGCGTACAGGGAACGTATGGAAGGTGTTGAAAAAACGAAAAAACTATCCAAAAAATGGAGAATATCGTTCACGAAAACGCTTATTTTTTACATTTAATATTTATCACAATTACTTTTTTGGTATAATAATTTCGTCAAGGTGTATTTATATCAGGTGGTGTTTTCCCTCAACTGCCAAATTCAGAGAAAATGTATAAAAACCATACAGCACAAGTACAAACACGAAATATATATGTATTTAACTGTCAATCGAAGAAATAATTGGAAAAAATTTAAATCAGCTGCTCTAACGCTACCACCTCATTTAAATATATGAAGGGCTTATTGTAAAAACACGATAAGCCACACGATTTAAGAAAGTGGTTTTATCAGTTCATTCAATTACTTTACACCATCGGGACGTCCTCTTAAAATATTGTAGCTATATTCCGTTTAATTTCCGCCTTAGCCGCAAGTGCCACTTTTTACATTTTCATTTTATTCAGAATTATTTGTGCCAAAAACTCGATAAGCCACAGCAATTACAAAGACAGTATTACAAAACGATGGATACTGATGAAGATAGCAGTGGAAGTGATTATTTTGTTGAAGATAGTGATGACAGCGTGAAAGACAACGAGTTTTTGCCAACAGATGATGAAGTAATTTCAGAAACCAGCGAGGTATGATTTATGGCTTATCATATTATAGCAAAAAAAAATAAATAGAGTATTTAAATTTGTGTGGCTTGTAATGTTTTTGTTATTCAGGAAAATAGTGTGCTGCCAATTGAAGACGAATCGCGTGAGAATAATACCGCATTTCGCTGGAGAGCTCGAAATGAACACAATTATGACCGGAATAAGAGGAAAAGTAAACGCAACTCTGGTCATGAGCATTTTTGCCCGAAAACTAGGAAAACTGTTGAAGCACGCAAACTAGGTCCACCTTGCAGTTGCGAACAAAATTGTAGACAGAAACTTAATAACACCGAAGAACACATATTTAACCAGTTTTGGAAACTAGGATCTTATGATCTGCAAAATAGCTACCTCTTTGGTTGCATTCATTTAGGAAAGAAGAAGAGGGCGTATAAAAAGAAAACTAAAAGGCAACAGTCTAGAAGGAAATTTACAGCTTATTATTTCGTTGAAATTGATGGTGCCCATGCTAAAATTTGCAAAAGAGAGTTCATGAGCTTACATGGTCTTCAGAATTCAAGAGGAAGACTTGACAATATTATCAAAATTAAAAAAGACGGTGCTGCTGTTTCTAAAACTGATGGTAGAGGTAAGCATGGAAGTAGGCCTAATAGACAGAGTCGTGAACAAACCGATTCTATAAGAAATCATATAAATATGATACCAAAATACCAGAGTCATTACAGCCGAGCTAATAACATCCACAAAACTTATTTAAATCACGATATGACCATTGCCAGTTTGTATAGAGAAAGCTATGTTCCTTGGTGTGAAGAAATTGGAATTAATTCTACAACAGAAAACGCTTATCGAAAAATATATTGCACAGAGTATAATATAGGTTTTAAATTCCCCAAATCTGGCACGTGCAAGATGTGTGATGAGACGAACATCAAGATTCAAATTGCAATACAAATTAATGATGACAAAGAAGACGAACGACTGACAATTATTGTAAATGAACATAAAGACAGCGCTGCAGTAATGCAAGATTTGCTTAAATCAGAAACCGACGATTCAATTCAGCAAATGCATACAAAATTGCTTATATCTTTCGATTTGCAGCAAGTTTTGCCAATTCCAAAACTAACAAGTGGACCTGCATTTTACTGCAGCAAAGTTGCCTTATATAATCTTGGAATACACAATTGCACGACTGGACGGGGACACATGTTTGTTTGGACGGAAAATGTGGTTAAACGTGGAGCTGATGAAGTTGCTTCCGTGCTACTTAAATATCTAAACACCGACGGTGATGATCTTGTAGTTTTTACGGATAATTGCCCAGGGCAGAACAAAAATTGGCTAATGATGTCTTTATGGATGCAAGTAGTCAAAGAACTATTACGTATCATTTCCTAGTTAGTGGTCACACCCATTTGTCTTCTGATAGAGATTTCGCTTTAATAGATAAGATACAAGAAATATTCCCCCCAAATCTACTCCCCAGAAGGTTGGCACAATGTTATTAAGCAAGCAAATAAAAAGACTCCACTTGTCGTCACAGAAGCTGATTTTTTAAATTTCGGCCCTATTGTGAACGGTATTAACAAAAATTCAATTACTACCGATAGTAGCAAAACGGATTTCTCTGGTGTTAATACATTTCACTTTAAAGCAGAAAATACGACATCAATTTTTGTAAAGCATTCAGTACAAGGAGAGTATAAGGAAGTAATTATTTTAAAAAAGGGAAGACCTGCAAATGCAACTTTAAATGGATTGAAAAAAAAAGTATACAGAACTCTTAAAAATAGCGGCAAAGAAAGTACACGGCGTAAAATCCTTGCTGCCATATATATTCCACCAATTTATCATTCCTTCTACAACGCTTTGGAGCCATCTTCGGCTGAAACTGAATCAGAACTTAAAGAAATTATTTGATGTAATAAATAGAAAAAATAATAAATTTTAAACTGCAAAAACACGATATGCCACTTTATTTCAACCAAAATAACAAATCTTTTGATATTCAAAATAAAAACAAATATGAATAAATTTCATGCAATAACTGGATAAGCCACAACTTTTTCCGATTTTAGCGATATCCGAAGATTTCTTGGTGTACAGCGACGGGTATGTGATAGTAGTCTTCCTTAAGCACTAAATAAAAGTATCTGTATCATGATTTCATCAAATCCCTATTTTCTGCATTTATTTTAAACTTCGAAGGCGATTTTCTCAGTATTTTCATTTTGTGGCTTATTGAGTTTTTGCAATAACCCCTTCATATATATCTTGTGTTTGGGTTTTTGAATTTTTGTAAATTCTTCTTGTAATGAAATTTTTTCATAATTGAGGAGTTTCTTTCAAATCTTGACTATTTCTATTATATGTTTTTGCACAATTTCAGAAAATAGTTTTTAGGAATGCAGCTTTTGTCAAAAATCACTTTTATTCTTTTTTTCCCCCGGTGTAATAATGTAGTTTTGGCCCAATTTTATTTTCGCTGAGTTTTCATTTCAATGTTACCCAACAAAAAAAAAAAACACAAACTCAGTTCGTTTGAAAGTGGAATAGTCAGGTTTTGAAAAGAACCTCATGAATTATCGAATGTAGTGGTTTGAAACGAAATGGGATAGGAACGTTTTTCTAAAATATTGCCTAGTGTAAAAGGCTATTACTGAAAATGTAAAAATTTTGCCATTTGTTTGTATGGCACGTATCTGTATGTTTTTCAAAAACATATTTTTTTAAAATATAATATATAATAATATTCGATAATAATAACATTCTAATTAAAGGACTAATCATAGTTTTCATTAATTAGAATTTTTGATTTTTCGGTCAAAAATTTTAGTTATGTATTCGATTAAGCACACATCCCGAATCCTGCCATTTTTCCAATTGTGCATGAAATTGTCGATCTCTAAAAAAAACAAATAATGGACCTCTCAGAATTTAAATGGAAGGGAGTTGATGGAAGGGAGTCAGAATTTAAATGGAAGGGAGTTGATGAGTTAAACCATCGAATGGAGTCAAATTTTTGTTCTCAGAAAGAAACCCCGACGAACGGGTTTATACTGCGCAGAAAAATTGTACAGGGTGAAGGCGGTAGTTTGCTTTTTTGCACTGCAGGCTGTGGCGGCACTGTTGGTCGAAGAGAGTGGAGAGTGTGCGTGGCTTGTAGTGGGTGACGGGAGATTTGTGTTCGTCTTCCTTTCAGTTGGCATCATTTTGTGTTGAAGCGTATTTTTCAAATGCGCACTCGATCATTGCAGTGCATCGTGCTTTTCGTTATCGATTCGCTGTTTCACCTCAGTGGGTGTGTAAACAAATAAAATACGCGGTACTGGAGTGAAAAAAAAACCCAGAGAACTTCACCAGAGACCTCTGCATTCGGACCAAGTCACTGTGTGGTGTGCCATATCACGTGTAGGCATCATTGGCCATTACTTTTTCCAGGATAACCGTCTTGCCGTAACTGTGAACTCCGAACGGTACTTGACTATGACACAGGACTTTTTTCAGCCGGCTCTTGAGGCAATGCAATTAGAGGATACATGGTTCCAACAGGATGGTGCCACTGCACACACAGCGAGGGTTACCATGAATTGTTTGAGGCAAATGTTTCCTGGACGGCTTATCTGTTTGAGGAGTGATGTGAACTGGTCGGCACGCTCACCAGGACATAGCCCCATGCGAATTTTTCCTTTGGGGTTACCTGAAGTCGAAGGTGTATATCAACCGTCCCAACACCTTGAAAGACCTAATTAACAATATTTAGGCTGAAATTGGCAGAGTACCAGTCGACATGCTTGTTAAGAGTTCATGAAAACTTCAGAAAACGTATGCAGCAGTGTGTGGATAGCGAAGGTCGACATTTGCCAGATACTCTATTTAACACCATGTAATTTAAAAATTCCCTTACTGTTCAATATAATTAAAATATAAAATAAATTTTTCTAAGGTTCATAATTTTTTTTAATTCATTCCCAAATAAGCAACTTACCGCGCTCCACCCTGTATAATCTTTAATCGTTTGGCGCAAAAATATTTGATTGCCCAAAACATATTTCGGTTTTAACCGCAAAAGTTGTTACTTTAACGTATGTTGTGTCTTATGTGGTAAACGAACTTTCGTTTACCACATTGTTGTTCAAATTTAGTTTTTGCGGCAAATAAAAAGCATTTATTCCAAACGAAGAAGTGTATAAGTATAGTATATACACGAATACACACACAGGTTAATTGCTTCTCTCTTCTTTGGGAGAAATCAAGTTTATACAAATGCACAAATATACTATACTGACCCTTGAATAGATTCGGTTTTCTTTCAATAAAAACAAACAAAGAAATTCTAAAGCAGCCAAAAGACTTGTCATTGATGAACATGAGCTTGTTCGATAACTTTCGATATGGTTGATGAATTTGACAAACTATGAACAAACAATTTTGTAAACATGATAGTGATGCGAATAACTTCGATTACATTCCTATTTGGTATCGACAATAAACAATAATAATAAAAACATCAACGATAGCTGATTTTCATGTTCATGAATGACAAGGCTGTGATTCACTAAAGGTTATCCAGCGGCGGAAGTCATGATCTGGAAGGCCTGAAATCATGACCAGACAGGCCTTCTTTAAAATACGGAAGGCCTTCCCTACGCATTACCTCCTCCTTTCTTTTAAACATTGCGTGCGATTGGGAGGAAAGGCCTTCCTAAAGATCGCGTTAGAAGGCATACAATACGGAAGGCCTTCGAAAGCCTATCTTAGAAAATTTTACCACGCCTAACTTCAAATTAAAAGTCGGTTTCTGCTAAAATTTTAAAAATATCCTAAACAATATTAAATAAAAAAAAACATTTTAAGGTTTGTATGTAATTTTTCAATTAAATTGCGGTTAAAAAGAAGCTGAAAAGAAATTTGATAGTAAAATGCATGCATTCCGCAGACCTTATTTAAGGAAGGCATTACAAAAGAAACATTCCGCATGCCTTATTTGTGGAAGGCCTTGCGGATTCCGCCGCTGGGTAAGGTTTTGCTTGCCATGCGCAAGTATAAAGATTCGCTTATTAGCAGTGATGGTGCCTGGATTCAACTCCATTTCGGAGAAAGCGAAAGTATTCAAATAAACCTGTATTTTAAGTTCACTAAATTACTTCTATTAATGGGGATACACTTCCAAATTCCAAAATGAATCATATTTCTTGCAATTATAACTCGTTTGCGTTAAACAGAAATAAACGAATTGTTATAAAATTTTTTTATGAAAGCACTATTATTGGTTTATTGAGCATTTGTTGCTCGAACACTCGTATGTTTACAGTTTTTAAAGTCTTTGTGCTCGTTTTGGAGTTTCATTCAAACGCAGACAAGACATGATACTCCTTCAAAATATTAGCAATTACCAAAATGTATTCCGATATTCCAATTGTCTTTATCATTTATGACATTTGTGACCCCTACAAAATTCACTTAAATGTGTTCACATTTTATACCAATATTCCTCGAAGTTCATTAACCTTCTCTCTTTCCTCAAGTCAGTCGATAAAATGCACATGGACTTTTTCCAATTTCCATAAAATCCCTGTTTCTAATAAGAAGCTATAAAGTACAACTTAAATGGGATACTGGGATACACAATGAATGGTTAATTGTTATGATATTTTTGTGTTGCTTAAATAGATATTTTCAAAAATTGTATCAGCCCCATCTAAACATTTAGTAAATTGTTTAATTTAACGCATTAATGAGCGAACATAAAAATGTTGATAAGTGATAATTAAAAAAAATCTAAGAAGAAAAATAAACGTTTTCAATTTCATCAAACTTCAAATGGCCACTTCGATTAATACTCAACATGTGTGGGACGTAGTGAAATATTTTTGGGTCCATTCGAAGGGGAAAATTAAATAGACACAAAATCATAGAAATGAGTGTACAATTTTCTAAGAATATGAATATGCACTGCTCTACTTGAGAATTAACTGCATCAACAATTGTTGGAAAAATGTCTTTGAGATATTTTAATAAATCTATATGTATGAAACGAAAATATTCTAATTATTTATTCAAAACACAACATGAAATTGGGAATTTATGTTTGACTTTCTCATATTTATCACCTGATATTCATATTGGCTGGCCGTCCAAATGAGTTAGTAGCTTTCCATTTCAAATTGAAGGAAACAATTGAAAATATAATTAGCAATTTATATTTTAAATTCGGATTTTTTATACAATATTGAGAAAATATTTTTCAATTTGAAATAAAATAAATTTTTTCGTTTCTATTTAAAATTGGGAAACTATGAAAGCAAATATACAATATATGATTTATGGCCAGTTTCACAGTTGAAAATTCTCCATTTAAATGTACTTTAAATGCCCGATGCTTGTCATTTAAATGCCATTTGATATGAAAATTTTCAGCAAGCTTTTAAATTGAGCTTTTAAATGACGAGTGTGAAACTCGCGATTAATATCGGAAATATTAAAAACAACTTTCCATTTCAAATTGTGAAAATTTCAAGTGAAAATTTTCGTAAAATTAAGCATAATTCAATACTAAATTTCGATTTTTGGAACGAAGTTCCTTATCGCACATTGCGGGATGGGAGCTAAATGAAAAAATGTTAAACAACTGTTTTTTAACTACATTATTACAACCCATTATTATCAACTATATTGGGTACTTTTGGTTTGGTTTGGTTTAAAAGGAAGTTTTCTAGGTGGAGCCTGTGTATTACATATTGTAGTTTTGAACCCAATAAAAAGTAAATTTAGAAAAGCCAAAGTGCAAGACTGGCAAATCCATGAAATTCCAGACTATCATATGGGGGAATATTTCTTGTTTAATGGGAAATTTTCTAGGTGGAGCCTGTTTATTACATTTTGTAATTTTGAACCCAATAAAAAGTAAATTTAGAAAAGCCAAAGTGCAAGACTGGCAAATCCATGAAATCCAAGACTATCATATGGGGGGATATTTCTTGTTTAATGGGAAATTTTCTACGCGGAGCTGGTTTATTACATTTTGTAATTTTGAACCGAAGGAAAAGTAAATTTAGTAAAGCCAAAGTGAAAGAAGTTTGTATATGAGAACGTGTGTTCGATCCTTGCTCTGGCCACCTAATATTGCATTTGGGGACGCCCTCCTCACTTAGTGATGGCGACACGGTGAATAATGACGCATGAAAAAACCTTCTAAAAAAACCGTTCGGTATCGGTGTAACACTGAAGGTAAGAAGCTCTCCCCAGTCCCTTCAAGGGATGTAATAGGAAACTATTTATTTATTCTTTCGATGAAAATATCGTTCAACACGGATACATTTTCGTTCGCACTCGTTCTCAAGACTGTCTGGAAGCACTGTGACTTGTGGGTCAAAGATGATATTATTTTGATTAGAGAATAATTATTTTCGTTATGTTTCAAGAAACTGCGACTTTTAATGACGCTGGAAGTTGTTTTAGGGATCAGAGCCTGCAATGACTGCGTTTATTTCAAAGTATAGGGAATTCCCTATTAAGTACAAAAAATTAAAGCATACCAATTAACAGGGTGAGATATAGGCCGACTAAGAAGAAGTTGGCATAGAGTTCACCTTAGAAGGCAGAATTTTAGAAGTATACACGCCGGTCCACTTATTTAAAGGCACTAGAAATTCCATATTCAGCAGCCTGTATCTTTTGTAAATTGTAACCGATTGCAGAATTTTAAAAAGGAAATGGAAGCTAGACATCTTGAGATATAAAAAAATCATGAAAATAGTGGTTTCTTAACTAAATAACTTTTTTTGAGCAATTTATAAAAAAAAGTCCAAACATTTGCTATTTTTTTTTGGTTCACTTGAATAAAGGCACTTTTTTATTTTTTTTTATTATTTTTAAAGTAAGCGGTGATTTTTTGATTTGGGCCCTTAGACCTGTGGATAAGTTGCAGCGACTTCAAGTTGACATCAACTTATTCATGGTGTAAGGTGAAGTTGGTGGTTTGTACAACTAGTTGATGTAAAATCAAAGCGATTTTGATTTTTTGAAGTTGATATCAACTTATCCATCAGTGTAAGGGGGAATTGCATCAACTTTCATACACATTTTGATGAGAAACGTTCATGAGGCAACATTATCGGCAAAATGTAAAAAACTGAACAAAAAAATAAATAAATTAAACATTATCGGAAAAATATAAACTAAATAAATATGATTTGTAGTGTTATTTATAAATATTTAAAAAAAATAAAAATAGCGGTTTTTTCGTTAAATTTGTGATATTTTCTCAGTGCGCTCACCACCTTTCATTTCGACATCTGACAAGAAAATGAAGTTGCCTCAACTAGTTTGAGAGTGTAAGGGCAAAATCGAAGTTGATGTCTAGTTATCGAAGTTGATGTCAACTTGAAGTCGAGCCACTAATCCACAGGTTTAAGGGCCCCTTTAATCATTTTACGAGTCAAAATGGCAAAACAAAAAATTTTAAATCTATCGGAAAAAACTAAAATCGATGTTTACCGTTCTGAAGGATATTCTAACCGCGCAATAGCTAAAAAAATTGGACGGAGCCCAACAGTTGTCGCCAATTACATCAAGGACCCCGAGGGGTATGGAAAAAAATTTAAAGGAAGGGTTTCATTGTCTTTATCTACGTAGGAGTAAAGAAAAATAATCAGAATTGCTTCTAATTCTGCCTTATCCTTGTCAAAAGTAAAAGCTCAAGCTGGAGTGGTAGCGAGCAAGTCATCAGTACGAAGAGTAATTAAGAGCTGTGAGCCTCTTAAATACCTTAAATTCTTAAATTCCAAAAAAGCCGCCACTTAATGCTCCTCGTAAGGAAAGGCGGCTTCAATTCGCAAGAAACTACATGGTATAGGATGTGCAGCCAAGAGGTCATGTAAATAACTGGAGAACCGTTGTATTTCCGGATGAGAAGAAGTTTAATTTGGATAGGCCTCATGGCTACAACTATTATTTCCATGATCTGCGCAAAGAAAAGCGTGTTTTGAACCGACATCACAGCCGAGAGGGCGGCGTTATGGTGTGGGGTGCTACGAGTATTACGTACTATGGCACCATCGATCTTGAATTTCAAAGTGCAAAAGTGACTGGTGCAAGCTATAAAACGTTATTGGAATCGGCTTTTCCGAAGTTCAGTGAACTATTTGGTCCCATATCTTGGATACTGCAACAGGAGAATGCCCCTATACACAACGTGTCTGGGGGTTTGTTATCTCGTAAGGTCTATGAAGCAGGTAGACAATTTGATGACAAGCAGTCACTAATTCAGGCCGTTAAGGATGCTTGAAATCAAATTTCTCAATGAAAATCCGTATATTTGAAGTTATTAAAAACAAAGGGGGTTGTACCCATTACTAATAGTTCTTAAATAAAGTAAAATAAATTAAAAAAATAGGAAAAACTGTTTTTCATTAAAATTAGTTAAAGTGCCTTTATTCAAGTGAACCAAGAAAATAGCACATTTTTGGACTTTTTTTATAAATTGTGCAAAATAGTTCTTTCGATAACCAACCACATTTCCATTTTAAAATTCTGCAATCGGTTACAAATTCGAAAAGATACAGGCTGCTTTTTTAGTGTCTTTAAATAAGTGAACCGGAGTGTTTAATATATGATTTAATATCGGAAATATTAAAAACAACTTTTCATTTCAAATTGTGAAGATTTCAAGTGAAAATTTTATTAAAATTAAGAAACCTTCAATATAAAATTTCTATTTATAATTTAATAATACGAAATATCATACAGAAACTTAAGATTACATTTAAAATTACAAATTTAATAAAAATGTCAAGGAATATTGAAAAATCGATATTACACTTTTAGTAATTTTTATTGCAAATTTTAAAAGTTTCAAATAAAATGGAGACGGTTTTAACACACTTTATTTTTACATTAAACTGCTGTGGAGTCTGATCAACACAGGTTGTCGTTAATGAAATATACTTTGGCACTCGGCTACACTTCTCCCACCTTAGAAATGGCTTCTTTGTACAGCTCATCGGATAGCTTAGTCTGAAACGCAATAAGCATAATTCGGATTTGGTACGAGTCTGTGTCACAGCAGATGTGATGTAACACAGGAGAATAGATCTCACATTCCTTGACGTTAAGAGCCGACAAAACACTCAACTATTGGGAGACGTCATTAAAATCAGAAAATATTCTACGCAGTGGTTCTGCAAAGGCATATTTTTGACGCTGTTAAGAAATATACACGGGTTTATAATTCCAGGAAGTTCGTAAAGGGACATTGATCATTACTTATTAATACTTATAATAATATAATATGGCCATCCTAATTAGTAATAATTAATAATATGATATGGCCATCCTAATTAGCATTTCATCAATGATTTGGAAGATTCAAATTTGGATCCCTCCGAAGATTTATAAGACAGAAATATAAAAATTTGTCGTTACCCGACTGTAACATATTATAAGTACTATACAAATCAGTTTGCGGATCTCACTCAAGCGGTACGAACCCTAGAATGGGTCTATCAAGGGACGAAAAAGATTATTAGCAACATATGAGTCGGAAAGTTCCCTTAATAAAAAAAAAACACCATAAGCCTTGTACACAATAGTTATAGGATGACTATTGAAGTCCAATTTCTTGTGAAATAAAATCCCATGATCTTGAATTAAATCGACCAGTTCCAATGCAGTATCTCCCAATATATACTGGGAAGTAATAGCGCGAGATCTGGTAGAAACTATATGTTTACACTTCTTCGAACTCCTCAGCTGCAATACTCGTACTTGTGTGGATGCGGCGCACTCAGAGAGAATAGTGACGTGGTTATACGTATATAAAAATGAGATAGCAAGAGAGCAACGAAAATTGTGTGAACTTGTGTAGCGTATGTACGAACATAACAATGTATGCATGTACATGTGTCTGTTGCTTTGCATTCTCTTTGTTTTTTGTGGGTATAAAACAAAAAGTATTAAGCAAGAAAATAATGACACATATCACTGGTCTTTAAATAATTATATGTATTAATATTATTTATATGTAGCGTCATCATATGATTGAACGCTATTTTTTATTTTCCAATGTAACATTTACTAATGTGTTCATAGAAATCGAACAGGTACCGTGTAACAAAAAGGTGTTAACACATCGCCAGTGAGTTCGAATACTCATTGGATTTTTCTTTTTCTTTCTTTCTTCAATTCAGTTCAGTTCAATTCAATTCGAGGCAGTTCAATTCAATTCAGTTCAGTTCAATTCAATTCAGTTCAGTTCAGTTCAATTCAATTCAATTTCACTTCAATTCAATTCAATTCAATTCAATTCAATTTTACTTCACTTCAATTCTACCCCATTCAATTAAATTCCATTCAATTGAATTCCATTCAAATCCATTCATTCAATTCAATTCAATGCAGTTCAATTCAATTCAATTCAATTCAGTTCAATTCAATTAAAATCAATTCAATTCAGTTGTATTCAATGCACTTCAATTCAATTCAATTTAATTCAATTTAACTCAATTCAATCCGATTCCATTCAATTCCATTCAATTCAATTCAGTTCAGTTCAGTTCAGTTCAATTCAAATGAATTTAGTTAAATTAAATACAATTCAATTCAACTCAAATCAATTCAATTCAGTTCAATGCAATTCAGTTCAGTTCAATTCAATTAAGGTCAATTCAATTGCTAGCCAGTCTCATGTACATGAAACTACATATATTGTAAATCAATAAAGTGGGAATTCAATTCAGTGCAATTTAATTCAATTCAGTTCAATTCAATTTAATTCGAGGCAATTCAATTCAGTTCAATTAAGTTTAATTCAAATCAGTTCAATTCAATTAAAATTCAATTTACTTCAATTAAATTCAATTCAGTTCAGCTTAGTTCAAATCAATTCGATTCATTTCAATTCAATTCAGTTCAGTTCAGTTCAATTCAAATCAATTTAATTCAAAAATTTATTGTGTGCTGATTTTCTATTAGTTTTCGTACAAAAATTTAAACGCATTGTTTTTCACCCAAATCGAAAAGGTCGAAAATAAGGCGTAAATAAAACCGAAAATTTGCCGGGTACACTGAGGTTTTCCATTATGTGACATATGTATGCACTTGTCACAGCCTTTACTATGAACTTCTAAATGGCATCATAGAATACAATCAAAGCATTGCCATGCCTCTGACTGGCCTTACAATTTTACATTTCAGATTCCCAAGCGATAGCCCTACAAATTGATTAAGTAAAAAAACCAACCCGTAAAAACATAGTTTTTGACTGTAAATTCTTAGTCATAGCCCCTTTGTGCAATCCCGCCCATATTTTAATAGTTCATTTTTGTCGTCGCCATTAGTTTGTCTGCAAAGTTTCAGCTCGATTGGATCACGGGAAAAGGGTCAAAAATCAATCCAAAGTTTTTTCGGCATCCATGCATGCAGACAGGTGAAGTTAATATAAAGAACATTATTATCTCTCTCAAAATTATTCGAATCATTAACCAAAATAAGGTCTAGGTTCAATTCATCGAGTTAGTAATTCAATTTATCTGAACAAGTTAAAGTGGAGATAATATTTGGCAAACTCAGAACACCAGTCAAATGCTTAATGTTTAGTCTCAGGTAAAAGCAACCACGACACATGAGGCAAATTAAAATAACCCAATACAGTGCGATACAAATACAGGCACCTTTTTAAACCATTTGTTATTTTGACACTGATAGATTTTGTTCTGTTCGAAATATTGAATATAAGTCAATATAATAACTCAGGGGACCCTTTATAAGTAAGTAGTATATAGCTTGTATTGATAGTTGAAACTTTCTGAAACCAAAAAACGTGAGAGACAACAAAGAAAGGAGAAGCAAAAGAGCAGCCGATGATTATTTCATGAAAAATAAACAAACAATGCATTCAATGCAAGCAAATGTAAAAGGAGCCGTTTTAAATCTTTTACATTTTTGTATTAATTATTTATAAATGTGGATTTATATTGATAAAATTAATTATATTCAAAACATAATTATTATATTATTATTTAAAATGAATTATAGTATAAAGGGTCCGCCATCTAACGTTTTTTTTTCAACTAGTGCTTATTTCGTGAATGGTAACACTTAGCTCATATCTGCTTTGACAGATAATTAGTTTTACCCTTCGCTGAACGAATATGGTTGTGTATACGCTTGAACAACGCTGAGAAATATTGCGACATTACTTTGAAAATCATGGTAATGTTGCAGATGCCGATTTTGCCAGAAAAATCATATTTTCAGATGAAGCTCATTTTGATCTTGGCGGGTATGTAAACAAGCAAAATTGTCGCATTTGGGGCACAGAAAATCCGCACGCATATATTGAAAAGCCGATGCACTCAAAACGAGTCACTGTTTGGTGCGGATTTTGGTCCAGAGGCATAATTGGGCCATTTTTCTTCGAAAATGAGCAAGGAGTGGCCGTTACAGTCAATGGCGATCGTTATCGGGCCATGTTGAACGAATTTTTGTTCACAAAAATTGAAGAGGAGGATATTGGCAACATTTGGTTTCAACAGGACCGGGCTACGTGCCACACAGCCGAAGCTACACTCGATGTTTTGCGCCCTGTTTTTGAAGATCGCATTATCAGCCACAGAGCTGATGTCGTTTGGCCACCTCGGAGCTGCGATTTGACACCGTTGGACTATTATTTGTAGGGTGCCCTCAAAGGTAAGTGTTACGCCGACAAACCAGAGACAAGTGACGCTTTAAAGGACAATATTCGTGAAGCCATTGGTGAAATACAGCTGCACACAATCGATAATGTGCTTAAAAATTGCACCGATCGTGTAGGCTACTGCATGGCCAGCCGAGGCAGCCATTTGAATGAATTTATTTTCCATTATTAACCGGAAGGATTGTACTTTCAAATAAAACAAGAAATTTGAGAAAATATTCAGTAGTTTTTTTTATAGTATTTATTTGGCGGACCCATTATATAGCGAAAGGAACTTCGTTCCAACAGGGTGGGTGTCCCCTGACACCTCATGTAATTTTTTTCTTGTGGGATTACCGATGCTATGCGAATAATCCAGAAACGATCCACACCCTTGAGGCTGATATAGCCAGAGTCAATGGTCAGATAGCATTAGAAATCGTAAAAAAAAGTCGTGGATAATTGGAGAGACAGAATGAGCTACTGCGAAGCCAGCGGCGACAACCACATGATTAAAAACTTGTTCCTTACATTTAATTGTTTGTTCTTTCTAATAAAGCTATAATATGCACCCAGAGAAATAATTGGTTGAAAAGAGGTTGTAGCAGCCGCAAATTCGGCTGTTACCTATTGCCACAACCGAATTGAGGTTGTCACGACCGAATTTAGTCGTCCCAACTGAAATTCGGTTGAAGCAACCTCGTTTCATAATTGATTCGGTTGTGGCAATTGAATGTGGAATTATATTCGTTCTGTCAACTAAATTTTCCAAAATTTCTGTTGGAACAACCGAATTTGGAAATAATTCAGATACAACAACCGAACTTGGTAGCAATTCGGTTGTAACTACCGAACTTGGTATCAATTCGGTCGCAATAACCAAATTCGTCGTCAATTCGGTTGCTGTAACCGAATTTCTCGTGAATTCTGTAGGTACAACTGAATTTAATTTTTAATTCGGTTACCACAACAGAAAAACAAATATTATATTCAAAGAATTTGTAATTATTCCTGTCTCGGCGATATAACATTTTTTGTGGTTATTAAGAAGGTAAGTAAAAATACTGTAATTATGTTTTTGTATTAAATCGTTTTATTCAAACAGATATCAACAGTTTCGAAACTTTTCAAGGTTGGTCGGTGGAGATATGCTGCAATTATCTGTAAATCAACAACACAAAAATGTGAGCGGTGATCCATGGTGGCTTGGACTTCAAAAAAGGTCGGTAGTGACATGTAAAAGACATTTGATACCCTAGAGATTACCCTAAAGATTACTTTATTTTCTCGCTGTCTAATTTTTTAATAAGAAAATAGGAAAATTAATCATTGCTTAATAATAAACTTTCAAAATTCATTTCCGACAGCCTCAAATGAGGTTGTGTCAACCTCTAATGAGGTTGTGTCAACCTTTAATGAGGTTGTGTCAACCTCGAATGAGGTTGTGTCAACCTTTAATGACGTTGTGTCAACCTCGAATGAGGTTGTGGCAACCTCTAAATTCGGTTACGGCTAATTCGGCTGTCTCAACCGAATTTTTCTGTGAGTGTGCCAAAAGAAATAGAGTTTCGTTAATTTTATTTCATTTCAATGTAGATTATCATCATCATGAACAAGAGTAGAAATTTCAAAGATTTTCAGATGATGGTCGAGTGAAAGAACAAGCGATAGTATAACAATTCGGCGCGCCAACTGTGGCTGAAGCCGCTAAAAATGCAATGTCATCAATGCCAGTCAGCACTACCTTAAAACTTAACGATCTAAGGACGGCAATCAAAACACCACCACCAGCTTTAACCACGCGATCCCTTCGAGATATCGAATATCTACTGCACACAATCTCAGAACTAAGAAGATGAATCTTTTTCTATTACAACTATAAACGGTTAAAGGCCATAACAATACTTATTTAACAAATTAATTCTGTAAAAATTATTTATTCATTATTATTACGTGTTAAAATTTTTGGCGAACGCCTTTAGATCAAGCACATCCACACATCATACAAATTGGATCAATAAAATAAAATGTTAATGATAACAACACTCACACCCAAGTGGGCAATAAATCAATGTATTTCGTGGTAAATTTAGATTCCAAATTATTTATAACTTTATAACAGAACACACCAAAATATAGATCGTAGTTCACCCCTTGGCAACTCTCACCCCCCCCAAAAGAGAGCATCGACTAAAGTTTTTCAAGTTGTTTATGTTTTTCTGTTACAACTCATGTTAAACCAAACATTTATTTATACAAAGTGGAAAAGAAAAGCAAAATTGAGTGACATACTCGAACTTCTGTTGGAGATGTCAGGGTTAGAATGGATGTCATCGTTTGTACTGGTTTTAGGACGAGGGGAGCGTTTACTTCGATCGCTACTTTCGTCTGAGTATTCATGTCCGCCAATGTCACATCGTGTGTGAAAGACTTTATTATGTGACCATAAATCTTAACACCCCTTCTTTAATGTATTATTGCCATCAAAGCGTGTAATGGTGTTAGTGTTAGTGCGAGTTAATGTATGAGTGTGCTATACATATGTGTGTAAAGATTTGCTTTCGTCTGAATATTTTACGACGCAAAGCTCTAAACAATTTTTCTTTCTTAAATTTTTATTGCCACAAACATAGCCAGACATAAATTTGTGCAAACACATACAAGACTTTTTCAAATCCACACACACACACAAATGCACCATTCCTAACTAACTCCCTCTTCATGTGAGAATGTGTGACGTAGTTCATGTACGAGTGTCTATGGAATACGTTAACGTTTCTTTAGTTTCCTTCGATGATAAGTGGCTTTTGAAAGCATTTAAAAGGTCGTGTGAAGTGGAATGGCTGTGTGACGAACTATTGGGTTAATGTCTCGGGTGGTGGTGTGGGTGCAGTGGGAAGGTGCAACCCATTGATATCGTTCACTGGTATAATATATCATTGCAAAAAGACAGGTAATTTTGTGTGTAGAGCATAAGAGAGAGAAAAAAACTCGACATGTTAAGAAACCCCAACCGAAATCCTGGCAGTCAGATGGTTGGAAACCGTATTTCAGTGTTCAGTTTCTTGGCAATAAAACGGTCGTTGAAACAAAAATATGTGCAATATACTTATGGAAATATCAAGAAATTGTGAAAAACGAAACATAATAATTTCGACGGCAAAAACTTACCTCAGCCAAGGTGATATCTCAATATAGACAACTCTATGACTCATCGAATCTAGAAACATAAATACCCTACGTTTTGTCCACATCAGCACATGGTGCAAAGGAAATGATTTACGGATTAATGCCGAGTACATTGGATATGTTTTACCTCTAATATTTAAGAAACATTTTGTATTTATTTGTGAAGTCTTTTTCAAATTTCATAGATGTTATGGAAAAATTTCACAAAAATATTGCGATTTTATGAAACTGCTTCACAAAGTAGTTGCATAAGGCGAAGAGTAAAAAATCCCACCCACAAAAATACCAAATAAAGGCATTTCCAATTTGAGTGAGATGATTTCTAAGTGACGTTTCGGCCATTTGTAGTATGCCATTTTTTCATTGTATTCAGTAATGTTTACAATTTCATCATGGAGAGATATACGCAAGAACAACATTATGAATTTGCTGATTTTGTCTTGGAACAACTTGAAAACGATAACGATTTTTTAAGAAAATAATCTCCGATGAGGTACACTCTCCAAAAAAGAAGAAAATCCACAAAATATCCATGATCAACCATTACATTCACCTAAATTGATAGTTTGGTGTGGTTTGTGATCTGGTGGAATCATCGGGCCGTACTTCTTTCGAAATGAAGCTAGTAACACCGTTACTGTCAATGGAGAGCGGTATAGATCGACAATAACCAACTTTTTATGGCTGAAATTGGAAGCAGTTGATCTTGCCAACAACTGGTTCCAACAAGACGGAGCTACGTGCCACACAGGACGTGCAACAACCGAATTATTGCAAGAAAAGTTTTGAGATTAGATTATTTGAAGAAATTGTGACATTGAATATCCTCCATGAAGTTGTGATTTAAAACCATTAGACTATTTCTTGTGGGTTTATTTGAAGCCATTAGTCTTTAGCAATAAACCACTCTCTTCAAGCTTTACACTGAAAGAAAAACGCGTCGTTGCATGGACGTTGTTATAGTGAAAAGTGTCGTATATCCGACAATTTGGTAGTCGCTGCAACGAAAAATTTCATACTTGACTTCTTTGACAATTTTTCATTTCCTTGCTGCAACAACTTACTTTTCGTTCCTGCAACAATTTTTTTTAATTTGAATTTTGTAGAAAAATGAGTTGAAAATTAAAAAAAAAGTAAAGGCAGGAGTTTTAAACTACTGATATTTGGTTTATCTCTTACTTTTTATAGTTTATATTTATTATTTATTTATTTTGCAGGTTTGTCAACATTTTTGAATGACGAAACAATTTCGTTATTGTAACGAAACTAATTTGTATGATGGTATACAGAGAGAAGCAGTCGAAAAAATGAGCGAGCGTAAAACAGAGGACAGCTCGAGAAAATGGTGAGTGTGAGTGGTGGGTCACGTACACATCTTAAATCAGTTCAATTGCAACAACCGAAAGTGGTAGACATATTTCTCCGCTGGAATAATTTAAATAAATTTGTTAGAACAGACTAATTAGTTATACTTAGTAATAATCTTTTATTGTGAAAACTAAATTGTATGAATTTATGTGTTTGCTGTGATCGTTTGTGAAACTTGGGAATCTATAAATCAAATAGATAAACAAACAGAATGCAAGGAGCAACATGACAGCAAAGAAAGTGACGCATCAATAGCAGAAACACTACCCCGAAATATGTAACTGAACATTTGTGTTTTGTGTAGCGCGTGACGGTACAAATCGCAAGACAATGTTCGTGTTTTTGTGTTTTGATCATAATTAGGTCACGCCTGTTTCGTTGTGGTATTTGGATTCAGAAAAAAACGAAAGCCATACATACATTTGTGCGGGCAGTCGGAGTCAAAGAAACAAAGTGTTTCAAGTACGACGAACATAACAAATAACAATTCAACGTAGAATCAAATGAATCCAATCGAAATTTTAACAAATATGGTTAAAATAAATAAGAGAGCAGTTGAAGAAAATGCTCGCAGAGCGATCACTGACTTACTGACGGGGAGATTTGGCGCTATAATTGAATATCAGAACCCTCAACACAACTCCAATTGCATGATTTAACAAAACAATGATATCGTTTTATGTTAAAGGAGTAGAGCATAGGGGAGTAGTGCTTATGTTCTTGGTAAGTACAGACATATGTATATACGTATATGTTTTTATAGGAAATCTTAATAATAAATTCCTCATATTTGTTTTTAATTGCCTAACCCCTCGACTACCATAATCTTCTCCCGACGAGTTTTTCAACATGGAATGAATATAACCTATTTAGCAAATTGACACCATTTTCGAAACAAAAATTCAAACAATTGTTATCAAAACACCTGCAATGTACAATTGTCGATAAATAATTTCAAACACACTTCAACATATTCATTGCAGCAATGAAACAATATCATTGTAACAATGTCTCAAATTCGTTGCACCAATGAAACAAATTCATGGCAGCAATGAACAAATTCATTGCAGCAATGAAGCAAATTCCTTGCAAGAACTATACTTATTCATTGCAACAATGAAACAAATTCATTGCAGCAACGAAACAAATTCGTTGCAATAATGAAACAAATTCATTGCAGCAACAACCATACTTTCACCACAGTAACGAACAATTTGCAGTTGATGAACAAATTTTCATAACGGGAATGAAACGTTACGTTAGCTCACTTTCGATGACAAAAGTTGTTGGGGTGATGAACATTTTCATCCGTGTGACGATGGTTTTCCGTTCAGTGCACAAGTCAATATTGAACGACTTGATTTAGTGGTTCATCGAATTCGTGCCTGCAAAAGAAGACGTATGTATTTCATTATGCTCTTTTTGATGTAGGCACGGGTAGAGCAATCTATCAAAGTGAACAAGTGAAAAGAACACACAGCGTTAGCATCACAGACGTGGTTGTTGTACAACAATAGTCTCTTTATGAAAATAAGTGCGATGGTACTGATGTAGCGCCAGTGAACAAACAAGCAGGTCATCGTCGGCAAAGAGTATTGAATAGTACAGAGAACTAATGGAACGAATTGTATAACTCAAAAGTACTCGCAACATCTGGCGAATGATTCAAAACTCTCTCGTTTTTCATAACTTGGTCCATTCATAATTTTGATGTGAAACATTGATGCCTTTTGAACTATTTGCGCTTTTTGTATTGTTTTATGTAACAATATTGTCGAAATGGTGCATTTATATTGAAATGTTATATAAAGAAAAAATATAAGATAAGATAAAATAATTAGCATATGATAATAAGTTTATGATCTTTTACTCAGACTCTCTACATGAGAGCGAAAAAGAGTGCTAGAAGTTCTCTATACTATTCATGGTAGAAATATACGACAACAAATACAACAAGCCAAAAATAACAGGCGTTTTGTTTTTGCTCAGTGTCTGTATTGGTCAACTCGGCTGATTGAAAAATAATGAAAATGTACACAAAATTGGAAAAAGTGTCATTTACAAAATGCGTGTGTTTTATTTGATATTTTGAAAGTGTTTAAGTATGAAGTCTATGTGATTTGTACGGAGAAAACATTTCAAAAACAGCTATTGTAGGCGAACGGAGGTTGTATACAAACAAAAGTAAGCAAACTTTAACAAAAGAGAAAAACTCACTCCAGAAAAGGGTTCAAATGAGCTGGGCTAGTGCTTCTACCATTCTATCAAACGTGTAAAACGAACAGGGTATGTAGTAGTAATTGTGTAGGAAAAGTAAGAGAAAATGGTCCCCGTAATGAGTGTGTATTCTCATTTATTCAACACAATTTATACACAAATGACAAAAAAAGTTCCACAAAGTACATAAAATGTACCGGAAACTACAAAAAGCATTAATTTTCCACAATGTGTACCAAAAGTATATAAAAGTTACCACAAGGTAAATTGTAGAATCCATAAACTACATAGCGTATTCCATAAAATACACAGCATGTTATAACGGGTCCCTCGAATAACTTTTTTTTTTGAAAATGCTATAAAAAAAACTACTGAATATTTTCTCAAATTTCTTTTTTTATTTGAAAGTACAATCCTTCCGGTTAATAATGGAAAATAATTTCATTCAAATGGCTGCCTCGGCTGGCCATGCAGTAGCCTACACGATCGGTCCAATTTTTAAGCACATTATCGATTGTGTGCAGCTGTATTTCACCAATGGCTTCGGTGAATTGATGTTGATGGCGCTTCAAGCACACTTTCAGCCACAGCAGCAATATTCTCCGGTGTACGTACTATTTTTGGCTTTTCACGCTTTGGTTTATCGATGAGGATGCCAGTTTCTTTCACTTTTTTCACAAGATAACGAACATACGGAGCTGACGGTGCTTCTCTTCTTCCAAAATCCGTACGCAATTTTCGCACACATTCTGCAACATTACCATGATTTTCAAAGTAATGTCGCAATATTTCCCAGCGTTGTTCAAGCGTATACACAACCATATTCGTTCAGCGGAAGGATAAATCTAATTATCTGTCAAATCAGACATTAGCTAAGCACTAGTTTAAAAAAAAACGTTAGATGGCGGACCCTTTATATAGTAAAAAAATTTACCAGGAAGAATATACATTGAATTCCAAATGTACATAAAATGTACAACAAGTACACAAAATGTACCAAAAGTACATAATAAGTTCAAAATAGTACATTCACTGTACTATAAATTCACCAAAAAGGTCTTAAAATGTACTAAAAAGTACATAAAATTATTAAAACGTACTTTCTGGGACACTTTGTTACCTTTGTGTACATTATTTGGACTTTATAGCAAATTTTCTCAATTTTTGGTTGAACATTTTGCGTACTATTGCCAACGGTCAATACAATTCATTGATTGTCCCTAAATTTCATTATACAAACGTTTCTTATAATATAACTTAAATCTATTACTACATTTAATAATACTTACAGAACTATGTACTTCACACAAACTTAAGTAGTAGTACATAAACGACCCTAATCACGAGTTGTTTTACTGATCATTTCTCGGATCTGCTCAAGAGTTCCAGCGTTTCAACTTTAAATTTTTAAAGTACTCCCGACTTACAAGCCGCATTTGTTGTTCAGCGTTTGTGACTTAAACTATTGTTATTTGGGTTATACCGCATTTACACTGCAATTTTTCGTCACCAGGTTAGCGATAACCTTGTTCTCTAACCTTTGCCGTATACACCAACCAATTCTAGATTAAAATGTCATTTCAGGTGGCAACTTTATGATTAGACCAATTGAGAGCAATTCCGTGCCGTGGCCAATTATCGGAGACGGCGGCACAACAGAAAAATTAAATTGGCGGCTCTTGGTTTTGGAAGTTTTGTAAAAATTTTGGTGGTTTTTGAAATAAATTAACCTTTAAAATTGGATCAGTCTGTCAAATCGGCACAGTCGGTTAAATTGGCTCATAAATTAAACCAATGAGAATCAACAACACCGGCGGCGGCGAGAGCTTAAAAAAGTGTTGGTGGCGGCGACGCGTTGGAAAATTTTCGATCGGCTTCCATTTGCCAAACAGTTAATTTTTTGTGTATGTTTTTATTTTAGTTGCTTTTTATTAGTAACTTGCAGAGTTGCATCAGATTGTACACCAGTTTAAAATGAGGTTAAAAATTAAACTTCAGTTTTTAATGATTAAAATTGTATGAGTAATCTTCAGGGTTAGCGAGGGTTAACGAAGTTAACCTTCGCAATGCGCTAATCTTGGTCGGTGTAAATGCGGTATTAACGGTGGTTCAGTATTGTTTAACATTTCATACTGGAAGGCTTTGTCCGTCACAGCCTCTACAAATTATTCAGATGTACGCTTGTAGAAGATCCATTGTTTTCGACCAAAATTTTTTTTGGCTAACTACCGCGAAGTAATTCAAATTGCGGTATTTGGACTAAGCAGACGAGGGTTGTCATTACATTCCGACAATACAACAAACAAATTGCCGGTTATAGCGCCAAGGTAACGGACTATTTGCTGCCTGAACTAATTACATCATCGAAATCGAAAAATGGAACAAGGCGGGAGATGACGGTATTATCGTAATTCAGGTACGAGGAATCGAACTGCATCATTAGGTTTTTAAGTTACAATTACGGTTCCATGCAAAATATATTTAGGGTTGCCAGGCGTACTGTTTTCAACAGTACACGTACTTTTTTGTTCATTGTACTGTTTTCTGCTTAACCCATCAAGAAGTAGGCGAGATAACTTTTTGTCAACCTTTGTACTTTTTTTTACTTTTTATGTTTTTTTTTTGGTTCTAATCCCTAATCCCTTCATCTGATGTAACGGGAAACCATTTGATTCAAACCCCAATTAATCATAGAGGTTTTTATCCAAAAGTTTATTCAGTTTAGAGAAAGTAAATTTAAGTGAAATTGATAGTTAATTGGAATTTGTTATTGAAAATGAAGATGAAGATGAGTAAATATATATAGTTATATAGAGACCGGCTTTCTCTTATTTGTCGAAAGAATCTTATTACTGGAAATTTGTGAACGGAAATCTCAAAGAAAGTGGGAATGTTAGTTTCTGTCAATGTTCTGAATCAAAGACCCAAAAACCTGGGTTTAGAGGTAAGCTTTGTTCCCAAAGATTGAAGCCCAAAGCGTTTGGAACAACTTTGTTAAAGAAAGTTTACCGGTACAACCAACCAAATAGAAGTTAATGACTGTCAAAATGAATCAAAATCGAAAAATCAACAAAAATAAAAAAAATTTTGTATGAAACCGTTATAGTAACTCAAAAAACTAATGATGCAGTTCGCGAATTAGGGTAAAACCGTTCCCTCCGGCCTTGTCTTGGAAAATGTTTGCCAAAATCTATCACAGTGTTATGGTATACAAATAATTTCGTTTCTCTTACTTATTTAGTTTTTTAATAAAATATATTTAAGTTTAATTAATTTTTTTTTTGTTGCTTTATTTGCTTTTATTATCATTATTAACGTAGTTGGGGTCAGATATCCACGCACTATAGTTATAAGACATTAGATCTGACTGATTGTGCAGTTCAACAGAAATACTCGTAAATAAATACATAAACTTGACGACCGTGATATTTGGTCCTCTCAAAATGGCGCAACTTGCCTCATAGCCTGTGAAATCATAGCCAAGACGCACGATGAGGGGTATCGCATGGCAATATATGAATAGACTGCGCCTATGGCAATGTTTCAGTCAGTTGCAACGCAAGTTGTTTAAGCGAAACAACCAGCAGTGGGAAAAGTGGTGAAAGAGAAAATTGAAACATACGTAAGGATAATCCATAATCCACAGGATTATGGGAAACCTGTGATAATTTTGCACGTCACTTTCTATCTGAGGTTGGTATCCCTGCTAAGCTTATACGGCTTTGTAGAATGATACAGACCAACACGAAATCCTCAGCGAAGATTGGTCAAGATCGTACATAACTAATTAATGCGGTGCTAGGCCACAAGGCCCAATCGGGGAATCTCTTCAACATTTTAAACTTCCTTAAATTTAGCTCAAAAATTATAGAACTAAAACATAGAAAATTGTACATGTGTAATTGAAGTACAAGTGATGAACCAAATTTCCTTAATTTTTCTAGGACAAATGTCCTGAAATTTAGTACAATCGAATTGAAATTATATTTATATCAAGATAAATTCAAAAAAAATTGGTTCATAAAGTCTTGAAAAGTAAATGTTAAACGAAAGATTTTAAGTTCGTTCCGGACTACAAATTATTCCAAATATTTAAATTGAGTTCACAGTTGTACTTAAGTACATATCGAATGGTTTTAAGTACCGGTGTAATAATTTTGACCTTAGTATTAAGAATGTTGATCGCTGGAACGTTTTTACTTACCTGGAGTAATAATATACACGAAATTCGGATATTCAGTGTTGAGAATTTTGTATGTTACCTTGGCACTTTTTATTTAGTTAATGGTCACTATTAGTCGAATTTTCTTGGTTAGCGGTCATATCTTACGTTAGAATAAAGCACCAAGGAAATTAGTAGTTTATTCTATGAAGTATTTCCTCATTTAAAGTTCGTTATTCGTAAATTTGAGGAAGTACCGTTCTTAATTTGGTGATGTAATTTACTTGCTAGAAATTTTGTCCTCTTCTACAAGAAAATGCTCCAACAAATGCAAAAATTTGTACTTACATATGTATATTTAATTGAATCACCAAATTCGAAAAGGACTCATGTCAGTGTTTTCGAAAAAGGCTCATCTCGGAAAACTGTATTTTATTAAAGAAAAAACATTTCAGTATCTAATGATGGCATTCAATGACTAGCTCTTTCAAAAATGTTTGCGTTCTCAAATTCTATACAAGCTGAGAGAAATTCTGTTTTTTGTGTCTCCTGAAAAATTTGAAAAAAGCCGACATGAACCCCTTTCGAATTTAATGGTTCAATTGGTCTGAACCTACAGTTTTACACTGATTCCGAACGGTATTTTGAGAAGCTTTTTCATGGCTAAATACTCCATAGTGTCGCCGTCACTATGCGAGGTGACCGCCGCCGAAAGAGATTTTAAGGTGGTCTGAGCAGGGATCGAACCCAGGATCTCATGTACAAGAGGCGCGCACACTATCATTGCACCACCGACGACCGAGCATAAGTGTCTTAAATTTAAGGAACTGTGTTTCAACTTTCAGGAATATTTCCTTATTTTCAGTACTTATAGTGTCGCAATTTCATGGACAAAATCAACTCAATTTAAGTTCAAAAATATTTGGATCCAGACCAAATTAAATTTTCCTTAGTTTCAGTTAATTTTGAATTGAATTTAGTTCTCTCTTTCCTGAGTGCTGCTTGCGTATGCTGACGATATTCGTATGTATCATTGGCCAAAATCTGCATGAAGTTGCTTCAGTATTTTCGAGAGTCGAGAAGTAATCAATCAAAGTGAGTGTAACATTAAATAAGGATGGTTTCCACCTGATTGGAGGAAAGGGTGGACGTAGATGACCGTTATAACTTCGTGATAGTAGACGAATATATTTACCTCAGATCTGCCGGAAACAAAAACATAACGTGAGCCTAGATATCAAAGGCAGAATTGTGCGTGGGAACAGGTGCTACGAGTATTACAGGTGTGTTAACTCGAGAAACAATCATTTAACTTTTTCAGACTCTCATGCAATCTATTTTGCTGAAGGATGTGAGAGTAACCGGTTAATTAATAATTTGATTAATGGATATCGTAGTTAATCAGTAAATCGAATAAACAAACATTTTGATTAACCAAAAGTCTGATTAATCGATTAATGTGAATACTCATTAATCATAATTGAATAATTTTATTCATCATTCAACTAATTTTTGGAAAGCATACAAATACATACTACCAGGCGGATCAATAAGTCCGTGACTTTTTAATTGAAACACAGGTTTTTTTTTCAAACAAAAAATTATTTTTCAACATAATCTCCTTTTAGCCCAATACCTTTAGTCCAACGTTCATAAAATAGACATTTGTTTGATCAATAATTTCATCGTTGGAGCTAAATCTCTTTCCACCGGGGGCTAAATCCGGAGAATATGGCGGATGAGGTACCAATTCGTAGCCCAATTCATGGAATTTTGCCATTGAGACTACACACGTGTGCATTCGTGCGTTTATGGTCAATTGAGAGCAAACGCGGCAGCCATCATGCAGACAGCTTTCTTAAACCCAACTGATCATTTAAAATCGAAACCACACTGCCATATGAAATGCCTATGGCATCAACAATCTCACGCAACTGTACTCTTCCATCGGCCAACATCATATCGTTGATTTTTTTCGACATTTTCGGGTGTATTGACCTCTATTGGCCGTCCAGAACTCTTCAGCGTCAGTAAACCACTTTTTTACCATTAAAATCGATGGTGCAGAGGCTTTTCCTTGGTTTGATTAGCGGTTTCTTTTTCCGCAAAATATATATAAAATAATTCACTTTTTTTCATTTTTAAAAAAATGCACGAAGTTATATGTTTTGAACAGGTGTTAAACGCAAAGTAAATGACGAAATGTGTGATTAATCAAATATCGATTAATCGGGAAGCCGATTAATCTGGTTGCCTAATTAATGAATTAATCGCACAACCCTAATTTTGCTTTATTTTAAATTTATTGTGAGTCCCCCCTCACCCTTGTGGGTTATACGTGGGTTCCTAACTAATTAGTATGTAACAGTAACAAAACAAGTAAAACAAATTTGAAAAAATCACAAAAATGGGCAATGTAGATGTATTTGAATTTGTTTTTTTAAACGTGCAGCACTTGCACTTTTTCTTGGGTGATATTTTTTATAACTATTTGTCCCAGCCTCTACAAAGTTTACAACTGGTTTGAAAACCAACTAAATAATTAACATTCCCCTGTGCCGCCGATACACAGTGTGAGGATTTTCCAGATTATATGGGGTTTAATTTGAATAAATTTTAATTGATATTAATAAAGTAATAATACAACCTTTTGTGAAAAATAAGCGTATACATTTAACTGTCACGCTCATAACTCACATAAATTTTTCTATTAATTCCATTGTGGTTCAAGATTTCCCAAACTCCGACTTCAATGCTCTAATTTTTTGTATCTTGAGGTGAATTGGATAATGGTTGCATTCCTAAGGAAATAATTTAAAACAGCCATTAATAAAAGTGCAATAACTTTTCAATTTGTTAAATCAAAATGAAAGCGCATTCAAACCATATTCATACAAATATTTTTGGAGAACCGTTTTGTGACAACGCATGACAAGACCAACACCCACGTCATACAGTGGATGTACGACCGAGATGATATGAATGTTCGCCAAAAAGCATC
Organism: Phaonia tiefii; assembly: GCA_963931995.1. Lineage (NCBI taxonomy): Eukaryota > Metazoa > Arthropoda > Insecta > Diptera > Muscidae > Phaonia > Phaonia tiefii. The sequence goes on along the minus strand of OZ008370.1, from coordinate 110,429,968 downwards.
TATGACATTTAGAGCAAAGTGGTAACAGCCGGCACAAGTACAGATGCTGATTTATTGTTAGATGAATACAAAAACGTTGTGTTTGACTTTTGACACCAAATGGCTACAACCCTTTGAAAGAGAATTGCGACAAAAATCCAAAAGTCACTTTTGGAAGTGACATGTCTCTGATTTCGATGAAATTTGGTGGAGAGGGAGAGTATCATAAGAGAAAATATCCCCCAAAATTTTATGTTTTTTGGAATTTTTTTGTAGCGTTTATTGACCAAAAACCACGTTTTTCACATATTTTTTTTACTTAAAATATTGAAACTTCTCAGCCATATTCAGAACAGTATTAGAAAAAGGCCGAAAAAAATAGATTTTAAAAATTCTTTGAAAAATTACGTTTTTTTCCCAAAAGTTTGTGTAGCAGTAACGACCCATCCTTCTAAAAATCCGAAAAAAAAATATATGAGAAGGCTACGTCTTTTGTGAACATTCTACCGTTTTCCGCATATCAATAGTGCAAAAAATACGAAAGTTATAGACCTTTCTGTAGGACAACCTCTGTAATATCTATATGAAAAAATTTCTAAAAATACAGACATATGTAGATGGAATCAAAAATATTCATTAATTTGAGTCAGAAATATTGACTTTTTTAAAATTTTTAGAAATTTTTCATATAGATATTACTGAGACTGTCGTACAGTAAGTGTCTACAGTAAATGCATTAAGGCTCGTTCACAATGATAGCAACAATTTCAACAGGCGTTCACAATGCAAGCAACAAATTTGTTCGAATAAGTTCGAAAAAACAGCTGACTGGCAACATTGTTTACATTATACAGCAGTATACATATTTGTGGAGTGAAAAAAAATGGAGAAGTAGTAAGAAATAAAAAAATTAAATGTGAGACACGTACATAAGATTTTTAGCACTACTCGGAGCAAAAAGTACTGTGTTTTTCTTTAGAAAAAATTTCACATTTTTGTATGGAAATGTTTTCAAATTTTTCTTCAGAAATGTTTCAAAATTTTTCTATAGAAATATTTTAAAATTTTTCTATAGAAATGTTTTCAAAAGTTTTCTTTAGAAAAGTTTTCCAATTTTTCTATAGAAAAGTTTTCACATTTTTCTGTAGTAATATTTTCAAAGTTTTCTATAGAAATGTTCTCAAATTTTTCTATAAAAAAGTTTTCAAATTCTTCTATCGAAAAGTTTTCAAATTTTTCTATAGAAATGTTTTTAAATTTTTCTTTAGAAATGTTTTCAAATTTTTCTAGAGAAATGCTTTAAATTTTTTCTTAAGAAATGTTTTCAAATTTTCTACAGAAATTTTTTTAAATTTTTCTTAAGAACTGTTTGCAAATTTTTCTATAGAAATGTTTTCAAATTTTTCTTTACAAAAGTTTTCCAATTTTTCTATAGAAAAGTTTTCACATTTTTCTGTAGTAATATTTTCCAATTTTTCTATAGAAATGTTCTCAAATTTTTCTATAAAAAAGTTTTCAAATTCTTCTATCGAAAAGTTTTCAAATTCTTCTATCGAAAAGTTTTCAAATTTTTCTATAGAAAAGTTTTAAAATTTTTCTATAGATAAGTTTCAAATTTTTCTATAGAAATGTTTTCACATTTTTGTATGGAAATGTTTTCAAATTTGTTTTAGAGAAATGTTTTCAAATTTTCTTTGAAAAAGTTTTCAAATTTTTCTCTAGAAATGTTTTCAAATTTTTTTATAGAAATGTTTTCAAATTTTTCTATAGAAATGTGTTCAAATTTTTCTATAGAAATGTTTTCAAATTTATTTTTAGAAATGTTTTAAAATTTTCTATAGAAATGTTTTCAAATTTTTCTATAGAAATGTTTAGCAGCTTATGTTCCGTAATACGTTATGGCCTTGGACGGTTTCGATAAACCTGAAAACGTCAGCTTCCTTCATTTTTTTAAACTTTTTTCTTTGGTTTATTATTCAAATTACCGCGAACTACACTTGCTACAAACAACTACTACACATTTCACATTTGCATCAGCTGATATGTTCGAAAGCCAGCGACAGTGTTGTATTTTTGGTAATAAAAAAATACAAATACATGTGAAATTATTGTTATTGGCAGATTCTACAGATAATATTATTTATTAAAATGTTTGTTTTGAGACAAAATGTTTACATATTCATTCAAACTTTCAAGTTTTAAAACAAAATTCGAAGTAGAGCGCCCCTAGCGGTCAGTAGAATAAACTGATTCGAACGAATTCCAATTTGAAGTAGAAGTAGAACCTACTTCTATAACAAATTTGAATTCCAATTTCACGAAAAACATGAGAGGGCATTATATGCAATACTGCGAGTGGGAACGAGAAGGCTTGATTTACAAATTCGTTGCTGCCATTGTGGACGCTACTTTAAGTGGCAAAAATATAAGAGTTTTTAAACAAATAATTTAAAACTTTTTCAAGTGAAACCTTTTCCCACTTCGAATTATATTGTCGTTCCAACTTCGCGTTACCCAAAATTACAAAAAGTGAACATATTGGTGCTTTTTCAGAGACGGAAAACTTTAAATTGAAATAAACCGCAGAATTTTTTTCTTTAAATCCATTAAATTGGCATTGTGGCATTAATGTTTGAATATAATCTCATTGTGGTCGTCGTGGTTGGTGCATTAACGGCCGATGCTGGAGGTCCAATTATCAGACACACTTTACAGTTAATCAGACTGTATTTTGGCTACATCACGTCGAATGTTAGCTTCCAAGTTCTCAATTGTTTGTAGATTTTCGACGTAGACATGCGAAGTTACACGCTGAAAAAACGGTCTCTGTAACATATTCTCCCAAACATATTCTGCAGGACTCATGTATATGCTTGGAACACACTTCAAACATTTATATGTTTACAAGTCCCAAACTCAGCTGTATTTAAATGGAAACATTAGCATGTGTACTGACAAATATGTATGCTTTTACGTGGAAACATATGCGTGCTTCATCCCAAGCATACAAATACTTACTTGGAAGCATTCGCGTGTTTCCTCCAAACCTCCATATACTTACGTGGAAACATATGCGTATTTTCTCCCAAACATAATAATATTTATAAACGAATTATTATGTCTTTCTTTATTTATTTTAATTAATTTTATCAATACATATCCACATTTATTTATATAAATAATTAATACAAAAAATTAAAAGATTTAAATAATTTCTACATTTACTTGCATTGAATGCATTATTTGTTTTGTTTTTAATCTGCTGCTCTGTTGTTTCTTCTTTGTTTGTTGTCTCTCAAGTTTTTGTATTCAGAAGGTTTCAACTATGCGTTGGTGGTCACCAAGCGTTGGTACACGAACAATATACTTATATACTAATCTAGTTCATGCAAGATTAATTACTTAATTACTTGTGTTTTTGTTTATTATATTTTACAAATGGTCCGCCATTCCGATTTTTTCAGTAGGATCTCGGGCGGAAAGAGGGATTCACGTTGTGGCCCTCTCCAGCTTCTTCCCTCAAAATCGTTTCTCACTTTGGTAACACACATAAATATATGCGAAACACATACACCAAAACCAAAGCTACATCACAAACCATTTAACCTTCTGTGCCTTTGTTTATTCTTCTTTCACTGATCAAGCGCTTTTGATATCATCTGTCCTATGAACCATTGACAACTGAATACATGAAGTTAAAACGCAATACATCAGGCACATTCAGGAATATTTATGAATCACTCACTGAGAGAATAATGGAAAAATACAGACACACACTTACAAGATATACACACTCGTTGACCCTCTTTTATTCTCTTGCTCTCGAGAGACCATAAACAGTGCAACAAACACGGCTGTATTTATATCACAAACACAAATATATTTGGGTCGCAAACACATATGTTATAACAAATTAATCATGTTGTCTCAAACATGTAATATTGAATAGCAAACACAATGCGCTTGGACAAGTTCCAAACACATGTTATATTTGTATCCAAACAACAAAAAACTACAGATTTTTCAGCGTGTACTTATACATTAGAACGACTAATTTTGAATGGTCCAAAAAAAAGTTTTTTTGGCCTACCCCCTAAAATGTACCTTGGCTTGTTTTAAGACGATTCCCAAAATATTTCGTGCCTAGGATTAAGAACCAGTGAGCTGGACCGTTTATAAAAAAAAGTATTTTTTGAGTTTTGGATATTTAACTAAAGAAAATGTATGCAATATTAGTATCATTATGGCGCGTCTAACGGTACAAAACATGTCAACATGTCCATGTCCTGACACACCCATTTTTCGGCGATACTCTGCAAAAAAACGCATTTTAAAGTTTGTAGTACTGATTTAAATGTCAGATTGGAGTAATTCTTAGATCATTTTAGATCACCTCGGAAAATGTATTACAAAATAAAAGCAGTATATCTATACAACAACGACGACCCTGTTCTGTTCAGAACGTAATTTTCCCACCGCATTGCTTTTTTGATAAAACGCGAACTAGTGCGAAGTTCAAAAAAAAAAAATGAAACACGTGTTTACTTATATCGACTAAAGATAAATATATGTCAATCTGACATTTAATTCAGGAAAATGTCCCTACTAAAAACTTAAAAATTGGTTTTTTTTTGGCAGAATATACATGAAAAAACTACTTGTCAGGACATGTTTGGGCATGATTTTCATGCCGTTGGATGCGTCATTAAAACCCCTATCATATTATACTAATATTGCACATATATTGTCTTTAGTTAAATTCCAAAAGTCTTTGAAAAACTCAGGAAAAAACTTTCTTAAAAACGGTTCAGCTAACTGGACCTTAATCCTAGTCACGTCATTTTTTGGGAATCATCATAACACAATCCAAGGTTCATTTTGCGGGGTAGATTAAAGAAACTTTTTTTGGTGAGTCGATCTATTCTACATATATGATTTTTGAATTTTAATCGTCAGGTTTAAAAATTGTAAAATTAAAACGGATTGAAACTGAGTTCGGCTATACCAATGGAATTCATGAAAAATTCGTTTACAGCAACCGTAATCGAATAATACCAAATTCGGTAGTTGCCACCGAAGTGATGTAAAATTCGGTCGGTTGTAGCACCTGAATTTATGCCACATTCGGTTGCTGCAACCGAATTTAATACCAATTTCGATTGTTGCATCCGAATTAATTTCAACTCTGGTAGTTGCAACCGAATTTATAGAAAGTTTATTTAACACAACGATAATAATTGAAGATTTAATTGTCACAATCGAATCAATTAGGGAACGAGGTTGTTTCAACTGAACTTTAGTTGTGGATACTAAATTCAGAACGAACCATGTTAGCCGGAGTTACGGCTAATATTTGAAAGAAATACAATTGAAATAATTTGTTTTTAATTGCGTTGAAATTGGACGGCATTTGCGAGATATTAGCTGAACGTAGGTTACGGGAATACATGGGCAGACAGACATGGCTAAATTGATTCAGAAAGTGATGCCAAATTGATCGGAACATATAAAGATAGAAACATGTTGAAAATTTCTGTATGTTACAAACATCAACAATAACTCACAATATCCTGTTACCACAGGGTGGTGTACGGTATACCAATTTGTTCATTTCTTTCCCTAGAAGGGTAGGGAAACTGTCGCCCAGGATAATTGGTCAATTCAAGATTTAATTATTCACTTAAGAATTCACGCACTAATTACTACTTATTTACCTCATACTACTAATTAACAAAATATAGGAAAACTTCTCATCCTTTATGACTCTGTTGGGAATGCAACGTCTATGTGTCTTCGTTAACCATTAAGGATTTCATTTAATTGCGGTGGACTTTCACTAGTTAATTCCATATGCAATATGAGGAGAATTTATGCACATACAAACATGTTTATGGGTCACACTACTAGTACATATCAACATAATTGTGACGGAAATCCGTTGTGTCATTACTTTTCGTTACTTCCGCTGCAAACTTTCGCCTGGTGTGAGTAGCATGACATTTCATTACTACGTGCCGGACGACCGACGCATTTGCATTTATGTCGCGACGACCATACACATCTTCACAAGTGTGATTCATTTCATTCTTTCCTTTCACAAATATTCGGTCATGTACGAATGCGACAAGAATGACAGCGAGTACATGACATTTACAACTCGAGCATTTCCGTCTGTTTACTATTTCCAACAACGATATTTCTCGCTTTATGAGCATGAAAAAGGAAAGCAGAAACATCTCAACCAAATTAATTTGATCTTAATTAATAAAGCGAGTGCAGGGCGGGCGTGAAAAGGATTCATACAAAACGACCACCACCTTTCGCGAATGTTTGCAATAAATAAATATGATCTTAATTATGTTAATGGAGTGTTTACGCTTAAACAAATTCCAGCACAAAATATTTCGTTTCTGATTAATTTTCTTCGCAATGAAATTCATTTATTTACGAATTCTTAAAATTTTCTCAGAAAGAAAGTGAAATTTTGTACTAGAACGGACAAACGAACGAACCCATAGCACACAGTTCAATCATGACGTTAATGCGTTTTCATTTATATTAAAGTAAAGTGTGAATTTTAGTTGTTCTTGTTTTCATTTTATGAATAAACTTTAATTCATTTGCCACATAGCTAAACCTCATTACCAGGCGGGCGGGGCATATTGCTCCTTCTTCCGCACCTCCTCATATCTCATCTCCTTCACTTCATCTATTTACTAGACATAATGAAAGAGAATCTGATGATTCCACAGAACTCAGTAATTAACAATATTTGAGGCATAAAAAACCACAAATTCCAACTCATCCAGTAGCAAGAAGCGATGAAATGGCAAAAAAATTGTGTTGAAAGATTTACACAAAATGTAGAAAAATCAAAAGCAGCTCATAAAATTGAAAAATTGCATAAAATTTACGAATTTTGGGGGAAGATAGAAAAATTAAATATTTTCCCTTATTGTAACAAAAATTTAGTTTTTTTTTTTAACTTAGTACTTCATTAATGCCAAGGATGTTATGTAAAGATATCTGAATTGTAACTAAATAAATATTTGTCATTACATCGCATGCAGATATAAGGGAAGAGCTCCTGACAATCAGTGAGCTGTGCGCTTTCTAGATTTTACCTCACTGATACGCACCTACAGTTTAACACCGATTCCGAATGACTTTTTGAGAATCTTTTTCATGACTAAATCCTCGATAGTGTCGCCGTCACTAAGCGAGATGACGGTCGTCGATCGAAATATAATGTGGTCTGAGCAGGGATTATCCCCATATTCTCCTGTACACACGCTGAAAATCATTTTTATGTTTGGTGTTTGGATGTAAATATAATGTGAATGTATAATGTAGTATACTTGTGTCCAAACACATTCTGTTTGTTATTCAATATAACATAACTGTTGGAGACACACTGATTAATATGTTATAGCAAAAAGCATTTTTTTTGCATATTTTAATTTTTTTGTAGAAAAATACTTATTTTGGATCACCTTGCATAAAAAAGCATATTTTTCACTCTGGCAACGCGATTAATATATAACGACTCATACCCGTATAACTCAAACTGGTGTAAAAGAAATTCACATAAAATATATTTCTTTCCTCTTCTTGCACATGTATTTCTGCATGTTATTAATTTTTGGCGTAGAATACGTCTTTCCTTACGGTATAGGGAGTCATGTCAGATTGTTATTGTTGTAATCTTTATTTCATTGATTATGAGGAAACGACGAGATAACTTTTTTTAAAAATCTTTTTGTAGGTAAATGGAGATGTTATCTTTCGTTTGATATACATTTCATATTGGTTGATATCTTCCTAATATTTAAATTTCTCAAATGAAAATTGTTTAAACACATACACTCAAACATATGTGTGGTGTTTGGTTGAGTGTTTGAGTTTGTAGCGTGAACACAAACTATGCTGCTGTTTCAGTGTGGACACAAACCTTCGGCTGTTGTTTTGATTGATGAAATATTGAAATTTCGTATATTTACTTACATATGTATTTAAGTGAAACAAAATGTTAAATGTGAACTTGAATTTAACATGGATATATAATTATAAAAAATATATGAAAAAATTAATTCATACATTTTTATGTTAAATTAAAAATAAATAAGCTTTATTTAAATTTATTTTATTTAATTTTAAGCTTATTTATGTATATTATCAAAAGTAACTATCAAATAAATAAATTCATTTGCTTATGTTATTTATCATTTATTGTTATATATGTTTTCTGTCTTATCGGATGGCGTATTCTACGTTAAACTTAATGGCCGTGTCTCTGACACAGCCTGCAGGGACAGTCCGTGGCCGAGGGCCTCGGACAACTGTCTGCTGAATTTTCTTTACTTTTATATAACTTCTACCACAAAGTCGAACCGAAACTTAAACCGCCGGAGGCTAATGATTGTTTGCTTGCAGATATTCGATTCAAAAATACCTTTACTTATGTACAGATTTTGAGTTTTAAAACATTGGGTCTTGTGAACATCGGAGGCATGATTCGTAAAAAGTCTGCGGCGTATAGACTAACCAATGATCGCATTCGCTGTATTGTCTAATTTCCAAAGAAATTAACCATGGTATAATGAGAAGGTAAACTCGGTACACAGCTGATTTAAATTTTTTCTCGTTGTTTAGTTGGCCGCTTCTGTCAGTTTCAAAGGTTTTGCTTTAGTACTTTTCTGGTTACATTTATTTGTTGGTATATGTATGGGTTGATTTTGGCATGAGGAGAGCCTAAACAAAAACAGAATGCCTGTTGTTCTTGCCCACAATTGTTGTTGTATCTACTGCGACTACTTGGTATTTTTACTATGAAATTAACTGTTTATTGAAAATGCTATAACGACTGTGCGTACAAAGCTTAAATTTCAGTTTTGACTTTTCATTATTACTTTAGAGTGATTTTTAATAAAATGCCAAAAGAGTCTGTTTAATGCCAGAATGGTAAAGGAATATCCGAAAATATTGAAAATAGATTCCTCAGTTCTATTATGTGGTTTGTGCAATTGTACTATTAACGGAAGTAAAGTGTACAATGTCCACCAGCATTTTACAACCTCGAAACATAACCAGGCAATGGAAAAGAATTCATCGGCCCCAAAACAATCGTTTTTAAAAAACTTTACCAGCGACTTAAACACATATCATTTGGATTTGTGCAGAACATTTTTAAATGTAAATATACCACTACACAAAATTAGCGATCCAGGCGTGAGGTATTTTTTAGAAAAATACCGTAAAAACTCTTTGCCATCTGAATCAACATTGCGAACAAAGTATGTGCCAAGAATTTATGAAACCTATCTTAAGGAACTTCAAGCCAAACCAGAATCCAAAAAGATTTGGGTATCTATGGATGAAACGATGGACTCGGAGCAGAGAATGGTTGCAAAATTTTGTATTTGGTTTGTTGGAGGAAAATGGAGAAGGAAAATCATATCTTCTAAACATGGCTCATATTGAAAGGTCTAATGCAAGTACTATGGCAGCATTTTTTTTACTGATTTTTGGCATATACTTTGGCCAAATGGTTAGTTACTTTGTACCTTATTTTGTGAGTGTTTTAATAATAATAAAATGTTTACAGGAATTCAATATCAAAATGTGTCGCTCATTGTAACTGATGCTGCTCCATACATGGTATCCGCAGTTAAGTCGCTTAAGATCTTATTTCCAAAGATGTTACACAGCACATGTTTGGCCCATGGTTTGCACCGAATAGCAGATTTTGTACGTACTCAATTTGAAAGATGTAAATTCCCTTATAGCAAATTGCAAGGCAGTATTTCTTAAGGTACAATCCAAATCATGTTATGGCTCAAGTTGTTTTATTAATTTCGCCAATTTATAGGCTCTCTCTCGACTAAATTTGTTAAATACAATGTTTCCACATTTAAATAATCCCTCAATACCTTGCATAACTAGATGGGGAACGTGGACAAAAGCAGCAATATATTATTCCGAAAATTTCAAAGAAATTTGTGACGTTTTAGATGAACTTGATGACGATGAGGCAACGCAATGCAAAATTGTTGTTTGAAAAAGCGTCAATGAAATCTGACTTAGTTTATATAAAATATAATTTGGAATGCCTTTGCTCAAGCATCACCCGACTAGAAACTAAAGGACTTCCTACTAGTAAAAGTTTAGCTGTTATAGAACGTGTGAAAGAAAATATTGAAAATACACAGAAAAAAATAGTAACAGTTTTATTGCCTTTGCCGCCATAGGTAATTTATTTTTGTATGAAATTCAATAAAATACAATATATTGCCAACATGAGTTGGTACTTTATACACCCCAGTTTTACCTATTGGTGTTGTAAATCTATACTAAAGGGTCCGCCATCTAACTTTTTTTTTCAACTAGTGCTTATTTCGTGAATGGTAACATTTAGCTCATGTCTGATTTGACAGATAATTAGTTTTATCCTTCCGCTGAAGGAATATGGTTGTGTATACGCTTGAACAACGCTGGGAAATATGACCATCCAATGCGTTTTCGCTTCGCTAAGTGGGCCTGCGATCGAGTTACAGAAGATGCCGATTTTGCCAAAAAAAATCATCTTTTCAGATGAAGCCCATTTTCATCTTGGCGGGTATATAAACAAGCAAAATTGTCGCATTTGGGGCACAGAAAACCCGCACGCATACATTGAAAAGCCGATGCACCCAAAACGAGTCACTGTTTGGTGCGGATTTTGGTCCAGAGGCATAATTGGGCCATTTTTCTTCGAAAATGAGCAAGGAGTGGCCGTTACAGTCAATGGCGATCGTTATCGGGTCATGTTGAAGGAATTTTTGTTCACGAAAATTGAAAAGGAGGATATTGGCAACATTTGGTTTCAACAGGACGGCGCTACGTGCCACACAGCCGAAGCTGCACTCGATGTTTTGCGCCCTGTTTTTGAAGATCGCATTATCAGCCGCAGAGCTGATGTCGTTTGGCCACCTCGGAGCTGCGATTTGACACCGTTGGACTATTATTTGTGGGGTGGTCTCAAATATAAGTGTTACGCCGACAAGCCAGAGACAATTGACGCTTTAAAGGACAATATTCGTGAAGCCATTGGTGAAATACAGCTGCACATAATCGATAATGTGCTTAAAAATTGGACCGGTCGTGTAGGCTACTGCATGGCCAGCCGAGGCAGCCATTTGAATGAAATTATTTTCCATTATTAACCGGAAGGATTGTACTTTCAAATAAAAAAAGAAATTTGCGAATACATTCAGCAGTTTTTTTTTTTATAGCATTTTCAAAAAAAAAGTTATTTGGCGGACCCTTTATAAGTCGTGCTATTTTTTTCGAAAATTTAATTTGTCAGTCAACATTGTCACACAAATTACTCGTAGTTGTGAAAAAGGTAAGGGGATACAAATTTGATAAAATATATAATATGAACTAATTCAAACATTTTCTTTCGGATAATAGCGGTTTCTCAAATGGACAGCAACAGTTAAAAGGATGTGTGCGACAACTACGACATGCGGTTGATTTTTACCGATGTGGGATAGTTTGAACCAAATTCCTGTTTTTGGAATTAATTTATACATCTGACAAAATTTCTACACCTTGGTCAGAATCGTCTAATACGGGACGTTATTAGTGTTGGATGTGATATCGACTCATATTGCCTGAACTCATAAAATAACTACAGTGGACAAAACCCAGAATCAGCAGTGATTGTAAGACGTTAGGTCGTGAGACGACGTCACTCGGAATTTACTTTGATTTATATGTTCATATTTAATAAATGTGTTAAATAAAAAACTTCTACTTATCTTTTGTAAGAAACATTTTCTTTATGATGATTGTTATTTAACGAAACCAGAATGGAATTTCAGTCATAGAAAATGGCAAAATTAGCAAATAATAAATGGTAAATTCACCAAAAATTATGTGAAGGTTTACACATTAAATATAGGTAAAGTAGCAACCTATGCTAGCTAGTTTACCAAAAATTTTAGGTAGATTTTCGAACATAGAAATCACCTACAATTTTTGGTGTTATTAATTATTATTATACCAATTGTTGATAACGGGGTTTTCAACAGAGACGCTACAAAAGTAAATCGATAGGGACAGCAAACGACGCCATATTTTTCCCCGCTCTTTTGACATTTCTCTTCAGTAAGGTTTGCCATTTCATCATGGAAAGATATACGAGCCAACAACGACTTTAAGAGGCCAACTTTAAGAGTCCTCAACAATCAGCGATGAGGCTCATGGATGGCTTCGTCAATAAGCAAAATATGCATTATTAGTCAGACAGCCATCCACAAGTAATCCATGAGTCATCATTGCATCCCGAAAAAATTGCGGTTTGGTGCGGTTTATGGGCCGGCGGCGTCATTGGGCCGTACTTCTTCCGTGATGATCAAGACCGGCACATTACTGTGAATGCGAATCGCTACCGTTCAATGATAACCGAATATTTTTGGCCCCAGTTGGATAATATGGACTTGGAGGATATGTGGTTCTAACACAACCGCGCCACAAGCCACACAGCGAATCCCACAACCAATTTATTGGAAACCAAGTTTGGTGAACGTGTTATTTCACGAAATGGCCAAGTCGATTGGCCGCCTCGGTCGTGCGATTTGGCGCCGTTAGATTATTTCCTGTGGGGCTACGTCAAGTCTATGGTCTATGCCAACAAGCCAGCGACGATTAATGAACTTCGCACGAATATCAAACGTGAAATTGCAGCAGTATCGGCCGATTTATGCTTGAAAACCGTCGAAAATTGGGTTCAGCGTGTGGACCTCTGCAAGCCTGCCCGTGGTGGCCATGCAAAAGAAATCGAGTTCCATACACAATGACATCGAACGTACTTTTACAGGAATAAAGAATTTCATTGGTATCTAAAACCGGTTTTGTTTATATAACATTTATAGGCAATATTACCAACATTTTTCTTTGTGTGTACAAACCAAAATGTATTCATTGATAAATTCAACAAAGTTTTGAACAGAAACACAGGTCTGAAGACCTTCATCAAAATTAAAAATTATATATACATATTTCAATAAAACCGAAACCGATGAATATATTGAAAAGTTGTCCCCTTCTGAAATACTCGCATTTAAATACGCTCCGGTTACATCTACTGATGTTGAACACATATTGTCCATGTATTCATCTGTTTTATGTGACAATAGAAGATCATTTCTTTTTGAAAATTTCAAAAACACATGATTGTTCATTGTAATAAAGATCTCTTTGAATAAAAATAATTGGAAGTAACAAAATTGTTTATTTTATTCTTGCATATTTGTGCATATAACCGTGCATATTTTGATATTTTTTCGTGCTATTTCTGGCGCATATTTTGATCTGCATATTTTAATTAGCCCTTGTTATAATATATGTTTTTGTGACCCAAACATGACTTTGTTTGCTCAAAACAAAAAAGTGGCAGACAATAAAGAAACAAACAAGCATCAGATCTTCAATTCATAAAAACAATGTTTTGCACGTAAATGTATGGATGTTCCAAACATATACATGATTCCTGTATTGTGTTACAGGGATCGTTTTGCATTATAATAAATAAATACTCGTACATGATTTAACAAAAACTAACCTACATATCGTCACCTAAAATGCCCAAAGACGTAACCCTCATTTTCAAAATTTTACAGGAGAAGCAAAAAACCTTATAAAATCCAAAGTATTTCAGTTTCAAACGCGTTCATTCCACAGCTTACCTTAGGAACTTGGAAGTCTACTATTTTGCGCATATATATTTTGGGGTGGAGTATTATATTCAATCAAAAAAAAACAGTTTTTATTTTTTGAGGGTTACGTCTTTGGGTATTTCAGGTGACGATATTAGAGATATTATTTAAGAGATTTTTTTAAATGTTTTGAAATTCTTTTTATCGCTCTCTTGAAATCTGTGTTTTTCCCCCGGGACCAGATGGAATTCCAGCACAGGTTTAAAACTAATTTATTTTCAATGCTTAGTCCATTTGTGCAACCTTTTCAGCCTCTCGTACCGCGCAGAGGACCTATTCCGAAGGTAATAACCCCAAAACTACCGACCAATTGCAATATGATCCATGCACTCTAAGGTGATGGAGAGCATGGCTAATTATCACCTGCACTCAGAGAATTAATTGTTTTAAAAGAGGTTGCAGCAATCGGAAATTCGGTTGTTGCCACCGAATTGCGGTTGCCACTACCGAATTGAGGTTGCCACGATTGAATTTAGTCCACAAAACTGCAATTCGTTCGAAACAACGTCGTTTCATAATAGATTCGCTTGTGACAATTGAATCTGCAATTATGTTCGTTCTGCCAACTAAATTTTCTCTAATTCAGGTTGAAACTATCGAATTTTGTTTTTAATTCTGTGGCAGTAACCGAATTTAGACTTAAGTCGGTTGCAGCAACCGAATTTGGCGTCAATTCGATTGTGGCAACCGAATTTGTCATGAATTCTGTCAGTAGAACCGAATTCAAAATTAACATAACATAATTTTCCAAATATTTAAAATCTAACGGTATTTCAAATCTAATGGCATTTGAAACGGCTTGGACTTGTCAAAAAACTTGTAATTTGGGTTCCGCATGAGCTTAAAGAAATCCACTTAACAATTTATTGCTCAAACCCAAAAAATTGAAATTTGATATGAAAAATGGATTCTGTTGCAAGAAAGTCAACCGAAAGAGATCCTAGCCCAAGCACGATGAATGCGCTTAAACTTCATTATGGTCCGAACAGCACCAAAAAAAGGTTATGTTGTTGTCCATATGGTGGGATTTCAAGGAAGTAATAATTTATTTTGAACTTCTTCCTAAAAACCAAACCATAAAGTCTGACGCATATTGTCAGCAATTGACTAATCTGAAGGGGCATTTAAAAAAACACAATCTGAATTGTCAAATCGCAAAGAGGTGGTTTTCCATCACGGCAACGCTAGGCCTCACACATTTTGCAGAATCGGCAAAAAATACTGGAGCTTGGATGGGAAGTGATGCCCATATTCACCTTATAGTCCTGATCCGACACCTTCGGATTTTCATTTATTCCGGAGTCTGAAAAACTTTTTGAATGAAAAATACTTCCTGAGCAACCAAAGGTAATACAAGAGCTACCAATGAATCCAGGAAAATTCACTGGTTGGTGCAGTTTATGGACCGGTGGAATCATCAGTTCATATTTATTTAAAGTGGTCGATGGACACAACATTACCACCAATGGCGCCCGCTAACGCTAAGTGCTTCGAGATTTTTTTTTTGCCCAAAAAAGAACACAAGCTAAAGCTGGCCGACGTGTGGTTTCAACAAAAACGGCGCTACAGGCCACACAACAAGTGAAACAATGAACATATTGAAAGATGAGTTCGGGTAGCAATTTACCTCATATGTAGCACCAGCAAGTTGGACACCTACATCGTGCTGACGTCGCTTTACAATCCAATATACTAGCGATAACTGCTGCCTTCGAAAACTTAATTATAAGTATACGCGATATTTGTGAGATAAAAGTGATGCCAAATTAGACTTCTCGCATGGATCTAGTCATGGCAAATATTAACATGAAACAATTTTTAAACTGTAAATGTTACTAAAAACTTCTTACGCGGTTGTAATTTTTCTGTGACTTTTTTGAAAACTACAAAAAAAACTAAAAGCCAAACTCTTCATTACCCACCCTTTTAACGGTGGCTCTATGTGTGGCAAATTCAAATGCCACAAATTATATTTATTAAACTTCTTGAGTTTTTGTCGACCTTGTTCAGGGCTTCCATAAACTTCAGTGTATTCCCGTCGTTGCAGTATATTTCCTAAAGGTTCATTCGCTACTTTGAACGTGAAGGAATTATATAATTTAGACAATTTTCGATGTCTAACACAAGTTCTCTTTAATTGCACGTAATTTAAACCATAAAAAACACAGCATTAACGTTTTCCTAAAAAACAACACAACCGCAACTAAGCAACACATACGTGCAATTGCGTGAAATTAACAAGGGTGGCACAGATTTCAGACAAAAATACACAAAAACTTCGTTTGTCACGCATGGTCAGAATTAAATGAGGAAAACAAAAACACTTCTAATTTAAGTCACATCAACCGATTCATACAATGTTCCATATCTTTGAAATGGTGTTGGAATGGACTTTTATCATTTAGAGTCCATATTTTAAATTTGTTAATTTTTTGGTAACGAATGATTCATTTATAAAGCACTGGATTCAAAACAACTCAAATCATTCTGCGTCGCACAGTAGCGCCACTTGAGTTTTTTCGTTGCAAAAATTATATCTTTTGAACCGAATAAGATAATCGAAAAATTTAAATGGCCAATGATAGATAAGTGCTCAGCTTATGAAATGAGTGTTTGGAAAGGCTGCTGAGCCTTCTAGGTGCTTACTTATGGGTTATCAAAATTAAAATTTGTCGAAAACTGAATTTTACGGTAACTAAAAAAAAATATTTTTACAAATTTTATATTTTTTTTCGTTCGTTTTTAAGGTGTTTATGTTTTAAAATTAAATTGTGGCCGTCGGTGGTGCAATGGGTAGTATGCGCGCCTTTTGTACTTGAGATCCTGGGCTCGATCCCTGCACTGACCACCTTAAAAATTTCTTACGACGGCGGTCACCTCGCATAGTGACGGCGACACTATCGAGAATTTAGCCATGAAAATGCTTCTCAAAAATACCGTTCGGAGGTCCCAATCAGTGAGTATAAAAAACTAGAAAGCGCATAGCTCACTGGTTCTGAGAAGCTCTCCCCGATTCCTTCATGGGATGTAATGGGAGACCTTTTTTTTATGTTTTAAAATTATTACCCAACAAATTAAAAAAAAATTTTTTTTTGTGCATTATTTTTTTCAATTTTCTGTAAAATATTCATCAGAATTCGTAACAGAAAGTATATCTAAAAGACTAATAATTTCTAAACTATAATTATTGTCTAACTATTCGTGACTTCACATGCCGCAGGAAAGAAATAAGTGAAATGGAAAATGATGCCAACATGTTGAAGAGGGCCTCATTTTCCCTAACCCTTGATACTTTGAATGTGTTCTACAATCTATATTTTTTACACAATTAGTTAAGAGACTCCTGCGCTTCGTCAGAAAGCTCTCCAATTGGCAAAGACTGGTATTCAATTATATCTTTGCCATGCGCCAATATTTTATGGACTGTCGGGGTCAATTTCTTCGGGGATACATTTCCGCTAAAGGTGATACAGTTTTCGATGCATATTCTCCATATGTTGTAGAATTGACATTTTCTTTGCAGTTTAAACCATGCGAGATCAAAAACAAACTTTTCACGATTTGATTGTCACTTCCAGTTATTCCAGTTACTGCCTCATCATTTTCAAAAAATCTCCTAGAAGTGTTCCCATCGTTTGAGTTTCCGTATCCGTACTTGGGACAGTCTATTTTAAGTCCAACTTGTTTAAAAAGGCATCCTGTATTTGCTTATTTCTGATCTATTCCTTATCCTTAATCGATGTATTTTCATCGAAGATAATATTAAATTATGCAAAATTAAAATACAATATATGTATTTAGTTTAAATAAGACTAAATAAAGGGTGTCTCAGTAAGAAGGCACCTTTTAATTTTAAAATAAATACACGAATTTTATGAGATAGTTGTGATTTTTTTATTGGATTGTAGAGAAGACCTGTTCCGATTAAGTATGGAATAAAATATTCGTCAAATGGCCCCCACGGCTCTGATGACATTCCACTACGTTCTTCATGACTTTTTCATAGAGGTGTGGCTGTATCTCACCGATGACGCGTTGGACCACGGATTTGAGCTCAGGAATTGTTTCTGGTTTACTCGCATAAATTCGAGATTTCATAAAACCTCAAAGAAAGAAATCTCACCGCGTTAAATCGCATGATCTTGGTGGCCAGTTGACAACAGAATTTCTTCAGATAATTTGCTCTGGAAATCATTGCTGCAATAACTCGATTGTTTCATGCGCGGTGTGGCAGATGGCGCCGTCTTACTGCAACGACATGTCGTCCAGAATCATGCAGTCCATTTGAGGCCATAAGAACTCCGTTATCATGTTCCTGTAACGAATGCCGTTCACAGTTCAAAAAAAATAACACCAAAACCAATTCCGCAATAAGCGAGACAGACAATCCCACCAAAAGCGGAACAGTTGATCATGTTAATCCTGACCCATTTCTGGGCATACCTTTAATCCTGTAGGTACGCCTGTTGTCAAAATTCTATAGGAATTTCAGTGTTCTCCAATTTGTTCCCCTTGGTTCCGCCAAGCCAGGTATAGTACCGCTTGAGAAGTGTTGGAGTCGCTAACGATCAAATGCGGCGCAATAACAGAAAAATGATCATAGGATATTTTTGCGGACTACTAATTGTCGTGCCAGCGACTAATGTACATCTCTTCTTCAGCCACATCCTGAAATAGATGGCTTATGTATCATACGGTTTGAACACCCCTTAGCCATGCCAGGTCATTTTATAGATTCAACGATGGGGATAGAATATGATGTCACGTAGTACATTGTGGAATCATTGGACTAGGTGTGTCAATAGTGGCAGTCACTTCTATCTAACCTAACCCAATTTATACCATCGATTCCAATCGATTCAATGGCCTTCTCGCACGCCTGAGATTCATTTGCATGGGCCCGCATAATTTTATGCAGATGTGTTAGCAGAGTGGAGTATCCAAAATATCCATAAGTGAGCTCAGCTCGTGTTTGTCTAGCTTTGTCAACCCTTTGATCTTGTTCCCCTTTGGATTGGATCTTTGCCGTTCTGTACTCGTCTAATTTATTCAATAATCGTAAGTGCCCATTACTGATGATCGGCCTTTCTCGCCCGGAAAGATTTTTGCGAGCCCATCCGAGCCACTTAACCTGTTCATTCATTTCCCATGATGATGCGGTGCCCTGGACAACAAATCATCCCATGGTTGGTAGCTTACATTACGTAAAGTGGTGGCGGCTGGCGATCAACGACTCACTTGGTCTCAATTGTTACCACGAGCTAACAAGACTAAACGTTAACCCATCAGGACAACATTTAGTTTGGTCCACGAATCTCAAGATATTGTCTAAATATTTCTGTCCCTAAATAGGTAGAATCTCATAGTATACATCCTCCTATTGTCTAGGACTGGACACGTGTAGAGAAGGAGTGTACAGTGGATTCTTCCTCTTGCTCATCGTTACAGCATCTACATAAGCCATTTCCCTGGCCTTTAGGATCGCCACATGTCTACCAATCAGAGAGTGTCCCGTCAAAACTGAGAGAAGCATTGATACTATGGGCATGGATAGCAACAGAAGGTTCCTGGATTTCCTGCCATACACTATTGGCCTGGTTTATCATGCGAACACACAATATGTGCCTCTCTCCATTTTTCCTGCATCATTATAGAGGGGCGTTCTTGCTTGATGTGTTTACAAGTCATTAAGGGCATGCTACTACGTTCCAATTCCTGTGGAACCTGTAAGGCAGTGCCTAGTATAGCCAGTTCATCTTCTTTTCAGTTATCCGGAATGCCCCTGAGTCTTGGCACCCATATGCGCTAAATATCGTCCATCTCACTAAGAGAATTGTGGCAACTCTTGGCAGATGTTGATTTCAGAAATACCAATTCCAGAGACCTGATTACCGCCTGACAGTCAGATAAGTTATTAACCCCAATAACTGCTAGACTATTATCCCTCAGCCAGTCTGTCACTTCCCTAATAGCAGAAATTTGCGCTACAGTGATAAGGTAGTCTACGAGAAAGAGACAACCCCAGTTCCCTAGAGTAGACTCCATACCCCACCTGGATCATATATCCCTCTATACCAGGAACTCTTATGTTCCAGGAATCTCTCTCTCTCTGTCTCTGCCATGAGAGTGTGAAATTTTCGATTGAATAGTGGTTCCGTTGTCGAGTAGTCGATCATTGCCAGAATGTTGGAGCATCTTCCAACACTGTTCCATGACCGACCCCGACGTTGTGGCATGGTGAGAGTTACCTTCTTCTGAGTTTATTCCACATACGGACTGTACGGCTGAAGAACGAATTTTCTCTATAGTGTGTAGTGCGATCAATCGGCCACTCGAGAAAAAACGAAGGAGAGTTCCTGGGAAGCCGCGTACTTCGGCTAAATATCCTCACGTCCGGCATAAGTTGACGGATGTCCGAGGAACACATACCGTGGAAATATCGATAGAACAGTGACACGCAACCCACATTTTGACGATGCTCGAGGGAGGCAATAGAGTTGGATACTGTCCGCTATTAACACCGTCGCTCTCCTCTGGACACGGTCGAGAAGCTCCAAAGAAGTCCTAGGAGCACCTGCCCATATATGGGAGTTATACTCCATCTTGTGGTTTGTGATGATATCTCATTGACTGCTAACGAAACAGCTGTGTAAATCTGCCGTTCAGCTTATAACAATTTTCTGTTAAAATTTTCTCTGAATTACGGTCGGTTCTCCACTCCGTGGGTGAGAATCCAGTCAGCTTTTCCCAGCTTTCCATTGACGTTCGACAAGTTATCATTAATTACCGTTGCCCATTACATCGCATGAAGATATTGGGGAGAGCTTTTCACAACCAGTGAGATGTGCGCTTTCTAATTTTTCACTCACTGATTGGGACCTACAGTTTTACACCGGTTCCGAACGGTACTCGATAGTGTCACCATTACTAAGCGAAGTGGCCGTCGCCGAAGGAAATTTTAAGGTGGCCAGAGCAGGGATCGAACCCACGTTCTCATGCACAAGAGCCGCGCACACTAGCCATTGCACCACCGACGGCCACAAGCTGCAGATGACATTTATTTGCAGGATATGTTTACAAGTCACTAGACGATAGGCGTAAGCAGGGCTGTGGAATCGGAGACTTGGAGTCAGAGTCTTGGAGTCGGAGTCCGCGATATTTACCTGGAGTCAGGGTCATAAAAGTTTTTACATCTGCAACTCCAAATTCCGAATGTTCTTTTAAATCTAAAGTTTAGAAAACAATTATTTTTTTAAGCCGGTGTTTCGATTTTCTGTGTTCTTTTTCGATATCCGTTTTTAAAATAACTGTTTAATATACTCGTATGATGTCGGAGTCGTACTTTCACGAATTTTTGGAGTCGGAGAGGAGTCGTGCCTTTTCAAAGTGATGCAGTCATATTCGGAGTGGAGTCTTGTATTTTTAAAATGCTGGAGACTGAGTCGTCCAATTTGGCCCCGACCTAACCGCCTTAAGGATAAGGGCACATTCTTTGTTATCTTATAACAGTCATTGATTTTGTTGAAAAACTTTATAGTCTTCCTAAGGAAGCTTGGCCGCGGCTGTCTTCGTCTCACTCGTAAATAAATATATTTCGGTTTTATTCCGGCCTACATTAAGTCCTCTAGGTAGTGTTCAGTTGTACGATATTTAAAGTGCCTCATGAGGCCATTCTGCGAAAAAAAAAATATTAGGATGTTTGTCGTGCTTGAATCCCTCGCTGCTCACTGCTCACTGCTGAGTAGACTATTTATGGTGGTGACCAAAATAGGTGGTGGTATAGTCCCAGCTTCTGGTGATCCACGGCATAATTTGTCCTTTTGTGTATTTTATTCGCACCACCACTAATCCACTTATTCCAGTCTGTTACTACTCGGAACTAGAGATTAGCGCGAGTCACGTGTTTGCAGTAAATCACGTGAATAACACGAGCAGGATCAAAATTTTATCATGTGAGCGTGCGTGAATGTGAGTGGTGAAATATTTTCGTGCGGGAGCGTGTGTGAGTTCAATCTTTGTTGAGTACTATTATCGCATTAGTCACACATATTTCCGAAAGTTTCATTTCATTTCGTCTTACAAAACATCGTTAATCATCTTCTGTACTCGAAGGAGTTCAGCTACAAGCGAATAAGTGTTTTCTACATCTGGAAAGATATAGTTTCCCATTACATGCCATGAAGGGATTGCGGAGAGCTTCTCACACTCAGTGAACTGCGCGCTTTTTAGTTCTACACTCACTGATTGGGACCTACAGTTTCACACCGGTTCTGAACGGTATTTTGAGAAGGTTTTTCGTGGCTAAGTGCTCGATAGTGTCGCCATAACTAAGCGAGGTGACCGTCGTCGAAAGAATTGTAAGATGGTTTGAGCAGAGATCGAACCCACATTCTCATGTACCAGAGCCGCGCACACTAACCATTGCACCACCGTCGTCAACTTGATCCTATTTAACGAACTTAACAACCTACTTTTTACGAAAATAATTTTGAACATATTTTTTGTAAACTGCATAAACTGTTCATATGAAATGCCGGTTATATTTTTGTGAGAAACTTTTACGAGATTGTCGTGATTCACGTCAATCAAATTTTGGTCACGTGAGCGTATGTGAACCTGTGTACCGAAATATCTTCGGGCGTGAGTGTGCGTGAGTCAAAACTTACTCAAGTACCCATCTCTACTCGGACGACTTCAAACTGGCGTTTACTTGTTGCAGGAAATGTTTTTCTTGTGATTTTTTTTTTTTTTTAAGATAATAAGTTGATAATTTTCCAAAATTCTAAATCTGGCCATGCTGGTGTCTCACACATGTGCTTGGTGCGGTCAAGGCCTGACGGAGAGGAAACAACACCAAAACACCTCATAAATAAACAAACTAATGCGAGTAACAGCATGTTCTCATTGCTAACTGCAGGCAAACAACGCAATCCAAGAAGGCTATATAATAAGGCCATCTACGGTTGACCTGTCCGTCCATCTGTCGGCACTGCAATGTTTTAATTTGCTCTGACGATGGCGGTAATGATGTTGATAATGATGATTGTGTTACGGGGAAAACGAAGGCGATAGTATTACGAATATTTTGAATCGACACTTAGAGTGTCGGAAATGAATATATGCGCTTATTACACTGTGCAACGAAATAATGGATATTGTCTGACTATTTATTAGATAAACAAAAGTTTTAGCTGATATCTGTGCTGAAAGGGAAACTTCAATTTTTAGGTGAGCATCTTTATCAGGAATTTTCTATGTGAAGTTCTGGCATTTAATTAGATTAGACATCAATATATGGTAAAACAACTTTCTCAAATATCGATAAAAATAAACAAATTGAATTGAAGTTGTCATGACAGAATTTAATGAACACTACTAAAATTCAGTTGAAAGAACAACGATTCAAATTATATCGTTTGCGACAGCTGAATTTTTAATTATATTCGTTCTATGAAATATATTTTCTATAATATCGGTTGCAACAACCGAAATTGGAATCAATTCGGTTGCAACAACCGATTTGGGTATAAATGCGGTTGTAACAACACAACTTGGAAGCAATTCGGTTGCAACAATAGATGTGGGTACGAATGCAGTTGCAACAACCGAATGTGACATAAATTCGGTTGCAGCAATCGAATTCAGCACCAATTAGGTCGCAACCAACGAATTTCTTTTAAATTCATTTACCACTCCATAATTCTACATCCATATCAGACTTGACGTTTAAAATTCTCAAAACAATTGCATATTATAGTAAAAAATATATGAACGTTGAATTGCTGCCGTCACGGGTTTAACTAGTTATTTTCGTATTTTTGAAGCTATGCTTCTTACAGCGGGCTTTGAGAGACGGAGTTAACTGGGAAAAAATGGCATAACGAAAATGCGTGAGGTGATAGTACCGTTATTTTTAACATAACAGAATAAGCTTTATCATATACCAGCGCCACCTCTACACGACTAGTAGAAATAAAAGTAGCTAACCTGTTATCAATAACATGGATCAATACAGCACAGATTACAACCATATCAATATATCAGAAAGCTTTAATAAACATGACTTTAAATACAATGTGCCGGATTTCACTTTTGCAAGCTTTTATATCACCATGTAGTTATTGCAATTTGTCAAACTTCACGGAAAATAAAGCTCATCTTTCAACTCTTTCAAAATAACATTAACACTCTCACAACAGGTTTGTAGGCTAGTTGGTTGGAAGCTAGTGCAAACAAATTAACATAACAGAATAAGCTTTATCATATACCAGCGCCACCTCTACAGGACTAGTAGAAATAAAAGTAGCTAACCTGTTATCAATAACATGGATCAATCCAGCACAGATTACAACCATATTAATATTTCAGAAAGCTTTAATAAACATGACTTTAAATACAATGTGCCGGATTTCGCTTTTGCAAGCTTTTATATCATTGTTAACCCAATTAAAATGTTTTCTTAACATACAATACGTTATACGGCAGTATAGGGGGGTAAATTCGTGCTAGTGGAAAAATAATAATAAATAATATCTGATGTGTTAATAATAATAGTAATAATAAATAACTATATATATTGTCAATCATTGTGTTTCAAAAATATTAAAAAACAATCGAAAGTAAGTTGGAGCATAGCTTCTGTCGGCAGTCCCCCAACTGCCACGTGTGTTTTTTTTAATGTTACAAATATTGTAGTTATGGGTTGTGTGTTAATTAACAAAAACTAATAAATGTGTGCTGTTATTTCGCTTCCAAACACAAAAATAAACATTTTTGCATTTCAGTAAAATGGTCATAACTTTGCAACGGTAAGACCTCTGGGCTTCGTTTAGGTCATTTTGGAAAGGTAAGAGGTATGGCTATCTTTCAAACATAAGTTACCTGACATCTGGCTGAGGTTATGATAACCTATAGATTCGGTTGTGACACCCACTAAATTTGGTTATCACAACCTCTAATATAACTACGACAACCTCTAATATAACTACGACAACCTCTAATGTGGTTGTGGCAAACTCTAATACAATTGCTACAACCTCTTATTCGGTTGTGAAAACCTTTAACTCGGTTGTGATTACATCTAGCGTGGTTGTGGCACCCTCTAAATTCGGTTCCGGCTAATTCGATTATCCGACTTTTTCTGGCAGCAACAGCCCTCGGTGGTGCAATGGTTAGTGTGCGTGCTGTAACGAACCACATTGAAGGAACCCTATTCCACCCGGAAGTGGCTACCTTTTAGCGCCGGTCGTGCTGTCTTGGGACAGTTCTTTCCGGAATAGAATTGTAAGGTATCGTAGAATTTAAGAGAAAAAGAAAGGAAAGAAAGTAAAAATAGGAGAATAGATCATATGAAATGCAGTTGAGGCTGAACTTTGTGAGGGATGTTATTATAGACCAACAAATGTACAAGGGAGTATTTCCAAAGCTGAATTTAATGATGGATATTATCATGGCCGTCGGTGGTGCAATGGTTAGTGTGCGCGGCTCTTGTACATGAGATCCTGGGTTCGAACCCTGCTCTGACCACCTAAAATTTCCTTCGGCGGCGGTCACCTCGCATAGTGACGGCGACACTATCGAGTATATAGCCATGAAAACGCTTCTCAAAATACTGTTCGGAATCGGTGTAAAACTGTAGGTCCCAATCAGTCAGTGAAAACTGGAAAGCGCACAGCTCAGTGACTGTGAGAAGTTCTCCCCGGTCCCTTCATGGAATGTAATGGGAAACCATTTATTTTTATTTTTTTATTATCATAAGGTCTCCACCGAAGCCAAAATTAAGTTGATTGATTGACGCACGGACCCGATGCACGCTGAAAAAAAAGGCACCTGTAACATATTCTCCCAAACAAATTCAGCAGGAACCATGTATATGTTTGGAACACACTTCAAACATTTATATGTTTGCAAATTCCCAAACTCAGGTGTATTTAAATGCTCACATTAGCATGTTTACTGACAAATATGTATGCTTTTACGTAGAAACATATGCGTGGTTCATCCCAAACACCCATATACTTACATGGAAGCATTCACGTGTTTCCCCCAAACCTCCATATACATACTTACGTCGAAACATATGCGTATATTTTCTCAAACATAATAATATTTAGAAACGAATTATTCTTTCTTTCTTTATTTATTTTAGTTAATTGTATCAATATATATCCACACTTACTTATAGAAATAATTAATACAAAAAATTAAAAGATTTAAATGATTTTTACATTTACTTGCATTGAATGCATTACATGTTTTGTTTCGAATCTGCTGCTGTATTGTTTATTCTTTCTTTGTTATCTCACGTTTTTGTCTTCAGAAGGTTTCAAATATGCGTTGGTTATCACTATGATCAAATCTATTAAATCTAGTTCATGCAAGACAAGCGTATATTAATTGTGTTTTTTATTTATTATTATATTTCACAAATGGTCCGAAATTCCGTATTTTTTAGTAGCTCGGCCAGAAAAAGGGATTAACGTCGTTGCACTTTCCAGCTTCTTTCCTCAAAATCGTTTCTCACTTTGGTAACACACATAAATATATCCGAAACACATACACAAAAACCAAAGTAACATCACAAACCATTTAACCGTCCGAGCGTTTGTTTATTCTTCTTTCACTAATCAAGCGCTTTTGATATCCTCTGTCCGATGAACCATTAACGACTGAATACATGTAATTAAAACGCAATGCATCAGCTTAAATAAGAAACACTGACTTCATCTGCAATTTGCACGCACATTCAGGAATATTTATGAGTCACTCACTGAGAGAATAATAGAAAAATAGAGATACACACTTACAAGATATACACACTCGATGCCCCTCTTTTATTCTCTTGCTCTCGAGAGAGCATAAACAGTGCAACACAGCTGTAGTTGTAGCATAAACACAGATATATTTGGGTCGCAACCACATATGTTATAACATATTAATCATTGTGTATCAAACATGTAATATTGAATACCATACACAATGTGTTTGGGCACAAGTATATTATATTTTCGACAAGCTCCAACCACATGTAATATTTGCATCTGAACAACAAAAAAACTATAGATTTTTCAGCGTGTGGACTCAAACCTGATATTTGAAAACGAGATAATTAGACAAGATTCCGTTTGGCTCAAAATACAATGCACCAATTACCACATAATGGTTCCGCGTGCGATTCTCAAAAAGGATTTGCACTTATCAGAGTATTTCCCATACAGGGACTACCTGTTTGGACCAAACAGGCTTCGTTTTAGATTTACGGATCTATTTTCCATCCCCAAGCTAACCGAACTGGTTAAAATTTCCAATGGAATGAAAAAAAAATTAAAAATAAATAAAACCTGACTTTTAGAGAATGAAAACTACGTTTAAAAATAAATAATTCTAAACAGTAAATTTGTCTACTCTTGCAAAGTAGCAATATGTTCATATTGATCAGGACCAAAAACCAGAAAATGATACAGTACCTCTTGTACATGAAAGCCTGGGTTCGATCCCTGCTCTGACCACCTTGAAATTTCTTTCGGTGGCGGTCACCTCACATAGTGACGGCGAAACTAGCGAGTATTTAGCCATGAAAAAGCTTTTCAAAATACCTGAAACCAGCTCACCCTCCCAATTCATTGATGGGATGTAATGGGAAACCATTAATTAATTAATTAAGAGCCTTCAGATGTCTGTCTTTCGAGAGTTTTATATACTGATCTAAGTCTTTCAGTTGATTGCGAAATGGTCTAGGGCCCAAGTAGGTGTTCCACAGTGTTAAATACTACAGCGCCCGCTGTTATACTATATCAAACTGCATTCAAATTGCTCAAATGAATGAATAAAGTTCGATGTAATGACGGCATTTACGAGCCACCAACTTGTCTCGATATTCCGTAAATGCATCAACAGCTATGATAAGAAGAAAGTAAAACGAAACTTTATCCGATAAAGTAATAGGGTTTTTGTTCATCCTTTAACCCTTTCGGGACAGTTGTTAGTTTGAAGAGTAAAATGCTGGTTGTCAAAAATTTTTTTTACGAAATATTGGCCTTAAATGTTATGTTTAATAATACTGGAATACTGGTACTTCACTGAACGGAAAAGTTTTGTCAAAGGAATGCAATTGTTCATCGCTCCAATAACGTTTGTCGTCTAAAGTGAGCTAACGTACAGTTTCATTTCTGCCACGAAAAATTTGTTCACTAACTGAAAATGTTGCGTGATGTAAGTGAGCTAACGTACAGTTTCATTTCTGCCACGAAAAATTTGTTCACTAACTGAAAATGTTTCGCCATTGTGATGATTGTTGCGGCAATGAATTAGTTTCATTGCTTTTAACAATTTAGTTTTGTGTCATTGTCACAACTAATTTGTTTCGTTACTGCAATGAATTTGTTTCATTGCTGCAATGAATTTGTTTCGTCTGCCTCTGTCGGTCATTATAAAGAAACTGGTTTGAGATGTATGTATACGTAACTCAACACTCATGCTGACAGTTTTCTCTCGCTGATTTCTTTTATTACATTAATTTTTTGACTCCTTTCTCTCCTGCCTCATAAAAACTAGTATAGTTGCATTGGCAAACCCCCAAAACTAAATAAATAATCATAATAAATTATCGGAAAAATTAAGAACAATCCAAATATCAATAGATGAAAGCTCATACACGGCCATTTTTATATTACCAGTTTTTTACAGAAAATTGAAATTGAAAACTTGGCAAAGAAATCATCTTCGTATTATTCGTTGCATCAACAACCAAATTGTCGGACGTACTAGACATTTCTTTACTGCCACGTAAAATCATTAACGAATATGTTTCATTCATGCGACCAAACACTTTACATTCAGTGTAGAAGTCAATTTTGGTTAATAGTATAAAACCTGAAACAGATGCTTCACAAACCCCGTTCGGAAGCGATGTAAAAGTGTAGGTCCGAATCGGTGAGTCTTCACATGGAATGGGAACAACTCACAGATTGTGAGAAGTTCTCCCTAATCCATTCAAGAAATGTTATGGATAATGTATTTTTAAAAATTACACTTCTCACGGAAAAAAAGATACAAGCATAAAGTTTTGCAAAAACTATTTCTATCAGATGGAACATATTGTCCTAGTATTACCGTAGGGGTTAATGATTGTTACTTGTAGTTACTGTATGTGCATATTTTGTTCAGAATTTGAAAATATGTTTGATGGGTAGTAAGACATAAAGTCTTATAGCCATGACGAATACAAATTTGGAATTTGGAATACAAAATGAAGTGGAATGCAGTTTATATTGCCTTTTAGGCGTCAGTCAGCCTGACGTTCTTTGGAATTTGTTTGTAGTTTGTTTGGATGACTCATTACTTGAAGTATGTTATCTTTGGCTGCGCTGCAAAGTGGTTCGGGAACACAAACAACTGTAATGCATTTGTTTTAAACAAATTTTTGGAAAAAATAATTCGATGGTTTAAATTAGTGTAATATGGAAAAATAGTGAAACATAGCTCTAGGGTTTGGGAAATCAGGCATAATTATATTTTCAAAAGCAGAAGCAGTTTTAAAAACAATAAAGTTGTACTTAAGATGTTTTGAAGTCTGTCAAAATGAACTGTATAATTGTCCTCAACATAAAATCAGAAACATTCTATCGTGCCTATAATATGATTCGTGAAACTTCGTATCGCGAATGCTAAAAAAGCACATGAGGTGTCAGGGACACCCGATTGGAACGAAGTTCCTTTCGCTATATATTATGTATTAGTTAGTTCCAACACGCCTAAGGCGCCCATTGAAAAATACGATAAGTTAAATGGATTTTTAAGAAAATATACTTTTTGTAAAATGAAATTCTTTTTTTAAATTTTTTCTTTTTATTATTTTTTTTGTAAAGTATGATTTCAGGTCCTTTTTGTAAGAATATGTATTATATTTTCCTCAAAATGTCCGTTTCTAAAGAGAGGTCCTTCTTTTATTAAAATCTAATGTTTTTTTAAGAAAAGGTACTATTTTTAAGAGGAAGTACTTTCTGTAAGAAAAAGCCATATGAGTATGATTTTTTTTTACAAAGACCAACTTTTTTAAGAACAGGTACTTTTTAAAGAAGTGGTACTCTTTTTAGGAAAAGGTTATTTTTGTAAAAAAATTAACTTATTTTCAGAAAGGCTTTTTATCGCAAGAGAAGAAAAGAAAAGGTATTATTTATTTTTAAGAAAAGGTACTTTTAAGAAAATGAGTTTTTGTAAGAAAACGTATTTTTGATGTGTACATCTATCTATAGGCGTGGGTACGGCCTAAATTCACAAAGTGAATACATCCAAACACAGTTTGTGCGACTGCTACCACACAAGTTGTCAGACTGCAATCACATAGACGGTCCGACTGCGATCACATATTGTTTGCCGTTAAATTCCTCCAAAACAGCTGGACCGATTTGTATGAAATTTTGTGTGCATATCGGGTAGGTCTCAGAATCGGCCAACATCTATTTTTCATACCCATAAATGATAAGGGTGACCCAACCCTAAATAGAACACAGATTTGTCCGACTGCGAAACACAGATTGTCAGACTGCGTAAAAAACACACACTGATGTAGCGGCAGCGAATAGTTGTATTACCTAGATAAACTTATTCTCTCATCTGACGTTTCATTTCACACTCTTCGTGATGCGGTCGGTGTGATAGAGAGATGTTTGACGAAAAGTGATATACACCAGGTGGAATTACAATAACTTCTTGCTTTAATTTTTCATGCCATTTTGGTGAAAAACTGTGAAATTTAAATGTGTTTTAAACTTTTTTATTGACTGTTATTGTTAGCATACATTTGTGTTGTATTTAACACATTAATTTTAACACACAAAACGAAATGCCGTTGTTGTTATTTTGTTCGTTGTTTTGAACCATTGCATCTATCTGGTATTAGTAAAGCAATTCTTTTCAACATCAAACGTATACATCACACGAGGCCAAATGTCAGAAATTTGGTGAGTGAAAGATTTTCTCTAAGTTGTATTGTGTGGTTGCGGAGCACTCTCAGAGCAATGAGAATAATGATGTATTCATACGTATATAAAAATGAGATGGCAAGAGAGCAACGTATGTGTAGCGTATGTACAAACATAACAATAGTTGCTTGCACTGGTCTTTAAATAATTTGAAGTATTAATATTATTTAAATGTAACGTCATCATATGATTGAACGCTGTTTTTTATTTTCCAATGTAAAATTTACCAATGTGTTCATAGAAATCGAGCAGGTGCCGTGTAACAAAAACGTGTTAACTCATCGCCCGTGAGTTCGAACACTCATTGGATTTTATTTAAGAGAGGGTAATTTTTGAAGAAAAGGTTGGTTTTTGTAAGAAATGGGAATTTATTTTAGAATTGGTCCTTTTTTCAAGAATAGGTACATTTTTAAGTGTAGGTACTTATCTCAAGAAAAGTTATTTTTTTCACAAAAAATTTACTCTTTAAAGAAAATTTAGTTTTTTAAGAAAAGGCAATTTGCTGTAAGAAAGTGTATTCTCTTAAGAAAAGGTACTTATTTTAAAGAAATTCCTTTTTTTAAGAAAAGGTACTTTTTGTAAGAAAATGTAATTTGTTTAAGAATATGAACAGTTATTTTTTTTTTGAGAAAATGTACTCTTTTTTTGCCAGTCTTGAACTTTGGCTTTCCTAAATTAACTTTATATTGGGTTCAAAACTACAATATACATATACTAAATATTGGTTACCGGCTCCACCCAGAAAAATTTCCAATTAAACAAGAAGTTTCCCAACATAGAGGGGTGAATCAATAAGTCCGTGACTTTTTGAATGAAACACACACGCAAAGAAACAACTCGTTTCTCCCAAACGAAATCTCAAATAACTGAAGTTCGTTTGGGGACTATAGTTGGGAGTAACGAACTTCTGATAATCCATACATGTTGTTTCGTTTGGGAAAACTGAAAAACGTTTGCAGTAAACGAGTTGTGAAAAATTAGAGCTGAAAACCGTTTGCGAGAAACGAAAACCGTTCCCGGCAACTGTTTTTCGGTTACAGCAACCGAGTTATAGTTGCTCCTAACTAAAAAAATGTTGGCGAGAACTGAAAAACGTTTGCTGTAAATGAGTTATGAAATATTAGAGCTGATAAAACGTTTGCGAGAAGCGAAAAACGGTTCCACCAACTGTTGTTTCGGTTACAGCAACCGAGTTGTAATTAAAACTTTTATTTATGGCTTCCATAAGCTCTTGTTTTGTTTAAATTTCCCACTTTTATGATTTTGGATTTACCCATAAAGTTTGTTTTAAAAAAGTTGGAATTTTTGTCTAGTTTTTCACTGTCTACTTACACGTCTGTCTCGCCTTGCATTCAAGTAACAACTAAAAGCTCCAAGATATGTTAACAAAGTAGAAGCATTAGAGTGTGTGATCACTTTTATGTGTATGCGTGAGGGTGTATGCCAAACAAGTGGATAAGACTGTGTATACAGTGAGAGAATAAGAAAAATTTACGTTCTTCGTAATCTGTGCTCTCATTAGAAAAATTGATAATTTCAATTTTTTCAAATGTAATTATGTACGCGTTTGATGCAAACGAGAATTTGTTTGCAACAACATGATATACATTTGCGAAATATGATTTTGTGGCAGAACTACATGAACGGTTGCGATTAATAAATTAATTCAAATCAATCAAAGTATTGTTGCGGAAACCGAGCCATAAACGTTTTTTCTTTGCCTGCAGTTTATTTTGCAAAAAAAATGTATTTTTCAACATAACCTCCAACGTTTCTCCAATCTTTGTATCCCTTCCAAACAATAGGATTTTTCGAGGCCCATAAAATAGGCATTTGTTTGATCATTAATTTCATCGTTGGAGCTAAATCTCTTTCCACATATCCATTTCTTTAGGTTTTGGAAATAATGTATCCAATTATAGGCCAATCTAATGTATCCAATTATAATGTATCCAATTATAGGCCAATCTCGAAGTTGGCGAACATTGCTAAGCTTTTTGAACACATTGTATATGATAAATTATTTTTCTTACTGAAACCTTATATTAGTCCAGCTCAGCATGGATTTGTCTCGGGTAGATCAACTACTACTAATTTAGCAATTTTTACACGTTATTGCCTTAATAGCTTTGAAGAAGGTAGCCAAGTTGATGCAGTTTACACTGACCTGTCTAAAGCCTTTGATAAAGTTCCTCATAACTTGTTGATATTTAAATTGTCTAGGATTGGACTACATTCTAATATTTTGAATTGGTTCAGATCTTATTTAATGAATAGGAGTTGCGTTGTATGTATTGATGGAGTATTTTCGGATCATTATATTCCAACATCTGGGGTTCCTCAGGGAAGTGTCTTGGGGCCTCTTTTGTTTAATTTGTTTGTAAACGATATTGCTTTTTGTTTTGTTAATGCTAAGCATCTTTTGTACGCTGATGATCTAAAAATATTCCTAGCTATTCATTCATTGAATGATATCTTATTGCTACAAGAGGATATTGATAGATTGGGTATATGGTCGATTAATAATGGGCTACCTATTAATCAATCAAAATGTTTTCATGTTACTTTCCATAAATGTCGCAACGTAATTATATCTCAATATAAGATATGTAATTATATTTTAGAAACAGTATTTGAAATTCAAGATTTAGGAGTGGTTTTTGATGCAAAGTTTACATTTACTCCACATCTTGACTATATCATTCCCAAAGCTTACTCATCAATGTACTTTATTCGTAGAAACACAGCTCAGTTCACTGATCCTTATGTTAGGAAAATAGTTTTTTCTTCATTTTGCCGCTCTAAGTTGGAATATGCCTCTTTCATATGGAGTCCCACGGCGTCTATCCACATAAATCGTATTGAAAAGGTTCAAAGGTCTTTTACTAAATTTGCATTTTGCATCTTATAATAGTAGATGTTTGCTTATATCCTTAAAATCATTAAAATCAAGAAGAGAAATTAGCTCTTTAATGTTTCTTCAATGTATCATAAATAATTCTGTGGATTGTGCTGAATTATTATCTTTTATTCAATTTAATGCTCCCTCCCGCTCTCTTCGTTTTTATTATCCTTTTTATATTGGTATTCATACATCTAATTATGCATTAAATGAACCATTGCTGAAAGCTATGATATTATATAATTCATTATACAATTTTCTAGATTTAACACTTCCTACAAATAAGTTTAAAAGTCTTCTTAATACTTTAATTGATTAAGTATGAATGTACATATATTATTAATTGCTAGTCTGTAAGGAATTATTGTCCATAGACTGAAATAAATAAATAAATAAATAAAAATAGGAAATAGTCAATGAGGTACCAATTCGTAGCCCAGTTCATGGAATTTTGCCATTGAGACTACACACGTGTGCACCCGTGCGTTTATGGTCAATTGAGAGCAAACGTGGCACCCATCTTGCAGACAGCTTTCTTAAACCAACTGATCATTTAAAATCGAAACCACACTGCCATATGAAATGCATATGGCATTAACAGTCTCACGCACTTTTACACTTTGATCGGTCAACACCATATCATGGATTTTTTCGACATTTTCGGGTGTATTGACCTCAATTGGCCGTCCAGAAGGTTCAGCGTCATTTGTAGTTGTGCGACCACAACGAAAGTCAGTAAACCACTTTTTACCATTGGTGCAGAGTCCCCATAGTATTTATCAAGCTTTTCCTTGGTTTGATTGACTGTTTTTTTCGCAAAAAAATAATGTGTAATGAGAACTCGAAATTCACTTTTTTCCATTTTAAAAAAATGCACGAGGTTCTATGTTTTGAACAGCTGATAAACGCAAAGTAAATAACAGGTGGTACTTTATGGGAGCAGTATTGTATTTCATATAACTACGAGGGAAGTTCAAAAAGTAACTGACTTATTGGTCCGCCTCGTATGTGAGACATCTAGTTAATTTCTTTCTATATGATCCAACCCGTTAGTCTAGACACAAACCAAAACAAAAGTAAACAATATAGTTGATAATAGTGGGTTGTAGCATAATAGTGTTAAAACAAAAGTTGTTTAATGCTTTTCATTTAGCCCACATCCCGCAACGTGTGATAAGGAACTTCGTTCCAAAAATGGTTTCCCGTTACATCCCATGAAAGGATTAGGCAGAGCTTCTCAAAAACCAGTTAGCTGTGCGCGCTCTAGTTTCCCACTCACTGATTGGGAACTACAGTTTTACACCGGTTCCGAACGGTAATTTGAGTAGCTTTTTCATGGTTAAATACCGGTAAATGCCCGCCGCCGACAGACACTTAAGGTGGTCAGAGCAGGGATCGAAGCCAGGATCTCCTGTACAAGAGGCTCGCACACTAACCATTTCACCACCGATGGCCACAAAATAAAACTAACCTAGTTAATAATGTGTATAAAAATGCACACAATGAATAATTTCGTGCAGTACAGATTAAATTTTAGACAATTAACTACGATTGAGGAATTTATTTGCGGCAATCAAACATTTGTTGCATCAAACATCACGTTTATGAAAAATGAAAACCTTTAGAACATGGTGTCATAGTGATAGCACATCCGGCTAGAAAATGAACATTAATAAGTTGCCCAAGTGAAAATCCACGAAGAGTCGAAATTTGGTTTTAATTGTGTGGGTGGTTTTACAACCTTAACCTTTGATATGGTTTCCCAAAATTGAAATTTACAAACACAAATTTACAAACTTACAATTGCCTTGTAACGCCCTAAATTAGTTACAAAAATTACTCTTAATGGGATGCGTGTTGGATTGTAGTGACTCCCAATAATTGATGTACACGCTGATAAATAACGGCCCCAGCAAGATATTGCAGAAGCCATGTACATGTTAGAAGGCTTGTTTACGTAAATTGCCTTTTCTCTGCCTTTTGTTTATTTAAAGTTTGTCACGTTTTTGTTTTCAACAAAGAAATAGAAATAGAAAATAGGTCACAAATACATATTATTCGTTGTGTCCCAAACATGTTATATTGAATAGCAAACACAATGTATTTGGACACAAGTACACTATATTTGCGACAAGCTATAAACACCTTATATTTTGCGTCCAAACAACAACAAAAATATATATTTTTCAGCGTGTAGCGTTTCAAATTTTAGATAGAAATTTATTGTTCAAGGTGTCCGTAGATTCAAAAAAAAATTATTTGAATTTCGTAAAGTGTTGTTGAGAGACCACAGTTTAGGGATATTAAAAATGGAACTACTTCTATAATTGAAAGAACAACGCGTTTTCATTGTTGAGATATAATTTAAAAATAATGAGGCGTGTTCGAACTAAATCATCTTCACAGTGATATGGATCATTTACATCTTGATGGCTTCGTTGGTCGTCATTGTTGTATTTGGGGTTCAGAAAATACCCGCCTGATTGCTGAGAAACAAATGAATCAAAACATAGTTTCACTTTTTGGTATAGATTTTAGGTTGGGTCCATCAACGAAGCAGTCTAAAAAGACTGAAAAAATTGTCTTTGTTGTTTGTTTGGATGCAAATATAATGTGTCGCAACTATAGTATACTTGTGTTCAAAAACATTGTGTTTGCAATTCAATAATACTTGTTGGAGGCACTATGATTAATAGGTTATAATATATGTTGTTGTGACCCAAATGTGGCTTTGTTTGTTGAAAACTGCTGAAACCAAAA
Source organism: Phaonia tiefii (assembly GCA_963931995.1). Lineage (NCBI taxonomy): Eukaryota > Metazoa > Arthropoda > Insecta > Diptera > Muscidae > Phaonia > Phaonia tiefii. The sequence goes on along the minus strand of OZ008370.1, from coordinate 110,393,585 downwards.
ACGTGACAGACAACAAAGATACAAAAAAGCAGCAGTTCTGCAATTCATGAAAACAATGCTTGCCATCATATACATGGTTCCTGCAATATGTTGCTGGGGCCGTTTTATTTTTTGCCATCGTATAATTTTGTTCTTCCTAAAATGAATGATATGGGCGACATGTGATTTAAAACAACACGACGCCACATGTCATTCGTCACGAGAAACTATTCAATTACAATTTGATCTTTCGTGAATTTTGGGATACTTTTTAGTACTTTCACTTTCGCCGACTTGGAATTAAACCCATGTACCATGATTACAATCACCGGAGTCTATTCACCAAGCTATCACATTCAATACACACAAAACCATGGCATTCGGGTGGCTTGTCCTTATTTGTTAAAAGAAAATAGAAGCAATGCAAGTGATTTATCAGTTCTGAGCATAGAGTAATTCTTTAAAGAGAGAAAATTTGTTACATCTGTTGTTTCGTTTCATACTCTTCATGGTGCGGTCGGTGTGATAGGAGCTGGTCGGCTTACACCAGGTGGAGTTACAAGAACTATTGACTTAAATTTGTCATGTCGTTTTGGTTGCGAACAGTGAAATTTTAATTTATCTTTTATTGTTATTATACATTTGTGTTGTAATTGACACAATAATTTTAACACCCCAAACGAAATGCCGTAGTTGTTTTCATGTTGGTTGGTTTGGACGACTGCCTCTATCTGGTATTATTAAAGGAATTCTTTCCTACAACCAACGTTCATATCACACCAGATCAAATGTCAGAAATTTGCTGAGTGAAATGTTAAGTCTATATATATGTGTATTAGTATATGGTTTGAGTCTTTGCGTGGGTATGTATTCATTTGATCTTTTACTTTGTACATGATCACAAACGATTCTATGTTTGCTGTTTCAGTAAATTACAAAAATTTGGGGGTAAATGAAAGTTTGCTTACAGCAATATTAATTGTTTCTGATAAATTTTTTTATTTTTGCCGGAAACATTTTAGCATTTGCATTTTACATGAGCGCATTTTGGGATGAGAGCGCGTTGCTTGCATCTCGGCAAGTTGTATGCAACGACATGACCATTTTGGTTTCGAATACCACCTGCTAATAATAATAATAATAATGTGATTTAAAGCGACTGCAGCCATGTAAAATTACGGCAATCGCTAATCAAAAATAGGAGCTCGTATTTCGTGGGTAGCGGGATACTATGGGGAATTACAATTACGATTACCTCCCAGCGGGCAAAAAACCGAGCCTTAGCGAGTGTTACGCTAAATGCTCGCAAACGGGCTCAGAAAAGAGTATTTACCGGACCAAAACCGGGGGAGAAATTAAACTCGCCCAAATGTTCGCAAACTGGTTTAAAAACGGGTGCTGAACGGACGAAAAAAGAGAGAGAAACATTGGTGTCGTTGTGTCGTGCGCCAAACAGAGGCACACACGTGCAGGCATACGACACAACAATAATGTTTTGGCAAATTCATTTTGTTTTATTTTTCGTATTGTTCTCGCAAAACATATTGCAAAAGTCTCGCAAACGAATCTCTTGCAAGACATCGTAAACGAAACTTTTACTGCCACAAACTGAGCGACTGATTATTCATTTTCCCATCGTTTTCGGATCTGTTTTCGAGAGTTTTACCCGCAAAAGTTTCGCGTAACTCTCGTATGCGATATCGTACACGAAGTTTTGGTCCGCTGGGCTATTACACATGGATAATGTGTATATGTAAGCCCTTACACACCATAAGCGGCGTTTACATAGGCTGCTAGTATAACTAACCCGAGCCCATTTTTGATCGAAAATGTAAAAATATCAAGAACGGTCTCTATATCTGGGAAACGCAGCCAAATCGAAAAAACAACCAAATTTTGCAGGGTTCAAAACCAAAACCAAAAATGTGGTTATTGGGCACAATTGTATTTTATTGATTTTCTTTGTGAAAAAATCCTTCCATATAAACAATCCCTTAGGAATCAGTAAACCATCGACCTGCTTTGTAGATATTGACTTTTCTTTCATATTTTCGATTAAAATTGGGGATGGGGTTTTTACCACAATAATCTCACAAATCCCTATTAATTGGAATACCTTGGGAAATAGCGTCAGATTCGGCAAATATACTCCTCAACCTCAGCCCACAGATTTATTGTTACCTTTGATTTTTATATGATTTCCTTTCATTTACATTTCTCAGGTTTTTCGCAAAGTAAACCATAAATAACATTAGACATTAGAATCTATAACCGCCTCTTCATACTACAAAATAATTGACCATTTAGAAATTATAGTCACAATATATCATCAATTATTTGGCAGAGAATTTATTCCATTTTGTAAGATGACTTTTTAAAATAAATTGAAATCTGATGATAATAATGCCAAAATATTGCCATTATCAGATTTCAATTTACTTTTTACTCCATTTCCTGTCCAATGTATTTATTACCTCTTTAAAGTAAATGGCATCCAAATATTTTTATGTTTTTTTTTTTTATTAATACTCGTACTATGATATTGAATATATGAAGGGAATTTTTATAGTGTCTTTAAATAAGTATTTAACTTTGAATCAAAATATTTACCTTGTCCACAAAATTGTTTCATTTGCTACTTAGTCTCATGGTTGACTGCAAAAATGTATATATTTCGGCACAAATATAATACTATTATCGCAAATGTTGTAAATTTTACCCCAAAACTATAATTATTTACTTTTAAGGCTAATAAGGAAAACGGTTTATTATGCACGAAAAAGTCCCAACAGGCTACAGTGTCTATGGTGGCATTGTTTTCAAATACACCTTTAAGATATTGTTTGCATTTGTATGTAAACAGGACATTATGGGCGAAGATGTCTTGGGCATTATCGTCGATAAAACTTGTTTGACTAGTTCTCTTGTAAATACCCCAGTTGGCCGCGACGTCAATACATCTTAAATGATAGGTGCACTACCATAGTATATCGTTAACGACCATCCGAACAACTCGTTGACGACATTTCCATTAAGCTGTCAGAAAAATCATACAAGACTGGAAGAGCGATAATGTCGTTTATCGTGCGGTTAATCTTCAAATAATTGAACATATTTATTTTAATTATTAATATACAAAAACTCGAACAAGGTTGACGACCACGTTACCGCTGTAATGGCTGCAATAAACTGAGAATTTGGCAGTCTATTTTCTCCCCTCTTTACAGTTCGTCGTTACTATTAGCCCAGCTTGTCATCATATTATTATACACCACCAGTGAAGTGTTTTGTCTTCTATCTAGTCGTGCACAGCAGTTTCCATTATTAAGTCGTTGCAGATTCCTTCAGCGACACATGTCGCGAGTGACATATTCCAATATGTATTAAAGAAATCTCTGAAAACAAGATCATTTGAGACGATTTTGACAACTGGGACGTTACGTTTTTGGGAGTAAAACAATAAATAAAAACTGAGTCGAATGTGAACCTCAGTCCGATCTTTAATTATTTTATTATTTTTATTTTATTTCATATTTTTGTTTTGTATATATTTTCGCCTTATGTTCTTTTTATTTTATAGATCTTTAAATGTTTAAGTATTTCAATCATTATTCAGTTCAAGATCATTTTTTCCATTAAAAACAAAGACGAAGTGAAATTGATTATTTCGGTGGATGGTTGATATAGGATAAACAATTCTTAAATTAACGAGAATTGTTTCAACAACTCCTCCTAGTGCGAAAACCTCCAAAATATACCGAAATTATCAATATTCACAACTTCTTATCTATGTAAGCTTTTATTGAAAACCAATGCATAGATGCTGTTGTTTCAAAATGGAAACAACCATTGCCAATAAATTGTCGTTACAATGTACCTTCTTCGTACTTTCATTCTAATGGATGTTTTATTTTTAAACAACGAAATACATTAATAAAATTAATTATTACTTGAATTGAATGAATGGAATAAAGCTGCTGAATTATTTATTAAATCATATGTAAGAGTAGTTTACAACAAGACGATACATCAGAAATTGTCGGTTAGTTTGTCGTCAACGACATAGTCATTCACAATGTCGCTTACTTCGCAGCGACGCTTACTTTGTCGTCAATATCCTTCACAATCTGTATGCATTAGCAGCAATATTTTTGTCTGAAAGAATCGTTTCAACAAAATCAAACCTTTTTCAAAATAACGAGGTACGGAACTGATTCTGGTAAAAAGGGTAAAAGAATACACGCGAATCGGCGTTTTGGCCATCGGTGGTGTAATGGTTAGTGTATTCGGCTCTTGTACAAGAGAACGTGGGTTCGATCCTTGCTCAGACCACCTCACGTATATTTCGACGACGGTCACCTCGCTCATTGACGGCGACACTATCGAGGACTTTTCTCAAAATAGCGTTCGGAACCGGTGTAAAACTGTAGGTCATAATCAGTGTGTGTAAAACTAGAGGACAGCTGACTGATTGCGAGAAGTTCTCCGCCATTCCTTCATGGGATGTAATGGGAAACTATTTATATATTTATAGGCGTTTTGAAAGTTTACGTCTAAAATTTATTTTTGGTGGTCAAAGATTCGTCCTTTTGCACGGTCTTATGACGAATCGGCATGGGAATCCCTGTGGTCCTTACATTTATGGTATAGGATGCGTTTAGCAATTTTAAGTAAAATATTACGAGGAACATTTTTGTGGAACATTTTAACCCTCTAGCTTCTCAATATATAGATCCTTTTTTCATTTTGTGGAAAAGGGTAGTTTTTAGTAACATTTTGTACTCCACTACCGGCCGTTGAAATTTCGATTCCTAGTGTATTTTAGTAAAAACAAATATAATCATTTGATCAATATGGGGCTCAAACGACGTGCCATGACGAGCGCCAACAGAAAAATATGTTTTCAAAATTTTGATGGAGTATTTTTATTTACGTCTGTAATTTTGATTTTTAATTTTGAAACGCTGAAAAAATGGCCCAGTAACGTATTAGAGGAAGCATGTATGTATATGTTTTTAAGCATTGTTTTCATGAATCGTAGATCTGCAGCCTTTGGGTTCCTTTGTTGTCTGTCACGTTTTTGCTTTCAGCAGTTTGCAACAAACAAAGCGACATTTGGGTGAGAAAAACATATAGCATAACTTATCAATCGTTATGTCTCCGACGTGTACTATTGAATAGCAAAAACAATGTGTTTGTACACAATTATAGTAAATTTCCGACAACCTACAAACACGTTCTATTTGCATCCAAACAACAACAAAAAGATACATTTTTCAGCGTGTACTTTTTCCCCTAATTTTTCAATTAAATTATCAATTTCCTTTTTTTTTTAATTTTACATGAAAACACTATCAAATATATACAATAAATATACATAATTATAAGTTAACTCACGAACTACAATGAGAAATACGCGAAAAATCGGAAAAAAAATCCTTGACAAAGACTTCAAAATGTTGCCGTGGAAAAAATGCTCTGTCAAAATTTTTGAAAATGTATTTTACCAATTATGCCCCAATTTCCCACAAATATAAAAAATAAATTACCCAAATACACTAGGAATTGAAACTTCAACGGCCGGTAGGGGACTATAAGTTTGCTCGTATAAAAAACAGTTTGTTGTTCTCGTAATCAGCGCTTCAATACGCATCTTTTGAGACACCCCATGATTTAATTTCCTCGCAAACGTGGATTTCAGTACACCCTAATGCACAATCTGTACCCCGCGATCACCTCTCCTTCACTATCTTATAGGAACTTTCTATCAGGATCGGTTTACAACTCGCTATTAGCATACCAACACGATTTAATTCCTGTAGATTATGTAAGGTAGTTCCTCCAGAGCAGATGTTCCTCGAAAAGTCCCTGTTCCCTGTATATGAGGTCCATCAGCGCACTAAGATATTTACGGCAGTCATGGGCAGATGTTTAGTTCAGGAATAGTGATTTCAAGGACTTGATTACCGCCTGATTTTGAGAGAAAAGACTTTAACGCCAATGATTGCTGGACAATTATCCCCTAGCCAGCCGGTCTCTTCCCCGTCTGAAACACTCTACATGTTGCGCTATCGTCGTCTTTTTCATCCCTTTCATTATACATCAGCTATCGTTCCATTTTCGCCTTTTCTATTATTTTAGGTGTGAAACTAAGCTTGCTCCCCAAAATAATACCTCAGGTATTTGCAAGCTTAATTTCAAAACCATTCAACGTCATAGGTTCCATGATAAGAATTTTATATCTTTGATTAAAACGAAAAACCTCGGTCTTGACCAGGTTTATACCTAGTCCATTTTAACTAGCCCATCTATCCAAAGTCCGTAGACTACCCTGGAGAATGTACTTTAGGGTACTTTAGGGTGGATGTAATACCCCTCCCTAAGGAAGGTGTGCCTTAGTTAACAACCGTGGTAGAGGTAGAGCTAGAGGTACCCAATTCGGCTAGAACGTGTCTCCTGGTGAGCACATCGTGTACAAGCCCCATAAGATCTACGTTTACCTTAAAGATCGATAGTATAAATTCGATCGCAGTAGCAATGATATTGTTGTTTCGGGGTACCATATATCGTTTGTTGCACACGTTTTTCGGTTCTCGTAAACGAGTTCATCTATATATCACAAAAGAATACTCTCCCTACACGAAGTCCGAAGGCTTTGTTTGGGCGTAACGAAATTCTCCTTGGCGTGAACATTTTTCAATGTGCACAAATTAAAGTTTGAAGTAAAATTTATTTTTTTCCTCAACCAATTTATTTTTAATGTTTTAGACTAAAATATATTATTTTATTTAGAAATTGAAATTTTCTACAAAATTGTTCATATTACAGAATATTGAATTGGATAACGTTTTTCGTTGCGTATTTTTTTCGACATGAATTTTTCAACAATTACCAATTTCCACGTCTTTACTCGAAGTGACAAAATGTGGCAATTGAATTTAAAAAATTAATTATTTAAACAGTATCTGAGTTGTATTGGTGTCGATGGGCTTGAAAATAAATACAATTATTGATTTTAAATAATCAATATTCTCCGAGCTTGAGATTTTCCTCGATATTTCACTAGTAAAGACGTAGAATCGCTACTCCATTGTGTAGCATCATCATCATTATATCTCCTGATGATGCTACACAATGGAGTAGCGAAATATCGAGGAAAATAAATACAAGAAAAGCAAATCTGACCTCAAGCTCGGAGAATATTGATTATTTATTGATAAAGAAAAGGTCGAACAACAGAACACAAATATTATAGATTTTAAAATATTTGGATTTGTTTTCGACTGTAATTCCGATGAATGAAAACATAAATAGGTATAAGTATAATAATAACGAAAAGGTTTCTAATAACATCCCATCCATTATTTTGTGTTTCAATTTAATTCAAAACTACGACACTCTAAAAAAAACAGCCAAATAATATCGCATCAACTGTGTACGGAAGCATTCAATGTTGAGAGTAAACAACTTATGGTTGATAAAAAGAAAACTACAATCATCATTTGGAACACTCAGCAAAATAGTTCGAACACATACAATTCACATTGGCTTTTTGTGTGTTCATAGTATCAAATATTTGTTCAAATCCACCAAAAGAATTAAAAATAAACTACAAGAACGAGTACATTCAATGCTTCGATTCTTTAATGCTGACCAATCAGTCTACTTCTTTTACAAATCTAAGAAAAATTCACGCCAAGAGGGATTCCACTGAACCAGCAGTGGGTCTGCGTCATCATCATCCAGTCCGGCTAATGAATTCAAATCACATTATACGAGATCTGGAAAATGCATAATTGGCAGCATGTGGACAATTAAGCAAATCCAAATTGCCATATTATGCCAACAGATATAAAGAGTGTCAAGAGCGTCAAGAGCGTTAAGTGTGAGAGAGAAAGTACTCGAATATTGAATACAATTGTAATGTGATGAGTTCGGAGAAATTATTTGTAGTTCTTTTTTGAATTTTGGGAATAATCAAAAATTTGTTGCCGTTAAGTGCAACTAAATATATAAATAAATTTCGTATCTGACCCAATTGCGAACAAAAGATATGTAAATATTTGTTTCTTTTGTGATCTAAGTGTTTCTTTTACAGTCATTTATTATATCAATCTGATGTCAAAACAACAATTGATTTTGAACAGATAAATTGGTTGGTTGTTGGAAATAAAGCAGCTTTTGTTATATCTACTCGTATGAGCAAAAGTATTAATGTTTTCGAAAATATTGACTTGTGTGAAAACGCAAAGCTTTTTATAACGGGTCGTCCAAAATACACTGATACAAATGACGCTGATAGATTTTTTCTGTTGGAACTATTGACTAGACGCTGGAAAATATTGGCCACCTCAACATATTGCAGGAAACATGTATATGTTTGCAAGCATTGTTTTCATGAATTGAAGATCTGCTGCCTTGTCTTTTCCTTGTTGTCTGCCATGTTTTTGATTTCAGCGGATTTCTACAAACATAGCCCCATTTTAATCACAAAAACAAATATTTTAACCTACTAATCATTGTGGCTCAAAGTTGTTATATTGACTAGCAAACACAATGTGCTTGGACGCAAATATATTGTATTTACGACAAGCTGCCAACACGATATATTTCCATCCAAACAGCAAAAAAAAGACAGAATTTCAGCGTGTATACGTGGCCGTCGGTGGTGCAATGGTTAGTGTGCGCGGCTCTTGTACATGAGATCCTGGGTTCGAACCCTGCTCTGACCACCTTCAAATTTCTTTTCGGCGGCGGTCACCTCGCATAGTGTTGGCGACACTATCGAGTATATAGCCATGAAAAAGCTTCTCAAAATACCGTTCGGAATCGGTGTAAAACTGTAGGTCCCAATCAGTGAGTGAAAACTGGAAAGCGCACAGCTCATTGATTGTGAGAAGTTCTCCCCGGTCCCTTCATGGGATGTAATGGGAAACCATTTATTTATTTTATTATACGCCAGTATCGTACCTATGCAGACCAACATGAGCCGCTTTAGTCTTAAATAAAGTTGGGAAATATTGCAAACTATTTCCAAAGTGAGTGCTGTGATACTCAAACTGTGCGTTCGTTGAAAATAAGTTTTGACCCAACATAAAGAACCCATTGTGCGTGCAGTACGCAAGTTTGTGCAAAAAGTTCGTGAGACAGGCTTGCTAGTGGTCAACACTGACGGTCCGTGTCGTCGTTTGGTTCGGACCACCGAGATTGAAAGTTTGGTGGGTGTGGATTTTGGAGTGGTGGCATCATTGACCCATTTTGCTGCTGGAAACGCAATTTAAGTCAACGGCGAGCGCTACAGGCCCACGATTTCGGACTCTTTATGTGTTGAAATGGAAAGTATAAACTTGGATAATATTTGGATGGCACACCATGTCATACAGCTCATCAAATAATCCATCTTTCGCGTACTAAGTTCGGTAATCGTGTTATCAGCCGTCTTGACTATATCAATTGGCCACAAAGGAGCTGCGATTTGACCCCTTTAGTTTTTTCTTTGGTTGATGGGGGGGGGGGGGAGGATGTGAACGTTCGCTACTCTGCAAATAATCCACAAAAGATCCACACCCTTACGGCTAATATCGTCCCAGAACCAGAAATATAAAATAAATGAAAACGTATACAGTGAGAATATTTATTATTTCTAATAAAGCCATCATAGTATTTCAAAAGAAATTAAGTTTAGTTCATTTTATTAAATTTTTCAAAAGATACTTGTATTTGGACCACCCTTTAAAAATAGAAATATATAAAATTCGGAGTTATTTTTAAAATTAAAAATTAAATACGAATAATTTTTTAACCATTTATTATAACGAACATAGAATTCCAAAGCGAAATAAATTATGTAAAGGTTTAAGGAAAGAATGAAAAGTAAATAATTACAGAACTAATTATAACAATGAAATTTAATATTTTTATCATTTTCTAATTTCTTTTAAATCTTTTTCACTCCTTGGAGCTGCATTTCGTTACCTATTAAAGGCATCTTCATCTTCGAATGCAGTTTGGTCTTTTTCCCATTTTCTTTTGGACACAGCACTCCGTTTAACGGCAGAAAATGGCCGTCCTAGTAAAATTCCGTAGAACAATTTTACGTAGAACAATTTGGTATACATGTTACTTTTGTTGTTCTGAATTTATTTTTGATGTCACCTTACCGGAACGAAAATTTTGTCCAATAATCTACTGACTTCCTCTAGTACATTAATTTCGAATGAGTATTGAGTAATTCCGAATGATTATATTTCAATATTTATTCACTTCACGTATCATTTAAAATTACAAAAAAAATATATTTTTGTAAAAAAAAAATTGACTTTGGATAACCTTAACTTTTTCCCATGAAATATTTTAGTGAACATAATGCATAGTAAGAAAGGAGAGAGTATTTACCATTTTCTCGGGATAAGTTTTGCCCGCCCGTAATTGCACCTTCAGAAGATAGCGTCAATTTAGTAAACAACGTCAGATGTTGGGTTTTATTTAAAACGTGAATAACTTTGTTCTCAACATCTGTAAAAAAAGTAAGTACACAGCAAAAAATATGACAAAATTTTCTTTCACCTGATGGTATAATTTATTCCAAGAGGGTTCCCATTACAGGCCTTGAAGGCACTGGGGAGAACTTCTTACAGTCATTGAGCTGAGCGCTTTCTAGTTTTTTTTCACTCACTGATATTGGGACCTACAGTTTTACACCGGTTCCGAACGGTATTTTGAGAAGCTTTCTCATGTCTAAGTACTCGATAGTGTCGCCATCACTTTGCGAGGTGACCGTCGATTGAACACGCCCACCCACCCCCACGTTAAATTATGTTTGGCACACGCACAAATTAAACACTGTATTAAAGCCAACAAGCCACAGTTTACAGTACAAGTAATTTGAGTGCAATAGCTCCAAAACCGTATGAGACACTGTTCAAGAAAATCGAAAAAGGAAACCAATAGTTTTGAATGTTCAAAACTGGATAGAGGTGAAAAATTGCCAAATGAAAGGTGAATTGCACAGGTAGTACTGATATTCATTAATTAGCGATATTAGTGACATTAAATTAATGATTTTATACCAAAATATCAACATAACTCGCGACCCACGAGCCGACACGTTAAACTTTGGTTAACTGGTCGCGAACCGAGGGCTCCCATGCCCAATTTTAGCTCCCGGCTAATACAAACCATGTTTACAATACGACCAAAAATGGAAATTATTACTGACATTTCCTGAATCCCTAATTCCACCTTGGAGTTTCTGAAACGTTCCCAGAGGAGAACGATGACGTTGATAGGTGATAGCGCGGTAGCCAACTCTATTATCTCCATGGAACATCGTCGGAATATGAGCTGTGGTATCGTTATTCTATGGATGTTTCCATGGGAAGTGTACCTCTGTGACACTTAACCTTACACCAGAGGTGAGAATATTTGGCCCCAAGACCGGATTGTCCAGAGATTTAAATCCGTTTGTTGCCACTTGGCTAGTAGATCGAACAACACAGTAAGGATCTTCAACAGAACAGTCTCTACGTGAATTAGGCTTCCGAGTGTAATCCCTAATAACAGGTGTTTATGTTTTGGAGGGAGAAAACTCTAAGTTGGCAACACTGTTTTCTGTGACAACCGATTTCATATTCCTCGATTGTTTTTGGAGTTAAGCATGAAACACATAGACGACGACAGGCTACATGAACACACGACTACAAATGCCGCTGACTGCAAATGTAGACGTGTGGCAGCTACTGAATTATTTTCAAGACGGCAACTGCAAAGTAAACAGCTGATCTGTAATGTTGACGTTTGTGTTATTTGTGTTAGAAGAAAATATAATGTCTGGAGAATATTTAATAAATATTATTACAAACATAACAAAAATTGTGAAAACAGTTGATTATTCTGTCAGTGGTGCCACTTCAGGCATTGACAGCTCTAACCTGTTGATTGTCGCCCAGACAAATAGAAATTAGTTTAATTCAACTACAGCTACATAAGTAGCATAGACAACAACCTGCAGTCGTGTCGCCTTGCCGTCGTTAAAATATTCACTTGCATATAAACGCATGTATTTTATTTTTGACAGGTTGTGGTCGGTAGCCTGTCGTCGTCTATGTGTTTCATGCTTTAGTTTGGTTTGGCAATTTATCATGAATAGGCTCACGCTGGCGCAACGTTTGCAAATTGTACAATTTTTTTTTAAAAAATATGGTTCAATTCGAGAAACTCATTCTATAGTACGTGCATCTTATGGTGCTCATAGTCGTTCTTAATTCATATGTCAAAAAACAGAATTGGCTCAGTTGGAGCGATGGTAATCCGAAAGTCTTTGTCGAAACACCAGTAGATACAGAAAAAGTCACACTATATGGCCCGGATGATTAATTGGTTCATATGCCTTTAAAAATGATAATGGTCAGAACGTTACAGTCCACGGTGAGTTATACAGGCACAAGATTTTGAGCTTTTCGTGCCTCAGTTGGAAGGCATTAATATTGCAGACATGTGGTTTCAGCAGGACGGCGCCACATGCCAGAAAGCGCGCGATACAATTAATTAATTGAAATAAGCATTTGACGAAGGATTAATAAATTTCTCGAATTAGACCTGTTAACTGGCCACTTCGATCTTGCGATTTGACGCAATTATATTACGCAAAGTCGCATGTAAAGTCGCATGTCTACGCCAATAAACCAAAAACATTTGACTACTTGGACGCCAGCATTTAACGGGTTATTGCCGATATACAGTCTGATTTACTGCGACGAGTCTGTGATCAGTGGATCTCCAGATTAGGCCACGTACGCGCCAACCGCGGAGGCCACATCCACGAAATAATATTCAAACATTAGTGCAATAAAGTTGGATTTTACATAAAGCCAATTTAATTCCAATTCCAATCTGCATCTTAAAACGCACCCGTTGTAAATCAAATATCAATAATTGTAGGGGTCATCAACTGAGTGCTGGTCAGTATCAAAACAAAAAAATAATTGTAGACAAAGAAATTTCGATGAAAAATCGAACACCATAATCAGAATTTACTACATTCAAATGCAGTTTATATTTAATGCGTGTAATACTCGAAATCTAACACTTCTGTATTCAATTGCTTTAATATCCTCTTTATCCATTTAAGTTTAAGTTTTAAATTTCTTGCTTTCCGTAAATAAATCCCTAGGACTAATCGCCACCTGCAAAATGAATAAGCAGAACAAGGTCACCCACGTTTTATTGTTGTTTTTATGTTTTTCTTTTAGCAGTTTGCCTTCTTCCTGATACCTTAAGACAAAAACGACATAATTCCTTAAGCCTGCCAATAAAAACCTAAAACAAAAAACAAAAAGACGACGAAGGAAAATGTGTTAGGTAATTCACTAAAGTCATACAAAAAGGCAATTGATTCATAGTACGAAATATTATCGAAATAAGTAGCAGATAAATAAAGACCTTAAAACACAATATCCACCGTTAAAAGACTGCTAGAAATTCCCCAAGCCTCTAAATTAAGCACATAATGAGGAAATTATAAATTTATTGCTTATAAAGAAAAAAAAATACAAATAGCTTTTACACACAAAAGCGCAATACCAATTGATAGACTACAATTGCACCCTGCCAAAAATCTAGTGAATCTATTCCCAAATCGCTGCTCACGCGAAGTCATAATTAAATCAAAGGCCAAACAGTTGTTACGTATACGCTCCATTTATTAGAGTGGGAATTAGAAAGAGGGAGAGAGAGAGCGGGGGAGAGAAAGAGTGACACGCACAATAACTGTCAAAAGGACATGCAGACGAACATTTGTCTTTGGGTGTGTTTAAAGGATGTTACGGACAAATTGCGGTTCTCCGACAAAAGACGACATTTTAATTGCTGTGTCGTCGTATTAACCTATTATACGCTTTGCGCTTGAATGAAGTGCGATAGCCCATTATTCCTTGCTTAGCCTTATGAAGAGGGTGAACAAGGACATTAATTTAATTATTTGTTACGAAGTAGTTAAACTTTTATGAATTAATTTGAAAGTTAAATAGTAAATTACATAAGGAGTTTGCTAAAAAAATAATTAAAGGGAAATCATGTAAAATGTTTTCTATATATAACACCAGACAGATTGAACCCTTTCTCGCTTAGGGTTTACGCATTGTCCTCAACATATGTTCAGGTCCGAAAGGAATTGATGGCATCTCCTACTCGATACACTGTAGGGATGATTGGAAAGAAAGTGATAATAATATGAGAACTTCTAAACTATTAGTCTGATTGTTTTAGAATAAACTAAATATTTGTAGCGGAGAAGTTAAGCTATCAGAATATGGTATTCAGAGCCACCTTTTTTATTATACGTTGTGCTACAGCGTCAAATTAGAGCAGACTCTCATGACCTGCAACTTCGAAACTTGTAAGCCGATTTCCAAGATTTCTGAGAACCTACTAAGCAGCACAAACAAAACAAACACGCCGAGGTGTTTGTGGTGTCTCTAACCATTACAAGGACATTTGGAATCAAACATTTTAAAAAGTACATTTTTGCACTGACCTTGTTTGGTTTTCTGATAATAACTTGGTCATTTTGGGCCAAAATGTTGTTTCAAAAAAACAGCTACATTGGCAATACTACATTTTGATAGCCTAACTACCCCTTAAATGACAAGTACATTCCAAAAAACAATCAGGGCAACAGTTTAGAAGTTCTGATATTGTTACCACTTTTTTGCAATCGGTCCCACTGTGCGATGTCGCAATCCAGTCTAGTTCAAAGGTCGGGATTAATTAGTGGTGATTGAAGGCCACCGATTTGGAAATAGAAGACAGCTGCAAGTTCAAGGTCAATAAAAAAGGGAACTCTTTATAGAAAAACAACGTGTTTTAATTTTTGATCAATTTTTTAAAAATAATGGGGCATTTTCAAACTAACTCATCTTCAGCGATGAGGCTCATTTTCATATTGATGGCTTCATTAATCATCAAAATTGTCACATTTGGCATTCAACAAATACACGAATGATTGTTGACAAACAAATGCGTAAACAACGTGTCACTGTTTGGTGTAGATTTTGTTCATAGACTAATACATACCTAGATAAACGTATTCTCTCATCTGACGTTTCATTTCACACTCTCATCGTAGGTTTGTGGAAATGAGAGCAATTAAATTTAAAATTATTTTACACCAGGTGGAGTTACAAAATATGTTCACTTAACTTTTTCCTGTCGTTTTGGTGTAGAACTGAAAAATTTAAATATATTTTGCACTTTTTTATTGACTTTTATCGTTGGTATACATTTGTATTGTATTTAACACAACTAGTTTGCCACAAAAACACGAAATTCGGTTGTTGTTCCTATGTTGATCGCTGTATACTATTGCCACTATCTGGTATTGTTGAACCCATATTTCTACCATCCAATGTTTACTTTCCATCGTACCTATGACGTTTAATTTATTGAGCGAATAAAACCTTCTATGGTATGTGTTATTCTATGATTTTGTTCTAGGGCCATCATCGAAATCTTTTCCTTCCAAAAAGTGGCAGGTCGGTCGTCAACAGTTAATAGTGCTCTATCGAGACATGACAAACTAGTTTTGTTATCCCTAAATTGAATAATATGGATGTGGACGACATGTGTTTGCATCAAGAGGGTGCCACATGTCATACATAGCGAGTAACAATTGAATTACATTCAACATTGCGTGAATATTGGAACACCCTTGGTTGACTGTCGTGCATATCTCAAAAAAATGGATGAGCTTTGGCCAGGGCAGCATTTGATGTTATTTGGACGCAGGACTTCCCATACAAGCCCACGGCGCAACCCTGGATCTCAGCCAACCCTCTTGATGTGGAGTCAATTGAGTACATTCTCAAGGACAGTAATCCCAAACTGCCAACACACACTTGGAAAATCGGTCGACTGGTGGAGGCATTTTGTGCTCGTAGGCAATCCAGTGGTATGGTCTCGTTTGGTTTTCGGCAGATAAACCTGAAGCTTAATAAATGAGATCAGGAATTCAAGCCTGTTTATACGACGTCGACTGTACACGAAAAACAATCACAATATTCAGATGAAAAATCGTGGAAACGGTGAGCGAGAATGTACCACAATGCATGGAGACTTGTTGTAGCCCATAGCAGATCCGGTAAAACATTGCCCTTTATCCGATGCGAACCTAGTTTGCCTACAGATGCGCTGCAATATACTGTTGATAGGTTAAGACGCTTTTTCGGAGTGAATCTGACGCCGAGCAGGACGTAACACCTCCGGAGAGACCAGCAAAAATTGTGGTTTCTTCAGACCAACCTCCATCATAGTCAAGTGCCATCTGCCATTTTAAGGCTTTGGCGAATAAAATGCAAACTGAATTTGGTCCCAATTCCAGAGCCCTATGCTGTGAACGGCAAATTTTGTAGATTGAAGTCGAAGGGGTATAATACAATAACCACAAACGGCGTAAGCATTCCCAGAGCTTACATTATGGGCATAAATGCTATGGATATATTCATGTAAACGGCGTCTACCGACGTTACTATCAGCATGGAACGGGTCGGATCCTATATTTGATTAGTAGCATCGTACATGCACTACGATGATAAGATTCCACTAACACCTGTCCCGGGGGTATGAGATCAGTAGCCATCAGCACCCTTAAACTCTCTAAATATCGTTGATAGAGGCAATGAGCCGACTTTCGCCACCACCTCCAGGAAAGAGGTGTTAGATGTCACCTTTAGAACGAAGGCCTGTATGAGATAATTAGGAAATGAAAACTCATTGACGGAAATTCGTTATCTGATCATAAATACACATTATTCCAGTTGGATTGGGTGAGACAAGCTGTCATCAGCATCCTTAAGATATATCTCAGATGAAGGTAAACAGGATACGTACTTTAGTAACTGTGGGCACCGATGCACATACGCACTATACGTTATGGGCCAATGGGCTTGTAACACAATTATTAAGTACCTTCTATCCATGATCAGGGAATGGCAAATCCTTGATGGTAATTCCTTCTCTGTTCATAAATATGCCAGATTCCAGATGGATGGGAACATGACCTAGCCTGAAGTAGTCGTTCGCAATATGAGAAGAACTGACTCTCCCCTCTATGAAAAGACTTTCAAGAGTTATAGATGATACAGAGTATATAGCGGGCAGGTTAACAAGTATTCTCAATAAGTCAAATCTCTTGTCCAATAGCCAATAGCAAGAAAACTCTCTGGTAGAATGGAGATCCCGAAGATAGTATAAGGAAGTTATGCCGCAAAATGTTTAATGAAATTAAGCCTTCCAGAAACAAGGAAGACTGGGATATGGACAAAGTTGGTCTTAGGCGGTATTAGAATGCACTGAGACGAGCAAAGGGACACTTGTGACTGCTCTTCTGTAAATCAATAGAAGATACATCCAAGTAGTCAAGGCTATGGAAAATTCTGCCGTTAGAGAACACGGCAATAGGGATCCTCAAGAAATCTTCGTGGCAGTGGACAACCGCAGTGGAAATTAAATTTTTGTGGCAACTCTCTGCAACAGAATATTGTAGTAAGTGAACCTACTCCTCATAGTTCAGAAATTGCCATGGAAATTGTTACTGAATTTAGGATTAAATTCGAAACATTTATTTTAAATTCGAAACTTGGAGTGTAAAATTCATTAAAACAAAATGTTGGTTTTATCACGGTTCTGCTTTGTTTTCTAACAAATTTTCTTTGAGTGTACAACTGACCGACATTTCTCGAAAATTGACCATAACCAACTGTGCAATCTCGTCAATATCTTGCTATATATCTTAAATACCTTACTAGTATAATATTAAAACTGAGCAATAATATCAAATCGTGCGATCTCTTCAATATCCACGTCGATAGACAATAAACTCATAGAAATGATCACCAGTTAATTGCAATCGAGAACTGAGATAAAGATTGCACCTGGCAACACTAAAAATTGCCTAGCCGAGAAATATAAATTGCAACCTCGTTCTATCGTTTTTAAAATAACGGTTTAAAGGTAAGTGCGAGCAGTGACTTGTTGCTTAATGTACACGCACGCGATTAGGAGCAAGTACATTTTACAGAATTGAACATAATCACAAGTTGTTTTACTGCTTGTTTTTCGAAACTACACAAGAGAGCGTGCGTTTCAAATTTTAATTTTGAAAGTACGTGCGTGCGTTACCTACAACTAATGGCTCACGAGATTTTACGTCCGGAAATATATGACTTGAATGTCACGAAATGTATTGTGAACACACACTATCAATATTTTAGTGTCATAAAGCATGCAAGCTCGTACTTAAAACCGAAGCTCAAGAATGTCTCGTGGCACAAATTGCAGGATATACAGGAAAGTATGGCCCAGTTGTGACCTAAACCGTACGCTGAGCATAATATCCATACCTAGACAAGATATCTCTATGCTAGTAGCTGTGCTCACTGAACACTATTTAATATGCACGCACTCGTCTAGATTTGAAGTCTCAGCTCATGGCATATATGCTATGGCATATGCTACTGCCCGGCCTTATGTGTAAGTAGGACGGAATACCTTGGATATTACGTCATGTTGGAAGTTAAACTGAATGATCTTAGGATCTTCTCCAGAGTACTAATTGGTTCGCCAGGGACTAATTTACTCTTTCTTAGCCACATCCTAGAATATCGGGATGAGGCATAATGTGACTTGAACGCCCCATAACCATACTGGGTCAAGTAAAAGGTTCAACAATGGGGACTGAATACGACGTAACGTGGTATCACAGTGCTTTTCATTGGACTAAGTGTGACAGCCACTTCTACCTACCACTTCACTTGTGTTTAAATGCAAACAGCATCATGTTTACTGGCAAACATGCATGCTTTTACGTGGAAACATATGCGTATTTCCCCCCAAACATAATAATATTTAAAAACGAATTATTCTTTGATTTCAATTTATATGTATGTATTATTTATTATAATTAATTTTATCAATATAAATCCACATTTATAAATAACTAATACAACAAATTAAAAGATTTAAAACGGTCTTTTTACATTTAGGTTTACTGAATGCATTATTTGTTTTTTTTTCATGAAATGAAAATCTGCTGCTCTTTTGCTTCTCCTTTCTTTGTTGTCTCTCACGTTTTTGTTTTCGGAAGGTTTCAGCTATAGGTTGGTTAGCACTACGCACTGATACACAAGGAATATATTTCTATACAAACATAGTTCATGCAAGCCAAGCGTTTATTTCCAAAATGGTCCGCCGATCGGATTTTCTCAATAAAGACTCGGACAGACAAAGGGCTTCACGTTGTTGCCCTTTCCAGTTTCTTTCCTCAAAATCGTTTCTCACTTTGGTAGCACACATCCATACATACGAAACACATACAGAAAAACCAAAGTAACATCACAAACCATTTAAGCGTCCGAGCCTTCGTTTATTCTTTTTTCACTGATCAAGCGCTTTTGATATCCTCTGTCCGATGAACCATTGACGACTGAATACATGCAATTAAAACGCAATACATCAGCCAAAATAAGAAACACTGAATTAATCTGCAATTTGCACGCACATTCAGGAATATTTATGACTCACTGACTGAGAGAATAATGCAAAAATATGGATCCACACTTACAAGATAGACTCTCTCGTTGTTCCTCTTTTATTCTGTTGCTCTCGGGCGAGCATAGACAGTGCAACAAACACAGCTGTATTTGTATCATAAATAAAAATAAATGGTTTCCCATTACATCCCATGAAGGGACCGGGGAGAACTTCTCACAATCACTGAGCTGTGCGCTTTCCAGTTTTCACTCACTGATTGGGACCTACAGTTTTACACCGATTCCGAACGGTATTTTGAGAAGCTTTTTCATGACTATATACTCGATAGTGCCGCCGTCACTAAGCGAGGTGACCGTCGTCGAAAGAAATTTTAAGGTGGTTGGAGCAGGGGTCGAACCCAGGATCTCCTGTACAAGAGGCGCGCACACTACCCATTGCACCACCGACGGTCACGGTTGTATCACAAACATAAATAAATGTGGATCGCAAACACATATATTCTAACATATTAATCATTGTGTCTCAAACATGTAATATTGAATAGCAAACACAATATGTTTGGACACAAGTACATTATATTTGCGACAAGCTCTAAACACACTTTATACTTGCATCCAAACAACAACAAAATACAGGTTTTTCAGCGGGCACGAATGCTTCGACGTAATTATATTGTTGTTTGGGATGAAGCGCATATGGATTCACGTAAACGTATACATTTTTACTTGTAAACGTCGTAGTGGTTGCATTTAAATATAAGCGAGTTTAGTGCTTGCAAATATATGAATATTTTGGGTGGCTTCCAATCAAATACCTGTATGATTCCTGCAGAATATGTTTGATAGAATATGTTACAGAGGAGGTTTTTTCATCTTGTATATATATTTTTTTGTTACTTTGCTTCAGAATACGAAGTAAAAATTTGATAAATACCCAAGCTATGTCCCTAAATTAGATTTAAACCCTTTTTGTATCAAAAAGTACATAATTGTATCAACCCAGTTCATAAATTGTACCCAAAAAAATAGTTTTTCGTACCAAAAATTGTATCGAAATGAAAATAAAGTGAATCAACAAATTGCATTTCGTTTACAAGAAAATATACGA
Source organism: Phaonia tiefii (assembly GCA_963931995.1). NCBI lineage: Eukaryota > Metazoa > Arthropoda > Insecta > Diptera > Muscidae > Phaonia > Phaonia tiefii. The sequence continues at coordinate 110,372,954 of OZ008370.1, read as the reverse complement.
CCTGATTTGTGAAAATGTATTTATTCCCAACCATCCACCGTAATAACCAATTTCGCATATTTCTTTTAAAATATTTGTTTATAAAAAAGTACTTTTTAATACGGAACGGAAACGACATGAAAATGCATTTATTAATTTAATAGAATGAATAATTTTTGCATTCACCTGCTTCTTCATAATTAGTAGCCTTAAAATGCGTCTATTTGATTTTAGTAACTCAGAATTTTAAAATTCCGTAGTTGGCGTCGGAGTTTTCTATATTTTAGGAAACTCCACACCCCTGATTGGCACTGGCATTTCTTTGAATTTCAACTTTAACACATGTTTATTAAAATAACTCATAAATTAGTAACTTCGTTAGCCACTACTATATTAGTATATTAGTTAAAATTTGCATAGTCGTTGTTAAGTTTTCTGTAGGAGCCCCAAAAATTTTCCAAATTTTCCTGTTTCATATAAAATTGTTATGTTTGTTATACCAAGACCCAATATTCTCCCAACTAATACCGACTTAACTCACCTCACAAACATGCAATCCTTAAATTGCCACCCTACACAACAGCAAATACAACTCCATTGTCTACGTGAAAATCAATGGGAAAACCTTTCGAAGTTCCGTTTTTTATTGCCTTTTCCTTTCGCTTGACACGTGCAACACGCAAACTATGACCGGCCAAAAAGTGAAACGAAGTAAAGTGAAATAAATTTTCTTGATTGACTTGAGACAAGAAAAGTGGCAGCAACAGAAAAAATCCAACAACAAACACAAATACGGCAACTGGAAAATCCTTTGTGAAATTTATAAGTTGCAGAAAGAAAATTTAGTGGTGACACAATAAAGAAGTTATGCAAAGTTTTTTTCAGGACTTTAGTTTTTCCTTAACTTAAATGCCTTGGAAAGGCTAACACTTTTGTTGTTGTTGTCTTTAAGGAAAAGGAACAAGTTAAATATTTTGAAAATTAAAACAATTTTTACGCGGTTTTTTGTAGTTGTTTTAATATTTACTCTGTTACGGAATAACATTTATTTATTTAAGTGACACGCAATGGTATGTTGTCCCTGTCAGACGGTAAATGCCGCTACATGGGGTTGTATCAGGCTGATATGAGTTTGGAACTTTTCTAATTTTTTGGAGTGAAATTGTTGTGATTATATGCGTGTTTTGGTTACACCGCACAGTGTGAGATTTAGTCAATCTAGCATCTCAAAATTAATTTTTATATGAAGTTTTAGAGATATCAACTTGAAGTTTGGCACGACCGTTAAGGAGATTATAAGCTTCAATATGGTGAAAGATAACTAGTTCCAACTAGTGTCAAAGGGGACTAGTTCCGAACTATCCTTAAAAACACTAGTTGGGGACAATTTTTTTTACACATTTATATTCAAAATTTCTTCTTTTTTTCTCTTCTAACTAAAACTTGTCGATATATTGATATAAGTACCCACATACAACCATTTCTATAAAATGCTGCAAGTTTCGAACTTTAGTTTTCGATGATTCTTTGCAAATGAGAAAAATATAAAGTTAATGTTGTTTCAATGTTAAATTTATTGATATCTAAAACATAATAAAGAGGAAAAACTAAAAAATTCAACGAAAGTTCTTAAAAGAATGGAAAATATTCAAAATAAGATATAAATCAAAAACCAAAATAAAGAAATTATATATAAATTATACAAAAGTAAAAAGCGAAAAGTAGAAATAAAAAAAATAAGAAATTTATACAAAAATAAAAATTTCAGAGAGCTGCAAGCAAAGTTTTTTATGCTAAATCATCAAATTCATCATTTAGTTGGGTGTCAGACAAAAGTGCAAAGACCTCAGAAGGTAAAGTAGAACTCTTGGTTTTTGGGGGCAAACGTAAACTTGCAATCAAAGGGTCTGACGTGATAAGCAACCTATGCAATAAATCTATGTTGGTGTCAACTCGGGACGTTTTTCTTGTGAACAGTTCGCGATACTGTCTCGACTCTTTATTGCGTGCTTCTTGCGCTTCTTCAGAAAAGTTTCCTATGGGAAGAATGCATGAAGAAATGATAGCTCCTCCATGAAACAATATTTTGTGGAGAGTTACTGGCATATAGTACCAAGGATATAAACTCAAATAAAGCTCTCTTGTTCCTGACGTAAAATTTTGGTACGCATCTATATTGATAAAATATCCGCTGTTTATGCAAATAAGTATTACTCAAAACCGCTTGATCAGATCGACATTTATGCCTGTAATATCCGATGTCTTTTCTGCTTCTTTGAAAAATCTTCTGGCCGTATTGCCATCATTTGTGTTTCCTGTTTTCTGTTTCGGCATATCCACAAGAAGACCCATTTCGTTCCTAAACCTGTCTTGTATTTTTTTCTTCCTTCTTGCAACGCTCTCCTTATTTTCATCGCCTGATACGTACCATTTTTCTATTTCCAATCTGTAAGAAATGTGCAACAAGCACTCCATAAACCTTATGTAGGCATGTAGAGGTGAAAGACCAACAGCAAGCATATTTTCATCGATTTCACGATGTGATAAGGCATTCATGTCGTTCATAGTTTTTGGAGTTGAACCACATAAATAGCACGCTTGCGATGACGTGTAATTTGAAAGAGCAGTGCAGACTTTGCCGTCAATCATACATAGAATTAAATTGGCTTTAACCGTGAAACTATAACCGTGAAGCTCAAAGCTAGTTGGTTTCAAAACCGAAATTTGCTGCCGAATATGCTCCACTTCCGCTTTAATGACCTCACGCGTCTCTTTCGTGAAAATAAACTTGATCGGTCTACAATATCTTGTCGAAGACGCAGCTGGATTTTGCCAAAAAATATGTTTCCTTCCTTCAGCTCCAGAGTTAAGTTGAAGAGGCACCATCGAAAGAGAAAACATGCTTTCGTCTGACATGTTGTCATCCGAAAATGTTTGCTTGTAACGGTTCTGTTCAGCTCCATCGCATCCCCATTTTATTATTATGCTAAATTTATCCTGAATGGCAGGGAACGACTTAAAAACCTCATATTGTGCATCTATTAATCTTTTCACCGTGTGGTCTATTAAGGATTGCAAATTGATTTCGGCATATGTTTCAGTAACAGTAACAAGGCGTGGGTAGCACAATAATTTTGATTGCTTAACGAGGTCATAGCATGGATACAATTTCGTACTGTATGGTATCGTATCGTATCACGGTATTGCTCAGTTGATAAATTTTCGTCTACGATCATGGCCAGTGCTTGATCTGGTGTAAGAATTTTCTTTTCAGTAATGCTTACCCTTGCTCTTTTTATAGCTGTACCTCTCGAAGGGGATGCAGCCGACAACTCTCTGACAATGTTTGCTGAGTCTCTTTTTCCACAGGATCTCAGATACATTGCGGTAGCCATAGTTAATTGTTCCGAAGCTACATTTGATATTAATTCTTTGCATTTCCGTTTTTGTGTACTCGAAGCACTTTCAGCAAACTCTTTTTCTCGCCTTCCACGTTGCGGTATTTGTTTTGAAGTTGATGGTGCGTGATCAAGAGCAAAATCAACAGCAGAAATTTTTGAACTTAGCCAAATAGCATTGTCATGCATAAATCTTGCTTTATCACGGTGAGATTTGCTCCATCGCGATTGAAATTGGAAGCAAAGCTTTTTTATACGATCTTTAATTTTGGTATCGTCAACATCTGGTCCAAAAATTGATATAACGTGCTTTTCGACCGCTTCTGGTTTTTCGCTTTTCACTTTGCTCAACCAAATCCAAAATAGCTCCTCTCGCGATATTTCACTCATACTAAAAAAAGGCAAAAAATGGACAGGATTTTATTTTTGAAATTTGTTTTGGGCACATTAACAAAGATTCTGCTGGCATTCCCATCACGGAACTCCGTGGGACTTGGAAGTTCTAGTCTATCAAAGATTTGAAAGCTTTAAAATTTGTCTTACCTTTTAGCTGATTATAAAACAATTTTTTCAAAATACTTGAGTGCAAACATAAATATTGTATAAAGCAAAAATTTTAAGTTTAAGTAATAACCTTCAATACAAAAAATATTTTAGGCCAAAAAAAAACACTCACAACTTCGACCTGATCACTCAAACTTTTGTGATCAATGGAAGCTTGCAAATCAATTTTTGCATGCTATGCAATTGCACGTGTTTGATTAGCTGTTATCACGCCAATAACATTTTTTTATTCTCTTTTGTGTTTGTTTTCGTAACAATTGGGTCTCTTCTCACGTAAAAAAAAATATGAGCGAGTTACGAAAACATTTTTTTTTGAATTTCGAGATGCCAGATTGATTAAATCTCACAGTGTGCACCGCTTGCTTATATAATCGCTTAAAAAATTCACATCTTTTTAACTTTTCCTACCCTTTTTAATATTTTTGAACAAAATTTCTGTTGAGTAGTGTTGAACTGAATTGTCTATTATTTTCAACAAAAAACCCACCATTTTTCAATACGAAAAATGTGCATGACTTGTAAGCTTATAGTATAAATTGCTCATACATTAACCAAAAACTAACAAAATCGGCCAACAAAATTCAAATTCAAATAAATGTAACTGACACTAGCACGGTCTTCAAAAATGCTATACCACGGAAAAATACAACTCTGTGATATTGATTGAAACTCACCTCAAGGCATTGCAACAATGCGAGAATGTTGTTGTTGTTGGAATTATAGGCCTTTCGGTGATGTTGATACTTAGGGATCTTCGATCGATACTAATTCGCACATGTGAATTGCAGAATTGAGTTTGTAAAGGGTTTTTCAATAAGAGCGCTACAAAAGTTTTTTTAAATAAAACAAAACCGGTTTTAGATAGCAATGAAATTCTTTATTCCTGTGAAAGTACGTTCGATGTCATTATGTATGGAACTCAATTTCTCAATTTCAGAAGTCCAGACGCTGAACCCAATTTTCCACTGTTTTCAAGCATAAATCGGCCGATACTGCTGCAATTTCACGTTCGATTTTCGTATGAAGTTCATCAATCGTCGCTGGCTTGTTGGCATAGACCATAGACTTGACGTAGCCCCACAGGAAATAATCTAACGGCGTTAAATCGCACGACCGAGGCGGCCAATCGACTGGGCCATTTCGTGAGATAACACGTTCACCAAACTTGGTTTCCAATAAATTGATTGTGGCATTCGCTGTGTGGCTTGTGGCGCCGTCCTGTTGGAACCACATGTCCTCCAAGTCCATATTATCCAATTGGGGCCAAAAATATTCGGTTATCATTGAACGGTAGCGATTCGCATTCACAGTAATGTGCCGGTCTTGATCATCACGGATGAAGTACGGCCCAATGACGCCGCCGGCCCATAAACCGCACCAAACCGTAATTTTTTCGGGATGCAATGATGACTCATGGATTACTTGTGGATTGCTGTCTGACCAATAACGCATATTTTGCTTATTGACGAAGCCATTCAGCCAGAAATGAGCCTCATCGCTGATTATTGAGGCCTCTTAAAGTTGGCCTCTTAAAGTTGAGGCCACTGACACCAAATTTCGGTAGTAAATTTTAATAATTTCGACTCGTTGTTGGCTCGAAAATCTTTCCATGATGAAATGGTAAACCTTACTGAAGAGAAATGTCAAAAGAGCGGGGAAAAATATGGCGTCGTTTGTCGATTTACTTTTGTAGCGTCTCTGTTGAAAAACCCGTTATATATACGAGTGATGATCAACCGATGGTATCAATTCAGGCACAGTAGTTAGACATCTGATGATGAACTTGTCACGGAGTTCGAAACTAGTCATGCTAGTGAGTGTGTGTTGAAATGAATTGTCTATTATTTCCAACAAAAACCAACAACTTTTCAATTCGAAAAATGTACATGACTTGTAAGCTTGTATGAATTTCTCATACATTAACCAAAATCTATAAAAAAAAAACCTTAAGGTTGATTTTATAAAAAAAATATATTTATTTTCAGAATTTTTTTAAATTTGTTTTTCACCAATAAAGACTAATGTCTGCGTATAGCACGCCCTCATGTCGTTCATTCACCTTTCAACCCAAATTGCTTCAATTGACTTGTCCTGTTGTAACAGCTACTTAGTATTTTCATCACAATGTCCACTCAGGCTAACCAATATTTACATAAACAACAACTTAACAGTTTAGATATGCACGTCCATGTTTTCCCGATAAACTAAAAACTGTCGTGCTGTCGTCCACATGTAGTGCGCGCACATTACGTCCATGTCAATGTCCATTTAACTTTACCCAACTTCTACTCTACTTTTTCATTGGGTTACGCGTTTTTACTTTTCTCTTTTGTCTTACAGTCATTTGCATAAATGCAATTATTTCTTTTGCAAACAAATATTTTCTTAGGTTTTCTTAAAATCAAAAAAAAATTATATAAAAAGCAAAATGACGTAGGACTTTGAATAAATGAATTACTTACCATACCACCAACACCACAATAGACGGATAGACCCACCAGCAGGCCGATGTGATTTAGAGCGGCTCTTATTTTTAACGACTTCCAGAAACTTTTCTTGCAGATGCCCTTGTTGGTCTCCACTGTTTCGACGCGAACATCCAAATGCTTCAGTTTGTTGAGCAGCTCCGCATTGGCATCATCCGTTGCATCGAATTCAACCATTTTATCTGAGTTTCTTCAAGTTTTCTCTTTTTCATGAATTTTCTTTTTTATTTCAACACTTATTAATTCACTCATAAATTGAAATTATGTACATTTGCACTTCATTTTTGCGGTATAAAAAAATATTAAGATTTATGAATTTGTAATAAAAAAAATATTAAGTTTAATAAAGAATTTTCCCATGGATGCTCACTAGTGAGGCAGCACCTTTTCCAAAGGACAACCACAAAAATGTGTGATATTTTGTAAAATACATCAGAATATAAATTCACGTTGTCTTTATAGCCTACATTTTAAATTTGTTAGCACCGTAAAACAGTGCAAGGCATTGCACCACTGACACAACAGTTACTCAGAAAAAATTATTGCCAAAAAATATCAAATTAAGACTTTGTTTAAACACACAAACCCGATCCAATTACTTTTTAATTGAGTCAATTAGTCTAGAAAATTTACGCAAATATCACGAAGTAAATAAATACAATTACCACCAATTACTATTTCACTTGGACGAATTAATTGTGTACTTGGTATTACAAAATTGTTGATTTAATAGACTTCAAATGAAATTTGGTAGGAAAATATTTTGAAAACTTTCGTACTAATATATTTTGAAACAATTCTCACTAAGTTGGGTTTTGTTTATCCCTATAAAATACCGTTCGGAATCGGTGTAAAACTGTAGGTCCCAATCAGTGAGTGAAAACTGGAAAGCGCACAGCTCAGTGATTTGTGAGAAGTTCTCCCCTGTCCCTTCATGGGATATAATGGGAAACCATTTTTTTTTATTAAAGTGTGATGATAAACTGAAATACTTGCGGATAAGGCAGTTGGTGAGATGTCCTCGTGTGCATCGAAATAGCGAAACACATTTTGAACTCTAATTAACATCGTAATCGTGTTGGTTATAAATGTAATTAAAAATATATATAAAATGCTGATCAATTTCTTACTCACGTCAATTACGCACGTAATTGAACTAAAGTATTAAGTGTTGATGAACTTTGTACTCCATTTGATTACGCAATTAATTGAAAAACTAAATAAATTCTAGATTAACTTTGTACTCAACACAAGTACACATTTAATCGAAGATATTATACCGGATTGATTAATTTTATACTCAATCGGATTGTAAATTTAAATGATATATCGCACTCTATCTACAAAAGAGTCATAACTCAAAATTTTCAAATTTTCAGTAGAGCCAAAAAACTGATGTTGTTAACTAGAAATATGTATGAAAATACTGAATTATAGACATATTCATACGGGACTTTTTTGACGAAAGGGAAGAGTAAACGACGTCAGATTTTTACAGCGGATAGAAATGGTCCTTGGTTATTGTTTTCAAGCAAAAAAAAAATTAAAATCTGAAAATTTTGAGTTATGACTCTTTTGTAGTTAGGGTGCGATATATTCAATTACCACCCTACAATTTGTGTACTTGAGTTAACAATTTTCTTCATTAGCTATAATCCAAATATAAAAGTGATTGAGTGGACAAATTTTGTGTTCGATTTGAGTATTAATTTTTTTCGGTGTAGTGAGTCCAGGGCACAAAGCGAAGCAGATAGTACACATCATAGGGTAATCACGTATAGAGTAGCAAACTCTCTCAGTAAATTCATGACATTTGGTGTGTTGCAGATGGGCGGTTGCATACTGGAAAGTATTGCTTAAATAATACCAGATAGACGCAATGGCTCAAACCAACCAACAATGAATCAGCAACTGCATTTCGTCGTGTGCGTTAAAATTTTTGTGTAAATACACCACAAATGCCTTTAAATTTCACAGCTTTTCTTCAACACGACATGAAAATTTTAAGTCAAAATTTGTTTAGTTTCATCTGGTGTAAGTCAATTTACGTCAATTAACTCTATTGCACCGATCGCAGCACGAATAGTGTGAAAGGAAATGTCAGATGAGAAGAATGGCAGCTCTATATGGCATTACTCTATAGTAGACATTTTCCGTTGTTACCTTAATAATATAAAAAAAGCCAAATTAACATTTTTCGAAATCGAGGTTTTTACAGATTCTTGTTGAGTACGTCCTGATTAGGGTACCCATTTTATCGGGATTTTTGATTAATCGGTTAATCGTTAATCGGAAATTCCAATCTGACATTTAACCGAACAAAACGCAATTAAATTATTCGATTATTCGAATAAATTAAAATAAATTAAAACAAAAAAAGAAAACAGTGTTCAAATATTTTACTAGGCACATTTATTAAAACAAAACAAAACGTAACAAAAGCAACTCCATTATAAAGTATAAAATATATGTAGGTAGAAGTCACAAATCGTAGTTGCATTAGCAACATGAAAATTAGTGATTTTTCGTACCAAGCCAAAATTTAAAAAAAATCTCAAAGTTTGGACCCAAAAGTGCCAAGCTTACGGGTACCTCCCATACAAAGGGTAGGGTCGCTCTGAAACTATATCGCACTATAACACCCTATTGGATTGATTAATTTTTAAAAAAATTTAGCAAAACGTAATTTTCTGACTATTATCCTTCCTGTATATAGTTTGAGCAGAATCGGACCAGGTATTTTGATAACCCCCATACAAAGTGACCAGTGGGTCTTGAAATTTCATCAGACTATTACACCCTATTTAATGAACCAATTTTGAGACCATTTTTTTTAATGTATGTCTATGAGCCAAAGCACTGTGCGACGCTTTCTCTCAACAAACTATCAAACCTGTTCGAAATGTGTGTAAAGTTATGAACTTTGTTCGCAAATTGTTGTTATAGTATGAGTTGCCACTTTGTAGGAGTGTTTCAAGACGGACGTACTTATATTTTATTAATCGATTAATCGCACTGATTTGTTCGAGTTAATTGTTAATCGAAAAATTTAATTATTAAAATGTTCGGTTAATTTTACAGCACAATTAATCGAGTAACCGAATAATGATTAATTGAATGGCTGCCCTAGTCCTGATACACCTTGCATTAAAATCTCCTGCAGGTTAGATGAAAACTAAGGAAGTTATAAGTTATAATTTTTGTTTTTATTATATTATGCCTTTTTTAACACGTTTTTTCCTTCTCCTGTACAATTTGTTTTTCATGAGTTGAGTCTGTTTTATATTAAGGTCTCAATTTATATATTTGAGTAAACGAATTTCCAACCCAACCGTCTTTAAACTTTTGTCTCAAAAGATTGGTAACGAACAGTCATCGCTAGCGCACGCAAGCGTACATAGAAAATCACCAAAACGTACATAGAAAATCACCCAATCAATTTATATATTTGCGTAAACGAATTTCCAACCCAACCGTCTTTAAACTTTTGTCTCGAAAGATTGGTAACGAATAGTCATCGCTAACGCACGCAAGCGTACATAGAAAATCACCCAGCTCTGCTCAAAATACTTCTCGTACGTTTCGAGTTGTTTATTTCCGCTCACAAGTCGTTCCGATCGTGAGTCGTTAGTTGTAGGCATCGCACGCGCTCGGGAGTGCTTTCAAAATTTAATATGCACGCGCTCTTGTGTCGGATCGAAAAACGAGCAGTGCAAAAACTTGTGAGTGAGTTCGTTTCTGTGACATTTATGGCTAATATTTTAGTTAATAATTAGTTAATTATGATAAGATGTTAACAAGAGATTAATCATTCGACGAGTTTTTCAGTGGTCTTGTTAATTACACAATCATTTATACTAACTAATATTATGAAATAGGAAACAGCTGATTTCAAAGCAGAATTCGTAAACAAAACGAAACAAACATTCGATCAAATTGAAAAAATAATTTTTATTACAAAACAAAATAATGCCAAATGGCAAAAAATAACAAAAATTATCATTGAGTAAAGAGACTTAGAGGTAACATCGGTCTGATCCGACGTTGCAATTTACACTCTTCGTGGTGAGGTCGGTGCGATAGAGAGATGTTTGACGAAAATTGACTTACACGAGGTGAAGTTACAAGAACTTCTCACTTGAATTTTTTACATCGTTTTGGTGAAAACTCTGAAATTTAAATGTTTTTTTACACTGTTTTGTTGCCTGTTATTGCCATAGATGAATATAGTATAGACACATGTATTCTCTAATCTGACATTTCATTTCACACTCTTTGTCGTAGGTTTGTGGAAATGAGAGAAATTCGACAAAAATTAACTTAACCAGGTGGAGCATAGAATAATACATACGTAATTAATAATTTAAAATTACCTTACACCAGGTGGAGTTACAAAATGTGTTCACTTAACTTTTTCATGTCGTTTTGGTGTAGAACTGAAAAATTTTAATATATTTTGCATTTTTTTGATGACTTTTATCGTTGGTATACATTTGTATTGTATTTAACACAACTAGTTTGCCACAAAAACACGAAATTCAGTTGTTGTTCCTTTGTTGGACGTTGTTTACTTTTGCCGCTATCTGGTATTATTTAACCCATGTTTTCCACCACCCAATGTTTACTTGCATCCATCCCTAAGACGTTTACTTTATTGAGAGAATTAATGTGTCTATACTATATTCGTCTATGGTTATTGCTAGCATTCATTTGTTTTTGTATTTAATACAAAAATTTGAACACACAAAACGAAATGCCGTTGTTGTTTGCCCCTATCTGCTATTATTAAAGCAATACTTTTCAACATGCAACATTCGTGTGCAACCAAGCCTAATGAGGAAAATTTACTGAGAGTTGTGGCTACTCTAGGTGTATTTAGCCTATGACTCTATGAAATGACGAAACATCTAAGAAACTTTAAATATTTATTTTTAATTTTTTGCCATTACCTGGGTTTATGTAACACTCTTCGAAGGAATTGCAGCCTGCAAGCCCCATTTCGTTACAACTTTGCAAAATATACTAATCAACAAAATTTTCATTTCGATCTCGAAAATGGATGAAAATGTTCAAAATTTTAATTTATTTACTTTTTCGTTAAGTGTCCGAATTGAAGCAACTGGATACAACTTAGGGTCATTATCACAATATACAGTGAGAGCTAACTAACAGTTATAGTGCACAATAAGTGGGTTTCCCAACCACCTGCCACCACACGATAACCCCATAAAGAATTATTAGATTTTTAATCGGCGACGACTCCACTCCAAAATTAAATAAAACCATTTTCTAAGGTATCATAGGGTTGGGAGTCTATTCTTAAGAACTGGGCCTATACATTGAACAAATGCTACCAGACCATTGTAGTGTATTTTAGGCAGAAGATATGGCAAACGGAGAAGTTGCCCTTTGGATGGGGCGAAACGTCATCACCGTCTAAGGTATCAACATATACCCTAACAATCCGGCTCTCTGACAGTTCCTGCAATCTGTATCCCTCACGTCAAGAACTGACCACAACTGCCGCGCATCTCTAAATGAGATGAGCAAGCAGTTCGATATTTACTTGTATGGGTGTTGGGGCACAGGAACATTCTAGGGAACCATAGAGCAGATGAGCTGACACTGTTGGGAACTACCTTGCCTGTTCTACTAGATACCGAGCATGTGGGTATGCCTCTTTCTGCGTGTAAGCTAATGCCTAAAGCCGAAGCTCTCAGAAATGCGAATAGATGGACTCGTGGCGCACAATGCAGTATCACCAGGCATGTATGACCAAGCAATAACCTAAAGCGAATGTTAAACCTGATATCTATTACTAGACAAAATATCTCTATGCTAGAAGCTGTGATCACTGGATATGGTTTAACAGGAAGACATGCGTCATGGCTTGAAATCTCAGGTCATGATTGTTGCAGGAGCTGTAGGGATTGAAGGTGAGGGCGTTGGACGTCTCATATGCTACTGCCCCGACTTTTGTATGAATAGGAGAAAGTAAAGGAAATAGAAATAGGATCCTAGTTCATGTTGTATCTAATAGACATTCCAGAAGTTAAGCTGAATGATCTTAAGACCTTTCTACCGAGTACTAATTGGTTCGCCAGTACTAATTGGTATTCAGCCATATCATGGAATATCGGGATTAGGAATCATATACATAGCTTGAACGTCCTTTAACCATACCGTGACATTTAACAGGTTCAACGATGGGACGGAATATGACGTCCCGTGGTATCACAATGGTAGTCATTGAACTAAGGGTGTCAATTGTAATTGCCACTTCTACCAAACCTAACTAAACCTGCACATAATATGTCATTGTTGGCACCGCAACAAATACAAATATTTATATTGTTTTGGATGAAGTATATTTTTGAATCAAAAATCAGTTGACCACATTCATATGTATTCAAAATAATATGCGTAAAACTAATTTTCAAAATAAAGTGCCTATATTCACAAATTGACATAAAAAAAGTTTGAAATATAATTAAAAGTATAATTTAGATATGAGTAGAAATATTTTAAATATTCTAGAAATTAAACAATACGTGGGCTTTCTTCTGGGATGTGACCGCACTAACCATATCATTCCAAGCATTTGAAACCAAGAAAACAACGACAAATCTAAGACGATGGTATAATTTGTATTAACCGAAAAGATCGGACAACAAATTATTATTTTCGAAAATGTTGACTTTCGATGGAAATGCCAAACTTGGAGTTGAAGTCGGTCAAATTTTTACCACTCCAATTCCGATTCCAGGCACATATCCCAGACTCCGACTCCAAGTCTCAATACACAACACAGTAATTTGTATGTTAGACTTTCAGGCGAGAACCATTTAATTTCGAAAATATTAACAACTTTAGAAAACCTGTCGGGTAAATTTTCCAAATTTGTCAAATATTTTATCAAAATATCATACAATTTCAATTTCAAGTTCAACAGGGTTCTGAAAAGTAAGCTTCCTAACTCCGCTTAGCTCATTAACACCACTACACACGTGGAAAAGGCTGTATCCAAGTAGGAGAAATCCATGGATACAGCATTCAAAGTGTCACGTCCTCAGTCACGCTCAAAGAAAACCTATCCGCCTTGGTGGACAGATCAGCTCACAACTCCAAGAAGAAAATCTCGCAAAGCTTTGAGTGCAAGCTATATAAGTGGATCCTGACAGCCGTATAAGGATAAACTTAAAGAGTATAAGAAAGCAATAGCCACTGCAAAAATACGATCTTGGTCAAAGTTTTGATACAGCAAGACTGAGCAAAATACTGGTCAAGGGGCACTCAAATCCCACCTATGTGAGGAGGGATGACGGGACATGGTCAAATAGCTCAGCGAGAATACATCCCAGGAGGTGCCGACATTATCAACTCAATACTCGGATACTTATGGTATAAAGGATATAATCAGTCCAGACAGAATATCCTGGGCCATCTATAGCATCTCACCATATAAATCTCCGGGCCCAGATAGTATTATACCAAAGATGCTGCAATGCGCGCAGGTCATAATCAGGCCGTGGCTCTATATTATATTCTGATCCTGCCTGACTCTTAACTTCTTACCGAAGAGTTGGAGCCAGGTAAGAGTGGTCTTCATTCCTAAGGCGGGGAGACGGAGTCATGAGAGCGCAAAGGATTTCAGACCGATCAGCCTCTCATTGCTTCTTCTGAAAACGCTTGAAAGGCTAATCGACGCACACATCCGCACGAAAATGGATGGATCGCCCAAAAATATCACGCAGCCAACATGCATATCTAAAAGGCCGCTCAACCGACACAGCCCTCTACGAAGTCGTCAGAACTATTGAGAGGTCCTTGGAACACAAACAATATACCCTCGCGGCCTTCTTGGATATAGAGGGTGCATTCAATAACGTGAGCTCAGCGGCTATAGAAGAATCACTTGAAGATCTAGGCGTGGAAACATTCCTCAAGAGTTGGATAGTGACAATGCTACAGATCAGAATTATCAACGCCTCTATGGGAAACAGCGAGTCATAAAAGCGTGTGAATAGGGGAACTACCCAGGGTGGGGTCATCTCTCCACTACTTTGGTTACTCGTGATCAACAAAATACTACTGAGACTTGACAATATGAGGATCAAAACCGTTGCGTATGCGGATGACGTGGTAATAATTGTGTCTGGTTTGTTCCCATCCGTGCTGATCACTTAACGATTGGGCCACTGTGAGTGGTCTTGGTCATGCTTTTTTGTTAACATCCGTGCTGATCACTTAACGATTGGGCCACTGGGAGTGGTCTTGGTCATGATTTTTACCACGAAGACCAAAATACCAAAGTTTAATCCTCCTCGGCTAAGTGGAATAGATATTCTACTGTCAACTCACGCCAAGTTTCTTGGTCGTGATTCTAGACCCTAAACTTTCCGGGAAGCGTAACGAAGAACACAGCGCACAGAAGTCAACCGTTGCGTACTACGCTTGTCGAAAAATTATCGGAAACCGGAGGGGGCTCCGACACAAAATGGTGCTATGGATGTACACTAGCGTAATCAGATCAATACTCTCCTATGGAGCAATGGTATGGTAGCCTGTCGCCGGGAAGACGTCAACCACGAAACTGTTGTATAGAGTACAGAGATCAGCTTGCATCGGCATAACAGGGGCAACGAGAATGTGTCCAGCTGAACCCCTTAATAAAATCTTCATATTATACCAATCAACCTTCACATCACAGCTAGTGCGGCTTGGAGTGCCACCCGACTAAACGCTCTTGGACTCTGGAAGACCAACGCATATGGACATGCGAGTATACTACAGACAATCTCAAGAAAACTCAATATAACCACCGATTACTGCACTCCCTCATTGACGTTCGATAACCTAATCGATGTCAGGCTTCCCAGGAGAATAGAGTGGGATAAAGGGAACCACTTACAGGTTTTAACACCAAAGTAGTTACGGACGGATCCAAAATGGAATGTGGAACCGGATCGGGTGTCTTTTCCGAAGAGTCAGGCCTCAATTTATCATTCAAACTCCCAGACAAGTGCAGCGTTTTCCAAGCGGAGGTACTGGCCATCAAAGAAGCCTGCGCCGCACTTATACTACAGCGAAGAACAGAGCACATTGGAATATTTGTAGATAGCCAGGCGGCTCTCCTATCACATAAATCTTACAGCACTGCATCTAGACTCGTTAGTGAATGTAGGGCAGGATCCTCTTAAACCGAACTCCACATGGTGTCAGTCGCAACGCCTATAGGGTTGGTCAAAAGAAGTATTTTCTTGCATTACCTTGAACGAGCGAAGACCAGATGGGATAGGACGAAAACGTGCCGCATATCCAGAAACACATGGCCAGAATGTAACATTCACCGGACTAACTCTCTGATTAGCCATAATCTGGGAGACATATCTAGGCTAACTGGCGTGCTGACCGGGCACTGGCCAATCGGTAATCACACAATACAGTTGAAGCTGTCATATAATGACCACTGCCATGCCTGCGATGACGCAGAAGGGGAGGAGACGGTGGAGCATCTCTGCAGTTGTCCGGCTCTGATGAATAGACGCCTGAAGACTATGGGCCGTCCCTTCCTGGATAACCTCACTGAGATACACGAGATAGATCTAGGGGATCTAATGAGATATCTCCGATTAACAGGATTAACAGGATATAGACACGGTACTTTGAACTGCCCGGAGTGATGTGGTATGCAAAACGGTGTCTCAAGGCACTAATTGATGCTAAATAGTATCTTTAGCAACCTCGAAAACCAACCAACCAACCAACCGTCATACAATTTAAAATAACCCCACAACAACAAAATACGAAAAAATATGATTTGAGTTTGGAGGGGTTCGAACCTTGAACCTTCACTAGCTTCAATTTTCTAGTCGTATATACTGACATCGTGCTAATTTTTAGGCTGACCTTTTATTTTGCAATGGTGTAGCTGCCAAATTTGCACTATCCCTTACCGTGTAGTTCTCGTGGAAATGCTGGTGGTTGGTATACACTGTTTTTGTATTTTTTCTAAGTCGAGGAAATCCCCTAATCCGTTTAGCTCAAAGGAAATTGAACCAAATATAATTTCAGATCGAATCATATATGTATAATACCTACGACTAAGCCTGCTGAGCAAAATAACACCTAGATATTTGATTTTATTTAAGACCCATTAAACGTGAAGGGCTCCATGGTAGGTATTTTATATCTACGAGTAAAAAGGACGAGCTTGGTCGTGGCCGGTCCATTTTTATCCGCACATTAGGCCAAAGTACGTTAGCTACCCTGTAGAATGACCGTGAAAGTACTGGCATCATTGCCTCTTGCCGCTATTGGCACATGAACTTTTACGAAGTCATCAGTAGTTCATTCAGACAAGACATCCAATTGGAATGTGCCTCTGTTAACATACTTAGTAGAGATCAATATTCCCAGCATCTCCAGGTGAGCAATTCCTATACAAGTCCCATAACATCCACATCTCCCTTAAGAGTCGATGGCACCAAAACTAACACGATACATAGAGATGTAAACGAAAGTTTCAATAAGTTTTTGGAAGAAAAATGTAGGTTTGATAGTACTACATCTCAAATCATAAACTTTTCCGAAAGTTTTGTAGCAAATGGAATAAATGAATCACCAGAGCATGAATATTTTATAACTCGGGAGGAAATCTCATATATTTTTAAAAATTTAAAGGGAAAACTCTCGTCTGGAATTGACAATATTCCAAATATAGTCCTCAAAAACATTCCCACTGATACAATTTTTAAATATTGCACACTATTTAACAACATGATTAACAACTCTTACTTTCCACAAGCATGGAAACTAGGGAAAGTTGTTACCTTGCCAAAGAAAAACAAAGATTCCAGTGACCTAAAAAACCTTAGAGCTATAACTTTACTGCCCAACATTAGTAAAATTTTTGAGGTTTGTATCAACACACGAATAATTAGGATATTAGACTCTCGAAAAATAATAAATGAAAACCAATTTGGATTTAAGTACAAACACTCGACAACACATGCAACAAACTTATTAGTATCCAACGTCAATTGGAATTTCAATAAAAACTTGTACACAGGAGCATGCTTGATAGATTTTCAGAAAGCTTTCGACAACATTTGGATTCCTGGTTTAATCTACAAAATAATTAATTTCAACTTTCCGTTCCATTTGACAATCTTGCTTTTTAATATGATAAACGACAGACATTTCGTTGTTAACAACCGTGGTGATGAAAGCACAAAACAGTTTTGTATAGTAAATGGCTTGCAGCAGGGTACAGTTAATGCACCTATCCTATTCAACCTATATATACACGAACTATTAAATCTGGTCCCTGACTCAATTGGTTTCGCTGATGATATAATAGTTTATCATGCTGACAATAGCGTACAAAATATATCAGAAAATTTGCAACATAAATTTGATAAGGTAGTTAAATACTCCGAAGATTGGAATATGCAAATAAATTTTGATAAATGTGAAACAATTCTTTTTAGGCCACCTGTCGGTAAATGCAACTACAATATAAATAAAAACTGGAAAAGTTTTAGCATAAAGTCACCGATTGATAATATGAATGTTCCGAACAAGGAATGTGTCAAATATTTAGGTATTTACATAGATAAATTTCTGTATTTTAATGATCACATTAAACTTCAAGTTGAAAAAGCAAGGAAAGCATTTTTCAACTATAAAACATTATTTTTTTCGAAATACATCACATCAGAAGTGAAAATACTATTATACCAAACGCTTATACGCCCTATATTAACGTATGGTTGCCCTATATGGTTTAATGTGTCACCCTCTTATATGGAGCGATTTCGAAAATTTGAGAGAAAATGTCTTCGATCATGCACTTCCCTGCACAGATCGGCAAATAGCAACTATGTTAAGTATATATCCAATAAAAAATTGTATAGTTCTTCAAAAATAATCAGAATTGATAACTTCATTATTAAAATCATAAGAAACCATATCGTAAGAAGTACACAATGTTATCAAAATAATCTCATTATGGCGCCTTATTATGTAAATGATGGTTATATAAAAAATACTCTTTCAACAGGTTTTGTACCTCCTGAGGCTTTTATTTACTTGGATAAAAAAGGTTTTATACAAAACTCAAGAGGCGTTCCTATTTTCTACAACCTTAATAGAAGAGCAAATATAAAATCTGTAGATAATAACTTGGTTTTATCTCATCAGATTTGATACTAGTGTGTCAAACAGAGACCTTAATGAGAGAGTAAAAATTGATAAAACTAAGTACTGGTGGATAATAAGCTAAACTGTTTCTTTTCTTTTTTTTATCATCTGTGACCTGTTTTAATCGCTTTTATATGAAAGTAATGTTTTTCCAAAATTTTCATTACATGCTAAAATATAATATAACATATGTATTTACTGCTTATGTAATATGTAATATATAAATTAAAAATAATTTTAAGTAAAAGTAATCTACAGATCCTAACTATGCTTGAGTTCCCGATTATAGGGCTATGCGTTTGAGTATACAAATATAAAAATCTATTTTGTTTATTTATAGTTTTAAGTTGTAAGCATGAATTCAATAAAATAAACTACAAAAAAAAAAAAGTGTACGAGTATATCTGAAGTTTACACACGCGATGATAACTTTCTTAGCTAGGGTATCGCTACATCGGCAACACCCTTTGTGGTTCTGATAGCCAATCTGCAAAGGGAAAGCTTCTCGAAATCAGTTTTCATTGTCTGATTGGTAGCTACAGTTTTGCACTGGTTTCGCACAGTTTTTTGAGAGTAAGCTGATCAGAGAAGGGATCGAATCCTCGATCTTGTGTATAACCAAATATTACATTTCTTTTTTTTAAATTTTTTTTTTAATAATTTCTTTCCTTGATTTCGCAAATTTCAAACCGTACGATTGTAAGATTATTTTTATCAATTTATAAAAATATTATTTTCGTATTTCTCCTGTAATCATAAGGTTCGTTTGAGTGATATTGCGTCAAAATAATACCTAAAGGATTTTTCAACAGAGACGCTACAAAAGTAAATCGATAAGGACAGCAAACGACGCCATATTTTTTCCCGCTCTTTTGACATTTCTCTTCCGTAAGGTTTGCCATTTCATTATGGAAAGATATACGAGCCAACAACGAGTCGAAATTATTAAAATTTACTACCGAAATTTGGAGTCAGTGGGCTCAATCATCTTCAGCGATGAGGCTCATTTCTGGCTGAATGGCTTCGTCAATAAGCAAAATATGCGTTATTGGTCAGACAGCAATCCACACGTAATCCATGAGTCATCATTGCATCCCGAAAAAATTACGGTTTGGTGCGGTTTATGGGCCGGCGGTGTCATTGGGCCGTACTTCTTCCGTGATAATCAAGACCGCCACATTACTGTGAATGCGAATCGCTACCGTTCAATGATAACCAAATATTTTTGGCCCCAATTGGATAATATAAACTTGGAGGATATGTGGTTCCAACAGGACATCGCCACAAGCCACACAGCGAATGCCACAATCAATTTATTGAAAACCAAGTTCGGTGAACGTGTTATCTCACGAAATGGCCCAGTCGATTGGCCGCCTCGGTCGTGCGATTTCACGCCGTTAGATTATTTCCTGTGGGGCTACGTCAAGTCTATGGTCTATGCCAACAAGCCAGCGACGATTGATGAACTTCGTACGAATATCGAACGTGAAATTATCGGCCGATTTATGCTTGAAAACCGTCGAAAATTGGGTTCAGCGTCTGGACTTCTGCAAGCGTGCCTGTGGTGGGCATGCAAAAGAAATCGAGTTCCATACATAATGGCATCGAACATACTTTCACAGGAATAAAGAATTTCATTGGTATCTAAAACCGGTTTTGTTTTATTTAAAAAAAACTTTTTGTGGCGCTCTTTATGAAAACCGTATATGTACATTAGGGTGTACTTAAAAACGCTTTTATTCTTATTTTAATGCAAATTTCATTACAATAAAGACAAACTTTTCCCTGTGAGAATACATGTGGTCCCCTACCGGAGGTTTAAGATTCCCACTACTGTAGTGGGAAAAACTAAATGTTTTTGTGATTAATATGGATTTCGAACCATGTGTCAAAACACGTTTCAAAACAAATTCCCCATTATCCTTTATTTTCCCTATTACCCTGTGAGTAATGGGTAATCATGATGGATATATCCCCATTGTCGTGGGTAGCTATTTATTATTTCCCTCATACCCTGTGGGTAATGGGTAAACTTTCATTACCCATTCCCCATCTTGTACTGAATCATGTTCACAATTCATTGGTTATTATTTGTTAATAACAATAATCGTGGTTTGTAATTCTCCATCGTCGTGTGTACCTACTAGAGCCCTGCAACGGCACACATTTTCGCATAAACGAAAAAATTCGTATGTAATATACACACACCACTTCACTTCAGTTGTGTGTGCGAAGAGAGGTACACCCCCGTACCGACGCTTTGCAGTATGAATAGGTACGAGAAGATAACAACGAAAGTACACTGACGTATTCGTATTCGTAAGCGCCGGGTAAACCGAAGTAAAAGTTGCCGGTAACTTGTGTACATGCAGCGAATATACGAGTAATATTCGGTTATTATCGAAGTGAATATGGGGAAACGTCATATTAAGAAATTGGTGTGCTAAGATAGATCATAAGAAAATTATTAAAATTAAATACTTTTTGTAGATTTTTATTATTTTGTATGGTTCTGAAAATATGTTCTTCAGTTTTATATTTGTTTAAAAGTTGTTTTTTCCTGTTTAATTTAACAAATATAGTTTTCCATAACCAAACGATTTAACTTACCATTCTATTAACATTCTTTACTAAAACACACTGAGCATTGCAAAGAAAATAAAGTAAACAAACTTACGGTATATTCTACGTGTTCGGTGTAGTTCGCTCTGTCTCGTAGTATTTTATCAAATTCTCGCTTACAGAATACGAACAAAGCTCTCTTCTCTATTATCGAATACCGAGAACCAGTGTATGTCAATCGGAGCGAGTACGATGATCTGACAGTACCGGTATGCTGTGCTTCTCTTTGTTATTCGTTTTGTTGTTTACATTTCTTCGTTCGCAAGGTGCCGGTACAGCATGTACAGCAGTAAAATAACAAACAGAAAAACTTCATGCATGGCTCTAGTACCTACCCATTATTTTCCACATAACCCACAGAGAAATTGCGATTGGTAATTCCCCATCGTCGTGTCTAACTACCCATTAATTTTGTGATGGGTAATTCCCCATTATCGTGGGTAACTACCTTTAGTTTCCCTATTACCCTGTGGATAATGGGTAAACGTGATGGGTATTTCCCCATTTTCGTGGGTAGCTACCCATTATTTTCCCTATACCCTGTGGGTAATGGTTAAACGTTCATTGCCCATTCCCCACGGTGATGTGTAGGGGTTAAACTTATACGAACTCCTTAACTTGTACTGAATCATGTTCACAATTCATTGTTTATAATTTATTAATAACAATAACGACATATGCACACACGAATACAGGCGAATACAGAGAACCGATACAGGAGTGCTTCGTTCGTTCCTAAAAACCTTTAAAGACGTTTGGTTTATTTACAGAGTTATAGTCGGAGTTGAAGTTGGAGTTTGAGTGGGAGTTGCGGTGTTGGAGTCAGAGTTTTCAAAATGCCCTGAGCTGAAACTGAATTTCCTCTTGGTTCTGTTGTGCACACCGTATTTTCTATCAATACATTTACAGCAAACGATATTTTGATTAATTCAATTACAATAACCAAAGATATTGATAATTCGGTTCTTGCAACCGAGTTAATTTGTAATTTATTTGCCAGCTACAAATTATTTTTTATAAAAGTTACCCTATATATTAAACACATTTACCCATTTCAAAACTGCGGCAGACAATTTTTAAAAAATTAAAAAATGAGTTATAATGTTTGTTTTAATACAAGTCAAATGTCCGCTACCGTTATGGTTTGAATTAAGCACTTGTTGCGATTATTAAGATATTTCAGATATTAATGAAACTGTTTAGTTTACAACATTATATTCTACACATTCCCTCCAACGTCATTGATCTCGCCTATGTCAAAGACTTTGGATAATTTTGAAGTTTATGTATTCAGGTTTACGATAATTCTATATCCCTACTGATAGAAATATAGTCTTCAAAATGAAGATTTGCAAGTGCCCAAACCGATAGCAATATGCATCAGATGTAGCCACACATCTTCACC
Source organism: Phaonia tiefii (assembly GCA_963931995.1). Lineage (NCBI taxonomy): Eukaryota > Metazoa > Arthropoda > Insecta > Diptera > Muscidae > Phaonia > Phaonia tiefii. The sequence goes on along the minus strand of OZ008370.1, from coordinate 110,350,296 downwards.
GAAGGTTGTTTGGAATGCTACTATAAAAAAAAATTCAACTAAATGCAAACAAAAACTCAAGATCAGAGAGAATATCTTACAATGCAAGTGTTTGAAAAAATGTCCAAGTACAACTACACAAGAATCATTCACAAAACTTCTTTACATGTCCACAGGACCATCGGTTGCAATTAGACAAGATTTTTGCTGTTGCCTAACAGACAACACAATTCATACATGCAATAAAATTGTCTGCAGCTTCGTCGTGCTCTACATTCAAATTCACTAGGGTGATTTTTATTCATTAGGTCTGTTTTTTGTAACTGATAATTTTTAATTTAATTTATTCAAGCTAAAGACCATTCTACATCTCTATTAATAGAAAAACTAGTTCATTGACAAGTCTTTTATATGAATTTCATTAAATACTCATTTGCACTTAGTTTGAGGAATTTTTCAAAGGCAGTATTCCAAGCAATCGCACATGAAGATCTGCGGCTAGATCTGAAATAGCTATCGAGGATGCATTTTACAAAAACTTCTTTTTCAAAAACTGTATCTCTATTAACACCGTCACTCTCTCGTCTCTCTCACGACACCGTCAACCACATCAGTGGGATCGCAAACTCAAACAATTATATGGACATGCTTTCACACTTGCCGACACGACGGTTTTATGTCGTTGCCGGCGACGACATGTTGGCGAGAAGCAAACACTCCACTCATGTCGTCGACGACATTTTTATATTTTTATGAACAGTGCAGAGTGTTTTCTTATTCTTCGAAATTTTTTAAACAACAACTGCATGTCGGTATCGTGTCGTGTAATGTGTAAGAACTTTGCAAAAATCGTGTCGGTGACGGTGACGTGCTGGTGTCGTGTCGGTGTCGGTGTCGTTGTCGGTTAATGTGAAAACGTCCATAGAATGGTCTTGAGCTTGAATAATAACATAAAAAATTACTCATTCGATATATACATATATTCAAATTTAACATAAAATAAAAACTTTAGAAAACTTTAAAAAAAATATTCTTCCAACAAACTGTATTGGATTTCGATATAAAAAAGAGAAAATTCTTTTGATGCAACCTCATTTCAGAAATAATTCGGTTGGGGGCAACTGAAGTTTTCGGTAACCACAACCATATACAACTTGTTATTCATTTGCGGCAACCGAATCATAATTATTTTGCAAAATACTCTAGAACTGGTATCTGCAACCGCCGGTAAAATACGTATCGTTTGAGACCCCGTTTTCAAAATAAAATGTTCAGTTCGCCTACCCTACATTTGTAATGTGAGTTGTATTAATAATCTTTATATTTATCGTGTGTTCCTTTCAATTTGCCAATCAACAATTGCTTTTCTTTCAAATTATCGCATTAGTCATTAGTTTAAACTTTTAATTATCGCAATTACACAAGATTTAATTATTGTTTTTTTTCTAATTTTATGACAAACGACTGCTGGCGTATGAGTGATATTATTTATATTGCCTTTGCTGTAATTAACGGCCACCATAACGTATGAGTGTTACTACACATGTTAATGTGCTCGTAATTGACGATGTGCACTGCTCCCTCTATTTCATTACTTTTTAATTGCACTTCTTTATGGTTTTTGTTGTCTTGAGTTATGGTCTAAATAATTGTCATTACAAGCGCATTCTAGGACACATGCAGTAGATTTCATGAGTGACAAAATATGTTAATTGAAATTTTGGTAAAAATGTAAATTACATTTTTGGGGTTTGGTTTTTCGCAAGTATTTGTAAACTAATTAATGTCTGAAATTCTTTGTGGGCTGAAAAATAACGTTTGGTCAAAGATTTTTGTTATCCCATTAAATTCTATAACGAGGTCCTCGCAAATGTGGTCGACGTCACATCCTGGAAATATTTTTTTGACAAAATTTGAATAATATTAAACATTTTTTAAAATTTTGTACATTGTGTTCCTGTAAAAACTATTACTTTTAATGCTACTTCTTCGAAGTAAATCGGGAATTTTCATATGAATGTTTGTCCACAGTGATCGTCTGGTAATTATGTGTCTAAAAAATTAGCGGCTCAAAACGTAATATCTATGCATAAGGCTTAAACAGTAAGGCACAGATTATTGATTGTCACCCCACAACGATTCCTTTACCGATTGTATTAGGACATGGGGGTTCTATGCACAATTTCGGTGTTCTAAATACAGTGTTAACAGATACAATTGTCTCATCTGACAAAACAACAAACAAATATAATGTTTTAAAGCTTGTAGAAAACGTTCAGAAATATAGCTTTCCTAAATTCTCGCAAACTCTCTACTCAACAGTCTTTGTCATCAATTTTACTGAAACAAATCGCTTCTCTAGATATGATTACTCTATGGCCGCCGGTATATTTTATTTGTCTGTGATTGTATGGCAAGATGGACATTGTCTGCAATCTCAGTACGTATAATAAGTTCCCAAGCGGCAGGTACTACCAGTCCCCAAGCGGCAGGTACTACTAGCTGGCTTTTACGTGCGGCTAGAGCTCGCCCGATCTTGCTTACACTCGCATATCAGCCTTTCACAAACAAAAAAAATTTATCGAAAATGTGAACCCCAAGCAAACATCCAACCTCCAGCAGTGGTTTTCGGACCCTATACTCTCCTTTCGCACTACCACTTCTCTCTAGAAGATATGTCGGCCGAGAAATCACCCGGGTGGGTACCCTTTACACGCCACCACCACTATTACCTAGTGTCGGACATATCTGGCAGATAAATCTGGCAATGTGCTTCCCCTTGCAATTAAAGCGACCATGACATGTCATATGATAAAACTTAAGCTGTCATTGGGAACATGAAAAAATTTCAAAGCTTTTGTGCATTTATTTTCAGAGTCACCTTAAATAAATACATAACAATCAGTAGGATGTGTGCTTCCTAATTTAAGACTCTCCTACCTATAGTTTTACACTGGTTCCGAACGGTTTTTAAAAAATCCTAGTTACTAGATAGATATTATCGCCGTCATTGTGTTCGTCGTCGAAAGAAACATAAGGTGGCCAGAGCAGGAATCAAACCCACGTTCTCATGTAAATTGAACACTGCCATTGCAATTTATATCAAATTCAAAATTATGTATATAAAAAGTTTTTAATATTTTCATTATTTCGTTTTGTTCCATAACTGCGTGAGATTCCACAAATTTTGTTTATTTCTAGAAGTGTATGTAATCACAATTTGCTATTTGTGGAATAAAATTTAAAAATTCTAGGAAGCCATATATCAAAAAAAAAAATTATTTCTTTTAATTAAAAAAAAACTTGAATATATATTTTTTTATATAAATTCCTATGCATTTCTTAATTACTCTAGAAGTTATGGATGTTTGAAGACAAAAATGTACCCGCCCCTCTGCACAACATTTAGCGCCTAAATGAACGTTGGCATAACCGCAAAATCAGCATAAAACTAAATATATTATGATCGTTTTTGTTGAAAAGCCTATTTATATATTACTTTAAGTTATACAAGTATAATTCTAGACTGACTAAGGAAAAAAACTTTACTCATTTCACATAAATAGAATAGAATCGGGCGAATAAGACGAAGGCAAATTTCATTAAAAAAAAATTCGTGTTAAAAAATTACAGTTAACTGGTTTATGGAATATCAAAATTAACACATATATTTTTCTCTTTTCAAATTAGTTGTGTACATATATTTCGAATCACATCCGATGGCAAAGATAAATTTCTCGAAAAACTAATTGAAAAACTAATTGAGTTGAATTAAATTAAATTGAATTTCCATTTTCTTCACTTTATAATTTCACATCTCAACTAAAGAATTTCACTTGATTTATATTAAATTTACATATTTCATCTTTATCTCTTTATTGCATTTTTAACAAAATTCTACTTTTAATTTTAATAATTTTTTTAATCCGTCATATCCACCACATTTGCTTCCACTATTTTTCTAAAATCATTTACAACTTATGATTCAAACGAAATTTTTTTTTTTTAACTTCTCCTTAAATTTCGCGCATTTTCCAAACTTAAAAATATCGACCGTCTGCGCTTTAAGTTCCTTACGCGACGCTATCTCAACACTAACTGACAATGGGGACGTTGCTTCAGACTACAGGCACACGGATGCTGGAGAAAATTTGCCACATTTGGCCGCATTCGGATCAGACACCAAACAGTCGGGCAACATGTTGAAAACTACCTCATCATACGAGAATACAACAAGTAATACAACGAACAGTTTATCATCATGTTTTCCATTTCATTTCCTTTTAGTTTTCTTATTTTGTTCGTTCGTCTGTCTGTCGTTTGTTTCGTAGTGGCAACATCAGCAACTTTTACTTCATCATATCATAGAATGTGTTTTTGTTTGGTCGGAGTCTTAGATGCTCATCGCCATTGTCGCCGCCATCACCCACCAGTTACTCGAATTCCAGATTTTATTGTACACTATAGAGAATGAACCAACAGTATCGACATGAACAACATTATTGCGTTAGCCGTTACCATCTTTACGGTAAAATTTAAAAAAATTTTAGTTTTACTAGAATTTCTTGTTCAAATTTTTATAGTAAATATTTTTCTTGGTTCCCATTCAATGGGCTTTATTACACTAGTTCTAGTAAACACTGTCATATGTAATTTGTCCTTCTTCCTTTATGTCCCACAAACATAAACACAACATGCAGGATACTACTTTAAAAAGTAATGATAATACGTCCCTTGTCCTTTGAAAATGATTATCATTATTTAGCTGATGTATCCCTCATTCAACGAAACACGTCCTTTGTAGAATGTCCTTGAAATCATATGAATTCGTGTGAGTCAATTTCGAGGGTTTCCTTTTTTTAAGGGAAATAGTTTTTAGAATTTGTTGTACACTTGTAGATAATATTAATAAATTATACATCGCAAATGTGTGCCGGGTAGTATAAGGGAACTACGCAATGATTGTAAAGAAATGAAATGATTACCCATTCTGATGTTTAGTTTTAAAATATTTTTAACAAGTGATACTAGGGGTCCAGTACAACAAGGCAGCTTTGGTAGCAACACAAACGGCAGGGAATATAAGAAAGCATCCAAGAGGATCAAAGATCCTTTCTTTACTTTACTTTACTTTTATTGACTATATTACAACCTCAACCTTACACATATTAATTAAACAAACAAATTAAACAAATTTCAACATATTCTTCCAACTGGCTCTATCCTTTGCCGTTTCTCGCCAGTTGGTAACACCAAGGACACGGAGGGATTCTTCTGCCTGGTCTTTCCAGCGGAGTCTTGGTCGTCCTCTTTTCCTGCTTCCATCGGGTACGTTATCAAAAATCTTTCGCGGTGGCTCATCTTCATCCATTCTGATAACATGGCCTAGCCAACGCAAATGGCGCAATTTGATTCGTCTAGCTATGTCGTCTAGATATGATCACTGATACGTCTCAGGATTATTAGGTGACCCTGTCACTGAAGCTTTTCGAAGTAGTGGACATATTCTACTGTCCTTTGAAGGCGGATGAGCCAACACCCCTGGCCAACGGCGGATCAAAATTGAAGAAACCAAAATCCAGTTTCGACACAATGCATTCTGGTCAGCGTCTGATCCATAATGGGCGGCTGAAACATAATCATCCTGGCAGTAGGTAAAATGCAAACCACGGTGGGTTGGGTTTGCCTCCCGCCACCGTTATATCGGCAATGCAAATACACAGAAAATATGATGAACAAAGATCCTTTCACCAGAACATAATGGAACAACATTTCAGTGAAACGGTTATAGCAAACTGCTACAGAATTATCTGAAATAAAGAGGAGTAGATTTTACCCAAATTTACAACAGTCGGGGATCCACGGAAACACTGGTGCATGTAGGACGTTTGAAATCGGTACTTTCACTGGTAACACCTTATATCTTCTTATTATCCTTGTATCACCTTATAACACCTTATATCTTATCCAATCAGTGAATAAAGAAAATCGTTTCCCGTTACATCCCAGAAAGGATTAGGGAGAGCTTCTCACAATCCAGTGAGCTGTACGCGTTCTAGTTTCGCACTCACTAATTGCGACCTAAAGTTTTACACCGGTTCCGACCGGTATTTAAGAATCCTTTTCGTGGCTAAATACTCGATAGTGTCGCCGCCACTAAGCGAGGTGACCGCCGTCGAAAGAAATTTAAGTTTGTTAGACCAGGGATCGAACCCACGTTCTCATGCACAAGAGCCGCGCACACTACCATTGCACCACCGACGGCCAAAGTCAGTGAATAAGAAAATTAGACCAAACAAAAAATTGTATTCAAAAATTAAATTGTTCGTGCGTCTGGTCGTATTTTTAATTAATTTTATTCTTCGATATTACGCTACCCTTTGGGTAGCAACGTCAGGAAGATAAACACAATTATTAATTAGAAACGAAAAGAATTGATAAACAAAATGTTTTCTTGTCATTTGAAAAAACAACAATAACAAAATATGAAAAATGTTTTAAGTTACAGCCAGAAAATTTTTTGTGTAGAAATAGTTTCTCTAATTTACAGCCAGAAAAATAATTTTGTTGAAAAGAGTTTCCAGTCGTAGATAGAAAATATTTTCAGAATAAACAACTTCGGTCGAAATTCTAGTTAAAAATTCGCCCATCCCTAATTCCTTAGCCGATATCGAAAATTGTTTGAGTCATGTTCTGGTCCAATTTTCTTACAGATCGTTTTAATTCGATTTGAGAAAAACAATTGTTTTCAAATTAAAATTTTATACTAAGTTCTTGTTAAACTCATATTTTGTTCAAGACACACTACTACGTGCACTTTTTGCCGTTCTAAAATGTTATTATAAACTCATAATCCGAATTTCGAATTCAATTTCTGCTACTCTAAAGATGAGGACGGAAATCCTGTCACAGATTTACAGAGAATATTAGGAAAAGATTTCTCCTCATTACTTGTCCCAGAATTATCCAATGCAGATAAGGGAATAGAGCAAACCGAAGATTGTTACCACCTAATCAAGTCGAACTCAGAAGGGCGAATTACTGTCTTAGAATATCGAACGTTGGAACTGTTTAAGGCTGAGGGCAACGAGCTGATAAGATGCATGCATCAGCTCATACGCAAACGCTTTGTTACACAAATGAATAGACGTCATCCTGTATTAAAAAAATGTGGCCTGAGCTTATTTGCCCACTATCATGGGCATTGTTCTTTTTCATTTACAAAAGACTAAAGCCAAATTGCTACAAACCTTAGCAGACCGTAGTATTGTGAGTTTAGACGTTAAAAATCTACAACCGATCACATATTTCCATTACGCTAAATCCTGGGAAAATGAAGCTAGAAGCAAATTGACATCATCTCTTTTTTGATTATATATACATATATTTCTGGCCTAGGCAATTTTTAGTGTTGCCAGGTTCGATCGGGCAACACCATTGGAAAGTTTTTTTTAGCTCACAGTGTTGACATGCGAGTATTATTTCTGTTTTTTAGTGACTCGAAAAATGCACCTCAGTCCAAAAATGGAATTAACTCGTGAACATTTTCGTGCGATTATTTTTCACAACTTCGACTACTTACAAACCAGTGAGCTATGCGCGTTCAGTTTTACATTCACTGATTGACGCGAGAGTGAGAAAATTGAGTCATACAGACGGAAGAACGAAGCCCGAAAATTCTACCAAAAAGTGAAAAACGGAACCCATGGACATGGTTCAGGCCCCCCTTCTGTAAAGACAAGCACGGAAATCTCATCGCAGATGTGCAGAGTATGTTGGGAATATGGAGAGATCATTTCTCTGCTCTATTGGTACCTGAGATATCCAATGACGAGACAATCGATCTAAATTTGGACGACGACGTCGATAGCCACCTTCCTAACCAAGACGAGGTCAGAACAGCTATTGCCTGGCTTAAGAACAACAAAGCCGCAGGAGCCGATGGATTACCGGCGGAGCTGTTTAAGGCTGGCGACGATGAGCTGATAAGGTGCATGCATCAGCTCATTCGCAAAATTTGGTTAGGTGAATGCATGCCCGGCGATTCGAGTCTCAGTGTACTATGTCCCATATTTAAAAACGGTGACCCCAGCCTCTGTGCCAACTACCGTGGAATAAGCCTTTTATGCATAGCATATAAGGTTCTATCAAGCATAATGTGCGAAAGTCTAAAACCGAGTATCGCTGACCTGACTGGACCATACCACTGTGGCTTTAGGCCTGAAAAATCGACGACCGACCAGATTTTCATGCTACGCCAAATCCTGGAGAAGACACACGAAAAACAAATCGACACGTATCATCTATTTGTCGATTATAAGGCGGCCTTCGATAGCCAGATACGGGGGAAACTCTACGAAGTAATATCTGAGCTTGGTATTCCTGCAAAACTCATACGCCTTGGCAGGATGACCTTGACAAACACCAAATCCGCAGTGAAAGTTGGTAAGGATCTTACCGAACCTTTCGAAACCAAGCGAGGCCTCAGACAAGGTGACACCCTATCGTGCGATCTCTTTACCATCTTAATAGAGATTATTCTGAGAAAAGCTGCTGTCAACATGAATAAAACCATCAGCAGCAAAAGTCACATGCTGCTTGCGTATGCTGATGATATAGATATCATTGGACGCACAGTTAGAGAAGTTACTGCGGTGTTTTCGAGAATTGAGGAGGAGTCAGGAAAAGTGGGTCTGACGTTAAATGAGGCCAAGACAAAATTAATGGTTTCAACGAACAGGGCCTCCACGCGATTAGACCAAAGCGTGAACGTTGATAACCGTTATAATTTCGAGGTGGTGGACGAATTTATATACCTCGGATCTGCCGTAAACAAAAACAACAACGTCAGCCTTGAGATAAAGCGGATAATTGTGCTTGCGAATAGATGTTATTTTGGGCTCAGCAGGCACTTTAGAGATAAAGCCCTCTCTCGAGTAACAAAAGTCCGACTATACCAGACTCTCATACAACCTGTCTTGCTTTATGGCGCAGAATCCTGGGTCTTATCGCAAGCACACGAAACATCTGTAGCAGTCTTCGAGAGAAAAATACTCCGAAAAGTTTATGGCCCTATAGTGCACAACGGCGAGTATCGTCGACGCATGAACCATGAGCTGTATGAGCTATATCCCGACATTGACATAGTTAAGCGGATCAAAATAACGCGATTGCGCTGACTAGGCCATGTCAGTAGAATGGATGAAGACGAACCAGCACGAAGGGTTTTCGAAACAGAACTCGAAGGAAGACGAAAAATAAGAAGACCAAGACTCCGCTGGAAGGATCAGGTTGACGAATCCCTGGGTACACTTTTTATTGCCAACTGGAGAGATAAGGCAAAAGATCGAACAGATTGGCGAAATATGTTATCTTCGTTTTGTGAGGTCCCTGACCCCTCGGGGTTGTTCGTGACCGGATAAGTCAGTAAGTAAGTAAGATTGAGGTACAGTTTTACACAGTTGCCGGACGGTATTTTGTGGCTCCGAACGGTATCATGGCTAAATAATCGATAGTGTCGCCGTCACTTAGCGCGGTGACCGCCGTAGAAAGAAATTTAAGGTGGTCAAAGCAGGGATCGAACCAACGTTCTCATGTACAAGAGCCGCGCTCACTATCATTGCACCACCGACGACCACCACGACATATGAACCTAAGGCTAAATAGCGATCGACAGTGTGGGCCTTCCAAGACAAGCCAAATCCAACAAATTTATTCGCGCATGAAACACAAAGCAAATGATAGGCACCGATTCCGGTTCCCCGACATAACAGGTCATGAAGCACCACTACATCTAAAGTTTTTGCACAGAGTCCGAAAAAGAAATTTTAGTTCGCCTAGAGTTGTCATACTTTTTCAGGTTACCATCTATTCTGGTTATCATAAAAAGTTATATTTTTTCGAGGTCAATCTATGAATTTTGTCTTCTATATGCATTTCAGAGTGAACCATTATAGCAATATACATATTTTCACTTTCAGAATTAGATTTTTTCGCTGCCATATTGGATCCAACATTTTGAAATTTTGACGCTAATTTAATTTCGAATTCAATATCAGCGTCCCAAGAAAATGTTTTAATACTTCCAGGTTAGCGTTTTTTGAGGGGTGTGAAGCTTTAATCTATATTGACTTTTTGGGAGGGGTAGAGTTCATATATACGGGGAAAGATCATTTCGGTAAAAATTCGAAGTATGATCCAAAATTTATGTGTTTTCCCGAACCGCGGTACCAAAAAAAAATCATCCTACCCTAATGTATATACAATTATGTTGTGGTAACCGAATTGAAAATGAATTTCGTTCCACCAACGGAATTCCTGCAACCTGATTATACGGTGACCTGATAATACGGTTAAAGCCAAATTCGGTTTTGCAACGGAAATAGTAACAAATTGGTAAAAAAAAAAATTCGGTTGTTCCTAGAGAATTGATACCAAATTCGGTTGTTGCAACCGAAATAAAATAAAATTCGATAATTGTAACCGAAATTATATACAATTCTGTAGGAAGAACGAATATAATTAAAAATTCTGTTACAACAACCAAATCAATTATGAAACGAGGTTGTTTCCACTGAATTTCATTTGTGAGGGATAACTAAAGGCGTGACTACCTTAGTTCGGTTGTGGTAACCACATTTCGGTGGCTTAAGCCTAATTTAAGGTTGTTACAACCTTTCTTCAATGAATTGCTCCTATGAGAGTGTCACGGGGCGAACTCTACGAGAAGTTACAGCGATATTTTCCAGTATATAAAAGATATCGACAAAGGTGTTTTTCTCGTACTAACGTCAAAAGGAAGGAACTAACTACTAAAAGGAAATTTTGCTCACGGTTCATGCAGTGGTGCACTGAGTTCTATTGTATGACGAGTTAAACCTATTTTAATGCGTATATTCAAAAAACCCTATGCAGATGACGCAAAATCGATTTTCAACCTAGCCCTGAGCATAAAATGTTGACCCTGCCGACCATGCAACGATATTATATACTTTACTACTACGAGTATATGGGTTCGTTTCTTCAATTTTTAGGGGACTTGAACAAATTGTTTCCACTTGATTAATATTTTTTACTTTTTGTGGCCATTTTGAAATATTATTATAGCATATTGGTCCAGGTCGTAAAATTATTGTCAAAATTATATCACAACAAATTTATCACAGAAATGTCTTTTTAAAACGATTTTATTTTGGTTTTAGTTAAGAACTTCATTAATTTAAAATAAATTCAAAATGACATGTCAATAAAGAGCTTGGTTGTGGCAAAACCGAACTAAAAATGAGTTCGTTTGTAGTAACCGAATGCTTAATAATTTCGGTTGTTGTAACCAAAGTAATTAACATTTTCGTTGACGTTGGAAAATTCGGGAGGAATTTGTTGTTGGAACCGAAATAAATTCTCTCAACTAAACAATTGAAATGCAAATGTTCCAACAACAAGAGCAGTAGGATTTTTCCTTCATGTTCTTTTACCAACTGCTCTCGGGGAATACCGTAAATAATTTCGTCGTAAGATTTGGTATTGTATGAGAAGTTCGTACGACGATCTAAAAGACCAGAAAAAAATTATAAATACTAAATCTTTGGCTTTTTGTTAGACTAATAGACGATTTATTAACACTTCTCATATATTACGAGTACCATAAAAAAAATTAAATGAGATGTCGGGGACATCCGGTTGGAATGAAGTTCCTTTCGCTATATATTATGTACTAGTTAGTCCCAATACGCCTAAGGCGCCCGTTCTTTAAGAAAATATACTTTTCGTAAAACTATTAACTTTATTAAAAAATTTTTTTTTAAAGAATGTATTTTTTAAAAAAATTGATATTTTTAGGTCCTTTTTGTAAGAATATGTATTATATTTTCCCGAAAAGGTTCTTTTTTAAGGAGAGGTACTTCTTTTATTAAAAGCTAATGTTCTTTTAAGAAAAGGTACTCTTTTTAAGGACAAGTACTTTCTGTAATAAAAAGCCATAAGAGTATGGGTATGAAAAAAGTACTTTTTTTAAGAACAGGTGTGGGTTTTTTAAGAAAATGTAGTTATTTTCAGAAAGGCTTTTTATCTCAAGAAAACAAAAGGTATTATTTTAGTTTTAAGAAAAGGCATTTTTGTAAATAAAAGTATTTTTTTAGAGGAGGTATTTTTTGAAGAAAAAATTTTTTTTAAGAAATGAAATTTTTTTTAAATTTGTCCTTTTTTCAAGAATATTTAAATTTTTAAGAGTAGGTACTTATCTCATGAAAAGTTATTTTGTTTCACATAAAGATACTCTTTAAAGAAAATGTAGTTTTTAAGAAAACGCATTCTATTGTAAGCAAATTTACTTTTTGAACAAAAATAATTTAAATTCATCAGGGATGATTTTTATTTATTCGGCCTTTTCATTGGTACTTTTTAATTTTAGTAGTTAAGCTCGAGGTCATTCTATATCTCTATTAATATATGCAAATATAGTTTTCAAAAAGGAGTTTTTCAAATGTATTCCTATGATTCCTGGCAAACGGTATAGCTATTTCAGATTTAGTCACAAATCTTCATCAGCGGTTGTTTGGAATGATGCTATTGAAAAATTCAGCAAACTAAATGCAAACGAAATCTCATTTGAATTGAGAATTCCCTATAATGCAACAGTTCGAAAAATATCGCAAGCAAAACACACAAGAACACATTTGCAAAAACTTCTTTCCATCTGCAGAGAACCATCGGCTCCCATTAGACATGTTTTTTGTTGTTGCCTAAAAGACAACACAATTTTGTACATGCAATAACAATTGCATGCAGTTTCGCTGTGCTCCACGTTATTCAAATTCATAGGAACACATTGGAAAAACTCCGTTTTGAAAACTATATTTCTATTATATTTCTAGAACGGTCTCGAGCTTAACTAACAAAAATACTTTTTGTAACAAAATTTACTTTTTTTAAGCAAATGTACTTCTTTAGGATAAGGTATTGTTTTTAAGGAAAGGTACTTTGTTTAAGAATATGAATAGGTATTTATTTTTTTTTTTTTTTGCGAAAATTTCCATTGTTTAGAAAGAGCACTTATTTAAGAAAATGTTTCGTTTTTTAAACTTCTTTCACTTTGGCGTTTCTAAATTTACTTTTTATTCGGTTCAAAACTACAATATATAGTAAATGTTGGTTACAGGCCCCACCTAGAAAACTTCCCATTAAGCAAGAAATTTCCCAACATATCGCGACCTTATAACAACAAGGTTCTAGTTGTCTATTCCGTCTGATATCTCGTCAATGATAAGAGATATAATTATGTCGGTAGCAGTAATCGAAAGGGCATACCTATTTTAATACGATGAGATATGGAGATGGATTTATCATTACAATTTTCGGTTGCTACAAACTCACTATTCTTTAGCATACATTTTTCAACTAAATTGGATTGTGGATTTTACACAGACTTAGGAATAAAACTTTTCTGAGTGAACACACAATTGAGTGTTTTTGTATTTCCATTAGATTTAAGAAATTTTAAATATCCCATGTATGACACACAAAAAAGGAATTTATTTAAAAGTTATGCTTTAGTTTATTGTGATTGCAAACTAGACTGGGAATAACTAATTGACCAGAAAAACGTATATCCACTACATAATGTTTTTCTACAACAGGGTTGTGGAGATTGAGTCGGAGTTTTTAAGTCGCAGTTGGAGCTTAGGAGTCGGAGTTCAGGAAATTTGCTTAGAGTCGAAATAGGTGTTGGAATCGATTTTTATTCAGTCCAAATCCATGTGTATTAAAATTAATACATATATAAAAAGCACTGCAATATAAGTAGCTGAAGGAATACAGAACTACCAGAACCTACCCATTACATCCCATGAAAGAATTGGGGGAGCTTCTCACAACCTATGAGCTGTGCACTTTCTAGTTTTATACACACTGATTGGGATCTACAGTTTTACACCGGTTCCGAATGGTATTTTGAGAAGCTTTTTCATGGCTAAATACTCGATAGTGTCGCCATCACTATGCGGGGTGACAGCTGCTGAAAGAAATTTAAGGTGGTCAGAGCAGGGATCGAAACCAGGTTGTCGTGTACAAGGGGCGCGCACACTACCCATTGCACCACCGACAACTACCGAACACATTAGTCGTTTGAATTTAATCGAAGGCATTGTCGTGGACACTGCTTAGTGTGAAAAAACCCTATTCCCCTTAAATAATTTTTTCCCAACGATTTGAGATCGGGTTAATAAATCAGTTATGGAAATCTTTAGACTCCAAATTGTTTTTCGATTTTGACTATAGATTTCGGATCGTTACCGTTTGGCAAAATTAATTTTACCAATTTTGAAACTGGTTTTGAAATTGGGTATAATTAACTCTAGTAGAATGATATTATTAACATAATTAGTTTCCATATATTGTGTATAAATTGTGAGATATACAACAAAAAATACCCGTTTCCCATTACATCCCATGGAGAGATTGGGAGAAGCTTCTCACACCCAGTGAGCTGTGCGCTTTCTAATTTTTCACTCATTTGACTGGAACCTACAATTTTACACCGGATCCGAACGGTATTTTGAGAAGCTTTTTCATGGCTAAGTACTCGATAGTGTCGCCACCACTAAGCGAGGTGGCCGTCGTCAAAGCAAATTTTAAGGTGGTCAGAGCAGGGATCGAAACCACGCTCTCATGCACAAGAGCCGCGCACTCTAGCCATTGCGCCACCGACGGCCACGAGATATACAAAAATACAATATGGAAATCAGCCATATGGTGCTGTATGAGATTTAATGTTCATATTAAGTAGGCAGAGGTCGCTCCCGTGCCAACAACCGGCATGTAGCTTGCGAGTCGCAAGTTTCAACTCTTCGGCTCCTCAATTGGTAGTCAGCATTTAATATGGAGGCTCTCGCTCTGCTCGCCATCTTGTTAATCATCGGCTTCCGACCGATATACTAAACTGTGGTTTCCTATTTGCATGCCGGCAAGTTAAATTTGCGAGCCGGCTCGAGCAAATACGAACCCTTACTTACTTAACTCAAACAACCCTGAAGGGTCAATGTCCTTACATTAAAAAAAATGGTGTTCCTTAACATCCCAAGAAGGAATTGAGGAGAGTTACCTACAATCAGTGAGATGTGCGCTTTCTAGTTTTACACTCACTTTTTGGTACCTACAGTTTTACACCGATTCCGAACGGTATTTTGAGAAGCATTTTCATGGCTAAGTACTCGATAGTGTCGCCGTCACTAAGGGAGGCGACGGTCGTCAAAAGAAATTTTAAGGTGGTCGGAGCAGGAATCGAACTCAGGATCTCCCGTACAAGAGGCGTGCACACTAACCATTGCACCACCGACGGTTACAATATGAGGAGAAAATGATTCGACAACAGGCTTGATCTCTGAGGCTATATTCCAGCTGGTCTTTCCAGCGAAGTCTTTGTAGTCACATTTTTCGATGTCCTCTGGGTACATCTTCGAATACCTTTCACACTGCTTCGTTCTGAACCATTCTACTAACATGCTGTAAACCCGCTAGTTGTATACGCATAACTATGTCGAAGTCTTCAGCTCGTGGTTCATCCGTTGTCGATACTCGCCTTTCTCCATTACAGGACCATATATCCCAGTGATGTTTCTTCAGCATACGATATGACCGAGGATTCTGCGCCATACAACAAAACAGTTGTATGGGAGACTGATAGCGTTGGACCTTCGTGTCTCGCCAGAGGATCTTATCTCTGAAGTGTTTACTAGGTCCGATATAAAAACAGTTTGCATGTAAAATTCTCCTTTTGATTTCTAGGCTTCTGTTCACGGCAGCTCCAAGGTAAATGAATTCGTCCACTACCTTGAAACTATAACGGTTATCAGCATTCACACTTTCATCCAAACGGGTGAATATTCTGCTCGTCGAAACCATTAATGTTGTCCTATCCTCGATGACTGCCAAAACCACTTTTGATGATTCCTTCTCTATTGTCGAATATACTGCAGTAACTTCTCCCAGATTTCACCCAATGATGTCTAAATGATCAGCATGCGCGAGCAGCATGTGATTTTTGATGCTGATAGTTTTATTCGTGTTGGCTGCAGCTTTTCTCACGATGATCTCAATTAGTATGTTGAAGAGATCGGATGATAGGGTGTCGCCCAGCCTGAGGCCTCGCGTTGTACTAAATGTTTCGGTGACAGCTTTACCAATATTTACTGAGGATTACGTGTCATTCTACAAAGGCGTGTCAGCTCAACAGATATACCAAGCTCTGACGTAGTTTGGTGCAGTTCTCCCCGTATCCAGCAATCTAAAGCACCTATTATCTACAAAGCCATGGTAGGTGTCGATTTGATTTTCGTGGGATTACTCCAGGATTTATTGTAATGTGTCTATAGTTTACTTTCTAGGCCTAGAGACACACTGATAAGGTCCGATCAGGTATACACACACTGAAAAATCTGTCGTTTTTTTTTGTTTGGATGCAAATATAAAGTGCATTTGGAGCTTGTCGCAAATATAATATATGATGAATTTCATGTAAAAATCGAGATGCATTGAACCCGACCCCCTCAGATATACAGTGGGAAAGTTTTCGAAAAAACGCGAAAATGGTCGAAAAGAGCTCCATTTGAACTACAATAACTCAGAATCGGCTGAACCGATTTCCATGATCTTGGTATCATTAAAAAGATATTTTAACAGGCTTTATGACACGTTTAAAAAATAAAAAAACACACTGTAAAAAATTTTATAACAAAAAAAAATTTTAACTAACGAAAAAACCAAAAAGATCAAGGGTTTTTTTTACAGTGTATTATTTTTTTAGAAAGGTTTATCCTTCACCTATACCATATCAAAAAATAAAAATTCTAGTAATTGCCCTTATATTTTATATTTACAGGTAAAATAAATAAACATTGTCCCAGGAAAATTATGAATATGTTTTAACCCCAAAAAGTTCTTGCTTGCCTTAAAAATTGCTATATAAATGCACCTGATGAAGGTACCGAAATTCATAATTATAAACAGTTTCGAGAAGGCAAGATATCCCATTACAATTTTTACGCGTATATTTTAAAAATTTGAGTGAATATGAATTCAAACAATAAGTACAGATGCATAAAAATATCTAATAAGTGTTGCGCTTCGCTTCGTAAAATAAGTGAAAACGAGGCTGCAAATATAATTGAATATTTTCCAGCTGTCGCCAACATTCATTTGAGCAGCGCAAAATTTCTTACAAATAATTAACTTAAAAAAAATGTAAATAAAATAAAACACAAATTAATAACAACATGGCAAATAATATAAAC
Organism: Phaonia tiefii; assembly: GCA_963931995.1. Lineage (NCBI taxonomy): Eukaryota > Metazoa > Arthropoda > Insecta > Diptera > Muscidae > Phaonia > Phaonia tiefii. The sequence continues at coordinate 110,333,032 of OZ008370.1, read as the reverse complement.
AATTGTTGATGGTTTTTTATTTGTAAACATTTAAAAAATGTTAGAATTGTTGAACTATTTTGTAAATGTGTAAGAATGTGACCTGATATTTTCGCAGTTATTCGAATTATTTCGAAAACTTTCGGCACGCATTACTAGAAGTGGCAATACTTACAAAATTATATAAAAACAATGGTATAGGTGGTATGGTATAGGTGAAGGATAAACCTTTCTAAAAAAATAATACACTGTAAAAAAACCCTTGATCTTTTTGGTTTTTTCGTTAGTTAAAATTTTTTTTGTTATAAAATTTTTTACAGTGTCATAAAGCCTGTTAAAATATCTTTTTAATGATATGAAGATCATGGAAATCGGTTCAGCCGATTCTGAGTTATTGTAGTTTAAATGGAGCTCTTTTCGACCATTTTCGCGTTTTTTCGAAAACTTCCCACTGTGCCACGCCCAAAAAATCCCAAAACAGTCATTTCTAAAAATGAGAGTTTGTTTGTATTGATCAAATTTAGCTATGAACAAAATTTCATCGATATCTGAGGTGGTCGGCTTCAAAATTTCAGTTTTATCTCGATTTTTAAATGCAATTCATCATATGTGTTCGCTATTCAATATTACACGTTTGAGACACAATGATTAATATGTTAGAATATATGTATTTGCGACCCACATATATTTATGTTTGTGATACAAATACAGCTGTGTTTGTTCGACTGTCTATGCACTCTCGAGGGCAAGATAATAAAAGAGGGACAACAAGAGAGTCTATCTTGTAAGTGTGGATCTGTATTTTTGCATTATTCTCTCAGTAAGTGAGTCATAAATATTCTTGAATGTGCGTGCAAATTGCAGACGAAGTGAGTGTTTCTTATTTTGACTGATGTATTGCGGTTTAGTTGCATGTTTTCAGTCGTCAATGCTTCATCGAAAAGAGGATATCAAAAGCGCTTGATCAGTGAACAAAGATCAGATCAGTGAATAAACGAAGGCTCGGACGCTTAAATGGTTTGTGATGTTACTTTGGTTTTTGTGTATGTGTTTCGTATATATGTATGTGTGCTACCGAAGTAAGAAACGATTTTGAGGAAAGAAACTGGAAAGGGCAACAACGTGAAGCCCTTTGTCTATCCGAGCCTTCGTTGAGTAAATCGGAACGGCGGACCATTTGTGAAATAAACGCTTGGCTTGCATGAACTATATTTGTATATAAATATATTCTTTATGTACCAACGCGTAGTGATAACCTACCTATACCTGAAATCTTCCGAAAACAAAAATGTGAGAGACAACAAAGAAAGGAGAAGCAAAAGAGCAGCAGATTTTCATTTCACGAAAAAAAAAAACAAATAATGCATTCAATGCCCCTAAATGTAAAAAAGACCCATTTAAATCTTTTAATTTGTTGTACTAATTATTTATAAACGGGGATTTATATTGATAAAATTAATTATAATAAATAATACATACATATATATTGAAATCAAAGAATAATTCGTTTATAAATATTATTATGTTTAGGGGAAATACGCATATGTTTCCACGTAAAAGCATACATGTTTGCCAGTAAACATGATGCTGTGTACATTTAAACACAAGTGAGTTTGGGACTTGCAAACATACTAATGTTTGAAGTGTGTTCCAAACATATACATGGTTCTTGCAGAATATGTTTGGGAGAATATGTTAGAGAGGCCGTTATTGTTCATCGTGCAACAGCCGGCTTTAGCCTTTCGCACATTACGCTCGAGAGGACCTGATAAGCAATGGATAAAAGGCTTATACCACGATAGTTGGTACATATACTCGGGTTGGATATGAACGGGACAGGATACGAACCCTGCTAAGATTAATTTTAAGACAACCTAAGTTTAAATATAAAATTGTTATTTTTTGGCCGGTGGTGGTGCAATAATAGCATGCGCGGCTCCTGTATATGAGAACGTTTGTTCAATCCCTGCTCTGACCGTCTTACATTTCTTTCGACGTCGGTCAACTCTCTTAGTGACGGTGACACTATCAAGTGACTTACCAAGCTTCTCCAAATACCGTTCGGAAACGGTGTAAAACTGTAAGTCGCAAACAGTTAGTGTACAACTAACTCACTCGTTGTGTTAAACTATTTTTTATTTTTTATGGTTATCACAAGTACTCGTAAGAGAACCACTTATGTATATTTTTCTGGAAATATCTTTTAGAACGTGCAAACTTGTGGCGCCATCTTTGGGACGGAAGAATATTAAATTTCAAATATGCAGAACTTCGATCTTCTTATAATCCTGTTTCTTGAGATAATGAGTAATTTTTTTTTTGGTATTTGATTTTTTAAAATTGACGAAAACACAGAAAATTTGTGAATGAAATATTTATTTGGATCGAGAAACCAATGCCCGTCATTTACTATTTAAAGATTATTTCATGCAACTGTTGCCCATGCCTCCGCTCCACGTGGTTCATTCTGAAAGTTCAATTTTGGCACACTTTTTCCAACATTTCGGCCGGTATGTCACCAAAGACACGTCTAATGTCGTATTTCAAGGGAGCAATCGTGGTTGCCTTGTCCCTATAGATGAGAGACTTTACGTGCACCAACATAAAATAGTCTAGTGTGGTCAAATCGAACGAACGAGGTGGTCAATTGACAGCACCACAACGTGACATTAATTGCTCACCAAACTCGTCTCTCAATTGGTGCATGGGGGAAAAAAGTCCGTGCTCATCGAACAGAACCTTGCTCTTTGCAGCCATAATCATCTTTGAAAAAATACGGTCCAATGATGCCGCCGGCACATAAACCACACCAAACAGTGAATTTTTCAAGCTGCCTTGGCAGCTCTTGAACAGCAACTGTCAGATCTTTGGACCAAATTCGGCAATTCTGTTTATCGCCTAACCCATTGACCCAAAAATATGCCTCGTCGCTGAAGGCCATAAAATGGATGAAACTTGCGAAACACTTTTTTCCCATAGCATGCATTTTGATAGTAAAACTCAATGATTTTAAAGCGTGGTTCGTTTGTAATTCTAATTATGATGAAATAACAAGGCGAACCGCACCTTTTCGACTTTGACATATGTCATCAATCATTAACCAAATAGTAAAAATATCACCCTTTATAAAAAAACTTTTGGTGGTCTTCTTTTCACTGTGAATTTTAATTTGTAGGAAACATGACGAGCTGTCATTTAAAGTTCTTCGTCTAATTTCCCTAGTACATTCCATAAAGAAATAGGGAAAGGTTTTTCAAAGTGAGTTGTCCGTTTTCTATTTTTATTTGTGAAGTTGGAGTTGAAATTGTTCGGAGTCGGAGTTCAGAATATTAAGATTGCGGATTTGGAGTCGGAGTGTTCTTAATATTAGGAAAACTTTACACCCCTGCACTGTAACAATTATGCAATTTATATACGTTGGTAGAAATAAAGCTTTAACTTTATCCCTTCTCCCCATAACACAATTGGTTTGAAAATTATACATTTTTTATTATAGCAGTTTTGTTGAACTTTTGTGGTTGCACTAAAACAAATACAAACTTGTACATAAAAACCAATCCTTACTAAAACACAAAATAGTATACGTCATATACTATATATACTATGTGTATGCAGTTGTAGTAGACCAATGTGTGTGTGTGTGTGTGTACCCATACATATTTATTTTTTAAATTATTTAAACAAAATACATACATTGACTTGGTTTGCAAATAATATCTCTCACAGACAGATAAATATTTGAGCAGAATATTCATCTTCACGACCATACCATAAAATGCTAAATAGCCAAAAACAAAAATATAAACAATTCTAAACGCACACGCACACACAGTCTCACTAAAATTATAAATAACAATTTATAATAATTTTTCATACTCGCAACAAAAATATTCAATACGAATATAACAAGAACATTTTGCAAATCTCTAAAATTTGCTGGAAAAATAGGTGCAAATTGTTTGTTGGTTGTTTTGGAATAAATAAAAATGGAAACATGAAAAACGTGGAAACCCAAGAGTCTGCCTGCCACATCTGATAACGTCATGGTATAAGAAAAACAAAATTATATTGTGCCAGACGTATTAAGGAATAGTGTATAACGTCATTTATGATCTCTATATTTGGAGATAGCAGAATGTTTTTATAAGTATGTAGCCAAATTAGACGATGTCTTTCGATTTAAACAGAGTTCAATTAATTTAAAATATGGCAATTTTTTCAGAAAAAATGGAGGGTAGAGATTTACACAGACACATACTCTCAGCCAGTTTTTGAACCACTGATCTCTACCTATTTCACCGCAGAGTTCTTATTTACCTACCCACCCATATGTAACCCATATACATCGCCGTGGGAAAGGGTGCTAAGTATTATTTACTCATTGGGGAAAAAATAATGGGTAGTTACACACGATGATGAAGAATTACCCAGCACGAGTACCCATTACCCACAGGGTACGGGTAAACGGTCTCTACACATTATCCACGGCGGTGGGTAACGCTACCGCATTTTTGATCATAAATATGAAATATATAGGAAACACTTAAAAAGGAACACCCATACCCTGTGGGTAATGGGTAATCGTGATGGGTTATTCTCCATAGCCGTGTGTAGCTTCCATTATTTTCCCCATAGGTTAGATTAGGTTAGACTGACTGTGAGTTCCTCCCTAGGAAGCTCACCCCCCTAGCAGTGATGCCGTTTTAAACAGCTACGTTAGCCTGAAAAGAAAATAAAGCAAAGAATGTGCCAGCTATAGTCGTAGATTGAGTGACCCACTTATACCCAACTGGTTCTGTTAATATATTTTAGTACTGCTAACATATTTGCTTAGTTCAATACACCCCTGCTTCTGTATTCCATGAAGAAAGGGTTTTCCAAAAGTTGTCTTCCTTATATTTGCCAAGGCTGTGCACTGTATGAGATTGTGTTCAGAGGATTCCGCCATAAGTTTGTCATCGCAACTACGACAGTAATGCCTGTGTTGTACTCCAAAGTTAGCAGCATATGTACCAATCGTTCAGTGACCGGTTATGGCAGCTGCCATTCTGGCTATTGTATTCCTGTTCAGGCTCAGCAGGAACTCGATTCTCTTACTGTGATATTTAGTCCCCGTGATATGCGACAGGTGGTGAATTCAATCCAGTTTCTGCCTACCTCCTGGTGTAAGTGGTGATCAATCACGTTACCCACTACTCTTAGAGGGTTTTCAATCACGTTTCGTCCATCCGCATTTCCACTGGAACCTTTCCTAGCTAGTTCATCCGCGGCTTCGTTTCCGGCTATTTTCGTAGAGGCTGCAAAATACGACCCAGCCACACATTGCAGGGACTATGTATATGTTTCACACATGGGGCAAGTTAATTATATGACAATTATAATTTGTTGTTTAATTTTAATTTCCTGTCCAAATGCAAATTCACTAAACTTTCAGTACCATTGGCAATTGTACTTATTTTCAAACCATTTCCTTCATATTGGCAATTTTGGTTTTCAAATATTTTATACAGTACAGGTTTATGAATTTGAAAGTACTACGAGCATACAGGGCAAATTATTTATATGACAATTATAATTTGTTGTTTAATTTTAATTACCTGTCCAAATACAAATTCAATAAAAATTTCAGTACCATTGGCAATTGTACTTATTTTCAAAGCATTTTCTTCATATCTGGCAATTTTGGTTTTCAAATATTTTATACAGTACAGGTTTATACAGTACTTTGGAAGTACTACGAGACAATAACTATCGAAGACACAAACCTCTACATATAAAATACTTTAAAAACAGAATTGCCAGCAGCCATACAAATTCAAAATAATTAAAAGCATTCCCACATTTCATTACAATTGGCACGTGATTCCACAACCTGCATTTGCATTGCCTGAGCAAATGCAAATTCAAAATTTTTTGCATTGCATTTTGCATTCTTGCATTTGCATTAAATAAAGTAATACAAATTAAAATTCAATGCAAATTAAAAAACCCAATGTATGATATGTTTGCACTCATTGTTTTCACGAATTGAAGATTTTGTGTGTTTTTTTGTTCCTTTGTTGTCTGTCACGTTTTTGTTTTCAACAAATAAAGTCACAAAAACATATATTAAAACCAATTAAATATTGTATATCCTATATGTAATATTGAACAGCAAACACTATGTGTTTCGACACAAGTATGCTATATTTACGAAAAACTTATATTTGCATCCAAACAACAAAAAAATACAGATTTTTCAGCGTTTATGACGTGACTCCCCTATTGGCCCCCAAAGCTTATCGTGTCTAGCAGATTCCTGTATTCACGGACCAGAATAGATTTATTCTCCTCTGAGAATCGAGCCTTTATGTCCGCTGGGCTATGCAAGAAGATTTTCATACTCTTCCCTACTATATCCTGATTGTGAAACTGACGATATGCCTCCAATATTGCCATTACTTCGGCATGATACTGCTAAAAACAGAGAGATCTATATCCAGTGGCGTAGATGTTATGCCCAGTGACGTTGAATAAACCCCAACTCCCACTCCACTATCTGTCTTTGATCCATCCGTAGAAACATCTACGTTAACACCCTGCAACGGTGAGTAGTTCCTCCGCTCTTCTCTAAGCGGTATGAAAGTTCTGAAGTTTTTCTGGAAGAGTAACTCTGGACTAGCATAGTTCTTTCAGGTTTGGCCCCACTAGTTAAATGGCACAGAATCCTACTATGCTTATATCTTCTTTGGGGCCAACATTTCAGTTATCTAAGCCGCAAATCTTTCTTTGCCGCTGCACTCTTGGCAAACTGTTCAAGCGAAAGCAAACACATTATCGTATTAACAGCAGTAGAGGGGCACATCCGTAAATCCCCTGTCACGCCAACGCAAGCTGTTCTCTGCAATGTTGACAGTTTCTATCTTCCTCCCGAGCCGGCCTCCATACCGAGACTCCATAGATCAGAACGGGTCTAACCACCGCCTTTGACATCCTTAATACCATCTTCGGATTTAAATCCCCTGTTCTCCCAAATGTTTTCTAGCAAACGTAGAAGGCACCTTGAACCTTGACGGTTGAACGAATGTACAGTTGCTGCAAGCTCTTCTCAAACAATTAGTTCTCTGGGTGTATATCCATTTAATGTGAACAAATTTTGAAAACGAACCACTGACATAGATGCATATGTTTTGACTCACACATCATCCTAACACAGAACAACATGTGCATCTCCTAAAACCCACAATGACGTGAGAACTTTTACATATTAAATATCAACATTAGGGTGGCGATATATATTCTGATTGCGTAGAATGGTAAGTACTCGTAGTACATTACAACACTCACTCCCAAACAGATATCTTTTAAAAACAGAAAAGAATATAATATACAATCGTAGTTTAAAATTTAAATCCAAACTGCAGTTTCAGTAATCCGAGTTCACCTTTAATTTATGATATTCTCTCAACATTTTTGGTTCACATTCCAGTTTTATGTTTCTTTCCACGCATGGCTGTGACACCCTAATATACTTACTGCTACATCCACAATAGATTGCGTTACATTTATTAACGTTTCATATGTGGTAGCTTTTATTGATACTAGTTTTACTAATACAAAAAGGTGTTGTTAAGTTAGCGTGACTAATTCTTTAAAAACGAAAGAACTTGCAACTCAATATTAGGCATACATGCGCAAATTAATTATATGACAATTATAATTTGTGGTTTACCTCTACAAATTCAAATTCAAAAACCATTGGAAATTGTATTTATTTCCAAAGCGTTTCCTTCACATTGGCAGTTTTGGTTTTCTAACATTTTATACAGTACAGGTTTATGAATTTCGAAGTACTACGAGGCATACATGGGACAAATTAATTATATGACAACTATAATTTGTTGTTTAATTTGAATTTCCTGTCCAAATGCAAATTCAAAAAACTTTCAATACCATTAGCAATTGTACTTATTTTCAAAGCATTTCCTTCATATCTGGCAATTTTGGTTTTCAAATATTTTGTACAGTACAGGTTTAGGATTTTGAAAGTACTACGAAGCAATATCTATCTAAGCCACAAACCTCTACATATAAAATACTTTAAAAACAGAATTGTCAGCAGTCAAACAAATTCAAAATAATTAAAGGCCTTCCCATATTTCATTACAATTGGCATCTGATTCCACAACCTACATTTGCTTTGCCTCAGCAAATGCAAATTCAAAATGTTTTAATTGCCATTGCGATTAATGGTAATTCTTTTGAAATTGCATTAGATAAAGTAATGCAAACTAAAACCCACTGCAAAGTAAAAAAAAAAAACAATGTATGCTACGAGGCAACACCAATCGAAGACACAAACCTCTACATATAGAATACTTTAAAAACAGAATTGCCAGCAGTCATACAAATTCAAAATAATTAAAAGCATTCCCATATTTTGGTACAATCGGCATCTGATTCCAGAACCTGCATTTGCTTTGACAAACAAATGGGAATTCAAAATTGTTTAATTGGCATTGCGAATAATGGTAATTCTTTTGCGTTTGCATTAGATAAAGTTATGCAAATTAAAAAATTCCAATATGCGATGCTTGGTTGGTTCACGTTGTGGTTAAAGAGACTATTTAGCATCAATTAGTGTATTGAGAGACTCCGGGCAGTCTAATGTATAAGTACAGTGTCTATATACAGCCTGTTAATCGGAGATACCCCATTAGATCCCCTAGATCTATCTCGTGTATCTCAGTGAGGTTGTGGAGGAAAAGACGACCTATAGTCTTTAGGCGTCTATACATTAGAGCCGGACAACTGCAGAGGAGATGTTGCACCGTCTCCTCCTCTTCTGCGTTTTCGCAGGCTCGGGAGTGGTCATTATATGGAAGAGTCAGCCGTCTTGCGTGATTACCGTTTGGCCAGTGCCGGTCAGCTCGGCAATTAGCCTTGATATGTTCCCTCGATTTTGGCTAAACAGGGAGTTAGTCCGGGGAATGTTACACAATGATATTAGGGTAGTTTTAAATTCTTAGTTTGAAATCTCGTTGCAAAAATATTGGCTGGTAGACTGTGTGTTATATTAATTCCTCTCTAAAAATAGCTATAGACTTCATTGCACCACTTGATAGCAAACGGTGTGTCACACAAGGAAAAGAGTACACCGAGACAATTGATTTTATCAAAATAGGGTAAACAAATTTCCTACCAATGATTTGTGGATTTGTTGGCTTCTCAAAGGGTGTGCTGGTGACAAGTTTGTCTCACTTAAAAGGATTCAATACTTTGTAGTATCAATACTGTTTCCTCGATACATTCCAAGCCGATATTTTTCAGTTTCGAGTCCAACAACTCAGTATCGAATACCCATCTAATTGTGGGTTACCAAACAATTTTCAAATAAAATTTACCGTCATTTTGGAGATAGGTTTATATTCCCCCTTCAGTTACACGAACGGATGTGCAAATTGACCCATATTCAACAGCAGAGTTACATTACGCAAAATATTATCTAATACCCCACCTAATTAGGATCATAAGTGGTTTTGAGTATTTGTGGTGACTACCGCCCTATTGTCCCCCCAACATAACAAATTTCACTAAATCTAAAAAAGTAAATCTTTTAATGAAGTGAAATGTTATGTTTTTAAATTTTTGTACCACAAACACAAAGTTCATTTTAAATATAATGGTACCTTAGCTGAGGTTTGTACTGTTCCAATATTCCAATATATAAAAGTGGCTTTGACGAGAAGATACAATGACCGGCTTTAGTAACCGGTTTCAAGAGCGTATTTTAAAACCCAGTTTAAAGACCCGGCTTTAGAAATACAGAAAATTTGAACCAATTTCATCAATTAATCCGGTTTGAAACAAAAAGATGCGGTTTTAAACCTGTTTTAAACTTTTGAAATTGGTTTCTAAAACCAGGTCTTGAAGTCGGGTTTTAAATCCCGGTCTTGAAACCGGCTCCTAAATCTTCTTGCATCTTCGTGTCAAATCCCGATTTTATTGAACTGGTTGGAGCACATGAGTTTTGTTTCTCACTTACATTTTCACTTATTAATGATCCATCCCATATTAGGCCACCTTGGTGCCGTTTCCTCGAGGTACCCTACTTGGGATAAAGTCCCATCCCCCCTCTACTGCTGTCCCAGCAATAATTGAAAAATATAGACAATTGATACCTCATTGGAAGCGGACAGACGTCAGGTAAAATACAGTTATAATTACAATTATATCTTTATTCATTTAAATGCGTTTTTGATAAAAAAAAAAAAAAAACTGAAAGACATGAGAAAATTTTAATTTTTTAAACTCGGATTTGAAATCCTAGATTTTGTGAAATTTTTCAAACTTTCATCATTAAATAGATTGATCGAGCGTAGTCAACTCCACAAAAATGTTCGGGAATTAAATAAACATTGAAAATTTTCTATTATAACATTGGAAAAAGTACTAAGTTTCCAAAATCCCAAAACTTTGATCGACTTCATGGGGAGGTTTTGCCACCAAAGTAACCATTTCTCACAACGGTTAAATAAAGGGTGGTTAAATTTTAAGGGCCGACGTTGATTTTGAATAAAACATAAATTATTTAGGAAATTATTGTAATTTCTTTTTATTATGATAATATGGTATGGTTCAATTATGTATGGAACAAAATATCTGCCAAATGGCCGCCGCCGATGGTCCAAATTTTCGATGACGCTGAGGCATAATTGAGGTTCTATGCGATTAATGTGCCGAATTGACGATTAAATTGACCGAAAAAAACACGAAGTGCACGATATGCATTTTGATTTGAACGCCCATTTCCATAATAAGCCTGAACAACTTTAACGCGTTGCTCGATTGTGTATCTTTCAATGGTTCAAATTGAGTTAATCTGAAATTGAGAAATGTCAAATGAAATGCAGAAAAATACTTGACGTTTAGGTGTGGTTCACATTCAACATCGGCCCTTAATATTTAACCACCCTTTATGATAAAGCTCTATTACACGATGCCATTTCTTGCGGGGATATTTTTCAGTTCTCTTTTAAAGTTGCTAAGTAATTCTTCGAGCTATTACACCTTGAATTTTTCAAATTCGAATTATTGAATTATCACAAAAGTAATAACCATGAAATGTCCAACTCACGACAAAAACGGAAACTACACAAAGAGAAATTGAAAAAAATTTCCGAAACACAATGCCAGGGCATATGGCATTTTTTCCTCGTCTCTTACTTCTCTACACCTCTTGCCTAACGAACGTAAAATTCACGAATTTTCTTGCGGGGATAAATTCATCGTGTAATAGTGCTCATAGTCGCAAAATACTGTAATTCAGCATAAACTATATGATTGTTACACCTTAACAAAATATCTAATAATTGTCAGTGAACATAGTATGTTTGTAGTATAATTGGCGCCAAGCAAAATATGCTTGCAATAATAAAAATGTTTGTACAATAACGCTAAACATATATATAATACCAGCAACAATATTTTTGGGACAAACATTTTCCGCCCTGCGTAAAGTGATTAAAATAAAAGTCATTGTAATGAATTGTCAAGTTGGTATCTTTGACATTACGACAATGCAGTTTCTGTTTATAAGAACACAAATTTTTGCATATATGCAAAAATTGCCGTTTGCAGGAGTTACCGTCGACCCCACTAAACCGCCGTAAATCCACAACTGCACACTGGTTCAAAATGAACACTGGCATAAATTCGAATAATGTACATAGAGACTTGTACTTTTGTATGTTTGTAGGGCATGCTAAAAACATGAAATTCACAAATTTTTGGTATGATCCAGCCACGCCCACATTTACGCCCACAGGAGTTACAAATCAAAGTATGTATAAATTAAAACTAGTTGTATGACCGTTATTGACTCAAAAATCATTTGTAAAACTTTAAAAGATATTGGTATGTGTGTTCAATACATACATGGTTTTTTTTTAATTTGCATTGGATTTTAATTTACATTACTTTATCTAATGCAAATGCAAAAGAATTACCATTGTTCGCAATGGCAATTAAAAAAGTTTGAATTTGCATTTGATCAGGCAATGCAAATGCAGGTTGTCGAATCAGAAGCCAATTGTAATGAAATATGGGAATACTTTTAATTGTTTTGAATTTGTTTGACTGCTGGCAATTCTGTTTTAAAAGAATTTTATACGTAGAGGTTTGTGGCTTCGATAGTTATTGCCTCGTAGTACTTTCATATTCATAAACCAGTACTGTATAAAATATTTGAAAACCAAAATTGCCAGATATGAAGGAAATGCTTTGAAAATAAGTACAATTGCCAATGGTATTGATAGTTTTTTGAATTTGCATTTGGACAGGAAATTCAAATTAAACAACAAATTATAATTATCATATAATTAATTTGCCCCATGTATGGTTCAATATAATATGTGCAAGGATCATAGCATCATATAGTTTTATTTATTTGCAGTAGATGACGTTGTTTAAGATTAAAGCACAGGAACTTTGAAATATTTGTTCCGTAATCATACTTAACGGCCAATTTAATTTAAATGACAATTTTCCACAGAAATAGATGAACATATAGAACGAATTTGAGGTTAATTGGATTTGTAGTTTCAAGCTTTGGAAATCAGAGGAAGGGATTGGTTTTCCATACATAAGAAAAAGACATTATGTTTTATTTAAAACTTTTATTAAACACTGTTTTAGTGAAGAACATTTTTTAGCAGTCTTCTTCTAGTTACAATTCAATAGAGTGCGGGTATGAATTTTCTACTTCGTGAGAATCAGAGGCACTATCCTCGTCATCTAAATATAAACCAAAAATTGTTTGGCCATGATTCTAATTGGATGGATGATGGTTTTAAAAGATTGATTACTTCTGGTGGAAATGAATTTTGTTTGTTCTGATATTTTCTTTTAGAGATACATAAATTAGACAAAAGTGGATCCGAAGAATCCATAGCTCTATTAGAGACATCTTACTTTACATTTATTGACTATTTTACAATCTCATGAGGTAAGACGTCTTGCACATATTAATTAAACAAACAAATTCCAACATATTTCTCCAACTGGCTCTATCCTTCGCCTTTTCTCTCCAGTTGGTAATACCAAGGTTACGGAAGGATTCTTCTGCCCGGTCGTTCCAGCGGAGTCTTTGTCATCAGTTATATTATTAATTCTACGGTTTTGTCTAGCATGAGATCGCCTATACCTTTTGTAAAATTTGTTACGAGCCTCTGATACCAACAGGAACTACAGGCGCTGAAATAATCCGAGAACTATGTGCTAATATCTTGTGAACAGTTGCTGGGATAGGATACCAAGGATACTTGTCATATATGACCGAGAAGTCTGCTTACAGAAACTTTGGAATTTTTCAATATCAACTCCAAATTTGTAGGATATATAGTTACCAATATTATATGAAAATTATTAAGGATGGAATTTGAAAATGTTCTCCACTCTGTGTTGTCGTCGTTGGTATTCCCACTGCCATTTTGCTTTGGTTGGGCAACTAGAAGCCCCATTTCTGTCCTTAATCTACATTGAATTCCGTATTTTCGTGGCATCAGTTCATTTCATTTTCATCTCTAATCTGCCATTTGTCAATTCCAATTCTGTAGGCAATTTTTAAAATAAATTCCAAACAAACTCACTCACTCCGTACTGTAGGGAATCAATTATAGGTTCAAATATTGAAAAATCCATATTAGAGGTGGGCCTTTTGCTGTGTCACGCGTGTGCACGATGTGTTAGTATAGGAAATTAGATTTTCGAGCGAGCGCCGTTCGTGTTTGTGTAGTGTAAAAAAAATATCGTGCGTGTATAGTGCGTGCAAGTTGAGAGTTACTGTGACATGAAAAAACACGAAAAATCACGAACAAATATCTTACAAATTAAGCACAGTTAAATATTGGGAAATTATTCGTTATCGCTTTATCACACACACCTAGACCAAAAAATTCCGTCAGGGTAAATGGTAGATATCTTTACGTTCATGATTGGCAATGTTACCAACGGAATGCACCTCTGTAAGCTGCAGCTCTTCATGTGTATGCATTCTACAACCCTGTTAAAATACATAGAACCATTCGATTGACTTCTTCCGTCACACATTTAAAAGAATTTACTAAGTTCGTGCCCGTGCGGGTCGTGCCTTGGCCAAAATTTAGTCGTGCGTAACAGTGCGTGTTTGTTAATATCAACATCGTGCTTGTTTCGGATCGTGCCTAGAAAATCAGGCACACGCCCATCTCTAATCCATATCATTAGTTTCTAGAAATTGTTTCGGTTTTTCTCCGCTTATAGAACAAGCCTGAGTAGAATTTGTTCCCGTTAGAATTCATCAGGGATGATTGGGATGATGTACGATGAAACTTCATGCAATTATGTACAAATTATGTTGCTTTTTAGGCAACAACAAAATGCATGTCTAATGGGAGCCAATGGTTCCTTGGAGATTTAAAGAAGTGTTTCCAATTTTTTTTTGCGTGTTTTGCTCGCCTTATTTTTCGAACCCTTGTATAGTTGGAAATTCTCAATTGAAATTAGTTTTCATTTGCATTTAGTTTGATGAATTTTTCAATAAATTAAATGTGATTTGTAGCACTACTTGGAGCAAAAAGTAATAAATGTTTTTCTTTAGAAAAGTTTTAAAATTTTCATATAGAAATGTTTTCAAATTTTTCTATATATTTCTATAGAAAAGTTTTAACATTTTTCTATAGAAGTGTTTCCAAATTTTTCTTTAGAAATGTTTTAAAATTTGTCTATAGAAAAAAATTTTTCTATACAAATGTTTTAAAATTTTTCTATAGGAATGTTTTCAAATTTTTATGTAGAAAAGTTTTCAAATATTTCTATAGAAATGTTTTCAAATTTTTCTTTAGAAATGTTTTCAAATTTTTCTATAGAAATTTCTAAAGAAATGTTTAACAGCTTATGTTCCATGTCATGGCCTTGGACGGTTTCAATAAACCTTAAAATGTCAGCTTCCTCCATTTTTTTAAACTTTTTTCTTTTGTTTATTAATGAAATTGCCGTGAACTACACTTACTACAAAGAACTACACATTTCACATTTGCATCAGCTGATATGTTCGAAAGCCAGCGACAGTGTTGTATTTTTGGTAATAACAAAATATTAATATACATATATGAAATTATTGTTATTGGCCGATTCTACAGATAATATTATTTTAAAATGTTTGTTTTAAGACAAAATGTTTATATTTTCATTCATACTTTCAAGTTTTAAAACAAAATTCGAAGTAAAGCGCCTCTAGCTGTCAGGAGCACTAAACTGATTCGAACCAATTCCAATTTGAAGTAGAAGTAGAGCCTACTTCTATGACAAATTTGAATTTCAATTTCACGAAAAACATGCGAGGACATTACATGAAATACTGTGAGTGGGAACGAGGGGGCTTGAATTACAAATTCATTGCTGCCATTGTGAACGCTACTTAAGTCGAAAAAGCTAAAAATATTTAATTTTTAAGCAATTGGTAAGGGACCTTGTTTGTGAAAACGCGCAAAAAAAGTTTCAAACGGTGCATATGTAACATGTTAGGGGATCCCTTAACAATCAGTCTTGCATTCACAGCTTCATGCACAACTATAACTTTTCCTCCATGAAATATAAGCAATTTTTGATTTTATTCTTTTAAAAATGCTATACAAGAAACTACAATATAACAAGTACAAAGGATAACGAAATTTTAGTTTTTATAAAAGGGCTGTTTCTAAGACCCTTGGACATTATTTATCATATAACATTTAGCTCATTTACTTTTAAATTCGCATTAATCTAGAGCAGCAAATATAAACACGCATGAATAAATTATGGATAAATTCGTGAAAAAACTCTTGATTTCTAAGTCGTTTCATTGAAATAATATTCCAAGAAAATTTATGATTTCTATATCGTCCAGAGTGTCAGCTTTTTGAAAATGTAGTCTTTTTTATGTATTAAAACATTTTTTTTTTGAATTTATACCAATTAAAAATTGATTTTAAACCAGTGTGCACTGTTTCATTTCACTAAATTGTTGTGTCTTTAATTTTTGTTACAGTTGAAGGTTGAATATGCAGCGTCAGCGTCAGCAACATTAACAAACACAAGCAGGCGGAACAACGACCGCATTCAAGCATTCTTCCGGCAACTGCAAGTAAAGCAGCGATTGCGGCACAAATAACAACAGAATATTCAAGTAGGTCAGTAACCATAAACAAATTTTTTAGTTTGTTGACATTTTAACACTATAGCGTATTTTCTTACCCTGCGTTCACACGAGACAAGACAGTGAGAGTATATATTAGTAGACAAAGTAGAGAAAAAATGTTTGTGTAGCCATCAAGACAATTAAAAAGACAATGCACTCTTAAGCAACCGCCGTTAGTGACGTTTCGTGTGATTTCAATATAATTTACCAAAATCTACAAATAAAACTAAATTTTTCCAAATTGTCCGGTCGTTTATGTTTTGCTTCTTTTTCCCAAATTACAACGAAACTTCACCGAATTGGCCGCTTACATCAAATCATTTGCCGAATTTACTGCACTTGCAAAATCAGAAACAGTGACGAAGGGAATGAGAGAGGTGTGAGTTTATTACCCAGCAAAAAAAGTGTATACCAAGAAGTAGAATTTGCACCACAACTCCTTGGTAAGATGTAGTGCTAATTTAGGTGCAGAAGTACTTCTTTTAATATTGCGTTGTCCAATGCAGCACTACTTCTTGTTTGACTGTTTGGAAGTTCAGTTTATGCTAAAATTTTTATGCTATATTTCGTCCGCAAACGAGAAACCAAAACTATTATTTCAACAATTTGTAAATTTCTTGTCATTTGAAACTTTGCAAGAAGTGATATGCTATTAAAAAGTTCTGACTTTAAGCAACAACTTTAGGGTTTAACTAATTATTTTATTAATTGTCCTTTTATTAGTACTCCAAAAGCTTCTGTCAACAGGTGAAAAAGAAAGGAAATGAAAATCAATTTGAAAGAAAGTAAATACATACAAATTAAATACAAGTAATATATTTAGGCATCTTTGTACTTGTCCACTATCCCTTTAGCTCTTTACAAATTTTCATCATAATACAATAATGGATGTGATGCAAATGTAGATTTTTCGGAGCTGTTATTGATCAGCGTCAAAATTGCATTAAATATGCAGATAGTGTTGCAGAAGATGTACAAAAATATTAACATCTACTAGAACTACTTCATTTTATTTTTGCTGGGTAGTAAAAAAATTTGAATGTATTGCTATTGTCTCCGCAACACTGTCTCTTTAAACGCCAAGTTAAGGCCTGTACTAAGTTCAATATTTTTCGAGAAATATTACAAAACACCATACAAAAAATGGATGCGACTTCTCGAAGAACGTAAACAGTATTGTCAATTCTTTAAAACTGTAGAGATTTTTTGCGTTAAATTAATTTCGCGACATAGAAAATCCTCGCCGGACTTCCGGAAAACGCTTTGCTTTTTAAGAAACTTTTCAGGCCGTTGTGGACATTAACCAACTAATCCGACGACAGCTCGATCCCACCAAATATACTATAATTATATATCGCCAC
Organism: Phaonia tiefii; assembly: GCA_963931995.1. NCBI lineage: Eukaryota > Metazoa > Arthropoda > Insecta > Diptera > Muscidae > Phaonia > Phaonia tiefii. Next base: position 110,315,497 of record OZ008370.1, on the reverse strand, counting down.
CTTTTTGCATTTGCATTTTTTCAATTCTGCCACTAGTTTTGAATTGATGTGCTGTTGTTGTTTTTTATACCTAAATAAAAACATAAATTCATAAACATCCGTATACTGTGCACTCAAAACTAAACATGCTGCGAAATATAATCAAGTTTAATGTAAATTTATTTAATTAGTTATTAATTTTAATATATTATTCACTTGCATTTGCCAAACATTCACATTAAAATATCCAGCGTCGAATTATGACACTGCATGTGGCTATTTACCCACGGCTGTGTTATATACTCGTACAATACAGTGAGGCAAACGTAATTGCGTTTCCCAACGCAAGTGACCACTGATACGTTTTATGTGATTAAAAAATTTGAAAACAAATTGGAAGTGAAGTGGTGCGTATTTTGTGAAAATACCTTTCGTAAAATGTTCGAGTTTTGAAAATGTGGTGCCACATATTTAAGCATAACTCAGTAATAAATTTTATGATTTCCGAAAATATTAAGTTTGACGCGAATTAAAATATAAACTTCCCAGAAAACATTCTGAGTCCGAAAAGAGTATCAGAACCTTCCGAAAACATATCAATAAGAGCGTTTTTGCGTTTGAAATTATTTTTAATGAAATTATAATATATGGGCCTTATTCATAAAAGGTTATGAGAGGTTTGAGAGATGTTTTTTGTATGATAGATCATCTCTCAAACCTCTCATAACTTTGTATGAATAAGGCTTGCGATACTTGCCGACTGCTCACTTCCCAGCTCAAACGGCTAAAGCTATAACCTTTAAATTTGGCATGTAGATTCCTTTTATAACGTAGGCGCGAGATAAGAAGGGATTTTTGAAATGGCTATATCTCAAGAGACGTTAGAGGTCCGAAGATGAGATTTGGTACATATGTTGGGCGTATAAGGAAAAATACTTTTTTTGAGAAAGTGGGTGGTGTCACGCCCCTTTTAAAAAAATCGTAGCACTGGCCATACAGCTTGAGATTTGAAATGGCCATATCTCATGAACTATTAGAGGTAAGAAGATGAGATTTGGTACATACATATGTTGGTCATATAAGGAAAATAACTTTTTTGTGGAAAGTGAGCAGGCCACACCTCTTTTTAAAAAATTGCTATACCGCCCATAATAATAGACCGATGGTAATGAAATTTTCACAGTGTGGTACTGTCGAAAGAAATAGATTTGACAATAAATCGGTTTAATTAGCATTCTGACCAAACGAAAGATCCTAGAAATATGAAAATTATAAAGTATGTATATATAAGTTGTATATAGCTTCAGGAGACTTTTGCATACTGGATTTGGGGGCAGTAGAAACGGGAGCGTGGCAATCAATATGATTAATCGACGTCCCAACCAGCAGTGAGAAGCTGGACTCATGAAAGTTGAAATGAATGTTACCCAGATATTAACTAAGAAGGAATTGTTTACAATCTGATTAGGGACGGTAGAATTAAGCTCCACAATGAATCAGAGTAATAAGCCTTCCCAATGTGCCATATGAATCCGTTACGAATTCCGTTACGTTACGTTACCCGTTACGTATAATTGTATCATGAAAAACTAATGACGCAATTCGATTCCTCGTACCTGAATGATGGTAAAACCGCCCTCTCCCGTCTTATCTCATTTTTCGACTTCCATAGTGTTACCAAGCAATTGTTTTCATACGAAATAACTTTGGCATAACAACCCTGTAATTGATTTTGTTCCCAAAATTTAGTACCAAGCAAATTACATTTGCGTGATTTTTTAAACGTACTTACTTACTTATTTAGGTGGCCTCAAACAAGCCAGAGGTGTCAAGGGCATTACAAAGTGAGAATAACATGTTTCACCAACCGGCTCGATCTTCAGATTTTATTCTCCAGTTGGTAACACCAAGCTCTCGCAGGCAATCTTCCACCTGGTCTTTCCAGCGAAGTCTTGGTCGCCCTATTTACCTTTCGCACTAGTTCATTCTGATCCATTCGACCGACATGGCCTAGCCAGCGTAAACGCGCAATTTTTGTATGCAGTGACCAAGGATTCTGCTCATACAACAAAACAGGTTGTATGAGAGTCTGATATAGTTGGATCTTCGTCTCACGAGAGAGGGTGTTATCTCGGAAGTGCTTCATTAGGTCGAAATAACACCTGTTTGCAAGCATAATTCTCCGTTTAAGGTAAATAAATTCGTCCACTACCTCGAAATTATAACAATTACCGACGCTCACCCCTTCATCCAATCGGGTGGATATTCTGCTTGTCGAAACTATTAATTTAGTATTTTCCTCGTTTTTTTTTTTTAAACAAGTATTTCTTAAAGCTCCGTGTTCAGTTCTTGCAAAATTTCCGCAAGAAATTTTATCATTTATCTTCAAACGGAAATTGTTGATACAGGCAATTACCACACACAGAGAAGAGATTCGTCGTCACAACTATATTTCCACCCATCTAAAATTTGTCGGTTCCTTGGACTATCACATTATTCTGTTGTGATCACCAATAATTGTGTTCTTTGCCGCCAAATGTTGTGCATATCAATTGATTTGTAATTTAGTTTTGGTTGCAAGAACTGAAATATTTAGTTGAAGCCACATCATCGTGGCTCGAGTTTTAGTTCTAGCAATCAAATTATCCTGTAGTGGTGAATATTCTATTAGTTGGATGAACGAAAAATGTAAAAACTAATTCGGTTGTACAAAATAATACATTGGCATGATCAACTAATTACTTGAATTGAATCGCTGTCACAACCATTTGGTGATGCTTTAACGCATTATGAATTTTATAGAAATAAAGTTAAAAATATAATTTGTTATTAAAATTGTGTATTTTACACTTAAATATAAACAAAATTATTATTTTTTATAACCAGGGTTCGAATTTCGTGCCCATTTTTGATCGAAAATATGGAAACATTTCTATATCTCGAAAACGGTGCGTCCAATCGAATAAAGAACAAATTTGTACGGGTTTCTAAGGGTTTCTCACAAAGTGGTCCCATTCGCATGAAATCATTTTTTTTTTCAAAAAATCGCCAAAATAAGAAAATCGCTAAAATAAAAAAATTACTATAACTCGGAAACGGTGCATCCAATCGCAAAAATAATACATTTTTTACCTCCAAAGGCGGCTGTAACCAATGGATTTTTTAAAAAAGTGATGTTGTATTAAAGACATCCATTGGTTAAAGTCACTTATTTATTAGTTAAAGTTATTATTTTTGCGATTTTCACATTTTGATGGTTTTTTGAACAAAATATCTTCCATACGATGGACCACTTTATGAAAAATCCTTAGTAACTCGTAAAAAATAGTTTTGTTTTCGATTGGACGCTCGGTTTCCGTGTTATTGGCATAGGAGCGTTTTAGCGAGTTTTGATGCCAGAAATTTTAGTTTTAACGATTTTTTAAAAATAACAGTGATGCCGTATTGAAGACATCCATAGGTGAAAGCCTTCTAATTGCTATCTGAAAAATAACAATTTCCAAACAATCACCCATATATCTCGAAAACGGTGCGTCCAATCGAATAAAGAACAAATTTGTACGGGTTTCTAAGGGTTTCTATCTCGAAAACGGTGCGTCCAATCGAATAAAGAACAAATTTGTACGGGTTTCTAAGGGTTTCTCACAAAGTGGTCCCATTCGCATGAAATCATTTTTTTTTTCAAAAAATCGCCAAAATAAGAAAATCGCTAAAATAAAAAAATTACTATAACTCGGAAACGGTGCATCCAATCGCAAAAATAATACATTTTTTACCTCCAAAGGCGGCTGTAACCAATGGATTTTTTAAAAAAGTGATGTTGTATTAAAGACATCCATTGGTTAAAGTCACTTATTTATTAGTTAAAGTTATTATTTTTGCGATTTTCACATTTTGATGGTTTTTTGAACAAAATATCTTCCATACGATGGACCACTTTATGAAAAATCCTTAGTAACTCGTAAAAAATAGTTTTGTTTTCGATTGGACGCTCGGTTTCCGTGTTATTGGCATAGGAGCGTTTTAGCGAGTTTTGATGCCAGAAATTTTAGTTTTAACGATTTTTTAAAAATAACAGTGATGCCGTATTGAAGACATCCATAGGTGAAAGCCTTCTAATGAGGTAAAAAAATTATTAATTTTGCGATTGGACGCACCGTTTCCGAGATATAGCCATTTTATTTTTCTTTATTTTGGCGATTTTTTGAAATAAAAGTTATTTCATGCGAATTGGAACACTTTGTGAGAAAACTTTAGGAACCCGTAAAAAATTGTTATTTTTTCGATTGGACGCTTCGTTTTGCAGATACAGGCAGTTTTTCTAAATTTTTTATATTTTCGATCAAAAATGGGGATGGGTTACCCTGGGTATCACATGTATGTTTAAGTATGTTTGTGTCATCCACAATAATAGCTCCTACAAACAAGTGCCCACAACATAGAGTAAATCATACTAGAGAGAATATTTGGCTCATCTGACGTTTCCTTTCACACTCTTCTTGATGCGGTCGGTGTGATAGAAAGATGTTTGACGAAAAGTGATATACACCAGGTGGAATTACAATAACTTCTTGCTTTAATTTGTCATGCCATTTTGGTGAAAAACTGTGAATTTAAAAGTGTTTTACACTTTTTTGGCGTAGAATACGTCTTACCTTACGGTATAGGGAGTCATGTCAGATTGTTATTGTTGTAATCTTTATTTCATTGATTATGAGGAAACGGCGAGATAACTTTTTTTAAAAAATTTTTTGTAGGTAAATGAAGGTGTTATCTTTCGTTTGATATAAATTTCATATTGGTTGATATCTTCCTAATATTTAAACTTCTCAAATGAAAATTGTTTAAACACATACACTCAAACATATGTGTGGTGTTTGATTGAGTGTTTGAGTTTGTAGCGTGAACACAAACTATGCTGCTGTTTCAGTGTGGACGCAAACCTTCGGCTGTTGTTTTGATTGATGAAATATTGAAATTTCGTATATTTACTTATGTATTTAAGTGAAACAAATGTTAAATGTGAATTTGAATTTAACATGGATAAATAATTATAAAAAATATAAATCAAATTGATTTGCGTCTGTTATTTATCATTTATCATTACTCTTTAAATTTAAAAATATATTTATCCTATTTTTCCTACCATAAGCTTATGTGTATTATCAAAAGTAACTATCAAATAAATAAATTCATTTGCTTATGTTATTTATCATTTATTGTTATATATGTTTTCTGTCTTATCGGATGGCGTATTCTACGTTAAACTTAATGGCCGTGTCTCTGACACAGCCTGTAGGGACAACTGTCAACTGTCTGCTGTATTTTTTATTGGCTGTTATTGTTAGCATACATTTGTGTTGTATTTAACACAGTAGTTTTAACCCATAAAACGAAATACCATTGTTGTTATTTTGTTGGTTGTATTGAAAAGCATTGCCTCTATCTGACACACCAGGCCAAATGTCATAAATTTGCTTAGCGAACTATTAAGTCTACCATAAGTACTGGATGTTTTTTATAAAGTGATACAACTTTGAGTCACTGCTTTATTTGTCCACCCATTTAATCGAATCGACTTATGAATCGACTTACATCAGAACAACGTGTGCAAATTGTGGATATTTTTATTCAAAATAATGGTTCTGTTCCTCAAACTTATCGTGCACTTTCATTCAAAATTTTATTTTCCGATGAAGCCCATTTTTGGTTGAATGGGTACGTAAATAAACAGAATTGTCGCATTTGGAGTGAGGAGAATCCACAAGTTTTTGTCGAAGCACCATTCGATCCATAGAAAAGTACTGTTTGGTGCGTTTTATGGGCTGGCGTAGTCATTGGCCCATATGTCTTCAAAAACGATGATGTTCAGAATGTTACTGTCAATGGTGAACGTTATAGGAACATGATTCGAAGTTTTTTCGTACCTCAATTAGCTGGCATTAATCTTGCTGATATGTGGTTGCAACAGGACGGAGCCACATGCCACACAGCGGGCGCTACAATTGATTTACTCAAGGAAAGTTTTGGCGAAAAAATAATTTCACGAAATGGCTCAATTAATTGGCCCCCAAGATCGTGTGATTTAACCCCATTGGATTATTTTCTTTGGGGTTATGTAAAGTCACTTGTGTACGTCGATAAACCACAAACAATTGAACACCTGGAAATCAACATTCGAAGAGTTATCTGCGAGAAACGGCCGGAAATGCTGCGGAAAGTTTGTGAAAATTGGTGTTCCAGATTGCGCCTTGTACGCGCCAGCCGTGGTGGCCACATGGCCGAAATCATATTTAAACATTAATGTCATCAAATTTTCTATCCAATAAAGACCGTTTCATTGATATCAAAAATATATTACTATATTTTATTATGATTTAAACTTGTATCACTGTATAAAAAACACCCGATATTAGTCTATGGCCCACAATTGTTTGCATGTGTTTGTGAAGGCGTCCAATAGTGGCGTCATACGAGTATTCAACGATTATGTTTAAAAGTCGTCTCACTTCACCTCAATTTATGATAATATGTATTCTTCGCTGTCTGATATCTATACACTTTCTTGTTTTTTCACAACTTTGTTTATCACTTTCTGTTTAAAATAATAGTTTTTCTGTAAAGTCCTCGTGTAAAATTCCAATATATGTAGTTTCTCTTTAACAACAAGGCCTCTTGTGAAAAATCTAATAGATAACTTTGTAACAAGTGTTTAACAGCACATTAACAGAAACTAAAATATGATTACAGTAACCAATATTTGAACACGAATTCTAATATTGCACTTTTTATTAGTTGTATCTTCCATTTCAGATGAATGAGGTTTTAGAAATACTCACATTGGTTAATACAATTAAAATTCCGCAGTAGCAACTTGTATTTAGTAAGACCGATTTTTAATCTATAAATAACATCGACAAATAATTCTGATGTTTGGCAATTACGAATTCTGGTCAAAATATAGACTTTATCATGGAATTTCCAGTGCCTGAATTGTATACACGTGTATACACCTATCTCTGATTTACCTTGCAACTATTTCATCGACATGTTCTATTCATACTCCATTTTTTAACGCATGTGGTGTTGCTTTTGTTTGTTAAAACCATAGAATAACACATACCATAGAAGTTTTTATTCGCTCAATAAATTAAACGTCATAGGTACGATGGAAAGTAAACATTGGATGGTGGAAAATATGGGTTCAATAATACCAGATGGAGGCAATAGTATACAGCGATCAACAAAGGAACAACAACCGAATTTCGTGTTTTTGTGGCAAACTAGTTGTGTTAAATACAATACAAATGTATACCAACGATAAAAATCAACAAAAAAGTGCAAAATACTTTTACATTGTTCAGTTCTACACCAAAACGACAGGAAAAAGTTAAGTGAACATATTTTGTAACTCCACCTGGTGTATGTAAATTTTAAATTTAATTGCTCTCATTTCCACAAACCTACGATGAATAAGTTTATCTAGGTATGTATTATTCTATGGTTAAAACAATCGAAATAAATGGAAAACATCCGGGCCCAAACAATTTTCAAAAAATTGTGTGCGTATGAAATAGCTTTGGCACAACAACCCTGTTATTGATTTTGCTTGCGAATTTTTCGCTAAGCTTTGAGTAGCAAGCGAATGAAACGTGAGCGAATTTTCGTGTTACAAAATTTTCGTTATTTTTTATGCATGAACTTTTTATGGGAACAAAAATTGCATAACAGCTGAATACGGGCTAAAGTCTTTGACAACAAAATCACACCAGAGATGGGAGTTTTTGAAATTAAAAAGCTTTGGTATGCTTGTTTTTGGATTATACGTAACAGTCAAATACATAGTCATTAAATCCATTATATTCTCCAAAATGTTAGCTTTAAAGCTGTGAACTATTGGCAGCTAACACCAAATTGTCCATCACTCCAAAGGTACGCGACTTTTGCGCTACTGCCACAAATGATTGGGTAACCCCCAAAATATTCATTTTACTTTGAGCTTTTGAACCGATGCTGCAATACGATTATCTAACAAATACAACATTTTACTATAAAATTTGTTTATTTTTGCTCAATAACCAAAACAAATAGCTTCAGCATTTTGTTGCAAAAAAAAATAGAAAACGCTACCAACAACAAAAAAAAAAACAATAAAAATACAAATGATTTTGGAAGGAAAAATCGATTACGTAAACGTTACGGATTGCAGCTTCCACATTTTTTGAAGAGTCACCTTAGCTAGGGGTATTCATGGATGAGGATGAAGATGATTATGATGTTGTATACGTTAGACAAATACATTTTATTTTGTACAGGATGGTATTTATACAAAGATTGTCAATAGTAAAGGTGTTTATAATTTTACTTGAACTTTTAAACATTAGACGATGTCAATCAATCAACTAAGATTTAACATCAAATTCAACGTATTAACGATATCACGTTGTCATAGTCGTCGGATATGTCCGCAAATCATTTTTCCTAACCAAAGAACGCGTTCAAATGTCTTTCAATATTGACACTCTTTAAAGGATTTCAAATGGAAGGATACAGAAGAATGACTCCGCTATTTTTGTTAAAAGGTATTTAATGGTCGTATATAATATCTTGATAAAAGCGGTTAATGGTATCAATAATTGAATGAATGGGCAAATATTTAAATGTTTAGCATGAAGAAACTAAATGCCAAACAAAGTTCGTTAGATACTATTTTGAGGTCTAACATTTTTCCACGTATCCGTTTTAAGGTCTGACATTTTTACCCGTCGCTTGTAGTGGATACCCTCAAATTATGTTGAATAAAAAAAATTAGGGCTCTTACTTTGTGAATTTAAAGGGTCGGGGTATTGCCACTTTTGAAATATTTAGGTGTAGAAAATAAACTCTTTTTTTCGTGGGTGGCCGGATGTCTCAAATAAATGTACTAGAGTTAATACACTCAAAGTATATTAAAGAATTTGTATGTTATATAATTATAATATAAATACTTTACGAATGTTGGGTAATATAAATTTCAGGCCCGGTACTCAATACAAACATTAAACCCTGTCAACTTCTATTTACACTGTTATATGAACCATTCATGATTTTTGAGAGTAAACATTTAAACGCACAATTGTGTTTGTGTTTTGAATTTGAATTTAGTCTTTGTTGCAGTATACCTAACACCAAATGTCTAAAGATTTAGCCCCAGTGTGTCCTATGTAATGCCTCGTTTTAATTTTATACAATTATGATTTTAAAAGTCTGTAACGTTCCGCCTGGCCTCATTTTTAAAGAAACGCACCCTGGAAAAAGAATGTTTTGTAATATGTTTAGACATAATTATAATATCGTTGCAAAGCATCAAGCATATGATTGGAATATGGTTCGTATTACTTTATTATTATTACTAAATTAGTTGATTAATCAGACAACCTGATAAATCAAATACTTGATTAATCATGGTTGGTTGGTTGCTTTTCGTGGTTGCTAAAGATACTATTTAGCATCAATTAGTGTCTTGAGATACCGTTTTGCATACCACATCACTCCGGACAGTCCAAAGTACCGTGTCCATATCCAGCCTGTTAATCGGAGATACCTCATTAGATCCCCTAGATATATCTCGTGTATCTCAGTGAGGTTATGCAGGAATGGGCGGTCTATAGTCTTCAGGCGTCTATTCATCAGAGCCGGACAACTGCAGAGGAGATGCTCCACCGTCTCCTCCTCTTCTGCGTCATCGCAGGCACGGCAGTGGTCATTTTATTGCAGTGCCAGTGCCCGGTCAGCACGCCAGTTAGCCTAGATATGTCTCCCAGATTATGGCTAATCAGAGAGTTAGTCCGGTGAATGTTACATTCTGGCCATGTGTTTCTGGATATGCGGCACGTTTTCGTCCTATCCCATCTGGTCTTCGCTCGTTCAAGGTAATGCAGAAAAATACCTTTTTTAACCAACCCTATAGGCGTTGCGACCGATATCATGTGGAGTTCGGTGGAAGAGGATCCTGCCCTGGCTAGTTCGTCTGCCTTTTCGTTCCCTAGGAGACCCTTGTGGCCTGGTATCCAAGTAAGAACCACATTGGCCATCCGGCCTAGCTCGACAAGTTTTTCCATACATTCACTAACAGGTTTAGATGCAGTGTTCTAAGATTTAAGTGATAGGAGTGCAGTGCAGTGTTGTAAGATTTAAGTGAAACGCTGCACTTGTCTGGGGGTTTGAATGATAAATTGTGACCTGCCTCTTCGGAGAAGACACCCGAGCCGGTTCCACATTCCATTTTGGATCCGTCCGTAAATACTTTGGTGTCAAAACCTAAGTAAAAAAAAATAAATGGTTTCCCATTACATCCCATGAAGGGACTGGGGAGAACTTCTCACAATCACTGAGCTGTGCGCTTTCCAGTTTTCACTCACTGATTGGGACCTACAGTTTTACACCGATTCCGAACTTTTTCATGGCTAGATACTCGATAGTGTCGCCGTCACTATGCGAGGTGACCGCCGCCGAAAGAAAATTTGAAGGTGGTCAGAGCCGGGTTCGAACCCAGGATCTCATGTACAAGAGCCGCGCACACTAACGGCCTAAAAACCTAAGTGGTTCCCCTTTATCCCGCTCTATTCTCCTGGGAATGGTTAGTGCGCACAGCTCAGTGATTGTGAGAAGTTCTACCCGGTCCCTTCATGGGATGTAATGGGAAACCATTTATTTTTTATTCTCCTGGGAAACCTGACATCGAATAGGTTATTGAACGTCTATGAGGCGGTGAAGAAATCGGCGGTTATATTTAGTTCTCTTGGGATTGTCTGTAGCGAGTATACTATATACTGTAGTAGTATACTAGTATACTCGGCCGCACTAGCTGTGATGTGAAGGTCGATTGATATAATATGAAGCATTGCATTAAGGGCTTCAGCTGGACACGTCCTCATTGCCCCTGTTATGCCGATGCAAGCTGATCTCTGTGCTGTATACAATAGTTTCATGGTGTACGTCGTCCCTGCGACAGGCCACCATACCATTGCTCCATTGGAGAGTATTGGTCTGATTATGCTAGTGTACATCCATAGCACCATTTTCGGTCGGATACCCCACCGGCTTCCGAACATTTTCCGACAAGCGTAGTACGCAACGGTAGCCTTCTGTGCGCGGTGCTCTATGTTACGCTCCCAGGAAAGTTTAGGGTCTAGAATCACGCCCAAGTATTTGGCGTGAGTTGATAGTAGAATCTCTATTCCACTTAGCCGAGGAGGATTAAACTTTGGTATCTTGGTCTTCGTGGTAAAAATCAAGACCTAAGTTTTCCCTGGGTTCACTCCAAGACCACTCCCAGTGGTCCAATCGTTAAGTGATTTCAAAGCCCCACTCATGATTTCGCTCAACACGGATGGAAACAAACCAGACATCCTGGCATTCCTCATATTGTCCAATTTCAGTAGTATTTTGTTGATCACGAGTAACCAAAGTAGGGGAGAGATGACTCCACCTTGGGGAGTTCCCCTATTCACTCGCTTTGATGACTCGCTGTTTCCCATAGAGGCGTTGATAATTCTGATCTGTAGCATTGTCACTATCCAACTCTTGCGAAATGTTTCCACGCCTAGATTTTCAAGTTATTCTTCTATAGCCGCTGAGCTCACGTTATTGAATGCACCCTCTATATCCAAGAAAGCCGCGAGGGTATATTGTTTGTGTTCCAAGGACCTCTCAATAGTTCTGACGACTTCGTACGGGCTGTGTCGGTTGAGCGGCCTTTTAGATATGCATGTTGGCTACGTGATATTTTGGGCGATCCATCCATCTTCTTGCGGATGTATGCGTCAATTCGCCTTCCAAGCGTTTGAGAAGAAACGATGAGAGGCTGATCGGTCTGGAATCCTTTGCGCCCTCATGACTCCGTCTCCCCGCCTTGGGAATGAAAACCACTCTTACCTGGCTCCAACTCTTTGGTAAGAAGTTAAGAGTCAGGCAGGATCGGAATATAATATAGAGCCATGGCCTGATTATGACCTGCGCGCATTGCAGCATCTTTGGTATAATACTATATGGGCCCGTAGATTTATATGGTGAGATGCTATTGATGGCCCAGAATATCCTGCCTGGACTAATTATATTCTCTATACCATAAGTATGCGAGTATTGGGTTGATAATGTCGGCACCTCCCTGAATGTATTCTCGCAGCCGTATCTCTAGCAGGAGTATCTCTAGCGATTCAGCTGAGCTATTTGACCATGTCCTATCATCCCTAATCATACACCTTGATTAATCATATTAGTGATTAAACGGCGAACAATCATTTTGATTAATCAATATTCTTCATTAATAGATTAATTTAAAAAATTTAACAATCACAATTTGCTTAATTTAGTAATTCCTGTTTTTGTGTTTTGTTTTTCAGTTTGTATTATTTCAAAATGCGAAAATTTTTTCATTTTATTTGTATGCGAACGTTTTACAAAAATTATTTGAATGATAAAGAAACTTGTTGAAATATGATTAATCAATGGTCCGGGCCGAAACAAAAAGCTACAGGATTTGTTTAGCAAAAAAACTCGTTCTATGGGTGAAGTAGAACACAATTTTAAGAATTCAGAATGAATGGTTTTTATAGAACAGGTAATTTCCGATACAGCGCACTGCGAATATCCTCAAGCAGTGTTAAAGGGTTTCTGCAATGTGGGCCGGAATCCGATGGTATCAAAATGTTTACAATGAAGTGCGTGGAATAATTAGGGGAACATGTTTTTAATGTTGCAACTGGTTAAACTTCGAGTTTGCATCCTATAGAAGACGATTGTGCTAAATATTGACGTCGCACATTAAGGTGTATCGAAAGTCAAAAAGTATCCCAAACTTTTTTGATTTCGGTACACCTTTGTGTGGAACTGCAATACTGTTTTTATAAGTAACAAACAACCAGCTCAATGAGTTTCCGACCCAAATGCAGGCACCCTATACAATTGTTTCAATGTATTTTTAATGCGCTGTATCGGAAATTACCTCTTCTATAAAACCCATTCATTCTAAATTCTCAAAATTTTGTTGCTGCAGTTTTAAAGAGAAAAACAGCAAAAAAGTAAGTTTTTACTTTAAAATTTAAAGTAAACGCCATTTATTGCATACTTCAAGGGGTTTTTATTTATTTATTTATTTATTTATTTATTTCAGTCTATGGATACACAATGAATCCTTACAGACTAGCACCTAAAAAATATTTTTTCGCACTCCCATACCTAACTGTCATTTGCTATATTACATCATCCTTAGAGTTTTGCAAATGTAACCCAATTATATTAAAATTTTCCAAAATGTGAAATTGCATCTAGTTTTTGCTTCAAGTGCATGGCGGGACGTAAAGGGGTTAATTTTGTTTTTTCTAAAATTTTGTGTGTGTATTCCACGTGACCCATAGAACGACATTTTTGCTAGCCAAATCCTGTAGCTTCAACTTTTTTTCGGCCCGGCCTATTAATGAATATTCAAATTAATTGATTAATATTAGTTTTGTTTATTCAGCATTTTTGATTATTCAATTAACTTATTAATCACGATATCGATTAAGGAACATTTTAATTAATCGAATACTCGCATATCCTCAGTCATAACTTAAAATTTTCAGTTTTTGCTTGAAACCACATCAATGCACTGTAAAGTCATGTGGTAATTTTGTCTTCCCATTCGGTAAAAAATCCCCTCTGAATATGACTATTATTGAAAATTTCCAAACATTTATTAAATTAACAAAAGCAGGTTGTTGCTTCTACTGAAAATTTACAAATTGTAGTTAGGGTTACATATGTTTGCTGAAAATATTGTAATGTTTGTGTTTATTTGATTGTTTCCCTCCAAAAAAATACTATATTTGTAATTTTAATTTTCCCATAATTATAATTGGGGTTCCCCAATTAACCATATCTTGGTGTATTGGTCAAACTTGGTGTTCTTTCCCAATGTGCTATATGACTCCGTTACGAATTCGAGACGGATTCGTTTCTGCGGACATTTTGTATGAATCGGACTCATAACGATTTCGTTTTCGTATGAAATTCCTCTCGAAAGGCGAATCGTTTTTTTTTACTTTTTCGGATCCGTCTCGAACTCGTAACGAACTTCATATTCGAATTAATTTTTTGGAAATAAAATTAATTGGAGACGGAAAATAAATGAATTCGAAGCGCCTTCACTGATTCGCTTTTTTATGTTTTTACGGACTCGCAATAGGTTCTAGACGAATCCGCCAAATCGCAATTTCACTGATTCACCTTTTTTATGATTTTACGGGCTCGTAACGAGTTCGAGACGGATCCGCCAAATCACAATTTCACTGACTCGCTTTTTTGTGGTTTTATGGAATCGTAACGAGTTGAGACGGATCCGCCAAATTACAATTTCTCTGATTCGTTTTTTTTATGTTTTTACGGACTCGTAACGGGTTCGAAACGGATTCCGCATCCGTTTTTGTGCACATTGGGATTCCATTCCTTTATGTAAAGTGCATACATACATAACAAATTTCGTCCATTTTGATAAATATAAACAAAATGACATCATAATGTAAACAAATTTGACATTTGCTGGGTGTGATAAAATTTAAACAAACCAAATTGGCTGGGATAATGCTTACACGTAATTTTGGATCACTTACACTTTGGATCACAACATGCACATTTAGTGTTGTTGGTTTACTACTCGTATAGTAGGCATTTGTCTGCAAAAAGGGCTCCATAAACACCTGTTTGCAAGTACAATTATCCGTTGGATTTATGGGCTGACATTATGGCTTCTGTTCGCGGCAGGTCACAGGTACCTCGTTATTATTTCGGTCATCAACGTTCACCCTTTCATCCAATTGGGTGGATGTTCTGCTTGTCGAAACAATTAATTCTGCCTTGTTCTCGTTTACTGCCAAACCCACTTTTCCGGATACCTTGTCAATTCTTGAAAATAATGAAGTAACTTCTCGCAGATTTCGCCCAATGATTCATAGATCATCAGCATGCGCGAGCAGCATGTGACTTTTGATGCTGATAGTTTGATTCGTGTTGGCAGCAGCTTTTCTCTTAATATGTTGCAGAGATCTCATGATAGGGTGTCGACCTTCCTGTGGCCTCGCCTTGTACTAAATATAGACGTTTACCAATCTTAACTGAGGAATTTGTGTCCGTCAGTTTTATTTTACAAAAACATGTCAGCTTAGTAGGAAAACCAATCTCAGACATAGCTTGGTACATTTTTCCCGCATCGGGCTATCGAATGCAGCCTTATACGGCATTTACACCGACCAAGATTAACGCATTTCGAAGGTTAACTCTGTTAACCCACGCTAACCCAAAAGATTACTCGTACAATTTTAATCCGTAAAATCTGAAATTTAATTTGTAACCTCAAATTGGTGTACATTTTGATGCAACACTGTTGATTACTAAAAAAAAGCAACCATAATGAAAACACAAATACAAAATCAACTGTTTGACAGACGGAAGCCGATCGAAAATTTTCCGACGCGTCGCCGCCACTAACAGTTTTTTATGCTTCCGCCGCCGCCGATATAATTGCTTTAAAATGTGAGCCGATTTTACCGACTGGCCGGATTTGACCGACTGATCCAATTTTAAAGATTCACTTATTTCAAAAATATCCAAAATTTACATAAAACTGCCTAAATTAATAGCAGCAAATTTAATTTTCCTGCACGGAAAAAACTGAATTGGTAAAATCAAATAATTACAAATCTATGAATAAAATTTCTGGAACTCAACTATTAATTTCTTTAAAATTAAGAAAAAAATTTGAAATCAAAATACTTGGTTTTCTAGATTTTCAAATTCAAATTCTTTGATTTTACAACAAAATATTTTTCCTTAGTCAGCTAAATATTTCACAGTTAGTTCAAATAAAAAACTTCGTTAATGAATTAGTAAAATCAAAAATCAATTTTATCTCGAAATATATGAGTTTTCAAATATTATGATGAGTTCTTTATGACGTCACAGCCTACGAGAGAATTTTGTTTTTGATGATACTTAGTGATCTTCGATCGATACTAATTCGCATATGTAAATTGTAAAATTCAGTTTGTATATACATATTAGAGGTGTGCGCGTGACACGTTTTCGTCGTGTCATGCGTGAATCTCGCGTGATTCACACGTGATCGTGAGCTAAACAAAAATTAATCACGTGATCGTGAGTGCACGTGATTTTCAATTTGAATCTCTTGCGTGAGCAAAGTTTTTGGTATCCACGCTCACAAATCACACTACTAAATGTAAACAAGGGATAATACACACATATGTACGTGCATACCTTACTCTCATACCAGCTGTTAATCTACCGTTAGATTTAACTCTCTTTCTCCGAGAATGAGTAAAAAATAGAATATTTCATCCAACTATCTCGACTTTTTACGTGTCCTTTTCATCCTTATTTGAAGAAAAGTCAAAAAATACCTTAAAACATGGACTTCGTATGTTCCATAAAATTATTGCGCAGAAAATTTCATTAGGGGCCATCATTATTATTCAAATCCCACTTCTTTATTTAAGGGAACCGATTCCGATATTTCATTACTATGCCCGTTTAAGAATTGTTAAATAGATTTATGTATATGTATTGTGTTACTTTTTAGGAGTTGGTTTCAAGGAATTGGCGCAGTCTTTGGTAAACATCGGTGCAGAATTTGGAAGTGTTGATAACAACAAAATCCTTGCGACGTAAACTTCCCTGTATAGAACCGTTTTAGCAATGAACTATAATAACATCATTCACCGCAGACATGTGGTCTGATGAATATGGTCAAAGAAGCTTTATGGCCTTGTCCCGTCACTATAGCTCTGTGCGAGTACTTTCCCGGAAAAATTTTGCAAGAATCTACTTTTGAGAGCGAAACAACAATTTATGAAAATTTGCAAATAAAGTACGCGAACGACTTCCAGTAATAATTTGCAATGAAATAGCTGATGTTTAGGTGTGCAAGGAAACAGCTGATTTTTCTGTTTGCATTTCATTAAACAAAAGCTGTAATTTTTATTTGGAAGAAATTTTTATTAAAAATTGTTATTATGCTTAAATCACTGGCCTTCATTTCATCCGCTCTATTGACCAAGTCAATAATGACGGCATCTATTTCGCCTTCACTTTCCGATGAGGACGAATCCAACAATGTTAGCGCAGTAACGATAGCATATGCTCGTACATCGGGAATTCCATTTCCACCTTAAAAAACATAAAACTTAATTATTCTTAAAAAACAAGGAACAAATAGGGTATTAAACGAAAAAAAAATAACAACATTTTCCGCGCTGCTCCATATTTTGTGAAATATACGCCTCCAAAGCTTGAATGTATAAGTTTTGACAAAGTTTGTAACCTCCGCTCTATGTTCTGCAATTTTGCCGCCGGACTTACAAAAAAGTACGTCACGGAACACGGACGGAAATATGTTTGCGCATGCTAACCTCACTACAAAATGTATTGTACTTACAAATTCTTCCAACAAATACATTTTTGGAAGTTGCCACAAGTTCCAATAGAATTGAAAGAAATTTTATCCTTTGCCACATACATACATTCTGGCGTGTATTTCCATACCTTTGCTACTGCCACAATTGTCCAATAATGACGTCGCCGGTTCACCAGCATTTCCTGAATGCCACTGCACATTATTGTTTTCCATTTTGTTTCTAAATTTCACAAATATATTGAATAAAATATTAAACAAAATAATTTGTACTTACCTCTGTTGTTAATTTATTTTTGTGTTTTGTTTCTTTACATAAAACAGCTGATTTCAAACAGCTGTTATATCTTGCAATTTTATGTTGGCTAAAATTTCTCCAACCAAAATTTGCAAAATCTCTAACATCGAACTGTCAAAATTTTCGCTCTCTGGCTCTCATTTACTGGACTTTTGGAGTAAACGAACAGAGTTCAGTAAAAATTTGTACAAATTTGCACAAATTTTCGAGTACTCGAACAGAGCTTATATAACTGACGATTTTGCAATTAAAGTTAACGCTCTCGGAAATTATAAATTTTATTTAATTTTATAAATTTATAAATTTTTATTAATATATCGCACCCTAAATACAAAAGTGTCACAACTCAAAATTGACAAATTTTCTGTAGAGGCAAAAAACTGAGGTGGAAACTTAAAAAATATATGAAATGTCCCAAATATAGACATATTAATATTGGATTTGTTTGGCGAAAGGGAAGATAAACTGACCCCAGATTTTCACAGCAGATAGAAATAGTCCTCGGTGATTGTTTTTAAGCAAAAAATTAAAATCTCGAAATTTTGAGTTGTGACGCTTTTGTATTTAGGGTGCGATATATTTCTTAATAAAGTATAAAAATTGCTGAAAATATTTTAAAACAATAAATTGAGCAAAACATTGAAGCAACAAGTAAAAACATGGTGGAATTTAATCTTCATAATTTTTGAGAGTATTATTCGAGTAAAAACTGAAATTCAACAACTTTTATTGGGAAAAAAAACGAAATCCATGGATTTTCGTTAATTGACTTCAATTTACTCTCAAATCTTTTGTAATTTTTGGAGCCGTTTAAAAACTGCTCAGAGCAGATCAGTGCGTATTTGGTTCCAACAATACATGAGTACATACTAGGGTACCCATTTAATTGGGTTTTTTGATTAATCGGTTAATCGTTAATCGTAAATTTCAATCTGACAATTAACCGAACAAAACGCAATAATATTATTCGATTAATCGATTATTCGAATAAAACAACACAAAAAAATAAAACAGTTTTCAAACATTGTACTAGGCACATTTATTAAAACAAAACAAAACGTAACAAAAGCAACTTCATTATAAAGTATAAAATATATGTAGGTACAATTCACAAATCGTAGTTGCAGGCAGCAACATAAAAATTAGAGACTTTTGGTACCAACCCAAAATTTAAAAAAAATCTCAAAGATAGGACCCAACTGTGCCACGCTTTCCGGTACCTCCCATACAAAGGGTAGGGTCGCTCTGAAACTATATCACACTATAGCACCCTATTGGATTGATTAATTTTTACAAAACGTAATTTTATGACTATTATCCTTATTGTATATAGTTTGAGCAGAATCGGATCAGGTATTTCGATACCCCCCATACAAAGTGGGTCTTGAAATTTCATCAGACTTACTACACCCAATTTAATGAACCAATTTTGAGACAATTTTTTTTTATTTATGTCTGTGAGCCAAAGCACTGTGCGACGCTTTCTCTCAACAAACTATGAAATTTGTTCGAAATGTGTGTAAAGTTATGAAATTTGTGCGCAAATCGTTGTCATATGAGTTGCCACAATGTAGGAGTGTTTCAAGATAGACGGCTTGCCATAAACACGTGCTTATATTTTATTAATCGATTAATCGCACTGATTTGTTCGAGTTAATCGTTAATCGAAAAATTTAATTATTAAAATGTTCGGTTAATTTTATGACACGATTAATCGATTAACCGAATAATGATTAATTGAATGGTTACCCTTCCTTTATCCTTTATACTCAGATGTTACGTTAAATGTTAAACCAACATTAAGAGCTTCACTTTTGTCAAGATTTCAACCAACTTCACTTCATTTTGTTGCTGCTTTTCTTAACCCACCATTTAAAGACCTCAATTTTGTTAAAACGGATCAAAAATGACAAACCATTATTACTGTTAAAACCGTATCAATATCGTAGAAGTCAATATGGTTCACCTGTTCCACACAATCCGCAATTTAAGGATTTTATGAACAAATAAATACTGAAGACGACCTCGTCGATGATGAGGTTAGAGTATATCTCAGAAAACAAATAAAAGCAAACTATAATATTCTGGAATTTTGGAAAAGTGCAGACGATATTCCGATGCTTAAGGAGATAGCCAAACACGACCTTATCATACCAGCTAGCTCAACTACAAGCGAACGTGTATTTTAAACTTTTGGGCGTATTTTGGAGGAAAGAAGAACTCGCCTTTTAAGCGAAAATGTTGACAAAATTTTATTTTTAAATAAAAATATGTAAATATTTTATAGAAAACATCAAATGTGAACACTACATATTTTTATTAATTAATCAAAAAATTTAACGGATTATTTTCTATGTTGTGAACATCCCATTTCTTTTAAATATTATTTATCAACTAAGAAAATATTTGTCGTTTGTCAAAAGTATGTGTTTTGATATACTATATCCGTCGTGAGTGACCGTGCGTGATATATTTTTTTGGGTCGCGAGCGTACGTGACCGTGAGTGGTTGAAAAAATCATCGTGTGTGATTGTGCGTGATCAGCCTTTGGTCTTTCGTGAGCTTGCGTGATCGTGAGCCGAAATTCACTCACGCGCACACCTCTAATACATATACGATTGATGATCTACCGATGGTATCAATTAGGGCACAGTAATTAGGCGTCTGATGATGAACTTGTCACGGAGTCATGCCAGTGAGTGTGCTTAACAGAATTGTCTATTATTCCAACAAAACCCAACCATTTTTCAATTAGAGAAATGTTCCTGACCTTGTAAGCTTGTAGTACGAATTTCTCATACATTAACTGAAAACTAACCCAATCGGTCTAAAATTCAATTTAAAAACGACAATATTTGCTCAAAAATATCCTAGAAAGCAAATTAAGTATAAATTAAGTTGGTTGTATCCACCAAAATAGCTTGAAAATTATAGGAATTAATTGAACAATTTAAAATTTTTCTTCAATACTGAGAAAAAATTGTTCTAAAGGCCAGAAATATTTCTTTAATTTGACTAATTTTAATTTTTGTTATTCGTTGAATTTTCAAAATTTATGAATAATATTTCTAATTGTAATTCGTTACTCAATACATAAAATTAATTAAACCAAGGTATGATTTTGTTGAATCAAATATTGACAAATAGAATACTTTGAAAATAAGAATTAAAGATTTGTAATATTTACAAATATTTTCTTGAAACTAATGAATTAATTTTCAGTTTTAACAAAAACCTTAGGATAAAAAACAACAAATCTTGATTTTTTACATCAGATAAACTATTCCTATGACTGAAAATTATACAAAAAATTAATTGAAAACGGACGCGACATTGTCCGATACATAGAATTTTGTTTTTCTGTGTGTTGTGCCGCCGTCTTTAATAACGCTATGCATCATTTTGCAACCTAAACATTTTGATACGCTTGAGACTCAAACAACTGATAGTTACTGGTGAGTGAAGAAAAACCCTAGTTGGGTTTGGTCTGATTGACTAAGGTT
Organism: Phaonia tiefii; assembly: GCA_963931995.1. Lineage (NCBI taxonomy): Eukaryota > Metazoa > Arthropoda > Insecta > Diptera > Muscidae > Phaonia > Phaonia tiefii. The sequence goes on along the minus strand of OZ008370.1, from coordinate 110,294,274 downwards.
TTTTTTTAATTGGCGTTTGAAATTGTAGGCTTAGAAATGAACTTTTGATAAAGAGAACACTTTTTGTAATACGTACATCTCAAAAACTATTCACATATTTGCTCAAGTGCCTTCGACAAAGTTGTAGCTCGTGAACTGTCCTACAAAAAACCCTCAAACTATCTGTGCTTTATTTGCCCATATATTACTTACTTTACTTTAAAGTTAAAATAAATAAAAACAAAACCCGTAAAAAACGGCGAAAATTTTATTTTTTACATTTTAAAGTTTTTGATCATGCAGGTGGAATTTTTTGAATAAACGTTTTTTGTAGGACAGTTCACGAGCTAATATTTAAATTAAATGTGAAATTTAATAGACAACTCAATGTAAAAGTTCGTTACAGAATTCAAATTTTTACTTTCATATCGAATTCAAAGTTGAAGTAAGTTAGTACCGATTGCAGTCGAAATATCGCATTTTGAAGTTTAAGGTGAAATATAGAAATTCAAACAAGTTTAATTGAAGTCAAAGATTTCCATTTAAAGCTCCGTATTCAGGTTTTGCGAAATTTTCGTAGGAAATTTTGTCATTTATCTCTAAACTTTGCCGAAGACACCCAAGAAAAATCTTGAACAGTTTTCGAGATGTAGGCATTACCAAAAGTGTTCTCTTATCAAAAATTCTTTTCTAAGCCTAAAACTTCAAACGCCAATAATATAACAACACTTCCTAGACGTAGGTCCCGGGCTATGACTCTATCGGAACCTTCCGGTAGCTAGCAAGAGTTCCAACTTAACATGTGTACAATTTGTAATAAACAAAATCCTTGTACTAAATCTACTTATACTCGTATACAATACCAGCAAAAATATGTCTGGGTTAAACCTTTTTCCCTCTGCGTGTATGATTATAATGAAATAAAAAAAAACCTTAGTCAATCAGACCAAACCCAGCTATGGTTTTTCTTCTCTCATCAGTAGCTTTCAGATTTTTTTGGTCTCAAGCGTATCAAATTTTGAGTGGCTCACTGTGTAATTTTGTCTCGGCGCGGAGTTGGTTTAAGGACAGAGTTGCCATCTTAAATGCCAATTTAATCTCAAATTGGGTGATGTAAACGGTAAACGTTAGAGTACAAGGTTATAGCTAACCTAGCCACGATAATCTTTGTCGTAATGCGAATATCTGGTCGATAGTTGATTTTACAGACCTGAAGTCGTACTGATAGGGTCCAATCGGGTCTACAACAAACGACTTTAGTCTTTCGCAGGAACTCGAGAGTACCTTGCATATACTCGGTACATATACTCGGTTCGACTTTTTGAAAACAGCACACAGTATGCTAAGACTTCAATCGCCGTGCATGCATTCGCCTGGCCAGATTTTACACATAAGCTGATGCGTGCACCTTTCCAACTCATAGCCGCCAGCCTTAAACAGCTCGTCCAGTAGTCCATCAGCACCAGCGGCTTTGTTGTTCTTAAGCCGGGTAATTTTAGTTCTAACTACGATTTAGCTAGGCCGTGGGGGGGGGGCTGACCGTGGAGGTGGAAAGTTTCTGATAGCCACTCATTTGTGAATGGCCAGAAATTATCAGTCCAAAAAAAATCCTTGTACTAAATCTACTTATACTCGTATACAATACCAGCAAAAATATGTCTGGGTTAAACCTTTTTCCCTCTGCGTGTATGATTATAATGAAATAAAATCCAAATTCCAGACATATGTACAGTAGTTTGTAAAAATGTTATAATTATGTTCACACACATTCGAATTTTCTTTTTCTTCGACAACAAACAAAATGCAACCGATTTAGAATTTTAGTTTGGAACATAAATATTCCTTAAGAAATTTGTTTTGTATTAATAATTGTGGGCACTTTGGTCACTTAGATTATAATACTTGAATACAAGCAAAATCCAATCCCTTTTATACAATTAACTTATAAGTTCTACAGTAAAACCCCGGCGCTAAATACGTGTAAGTTCATGGTTTACTTTATGTCGTAAAATATTATGCTTACAATACCGGAAACACCTGGTGAGTCGTTCACCTTTTGCGTTTCCAACCACTTCGTCTCTCATAAATACCAATGAAGTCATGGTTAATTTATATCCCCTTCGTGGCCACAAAATAGCTAAATATGGCTACAAAGTACATGATTACAAGAGTATTTACAAATTTGTGTGATATTTTAGAAGCCTTTAACTAATAAATAGGACAATAAAATGTAATTATGTTTTGAAAGAAACATTATGCAGGGGCGAAATAAATTAAAGAACTTAATATTTAAAAACAAATTATTGAGGAAGAAATGTAACTAACATAAGAATTGTTAAAACGCAAATAAAAAGTTATTTATTTGTAGCAAAATATATTTCAATTGAATCTTGAATTAATATTTAAATTAAATGTGAAATTTAATAGACAACTCAATGTAAAAGTTCGTTACAGAATTCAAATTTTTACTTTCATATCGAATTCAAAGTTGAAGTAAGTTAGTATCGATTGCAGTCGAAATATCGCATTTTGAAGTTTAAGGTGAAATATAGAAATTCAAACAAGTTTAATTGAAGTCAAAGATTTCCATTTAAAGCTCCGTATTCAGTTTTTGCGAAATTTTCGTAGGAAATTTTGTCATTTATCTCCAAACGGAACATTTTGGATTTTTGTATCGTACCTTACCTTTCTTGGATTTTTGTATCGTACCTTACAAAAATGTAATTTATAATTCCTCTACGCACTCCATTTTATTTTTAACGCATATTTTTTTTGGTTGTTAAAATTATCGAATATCAAACAATTATCAAACAATTGTTTTCGTACGAAATAACTTAGCGTAACAACCCTGTAATTGATTTTGCCTACGAAATTTTCGCAACGAGCTGAGTACCAAGCAAATTAAAAGTGAGCGAAATTTTCGGTACCTGAATTTTTATACACGTACTTCTTATGGCAACGAAAATTTCATAAAAACTTAATACCGGGCTTAAGATGTAAAATGTAACAAAAAATGCAGCTAACACCCAATAAAAATTTTTTAGAATTTGGTTCAAATACGAAATGTGTAAACAAAACATTCTTAATACACTTTAATATCGGTTGTACAAATTTGGGAAAATATTGAAGAAAGAAATTTTTGAATATGTTTACATGTAATTATAATACCCTCACAAACTACCATATATATACACGCTGAAAAACCCCTGCCTGTGTAACATATTCTCCCAAACATATTCTGCAGGAACCATGCATATGTTTGGAACACACTTCAAACATTCATATGTTTGCAAGTCCCAAACTCACCTGGATACATGCGTTCTTCAACCCAAACATCCATATACTTACGTGGATACATTCGCGTGTTTCCCCCAAACCTCCATATACTTAAGTGGAAACATATGTGTATTTCCTCCCAAACTTAATAATATTTAGAAACGAATTATTCTTTGATTATATGTATTATTTATTATAATTAATTTTATCGATATTAATCCACATTTGCAAATAATTAATACAAAAAATTCATTAATTATTTGCAAATGTGGATTAATACTGATAAAATTTTACTTGCATTGAATGCATTATTGGTTTTTTCATGAAATGAGAGTCTGCTGCTCATTTGCTTCTGAATATATGAAACTAAACCACAATGCATTAGCCAAATTAAGAAACACTGACTTCATCTACAATTTACACGAACATTCAGGGATATTTATGAATCACTGACTGAGAGAATTATGCAAAAATACAGATGCACACTTACAAGATAGACTATCTCGTTGTTCCTCTTTTATTCTCTTGCTCTCGAGAGAGCATAAACAGTGCAACAAACGCAGCTGTGTTTGTATCACAAACACATATATATTTGGGTAGCAAACACATATATTATAGCATATTAATCATTGTGTCTCAAACATGTAATATTAAATAGCAAACACACTGTGTTTGGACACAAATATATATGGGGTTTATTTTGTTTAATTTTGTATGTTTATTGAAATATTTGAAATGATGAAAGTAGGTAAATGAAGATAAAAATTTGTTTGTAGCTTATGTACTATTCAATTGAAACTCTTTGCGTCTTTTGATATGCGTCTTTACGTCTTTACTTCTTCGCGTCTCGGATAGAACTGAACTTTGGGCTCTTGCGTAGTAGTGTTTGAAGGGTTTGGTGAGGGTGAAAGGGTTGCCATATGTGTGGCAGATGAAAATCCCACATCTCGGCCATTCTGCATTATTGCGGCTGGCTCTTCAAACTCAGCAATCCATACGTCAACAGGTAAATTGTTAGTTCCATCAAAACGTCGCACAGAGTCTTCAATGTCTCGAAAATTAAGAGCGAATCGTGGTGCTGTTCTGTGCTGTCCTCTATACTCCTCGTTGTCAGCTGAGAAAAAACTCTCGTTGCGTTTAACTTGCTCGTTTACTGATACACTCTGCCGTTGTTGTATGACCTCAATTTTCCTATTATCCATTGCACCCATGTATTCATCGTCATTATCGTCTACGTCATCATTTTCGCTTTCCTCCTCGTCGCCGTCTTCAACATTGGATGAAAGCAAACTACCCTTCTTTAAATTCTTGAATATGTGCAACTTCAAATCTTCAGCGGTATACTTTATGCCCAGCAGGTTGCAAATTGAAATTAAATCTGCCGTCGTCAAATGTGTTGCAACAAACTTTGCTTTTATTCCATACGCATCATCGGTCTCGTTAAATTGAAAGCCTTCAAACTCTCTCAAACGTTGCCTGTTCGTCCGATCTCCTTCTCTCTCAAAAACGAATTTGTGGAGAGCAGTAATGTTCGCCTTTCTGCCTCTCCGAAGGTTCTCGCGAACACCATCGTACATACCCAAAGCAGGCATTTCGCGTAACTTAATTATTACGTTTGCTTGTGCGCTTGCGGTTTCCAGAAGCAGTAGCACAAAGGAGAATTTAGCTAACCTTCACCACACAATGTTTTTCCAGCCTAAAATTTCGTCGTTATTCTCGTTCAGTTGTCTAGGATTTTGGATGAGCTTCCAAATATGGGGTTTATTTTGTTTAATTTTAATTTTGTATGTTTATTGAAATATTTGAAATGATGAAAGTAGGTAAATGAAGATAAAAATTTGTTTGTAGCTTATGTACTATTCAATTGAAACTCTTTGCGTCTTTTGATATGCGTCTTTACGTCTTTACTTCTTCGCGTCTCGGATAGAACTGAACTTTGGGCTCTTGCGTAGTAGTGTTTGAAGGGTTTGGTGAGGGTGAAAGGGTTGCCATATGTGTGGCAGATGAAAATCCCACATATATTATATTATAATTATAATATATATTATAATTACAATTATAATTATAATATATAATTGAGGTCTGAAATCAACCAAATTGAAGTTGTCTCCTTCGTATTTATGTGAATTATATATAAACATTTATTCACAATCTTGTTTACAACTTAGTAAGGTGTTACATAATGTCCTATTAAATCCAGCGATTTGCATTGTATCTGTAAAAATCAGTATATGTGACTTGCTCCACGAAAAGGGACCTCTACGCCGAAAAGAATTTATTGAGAAAAACGCGTTTAAAAACAGCGCTTCGTTTTTCCGCTACAGAAGAACCACCAAAGAAGCGTGTTAGGAGTAAAAAAGAGTAAAATTTTGATATTTTTGTAATTTTGTACCTTTGATATTGAACTTTTTTTAAATTTCAAATATTATATATATTATCTGTTTATATCACAGTTTTAAATTTTTTCATTAATTATGTTCATCTTTACAGGTGATTTGTAAAAAAAACTAAAAGACATAGAAACTTGCGGTTTGCGGCATTTGAAAGAGCAGAGGTCCCTTTTCGTGGAGCAGGTCACATATGTGGATGACTATACTCTTAACAGATCCAAAAACTAAATCTGATAGTGAGGCATGATTCTATGCGTCTATTCTGACATTGTCATTCGTTAGTTCAGTATATCGGTTTAGCAAACGCGGTGGTTACAATTGTTTTCTTGGTTCGGTGTATCAGTTAATATCCCGAGATTTTTGTTTTTATCCAGTTTTTCGATGTTAATTCCCATACAAAATTTGGCCTTCAACAATTCGATAAAATCACACCGATTGTCAATGAAATTGAGGTATATGAAGAGCAAATTATAAGGTACGTGCAAATATATCGATGTTTAATTAAAATACATTTCAAATTAAATAAATTTGTCAAAATATACTAAGGAAATTAAGAGAAACCAGTACAGAAATATCAGTCGGGTGAACCGACTTCAACATACCCCCACCCTTAGTCATCCGTAGTGTCCCAGTTCCTAGTTATTATTTTTTGAGGCCGACCAACGCTCCGTTACCAGACTGGGCGTGGTAAATTCGGCTATATTCAATAGCTTATTGACGTTGTCCAAAATATAATCTAATTGCCAAGTTAATTAGGATCTGTTGTATTTTTGAGTATTTATATTCCGACTGGTATACTCGTAGTATATGTCGCTAGATATATTGTTGCGTAAATACAACTCTAAATCACGTGAGAGTTATAGATTATATTTGGATAAGTTGGAGGGTAATTTTAAACGGAACCCCAAATCATTCTTTAGACTTGTTTCGCCGATTTTTTCGCATCTATTTATTCCACCCGAGCCTATGATGTTTCCAAATCATACCCGTACAATGTCCGCTCTACCATTCCGTTTGATGCACCAGTCGTAAATTCTTCGTGGTTGTTAGATAATTTGATCAGATTGAAAGCCTTAACTAATGCTGGTCCTGATGGTATCCCGGACTCTATGTTGTCGAATTCTCCCAGCTTACCGTTGACTCTCTAATTTAACACTTCGTTGAATTTCGGTAATTTTCCTGCACAGTGGTAGAGCTCTTATATAATCCCTCTCCACAAATCTGGTAGTTTAGTAAATGTTTATAATTATAGGGGAATTTCAAAATTGAGTGCCATTCCTAAACTTTTTGAGAAGTTAGTCACAGAGGTAATTTCTCATCATGTTTCCTCTATTTTAGATCCATGTCAACATGGCTTTCGGAAGGGTCGTTCCACCGTGACTAATTTGCTTCAGTTTTCCTCTTCTATTATTGATGGCTTTATTAATGGAGATCAAACTGATGTGATTTTTACCGATTTTAGTAAAGTCTTTGACTAAGTTAACCTCAATTTGTTATTATACAAACTCCGGGCAATGGGTTTTAATTGTAACATGCTGAATTGGATTTACTTAATGAACCGAGAACCGATGGTATCATTTGGCCCATCATTCTCAAGATCTATTTTTGTATCATCTGGGGTGCCTCAGGGCAGTCATCTTGGCGCGGTTATATTCTTGTTATTCATTAATGACTTACCCGCCTTCATACTATTTTTCGTACAAAGATCCTTGCCAATATACTTTACTTCAGAGAATTTGTCTACTTTTAAGACGTGGTGCGAAGCCAATTTGATGGAGCTTAATTTTGCGAAATGTGAACATATGCTGTTCTCTAGGTCATTATTATTTTAGGCACAATACATTTTAGGTGGCAATGTTCTTGAATCGGTGGATTCATTTGTTGATCTTGGTGTTCCCTTGAGCAGAAAATTGAATTTAAACTCCCACATAATTACGATGGTGAACAAGGCTTATGGCGTTCTGAACTTTATTAAACGTTGGGCAAAGGAATTTTCAGATCCCTACGATACGAAAAATCTCTTTACTTCACTAGTCCGACCAATTCTCGAATATGGATCTGTTGTGTGGGACCCTCAGTACAATTTGTATGTTAATATGTTTGAATCGGTCCAGAAACAGTTTCTCATTGTTTGTCTGAGAAACCTTCAATGGAACCCGAACCATAATCTTCCTTCGTATAGCAGTAGATTAGCATTGATCAGATTGCCGACTCTTAGTAGTAGACGTACCATGATGAACTCTATTACAGTTTTGAAGATAATTGATGGATGTATATGTTCTGAATTTCTGTTATCTACGATTTTCATAAATGTCCCATTGAGACCCACGAGGTACTATAAACTCATTCACTTCGAGTTTCAGCGTTCGAATTATGTGTCCTTTGATCCAGTTAGGAGAATATGTTGTGACTTTAATTAGCTATATCAGTTTATTGATTTCACTGGTAGTTGGGAAACTACAAAGTCAGGGATATTTTATCATTTGAACCGATTGCGTTTTGTTCGTAATTATTATATGTATCTTATGAAGTCTTTGTTATATTGTATTAATATCTCGTGATGTACTTTTATACTTATTTATGTTAGTGTAATACCAACTGGTGAAGAATTTCTGTAGTTGGTTTCAACATGTGAACTTATGATCCTTGCTCTTCCGTTATAGACCGGTCTACAATGTGTACGCTGTCCTCACGTGTCCCTCTCGTTCGGTAGAGGAGGGTAAGAGTAGCGGGGATGGCTCGCTCGATTAAAAAAATAAAATTTGTATGGGAGGTAAACAAATGGGCGTGGCAAATAGTAAATTTTTATTACTCATTAGCTTTTACCAAAATATTGTCTAGTAAAATCGGTTTATTAAGATCCGTGTTGGATTCATTGAGAATCCATTTTTTTGTATGAGAGGTACACAAATGGGTGTGGCAAAGTTGTCCTTTTTAATTAAAAAGTGGTTTTTGACAAAATATTGGCCAGTAACAAATTTCATTAAGATCGATTGTGATTTACGGGAGATATCTTGTCGACCAACCAGACCGCCGTCCAAATTGTGTGTGGTAGGTAAAGAATTGGCGTGGCAAAGTTGACCATTATTTTTTAGAAAGTACATTTCCACGAAACGTTGCCCAGAACCAAATTTTTTAAATATCTGTTGTGGTTTACGGGATATAGGTACCAGATTGGGGGTGACAAAATCACCCATTTGCAGAGTGGCGTTTGACTAAATATTGTCTAATACCAATTTTAATAAAGGTTGGTTGACTGTTACGGGAGTTATCTTGTAGACCAACCAGCCGGTCCATAAAATTTGTATACACGGAAAAAACAGAATTGGTAAAATCAAATAATTACAATTCTATGATTAAAATTTCTGGAATTCAAATATTCATTTCTTTAAATTGAAGAAAAAATTCTTCAAATCAAAATACTTTGTTTTCTAGATTTTCAAATTCAAATTATTTGATTTTACAACGAAATATTTTGCTTAATCAGCTAAATGTTTCACAGTTAGTTCAAATAAAAACTTCGTTAATGAATTAGCAAAATCAATTCAAAATTTAGATTTTTTAACCAGCTCATATTTGTTGAAATTTTATCTCGAAATATATGATTTTTCAAAACATTTTGATGAGTTCTTTATGATGTCACAGCTTACGAGAGAATTTTGTTTTTGATGATACTTAGGGTTCTTCGATCGATACTAATTCGCATATGTAAATTTCAATTTGTATATGGTCGTCGGTGGTGCAATGGTTAGTGTGCGCGGCTCTTACAAAAAACAAATTATACAAAAAATTCATTGAAATCGGACGCGACATTGTCCGATACATATAATTTTTTTTCAGTGTAGGAGGTTCAAAACTGGGTATTGCAAAATTACCTTTAAAAGGAGCTAAAAAACTCCTCGCTCTTTTTTCCAAAATAAAAAGAACAGCAACCAAAAAAAAATGGCTAGAAATGCCCTCAAAGGGCTAAACTGGCAACACTGCTCTCTAAAATATTCAATACTTTTTGTCGTCGGTCTGTTTATGTCAAAACAAAAACAATTATTTCAGTGACCTAATTATTGCTTTATTTATTTTAACAATATTACATCTAATGCTAACGCAGATGTAAGAAAAAAGAAAGTGCAATAGCAAAAGAGCCTTCAGCACAAAAACTATTATTTTTTTACTTTCCAATGTAACATTTACTAATGTGTTCATAGAAATCGAACAGGTACCGTGTAACAATAAGGAGTTAACACATCGCCCGTGAGTTCGAACACTCATTAATATTTTTGGTGAAATTGGGTGAAATCAGTTAAAAATCTCAAACTGAAACACAAAGTTTTGATGAGAACCGATGTTGAATTGATATTATGAATGTTTGAAATTGAATAAAATCGTTGTTAGAATGTTCAAACATTCTGTCTAAATCCGTTTAAAATTTTAAACTCTGTTAAAAAACGAACATGATTTTACTAATTAAGTGTACAAAGTCATCCAAAACTGATTTATGACTCTGTAGTTTGATGGCGTATGCAAAATGTTAAACCTTGTGGAATCTAATCTGGAATGTAAATAATTGTTTAACGCAAGAACCAAATTTTGTATTCCGTTTAAGTTGGTAATTTGGAACTACGATTCATATCACGTGTCTAGAAAAAAAAAAACAAAGTAGAATTAACATTTAAACAAAAATTTTCCAGAAAGAGATTTAAAAAAAATATAGTTTTATAAATTCCGCTACATTCTAGAGGTGATATAGTTTAAACACGAAAGTCATTCTTTCTAAATCCGCTTAAAATTTTAAAATTGTCTTGTTACACACAGCATAACATAGTTTTAATAATTAAAAGTAAAACAGCTTTAATTTAAACATTTAAAATCAAGTACATCGAGTGTTAAACGACAGTACCTCGTAAGAAGAAAAAATTGGTATTTGGTATTTGTACTGAAATTGGTCAGGTCAGGTCAAATCAGATCCATGTATTGGAAAAATCATGTTTGTTACATTCTTCTAAAAGATTTTAGTTCTAGTCGAAATAATAGAGCTCGAGAAATCGTTTTGACGCGAAATAAAGACATATACAAAACCAACCCGTAAAAAAACATAATTTTTGACTATAATTTCTTTCTATATGTCCACGCCATTAGTTTGCCTGCCAAGTTTCAGCTTGATTGGATCACGGAAAAATGGTTATTAATCAATCCAAAGTTTTTTCGGCATGCATGCATACAGACAGGTGAAGTTAATGTATGTGATTAAAAACAGTGCATGTCGTTAAATAGGGGCAGATTAGTGGTGAAAATTCAAGTTCCGCTTTATGACGTTTTGGTCTTTAGAACTAGTAAAGAATAATCTAGCTTGAAAGATATATATTTTAATAATAAAAAATTTTTAACAGTCACAAGCAGGATTTCAGTTCACATTATCAGACGATTATTTTGCAGTTTGTGAACTTCATCATCAGAGGCTTAGTTGTAGGATTGGGGTTTTTGTTGTAATTCGATAGGGTTTTGGTTAGATTTTTCTTCACATAAATCTGATCTATCTAATTTTTTACCATCGGATGGGTTACAAAAGTGTCGCAATCAGGTGCTTGTTATGGACAAAAATTTTTACAGATCTCAAATCAAGCTAATTTCAAATTACACTGGAGTCGCCGACTTCAAATTCCTTTCAACAGAAAAATGGTCATTAATTTGTTATCTTACTTTGAAAAATTAAATAAAAATTATAAACAAAAAAATTTATTCAAAATTAAAATGTTCGAGCGTTTGGTCGTTGTTTTGTTATTAATTTTATTCTTCAATGTTTCGCTGCCCTTTGGGTAGCATCGTCACGTTTGGGTTAAAAAACACGGCATTTTAATTTTGAATATAATACCAAAGGTCGGATAAATCATAACTTTTACAAACAAAAATTTTTTATTAATATCAAATCATATACGAGGGCGGATCAATAAGTCCGTAACTTTTCGAACTTCCCTCGTAGTTATATGAAATGCAACACTGCTCCCATAAAGTACCACCAATTAATAGACTACTGTACAATTTTGAGCACGTTCCGTTATTTACTTTGCGTTTAACAGCTGTTCAAAACATACAACCTCGTGCATTTTTTTTTTTAAAGTGAATTCGAGTTGCGTGAATTTTTGCGAAAAAAAACCGTCAATGAAACCAAGGAAAAGCTTGATAAATACTATGGGGACAGTCCGCACAATCGATTTCAATGGTAAAGAGGTGGTTTACTGACTTTCGTTGTGATCGCACAAGTACAAATGACTGTGAACGTTCTGGGCGGCCAATTGAGGTTAATACACCAGAAAATTCGAAAAAAAACCACGATATGGTGTTGGCCGATCGAAGAGTAAACGTGCGTGAGATTGTTGAAGCCATAGGCATTTCATATGGCAGTGTGGTTTCGATTTTAAATGATCAGTTGGATTTAAGAAAGCTGTCTGCAAGATGGGTGCCGCGTTTGCTCTCAATTGACCATAAACGTACGAGTGCACACGTGTGTAGTCTCAATGGTGAAATTTCATGAATTGGGCTACGAATTAGTACCTCATCCGCCATATTCTCCGGATTTAGCCCCTAGTGACTATTTCCTATTTCCAAACCTAAAGAAATGGCTCGGTGTCTATTTTATGGACCTCGGAAAATCCTATTTTTTGGAAGGGATACAAAAATTGGAGAAACGTTGGGCTAAGTGTATTGAGCTAAAAGAAGATTATGTTGAAAAATAAATATTTTTTTTGCAAAAAAACTGTGTTTTATTCAAAAAGTCACGGACTTATTGATTACACTGTAAGTTGGTGAAAATGACACACCAAAACGCCGAGACACGTCAACCTAATTTTGGATCGTATAATCCAGTGGTGTACCTCGTTTTGAAAAGTTAGCTCGAAATCGCGAGATATTTCGATTTTAAGTTTGTAGTAGATTTAAGGCGATTTTTGATTTTATTTGAATGAAATAACTTTAAAAACTTGTTCAAAATCAATTTGGTTATTATATATTTGTCAAAATTTATATCTACAAATAATGGACGTCCATTTTCAAGCGGACATGGAACTATATTTGCTCTTATTTTGGTGATTTTATAAATTTTTTTGGATTTATTCAATTTTTACTCTTTGTTTGCAATCGACCAGCAGAAATCAGCAAGCATTGAGTCTATTCTTTTTCCAGCGAAACGGTCTTCGAATGCCAATTTCGCCAATTCGTCTGTTACTGTGGACAATTGTCGTTCGTAAAAATCGAAATGTGCATGTAACATTTGGATTTTCAACGACATATTAACGCCAAGTTTGTCGAAAGACTTCATCATGTTGTCAATATAATCACGGTACTCTGGTGAGCGATTTTTGCAAAGAACGTTTTTAATTACCGCACGAATTGAGTTCCATGCGTTTAGTTCAGTTTCATCTAACATTTCAGAAAAACTCGTATCCCTTAAAAGCCTCCGTATATCTGGACCGTTAACTACACCTGTTAAACAAAATTTATATAAAATATATTGCAGTCACACACTTTAAGTTACACAAAATTACCCTCTTTTAATTTTTCAATTGATAATTTTGGAAAAGCGTTGGTTTTCAAGTATGGTAATGCATTTTCGTTAACGAGAACCAAACGCTTTAAAAAGTGCTTTAGAACTCCCAGCTTGATATGAAGATCCGGAAGCATTATTTTCTGAAGGAGGATCAATGGTGGACGAATTACATTAAATTCGCCAACAACTTGTGAATCGCGTTTTGGCCAATCTCGCTTTTCGTACTGGTTACATATTGCACGGCTGTCCCATTTACAAAAAATACACATGTACTTTGTATAGCCAGCTTCCGTTCCAGCTAATAGTGAAAGAACCTTAAAATCACAATTTACGCGTCAATTGTGTTCGTCATAAATGATGCGTTCCAGTATTAATTTCATGGTATCATACGACTCATGCATTCCAATGGCACTGGTCTAACGCTGCTGTTTTCAAATAGCAAGACTACTTTTAAGCTTCTGGTTGAAGAGTCTATGAAAAGCCGCCATAAAGATGGATTATAGTTGCAGATTCCCATTTCATTCATTAAACCGGGAATATCTTGACAATATGCATAAGCGGCGTCCTCGGAAAGCATGAAATAAGGCATATATGGTTCTTGCCGGTATTTGTAAGATGTAACTTTTACACCTGGTTGAATTTGGTTCCGAAGCCAGATTTCAGATTTCGAACGATTCTATCTAAATGTTCCTGTTCCTGCGAACGATTCTATCTAAATGTTCCTGCGAAATTAATGATCGAAATTGTATAACTGGCTGAATGAAATCAGAATCACCATGATGTAATGATGTTGGTGAAGTTTGTGATTGTACTTCATAGGACGCAGTATCATATTGGTATGTCGATGGATGTACTGGGACAGGCAATTCATCACTGTGTGGAACTGGTACGTGAGCACTTGGCACACCTTTGTATATAAAACCGGAATAAATTATTGTGTATTTATGGGACTGTCCGTGGAGGTGGAAAGTTTCTGATAGTCATTCACTTGGGAGTGGCCAGAAATGATTCCTTCATTGGGCAGTCCAAGCACCTCACTACTTCCACGCAGTATGTCCTGGACAATGGCTTTATCGAAAACCTCCGTTAGCTAGGTCGAGTAAGAAGGCGTAAATAAATGAGCAGCCTGATTTGGTTATGCGATCACTGATGTGTCTCAGGCTTAGTAGGTGACTGATGTCACTGAAGCTCATCAAGCTATCGGGCATATCCTTTTTTCCTTTAGAAGGCGGATGAGCCAAACAGATGGACCAACGGCGGATAAAAAACCAAAAGAAGAAAATCCAGGTTCGACATATTGCATCCTGGTCAGCGTCTGATCCATAATGGGCGGCTGCAATCAAATATCCTGGCAGTAGGTGAAATGCAAAAACCCGGTGGACTGGGTTGCCTCCCGCCACCATTCATAATGGCAGTGAAAATACAAAAACGAAACAGAAAACATAAACAACCCCTATTTGTTGACGACCCCCGCAGACGTTATAAGGACCACGATTTACGGATATGTAAGAACTCTATATAGATCCGGTGCAAGTATCCAACTGGCAGATGTCCTCGAAAGTTATAAGGCTGACATTACCGCAATCCAGGAAATGCGATGGACAGGACATGGCTGCACACGAAAAGGAAACTGCAACATATACTGTAGTTACCATGAGAAAAAACATGAATTTGGTTGAGGATTTGTAGTTGGCAAAATACTGGGACATCTAGTCTCTATGTTCAATCCTGTGAGTGAACGTATATCCACATTCCGCATAAAAGCGAAATATTTTTATATTTCCCTAATTTGTGTGCATGAGACTGATTGATTTTGCCGCAGCAAGAGACATGGTCATTAGTGGTACAAGATTCCAGCATAAAGACATCCACAAGGCTACTTGGGTATCCCCTGATCAATGAACGCAGAACCAAATTGATCACGTGGTAATTGATGGAAGAAGCTAAAATTGATTCTTATCACTACTTGGTAGCAGCAAAGGTTCGCACAAGATTGAGTAGAGCGAAAATCGTACGAAACCAGATGCAGAGGAAGCTGGAAATCGGAAAGTCGAAATTACCAGAGGTAGCCTACTCAAGGAAGCTCTCGCAACTTTTGGCACAGAACCCACCCCCTCCCGATAACGGTCCTGAAGCGCAGTGGAAACCCATTTCCGACTCTATAAAAACTGCCGCAACAACCGTACTTGGTTTCGAAAAACCTTTTCGCAACAAACCATGGTACGATGAAGAGTGTCGCATTGCAAATGATGAAAAGAGCGCTGCACGCATGGTAATAATTCAGTCAATTGCAACGCGAGGTGCGACTGAGCGGTATAGGGAGAAAAGAAAGGAGGTAAACCATCTCTTTAGGCGTAAGAAACGGCAGTGGAGAAAGACCGAGAGTGAGAAAATTGAGTCATACAGAAGGAAGAACGAAGCCCGAAAATTCTATCAAAAAGTCAAAAACGGAACTAATAGACATGGTTCAGGGCCCCCCTTCTGTAAAGACAAGGATGGAAATCTCATCACAGATGTGCAGAGTATGTTGGGAATACGGAGAGATCATTTCTCTGCGCTATTGGTACCTGAGATATTCAATGTCGAGACAATCGATTAAATTTGGACGACGACGTCGAATGCCCCCCTCCTAACCAAGACGAGGTCAGAACAGCTATTGCGCGGAACAATAAAGCCGCAGGAGCCGATGGATCGCCGGAGGAGCTGTTTAAGGCTGGCGGAGATGAGCTGATAAGGTGCATGCAACAGCTCATTAGCAAAATTTGGCTAGATGAATCCATGCCCGGCGATTTTAGTCTCAGTGTACTATGTCCCATATTTAAAAAAGGTGACCCGAGACTCTGTGTCAATTACCGTGGAATAAGCCTTTTATCCATAGCATATAAGGTTCTATCAAGTATAATGTGCTAAAGACTCAAACCAATTATCGCTGACCTGATTGGACCGACCAGATTTTCACGCTACGCCAAATCCTGGAGAAGACCCACGAAAAACAAATCGACACGTATCATCTATTTGATACGGGGGAAAAACTACGAAGCAATGTCTGAGCTTGGTATTCCTGCAAAACTCATACGCCTTTGCAGGATGACCCTGACGAACACCAAATTCGCAGGGAAAATTGGTAAGGATATTACCGAACCTGTCGAAACTAAGCGAGGCCTCAGACAAGGTGACACCCTATCCTGCGATCTCTTTAACATCTTAATAGAGATTATTCTGAGAAAAGCTGCTATCAACATGAATAAAATCATCAGCAGCAAAAGTCACATGTCACAGTTAGAGAAGTTACTGCGGTGTTTTCGAGAATTAAGAAGGAGTCAGGAAAAGTCTTATCGCAAGCAGACGAAACATCTGTAGGAGTCTTCGAGAGAAAAATACTCCGAAAAATGTATGGCCCTATAGTGTATCGAGTATCGGCGACGCATGAACCATGAGCTGTATGAGCTATATCCCGACATTTGCATAGTTAAGCGGATCAAAATAACGCGATTGCGCTGGCTAGGCCATGTCAGTAGAATGGGTGAAGACGAACCAGCACGAAGGGTTTTCGAAACCGAACTCGAAGGAAGACTGGAGGGATCAGGTTTACGAATCACTGCGTACACTTGGTATTGCCAACTGGAGATATAAGGCAAAAAATCGAACTGATTGGCGAAATATGTTATCTTCGTTTTGTAAGGTCCCTGACCCCCCGGGGTTGTTCGTGACCGGATAAGTAAGTATATCTAAGTGAACTTACTGTTTCGATTGAGACCATTTACATCGTTCTTGCACGCGTAGCAATTTACTGTAGCATGTTCCCCTGGATCGGTCCAAATGGCATCGAATATCGCCGTAATTTCCACCATTTGTTTAATGAACTAAAACATGTGATGCACGTAAATTTAGGTGCATGATCGACATTTCGCATTACTTCAGCGGGAGTAACCAAAAAATACTGATTGTAAGCTTTGAGGGCATCTTCAACCAAATGTCGTCGATGATTTTTCTGTGTAAATTTTCGACACACAAAACAAAACATATTTAATTTTTCGCAATGTGATCTGTATTTTTCGTCACTCATTTTTCTATTTTTTCAAAATGGTCAATAAAATGCTTATATTTTTTATGTGTTAACATCTATAGCGGCGGGTAGGGACTAATCTATCAAAGTGAACACTTTGATATATGTGTTGTAGCATCTGTTTGTAAGGCGGCATGAAAAATCCCCCAAAACGAAATGACCCAAAAAAAATATGAAAAATGGCCCAAAATAAGTAAGAATCGCCCAAAATTTATGAAAAATAGCCCAAAATGTAAATGAAATATAACCCAAAATTTAATGAAAAATTACCCAAGTGAAATATGAAAAATAGCCCAAAAATAATAATAAAAAATAGCCCAAAAAGCGGAGAACGTTTACATATGAAAATTCGCCCAAAAAAAAAAGAAAAATTGCCCAAAAAGCGAGAAATATTACCCACTTTTATAGGCGTTTTTTCATATGAAATTAGACCCAATTTTCTATGGAAAATTTTTGGCCCATTTTTAATTTTTTTTGTGGGCGATTTCGTTTTGGGTAATTTTTCGTACCCCCGTTTGTAATAGGGATGCCAGTCCCAAAATCCCGAATCCCAAAATTATTATAATTAATTATGGCCCCAAACTGTAAGAGGTAAACTAATTCTGCTTCCAAATAGATGTCTATTATTTCAACGGTTAGATTTTGTCGAAAAAAATACATAAATTGATTTAACTAGAGCTTTTGGAGGTTTTTCCCTCAAATAAAATCAAAAATCACCTTAAATCTACATACTACAAATTTAAAATCGAAATATCTCGTTATTTTGAGCTAACTTTTTAAAACGGAGTATACCACTGGATTCTATGACCCAAAAATTAGTTGGGGTGTCTCGGTGTTTTTGTGTGTCATTTCAAAACTTCAAATTTTACTTACAGTGTTATTAAATAAGAATACTAAATCGAAAAAATATATATTTTCTTTTTGGAACTAATTTCAACTACTTTTAAATTTTATATTTTTAAATATAACAATATCCCGCTTTTCATTATATTATTTTTTTATTCATTTTACTGTCATAAAAGATCCAAGTTGCACAAAATATTTACAGAACCATCATGGATATTTTACTATTTACAAGATTATTGATTTGTCAGAATGTCTCAACAAATTCCATTGAATCCAAAGATGCTGTATCTACAAACAAAAGACAACTTTTTGTGAAAGTGGAAGATAGAACACATCCGATTGTTATTTGGTGTTTAAATAAATAAAGCACATATATTTACGTGGCCGGTCCCAAAACTATCCGACCTGACGTATAGATGGTGCCAGTAGTTTGAAAAACAATAATTTGGTGAAGAGAGGCAACCTTATAAATCATACATATGTATGTTTTAAGTTCCAAGGTAGTAGTATTGTATTGTGCAGTATTTTCATTTGAGCCATCAAGTAAACGATTTCAGTAAATTTGTAAACATGGAACCAATTGGTCAACGTTATGTAGTTCAGTGTTTCTATTTGAAAGGTCTCAGTCCAAGCAATATTAAAGTCGAGCTAGATTCTCCTGCTCCTTCGTTTACCACTGTAAATTATTAGGTAGCAGAGTTTAACCGAGGCTGTACGAGCTCCCAAGATGGTCACCGTAGTGGTAGACCAATTGGGGTGTTCACTAGTGTGTCCCATCCATAAAATTTTTTTTGCTCAAGCTTTATTTGAAAGCTTATAGGATAAAGTATTTTTGAGAATTTTTTCAGATTTTTCGTCGAAGTCGAATTTCCCCCAAAAATCGGGTATTCCGGGCGTTTTTTTGAAGTTTACTTAAAACTCGGCCAATAACCACAATTTTCTTTGTTTGTAAGTCAACATTTTTGAAGCTATACGTCAGAACTTTCATTGTATATGCAAAAACCACCAGTTTTGGCAATGATGTTCCTCAATAAGGTACCACGTATTAAATTTTTTCGTAAATTTTGGGTAAATTTTGTAAATATCGCTTTATATCTCTTAAAATTCCTATGGAAATTTTAAAAACTAATGGTGCACTTTAGAAGACGGCTAAATTCCAAGCAATTTTGTAGAAAAAAATTTTTATTTTGCGGTTCCTGTTCCAGAGTTATACCATTTTACCATTTACCCATTATATGAAACTAATAATATTATAATCTGTTTGCTATTTTTGCATCGGATTTGCTTTAAATTTAAAATACATATTTTAAATTTAATTTAAAATACAAGATGGCGCAAAAGTAATCCTCCTATCAGAAAATGCTATAAATTTTGCGATTGGCCCCTAATGTCAGTTCTGTTTTGACATTTGTGTAGTAAACACATGCGAAATACACGTTAATAAACAATGTTACGCTACACTGCTCCAGAACTCGGAATATTGCTGACTATTTATTTGACCAATAATCGGTCGGTGACTTTGGCACAACGTGAATTTCGTCGCAGATTTCCTGGCCGTCCAACTCCTACTGGTGGAACTCTGCGACGTTTAGCCGCTCGCCTCGAAGAGACTGGCACAACACGAGATGCTGCCAGTCGTGGCAGACCCCGGAGTAGCCGTTCTGCAGAGAATATTGCTGCTGTAGCCGAGGATGTCATGGAAGCGCCGTCGACATCGACCAGACGACGTGCCACGCTACAGAGCAATGATCAACGAGTTCTTTTTGCCGCAACTTGATGAATTGGGATTGGAAAACATGTGGTTCCAACAGGACGGTGCAACGGCACACACTGCACGTGCCACAACCGATATGCTGAAGGATGCATTTCCCGGGCGCCTAATCTCCCGTTTTGGCGATTTGCACTGGCCAGCAAGATCGCCTGATTTGACCGCTCCAGACTTCTTTTTGTGGGGCTTTTTGAAGTCGCGGGTTTATGTCAACAAGCCTCAGACTCTTGCAGCTCTTAATATGAATATGAGGACCTATCGCCGGAAGTTTTGGCCAAAGTGATGGAAAATGCCATAAAAAGGGCTCAAATAACAATCAACTGTGGCGGCGGCCATTTACATGACATCATATTCTCGACTTGATGTAAAAAAAATTAAAAGACCAAATAAAAATAATCCACAAGAAGAATCAAAATTTTTCATTTTTTTTTTAAATTACAGCCAAAAAACATCGGAAGTTTACTTTTGCGCCACCTGTTACAAATGATACACTTGAGAAGATGGGTGAATTCGAAGCAATTTTGTAAAAAAAAAAATTACAGCAGACAGTTTTCCGAGGCCTTCGGCCACGGACTGTCCGTAGAATACGCCATCCGATAAGACAGAAATCATATATAACAATAAATTCATTTGCTTATATTATTTATCATTTATTGTTATATATGTTTTCTGTCTTATCGGATGGCGTATTCTACGTTAAACTTAATGGCCGTGTCTCTGACACAGCCTGCAGGGACAGTCCGCGGCCGAAGGCCTCGGACAACTGTCTGCTGTAATTTTTATATTTACCAACGGCATTTGATTCAAGTCCGTTTAAAAAAAAAATATTATGTTCAATTTTTTTAAACTTAATTTAATTTATGTATTTTAATTAATATTTTTATTGAAATAAGTTCTGCGAATGTTGAGAGGGCCGCCCTAATATTAAAAAAGGTTTACCTTATAGAGTCTTCGCATTAGCATTCGAGCGTTGTGTGAAAGCTTTACGCTTTACAATTCAAAATTAATGTTACAACAGCTTTATTGAAGCTTTCGCAAAAAAGCTTTATTACGTTAGCTTACTGTTTGTTTCACTTTTTAATAGATATATGTTGCCAAGCAACATTAGCTTGCTGTTCGTTTCAATTTTTCTAGATACATGTTCCTATGCAATGTTGAGCAACCAAAAACACTCAACCAAACACCACACATATGTTTGAGTGTATTTGTTTAAACAATTTTCATTTGAGAAATTTAAATATTAGGAAGATATCAACCAATATGAAATGTATATCAAACGAAAGATAACATCTTCATTTACCTACAAAAAAAATTTTAAAAAAATTCATCTAGCCATTTCCTCAAATTCAATGAAATAAAGATTACAACAATAAAAACCTGACATGACTCCTCATACCGTAAGGTAAGACGTATTCTACGTCAAAAATTCTGAATTTGCAGTTATTGTTCCAGAGTTATGCCACTTTAAATCCCTTTCGCCATTGTATGAACCTAATAATATTATAAACTGTTTATCTATTTTCATCGGATTTGCTTTAAACGTTGTATTATTGAAAAATCAAGGCGCTAAGTAACGACAAAGAATTACACGTAGCAAAAAATGCTCCCGGCAACATATTGCAGGAACCATATATGTGATTGCTTCCAAACATATATATGTTGCAGCAGCAGTTTTTTTCTGCGTGTAACTCTTTGTCATTACTTAGCGCAAGTAGATTTTTTCATGAATACAGTGTTTAAAGTAAATCCGATGAAAAATTGGCAAATAGTTTATAGTATTATTAGTGTCATACAATGGGTAAAGAGTTTTAAAATGGCATAAGTCTGGAACAGTAGCTGCAAAATCAAAATTGTTTCTACAAAATTGCTTGGCATTTATCCGTGTTTTAAAGTGCATCATTAGTATTTTAAATTTTCATAGAAATTTAAAGCAAATCCGATACAAAAATGGCAAACAGTTTATAATATTTTTAGGTTCATACAATGGATAACTTTGGAACAGTAACAGCAAATTAAAAATTGTTTTCTAAAAAATTGCATGGAATTTATCTGTCTTTTATAATGCATCATTAGTTTTTTAAATTTGCATAGAAATTTTAAAAGTTATAAATCGTTACTTACAAAATTTCTCCAAAATTTACGAAAAAATGTAATACGTTGTACCTTATTGTATAATACAAGTTTGAACGTTTTGCTTTAAAAATGTTAAAGGTTCAATTGCACTGTGTGTAATTTTTTAAGTCATGGCAAAATAACCATATACGGACACCACTACGTGATAAAAGACTAAAAAAAAAAGTTCCGAGTTTCCCAATTTTTCCCAAAGTCATGCCCTTTTTTTTATGGGCTGCCAAAGATTTGGGGCCTCGGTATCATTTTCGTAAAAATGTGATCATTTTCTCAGGCTCATATCTTGCAAACCGTTCAGAATTTCGATTTACTCTCTGAGGCAAAGTTGTAGCTCTTGTCATAAAGAACAAAAATTGCGAACATATAAAATCAGATCGGTGGTGCAATGATTAGTGTGCGCGGCTCTTGTACATGAGATCCTGGGTTCGAACCCTGCTCGGACCACCTTCAAAAAAAAAAAAAAAAAAAAAAAAAATTTCTTTCGGCGGCGGTCACCTCGCATAGTGACGTATATAGCCATGAAAAAGCTTCTCAACATACCGTTCGGAATCGGTGTAAAACTGTAGGTCCCAATCATTGAGTGAAAACTGGAAAGCGCACAGCTCAGTGATTGTGAGAAGTTCTCCCCGGTCCTTTCATGGGATGTAATGGGAAACCATTTATTTATAAAATCAAAAAAACTTCACCTTCCAGATCAAAATCGCAAAAAAGTTAAAAAAATTCGATTTTTTTTAAACTTTTTTCCCGTGTTCAGGTCCATAGGTAGCAAAGCGTTCAAAATTCAAGGAAACAATCAACTACAAAAATTTACCTAAGATCTCAATAAACAAATTTCTAGAACATATAAACTTCCTGGGAATTATTCTTAACACCGTTTTTTAATTTCATTTGTTTTTTATTTACTTCAACATTGAGATACTATGCTATCTATTACAAAAATATTAAAAAAAAGTATTCGTTTTATGTTTATAATGTTGATGGCCCTGGACTTGCAAATCGCGCTCTCTTAAGTTGTGGATCCAAATCGTCGTCCGAATCTGACTCTGATTCAGCAATCATGGTGTCCACAGGCACGTTGCTTCACGTTGCACATTGCTGCCCTCCATCATCAGCTCTTTCTTCTTCAAATACTTCATTAACATCATACAGGGTGATCTTGTGACTCCACCAACATACCTCTGCAAGCAATGCGTCGAGGTTTTTGCCTTTGTACCGTTTTTCCATGGGAATTGTGGTTTGGTGAAACCGTTCTCCTTGCTCATCGGATTCGGTAGGGAGTTGTTTGATAAAATCGTCAAAATGAAAATGAAGAAAATGCAGCTTTAATGTCATCGATGCGCCGATTATCTCAAAATAATGCAGCATTTGTTTCACCCATTCTCTTGCTTCCGGTTCCGCGTCTCGATCCCCTCCCAAGACTCTGGTGCATACACGCTGAAGGTAAATCCATGCCATTGAATGATTTTCATCAAGCGATGAATCAAAGTTGCTCTTGAATAGCTTTCTAATGTCAGGGCCATTAAGTACGCCTGTTAAATGAAAACAAAAAATAAAGACAGAAAAGAAAACATTAACATAGTGTAAATAGTACAATTAGGTGAACAAAAATTCGTTTTAAATTTACTACAATACCTTTTTTAATTTTGTCATCGTTACGCTTTGGGAAAACGCTTTTCAAATAGTCGAATGCGTTTGGACAATTTACATCGGCCACTTCGATGAATTTTTTAACAATTCCCAATTTTATGTGGAGCGGTGGCAGCAAGATGTCTTGAGTATTGTCAATTAAAGGTGCATTCTTTAGTCTATGTTGTTGTATTTGTTCATCCACACTTCCTCTTGGCCTCCACGAGTTACATTGGAATTGATTCAGAGGTGAGCGTGAATCCCAATTACAAAGAAAACAAAAGAATTTTGGGAAGCCGCCCTTATCGATGATCCCTTGCAAAATGTTGATGACCTTCAAATCACAGCAAATCTTCCATTTATTTTCGTAATATTTGATTTTTTCCATTATATCTTTCAATGTTTCATAGCTTTCTTTCATGTTGATACCCATTGCTAGCGGAATGGAAGGTTTTCGGTTCGACACATGCAACAACACTACTTTCAAGCTTGAATCAGAACCATCAATAAATAATCTCCACTCACTAGCGATGTAGTTCATTCCCATTTTTACCACCAAAGCTTTTATATCGTTGCAGTAAGCGAACGAATTGTCATCATTTAGAGTGTAGAGCATCTGAAATTCAGCTTGTCGTTTGCGGTACGCCGTAGAGTTAACATTAGCATGTGTGAGTTTTCTTTGCTTTAAAAAAGCTGTCAAAAATATTGCAAGTCGCTGCGATAATCCCAATATGGCCACAATGAAATCCATTTCCATTTGTGTTATTAGTTGTAGTCCATCTCTTCCCTGTTGGGGCTCATAATCGGTATCAAATGGATCTTCATAAGTAACACCACTTGCTGTACTCATTGCTGTAAATTCTGTAGTACGATCTGGAGTTGGCGGCCTTGGTGATACAAAATTTTCAGGTGCAAGCACTGGTAGTGTGGCTGTTGCAGTTGCTTTATAAATTTTGTTCTTCTCAGAATGTCGATTTAGACGACATGTGTAATGGTTGCATCATGATCACCTGGGCGATTAATCCAGTTTACCGGCTTACAATACTTCATAGTACCTCTGCCTCCACTCAACCATGCCATGAGATTGTTATAACATTGGCGACACACTGTATTAGGTGTGTAATTTTCACCGGTCAAGTCCACTTCGTCGAAAAACAATGTATATGCTCTTTTGAATTCACTAGTTAAAAGATTCTTTTCCTTCTGAAATCTTGTATAACTTTTTTTTCTGATTTGATGACCGCAAACGTAGCAAAATAAATCAATATTTTCACACTGCATATTGAAATTGTCAGTTGCCAATGTTGTGTGCGAATTATACTGTAGCACTTTCACTTTTTTTGCTTTCACTTTCACTTTATAACTTTCACCGCTGAGCTCTCGTTGACGTCGCGCTGTGTAATGCCTCGATGTGAGCGTCGTGTCGCTTTTATATTGTGTGCTGCGTCCCTTGTTGCGTGTGCTGAGCTTACTGCATTGCCTGTGCTGCTGCTGTCGGTGCATGATCGCGTGATACCTAAGCGCTACCTAAACGGTGTTAACCCTTGGACAAACACATGGTTCTGGCCAGGCATATTTCATTTTTTGCTACCTATGGACCTGAACAGGAGAAAAAGGTAAAAAAAATTAAATTAAAAAATTTTTGGTAAATTTTTCACTTTTGCGTGCTACCTAAACAGTGTTAAGAATCATCTCTAGGAAGTTTATATGTTCTAGAAATTTGTTTATTGAGATCTTAGGTAAATTTTTGTAGGTGATTGTTTCCTTGAATTTTGAACGGTTTGCTACCTATGGACCTGAACACGGGAAAAAAGGTAAAAAAAATCGAATTTTTTTAAGTTTTTTGCGATTTTGATCTGGAAGGTGAAGTTTTTTTGATTTTATATGTTCGCAATTTTTGTTCTTTATGACAAGAGCTACAACTTTGTAAATCGAAATTCTGAACGGTTTCCAAGATATGAGCCTGAGAAAATGATCACATTTTTACGAAAATGATACCGAGGCCCCAAATCTTTGGCGGCCCATAAAAAAAAGTGCATGACTTTGGGAAAAATTGGGAGACAAGGGTCTTTTTTTTTTAGTCTTTTATCACGTAGTGGTGTCCGTATATGGTTATTTTTTTTCGTGTTGCACTGTGTTGCTATGCACGACACGACGAATTGAGGTTGTCGCGGCCTGGCCCACACTTTGTTCCACAGCAATAATATTTTCGGCCGAACGACTGTGTATCGACCCACAGTGGTTCATACTCGATTTCCATCGGCAAAATTCAATATAATCAATATAATATTTTTAAGTTCTGTAAAAACCCGTTGTAGGCAAGCGGTTAAGGCTTATTGCGATATATCAACATTGAAAAGCGCAATGTGGGGTATATTTCAGAAAAATTTCCAAAGTTTAATATTTTTTTCGATTTCCAAGAAAACAAACATTTTGTTTTTATTTTCTTTTTATGTTTTCAACATATTTTTTTGACATAATTCTTCATAATGCGCACAAAACATTAAAATTCGACAGAATTCAATAGAATTCGAATTTTGAAAATCGAAAAATTTTGGTATCTTTTTTCGAATTTCTTGAACTGTATCTAGAGTTTCCAAAACCGGAAAACCGGTGAAAGCTGTTTACCGGTTTTTTACTCTTAACCGTGTACCGGTTTTTTAAAAAACCTAATTTTCGAACAAACCGAAAACCGCTTAGTTGACGTCGGTTTACCGGGTTTTACTTAATTTGTTTTCATATCCTTAAACAAATTAATAATAAATTATATGATTTTCGAATTCTAATGAAACTTTGGCATTAAGAAACATGATGTCTATTCTCAAATATGATTTTATGTTCCAAAAAGTTCTAAATGACATTTCAAAATAATTTTTTTAATCAAATTTCAAAATGATTTTATGACTTAAATAAGAAATAACTACAAATTATTTAAGTTCAATCCAAACATTTTTTTTTTTTTAAATTTAGAAATTAAAATTATTTTATAAATAAATGTTTTAAACTTAATAAGATTTTCATATGTACATCAAAATTTCCTTCAAATTTGAATATGATTTTCGAATTTAAATCATTTGAACGTAGATTTGAATAAAATTAGGATAAGAGTTAAATTTTAATTTAAAATTAAAACGTGGTAAATAGAGTTGTGAAATTTTGAGTTTTAAACACTAATAAGTATATGAAATTATCGCTAAACAAATGTATTGTAAGTAATTTAATTTAAAGCAAAAAAAACGAAAAAACCCGGTTCCATCGTAGTTTGCCAAAATTTCGAACAAACGGAAAACCGGTTTCCAAAAAAATTACGGTTTTTTAGACACTCTAACTGTATCTCATTAATTTTTAGAGATTAGCACTCTGATACATCAATTAGCATATAATAGTCGTGTTTTGGTTACAAGCAAGCGATTATCGCTTGCTAAGTTGCAAAGAAAACGGCTATTTAGCGATAAGTAATTGTATTCAAAAATATGAAAAAGGATTGAAAACTATAAAAGATGTCAAAAACAATTTTCTTTGAACTTAGCGGAAATGATTCGCGTCGCTAAGTTCCCGCTAAGTCTGTGCTAAGTGCTTCATGCAAAACAAGCGATTACATAAGCAAGCGGTGTAACCAAAACACCCCTATTGTTAGCATATACTAAGCGTGTTTTGGTTACACCGCTTGCTTATATAATCGCATGTTTTGTAGGAAGCACTTAGCGAAGACTTAGCGAGAACTTAGCGACGCGAATCATTCTCGATAAGTTTAAACAATTTTTTTTGACATTTACCGTTTCCAACCCTTCTTCATATTATTTAATAAAATCAGTTATCGCTAAAGAGCCGTTTTCTTTACAACTTAGCTAGCGATAATCGCTTGCTTGTAACCAAAACGCGACTAATGTTTTGAATGTGACAATTTGAAACCTGATTTATTAATTTAAAGATTCAAATGTATATAAACCTGAATTCGGTTTTTCGAAATAAAATCGAGTTTCAGTAGCAGTTAACAAACCCCCACACAGGTGCATATCTCCAAAGGCGATAAAACACAAATTTTGTCTCTAAATAACTGTTTGGCGTAATAAAATCTTATTAGAAAAAAAAAAAAAAAAATTTAATACATTTTTGTTAATTCAGTAAAAAATATTTTAATTTAAATATTTTATTATTTAATATTATTTTATTTTTAATAATATTCTTTTAAATACACCAAATTTAAAAAAAATATATATTTTATTTTTGTCTGTCTTATAAAGAATAATAAAAAAAGTTAAAAAAAAACGCAAAAAATATGAACATCGCGTGCATCTTAAATCGCACGATTAGCAGAGCAAGGTTTCGATCCTCGGACCTCTGGGTTATGGGCCCAGCACGCTTCCACTGCGCCACTCTGCTTGTTATGCGTTTACGAGCAAAAGATTCATATAAAACGCACATCACACACGGACAGCAACCCTAACACAAACTAACACAAATAGATACACACACTGTTGCTGTAGCCAGCCAGTGCCGGTAGTTGGTGGTTGGTTTTTACCAGTTGAGCACACAGGCCGAATGTAGTGTGCGCGATGTTTATTTTTGGCAACAGTTTCGTGTTACTTTAACAGAGCTCACTTATCATCTATGAAAGTAAGAACATGTGGAGCGGAATGGGTAATCAGAAACTTGTTTGGCTGAACGTTTTGCTTTGCCGAGTCAAAAAAGCACAAAATAGATTTATTGTAATCACATTAATTACTTTTATTTTTTTATTATTATTATTTTTGTGTACAGTGGTTTGGGCAAGTACATTATATATATTTACTGGCATTATTCGATTAATAGACTAAGTAGAAAATATTAATTCTGGTTAGATTGAGATACTCCTAACTAGGGTTGCCAGATGAGCTGGAATGGGCTGGAATTTCCAGATTTTCTATGTCAAGTCCAGTTACAAGCTATTCAATAATTTTTCCAGCTAAATATACATATTGTAATAATATTTCAATAGGAAAGACTATACGTTTAGTTATTTATCTATTTCATTCTCAATAAGGTGATTTTTGAGTGCTAATTATTTATAGCCAGCACTCAATTACACCCAAAGAGAGAAAATAATAGTACGCAGTATTTCCATATTGCCCCATCTCTGATTTGTGTGACCAATACTGATAATTTGACAATTGTTAACAGCTGATCGACAGCAAATGTAAATACAAAGTTTCACATTGCAAGCAAAACATTCGTTCAATAAACACGGAGAGCAATGACGAAGCTGGACCGTCTAGAAAAATAAATTTTACAAGCTTCTCCGATAAACGGAAAAGACTGAATTATAAATGTTTTGTTAAGTTTTTATAATTTAATTAAACAATTTTAATGAATGAATTTAACAGAATTTATTCCTCATATTTGGGGATTTACGAAATCCAGATTTTTTTATAAAATCCAGCTAACTTATTCAAAATTCCAGACAGAAGGCCATTTGAATCTGGCAACCCTACTCCTAACATACATAAAAAATAAATAAATGGTTTCCCATTACATCCCATGAAGGGACAGGGGAGAACTTCTCACAATCACTGAGCTGTGCGCTTTCCAGTTTTCACTCACTGATTGAGACCTACAGTTTTACACCGATTCCGAACGGTATTTTGAGAAGCTGTTTCATGGCTATATACTCTATAGTGTCGCTGTCACTATGCGAGGTGACCGCCGCCGAAACAAATTTTAAGGTGGCCAGAGCAGGGTTCGAACCCAAGATCTCACGTACAAGAGCCGCGCACACTAACCATTGCACCACCGACAGCATAGGTCTATCGTAATGACAGCAATAAATCTTAGGGGTATTTGGGGTCCACCAACTTACCAAATCATTTTAACGACATCAAATAAACAGACTTACACATGCCTAAGGTTTGCCAACGATGATTAGTGCATAGAGTGATTTTTAAGTCAGCTGCATTCCTAACGATTGGAAGTAGAGACGATTGCGCGTCACGTGATTGCGATGAGTCACGCTTGAATGTGTGTAGGATTTGCTCATTTGAGCGTGGGTACATCCGAGTACCCAGTGTGCTATATTAATCCGTTACAAATTCGAGACGTATCAGTTTCTTCGTAAATCCGATACAGACTCATAACGAATCCGTTTGCGTATGAAACTTCTCTGGAAATCGCGAATCGTTTTTTTCTAGTTTTTCGGATCCGTCTTGAACTCGCAACGAACTTCATATTCGAATCCGTTTTGGGTTCAGTTTTTGTGCTTATAAATATCAAAATTTGAGTTCGCTTATTTGCTATTATATTATAAGTGTTCAAAATCAACAAGTGTTTTTATGTAAACCTGAATGCCGGTTTTTCAAACATACGCAATAACCGTGTTTTTTGGTTTATTGAAACTTGAAACTATTAACAGCAGCAATATTCTCCTTGGTACGCAATCGCCCTAGTGGCCGTCGGTGGTGCAATGGTTAGTGTACGCGGGGTTTGTACATGAGTACGTGGGTTCGATCCCTGCTTCGACCACCTTACATTTCTTTGGACGACGGCCACCTCGCTAAGTGATGGCGATACTATCGAGTACTTAGCCATGGAAAAGCTTCTCAAAATACCGTTTGGAACCTGTGTAAAAACTGTAGGTCCCAATCAGTGAGTGCAAAACAAGAAAGCGCACAGATCACTGCTTGTGAGGAGCCTCTCCCCAATCTCTTCATGGGATGTTATGGGAAACCAATTATTGTTTACGCAATCTATGGATACTGATTGGTGGATTAATGCCTACGAAAAGCATGCGAAAGAATTTTTTCATAGAGCACGAATTTTGATAATAAAACTCAGTGATTTGCAAGCGTTGTTGACATAGAGCAAAGATATCTAAAGAGAACATCTCTCTTAGCCAGTTGATGACATTAGGCGTCGTTGCATATGGACGTTGAAGGTTGAAAAGAATTGCTTTAATAACAGCAGATAGATACATTTGAACCAAACATCCAACAAGAAAAGAACAATAGCATTTTGTTTTTTGTATTAAAATTGTTGTCATAAATGCAACACAAATAAAAGGTAACAAAAAAATACAAAAAAAAACAACATGAAAAATTTAAATCAACAATCTTGTAACTCCGCCTGGTGTAATTCGAACATCTCTCTATCACACCGACCTCATTACGTGGGGTGTGAAATTAAACGGTAGATGAGACGAATGTTCTCTCTGTATATATTTACTCTATGATGCGAATGACTAGTCAGAAGATAGATAGATCGCTCTTTGAAACGAAAGTGTATAACTGACTTCGTTCGCTTAGATTTTCGTTGAGGTCGTGGGAGAGTATATGTGGTATACATTTTCGTTCGCTTACTAGTGGGCCCCAAATCAGCTGTTTGTCGCATAGAAAGAAAGCGAACGTTATCCTTCGACATCGTCGACAGGATGTTACATTTTTTTCTTACAAAATTTAAGTTAAAAATCAATTTACTAGTTTCGTCGTACTTATGGTCCAACTTTTCCAAACCGTTGCTCCCTAATTTGTTAATAAAACCAGTACAGAAATTTCAGTCGCGTGAACCGACTTAATAATACCATCATCCTTAGTCATCCATAGGTTCCAAGTTTCATTAAAAAATGTTTATATTTTTTGGAGCCGGCAAACCTTCGGTTACCCGAATGGCCGTTATAAATTCGTTCATATTCAATAGCAGATTGACGTTGCCCAAAATACAATCTAATTGCCAAGTTAATTAGGACCTGTTTTATTTTTGAAAACTTATCGCCCAAATGTGTAATGAGACACATAATATTTGTACCGAAAATAATATTGAACTTCGATAGAAAAGTTTGAATCACCCTGTAGACCTGGAACACTGTATCACCATTAAAATTTAAGGTTCAATGAGCTCTCTTTCAAATGTTTTTTAACTTTTGAAAATATCTACAATATGTCATTACTGTTTATCTTAAGTATTTTTGCATCGAAATAAGACAAAAGGCCCCACCGTGCGATGGTCACGTTACTTATTTTGTGTGTCAGAAGCTTTTAATTATTTTGCATACAACCATCATGTCTCTGGTCAGAATACATGTGTTAACATCAACGACTTTTGTTCGAAATTGGTGTCTTTTTTTGTATTATTTTGCAATTTGTATGAAAAAAACTATTTATAAGAAAAAGCTATTTAAAAGAAATAATTTTTGAATCTAGATAAAACCAGAAATATTTCCAATATTTAATTTTGGAATGGGGCTTTAATTTTACTAAAAGTGTCAAAGTATATCGTCTCCTTTTCCATTCGAACTGTCAAAGTTAAAATTTTCAACATTTTTCGAAGCGTGAATGCGAATTATTAAAGCAACTTTGTATGAAACTCATACAACCAAAAAATTCCACACCGCAAACAAGTGAGAACTTTGGTTGAGGTTTTCGACATTTATTTAAACGGTTCTATGGATTGAATGTGGAACCACAACTCATTGCAACAGAATGTGGTCTAGAATACGTTATTTAAGTAACAGTTCCAAAAATCTTGCGGTATAAATTGAAACGTAAAACTTTTTTGGAAATGTACTGAAGGATTGCATTAAATTAAAATAATATATGTACTACATGTATTTAATTATTTGTTATTAACAAATGTCATATAATCGTAATAAATATTCAAAAGTATGTACATTAGACCGACTCAACAAAAAATTTACTTTTGTCCACCCCTGAAAATGTACTTTGGTTTGTTTTATGATGATTCCCAAAATATTTCGTGTCTAGCATTTAGATCCCGTGAGCTGGACCATTTTAAAAAAAAAATTATTTTTTAGTTTTTCAAAGAATTTTGTGCTTGGGCAATGTATACAATATTGGTATCATTGAAACGGATTTTTAGTCGCGTCCTTAAAATACCTTTCCAGCTCACGGGATCTTAATGTTAGACACGAAATGTTTTGGGAATCATCAAAAAACAAATCAAAGTGCATTTTGTGGGGTGGAGAAATCCCATTTTTTCTCCACCATGCAATGTGAATCGGTCTAATGTACATATATCAATTTTTCTTATATAAGTATGTATATTTGATACACTACTCATTTACTCGATACTTTGTTGCGGGTATGTTCTCATGGTGTCGATACTTTGTTTGAATTTGTTTTTAATCGATACTTTCCGTGTATCGAATCGTCTCAAAATTTTACAGGAAATTTACAAAAGGTCAAAATCAATCTTTGATTTTGTCAGTTGATTTTGTCAATCAAGTATTAAAATGCGTCATTTTGTGCCGTATGTACGCTACGAGTTCGGCCAGACTCGACTTTATATCCTCCTCTCGGCCTGGAACATAAAAAACACCCTTTACAAGATTTAATTTCAAATAAAATATTATACACTGAACAAACGCTTCGTTACAGTGATGAATATTGCATTTTTGGAAGGGGTACAGTTCATCTAAAGTTATAGTTCTCTTCGGAAAAATACTACTACTAGCCATCAAGAACCTTCTTAGAAACCCTTCGGAATCGGTGTAAAAATGTCTAAATGTCCCAATGACACAACTTATTGATTGTGAAAAGCTTTTTCCGATACCTGTAACAGGGCTATGGAATCGGAGTCGAAGTTTGGGCTGGAGCACTCAATTATATTTTGTGGCCGCGATTTATGTTCGGGTTTTACTAAATGGGTACACGCTGGAAAAACACCCGCTGGAATGAAAGCCATTTGTGAGCCACTAAAACATATACGATATTATAACATACGAAGCGCATCAATAAGTCCGTGACTTTTCGAACTTCCCTCGTAGTTATATGAAATTCAACACTGCTCCATCAAGTACCATCTGTTAGTAGACTACTGTCAAAATTTGGGCAAGTTCCGTCATTTACTTTGCGTTTAAAGCCCGGTATTCAGTTTTTATGAAATTTTAAAAATAACGAAAATTTAATGAATCGAAAATTTCTCTCACTTTTCATTCGCTTGGTACTCAGCTCTGCGAAAATTTCGTAGGCAAAATCAAGGACAGGGTTGTTACGCCAAATTTATTTTGCACGGAAACAATTGTTTCATTATTGTTTGGGACCGAAATTTTGATAATTTTAACAACTGAAAGCAACACGGCATCCGCTAAAAATAAAATGAAGCGCGTAGAGGAATTATAAATGAAATATTTGCAAAGTGAATCAAAAATATGTTGTTACTCTCCGCAGGAAAATTTTCCGTTTAGAGATAAATGACAAAATTTCTAACGAAAATTTCGCAAAAACTGAATACGGGGCTTAACAGCTGTTCAAAACAAAAAACTTTGACTTTCAAATATCCAGAATCCATTTACAACCTCGGTACTGGTATCAGTTATTTTAGACCAATTTAGACCAAGAAAATCAAAGCGCTTTGGCAATCACAGGGACCAAAATTGGTATACATACAAGGGCATGCTACGGGTCAAAAACAGGGCGGACATGAGTGAAACTCTGGTAAATTTTGCATTCATACCCATTTTTTCAGGCCCCATAAATATTTGTAGGTCATAGGTCACAAAAAAACAAAACAAACAAAAGAATAAAAAGTGGTCGTCAAAGGGTTAATAATGATTTGCACAAAATTTGTTATTACATTATCAGATTGTGAATAATTATTATATTCACATGGTTCTACATAATTGGTACCATTAAACAAAACAACAATTTTAATAAAGTTTTGGTTTATTTGTGGAGTTGGGGTCGGAGTAGGAGTCAGAGTTGACAATTTAAAACTTCAGAAATTTTAAATGTTTAGGAAAACTTCACACACTTCCCCTCCAAGGGATGTAATGGGAATTTAGTTTCTGCTCGAAGCTATTGACAACTTGTCGAGTAAAGTTCAATGTAAACACTACACTGCTGCTATGACGATTTTGTCGTTGCTGCAACGAAACATGTCGTACGTGATTGTAAGAACTTATACGTTGCTGGAACAACTCAATTTTCGTTGCTGCAGCGAATAAGATAAGCGTGCATTTTGTAGAAAAACAATTAAAGTTAACGAAACGAGTACGTTGCTATAAGGAAACTATTTTCGATATAACATTCTGAATAATCTCAACACAAATAATAAATATTATATTTGGGCAAGTGGTGATGACAAAGATGGCGTGAATGTGAAAGAGGCTAACATGATCAAGCCCTAATCAATGAAATTGTCATATACATTTAACATTTTAGTTGCAACCATGCATATACACAGATGCAAAATTGACAGAAATATAAGTCAAACCCATGCATATATCCAATTGTAAATAAGAAATTTTTATTTCTTATCGCAAATGAAAACTGAGAAGAAATAATAAAATTCGTAAAATAAGGGCATCTACATGATTCATATGTTTATGACTTTGTTGATTAGATAACTTTCTTTAGACGAAAAAATTCACTCGTATCACGAAGATTTCCCCTTCAGTGTATCGAGCAAATGTTTGAAAATTTTAATTATTTGTAAGTGATTGATCGCGCTGTTTAAATAATTTTAACTGCGTCGATTTTGTACACGTCTTATTCGGCAAATCACGGTAAATATTGAGATGCTATTGTTTATGCAATTGTTTGAATTAAAGATTCCTCAATTGTCTGACCTTAAACTCATCTTCACATTTGGGTGTACTTAGTGCATACACATGTACATAAACTTAAACACAATCTGCCACTAGTTTAGCGCCAAAGCCTATTTAACATTATGGAGTTCTGTCACGTTTCGACAAATGCGTTCACATTCATGTCATATTAAGTGTGCATATGTTTCTCATTTGATGGATTAAACAGTGAAGTATGATGTGCACAGTGGTAACGGCGTACTAATTATGAGTCAAAAATCTCTCGATGATGCATCGGTAAAGTATTTTCTATAAAAAAACTGAATAACAATGTAAACAAATATCGAGATATTTAAAGTGAAACTTTTTATGGGAGGGTTTTGAATTCCGGATCAGCAACCTTTCTTATGATGGAAATGGAATTGGGAAATTTCCCACTTTATCGGAAATAGAGTAGAGGTAACACGTCGTGTTACACAATAGTACAAAAAGTGTACACAAAAGTACAAAACAGCGTGTGCCAAAGTTTAAAGTGTGTTCACGAAAGTACATTGGTCACATCGGTCAACGTAATATATTTGGATTGTTTGTGTGCAAAAGTGAGCTGATATTATTTTTTACGTGTCTGTCATAGTGCCCAGTTTTGTTAGCAAGGACCACGTCCATCCGGCGAGCGTGGTCCCGCGAAATCGCCAATTGTTGTAGGGGACAAACGTCCCAAAAAGGTGACTGTACAGAAAATTAATATTGTAAGTACTTTATTTAACCTGTTACGTATAATTTTAACTTCTGGACTTTGAAATGTGAAGGACTGTAGTTTTATATTGTTCTTTTCCAAAAACGTTACTTAAACACAGGTATTCAATACATGCATTCAGCATTAAGATTAAAGATCATTTTCTGGAGCACCTAAAGCCCTCTCCCAGAACTGTCCGTTTTAAGGTAAGAAAGGCTTGATTAAAGTACATTTATAATTTACAACACAATGTCCAAAAAAGAAGGACTATTACAAAAAATCAGTGTTTCTATGATTTTTAAAAATACCTGTAACCTAAACTTAATACTGAACTAGGACTTAAAACTATAATACAAATAGAATTCAGTTTATTTATTTTTAGTACAACAAATATGATACCTTAAGTAGAAGAGTGGATCTTTGATTTTGAATTTATGAACTTACAACCAAAAATTTACAAAAAAAATTATGATTAATCACCCGCCTAATCACGCCCTAAGGAGCTTAAAATCTGGTAAGGGCCCGTTTCTTCTTCGCATCATTCTGCAGACGATTATAGCCATCATTAAAAAAGGCAGTCTCATTCAAAAAAGCAAGGACACCTTACCCGACAAATCGCAGGCAATCTATCTAATCTAATGTATCTTTGGAGTTAAAATCGGCAATTTTGATTAAGCTGCTCTATATTTTGCTGACGAAACTGGCACCATCTTGGCACCATCCCATTGCAGGTGCCCTCCGTTGGGCAACCTTCGCCATTGAAGCATTCACCGCAGAATATGGGACTTGGCTTGCCATATTAACATTATTAAGTTCTTCATCTTGCATTTCATCGCCGGAAAACGCATCAGCGATGAAACGCATCTCTCTCATCAAAAAGTTTTTCCTTCTCTGGGAGCTTGGCCTCCTCGCCCTCCAAAGCTGTCAATCTGAATTCAACATTCTTCCTCAGATTCTCATTCTCAGACGTCAGTTCATGGACCATGGACTGTTCATCAGTTCTTCAAGGGGTAGCTCGTTCTCCTAATTTTTCTTATTTGTGCCAGGCCATTTTGCACCATTAGTTGTGGCTCCAGAGGCAATTGCAGTTGGTGTTGTAGTACCTGAAGCATCGCCACCAGGCGCCTTGACGGGAAATAAATTGCTTTTCATAACAGGGGAGTCCTTCTCCGCCCTCTTCTTTTTCTTGCCTGCCGAACTGGTGCAACAAGGATGTCCGTGAAGATAAATTCCGAATTTAACTAGCAAAGACACAAACCACATTCATTTATGGAACTCTGTTAACAGGTTAACAGACATATGTTAATGCGGTCAAAAAGATATATATATCAATAGAAGAGATTTTTAAACGATCAGAGCATTATATATAGACGAAAATTAAATTTTAAACTAATAACATTATATTATTAAAAAAAAATTCGCGCCCAAACAAAAACAGCTTTTTAAAAGAGCTATTGTCCTCACACAAAAATGTATGCATTTTGGAAACATTTAGAACGATTATTACAAAACAAGGAATTCTCCCGTACTCTCATATATCTCGTTGGAAAGGTCTTTAAATATACTTTCAGAATCTGTAATCAGAATGTGCAAAAAGTCCTTCGAAGGATCCAGGTATTTCAATTTGGTTTCAGACACCCAACAAATATATTCGCTCATTGTACGAAAACAAGGAATTCTCCCGTATTCTCACATATCTCGTTGGAAAGGTCTTTATAAACACTTTCAGAATCTGTAATCAGAAAGTGCAAAAAGTCCTTCGAAGGATCCAAGTATTTCAAATTCGCTTCAGACACCCAACAAATATATTCGCCCATTGTGCGAAAACAAGGAATTCTCCCGTGTTCTCACATACCTTGTTGGAAAGGTCTTTAAAAACACTTTCAGAATCTGTAATCAGAAAGTGCAAAAAGTCCTTCGAAGGATCCAAGTATTTCAATTTGGTTTCAGACACCCAACAAATATATTCGCCCATTGTGCGAAAACAAGGAATTCTCCCGTGTTCTCACATACCTTGTTGGAAAGGTCTTTAAAAACACTTTCAGAATCTGTAATCAGAAAGTGCAAAAAGTCCTTCGAAGGATCCAAGTATTTCAAATTCGCTTCAGACACCCAAAGTGTTTTTAAAGACCTTTCCAACAAGGTATGTGAGAACACGGGAGAATTCCTTGTTGTGTTTTTGAAGACCTTTCAAACAAGGTATGTGAGAACACGGGAGAATTCCTTGTTTTCGCACAATTAGCGAAAAAAAATTTGGGTGGCTGAAGCGAATTTGAAATACTTGGATCCTTCGAAGGACTTTTTGCACTTTCTGATTACAGATTCTGAAAGTGTTTTTAAAGACCTTTCCAACGAGATATGTGAGAATACGGGAGAATTCCTTGTTTTCGCACAATGGGCGAATATATTTGTTGGGTGTCTGAAGCGAATTTGAAATACTTGGATCCTTCGAAGGACTTTTTCCACTTTCTGATTACAGATTCTGAAAGTGTTTTTAAAGACCTTTCCAACAAGGTATGTGAGAACACGGGAGAATTCCTTGTTTTCGCACAATGGGCGAATATATTTGTTGGGTGTCTGAAGCGAATTTGAAATACTTGGATCCTTCGAAGGACTTTTTGCACTTTCTGATTACAGATTCTGAAAGTGTTTATAAAGACCTTTCCAACGAGATATGTGAGAATACGGGAGAATTCCTTGTTTTCGTACAATGAGCGAATATATTTGTTGGGTGTCTGAAACCAAATTGAAATACCTGGATCCTTCGAAGGACTTTTTGCACATTCTGATTACAGATTCTGAAAGTATATTTAAAGACCTTTCCAACGAGATATATAAGAGTACGGGAGAATTCCTTGTTTTGTAATAATCGTTCTAAATGTTTCCAAAATGCATACATTTTTGTGTGAGGACAATAGCTCTTTTAAAAAGCTGTTTTGGTTTGGGCGCGAATTTTTTTTTAATAATATAATGTTATTAGTTTAAAATTTAATTTTCGTCTATATATAATGCTCTGATCGTTTAAAAATCTCTTCTATTGATATATATATCTTTTTGACCGCATTAACAGATGTCTGTTAACCTGTTAACAGAGTTCCATAAATGAATGTGGTTTGTGTCTTTGCTAGTTAAATTCGGAATTTATCTTCACGGACATGCAACAAGGTTCTGCCTCAGCGCGAGCCTGTAATATCTGTCCCAGGAAACTATCGAGTGCAGGGTCGCCGGTATAAATCATAATTTCTTCCCAGCTAATGGTGCTAGGGGTTGGTGCTAGACACTTTCCTGTCAGGTGTTTTCACATTTTTCCATTGCGCTTAAATTTCAACCCTTAAGTACTTTTTGGTGGACAACAGGTTCAACTTTGCCGCACAATTAAAAAGCCATTTGTTGGATTGCAAAGTAGTTATTCGGGTTTTTCTTTAAAACCCTCCTAAAATTCCAAATTCTGTGGGGCAATCATGTGGGCAGAAGCAATGTGGCAGATACAATGTTCAACACAATCTTTTTCACAGCAAACGCGACACGACAGGGCACTGCAACGGGAACAGTATTCCCAGCACCAATATCGGCCAGGCTTAAGGTGTCGTCACCAAGACCAGATATTTTTACATTCATTTTCACTGTTTAACACTTCACTGGAAACACACAAATGATCAAAAATGTGAAGGGTTTCTGTTATTATTATTAAGAATCTATTTTGGAACAAAAATCACTGACATAGCAATAGAACTAGGTCCTTCAAATCGATGAAAACTAATATCCGGTATATATGTATGTAAATATATGAAAATTTCAAAAAACTTTAAAAAAAAAATTGCAAATATCTCTCACGCTTCTACTTAGTAGGGACATAAATACAATAATAATAATGAATGTATTTAGACCAAATTTTTTTTACATAGTTATTGATATATATTGTATACAAAAAGCAAATACTCATTCCAAATGTCCGCCTTTGGCCTCCACGCAAGCCTTAAGTCGCACTGGCCAATCATCAATAGTCGCACGCACCTCGTCCATTGGAAAAGTGGCCACAGCTCAGTTTTGAGATAATCAATATTGTGATATCGTTTGTGGCAAACAATGTAATCTAAAACTGTCCACAGTTTGTAATCCAGTGGGTTCAAATCAGAGGAAATGAAAACTTGCAAATTGTTTTCTAGTCAAGTCTGGGATGTTTTTGCCTTATGGGCCGGCGCAGAGTCCTGCTGAAAAGTCCAAGGCAGGGCATGATTAAGTGGCTTTCAAAATGGTTTCTTGGTAAACTTTGGCCGACGATTTGAACCCTTGTTTGCAGAAATGCAAGTCAGCGACCCTATCGTAAGAGACCCCACCAAGCCATGACTGAAGTTGAGTGATGACTCTTTTTGACCTATAGAAGCTTCTTTTAGAAGCTTCTTCGGTTGATCGTGCATATACTCTATCATTTAGCTTATTAATTTTTTTCTGTACGGTAAAAATTATGTCATTGGTGATCAAGATTTTTCTGTGCAAGTCACCAAAAGATGTTTGCATTTTTATATCAATTTTTTAAGGGTGCAGTCAACAAGTCAGCCGTATCGCGTTTGGAACCTCCCAGGTAAATTTTACCAATTTCACTCATGAAATTTTGCTGGATATTCATCTCACGGGCCAAGATTTTCTGTTTTCGTAGCGGATTTCGCTGAATTCTTGATTTAAAGACTTTGATAACTTGCGGCGTTCAAATTGCGCCTGGACAGTTTGACATATCCTGGTACCTCAAACAGTTTTATGCACCGGTAGAAAGACATGCGACTAATCGCGAACGGGCGCAGCGTTTTGAAAATATAGCCTTTTTCATTTCAAACAGCGCAACAACAGCAATACGGGTTTCATTATACCCCTTCAACCTACTCCCAGCATTTATGAAAATGGGCAAGTGTTTTAACAACATTTTCAATTTTCTAGTTTGGGAAAGTTTTCTTGTTGATTTTTATAGGTTTTTAAATTTAAATTGTAGATTGAAAAATTCTGTGGTACGTGCCAAAAAAATCCTGATCCTACCAGTAAATGCTATCAGAAGTGCGAAATTTTTGAAAAATTTAAAACTTTCATTATAGATTTTTTTGGTAGTAACCATCGTACACTACTTTCAGTACATCATTTTGACAACATCTAAACCACTGTTTTATTTTTAACAGAGTAAATATTCAAAGCAAAGAATGAAGCTGATCAAACATGATGTAGGAAACTCCATTGACTGTTTATTATTTTATATGTGACTTGAAATATTTCTTAGGCAAAACAAAAACACCTTTATATAATTGCACCAAAAACATTCCATAG
This sequence comes from Phaonia tiefii, assembly GCA_963931995.1. Classification (NCBI taxonomy): domain Eukaryota; kingdom Metazoa; phylum Arthropoda; class Insecta; order Diptera; family Muscidae; genus Phaonia; species Phaonia tiefii. Next base: position 110,253,098 of record OZ008370.1, on the reverse strand, counting down.
TAGCATAGTAACGGATAATAGCAGTTGAACACAACAGCTCTAAGTACAACTCAATACAAATTAACATAACTATGCATGAATGTTTCAGTATCAAACAATAATTAGTTTATGTTTTGAGAATTAAATTATCGAGATTTCAAAAATCAAAACAAATTCTAGCTTAGGTTAGGTTAGGTGCAGGTGGCAATTGTTGAACTACTCCCTTTGACTCATTAGTCTATTGTGATAGCACGGGCGAACGAGATTAAGAGCTATCCAACCGGAGAACCATTCTAGTCTACGCCAATATTGTCTACGCCAATCTGAGATATTTCTCCCATTCCCCTAAATAAGTAGGATCCCATAGTAGACTTCGTGACACGTCTTCTGGTGAGCATTTAGTACACAAGCCCCATAACATCCACGTTGACCTTAAGGGCCGGTAGCAAAAATTCTATCGCATTAGAGGTGATATTATTGACCGCACCCTCAATGTCGAGAAATACTACAAACGTATAATTATTAGCAGCCAACGATTTCCCTTTATATCCTACAAGTTCATTTAGTGCTACATCTGTAGATCTGTCCACAAGATAACAATCTTGCATCAATACTCATCAGCCGTTCCAAAGTCTTCAGCAGGAGCGATAACAGACTTATAGGCCTAAGGTATTTATTTTAAGTTGGAATAATTGGCTTTCAGTTTGAGTTGGTACTGAGTGATTTTCGATCGATACCAAATCCCATATTTAAATTGCATATCAATCATACGATTGATGATTTACCCACTGGTACCAATTAAAAAAATGGTTTCCCATTACATCCCATGAAGAAATTGGGGAGAGCTTCTCACAACGAGTAAGCTGTGCGCTTTCTTGTTTTATACTCACTGATTGGAACCTACAGTTTTACACCGGTTCCGAGCACCACCGACGGTAGCAATTAGTGTATTAAAAAAAACCGGTATTTTAAAAATTTCGGTTTTTTCGAATATGCGCATTTCCACGGAAGGGCCAACATTTTGTCACATCACGTCACCCTCGTTAATTGCTTATACAGGGTGTCTGGTAACAGATTTATATTTTCGAACTTAAATAAAAAACATAATAATTGACACAAAGTTGTATTAAGAGCATTGAACGATAGAATGAAAATGCGGATTTTCCAGATGTCTTCTGTCGAGTTGAACACACTGCTCATAACGGAGCCTTGTGTTCTGCGCCACACGCTGCAGTAAACTTGGTTCAATTGAGCTGATTTCTCGACGATTATTGTCCTTTAAAGCCACAAGAGATTGGGGATTGTCATTATAAATCCTCTCTTTGAGGTAGCCCCATAAAAAAATCATGGGAGTTAGATCGGGCGACCTCGGTGGCCATGGGATGTTCCCAAAGCGACTGATCAGTTTTTGGGGGAAATTTTCCCGAAGCAAATTCATCGAAGCTCTGGCTGTGTGCGCAGTCTCCCCATCCTGTTGAAACCACGTGTGTGAAGGGTACGATGGATGAGCTAGCAGGTTTGGCAAAAAGAATTCCGTAATCATGCGTCGATAATTTTCACCGTTGACATTCGTCGTCTGGCCTCGAGAATTTTCGAAAAAAATGGTCCAATTATGCAATGCAATGGTTTTTGATGTTTTAATCGATGGTCCAAAATGGTCCAATTATGCAATGCAATGGTTTTTGATGTTTTAATTGACGTGGCCGTTTAAGTGAAAATGAGCCTCGTCGCTCCAAAAAATGGGATTTACAGTGCGAAAATGCTCCAACATCGTTTCACAAAAATTTTTGCGTAAATCAAAGTCACTTTCTTTCAGTTCTTGAACGATTTGAATTTTAAAAGGATGGAACTTCAGATCTGTTTTTAAAATTTCATGAATAGTCGCTCTTGGCTGCTCTTTTCCTTATTGAAAGTCGCGGATTTTCATGTAAACTGCTTTCAACCAGTTCAATGTTTTCGGTAGTCCTTGAAGATCGACTGGGCCCTGGCCGTGGGACATTCATAGCCGAAGCAGTTGCGCGGAATCTTTGCACCCACGAACGAATTAAATTTACACTCGGTCCATCACTTATTCGCCGAATACCGGACTTTGAACAAAATTGTCGACGAGCGATGCTCACTCGACCACTGCGACATCGTGACTGACAAATCCACACAATCAATAATTCCAACGGAGCCACCCTCCCTCCGCACACTTTATTACTTTTTGAAATAATCGTCTTTTAAAATATAAATTTGCCACCAGACACCCTGTATTTAGTTTGATTGCCTTCTCTTCTTTTGCTAAATATAAAGCTACTTACATTCTGTATTTAGGAAAATAATAGAAACCAATCTGAGGACTTTGGTTTTAAGCAAGAGATTGCAGGCAGAAAGGGTCATACTCATATGGAAAAATTCAGATAGTCCCTAATCTTACCAGCTCAACCACTCTATGGTTCGCTGAAATGTTTCTATGCCCCGGTACCCAAATAAGGTGAATATATAACTACATGGTCATCTCCTTTAGAGATGCGCGCCGGATCTTGAGGTCAGGAATACACATTGTCAGAGTAGATGTTGATACCCCAGGCGGTGATGACGTTACGTCCCAGCCGAATGGCACGTGTCTGATTGACATGAATTCTGCCTGAATTCTGAATTACAAACCCTACTTTAGTTTGGACCCATCAGTGTAGAAGCCTAAACAGAATCTAGAACCTCAAAGGTAGAAGTGGGTGTTATAATCGAGTTTTATTGTGGATTGCCGCAGATCCTTAGAGTCGCTCCATGTCCATATGGACTGGTGTTCCATCGCGAAGAATGTCGTAGGGGGATTGCTGACTTTTCCGCCATTTTCCTTTCCAGCAAATTTACGGGTTGTGCAAAGGTCACCCGTGATACCCACCACTGCCATTCTCTGGCAAGTACCGGTCATCAAATGGCAATACCATAAAGCAATATCGGGCAGATTACAGCTGTTTATATCCAGTAAACTGTGTTCGGAGATATGTCCCACCGTCCTTCGAAGGCCCTTCTACATGAATATGGAACTGTTTCCGTAGATTTGCCCTTATTGTAAGGGTGCTGGCATGAGGACAGCTGAACAGCTAACGGAAATATATGATAGCTTGATGCAGCACATATAAAGTTTCAGAAACCAGTGTCCTCATTTTCCAGTGTCGTGATTCTTTTGACCAAATTTGTGAAGATTTGTACACTAGAAGTACTAAAAGGAATGAAGAAGGACGGTACATTGTATCGCTCCCTTTTAAAGAAGGATTTCCAGAAAGGTTAAACCTCGGACATTCTAGAAATGGCGCATTGGCACAATTTTATAGAAATGAAAGTCGCCTTGTGAGAAATCCTGATTTAAAACGGGAATATGACATTGTTCTTCGAGATAATGGACGCTAGGTCATATGAATCCACTGATTTCTCCAAAATCCTTTGAATTGCCGGCACATTATTATTTGCCTCATCATGCTGTAGTTAAACCCGAGAGTACCACTACAAAAGTCCGTGTGGTATTCAATGCTTCGGCACCTACTTCGAATGGGACTAGTTTAAATGATGTTTTGCATACGGGTCCTGTATTACAGAATGATCTTACAGTCCTTATCCTAAAGTGGCGGTTTTTCCGTTACGTTTTCAATGGAGATCTACAGAAAATGTATAGGCAGATACTGGTCAATCCCGACCATAGGTCTTTACAGAGAATATTTCACCGAACAAGTCCATCGGATCCTCTTAGAGAATTCGAACTCAATACCGTCACTTTTGGAGTAAATTGTGCTCCATATTTGGCCATTCGCACACTTCTGCAGTTAGCCGATGATATTTATGATACATATCCAGTGTCAAGTCACATTTTAAGAAATTGTATGTATGTTGATGACGCATTGGCGGGAGCTCATACGATTCAATCTGCGATTCAGGCTAAAAACGAGCTAATCCGGGCTCTTAATTCAGCCGGTTTTCCTATAAGGAAATGGACTTCAAATTGTAAGGAGATACTAGCGGATCTTCCTGTAGAAGATCTTCTTTTTGCAGACTTTCTTCAACTAGATGACAGCAGTTCAGCTAAAACATTAGGAATCCGCTGGAATGCGGGTGCTGATTGTTATTATTTTGTTGTGACTCCATTTCCTGATATAATTAAATATACCAAAAGAATAGTAATATCACAAATTTCTAAGCTTTTCGATCCTGCAGGATGGTTGGCCCCAATTGTAGTCTCAGCCAAAATCATAATGCAAAAGATATGGATGGATGATACTGATTGAGGAACCCCTTTGCATGTGGAAATCGTTCTTGGCAAATTACCATCAGATAAATCTTATAAAAATTCCTAGGTGGATTGGGTTTGCACCTGGTAGTGGTGTTCAATTCCATGGCTTCTGTGACGCGTCATAGAAGGCTTACGCTGCGGCGCTCTACATCCGTGAGCAATAGAAACTCCACACGTACTCATTTGATGCTGTCTAAAACTAGGGTGGCTCCTATTAAAACTCTATCGATCCCCCGACTAGAGTTGTGTGGCGCTGTTCTGCTTGCAGATATTATTGACACTGTACTTCCTCAGTTGGATGTCAAAACTTACAATGTGCGTTGTTGGACAGACTCTACTATTGTCCTTTCTTGGCTAGCAAAACCGCCATGTACTTGGAATACCTTTGTAGCCAACAGAATATCTAAAATTATCCAAATAGTAGATCCTTCGAAATGGCTGCACGTGAAATCCGAAGACAATCCGGCCGATCTGGCTGGAATTGGTTGAAAATAACCTTTGGTGGCAAGGACCCCAATGGCTGTCAGATCCATTATTGTATCCACCACATAAGTCTAACGTCCATTTTGAAGACACAGATTTAGAAAGAAAAATAGTTAAAGTTAACTTTTCGTACTTTTCAAACCATGAGGATATGTATTCTTGAGCGATTCTCTTCCTTTGCCAAGGCTCTTAGAGTTGTAGCGTATATCTTCCGGTTTCTTTACAGCACACATCCAAGATATCGTTCAAGCTACCATCGGGAGTCGGTTTCCGTGTCTGGCTCTGAAATTGTATTTGTTCGAAATCGTCTAATAATTATGTCTCAACAGGCATCATATCCAAAGGAATTCCTATTATTATCGTCCAAAGAACATATTCTTAAATCCAGTCCACTGCTAAGCCTCAATCCCTTCCTAGATGGTGAAGGTATAATGCGAATTTCTGGGCGATTGGTATACTCGCCCGCACTAACTTACAATGAAAGACATCCAATCCTGCTTCCGCCTGCACCGTCTGTAGAATGACGCTGACCAACACCAAATCAGCAGTGAATTTGCTCACCGAACCATTCTGTACCAAGCGAGGATTGAGACAAGGCGATACACTTTTGTGCAGTCCCTTCAACATCTTACTGGAGATAATAATGAGAACAGCTGCAGTAAATATGACGAACATCATCAACACGAAAAGCCATATACATAGACATCATCCGGCGAAATTTGCGAGAGGTTACTGCAGTATTATCAAGAATCGAAAAAGAATCAGCGAAGGTGGGTCTTCCTGGTAAAGAGGACAAGACAAAATTGATGGTGTCAAAGACTAGATTTAATTTTGAAGCGGTAGATGAATTTGTCTACCTTGGATCCGCCGTGAACAAGGACAACAACGTCAGCCTGGAGATAGATAGGAGAATTGTGCTTGAAAATAAACTCAGCAAGCAGTTTAAAACCAAAGCCCTCTCTGATGGGCAAAGGTCTAGCTATACCACACATTCATTTTACCAGTCCTGGGATATGGCTTCCAAACTTGGGTCATATCGCAAGCGGATAAAAAAACACCTGGGAGTATTCGAGAGGAAAATGCCCCGTAAAATATATGGTCCTGTTAGAGAAAGCGGAGAGTACCGACGTTGCTGGAACCAAGAGCTGTATGAGTTATATTCTGACGTGGACATCTCTAGGCGAATCAAATTAGGCCAGTTGAGGTGGCTAGGCCATGTTATCAGAATGGATGAAGATGAGCCAGCGCGAACAATTTTCGATAACGTACGCGATGGAAGCAGGAAAAGAGGACGACCAAGACTGCGATGGAAAGACCAGGCCGAAGAATCCCTCCGTATCCTTGGTGTTACCAACTGGCGTGAAAACCCGAAGGATAGAACCAATTGGAGAAATATGTTAAAATTAGTTTAATTTATCTATTTGTTTGTTTAATTACCGGATATGTTTCGGATCGTAATCGAAATTATGGAAGTGCTTTTAAAGAATCAATTTTATGGTAATTTAAAAAAAAAAACTAATATATATTGATGAAATCCTATACTTCTATTAATTTGGTTCACACAACTATTTCATGAGATTTAATTCAAGTTTTCAATTTATCGGACTTCGAAAATATAGATTACGATACGAAACGGATGCGATCATTAGACCCCAGATGTATATCTGAAGGAAAATTCGAAACAGCAGATTTATCAGATGGCGAACCAGCTCTAAACGGAGCTTCACGTTGCATATGAAATCAATAGATTTGAGATTTTAACTGAATTGACACCTGATTTATGCAAACAGATGTGGGTCTAAACAAAATCTCACATGAGATTTGATTGTACTTTAAGCATGACCTGAACGAAGTTGTACATTAAAGAATTCCAGCGACTTGTGCCAATGCAATGGCTAACATTTAGTTTTGTCAAGATTCTGATCGCAGTTTAATGGAGTAAGTTAGCAACACTATTTGAAGTAAATTTAATTAAGTAATTAAACTGTATAAGTTTTGATTGATATGGTGGAGTGAAAATATATTTGTTTGAATTTGAAAAATTCCACACTCGGAATGACGTGTAGTTTGGGATCCTTAATAAGGGGAAAATAAGGGAACAATTTTTAAAAAAAAATTTGAGGTCGCGCCACGCGCTTAAATTTTGGAAATTTTCGTTATTTTGGCATTGATTTCAAAAAAATCAATGAGTGTTCGAAATCACGGGCGATGTGTCAACACCTTTTTGCTACACGGTTCCTATTCGATTTCCATGAACACATTAGTAAATGTTACATTGGAAAATAAAAAAACGTCGGCTTTAATATTAGATATAATATTGTTAAAATAAATAAAGCAATATTTAGCTCACTGAAATAATTGTTTTTGTTTGTCACAAACAGAGCGACGACAAAAAGTATTGAATAGTATAGAGAACTTATTCCACTCTTTTTCGGCTCTCATGTAGAGAGTCTGAGTAAAAGAGCATAAACGAGTCTTATTCTCTTATTGGAATATTTCAATATAAATGCACCATTTCAATAATGTTATTACATATAGCAATACAAAGAGCAAAGTTGTGACAAAAAGAGAGTAATAGGTAATTCGCCAGATATCGCCAGTGCTTTTGAGTCATACAATTCGTTCCATGAGTCCTCTATAATATTCAATACTCTCTTTTTTTTTGGTTGCTGCTCATTTTTGGAACAAAGGGCTAGTGGAGTTTAGCTCTTTTTTAAATGAATGCCCTTTTCTTAACTTTGTTTTTGCATTTACAAGGTGTGACCTAAATGAACACTTTTTAATGTAAATCTCATATTGTATATTTATAATATATATTTTATTAATATTAATACTGTGTGTTTATTGAAAATATTTCGATCGTGGTAAATAAATTTACTCTGGGTGAAAAATAAAATCAAAATATTGTCCGCTGAAAGGTTATGTGTGTAGTCATATATCAAATGGTGAGTAGAAGACGTAAGGTATGCTCTTATTGTTATATATTATGTTTTACATGTTTTTTGAAACATGAATATAGTTACGCGTTGTTTAGGGATTAGTTTGCTTTTGTTTGCTGACCATTGGTACTGTTTTGAATTGTTTACTGTTTCGTGTAAAACTTCCAAGCAAATGCTGCATAAAAAAATGTTAAAATTTTAAATTACTTGTCAATCGTTTGAAAACTTTGATAATAAATACTTATCATACTAATATCAAAATTTTAGTCGATTCAAAATATTTGGTTGAATTCACACACAGCATAAGAATTATGTATTTGTATGGAAATAAAACAATACATTATGCGGCAATTGGAAGTTTATTTTTTAGGGCCTCCAGATTTCACCTGCAGGGCAGGGCTTTTTTTGCAATCTTCGACTATATTGTAGCTCTTTCCTTATTTCATAACTCTTTTTAACGTATCTCAGAATAAAAATGCTGATGAAATATCGAAGCATGTTTGAAATATTTTAACTAAACAGTTTGTTTGGTGAACAGGGCGCAGACTATCCAACACCCAGCCGACTATTCTCGAACTAGTTTGTAACTGACTGTTGAAGCGGTCGCACAATGAAAATATTGTCCAGAAAAATTATTGCTCTCATCATACTCCGGAGGAGGAAAATCAAGAAGAGATTGTGATTTGGGCGACGCCATATTCAAAATACACGCACACGACGCCAAATCACAGAGCGAACTGAACTATCGGCCGACTAAACAATCGTCATGTATGCGCCAATACTGATTAAACAGTCGGCCGATAGTTGGCCGACAGATTAGTTTGAATGCAATCGGGTAGCCTATCAAACTTTTTTATCGGCCGATACTGAATCGCTGTAGTGTGCGCATATGCATTCCTCTCCATACTGATTAAGAAGCCGACCAAACTATCGGCCGATAAAAAGTCTGCAGTCTGCGGGGGCCCTAACTCTCTTCGAAGAAGTTGTAGGCTAGAAATTTTTTGTCAACTTTTCAAAATACAGTGATTGTCATAAATTATATTTAAATCCACTTAATGGATGTATAAAAAATCATTTTACCATTTTTATTTATTCGCTTATAAGTGGACAAATTGAAGCACAGCATATGGCTAAATCCTGCTAAGTTGTAGTACTTAAGACTCTTGTGAACATTGTCAAATAAAGTATACAAAAACTATTACGTCGAGTTATCCAAAATAATTGTAACATTACAAAGATTTAAAATTTTATATTTGTAAAATATAAAATATTTAAATTTGCTTGATGTTTCGCCATTTTATGGAGTACTCGTATTAGTAAATTTTTTCTGAAAGACAGAAGAATTTCGAAATGACGCAAGAGCTACGATATTGCGGAAAGTTGTAATGGAAAATTTCGGAATGCTTAGGATTTATTGGAGTAAAATCAAAAATAAAGTCCTACCCCCAACTGAAATCTTTGGCCTTTAAAAAAAATTTGGAAATTGTGTCTAAACTTTGACCACGTCCATGTGCTTTCATAATTTTTTCGTTTGGTTGAGACCCTAAATCTACGGCCTCACAGATATATCGATTGAATCCTCATTTCTGTTTTTGCACCTTCCCGACATTTTATTTGTTGTGTGTGAAATATAATTATCTCTGTGAAATACTAGAAAATATTCGAAATATGACACTATGCGTTTTATTCAAACTCTTAAATACTTCGTACACTTTGTATTCCTCATAAATTCAAATTTAAACTTCAAATTTGTATGAAAAATGTTTGATATTTCGTAAAAACACAAGTTTTAGAAGGTATACTTCGCATTTATGTGTTTGAATGAAAATCCATACTATATCACTATACTAGAATGAATGAAAAAAAGAGTCCTAAAATTTGGTACTTATTAGGGTAACGATTCAATTAGTCATTAGTCGGTTAATCGATTAATCGTGCTATAAAATTAACCGAACATTTTAATAATTACGTTTTTCGATTAACGATTAACTCGAACAAATCATAGCGATCAATCGATTAATCCAATAGGGTGTTATAGTGTGTTATAGTTTCAGAGCGACCCTACCCTTTGTATGGGAGGTGCCGGAAAGCGTGGCACAGTTGGGTCCTATCTTTGAGATTTTTTTAAATTTTGGGTTGGTACCAAAAGTCTCTAATTTTTATGTTGCTGCAACTACGATTTGTGAATTGTACCTACATATATTTTATACGTTATAATGAAGTTGCTTTTGTTACGTTTTGTTTTAATAAATGTGACTAGTACAATGGTTGAACACTGTTTTCTTTTTTTTAAGCTTCTGGCAACACTGCAAAACTATTTGGCGACGACGACCTGCTTGCTTGTGCGCTGTCGCTACATCAATACCATCATACTTATTTGCATGCAGAGAATATTGTTGTATGTAATGCTAACGCTGTGTGTTATTTGCATGTGTTCACTTTTATAGATTGCCCTAGATTGCCCTACCCGTGCCTATAGATGTTAACATATCAAAAGAGTAAAAATGGGGTCGATCGTAGATTCGTAATCCTAAAAAGCTAAACTGCGAATATAGAATTCCAGTGTAAAATCCACTCTGTTATATGGCTGTGAAACATGGAACCTGGCACCGGGTGATACTCAGAAACTGCGTGTTTTAACCAATATTTGCTTGCGGATAATCCTAAGCATTTTCTGTCGAAGGACAGTGTCAAACACCGATCTAAGGAGAAGAGCAAGTCAACAGTCAATCGAAATTGAAAAAAATCAACGCAAATGGAACTGAATTAAACACACCCTAAGGAAATCCGTCGAACCCGATGGAAGGCCATTGAGTGGAACCTGCAAGGTAGTAGGCGGGTAGGAAGACCCGCTCATACCTGGAAACGCCAAATAACAAAGTAATTACCGAATGCACGTATGAACTGGAGTGAAGTTAAGCACCTCGCAAATGATCGGATTTTTTAGAAAGATCTTGTTATGGCCCTATCCTCATTTTTGTCGAACATTTTGACCACGCCCCCCGTCATTTTGGAGCAGTTTTTTGCGAGTTTAAAAAAAAGTAAAAATTATGGTTATACGTGACAGTTAGAGGGTTAATTTGTTCCACAAAAATGTTTATCTGAATCTTTTCTATAAAACTTCTGAGCATAGTTTGTACCTCAGAAATAAGGAACACACAATTTTGCATGCCGATATGTTGCAGGAAAGTTCCGAGGGGCGGAAACTTTGACCCGTCCTAAAAAAAAATCTGATCAGATCTGGCAAAACGCCGATACACGTGTATTTTTTTTTTAGACCATTCTACCAGAGTCTGTTGACAGAACCCCATAATTTTTTTTCGTGTCGCACAGCATCATCAGGTGAACCAGAAGATTAATAGTAACGAAATTTTAGTTTCGTTTGATGTAGTATCTCTATTCCCGAGTGTTCCCGTAGACTTAGTCATCAGTATCATAGAGGAAAAATGGAACACATTAAAGCAACCAACATAGATATTAATAAATCTTTATTTTTAGATATAAAGGGTTTTTCAATAAGAGCGCTACAAAAGTTTTTTTAAATAAAACAAAACCGGTTTTAGATACCAATGAAATTCTTTATTCCTGTGAAAGTACGTTCGATGTCATTATGTATGGAACTCGATTTCTTTTGCATGGCCTCCACGGGCACACTTGCAGAAGTCCAGACGCTGAACCCAATTTTCGACGGTTTTCAAGCATAAATCGGCCGATACTGCTGCAATTTCACGTTCGATATTCGTACGAAGTTCATTAATCGTCGCTGGCTTGTTGGTATAGACCATAGACTTGACGTAGCCCCACAGGAAATAATCTAACGGCGTCAAATCGCACGACCGAGGCAGCCAATCGACTGGGCCATTACGTGAGATAACATTGTTTTCCAATAAATTGATTGTGGCATTCGCTGTGTGGCTTGTGTCACCGTCCTGTTGGAACCACATGTCCTGCAAGTCCGTATTATCCAATTGGGGCCAAAAATATTCGGTTATCATTGAACGGTAGCGATTCGCATTCACAGTAATGTGCCGCTCTTGATCATCACGGAAGAAGTACGGCCCAATGACGCCGCCGGCCCATAAACCGCACCAAACCGTAATTTTTTCGGGATACAATGATGACTCATGGATTACGTGTGGATTGCTGTCTGACCAATAACGCATATTTTGCTTATTGACGAAGCCATTCAGCCAGAAATGAGGCTCATCCCTGAAGATGATTTTCCGATAAAAATCCGAATCATTTTCAACTTGTTGCTCAGCCCAATTCACGAACATACGACGCTTATCAAGCGGCTTCAGTTCTTGCGTCAATTTGATCTTGTAAGGATGTAGGCCAAGATCTTTTCGCGAAATTCGCCACAACGACGTCACAGAGATGCCCAACGCTTGAGAACGACGTGTGAGAGACACATTTGGGCTTTCTTGAACTGAAGCCTCAGCGGCAGCAATATTCTCGACACTACGGGCACTTCTTTGTCTCACTGGCACGGGAACATTTTGTACTGTGCCTGTGGATTCAAATTTTTCCACTAGACGGTCAATTGTTGATCTGGTAGGACGATTATGACCACCATAAATTGGACGTAGCGCTCTTAAAGTTGAGGCCACTGACTCCAAATTTGGGTAGTAAATTTTAATAATTTCGACTCGTTGTTGGCTCGTATATCTTTCCGTGATGAAATGGCAAACCTTACTGAAGAGAAATGTCAAAAGAGCGGGAAAAAATATGGCGTAGTTTGCTGTCCCTATCGATTTACTTTTGTAGCGTCTGTGTTGAAAAACCCTTTATTAAGATTTTGTATAGTGGATATCCGATATTTCCAACATGATGGGAGGATATATTTGCAACAAAAGGGACTCCCAATGGGTTCACCAGCTTCTCCAATAGTAGCTGACATCGTTATGCAAAATTTACTGGACTCTTGTATCCAAAAATTGGCTATAAAACCAACAAGTTTAACTAAATATGTAGATGATTTATTTTGTGTCGTTTCAGAGGGTGAAATAAATTCAATTTTATATGTTTTTAACAATTTTCACTCCAGTATCAAATTTACAATGGAAAAAGAGAGGGGAAAATTTATCAATTAATTGGTATCAGAAACCAATGTCTTCAGGAAGAATAATCAACTTCCACTCGAAACATCAAAAGCGTGTGATTTTAAATACGGCGAACAAGTTAATAGAACGCGTTTGACTATAAGTGATGTAGAATTCCACAAGGTCAATAAGGAAAGGATAAGAAGTATTCTCAAGGACAACAACTTCCCCAACCATCTTACCAACAGACTAAGTTACCTAACAGGGTAACTACGGATGAGCCGAAAATTTTCAAATCGATAACCTACATACCTGGAATAACTGATTGGTTGGCGAAGTCAAAAATATTTGACGACAAGAATTATAGGATAGCACACAAAACATATAACACAATAGGTAAAATATTTAGTAAAACAAAGGATAGTTTGGACAAATTTGATATGTGTAATATTGTATATAGAATACCTTGTAAAGGAAATTACAACGAGGTTTGTAACAAAATATGTGTAGGGACTACAAAAAATAAACTAAAGACACGAATTGCAGGACACAAATCAGATCAGAAATACAGGCACATTTCCACACAGAAAACAGCATTAACATCTAATTGTGCTAGTTTAAATCATTAGCCAAACTTTCAGGATACATCAGTTTTGAATAAAGAAAACAATTATAAACGTCGTTATATGTTAGAAATGCTACAAATAATTAATACACCAACATTGAAAAGAATTAACTATAAAACAGATACAGATAATGTAGCCCAAATTTACAGACATTTAATTAGTAAAAAGTAGAACCATTTAAGCACAAATTGTTTATCAATCTAATATTTTTCTTTGGGTTAATTTATATGAACTTTTTACGTACATTATTTTTGTTTGTGTAATTTTGCAAAAGGCGGGAAAATTTTTTCAAACATATTTATATTGACATAAGTTTTTCACATTTGTTATTTGATTTTAATTGTTAAATGTTGTTTATATCTCCTGATGATGCTACACAATGGAGTAGCGAAGTATCGAGGAAAATAAAAAAACAACAACAGCAAATCTGACCTCAAGCTCGAAGAATATTGATTATTTATTACATAGACTAATTCTTATACTAAACTTAACATTTCTCTCAGCAAATTTATGCTGCGATATGAACGTTGGATCACAACCAACAGAATAACAACAGTGGCATTTCCTTTTTTCTGTTAAAATTATTGTGTTAAATACAAAATTTGTTTACTAAAACTTGTATTCTTTATAATTTTACAAAGGTTTTTCTCCTTTAAAACTAAAATTAAAATGGTAGTTACGTTGTTTTGCATTTCAGCTAACAACATACGTACTTTCTATTACAGAATGAAACATTCCCCTGGCCGTAGTGTATTTTAAGAAAACTCTTGATATGTGTCGTGAAGAAAAATGGCCCGCAGAAGATTTATCCGACAACGATATGACTATTCATGATTTTACAGCCGTCCATTTGGCAAAAGCTCTTATAGCCTGTGCTGCTAAGGCAGCGGACACCCCTATGACAGCCATCAAATTTACAAGAAATGCATTGGCCCCATTAAATGAAATAAACTATATGAAACACGCCACCCTATTCGGTGATGTTATGCTAATGTAAATACAATACTTAATGAATAACCAGAAACTACTTAATGCCATGTCCTGCATACTGTTTCTGCAACGACATTTGCAAAATATTGAAGGATACGACAATGTAAGATTGACTTGTGAAGTATTCTTGATTACTAAAACTTGTATTCTTTATAATTTTACAAAGTTTTTTCTCCTTTAAAACCAAAATTAAATTGGTAGTTACGTTGTTTTGCATTTCAGCTAACAACATACGTACTTTCTATTACAGAACGAAACATTCCCCTGGCCGTAGTGTATTTTAAGAAAACTCTTGATATGTGTCGTGGAGAAAAATGGCCTGCAGAAGATCTATCCGACAACGATATGACTATTCATGATGTTACAGCCGTCCATTTGGCAAAAGCTCTTATAGCCTCTGCTGCTAAGGCGGCGGACACCCCTATGACAGGCATCAAATTTACAAGAAATACATTGGCCCCATTAACTGAAATAAACTATATGAAACACGCCACCCTATTCGGTGATGTTATGCTAATGTAAATACAATACTTAATGAATAACTAGGAACTACTTAATGCCATGTCCTGCATACTGTTTCTGCAACGACATTTGCAAAATATTGAAGGATTCGACAATGTAAGATTGAATTGTGAAGTATTCTTGATAAAAGGAAACTACACACAGAGAAGAGATTCGTTGTCACAACTATATTTACAGCCAACTAAAATTTGGCGGACTATCACATTATTCAGTTGGACTTGGACTATCACATTATTCAGTTGTGATTACCAATAATTGTGTTCAGTATCACCAAATGTTGTGCATATCAATTGATGTGTAATTCAGTTTTGATTGCAAGAACTGAAATATTTAGTTGAAGCCACAGCAACAATATATAAATGTGATCTGTCGATCGAGATTTAGTTGTAGCAATGAAATTATGCTGTAGTGGTGAATATTCTATTAGTTGGATGAACGAAAAATTTATAAACTAATTCGGTTGTACCAAATAATATATTGGTATGCTAAACTAAAGTAATTACTTGAATTTGATGGCTGTCACAACCATTTGGTGATGCTTTAACCCATTATGAATTTTATAGAAAAAAGTAGAAAAAAATAATTTTATAAAATTGTGTATTTTACATTTAAATATAAACAAAATTATTATTATTTATAACCAGGGTTCGTATTTCGTGCCTATTTTTGATCGAAAATGTAAAAAGAATTGTTTGCAGTCGTCAATAGTGGCGTCATATTCAACGATTATGTTTAAAAGTCTCACTTCACCTCAATTTATGATAATATGTATTCTTCGCTGGCTGATATCTATACACTTTATTGTTATTCCACAACTTTGTTTATCACTTTCTGTTTAAAATAATAGTTTTTCTGTAAAATCCTCGTGTAACATTCCAATATGTAGATCCTCTTTAACAACAAAGCCTCTTATGAAAAAACGAATACATAACTTTGTAACAAGTGTTTTTGTACCAGAAACTAAATTATGATTACAGTAACTAATATTTGAACACGAATTCTAATATTGTACTTTTTTTTATTACTTGTATCTTCCATTTCAGATGAATGAGGTTTTTGAAATACTCAAATTGGTTAATACAACTAAAATTGTGTATTTAGTAAAACCGATTTTTAATCTATTAATAACATCGACAAATAATTCTGATGTTTGACAATTACGAATTCTGATCAAAATATAGACTTTAGCATGGAATTTCCAATGGCTGAATTGATTTCCAACTAATCTTTTCCCTGTGTGTACTACAATTTGTGAGTAACAAAAGAATGAGTTTCTATTTTATAGGGTTGTTCACTCTTCATAGCATATTCTGGAAGGGTAGCGGATCTGCAATAGTTTTCTGTCTCAAAACGTGAGCGTCTTTTTTAAGTTCATGGTAATTTACAAAATGCAAATTTCGCAATATCAGCTATTTATTGTTTATCATTTCGTTGGTACTCTTATGTCGCTACATTAATGCAGATTACCGGAAATAGCCGTTGCTTACAACCATAAAATATGAATAAAAATTCGAACAGTATTTAGTTCATTGTCTAACCATTTCGTATTTAATAATCTACTATTTTTCCTAACAAATTTGGCCAGCTGTTCTGGTATTGCGAATTTTAGGCTGATAATCTGGTAAAGGTTTATGTCTTGTAAATTACATATATTGTAGCAATATACAACTCTGAAGTATTACGACATATCATAAAAAATCGTCTCGCAAATCTCTAACAACTTCTTACGAATAACACCGCAGTAAAACCGCTACTATTGTAAGATTTACAAAGTTTTCTACCCCCATTTGCTATTAAGTGTGCAAACCTCTTTCTATTTCGTATTTTCCATATCATATTTTTCATATATTTTATCACCGTTTTAACTCGCCTAGAATGTAACAACCCTACAAAGCATTAACCAAATTCAAACAGTGTCGTGTACTCCCTTTTAAGTATAAGTGGTCGAGCTTTGATATGCCTAGGTGAGCTTTATGAAAAATATGCACGTCAATGCTTTGAGGAAGCCACACAGTGTTTCAACGATACCTCAAATATCGAAATGAAAAAATTCTCGATGTGTGCAGTGGCTCGCCTAAAGGCTAAAGCATAAAAAAAAATAAATGGTTTCCCGTTACATCCCATGTAGGGATTAGGGAGAGCTTCTCGCAACCAGTGAGCTGGGCGCGTTCTAGTTCTACATTCACTGATTGGGACCTACAGTTTTATACCGCTTCCGAACGGTATTATGAGAAGCTTTTTCAAGGCTAAATACTCGATAGTGTCGCCGTCACTAAGCGAGGTGACCGCCGTCGAAAGAAATTTAGGGTAGTCAGAGCAGGGATCGAACCCACGTTATCATGCACCAGAGCCGCGCACACTACCATTGCACCACCGACGGCTAAAGCATATTTCCCCAAATTAATACGCATCATCAAGTGAGCGACGAGTGATCGTTGTGCTCATCTGCGTTTATATACGTGATAAACGTAGTCAGGCTTATTTCATGTCACATGATGATTTACCAGAATGTGGTTATGTTAGTTACGAGGAAAAAGATGATCTTTGTATGTCAAGATATTTCTATAGCGGCTGAATATATTGTAGAGGGCCGTTAAATTGTACAGCGCGTTGGTAAAATTGAAGGCGCATCACAGTTGATAGTAAGACGAAGATTGCCTTGAATGCTGGAAATTTGTTGTAGTCACAGATGATGGATAAGCAGGTGTTACTCTTCAAGTCTATATTAGGCGTATAACAATAAAAAGTTTAAGTGATGACATTTTAATATACTTATATACAATACAATTTAATTAATTACGAACCTGGAGAAGTAAGGTAGCAAACAACAGTTATTGTCATATACACAGGAAAAAATATAAAAATCTTAAAACTCGTGTTTAGGAGGCCAAATGACATAAAAAATGTATAGAGGCAGGTCTGGATGAAAAATCGTGTATAACACTAAACTCTTGGACCTCATAGGCTGCTGCAATATACACCCCCCCCCCCACAACTTTTTGACATACCCGCACCGCAATCAAAGGACCATAATTTTCGGATGTGCACCTGGAACTTACGAAACCTAGACAGATCCGATGCCAGTATCCAACTGGTAGATGTCCTCGATAATGATAAGGCTAACATTACTGCGATCCAGGAACAGCGATGCATACGACAGGTGTGGATAACTGTTACATCTACTACAGCCGTATAAGAAACATGTAGTTGAAACTGTAACATCTTCGAAATACTTTAACATTTCTGTAATTTGTGTATATTAGGGTGTCCCAAAAAAAATTTATTTTCCGGTTTTCATGGTTGCTCAAGCTTAATTGGAAAGCTTATAGGGTAAAGTTGTTTTGAGATTTTTTTTCAGATTTTTCGGAAGATGTTTAGAGGTCGCGCAAATCGCATTTCCCCCAAAAATCGAGCATTCCGAAAGTTTTTTCAATATTCTTAAAACTCGGTCAATAGCCACTATTTTCTTAGTTTCTAAGTCAACATTTTTAAAGCAAAGCCTCCAAAATTTTGTTGTATGTATATGCATAAACCACCAGTTTTGGCAATGATTTTGCTCAATAAGGTACCATGTATTAAATTTTTTCGTAAATTTTGTAAATAACGCTTTATAACTATTAAAGTTTCTACGAAACTTTAAAAAACTAATGATGCACTTGAAAAGATGAATACATTTTAATCAATTTTGAATTTGCAGTTACTGTTCCAGTTATACCATTTTAAATCTTTTTACCCATTGTATGAAACTAATAATAACATAAACCTTTTGTCACTTTTGCATCGACTTTGTTTTAAACATTGAATTAATGAAAACTTTCGCGTTTAGTTTTTATTTTTTCGCTCTAGATATCAAAAATGGCAAGTCCAATATGACTGGAATTTTTTTCATTTAAATCATCATTAAATCATTTAAATCATTAAATATGAGATCTAAAATTACAAATTAAATTATTCAATTATAATATAACTTCATAGCTCCAAAACTCTAGGCACCTTCCCACTCATACCCAAGAGGAAAAAATATATATACAAATAACGGGTTTTTCAACAGAGACGCTACAAAAGTAAATCGATAGGGACAGCAAACGATGCCATATTTTTCCCCGCTCTTTTGACATTTCTCTTCAGTAAGGTTTGCCATTTCGTCATGGAAAGATATACGAGCCAACAACGAGTCGAAATTATTAAAATTTACTACCAAAATTTGGAGTCAGTGGCCTCTAAGTCCAATTTATGGTCGTCATAATCGTTCTACCAGATCAACAATTGGAAAATTTGAATCCACAGGCACAGTACAAAATGTTCCCGTGCCAGTGAGACACAGAAGTGCCCGTAGTGTCGATAATATTGCTGCCGCTGAGGCTTCAGTTCAAGAAAGCCCAAATGTGTCTCTCACACGTCGTTCTCAAGCGTTGGGCATCTCTGTGACGTCGTTTTGGCGAATTTTGCAAAAGATCTTGGCCTACATCCTTACAAGATCAAATTGACGCAAGAACTGAAGCCGCTTGACCACCATAAGCGTCGTATGTTCGTGAATTGTGCAGAGCACCAACTTGGAAATGATTCGGATTTTCATCGGAAAATCATCTTCAGCAATGAGGCTCATTTCTGGCTGAACGGCTTCGTCAATAAGCAAAATATGCGTTATTGGTCAGACTGCTGTCCACACGTAATCCATGAGTCATTATTGCATCCCGAAAAAATTACGGTTTGGTGCGGTTTATGGGCCGGGGGCGTCATTGGGCCGTACTTCTTCCGTGATGATCAAGACCGGCACATTACTGTGAATGCGAATCGCTACCGTTCAATGATAACCGAATATTTTTGGCCCCAATTGGATAATATGGACTTGGAGGTCATGTGGTTCCAACAGGACGGCGCATACGCCACACAGCGAATGCCACAATCAATTTATTGGAAACCAAGTTTGGTGAACGTGTTATCTCACGAAATGGCCCAGTCGATTGGCCGCCTCGGTCGTGCGATTTGACCCCGTTAGATTATTTCCTGTGGGGCTACTTCAAGTCTATGGTCTATACCAACAAGCCAGCGATGATTAATGAACTTCGTACGAATATCGAACGTGAAATTGCAGCAGTATCGCCCGATTTATGCTTGAAACCCGTCGAAAATTGGGTTCAGCGTCTGGACTTCTGCAAGCGTGCCCGTGGTGGCCATGCAAAAGAAATCGAGTTCCATACATAATGGCATCGAACGTACTTTCACAGGAATAAAGAATTTCATTGGTATCTAAAACCGGGTTTGTTTTATTTAAAAAAACTTTTGTAGCGCTCTTATTGAAAACCCCTTTATTTAGTTTTACTTAAAAATCCTTTATTGGTGATCTTGCGATGCAGCTCTATGCCATGCAATAAATTCTGAAAATCTGTTTCAGAAGTTGTGACGTTGATATAACTGTTAACCAGGGCCACACCACGTTCTGCGATATCATTTACCACATGCAAAGGCTCGGTTTTAAAAAAAAAAAAGTAATGTTGCATGCTTCAAAAAAAAGTATGCTGCCTTTTGAAATGAAACTTTGGGTTTCTTTATTATGAAGCATACATATATTCTCTTAAATCTGCTTTTACTACACTCTGAAAAATCTGTATTTTTATTGTTGTTTAGGTGACAATATAACGTGTTTGTAGCTTATCGCAAATATAGTGTACTTGTGTACAAAATCATTGTGTTTGTTATTCAATATTACATGTTGGAGTCACACTGATTAATAGGCTATAATATATGTTTTTCTTACCCAAATGTGGCTTTGTTTGTTGAAAACTTCTGAAGAAAAAACCTGACGGATAACAAAGGAGCAAAAACGCAGCAGATCTTCAATTCATTAAATCAGTGCTAGCAAACATATGTATGGTTCCTGCAATATGTTAGTGGGCTCGTTTTTGCTGCGTGTAATACTTTGTCGTTACTTAGCGCATGTAGATTTGTTCATTAATTCAATGTTTAAAGCAAATCCGATGCAAAAATGGCAAACAGTTTATAATATTATTAGTTTCATACAATGGGTAAAATGCTTTCAAATGGTTTAACTCTGGAACAGGAAATGCTAATTCAAAATTTGCTATTACAAAATTGCTTGGAATTTATATGCCTTTAAAAGTGCATCATTCGATTTTTAAGAGAAAATTGTACTTATCCGCTTTCCATTTTTCGCTAATAATTGATTTACAACTGCTATTGATGAGTTGTAATTTTTTTGTGTTTTTGTTAACCGCACTAGCACGGGGTTGTAATCGGTAGTATCACAAAAAAGTTGTAAGACGATTAACTTCAACTTACAATTTTTTGACAGGTTAAGTTGTTATCGATAATACCAAATTGTAAAATTTCAACTGAAATTTCAACTCAACTGAGTCGAGTTGTAATCCGTAATAGGGGCATTAAGTTTTAGTGTTTTATCAACTGCGAAATTACATATTTCACTGATTCGCTGTTGGTGTTTTTAAGGACCCCGCAACGAGTTCGAAACGGACCCGCGAAATCGCAATTTCACTGATTCGTTTTTTTACGTTTTTACGGACTCGTAACGGTTTCGAAACGAATTCGAGAACTAACATTTCACTTTTTTATGATTTTACTGACCCGTAACGGACTCGAAACGGACCCGTTTTTGTGCACATTGGGAATACGATTTTTTTAACGTTTTGTTTTGCTTATATTTTGGAGACAAGCTTACATTCTTACATTCATTATACAAAAATAAACATATAAATAAATAAACGTAATAACTTATCTATAACTATAAAGACAAATAAAGGAAATATTTTTTAGTTAATCATATTTCTCAGTTCTGCACGTTGGGTTCAAAATGTTGGGACAAAATGTTCTCAATAGCAATTCCCTGGGAGTTTTTTCCCTATTCCCTGTTCCCCTATTCTTAGTAAAATCTCCCTGGAAGTTTTTTTCTCTTATTCTAAACGAACTTCGAAAAAGGGAAATTTTTCCCCGGGAAAAAAGTAGGTATTCTAAATGTCAATGAAAAGGAGAATGTGAAACAACTTTTGGGAGTAATTCCGCCAACAAATTACTAGGGAGTGCTGCGCAAAAATGTAAGCATTTAATGTTTTCTATAAAAAATTAAATAATCACTTTTATTTTAATCATTATTATGGCATTATTCTTACGGAATAAATTTACTTTAGCACCAACTCTCAGATCTACACCAAAATGTCACCACCGAGAAAAGCGTCTGCACTGAGTTCAAAAGTTTTAAAAGAGGTTATCAAAGTTAGTAGAAATGAGTATCATTACAAAGGTCTTTCTCAATTCTATAAATCTGTGTATGCACATATTTATTTTTATTAATCCATTGGGGGTTAATTACAAAAACAATATTTGTTAACCTCCATTTTTTAATAAAAATTTATTATTTTCAAAAAATTAGTTGTTTTTTTTTGGTAGACACTGTGATAGCACTTTGATGAATCCTTTTCGAACTATTAGGGGGGAGTCCCCTGAGTGCGAAAGTACATTTGGCTCCAGTTTTTGAGAAATCGGTATATATGGATATAGCTAAGTCTGCGCTATTTAAACAAATTTTACCGGACATAGGCCATTACAAAGACCACTCTTTAAATCTGCATATAAATATATTACATTTTATTAACCCATTGGGGACAAATTTAAAAAATACGATTTTTTAACCTAACTTTTTTTGCTAAAAATCTGATTTTCTCAAAAAACAGCCCTAGTAAACCTATTTTCTACCTAGACTCAGGTTGTAGGCAACACTTCAGGCTTTGTTTTAAGGTATAATACTTCGCATTAACCCTTCTAAGACCGGAGATATTTATGTTCAAAGTTTGAAATACAAGAAAAAATTAAAGTTTTTTTACTTTTTTCCAAAATTTTATTTATTTTCCTAGCATAGGCCTCAAGTTAAGCTTCAAAATCAAAATATTGGACTTTTATATATTTGTTTGCGGCAGCTCAAGTGAATTCGTCGCATCGCTTAACTATCTCCTTGCAAACGTTTGTTGTTGCTTCTCCTGCTCCCGGTCGTTCTTCTGCTGCCATTCTGAAGGTTATGATGTACATTTTCACTTATTTTGATTATTAATTAAGTTTTATTTGCTTAAAATGATTTGCATTTAACAACCGAAACCAAACGTCATAAAGCGAAACAGCTGACTTCGAAAATTCGCAATTTTCTCTCCCTTATTATTCTATTCCCCCGTCTGTTTATAATAGAAATATTTTATTCCTGGGAAAAATTAATTCCCAGGGAACTCATTTACTGGGAATATTTAGAATTGGGCTGCTAACGTTAATTAGATGAATTATTTTTGTTAAGTTTTTAAGTAAAATTCAATATGTAAATAAAAAAAATATTATAAATATTATCAAATAAAAACACAAAAGGTCGGTAATGATATTTTTTATACTAGTTTATTTCACCACCGCAGTAAAAAGGCAGACACAAGAACGAGTAAAAATCCATCGCATCTGTTTTTAAATTTTTTTTAAATAGTACTCGTATATGAAAAATACTATGTTCGTATATGGTGTACTTGTAGTTGCGGTGTACCGGTGCTGGTCACTGCTTTGAGCCTATAAGAAGTAACTGTGTTTCTTGAAATTTATTTTAAACATCAAAATTTGCTCACATTAGAGACGATAATTCTAGAGGATTAGAGTTGTCCCTCAAGCGCCGTCTAATAGACGCCACGTTTAAGACCTCTTTATCGTCATCAACAAAAACAATAATTTTTTTCCACAAATTCGTTTTAATTTATTAGTTTTTTTTACAGAAATACACTTTAATAAATCTTTTAATTTTTTTACACATACTTTTAGTTTCTGATCTGTCAAAATAATGTTATCGATAACTTTTTGGCAAATGGTGAAAATTGCCGTGCCTACTAATACCAATTTTTATTTCGTTTGGTTGTAATCTATAACACCGTGCGACAGTCCATATTACACTTGAACTGGATGATATACGTCTGAAACTATAGGTAAAATGGAGTTAATTGGCGTTTTCAGTTTTTCATTTTCTCATCCTGTTGCCCCATAAAAGGACCAAAAATTTTCAAGGGATAACATTTTTCAAAAAAAAAAGTTAAATACTTATTCGCACCCCACGACACCGATATAGGTGTCAACTTAAAGAAGAGAATTATGGCTATTTTTATTATTATTTTATTTATACCGTTCCAGGATAAAAAAGACTTAAACATGTCCTTGAAAAATTAAATCCTTTAAAATCCTTTGAAAATCTCTAACAATTTATTCGAAAAAAATATATGTTAATAGTTAAACTCCCCAAAATTTCAAAATTCTAGCTTTATTAGTTAATTTTTAATAAAAGTTTAGATAAAATTCTTCCAGCAAAAAACGTACTTTACTATATGGAACAGAGTATAATTTATTTTTAAAAAAGAAGTTACACTTGGACCAGATGATATAAGAGTGAAACTATAAGCTAATCAGAATAAAATTGCATTTTCAGTTTTTCATTTCGTCATCCTGTTGCCCCTTAAAAGGACTACAAAACTTCAAAGGACAATATTATTCCTAGATATTTAAAATGAATGGTACTTAAGAAAAGTGTATACTTTTGCTTTGTCGATTGTATATACCAGCAGTGTCACGACAAATTGACCAACAGTAATCTGCCAACACGTTAGCTGAATTTTTTCCCCGGAACCGGTTCTCGATAACGACGAGATCTTGATGATATCGTTCACCGTGTTCATCACTAAAATCTCCTAAATTTTCAGGGAAAAAGCCCAGATGTCTGTCCAGAAAATGTATTTTCAGGGACATATTAACTCCCCAATTTTCCAAAACATTCGACAAGGTTCTGAACTATACTTTTGTAGTTTTCAGATTTGGTGTTGCCCAAACAGTTATTGATTACAGCATCCAAACTATTCCAAGCTTCGTTTTCTAATTAGTAAACCTTTCAATATCAAGTATCAATAAATCAATACATACCAGCCTCAATCTTGGCATCACTAAGTTTTCGAAACACTGTCTTCAGATGCGTCATAGCTGCACTTTGAGAGCCAAGTGCCCGAACGAAACTTCTAATTAAACCCAGTTTAATGTGAAGTGTAGAGAGGATTTTTTTAGATGATGGAACAAGTGACACAAAAAAACCACATAGAATACAAAACTTGTTCCGATTTGAGCACTCCATAATCACGTTTACTCGCTTTTATTCACTTTTTTGTTTTACGAAAAATCGAAAGGCAGAAATAATTTGAGCGTCTGAATTTTTCAACTTGTCAAGACCTTACTTACTTACTTATCCGGTCTCGGACAACCCCGGGGGGTCAGGGACCTTACAAAACGAAGATAACATATTTCGCCAACCAGTTCGATCTTTTGCTTTATCTCTCCAGTTGGCATTACCAAGTGTACGCAGGGGTTCGTCAACCTGATCCCTCCAGCGGAGTCTTGGTCTTCCTATTTTTGTCCTCCTTCGAGTTCGGTTTCGAAAACCCTTCGCGCTGGTTCATCTTCATCCATTCTACTGACATGGCCTAGCCAGCGCAATCGCGTTATCTTGATCCGCTTAACTATGTCAATGTCAGGATAAAGCTAAAGCATGATTCATGCGTCGCCGATACTCGCCGGTGTGCACTATAGGGCCATAAATTTTTCGGAGTATTTTTCTCTCGAAGACTCCTACAGATGTTTCGTCTGCTTGCGATAGGACCCAGGATTCTACGCCATAAAGCAAAACAGGTTGAATGAGAGTCTGGTACAGCTGGACTTTTGTTACTCGAGAGAGGGCTTTATCTCTAAAGTGCTTGCTTAGCCCAAAATAACATCTATTCGCAAGCACAATTCTCCGCTGGATCTCAAGGCTGACGTTGTTGTTTTTGTTCACGGCAGATCCGATCTATATAAATTCGTCCGCTACCTCGAAGTTATAACGGTTGTCAACGTTCACGCTTTGGTCTAATCGCGTGGAGGCCCTGTTCGTTGAAACCATTAATTTTGTCTTGTCCTCATTTACCGTCAGACCCACTTTTGCTGACTCCTTCTCAATTCTCGAAAAAACCGCAGTAACTTCTGTAATTGTGCGCCCAATGATATCTATATCATCAGCATACGCGAGCAGCATGTGACTTTTGCTGCTGATGGTTTTATTCATGTTGACTGCAGCTTTTCTCATAATGATCTCCATTAAGATGTTAAAGAGGTCGCACGATAGGGTGTCGCCTTGCCTGAGGCCTCGCTTAGTTTCGAAAGGTTCGGTAAGATCCTTACCAACTTTCACTGCGGATTTGGTGTTCGTCAAGGTCATCCTGCAAAGGCGTATGAGTTTTGCAGGAATACCAAGCTCAGACATTGGTTCATAGAGTTTCTCCCGTATCGGACTATCGAAGGCCGCTTTATAATCGATAAATAGATGATAGGTGTCGATTTGTTTTTCGTGTGTCTTCTCCAGGATTTGGCGTAGCGTGAAAATCTGGTCAGTTGTCGATTTTCCAGGCCTAAAGCCACACTGGTATGGTCCAATCAGGTCAGCGATAATTGTTTTTAGTCTTTCGCACATTATACTTGATAGAACCTTATATGCTATGGATAAAAGGCTTATTCCACGGTAGTTGGCACAGATACTCAGGTCACCTTTTTTAAATATGGGACATAGTACACTGAGACTCCAATCGCCGGGCATGCATTCATCTAACCAAAAGCTTATGCATGCACCTTATCAGCTCATCGCCGCCAGCCTTAAACAGCTCCGCCGATAATCCATCGGCTCCTGCGGCTTTGTTGTTCTTAAGCCGGGCAATAGCTGTTCTGACCTCGTCTTGGTTAGGAGGGGGGCAATCGTCGTCGTCGTCCATATTGTGATCGATTGTCCCATCGTCATCGGATATCTCAGGTACTAGTAGAGCGGAGAAATGCTCTCTCCATATTCCCAACATGCTCTGCACATCTTCGACGAGATTTCCGTCCTTGTCTTTACAGAAGGGGGGCCCTGAACCATGCCCATTAGTTCCGTTTTTAACTTTTTGGTAGAATTTTCGGGCTTCGTTCTTCCTTCTGTATGTCTCAATTTTCTCACTCTCGCGCTTTTTCCACTGCCGTTTCTTACGCCTAAAGATACGGTTTACCTCCTTTCTCTTATCCCTATACCGCTCAGTTGCAGCTCGCGTTGCAATTGACTGAAGCATTACCATACGTGCAGCGTTCTTTTCGTCATTTGCTATGCGACACTCTTCATCGTACCACGGTTTATTGCGAAGCGGTTTTTCGAAACCAAGTACGGTTGTTGCGGCAGTTTCTATAGAGTCGGAAATGGGTTTCCACTGCGCATCAGGATCGTCATCGGGAGGGGGTGGGTTCTGTGCCAAAAGTTGCGAGAGCTTCCTGGAGTAGGCTGTGGCTACCTCTGGTAATTGCAGCTTTCCGATGTCCAGCTTCCTCTGCGTCTGGTTTCGTACGATTTTCGCTCTACTTAATCTTGTGCGAACCTTTGCTGCTACCAGGTAGTGATCAGAATCGATGTTAGCTCCTCTGATCACTCGTACGTCCATTACACTGGATGAGTACCTTCCATCAATTACCACTTGATCAATTTGGTTTAGTTCTTTGATCAGGGGATACCCAAGTAGCCTTGTGGATGTATTTATGCTGGAATCTTGTACCACTAATGACCATATTTTTTGCCGCGGCAAAGTCAATCAGTCTCATACCGTAGTCGGAACCAATAGTTGGATTAAACACATTCTCCCTTCCTACTTTGGCATTAAAATCTCCTAGTACAATCATAATGTCATGGCCAGGGCAGCGGTCATACGTTTCCTCTAGGAGCTCATAGAATATGTCTTTGGCATCGTCAACTTTGTCTTCTGTCGGGGCATGCACACAAATTAGGGAAATATAAAAATATTTGGCTTTTATGCGGATTGTGGCTATACGTTCACTCAGCGGTAATGTCAGCCTTATAACTTTCGAGGATATCTGCCAGTTGGATACTTGCACCGGATATATAGAGTTCTTACATTCCAAGTGCATATCCGTAAATCGTGGTCCTTATAACGTTTGCGGGGGTCGTCAACAAATAGGGGTTGTTTAAGTTTTCTGTTTCGTTTTTGTATTTTCACTGCCATTATGAACGGTGGCGGGAGGCAAACCCAGTCCACCGGGTTTTTGCATTTTACCTACTACCAGGATATTCGATTGCAGCCACCCATTATGGATCAGACGCTGACCAGGATGCGATATGTTGAACCTGGATTTTCTTCTTTTAGTTTCTATCTGCCGTTGGCCCGTATGTTTGGGTCATCCGCCTTCTAAGGACAAAAGAATATGCCCGATTGTTTGATGAGCTTCAGTGACATCAGTCACCTACTAAACCTGATTTGATGCTCATTTCTTTCGCCTTCTCACTCTAGCTAGCTAACGGAGGTTTCCGAAAAGCCATTGCCCAGGACATACTGCGTGGAAGTAGTGAGCTGCTTGGACTGCCCAATGAAGTAATCATTTCTGGCCACTCCCAAGTGAATGGCAATCAGAAACTTTCCACCTCCACGGACAGTCCCATGTCCCCTACTACAGAAAATTCAATGTATTTATTGGACAGTGAGAACAAGTATTTCAATTTTTTGTTTTTAATGTTATCCTTTGAAGTTTTGTAGTCCTTTTAAGGGGCAACAGGATCAGGAAATGAAAAACTGAAAATGACATTTTAGTCAGATTAGCTTATAGTTTCATTCTTATATCATCTGGTTCAACTGTAAAGCCTATTTTAGAAAAATTGTATACTCTGTTCCATATAATAAAGTACTTTTTTGTGGAAGAGTTTTATGTAAACTTTTATTAAAAATTAACTAATAAAGCTGGAATGTTGAAATTTTGGGGAGTATTACACTATATATAGGATATTAACATATATTTTTTCGAATAAATTGTTGAGATTTTCAAAGGATTTTAAAGGAATATAATTTTTCAAGGACATTTTTAAGTCTTTTTTATTCTGGAACGGTATAAATAAAAAAGTAATGAAAATAGAAACAATTCTCTTCTTTAATTTGACATCGTAGGGTGAGAAAAAGTATTTAACTTTTTTTTTGAAAAATGTTATCCGTTGAAAATTTGTAGTCCTTTTATGGGGCAACAGGATGAGAAAATGAAAACGCCAATTAACTCCATTTTACCTATAGTTTCAGCCGTATATCATCCGGTTCAAGTGTAACGACTTTTTTTTTAAACTGTCGTACGGTGTAATCGGCCCATAAAAATAAAACATCGATTCAAATTTTATTAAAATTATATCTTGTGTTTTATTTCGAAATAGATAAAACATATACAATTATTAGGGTGTCTTAAATAATAACACTCGAATTTTTAATTTAGCATAATTTTTCAATTTTTTTCTCAAAAATTTGTGTAATTTTTTTTACATACATTATGTTAATAAAATTATACATCATTTGTTTTTTTTTTGGTGATTTTATGCATATAAAAGACGTTTACTATTTATATTATCCAGTAATGAATGCGCACTTCTTAAATAGTATAATCGAATTTCATAGATTATTAATATGTTTACTTGAAAACTGAAAAACTGAATCATTCAAACAATCACTACAAATGATATTCAATTTTTTTATGTTATCTCAATTATTACTTTTCAGAAAGGATAATGCGAAACATATTCTTAAATGTGAAGACCTTAAACTATATATGTATTTATGTTCAAAGGGATATATGTATATGTATGTATATAATCGAAATAGGGAAGGGGTAATTTTTTGTTATATATTTATTATTTAGTTGTTAAATTACAAAGCAAAAATTAAAAAAAGGGTGTAAAAACAATTTATGTTCAAAACAGAAATATTTATAAATATGCATATTCATCCAAAAATTTTGTAATAGCATCAAATAACAATGGTCATCGGGATATAGGAGTCATCTCTAAAAATACTTAAAAAATGATGTCTGAAAATAAAAGATATTTGTATTTGTGAGACATCTGAAACAACAATTTTATAAAATAATAATTACAATTTTATTTTATTGAGGGTAAACACCACAATCTCCTACATAAAAGATTGAGGAAAAATTGTATTCTTTTGTTGTGAAAGGTGCAGACTTTTCTATGTAAATAAATCTTAAGAAAGCGTTTCATTCAAAATACTAACTCCGAAGGAAAAATAAAATTTATTTTTCCAAGTGAATAAAAAACGTGTTAAAAAAGTCATAAAAAATGGGTTATTCCCATTACATCCCATGAAGATGTACAACAGAGTTTAACATTCAATATTGTACTCTATTGTAAAATAGTGAATGATAAAACAGTTTTGACGTTAAGTTATTGTTACTCATACATTCCTGAAGATGCTATCCGACGGATGGCGAAATATTTAAGACAACTAAATAATCATACAAACAACGACCTCGAGCATGAGTAATCATTTATTATGAAACTAAAGACATAATTATTCTTTAATAATTGTTCGGTTCATGATCAATAACGGATCTAAAGACATAATTATAAAAGAAGAATCTGATTTGCAAAAACAAATAGTGAAATTGTAAAACCTGAAGATACACCGAGAATCACTTAAATAAGGACCCAGTAGGACAGCAAAAAAGTTCTAGTTCTTGAACTAGAGAAATTTTGATCTAGTTCTAGTGGTACTAGTTTACGATCTAGTAATAAAAGCACTAGTTCTAAATATAACTAGTACAAGTACCAGTGGAAATTAAAATCTTTTCAAAGGACCTAAATAAAACCAATCCAATGTGCATAAAGAGCCAAACAATATTATGTAGCAGAGTTGGATAGAAAATGCAATATATGTAACCTCTGTAAATCACTAAGCACATTGATTTTTACATTTGTTTTTTATTATTTGGTAAGAACAAATGTGTAGATGAAATATCGATAACTAATGTGAGTTAAAAAAAAGTGAAAGGCTATAAAAATGCAATCCCATGTAAGTCGGATAACTATCGAATTTTTATTTTTTTTTTAAATTAAATTTAATTTAATTTTTTATTCATCCAACAACCAAGCATTAATGTCATTTATGGCTAAAATAAATAAATTAAAAACTCCCATTGTTTCAAAAATTTTAAAATTTAAAAAACTTTTCGATTTTCTAAATTTATACTTGACGTCTAAGCAGAATTTAAAATCAGCGTATCTATTTTTAAATGAAAACTCCCAATATTTAGATATGGAAAATATTATTAAATGTTCCCCTTATGTGATGGAGTTCTACAAAAACTGTGAACACTTTTGAAGCCGACAAAAATATCGATTTTGTTAATTAAAACCCCAAAATCAGTTCAATCCCAGTTTAAAACCATCTAAATTCCTTCCGAACTGTTGGGCTTTTACGCAACTAGTTCAAACAAGAGAGAGATAGGAGACAATTTCTGCCTGGCGTATGACATCTGCATGTTAATTTCAACAGTTGTTTGCATGGGGGAATACTAGTTGTATGGTACCAAAATACTAATGCTGAACTAGTGTTTTGTCATACTGGGGAATTATATTTGTCAATATTTTTAAGATGGATATAGGAGAATTATGACATAAATTAGTTAGTTAGTTGGTATGAAAAGAGGGGTGCGCCGCAGAGTGTTAAAAAGCTCTCTGATCCTTCCCATGTCAGTGGACATACAATTAAGCCGCTGATGCGACTTGTTGGTGCTCTCAATTTACCCTACTAAGTCACTATACCACTCATAGGAATTCGGTGCTATTCACGAAATTCCTTAAGATATTCCAGTTCATTCCCACTAGATTGGTCATGTCCGGCATTACAGTGTCCGAGAGATACCTGAATCTAGCTTATGTGAAGGCCGGGCATTGGCTCAAGAAATGCTCCATCGTCTCATCATCCTCCCTGCATGACTTGCACTCACTATTCCAATACGGTACAGGTGGGCCCGTAATCTCGAATGTCCCGTTAAGACTCCCATCATTTTGCTCATTTCAGGCTTTCCCAGTTGCAGCAAACCTTTTGTCTTCGATCCGTCTGGGTCTGCCCGTAGGATCTTTGTCATCCTGTCTACTGTTTCCTGGTTTCACTAGGCTATGTGGGCCGATTCCTCCCATTTACCCAACTCAGCCTTCCTCACCCCAAAAGGTTTCGCCTCTTCTAGGCTCACCGTTCGGTGTTTCCTGGCTTTCGTTGCCAGGAGGTTCGCACGTTCGTTGCCGACTATTTCACTATGTCCCCGCACCCAAATGATGTTGAGTCTGCCGTGCGTGGAATAGTCGTTAATTAGCATGTTACAGTCAATGACCGTTCTAGATTTAACAATTTCCGACGACATTTCCCTAATTGCCATTTGGCTATCAGTGAAGACGCTCGCTCCGGCTGGGTTTGTACTATCGCCGAGCCATTTGATACACTCCGTAATCGCCCTAACTTCCGTTTGAAAATTCGTATTGTGAAAGTAACGCTATATAATTCAAAGAAATTGAGTACCATGCTTCTTTTATCTTCTTCTTCTCTTATGACACTTTTTGTTCATATTTCTTTCCGTTTTCATACATTTTTCGTACAAGCCACCCCCAGACATTTTCCATTATAATTAAATCGTGTGAATATGGGCGCTAAAGTTCCATATTTTGTTCATGAATCCAATGTTTTACAGCTCTGGCAGTATGTATTAAAGCCATTATCTTGTTATTAAGTCCATGCTATGGGTCCAAACAAATAGTTAAATAGAGGACTATCCTCTTGGACGATGCTCCAGTCATTTTGTTCGGTTTCAAAAACCAAATCGATGGTGCCTTAGTAGGATCACCCGTAAGGCGTTTACGAAGCATGAGAAAATTACGAGAATTGAGTGAGACATTGAAGATATATTTAATATGCTTAACATGTCCACTTCCTTTTAATTTAGAGAAATTCGAAAAATATGTTACCAATGACACATGAGTTCCATAAAGTCCGTATTCACTCCTGCTGCTTCGGAGAAGATGCTGCTTAATCGCAACATAAAATATATAAAATTGATAAGAATCTATTTCATCTAATTTCATCTACCAAAATGTAATATTTAAGAAATTGCTATTAATAAGGCCACATCTCCAATTCGATTTGATAAAATATGGACCAGTTTAGTTTAACACCCCAGGAAGAAACCTTTCTTTTTTCCCTTTTCACCGCAGTTCAGCGTGCACGCACATTTATGAGGGCTTATTAGTTTGCTATTTCTTTATTTTTTCAATTCCTACAATCATAAAGTCATCAATGTTCTTTCCAAAGAATTTTGTACGTATCCTCTAGCAAATTTTTGAAATTCATTCAGTACGATTATCCAAATGCATTGAAACAAATAATCAATCGGCCTTATTCCCGTTGTCGTCGTCGACGTCGTCATCAGATTTTTGTCAACTTTAGAACGTTATAAATGTATCGTCACATCGACTACAACAGTTTTTGATGTCTATGATCCAAAAACAACCCATTACATTACGCAAAATTTTTTTTTTCCAAATGCCTTCAAGTCGCCGATAAAAATGGTGTCGATATTGTATTGACGTCGACGACGACAACGGGAATAAGGGCGAATATTCTTGTCAAAATGAGATAACGTACCTTAACTTAATTGTGAATAAAAGCGAAACGCGTTCATCGATTTTCATGATTTATGTCTCATTTTATTCATAGATTATGTGACTTACGTGAAAGTAATAAGACAGTACGCGATGGAGTGATATTTCGAAATTAGGATGCTATAAAAACGGAACTTCAGAATGTTTCGGTTGCTGTAACAAACCCCATTTGTTTTCAGAAATAAATTACATAATAGAAACTTTAAATAATTGCCTTTAAACCTTGGCAAAACAATAATACGTTCAAAAATAATCTGTAATTTTGTATCTGTACCTTTCGTCATATCGCAAAACACTGCAGTTCTTACTTCAAGCGCGATGCGCTGAGTTTTGGTACAACATTTTCGATTTTTTTGCACAGTTCTTATTTTTTAGCTCCAAAGATATATAAAAGTGGAAAGCGAAGTTAAAAAACAAATTTTAAATATGGATAGGTCTAATGTACATATATGTATGTGTCGTCATTACTCGAGAACATCGAGACCGATTTTGTTCGAAAAAATTTAGAAAAATTTTGAATTACATTACCTTTAATATATCTTTACTATTTCTGAATGTTATCAACAGTTTCGCAGTTAAAAAAAAATTACAGCAGACAGTTGTCCGAGGCCTTCGGCCACGGACTGTCCCTGCAGGCTGTGTCAGAGACACGGCCATTAAGTTTAACGTAGAATACGCCATCCGATAAGACAGAAAACATATATAACAATAAATTCATTTGCTTATATTACTTATCATTTATTGTTATATATGTTTTCTGTCTTATCGGATGGAGTATTCTACGTTAAACTTAATCGCCGTGTCTCTGACACAGCCTGCAGGGACAGTCCGTGGCCGAAGTCCGAACTGTCTGCTGTAATTTTTATATTTACCAACGGCATTTGATTCAAGTCAGTTTAAAAAAAAAATATTATGTTCAATTTTTTTAAACTTAATTTAATTTATGTATTTTAATTAATATTTTTATTGAAATAAGTTCTGCGAATGTTGAGAGGGCCGCCCTAATATTAAAAAAGGTTTACCTTATCGAGTCTTCGCATTAGCATTCGAGCGTTGCGTGAAAGCTTTACGCTTTACAATTCAAAATTAATGTTACAACAGCTTTATTGAAGCTTTCGCAAAAAAGCTTTATTACGTTAGCTTACTGTTTGTTTCACTTTTTACTAGATACATGTTGCCAAGCAACATTAGTTTGCTGTTCGTTTCACTTTTTACTAGATACATGTTCCTAAGCAATGTTGAGCAACCAAAAACACTCAACCAAACACCACACATATGTTTGAGTGTATGTGTTTAAACAATTTTCATTTGAGAAATTAAAATACTAGAAATATATCAACCAATATGAAATGTATATCAAATGAAAGATAACATCTTCATTTACCTACAAAAAAAATTTTAAAAAAATGCATCTAGCCGTTTCCTCAAATTCAATGAAATAAAGATTACAACAATAAAAACCTGACATGACTCCTCATACCGTAAGGTAAGACGTATTCTACGTCAAAACAAAATATTAAAATACAAAACTTTTTTTCACCAATATGGCAGAACGCGACAATAAACGCAAATTTTAAAACCATTTGAATAAATTGCAAACAAAATTCACAAAAACAAAAATCAGTTTATTCATTATATTAATTATGGCCAAGAGAAGTGGTCGAGACTATAGTGGCATATTGGAATTGTTTGACTGTGAGCTTCTCTTTTTAGACTCACTGATTGGTACTTACCTACCAACCGATTCCGAACACATAACTAACGCCGAAAGAATTCACTGATGGTATGAAAATAAAACAAACTCGAAAATATTTGTCGAAAATTTAAAAATGTTGGCCTGAAATTTTCGTATTGACCTTATTGTTGTTAGTTTTAAATGGTAAAGTAAAGTTCACACTACAAGTTTTCAGATAATTCAGGAAAGCACACTCACTGTCATGTCGTGCCAAGTGCCTGAATTGGTACCATTTGGTAAGATCATCAATACAGTTGTGTGCGTTGAAATAGAGTCAACACTAATCAACATTTTCAAAGCAAAAACAAATGTAGAAAAATTCAATTTTGTTTATAACTGTTATTTTTTATTGTTCAATTAAGAACTAGATATAACATTTTAGAACATTAATGTCGTAATCTAAAATTAAATCATTAGGTATAAAACAAAATTATGATTATGTTTATTATTTATGTTTATTTGAACCTTTAGAATTTTATTGGTTAAGTTGAGAAGATGACAATTGATTACCATACGGGCTCGTTTTATGGCATTTTTGTTCGTAATGATTTGAAAATCATAATGAGCGATGAAGCTCATTTCCACCTCAGCGGGTACGTGAACAAGCAAAACTATCGCTTCTGGGGCACCGAAAATTCACGAGTGATGCACGAGAACCCACTACACCCGCTCAAAGTGACTGTATGGTGCGCTGTTCACCCTGGAGGAGTCATCGGGCCATTTTTTTCGACAACGCCGCTGGTCAAACGACAACACTGGACGGTGCGCGCTATAGGGCCATGTTAACAGAGTTTTTTCTGCCGCAATTCGACGAATTAGGACTGAAGGACATGTGGTTCCAACAGGACGAAGCAACGGCACACACTGCGCGAGCAACAACCGATATTCTGAAGACGGCGTTCCATGGTCGCCTCATCTCTCGTTTTGGCGATTTGCACTGGCCCGCAAGATCGACCGATTCAACCGTTCCAGACTTTTTTTATGGGGTTTTTTGAAGTCCCGTGTTTGCGTGAACAAGCCCGAGACCCTGGAAGCCCTCAAGGTCAACATTCGACACAAGTGCGAGAAACTGTCGCCCGAAGTTCTCGCCGAAGTGATGAAAAATGCCATAAAACGAACCCGTATAGCTAAGATCATACTAATGGATCAGATGTGTTTAATTTAATTTTATTTATTTACAAACCAAGCAGTAATGTCATTTATGGTTATATGCGCTACAACAATTGAGCTACTTAATAAAATATTAACAATTTGGAATTTAATTTATACTTATGTGTACATTAACTAATTAGAAAAATAAATTAAAAACCCCCATTTGTTTACTACTCCATAGTAATTAATAATTTAGAAATGTTAATTGGAATTGATTCATGCCAACCTGGATTTCACTTGTTTGAATGACAATATGGAACGACCCGTGACAAATCTTCGGTTATTCGATAAACCATTCTATCCTGCTTGGTAAACTTCATAACTAATCCAACCCCTCATTAATTTCTGCTATCGTAGTTCTTCATTCCCACACAATCGTTCACAATTTATTGTCTGTAATAGCGGCAGCTCCGGGTCAACTCATGACTCGTCAGGGGTTTCGCAGTGTTCAATAACTATGCCGTTTTGTTTAATTGGATTGTTTGGCAGTATGTCTGACATGTGTGGCACCGGTCTTAATGAAGTATGACATGCATTTGTTTCTCAACACTCACTCGTGTATTTTTTAAACCCCAATTGCGAACATTTTGACGATTAATGAGGTCATCTAGATGAAAATGAGCTTAATCGATGAAGATGATTTTGTACGAAAACACTTCACTATTTCTCAACAAAGAAAACGAGTTGTTCTTTAATTTAGAGTCCAATTTTTAATAACCCTGAACTGTCAGCTGGCACGGTCTATTTTTTCTTCGTTAACGACAGTTTAATGCACACATGGCACGATATTCAAATCTTGTGTGAATTTTCGGCACACTTTATTAATAACTTGAATTCTTCTTCATCACAAAGTAATTCTATTGATGGTATATAACTGTTTATACCCGACCACAGCGGAGTTCAATGATGGTACATGTAAGTATATTCTAACCAGAATGCTTTTGGGTTTAGTCACTCGTTAGTCAATAGTTAATTCATTACAAAGTCCTATCTACTGTTTAACTCTAATATGAACATGTCTGTTTTAAACAAATGCAACCCTGGACTGCATGATTGCTGTTAGTAAGTACATGTTAGTGTTGCGATTGCTTGGTAGCCACTAGTTGGACACAGTTTAGTTGAAGTGTTTTGTAAAAAAAATTTACAGAAATGTTACTAGGTCGAACCAACTGAAAAATACCCTCAACATTCCCAGAAAAGGTTTATATTCACCTGTTACACGAGTGGGCGTGGCAAATGCGCCCATATTCAATAGCAGAGTGAAAATATTATCTAATACCCAACTTAATTAGGATGGTTTTGTGGCTTTATCGTGAAACCAGCGTTGTTTGTTTGTAATTACACAGTAGCTTTAGACAAAATATTGCCCAGTACGAAATTTCATCAAGATCGGTTGTGGGTTACGGGAGATATCGTGTCGGCCAACCCCAAAAGCCACAAAACTTTTGTATGGGAGGTACAAAAATGGGTATGGCACAGAAGTCAATTTTGAATTACAAAGTAGCTTTTAACAAAACATTGCCCACGACCAAATTACATTAAGATCGGTTATGGTTTACTAGAAATATCATGTAGATCAACTGGGCATCCGCTGAAGTCTTGTATGGAGGTGAAAAACCCACTCAATTCCCAAAGACTATTTGGTATTTATATTATAATTCTCTAATACCAAATTTCATAGATTTTTTTTGTTTTAGTGCCTTACTGGCATTTCAAGACATGAAGTCTAGTAACTAAGATCACTAAGGTCGGAAGGTTTTTACGCGATTTATCGTATTGGCAACCTGGACGACCACCAGGCTTTTGTGCAGGTGATAGCAAAAAGAGCGTATCAACCTCGTCAATTTTCTACAGTTGAGTTGAAGGTAGTCACATATGGGCATTTCCAAAATATCGTTAGAATCAATGAAGCGGAAATTTGCTTATCGCTATCGCTATTTTGTCGATTTTGAATTTTTATGGTTTTTTTAAATCGTTTGTGTAAACAAAATGTAACATCGTAGTTGAAGGCTGATGTAATTATCTATCGTTTGAGGCGCATAACATTGGTGTCGTCTTACAACAGCTAAACAAGACCCATTGTAAAGTTTGATGGGGTGAACGTAATTTTTTAAAAAGCACTCAAGTAGGCGTGATCCGAATTTCTTACAGTTAGTATCAGCATGTAAGAGAGGCCAATTAAATATTTAAAAACAGAAATTCTATAGCCATTTTAAAATACAACTGCAAAATATCCCAATTTTAGTTTGTAGCATGATTGTCATTAATTTAACCGATCAAATGAGAAATACACACACACAAAAACTCAGTTAATTCGAAGCGCTGGACACATTTGTCTGGGAACCTTACACCAAGCTACATCGAATCAAATGTACACGGGCCAAGTGTACTAAATCAAAAGCGAAGAAAGTGAAGTTTATGGAGATTAATAAAAATTCGATGCCAAATATATTTGGGCATATGTAGCTTTTTTCTTGTATTATTGTAACATCATTGTATTGTATTAACGTTGACCATTTTATTGACATTTAATTATTACCAGAGACCCAATTATTTCACCTTATTACGTCCAAGATGCTGCTTAGAATGGGACGATAAATGCATACACTGTCGATCAGATTATTAGGACCACTTAAATATCTGATTTTATTTTAATGCATAAATCAAACGCGACTTCGTGCAAATAATTTCAAAATGCAAAGTGGGTCTAATCATATGAACGGAAAAATTTTTATTATTTTTTGTCTACTTTTGGAAATGGGCCTTTATAATAAATAATGTTGCATTAAACTTTAATGTTGTTGTTGTTATTTCTGTAATCGTAAGAAAATTACCTCTCCGATGGTACTAAGATTTTAGATGTCGACAAAAAAATGTTGAAGAGATATTACCTACTAAAACGAGAAGTATAATCATCTTTGATTAAATGATTACTGTAGTAAATTTTAATTAATCGGCATGTGAATTGTGTATTTATAAACCACCATAATTTCGCATTATCCCAAAACAACTATACGCCTCTCCCCGAAGTAAAACAAAAACACGTGCATAGAAGATATAATATTAGATAAAATGAAATGTTATGCAATTTATGTGTTAATAAAAATATTAAAAGTTTAATGAAATCTTAATTTCTTTTTATTTGCAGTTATTATATGTGAAGAGTATTCCACACATCAACAAAATTTCACTAATTATATTTTATTTGTATTTGTTTTAATTTGTGTAGAAACGCTTTAAAGAAAATATTAAATTTATAGGAATTTATTTTATCGCGCCCCTTAGCGGATTTTATGCACGCGAACGGATTTGACACGATCAAATACCAGTCTATAAGTGAACAAAATTTAATGTTCCCATATTTTATAAATGTCAAATTTGTTTACCCCAAATTCTAACGAAATTTTGGAAATGCCCATATACCAAATTGTTTTTCCCGTATTAAATGATAAAAACCCACCGACCCCTCATCACTACGGGTGAGGGTATACAAGACGATATTCAGATGATAGCTTTTAGCTAACTTTCCCTTATGAATACGGGGTATAGCTTTTCTGAAAAACGATGTCGATCGCATTTGTAGCTGGGATGTAATAAATCAGATTAGAATCAATTAATCTCAATTAAAAATTAATCGTTTTTCAACGCGGACATAAGCAAATCGGACAACAAAATATTGTAATGGAAAATACCGTTGTGTGATTTTCAGTACCTTGTATTGGAGTTGTTACTCACGTGAATCTAAGATTTCATTTTGAACCGGTTATGTTACTTAAATATATAACTTACGCACATGTTCTTCATTCTGAATTTTTGTGAAGGTGAAATATTTCACACAAATGGAGTACTTGACGTTTTGTGAAAATGTTTGACCAGCAAATGTTGTTGTGAAAGTAAAAGTAAATAACATTTTCTGTACCAAAAATGCAAATTACGTAAAAATAACATTACAGAATGAAACCCGAGTTTGATTTTTTTACTTGGATGTTCAAAAGTAAAAGTTTTTCAAGCATTTATTTGCAAGAAGTTATTAAACAAAATTATCCAAAAAAAATTTGATTTTTCCATTCTGTTTTTATTCCATATTTATACCATTTTATGCACATCAACTTAGTATTTGAATATTCGAAAATCCAAAGTTGCCAAAGCCATAGATTTAAGAAATTCAACAATCTGTTTCTTTATTTTTATCAATATCAACACGACAACATACATAAGACAAGAATGAAAAAACTATTCTTTCCCAAGTTCTATCAGGGAGATTCTATGGCACAGCTGATCGAAAAGGTACTACTAGGCCGATGATAGAGAATGAGAGAGCAAAGAAGACAGAAACTAATTTTAAATAGTCTTTATTGATGCTAATGACAGCTAAATTATGTTTTATATTGTTTGTATTGAACGAAAATACGAATTCCCTTCGATTTCTGTCCCTTTCATATCCAACGAAAGTGTAAAATTAGTAAAATACCGCTGCAAATGAAACTCTATGAAATGACCTACTACCTCGTCGTCATGAAGAGGCAGCGAAGAGAGTAATGGAAACTCTTAAGTATTTCTCTATGGTTATATGCTTTTAAATGAATACAAATTGGAATTATTCACTCAAAGTCTAAGTGAGTAACGGTGGAAATTCTTGCATACTCTTTTCATATGTCAAGAGAAGATATTTGTAACCTTCTGTTTGTTTTTTGTCTTCATTCATGTTTGACAGCAAAACATGTTTTGCAATTTAGCTGTATAAAAACAGTCACTTAAAACGTAAGTTCGAAAAGTTAAAACCCAGAACACCAAACTCGGATACTTGTGATTTTAAAATGCTTTGTGAAATAAATACGAACCGGAGTGCAACATATGGGTGTTAATAGCTCACTTCATCCATGGGTCAATTCCATTTTGAACCTATACCGTGAATAATCTGTCAAATTTCACTTTTTGGCTTATCATGCAAATCACTTTCACGTCACTTCCAGTTGTTGACCTCTCCCGCTGACCCAAATAAGTACTTATCATAAGATGTTTGTTGCAAATTATTGAAAACTCGACGTAATAAAGACCATTTTAAAGTCATAAAGCTCATTAGTTTGTTGAAATGATGTCAAAATGGAGTGAATGTGAAAGTGATTTACATGATCAGGCTCTTTGTTCTTTCGTAAACATTTGGTTTGATGACAAAATTCATAGTATTTCAACAAGATGTAATTTAAAGCGTAGACGTTGTATCAGGTAAGACAAGCTTATTACATTTTCACATTTTGTGTACATACATAGTTTTTTTCAATAATGGGCTGATTTTGACAACTTAAACGCGGAATTTCTGTGACTGCAAGAGAGTCAAACACAAGTGGCACGTTACTCTCAGCAAATTGGTGACAATATGCCTTGTGTGATATGAACGTTGGATGTTGAAAACGTATTGCTTTAATAACTCCAGATAGAGATATTAGTTGAAAACAACCGACAAGATAACGACAAGGGTATTTCGTGTTCTTGAGTTAAAATTGTTCTGTTAAATACAACAATAACAGTCAACAAAAATGTGTAAAAAACATTTAAATTTCAGTTTTTCACCAGAACGACATGAAAATTTCATGTCAGAAGTTCATGGAATCCCATCTGGTGTATGTCCATTTTTTTTGCAAACATCTCTCTATCACATCGACCTCACCATAGATTAATTTTTCAACTCGCTCATTTGAACACGCAAGTTTGAACGTCAAAGAGCATTCTGTCGGTGAGGTTTGATAAACATATATGAATATGAATATGAACATCGTGAATGCACAAAATTAAAAATGGAGGATTTTTTTCGATGTTGCCGACAGAAGTTCGTTACCCCATTGAAGAAGCGCAAAGAGAAATGTCAGATGTGAGGGATAACCAAGCTTTATGTAAATTAATCTTAGGCGAGAGACAATTTCCCTCTATATATCGAATTACCCCGTGGGTATCATTGTTGAGAATGTGTTCAGAACTATTGCTTGGCTTGCGGTGCCGGTATATACTGGCAACGATTTTTTAGAGAGTTTCAAGTCAAAAAAACATGACAGCTTGGAGTTCACCTCGCAACACATATAATGCTGACAAAAAAATATAGAAGAAAAGCTGAAGTGCGGCCAGGAAGACCGGTTTAGTAACAGCCTGTTTCTCCATCTCTAACGAACGCGCTCGTTGGTGTTCTAGACGAAAGAAAGTTGATTTGGGTTTCACAATCTTTCGTTTCAAGTCGAATGAAAACATAAAATGTATCAAGACTTTTCAGTACAAATTTAGGTTTCTCTATTTCAGTTAGGAACAAACATGGAGTC
Organism: Phaonia tiefii; assembly: GCA_963931995.1. Lineage (NCBI taxonomy): Eukaryota > Metazoa > Arthropoda > Insecta > Diptera > Muscidae > Phaonia > Phaonia tiefii. The sequence goes on along the minus strand of OZ008370.1, from coordinate 110,210,478 downwards.
TGGCGAACAAAAATTTCGACTTAAACCCAATTTGAGTCGAACATGAGCGACTCATTTTCGTTCGCTAAGCTTTTCGTTCGAGATAGAGAAACAGGCTGTTGGTCATACACATTGGAGAATGCATCACGGGCATAAGGACGGTGTTACTCCCTTTATATAAACAACAACAAAAAACATTAAGTGACCCCTAACTGATATACAATATCATTAAAATTTAATGATAGTTTTCTAGCAGTATCATCTTCTTTCCTTCCTAGTGGAATTTCGAATATATCTTCATTTTATCTCTTTAATGATTATCTGGCAATACTGCGAAATTTTATTGCAGAAGTACGCACCCTAATTGCGAATAAAATGTAACGAGGAATATTTTGTTCGCCAGAAAAAATAAAATTAATAAATCAAAGGGTAAAGGGGAAAAATTGCGCGAAAAATCCATTTACAATAAGGCAATTCATGCCTTTGTCTTAAATGGCTATTTACACGGAAGTTAATCGTTTTCTGGTGTACAAAACATTCCACGGGAATTTTATCGGCAATAGGAGTGATTGCTATCGTATTGTTTACAGTATCGCTTTCGGCTAACAGCTTTCCCGATGAGAGAAAACGTTTATTGATGCGATACAATTTTTCTTCCAGGCGATTTGATGGCGATAGCGCCGCAATATTACTTTGTTATTGATTTTCGGCTGAATTTCTGTTTTACTTACCATTCTAAAAATATATATATGTGTGTTGAATATTAAATTAGAAATATTTAAGTTGCATGTGTGTATTGTTCATCGACAGGACTGCCTTCATCGATATCCTTGCCCAATTTATCAATTGTTTCATTGATTATACTATCTACAAATGATTTTTCCGGGCTATCACCATCCGCCTGTGAATCATCTATTAAAAAAAATATATATATGTATAATCACATATCAGTCAATACATAATCGATCCAATTTCTCTTAATTACCTTCAATGAATAGGTTCATTGTCATGTCATTGATTGAAACTCCATCATCTGCAAGGTCGTTTTTAAGATTTCCTGCAGTACCATTTAGTTCGGTTATATCCTGCGTTTGTTGCGTCTCACATGCGGAATCGATAACAGAAGCGGCTACACGATCAAACACATCATTAAGCGCTGATGTTGGGGATAATGATGTTGGGCGATCATCTATGTTGTTAATATTTCCCTTTTGTAATGATTCAAGATCTTTTGCGGATTGAAAGCTGTCATGAGATTCAGCGTCATCAGTACATGCATTAGTTTGTGGTAGTTCTTCCATTGCGGCGTCACTGTCTAAGGGGATGACAGCATTTGTCACTGGGTTGTTCACTGGATCTGGGATGTCTGGGATCTCAGGGACGTCTGGGCTGTCTGGAATCTCAGTGACATCTGGGCTGTCTGGGATCTCAGGGATGTGTGGGATATCTGGGATATCACTGATATCTGCTATTGTAATTGGGGAAGCAACTACATTTGCTGTTGGTGAAATAGACACAATTGGTGTTGGAGACGCGGCCACATTTGATAATAGCGGGGACGCCGTCACAATTGGTAATGGTGCGACAAAATCTGCCGCCGCCGTCTCTGATTCGGTTGATGTTGCATTTTTGTTTGCCTCAACTTCTTTATCATTCTCGTGAATAGGGAAAATTTCGGGAATAATGAGTGGAACTACCTCTGCTGGTACAGGAGGAAACAATGTCGGTCCCCCGTCTAAAGTGTTGGTGGAACTTGTACGGGATGTACGACGTTGTGGCAACTCAATAGGTACTAAAATAAATTAAAAAGAGCAGAAAAAATTCGTTGAAATTAATAATAAATATATAAAATCCACTCGCATTGAAGTGCAAGCAAATGGACAATTTTTGTTTACTTATTTCAAATTTTAATTTTAACATTTAAAATGATTTTGAACCCCAAAATTGTCTAGATACTGAAAATACGACATCAATTTATTTCTTTTGGATCAACATATATAAATTGACGTCATCATCATTACAATGGCGACGAGTAATACAATTTATAAAAAAAAATGTGCAGATGTCGCTGCATTATATACAATAGAGCATCCATAACCTGCAGTCAGACATATTTAACTATACAGTATTCAGTTTAATATAAACAACGTTATTAATTAATCATTTCTTCATTAAGCTAAATCCAGTAAGCAGCTTGACACTCTAGGCCAATTATTCCTTTCACTTACCTATATATTCACAATCGTCATCCTCATCGTCGTCCTCGTCGATATTTAGACGCCTTAGGCCACTTGGTGGTATTCTCTCATTTGCCAGTTTCAATTGTTCTTTGCGGGGACTCGGTGAACCCTCATCTTTGAGAGGGCTAAACGACTTATGATCTCGTTTCTTGCGTCCAGGGGAATATGGTGTGCTTGCCACCAGATTCATTGGATCCAAAAACAATGATGGATCCAATTCAATATCATCGACAACTTTACCATTCTCGACTTTTTTCAAGCGTGCGGGCATCACGACTGGCGTGGCGGGTACAATGGCTAATGGAACGCTTGAAGCATTCGCACGCCGACCATTTCGATTGGTTGGCTGTGGTACAACGCAGAAATTATCATCATATGAGTTGTCCGAATCAGAACCACCACCAAAAACTTCCACTTGTTCACGAAAGGATACAGAAAGATTTTTTGATTTGTTACGTTTGGTCTGCAGACGTCGAGCACGATCATTTGACTCGAATGTCAGCAGAAGAGGATGTGTGCATTTCTCGATGCGCACAAAGGAGGTAAAGAACCGTTTGCCAAACGAACGAATCAATTGGGAGCGTGAAAATTTTGTGGGAGTCGTAATGCCCAGTGATTTAGAATTTTTGATTTTATTATGATGAGCCACAGAATTTGTGGAGAATGTTCGGGGGAAAGTTTTCGACTTCTTTTCCATTTTAGGGCTACTTAATTTGATGAAGAAGTTCGTCTTCACTTTGAGCGGTGGTACTTTACCCTTTTTGGCTGGCGGTGATTCATCATTACCGCTTGGAGCAGGTCGTTTGCGAGGTCTACCCAGCGGCCTCGCTCCAGGTTGTTTTGTCTGGATTTTGTTGTTAGATCTGTTCTTTTTGAATTCTCGCATAAGCTTTTTGAAATTATCGCGGCGTATTTTGACTGCGCACTTTTTGATATTGAAATCTCTTAAAATTTGAGCTTTGCTCTTCCTAGAACCCATAGGTTCAAACAGTTTCTGTTGAGCCTTCGTTGGGGTCGCCTTAATAGGAGACTTCTGCGACTTGGGCTCTTTAATGTCCTTTAGCTTACCGTGTTTTGATTTTATATTGTTCGGACGTACCTTAACTGGGCCTTTAAGGTAATCATCAAGATTCTTACGTTCCACCTTTACCTTTAGGGACTTTAGTACAGCATTTGCGGCATATTTAGGAGGCGATAAACTGCGTGACTTCTTGCTTTTTGATTTAGTTATGACACAAATCGACACCGGAGAGGGCATGGACTCCCGGCGGTAGTTGGAGTTGCGGGATTTGTGCTTGTCATTGAATTTAGCTAACTTCAGGTCGTCACTTTTAGAGCTATTACCAGATTTATGGCCATGCTTCTTCGAAGAATTACCAGATTTGTGATCATGATTTTTTGCTGAAAACGCAGATTTTTCTTCAGTTTTTTTGGAGGAGTGTTTATTATTTCCATCGCGCGGTTTTGAAGAATTTCCAGACTTATGATCATGACTCTTTACCGACTGGCTTGACTTTCCGTCATGTTTGTTAGGAGAAAGACCTGAATTTGAACCATGTTTCCTCGACGAATTACCAAATTTTTTATCAGGACTTTTTGAAGATTGACCAGATTTTTTGTCATGACTTTTTGAAGATCGTGCAGATTTGTCATCGTATACAGATTTACGTTTCTTGGCGCTGTCTTTGCCTTCGCGGCCAGGTTTCCTCAATTGATCAAATAAATCCATAATGCATGCAGTGTCTCTATAGGAACAGCCAACCGATGAACACTTATGCAAACGAGAGGGAATGGAAAGCGAGCTACTCTATTAAACAAAGAGATGAAAAAGAAAATTAACCTCCAAAGCCTGAGTACAGTACAGGCGAAGACTCCACAAAAACGTACCTGCTGCGACAGCTATTGCTTATTCTTATTCTTCCCTATGCAACGACCTTTTACGAGGAATTCAACAAATCGCCGCGCAATGAAAAAAAACCAAAAACTCAAGACAGACCTCGAAATATTTATTGAAAACACATTGCACAAACACAATTTGTAGTTGTAGCGGATGAAAATGTCACGTTTACTTGGGGAAATTTACAAAACTACTTTTAATTTCACAGCTAAAAACTTTGACTGCACCAAGAATGCGACTTTTCTCCTATTTGTCAACGTTCGTTTAGTATTTCATTATGGCGAAGCTTCCTTCTAGAGCGCTTTTTATACACAGTTCTTTATAAAAATAAATAATTTTCCACATTTAAAACGATGCGAAGAGTTTTTGGTTAAATCTAAACCGTAAACTATTTGATCCTAACTGAAAGACGCCGATAATTTTTGCAATTTTTTTTATATTCGCCGGATTTTTGTCTTTTCAACAAAATTTGTTTCTTATTTTCTTTCCGTTTTCGGCTTTGGTGCTTTTGCTCGTTTGTAATTGTATGCACCCGCAGTGTTGCCTACTTATGCAAAATCACACAGCGTTGCTATTCTTGGAACAAAAAAGGGACTGCAGCATGCTTGAGAATAATAGCTCGGTTACATACTCTCTTTTATCCTGATAAGGACGTGATTATCATTCTACGGCAAAAAGGACCTTACATGCATTTTCAAAACACATTTACACCGGCGTTTATCGCGGCCAGGTTAGTGATAACCTTGTTATCTAATCTTTTCCGTGTACAACACCCAATTTAAGATTAAATTGACATTTCAGATAGCAACTCCGTGCCAAAACAAACTCCGCGCCGAGACAAAATTATTGAACACGGCGTCAGGACAGGAAAATTAAATTGCGGCTATTTGTTTTGCCAGTTTTGTACTATTTGGGATGTTTTTGAAATCACTGAACCTTTAAAATTTGATCAGTGGGTCAGATCGGGTCAGTCGATAAAATGGGCTCACAGTTTAACCAATAAAGGCCATGACTCACTATCAGATTTAGTCTTTGGATCTGTCAAAAATCGTATGTGTGCTGAAAAAATAGGATAGTCTGGATTGTATGCGAATAAGTATGAAAGAGAAACGAAAATAATTTTGACAGGTCTGTTAGATTTGCTCACATTTTGAAATGTTGCAAAAAATTAATAGCGGCATTCATGCAAACGTGAAAGCCGAGAACTTTTGCTCAGCGCAAGTTTCCCTCGCACCGTTGCATGAGGCACCAGGTAAAGTTGCTCAGCGTAGTTGTGCTCAAAACCATATCAGCTGACCAAGATGGACACATAAGGTGGTAGCAGTAGCAATTGCATGTATTATGTATGTGTACTTTTTCTACTGTTCTAGTGCTATCACCTTATTTATCCATCCTAGTCAGATGACCACGAAATGTCAAAAGTTTACACGCTTCTCCATCACACGTTTGCGCAGCAAATTTGCCTCGAAAACTTTCCACTTCTGAGCAAGTCGGTTTGTATGGGAAATTTGTTCGTTTTGACGTTTGCTGTGCAAGTTTACGATGTTTTCGAGTTTACGAGGTTCTTTCGAGCTTTCATGAAGACCACTAATATTTTCTCTGCGATCAGGGTTGTGTTTTGGGAGGCAGCTGATAAGAATAACAACAACGCCAGCTGCTACAAAAATAGACGCGCTATTATTCTGTTAAAATTATTTCAGTTTTCGTGAGGTAGTTGTACAAAAGAATAAATAATAGTTGATTTTTTGTGTATGTTTTTATTATGGTTGTTTTTTTTAGTAACTAACAGTGTTGCATCAAAATGTAGACCAGGTTAAAATGAGGCTAAAAATTAAGCTTCAGTATCTACAGATTAATATTGTATGAGTTATCTTCTGGGTTAGAGCGGGATAACGGAGTTAACCTTCGAAATACGTTAATCTTGTTTGGTGTAAATGCCTTATTATACCTGTGAATAAGTTGCTCGACTTCAAGTTAACATCAACTGTGATAATTTCACATCAACTTCGATTTTTCCCTTATAAAAAATACACTGCTCTTGGTGAAAATTTGGTGTAGGAAAGTGACGTTGACACCACCGTTTGTTCCCTAATCTTTGCCGTTTACACCACCCAATTTGAGATTAAATTTACATTTAATTTGGCAACCTCGTGCTTAGACAAACTCCGTGCCGAGACAAAATTACCGAAGTCGGCGGCACAACAGAAAATTAAGTTGGCGGATATTGGTTTTCCCAGTTTTGTAAAAATTTGGGATGTTTTTGAAATAACTGAACCTTTAAAATTGGATCAGTGAGGCCAGTCAATAAAGTTTAAGCCAATAAGAACCAAAGTTTTGCTGGCAACGACGCGTCGGAAAATTTTTGTTCGGCTGCCATCTGTCAAACAGTCGATTTTTTGTGTATGTTTAACAGTGTTGTATCAAAATATACACCAGTTCAAAATGAGGTTAAAAATTAAACTTTATTTTCTACAGATTAAAATTGTATGAGTAATCTTCTGGGTTAGACCGGGTTAACGGAGAAACATTACATTACATTTCTATAAATTCTTATAAATTAGGATTTTTAACAAAATTGAAAAATCGCAACAATTCAAATTGATTATAAACTGTTTCTTTTCGAAATAGTGATTTTTTTCATTTTAGGCTTTATTTAAAAATTGTTCACACAATTATTCTTATCTCTAAATTTAAATTGTCCATAGAAAAAAATTAAACCGTCCTAATTGTTTATTCCCCTTTTTTTATTTCTGAGAAAAGTTCAAACAACAAAAAAATTTTACAATTTTCGACTTAAAATGGAACGACAAATTAATTTATTTGAATGCAAAGCTTTTGAAACAAAATAAATTAAAAAAAAAATCCAAAAATAGAGAAAACGAGTACTGCACTGCTATGTGTGAATTGAACCAAATACTTTGAATCGAGTAAAATTTTTACATTAGCGTGGTGAATATTTATTCCTAAAATTTTCAATAACCCTAGGGCTACTCAAAATTTTGACAAGTAGTCGAAATGTTGACGTTTGTTTTTTATTCAGCAATTGCTTAGAAGTTCGCGAAACAGTGAACACTTCAAAATGTCAGCAAACAGAAAGCAAACCTAAACAACGTGATGTATAAAGACGGTTACAAGAAATATGCAACTTGATGTTGTTTTAAAATACAGGGAACTATTTGTGGAAAAACGCATAGAATTAGATTAATTATTTACAGGAAATATGACAAATAGCAACTAACGTCTGTAAAATCCAATACTAATCCAATAATATGAAACAATAAGGTCTAACCTCACGTATTTTACTCTAAATTTGATATATCACAAACACACATAACCTTTCAGCTGCCAAAATGTTGATTTTATGAGTCTGTGCAAGTCGGTATCAAAGTACTATGGTGAAAAAACATTTTTATTGTGAGAAAAATTTCCAGTTTTACTGTGCCAATCGATATATTTCTTTGACAATAGTAAATTTTGACAGCTTCATCATAAGTAGATTTCAGACGCAATTGAAATATAATTTTGAAGAATGAATATATTTTAGAATCGTTATCATTACAATCCATGAGTATTTTCATTCTGCAAAATTTCTTCTCAATTACTAGAAAATGTGATCCTAATTGCTACCAAAGTTCTTTGTTTTGTTTACAAATTAAGCCCGCTATTCAGTGTGTATAAAAAATAATGAAAATTTCATGAACCGAAAATTTCATTCACTTTTCATTTGCTTGGTACATTTGTCGTGATGTCGGTGATGCAAAGCAAATGCACAGATATCAATGGCCACGACGATCTCCTTCAGTTAAGCTAAGCAACATCATAGGCGTACCAAGGATCCAGTCAATGCATACACAAGCTCCTAATTTGAAAATGTTACGTATGTTAGTCGCCGCCTCAGACGCAGCCGCCCACAGTACTAACAGCCCACCAATCAGTGCTACCTTAGTATAAGCCCCCTATCTGAAAACGGTAAGATTCCAGTGGCAGCCTTGCTTTCACAGGTGATGTCTCACGAATAGTATACCAACTAAAGTACCACGGCCAGTGCCATGTCATTTATTAATATTTTCCCCATAGTAATAAAATTAATTTTATTTATTCAGTTTACACCTTTCTCTAGTAACAATACGTATTTATCTTCAGGAGCTGTTCCACAATAGCTTATTTCTAACAATACGGAAGGTTCACATAAACTGTTGGCTATAGCTACAGAATAATTTTAATATTGTTGCTCAACGATTATATTGCACGTATTCCAATGGAGATACCACAGGGACATAGTTCATCAAGGTTAAGTTAGGTTAGCAAGAGTATCACTCTAACATCATGCTTTAAGAGCTGACTTTGGCTGATTTTCCGGATATCCAACGCTCTGCTTCTTGGTATGTTACGCTGGCAAATCTCTATAAGTATTTCTTAGCTTGTTTCAATACTTAAAATTGATTTAGTTATCAAAATCCAATTAGTATCTAAAAACATTCGGCGACGCCTCACAGCAATAAAAATATCGGCGGCGGAGGCAGTTCGGTTTCGCTTTACGCAACTTGTTTGTTCGCTGGTGTGTTTTTGTTAAATGTAAAAAATTTCAATCCACTTGTCAAAAACCTTATTCACCACGCAAATATCATACTTATACACTGCTGGGAACATTTGTTACGCACACGTACCCACTAAAGCCCCTTTTGGCAAAATTTTCGTAAGAAATTTTGTCATTTATCTCTAAAGCAGCGATAGGCAACCTATACTATTACATTTTGTATGCGTTATATGCATTCTCGCTTTCCCCACGAACCGGTGTTGCCCAATTTAAAATTCCAATGGCAAACTTATTTTTGATATCATTAATTGAAATCATAGCTGTATACTACAAATAAATATCCAAAAATTTTAAAAAATAAAATATTTTGCTTAAGCACTTTAAATATTTTGAAAATAAAAAATAAATGTATAACTAATAAAATACAGTAAATAAATGTTTTTTATGCGTGACAACGCACGTCGACAAACCAAAACATTTCGGTTTGTCAAAATAATTTTCTGAGAATAAAAAACGTAATTCAAATTGCCCATTATGCCTTGTTCACGCTGCCACGAAATTGACAATTTCGGATTGAAATTGTCGAACGAAATTGAAATCGTTCACACTGGTTTTGAGCAATTTCGTTGAAAAATGACAACTGTTTGTTTACAAATATTGCCATTAGTAAAATGTTAGTGCCTGGGCACAATAACCAAAATTCTGTTTGGAAATGAATGAAAACAATAAAATAAATGAATGGTACGTGAACTTTAACATGAATCACTGAGACCCCTTTCACATTCGGCAAGTTACTAGCGCAAGTCAGTTTTTCAACTTTCCGAGTACAAGCAAGTCTGTACTCAAAATTTATTCCCCTATCCCGACCTTACCCCTGTCATCAACAAACCAAGACTTGGGCAAGAGACTTGCGCAAGTAACTTGAAAGGGGGCTGATTCGCCACGGTTTATAGTTTATTTTCACTAGCCTATTTCGATGTAAACTTAAAATTACAATCTGATGAATGAGGCGGCATATAATTGTTTTGTTTTTTGTTGTAATTTTAGTAACCACGTGTTCGGTGAACGAAGCCGACCCATAATTATCGACGGCGTTGAAGCTACAAAAAAAATTAATCGACGGCGGCAACTGAGTTTTTATTGAATGTAATTTTTAGGCAGACGTTACTTTTAGGTTCATCTCGTTGGTTGTGTAATAACTTTAGATATTTTTTTAGTAATTCGGGCCTTTAAATGCAGCCTAATTGATAATATCGGCTAACGTTTTAAGCCGAAGAACTCTTTAAAGACGGCGGCGTGAACTTAAAAAAATATCTACGACGGCGGCACACCAGAAAATATTCTGTCGACTTCGTTCTCTTGCATATGTGCAAAAAAGAGTACAAGTTAATTTTGTTGAGTAAAAACAGCGCTCAATTTCGTAGTTGTCAAAATATATGCGAAATTGAGCAATTTCAACTCAATTTCGGCCCAAATTGCAAAAGACTTCAATTTCGCGGCAGCGTGAACAAGGCATTGAACACATTGGCAGGGACAAATTTTATTCTGTGGCAACGCTGTTTTTAAATAACAAGTGATAACACAACCTGCCTTGATAAATGCTCAAGCGAGACTGATTAATGTTGTTTAAAAATACATGCAAAAATAAAATACATGCGTTTATATGCAAGTGAATATTTTAACGACGGCAAGGCGACACGACTGCAGGTTGTTGTCTATACTACTTATGTAGCTGTAGTTGAATTAAACTAATTTCTATTTGTGTGGGCGACAATCAACAGGTTAGAGCTGTCAATGCCTGAAGTGGCACCACTGACAGAATAATCAACTGTTTTCACAATTTTTGTTATGTTTGTAATAATATTTATTAAATATTCTCCAGACATTTTATTTTCTTCTAACACAAATAACACAATAACACAAACCTCAACATTACAGATCAGCTGTTTACTTTGCAGTTGCCGTCTTGAAAATAATTCAGTAGCTGCCACACGTCTACATTTGCAGTCAGCGGCATTTGTAGTCGTGTGTTCTTGTAGCCTGTCGTCGTCTATGTGTTTCATGCTTTATTCTCTACAATAAGCGTGTTTTGGTTACACCGCTTGCTGATATAATCGCTTGTTTTGTATGCAGAACTTAGCGAAGACTTAGCGAAAACTTAGCGAATAACCGTTTTCTTTGCAACAGAGCAAGCGATAATCGCTTGCTTGTAACCAAAACACGACTAATGTGTGTGCACATGTACGTAATAAAAGAGAAAACAAAAAGGCGCTGCACCCAGAATTTGCCAATCACTGCTCTAAAGGGAAAATGTTGTTACAGAGAGTTACCATATATCTCTAATTAACATTGCAAATATTTTATTAATAATTCATATTTGCACTCCATTTTATTTTTAACGCACGTGGTATTACTTTTGTTTAGTAAAATAATCGAAATATCAAAATTCCGGTTCCCAGCAACTAGCAAACAATTATTTTCGTACGAAATAACTTTAGCGTAACAACCCTGTACTTGATTTTATCTACGAAATTTTCGCATAGAGCTGAGTACCAAGCAAATGAAAAGTGAGCGGAATTTTCGGTTCATGAAATTTTCGTTATTCTTCATAAACGTACTTCTTATGGCAACGAAAATTTCATAAAAACGTAAACGTACGTACGTAATTACGCAAACTAGTTTCTAGGAAAAATAAACTAAGCACACACATCCCAGCTCCCTCTGCTACGTGTAATACATTAATATTTACAAACGTTACTGTTTTTTATTTATTAAAATTTTATTCCATTAAATTAAATTATACTGCAGTTTCGTATTTTATTCGATTCACATTAGATTCATATAATTCTAAACAATTTATAGTTCTCCGCTCTTCCCCTCTTCGTTTGTTCTCTCCAACATTTTATATCTCCCTATCTATTTTATCGATAACCTCAAAGAAATCGTTTGGCTATTAAACTTATCTGACAACAGCTATTCACATCGACAATTTTTCTCCAGATTCGACAAATCGTCAAATCCGTCCGATAATCTGAACTCCACTTAAGGGTCAAAATAAGAGGAACACAAACTATTTTTTCCGATTAAAGCGCCATTTACACCTACCTAGATTATCGTATTTTCGGGATTATCGAAGTTTTTTCTTATGGAGTTTGACATTTATAATCACGGAAAAACGATAATCTTGGTAGCTGAAGTCGAATTGTTTTTTTTAAATAAATTTGATGTTTTATTTTTTTTGTACGAGGGAACTAAATATGGAGAAAATATCAAAAAATTTGTGATAACTGTTAGTTATTAAGCTTTATTCGTGGCCGGGCTTAGGCATATTCTCCTCTGGGGTAGATCTAACACCGGATTCGCGGCTTTGCCATAGTATTTTTGTGTTATAAAGCTTTCTGCGTTTTCTCCTCTGGAGTAGGTCCAATACCTGCCACGCGTCTTCGGCATAGTATTTTTGTTATAACTCTTCTGCGCGGCATATAGACGTAGCACAACAACAAAATAACACTACTGCTGAATTCGTCAGACAAATACCATTCGTCTGAGTAACCACACTAGGGCATTCCCAAGTATACTGGCTTACCGTTTTTTTTTTGACCCTGTGCGCCACATAGACCCGTCCGTGGGCTAATTTTTCAATTGCTAGCATTCTTGATTTTTTTCTTAAATTTTGATTGTTCCATACATTTTTGACCACTGCCCCTGGTTAAGGAATTCCGCCGTTTTGAATAGTCTACTAACAACAACACAAGAATGTAAAAAAACACAAAAACAAAATACGTATGAGTTTGACAACAGATGCGAAAAAACACATGAAAAAAATTAAATCAGCTTTTCAGACCGCTTTGCCATGTAGATATTATGTACCACGAGTTTTTATTTATAGAATTATCTAGGCATAAATACACTTTAGTCATTATTCTCTGATCTACACCAAAATTTCACCATTCATAAAAGCTACTGCGCCGAGTCCAAAAAATTTTTTTCTCCCGCTCGGTCCAACTTCTTGAGATAAAGATCTTTACAGCGTGAGTATATAATCGCTCCTATCTCGGGTATTTATAATCCGATCTGGTTGAAATTGGTGTCATTACAAAGGTCTTTGGAAACTGTATAAGATATATTTTCTTGTTACCCCATTGGGGGCTACTAAAAAAAAGGCTTATTTAACCTCACTCTTTTGAAACTTTTTTTCCCAAAAAATACCCTACATACATATTCTTTCGAAAGACACCGATAATAGGCAAGACTTTATTTCATCTTTCTTTTAAAGTGTAATACACGCCTTTAACCCTTTAAAGACCGGATATATTTAAAGTTTCGATAAAACTTTACATAAACAAAGCCTTATATCACAAAAACACTATACCTACCGAAGCGGCGAAGCCGCTGTTGGACCCACCCCAGAGGAGAAAACCACTAAAGGCCATGACTCACTATCAGATTTAGTCTTTGGATCTGTCAAAAATCGTATGTGTGCTGAAAAAATAGGATAGTCTGGATTGTATGCGAATAAGTATGAAAGAGGATCGAAAATAATTTTGACAGGTCTGTTAGATTTGCTCATGTTTTGAAAAGTTGCAAAAAATTAATATTTTCTCTGCGATCAGGGTTGTGTTTTGGGAGACTGCTGATAAGAATAACAACAATGCCAGCTTATACTAAAATAGACGCGCTATTATGCTGTTAAAATTATTTCAGTTTTGGTGAGGTAGTAGTGCAAAAGAATAAATAATAGTTGTGCCAAAGAATAAATAAGTGAATATGTCCAAAAATATTAAAGTGAGTATATTGTAAATACAAACGAAATCAAAATATTGTCAAAAGCAATCCAAAGAACCAACGTGTAGTATTGGCATCCAACCTTACATTATGTGAAAACATATGGTTTTGCATCAATTTTGTGTGATGGTCTGGCATCCACAACACACTTGGATCGGATTTTTTCAAGTGTGATGCGATTTTCTTCAAGTGTGATAAGATTCTGTCAGATTATTTTTTGAATAAATCGCACCACCATCTAGGATAGTGAGCAAGGGCCTTAAGCCCGGCCGAAGCGGGTCCACGCAGAAAGCTTTATAACACAAAAATACTATGCCGAAGCCGCTAAGCCGGTGTTAAATTAAAAAAAAAAATTCGATAACTGGTTCTGAAAAACTTGTACCAAATAAAGGTAGATTTGAGCTGTGGGTTAATTTTTTATTTATTTGTTTTTAAATTGAAAATATTGAAGGCTTATAGATGAGTAAAGCAATAGGCATAATAGGCCATTTGTGTGGAACAAAATACATGTCTATCAAAAAAGTGAGGTTAAAAACCCGATTTTTTTATTGGTCCCCAATGGGTTATTAAAAACAAATATCTTTATATATGTACTTATAGAGTTTCCAAAGAACTTTCTACTGAAATTTATTTCAACAGGATCGGATAATAAATGGCTGACTTACGCGCGATTATACATTCAAACTTTGGAGGCCTATATTTCGGAAAATATGGACTTGCGACTACAATTTTATTTTTTTTCACCGTTTAATGCACTATCAGGCCAAGAAACCAAAAAAAAATAGGCGAATCGCAATTAAAGCGTATTTGTTCCATTATATATTGCAGTTGCATTAGAAATTCCATCGCTAAAGGTCGTTTTACACGACATGTATTTTACATACCGCAAGCCACTTTTTTGGCGTGTCTGTTTTTCGTATTCCTGTCCAAATTATTAAAAAAAACACGCTTTTAATTTGTTGTGTTTAAACGTTCATATGTAAACCATATGACATAACCTCTGCTTGTCGTTAACAGCTGATGTTGTCATGTCACCAAACATAGTAAAACACTCATTAATACTTTTATTTAGAATTGTCAATAAATTACTTACTTTTCCTTGTTGTTTATCCATTTTAATTTAATTTTATCGCTCCTTGAAATTCTTCTCCTTCCACAAACGCTTTGTTGTTTATCAAAAAACAGCTGATGCGAGACGGTTTTACATACAAAAATAGAAAAATATCATGTATTGCATGATGCATTGTTCATATGGCATGCTTGATAGCGTTCACACGACATGCATAAATTATTCATCTGCAAAAGTGACATGCGATATGTAAAATACATGCCATGTAAAACCTGCTAAAATTAGCTGAATAATGAAAAACACAAACAAAATCTAATTTGACAGCTTATCCACGGAATGGATGAAAAAACCACAAATCAGCTGGGCTGACGCGTTCACCCTACAGATAATTCTAACATGATTTTAGCCACTGCAATTTCTTTCTGCCGAACCATGGTAAAATAAGTAAGGTAAACGCACTAGGAATTGTTACAACAAACACACGCATTTTGTTTTTGTTTGGTGTCCATAATCTGTCAAATTTTCTTCATGGGTGTATCTACTGTAAAAGTAAACAAAAAAGTACAACAACAAAATGCATGTGAATTTGACATAAGAGTGACACCTAAGCAAGAAATATGTTGAAATCAGCTGTTCTAACGAGTTTACCTTACTCATTTTACCATGTGCCGAACTTTCTTAACCAATTGGCTGCACAATTTGATGTTTTTGTTGTGCAAGGGAATGTCAGAAAAGTTGTCAATAGCGAAGAGAACCTTTCGGAGTTTCTGATTGAGAGCGTGAGTGCGATTGGTTTGTGTGGTGTAGATGAAAGCGAACGACTTGCAATAAGAAATATTAAATAAATAAATATAATAAACAAGTGCAAGATTAATTTTGTTAAAGTATTTCTGTCATGTGTGACTAATTAGTAAAGCTAAATGTAAAGAGTAAATAAGTCTCATTCAAAAAAAAGTGCAAGTGTAAAGTGTATTTTTTAACTCATCGGAAGACGCAGCGAAACGAAAGCGAAATTCTAGGTGAGTTCAATGTTACAAACAACAAAAGTACACAAGTGTTGAAGAAGAAAATTAGGATGAATATGAACCACAAAGCGGAACATACACAAAAACAAACACACAAACCTGTGAAAAAGACCCATTGGAAAAAGCGGCGGAAAAAGGCGCTCGATGATTGATTTTTTTCTCCAGCGATATGTAAACTATTTGTAGTTAATTAGTTGATTTCTCACTTAACGTAAAGATTTGTTAAATAATTATATTTTATCTTGTGAGAAGGGGTAATCAACATTTTACATGTCCCACAATTTGATAACATTGATAAGACCAATGGTAAATTGCAAAGTGGTTAACAAACTACTTTAGAACATTGTTTAGATGTTAATAGGCGTGTTTTGGTTTTATTTTCTTAATAGACGTGTTTTATCTATTTACTAAATATAGGAGAATTAGGAATTTTAGCTTTCCTGCATGTACAATAATATTATCATATACAAATGGCGTGTATGTGTGTCCCAATGTGATATTTTGACGATGATAAGCAGTTCAGAATTTTCAGTTGGGTGAACCGATTTAGGCATAC
Source organism: Phaonia tiefii (assembly GCA_963931995.1). Taxonomy (NCBI): domain Eukaryota; kingdom Metazoa; phylum Arthropoda; class Insecta; order Diptera; family Muscidae; genus Phaonia; species Phaonia tiefii. The sequence continues at coordinate 110,194,390 of OZ008370.1, read as the reverse complement.
CCTCACTCATAGAATAATACATACGTAGATAAACTTATTCTCTCATCTGACGTTTCATTTCACACTCTTCATCGTAGGTTTGTGGAAATGAGAGCAATTAAATTTAAAATTATCTTACACAAGGTGGAGTTACAAAATATGTTCACTTAACTTTTTCCTGTCGTTTTGGTGTAGAACTGAACAATTTAAATATATTTTGCATTTTTTTGTTGACTTTTATCGTTGGTATACATTTGTATAGTATTTAACACAACTAGTTTGTCACAAAAACACGAAATTCGGTTGTTGTTCCTTTGTTGATCGCTGTATACTATTGCCACCATCTGGTATTATTGAACCCATATTTTCCACCATCCAATGTTTACATTCCATCGTACCTATGACGTTTAATTTATTGAGCGAATATAAGCTTCTATGGTATGTATTATTCTATGCCCTCACTCTTTGTCCTCCATTGGGTCCAAGTTTCATTAAAAAGGATAACTTTCAGTTACTCGAATGGGCGTGGTAAATTTGCCCTTATTCAGTAGCAGATTGACGTTGTCCAAGATTTATATTCCCAATATAATGAGGATCTGTTGTGTTTTGCGGTTTTTTTCGCGACTTCCAGTCATGTGTGCGCACAACATTTAGTCACCTCGGTATTGGAGTGATACATAGCTTTTAAATAAAATTGTATGGGAGGTGCGAAAACAGTTTTTATTACAAAATGTTGTCTAAATTTTGTCTAGTTTCATTAAGATCGTTTTTGGTTTACGGGAATTATGTGGATCAACCGGAAAACCGTCCAACTATTGTCTGGGTCATATACATACATACGAATTTAGCATAGACACATTAATTCTCTCATCTGACGTTTCATTTCACACTCTACGTCGTAGGTTTGTGGAAATGAGAGAAATTCGACAAAAATTAACTTACAGCAGGTGGAGGTACAAGAACTATTTACTTAACTTTTGCATTTAGTTTTCGTATAGAACTGTGAAATTTAAATGTATTGTGCACTTTTTGTTTACTATTATCTTTGGTGTACATTTGTATTGTATTTCGCTCAACAGTTTAGCAACAAAAACACGACATGGGGTTGTTGTTCCTTTGTTGGACGTTGTGCACAATTGCCTCTATCTGGTATTATTGAAACCATGCTTTCCAAAATCCAATGTTTACTTGCAACCATACCTATGACCATAGAGTAAATATGAAGTAGAGCCGCCATTTGTCTCATCTGACGTTTTCTTTCACACTCTTCGTGATGCGGTCAGTGTGATAGAGAGATGTTTGACGAAAAGTGATATACACCAGGTGGAATTACAATAACTTCTTGCTTTAATTTTTCATGCCATTTTGGTGAAAAACTGTGAAATTTAAATGTGTTTTAAACTTTTTTATTGACTGTTATTGTTAGCATACATTTGTGTTGTATTTAACACATTAATTTTAACACACAAAACGAAATGCCGTTGTTGTTATTTTGTTCGTTGTTTTGAACCATTGCCTCTATCTGGTATTAGTAAAGCAATTCTTTTCAACATCAAACGTATACATCACACGAGGACAAATGTCAGAAATTTGGTGAGTGAAAGATTTTCTCTACCCATATTTACTCTATGCCTATGACGTTTAATTTATTGAGAGAAATAATGTGTCTATACTACATTCATCTTCAAGTCTAACTAATTTCTAAGATACTGAGGGTCTCATATGGCTCCTTCTGTGTTAATTTTTTTCCGTAATTAAAAATATAAGTAAGTTAAGCACATCTTGATCGTAGTAAATCGTTGGCAATACACCGGTGATATTCCGTACAAATCATCGACGTCATAATCATACAATACCCTTTGAGCGACTCTTTCGCTTACCGAATCGTTGATGATCTTTTGAGAGACATAATGATTGGCGACATTCTCGCCTATGTACAGTATGTCAAGAAAGTGTTTGGACACTAGAACAAAATTGTGTCTTTGATATTATTCATTGAAACAACAACATATTCTGTTGTAAATTGGTTTGTATTTTTATGCGTTTTCCTTAATTGGCATATCGACCATCGAACTGTAGCAAAAAAATAATAATACGTGTGAAAGATGAAACAGAACACAAACAACAACAAAAATAACGCATAACTGTGCTTGTCAATAAAGTGTTTTTACAACTCTCTCTCTGAGCAAATTCGTAGTGAGTAATACAATTACCGTTATTTTTTTGAAGTGTGCTTGTCGATTAGGCAGGTTCTTAGTGATCTAGCTGACTTTTGTTTGACAAATACTTCAGTAGTGATATTATTACTGAGAGATTAGGATGCCTGGCAAACGAATATGGGTAAAAGTGTGCAAGAGTTGGCCGAGATGTTTTCCTTAACAAGGCAAACAGTATATAATATTTTAAATCCCGCCAAAAACAAGGGTCGCTTGAAACCACAGCCAACCAGCGGCCGCCCAATGAAAGTATCGGAACGGATAGAACGTATATTGATAAGAAAAATACATGGAAACCCAACAATTTCGACCAGAACTATTGCAAAGGAAATCAACGAAGAATGTGGTGTGCAAGTTTCCCACGAAACAATAAGACAGATATTAAAAAGGAACCAGTACACATCGCGTGTCTCTCGAAGAAAACCATTCCTTTCAGCACAAAATATTGAAAAGAGGTTATCGTTTGCGAAAATATATGTTGAGAAACCTGATGACTATTGGAATGATGTTATATTTTAAGATGAGACTAAGATTATGCTTTACTACAATGATGGGCCCAATAGAGTATGGCGTCAGCCCCTTGAAGCATGAAGAAACCACAATATTATACCAACTGTAGAATTTGGCAAATTTACGGTAACAGTGTGGGGTGCATTTCCAGCAAGGGAGTTGGAGATTTAGTATTTATAGAAAATACCATAGATTCATAGCATTATTTAAATATATTGAAGGGTCATTTGATATCAAGTGCGCAAAAATTTGGCTTCACTAATGACATCAAACCCAAATTCAACTTCTACCAGGATAATGACCCTAAAGATAAGGAGCATCAGGTTAAGCTGTGGCTTCTTTTTAACTGCAACAAAGTATTAGACACGCCTGCCCAAAGCCCGGACTTGAACCCTATTGAAAATTTATGGGCTTATCGGAAGAAGGAGGTAGCCAAACGGGACCCAAAAGGTCGAGCAGAGCTGAAAACTGTAATATTGGAAGATTGGTATAAAATACCGGACGACTACGACATGCAGAATTTAATTTTTTTGATGTAGAGACGACTACAAGCTGTTGTTGCTGCAAATATTTACCATACTAAATATTAAACATTGAATTGATTTGGTTTTCTTATGATTTTATAAAATTTGCCTAATTGTAAAAACACTTTCTTGACACATTGATATCGAAGTGTTTTTGGATTTCTCTTTTTATTTCCTATAATCTCGTGAAATTGTTTTCATTTGTGCTGGAATTAAGCAATAGTGGTTACAAATAAATAAATTTAATAAAAAAATTTAACAATACCAAAAAAACAGTTGTTTCTTTAAAACAAATTCTTTACAATTCAAAATAACTACTATGTCAAAACACTTTCTTGACAGACTGTATATGGAACAGCGACAAGGTAGAAGAAATCACGAAACACTCAATCAATCTTCCGTAATTTCTGTATTTTTTTTTACTTTTTCCGTGACAAAAATTAAATAGCATTTTTCCACCATAATTACTCATTTTTGGTTATCGGTTTTGGAACTCTTCAATTCAGCTGATTGCTATTTTTAGTCTCTTGACGGATACTCTCAAAGGGTTTTATATTTTCTGCAGGTACTTACGTCACCTACGACGATATGATTTGGTCTGGTCGATAACACATACTTACATAAACCTGTAAGCTGAAAAAAAACTACTGTTGTAACGTCACCAGAGGCTAGTTTGCAAGGTAAACCAGATGTAAAGAGATAAATGACAAAATGACATACGAAACTTTTGCTAGATCTGAATACCCTATATGTGTGGCTTCTATTTTAAAAGGAATTGATAAGACTTAATTGTATGCATATCAGGGGGTTTCTTGTTGAAATTTACTACAAAATGTATTCAAAAAATTCCATAAGTTTTCATCGACTTAGCACAAAGAGAGCCTTCTTATAGATTTTTAAAAGTCAACATTATATTTTAACTATCAAAAATCTGATCTGGTCCGGGTAGTTTATATACACGATCAGTTAAGAACTTGGTCATGCAACATTTCATTTCATTTCATTTCATTTATTAAATCTATTGGGCTGAGCTCTTACAGATCATTTCTTACAACTATGTGCTTAAATCTAGTTCTAAAGCTATATATTGGAAAAGCGCATTTCTAAAAGTGCAGCGATGCGATAGAAAATCTAAATGACTGCATGCGTTGTTACATAGAATTAAGCACCTTGCAATAACCTCATTCAAGCTATAATTATATCGATGAAAATATTCAAAGAAAAAATTACTAATTCTTAAATTTCTTCTGGGAATATTGAAAGGTATAAGTTGCAAAAGCTCCGGTGAGTCAATATAACTATCAATAATATCTTTAATGAACATAATGTTTTGAGATACTCTGCGTTGCGTAAGAGTTTCTAAATTTAGTAATCGACAGCGAGTTTCGTAAGAAGGCATGTTATAAGACGTATATAAATTTCTTAAAGCAAATTTTGAGAATCTTTTTTGAACTCTCTCAATCCTGGTTTTATAGGTATTATAAATCGGGTCCCATATTATATTGCAATACTCTAGGTGAGAACGAACAAATGCAAAATATAAGATTCTTAATGTAAACGGATCATTGAAATCTGTAGAATTCCGCTTCAAAAAACCTAACTGAGAATTGGCTTTACTAATTACATATTCTAAATGATATGTAAATGAAAGTTTTGAGTCTATATATACCCCAAGGTCTTTGATTAAATTTTCCCTGTCAAAAACTTGAGTATAAAAAGTGTAAGTGTTTATGAACGGAAATTTCTTATGGGTGATAGTTAAAATTTTACACTTGGAAAAATTTAATTCCATACCATTATAAACGCACCATTGCAGAAAAGTGTCAATGTCTCTTTGAAAGGCTATGCAGTCATTTAGATTCTTAATAATAGAGTAAATTTTCAAATCATCCGCGAACAATAAGACATTGCAAAATTTAAATAATAAAGGAATATCATTAACGAAAAGGAGAAATAAAAGTGGTCCGAGGTGGCTCCCTTGTGGTACGCCAGAATTTACATTAATAGCTTCCGAAATACAATTATCAATTTTTACAAATAGAGTTCTATTAGACAAATAAGAGTTTAACCAAACTAGCATATTGGAGTGAACACCTAAGGCTTCTAATTTATAAATTAGCACATTATGATTAACTTTATCAAAAGCTTTTACAAAGTCCGTGTATAATACGTCTGTCTGATAACCGTTCGTTGCATTTATACAGTAATTACTAAAAATCGCTAAATTTGTTGTTGTTGACCTGCCACTGTAAAAGCCATGCTGACGCGTACTTATGCTATTTTTCACAATACAGAATAATTTATTATTTACTAACTTGTCTAATAATTTAGGAATAGCTGACAATTTAACAATCGGTCTATAATTTTTAATAAATCCTTTTTGACCAGATTTGAATATAGGTCGTTAAAGAATATTTGCATTACATCGTCGTCAGTGACAATTTAAGTTACATAGGCTCCAAAATAGTGCACATCGAATCGCAGCCGGATGCATACAAATGTCGAATGTAGATCACTTACATGAGGAGACCAATATGCTGTCAGTGCGACAACATGTGTCGTTAACGAGACAGTTTCGTTTGGGAGGTCATCTGCCAAGTCATCCTAGCCAATATATTCTGACGCAGAATCAATTTCCTCGTCACACACGGAAGGACATCAGGCGCTATTGTACGGACATCCAAGACATTTCATCCGACGTGTAACAGACTGTCGATCACAGTAGCTCAGAAAATGTTGCATAACACGGAGGTGTCAGAAGCCATAAATAGATATGTTAGCAACAGGGTCCTTAATAAACACCCAACCGCGATTTTGAATAATGTGAGGCTTGTGCCCAGGTGCACCAGAGCTATTCAGACCCAGCTTAGATTCTGTCTGGAGTTCTATTTTGAATTCAAACATATCGACGATAGTCCCAGGCACAAAACACCAGTGCCCACAAAGCTATTCATATTTTTAACTGTCCTGATAGGCCTACTGGTTTGGGCTCAGTATACCTATTTGGCCACACCCATGGAGGTGGCACAATTTCTCCAGCACCCCACCGACATTTCTAGTGACATAGGGGAAACACTGATAATTTTTTTAAATATCTTTCAGGGAAGATCGAGCGGAAACAGACATTTTGTTACAACAACAACAATTTAAGTAACAAGCTTATTAGCTTATTATCTCTAATTTTCAAAATATCACACAGTTTTGGAATTGTGATAAAAGTTGTAAGGAAGTCAAACAGTTTCCTTCTGGCTTTTTTTGGAGACATATCGGCACAGATTTTTGAAAATAAGAATACAAAATCAATCCCACTACAGATGCTCTTCACTTTAGCTCTGTTGGGCTTAGTTAGTTAGTTAATTTGAAAAGAGGGGTGCGGTGTTGAGTGTTCAGAAGGAGCACTCTAAACCTTCCCATGCCAGTAAGACATACACTTAAGCCGCTAAGTTCGACCTGTTGTGCGCTCTAAGTTTATCCTACAACTTCACTATATCCCTTATAGGAATTCGGTGCTATTCACGAAATTCCTTAGTTTGTTCCAGTCCATACCCACAAGTTTGGTCATGTCCGGTATCGTCCAATCCGAAAGATATCTGGATCTAGCTTGTGTGAAGGCCGGGCAGTGGCATAAGAAGTGCTCCAACGTCTCATCGTCCTCCATGCATGCCCTGCACTCCCTGTTCGCCACTAGTCCAATACGGTACAGGTGGGCTCGTAATCCCGAATGCCCCGTTAAGACCCCCATCATTTTACTCATTTCGGATTTTCCCAGTTTCAGCAAACCTTTTGTCCTCAATCCATCTGGGTCTCCCCATAGGATCTTTGTCATCCTGCCTACTGATTCCCGGTTCCACTGGGCTATACTATATATGCACTATACACTGTTGGGCTTAGTAGACCAAATATTTGTCAAGTATGAGTTTGAGTATCATATATGTATTTGTCTTAATGCGCCTTAAAGAGACACTTTTTAAGGAACGATTTTCAATTAAAAAAAATCAATGAGTGGTCGAACTCACGAGCAATGTGTTAACACCTGTTCGATTTCTATGAACACATTAGTAAATGTTACATTGGAAAATAAAAAAAATAATAGTTTTTGTGCTGAAGGCTCTTGCTATTGATTGCACTTTCTTTTTTCTTACACCTGCGTTAACAATATTGTTAAAATAAATAAAGCAATATGTAGCTCACTGAAAAAATTGTTTTTGTTTTGTCATAAACAGAGGGACAACAAAAAGTATTGAATAGTATAGAGAAATTATTGCATTCTTTTTCCACTCTCATGTAGAGAGTCTGAGTAAAAGAGCATAAACGAGTCTTATTCTCTTTATAGAATATTTCAATATAAATGCACCATTTCGACAATGTTATTACATAAAACAATACAAAAAGCATACATTTTTCAAAAGGCAGCAATGTTTCACATCAAAATTATGAATGGACCAAGTTATGACAAAAATAGAGTAATACGTTTTGAATCATTCACCAGATCTCGCCAGTGCTCTTGAATCATACAATTCGTTCCATGAATTCTCTACACTATTCAATACTCTTGGGCGACGACGACCTGTGTTTGTTCGCTGCCGCTACATTAATACCATCATACTTATTTTCAGGCAGAGATTATTGCTGACAAAAACCACGTATGTGAGGCTAACGCTGTGCGTTGTTTCCATGTGTTGACTTTGTTAGATTGCCCCACCCGCGTACCTATAGATGTTAACAAATCAAAAAAAATTATTTCTCATGAAGAGATTGTATATCTATGAAGAAATATGATTTTTCTATGCACAAATTTATACATTTCTAATGGTTATTGTCATTTATTTTCCAAAATATGTTGTTGGATACATCTCTTTATACGGAGGATGATATTTTTGTATCAAAGCGATAATACCTATCGCAGGAAATAGTGATTCTAGTCAAATTTAAACTACGATTATATAACTTAATATTATTTTCTTTTTGGTAACAATATTTCAATTCCAACGGAACGGAATATTAATTTGATAGACTCAAATTGCGGACGAAATCAATCCACTTTCGATTTTTCAAATGTCTGACTTAGTTGCAAGTGTGAGGGGAAGATGTTTGCCCAACATTTCTAATTTTGTAGGCCCTTTGTTATCAAAAAATAAATTGTTGTTGATATTGTAGAGTCGTCTTAACAAGGTTTACCTTTTTCGTTTTAGGTTTCTTTGGCCATTGACTTCTTTCTGATTTAGCTGATATTTTTAAAAATACCTTTTTAAAATTTAAATAAAGTTTTGTTTTCATAAATGCATTATTACAAAAATTTGTTTTATTTTTATTTAGCTAAATACTAGGGAATTTAACATTAATTAGGACGACCTGCTTCCAGCTATAGCGGCAGCACTATAAATGGTGGTCAAGGTGTTGGTTTTATTGGTAGTTTGTGAGTTTGTTGGTGATTTCTTTTTCTTCAGTTTCGACTTGACTTTACGCACTATGGTTGTGGCAGTGGCAGCTATCACAATTCCACCTCCAGTAGATGGTCTAGCATCACCACCACCCGCTGTACCGCCACTGGTCCCATTTATCTTTAAGGGTCCTAAGGAATCTTGCAGCTTTTGCGATGAGGATTTGTGTTTCTTTGATTTATACTTGGCATTGGTCGATGGTTGTACAGCGGTGGCCACTATACCACCTGTTTTGAATTTATTACTATTACGTCCCTGAAGTTTGTGTTGGCTGCCTGCACCATTAACACCTACCGTCTTGTTAATGGTGCGATAAGATGTCACCAAATTGGAGCGTGACTTGGTTTTTGGCATTTTCGTAATAAACGTGGAAGTTTCAGTGACTTTTGTTATGACGTTTCTGTAAACAGGAAGGCTTGGTAAGGCTTGGATATCGATACGGTTGTTGTTATTTACCTTTTTTGTTTTGATTTGGTGTCATTGTCAGTTTTAGGTTTCTGAGGTTGTTTAATATTGGCCAAATGTTTAAATATTCTCATTGTACGGTCCTCATTGATTTCAGGCATCATCAAGGTCACTGGCAGCTTAGTTTTTTGGTTACGAGGCGTACTATCATCGTCATTGGAATTCATAACTTGCCATTCCAAAAGTTTTTGGGTACAGGCACTATAAGAAAATGCAGAGCTTTAACAAACTGCCGTATAAGTAAATGTAGGTGCCTACGAAGTGAGTCAATTCCCATTTGGAAGATGTGTCTACAATGTATTTACTTACGTCAAAAACGCCTCGTTTTCCAAACGTCTTGTATGAGCTGAACATAATTGTCCTCCATTATGATCCCTTATCTTTTTGGTAGGAGTTTTCAGGACAGCTGGCGGTACAAACGAGAGTGGTCGGGTTCGGTCAACACCATAAGGAGCATCTTCTGGTTGTATTCCCGTCCAGATTTTCTTTTTCAACGATAGCTTGATATCTAAGTCCTCCTTGGTTAAAGGTTCTTTTTTGGCAATTGATCTATAAAACGGTAATTGGAATTGATAAAATTCAAACATGATTTTTGATTATACAGAAAATTTTTTGAAAGGCTTAAAGCGAACCGAAATAACTGATTCTTACTTACTTTGTTTTCATAACCGGCTTTGTCGATGGAATCGGCGATTGCCGACGTGACATATTCACAGTATGCCATTGCGGTGTTACGGGCGATTGTTGTGAGACAGTATTTAAATTATGCCAGGAACTTGTACGTCTAGCTGGTCCACCTATTATTGGTAGTTCGGCTGATTTTGGCGGCATGAGCTTCTTGGCAGCTGGCTTAAATAGTATTTTAATAGGCGGACGTTTGGTTCTATTCGATGGCGATGTGATTATCAATTCCGGGGGCATGTGTCTTACTCCATCTCCGATTTCTTCGATGTAACGCCTTTGCAACTCACTTTGCAGTAATCCACGCCTAATATTGCGCGGCATTGTTCCATAACATTGAATACCATTTGAGTCTATAATGTATTCATCGTCAGTTGAAAATACTAAATCCGAACCGGGATCAGTTGTGGGTAAATCGAGAAGCAGCCGTTCGTCTTTTTTGCGCCGATGCAGGGACTTACAGCGGAGTTTATTTTTGTGAGACTGAAAGTTGTAGGGGAATGACAGACTGTTAGGGGAGGAGATCGGTCATGCAATTGAAACTAACTGGCCATACACGTTACAACCACTTAGTACAACCTAGAACTAAAATCAAAACAATGTGATTTTCATACAACCTGTAATCCAACTCATGTTGTGCAATCAGTTGTAACGTGTGTGCGCAGCATTAGCAATAAACAAAATTTTTATGTATTTTCAAATCTGAAGTTGAAGTCAAATAAAATTTAAAAAAAAAAACTAATTCCTTCGAACCGGATTTGAACCAGTGACCTATGGATAACTGACAAACTTTCTACTCCTACAGTCCACCGCTCTACCAACTGAGCTATCGAAGGTGTTGTTACTTTTGTGACAAAATGTACACTTGAAATTAGTTGTGTGCGGGTGTGTGCTTTTCGTCTACACATCTCGACTATCTTTTGATTCTAAAGCCCGGTATTCAGTTTTTATGAAATTTCGTCGCCGTATGAAGTACAAGGTGGCGCAAAAGTAATCCTCCTATCAGAAAATGCTATAAATTTTGCGATTGGCCCCTAATGTCAGTTCTGTTTTGACATTTGTGTAGTAAACACATTCGAAATACACGTTAATAAAGAATGTTACGCTACTTTGCTCCAGAACGCGGAATATTGCTGACTATTTATTTGACCAATAATCGGTCGGTGACTGGCACAACTAGGGATGCTAAACGGGATTGATTTTAAAAATCCCGGGATTTGGGATTTTCGAAATCCCGATCCGGAAATCCCGGGATTTTCGGGATCCGGGATTCTATTTCTATCTATTTTTAATTTTTTTTGGGAACAGGTCTATTTTACGACTTACACTCCAAAAAACAACCACAAGGGGGTAGAATACGTTATTCTAAGCAAAAAAAGTGAAATAACAAAATCGTGGCAAATGCTTAGTTTCGGAGTTATGGGCCCCGAAATTTCGGATATGTGAGAGGGTTATGGCGTTAACGCACCGTGTAAAGCTGTTGATATCAGTTTTTTTTTGTATAAAACAATTCAAAACTAACTCATAACATAATGTAGCACTTTTTGATAAGATGCTTAGTTATCGAGCTAACGGATGTTGACATTTAGAAACATTATCGATTTTGTTTTTACTTTTCTCAAAAAAAACAAAAATTAATTTAGAAACATTGCGCGATTTTTCGAATATTTTTTTTCAAACTAAAACAAAAATTATTTTAAAAAAATTTTAAATTTTTGTTTGACAAACGTAAACATCCGATAACTCGATAACTTAGCGACTTATTGAAAAATGCTACATTATTTTTTGAGTTTTTTATGACTTGTTTTATACAAAAAAGTGATATCAATGGATTTAGACGGTACGTTAGTGGAAAAAGTATCCGAAATGTCGGGGTCCATAACTCCAAAACTATGCATTTGCCCCGATTTTGTTATTTTACTATCTTTGCTTAAAATGACATGTTCTACCCGACGCAATAAATAAATTTAAAATAAATAAATTTCGTAATTGTTGGAGAGTAAACCGTATAATAAACATACATATGCCAAAATTGACTAACTTTGAGATGTGTAGATGGTTTTTAAACCCTTTTGGCACAATTTGCATTTTGCTTGAGGTGCACCGTTCAACTCTTCCAAAAAATAACACCACACTGACTTTTGTCATTGTTTTTAATTTTCTGTTTTTCAAAATTAATAATAATCCCGAAAAATCCCGGGATTCACTTATTAAAATCCCGGGATTCGGGATTCATCAATCCCGAAAAATCCCGGGATTTTGGGATTCGGGATTTCCCGTTTGGCATCCCTAGGCACAACGTGAATTTCGTCGCAGATTTCCTGGCCGTCCAACGCATACTGGTGAAACATTGCGTCCAATGTTAATTAATTAAGGTCCTCATTATGGATGTAGAAGTAAAATATTTTACCATTATTTTTTTAATTTTTAGCATATGCATATACAAATTGTAGCAATTTGTTTTGACTATATTCTACATAGTTTAGTCCTTAAAACCCTAAACACACTGCAGTCGAAATTATGTGTTTGTAGATTTTGTTTAATCAAACATCTGTTTTTCAATACAACAATCATCTGTTAACTTACTCATTAGAAAGAACTATTAAATGAGGAAGAGCTGCAACTCAAACCTAGGGTTTATTGAAGTAAAATCTATAATAAAGCCCTGCCCTTCGGCAGAAATCTACTTTGGCATTGGAAAGAAAAATTCGATCAGGTTTTCTGATATCATGTCCATGGACGTCAATAATATTTTGGTTTGCTTGAAGACCTAAATCCACTGTCGCACAGATATATTGGTTGAAACCCCATTCTTGATGTCCACGTTTTCATATGAAAGCAGTGAAAACTTTTGCTATTTCTTTTGCTGTAGTTGTTAAATAATTGTAATATGATTGTATCTGGGAAATATTAGAAAATGTTCGAAATATGACACTATCACTACGTTCCTTGAAACAGTTTTAAAATCTGATATTTTATGTTTGATTTATTTCTTTTGCTCTTTATTTATTCTTTTGCTCTTTATTTATTCCTTTTTCTGAAAACTTCCGGCAACACTGGGTAGGTGTAAATCGGTATGGTAATACGGCATTTACAGCAACCAAGGTTGGCGCATTTCGAAGTTTAACTTCGTTAACCCACGCTAACCCAGAAGATTACTCATACAATTTTAATCTGTAAAAACTGAAGATTAATTTTTAGCCTCGTTTTAAACTGGTGTAGAATTTGATGCAACTCTGGTAATTACTCAAAATATCCAACCAAAATAAAAACATACACAAAAAATTTACAGTTTGTCAGACGGACGCTTCGCCGACACTAAAATATTTTTGAAGCTCACGCCGCCACCGCTATTATTGATTCTAATCGCTTTAAATTATGAGCCGATTTGACCGACTAGCCCGATTTGACTGAATGATCCGATTTCAAAGGTTCAGTTATTTCAAAGATATCCCAAATGTGTACAAAACTGGCAAAACCAAGAGCAGCCAATTTAATTTTTCAGTTGTGCCGCTGTCTTCGAAAATTCAGTCGTGGCAAGGAGTTTCTCTAAATTGGTCTAATCACAAAGTTGCCACCTGAAATGACAATTTAATCTCAAATTGGTTTGGGAACAAGGTTATCGCTAACCCGGCCGCTATAAACTGCGGTGCAAATGCGACATAAAGCAAATTTGTAGTGTGATAACAATTTTAATTTTTGCTGTGTGAAACGATATCTTTTTGGACAGTGTAAATTTTGACAGCTTCATCATAAGAAGACTTATACATACATCATTGAAATATGTATAATTTTGCGCAATGAATATTCTTTCTTCAATATTTTTTCCATATTGTTACCAAATTTCTTTCTTTGGCTTTGTTTTGTTAATAAGCAAATGATGAAAATAGCTACAAGTCAACAAAACAAAAAGTTGGCGGCGTCGGGCACAAAATTCAAACTGCGTTAGATGAAGGCAATTTTGAAAAACACGTTTAAAAACAAAATAATATTATTACAATAAAAATGTCGGCGGCGATGACAATTCATTTTGGCTCCACACGACCTGTTTGCCCGCTGGTCTGTTTTTATTATTTAAAAAATTTAGTGAAATTTTATTCACCATTCTTATTTATTCAATATTATTATTTATTTATTATTATTATTTATTTATTATTATTATTTATTTATTTATTATTATTATTTATTTATTATTATTATTTATTTATTATTATTATTTATTTATTCATATTTTTATTAACCTGTGCAAACGATTTAGGTATGTAAATACGAGGTTGTGTTCAGAGAGTAGATATATAACCTTGTCTGATAAGTTCAGCTAATTTCAGTTTTTTCATGTTGTGCATAGATCTGCCAAAGTTAGTTTACTTTGTAAATGCTTATGAACAGAAAAAACAGCTGAATTTGATAGACCTGTGCATTACTAATACATACAAACTGTCCTGCTATCACGTAACAGATAGAGTAAATCTCCTTAGCAAATTGATGACATTAAGCTTGGTTTGATATGAATGTTGGATATTGAAAACTATTGCTTTAATAATAGCAGATAGAGGGATTAGTTTATTTGCTAAAATTGTGTTAAATACAACACAAATATATACTAACAATAACAAAAAATTGTTACCAACAAAAAAGTGTAGAACACATTTAAATTTCATAGTTTTTCACCAAAAATTCAAGTCTGGAGCACTTGTAACTCAGTCAGTTTTCGTCGAACATCTCTATATCACATCGTCCTACCACAAAGGCTATTAAATAAGCGTCAATTGAAAAAAAATTTTCTCTCTAGATTATTTACTCTCTAGACTATTTACTCTCTAGACTATTTACTCTCTAGATTATGTACTCTAGATTATTTACTCTAGATTATTTACTCTAGATTATTTACTCTAGATTATTTACTCTACATTATTTACTCTCTAGATTATATATTCTCTAGATTATATATTCTCTAGATTATTCACTCTCTAGAGTATTTACTCTCTAGATTATGTACTCTCTAGAATATTTACACTATCTAGATTATTTACATTATCTAGATTATTTACATTATCTAGATTATTTACATTATCTAGATTATTTACACTCTCTGGATTATTTACTCTCTCTAGATTATTTACTCTCTAGATTATTTACTCTCTAGATTATTTACTCTCTAGATTATTTACTCTCTAGATTATTTACTCTCTAAATAATTTACTCTCTAGATTATTTGCACTAGATTATTTGCTCTCTAGATTATTTGCTCTCTAGACTATTTACTCTCTAGATTATTTACTCTCTAGATTATTTACTCTCTAGATTATTTACTCTCTAGATTATTTACTCTCTAGATTATTTACCTGTGTAGTTTGGTGCCGATTCACACGGCCCTTAGAGAGGAAAAGTAACAAAATATTAGAATATTCAAAACCTATTTTTTAATGCAGTGTTGGTCAAATTTTAAAATCAAATAAATAAAATTAAAAACAGCTCCTTCGAACCGGATTTGAACCAGTGACCTATGGATATCTGACGAAATGCGTACTCCTACAGTCCACCGCTCTACCAACTGAGCTATCGAAGGTGTTCCCATACCTGCGACAAAGTATACACTTATACTGTCTGTGCGATGGAAAATATAAAATTAAATAGTTTGCAACACATGGTTGAAATTGTGTACATGTTAAATTTCATTGATACCGGTACGGTGAATACAGAGTCCGATAACTCAGTTTGGTAGAGCGGTGGCTACAGAAAACAAAAATTATTTTTGCAATGCAATTGTTTTATTCACCCTTATTCCCGTTGTCGTCGTCGGCGTCAATACAATATCGACACCATTTTTATTGGCGACTTGAAGGCATTTGGAAAAAAAAATTTTGCGTAATGTTTTAAGAGGGTTGTTTTTGGATCATAGACATCAAAAACTTTGTTGTTGTCGATGTGACAATACGTTTATAACGTTCTAAAGTTGATAAAAATCTAATAACCTAATAACTCGACAAAAACATTATTATTAGGGGTAAGGGGGGAGGAGAGGGGGTACAAACTTGAAGTTGGTATTCTTCTTAAGGTCCTCTACATTTCTTACT
This sequence comes from Phaonia tiefii, assembly GCA_963931995.1. Classification (NCBI taxonomy): domain Eukaryota; kingdom Metazoa; phylum Arthropoda; class Insecta; order Diptera; family Muscidae; genus Phaonia; species Phaonia tiefii. The sequence goes on along the minus strand of OZ008370.1, from coordinate 110,178,497 downwards.
CAGAAGTCAAACTTCAATTTTGAAGCGTTCTGCCTCTAATTCAGTCTCAAAAATATTACAGTTGTTGACATCCCAGCAAACTTTGGGGTCAAATATCTCGAAATTTTGGCGTGGTAGAGAAAAACGGGAAATGCCATTAGATTCAGCGTATCAAAAATTATGCAGGTTCGCTATGTTTTACTCAATTCAGATTTTTGGTCACACACAGTGTTATTATAACTTCTTATTATAGTTTGAACAGTAGAACGGCTTAATTAATAGTTTTTGCAATTTCCCCGTATGACTTATTTTCTTTTCGAAGGTTGATTATAAGATTTCTAACTGAAACCGGCGTTTCCTTACGAGACTCCATTCTTAATGACGCACGATGGTTCGATAACAGGTTTTGGAGAACACTTTGAACACTTCTGAAGAAAGCACACTAGAACACAAAGAAGAAAGAAACTAAAAAAGATGAAGATAAAGGGATGAAATACAAATGGCGTTTGTAGGAGTTACCAGGTTGTATGTAGACTTTTTTCCCGGCAATTTTTTATGTTTTTGTTTTTATTGTTTTTGTTTGGTTTTTGAAATAGTATTTCTTTATATAAATATATATATTCTTTAATGAACTAAATATTCCCATAACGACTTTTTTCAATATCGTCACTTTGTCGCCAAATCTACAAAATAGTGGGGTGTATGTTGACTTTATTCCTTCACGGTATTTGCAAAAATAAAAAAATGATATATGCTCCAGTAGGACAACGATCGTAAGCATACTTCCCGAGTTGGGAATCAATGTTTTGTGGATAAGAAAACCAGTGTTTTGGTCTGGCCACCACAAAGTAGTGCAATTGAAAACTTATGGGCAAACGTCGAACGAGGTTTGGATTTTAATTTGCATTTCTTTAACTAATATAAATGCAAAAGAATTACCATGTTGTGCAATGGCAATTAAAAATTTTGAATTCGCATTTGTTCAGGCAATACAAATGCAGGTTGTGAAATCGGATGCCAATTGTAATGAAATACGGGAATCCATTTTTTTAAATTTCCATTGGATTTTAATTTGCATTGTTTTATCTAATGCAAATGGAATAGAATTACCATTGCTCGTAATGGCAATTAAAATATCTTGAATTTGCATTTGCTCAGGCAATTCAAATGCAGGTTGTGGAATCGGATGTAAGTTGTAACAAAATATTGGAATGCTTTTAACTATTTTGAATTTGTTTGACTGCTGGCAATTCTGTTTTTTAAAGTATTTTGTATGTAGAGGTTTGAGGCTTTGATTGGTGTTGCCTCGTAAATACATGTTTCCACTTTTGTTTCTAAAAATAAAGTGAAGGTAATGCATGTTATCACTCGAGAAACTTCGTGTTTGGATTCTACAATATCTTCTTTTTGGCATTGAAAGTGTAATGCATTACTATATTGAGAACGTGCATTCCGAATATGGTTTCTTTTTGGAAGAATTTGTAAGTTATGCTTTCCAAAAGCATGCATTTTTCCCTTCTCGATACATGAAAACGTAAGCAATAATACTTCCTTCCTCGCTTACAGTGTAATGTAAGCGTAAGGTATAAGAACAAAAAAATGTAAAAACAAAAAAATATTTTTTGTTTTTAGCTGCCAAGAGCCGTAAATTTCTTCGTGAAAAACCCTGCATGGTATGTAAAGTATAAAAGCGGCAATAAAGTATAAAACACAATAAAGTATAAAACATTGTTCTCTGTATAATCTCAGTAGCATTTTGCAAAATAACACTAACTTACAGAAATATTTTATTAAACTTCTTATTTATAATCAAAAAACAGGCAGTCTCATGCCAGTAGCAGAAATGAAATGACAGAGAATGAAATTTTTTATTTTCTCGTCCAACAACAAAAGTAAGCAAGCGTAACTATTTTTTGGTTTCGGCTTTGCATGCCGTTTCTAGTTTCTTTTAGTAAGCGTAGAAATAAAGTATTCAAATTTGGCCGACGCTTAGCAAGAACTTCGGATTTATATTGAGGATTTGATTTGTACACCTTTTCTAGTTTCTTTTAGTAAACAAGAAAATGAAATATTCAAAACTTGCCTTAACATTGGAAGTACCTTACCAAATTTCCGACTGGGAACCTGTGCATATAAAATAGTGCCAGATATGAAGGAAATGCTTTGAAAATAAGCACAATTGCCAATAGTGTTGAAATTTTTTTGAATTTGCATTTCGAATGGTAATTCAAATTAAACTTCAAATTATAATTGTCATATAATTAATTTGTCCCATGTCTTTATGCAGAAATTTACATTTTCTGAAGTGTCTATATATTCAGTGTCTATATACATGTATATAATGCTTATCTTTCAGCTAAATTATATTTTTATTTGCAAAAATGCTTTACTTTCTCTAGGAAAACATTTTTTTTAAATAAATTTTTGTTTCTCCTGAAAATATGACTCAAACAACCTGAAACCTGAGACACTTGCACAGAACTAACGGTAATAAGAACCAAAACAATTTCAGCCAAAATAGCATAAGGATAATGACCAATAGGATTTAAATTTTCTTATGTAACGTTTCGATATAAAAAAGTGCAATGAAAATGGCGTTGTGTATGATAAAGGGTTATGAAAGTCCCAAACTAATGCAGTCATCGTGCGGAAATCGTATTTCACCAAATTCACAGTGAATTTTGTTATTGTAAAACCAACAAAATACAAAGTGTAAAAAAACAATTTCCTTCGAACCGGATTTGAACCAGTGACCTATGGATATCTGACAACATTTTTTTACTTCTACAGTCCACCGCTCTACCAACTGAGCTATCGAAGGGTGTGGCATTCAAGTTGGAATGTTAACAAATCCGTAATTGTCATGACAATTTACTAAATTGATGCCGTAGTCGTAGACGAACACGAAATATGGACGAATAACTAGATAAATAGTATTATCGGCTAATAATTATTCTAAGAAAAAAAGGGTTCTCTTCTGGAAAAATAAAAATTTACGAGTTTTTGTACGTATTTGATACCGGACCACCAGCACCGGAATTCTCCAACATTTTAACGATAGAAATCGGTAGTTAAATTGTCACAATTTAAAAATGTTCTATTTAAATATTACGAAGTTTAAAAATGTATCTACCGATTTTCATTCTGAAAAGTTACAGAATTCTGGTGCTCTGATATTTGTTTGTAGCTTTTCTACCAATAATTTCTTTGGCTGTTTAAAATCCCCTTCACCTTTTTTTAGCTGTGTTAAGTAAACATACACATATGGTGGTATAATCGTATTCACCACTATGCTAGACACAAACCATTTATTTGCATAGCAACACGTGCCCATTCACCACTGTAAAATAAACATGTACAAAATAGCATATAGTCACCAGTTGTCTATAGCCTTCGATAGCTCAGTTGGTAGAGCGGTGGACTGTAGGAGTAAGAATGATGTCAGATATCCATAGGTCACTGGTTCAAATCCGGTTCGAAGGAACTTCTTTTCTTTTTTTTTTTTAAATTGTTCAAGATTTACTTCTATTTTGTATCTGTTAATTGTAGCGGTAAGTTGATCATGCAGATGTAAGACATAATACGAGGTTCTCTTTAGCCATCTATACCAATAATTTAGTTATTTTGTAGGAAAACTACTGATATAATTTCATGCAGGCATTAAAGCTCACGCCTGTATGACGTTAAATGCTTTGAGCGAGACCTAATTCTAAGCGATTTTAAGTTAATTAAATTAATTGATCTTATGTAGTTAGACGAACTAAGTGAGCTGACCCACCAGATAACTAACCTTTTTTAATTTCTTTCTTGAAAGAAGGAAGAACTAAGTTTCCCACTAAATGCCATGAAGGGATATCGGAGAGGTTCTCACAATCAGTGACCTGTTCGCTTTCTAATTTGTAGACTCACTGATCATGACCTAGAGTTTCCCACTGAATTGTAACGGTATGTATTAACAAATAGGAGTTTCTGGTGTAGAGGGATATGCGCATTTCTAAACGGATGATTCCAAACTGAGTCATCAGGTAGGGTATGGGATCTGTGCTAGTAAGCTAGGGTTGTCTCTTTGATGTAGACTACATGAACATTGTAGCTGAGGCTGACTGGCTGAGGGATAATAGTCCAGAACTCATTTTGGTCAATGTCAATGATCTTTTAACAGTATGGCAGGCAACCAGGGCACAGGGAATTTCCGGGAAACAGAAAAGCGAATCAGCTATCAATACTACAATACAGGTTCCACAGGGACTGAAACGAGAGTTGCAGTCTGCGCACGCACAACGGATATCTGACTGACATTGGAATGGAAGATATATGTCTCAATGCCGCCTGACTGCAAGAGAAGACATTGACCCTGACAGTGAAAGAACACATTGACCACCATTTTTGCAAGCTACTTTCCTAATCGCCAAAATTTCTGCCTGGTAAGCGCTACAATGATCAGGTAGTGTACGACAAAGACCAGGGTATCTATATATATATATATACATATATATATGGGGGAATCCAGGTAAAAAACGCGTTTTTCAAAGTGGCATGTCACAGATTTCGATGAAATTTGGTGTAAAGGGATAGTATCATATAGAAAATTTTCCCCAAAATTTGAGATTTTTTAGGGTTTTTTTGTGGCGTTTATTGACCAAAAACCACGTTTTTCACATATTTTTCTTTTGATAATAACTCGAAAACGACTTAACTTAAAATTTTGAAATTTCTCAGAACGGAATTGGTATTAGAAAAAAAGTGAAAAGCAAAAATAGATTTTGCAAATTCTGTAAAAAATTACGTTTTTTCTCAAAAAAACTCTGTGTAGCAAAAAAGACCCGTCCTTCGAAAAATCCGAAAAAAAAATATATGTGAAAGCTACGTCTTTTATGAACATTTTCCCGTTTTCCGCATGTCTATAGAGCAAAAAATGAGAAAGTTATAGGCCTTTCTGTAGGACAACCTCAGTAATATCTATATGAAAAAATTTCTAAAAATTCTAAACAAGTTAGTATTTCTGACTCAAATTGATGGACATTTTTGTTTCCATCTATGTACATATGTATGTATATACTTCAACGTTCTTTGACACGTACTGCAAAAATTAGGGATTTCCAAACAAACAAATAGAGATAAATGAATAATTTTTTGCAATTTATTTGATTGTAAATATTTGGTATTTTTAAAAATCGAACCCATTATAATAGCAAAAACAAAATCAAGGTATTACTATTTAAAAACTTTCGATACTGTTGCGTTTGAAGTTTTTTTTACCAATAATTCTTGTCTATTTAAAGGTAAAACGTGGTGATATCCAAGCGGGCCTTTGATTGTTTTCCACAATTGGAACCTATCCTTTAAAAACAATGCAGCTGACTCATAGTCATTTGTTGAGCAAAAGAACACATTATAATTTTCCAAATGTTCATTTACCCATATGAACAATTGCTCTGCCGTCAAAATTTCGCTTCTGGTTCTTTGCTGCAAAGAGTACCGTCTGGCTACACGTTTGAGAGTCCCCCCACACCATCACAAGCCAAGTTGTGGTGCGCCGTCCGAAAAGTATTTGATTGCGTTGACAATAGGAAATTTTTGCTTTAAGAACTGTATCATATTTTGTTGGAACATAAAAACAGCGACAGTATCATGCTCAAGACAGTCTGAAACCCCAACGTAGGTGATATGTTCCACTTCTGTTGTTCCTTCACCTTGATAATATATAACGAAGGGGTGGACTGTTGCTTGGTTATTGTTCCAATGGAATCCTTGAACAGATTCTTGTACAACGAACGCGTAATTTTCGGAAAAGTCGAGCGTCACGATGAAATCGCCGGGTTTTAAGGAAGCCTTGCAGTCCTTAAAATACTGGGACTGTTGTGTTGCCACAAAATCATGCACTAGCAATTTCGTTAATTTTTCCATTTAAGATGAAATGAATTCTTCTTTACTTTCAATAAGAGTTTTTAAGGTGCACCTAAATAAAAGTTTATATGTCAAATTTGGTGAAAAAACTTTGAATCGAAGTAGTTTTTACCTATCCGTGGAAATCCATTGCTTATAGGTTATAGTGTCAATGTTGAAATCGTTAGCAAAAGCTTCTACTAATTTCTCTTTCAGACAGCTTTTGCTTGGCAAGAAGAACATTGGCCGCCATAACACTTTTCATTTGGAATGGAGCATTTAAGCTGTCCAAGTAGCAACTTCAACGCATGTTTACCATCAATAGGAGCATTCCACGATTTCGTAACTTCTTTCAAATTACCACCTACAATTTTTGATTTGCAATTGATGAAACAATGAAATTTAAACTTTTAAACCAACCCTAATGTTGCAAAGCATTTTTGTTACCTTCAATCATAAGCTTAGTGTTTTGATGAATTGCGCACACACAAACGGTATGAGTTCCGGAAGCTCCTGCTAAAATATATTGTACAGGGCGCAGCTCAGCGAATTTTGAAAATCCAACCTTACAATCGGGATGTTGAAGTGTAAATAATTGGTACAATTCTCGTAAATTACAATAAACGAGCCTTTTTTGAACCATTACTTTTTCGCCATCACTGGTTTTAATTGCGCAACAGTTCGTCATTCCTGGCAATTCTCTAGAATTTTCTTCGCTCAAATAAAAGTTCTTTATCAATGCAATAGCTTCCTGGGAAAATCTCTCTCTCGTTTGAGTCTCAGGTGCAGACAAAATTCCCTTTTAATTTTTTTGCGTCTTGCATTTAGCTATTAATGTTTTGGAGCAGCCAAATTTTTTTTTGAATTTCACAACTTTTAATTGATGAAGGTAATATTGTTAAAATACGGTACTTATCGTCCCTATAATGGAATATAATGAAACCTCAACAATGATTTACTATAAACTTTTCAAAATTGTCATTTTCGAGCGTGGTCGTAAGTTCGTCATAAGCCTTAACTTTAACGTCCTGCTTGGTGGATATTTTTAATTTTGAAAGCTCTTCAAACTTCCTCTTGATGCTTTCCTGTGCTGTTTCTACTTTTTCCGTAACATACCGTGACTTGTAAAGTCTATTAAACATAAATATCCAATAATATAGAAGAAAAAATTCAAAATTTATTTACCTTTTGTCATCAATTTCGGGTTCGTCAAGGGAAACAAGAGCGGTATTTAACTTTAATTTACTTCCATGTGGGCTTGCTAGTTCGAAGCAGCAATCAACTGCATCTTCAGATTCGACCGAATCCATTTTCCAAATCACAAGCCTACACTTTAAGCACACAACAGCATTTTCGGGAACAGACTCAAATTTCTTTTTATTTTTTTCGGATATTTCTCTCAATTGATTAACACTTGAAGTGCATGTTCCAAATGGATTCCAGCAAACTTCTTTTTTTAAAGAGATCATTATGCTTACGCGATGTAAAACACAGTATTTAAACAACAAAATTGAACGTCCTCATTTCGTAAATGTTATTTTTTCTATTCTTTCTTTATTTGTTTATTTACGGGGAGTCCCCGTTTTTGCAATACGTGTCAAAGAATATGGAAGTACATACATACATACATAGAGACATATGTATATACCAGCTTTACACGAGGGCATTTTTTATGAAATTTTTGATCAAATTTGAATGCGGCCTATAGACGATACATGCATTGTGCAATCTGAACGGTTATACAGAACAATCTATGATGTATATCCCCGATGTTCACTAATATTGACATTAAGAAGTTAGCATTCTATTGTGATATTGGTTTACACATTATACACTAATTTCACACGAATTTCATAAAAAATTACTTCGTATAAAGCTGGTAATAGATGGAAACAAAAATGTCCATCAATTTGAGTCAGAAATACTAACTTGTTTAGAATTTTTAGAAATTTTTTCATATAGATATTACTGAGGTTGTCCTACAGAAAGGCCTATAACTTTCTCATTTTTTGCTCTATAGACATGCGGAAAACGGGAAAATGTTCATAAAAGACGTAGCTTTCACATATATTTTTTTCGGATTTTTCGAAGGACGGGTCTTTTTTGCTACACAGAGTTTTTTGAGAAAAAACGTAATTTTTTACAGAATTTGCAAAATATAGTTTTGCTTTTCACTTTTTTTCTAATACCAATTCCGTTCTCAATATGCCTGAGAAATTTCAAAATTTTAAGTTAAGTCATTTTCGAGTTATTATCAAAAGAAAAATATGTGAAAAACGTGGTTTTTGGTCAATAAACGCCACAAAAAAACCCTAAAAAATCTCAAATTTTGGGGAAAATTTTCTCTTATGATACTATCCCTTTACACCAAATTTCATCGAAATCTGTGACATGCCACTTTGAAAAACGCGTTTTTTTACCTGGATTCCCCCATATATATATATATAGTATATAATATCCCCCTACTCAATCTTAAGCATTCAGTTTCGAACTATGTTGGGAGTTTTAATTTGTATTGGATTTTAATTTACATTACTTTGTTTTGTGCGCATTAAGAACAATTATGTCAAAATATGTAAAAAAAAAACATAAATAGAAAAAAACAAAATTTTTGTATTCTTGGAAATCGAAGAAAAAAACTAAATAGTTAACTTTCGCACAAGATCGCTGTTTAAGGCTGGCGGCGATGAGCTGATAAGATGCATGCATCAGCTCATTAGCAAAATTTGGTTAGATGAATGCATGCCCTGCGATTGGAGTCTCAGTGTACTATGCCCCATATTTAAAAAAGGTGACCCGAGTCTCTGTGCCAACTACCGTGGAATAAGCCTTTTATCCATAGCATATAAGGTTCTATCAAGCATAATGTGCGAAAGAATAAAACCAATTATCGTCGACCTGATTGGTCCATACCAGTGTCGCTTTAGGCCCGGAAAATCGACAACTGACCAAATTTTCACGCTACGCCAAATCCTGGAGAAGACCCACGAAAAACAAATCGAAGCGGCCTTCGTTCGCCCGATACGGGGGAAACTCTATAAAGCAATGTCTGAGCTTGGTATTCCTGCAAAACTCATACGCCTTTGCAGGATGACCTTGACGAACACCAAATCCGCAGTGAAAGTTGGTAAGCATCTTACGGAACCTTTCGAAACCAAGCGAGGCCTCCGGCAATGCGACACCCTATCGTGCGATCTCTTTAACATCTTAATATAGATTATTATGAGAAAAGCTGCAGTCAATATGAATAAACCCATCAGCAGCAAGAGTCACATGTTGCTCGCGTATGCTGATGATATCGATATCATTGGGCGCACAATTAGAGAAGTTACTGCGGTGTTTTCGAGAATTGAGAAGGAATCTGCAAAAGTGGGCCTGAAAGTAAATGAGGACAAAACAAAATTAATGGTTTCAACAAGCAGAGCCTCCACCCCGATTAGACCAAAGCGTGAACGTTGATAACCGATATAATTTCGAGGTAGTGGACGAATTTATTTAACTCGGATGTGCCGTAAACAAAAACAACGTCAGGCATGAGATCAAGCGGAGAATTGTGCTTGCGAATAGATATTATTTTGGGCTAAGCAAGCACTTTAGAGATAAAGCCCTCTCTCGAATGACGAAAATCCAGCTATACCAGACTCTCATACAACCTGTCTTGTTTTATGGCGGAGGATCCTGGGTCTGATGAAACATCTGTGGGAGTCTTCGAGAGAAAAATACTCCGGGAGATTTATGGCCCTATAGTGCACAACGGCGAATATCGGCGACGTATGTGCTTTATCCCGACATCGACATAGTTAAGCGGATCAAAATAACACGATTGTGCTGGCTAGGCCATGTCAGTAGAATGGACGAAGACGAACCAGTGCGAAGGGTTTTCGAAACCGAACTTGAAGGAAGGGCGAAAAATAGGAAGACCAAGACTGCACTGGAGGGATCAAGTTGACGAATCCCTGGGTACACTTGGTATTACCAACTTGAGAGATAAAGCAAAAGATCGAACTGGTTGGCGAAATATGTTATCTTCGTTTTGTACGGTCCCTGACCCTCCGGGGTTGTTCGAGACCGGATAAGTAAGTAAGTAAGTCAACATTAGTCGCCTTTCGATATTTTTCTGAAATATACCTCACTGTGCGATTTTCAATGTTGATATATCGCAATAATCATTGACTCTGTGCCTATAATCGATTTTTTACAGAACTTACTGATGTTTACTAAATCAGAAAATATTGAATTTTGGCCAACGGAAATCGAATCAGAACCTCTGTGCGGTGGCCACATCCGCTAGTGTCAAACAATTAATATTCAAATAAAGCCAATTTCATTGCAATTACAACAATTCATATATGTTTTATTTCATTTCAATATTCTGTCTGTACACCTAATAGCAACACCCTTTAGATTGTAATTTTGCCAAAAGTTTTAACATAAATCACTTATTTGTGGTATTGTTTTTGAATGTTTGTTGCCTGTTTGCGGCCTTGGCCATTTTCCCTGCCATATATAGCTGCAAATTTCACACAGGAAAGATTTGCTTGCGTTGTATAAATTTTCATGCAAAAAAAATTAATTTTTTGGCAACCGATCACTCTTCAATGCTGAGACACGTAATTTATTTGTACCATTGACTTGACTATGAACGAAAATGTAGACGGGCTTTCCTTAGGAATTTTGTACATTTTCACAGAGCTCCGGGTATCATGTACCACAAGTAGCTGCATTTTTTTGGCGGTCTGTTGGTTCTTTTAAGTTAATGTTTATGTATGTTGCCTTTTGTGCCACTAGTTTTGTCATTCGCCTTAAGATTTTCTTTTCTTTGCCACTAGATTTTTGTTTTGTACTTTTTATAGTCGCAGTTGTTTTTTTTTGCGACATTTTGCCCGACCTATTTGTTAACTGCATTTTTGCAGGTTTTGTTTCTATTTTTTTTTACATAAAAAAACTTTCTGGTTTATGTCGATTGTTCTCAAATGTTAGGGTGAGATAAATAGACAGACAAAAATCACTGTCATTGCCAACCAAGTATCATTGAAACGAGGGAGCAATAATAATAACACAAAACACAATAGATTTGCCATAACCCACACAGGACCACGTGAAATTCATGGTCATAACATAGATTCACTGATTTGACTTTCAAATGTTGAAGAGTTAAGCATTGAAATCAGTTGAAGTTGTTGAAGTTCTCGATATTTACAGGGGTTGAGAAATTGAAGTGGGTGATAAAACTGAGTTTATATTCCGATACAATACATCTGTACATACACTCCGGTTCACTTATTTAAAAACACTAAAAATTCCATATTCAGCAGCCTGTATCTTGCAATTTGTAACCGATTGCAGAATTTTAAAATGGAAATGGTAGTTAGAAATCTTGAGATATAAAAAAATCATGACAGTAGTGGTTTCTTCATTATAGAACTTTTTTGAGCAATTTATAAAAAAGTCCAAAAATGTGATATTTTTTTGGTTCACTTGAATAAAGGCACTTTAACTAATTTTAATGAAAAACTGTTTTTCTTGTTGTTTTAATATATTTTACTTTATTTAAGAACTATTAGTAATGGGTAAAACCCCCTTTGTTTTTAATAACTTCAAATATGGGCATTTCCACAGAAAGCTCAACCTTTTGTCACATCACGTCACTCTCGATAATTACTTATATTTTAGGACCAGTTTGTTTGATTTGTTTGATTTTAATAAATATGTAGTTACTTACATTCTGTATTTAGGAAAAGAATAGAAAACAATCGAACTACATGGTCATAAAATATAACCAAATAACGAGGGTGACGTGATGTGACATAGGGTGGCACTTTCTCTGGAAATGCCCATATGGTTCATTCCATGTCAAACCGGACACCTTTTTTACACGACCGTTTCAGATTTTTATGAAACTTGGCAATATTGCACTACTATTAACACTGTTTAATTTGTGGTTGTCAGAAAAAAAATAAATTTTTTTTAAGGAGTTATATGCTTTTTAAAATGTTCAAAATGATGAAAAATGTGCCAAGGTGGCTATATTGAAACGGGTGTAGGATCAAAACGCGACGGTGGATTTTAAAAAGCTATACCTTATTTTAAAGGTCTTGACGCGTAGTTTAAGTGGCGGCTTTTTTGTAATTTCAGGTATTTAAGATACTCACAGCCTTTAATTACTCTGCGTACTGATGACTAGACCGCGTCCACTCCAGCTTGAGCTCTTATTTTTGAGAAGAATAAGGCACAATTAGAAGCAATTCTGATGATTTTTCTTTTCTCATACGTAGATAAAGACAATGAAACCCTTCCTTTAAAATTGTTTCCATACGCCTCGGGTCCGTGATGTAATTATCGACAACTGTTGCGCTCCGTCCATTTTTTTTAGCTATTGCGTGGTTAGAATATCCTTCAGAACGGTAAACATCGATTTTAGTTTTTTCCGATAGATTTAAAATTTTTTGTTTTGCCATTTTGACTCGTAAAATGATTAAGATATAATAAATTGTAATAAACAAATGCTCCCTACAAAAAATCATCGCTTACTTTAAAATTAGTAAAAAAAATAATAAAGTGCCTTTATTCAAGTGAACCAAAAAAATAGCACATTTTTGGACTTTTTTGTATAAATTGCTCAAAAAAAAGTTCTTTAGTTAAGAAACCACTATTGTCATGATTTTTTATATCTCAAGATGTCTAGCTTCCATTTGCAAAACATACAGGCTGCTGAATATGGAATTTGTAGTGCCTTTAAATAAGTGAACCGGAGTGTATCTACAATATCGTCGTTGGCTTGTCCCTACACTAAAATAAAAGCGTCCTAATTTTGACGTACAGTTTCATCGCAAGTGAGATACCTTATAAACGCATCGCAACAACGGAAATATTCATTTCAGCAATGAACAATTTCGTTTTTGTCGTTGCTGCAAAGCATTTAACGCTGTGGCGATGAATTTATACATTAGCTTAATACCAATGAATCTATTTGTCAAAGTGGTAAATGTAAAAACCTTTATTTGTGGTTATACAATTTGATCCCTATTGCTGGTGCAATGGTTAGCGTGCGTCTCTCTTGTGCATAAGAACATAGACCCAATTCCCGCACAAACCGTCTTAAGCTTATATTCGGTGAGGTCACCTTTTATAGTGGTAGCGACACTATCAAGTTATTAGCCATTAAGAAGTTCAATAAAAACCGTTCCGTTGTTGGTCCCAGTCAACATAAATGGGGCAAATTAATTATATGACAATTATAATTTGTAGTTTAATTGGAATTACCTTTCGAAATGCAAATTCAAAAAAATGTCAACACCATTGGCAATTGTACTTATTTTCAAGGCATTTCCTTCATATCTGACCCTTTTGGTTTTCAAATATTTTACACAGTACAGGTTTATGAATTTGAAAGTACTATGAGGCAATACCTATCAAAGCCACAAACCTCTACACACAAAATACGAAATAGTCAAACAAAATCCTAACCAATTAAAAGCATTTCCATATTTATTTACAATTGGCATCCGATTCCATAACCTACATTTGCATTGCCTGAGCAAATGCAAATTCAACATTTTTTAATTGTCATTGCGAACAATGGTAATTCTTTTGCATTTGCATTAGATAAAGTAATGCCAATTAAAAAACCCATGTATGCCAATCAGTCAATGAGTTTAAAAATGAAAAGCGCACATCACAATGAATGTGAGACGCTCTCCCCATTCCTTCATGTTATGCAATGGAAAACTAAATAATTATGTTTGATCCCTGTTAGGGCAAGTGCCGCCACATTTTTTCACCAATACCGTCTTGGCACCACTGTCACATTCAATTTCGTTATAGTTACTTAATTTGTGCTCTTCGCTTCTCTGTTTCCCTGTCGTCCCTCATTGGTTATAAAGAATAAGTCGAATGCATTTCCCTAACAATGAACTTTTAATTAATTTGCTTTTTTTAATATCTTTAAACCGATGTCGCTGCTCCTGTCCGCCTTCGTATCTGTCTCGGATTTTTACCTAGAAAATCGATATAAATTCGAAAATACGTAAAACACAATTCAACATCGATGTCATCAAAAGACAATTCATTTCAGTTCAATAGCAAAGAACACCGACCGCCACAAAAGAAATTGAAAATTAATTAATTCAATGCAACTCGGAAGATAGTTGGCCCCAAAAAAGTTCATATTAACAGGTGTAGAATCAATCACTCCAATACTACATTTACCTGAGGTTGTTTATCAATTCCACCAGGTATTCGTTGTTATCGTTAAAGGGAAATCAATTCAATACACGTGTGCTAAGCATTTCTATCATTTAATTATGATCACATTATGTGCACTCAAAAAAATATGTTAGTAACAACAGTATAGAAGAAAATGGCTGATACAACAAATATTGTCCGGAAAGCACATATGTTTATTACGGGAAATGCTTCCAATTTTTGGTTTAACTAACATTTGTGTTAATGAGCAGCTGAGATGGGTGTTGCAGCTTGACTGTTCTGGGTATTGTGAGATTAGTGAATGTTAATGTTAATGAAATGCCTACCATGGCTGTAAGTTGAAAACTACCGTTTGCGATCTCACCACGAACGGTTGATGAAGTCGAAGTTTTTGTAAGAATCAAGAAATAAATGGCGCTATTACACTCTCTGGCCGTCGGTGGTATAATGGTTAGTGTGCGCGGCTCTTGCACATGAGAACGTAGGTTCTGTCCCTGCTCTGTCCCTGCTCTGACCACCTTACATTTCTTTCGACGAAGGCCACCTCTCTTAGTGAGGGCGACACTACCGTGTACTGAGCCATGAAAAAGCTTCTCCAACTACAGATCGGAACCGACGTACAATTGTAGGTCCCAATAAGTGAGTGTAAAAACTTGAAAGTGTATACCTCATTAGTTGTGAGAAGCTCTCCCCAATCTCTTCATGGGATGTAATGGGAAACCATTTGTTTTATTACTCTCTGCAAACTGCGAGATGTTTCTCACCACGAACGGTTGAAGAATCAATAAAGAGATGGCGGTATTTCGCTCTCTGTAAACTGCGTGATGTTTCGTCAAGCAGCTGATGACGCGTTGTGGAGAGTTGTGACTGATATAAATATATGTACGACTAGCGACGAGTTTCGAGTCAGTCTGTGTTGAAATATCCAAAGTGTACATCTTCGAGCAATAGTAAAAGGTGTCAAAATATAATTTAAAGTACCAACTATTTTACAACGGGGCTTCCAACACGGAGAATTGTTACAATGGTTTTCACAATTTCAATTACAACCAAGACAGGGCAAGCTCAAATCTAGGAGCAAACCCTAATTCATATTTGTATGTGTCTACTGGTTGTTTTAACAGTAAGCTGCAAAGTTTTTAGCAGAATGTATGCTGAGTCAAGTCGGCATACAGTTTTTTGTTATGGCAGCAGTACCTTTCCTGTGGTAGCAGGCAAATTGCCTTCTTATGATACAGAAGTAGCAAACAGTATTCGATGTTAATAGTAAATTTTTTTGTCTGAGTGTAAACTATTATGTATTTATTCTCATTGATTTTATTTTGTTTTAAATTTATTTTAGTTAAATTTAAATTTATTTTTATTTAGTTAGAGTCGAATTTGTGTCCTAGATTAGGAATATCACTAAAATTACCAACGAAACTTGTTTCAATTATTATTACGTCCTAAGTCTTCCTCCATTTTATACAATTCGGAACATATTTCGTTTTAATTTGATTTAAACTCAAACGTCTATTTACCAATTTTCTGCGTATTATAATAATTTGACGTTTTTCCAACCATAAACGTAATTTTCTTGAAACTTTTAAACGAGGCTTCATCTGGCATTGACCGCCTTTGCGACGTGTCAGTGAGCGTTTTTGATCTTGAGGATTTTCTTGTTTCAAATTCTTAATACTCGATGAACTCTCACACTTGCTTACAACATATTGTAAAATAATTTTTGATTTTGGCAAAGTTTGATTTGAAATTTCACCTCTTGCTTGTCTTTGAGATGGTATAGAAGAATTTTGAATGTGTTGTTCTTGTTTCACTTTAGCTTGAAGACGGGGTGTATTTGTTCTAATACATTTGGCACCTGCAAGTTCTTCAGATTTCTTGGTTGTCTTACGTTTCCGTATACATAGTGGGGGTCTTTTGGGTTTTAAGAGAAATTGACATTTTTTATGAAATAAAGGTTGAAAGTAAATCCGATCCAATTCTTGCATAACTCTACGCATGCGACAGTAGCGAAACTGAAGAAATAAAAGGATATCACAGGAGGGGAGGATTAGGTTAAGACGGCTCTTGAGATTTCTTTAAAATTACTTTATAACATAAAACCGGTGTCGTACTTACTCTTCTAGTTTCTATGTCTAATTCCGGTGAACACGGTGGTGCTTTCAGCGGATGACAGCAAGGACCTTCCAAGTCCGAGAAATCCTTCGCTGAAGATGCTTTCCCCTCATTATCCGAACTCGAACTGCTGCCTTCGTCACTAAAATTGCATAAAATCAAAAAAATTGTATTACATTTTAGGTTATGAATGGATATTTTTACCTTGAATAGTCTGATAATGGTATATTTATGGGTTCTTCAGCACTGGAACCCTCTTTCAATAAACGCTCTATGATTTTCAGTCTCAAACATTCCTGTTGACGTAAACAAAGCAAAATCTGATAACACTGTTAACTGATTAGTAGGGTGACAATTGCAGGTGATAAAGTGATTAAGTCAATAAAGCAAAGAAAAATCAAAATCAAAACTAAAGCTGAATATTAAAAAGTAAAATATAAACATTAAAATATGTGTTTTTGTTATTAATCTACAAGGGTGTTAAAAGGTCTTTAATAAATGTTTAAATTTGAAGTTTTTGAAGTTTTATTTTTGGGAACAGTTAAATTGTTGTTACACTTGGGTACTAATTTTCATGCAATAAATATTTACCTTTATGTACCCACTTATATGAGATTTCCTCACTTTCTATGTCCTTATCAAAGATTAATTCTATTTTAAACTCGTTCTTTTTTGGAACTTACGTTCCGAAGACTCTTTTTGTATGTAAATTACCTTTTGATTTAAAAAACTTGCACATTTTAATTTTTTACATTTAAACAATTAAAAAAGAAATCTTCTGTTCTTAACAACAATTTTAAATGGATGCCATACAAAATACATGCAATTTTTTGTAATATTTTTACACACATCGTGCTGCCAACTATGAACTAGAGCTCGGACGATTAATCGGCTTCGGCTTCTGCTTTGGCCTTCGGCCACAAATCAATAATCGGTCTACCTTCAGACTTCGGCAAGAAAAGGCCGATTACCCGAAGCCTTTCAGGTCCCTTCTGAGTGGATGTCAAATTTCGTTGTTCGCTGTCGATTAATACATAGGAAGTTGAGCCTTGAAGTTCAACGCTCTTATCTACTTTCTTTTGTTTAGACATCTGAATGTTAAAACAAACCAAAGAACATTTCTTCAAAGTGTGGATCCAACTTAAATTTTGAACCAAATTGAGTTAGAAAATATTCGAACACTGGAAGTATTCTCCTTTTCGTATTTCAAAAACAGCGGTTAGAAAATATTTGAAGGCTTCAGCTAGTAGCGCTGCTGGTGAACAACTATTCAGTGCCGCTGGGCGGCTCTTTTCCGAAAAAAGACACAGCTTACATGGAGTTAACGCTGTAAAGATATTATTCTGTCACTATCATATTAAACTATTGCATTTTGATTACTACAATATAAAATAATAATTTGTTCGATTTTAACTACTTTTGTATAACATATGTACATATTATATATTTTAACGAGTTTTTGTATAAAATACACTTGATTAAAACATCATCAATGATCTCTAACCAAACCGGAAGTAGTTTCTTTAATAATATTCAAAAAATCCGCAATTTTCGTTACTTATTTAAAATATAAACACCATCTGCTTCGGCTTCGACTTTGGCCGACGTTTAAGATGTTTGCCGAAGTTCGACATCTTATTCGGCCCAAAAAACCACCTTCGGTCGAACTCTACTATGGACTCTCTAAATCAACACCGGAATTCTGTAACTTTACCAAAAAAATTGTTAGTTACATTGACAAAGTTCGGAAATTTTGTGTTGAAATTTTTTGAATTTTGACAATTTAACTACCGATTTTTATCGTTAATAAGTTTCAGAATTCCGTTGCAGCTCCCATTAATGCCAAGTTCGAATTGCGTTTTAAACGGTTTTGGAAAGTATAAGAATGGAACTTTCCAAGCGTGTATATTTTGTGGTGTGGCCGTCGGTGGTGCAATGGTTAGTGTGCGCGGCTCTTGTACATGAGAATTTCCTTCAAATTTCTTTCGGCGGCGGTCACCTCGCATAGTGACGGCGACACTATCGAGTATATAGCCATGAAAAAGCTTCTCAAAATACCGTTCGGAATCGGTGTAAAACTGTAGGTCCCAATCACTGAGTGAAAACTGGAAAGCGCACAGCCCACTGATTGTGAGAAGTTCTCCCCTGTCCCTTCATGGGATGTAAAGGGAAACCATTTATTTTTTTTTTATATTTTGTGGTATGTGAACTAAATATTGTAAAAGATTCCTAAGAATTTCTGTAATTTTTTAAATATTTTTCCAGTTTTTTGTTCGATAAAAAAAATAAAAACACCCTTAAAATTTTGATTTGGTCTGAAAAATAAAACCCAAGTTTCGGGTGGGTTTGAGTACTATTGAACGCATATCTCGGTTGATTTTTAGACTTTCTTTCTTTTGGCAAGACGAAGAGTCAAGCTTTCCAAGCGTATACATACATTTTGATATGTGCACTAAATATTTGTAGAGATTTCCCTAAGAATATCTAAACGCAATTTCATATATTTTCCAACTTGGACTAATTTCCTTTATTAATTTCTTCCTAAATGTTTATAGTCCCATATTTCCTTTCAAAGATAAAATTATTGTGAATAAAACTAACTTTTACTTTTCCAAATGGAATGAAAATTGTAAAGTGGGAAATACACAATACAATGATCGTACCGATTATCGTACCAATTATCGTACCGATTACCGTATCAACTTAGATTGTATGCGATGATGTGCAAGAAATCGTACCGATTGTTCGATTCGGATATCGCAAGATCGAACACTCCGGACTGAAAATCCAAGTTGCAGGTGATTGTTTTTATGTGGAATTGTAGCGTTTTGTTGCTTTCTCACAATTAAAAAATAACTAAATGGTTTCCCATTACATCCCATGAAGGGGCTTTCCAGTTTTCACTCACTGATTGGGACCTACAGTTTTACACTAATCCCGAACGGTATTTTGAGAAGCTTTTTCATGGCTATAAACTCGTTAGTTTCGCCGTCACTATGCGAGTTGACCGCCGCCGAAGAATTTTTTTTTTAAGGTGGTCAGAGCAGGGTTCGAACCCAGGATCTCTTGTACAAGAGCCGCGCACACTAACCATTGCACCACCGATGGCACAATTATCGAAGCGATTTCATAAATTTTCTGACTTTAAACAGCGAAGACATACCGATTGTTTCAAAAAGTGGCAAAAAAGCTTCTCAAAATACCGTTCGGAATCGGGGTAAAACTGTAGGTCCCAATCGGTGAGTGGAAAACTAGAAAGCGCACAGCTCAAAATTTTTGAGAAGCTGGGAGTGCCACATAATCCCCAAAATCAAAATCCCCAAACACAAAATCCCCAGACGAAAAAAAAATCCCCAAATCAAAATCCCCAAATACAAAATCCCCAAACACAAAGTCCCCAAACACAAAATCCCCACACTTTTTCAGAGATATTGTCACAAAATCCCCAAACACAAAATCCCCAAATTTTTACGATATTACCGAAAAAAAATAAAATAAATGTTGAGCGTCTTAAGAAAATTAAAAAAGTGGTTGAATCTCGAACTGATTTAGATAAAATAACTCATTTGCCTTGTAAATCTCACAATATTTCACTGTGTACCTAAAAGCTTTATAACATGTTATAAATTTCGTCTTATGTGTAAACTCTTTTGATAAAGAAAAATTATTGTTTTTATCCCATTATGAAACATTTGTAAATTCATTATATAATATGTTTAAAATTGTAATTTCTAACTGAACTATTTTTATAACGAAATATTGTTGTTTTCCCCTTATTGTTATATATATTATATATATTAGTTTACTACTACTATTCATGACATACCCAATAAATATTTGTGAATAAATATTTACAATTTGTTTTGAATTTTAATTTCAGAAAAAATTCCAAACACAAAATACCCATTTTCTGTGTGAAATACATTCAAATTAGGTTAAAAATCGCGGCGATTTTTAACCTAATTTGAATGTATTTCACACAGAAAATGGGTATTTTGTGTTTGGGGATTTTGTGTTTGGGGATTTTGTGTTTGGGGATTTTGTGTTTGGGGATTTTGATTTGGGGATTTTGATTTGGGGATTTTGATTTTGGGGATTATGTGGTACACCCTGAGAAGCTCTACCCAGTCCCTTCATGGGATGTAATGGGAAAATATTTTTTTTGGACTGGTGTGTTGGAATGGACCCACGTTTACGAAACGGCAGAAAACCCCCTTCGGCTTGCGGTTGAACGTGGCCAAATACACCTTAAAAGTGATCACATGACTGCGCTTATGGACGAGTGTGGGTAATCACGGCACCCATCGCGCGGATAGCTTTTTCATGTCCGAATATTCATGTAAAATGTGATATACCTACTCAGTTGAGATGCATACAGTCTCAGTCATCTCACGCACTTTCATTCTCCGATTGCCGAATATCATTCAATAGATTTTATCAACGATTACTATACTATCACAACGGTGGTCGTCAATAAACCAATTTTTAACCATTGAAATTGATGGTGCAGAGTCCTCATAGTATTTATCAAGCCTTTCCTTGGTTTCGGTGATTCACTTTTTTCCATTTTCGTCGAAAATTAAAGTCAAAGTTTAGCCGTTTTGGAATTTTAGTACTTTTTCTAATGTTTTTCAGTATTTATTTAATTCCACAACATTTTTTGGAATTCGTCGCTATTTATTAATTTTTTTTTTGACTCCTGAGCATGTGTGATCGTGAAACGTAGAAATTGTCGTGCGTCATAATGTGTGACAACTTTGCACTAGACTTCTAAACGTACAGTATGGGTCTAATAACTCCATTAACCATCTCTCTTTTAACATATTTTTCCCAAATGTGTCACGCGCACATACGCTGAAAAATTACTCTTTTTTTATTGTTTGCACGCAAATATAACGTGTTTGTAGCTTGCCGCAAAAATAGTATACTTGTGTCCAAACACATTGTGTTTGCTATTCAATATAACATGTTTGGAAACAAATAATTAAGGGGTTATAATATATGTATTTGTGACCCAAATGTGGATTTTTTGTTGGAAACTGATGAAAACACTGGTGTCTGGCACAATAATTCTTCAATTCACGAAAAAAATGCTTGCAAACATGTACGAGGGCGGAACAATAAGTCGGTGGCTTTTTAAATAAAATACATTTTTTTTTTGCAAAAAAAAAAAGATTTATTTTTCAACATAATTTCCTTTTAGCTCAATACACTTCGTCGAATGTTTCTCCAATTTTTGTATCCCTTCCAAAAAATAGGCTTTTTCGAGGTCCATAAAATAGGCATTTGTTTGATCAATAATTTCATCGTTGGATCTAAATCTCTTTCCACCGAGCCATTTCTTTAGGTTTGGAAATAGGAAATAGTTACTGGGGGCTAAATCCGGAGAATATGGCTGTTGTCACACGATTACGTTTATGGTAAATTGAGAGCAAACGCGGCATCCATCTTGCAGATCGGCCAACACCATATCGTGGATTTTTTCGACATTTTCGGGTATATTGAACTCAATTGGCCGTCTAGAACGTTCAGCAACATTTGTACTTGTGCGACTACAACGAAAGTCAGTAAACCACTTTTATACCATTGAAATCGATGGTGCAGAGTCTCCATAGTATTTATCAAGCTTTTTCTTGGTTTTATTTCGCAAAAAATTTTGTTTAATGAGCACTCGAAATTCACTTTTTTCCATTTTAAAAAAAAATGCACGAGGTTGTATGTTTCGAACAGCTGTTAAACGCAAAGTAAATGACGAAACTTGCTCAAAATTTGACAGTAGTCTATTAACAGGTGGTACTTAATGAGATCAGTGTTGCATTTCATATAACTACGAGGGAAGTTCGAACAGTGACGGACTTATTGATCTGCCCTCGTACATTTGTCAGCGTGCACCTCTAGCTTTTGTCAACCTAATTAAAATAACGCTTTTTGTTATACCAAAGAGATTATAATTATGTTTGGGTAGCTACATTCTCTGTTTTTAAAGTTAACATCCGCTACAAAATTATTGAGTTACACGTTCTTAAGTATTCGAACTAACGTCAAAATGGTTTCTTCGGATTATCTCAACATTTGGAGGTTGTTTCAGAATTTTTAAAAACTGTTAGCTAACGTTCAGTTGTACCGCGATTTCGACGTTTTCGACATATCAACCCACCCAACATAGGTTTTGCTGTACAAAAAACAGCTTTTTATGGAAATAAAATTATGAAAACTTCGAAATGTCGTTTTAAGGAAAAAATTTATACTTTGTAATACCACGTTATCACCGTAACACTGGAAAACAATCGTCCCCTCGACGACTAGTTTCACCAAAAATGAGGTAACGTATACAATTAATCGTCCCAATGTAAATATTCATAGCAGAGATGGAGAGTTTCGTGCATGCCACGATTTTGTCGTTGTTACAATGAATATTTACATTGTGCCGATGAATTGCTATGTTAGCTTTCTTGTATGAATGTTTGTTTTTTTTTTGCCGTGAATGTCGACAAAAGCCAATCTTTTACACCTGGAAAAATTATAGTGTTGGACTGAGTAATTTATTTGTGTTTGACATTTACGCTGAAATTATTTATCTCATAAATATATTGAAACTGTATTCTATATTTTTATAATATTTTCAAAATGATTCGTCCATTTAATGAAATAATAATAAAACTACATTTATAGATTATTGAGGACTTTTGCTGACTAAAAGTGTAAAAGTTTTATTTAACAAAAATAATATATAAAGTATTTTTAAGAAGATTAAAATAATTATAAAAAAATAAACGGATACTAAAAAAATAATACAGATAAGTTAAAATAATATGTCTAAAAATACACAGCAAAATACGTATTAATTTAAGCCAACTAAAACACAAAACTACAGGATTTATATACGACTGTCCATAGGATTACATATAGGGTGGTAGCTGTTGTTGGGTGAGTTTTTGTGGGTGAGTTTCTTTTTATCACACGTGATAAATTGCAATGCAATGCGTTTGAAAAGCGAATAGAGGACATTAAAATTAGTTATCATGGATACAGCAGCGGCGGGTATATGAATGAAATTGATACGAATCGGGGAGCGTAACAGCTGAGAGGCTGTACGTAACTTTTCTTTGTTCTTTGCATAAACAAGAGATAATTGTAAAGTTAAGTTCTTAGTATCATGTTAAGTGAGAAAAATCTCATAAAACTCTAGATATTAATATATTTCTGTTATGTATTTTATTTTCGTAAAGGAAAAATGTGTTTCCTTTCACATCATCTGTGTATGCGTGTGTTTGGGTAGTAAGGCTACCCCCCTTGTTAAGACTTAAAAGTTAAACTTTGCAAAAACTTAGATAACTATATATTTATATAACATGTATGTAAGTGTGTGTGTGTGTGTGTTGTTGTTGTAGTTGTGTATCTATGTTAAATATTTACTGAGAACAGAGTGAACAGAGTAGAGTGAGTGTAAGTACTTACAAAATGTTTTCTTGTCATGTTAAGAAAACATTTCAATTGCTTTCTATGTTATCTAAACAACTTGTTAACAAAATTCTTTAAGAATTCCATTTATTTTCTTACGAACTTTCACGTAACAAAGAACACAATTTTTTATTTTCTTTTTCTTCCTTATGAAAGTGAATTTTAAACAGTTCGTTAGCAGCTTAAAGAATGGCAGTCAAATGAAAAAGGATATCTACTAAGTGAAATAATGAGACAATGTACATATATGAAATTAGTTAGAAATGTATGCGGTAGGCAACGAAGAATACAACTGTAACATCCGAATGCTGTAAATTACACAGCAACCAGTAAAGTTGAAACGCAAAACATTAACAAATTGCCCATCACTGTAGCAATCATTGACAACATTGTACTCTCGTTGTTGTTTTTTCATTTCTAAAACACACTCACGTTGTTATGAAATTTGTTTGAAAGTTTTGCTGCGATGTTAAATTCTCCCGTCTATTTTACAAAACAGTGGGAATTTGGTGAAATACGAGATTGGTATGAAATCTCCGTGACTTTTTGAACTTCTCTAATTTCAAAATCAACACTGCTCCTGTCAACAACCATCTGTTAACAGACTACTGTCAAAATTAAACCATGAATTTCGACGAAAATTAAAAAAAAGGGAATTTCGCGTGCTTCTTTTTTGCGTAAAAAAATCATCACGCCCACCAAGGAAAGGCTTGGTAAATAAAGGGTGGGCCATGTAAAATTTGGAATTTGAAGCCCCCTTTTATTTCGAACCAGAAGGCCAATTTAATATTTATAAATTTAATTGAATTAATTGAATAATTAGTTAAAAGTTAGAAATTTCCGAAATGGGTCACTTTGCGTTTGAACAAAATTGGGAAATAAACGGTGTTTTTTTAAGAGGTTCTCAGCATTGAGTTGGTTGGTAACACTGCTTTCTTTGACAACCGATTTAACAGCTGATAGTTGATTTTTGTTTAGTTTGGTTTGCCATTTCGTAATGTAAATTATTGAAATTTTTTATCAAAATAATCGTTCTGTTCGTCAATCTTATCGTGCACTTTGTCCATTTTATGGTAGTCATAATCGTCCATCAGATCGGCTAATTCGAATAGCTATGGATCGTTTTCGTTTATTCTTAATGACAATGTGCATCCCGTAAGACGACAAACCGTGCGCACCGAACAAGCTATAGTCGCTGTACAGCAAAGTATCAATCAATTCGACGCCGTTCTCAGTAAATTGGGATGTATTCATCCTCTTTATTCAAAATTTTACGAAAGGATCTTGGTTTCAACTTGAGCAAGAATTACAGCCAAACGACCAATTCGGCCAATGGGTTGAAGCACAAATTAATATTGATTTTGATATTCCATACATTTTATTCAGCGATGAATCTCATTTTTGGTTGAATGGGTACGTAAATAAGACAAAATTGTCGCATTTGGAATGAAGATAATTCACAAGCTTTTGTCCACACACCAATACATCCACAGGAAAATTACTGTTGGGTACGCTTTATGGGCTGGCGGAGTGATTGGTCCATATGTCTCGAAAAACGATGATGGGCAAAAGGTTACTTTCAATGGTGACCGGTATAGAGAAATGATTATAAGTTTTTACGTACCTCAATTAAAAAAAAAACCCGTTTCCTATTACATCCCATGAAGGGATTGGGGAGAGCTTCTCACAACCAGTGAGCTGTACGCTTTCGAATTTTTCACTCACTGATTGGGACCTACAGCTTTACACCGGTTCCGAACGGTCTTTTGAGAAGCTTTTTCATTGCGAAGTACTCGATAGTGTTATAACTAAACGATTTCTTCAAAATGACACTGTTTTCAAAATCGGTAAAACTAATCATCGCTCAATCAATAAAACGTTCATGCCGATTAATTTTTGTTAATTTTTTTTTAAATGGATATTGTAATGGGTGATTCATTTAGAGGCACTTTTTCCAGTACGGATATTATGATAATATTCATTGTATTTTTTTTCAGTATTGTTTGACATACAATCACGTGGAGACCTTAGCCTATCTCCGTTTCAGTATTTCGGCTCATGGAAAGCTTAAAGGATATCCATTGTCTTCGAGCAAAATTTTGTTCAGCGATGACTGAGTCTGAATGGTTTCAGAGTATCTTTTTCGCGGCTAATTATACGGTAGTGTCGAAGGTCGAAGGAAATTTAAGGTGGTGAGAGTAGGTATCGAACCCACGTTATCATGCACAAGAGCTGCGCACACTAGCCATTACATCACCAAAGGCCACAATTAGCTGGTATTAATGTTGATGACTTGTGGTTCCAAAAGGACGGAGACACATCCCACACAGCATACGCTATCGTAAAATTAATTTACTTAAAGAAACTTTTGATGAACGAATAATTTCACGTAAAGGTCCTGTTATTAATTGGCCACCATGACTGTGTGATTTAGCCCCATTGGACTATTTTCTTTGGGGTTATGTAAAGTCACTCGTCTACTCCGATGAACCACATACAATTGAATTCCTGGAAATCAACATTCGGCGAGTTCTTGGCGAAATACGACCACAAATGCTGCGAAAATTGTGTGAAAATTTGAGTTCCAGATTGCCCCATATACGCGCCAGTCTTGGCGACCATCAGGCCCAAATCATATTTAAACATTAATGGTATCAAATTATCTATCCAATAAAGCCAGTTTAATTGATATTAAAAATAGTTTGCTTTGATTTATTTTAATTTTAAATTCTGTAACTCTAAAAAAACACCCTTTACATGTGCGTTCTTTTCAGTATGCTTTGTGCTCTTTTTACAACACGTTTTATAGTTCTTGGTACACATAACAGTTTTTTTACACTAGGTACTTTTTGGTACACTTGCGTTTATAGTACACTTAGCGTTTATTTAGTACACTGCGTACTTTTTAGCACAATTTGCTTAATTTTTCGTACATTTAGACACTTGGTGCACTTTTTAGTGCACTGCGTGTACTTTTTAGTACACTTGGTGCATTTTTTAGTTCACCTTGTGCACTTTTTAGTACACTTCATACACTTTTTAGTTCACCTTGTGCAATTTTTTTACACTGCGTAGTTTTTATGGCACTTTCTGTAATTGTTAGAAGACTGCGAACATTCCTAGAACAGAAATTGCTTAGATTTTAAAACTAATTTTATACTTTTTGTTATTATTAACAACTTGTATGAAAAGTTTTCTGTCTGCATATTTATTGGGGCTTTTGGTACAAAATTGTGTACATATTGGAAATTATTGTACAGTCCTCAGTACGTTTTTGAAGTTATTAGTTACCTTTGTGGCACACTGAGTTAGTGTATTACCCACGTTTGAGCCCATTTTAACCTTTCTGTGTACCTTTTTTTATTCTGCACTTTAGTGCACTTTGTGCACATTTTGCCATACGATTTTTATACGCTTTTAAAAAATTAATTTGTTAGAAAAACCTTTCGGGTTGATTCTTTTTTAAAAAACAAATTGTACTTTTTGCTAACATTTTTACTTTTTGGTATTTTGGGAAAAGTAAGAAAATGAAGTTTTGAAAGTTTATAAGTTCACTTCATGTTACTGAAAATTGAATTCTTTAGAGCATTAGTAAAAAATGAACTGCGTAGTACAATTTCGAAAGGTATCCATCATTTTCACCCTGAAAAAGTGTAATATGTAAATAACATTTGAGTGCATTTTTTTTGTATAATTTTTGGAAATAGGCTACATTAGTTTTCGACGAGTTATAAAATGGTAAGTGTACATTTTTTGAAATTATCATAAAATTCAGGCAGGGTTCGTATTTGGTGGGTAATGGGTTACCCAGAGTAACCCATTATTATTAACCTCAGGCCAATGGGGAAACTCCATTACCCACGACGATGGGGAATTATATGAGATATATGAGGAAAATAATGAGATTACCCACAGGGTAATGGGGAAACTAATAAGTAGCTACCCCTGACAATGGGGAATTATTCATCACGATTACCCATTAACCTCAGGGAAATGGGGGAATAATGGGTAGCTAACCACGACGATGGGTATCCCATCCCCATTTTTAAACGAAAATATGAAAAAATTCGAAACAATTTCTATATCTCGGAAACGGAACGTCCAATCGAAAAAATAACCAAATTTTGCAGGTTCTTAAGGGGTTTTCAGAAAGTGGTGCAATTCGCATGGAAGATTTTTTTTTCGAATAATCGCAAAAATAAGAAAATCGCTCAAATAAAAAAGTGGCTATAACTTGCAAATGGTGTGTCCAATTGAAAAAATAATAAAAATGTTAACTCTATTTGAGGCTTTAACCCATGGGCTTCTTCAATATGGCATAACTTCAAAATAAAATAAAAAAAAAATCGCTAAAACTAAAATTTTAGATTTAACGATTTTTTTTAAATTGATGCCATATTGAAGCCTCCGACGGAGGTAAAAAATGTTTTATTATTGGAGGCACCGTTTCCGAGTTACAGTAATTCTTTTATTTTAGCGGTTTTCTTATTTTTAAAATTTTTTGAAAAAAATTCTTACATACGAATTGGACCAGTTTATGAAAACCCCTTAGAATGCGGAAAAATTGCTTATTTTTTCGATTGGATGCTCCGTTTCCGAGATATAGACATGATGATGTTTTACCGATTTTTATATTTGAAAAATTTTAGTCTTAACGATTTTTTTAAAAAAAAGTGATGCCATATTGAAGACATCCATTGGTTAAAGCCTCCATTCGAGGTATAACTTTATCGCACCGTTTCACAGTGGCCAATTTGGCTTCGCTAGCGGCATTTAATTCAAATTTTCAAATTTGAAAAACCGTTAATTTTGTTTTAACAATCGATAACAAATACATTCACTAGATTTGTATCGATTTTTAAAAGCTCAGCTTACAGCTGATGAACAGCTGTGACCTGTCAAAGTCAGCATATGTTTCTGCAAGTGTTGTGCAAAATATTTCCGCCTTTTTGATCATCGTTTTGCTATTCGTGTTAAACTTGCAAATTTTATTATTTTCATTAAAAGTTTTCTTATATACTAACGCCAAGGTATGTATTATATAAAAAAAACTGTGGTTGTGATCTGTGTATACTTATGTTATTTATAAAACGTAATCGTGTTTAAGTGTATTAGCAACTCGCCCATTGTAACGTACACCTGTCTTTCGTGGAGTAGAACTTACAAAATTCACCTGGATTCAGTGTAATTTTAAATTTTCCTATATGTGTAAACCATTGTGTGTCCAAAATGTCCAAAATGAACTGCGAGTACCTGCGAGCCTTCAATTTATTGTACTTTTTGCTTGCTTATAATGCATCATTTTGAAGATGATTTCTCTGATATTTCTTTTATAATATGGTTTCTCTTTGAGTTGACAATTTTTTTCTTATTTTATATATGAATATATGGTGGAAAATGTTTATTGAATTAAAAACAAAATAAATTTAATTTTTTTTTCCAAAAATTGTTTGATTTTTTTCTGAATTGAGAAAAAAAAATTTTTGAAGATATCTTCTTTACTTTGGAAGCTATGAATAAAATGCCGCTAGCGAAGCCAAATTGGCCACTGTGCGTTTGCGAGTTATAGCCACTTCTTTGTTTTAGCGGTATTGTTACTTTGGCGATTTTTTGAAAAAAAAAATCTTCCATACGAATTGGACCACTTTATGAAAAACCCTTAGAAACCGTCAAAAATTGGATATTTTTTCGATTGGACGCTCCGTTTCCGAGATATAGAAATTTTTTTATATTTTCGAGCTATCCTTCGTCGTGGGTAGCTACCCATTATTTTCCCCATTTCCCTGAGGGTAATGGGTAATCGTAATGAGTAATTCCCCAATGTCGGGGGTAGATATTTGATTCAAGGTGATTATTTTTTTAATATAAAATAGTTTTTACAGGAAGAAGTGAAATTGATTATTTCGGTGGATGGTTAGCAATACAGTTATTTCGATGCCCACCAAGGCAATCTCCTCGGCTCCCATCTCCACAAGCATTTAGTTATTCAATCACACATTACAGAATTGTTAAACATTCAAATATTCAAAACATCATAATAATTTTAATAGAGAATTATTATCTTGATTCGAATTATGATTGAAAACCATAAACTTTTAAAAATCAATAAAATAAAAGGAAAATCGAAATTTTCATATTTTAATTATATTTATATCTATTTCGTTATTTTTAAACTGAAGTCAAATATTAAACTTAGTGAATACTGTAAAACTGACCTTAAGGAGTGAAAATTTCAAGAAATTAGTTTGGCGATATCAATCTTTCACCTGTAGCTTTTTGCTGTTTAACAATAGACAAACTCTGGTGGAGGGTCACAGAGATTGGAACTAGTCGTTAACTATTCGAAGATTTTCCTGTTAATGCTAACAATAACGCAGAGTGTCATTTGACCTAATATCCTTTCAATACCGCATACTAATGAAGTTCGTCAATGATTAAAAATGAAGATTAATAAGTATGAAACATTAACTATGTAAAACATAATAAAGAATAAAAGCATTAAAAAAACTTGAATTGTTAACACAAAAACAACTTAACAAATAACAATAACTGCAACATTTGTAACTTAAACTTGGCTAAAACTTGTATAGAAGTAGTGAGATTTCATGGCTAAGATGAAGTTAAAAACTGTTTCTTCTTTGGCTGTGTTTATGTCTCCCCTTTTCATCTGTCGCCATGAACGAAAGACAGTTGGAGTAGGTAGGAAGGTAGTGGTGGTGTTGTCTCATGGTCTGATGGCAAGTGTCACTTATGTCTTTTCGTGTAATGTTGTTTGTGACTGTTGTTGTTTAGGAAACACTTTTGCCTGTTCTTTGTTTAACTTTAAATTTCTCTTCGATTATACATCCCTGTTCGGCCATTTTCTTTAATTTCAATGCCTTCTGTTCGCGTTTCTCACGTTTACGTATCTTTTTGATACGTTTAAGTAATTTAGCATTTCTCTTTACTTTATTTGGATTTTCATCGCAATAATCCAAGAGCGTTTCACAAAATGCACGTCCCATGTGTTCATAATCCTATAAAGAGGGGGAAAAGAAATGGGTAGAAGTTAAGAATCAAATATGAATAAGTAATAATAATTATGTAAAGAAGATTAATAACACTACGCAACAGCCAAAATGCACAAATAAAGCCACTATTTTTTTTTGATGTACTATGGTCCCCCAATTACAAAAATGGTCGAAATTTTAAATTCTATGGAAAATTTTTTTTTTTTAATTTATTTTAGTAAAATTGTCCATTTTTGAAAATCTTGTTCCACAGATATTGACATAACTCAAGAACGATAGATCGCACTTTGTTAGTAAATACACCAAAAAAAAAGTAATTTCAATACCTACAAGTTTTGTTAACACTATTTTTTAGCCTGCATAAGAGTTTCGGAGTTATCTAAAAAGTTGTTGTGAAAAATTATGTTTTTCAGCCAAAATTTATGGATTTTTTTTTTTTGAAAAAATCAGAAAAAACCTTAAATGGTCAAAAGTGATCAGTTTAGCACTTTAAGACTAAAGTCTGACCTGTTATGAATAAAATGAGACATTTCTTAAGAAAATCGATGGATAACTTTTGATTTTATTTCGAATTAGGTGAAGATATCCCATTTCGTCAAGAATTTGGAAATTTTACAATTTAACCAAAAATGAAAAACAAATGAAGAAATAATTTTTTTAATTAAATATTTATTTATGTATTTTTTTGTATGTATTTATTATGTAATAAGTTTTACAAAGTCAAATAAATAATTATTTAATAATATTTTATTCTAGAAATGATTTCGGGTTCTTTTTTGCCTGCTGTGATTGTCAGGGTTTGTTTCTCTTATAAGGAACCAAATATAATCACCCATCATATTCTCGTTCCACAATCCCTGATACCGTTGCTCCATAGACTTAAGTTCTTGATGAAATCGCTCACCATGCTCGTCGCTTACATCACCAAGGTTTGGCGGGAAAAAGTCCAAATGCGAATGCAGGAAATGTATTTTTAGAGACATATTTACGCCGATTTTTGAATAGTTACTAAGTAAATCACGAATGATTTCTTTATAGTTTGGACTGCGTTTGTTTCCCAGAAAATCCGAAACAATTAATCGGAACGAACTCCACGCAGCTTTCTCATCTGATGATAAAAATGTCTCAAATTGAGTGTTGGCGAGTAGTTTTCGGATCTGTGGACCATCAAGAACGCCTTCTGAAATTTTTGCCAGAGAAAGATTTTGGAATATTGTTCTTAGATAAGAGAACGCTTCACCCTCTTTGTCTAGTGCCTTAATAAAGTTTTTCACCAATCCAAGTTTAATATGTAATGGTGGCAAGATTATATTGTCCTTCTTGACGAGAGCCATATGTTGTATATTCTCCACGCCTATTGTGTTGTTGACTCTTGGCGGCCAATCCTTCTGCACGTAATGCTTGTGTCGAGCTCGACTGTCCCAGAGGCAGAGGAAGCAGCAATGCTTTGTAAAACCACCTTGCAGACCTGACATTATGGCAACAACCTTTAAGTCGCAACAAATTTTCCAATTGTGATTTTCGTAGTTTATATTTATGAACAATTTGGTCATCGTTTCGTAAGATTCCTTCATATTCTTAAAAAATGTTTCTGAATGGGTGTGATTGTCATGTGTGTTTTATGTTCGTGTTGCGCTTTTCAGGTACAACTGGGTTTTTACAACACCCTTTTTTAAAAACTTCTTAAAAAATGTTTCTGAATGGGTGTGATTGTCATGTGTGTTTTATGTTCGTGTTGCGCTTTTCAGGTACAACTGGGTTTATTTGACTTTGTAAAACTTATTACATAATAAATACATACAAAAAAATACATAAATAAATATTTAATTAAAAAAATTATTTCTTCATTTGTTTTTCA
This sequence comes from Phaonia tiefii, assembly GCA_963931995.1. Taxonomy (NCBI): domain Eukaryota; kingdom Metazoa; phylum Arthropoda; class Insecta; order Diptera; family Muscidae; genus Phaonia; species Phaonia tiefii. The sequence goes on along the minus strand of OZ008370.1, from coordinate 110,145,983 downwards.
TTTTTGGTTAAATTGTAAAATTTCCAAATTCTTGACGAAATGGGATATCTTCACCTAATTCGAAATAAAATCAAAAGTTATCCATCGATTTTCTTAAGAAATGTCTCATTTTATTCATAACAGGTCAGACTTTAGTCTTAAAGTGCTAAACTGATCACTTTTGACCATTTAAGGTTTTTTCTGATTTTTTCAAAAAAAAAAAATCCATAAATTTTGGCTGAAAAACATAATTTTTCACAACAACTTTTTAGATAACTCCGAAACTCTTATGCAGGCTAAAAAATAGTGTTAACAAAACTTGTAGGTATTGAAATTACTTTTTTTTTGGTGTATTTACTAACAAAGTGCGATCTATCGTTCTTGAGTTATGTCAATATCTGTGGAACAAGATTTTCAAAAATGGACAATTTTACTAAAATAAATTTAAAAAAAAAACTTTTCCATAGAATTTAAAATTTCGACCATTTTTGTAATTGGGGGACCATAGTTCATCAAAAAAAAATAGTGTTTATATTTGTGCAAAGAATTTTTTTCATTTTGTTGCGTAGTGTAATTTGTAATTAAATTTGTTTATTCAGGGGGTGGGGATGAGTTGAAAATTCCTTTACATTTGCGACAAAAGTTTGCTCGCTTAAATTTACAATGAATTCAAATTCGAATTAAAATGTGCACATTTCTCAAATTAAATTCATTGAAAACGTTATTTCATCCAGGAAAATATGTGGATGCGAGAGAATACATTATGATTTAATGAGTTTAAAAACCACTTCACAAGTATTCAAACATATTCAATCCTACATACGCATCTCAAATGATATCAAATTTTATTTAATACTATTAAATGTACAACAACTGAAATGTAATAAATGTCTACACGTACAGGCGAATGCTTCCTCAGCAGTCAAACAGGATATGAACATGTTATATTCCTTAGCAATCCTGCTATACGGACACACACACGCAAACACACGCACACGTTCAAATGTGAGTTTATATATAGGTATAATAGGGTGCTTGGTCCTTGTAATGTTTTCGTAGAATGTACTTCAAGAAATTATATTAAAATTCAATTATATTCAAAATTATTTTATGAACGTTGATAACCGTTATAATTTCGAGGTAGTGACCGAATTCACATACCTCAGATCTGCCGTAAACAGAATCAATAACGTCAGTCAAAAAATTAAACGGAGAATTGTACTTGCAAACAGGTGTTATTTTGGGAACTTCAGAGATACGACCCACTATCGAGAAACATATCCAGCTCTATCAGCCTCTCATACAACCTGCCTGGGATTACGGCGCATGCTATTGAAACATCACTGCACCGAAAAATATATGGTCCTGTAACATCGATACTCGCCGACGTATGAACCACAAGCTGTATAATCGGTATCCCCCAACCCAGACGTAGTTACGCGAATCAAACTAACGCTCTTACGTTGGCTAGTCCATGTGAGTAGAATGGATCAGAATGAACCAGTGCGAAAGGTATTTGAAGACGTACTCAAAGGACATCAACAAATAGGACGACCAAGACTTCACTGGAAAGAGCAGGTGGAAGATTGCCTAAGAGAGCTTGGTATTACCAATTGGAGGAGAGAAGATAAAGATCAAGCCGATTGGAGTAACAAGTTATTCTCATATTGCAAGGCCCTTGACTCCTCTGGGTTGTTTAACGCCACCTAAGTAAAGTAAATTTGTTGTTTGAAATTTGCGAGCCGGTAGCAGACAGTTTAATCTTTGGCTCTCGTCTCGCGAGCAAAATTTGGATCCAATCGTCAAAAAAACATAATTTTTTACGTCTCTCAGAGGGATCTCCGACACTTTTCGTCAATCTTTTTTCCGAAAAACCGCTAAAATTAAAGAAATCCCAAACATACAAATATGTACATTCATGGTATAACTTGGGCACGGCGGATTTGTTTCCATACTTGGATTGGAGTTCCGAGTAACGATCATAGTCGCATCTTAGGGATTTTAGCGATTTTAACAAAACAATTTTGGTATGAAGTTGGAAACATATGTTGGTAGATGCCTCTAAACGAGGTCAAATATTACTTTGTTTTGACGAGTGGATGTTCCCTTTCCGAGTTATGGTCATATTTTTCTTTTAGCGATTTTTTATTTTGGTGATGTTTTCAAAAAAATTACCCACAATCTTTTCATAAAAATTTCCCACAATCATAGAGGCACCAATTCATCCAACCCCCCTTGGAAATGCTGGTGATTTTCATGGTTTCCCCGATACTTACTTGCTATTTTAAATTTTGTTAATTTCCGAAAATGTTTCTTTGTTCATGTCCTACAACTCTCTAAAATAGATAAAAGCGCCACAAATAAAAATAAGAATTCCCGTGTAAAAAAGTGTAGATATGTTTGGATTTTGCCAGACCTAGTTAAATCCGATTAGATGTTACTAGATCCAAAATATTGTTATATCTAATAGGATCAAATTTGATCCGAACTGATCTATTGAGATCTATTTCTTTCTATAAAAATAAATGGTTTCCCATTACATCCCATGAAGGAATTGGGGAGAGCTTCTCACAACCAGTGAGCGTTGCGCTTTCTAGTTTTATACTAACTGATTGGGACCTACAGTTTTACACCGGTTCCGAACGGTATTTTGAGAAACTGTTTCTTGGCTAAATACTCGATAGTGTCGACGTCACTATGGGAGGTGACCGCCGCCGAATTAAATTTGCGGTGGTCAGAGTAGGGAGTGAATCCAGGATCTCATGTACAAGAGCCGCGCACACTCACCATTGCACCACCGACGGCCATATTTCTTTCTTTCTAATTAGACCTAATTCGGCCACAAGTTTGTCTCGGTAAGATATAATTGGATATTTCTTGAGATATAATTAGATCTACTGAGATATAGGGTTATATATCTTATGTCGTTAGGTATAGTCAGATATTTGGCTGGATATAACCGCACCTCGGACTAGATACAATTATATCTCGCGTTAGACCTAAATCTATGTATGACGTTAGATCCCATTATATCTGGCCGGACAAATTTGAGATCAAACTAGATCTAACTGTACCTAATTATACAGTAATATGTAGATCAGTTCTGATCTAATCTGATACTATTATATGTAATAATTTTTCGGATTTAATTAGGTCTGGTAAGATCCTATCCCGTTTTTACACGGGATCCTACAAGAAGTCGTTTCTAATTAACACTTTTGACGACTATCTGTTAACAGTCTAGAGACTGACCCCAATTTACCCGAACATCAGCTATTTATTGAACACTAGAGTAACCATTCAATTAATCATTATTCGGTTAATCGATTAATCGTGTTATAAAATGAACCGAACATTTCAATAATTAATTTTTCGATTAACGATTAACTTGAACAAATCAGTGCGATTAATAAAATATAAGTAAGTTTTTATGGCAAGCAGTCCATCTAGAAACACTCCTACAATGTGGCAACTCTTATGATAACGATTTGCGACCACATTGATAGAAAGCGTCGCACAGTGCTTTGGCCCATAGACATAAATCAAAAAAAATTTTTTTTACAAAATTGGTTCATTAAATTGGGTGTAATAGTCTGACGAAATTTCAAGACCCACTGGTCACTTTGTATCGGAGGTACCGAAAAGCCTGTCCGATTCTGCTTAAACTACATGTACAATAAGGATAATAGTCAGAAAATTTCGATTTGTAAAAGTTGGTCAATATTAATCAATCCAATAGGGTGTTATAGTGTGATATAGTTTCAGAGCCAACCCTACCCTTTGTATGGGAGGTACCCGAAGGTGTGGCACTTGTGGGTCCAAACTTTTAGATTTTCTAATTTTGGCTTGATGCCAAAAGTCACTAATTTTCATGTTGCTGATTGTCAATTGTACCTACATATATTTTATATAATGAAGTTTAATTTATTACGTTTTGTTTTGTTTTAATAAATGCGGCTAGTACAATGTTTGAACACTGTTTTCTTTTGTTTTATCTTATTCGAATAATCGATTAATCGAATAACTTGGTTGCGTTTTGTTCGGTTAATTGTCAGATTGAAATTTACGATTAACGATTAACCGATTAATCAAAAAAAAAAAACGGTTAAATGGGTACCCTATTGAACACCCAATCCGTGATATCAGCAGATTCGCGAACCTTCTTGTGGTAACACAGTTCTACTCGAGCTTCCTCGAAGACTCTATATCGACTTAATGATGGTGGAGAAAAATTATCTGTTTCGATTGGCGCATACTGCTATTCGTGGTGAGTTTGTATGGGGTAGCATTACAAATTGTAACGACTGCATACTTTTAGGTGTAACGCAATCGAGCTGCAACTGTTATTAAACTGTAGTTAATCCAAACATATAAAGCATTTATCGTAGCAGTATGTTAGAAAACACGACAGAAAATGTTGCTGAAAAGGGGGAAAGTCAAAATGTTTGACATTTCAGCAAATATGTGTTTGTGGTTTTAGCAAACAAATGTTTGTTGTTTTAGCAAATAAATGTTTGTTGTTTTAGCAAACATTTATTCTGTATTTTGGTAACACTGCAAACTGTTATCGTATTACATTTATTGTAATAACAGAAAAATTACATGCTGATAAGTAGCCAACTCTGTTTGCTGTTAATAACAAAATTTATTTTGTGAGCGAAGAACAATAAATGTTTTTGCCAAAAAAAATTTTGTCTGCACCCAAATTGGTTAACATATCTCTTAAAGTAAACAAAAAATAAGCTGTAAATATAATTTGTAATATAAATATAATTTGAAATCTCAACACCCTAACATTAACGTTCATATACTTTATGTTGAATAATCAGCTTAAATTCACTCCAAATGTTTATTACATCTTCAGTTCGTACTGCACATTTACCCAAGTGTTGGTCGAGTTGCCTGCAAATGTTTTACTGTACAGAAACATATCATCATCTCGTATCAGTAGGCCGGTATCATGGAAATGCTTTCGTAAGCATTTATCAAAAATTGCCCAGGAGCACAACCAACGACTAATACTCGTATTTCTAAAGTACTGTATACATACATGTGTACATCCTAGCTCCTAGATATACCCAGTTGTCCTCAATTGATTTGGAGGTAGACTACAGCAGCCGAGAAGTTGCAATAAAAAACAAGCTTAAGTGGGCCCTGTTACACCAACACTACACTTTCCATGCTTAGTATCTCGTGTACATCATTACCATCGCCGTCGTCCGGGTAACTATTTAATGTACTCCAAGCAAATTTGGCTAAAAGAATAAAGTTTCTTTTTATTGCATCCCAAGTAGCTTTGGATTTCGTTTTTGTTGCTCGCCTGTCTTCTTTGAGAGGAAAAATCAACCAACACAAAGTTTATCTGAATGTTGATGGGTATCCATGGAATACGAATTTTGTTGTTGGAGGGGAAAAAACTAAATAAAGTTAATGAAAAATGTTGGTACTTTTGTAGAGGGGAAAGTTAAAAGTAGGTACACACATATTTGACAGTCTTAAAGTCAAAAGGAACAAATAAAGTAAATATTTTAGTTTCATTTGTTTTACTTTAATTAGTAACTTAAAGAGTGGAATATAAAATGTAGTTTTCATGTACAGGTGAACTTCCCTATAACGCCCATCTTCAGAACGTAGTTCTCTTTATCGTGACGAAAGGCCAAGTACGAACCACATTTTCTGATATTTCCAAACAATCTGATCTCTCTGTAACGAACTTCTCTATAAAGAAGTTCAAATTTGTGTTAGTGCCACAACCATAGAGTAAACTTATCTAGAGTACAAATATCTCTCATCTGACGTTTCATTTCACACTCTTCGTAATGAGATCGGAGTGATAGAGAGATATTTGACGAAAATTGACTTACACTAGGTAGAGTTACAAGAACTTCTGGCATGAATTTTACACGTCGTTTTGCTGAGAAACTCTGAAATTTAAATGTTTTTTTTCACTCTAACTGTTATTGTTATCATGCATTTGTGTTGTACTTAACACAGCAATTTTAGCTGTGTTGTGTAATAATCATTTATTAAATACCGTTGTCGTTTTCTTGTTGCTCATTGTCAACTAATCTCTCTATCTGTTGATATTAAATCAATACTTTTCAACATACCGCGTTCATTGCACACCAAGCCTAATGTAAATTTGCTGAGAGAAGTAGTTACTCTAGGTGTATTTGCTCTATGGCCACAACTAGGTCCACTCATGTTAAATTGTCATTTTATAACGTATTTTTTGTGTTAATGGGTTGTCACTGTCTATAACCAACTCGTTTCAGTTGAAGGACTTTTTGAGAGTGTTAACTTTACAAATGCAGGTAAATATCATGGTAAATATTTTGTGTCCTGAAATCCATAAAGAGCGTTAAAGTTTGTTATGTTTGACATTTGAATTTAGATGAAAAAGGTTTATTTTTCAAGCCATTTTTATCAAATTCAGTTTGGATGGAAATTAGGTGTTAGAGGCAGTAGATTATGATACTGCTGATTAACGAGATTAAGCGCTAGTCCTACTGGAGAACTATGTAATTACTTTCAAGAATATGACAGTCATCTTGGCGTCTAAATGAGACAATTTTTCAAATATTTCGGTTAGGAAATTTTTTGGTGATTGTTTCTTTTAGAAAACTTGGTTGACAAAGTTTTCCTTTGGTAATCTTTGTTGTCGAAGTATTCTCTTAGAAAGCTTGGTTGTCAAAAATTTTTTTACGAAAATTTTGTTATTCTATTTTTGTTCTAGAAATCTGTGTTGGCCAAGGTTACTTTTAGCAATTTTTATTGGCAACGTTTTTTTGTAAATGTTTTCTTATCGAAATGTTCGTCGACAAACTTTTCTTATAAAAACTTTATTGTCAAATCAATGTTTTCTTTTCAAAAATGTATTACAAAACTGTATTGTTCAAAACAAAAAAAATCAACCAAGAAAACGTTAAAAACAATTTGTTCCAAAAGGAAGCTGACACCAACGTTTCTTTTTCCTGTTCAAGTGACATAACGACAATTTTTCTTCCAGAAAAGTCGATATAAGCCTATGAAAACGCACAGCGGCTCGTGACGTGTGACGGCTTGTATCGCTGGCCCTATCGAAACAGTTGGATGGTAAATATCCACCGGCAACAAATGTAACGTCGCATCATTGCGATTGGTGTGCAGAACACCCGTAATGCACATGATGGCCATACTATAAACCATAGTCAGTTGTGAACAATACCCAGCAGCGGAAGTCATGCCCTGGAAGGCCCGAAATGATAACCAAACAGGCCTTCTTTAAAATACGGAAGGCCTTCCCTCCACATTGCCTCCTCTTTTGTTTTTAACATTGCGTGAGTTTGGGAGGCAAGGCCTTCCTTGCCCATTGCCTAAAGAAGGCCTTAGAAGGCATGCAAAGAGGAAGGCCTTAGAAGGCCTTCTACTTTAATTTATTTTTGTTAAACAAAACTAATATCTAATCTTTTTAAATTGAAAATTTTAAAAATACCCTGAAAAATATTAAATAAAAAATATAATTTTAAAATTTGTATGAAATTTTCCAATTAAATTACGGATAAAAAGAATCGGAAATTTTTTTTTCAAAATTTTAAAAATGTTCTTGGTTATATCTGGTGAACAAAATCATGCATTCCCCAGGCCTTTTTGTGGAAGGCCTTGCGACATCCGTCGCTGGGTATGTGGACTTCTAACGCATTCGGCAACACATAGGTCATTATCGTCCTCATCACCGATACATAGATTCAGTCAACAACCCCCGGAGAAATCCCAAGTGCAGAGGGCTATCGTCGACTTTCCCACACTATCAAATTTATTTGGGTCTGAAACTAAGCTTGCTGTTCAAAATATCACCCATGTAACGGGCTTTTCAATAAGAGCGCTACAAAAGTTTTTTTAAATAAAACAAAACCGGTTTTAGATACCAATGAAATTCTTTATTCCTGTGAAAGTACGTTCGATGCCATTATGTATGGAACTCGATTTCTTTTGCATGGCCACCACGGGCACGCTTGCAGAAGTCCAGACGCTGAACCCAATTTTCGACGGTTTTCAAGCATAAATCGGCCGATACTGCTGCAATTTCACGTTCGATATTCGTACGAAGTTCATAAATAGTCGCTGGCTTGTTGGCATAGACCATAGACTTGACGCAGACCCACAGGAAATAATCTAACGGCATCAAATCGCACGACCGAGGCGGCCAATCGACTGGTCCATTTCGTGAGATAACACGTTCACCAAACTTGGTTTCCAATAAATTGATTGTGGCATTCGCTGTGTGGCTTGTGGCGCCGTCCTGTTGGAACCACATGTTCTCCAAGTCCTTATTATCCAATTGGGGCTAAAAATATTCGGTTATCATTGAACGGTAGCGATTCGCATTCACAGTAATGTGCCAGTCTTGATCATCACGGAAGAAGTACGGCCCAATGACGCCGCCGGCACATAAACCGCACCAAACCGTAATTTTTGCGGGATGCAATGATGACTCATGGATTATGTGTGGATTGCTGTCTGACCAATTACGCATATTTTGCTTATTGACGAAGCCATTCAGCCAGAAATGAGACTCATCATAAATTGGACGTAGCGCTCTTAAAGTTGAGGCCACTGACTCCAAATTTCGGTAGTAAATTTTAATAATTTCGACTCGTTGTTGGCTCGTATATCTTTCCATGATGAAATCGCAAACCTTACTGAAGAGAAATGTCAAAAGAGCGGGAAAAAATATGGCGTCGTTTGCTGTCCCTATCGATTTACTTTTGTAGCGTCTCTGTTGAAAAACCCTTTATTTGGGATAATTTTCAAGATTCATTTCAGACCGGTTCCAAGTGTTTTTCGAGATCTTGTTGAAGTCACCCTTAACCTTAACAGCAAACGATTCCTCAATGTACCTCCCAAAATTATTGTAAGATGGAAATCGTACATTATCATCCAGGAGATCAATAGATCGGTCACATTCTGACGTTTCGATGGTAGTAGTCTAGTGCCCAGAATAGTCCTGCGGGTACTCTAGAGACGTGTTGCCTGGCGTCAGTAAAAAGTGACAATTACGATAAAAGAGCAGAGAGAAGCTAATAAAAGGGTGCATCCAAAGTAAAAAAGACTGACGAGTAATGTAATGTAATGTTCAAAATCCATCCCTACTCCAACAAATTTATTAACCTTTGCCGGAACAACAAACATAGTAAACATATATTTTTTGTTTTGATCACATATTTTTCTTCTATTCTGTCAGGGTCACAGGTTCGAATCTTGTTTAAAAAGTATCTGTGTTTTGACGTAGAATACGTCTTACCTTACGGTATGAGGAGTCATGTCAGGTTTTTATTGTTGTAATCTTTATTTCATTGAATTTGAGGAAACGGCTAGATGAATTTTTTTAAATTTTTTTTTGTAGGTAAATGAAGATGTTATCTTTCGTTTGATATACATTTCATATTGGTTGATATATTTCTAGTATTTTAATTTCTCAAATGAAAATTGTTTAAACACATACACTCAAACATATGTGTGGTGTTTGGTTGAGTGTTTTTGGTTGCTCAACATTGCTTAGGAACATGTATCTAGTAAAAAGTGAAACGAACAGCAAAGCTAATGTTGCTTGGCAACATGTATCTAGTAAAAAGTGAAACAAACAGTAAGCTAACGTAATAAAGCTTTTTTGCGAAAGCTTCAATAAAGCTGTTGTAACATTAATTTTGAATTGTAAAGCGTAAAGCTTTCACACAACGCTCGAATGCTAATGCGAAGACTCGATAAGGTAAACCTTTTTTAATATTAGGGCGGCCCTCTCAACATTCGCAGAACTTATTTCAATAAAAATATTAATTAAAATACATAAATTAAATTAAGTTTAAAAAAATTGAACATAATATTTTTTTTTAAACGGACTTGAATCAAATGCCGTTGGTAAATATAAAAATTACAGCAGACAGTTGTCCGAGGCCTTCGGCCACGGACTGTCCCTGCAGGCCGTGTCTCTGACACAGCCTGTAGGTATAGTCCGTAATACGCCATCTGATAAGACAGAAAACATATATAACAATAAATGATAAATAATATAAGCAAATGAATTTATTGTTATATATGTTTTCTGTCTTATCGGATGGCGTATTCTACGTTAAACTTAATGGCCGTGTCTCTGACACAGCCTGCAGGGACAGTCCGTGGCCGAAGGCCTCGGACAACTGTCTGCTGTAATTTTTTTTAGTTTGTGGTTGTTTGTCATTATTATGAAAAAAAATCTGAATACCTTTGGGAATAGAGTGACAAAAATCATAAATATTATTGTTTGAAATCTAAATAAGTGGATCACATCAAATGGTAGGAAAAATCCTAAAAATAAGAAATCGCTAAAATATTCGTTTCAATATGTTTATAATAGGAAACGTAGCATCCAATCGGCAAATAAACCATATAATTTACCTCCACCTGATACATACGGTAGGTTAGGTAGAAGTGCCTGTTATACTTAGTCCAATGAGGACTCTTGTTACACGACTGGACATCATTTTCCGTCCCTGTCGATGTCGTTAAATTGAACTGGTATGGTTAAGGGACTGTCATACCATATGATACCCCATCCTGATATTCCGAGATAAGACTGAATGCACCGATTTAAACATACCCTCACCCTAACTCAACCAGTCATATTAGACCCAAGATATTCTTGGCACTTTTTAAGGAATTTGAGGAATGTTCGTTGCCTGCCTGGCTGGCTGGTCAACACGATAACTGCGGTAAATCTTTGCCTTCTGTTACCTGGTATACGTCCTTTCCAGGTCGTGCCGCCTTTTGCTAGACTGCCTATCACATCTGGTGGGTACATGTGAAGCACAACCCCCAAACCATAGTTATGAGATGTGCGAATTAAACTCGTGATATACATATACCATTGCCATACTCAGGACCTTTGACAACAGACTTAGCTATTTAGATATTTCGGTCACCGGCCACCAAGCGACAATGCCGTAAAGCAATATAGGGCCAACAATAACTGTATATATCCACTAAACAATTTTCGGGGAGAGGGCTCCGATGACCTTTGTGCATACATAATGGGTCACTGTGGCTTTGCTGATCGTTTACATAGTGTTAGGCTTGAGACTACGTTTTCTGCCGATAGTCGCACCTATGTATCCTTCAGGCAAACGACTCAAGATACGATGGCTTAATATACGCATCCTTTTGGTTTCTATAAAAGAGTACTATTAGACAGTCTGCTGATAAAGCCCTGAAGCATATGTCTGGATGTAGAAGGGTTTTCACCTGTACTGAAATTGCCATATCGTCATTATTTTCTACGAATTTGTAACCTCATACCTCTAACTCAAGCAAAGCATTGCTAAAATCACGAGAAGTGGAAATAAGACTTATCCTTGAGAAGTTGATATATTCATGTACCTAAGCGTAAGTCGCCCAGAGGTCACATTAGTTATCGTCTGATCAACAGATAGTGTCGATAGATCAGATTTTATTGATCCGGTAAGACGTTAAACCTCCCTTTATATCGATACATGCGGCAAGATTATACTCCCTCAGACAGCTGAGAAGTACATCCACAGAAAAAGTCGTGACCGAATTTAGAGGTTGTCACAACCGCATTAGAGGTTGCAACAACTACATTAGATGCCATCACGTCCGTATTAGAGGTTGTCACTACTGCGTTAGAGGTTGTCAGAACCGCATTAGACGTTACCATAATCGCATTAGAGGTTGGCACAAGCGCATTAGAGGTTGAATTGCAGTTGTGGGGACTAAATTCAGTTGTACCAGCAGCCGCATTTAGGTTGCTACAACCTCTTTTCAAACAGTTAGTTATGTGAATGTACCTATTATGGTCGTGCGCAGACATGTGTCAATCACCTTTCCAATGCCTTCGGAAGCAGATAAGTATTTTGGAGTAATATATAACGATTTCTCCATTTTCGGAATGAATACCACTTTGGATTCTTTCCATCTAACTGGAGTATAGGATAGCCCGAATAAAGGTTCTGAATCCAGGGAGCCAAAATATGCTGTTCACTTTGAAACTCCACTGGTGCTATACCGCCCATGTCAGGTAGCTTTTAAACTTCATATTGGCCTTTGTAGATTTTCATTAGTCATGATATATCTTGTAACGTTAGAGATGACGTGGTTCTTCGGGGCATCTAAATTTATAAAAAAAATCGCTAAAAATAAAAATGTGACAAAATCTCCGAAACCAGGCGTTAAATTATGAAAATGCCCCCATTTTCCAAATTCGTAAGGAGACAAAGAGCTCTATTACACTATGACATTTCTTGCGGGCATATTTTTCACTTATTTTTTAAAGTTGCTACGTAATTCGTCGAGCTATTACACGTTGAATTTTTCCAATTGCGAATTACTGAATTATCACAAAAGTAATAACCATGAATGTCACAATCAAGACAAAAACGAAAACTACATAAAGAGAAATTGAAAAAAATTCCCTCGGCATTTCATGGAATTTTTTGGCAAATTCACGAATTTTCTTGCGGGGATAAATTCATCGTGTAATAGTGCTCAAAGTGATGCCATACACACAAAAAAATAACTTTCAGTTTCAATTAAAATATTCGTATATCCAAACAAAATATCAATTGAAAATCCTGTGATAAAAAAATTCACATATGAGCTACAATATTTGTAGGTTGTTCATTGGAAAAATATTATTTTTTAATCGATATAAAATTTCTCCCATCTACGAAGAAATTAGTAAGTTGTTTATCACAAATATTTTCGCTTTCAGTCGATGAAGAAATTCACATATTAACAAACTAAATTTTCGTTTTGTCATCGATCCAGGATATTTTTAGAAATTTTGTTTCTTTAAAAAAAATATGAAACATCCTCTGTAGGATTCGATTTCACATTCGCTGGACGATCGTTTCGATGTTTGAGAATTATAATAACCCGCTACGCCACCGACTGCCTGTACAAACTTATCACTAACCGAAGTTATTTGGTTGTTCGTGTCGTATTTATCGAAACGAACGAAAATAAAAATTAGTAATTTTTTTTAATTTAACCTAAACGTTTGTTAGAAATGGTATACATATTGGTGAATTTATTTGTTACCCAGGTAAATTGAGTGTGAATTATGGTATTTTTGAAACCGAAAAAAGCTTCATCAAATATTGTTGTATTTCCTATGAAATTTTTTGCTGCTAACATTCATCGATCTTCATTTCAATATTTGATAAATTTTTTAGTATATGAATGAAAAATTTAATTGATTGATGCAATTTTTCACGTACCAATTTTTTTGTTAAAATTTGACGGTCGTCTGTTTTTTTAAAAATAATTTAGATTTTGTATTATAGACAGCTCTTAAGGTTGAAGTCTCTTTCTGAGTTCAACAATTAGGTAATTTTTGACAATATCACACTCCGTTTCAGAGTTACGAACATATTTTGTATTTTACTGATTTGTGATTTATGCGTTTATTTTGTTATTATCATATTTTGAATTGGTGCGAAATAATGCGATATATTTAGACGTAAATTATACAATGTTGATGTTTTTAAATGTACGAAATATAATTTGAGTTTCAATTATTGAACAATTTACTCCTATAATTTTTCGAATTTCTTGGGCTTTTAAATTTGCTTTTGGAATGTTGTTGAGGTTTGCGAAGACAGTTAGAGAAACACTGCTCTCACGCAACACCACACAATATATGGAAAATGCTATTATCTCTCTTCTTTTTATATGATTTTCTTAAATAAATCACAACAATTTATTATCATCTTAAATGTGGTAAACAAAATGTCACAAATAACAATATTTTATAGATTCTTAACTATCCTTGACCACAATAGCAGAAACATTTCATCGACAAGAAAAACATAATGAAGTTTGCATTTATGGTTTCCACAGGAGCAGAGAAAAAACCACAGAAAAATAACTGAAACACATTATCCTTTATCATCCTCACCAACATCCATCCCCTTGTCTTCATTGCCATCAATAACTCAATGATATTGTTATTGAATTTTATCTATCAGTTGCTGTGCAACATAAAACCCATATCTTTCAAAACAGCTAGTGAGGAAAGAGATGGGTCGGTCGGTCAGTTGGTCGGTCGGTCCATCATCATCACAATGTATAATGGATGTAGTTCATCATGTCGGTTAAGGCAAGCTGTGTACAGATTTTAGGGTTAAAATGGCAAATACGGTAAACACAATGAGTTACGCCCAGAGTTGGTGGTAGACGGAGGCGTGATATTAATAAAGATAATAGATTTTGTTGGTCAATGAATATTTAACAGGACTCCCAAGGACATACATACACATCTTGATATTCAAACTGTGGTATACGATAAATTATTTCGAACAGAACTAGAAAAATAATTGCTATGAGGATTAAAAAATATTGAGTGGTTGGGAACGTTGGCTGATGGAGATTTAAATTTCAATAATTGAATAGCTGGATAACTGGTCCTAACAGTTTCTCACGCTTCTGAAGGTATTTGGAAATTCCTTTATCGTTTTCATCCTTATGACGTTGCTACTAGTTCAGATGGCGCACAAAATTGTAATGAAATCATCTGTATAAATTTTCATACATTTCTGCATCAATTGTGGGCGATGTAGAGCTACAGATATCGAAAATCTGTCCGTAAATCCGATAAAAAATTAACCTCTACCTACAGTCATTAGTACTGATAGGCAACAAAGCCAGCAGAGTATTGTTGTTCGCATTCCCGCTGCACAGTGTGTCGGTCATATGTCACCGAAAATGGAGATTAATTCATAAAGGCTACAAATATGATCAGATTTGAATAAAATTTGGCACGAAGTACTTATATTATTGTTGGACTATAGGATCTGCACAAAAGGGGTTATATTACATCTCCCATATAACATAAATGTATCTCTAGACAGGCAACAATAGGGTTTTCAACCATATTTGAGATAGTAATTTAGAAACTTTAATTGTCAGTATTTTAGCAAAAGTTTGATGCATTCTCAATTGTTTTAATCATTAGAGGGAAATTGGTATTAGGATTTTAAGGTATAATTAAGTCATACAAGGTCGGCTTGAAAGCTCCCCGTAGTTTATTAAAAGTCAACACTGTTTCTGTCAAATATCGTCTGTAGTGACAATGTGAACAAAACGGTCACTTGTCTAATGAGAAGAGCCACAAACTTCGAAACTAGTTCAAATTAAAGATGGGCGCGTGCCTAATTTTCTGGGTACAATCCGACACAAGCACGAAGATGATATTAACAAACAAACACGAAAAATCACGGTCTAACACGGTCTAAAAAGAGTATACTTTACACTGAAAACATTAGGTAAAAGGGTATACAATGTTTAGAGAAATGTTAGAAACAAAAGGATGCGTAACAGGGACAAAATAGTTTTACATTTTTCGGAGCATACATAACCCACTATTGTCTCACCGAAACGGTTGCCAAACTAGCCAGTTTGCATTTAAAGTTTTTATTTACTTGAATTGCGAGTCCTTTCTTAGAACTCCTCTTTGTATGTGCTCTATGCACGATGGCATTTCTTGTGGGCAAATTTTTCAGTTCTCTTTTAAAGTTGCTAGGTAATTCATCGAGCTATTACACGTTGAATTGAATTATTGAATTATCAAACCATGAAATATCAATATCAAGACAAAAACGGAAAATACATAAAGAGAAATTAAAAAAAACCCCGCAAGACAATGTCCAGGCATTTCATGGCATTTGTCTCCTCTCTTATTTCTCTCTGCCTAACGAATGTAAAATTCACGAATTTTCTTGCGGGGATAAATTCATTGTGTAATAGTGGCCGTCGGTGGTGCAATGGGTAGTGTGCGCGCCTCTTGTACTTGAGGTCCTGGGTTCGATCCCTGCTCTGGCCGCCTTAAAATTTCTTTCGACGGCGGTCACCTCGCATAGTGACGACGACACTATCGAGTATTTAGCCATGAAAATACTTCTCAAAAATATCGTTCGGAACCGGTGTAAAACTGTACGTGCCAATCAGTGAGTATAAAACTAGAAAGCGCACAGCTCACTGGTTGTGAGAAGCTCTCCCCGATTTCTTTTTTTTTAATAGTGCTCTATATCTTTTTTTTGTATTTTGTTTGCAATTTTGTACGACGGGCCGATGCTTGACTTTTATGGTGTGTATTTTCTTTTAAATGTGTGACAGAAGAAGTCAATTGAATTGTTCTTTGTATTTTAACACGGTTGTAAAATTCACATAGATGAAGAGCTGCAGCTGACAGAGGTGCATTCAATTGGTAACATTGTCAATCACGAACAAATTGTCAATCACTGACAGAATTTTAGTTGTGTGCGATAAAGCGATAACGAATAATTTCCCAATATTTAATTTTTACGATATTATTTCGGGATTCTTCGTCTTTTTTCGTGTTGCACGAAATTCAAAGTTTCTGCACGAACTCATCATGCACACAAATCGTGGCACAGCAAAAGCACGGCCCGTGCCCACCTCTAGTTGAAATCCTAGTTCGGGCTGTTTACATTTGTTTCTAATTGCAGAAAACGCTGATATTTTAGCACAAAGAAAATTATAAATATTGAAAGCAAATTTTGTTCGACTTGAATACGAACGAAAGCTTTCGTTCGAAATCGAGAAACAGCCACATATATTGAAAACATTATTTCAAAAGCATTCCGATTCCACAACCATGAATGTGTATGTTTTAAAAAAATCGGAATGCAAATGTTCTGAATTGAAAATCGCAATACCTATTCCTATATTTCATAACAAATGTCAGCAGATTTCACAACCTTTTCCAATAAAAAGTTAGGAATTGTCATTGCCGACAATGAGAATTGTTTTGGAATTTGCATTAAATTAAAATCCAATGTAGTACAAAATATTTGTAGATGAGGATTATATTTGTAGATGAGATTTTGGCTTCTTATTTTTGTTCTGATTTTGCGTTTAGAATTCGGAATCAGTTACGCCATGAGACATTGGGAACGAAATTGTAACTATTTTTGTGAGTCACCAAAATAATTAATCTCAATTTTTTCCTAGAACCTGTCTCAGTGTTAGCAAATACAGTGGAAAATGCTGATGAAAAAGTGGAAAATTTTGGCTACTTCTTCAAACTTATGTTTGTTGCTTTAGCATAAATTTTGTTAGATATGTTATCAAGACTACAATCCGTTTGTTGTCATGCCAGTAAATTTGTTGTAATGGGAGACATATTGCCTGCTGATTGGCGGCAAATATTGTTTGTAGTTGATATCTAACTTCACTTTTTGAGTGACCATCCCAACAACTACTCAGGTAAAGTTTGGGCAATGTACTCTGTGGTTACCTATATGCTTCAACTTCAACTATATATCACACGTTTAAAAGAACGGCAGGAACCATACTTATGTTTGCAAGCATGAATTGAAGATCTGCTGCTCTTTTGTTTCTATATTGTCTGCTACGTTTTTATTTTCAGCAGTTTTCAACAAACAAAGCTACATTTGGGTTACAAATAGTTATATATTATAAACTACTAATCATTGTGTCTCAAACATATAATATTGAATAGCATGTTATATTGAATAACAAACACGATATATTTGCATTTAAACAACAATCAAAGACAGATTTCTCAGCGTGCATAATTACTCGACAAGTTTGCTGTTTTCAAGAACTTCGAGTAGAAACTAAATTTCCCATTACATCTCGTGAAGGGAAAGTGTGTGGAGTTTTCTTAAAAATCTAAAATCTCCGACTCGAACTCTGAAGTTTAAAAATTTTCAACTCTGACTTCTAAACAATCATTTATCATAATTTTTTTTTTGAATAAGTGATGATTTATCCGACCTTTCGTATTGTATTCAAAAATTACATTATTCGAGCGTATGGTCGTATTTTTAATTAATTTTTTCTTCGATATTTCGCTACCCTTTGGATAGCATCGTCAGGAAGATAAACACAATTATTATCCAAAGGGTAGCGAAATATCGAAGAAAAAAATTAATTTAAAATACGACCATACGCTCGAATAATTTAATTTTTGAATTTTTGTTTTGTTTATTGTTACCAATTATAAAGAACCACGTGAATATAAAAATTATTCACAATCTACAAAGTTAATAAATAACACTGTGTGCAATTTTTTAAGTCATGGAAATATATATAGCCATATAGGGACACCACTGCGTGATAAAAGACCAAAGAAAAGACCCGTGTCTCCCAGTTTTGGGGCCTCGGTGTCATTTTTGCAAAAAAGTGATCATTTTGTCAGGCTCATATCTTGCAATTCGTTCGGAATATTGATTTACTCTCTGAGGGAAAGTTGTAGCCATTGTCATAGAGAATAAAAATTGTCAACATATAAAATCAAAAAACTTCAAAATTATCACTTTTTTGCAAAAATTACACCGAGGCCCCAAATCTTTGTAGGCCCATAAAACAAAGTGCATGACTTTGGGCAAAACTGGGAGACACGGGTCTTTTTTTTCGGTCTTTTATCACGTAGTGGTGTCCGTATATGGTTATATTTTTTCGTGTTGCACTGTGTAATTTTTCGCAAATTATTATTAACCCTTTGAGGACCATATGTTTTCGGCCGACTCGATTTTGTTCTTTTGTTTACTTTTTGGGATCTTTGGGTTACAAATTGTTATGGCACAAAAAATGTGTCTCGAAGTAATGGGAAAGAAGGCAAAATATACTTGTGTTTCACTCCTGCCCGGCTTTTTCTTTGACCCGTTTCTTCGCCTTGTAAGATAGACAAATTGTTTACCAAGGGCCAGGTAGAGAATTACCGTCTCAAAGTGGGATTATCGATCAAAAAACGCGATTATGACCAAAAGAGCGTTATATTTTGATATTTTTTTTTTAATAAATGAGTCAATAACATTTAAATAAATGAAATATAAAATTTAAAAATATTTAAATTGGATTTAAAAATAAAATATATATTTTCTACGTTTAATTACCTTTATTTAATTCGTCTAATATTTTATATTGTTAAAAAAAATATTTTTTTATATTATAATTGTTGTTATTTTTTAAAGGCCAGACTAAAAAATTAACTAATAAAAAACATTTTTTCAAGTCTTCGACACCAGTATAACGTGAAATTAATTTGTTTTGAAATATGTTTCAATATTTTGCCCATAACTAGTATCGGATCACGCCACTTTTTTGACCCATCCGACGGTGAAAGTCTATGTATATCAGATTACTATGAAGACAAATCTACCAAAAATCCCTGTCAATTTATATCAACTTAGTATCAGTTTCATTTTGTACAGATGTCAGTAGGCTACAACTACGACTCTGATAAACAAAGTTCGCAGACTTCGAAACAATCGTTTTACAATGTAAATTCAAATCCTGCTTGTAACTGTTGAAAATTTTTTATTAAAAAAATATATGTTCCAAGCTAAACTATGGTTTACTATTTCTAAAGACAAAAGCGTTATAAAGCGGGACTTCTTTGTAAAATGCGGGATTGTAATCCAAGGCGGGAGAAGACATTGTAAAACGGGATGATTGGTCAGGTTAGCCGTGACACACATTGCCCTAAGCAAATAAAGGGGTTGTCAACAGAGACGCTACAAAAGTAAATCGATAGGGACAGCAAACGACGCCATATTTTTTTCCGCTCTTTTGACATTTCTCTTCAGTAAGGTTTGCCATTTCATCATGGACAGATATACGAGCCAACAACGAGTCGAAATTATTAAAAGTTACTACCGAAATTTGGAGTCAGTGGCCTCAACTTAGGAGCGCTACGTCCAATTTCTGAATTCTGAATTTCATTTCTGGCTGAATGGCTTCGTCAATAAGCAAAATATGCGTTATTGGTCGGACAGCAATCCACACGTAATCCATAAGTCATCATTGCATCCCGAAAAAATTACGGTTTGGTGCGGTTTATGGGCCGACGGCGTTATTGGGCCGTTCTTCTTCCGTGATGATCAAGACCTGCACATTATTGTGAATGCGAATCGCTACCGTTCAATGATAACCGAATATTTTTAGCCCCAATTGGATAATATGGACTTGGAGGACATGTGGTTCCAACAGGACGGCGCCACAAGCCACAAAGCGAATGCCACAATCAATTTATTGGAAACCAAGTTTGTTGAACATGTTATCTCACGAAATGGCCTAGTCGACTGGCCGCCTCGGTCGTGCGATTTCACGCCGTTAGATTATTTCCTGTGGGGCTACGTCAAGTCTATGGTCTATGCCAACAAACCAGCTACGATTGATGAACTTCGTACGAATATCGAACGTGAAATTGCAGCAGTATCGGCCAATTTATGCTTGAAAACCGTCGAAAATTGGGTGCAGCGTCTGGACTTCTGCAATCGTGCTCGTGGTGGCCATGCAAAAGAAATCGAGTTCCATACATAATGGCATCGAACGTACTTTCACAGGAATAAAGAATTTCACTGGTATCTAAAACCGGTTTTGTTTTATTTAAAAAAACTTTTGTAGCGCTCTTATTGAAAAACCCGATACTACTGAAAATGTTTTCAAGACAAAATTTCTAACTGGGAAGTTATTGCCTCTGAAAAATTCAGAATGGTTACTCTAACCGTACTCATGATATTTTTTGGCTGATATTTTTTGGCTTACGCAAACGTTGTTTAAAACTAAATCAATATAATTTCCGGATTCTGAAAACTCTGTAATACTGCTTGTAAAGAGATAAATATTCTTTATTTCTTCTCTAATTTCTTAAAAGCAATTTTGATTAGTTTCTTGGTAGATGTTTGAAAAATTTCTTAATTTTAATACTTCTTTTAAATCAACCCCCCCTTAATAACTCTTCCCACCACCCACTGCTCTACCCAAAATGTTAGTTCAGCCACTTACCTGTGTCGTGAAGTGAGTACCCTTGCGTGACCCCAACAATGAGCCACCAAATGATGCTTCTATGGTATAACTGTTTGTGATGCCCAGCATCCAGACCACTATACGGCCGGTACCCTCTTTGCTGCGTTGGATTTTGAATTTACAATTTTCAAAGGAAAACTGGGAGGGCAAAGAACATAAGAAAAAGAGAAGAAAGATAAAGAATGAAAATTAAGTAAGAAAACTCACACATACGTAGTTTTATCAAGATTAATCTTAAAAAACTTTTTCCACCAACACACTAACTAATTAAAAATGAAGAGGAAAATGCTTAAGAGTTGGCAAAGTATACAAAGTATTCCAAGTCTCTATGGAATAGGTAAAATACCAAGAGGCCCAGGATGTATGAACAAGGCTGGAAAGTATTTCAAACATCTGAGTTTTCTCTCTCGGGCACTTACGAGTCGGTAGCGAGGAACATCTATAGATGTGCCCTTATCAACAACTCCTTTCACCCAATGTGGTATGGCGGGGTGGTAGTTAGGGATACAAAGCACTTACCTTATCTGCTACGTTTTTGTGCAACATAAGTGGAAAAACTTGTTCGGTAAGTTTCTTTTCCGGACTACGTTTGTTCTCACAGCCATAAATGAAAATGTTGTGCCGGCGCGAGTGTGCGTGCATATCACAGTACATGGAAACACCACATTCATCAATCAGTCTGGAAATGAAGAACAATTTCGAAAAAGAAGGGTTAACAAAAAAAAAAAAACGGAAACTGATGATTTAACAAAGTCACAGTCCGGAGTAGATTTGTTGAAACAACAGAATTTTTTTTCAGTAATAATCATGGCATAAAAGAGTCGTATATATATTTTTTATGGCAATATAAGAAAGGCAGAATATTGTTCTAAACACTTTGCTTTGCTTTGTTGTTCACATTGTAGATTTCAGTTATACAAGACATTCAGGCAAACGCAAACACACGTGATGTTCCATAGAAAATCCCTCAGCTCAGAATACTTCGCACGATATGCGAGTCGTATGTTTCCACAAGAAGTACTTTCGAGATTTAAATTTTCAACAAACGCGCTTGGGACAAGGTTCGAAAACTGGGTAGTAAAACAACCCGTGATTGGGTTCCTCTGAATATTGTTTGTACGCATCGCGAGCGCGTAGGCGTTCATTATGCAAAAACTTACTACTGGGGCAGGCCACGAGAAGTGAGAAATAGCGGGTCAGGGATTTTGACCTTTGTTTGACCATATATCGAAAGGTGATGTCAATGTATACAACTCCAAAAAAAATACAAGTAAAACTCCTGAAGTTGTTGCAATTTCAAATTTGAAAATTTGAGAAATTTAGTATTTTTCTGAATTATTCAAAATTTTATATCTCGGAAACGAAAACGAAAAAATTTTTTGAAGGAAAATTAAGGAAAAAAATCAGAAAATAGCCTACACTGAACAAAAATTTCGTAATTGTAGTTTAAAGAAATAATCGCATTTTAAATAAAGAGCCGGAGCTAGAAAAATAATTAATCATTCATGAGAATTTAGGAAATTTAACTATCTTTCAGAAACAGAAATAATTGGTATTTTCAAGTAGTTTCTGAGATACACCATTTTTGTGGGACGACCTTTACGCATAAAAAGCGAAAATGCATTGTTTACAACTGTTTCTCTTTATTGTTCTTCTTTAGTTACTCATTAAACTTTGACGCACTGAGCATATGTACGGAAAGTATTTTGAAACATTTTTGGTTAATGTATGAGAAATTCATACTACTACAAGCTTACAAGGCATGAACATTTTTCTAATTGAAAAATGGTTATTTTTTGGTGGAAATAATAGACAATTCATTTCAACACTCATTCACTGGCATGACTAGTTTCGAACTCCGTGACAAGTTCATCATCAGATGTCTAACTACTGTGCCTGAATTGATACCATCGGTTGTAAAAAATTGTCCGTACACCTTGTTGTTTTCACGTCATTTATGTGTTAATCCTAAAATACCCACCCGATTTTGATGAGGTATACCATTTTTAAAAAGCCTAATAAATACTCTAAACAAATCATGTATTTAAAACTAAAATTATTTCGTATATTTATTAAACGAAGAAAATTAAAACAAAAACACTTAAAATATAGGTAAAAAATTGTCCATACAGGATAGGTAACTTGAAATTAAGTTCAATAAAGTGTATTTTTAAAAGAATTTTGGTACAATTTATGTAATATCGAGTATGACATCCTTTAGCCTCTATAACATCCATTAAGCGACTTATGGGTATCATAGACAACGCCAACTTATGGGTAATTTCTGTCCCAATATTTTGCCATTCCTCTATAATGACATCTTTCAGCATTTGCTTATAGGTGTTGTGTTTTTTTGGATTTTTTTTCTCTAGAACTTCCCATAAATGCTCTATGGGGTTAAGATCTGGGCTCTGAGGATGGTGAGAAATCACTTCTTTCACATTGTAGAGTAACCATTCTCTTACAACCATTGACGTGTGCTTCGGATCATTGTCGTGGAGGAACCGAAAGGCATCTCCTAGGCCCTATTTCATTGCGCTAGCTTTTAGATTTTGTTTCGAAATATATCAATAATACATTTTGTCCATTTTGGTTTCAACAAACACAAGATTTCCGACTCACCAGCTGACATAGCACCCCATACCATTACACAGCCTCCACCGTGATTCACCGTAGCCTTAAGATTTTTTTAATTAGAGGGCAGTGTTTTCTTTTCGCCACACAAACCGTTTTCCATCTGACCCAAAAATATTAAACTTGCTCTCGTCCGTAAATATTACTTTTTCTCAGAAATCATCCGAATGGTTAATATACTTTTTTGCATATTCTAAACGTAGCTTTATATTCTTTTTGGATATAAAGGGTTTTTTGCGAGGAACACATGCCTTAAATTGGTTTAGGTGGAGAAAATTTCGGATGGTTTGTGGATTGCAAGAAACATATTCGGTGTTTTCAATGTTTTCTGCAAGTTGTACCGCGCTTATTTTAGGATCAAGCTTTACCATATGATCTATGATTTTTGGATGTCCTCTTCCCGGCATCATATTGAATGATCCAGTTTGTTTGTGCTGTTGGATCACATATTGAACAGATGATCGTGGTCTAGACACACATTCCGCAATTTCTCTTAAACTTTTGCCGTCAGTTTTCATTTTAACAATCAATTCTTTGATGTCAGTGGAAATCTTTAAATGATTATTATTTTTTGAACATATTTTAGTTAAAGAATAAATAATTATATCGGAAACCAAACAACTAGAATACTAAATTGTACGAATAAAAGGAAAACTGTAAACAACCGTTACAATTGGTGTTGTTTTTTTCATTTCTTTTGATGCTGTACGGACAATTTTTTGACTACTTTCTTTTTGACCATTCAGTGTGTACTAAAAAGTTCAACTTGGTTACACTTTAAGTTTTACTAATCATTTACAGTACAAATTACACTATACAAAAAGATTATTTCACTCAAATCAGACAAGAACTTTCTGAGATACAGTAAAATACGTTGATGTGTTCTGCAATTCACATGTGCGAATTAGTATCGATCGAAGATCCCTAAGTATCAACATCACTGAAAGGCCTATAATTCCAACAACAAGAACAGATAGAATGCAATTTCCTGTTGCAAAACGTTGCATTTTCCCTTTTGTATCTCAAAAACACTTGAAAATACCAATTTTTTTTCTTAATTAATTAAATTTCCTAAATTCTCATGAATGATTGATTTGTTTTTGCTCCGACTCTTTATTTAAAATGCGATTGTTTTTTTTGCACTACATTTGCGAAAATTTTTTGCAGTGTAGGAGCAGTTCATTAAAAAAAATTAAAATATCTCAAGTCGTTTTCGAGATATAAAATTTTGAATAATTCAGAAAAATACAAAATTTCTCAATTTTTCAATTTTGAAATTGCAAGAACAACTTCAAGATTTTACTTTTATTTTTTGCGGAGTTTTATATATTGACATAACCTTTCGATATATGGACCAAAGGTCAAAATCCCTTACCCACAATGTCACACTTCTCATGGCATGACCTGACGCCTCTCGCACCTTATATTCAAAAAGTAATATTTTTATCAAGAAGTGTGTAGAATGTACGAAAGAGCACATAAAGTGTACCAAAAAGTTTATAGATCGTACTAAAAATAAATTGTACCGATAGGGACGTAATATGTACCAACAATGTACATAGAGTGAATCAAAAATTAACTAAAAAGTACATAAAGAACATACAGTGCACGTAATTAAAATACAATATATTGCAAAACCGCAAATTTAAACCAAGACAAAAATTATAACAAAAGGTACATTTGTAAAACGAAAAATGTGACAACGTACTTATATTATTTTTTGCTACATTATTCATATGTACACTTTTTACTGTTTTGGTATTTTATATGTTTTTTGTGACCGTCGGTGGTGCAATGACAGCGTCGCGGCTCTTGTGCATGATAACGTGGGTTCAATCACTGTGCTCTGATCATGTTAAACTTCTTTCGACGGAGGTCACCTCGCTTAGTGACGGCGACACTATCGAGCATTCAGCCATGAAAAAGCTTCTCAACATACCGTTCGGAACCGGAGTATTTTTAATGTTTTTTCGTGGTAATATTAAGATACATTTTTTATACATTTTTTTGATTCTTACTATTTTTTAGTGTTATTTGTTGCCACACGTTATGCACCTTTTGATTCACCTTTTCGTACACTTACGTACTGATTATGTGCTAAATTGATACTGTTGAAAATAAACGTTTTTGAGTTCTCATGTTAATGTAAAATTTGTACTTTGCTTCAAATCAATCTATCTAATTCTAATCTATATCTAATTTCTCAAAAGAATAAATTTTTCTTTTAATAAAAGCCCGAAATAGTCAGACGTCTTTTTTCCACCACTTCCACATTTTCATCAGATAGATATTGTAAACTTTTTGGTAGATTTTGTATACTATTTGGTACATTTTCAAGTACTCTTTACGTACTTATGTTTAGCATTCTTATTTGTATACTCTTTCTTATTTGTATACTTCATTTATATGTACGTTTTCGTACTTTTTTGTATGTACGTTTTCGTACTTTTTTTGGTACCCTTTATGATTTTTTTCCATTAAAAATAAACAACTTAATTTATTTTTTGTTAATATTTTATGAACTTTATGCACTTTCTGGTGCGGTTTATGTATTTTCTGGAACATTTTTATCTAATTTTGGGTACATATTATGGTAAAATATGTTGAATATATGAAAATCTCGATCCATATTCATTTTGAGTCTAACGTGGAGTATGCGAGCTATTTGCTTTAATCGGTTGAAACGCAAAAGTGCGCTCGGAAATGTGTATAAACTAGCGCACGTAGGTCGTTCGCTGGCGCGTTCGTTTTTAGTCTTCGTTATGGCTTGCGCTCTCGAGTCGGATATTTGGATTTTATTTTTACATCTCACAACGAGTAGATGATTTTTTGTACTCTTTGTTTTATGGCTCGCCGATTGAATTTAAAAATTTAAGTTTAAAATCTGTACATAATTTAAAATTTAAAAATTCTATTAACAACACCCTAAGTGCAATTTAAAAGACATCAATTAAATTGTAGTTTATCACTGGAAATTTAAAACGTATTAATTGGAATTCATAACTTTTCAATTTCGTTTTAACATTCATCAATTAGAATTCAAAAGATATCAATTGAAATGCCAAGGGCATCGAACGAAAATTAAAATGCATACGTATGGACATTAGGGCTATAACCAAATTTAGAAACTAGCACCACGTGATGGCCGACATTGTTTTATTAGTGTAAATAGCTTTTCCGGTAATTTTGGAAAAAAACCTCACGCAGGGAGACGATTTTGTAAAATCATCAAGAAAAAAAAAACATTTTATGAAAATTTAATACATATTTAAATTTGTTTTATTAATACAAAAATGTGTAATTATTGAACGAAATAAACTTCAAATTTAATGTTCGGGTTGATTTACATAATGGATAAATATCCTGTACTACTTTTTTATCACGTTCAGCGCAAATGTTACTTCTTTGCTGCATGGGAATTATTGAAGGTTCTTTTACCCAGTGTCTTCCAAAACATGCATGTGCGCTCTTAAATTGCGTCAATGAAAGTTGTAAAGCTTCGTAAGTTTCTTCATTAAAACATTGATCAGAAAACCATATGTCGAACCATTTTCCGCATATAAACTGACAAATTTGGTATAGCTCAGTTTGGTACTTTGGCAGAAGAATAAATGCTAAAATAGCCAGAATGGCCCTAGAATTCCAACGAGCGTTGCTCAATGACGGTATGGTTTTGAAGTTTATTTTAGGGAATTTTTTATTTTTCTGAAAGTACCTAAAGGCACTTCCAAGCTCATACAAAAATTGCATGTCATCACACCACTTTATATTTTTCACTTCAAGTTGTTCCTCATTTTGTTTGTAGATTTGCTGTAGTTCTTTTTAGTTCTTTATTAGTTCTTCGACCAAAATTATAAGAGATTTCGGGGGAGGATGTTTTTCCATCCAGTAATTCGTCCATAACGTGTCTCAGTAATATGTCTAATATATGATGTTGGAACCCAACATATTGCGGTGGAGGTTGATGAATTGAATAATAAATCTGTACTTTTTTTTTGTTATACTAAAAACACTTTCGAAATTAGTACCATATGAATATTTCAAAATGTTCTCATACAATCGAATTAAGTTTCTAACTTTAATATTCACGTACAATAAACCAACTTTTGGGATATTCATCTTATTCCATAACGCGTATAATAGTGCATTTGAGATAATTGTGTACCTCTCTTATCTGCAATATTTCGCTTGAGTGTTATGCTATTTTCAAATCTTGTCAAGCACTTCGTCCAGATTTTCGAGTTTTTCTGGACGGTTAGTCCACTTTTTTAGAAGGCATTTTTGTTTATAAATTTAAACACAATAAACAAACTTCAAATATTAATATTATAATAAACGAACACACAAAAGAGAATTGGTGAAAACTTACTCAGCTGTTTGAGTGTTGTGAAATCGAAATCCGGTTTCACGTAATCCGGTTTCACGATTTCAGAACTGGATTTCAGTGTAATGTAAATGCACTATTAGTATTTACTTTTATTGACTATATTACAACCTCATGAGGTCAGACCTCTTACACATATTAATTAAACGAACAAATTAAACAAATTTCAACATATTCTTCCAACTGGCTCTATCCTTCGCCTTTTCTCGCCAGTTGGTAACACCAAGGATTTTGATTCTGATTGAGTCGGTATGCTAAAAGGTTAGATTCTAACCTTTCTAACTTCACCGCGTTGCCTGCGTGAACTTTTTTAACGATATGAAAAGAGTAACGCCCAATTTATACGATGATTTTTTACGACGTTGCTTCTGCTTGCTTCTGCGACGTCTTTTTTTACATATAGGTGAACGGTGTAGAGAAGGGCATTATGGAAAAAACAGAAATCGTGTCTTTTTGTTTACCGCTCTTGCTTCTCTACACCCTTCGACTATATGTTAAAAAAAGACGTCGCAACAGCAACGTCGTAAAAATCATCGTATAAATTGGGTGTAATACCATCTTTCTTAATAATTTTTAATGGTCTATTTGACTATGCTAGTAAGATTTTGGTATTTGCAAAAAATTACAAAAAATTATATCCCTAATGGACATTAGTCCGACTCACATTGTATGATGATGGGAAAAAGAGCCTTTTGTCCACCTTTCAAAATATCCCTCGGTTTGTTTTCTGATGATTGAACAAAAAGGATATCTATACAACGACGATCTCCTTGTCAATAGAAAAGATTTGATACCTATTTGGGGCTTGTTTAGAACGTAATATACCCACAGTATTACGGCCCTATTCATAAAAAGTTATGAGAGGTTTGAGTGTTGAGTGATGAAACACGTATTTGCTAATATCGATTAAAGATTAAAATATGTCAATCTGACATTTATAAATCTCCATACAAAGAACTGAAAAATGCTTTATTGTTACAGACTATCCCTGAAAAAAGGATGTGTCAGGACATCCTTCGACATTTTTTATACACCGTTGTACGCGCCTTAAAAACCCCTTTCATATGATATTCGTACTAATATTTTTAGTTAAAATTTTTAAAAGTTAGTTAAAAATTAAAAGTTATTTAGTTAAAATTCTTTGAAAAACAAAAAAAAATATTTTTTTTTTATAACGGTCCACCTGACGGCTCAATCCGAAAACAAAGTCTGTCTAATGTTCACTAATTGAAAATTTTAACTCATCAATTGAAATTTAGAAAATATTGAAGTGGTTTAAATTTCGATTCAATTTCAATTTCTTTTGAAAATGGTGTAGAAATACATTTTAAATTTAAACTATTACATCTTCAGCCAGTGGACAGATGGCAAGGTGGAAGCAACCAATTTCATAATCGGCCAAAGCCGACTAATTAATACCTTAGGTTAGGTAGAAGTGGATGCCACTATTGACACACATAGTCCAATGATGACCGTTCTGATACCACCGGACGTCACATTCCTTACCCATCGTCGGTATTATAACTACTTAAGCAAATCTTGTGTTAATAATCAGTCTTGAAGTTAGTCCTAGTTTCATCTCAAAGAATTTCTAGGGAAAACTGTAGATTCCAATGAGTAAGCCCGAATCATAGTTAACCTTTTTGTTAAGTGTGAACAATTGTTCTAGGGGATCCGAATAACTAACTTGTCATGGGCTTCTCATTATTCAACTTTTTTAACTTACCTTTTAATTAAAGCTTTTGTATACCATATGGATGGATAAGTTTCACGTATGACAGTTCGATACTGACGATTCAAGTCCTTGCCCGTCAACGAGTTGCGTGAATTACCCACAATGACGCCATCCGGATTGAGCATCGGTATCAGTTTAAAGATGAACTTGTGTCGCAGACGCTTCGCCACCGTTGATTCACCCGTTATGAAATCCATTAAACCTTTCATCATCCACGATGAGGGCGTCTCACTGGGGTGTACACGCGCCGAAATCACGATAGATTTTTTTCGCTGCAATGACAAGAAAATTAATTCCGATGAGGAGGAGGATGCATGGATGATGATTCTGTAATTATTTTTGTTTTCTGTGTAAGGATTTTGTGTTGGATACACAGCATACAACTGTAACTGTTGTTGTTGGCAATATTTTGTGTAGTATTGTTTGACATAGTTCTCGCCAGGAAGTCTCTGGGAAACAAACCAAGTGAAACTATGGAGGCTCTTGCGGTTGCTACAAAACAAATGTGAAGCTTAGTTTTTATCACACATTTTTTTATTGTGCGTTTGTGTATGCGGTTCCATGTTGTTTAGCAGAAATGTGAGGGCAACATTTGTATCCTCCCTTTAAAACGTTGAAATTTGCATAGAAAAGCAGAAGTTCTTTAGAATAATTTTTGGAATTTAAATGTTTTATGTTTTAGTTTTTTGCCCCAAATATGAAACTTTACACTGAAAAAAATTTGTACGTAACACTCTTCGTTAAAAATTATACATTAATCTTATACAAATTTTGGAAATTTTCATAGGTAACGAATAACTTTCAAAATTAGTTTTCGAATTTTCGAAAAATATTCTTTATTAATTGAGTGAGTAAATAAATATTAAGTCTCTGTGTTTGGTTGACAGCATTCGTTTGTGAGCAATTATATACTAATGAATTCTCGTTGCATTTAGGGTTTTCGTTACTTGTAGCATGATAAATTTTTTTACTAGCATCATGCAGAACAATCGCGGGTGAGGATCTATGTATACATCTGGAACAGCTGTACAGTTTTCCATACTTAAAAAATAATCCATAATAATAATTCAAATGTTTCATAGAAGTTATGAAAAAATTTCATAAATTTCGTTTCGTAGAATTCATAAGATTTAGATATATTTATAGATATTGTGTACAAATTTCATAGATTTCAAATTTGTTTTATAGATTTGTTGTAATGCATATAAAACAGCCCCAGCAACATATTGCAGGAACCATGTACATGTTTACAAGCATTGTTTTCATGAATTGAAGATCTGCTGCATTTTGCTTTCTTTGTTGCCTGTCACGTTATTGTGTTCAGCAGTGTTTAACAAACAAAGACATACTTTCGTCACAAAAACATATGTATATATATAAAATTCTCGTGTCACAATGTTAGTTACCTTACTCCTCCCAAACGGCTGGACCGATATGTATGAAATTTTGTGTGCATATCGGGTAGGTCTGAGAATCGGCCAACATCTATTTTTCATACCCCTTAATGTAAGGGTAACCCAGGCCGTGCCCCGCCCCCTTTTCAAAAATCGCTCTGACGGCTTTTCTAATATACCGATTGTTATGAAAATTTCACTATGAGGTACTGATGACCTGCTGACAATCCTTGGCTATATGTTTGGATAAAGAGGCATGGAACCGCCCATACAACTTGAAATTTAAAAAGGTTGTATCTCATGAACTATCAGAGGTAAGAAGATGAGATTTTGTATATATGTTGTTGGTACAGTATGAATTACAGCCAGGCTATAAGTAGGCGGTGCCACGCCCCCTTTTCAAAAATCGCACTGACGGCTTCTCTAATGTACCGATTATTATGAAAATTTCACAATGTGGTACTGATAATCTACTGATAGTCCTTGGTTATACTTGGTACTGATTGGATAAAGAAGCGTGGCACCGCGTCCATACCATTTGAAATTTAAAATGGCTATATCTCATGAACTGTCAGAGGTATGAAGATGAGATTTGGTATATACGTTGTTGATACATTGTGAATTACAGCCAGAGTGGTAGTGGGATGTACCAGGCCCCTTTTAAAATAAACCGTTATAGCAGTCATAATAATAGTTTGATCGTCCTGAAAATTTCACAGTATGTTACAGTTGGCCTACATATACGAACAGGCTATTTGGAAGCAAGTTGGCAAAAAGTGCCGAGGTGCTTCGAACTTTAAAAAAATATTTGAATCATATCGACCATATATCTTTTGAGATACATTGAAATATGTTTACAACTGCCAGGTGTACGGACAATTCTTTGATACAGTGTAGGAATGTGAGGTTCGGTACATATACTACTGATATGATGCAAATTACTTTTTGGGGAAAACCAATAAAAATATGGCTATTAAAAAGGTCAGACTATGACGCTAAGAAAGTGAGCACAGGCACAAGTGAATATGAATATCATTGAGGTCAGTTTCGAGAGCATCTTAATCGTAATCCCAATAATGAATTTTTAAAAAAAAAATTCAGAATAATCTTATAGAGGCTACTGTAATCACTGGAAATTATAAACGAACTGATGTACTGATTCCCATGATACCTACAGACATGCCCATCGATTTCAAAAAATTCCAGTTTCCGATTCTGTTGCCATTTGCGATGACCATTAATAAAGCGCAAGGGCTGTCGCTTAAATTTGACAAATCCGTGTTATCCCACGGACAATATATGTTGCACGTTCACGTGTGGGTAAACTTTCCGACTAATATACATTTGCACCAGATAGCAAAACTAGACATATTGTATATCCTAGAGCACCTGAATAAATAGAAAATAAAATAACAAAATTGTGATTCATTAAAATCACAATTCAGGGGTAGCGAAGCGCAACGGGTACAGCTATTATAGTATAATGGGAAGCTTTTTAGACAAATCAGCAAACGATCGAAATCTAAACAAATACGTCTAACAAATAGTTATTTTACACTACAGGTTTATTTGCCCATTGTCAACTAAACGTGGCATTATCCCGTGTCGGAACGCCTGCAGATATATTCATTTACTGCAAACATAATGGAACAAAATAATTTTGTTCACCCTTGGGCGTTACAAAAACTTTGAAGGCAAAACGAAGTTTGCTGGGTCCAGCTATACTTATATATTTATAGATATATAGATAGGCGCTCCTCCTAGAAACTTTCCATTAAACAAGAATTTTCCCTCCATATGTTAGTCTAGACACAAACCAAAGCAAAAGTACCCAATATAGTTGATAATACTGGGATGTAATAAAGTTGATAAAAAAAAGGTTTTTCATTTAACCCATAACTTCGTTCCAAACAAACATCAAAAATATCTACGCATTTCCGTTTTACGCACACTTTTGTGATGATGTGTTTTCCTATATAAAATGTGTGAATACATTTGTGGCCATGACATCATTGAATACTTTTTGTCGGCAGGGCGAAGTCTGCCGGATCAGCTAGTATATTAGAAAATATTTATCATTGTGTCTCAAACATGTAATATTGAATAGCAAACACAATGTGTTTGGACACAAGTATACTATATTTTTGCCACAGGCTACAAGCACGTTATATTTGCATCCAAACAACAACAAAATACAGATTTTTCAGCGTGTATGTAGCTCATTTCTGTAAACTAAGGCACGTAATTTTGAAACCAAACATAGGTCACATCGCTCCACACTTTAATATACCTCCATACAAATGTCTGAATTTAACAATATATGGCCCATAAACCTTTTTAGGCCAATGATAAGTATGTTTAATAATGGTTCATTATTTTGATATTGCAGCGTCTATACAAATTGTAACAACCAAAGTTGCTAGAATAGCTTTCCTCAGTTAAATGTAGTTAATTTTTGAAAAGGGGTCACTATCGGTCCACTTTTTGATTTGGTTAATAAATAAATAAATGGTTTCCCATTATATCCCATGAAGGAATTGGGAATTGGCTTTTCACAACCAGTGAGCTGTGCGCTTTCTAGTTTTAAGCTCACTGATTGGGAACTACAGTTTTTACACCGATTCCGAACGGTATTTTGAGAAACTTTTTCATGGCTAAATACTCGATAGTGTCGCCGTCACTATGCAAGGTGAATGCCGCCGAAGCAAAATTGTTTTAAGGTGGTCAGCAGGGTTCGAACCAGGAACTCATGTGCACACTAGCCATTGCACCACCGACGGCCGACGGTATAATACGGCTCATTAACCCTTCAAAAGACCGGAGATATTTAAAGGCAAAGGTTTGTTAGCTCACTTCCAACATAATATGTTGTTTACACCAAAGTATGAACAATTATTTCGCTTTATAACACAAAAATACTATATCGAAGCCGCGATGCTGGTGTTGGTCATACCTCAGAGGAGAAAATTCCTAACACCGGCCACGCAAAACCCTTTATAACACAAAAATACTATGCCGAAGCGTGTGTTGGACAGAGGAAGTCTATACCTCAGAGGAGAAAATCCCTAACATCGGCCGAAGACCGGCTACGCAGAATCTTTATAACACAAAAATACTATGCCGAAGTCGGGAAGCCGGTGTTGGACATACTTCAGAGGAGAAAATCCCGAAGACCGGCCACGCAAAAAGCTTTATAACAAAACTTTATTATAACTTGTGGGTTAATTTTTTTTAACATTAATATCTTTGGGCTTTGAAGGGTTAATGAGCTGTATTATACCTTGAAAGAAGGCCTGGAATCTTCCCTATTAACGGTAGGAATAGAAAATGTACTGATACTACGGTACATTCCTGAAAAATACGAATTTTAAGGAAAAAAAGCGGGGTTAAAAAAACTTTTTTTTTATTCCACAACGGGTTAATTGAAACTAAAATATGTTTACCATCACTGGTAGATCTTTGTAATGACATGAGGTCGGACAAGTAGTTTCAGAGAAGTGCCCAATTATACGCTTAAGCTTTGCAAGCCCATATCTCAAGTAGTTGGACCGAGCTACAAACATATTTTTTTTTTTAATTTTTATCCCAGCTAAACGCTCTTTCAGGTGAAAAAACGACAAAAATTGGGCAATTCCTCCTAAACTTGATTTGTTCCCCACCAAGCTTGATATGCCCCAACCAAGCTTGGTATTATAGGCTCCAGAGGTTACAAATTTAAATCGATTTTAACGAAATGTGGCACATCAACTTTTTATTGCCAAGTATTAATCTCTTTTCGTCCTCTTACAAAATGTACCAACCAATCTTGGTACCATCGGCTCCAGGTATTACAAATTTCAACCGATTTAAAATAGAAGTAACTACAAAAGCTTTTCTTAGGTAATGGAGGTTCGCTACTAAAAGATCGGTCACAGATGTTACAAATACATACTACGAAATTTAACACATTAACTTTGCTTAGGCCAAGGAAAATCTGTTTTGAAAATCGGAAATGTTTGATGTAGTTCCCATACACATTTGACCAATCATGCGTGGTACTATCGGCTCCAAATGTTGTTTTTAACAAAATTTGGTAACTAAGCTTAGGCCAAAAAAAGAGCGTTTTTGGAAAAGTGCTACATCACTCCACGTTTATAGCTGACATGCAAAGAGTGGCAACCAACTTGCGACTATTGACTTTTATAATAAATATTTTCAATCTGTTATTAACAACTTACGGACACGTTGTAATTTGAGGAATTATTTGTCGGCTATGGGCGAATATCAGAACATCGGAGGTTCAATGGTTAGCGTGGGCGACTTTTGTGCGTATGAACGCGGGTTCAATTCTCGAACAGACCACCTTAAAAATTTGTTTCTGATATAGTCATCGCACATAGTGGTGGCGACACTGTCGAGTAATTAGTAAGGTGGACCTTGAAATGACATTTTTGCGATATTTTGGTAGATGAGGGCTCTATTCCGTGCCTTTTTGAAAAAAAATGACAATGCCGAAAAAAAAAATTAAAAAAAAAAAAACATTAGGGGTTGCGCACGAGCCGAGAAAAAGGTCCACTTTGCCAAAATTAGGGGGGAAATTGCCATAGGTCATCAGGGGTCACCCGTAGGGGGGAAGAATGTATGGCCGACCCCCATTAGCTTTTTACCGCCAACATTTTCCCCCAAGACACCCACCCCCTATCTCCTCCCCTTAGGGGGGTCACCATACAAAAATGGAGGTTGCTCAGTATTTTCGAAAAACACCATAGGTCATCAGGGGTCACCCCTAGGGGGGCAAAATATATGACCGACCCCCATTAACTTTTCATCCCCAACATCTTTTCCGAACAAACTTACCCTCTATCTCCACTCCTTGAGGGACTCCCCATACAAAAATAAAAGAAGCTGTAATTGAGTAGTACTACTAAGCACTCTTAATATAATATAGTCAAATTAACATATTTTTGTTCGCTGATGGGTATTTCTTGCGGTAAGAATCGATAACATGTAGTAAATACTGTTTCTCTTCTTCGCCTTGACACAGTATTCTATTATAATCTTGTATCATTTTTACTCCTCTTTCGGCAGTGTCGTTCACAACGCGCAAGTTATTTACAATTCTACGACCTTCTTGATAGTCTGCGCGAGATTTCCAGGTTGCTGGATTTGCAAGAATGAAATCTTGCGATATTCCAAATCGTACAAATAAATTTTTGGTATTATGAGAGACGAAGTTGCTCAAGTCTTTAGCCAAGAATTCCTCATTCACATCTTTGAATTTCACCTCGATTTTTTTAACGCTGGTGCTTTTGATTACGACGCGAGGAGCTGGGGGAACCGGGTCGTCTTCTTCATCTTCTTCACCTTCTTCGTCTTCTTCATCTTCTTCACCTTCTTCGTCTTCTTCATCTTCTTCACCTTTTTCGTCTTCTTCATCTTCTTCACCTTCGTCATTCTCATTTTCTAGCAATGCTTGGGCCATTTTGGCCTTCAACTCATTTGAAACCTTGTCATCGAAAAAGGCAAGGGCTATGTGCTCATCGGCGAGATACCATAGGTGACCGATAAATTTCTTTATCATTACCCGAGATAAATCCTGGTCAACGGACTTGTACTCGACGATGTCCTTCAAAAACTTCCAATCTTGATTCGGCGCCTCAGCTGCTCGAGAAGAACCAAACCCTGCCTTGACGTAAAGTCGCACCACAAAAATACAAACGTGTCGAATACCATTCAATTCACATACAGATAAGTGAAAAGTTCTCCGAAACGAAAACATCTTGAGGCTGTAAATGGCTTTTGCCATCCATCGAGCATGGGAAACGGTTCCTGGAGGTCGGAAATGGTAATTCTCAAGTTTTTCACCCAGAAACAAAAGAATTAATTGTAGCATTTCTTTGTACAGCGTCCCATTCCTGTTTGAAACGGTCAAAGCA
The DNA here is from genome assembly GCA_963931995.1 of Phaonia tiefii. Lineage (NCBI taxonomy): Eukaryota > Metazoa > Arthropoda > Insecta > Diptera > Muscidae > Phaonia > Phaonia tiefii. The sequence goes on along the minus strand of OZ008370.1, from coordinate 110,109,113 downwards.
AGGAACGCCTGGTGCACTGGTCTTTCCCATTTTTGTCTCAAAAACTTCCCTTAGCACCAGTTCGTATACGTGGTGTCTGCAAGGTAAATATAAGATTTCTCTCTCCAACAGCCGCTCAAGAGCAACTGCGGCTCCGGAGAATGGACCACTGTTCGTTGATGTCGTGTCGAAAGAAAGTCATTGTATTCGATGTGTCATATGCCAAGATGCCAACAGTTGATAAACGGCATGTGCTATTCTCCGGCCTTTTCCTTTCCCATCTTCTACTTTGGGAACTCCAAGAAGTTGTTCTTTTTCTCTGTACGAGACAATTACCGGTAGACGGTCCACCTTCTTTGTACCCACAAAATCCAAAAGCATTTTGCCATCCCAATGGACTACGAAGGATTTAGCTGCGACAAGCTGGAGATGAATGAAACGCGTTGAAGAATAAGAATTCTGAATGAGAGCAAATAAATCTATGCGATCTTACTTCTGGATTGTCTTTCACATAACTCAGCATGTTCTCTCGATTTGAACGCCGACATCTCCGATGCGACGTACGGTTTATTGTGTATTGTTGAGGATCGCGTCCAAATGCTTCTGCCGCCGCTATCATAATGCCGACCGCGTCTCGGTCAGTCACTTTGCACTTGTCCAAAGCTGATAGGACTCGTTCAGTAAAACATTGTTTGTAACCTCTTCTGTCACCAACATTTGACGGGCCAGCTTCTGCCGGGAAGTTTTCGTCCTGTCTCCCATTATCATCGCTTGAATCACTGGTTGAAAATTTAACCACTCCAATTGAACGAATTTCATTTGAATATAAACATTGGAGGAACACACAAAGCGCGAAATAGCTTACCGCCTTTAGCGAACCGATCTCTACTAGATTCCGTTGCACGTTTGCGTCGCAACTCTTCTTGTTCTTCGCGCTCAGCTTTTCTTTTCCTCGTTCGAGTGTCAGTAGCGTCCACACCTCCCATAGTTCCTGGCCGGTCATCTTGCAAGGGCGTTGGCGTGTGCGATGTCGAAAAGATTATCCAAGCTATCAGAAAACGTATTCTCTTTTTCTCTAGTGGACTCAGTCTTTCTGTGAGATGACTTTCTTAAAGCATCCCACTCATCGTGCAGCGCAGCTATTTTTCTTGTAACATCTCCTCTGACTTTCATCGGAATAGCTGCTTGGCGCCAAAATATCATCACTGCGTCCGCGACTATAACCGCACTATTTTTCTTCGACATGTTTCGTTTGCGAATGTTGAAGAAATGCATTCTTAGCACTTGCTTCTTCGACGGTAATTTGTTCCCCGTAATATTCATGCTTGGATAACCAATCAAAAAAATATCGTCGCGCGATCTAAGTCGTGTTGTCATCTTAACTTTTAAAAAACGGGAGAAAAATCAATTTACTTTTCGCGGTCGTCGGCACTTGTTGAATGACAACAATCGATGAATGAACTGCTATTTATAACTACTACGTATTTTGCAATATTTTACTGCCAGGTACTGATGAATGGGGGCATCTGCTAAGGGTGCCTATATGTACCTGATTCAGCACGTGTGCGTTTCAAATTTTTCAAGACTTTCCAAACAATGACCACTCTTGAATATTGGTGGAATTTCTGTAAAAAAATCAAAAAAAAATCAAAAATATCTCGATATTGTGCAACTGTAAATACATAGATTTTCAGTATTTTTGTATGGGGAGTCCCTCAAGGAGTGGAGATAGAGGGTAAGTTTGTTCGGAAAAGATGTTGGGGATGAAAAGTTAATGGGGGTCGGTCATATATTTTGCCCCCCTAGGGGTGACCCCTGATGACCTATGGTGTTTTTCGAAAATACTGAGCAACCTCCATTTTTGTATGGTGACCCCCCTAAGGGGAGGAGATAGGGGGTGGGTGTCTTGGGGGAAAATGTTGGCGGTAAAAAGTTAATGGGGGTCGGCCATACATTCTTCCCCCCTACGGGTGACCCCTGATGACCTATGGCAATTTCCCCCCTAATTTTGGCAAAGTGGACCTTTTTCTCGGCTCGTGCGCAACCCCTAATGTTTTTTTTTTTTAATTTTTTTTTTCGGCATTGTCATTTTTTTTCAAAAAGGCACGGAATAGAGCCCTCATCTACCAAAATATCGACACAAGGTCCACCCTAGTAATTAGTCATCTAAAAGTCTCTCAAAATCAATTAGAAATCGGCGTTAATTTTATGTCTCACTCAGTGTGTCTGAAATTAAAATACGCACATCCACTGAGCGTAAGTCCGTCGGACCTAGATTTTGTATTTGGTTTTATCTGCCGCTGGCCACAAATGTTGGCCCTTCCGCTTCTTAAATGAGAAATAAATATCCTAATAGTTCGACGAACTTCAGTGACGCATGCCACCTGATACCCTAATACGCATCGCTAAAAATGTCATTACCGGAGGACACTTGACATAATGTCGGAAGCATTCATGTGCTTGGGAAATTCTACACTGGGGAATTTCTTCCCAATTATGAATAACAGCCATAGAGCTTTTGGACATAATGAGAATACAAATAACTAAAGGGTGATTTTTGTGCTACTTGGTTTTTCGGTGTTAAGTTTTTGCCAGTTCGTGGCATGTGCCAAAGTCAAAAATGTTCAGTTCGCCTTGTTATTTTGACGTGATTAGACTTACAAACCAACAACGCTTGCAAATCATTGAGGTTTAGTATCAAAATGCGTGCTCTGTGAAACATTTGTTTCGCAAGTTATGCCCATTTCATGGTCTTCAGCGACGAGGCTCATTTTTAGCTCAATGAGTACGTTAACAACAGATTTGCCGAATTTGGTTCTAAAACCAGCCAAAGACTGTTCAAGAGCTGCCAATGCACCCTGAAAAATTCACTGGTGCGGTTTATGAGCCGGCGGCATAGTTGGACCATACTTCTTCAAAGACGTGTATGACCGCAACGTTACGATCAGTGGAGCCAGATACCGTTAGATGATCACCCTCTTTGCGTTACCCAAAGTGGAAGAATTGGACTTGGTTGACATGTGGGACGGTGCCACCCAACAACCAATTCAGAGATGAGTTTGGTGACGAAATAATCTCACATTGTGGCGCTGTGATTGGCTGCTTCGTTCGTGGGATTTCACACCACTAGACTATTTATTGTGGGGCCACGTGAAGTGTCTCGTCTGTAGGAACAAGCCAACCACGATTGCTGCCTTGGAAGAAAACATAAGACGTGCCATTGCATTGGTGAGATTACGGCTTTCAGAATGGACCACGTGAAGCATAGCCGTGAACAACATTTTGCATGAAATAATCTTTAAAAAGTAAATAACAGGCATTGATTTATCGATAAAAATAAATATTTCATTCACTTGTACAAATTTTCTTAAAATTTTCAAAAACCAAATAACAAAAATATCACCCAATATTTGTTAAATAATTACATAGTTTCTTCTTGTTTACCAAAATTTCCTCGATGAGGACTTCAATCTCGGAACCCTTATTAAAAGCCGCTCGTTGTTCCATTGACTTCTCGAATACAAACAATAAAAGCACTACACCATTTCCATTTCAAATTTGAAAAAAATCAATTGAAATTTAAAAATTCTAGTTGAAATACATCAATTGAAATTTAAAATACATCCATTGCAATTTAAAATACATCAATTGATATTAAAAATACATCAATTGATGTTTAAAAGACACCAATTGATGTTTAAAAGACACCGATTGAAGTTTAAAATACATCATTTGAATTTTTAAAAACATCAATTGAATTTTAAAATACATCTATTGATATTTAAAACACATCAATTGGAATTTAAAATACATCAATTGAAATTTAAATTCATCATTTGAATTTTTAAAAACATCAATTGAAATTTAAAATGCATCATTTGAATTTTTAAAAACATCAATTGAAATTTAAAATACATCAATTGATATTTAAAATACATTCATTGCAATTTAAAAGACACCTATTGAAATTTAAGCATCTAATACATAAAATCGGTAAATAATTTTTAAATTTCAAACGACAATTTTAAATTTCAATTGATGTCTTTCAAATTTAAGCTGATGTCTTTTAAATTTTAGTTGGTGTTTCCAATTTCAATTGATGGCTTTTAAATTTTAGTTGGTGGTTTCAAATTTGAATTGATCTGTTTTAAATTTCAATAGATGTGTTTTAAATTGCAATTGATGTGCTTACATTTCATTGGTCTTTCAAATTTCAAATTGTCTTTTAAATTTCAATGGATGTTTTTCAAATTTCAATTGAGGTATTTCAAATTTCAAATCGAATTTTGAAAATTCAATTGATGTATTTCAAATTTCAAATATAATTGTCAAATTTCAATTGATATTTTTGAAAATTAAATTGACATTTTTTTAAGTTCAATTGGAAATGGTGTAGTGACAAACACATATTGTACTCTGCTGACAAATTGTCAATTATATGTAGTACAAATGTGGTGGTTTATATGCTGAAAATCACCACATAGTGATCACAACAGGGTTGCAATTGCATTTTAATCATTTAATTTAAGGCAAAAAACAGTCCTCGTGTAAAAACGGTGAAATCGTTCCGCATGGAATGGACAATTGTTTTTAAGATAGCCAGGAAATCCGATATATGATTACTTGAAAAAGAGCTAACAGCCAAGGGAGAGTATTACGCTTTGCTCTTTTACGGTAAGAAACAAAAAACCCGGAAAAACATTCATGTTTGACCATAAAACTTAAGGACTTGGTTGCATACACCTCAACACACTTCCTAATAAAAAACTATTTCCCCTACAACTGAAGATTTTCATCGGTTGTATATTCCCTTTGCACTGATACTCCCTTGCGAACATCACTGTATGTGCCAGCAACCGACGGTGTGTTATTCCCCTTAGAGTCTTTGACTAAGGACACTACTAAAGGCAACTTTATGAAGCGTGAAATTTCGTGTCGCATATGTTTAAACAAACATTTTCGGTAATTAATTTTTAATTAGTCATTTGGGTATTTAACACTTGGATTCTGTTTACTAAGCTGATCCAATGCTCCGCGGCGTATTTGCTTTTCGATTTAGCCTCCCAAGCCAAAAAGTTTTTGTGTTAACAAACCAATAAACGAATTAAATATTGGTGGTTAAGATGCCACCTGCCACGTTATTCCACGAGTACAAATACAAGATGTTTAAGCAAAAGTCAATTAGTTATAGTTTTACTCATATTACTAGTGTCGAGAAATCAAGTGGGGTTAGAACAAACGCAGAGAATTGAAATACCAAATCAGTTTTCTTAGAAATCCAAAAGGAAACTTTTAAAACTTTCTGCTTCAACCAAAGTTTAGTGGCTTAAACCTTAACTGCAAAGACGGGACAAACTCTCGGAAAAACACGTTTCTATGGAAAAACTTTTGCACAAAAAAGTTTTTATTTCATTTCTCGCAAATTTGACTTCGATGATAGCATCAATAATTACTTTCCAGAGAGTGCGTGTGTGTGCATTCGGTGCTGTTCCTGGTACACACAACGAAGATGAAGCACTTGTTGTCCCCCAGTGATTTTTGATTATGCCACTCTTGACTTCCGCCCTGCGCCCATTACTACATGTTTCCAATTAAACAGCATTTTCCTTGTGGTGTACGTAGGATGGATGAACTCACTAAAGAGGGTGAGTTGTGCTCCCGGCAGTAGTGGCTGTTGTGTTGCATATTCTGTGTGAATCTTTTCCTCCCAGATGGTTTCTTTTGTGATTGCTCTTCCATCATAAAGTTAACACTATTCAATGGTCCCACTTATCCACTACGTCGATTGCATGTAGCAATTTCGGCCTCAAATTCATAATGTTTAGGTGATGTCAAGAGCTGCATCCAGGTTACATCAATTAAAAACTTGTTTGACTTTATCTCAATTTGGATGCACTGTAAAAAATATGATGGACAAGTAACATACTTATTTGTGGGATAGTCAAATCTTACAACGACTTATTTCATATTACAGCCTGCCGAGAGTCACACATATTTGATTACTTATTTTCACTGGTTGTGAGAAACTCGCCCCAATACCTTAATGGGTTGTAATGGGAAACAATTTTTTCATTCTCATTGAAAGACTTCAAATTATGAGTACTCATGAGAAACTCTCGTCTGGTAGATCTATGTAAGAGCTTAAACCTCTGAGTTTTAAGTTGTGAGCTTAGACATTTTGAGTACAGTACATTAGCTGTTTGATTAGACACCCTCTTTCATGAGTAACTCGCTCACTCATTATTGCGTTGTGTGTCACGCAAGATGAGGGGCGATGATGCTCATGAGTAACTCATGCAGTCAGCTATATTTTATTGTTTCAATCTCAGGGTATAGAATGCGAGTTACACCTTACTGAGAACTCGTAAGATCTGAACATCATAAGCAAGGTTAATGTTTCATGGGCAACTCACGCAGTGTGTGCTATTGCATATAACTTGAGAGTATATAATTGGGTGACTGCTCGTGTGTTTATATTCAAGAAGGCTTTCTGACAAATTGGATTTGTTGTTCCAAATATAATTATGAATTTATGGTATTCTTGAGCAACTCCTTAGAAGGGTAAGTTGAGGGAAGTGCATCACATCTTTCGTATTTTATGAGAAGCTCACTCATTTATTTGTTTCTGCTTAAAACTAAGGGCATTGTGCGGTGAACCACGCCTGATGGCTGATCCCTCATGAGTTTTGGGTTGATAATCAAGATACTCATGAGCAACTCATATATTCAGCTGTGGCACTTAGCTCATCTCAACCCCCCCTCATATTCAACTCAAATTGGGTTCCTCTTTGTCAACATGTTCTTTCGACTGTTTCAATTTTTGTTCGAAAAAGACAGCAGATTCGACATAGAGGAACCCAAATTTGAGTTGAATATGAGGGGTTGACTTTCGGAGATCGGGGAACAGGTCATGAGTCTTAAGCACTAGATGAGTTGCTCATGAGTATCTTGATTATCAACCCAAAACTCATGAGGGATCATTAATTTTAAGTTGTGATTGGATTGTGGAATTGAAATTGGATTGTGGAACCCAAATCAACTTTCGTTCGCCTAGAACACGAACGAAAGCTTTCGTTCGAGATCGAGGAACAGACTCTCTGATTAAATAGATGTAAGATAAAGCTTACCGCTGACTACAACTCACGCAATCAGCTCTGTGTTTATTGCTGATAACTTACAGTCGAATAGGGTGACTGCTCGTGAGTTTTGAGTTCAAGAAGGCTTTCTGACAAATTGGGATTGTTGAATCATAGTGCCAAATATAGTTTCGAGTTTATGGGACTCTTGAGCCTCCTAAGTAAGGAAATTTGAACTAAGTATATCAGCTTTTGGCTTAGACAGCCCCATACCCCGGCTTCATATTTCATGAGCAATTCGCTTAGTTATCTATTTGTTTCGGCTTAGATCTAAAAGCCTTGTATTGTGAGTCACGCGTAACGACTGACTCCTCATGAGTAATCAGTTAATATTCAAGATACTCGAGAATAACTCGTGCAGTTAAAAAAAAAACGTTTCCCGTTCCATCCCGTGAAGGCATTTTGGCAGAGGTTATCGCAACCAGTGATCTATGCGCTTTCTAATTTTTCCTACAGTTTCACACCGGTTCTGAACGGTATTTTGAGAAGCTTTTTCATGGCTAAGTACTCGTTAGTGTCGCCATCACTAAGCGCGGTGGCCGTCGTCGAAAGATATGTTAGGCGGTCAGAGCAGGGATCGAAGCCACATTCACATGCACAAGAGCCTCGCACACTGACCATTACACCACCGATGGCCACAACTCGTTCAGTTTATTCTGGTTTATTGTTTAATTCCCACGATTTAGAGATGCGCGTTACACCTTATGGCTGACTACTCATAAGATTTGATTCTAATAAACAGTGTTCGTTTATTTTCAGCGTGCGTGAATCATATTTGACACACCTTTTTTATGTATGAATATCTGATAACTAGACTTCTCCAACCCGGAAAATTCTAAGTGTGGAAAGAACACGAGTTCCGCAGGCACTGACAAAACTAGGGTCGAAGCCACAGAGGCCACGAGCGGCGTTCTTACGAATAACATAAAAACGCTGAGAACAATGGACCCAGCAACATATTGCAGGAACCATGTATATGTTGCAAGCATTGTGTTCATGAATTGAAGATATGTTTTCGTATCTTTATTGTCTGTCACGTTTTAGTTCAATCACAGCCACATTTGGGTAACAAAAACATGTATTATTAGTATTCTATATTTGCGAATATATACAAACATTTTATATTTGCATCCAAACAACAAATAATACATATTTTTCAACATGTAAGGAATTGTAAGATAAGAGTTACAGCTAACTTGTGATACAACAATGTTTGGGCTTATAATAGAGGATTTTGTTGGGGTTTAACATCAACAGTTTCTCAAACGGTGTGTATTGAAAGGCTGATTATGGAAATGTTAAACTGTTTTTGCGCGGGAGGGCTCGGAAGGTGTCTCCGCTTTAATCAACAGTTGTCTCCGTAGAATTGAATTCTTCCCCTTCCCCTCTTCTTTTAAGATTTGGGTTTTTTAAAATTTCGAAATTTATTTATAAACCAATGTTATAATAGACTGATCAGCTAAGATTTTGCACATGACTTACTATTAGAAGCGGAAACTATTTCCTATTTCCCCCCTACAAACTTACCTCCTATTCCGACTAAATTTTCTCCAGGGCATAATTTCTGCCAATGTACTTTATCCGTTGGTTAAATTTTGTTATAACCTTCATCCATTCGTGTTTCTGCCTCATTTGCCACTGAGTTTTATGGAACATGTAAATGAATGTACAACTGAAGCAGGGCCAACTAGAAAGTAATTCAGTTGCATCTATTTATGCCTTGGAACATCATTGTTCTGTCAAGTTTTTTTTTCTACCACATTGCTCATACCATGTGAATGGTGGTTGTAGCAGAGACTGCAATTTGTACGATACATATTCGGATACACAGTAAAGAAACAGACAACATCACAAGTTGTTGCTTGTTTTTTTGCTGCCTCAGTTTTTAAAAAGGTCTATCTTCTTACTGCACTGCACTAAACTGCAGTATAATTTGTGGAAACTCATTAGAATATGGTCGTCCTCCATGTTGTCCAGGACGGCAAGAAAAGGGGGAAATGTTGTTATTCCAATATTGTGTATAGATCCCTACAATTTCTACTTATTTGTATACCCCTGTCAATGACTGCTGTATGGTTTAATTAGAGAGGCAGGAACAACGAAAAGGCAACGACAACCAACACTAGTTAAAATGCAATGCCTGTCAAGCAGGGCAAGGAAATGGAATATTTCCAGAGAGGCGTAAACTGACATGATTTTAATTAAAACCTATGAAGTGTTAACAATGGTTAGTTAAATGGCATTGAAATGAAAGGGGCAACATGTATTAAAATACAATTTGCTGAACGTAGTTATGAAGAAGATGTTACAATACAGGGGTTGTATGATAAATTTTTAAACTGAGTGAATAAAAAAACTTTTACTCAAAAATTTGATTGTTCGAGCGTTTGGTCGTATTTTTAATTAATTTTATCAATATTTCGCTGCCCTTTGGGTAGCATCGTCAGGAAGATAAACACAATTATTAATTAATTCATTTCGTTTTTAATTACTAATTGTGTATATCTTCCTGACGATGCTACCCAAAGGGTAGCGAAATATTGAAGAATAAAATTAATTAATAATACGACCAAACGCTCGAACAATTTAATTTTTGAATATAATACGAAAGGTCAGATAAATCATCACTTATTGAAAAAAAGTGCTATTGCCAGTTACGTTTTTGAATTTTGTTTAATTTGTATCTTTATTAAGTATTTTTTTCCACAACTTTTTTTGTTGTTTCCCATAAATTGTTGAATTTGTTGAATAACATTGATCATTTGTTGCTAAAATTTGATTGGTCGTTAACTTTTTGCTAGAAACATTCAAATGTTGCTCGATTCATGTTGCTGATATTTCGTGCGAACGAACAGCTTAGTACTTATTGAGCAGCAACATTAATTAGTTAAATATTGACCAACATTACTTTGTTTCGCTGCAAAATGGGCCAGCAACATATGAGTATTGACAAGTGTACATTTCTCTGTGTTTAAGTGTCTGTTCTTTGATGTTGAGCGAAAACTTTCGTCCGTATTCTAGTCGAAAGAATCTGGGTTCCATAAATTTGTCATTTCAAGTCGAACCAAAAGAAAAGTGTCAGTTTGCGATTACAGATAAAATCAGTCGAATGAAACCTTTCCACTTGGAGGAGCTTCATTTCAGTCGAATTTGAGTGACGACTGTCTTTGTTTGTTTTATACTAAAAAATTTTTCTGATAAATTGAATGAGAGTTGACAATATAGATAATTTATCCTACAGTTTGATTACTTTACCAACCAAGTACGTGTTACTTGCAC